>CM077665.1:281441204-284128704 GCA_039707655.1 Elymus sibiricus
GTGCTCAAAAATATTATAAATTGGTAAATAAAAACCCAAAAAGTATCCTAGAATGATAATATAACATTATAGAACAATCAAAAATTATAAATACGTTGGAGACGTATCATCGATCTAGTGAGGTAACCACCGATTTCCATCACCGCCCCAGCCCGATTGCTCAGATGGAGCATGCAAACCACCCTCATGCCTCCACATCCCCACCCTCTATCGTCGAGTATCCCCGCGTAAGCCCAACCACATATCACACGGAGGTCGGGGAGCTCATGGCGGTCGATGGCGTGGTCGCCGCTGTGCGTGTCGACCCGGAGGAACACCTTGTCGCCGACGCCGCCAACTTGGTGCGGGTTCTGGCCGAGATGAAGTGCCCAAGCAACTACCCCTCAGGATTTACCAAGTATGAACTGTCTGGTTCAATTTTACCAATACCAGTTGCAATGTTTAACCGTGTCACTTTCAGTTTCACCAGTACAAGTTTTAATCGCCATGTTAGGTTGTTTGTACTCTGTAGTTAACACATACGCTGTTTATTTCAGTTATGCACAATGTGTTGTTCAAGTAGGAACTGTCCAGTTCAATTTCACCAATACCAGTTAGAAACTTACAACGCCTATGCTAGGTTGCTATTAAGCCTACTATAGTGAACAATTATATCCATTTTTATGTTGTCCATTCGGTACCGTGCTACTCTTCGCAATGAAGATATCACTGGAGATGTTGTCCTTCAATTACCATTAGATATTTTTGGTGATGTTAACCCTGTTGTAGTTGACATGCCTTTCCATGTACTTACGCAGGGTCACAATGCACGATGATGTTGTTTACCGGCGAGGTTAGTCACGTTCCAATATCTTATAGTATTTTACATCATTTGTGCAATTTTAGTTTAGCTTCTAACATTTACTTGTTGCTTGTACGTACTGATCAACGCTTCGACCCGCAGGAACACCTCGCCATCGACTTTGTGCGGGTTCTAGCCGAGATGAAGTGCCCCAGCAACTACCCCTCGGGATTTACCAAATAAGAATTGTCCAGTTCAATTTCACCAATACCTTTCCCTTTGCTACCGTGCTACTCCTCACAATGAAAATATCACCGGAGATACTATCGTTTAATTGACATTTGTTATTTTTTGTGGATGTTAACCCTGTTGTATTTAACACGCCTTGCTATGTGCTTATGTAGGGCTACAATGCGCGATATTGTTGTTTACCATCGAGGTTAGTCACATCCCATTGTAGTATTTTACATCATTTGTGCAATTACAGCTTAGGTTATAACATTTATTTGTTGCTTGTAGGTACATATGTTAGAGGTACTGATCCACGCTTCGACCCCCTATGCATATGGGGCAATGAGATAAACATGAACAAGCATCCAGTGAGAAAACTAAGAAAAAATGTTAGGCAGAAGAGACATATGATTGGAATTAAACCCTTTATTTACACTTTATCCAGGACATCAGTGAACTTTAGGTTGGTAAGTAATATGTTGCCTTCTTTTCCTGTCCAGAACAAGTTACTCTATTAGACATGAATACATGAAAGTTGTCTCTTTTCAGTGGTTTCCGAAGGAATTTACTCAAGATTACCTTGCAAACTACCTGACCGAAGTGGAGGCAATGAAGGTTATAGTATATAATTCATGCTACCATGATAATGGTCTAGAAGTCTTCCTGAAGGCGATGAAGGATGGACGGGCGATCATCACAAGGGGTTGGACAAAAGTTGTGCGCACCTTTGGCATGGAGGAGGGCACATTATGGGTATTCCGCTTCTTCAACACCATCGACAGCCAAAAGCATTTACAATTCTCTCTTCACCTTTACCACTTCTAGTACTATATATTGTGGTTCATCATATTTTAATCTTCTGCCGAACTATGTAACCATCGAACATGTACTGAGCTTTTGATTTATGCATTGGTTGTTGAACCATTGTAACTAGGGTATGTATTGATGGATCTGAAATCCACATTTTATAATTAAAAATTTGAAATTTTCAATTCTAATAATAAATTAAAGAAAATAAGCTATTAGGTAAATAAATTACAGTGCACACATTTAGAACGAATAAACTGTGTGCTATGGTGGCATACATTACACACGATTTTTTGAAGAATAGCGTGTGTGATTGGCGTAAATGGCACACACGGTTCCAAACCTGATGCGTGTGTACTGTTGGACGATAAGAAGACGGTTGACATACGAAGCGCGTGTGCAATCAAAATAACTATCGCAAACGATTATTAAATTAGCACGTTGGCGATAGTAGAGCCACTGCACAGAGTTAAAAGTTTCGGACTGTGTGTCATAATGTACCTATCGCAAACAGGTCATGGAATTAAATGTTTGTGATATCCTTATGTCGCACACGAATATATTTGCGTCATCGTCTCGGATGTGTTGTTGATCACAAGCGTAATGTCAAAGTGTGGCGTGTGGGATAGGCTACGACTTTGCATACGCTTACGTTAGGCGATCGTTAGTAGTCGCTCGCCCCATCGCAGACGATGTCTCAGTGTCGTGTGGGATGCCCCACCTATCGCCCATACATGCAAGGCGACGGTTTGGAACTGCGTCGTGGAAAGGGGTTAAAACCCGTTTGTATAGCACCTAATGGTATTAGTGTGGGAAGAAGGTCACTACCCCAAGACGAAGTTTGTTCCACAAAAGGAGAAGTATGATCCTACTCTCTCTAAGGGAACAAAAGCTCAACATGACCTTCCACCACAAGACCACAAGCTCAAGGGCAAAGACAAGCTTTAAGAGGAGATTGACTCACTTGAAGAAGAATCACAAGCCATGGTCAAGTGGGTTCCCAAAGCTACTACAAGCTCTACTTCATCAAGTGCTACTTCAACTCCAAGGATCCCCCATCAAGTTTATGTGGGTCCCTAAGAAGAACTACTAGAGAAGTTCTTGAGGGATGACTCCGCCAACAAGATTCACTCACATTCATCATTGGCAAGAACTAATGCAATCAAGTCCAACCTTATGCAATAGTTCAAGGAGTCACAAATCCCTCATTGGTAAGCAAGGGACAAGGTAAATAATGAATCAATGGACGTCATCTTAAATGTGTTTCACTACATGTCCATAGATATCCTTATATTTGTTCCTTGTGTGGGACTAACCCATGTAGGTGATAAGAGTACAAAACAACAAGGATAGCTCTCAACTCAAGATGATCTTCATCAACTATGAGCATCCACTACTACAACACCTACATGAAGTCTTCAATGACAAAACCCAAGGTTAGTTTGTCCCTCTTAGGGGGGATGTCACATCAAGGGGGAGCTTTACTCTAAGACTTGATTCAAAGCATCTCTTAAGATGTGAACACATTAAAAGCTTTATGTAAAAGTGGCAACCCCACTTGTGCTTAAATGATGAGTATGACCTATGATCAAGTACTCTTACTTGGCTCCTAAGTCAACATACTCATATATAGATGACTCCATCATTGCCAAAGTGCTTGCTAGATACTAGAGTGGTTTTGCATGTCTGCCATGTTTTATTTGACATCTTATTGTGTGAGCATGTTGGTATGCATATTTTTGTTCATTCGAGGACATCCAATTGTTGTTATTTGGCTTTCATTTTTCTGGCCAATTGGATGTACAAGAATGCCTAAGTACCCCCTCTAGCTATCTATGCTTTCTCGTCTCAAACTCTATTCATGCTTCATCACAAAATTTGAGCAAGCACTTTCTGGACCCTCTGGGTGAGGAGCACTCGGACTTACCGTTTCGACAAGAGCTGATATCCAAAACCTCCCATGTTTCTCTCGGTGTGACCAACTCTCAAAACTCGGTTCCACTGAAGCACTAGGGTTGATCTAGGTTTTCAATCTCGGTACCACCGATCTAAAAGTCTCGGTGTCACCGAGTTGCCCTGTATACAGGCAGATATGCATCTCGGTGGAACCAAAACTTTTGTCTTGGTGTCACCGACAACAGGTGGGTATAAATACCTCCGCGGGTTCGTACTTTGAAATTTTTCTTCAAACGAACACCCTGCACCCCCACTGCTGCCGCAGGAATCCGCCTCTGTCAACGGGAATCCCCTTCACCGTTGCCGCCGTAGCGAAGTTTCGCTAAGTTAGGGTAAAACTTCGACCCTCTCTTGCGCTCCAACCTCTGATTCTTGCGCATAGGATGTTTTCCTCTTCTTTCCACTGATTGCAATGCTTCTATCCACAAGGAATTTCCATAGAGATAGTCGAACGAGAAAAAATAGGTTTCCGCCGTATGCATTTCGAAGTCATCGAGGGGAAACGGATCAGCGTCACCGATGTGGGTCTCCCACAACACAAAGGGCTTCTCGGTAAAACCGAAAGTACCTATCGGTGTTACCGATTTGGAGTTTTTGTGTTTCCGAGCACAACTTCAGTGAGACCGAGTCACTTTTCGATGAAACCAAAACTGGTGACCAAGTTTCTGTTAATGAAGTTCGTTGTCCCGGATGCTCCGAAATTTAAAACTTGGTGGAACCGAAACTCACACTGTGGAGATATGAAACTAATTTTTTGAGTTCAAATTTTGCAAAAAGTCTTTATTTTGTGATGCTCATCTATTCCACTCCTCTAAATCTAATTCACAGGGTTAGAGCTCAGTAATTTCAGGGTCACATGATAGTCCGAATGATTTCAGAGAGCCAAGTGATGATGTTGATGCTGGAACTAGTCCAGAAGCTAGTTCTGAAGACACATGCACCCTGATACGTCTCCAACGTATCTATAATTTATGAAGTATTCATGCCATGTTTACAATAATTCTATATGATTTTGGTATGATTTTATTAGAACTAACCCGGACTGACGTTGTTTTCAGCAGAACTACCGTGGTGTTGTTTTTGTGCAGAAATAAAAGTTCTCGGAATGGGCTGAAAATTTACGGAGAATATTTTTGGAAAATATAAAAAATACTGGCGAAAGAATCAACCGGAGGGGGTCCACCACCTGGCCACAAGCCAGGGGGGCGCGCCCCCCTGTCTTGTGGGCCCCTCGGGCACCCCTCTAACTTGTTTCCAACGCCAAGTACTCCTATAAATCGAGAAACCTCCAGAAAGAAACCTAAATCGGGAGTTCCGCCGCCGCAACCCTCCAGAGCCACAAAAAACTAATCGGGAGCCCGTTCTGGCACCCTGCCGGAGGGGGAAACCATCACCGGAGGCCATCTTCATCATCCCGGCGGTCTCCATGACGAGGAGGGAGTAGTTCACCCTCGGGGCTGAGGGTATGTACCAGTAGCTATGTGTTTGATCTCTCTCTCTCGTGTTCTTGAGATGGCACGATCTTGATGTATCGCGAGCTTTATTAATATAGATGAATCATATGAAGTTTTCCCCTCTCTATCTTCTAGTGATGAATTGAGTTTTCCCTTTGAAGTTTTCTTATCGGATTGAGTCTTTAAGGATTTGAGAACACTTGATGTATGTCTTGCGATGGGATATCCGTGGTGACAATGGGATGTTCTATTGATCCACTTGATGTATGTTTTGGTGATCAACTTGCGGGTTCCGTGACCTTGGGAATCTATGCATAGGGGTTGGCACATGTTTTCGTCTTGACTCTCCGATAGAAACTCTGGGGCAGTCTTTGAAGTTCTTTGTGTTGGATTGAACATGATGAATCTGAAATTATGTGATGCATATCGTATAATCAAGCCCATGGGTACTTGTGGTGACATTGGAGTATCTAGGTGACATTAGGGTTTTGGTTGATGTGTATCTTAAGGTGTTATTTTAGTACGAACTCTAGGGCTGTCCGTGACACTTATAGGGATAGCTCATAAGATTGATCAGAAAAGATAACTTTGAGGTGGTTTCGTACCCTACAATAATTTCTTCGTTTGTTCTCTGCTATTTGTGACTTTTGTTACTTATAGGCCTTGTTTCCAAGCATTACAATACCGTTTGTGCTCACTTTTGTTACTTGCTACCTTGCTGTTTTTATATTTTCAGATTACAAAAACATCTATCTACCATCCATATTACACTCGTATCACCATCTCTTCGCCGAACTAGTGCGCCTATACAATTTACCATTGTATTGGGTGTGTTGGGGACACAAGAGACTCTTTGTTATTTGGTTGCAGGGTTGTTTGAGTTTGGCTGGCCTAGGCAATTTCCAGTTTCGGTGTCATCGATTCCTAAAACTCAGAATTTCTGGTTCTTAGAAATTGGTTAACCGAAAGTTGGTCACTGATTTCGGTTGCATCGAAATCAAACTTGGTGTCACCGAGAAGCTAGGGTCTGGCTCTGGATCTGTCTAGGGTGAAACTCGGTAGGGCCGATTTGGAAATATTGGTGGCACCGAATTTGAGTGTTATGATTTAGACAGAGTATTTTTGTGGGAGAATTCATGAGTATTTTTGGTGGCTAACTCTAAGCACTTGAGCAACCAGATCATCATGGATACCTCATCCCCTTTTAAAAGTATTGGATTTCCTATGGACTCAAATGTGATTTCTCACAAAATGCAGAATGTAGAGTCTTGAAGCTTGTTCCCAATTGATGTTCCTTGCATCTAGGGGATCTCCACACAATCATTTGCCAATCCATTCATTGAACTTTTCCTGAAATATGCTTGATAGGATCATTAGTCCAATGAAATATATGTTGTTATTGATTACCAAAACCACCTAGGGGGAAGTTGTGCTTTCAATCTCCCCCTTTTTGGTAATTGATGACAACATATAGATCAAAGCTTCGATAGGGATATAAACAATGAATAGCATTGTCGCTTTGAGAAGTATGTGATAAGAAAGTGCTCCCCCTAAATTTGTGCATTATTTTTAAATTTGCGTTTGAATGCAAATGCACAGTCGATTAGGATTATGAGTAACTCTTCCATGTCACATACATCTTGGTGGTGCGCATAAATGATGTGAATGGATTACAATGCACATAACACCAAACAAGAGTGAATGGTCATCATATAGACATCACAAAGATAGGACTTAGTAGCATCCATCACAAAGCGTATGATCAAACACAACAAAGTTTTAGGACAAGCACACGATAAACCAAATGTTTTTAAGATGAAGGGAGCAACCAAAATGCAACACTCTCTCTCGAAGCCCTATGATCTATAACACTTCTCTCCCTTTGGCAACAAGTTACCAAAAAGCTCGAAGGTGTAGACCTAAGCGTCGCTCTGGGCTCGATTTATGAAGTATTCATGCCATGTTTACAATAATTTTATATGATTTTGGTATGATTTTATTAGAACTAACCCGGACTGACGCTGTTTTCAGCAGAACTACCGTGGTGGTGTTTTTGTGCAGAAATAAAAGTTCTCAGAATGGGCTGAAAATTTACGGAGAATATTTTTGGAAAATATAAAAAATACTGGAGCAAAAAGATACCGGAGAGGAGTCCCGAGGAGGCGACAAGCCTAGGGGGCGCCCCCCCTAGGGCGTGCCCCCTGGCTTGTGGGTCCCTCGAGCACTCCCCCTGACTTGATTCCAACGCCAAGTACTCCTATAAATCGAGAAACCTCCAGAAAGAAACCTAGATCGGGCGTTCCGCCGCCGCAAGCCTCTGTAGCCATGAAAAACCAATCGGGAGCCCGTTCCGGCGCCCTGCCGAAGGGGAAAACCATCACCGGAGGCCATCTTCATCATCCCGGCGGTCTCCATGATGAGGAGGGAGTAGTTAACCCTCGGGGCTGAGGGTATGTACCAGTAGCTATGTGTTTGATCTCTCTCTCTCTCTCGTGTTCTTGAGATGACACGATCTTGATGTACCGCGAGCTTTATTAATATAGATGAATCATATGGAGTTTTCCCCTCTCTATCTTCTTGTGATGAATTGAGTTTTCCCTTTGAAGTTTTCTTATCGGATTGAGTCTTTAAGGATTTGAGAACACTTGATGTATTCTTGCGATGGGATATCCGTGGTGATAATGGGATGTTCTATTGATCCACTTGATGTATGTTTTGGTGATCAACTTGCGGGTTCCGTGACCTTGGGAATCTATGCATAGGGGTTGGCACATGTTTTCGTCTTGACTCTCCGGTAGAAACTTTGGGGCACTCTTTGAAGTTCTTTGTGTTGGATTGAACATGATGAATCTGAAATTGTGTGATGCATATTGTACAATCAAGCCCATGGGCACTCGTGGTGACATTGGAGTATCTAGGTGACATTAGGGTTTTGGTTGATGTGTATCTTAAGGTGTTATTTTAGTACGAACTCTAGGGCTGTTCGTGACACTTATAGGGATAGCTCATAAGATTGATCGGAAAAGATAACTTTGAGGTGGTTTCGTACCCTACAATAATTTCTTCGTTTGTTCTCCGCTATTTGTGACTTTGGAGTGAACTCTTTGTCGCATGTGAGGGATTTACATATGATTCAACTATGTCAGTATTGTTGAGAGAACTTGCACTAGTGAAAGTATGAACCGTAGTCCTTGTTTTCAAGCATTGCAATACCGTTTGTGCTCACTTTTGTTACTTGCTACCTTGCTGTTTTTATATTTTTAGATTACAAAAACCTATATCTACCATCCATATTACACTTGTATCACCATCTCTTCGCCGAACTAGTGCACCTATACAATTTACCATTGTATTGGGTGTGTTGGGGACACAAGAGACTCTTTGTTATTTGGTTGCAGGGTTGTTTGAGAGAGACCATCTTCTTCCTACGCCTCCCACGGATTGATAAACCTTAGGTCATCCACTTGAGGGAAATTTGCTACTGTCCTACAAAACTCTGCGCTTGGAGGCCCAACACGAGTCTACAAGAAGAAGGTTGTGTAGTAGACATCAAGCTCTTTTCTGGCGCCGTTGCCGGGGAGGCTAGGTAAGCGACACTCACATCCCGTCAACGAAGCTCTTTTCTGGCGCCGTTGCCGGGGAGGTGAGTGCTTGAAGGTATATCTTTAGATCTTGCAATTGAATCTTTTAGTTTCTTGTTTTATCACTAGTTTAGTCTATAAAAGAAAACTACAAAAAAATATGGAATTGAGGTTGCCTCATATGCTTCATCTTTTTAATATCTTTCGTGAAAATTATGGCAAGGAAAATTGTGCTCAAGTGTTAGAAGAAGAAGTTATTAAAATGTTTGGCACTAAATCTTTGAGTGATGAGCATGATAGAAATATTGTTAGTATGAATTCTCTGAATATTCATGATGCTAATGATATACAAAGCCACAAGCTTGGGGATGCTATGTTTGATGAATATGATATTTTTAGTCCCCCAAGTTTTGATGAGCAAAACTATTATGATGATGGCATGCCTCCTATCTATGATGATTATTGTGATGACACGTATGCTATAAAGAGTGATAGTAATCATGAAACTTGTCATCATGATTTTAATATTCAAAGTGGTTATGTCAATCAAGTATCTCATGATAGTTATTTTGTTGAGTTTGCTCCCACTATTATGAATGAGAAGAAAATTGCTTATGTGGAGAGTGACACATTTTCTATGCTTGTGGATCATGAAGATAATGCTTTATGTGATAGTTATATTGTTGAATTCATTCATGATGCTACTGAAAATTATTATGAGGGAGGAATATATGCTTGTAGGAATTGCAAAAATATCAAGTTTCCTCTCTATGTGTTGAAAGTTTTGAAGTTATGCTTCTTTTACCTTCCTATGCTAGTTGATTCTTGTTCCCATAAATTGTTTGCTCACAAAATCCCTATGCATAGGAAGTGGGTTAGACTTAAATGTGCTTGTCATGAGATTCATGATGCTCTTTTGCATGTTTCAATTATTATTCCTATGTGAGCATCATTGAAATCATCATGCCTAGCTAAAAGGCTTTAAAGAAAAGCGCTTGTTGGGAGACAACCCAACACTTTTACTTTCTGTTTTAGTGTGTTCACATGATTAAGCTACTGTAGTAATCATGTTTTATAGCTTTTGTTTCAATAAAGTGCCAAGTAAAGCCTTTGGGATAGTGTGGATGATAGTTGACTTGATTCTGTGCAAAAACAGAAACTTTTGCTCTCAGTCCAGGAATTTTGTAAATTCACTGGAACGTGCTTTTGATCTGAGTTTTTTTTACACATGATTGATATACAAATTTCCTAGATTTTCCTAATTTTTCAGAATTTTTTGAGACAGAGAAGTATGGTTACACTACAGATCTTCACAGACTGTTCTGTTTTTGACAGATTCTGTTTTGCATGCATAGTTTGCTTGTTTTAGTGTTCCCATAGCTTATATTCAGTGATATAAATTATGGGAATGATAGAATACAGTAGGTATCATGTGGGAACAATTATGAATCTTGTCTTGACAGTACCTAAGTGAATGATCTACCTTTATTACACTAACCCTTCTCACGAAGTTCCGTTAAGTTTTGTGTGATTGAAGTTTTCAAGTTTTGGGTGAGACACCGATATGAGGAGAACAAGGAGTTACAAGAACCTAAGCTTGGGGATTCCCAAGGCACCACCAAGGTAATATCCAAGGAAGACTCAAGCGGCAAAGCTTGGGGATGCCCCGGAAGGCATCCCCTCTTTCGTCTTCAACACTATCGGTATATCTTACTTGGAGCTATATTTTTATTCGTCACATAATATGAGTTTAGCTTGGAGTGTCATTTTATTTTGGTGTTCTCTGTTAGGTGTTATTTATAATCTTGTTTTTCAATAAAAAGTTCCAAGAATTGCCTTAGGATGCTTGCATTGCATGTTTGATGTGTGCTGTGTAAAAAACAGAAACTTTTGCTGTAGTGTTTGAATTTTCATATTTTACTGAAACGTGGAAAGTTTCTGAAATTTTTACACAGTATTGTCATATAAATTTTATAGCATTTCCTAAATTTTCATAATTTTTTGAGTTACATAAGTACACTGTTTTCATAAATTTCTACAGACTGTTCTGTTTGGACAGATTGCTGTCACAGTTTCGTTATCTACTTATCCTATAGTTTCCATAGCCTATATTGGTAGATATAAATTGTGGAGATGATATTAAACAGTAGATGATGTTTGAAAATTATTGTGCAACTTGTCTTGGCAGTACATAAAGTGTTGATTTATTCTTATGTGTACTAACCTATCTCACGAGTTCTTTTCGAGTTTTGTGTGGAAGATGTTTTTGAGAATAGGTGAAACCATGATATGAGAGGATTGAACGAGATACAAAAGCTCAAGATTAAGGATTCCCAAGGCACCCCAAGTAGATATTTCAAGAAGTCTCAAGCATCTAAGCTTGGGGATGCTACGCATCCCACCTCTCTTCATCAACAATTATCGGTTAGCCTATGTTGAGCCTAAACTTTTATTCGTTCACATGATGCGTGCTATTCTTGGAGTGCTATTTTTTCTTTTACTTGCTGTTTAAATAAAATACTCAGAGCTGAAAATATTTATTGAGAGAGAGAGAGAGTCCTCACATAGCTACTTAATTGTTTGACTACTGATTGATCTTCACTTATATCTTTTGAGAGTAGCTTGTCATTTCCTCTCATGCTTCACTTATACCTTTTTGAGGGATGAAATCTTTATGCTCATGTGCTTCATTTAAAATTGTTTGAGCTTGTCAAAAAGCAATTGCAATATATGAAACCAGTCCCAAAGTAATAGATATCCAAGGAGGATGTAATAAAAACTTTCATGAAGATCATGGGACAAATTAAATTTGATTCTTTGTAATAGTTTTGAAACATGAAGATAGTTATATGTGAGTCATGTTAGTGAGTAATTATGCTTTAGTAGGAATATTGGTGTTAAGGTTTGTGATTCCCTATGCATGCACGAAAGTCAATAGTTATGCAATGAAGTTACATCCTACTTGTGGTGAATTATTCGGTGTTAGTTATGACTCAATGCTCACTTATGTGATTTTTCGTTCCTTGGTTTGGTTGCTTCCCAATCTATTTGCTAGCCTTCATTTGTACTAAGTAGAAATACTACTTGTGCATCCAAAATCCTTAAACCAAGTTTTGCCTTATGAGTCCACCATACCTACCTATATGCGGTATTTCCATGCCGTTCCAAGCAAATTTGTATGTGCCATCTCTAAATTTTCAAAATAATTTTTCTCTTTTGTGTGCCCGTACCGCTCATGAAACGGTGGGGAGTATCCAATATTTTTCCATGCTAGGTGTGGTATTCTCACGATATGTGTTGATTCACTATCATTCATGAGAAAGTGGCTGGTATTCGGGATGCCCGGTTCCATGCTCAAAAATCAAATCAAAATATAATGAAACAGAACTCCCCCAGGATTGTTGTTTGTATGGACGGTACCCGTGGATTCGGCTCGCCGTGGAGTGTGATTGATTGGTGGAGGGGGGTAAAAACTTTAATATTCTGTTTGGGAACCGCCTATAATGTATCTAGCATGGAAAGTATTGTGAGCTACTTTGTCGTTTTCGTTGACAGGAAAAGCATGCCACTCAAAATAATTTTCTCTCTCAATTTAAACCTTGAGATCTGGCACCTCTACAAATCCCTACTTCCCTCTGCGAATGGCCTATCTATTTACTTTATGCAATTTTTATTTTTGCTTTGAGTCTCCATCTTCTCTTATAAGCACCAACTAGGGGGCACTATGATCGTATTTGAGCATTGGGCATAGCTAATATTTGAGTGTGTTTCATGAATGGATCAATGATTGAGCATGATGGGCTAGGGATAACTCTCTTTAGTGTTGATATTTTGAAAGACATGGTTGCTTGTTGACATGCTTGAGTATTGAAGTCATTATGTTAAAACTAGACTATTGCTTTGAATCATTTACAAGTCCAAATGTCCATGCTATACAAAAAAGAAAAGAATATGATGAACATGTTGGGTAGCATTCACACTTCATAAATTATTTCTTTTATCCTTTACCTACTCGAGGACGAGCAGGAATTAAGCTTGGGGATGCTGATACATCTCCAACGTATCTATAATTTATGAAGTATTCATGCCATGTTTACAATAATTCTATATGATTTTGGTATGATTTTATTAGAACTAACCCGGACTGACGCTGTTTTCAGCAGAACTACCGTGGTGTTGTTTTTGTGCAGAAATAAAATTTCTCGGAATGGGCTGAAAATTTACGGAGAATATTTTTGGAAAATATAAAAAATACTGGCGAAAGAATCAACCGGAGGGGGTCCACCACCTGGCCACAAGCCAGGGGGCGCCCCCCCCTAGGGCGCGCCCCCTGTCTTGTGGGCCCCTTGGGCACCCCTCTGACTTGTTTCCAACGCCAAGTACTCCTATAAATCGAGAAACCTCCAGAAAGAAACCTAGATCGGGAGTTCCGCCGCCGCAAGCCTCCAGAGCCACGAAAAACCAATCGGGAGCCCGTTCCGGCACCCTGCCGGAGGGGGAAACCATCACCGGAGGCCATCTTCATCATCCCGGCGGTCTCCACGATGAGGATGGAGTAGTTCACCCTCGGGGCTGAGGGTTTGTACCAGTAGCTATGTGTTTGATCTCTCTCTCTCGTGTTCTTGAGATGGCACGATCTTGATGTATCGCGAGCTTTATTAATATAGATGAATCATATGAAGTTTTCCCCTCTCTATCTTCTAGTGATGAATTGAGTTTTCCCTTTGAAGTTTTCTTATCGGATTGAGTCTTTAAGGATTTGAGAACACTTGATGTATGTCTTGCGATGGGATATCCGTGGTGACAATGGGATGTTCTATTGATCCACTTGATGTATGTTTTGGTGATCAACTTGCGGGTTCTGTGACCTTGGGAATCTATGCATAGGGGTTGGCACATGTTTTCGTCTTGACTCTCCGGTAGAAACTCTGGGGCACTCTTTGAAGTTCTTTGTGTTGGATTGAACATGATGAATCTGAAATTGTGTGATGCATATCGTATAATCAAGCCCATGGGTACTTGTGGTGACATTGGAGTATCTAGGTGACATTAGGGTTTTGGTTGATGTGTATCTTAAGGTGTTATTTTAGTACGAACTCTAGGGCTGTCCGTGACACTTATAGGGATAGCTCATAAGATTGATCAGAAAAGATAACTTTGAGGTGGTTTCGTACCCTACAATAATTTCTTCATTTGTTCTCCGCTATTTGTGACTTTGGAGTGAACCCTTTGTCGCACGTGAGGGATTTACATATGATTCAACTATGTTAGTATTGTTGAGAGAACTTGCACTAGTGAAAGTATGAACCCTAGGCCTTGTTTCCAAGCATTACAATACCATTTGTGCTCACTTTTGTCACTTGCTACCTTGCTGTTTTTATATTTTCAGGTTACAAAAACCTATATCTACCATCCATATTACACTTGTATCACCATCTCTTCGCCGAACTAGTGCACCTGTACAATTTACCATTGTATTGGGTGTGTTGGGTACACAAGAGACTCTTTGTTATTTGGTTGCAGGGTCGTTTGAGAGAGACCATCTTCATCCTACGCCTCCCATGGATTGATAAACCTTAGGTCGTCCACTTGAGGGAAATTTGCTACTGTCCTACAAAACTCTGCGCTTGGAGGCCCAACACGAGTCTACAAGAAGAAGGTTGTGTAGTAGACATCACACCCCCAGCTCACATGGCTTGCCCAAGGCATCCACCAGGGCCAGGAAGAAGAAGAATTCTGATAAGGAGGATGAAGATTTCATTCTTGATGATGCTACATCAAAAAGGAAGCATGTCAGAAAGGAGTATGCCAACACAAATGCAATGAGAGCTCCAGAGACGGCTAAGGAGTTGAGAACCCAAATTCTTCAAGGCAAGCGGAATCTTTGGACAAGAAGCCAGCCAAGAAGAGAGAGAGAGGAAGAGAACTATTCATGTGCCAGGAAGGCCAACTTCAATGTATGAAGATCCTACTGAGCATGAGGAAGAAGAAGAGGAGGAACCTGCTAACCCTCCTCCTTCTAAGCAAAGGAAGCTTATGAAGGATGCTATGCCAAGCAAGCCTGCTCCAAAGGCTAAACCCTCCGCCTCCAAGGCCAAGCCAGTTGCATCCAAGCCTAAGAGGACCACAAGAGATGTGTCGGCTGCTGAGAAGAACAAGGGTTGTTCATCCAGAGATGCAACAGATGATGAGGAAGTTGTTGTTTTGAGAAAACTGAGACCTCACCTGCCAGACCACAACAATGATCATCTAGTGGCAGAGAATATGAAGGATAGAAAGGATCAAGGGCTTGGGAAGTGGAGAGCTGGTGATCCCTATGTTATCATGAGAAGGACAGTTGTTGATGCTCGCTTCCACACTAAGGAGCAGTAGGATTTTTACGTGACTGTCTTGCTAGACAAGAGTCCAACTGTCAGTGACATGAGATACGTTGATTGGAAGTTCATCAAGGAGAATGAAGACTACTGATGTCTACTACACAACCTTCTTCTTGTAGACTCGTGTTGGGCCTCCAAGCGCAGAGTTTTGTAGGACCGTAGCAAATTTCCCTCAAGTGGATGACCTAAGGTTTATCAATCCGTGGGAGGCGTAGGAAGAAGATGGTCTCTCTCAAACAACCCTGCAACCAAATAACAAAGAGTCTCTTGTGTCCCCAACACACCCAATACAATGGTAAATTGTATAGGTGCACTAGTTCGGCGAAGAGATGGTGATACAAGTGTAATATGGATGGTAGATATAGGTGTCGTGGGAACGATTCCGACAGTATGAAGGGGGTAGGGTAAAGGAGCATGATCTACCGAGATGCATATGGGTGACACGGTATTTTAGTGAGTTCGGGCCTCTCACGGTGGAGATAACAACCCTACGTCTCGTGCTCCGGAGAGGCTTTGTTTTATCTGAGTATATATCCGGAGATTACAATGCGTGTGGGAGAGAGCGGAGAACGGATCTCCATGCCTGAGCCATGTCTAAGCCTAATGGTGAGAGAGATGAGAGAGAGGAGAAGAATGAGGGCCTCCCCTAGTCTAGTAGTGGGGGTGGCTTATATAGAGTGCGCCACCCCTTCACCTCCTATGTTACAAAGTGGGGCATTGATGCCGTAACGCCAGATGGTGCTTCGACTGCCTTGTCGACTGTCGGTCTTCGCATATCCGAGTGAGCCACACGACCGAGTGGATTGTCTGTCGAGTGACTCATGCGTCATGGTGATTTCAGTCGGAGTCTTCTTTGTAATCTTGTAATCTTTAAGTTCTCCAATGTGGTGTCCTTAGGTAGGGTATGTAGGTCAGGCTTAAGACCCTACCCTAGGTACATATCCCCAACATTAGCCCCCGAATGGATCGGGGTTCGAGTGAAAAAGGGATCGATGCAGGTTCTGATAAGACACAAAAATTCCGAATGCATTTTAGGGCTTCACAGAAGTCTGCGTCGATTGGAATCTTTGTCATTCACCCTAATCGATTCTGTCTTGATATGCGTTTTCTTTTGGTGCATACTTGCTTGTTTTCCCCTCGAGTAGAGCAGGTCTTAGTCGAGTGGTTTCTGGTCCAATGGGGGCACGCTGAGTGCACCCACTGGGTGTAGTCCTCGAGACCACTGTCGAATGGCGGTGACATCGGCAGGGGTCTTAGATTTGTTTTGATAGTCGCTTGTCACTCGACAGGCCGGGCCTGGTCGAGTGATAGTAGGTCCAGTGGGGGCACGCTGAGTGCACCCACTTGGTGTAGTCCCCGAGACCGCCGTCGAGTGCTTGCATCGGCGGGGGTCTGATAGAGACAATGTTTGCATGTTTGCTTTCCAATCCTTTGCTTGGCTAAGTTTGTTTGGTTTCTGAGTGAGATGGATGCTCATTACTCGGAAGAATTTTGAACTTAGGCAAAAACTGGTTTGCAACTAAGCCCCCGAGTGAGAGAAGCGCTCGTCACTCGGAAGAGTTTTAAACTTAGGCGATACGGAATTGCAGCTAAGCCCTCGAGTGTGGATGATGTCCTCACTCGAAATATTTTTTAACTTAGGTGATACGGAATCACAGCTAAGTCCCCGAGTGTGGATGATGTCCTCACTCGGAGTGGTTTTTAACTTAGGTGATACGGAATCACAGCTAAGCCCCCGAGTGTGGATGATGTCCTCACTCGGAGTGGTTTTTAACTTAGGCGATACGGAATCACAGCTAAGCCCTCGAGTGAGGATGATGTCCTCACTCGGAGTGGTTTATTAACTTAGGCGATACAGAATCGCAGCTAAGCCCCCGAGTGTGGATGATGTCCTCACTCGGAGTGGTTTTTTTAACTTAGGCGAAGTCAGGTTCGCTGCTAAGCCCCCGAGTGTGGAGGATGTCCGCACTCGGAGTAGTTTTTGACTTAGGCGAAGTCAGGTTCGCAGCTAAGCCCCTGAATGCGGAGGATGTCCGCACTCGGAGTAGTTTTTGACTTAGGCGATACGGAGTCGCAGCTAAGCTGAGAGATGGCGCGCGGAGCGGCCGAGTGATGAAGACGTGCCACACGAAGTGGCGATGCGCGGGGCATCCGAGTGAGGTAGACGAGTCCGGCTGAGTGGCGACGCGCGGGGCGGCCAAGTCATGTATGTCGAGGAGGCGTCCGACCCAGTGACGGCACGCAGGGCGGCCGTGTCCAGTACGTCATCGAGGGGGCGTCCGAACACGTGATGACGCGCGGGGCGACCGAGTCGAGCATGTCATCGCGGAGGCATCCGAACAAGTGGAAACACATGAATGATCGTTGCGGCGACTGAGCCTGAGTAGCGACGAAGATGGCGCACCGATGCGTCGAGTGATCGCGTAACCTGTCTGACGACGCGCGGGGCGGTCGAGCGAAGTAGACACGTCCGGCTGAGTGGCGATGCACGGGGCGGCCAAGTGACGAAAACGTGCCTCGCCAAGTGGCAATGCGCGGAGCTGCCGAGTGAAGACGACGCGTTCAGTAGAGTGACAGCGCGCGGGGCGGCCGTGTGACGATGGAGCGTCCGGCTGAGTGGCGATGCGCGGAGCTGCCAAGTGACGAAGACGTGTCTCGCCGAGTGGCGATGCGCGGAGCTGCCAAGTGACGAAGACGTGCCTCGCCGAGTGGCGATGCGCGGAGCTGCCGAGTGATGACGGAGCGTCCGGCTGAGTGGCGATGCGCGGGGCGGCCAAGTGTCGAAGACGTGTCTCGCCGAGTGGCGATGCGCGGAGCTGCCGAGTGATGACGACGCGTCCAGTAGAGTGACGGCGAGCGGGGCGGCCGAGTGATGACGACGCGTCCAGCAGAGTGACGGCGCGCGGGGCGGTCGAGTGACGATGGAGCGTCCGGCTGAGTGGCGATGCGCGGAGCTGCCAAGTAACGAAGACGTGCCTTGCCGAGTGCCGATGCGCGGAGCTGCCGAGTGATGACGACGCGTCCAGTAGAGTGACGGTGCGCGGGGCGGTCGAGTGACGATGGAGCGTCCGGCTGAGTGGCGATGCGCGGAGCTGCCAAGTGACGAAGACGTATCTTGCCGAGTGGCGATGTGCGGAGCTGCCAAGTGACGAAGACGTGTCTCGCCAAGTGGCGATGCGCGGAGCTGCCAAGTGACGAAGACGTGTCTCGCCGAGTGGCTATGCGCGGAGCTGCCAAGTGACGAAGACGTGTCTCGCCGAGTGGCTATGCGCGGAGCTGCCAAGTGACGAAGACGTGCCTCGCCGAGTGTCGATGCGCGGAGCTGCCAAGTGACGAAGACGTTTCTCGCCAAGTGGCGATGCGCGGAGCTGCCAAGTGACGAAGACTTGTCTCGCCGAGTGGTGATGCACGGAGCTGCCAAGTGACGAAGACGTGCCTCGCCGAGTGGCGATGCGCGGAGCTGCCGAGTGATGACGGAGCGTCCGGCTGAGTGGCGATGCGTGGGGCGGCCAAGTGTCGAAGACGTGTCTCGCCGAGTGGCGATGCGCGGAGCTGCCGAGTGATGACGACGCGTCCAGTAGAGTGACGGCGCGCGGGGCGGCCGGGTGATGACGACGCGTCCAGTAGAGTGACGGCGCGCGGGGCGGTCGAGTGACGATGGAGCGTCCGGCTGACTGGCGATGCGCGGAGCTGCCAAGTGATGAAGACGTGCCTCGCTGAGTGGCGATGCGCGGAGCTGCCGAGTGACGAAGACGTGCCTCGCTGAGTGGCGATGCGCGGAGCTGCCGAGTGACGAAGACGTGCCTTGCCGAGTGCAGATGCGCGGAGCTGCCGAGTGATGACGACGCGTCCAGTAGAGTGATGGCGCGCGGGGCGGTAGAGTGACGATGGAGCGTCCGGCTGAGTGGCGATGCGCGGAGCTGCCAAGTGACGAAGACGTGTCTTGCCGAGTGGTGATGCGCGGAGCTGCCGAGTGACGAAGACGTGCCTTGCCGAGTGGCGATGCGCGGAGCTGCCGAGTGATGACGACGCGTCCAGTAGAGTGACGGCGCGCGGGGCGGTCGAGTGACGATGGAGCGACCGGCTGAGTGGCGATGCGCGGAGCTGCCAAGTGATGAAGACGTGCCTCGCCGAGTGGTGATGCGCGGAGCTGCCGAGTGATGACGACGCGTCCAGTAGAGTGACGGCGCGCGGGGCGGTCGAGTGATGACGACGCGTCCAGTAGAGTGACGGCGCGCGGGGCGGTCGAGTGACGATGGAGCGTCCAGCTGAGTGGCGATGTGCGGAGCTGCCAAGTGAGGAAGACGTGTCTCGCCAAGTGGCGATGCGCGGAGCTGCCGAGTGACGAAAACGTGCCTCGCCGAGTGGCGATGCGCGGAGCTGCCGAGTGATGACGACGCGTCCAGTAGAGTGACGACGCGTGGGGCGGCCGAGTGACGATGGAGCGTCCGGCGGAGTGGCGATGCGCGGAGCTGCCAAGTGACGAAGACGTGTCTTGCCGAGTGGCGATGCGCGGAGGTGCCGAGTGACGAAGACGTGCCTTGCCGAGTGGCGATGCGCGGAGCTGCCGAGTGATGACGACGCGTCCACTAGAGTGACGGCGCGCGGGGCGGTCGAGTGACGATGGAGCGTCCGGCTGAGTGGCGATGCGTGGAGCTGCCAAGTGACGAAGACGTGCCTCGCCGAGTGGTGATGCACGGAGCTGCCGAGTGATGACGACGCGTCCAGTAGAGTGACGGCGCGCGGGGCGGTCGAGTGACGATGGAGCGTCCGGCTGAGTGGCGATGCGCGGAGCTGCCAAGTGACGAAGACGTGTCTTGCCGAGTGGCGATGCGCGGAGCTGCCGAGTGACGAAGGCGTGCCTTGCCGAGTGGCGATGCGCGGAGCTGCCGAGTGATGACGACGCGTCCAGTAGAGTGACGGCGCGCGGGGCGGTCGAGTGACGATGGAGCGTCCGGCTGAGTGGCGATGCGCGGAGCTACCAAGTGACGAAGACGTGCCTCGCCGAGTGGCGATGCGCGGAGCTGCCGAGTGATGACGACGCGTCCAGTAGAGTGACGGCGCGCGGGGCGGTCGAGTGACGATGGAGCGTTCGGCTGAGTGGCGATGTGCGGAGCTGCCAAGTGACGAAGACGTGTCTCGCCAAGTGGCGATGCGCGGAGCTGCCGAGTGACGAAGACGTGCCTTGCCGAGTGGCGATGCACGGAGCTGCCGAGGGACGAAGACGTGCCTCGCCGAGTGGCGATGCGCGGAGCTGCCGAGTGATGACGACGCGTCCAGTAGAGTGACGGCGCGTGGGGCGGCCGAGTGACGATGGAGCGTCCGGCTGAATAGTGAAGCACTGGGCGGATAAATCGCCGCATGTTAGACGTCTGGATGCAAATTTCATCTGCGTGTCCTCGTGTTAGTTGCTCGTACAAAACGTCCGTTCCAGTATACTGTTGTCCGGAGACTATGACAACGGGACGAGTGACCTGCATGTTAGTAGCAAGTATAGCTACGTATATATTTTTTGTTGGATCAAAAATGTCCGTGAACGCATGTTATTTTGCAAGGATTAAAGACCATGGATGACCCGGTTATGCATGACCATGATGTTGTCCCATGATGATGGACGGTTATGCAGGCATGCAAGCAAAATTAATTGACCACAGGAAATGCTCACCTGATGAGGCACTTGATGACGGACGATTATGGTTGCACGCATGCACAATTAATTGAGCGCAGGAATGCTCACTTGATGAGACGTTTAATGGGGTAATTATACCCTGATGAAGCGGAGCCGTTCGTCCAGTTCCTTTTTTCTTGCATGTAGTTAAGAATTGGGGAGAGCGCCCATGTCCAAAACCTGAATGCGCATGCAAGAGGCGTTAATTGATGGTAATTTAAGAAAGAGTTAATACCGGTCCGGCGTGTGATGGAAATTGTAGAGGCAGCCTGGAGTCCGGAGAGCTCCGCTGCGGAGGAAACGGCCGGTCTGGCCGACGAGGCAGATGAGCGGCTGGCCGCAGCCCATGCACCGGAGACGCGTGTGTTTCGCTGCCAGGGGAGCCGGAGCTGTCCGCTGATCAGAGTAGCATTTCGACGCCCGCGGAGCCGTGCCGAGCGCAGACATTCAGGCCTCGCCACCCGGCGAACCGGGTCGAGCGCCGTTCGTTGTGCTGTACAGCCCAAGGAACCTGGACGAGCTTTAGCAGCCGTGCGTGTGTGGGCATTCGCCGACGGCTTCGCAGACGAAGCCGAAGGTGACGACGATGAAGCGGACGACGCCGGTGGTTACGCGTGACGACGATGAGGCGGATGACGCCGGTAGTTGAAGTAACCATCTGCATCATGGCTCGATAGACGCCATGCCCCAAGGTGGGCGCCAACTGTCGTGGGAACGATTCCGACAGTACGAAGGGGGTAGGGTAATGGAGCATGATATACCGAGATGCATATGGGTGACACGGTATTTTAGCGAGTTCGGGCCTCTCACGGTGGAGATAACAACCCTACGTTTCGTGCTCCGGAGAGGCTTTGTTTTATCTGAGTGTATATCCGGAGATTACAATGCGTGTGGGAGAGAGCGGAGAACGGATCTCCATGCCTGAGCCATGTCTAAGCCTAATGGTGAGAGAGATGAGAGAGAGGAGAAGAATGAGGGCCTCCCCTAGTCTAGTGGTGGGGGGTGGCTTATATAGAGTGCGCCACCCCTTCACCTCCTATGTTACAAAGTGGTGCATTGATGCCGTAATGCCAGATGGTGCTTCGACTGCCTTGTCGACTGTCGGTCTTCGCATATCCGAGTGAGCCACACGACCGAGTGGATTGTCTGTCGAGTGACTCATGCGTCATGGTGATTTCAGTCGGAGTCTTCTTTGTAATCTTGTAATCTTTAAGTTCTCCAATGTGGTGTCCTTAGTTGGGTATGTAGGTCAGGCTTAAGACCCTACCCTAGGTACATATCCCCAACAATAGGTTTTTGTAATCTGAAAATATAAAAACAGCAAGGTAGCAAGTAACAAAAGTGAGCACAAACGGTATTGCAATGCTTGAAAACAAGGCCTAGGGTTCATACTTTCACTAGTGCAAGTTCTCTCAACAATACTGACATAGTTGAATCATATGTAAATCCCTCACGTGCGACAAAGAGTTCACTCCAAAGTCACAAATAGCGGAGAACAAACGAAAAAATTATTGTAGGGTACGAAACCACCTCAAAGTTATCTTTTCCGATCAATCTTATGAGCTATCCCTATAAGTGTCACGAACAACCCTAGAGTTCGTACTAAAATAACACCTTAAGATACACATCAACCAAAACCCTAATGTCACCTAGATACTCCAATGTCACCACGAGTACCCATGGGCTTGATTGTACGATATGCATCACACAATTTCAGATTCATCATGTTCAATCCAACACAAAGAACTTCAAAGAGTGCCCCAAAGTTTCTACCGGAGAGTCAAGACGAAAACATGTGCCAACCCCTATGCATAGATTCCCAAGGTCACGGAACCCGCAAGTTGATCACCAAAACATACATCAAGTGGATCAATAGAACATCCCATTGTCACCACGGATATCCCATCGCAAGACATACATCAAGTGTTCTCAAATCCTTAAAGACTCAATCCGATAAGAAAACTTCAAAGGGAAAACTCAATTCATCACAAGAAGATAGAGAGGGGAAAACTCCATATGATTCATCTATATTAATAAAGCTCGCGGTACATCAAGATCATGTCATCTCAAGAACACGAGAGAGAGAGAGATCAAACACATAGCTACTGGTACATACCCTCAGCCCCGAGGGTTAACTACTCCCTCCTCATCATGGAGACCGCCGGGATGATGAAGATGGCCTCCGGTGATGGTTTCCCCCTCCGGCAGGGTGCCGGAACGGGCTCCCGATTGGTTTTTCGTGGCTACAGAGGCTTGCGGCGGCGGAACTCCCGATCTAGGTTTCTTTCTGAAAGTTTCTCGATTTATAGGAGTACTTGGCGTTGGAATCAAGTCAGGGGGGTGCTCGAGGGACCCATAAGCCAGGGGGCGCGCCCCCTAGGCTTGTGGCCTCCTCGGGACTCCTCTCCGGTATCTTTTTGCTCCAGTATTTTTTATATTTTCCAAAAATATTCTCCGTAAATTTTCAGCCCATTCCGAGAACTTTTATTTCTACACAAAAACAACACCACGGTAGTTCTGCTGAAATCAGCGTCAGTCCAGGTTAGTTCTAATAAAATCATACCAAAATCATATAAAATTATTGTAACCATGGCATGAATACTTCATAAATTATAGATACGTTGAAGACGTATCAGCATCCCCAAGCTTAATTCCTGCTCGTCCTCGAGTAGGTAAATGATAAAAGAAATAATTTATGAAGTGTGAATGCTAGCAAGTGCACAAGTTTGATCAATGATAATTCCAATCACTTTTTCTAGCATAAATATAAACCATAAACAGTAGCTCATCTCATAAAACTTCTCATGATCAAGTAACAAGCTATTCACATGTTAAAGTATAGACCAGAAAGTTTCTTGAAAACTAACAAACCATATTCCTAGTCATCGAACAATTGCAAGTCATCTTATTTTTAGGAAGGGTCTATGTAAGAGCTTTGATTTAGCAAATTCCACATACTCAACTATCATATAGTCTTCCATGATTATTGACACTCAAAGCATATCTTTAGAACAAATAGCATCCATCGAACTCAGAGAAAGATAGGGGCTTAATGTTTCGCCTCCCAACTTATTTATCATATAGATAACTGTCAACAATAATAATTCATGATCAAATATATTTGTGTGGACATATATGTCTAGATCATTCGCCAACACATGACGCTTGCCAAGAGAAAAAGGCGAAATATAGGAAGTGGTGAAGATCACCATGACTCTTGCATAAAGGTAAGTACTAGAAAGTAAAAGATAGGCCCTTCGCAGAGGGAAGCAGAGGTTGTCATGCGCTTTTTGTTTTTGGATGTGCAAACCCTTAATGCAAAGGAACGTCACGTTGTATTGCCCTTTGTGATAGCAACCTTTATTATGTAGTCCGTCGCTTTTATTTCTTTACCATCACAAGTTCGTACAACGCTTGTTTTCCCTTATAATAAAAGATCATACGTATTTAGGAGCAATTTTTATTGCTTTTTGCACCGATGACAACTTACTTGAAGGATCTTACTCAATCCATAGGTAGGTATAGTGGACTCTCATGGCAAAACTAGTTTAAGGGTGTTTGGATGCACAAGTAGTATTTCTACTTGGTGCGGAAGTTTTGGCTAGTATGAGGTGGAAGCAAGCACCACACGTTGGAGGATCCATAACAATATAACTTCTATACAAATATACCCAAACATAACTCATTAAGTTGTCTTCCTTGTCCAATTTTAACTAATTTGCTCGAGTTTGAAAATAATTAATGAGCTCACAATCATAGAAGATGTCCAAGATAGTATATTTATATGTGGAATCTCTCTTCCTTCAATATTTTTTCATGAATTGTTCAAGTGACCAATGCGGTGTTTGCTAACTTTCAATAAATTTTACCACCTATACTTATGATGTGTGAAGTCATTACTCCCCATGGGATAAGTATATGAAGCATATTTAATTTCAGATTTAGGATATTCAATTCATTCAACCATTTACTCATAGGATATAAGTAAAGCACGAGAGTGAATGACAAACTACTCCAAAAAGATATAAGTGAAGATCAATGCGTAGTCAACAATTAAATAACTATGTGAAGACTATCTCATCTAAGAATTTCAGATCTTAAGTATTTTATTAAACAGCAAGCAAAAGAAAAATAGCACTCCAAGAATAGCACGCATCATGTGAACGAATAAAAATTTAGGCTCAACATAGGCTAACCGATAATTGTTGATGAAGAGAGGTGGGATGCGTAGCATCCCCAAGCTTAGATGCTTGAGACTTCTTGAAATATTTACTTGGGGTGCCTTGGGCATCCCCAATCTTGAGCTTTTGTATCTTGTTCAATCCTCTCATATCATGGTTTCACCTATTCTCAAAAATTTCATCCACACAAAACTCGAAAAGAACTCGTGAGATAGGTTAGTACACATAAGAATAAATCAACACTTTATGTACTGCCAAGACAAGTTGCACAATAATTTTCAAACATCATCTACTGTTTAATATCATCTCCACAATTTATATCTACCAATATAGGCTATGGAAACTATAGGATAAGTAGATAACGAAACTGTGACAGCAATCTGTCCAAACAGAACAGTCTGTAGAAATTTATGAAAACAGTGTACTTCTGTAACTCAAAAAATTATGAAAATTTAGGACATGCTAAATAATTTATATGAAAACACTGTGTAAAAATTTCAGAAAGTTTCCACCTTCCAGTAAAATATGAAAATTCAAACACTACAGCAAAAGTTTCTGTTTTTACACAGCACACATCAAAACATGCAATGCAAGCATCCTAAGACAATTCATGGAGCTTTTTATTGAAAAACAAGATTATAAATAACACCTAACAGAGAAAAAGAAAATAAAATGACGCTCCAAGCAAAACTCATATTATGTGACGAATAAAAATATAGCTCCAAGTAAGATATACCGATAATGTTGAAAACGAAAGAGGGGATGCCTTCCGGGGCATCCCCAAGCTTAGGCGCTTGAGTCTTCCTTGGATATTACCTTGGGGGTGCCTTGGGCATCCCCAAGCTTAGTTTCTTTTCACTCCTTATTCTCCTCATATCGGTGTCTCACCCAAAACTTGAAAACTTCAATCACACAAAACTTAACGGAACTTCGTGAGAAGGGTTAGTATAATAAAGATAGATCATTCACTTAGGTACTGTCAAGACAAGATTCATAATTGTTCCCACATGATACCTACTGTATTCTATCATTCCCATAATTTATACCGCTAAATATAAGCTATGGAAACACTAAAACAAGCAAACTACGCATGCAAAACAGAATCTGTCAAAAACAGAACAGTCTGTGAAGATCTGCAGTGTAACCATACTTTCCTGTCTCTAAAAATTCTGAAAAATTAGGAAATCCTGAAGAATTTGTATATCAAGACTGTGTAAAACTTTCAGATCATTATCACGCTCCAGTAAAAAATGAATATTCATGTACTGGACTCAAAAGTTTCTGTTTTGGTTCAGCATCAATTCTACTCATCTTGTGAGTCATCCCAAAGGCTTTACTTGGCACTTTATTGAAATAAAAGGCACAAAACATGATTACTACAGTAGCTTAATCATGTGAACACACAAAAACAGAAAGTAAAAGTGTTGGGTTGTCTCCCAACAAACACTTTTCTTGAATGCCTTTTAGCTAGGCATGATGATTTCAATGATGCTCACATAAAAGATAAGAATTGAAACATAACAGGAGCATCATGAAGCATATGACTAGCACATTTAAGTCTAACCCACTTCCTATGCATAGGGATTTTGTGAGCAAACAACTTATGGGAACAAGAATCAACTAGCATAGGAAGGTACAACAAGCATAACTTCAAAACTTTCAACACATAGAGAGGAAACTTGATATTTTTGCAATTCCTACAAGCATGTATTCCTCCCTCATAATAATTTTTAGTAGCATCATGAAGGAATTCAACAATATAACTATCACACAAAGCATTCTTTTCATGATTCATAAGCATAGAAATTTTACTACTCACCACATAAGCAAATTTATTCTCATCAATAGTAGTGGGAGCAAACTCAACAAAATAACTATCATGTGAAGCATAATCCAATTGAAAATTAAAATCATGATGACAAGTTTCATGGTTATCATTATTATTTATAGCATACATGTCATCACAATAATCATCATAAATAGGAGGCATGCTTTCATCATAATAAATTTGCTCATCAAAACTTGGGGGACTAAACATATCATCTTCATCAAACATAGCATCCCCAAGCTTGTAGCTTTGCATATCATTAGCATCATGAATATTCAAGGAATTCATACTAACAACATTGCAATCATGCTCATCATATAAAGATTTAGTGCCCAACATTTTATTGACTTCTTCTTCTAACACTTTGGCACAATTTTCCTTTCCATCGTTTTCACGATTGACATTATAAAGATGAAGTATATGAGGCAACCTCAATTCCATTTTTTTGTAGTTTTCTTTTATAGACTAAACTAGTGATAAAGCAAGAAACTAAAAGATTCAATTGCAATATCTAAAGATATACCTTCAAGCACTCACCTCCCCGGCAACGGCGCCAGAAAAGAGCTTGATGTCTACTACACAACCTTCTTCTTGTAGACTCGTGTTGGGCCTCCAAGCGCAGAGTTTTGTAGGACAGTAGCAAATTTCCCTCAAGTGGATGACCTAAGGTTTATCAATCCGTGGGAGGCGTAGGAAGAAGATGGTCTCTCTCAAACAACCCTGCAACCAAATAACAAAGAGTCTCTTGTGTCCCCAACACACCCAATACAATGGTAAATTGTATAGGTGCACTAGTTCGGCGAAGAGATGGTGATACAAGTGTAATATGGATGGTAGATATAGGTTTTTGTAATCTAAAAATATAAAAACAGCAAGGTAGCAAGTAACAAAAGTGAGCACAAACGGTATTGCAATGCTTGAAAACAAGGACTAGGGTTCATACTTTCACTAGTGCAAGTTCTCTCAACAATACTGACATAGTTGAATCATATGTAAATCCCTCACATGCGACAAAGAGTTCACTCCAAAGTCACAAATAGCGGAGAACAAACGAAGAAATTATTGTAGGGTACGAAACCACCTCAAAGTTATCTTTTCCGATCAATCTTATGAGCTATCCCTATAAGTGTCACGAACAGCCCTAGAGTTCGTACTAAAATAACACCTTAAGATACACATCAACCAAAACCCTAATGTCACCTAGATACTCCAATGTCACCACGAGTGCCCATGGGCTTGATTGTACAATATGCATCACACAATTTCAGATTCATCATGTTCAATCCAACACAAAGAACTTCAAAGAGTGCCCCAAAGTTTCTACCGGAGAGTCAAGACGAAAACATGTGCCAACCCCTATGCATAGATTCCCAAGGTCACGGAACCCGCAAGTTGATCACCAAAACATACATCAAGTGGATCAATAGAACATCCCATTATCACCACGGATATCCCATCGCAAGAATACATCAAGTGTTCTCAAATCCTTAAAGACTCAATCCGATAAGAAAACTTCAAAGGGAAAACTCAATTCATCACAAGAAGATAGAGAGGGGAAAACTCCATATGATTCATCTATATTAATAAAGCTCGCGGTACATCAAGATCGTGTCATCTCAAGAACACGAGAGAGAGAGAGAGATCAAACACATAGCTACTGGTACATACCCTCAGCCCCGAGGGTTAACTACTCCCTCCTCATCATGGAGACCGCCGGGATGATGAAGATGGCCTCCGGTGATGGTTTTCCCCTTCGGCAGGGCGCCGGAACGGGCTCCCGATTGGTTTTTCATGGCTACAGAGGCTTGCGGCGGCGGAACGCCCGATCTAGGTTTCTTTCTGGAGGTTTCTCGATTTATAGGAGTACTTGGCGTTGGAATCAAGTCAGGGGGAGTGCTCGAGGGACCCACAAGCCAGGGGGCACGCCCTAGGGGGGGCGCCCCCTAGGCTTGTCGCCTCCTCGGGACTCCTCTCCGGTATCTTTTTGCTCCAGTATTTTTTATATTTTCCAAAAATATCCTCCGTAAATTTTCAGCCCATTCCGAGAACTTTTATTTCTGCACAAAAACAACACCACGGTAGTTCTGCTGAAAACAGCGTCAGTCCGGGTTAGTTCTAATAAAATCATACCAAAATCATATAAAATTATTGTAAACATGGCATGAATACTTCATAAATCGAGCCCAGAGCGACGCTTAGGTCTACACCTTCGAGCTTTTTGGTAACTTGTTGCCAAAGGGAGAGAAGTGTTATAGATCATAGGGCTTCGAGAGAGAGTGTTGCATTTTGGTTGCTCCCTTCATCTTAAAAACATTTGGTTTATCGTGTGCTTGTCCTAAAACTTCGTTGTGTTTGATCATACGCTTTGTTATGGATGCTACTAAGTCCTATCTTTGTGATGTCTATATGATGACCATTCACTCTTGTTTGGTGTTATGTGCATTGTAATCCATTCACATCATTTATGCGCACCACCAAGATGTATGTGACATGGAAGAGTTACTCATAATCCTAATTGACTGTGCATTTGCATTCAAACGCAAATTTAAAAATAGTGCACAAATTTAGGGGGAGCACTTTCTTATCACATACTTCTCAAAGCGACAATGCTATTCATTGTTTATATCCCTATCGAAGCTTTGATCTATATGTTGTCATCAATTACCAAAAAGGGGGAGATTGAAAGCACAACTTCGCCCTAGGTGGTTTTGGTAATCAATAACAACATATATTTCATTGGACTAATGATCCTATCAAGCATATTTCAGGAAAAGTTCAATGAATGGATTGGCAAATGATTGTGTGGAGATCCCCTAGATGCAAGGAACATCAATTGGGAACAAGCTTCAAGACTCTACATTCTGCATTTTGTGAGAAATCACATTTGAGTCCATAGGAAATCCAATACTTTTAAAAGGGGATGAGGTATCCATGATGATCTGGTTGCTCAAGTGCTTAGAGTTAGCCACCAAAAATACTCATGAATTCTCCCACAAAAATACTCTGTCTAAATCATAACACTCAAATTCGGTGCCACCAATATTTCCAAATCGGCCCTACCGAGTTTCACCCTAGACAGATCCAGAGCCAGACCCTAGCTTCTCGGTGACACCAAGTTTGATTTCGATGCAACCGAAATCAGTGACCAACTTTCGGTTAACCAATTTCTAAGAACCAGAAATTCTGAGTTTTAGGAATCGATGACACCGAAACTGGAAATTGCCTAGGCCAGCCAAACTCGGACCCACCGAGAATTATATATCGGTCTCACCAAAACGCCAAAAGTTGCCACATTTTGCACTAGTCGATGCAACCAAGTTTTTGCTTCGGTTTCACCGAGTTGGGCAATAATGTTGTAACGGTTGGGTTTTTGGAGATGCCTATATATACGCCTCCACCTACCTCTCATTCGCAGTGGAAGCACTCTGAACAAACCAACACTTGCCCCATTCATTTTTTGAGAGAGAACCATCTACTCATGTGTTGAGATCAAGATCTTCCACTCCAACCATATGAATCTTGATTTCTAGCCTCCCCAAGTTGCTTTCCACCCAATAAACCTCTTCTACCAAGAAAAACTATGAGAGAGTGATTGTGTGTTGAGGAGACTATCTTTTGAAGCACAAGATCAAGGAGTTCATCATTCTTACCACATCTATTACCTTTTGGAGAGTGGTGTCTCCTAGATTGGTTAGGTGTCGCTTGGGAGCCTCCGTCTTCGTGTGTGGAGTTGAACCAAGAAGTTTGTAAGGGCAAGGAGATCGCCTACTTCGTGAAGATTTACCCCGAGTGAGGCTAGTCCTTCGTGGACGTAAGTCGTGATTGAATAGACGAGGTTGCTACTTTGTGGACTCTTATGGGTGGAGCCCTCTGTGGACTCTCGCGGTCGTTACCCTCCGTGGGTTGAAGTCTCCATCAGCGTGGACGTACGATAGCACCACCTATCGGAACCATGGGAAAAATCTTCATGGCCCCAATTGCGTTTGATCCTCCTATCCATTCCATCTACTTATATGTGCATGTCTTTACTTTCCATTGCTATACTCTTAGACTTGCATGTGTAGGGTGTGCTTGACTTGATATATTTGCTAAAACTTGCCAACATTCTAAAATTGGGAAAAGGCTAGAATTTTAATTTGGTCAAGTAGTCTAATCACCCCCCTCTAGACATACTTTGGATCCTACAAAAACTAAATCAAAAGCAAACTAAAACAAACGACGCTCCAAGCAAAACTCATATCATGTGATGAATAAAAATATAGCTCCAAGTGACATACCGATGGATTGAGACGAAAGAGGGGATGCCTTCCGGGGCATCCCCAAGCTTAGACGCTTGAGTCTTCCTAGAATTTGACTTGGGATGCCTTGGGTATCCCCAATCTTAGGCTCTTGCCGCTCCTTATTCCTTCATCCATCATGATAACACCCAAAACTTGAAAACTTCACCACACAAAACTCACGAGAAACCTTCGTGAGATCCGTTAGTATAATAAACATATCAAATACTTTAGGTACTATTATAAATTGATTCGTATTTTATTACTGCATAAGGTATTGTATTATAACTTCTCCATGGCTTATACCCCCCCCCCCCCCCCCCGATACAATCAATAGCATCATCAAAACAAGCAAACCATGCAAGCAAAAACAGAATATGTCTAAAACATAATAGTCTGTAATGATCTGTGGAGAAACTATACTTATGTATCTTATAAAATTCTGAAAAATTAGGACAACTTGAGAAATTTGTATATAAATACTGTTTAAACAAATCAAATCTTTCATTCCAGTAAAATCAGAGAAATTCTGCACTAGACGCAAAAGTTTCTGTTTTTGCACCGTATCAATTCAACTTATCATGCAAGTCATCCCAAAGGCTTTACTTGTCACAAAAACTAATTTAAACATAAAACCACAATCATTACAGTAGCAACAATCATGTTATCACACCATGATATAAGGTAAAAAAATAAAGATAACTATTGGGTTGCCTCCCAACTATCGCTATTGTTTTACGCCCCTAGCTAGGCATAATGCATATGATCAAGTGTTGGACCCCTTCATGTCCTTCAAGACTAGCTCTTCAAAAATCTTACTCAATAAATCAGCTTTCTAAAATCTATTTGACGGGCTCAAGTGTTCTAAAGGATTTATAATATCATCACTAACATCATCATCATCATAGGGATCATCATATAAGACATGAATTTCATCATTAATAGGTTCCATAATAGTATTTTCATGCCAATCTTCACTAAACCCTTCATTAATTCCTTTAGCAATCCATTCAAATTTATCACAAGTGTGGAGGAACAAGGCTTGCATTATTCTTCGGGGGGAACATTCCTCCTCATATTCTCACTAAAACCTTGACAATCGCTAGATTCCAACATACGCAAAGCATCTTTATTATGTAGGATCGCTTCTATAGGAGGAGCTTCAGATTTTATTCTATAGAAAGCAAATATGTCTCCCAATTCCCGCACCATGTAATCAAATTCATGCATAAGGATAATGGTAGAAATTTTCTTAATCTTAGGATTGCGTATACTCGGAGGTCCCAAAAATATCTTTGGAAGCATAGGATGGAGATGCAGAAACTTCCTTTCTAGCTTCAATATTACACTACTAGGGAAAAGCCTAGCAGTAGCGCGGGTATTATGTATAGCAGTAGCGCGGGCACCCGCGCTACTGATACGGCGCTACAGCTAACCTGTAGCAGTAGCGCGTGTTGGCCCGCGCTACTGCTATACATGCGTAGCAGCAGCGAGCTCCAAAACAGTGCGCTGCTGCTAATATCTGTAGCGCCTTGTATTAGGCCGCGCTACTGGTAATGGTACGCTGCTGCTAACTTTACTCCCCGCGCTACTGCTAACTTTATTAGTTTCTGAATTTTTTTTGCATATTTGTTTCGTATTTGAACAGACTTTATACAAGAATCTTTAGCACATACAAATGTCATCATCATACACATACAAATGGCTGCGAGACCACAAATGTAATCATAGCATATACATACAAATAGTCTCATCAAATCATGTCATCATCATAATCATCATCCAACACAAAGTGGTCTCTCGTCATCATCTCGAAAATAGCGATACAAGTCTCGAATACTTGCAACTACATCGTCATCCATCTAAACAATGATATACGCGAGAAGAGCTATCACTATGAGTGAGAGCGAAACTATGTAGTACATGAGGCGGCGGTTATGAGTCCTCTCTCGCGCTAGCGTGAGCCTCCTCACGTAACTAGCTTCTGCTTCTTGTCTGCTTTTGAAGCCTTTATGGCTGGCGCCCGAGACCCCCTCCACTTGCGCCTGACACTCGGACCACTCGTCGTATACTCCTGAAACCTTTCCTTTGTACACGACATAGCACCGGTACTTCGCCATCAAGAATCTAGGTACCTGTTAGAGATGCATCTTCATCAAGAGAATGTACAATCATATGCAACAAAATATACTTGAGCAACACAAAAAAGAAAGGGTTAGCGACTAGATGCAACATATAGTAAACATAAATAATCAACGCAGTTTCATCGTACGCAAACTAATTAACTAGAGGTACGCAGGTCATCGTACCCAAACTAACAAAGTAGCGTTACGCAAGTTCGGTAGGGACCGTGGACGTCACAAAGTTTCATCGCTACAGAAAGTATACAAGTTCAACCGACACATATCATCATCATCGGCATCGTAAATCACTAGAACTTCCATCCTTCCAGATCATCGAGGATGGACCCTAGCTTCTTGAACGGCGTGAGGTCCTGACGTTGCATGTCTATGCAAGTTCGGACGTCAGCTCGCGATATAGGGCCGTGGTGGAACATCCCCTTCACTTCGACGACTTCTTTCATGATGATCGTCGCAATGTCTCTCTGGATGCGAAAGAAGTCATCTCTAAGTTTATAATCCGCTTCTCCTTGAGATTCTACCCACTTGCGGATATGATCATCGTTTTTGGTTGTCATGCGAAGCTTTTGGTGATCCCTTCTGAACTCCGTCATGAGATGGAGGAGGTAGAATCCATCGTTCCTACTTGATTTCGGGACATGGATGCAGCAGAAGTTGGTTTTATGCGAGAAACCCGTCTTGCGGTTCCTTTGTTTCCTGATCTGCATGTGGCCACCCCTCAAGCTGAAGCCTTGGAGAGCATCATCTAGAATATTCATTACGTGGGTGTAGTCCTTCTTCTCGTAGTTTCTGGTAGGGTCGAAATACACGGCGTGGGAGACTCGCGGGTAAAGAACGATAAGGACGGCGCGACCGTTGCTGCGGGGAAAAAACACCTCAAATTATTCTCCATATGAGCGAGAAGGAATGATTGAAATGTACGAAAGGGTTGTCCGGCACTGACTTACTTTGGATGATAAGGCAGGAGGACAATTTCCTGGTCCTTATTCTGTACCATGAAGTTTTCGAGGTACTCCCTAGCAGTTTTACGCTCAAAGTCGCCGAGACTCAAGAAGGACTCGTGCATGTAGTATGGATCCGCCACACAGATTTGCGAGACTTCTTCTCTCTTCATGACGGAGCTCATATGTAGCGCAAAAAGGCGGACGATTGTACAATCGAGCCGCCTTGTCAGAAACATCTCGAAGATATGATCAAACCGCAGGAAGAACACCTCCGCGGGCCGTGTGTCGACGTAGCACTTCCCCTCAGGCACACGAGCCACGTATGTCGGATATCCTGGATCCTTCGAGGCTAGTAGGCTTTTCTTAGTCGACAGCACATGGTCGTGCAGTCTCCTGAGATCCCCTGATATTGCCTCCAGCGGTTTCGGCGGTAGCATCGGCTCGCCCGTGACATGGAACATGGCCGCACCTTTGACGGGTACACGCTCTTCAAAATCCGCCGTCTGGCTGCTATGTGCTCTGGCTTGTTTGTAGGCAGCCGAGCCTATCTTCCCCAGTCTCTTCCTCTCCTTTTTCTTGGGCTGACCTTCCAGACCCTTCCTTAACCCCTGCCCCAGTGTTGTCGGGCTAAGCACTGTACGACCCCCTACATCTTCAGGCGTGTCCTGTGAGGATTGCATGAAGAGAGACTTCTTGCAATCCCTGCTAGGACGTTCCTGCCCGGGCAGATCATCCATATCCTCATTAGCATGCTGATAGCCTGAGTCGTCATATGGCTGACTCATCATATCTAAGTCACCGTCATAGGCGCCTGTATTGAGGAACCGAAGAGGGTCCTCCTCCATCTCATCATCCATTATTTGTTCTACGGGGGCGATTACATCAGCCACTATTGGACCCCCTTCATCACGTCGTCCGCCGCTCTCACCCGGCACTACAGGCGCTGGTAATTGCGTAGGCGGGGTGGTGGTGTCCATACCTGCTTGTTGATGTGTGGTTATTGGTGTGCTCTCGGTCGGCTCCAGACGAAGAAGATTCTTCGGCCATAGCAACACCCAACCCTTGCAGCTTCCAATCCGCGACAGGGTCTCGTCGTCCTCTCCCCCTAGCCGTACTGGAGGAGGCAAATCCTCGTGCCCCGATTTCACACTCGACAAGGTAACCCTGAAGTGCCTACCGGGCATCGGCTGGCCGTGGAACGTGAGTTCCAAGAGCTTCGTTATCACCCCCTTTCCCACGTCCACCTTCTGGCCTTTGATCAAGTAGAGTACGGTGCACGGGGTTTCGTCGGCCTGCAAACACATGTCTGCGGCGTAAAACATCCAAAAGGCAACGAAAATGGAATATTCTAGATATATGTTGGTGCGACATGTAATTACCGTGAGGGCGTCGAGCTCAGCCAAAGACGAAGGCCCGCCTAGCGCGCCAGAGACTGAGGATGGGCTGCTATGAGCGGGTGCGGGTGCGGGAGCAGGCCCGGTTGCGTGAGCAGGTGATGGTGCGGTGGTGTTGTTCACCGAGTTGCTCCCGACGAAACTGGGCATGGGGAAATCATCTACCGTCTTGTCTAGATTTTCCTTCGTCCAGTTGATGATAGCCGGGATCAAGTTAGTAGCAAAATCATTTCTGCAGGCATGTACAGCTGCATCGACTGCCTGCTGTAGCAACTCATTTTTCTCCTCGGCTGCTTTTTTCGCGTCCTCAGTTGCTTTTTTCTCGAACGCAAGCTTCACCTTCTCGTCGATGTCCGCCTGACTAAACTTCTTTTTCTGCTTCTTGGCCTCCGGGCCTTCGTTGTAAAACACCTTCCACGTGGCGCCGTCTCCGGCGCCGTGCACATGTCCATATTGCGGCCGCTGGCCCAAAGGGAGTCCCTTAAGTTCGTTCAAGGCCCGGTTGAGAGGGGTGTCCCACTTGGGCCTCATCGGCGAAGTAGGGCTTTCGGCTGCAAGCTGGTGTTGCTTCTCCTGCAGAAGGAACGTGAACCGTTTACGAATGTGTAGTCGACTTGATCAGAAGCTAAATGTAAGGTGGTAAAAGAATAATTACCAGTATTCTAATCACTCGTGATCTGGTCCGTGTAAAAAACCTTCTTTTCCTTGTCCCACTTGTAGCGGGCCCTGATGAAGTCACGCTCCAAGGGGTTGGTGAACTTCGCGAAGGGGTCTGGGAGACCCGCGGCTTCACGTTCCGCGTCCTCCTTATCCCATATGGGCCTTTTGCCAAGGTAGCCACGGCTTTCGAGGCGATTCTTCCCCGTGTTCCTTTGCTGAAGGCTCTTGAATTTCGCAGCCTTAGCCTTGGTTGCGTCGGTAACGCAAGTGTCCTTGAACTTTTCGAACTCCTCTTCCGTAAGTGTCGGATTTTCCTCCAGAATCTTGGACAGGGGTTCCTCAGCCTCAATAGCTCGTTTCACCCTCCCTTTCCAGGAGGCCAAATCATTGCTGAACATGCCCATGGCGTGATTGTTAATCTTTTTCATCTTTGGATCATCCCACGGTTGTTCTATGCTATCATCCCGGTCGGGGAACTTGAATCTCTTGTGCAACTTCGTTAGGAGCAACTGCCTCAAATGTTCTTTACTCTTTAAGTCATCATCGTTGATGCTCGCGCATTCCCGTAGGATGCATCCTACTTGGTTCCCATAGCACTTGCGAGGTTCTTCCGGCTCTAATGGCTCAAACTTGCCAGGGGCCATCTTTGTGATCACCAGTCGTCCGATGCCGAGTTTGTTAGGTTTTCGTATCCTCTGCTTCTTCTGCTTCTTCTTTTCGGTAGTGGCATCAGCGCCGGTATCTTCCCCGCCGGTAGCTTCCCCGCCAGTCTCGGCACCGCCATCGGCGCCGGCGCCGTCGGTGTCGATGTCGGCGTCAGTACCATCATCGAGGCCGACCTGCAAACCTTGACTGTGCTTAGCAGACAAAAAGTCGAGGTACTGTTGTTCACCCTCATAATCCATCTCGTCTGCATCTTGGTCAGAAGGCCCGGTTTCTTCGTTGTTCGACATGTTTCCGATGATTAAGTCTCCTCGTTTAATTCTAAAACTATAAAAAAATGAGAAATGACATAAAAAAGATCTATGTTTGCCGGAATGCCGTTTCCCAGCAAATCCCGGCACTCGATATGCCTACTTTCTAGCACAAGTCATGCCAAAATTCACGGAAAATTTCGGCATGACCTTTGCTAAAAAGTGGACATATCGAGCACCTAAAATTCACCGGAACGGAAATGAATCAACATTCCGGCGAAACATAGGCCACTCGGATCATTTACCCTGCACATAATCATCATTTTCCAAATATGACATGTCCAAAACATCACATGTCCAAATATGACATGTCCAAATCACATGTCCACATATCACATGTCCACTTCAAATTTGCATATAAAAGGAAGAAAAATATAGAACTTGAAGAAAAATGCAAGAAGTCATTTTTCTTCACAATATTTGAAACTAAATTCAGCCTACCTAAATTTGAAACTAAAAAATAGCAACAATTGCTTTAACTAAAATTTTTAAATAGCAACAGTTGCTTTAACTAATCTGTCCACTTCAAATTCTATTTTTTTAAATAGCAACAATTGCTTTAACTAAAAAAATTAAATAGCAACAGTTGCTTTAACTAATCTGTCCTAGGTTTCATACTAATTCTAATTAACTAACTAGCACTATAAAATTTAAATAACAACAATTGCTTAAACTAAAAAATGCAAGAAACCTATATAATCAATTCTGTTTTTTCTTTTAACTACACCTAAAACACCTAACCCTAAATTTCTGTCCTAATTTGATGAAGAACCTAATTAACCTACTGCCCTAACTAACTAGGGTTCATACTAACTAGGGTTCATAATATAGCCAAATTAACCTACTAGTTTGATACCTAGCTAAATTCATAACTAAATAGATAACCTAATTATCCTACTGCCCTAACTAAGACCTAAGTAAATTAACCGAAGAACCCTAGCTAGCAGAGAGAGGAGGAGCGGTGGGGGGCTTACAGAGGGTGCAGGGGCGAGGAGGCAGGCCCGACGACGGCCGAGGTTGGGAAGGGAGGAAGCAGAGGAGGGAGGCGTGGCGCGCCGGGGCCGGGGTCGGGGGCGAGGGCGAGGTCACCGGGGTTGGGGGGTCGGGGCGAGCGCCGGGGTCGGGGGCGAGGGCAGGACTCCGGCGAGGTCGAGGGCGAGGGCAGGGCTCCGGCGCTTGAGGCAGGGGCGCGGCGAGATTGAGGGCGAGGGCACGGGCTCCGGCGGTGACAAGGGGGGAGAAGAGAGAGTGGGGATTTGGGGGAAGAAGCAGAGGCGGGAAGCCCGCTGGGGGGTTAAGTCAACATAGCAGTAGCGCGTTTCCGCAAAACGCGCTATAGCTAAATTATCTATAGCGCGTTTCGCCAAGAAGCGCTACTGCTATCACAGGTAGCTATAGCGCATTTCTCCAAACGGCGCTACTGCTATTTTGACTAACTATAGCTCTTTTTCGGAAAAGCGCTATTGCTATAACCAGTACCTATAACAGTTTTCCTGTCTGTTTCTTCTATTGTCTTTTCCTTTATTTTCTCTTCCTTTTCTTTTCTTCTTTTTCTTTTCTTTTCTTTTCCTTTTTTCCGAGAGCAGGAACGAAGGGAAGGTGATACAATGTATATAACTAAGGCGATATATATTGCATCATTTGACGGTTAAGTATGCATACAAAATAGGAACATATATATTACATCATTTGACCCATGCATAACGGTTAAGTGTGTACACAAAATAGGAACATATATATTACATCATTTGACCGATAACGGTTCCTCAGCGTCGACGTTTTCGTTTTTGAGTGAGATTCTTTCCCTTCTTGTTCGTTGAAGAATAATTGAGCCCCTCATTGTGACTTTTCCTTTTCCATGGAGTACGATCTTTCTTAGGTAATGTAGTATTGATTCTTCTTTTGACGTATACTTCATCGTCATCGTCATCTTCCCTCATTGGGTTGCCGTATTGGTCGTAGTCTTCCTCGTTGGCGACTCCATCCATTCCAATGATGTTCCTTTTGCCTCTCCTCACGACAACAGGGCTGGGATTGCACGGGTCGGTTATGAAGAAGCATTGTGTCACGTGCTTAGCGTGTACCCATGGCTCGTTTTTTGCGATAGCGTTCACGGTACCGCTCTTGGCGTCGGGTATAGTCATGGTAGTGAAATACCGGTTTTCTCTTTCGACATTCTTAGCCCATCTGACACGGAACATCGTCGCGTTGTGCAGTCCAGAGTAGTCAAGCTCCCAGATCTCCTCGACCCTTCCGTAAAATCTCTCAGTTGCGCCGTTGTCCCTGTCGGTCATGCATTCCATCGTCACCCCTGAGTTCTGATCATCACTGTCCATATCTTTGGCCTCCGTGTAGAACGTGTATCCGTTGATATCGTATGCCTGATAGGTGACGAGGTTGGGCGAGGGGCCATGTGCTAAGGCGTATATGAGCAATCTGTCCTTAGAGCCCTCTTTCGGGGGATTAGCAATAATATGCTCTTTGAACCAATGCAGGAAAGTGGAGTTGTGCTCTCTAGTAACTTCGGCGTCCGTCCTGCATACCCCCCGGTCACGATACTTCTTTGCGATAGTTTCTTTCTGCAGTGCCGCGAAAGGATCTACCTGGTGTAGGTGTTGTAGCACTACCAAGTTTGCTCTGTCAAAGTCGTTGCGTCGATCTGAGTAGGCCACATGTAATTCCCTACGACCGTTGGAGTGACCTTCTCCTTCGAGCCTCCCATCGTGCTTGTTAACGGGCAAACCAACACCAGGCGGCCGGTCTGCGCCATATAGAAAATTCTCGCAGAAAGAGATGCACTCTTGTGTCAGATAGCCTTGGACGATGCTTCCATCCGGACGGGACATGTTACGAACGAATCCTTTGATGATCCCATTCATCCTCTCAAACGGCATCATGTTGTGCAGGAATGACGGCCCCGGGTCTATTATGTCGTCCACAATATGGACACACAAATGCACCATGACGTCAAAGAACGCGGGCGGGAAGTACATCTCAAGCTCATTTAGTATGACAACGATCTCTTCCTGTAGCCTTCGGAGCTGCTTCACACTGATCGACTTTCGAGAGATGACGTCGAAAAAGTTGCAGAGACCAATAAGCGTGTCATGGACGTGCTTGTCCATTATCCCTCTAAGGGCAACAGGTAGTATCTGCGTCATCATCACATGACAGTCATGGGACTTCATCCCGCTGAACCTTTTCTTCTTCGTGTCTAGATATCTGCTTATCTTGCCACAATAACCGGAACTAACTTTGATTCCGGTAAGGCACTTGAAGAATTGATCGATCTCGGTCGGACTTAAGGTGAAGCAAGAAGGGGGGCAATAATCCTCTTCCTTTACTTTTTTGCCCTTCTTCTCCCGCGCCTCTGTCTCCGTCTCCTCTGACTTTTTACGGGGCGGCATGTGCAGATCTGCCCTGATCTCCAAATCTTGCAAGTCTTTTCTTGCCTTCGGCCCATCCTTTGTCTTATCTGGCATGTTCATCAGTGTCGCAAGCAAGCTCTCAAGGACATTCTTACAGATATGCATTTGATCAAGGCAATGAGGCGTGTCGAGTTTGTGCCAGTACTCCAAGTCCTAGAAAACAGACGTCGTCTTCCATACCTTCAGCAGCGGCTCAGGCGCCTTTTTCATCGTCTTTCCCGGTGCGGGGCACTGTTCCCAGTTTTTCAATAGCTCATCGATTTCGGCGCCGCTCCGCTTACGTGGAGGTCCTCGATGCTCAGCCTCACCATTGAATAGATCTCGACGGTTTCTCCACGGGTCGTCCTTCTCGAGCCATCTTCGATGCCCCATGTACACGATTTTCCCAGACCCGCCATCTTTCCTTGGCGTTAGCTGCTGAGACGTCGTATCATCCATGCACCGCGTGCATCCGCAATATCCATGGCACACCTGTCCTGCGACATATCCGTAACCGAGATAGTCGTGCACCGTCGTGATCAACGCGTCTCTCATATAGAAATACTCGCCTTTGCTGGCGTCCCATGTCTTGGCCGGTGTTTTCCCTAACGTGTCTAACTCCTCTTGAAGTAGCCCCAGATATAGATTAATATTATTTCCCGGTTGTTTCGGCCCTTGAATCAGCATGCTCATGTGTATGTACTTTGACTTCATGCACAACCAGGGGGGAGGTTGTGCATCCATACAAACACGGGCCATGTGCTATGGTTGGTGTTCTGGTTGCCAAACGGATTCATGCCATCGGTACATGCGCCGAGCACGATGTTCCTTGCATCACATGCAAAATACCGATATTCGTCGTTGAACGCTCTCCACTGGCTTCCATCCACGACGTGTCTCAGCTTCGGATCATCTCCATCATCAGGCTTCTTCCTCTCCGCATGCCAGCGCATGAGCTTTGCTTCCTTGGGATCTACGAAATACCGCTGGAGACGGGGAGTGATCGGTAAGTACCATACAACTTTCTGGGGAGATTTCTTCCCGGCCTTCTTGTATCGAGAAGCATTGCACACCGGACATCTTGTTTTTTCCACGTGCTCCTTCCGATAAATTATGCAATCGTTGATGCATGCATGGTATCTAACGTGCGGCAGATCAAGAGGGAACACGATGTTCTTGGCCTCATCCACACTAGTAGGACATAGATTCCCCGCGGGAAGAACATCCTTTAGGTACTTGAGAAGCTCAACGAGGATAGTGTCGGTCCATTTGTTTTTAGCCTTCGTCTTCAGGAGTTCGAGCGTGAAACTCAAGCGGGTCACCTCGGGATTGCAACCATGATACAATGGAGTGTTCGAGTCTACCACCAGTTGCTGCAGCTTGGCCTCCTCTCTAGAAGCAACTCTCTCAGTACTCGTCTCCTTGCGAAGCAGTGCTTGAACATGAGGGTCCCGCACGATTGAACTTAGTACCGACGAATTCTGCAGCGTGGAGTCCACGTTTTCTCCGCCGCCATGTCCGGCCCCTTCTCCGCCGCCATGTCCGGCCTCTTCCCTGCCGCCATTATCGGTCATCTCTTCGTCTTGCCCCGTGTCGTCATTGCCTGCCCCGTCGGCGTCCTCAACATCATCATCCTCATCTTCAATTATCCACCGAGTATAGCCATCCATGAAACCAGTCATGAGCAGGTGCGCCATCACACGACCATCGTCATAGGGGTCGAGCCAAACTCCTCCTTTGCATCTTCGACACGGACATATAATCTCTTTCCGGTTATTTTCATTCATGTCTTGCACCGCCGACCGCCACCACCTTTCCACCACCGTTCCACTGACCATCATGAACGCCTGCACGGTAATAATAAACAAATTGATTATAAAAATGCATGCATGCATCAAAGTCATAGAAAAAATCGGCATGACCTTCCCTAAAAATAGGACATATAGAGTTTGCCCGGAATTCGCCGAAACGGAAATAAATCGACATTTCGGCAAAACATAGGCAACTCACAAGCACAATTCGACGGCAACTCATGCCACACACACAATTTCCATCGTATCGCCCGATTATGTCATATCGCACACATACACATATTTCCATTCTTGCAAAAGCATAAATTTTTAATCACCTATCTCGAGATCGAGCACGGTGATGATGATGTCGATAGGTGTCGCCACACACACCTATGGAATGATCAAAAGTGGACAAAGCTCTTCTTGACAAGGCTATAGATCTAGTTAGGGAGGTACATAGGTCACTTCACTAAATGCTAGCTAGATCTACCTAGCTAGCTAGTTTGGGAGGAGACAAGTTCAACTAGTGGAGGGGGAAGGAAAAAGAGAAAGGAGATGCATTAATGGAGGTGGTGTAGTTAGCTAGGAGTAATAAAGAGAGAGAAAGATAGGTAGAAGAAGGAGAGTAATGGGGGGAGAAGTAGCGAGGAAGAAGCAAAGTGAGGGAGAGAGGAGGTGGGAGCTAGGGGAAAGTGAGGAAGAGAGGAGGGGAGGGGGGAGGGGGGAGGAAAACGGTGGTATGGCTACGGCTTAGCAGTAGCGCTGGGAGCAAAACGCGCTGCTGCTAATAAGATAGCAGTAGCGCTCCTCTGGCACACGCGCTACTGCTAAGCGGGGCCCGCCATGTGGCCAGTTTCAAAATTAGCAGTAGCAACATGAAAAAAAAGCGCGCTACTACTATTACATTAGCAGTAGCGCGGTTATCGTGGGCGCGCTACTGCTAAACCTAGTGTGGCGGGACCGGTCGGTCAATTTTAGTAGCAGCGCGGTTCTACCGAGCCACGCTACTGCTAAGTTGGTAGCAGTAGCGCCTGTCTGCAGACCGCGCTACTGCTAATTAGCAGTAGCGCCCCTTCCTGTCCCGCGCTGCTGCTAAGATTCTGTGTATAAGGTTTTCCCTAGTAGTGTTAGCATGGTAATAGCATACACATAACAATTTGTTTCATCAAGTATGGTCCCTTTAGTAAAAGGGATAGCTCCCGAGCACTCTAAAAATTCTTGAATGACATGTTTTCCAATAATGTTCCCACTACCCACATTATAAATTTTAGATTTTAGAACCGTGTGAGTATCACTGTTAGGAACTTGACTTACATGAGTAGCATCGATAAATTTTGGTCTTTCCTCCTCCGAGTCACTAGCACTATCTTTGCTATCACTTTCAACAATAACTTTCTCAAATTCAGGCATGATAGCAACTTCAAGCAAACAACTAACAAGCGAAACAAGCAGACTAGCAAAGATAAATATTTTTGTATTTTTTTATAGCAAGCAAAATATAACAGCAAATAAAAAGTAGAAAAAGTGAATGATAATTTGTGAGAAGGTACTTGATAGTAAGTTGATGATACTCCCCGGCAACGGCGCCAAAAATCCTTCCTGATACTTGTGATTTGCGTTGGGTTTTTCCCCCAAAGAGGAGGGGATGATGCAGCATAGTATAGATAAGTATTTCCTCAGTGAGAACCAAGGTTATTGAACCAATAGGAGGATCACGCAACTTCCCGTCTTCAGTGCCTACAGACAAAAGAGCACACACTTGCACCCAACGCGGGCAAGAGGGTTGTTAATCCCCTTGAACTCGTTACTTGCAAGCGATGAGTGGTGTAGATGATAGTTGGATAAATATATAATATAAAATAAATAAAAATTAAATAATGGCATCAAGGAAATAAGAGGGTTTGTAAATATATGTGAATAGACCCGGGGGGCATAATGTCCGCTAGAGAATTCTCTCTCGAAGAAGGCATAAAGTGGGTAAACACATTACTATTGGGCAATTGATAGAAAAGCGCATAGTTATGCAATATCTATTCATGGTAATGATCATGCATATAGGCATCATCTACTACTATTACTCCACCCATCGACCGCTATCCAGCATGCATCTAGAGTATTAAGTGAAACAGAGCAGTGCTTGGAGAATGATGGCATGATGTAGACAAAGTAAATCAATTAATATGAATAAACCCGATCGTTTTACCCTTAGTGGCGGCAATGCAAATACATGTCTTGTCCCCCACTTTGTCACTGGGATATAGAGCACCGCAGTATTGAACCCACTACAACGCACCTCTCCCACTGAAGATAAACCAATCTAGTTGTCCAAACTAAACCGATAGATCAGAGAGAATTATGAAGCTATAATAATCATGCAGATACGAATTCAGAGGAGACTCAAATCTTTTCATGAATAATCTAAACATAAACCCACAATTCATCGGATCCCAACAAACACACGCGAATAGTGATTACATAAGATAGATCACCGCGGGAATCACGGTGATCACGGAAACAAAGAACATATATATATAGAGAGAGGGCCATCTAGGTACTAACTATGGACCCGTAGGTCTATGGTGAACCACTCACACATCACCATGGGAGCAGCAAGGTTTATGTAGAGGCCCTCCGTGATCGATCCCCACTCCGACAGGGCACGAAAACAGGGCTCCAGATGGGCACACGGCGGAATAGAGACTTGCGGCGGCGGAAAAAGTGTTTCGGGAGGCTCCACGGGGTTTTTGGTATTAATAAGAATTTATAGGCCAGAGAACGACGACAGAGGGCTGAGGAGGTGGACCCAAGCCATCAGGGCGCGGCCACCCCCTAGGCGCGCCCTGTTGGCTTGGGGGCACCTCGTGTGCCCTTCGGTCTCCCTCCGAAGCTTCCAGGTCTTATCTTTGTCCACAAAAAATCATCAAAAAATTTCGGGGTATTTGGACTTCGTTTGGTATGGTATTCCTGAAAGCCAAAAACAAGCAGAAAACAGCAATTGGCACTTGGCACTGGGTTAATAGGTTAGTGCTCAAAAATAATATGAATCAGCAAATAAATCACCAAAACGTATCCTATAATGATAATATTATAGCATGGAACAATCAAAAATTATAGATACATTGAAGACGTATCAAACACCATCAAGTATTACTGAGATACTCCAGAATAATGAATAAGGAAAAGTTGAGACAACGATGAAAATCTTGGAAGCGATCTTGGAGAAGGAATATGACTGATGGAATTCATTCTTATGTCAAAGTTGAAAAGAATTTGAGAAGAATATCCAGGAAAATTAGAAAAGCCAGGTAAGATCATCGAAAAGACCTGTGGGTTATGGGCCCATTCAAAGAGAACACCGTTGAAACAATTGCTTAGAAAGAGAGATTGCACCGGTACAAATTAAAAACTTGATGAGGTTGAGAACCTCGAATTTTTAAAGGATTTTGAACAGAAACACGAATCTTCTCAGATATCTTGCCACTACGTATATAATAGATAGAGGGATGAATGAACAAGAGAGGTTTGGATAAGAATTTCAACATCGATGAGAACACAAAGATTGATCTTGCACATATTGAAAGGATTGAATTAACTTGAAGGGAAGCACACCGGTTGGAAAAGAATTTGACATGGCAATTTGATTGATCAAAGGATTGACACTACCAAAGAAAACATGAGAACACCACTTAGGAAATATATGAAATCAACATGTGACATCGAAGCAACTCAAATTACCATACTCCAAGAAAACAAAGGACGAGGCTTGCGAATTAAGCCAGAAACAAATATATGACAGAGATTTCGCTCGATATTTTCGTGGTATGGCTCGCATGGGCTCGATCTTACAATAGCCATCATGTACAATGTAGTGCACACGACATACGAAGCGTCCCCAAATCGTAGCAACCTACAAGGATTCTTTAAGACACAATGAGAACAGTTGTAAGAAAGACCGTCAACAAGCGAACCACTAGATGTCAAACCCCAACCTCAAATCATGCATCCGTTGGAAGATAAACCTAGGTAACTACTTGAATTCCCACCTAAGAACTCCCGAAATCTTTTTGGTTATGCAACCGGGTCCACGGTTACAAGGAGCAAAACCCGTCACTCAACTCCTAGCATGATACTACTCTCCAATATATCACATCCATCAACACATAACCAGAGGTCTCAGAAACTCATCTACCTCAGACCCTCGTAATCACAACGATACTAAACATGATAGTACATCTGGACGCTCTCCCCAGTACTGGGTGACGCCAAACTCTTCTCGCCACAAATAGTATCGAAGCGATTTCGAACATCTTTGTCCTGAGATACTAAGGAAAGTGAATGATAGCGTGTGTGACAAGAATCCCTTGAAGCTCAACTCCCCCGGACACCACCCATAGATAGGAGGCATCAAGAACAAAATTTCGGTCACACCGACATCGTAGAGGTTCCAAAATACCCGTGTGATCCTAAAAAAATTGAGTGAGAAGAGGGATAGAATTAAAATTCCTACGCCATGAATCCTCACCAAAGCGACAAAGGGAGGAGGAGTAAAAAGAATTCCCACTCTCCGATATATAACTAGACTCAAAGTATAGTTTTTTTGTAGACTCGACAATGGCCAAGTTCGATCAATCATGGGGGCTCCTAGGTCGGTACTGCTCTAATACCAACTCGTCACACCCAAAATGTGGTACTATCCTCGCGACGGCTCGAGGGCCCCAATAAGGATAGAAGCGCATTTCGAGTCGCTTCGCAAGAATGGAAATCATCGTAATACATGTAAAGAAGAGATGAGTATATGGAGTTGGCTTACACTCGCCACATGCTACAACATAAATATCTCAATACATCAATGCATCACAATCATCATACAGAAGAGCAGGATCCGACTATAGATGAAATCAAATGAAAAAGAAGACGGCGTCCACCCTTGCTAATCCCAGGCTGCCGACCTGGAACCCATCCTATGATCGAAGAAGAAGAACTCCAAATAGAAAAATCATCGCTCTCACGTCAACACATCGCATTACCTGTACCTGCACTAGTTGTTGTAGGAATCTGTGAGCCACGGGGACTCAACAATCTCATTACCAAGGGTATCAAGACTACCAAAGTGTAATGGGTGAGGTATGGTTAAGTGGTGATGTTGCAGCAGCACCAAGCATTTCATATCTGGCTAACTTATGAGTACAGGAATAAGAAGAGTGATCTACGCATAACGAACGTGAACTAGTAATGATCAAGAAGTGATCTTGAACACCTACTTACGGGTCAAACATAACCCCACCGTGTTCTCTTTCCGAACTCCCTTGAAAAGAGACGGTCACGGTTACGCACACGATTGGTGTATTTTAATTGGGTTTACTTCAAGTGTTCTATAACCGGGTATTATAAAATTTCCAAGTTGTCACATAACCGTGGGCACGGCTTTTAGAAAGATTTAACCCTACAGGGGTGCTCCAACTCTTCCATCACAAACTAGCCACAAACCGCGGTGGAAAACCTCAACCGCGGGATAACACGAAGTGTCTTTAGAATCCCGGTGCACAAGACGTTCGTTAAAGGTAAAATAAATCCAGCAAGACCGCTCAGCAGGCCAGATCCTTATAGGAGCCAACGTATCTTGTTCTCAGGGCACTACCAGATGAGCGCAGCGTACAGTGGCCAAATTAAACACCCAAGTTCCCCCGGGGTGGCCCCGCACACGACTCTGTTTAGGACCAGCACCATCAACACTGGCCCTTCTTGTATTATGTATATTAAATCAACGGGTAGCGCTAACTCCCTATGCATTAATAAAGGTGTTCAATATTATTATGTTGGGCAAATTTTAGTACCAATGTTGGCCTTGCCGGAAGAGTTTTACCCAAAAATGAAAATCAAGGGGGTCCCCATAATAACCCCAAGCATGAGAGCTCTCAATATGGTACATAACACCGGTAATTGGAACCAGGGCGGCAAGAGTGGAACAAAACACCAGGCAAAAGGCCGAGCCTTCCACCCTTTACCAAGTGTATAGATGCATTAATTTAAATAGCAAGAATAATGTGATATCCAAGATATCCATGTCCCAACATGGAACAAACTGCACCTGTAACTAGCAATGCTATAAGAGGGGTTGCACAAGCGGTAACATAGCTAAACAACGGTTTGCGGGGAAGGTGGATGTTAGAAGCTTATCATGGCATTTGGGAGGCTTGACAAGCAAGTGGTAGGTAACGAGACATAGCAGTAGAATCGAGACAACTAGCATAACAATGATAGTAGTGGTATCCAGGGTAATGATCATCTGGCCTGAAATCCCGCTTGGAAAAAGAACGTCCGTGAAGTAGACAAACATGCGTGGTCGAACGAATCCTCACACTCCAAAAAGTTATCGAAACTCGCGAGACGAAGCAATCCGGAAACAAACAAACTACACGAAAATCCATCACAACATATTCATGGCATGATGCGCAAACAAGTATGATGCATGTCCATTTAATTATGCCCGACATGGCAAGAGTGCAACAAACAAAATACTGCACATTAAGTGAAGCTCAATATGCAACGAGTTGCATATGGACGAAACTCCACAATTGAATTATTAGTTCACTCCCATTTAGGTACTCGACGATATTAAATGTTATTAAACATGGCAACAGGTGAAGCATGATTAAACCGGACTATCTAGGCAATTTAAATGAGACCGGAAACAACATATAACAATTCCGAAAAATCCCCATATGTAATTTTCGAATTTGGTACTGTTCTGACTAAAACATATTTTATATTTATTAAACAGGAAAATAAAGTGCACCATGTGATTCTACACGTTTTTCTAGTCAAGTTACATATGTGGATCATTTAATTCGAAGCTACGATTAATTAGTTAGGAATTAAACTGTTTTAACATGGCATTTATGCAAATTAATACGAACAACAATTTTAAACATGGATGAAAGTTGGTTTTGTAAAACTACATGAAATTCAAAGCATTTTACATATATACATCGTTTTGATCCGATGCACAGTTGTGGAGTTATCAAATGCATGAACATGGAGGGTTTTTCTGTAAATCTGTAAATCCTGAAATAATAGCCAAATTCGCGCACAGTAAAAACGTGAATGGGCTGAATCTAGAACAGCAGCACTGGGCGCAACATAGCAAAAGTGTGCCTGGGCGAGGGTTAGGGGGCGCAACTCACCTTTGGCCCACGGGCCGGCTCGCGGCAGGACAATGCGGTGCGGGACGATGAGGGTGCACGCGACTGCTTGGTTGCGGGGATGCGGAGGTCCTGGGACGAGCGTGGATGGGTCCGTTCAGGTGGAAGCCATGGCATCGGCGCTGTCATCGGATCCAGGCGAGGGACGTCGGGATCCACCGGATCCGGCCGGGGCGACGGAGGAGGCATCGTCGGGTTGGCATCCAGCGGCCTGTTGGCGAGGCGACGGCGCGGTGCGCGGCAGAGCGGAGACGCGCGGCTCTGGTAGGCAGGGTGGCGGTGGCTGGCGAAGCGAGGCGCGGGCTGTGCTGGTGGAGGCGGGCGCGGGATCGGGGCCTACTTGGTCCGGCGGTCGCCTGCGGTGACGCGCACCGGAGGCGGCGGGGCTCCGGCGCGGGAGGCGATGCACGTTGGCCAACTCGGGCCCTAGATAGGCGCAGGTGGGATGGCTTCGGGCTCGCGGGCCCTGGCGGCTCGAGGAGGTGGCTGGTGGCGGTTGGCTGGTGGGGCAGTGACAAGTGGCGGTGGTGGGGCTGGTCCGGTGCGGAAATCGAGGAAGAGGGGTAGGGTTAGGCATCCTTTTATAGGCAGGGGAGTTAGGGTTGGTTTTTTTTTTACCCTCCGATCGCGATCGAACGGTCCGGTCAGAGGGGTAGGCTAGGTGGGTTGGGCTGATATGAGAGTGAAGTCTGGTGGCCCGACGACAGAGTTTTTATAACGAAAAACGTCCGACAATTTAACCGGCGATCGTGCCGCATATGTTTAACGGTTGGGCTATCAAACGGACTCCATATGCGACGAAATTTGGCAGACGGTCTACGTGCGATATATTAAGACCGCATGTCAATTTTCAACCCATTCCGAGAATATTTTATTCCCACTTATAAAATAATTTTAAACAATGTCACGGGCACGTGCGTGTGTGTGTGGTCTCGAAACGGCCAACAACGAGAACGGGGAGAACCGGCAACTACGAACGGATGCAAGTTTTGGAAAACGATGGCAATAGAGTGCTGATGCAATGCGAATTATGTGATGATGAATGCGACAACCAAATAAATCACTCGGCAATAACAGAATATATCAAAGTCATCTATAGCGTCGGTCTCGGGCTGTTACAAGCTAGTTCTGTGTCGCTCTAGGTTGTGACTGGTACATGGTTGATGTCATCCAAATATCCATTGATACTTCATGTATATGCTTTTCTCATATTGTGCTTGCTAAGTTACTACTGCTGTTGCTACTATTACAACTACTACTGCTGATGTTACCACTGTTACCATTGCCGCTACTATCAAAGCTATCAAACAACCGTGCTACTAATACTTTTCTGCAGAGAAATAATATTCCAGGCACGGATGAATTGATAATTCAACTTCTAAGGCTTATAAATATTCTTTGGCTCCCCTTGTGTCGAATCAATAAATTTAGGTAAAATACTTCCCTCGAAGACTGTTGCGATCCCCTATACTCGTGGACACCACTAGTTGGTGTCGTCGTCGTTGTGTGGCTCTAGATCTGGGCATGCGGCCGCGTTCTTCGGCCTCCCTCCCGCCACCATGCGCTTCTGCGTAGGTGGTGCCTGTTGCCGGTGATAACCCACAAGTATAGGGGATCGCAACAGTTTTCGAGGGTAGAGTATTCAACCCAAATTTATAGATTCAACACAAGGGGAGCCAAAGAATATTTGCGAGTATTAGCAGCTGAGTTGTCAATTCAACCACACCTGGATATTAAATATCTGCAGCAGAGTAATCAGTAGCACGGTAGTATGAAAGTTTTGATAGCAGTAGCAACAGTAACAGTAACGGTAGCAGTGATAGCAATAGTTTTGTAGTAGTTAGAACAATAGCAGCAGCAGTAATAACTTAGCAAGAACAATATGTGGAAAATTCATAGGCACTGGATCGGTGAACTCGTTGGATGATATTCATCATATAACAGTCATAACCTAGGGCGACACGGAACTAGCTCCAGTTCATAAATGTAATGTAGGCATGTATTCCATAAATAGTCATACGTGCTTATGGAAAAGAACTTGCATGACATCTTTTGTCCTACCCTCCCGTGGCAGCGGGGTCGGAAACTAAGGGATATTAAGGCCTCCTTTTAATAGAGAATCGGAACAAAGCATTAACACACGATGAATACATGAACTCCTCAAACTACGGTCATCACCGGAAAGTATCCCGACTATTGTCACTCCGGGGTTTACGGATCATAACACGTAATAGGTGCGTATGACTAGCAAGATCGGATCAAGAACATAGATATAATGGTGATAACATAAACAGTTCAGATCTGAAATCATGGCACTCGGGCCCTAGTGACAAGCATTAAGCATGGCAAAGTCATAGCAACATCAATCTCAGAACATAGTGGATACTAGGGATCAAGCCCTAACAAAACTAGCTCGATTACATGATGAATCTCATCCAACTCCTCACCGACCAGCAATCCTACGAAGGAATTACTCACTCCCGGTGGGGAGCATCATGGAATTGGCGATGGAGAAGGGTTGATGATGACGAAGACCGAAGATTCCCCTCTCCGGAGCCCCAAACGAGCTCTAGATCTGGCCTCCCAATGAAGAACAGGAGGCGGCGGCGGCTCCGTATTGTAAAACGCGATGAAACTTTCTCTCTGATTTTTTTCTCCAAAAATAGGATTTTATAGCATCGGAATTAGGGTCAATGGGGCCCCGAGGTGAGCACAACACACCAGGGCGCGCTCGGGGGGGGGGGGGGTGGCGCGCCCTGGTGTATCGTGCCCAGCCAGGGCTCCCCCTCCGGTGGTTCTTGGCTCCAGTATTTTTTATTTATTGTAAAATAAATCTCCCAAAAGTTTCGTCCAGTTCCGAGAACTTTTATTTCTGCACAAAAACAACACCATGGTAGTTCTGCTGAAAACAGCGTCAGTCCGGGTTAGTTTCATTCAAATCATGCAAATTAGAGTCCAAAACAAGGGCAAAAGTGTGAGGGAAAGTAGATATGACGGAGACGTATCAACTCCCCCAAGCTAGACCCATTTCTTGTCCTCAAGCAATTCAGTTGACAAACTGAAAGTGATAAAGAAAAACTTTTACGAACTCTTTTGTTCTTGTTTACATATATATGCTTAAGTAGCACCCAGGTTTTCAGCAAAGATCATGACTAACCATGTCAACAATAACTCTTAAAAATCATATTAACTCATATCAATGACATAAGCAACTAGCGAGCAATAATAAAATATCTCAAGCGCCAACACTTTATCAAAACAATCATGATATAATATGACAATAGTGGTATCTTGCTAGCCCTTTTTGAGACCGCAAAACATAAATGCAGAGCACCTCCAAAGTTCAAGCAACGACTAAACATTGTAATTCATGGTAGAAAAGATCCAGTCATGCTGCACCCAACATTAACTATACACAATGCATGAGGATGACAATAGTGCTCTCAGGTCTGGCGCTTATTTGAGAAGTTGATGACTCAACATAAAAGTAAATAGATAGTCCCTTCGCAGAGGGAAGCAGGGATTTGCAGAGGTGCCAGAACTCAAGGTTTAAAATAGAGATAGATATAATTTTGGGAGGTGCGCCCTTCCTGTCAACGTTACAACCAAGAGTTATCAATATCTTCCATGTTAAACACATTAGCGGCGGTTCCCAAGCGGTAAAAGTAAAGGTTTACCCCCCTCCACCAACAATCACACTCCACGGCTAGCCGAATCCACGGGTACCGTCCATACCAACAACATTCTTGGGGGAGTTTTGTTTAATTATTTGTAATTTTTGATTTTGGGACTGGGAATCCCTATTACCGCCCCTCTCGTGTAAGGACGAGTGAATAAACACTCATCATGAGATTAACTCGCTTAACATGGAAGATACTGACCACCCCCTGTCGCTCCATGAGCGGTCTAGGCACACAAAATAGATGCTCGTTTGAATTTTTAGAGGTGGCACATGCAAATTTACTTGGAACGGCAGGGTAATACCGCATATAGGTAGATATAGTGGACTCATCTGAAATAACTTTGGTTTAAGGGTTTTGATGCACAAGCAGTATTACTGCTTAGTACAGGCGAAGGCTAGCAAATAGCTTGAGAAGCGGCTAGCTAGAGAGCGAAAACGGTCATGAACATGCATTACACATAATAAACATTGAGTACTGGCATGAGTAGGATATGGACACCATGAACATAAATATATCATGAAGGCTATGTTGGTTTTGATTCAACTACATGCGTGAACATGTGCCAAGTCAAGCCACTTGAAACATTCAGAGGAGGATACCACATCATCATACCACATCACAATCATTTTAATGCATGTTGACATCCAAGATAAATCATTATCCACTCCTAGCTACTTAAGCATGACATGAGCAACTATAATCTCTAATTTTCATTGCAAACATGTTTGATCATAATATGCTGAATCGAGGATACTAGGCTAAACATATTTACAAAAACAAAAACAAGTTGAGTTCATACCCGCTTTTCTCTGCCACGGTCACTTCATCAAATTTCGTCATTATTGCCTTTCACTTGCACGACCGAATGATATGAAAATAATAATAGTGCAAGAGTGCCATGGACTAAGCTGGAATCTGTAATTATTTTATTCAAGAGGAGAAGTCAAAGTAATATGGGCTCTTTGTTAGATAGACAATAATGCATATGAGAGCCACTCAACATTTTTATCGTGGTCTTCTCCTTGGTACGACTCAATAAAAAGGAAAAGAATTTCAGAGAAACACACTGAAATATTTTTGGAGTTTTTGGTTTTTTCTTGAAGAAAGCAAATTAAAGAGGGGAAAACAAAAACGAGAAAAATTATTTACACGGGAAAGCTCCCAACAAATAAAAGAAGAAACGAGAAATCATTTTGGGTTTTCTTTTAATACTACAATTAATTTAAACTAGAAAGAAAAACTGAAAAGAAGTGGGAAATATTTTTGGGTTTTCTCAAAGTTTTTCAAACACACAAGAAGAAAGCAAGAAAATAAATCTAGCATGGATAATACAATGAAAAAGTATGAGCACCGACAACTGGAATGAAATGTGCGAACATGAATATAATGTCGGTGGAAATACGTACTCCCCCAAGCTTAGGCTTTTGGCCTAGCTTGGTAATCACCATCCGTAGTAGCCATCCAGTCCTAAGTCGAAGCGAGGTGGAGGAGGCACCTGAGCGTCCCAATCCTGGGGCTCCTCCTCAACAGCTGCTAGGTTGTTCTGATAGGTTGTAATGTCATCTGGAATGATCATGTATCCGTTCCTGGCAATAGAATCAAACAGAGCAGGTGCAGGCAACGGGATAACATCACGGGTTTCGACGTTGAATACTAAGTTGTAACGAATGTTATGGAAAGAATCAGTTGCCTCGATAAATTGGTGATCCTGCAACGCCTTGTGATCTAGATAAACTCGGGACAAGAGATAATCATGTGGGCGAATCTGAACATTAAAGTGTCTCGCTAAGCGAGTAGCATAAATACCACCGTGTATCTTTCCCTTAGTCCTGTTAAGGTGTAAGCGACGTGCAATAATAGCCCTCATGCTAAAGGTGCGATCGTTGTGCAGTGCACGGCGTAAAATGGCGAAGTCGGGGGCACTGCGTGTTGGAAATATGCCCTAGAGGCAATAATAAATTAGTTATTATTATATTTCCTTGTTCATGATAATCGTTTATTATCCATGCTATAATTGTATTGATTGGAAACTCAAATACATGTGTGGGTACATAGACAACACTGTGTCCCTAGTAAGTCTCTAGTTGACTAGCTCGTTGATCAAAGATGGTTAAGGTTTCCTAGCCATTGACATGAGATGTCATTTGATAACGGGATCACATCATTAGGAGAATGATGTGATGGACAAGACCCAAACTACGAACGTAGCATATGATCGTGTCAGTTTATTGCTATTGTTTTCTGCATGTCAAGTATCTGTTCCTATGACCATGAGATCATGCAACTCCCTGACATCGGAGGAGTACCTTGTGTGTATCAAACGTCGCAACGTAACTGGGTGACTATAAAGGTGCTCTACATGTATCTCCGAGGGTGTCTGTTGGGTTGGCATGGATCAAGACTGGGATTTGTTACTCCGTATGACGGAGAGGTATCTCAGGGCCCACTCAGTAATACAACATCACAATGAGCCTTGCAAGCAATGTGACTAAAGTGTTAGCCACGAGATCTTGTATTACGGAACGAGTAAAGAGACTTGCCGGTAACGAGATTGAACTAGGTATAGAGATACCGACGATCGAATCTCGGGCAAGTAACATACCGAAGAACAAAGGGAATAGCATACGGGATTAACTGAATCCTTGACATAGAGGTTCGACCGATAAAAGATCTTCGTAGAATATGTAGGAGCCAATATGGGCATCCAGGTCCCGCTATTGGTTATTGGCCGTAGAGGTGTCTCGGTCATGTCTACATAGTTCTCGAACCCGCAGGGTCTACACACTTAACGTTTGGTGACGATTAGTATAGTTGAGTTATTTTGTTGGTGACCGAAGGTTGTTCGGAGTCCCGGATAAGATCCCGGACATGACGAGGATCTCCGGAATAGTCCGGAGGTAAAGATTGATATATGTGATAATAGTGTTTTGATCTCCGGAAGGGTTCCGGAATTCACCGGAAGGGGTTCCGGATGTTTACCGAAGTGTTCGGGTGCAGCAACACTTTATATGGGCCAAAGGGATAAAGCCCACGAGGTATTGGAAAGTGCAAAAGTAGTTTTGCTGCCGCGTAAGCGGTACTACCGCTTGGTGAAGCGGTACTACCGCCCGAGCGGTACTACCGCTTGTGTGAAGCGGTACTACCGCCCAAGCGGTACTACCGCTTGTGTGAAGCGGTACTACCGCTTGTGCGCGGCTGTGCACGGTTCGGCAGGGATCCGAGTTGGACTCTTTCCCTGCGGGCCAAACCGACCTTGTGCGGGCAAAACCGACCTGGAGGAGGCTTTTACTCCAAGTTTAGACCCCAAGGCTCAACATATAAATAGAGGGGCAGGGCTAACACACGGGATACATCAGGATTTCCCAAGCCGTGTGCCGGCAACCCTAGCCCTCTAGTTCCTCCGTCATAATCTCCGTAGCGCTTGGCGAAGCCCTGCAGAGATTGTTCCTCACCACCATCACCACGCCGTCGTGCTGCTGGAACTCAACCACTACTTCACCATCGCTCGCTGGATCGAGGAGGTGAAGGCGTCATCAAGCCGTACGTGTGTTGAACGCGGAGGTGCCGTCCGTTCGGCGCTAGTTCGTGATCGGATCGAGGGACGACTTGCGATTTGGAACGCGGAGACGTTCGACTACATCAACCGCATTTCTTAAACGCTTCCGCTTAGCGATCTACAAGGGTATGTAGATTCACTCTCCCTCTCGTAGATGCTCATCACCATGGATAGATCTTGTGTGTGCGTAGGAAAATTTTTGTTTCCCATGCAACGTTCCCCAACAGTGGCATCTGAGCTAGGTCTATGCGTAGATGAGATCTCGAGTAGAACACAAACGAGTTGTGGGCGTGGGTGTATACATATTGCTTGCCGTTACTAGTTGATACTTGATTCGGCAGTATTGTGAGATGAAGCGGCCCGGACCGACATTACGCGTACACTTACGCGAGACAGGTTCCTTCAACTAACATGTAACTTCGTTGCATAAAGATGGCTAGCGGGTGTCTGTCTCTCTCACTTTAGTTGAATCGATTTCAATGAAGAGGGTTCTTTTAGAAGATCAAAAAGCAATCACTACACCACGTTGTGGTTTTGCGTAGGTAAGAACGGTTCTTGCAAACCCGTAGCAGCCACGTAAAATTTGCAACAACAATTAGAGGACGTCTAACTTGTTTTTGGAGGGTATGTTGTGATGTGATATGGCCAATTACATGATGAGATATATGTGATGTATGAGATGATCATGTGATGTATAGAATATCACGACTTGCATGTCGATGAGTACAGCAACTGGCAGGAGCCATAGAGTTGTCTTTAATTATTGTATGACCTGCGTGTCAATCATTAAGCGCTATGTAATGCTTTACTTTATCGCTAAACGTTAGCAATAGTCGTGGAAGCAACAGTCGGCGCGACAACCTTATGGCGACACGTTGATGGAGATCAAGATGATGGAGATCATGGTGTCATGCCGGTGACGATGGAGATCATGCCGGTGCTTTGGAGATGGAGATCAAAAGCACAAGTTCATGGCCATATCATGTCACTTATGATTTGCATGTGATGTTAATCCTTTTATGCATCTTATTTTGCTTAGGACGACGGTAGCATTATAAGGTGATCCCTCACTTAAATTTCAAGATAAATTGTGTTCTCCCCGAGTGTGCACCGTTGCGAAAGTTCGTCGTTTTGAGACACGCCGTGATGATCGGGTGTGATAGACTCCACGTTCACATACAACGGGTGCAAGCCATGTTGCACACGCGGAACACTTGGGTTAAACTTGACGAGCCTAGCATGTACAGACATGGCCTCGGAACATAAGAGACCGAAAGGTCGAACATGAGTCATATAGTAGATATGATCAACATGAAGATGTTCACCATTGAAACCACCTCAACTCACGTGATGATCGAACTTGAGTTGGTGGATTTGGATCATGTTACACTCGAATGACCAGAGGGATGTCAATTTGAGTGGGAGTTTTTAAGTAATATGATTAACTAAACTCATTATCTAGAACAATAGTCTAAGTTGTCTTTGCTATATTTATGTTGTAGATCATGGCTCGCGCAGTAGCACCCCTGAATTTTAATGCGTTCCTAGAGAAAGCTAAGTTGAAAGATGATGGAAGTAACTTTGTGGACTGGGCCCGTAATCTAAGGATTATCCTTACGGCTTCCCAGAAGGCTTATGTCCTTGATGCACCGCTTGGTGATCCACCCGCTCCAGTTGAGTCTCTAGACGTTGTGAACGCCTGGCAGGCTCGTTCTGATGATTACTCAATAGTTCAATGTGCAATGTTGTATGGCTTAGAACCGGGACTTCAAAGACGTTTTGAACGTCATGGAGCATATGAGATGTTCCAGGAGTTGAAGTTTATCTTTCAGAAGAATGCCCGGATTGAGAGATATGAGATCTCCGATAAGTTCTATGCTTGCAAGATGGAGGAGAACGGGTCTATCAGTGATCACGTGCTTAGAATGTCTGGGTACTCCACCCGTCTGGCTGAATTGGGGATGCCCCTTCCGCCAGAGGCTATCACTGACAGAGTTCTTCAATCATTGCCACCTAGCTACAAGAGCTTCGTGTTGAACTATAACATGCACGGGATGAACAAGTCAGTCGCCGAGCTGTTTGCGATGCTGAAAGCCGCTGAGTCTGAAATTCAGAAGGAGCATCAAGTGTTGATGGTCAATAAAACCACTAGTTTCAAGAAAAATGGCAAGGGTAAGAAGGGTAACTCCAAGAAGAGTGGCAAAACAGTTGCTCCTCTCGTGAAGAAACCCAAGGCTGGACCCAAACCAGAAACTGTGTGTTTTCATTGCAAGGGAACTGGACACTGGAAGCGGAACTGCCCCAAGTATTTGGCTGACAAGAAGGTGGCCAACAACAAACAAGGTATATATGATATACATGTTATTGATGTGTACCTTACCAACCCTCGTTGTAGTGCCTGGGTATTTGATACCGGTGCGGTTGCTCATATTTGCAACTCAAAACAGGAACTGCGGAATAGACGGAGGCTGGCAAAGGACGAAGTGACGATGCACGTGGGAAATGGTTCCAAGGTTGATGTGATCGCCGTCGGCACGCTCGCTCTTCGATTACCGTCGGGATTAGTGATGAACCTAAATAAGTGTTATTTGGTGCCTGCGTTAAGCATGAACATTATATCTGGATCTTGTTTATTGCGAGACGGTTACTCATTTAAATCAGAGAATAATGGTTGTTCTATTTATATGAGTAATATCTTTTATGCTCATGCACCCAATGTGAGGGGTTTATTCTTATTGAATCTCGATAGTAATGATACATAGGTTCATAACATTGATGCCAAAAGATGTAGAATTGATAATGATAATACCACTTTCTTGTGGCACTGCCGTTTAGGTCATATTGGCGTAAAACGCATGAGGAAGCTCCATGCTGATGGACTTTTGGAGTCACTTGATTTTGAATCACTTGACACATGTGAGCCATGCCTCATGGGCAAGATGACTAAAACGCCGTTCTCTGGAACAATGGAACGGGCAAGTGACTTATTGGAAATCATACATACTGATGTGTGTGGTCCGATGAGTATTGAGGCGCGCGGTGGTTATCGTTACTTTCTCACCTTCACTGATGACTTAAGTAGATATGGGTATATTTACTTAATGAAACATAAGTCTGAAACATTTGAAAAGTTCAAACAATTTCAGAGTGAAGTTGAGAATCATCGTAACAAGAAGATTAAATTCCTACGATCTGGTCGAGGAGGAGAATATCTGAGTTATGAGTTTGGCAGTCACTTAAGACAGTGTGGAATTGTTTCACAATTGACACCGCCTGGAACACCACAGCGTAATGGTGTGTCCGAACGTCGTAATCGAACCTTATTGGATATGGTGCGATCTATGATGTCTCTTGCCGATTTGCCACTATCATTTTGGGGTTATGCATTAGAGACAGCTGCATTCACTTTAAATAGGGCACCATCGAAATCCGTTGAGACGACGCCATATGAACTTTGGTTTGGCAAGAAGCCAAAGCTGTCGTTTCTTAAAGTTTGGGGATGTGATGCTTATGTCAAAAAGCTTCAGCCTGAAAAGCTGGAACCCAAAGCGGAGAAATGCGTCTTCATAGGATACCCAAAAGAGACAGTTGGGTATACCTTCTACCTCAGATCCGAAGGCAAAGTGTTTGTCGCTAAAAACGGAACATTTCTTGAGAAAGAGTTTCTCTCGAAAGAATTGAGTGGGAGAAAGATAGAACTTGATGAGGTTGTTGAACCTTTACTTCAACCTGAGAGTAGCGCAACGCAGAAAGTTGTTTCTGTGGAGCCTACATTAGCTGAAGAGGAAGTTAATGATGATGATCATGAAGCTTTGGATCAAGTTGCTATCGAACCTCGTAGGTCGACAAGGACGCGTACTGCTCCTGAGTGGTACGGCAACCCTGTCTTAGAGGTCATGTTGTTAGACAACGATGAACCTACGAGCTATGGAGAAGCGATGATGGGCCCGGATTCCAAGAAGTGGTTAGAGGCCATGAAATCCGAGATGGGATCCATGTATGAAAACAAAGTATGGACTTTGGAAGTATTACCTGAAGGGCGTAAGGCCATTCAGAACAAATGGATCTTTAAGAGGAAGACGGACGCGGACGGTAATGTCACCGTCTATAAAGCTCGACTTGTGGCAAAGGGTTTTTCACAAGTTCAAGGAGTTGACTACGATGAGACCTTCTCACCCGTAGCGATGCTTAAGTCCGTCAGAATCATGTTAGCAATAGCTGCCTTTTTCGATTATGAAATTTGGCAGATGGATGTCAAAACAGCGTTCCTTAACGGTTTCCTTAAGGAAGAGTTGTATATGATGCAACCAGAAGGTTTTGTTGATCCAGAGAATGCTGACAAAATTTGCAAACTCCAGCGATCCATTTATGGACTGGTGCAAGCATCTCGGAGTTGGAATCTTCGTTTTGATGAGGTGATCAAAGCGTTCGAGTTTATACAAGTTTACGGAGAAGCTTGTATTTACAAGAAAGTGAGTGGGAGCTCTATAGCGTTTCTAATATTATATGTGGATGACATATTACTGATTGGAAACAATATAGAAATGCTGGAAAGCGTAAAGGAATATTTGAACAAGAGTTTTTCAATGAAGGACCTAGGAGAAGCTGCTTTCATATTAGGCATCAAGATCTATAGAGATAGATCGAGACGCTTAATAGGACTTTCACAAAGCACATACCTTGACAAAGTTTTGAAGAAGTTCAAAATGGATCAGTCCAAGAAGGGGTTCTTGCCTGTATTGCAAGGTGTGAAGTTGAGTAAGACTCAATGCCCAGTGACTGCAAAAGATAGAGAAAAGATGAGTGTCATCCCCTATGCTTCGGCCATAGGCTCTATCATGTATGCAATGCTGTGCACAAGACCCGATGTCAGCCTTGCCATAAGTATGGTCGGAAGGTTTCAAAGTGATCCAGGAATGGAACACTGGACGGCGGTCAAGAATATCCTGAAGTACCTGAAAAGGACTAAGGATATGTTTCTCGTTTATGGAGGTGATCAAGAGCTCGTCGTAAAGGGTTACGTCGATGCAAGCTTTGACACTGATCCGGATGACTCTAAGTCTCAAACCGGATACGTGTTTATTCTTAATGGGGGTGCGGTTAGCTGGTGCAGTTCCAAGCAAAGCGTGGTAGCAGATTCTACATGCGAAGCGGAGTACATCGCTGCCTCGGAGGCGGCGAAGGAAGGTGTCTGGATGAAGGAGTTCATGACAGATCTTGGAGTAGTGCCTAGTGCGCTTAACCCAATGACTCTGTTTTGTGATAATACTGGTGCCATTGCTCTAGCCAAGGAACCAAGATTTCACAAGAGGACCAGACACATAAAGCGACGTTTCAATTCCATCCGCGATTACATCAAGGAGGACGACATAAATATTTGCAAAGTACACACGGATCTGAATGTTGCAGATCCGATGACTAAACCTCTTCCAAGGGCTAAACATGAACAACACCAGAACTGCATGGGTGTTCGATTCATTACAATGTAAATCACATAGTGATGTGAACTGGATTATTGACTCTAGTGCAAGTGGGAGACTGTTGGAAATATGCCCTAGAGGCAATAATAAATTAGTTATTATTATATTTCCTTGTTCATGATAATCGTTTATTATCCATGCTATAATTGTATTGATTGGAAACTCAAATACATGTGTGGGTACATAGACAACACTGTGTCCCTAGTAAGTCTCTAGTTGACTAGCTCGTTGATCAAAGATGGTTAAGGTTTCCTAGCCATTGACATGAGATGTCATTTGATAACGGGATCACATCATTAGGAGAATGATGTGATGGACAAGACCCAAACTACGAACGTAGCATATGATCGTGTCAGTTTATTGCTATTGTTTTCTGCATGTCAAGTATCTGTTCCTATGACCATGAGATCATGCAACTCCCTGACATCGGAGGAGTACCTTGTGTGTATCAAACGTCGCAACGTAACTGGGTGACTATAAAGGTGCTCTACAGGTATCTCCGAGGGTGTCTGTTGGGTTGGCATGGATCAAGACTGGGATTTGTTACTCCGTATGACGGAGAGGTATCTCAGGGCCCACTCAGTAATACAACATCACAATGAGCCTTGCAAGCAATGTGACTAAAGTGTTAGCCACGAGATCTTGTATTACGGAACGAGTAAAGAGACTTGCCGGTAACGAGATTGAACTAGGTATAGAGATACCGACAATCGAATCTCGGGCAAGTAACATACCGAAGAACAAAGGGAATAGCATACGGGATTAACTGAATCCTTGACATAGAGGTTCGACCGATAAAAGATCTTCGTAGAATATGTAGGAGCCAATATGGGCATCCAGGTCCCGCTATTGGTTATTGGCCGTAGAGGTGTCTCGGTCATGTCTACATAGTTCTCGAACCCGCAGGGTCTACACACTTAACGTTTGGTGACGATTAGTATAGTTGAGTTATTTTGTTGGTGACCGAAGGTTGTTCGGAGTCCCGGATAAGATCCCGGACATGACGAGGATCTCCGGAATAGTCCGGAGGTAAAGATTGATATATGTGATAATAGTGTTTTGATCTCCGGAAGGGTTCCGGAATTCACCGGAAGGGGTTCCGGATGTTTACCGAAGTGTTCGGGTGCAGCAACACTTTATATGGGCCAAAGGGTAAAGCCCACGAGGTATTGGAAAGTGCAAAAGTAGTTTTGCTGCCGCGTAAGCGGTACTACCGCTTGGTGAAGCGGTACTACCGCCCGAGCGGTACTACCGCTTGTGTGAAGCGGTACTACCGCCCAAGCGGTACTACCGCTTGTGTGAAGCGGTACTACCGCTTGTGCGCGGCTGTGCACGGTTCGGCAGGGATCCGAGTTGGACTCTTTCCCTGCGGGCCAAACCGACCTTGTGCGGGCAAAACCGACCTGGAGGAGGCTTTTACTCCAAGTTTAGACCCCAAGGCTCAACATATAAATAGAGGGGCAGGGCTAGCACACGGGATACATCAGGATTTCCCAAGCCGTGTGCCGGCAACCCTAGCCCTCTAGTTCCTCCGTCATAATCTCCGTAGCGCTTGGCGAAGCCCTGCAGAGATTGTTCCTCACCACCATCACCACGCCGTCGTGCTGCTGGAACTCAACCACTACTTCACCATCGCTCGCTGGATCGAGGAGGTGAAGGCGTCATCAAGCCGTACGTGTGTTGAACGCGGAGGTGCCGTCCGTTCGGCGCTAGTTCGTGATCGGATCGAGGGACGACTTGCGATTTGGAACGCGGAGACGTTCGACTACATCAACCGCGTTTCTTAAACGCTTCCGCTTAGCGATCTACAAGGGTATGTAGATTCACTCTCCCTCTCGTAGATGCTCATCACCATGGATAGATCTTGTGTGTGCGTAGGAAAATTTTTGTTTCCCATGCAACGTTCCCCAACACTGCGTGCGCCAACCTTCTCCCTAGCGGTTAAACACTTCGCGATGAATAAAGCAAAGTAGTGCATAGAAGGAAACTGCAAACTGGTAGCAGTGGCTTTTGACACGCCTCTATATTCACCCACTGTTAAAGTGAGGAGAAAGTCCTCAAACTCCCCTGGTCTAGGCTCTCTTAATTCCCCATCACAAGGAATCAAGCATATGTCGCAAAAGTCAGTGAGCGGTAACTTGTGAGTTTCAGCATATAGCTTAAACTGCACCTCAGGAGGATTATTCCTACTCAGAAAATGAAAACTTTGCACAAAGGAATTTGTAAGGATGTGGTGTTGGTCACACTTAGCTGCGAGGAACTTGGTCAGCCCAGCATTTGCAACAAATTGAGCAAACTCTTGATGGAACCCAGCCTCCTCCATGAAGGCATCATGCGGCCATTCGCACGGCCGCACCTCCACCGTTCTTGGGGTGTGAAGGTCATTGTCCGATGATTCCCCAATGACTCCTTTGGCATTTTTCTTGGAGGAAAACTTCCTAAAGAAATCCATCTTATTCCTATAATAAAAATTCTGAAAATTTTAGTCTACAAAATTTTTGTCAACAAAACTTTGTAAGATTGATAGCAAGTACTCCTAAGGGTGCATAGAGGTCATATCAAGCATTCAAACTAGTTAGAACTCTAAGAATTCAACATGCAAGCTCATCTACAGCAGCACCAAGAGTAGCTATTTACTCTAAAAATAACCCACTAAATCAAAAACTAATTGGAGCAATGGAGGCGTCACATACCAAGTAGCAATCCCTCCAAACAGTTTCGGAAACGGAGCTTCGAGCAAAGAGATCGAAATCCGCGGGTTTGAGAGCAAGAACACGGGAATGGAAGCTATGGTGATTTTTTTTGGAGGTAGGGGATGACATGGGCTAAAGGGATAAGTGAGGGGGCCCACGTGGGGGCCACAACCCACCAGGGCGCGCCTGGGGTTGCTGGCGCGCCCTGGTGTCTTGTGGGCACCAGGTGCACCCCCCTCTGATGTTATTTGCACCAAAAATTCAGAAATATTCAGAAAAAATCGTATCAAATTTTCAGGACATTCCGAGAACTTTTATTTTTTGGGTCATTTTTTATTGCACGGAGAAAACAGAAAACAGGATAAACATGGTATTTTATTTTATTTGACTAAGTAAAACAAAAAATAAAAGGTGGGAGCAGAAGGTTGTGCCTACTAGATTCATCAACTTCATACCTCTCAAAAATGATCCATTAATAAGGTTGATCAAGTCTTATTAACAACCACTTCTGATTAGCATGAAACCGTGGAACTTTCGTAAAACACTAAGTTACCTCAATGGGGATATGCATATCCCCAACAATAAGTATATCATATTTCTTTTTGGCAGTAGGTAGAGGTAGTTGAGAACTTCCAATAGTGATTGTCGGAGATTCTTCAATAACATTTATACCATTCACTTGAAATTGTTTCTTCGGAAAGTGCACCGTATGCTCATTACCATTGATATGAAAAGTGACTTTGCTTTTATTGCAATCAATAACAGCCCCTACAGTATTCAAAAAGGGTCTACCAAGGATAATCGACATGTTGTCGTCCTCGGGCATCTCAAGAATAACAAAGTCTGTTAAGATAGTAACATTTGCAACAACAACGGGCACATCCTCACAAATACCGATAGGTATGGCAGTTGATTTGTCAGCCATTTGCAATGATATTTCAGTAGGTGTGATTTTATTCAAATCAAGTCTTTTATATAAGGAGAAAGGCATAACACTAACACCAGCTCCCAAATCACACAAAGCAGTTTTGACATAATTTCTTTTAATGGAGCAAGGTATAGTTGGCATTCCCAGATCTCCAAGTTTTTTAGGTACTCCATCCCTAAAAGAATAATTAGCAAGCATGGTGGAGATTTTAGCTTCAGGTATCTTTCTTTTATTAGTGATGATGTCTTTCATGTATTTTGCATAAGGGGCCATTTTTAAGATATCAGTCAAGCGGGTACGCAAAAGACTGGCCTAATCATTTCAGCAAAGCGTTCAAATTCTTCATCATCCTTTTTCTTAGATGGTTTAGGTGGAAAGGGCATGGGTTTCTGAACCCATGGTTCTCTTTCTTTACCATGTTTCCTAGCCACAAAGTGTCTTTTATCATATCGTTTATTTTTAGGTTGTGGGTTATCAAGATCAACATCAAGCTCTACTTCAACATCATTATCTGGTTCTTTATCATTGTTCGGTTGAGCATCCTCATGAACATCATCATTATCAATTTTCATTATCACTAGGTGAATGTTCATTACCAGATTGAGTTTCAGCATCAGAAATAGAGACATCATTATTATCAGGAGGTTTTTGCATCTCAGGTTCACTAGAGGTATGCAAAGTCCTATCATTTTTCTTTTTCTTTTTCTTTTTAGAAGGACTAGGTGCATCAGTATTAATTCTCTGAGAGTCTTGTTCAATTCTTTTAGGATGACCTTCATGATAGAGTGGTTCTTGGGTCATTCTACCTCCTCTAGTTACTACTATAGCAGCAAAATCATTCATATTATTATTCATTTCATCAAGCAATTCCTTTTGAGATTTAGCAACTTGTTCTAACCGAGTTTGAACCGTAGAGGCATGCTTTACTACACCTCTAACATCATTACTGATTCTAAATAACAAGTCACTCAAGCGAGCAATCATATCAGAATTATATTTCAATTGTTTCAGAACATGTGCATTGAAGTGATCTTGTTTCATAATGTAGTTATCAAACTCATATAAGCATTGATTAGGGTGTTTATTGTAAGGGATATCACTTTCATCAAACTTTAATAAAGAATTTACCTCTACCACCTGTGGAGGTGGTGGTGTGTCAAGGCCATGTATTTCTTCAATAGGTGGTAAATTCTTAACATCCTCAGCTTTAATACCTTTTTCCTTCATACATTTCTTTGCCTCTTGCATATCTTTGGGACTGAGAAATAAGATACCCCTCTTCTTCGGAGTGGGTTTAAGTGGTGGTTCAGGGAGAGTCCAATCATCATAATTCTTCAATATATTATTCAATAGTTCCTCAGCTTGTTCAACAGTTCGTTCCCTGAAAACACAACCAGCACAACTATCTAGGAAGTCCTTAGAAGCATCAGTTAGTCCATTATAGAAGATATCAAGTATTTCATTTTTCTTAAGAGGGTGATCACGCAAAGCATTAAGCAATTGGAGAGGCCTCCCCCAAGCTTGTGGGAGACTCTCTTCTTCAATTTGCACACAGTTAAATATTTCCTGTAAGGCAGCTTGTTTCTTATGAGCAGGAAAATATTTTTCAGAGAAGTAGTAAATCATATCCTGGGGACTACGCACACAACCAGGAGAAAGAGTATTGTACCATATCTTAGCATCACCCTTTAATGAGAATGGAAATAGCTCGAGAATATAGTAATAGCGAATCTTCTCATCATGAGCAAAGAGGGTGGCTATATCATTCAGCTTAGTAAGATGTGCCACTACAGTTTCAGTTTCATAGCCATGGAAAGGATCACATTCAACCAAAGTAATCAACTCTGGGTCAACAGAGAATTCATAATCCTTATCGGTAACAAAGATAGGTGAAGTAGCAAACTTAGGATCACATTTCATTCTAGCATTCAAAGTCTTTTCCTTATACTTGCGTAGCAATTTCCTAAGATCATTTCTATCCTTGCAAGAAAGGATTTCCCTAGTTGTCTCCTCATCCATAACATAACCTTCAGGTATCTTAGGCATTTCAAATCTAGGAGAGCCAGGTCTAATAGGTGTTTCATAGTCATCAGTTTCAAAGGCTTCATCAGTTTCAGCAATCTCATCAGTTTCAATAATTTCATCAGTTTCAGTAATTTCATTCTCTTTAGCTCTAGCAATTTGTTCATCAAGAAATTCACCTAGTGGCACATTATCATCAAGCATGGTACTAGCATCATCATAAGCATCATTCATAGCAGAAGTAGCATCATCAATAACTTGCGACATATCAGGATTAATTGCATGTGGTGGTGTTGTAAGCTTACTCATAACTGAAGGTGAATCAAGTGTAGAGCTAGATGGCAGTTCCTTGCCTCCCCTCGTCTTGGAGGAAAAATCTTGTTTGTTGGATCCTTCAGATTCTTCATAGTGATCAATTGATATAAAGCCCAAGTTACTCAACAAATATAGCTATGCTCCCCGACAACGGCGACAGAAAAAGGTCTTGATAACCCACAAGTATAGGGGATCGCAACAGTTTTCGAGGGTAGAGTATTCAACCCAAATTTATAGATTCGACACAAGGGGAGCCAAAGAATATTTGCGAGTATTAGCAGCTGAGTTGTCAATTCAACCACACTTGGAGATTAAATATCTGCAGCAGAGTGATCAGTAGCACAGTAGTATGAAAGTTTTGATAGCAGTGGCAACAGTAACAGTAACGGTAGCAGTGATAGCAATACTTTTGTAGCAGTTGGAACAGTAGCAGCAGCAGTAATAACTTAGCAAGAACAATATGTGGAAAACTCGTAGGCACTGGATCGGTGAACTCGTTGGATGATATTCATCATATAACAGTCATAACCTAGGGCGACACAGAACTAGCTCCAGTTCATAAATGTAATGTAGGCATGTATTCCGTAAATAGTCATACATGCTTATGGAAAAGAACTTGCATGACATCTTTTGTCCTACCCTCCCATGGCAGCAGGGTCCATAAGGAAACTAAGGGATATTAAGGCCTCCTTTTAATAGAGAACCGGAACAAAGCATTAACACACGGTGAATACACGAAGTCCTCAAACTACGGTCATCACCGGAAAGTATCCCGACTATTGTCACTCCGGGGTTTACGGATCATAACACGTAATAGGTGTGTATGACTAGCAAGATCGGATCAAGAACATAGATATAATGGTGATAACATAAACGGTTCAGATCTGAAATCATGGCACTCGGGCCCTAGTGACCAGCATTAACCATGGCAAAGTCATAGCAACATCAATATTAGAAACATAGTGGATACTAGGGATCAAGCCCTAACAAAACTAACTCAATTACATGATGAATCTCATCCAACTCCTCACCGACCAGCAAGCCTACAAAGGAATTACTCACTCCCGGTGGGGAGCATCATGGAATTGGCGATGGAGAAGGGTTGATGATGACGAAGACCGAAGATTCCCCTCTCCGGAGCCCCAAACGGGCTCCAGATCTGGCCTCCCAATGAAGAACAGGAGGTGGCGGCGGCTCCGTATCGTAAAACGCGATGAAACTTTCTCTTTGTTTTTTTGTCCAAAAATAGGATTTTATAGCGTCGGAATTAGGGTCAGTGGGGCCCCGAGGTGAGCACAACCCACCAGGGCGCGTCCGGGGGGGCGCCCAGCCAGGGCTCCTCCTTCGGTGGTTCTTGGCTCCAGTATTTTTTATTTATTGTAAAATAAATCTCCAAAAAGTTTCGTCCAGTTCCGAGAACTTTTATTTCTGCACAAAAACAGCGTTAGTCCGGGTTAGTTTCATTCAAATCATGCAAATTAGAGTCCAAAACAAGGGCAAAAGTGTGAGGAAAAGTAGATACGACGGAGACGTATCAGCCGGCTCCGGGCTGGTCCAGCTTATGTGAGGATGGAGGCCCAGGCTTCACGGCGACAACTCTTGTGGCCCTCTTCTTGTGGCGCAGTGGGGGTGCTCCTCTCCCTCACCGGACCTGTTACAGTGGCTGGAGGTGACCCGGTCTTTGGATTTTGAGGCGAGGCATTCGTGTTTGGCTCCGGGTGAAAACCTTGCAGAGACCTCGGTCGATGTCGGTGATGCGTGGTGCCTTTTGGTGTTGTTCCCTGTAGGCGCGTTGCTGAGTAGTCCAGGTCACCCAAATCCCTCGAGTCCGGGGTCTCCGGGCGAAAGCCCATGATCTATTTTTTCTAGACCGGGGCGACGACGACTCGTGTACGTTGCTACCTTCATGGAGGCGTCGTCTTGGAGACCTTGACCATGGGTGGTAACTGATGACTCATGTGGTTAGCGGTGGTGTGTGGCTGATGGTGGTGGTGATGCAGTCGGCTTGGCATCGGCGGCGGTTTTTGTGCTCTTCTTCGGCGGTGTTCATGCTCGAGTGATCCTTGGTGTGTCTCTACTAGGCGATGCCCTGCATCTATGCCGGTGGCACACATGTGTCGTGGCGTCGTCTTAGCTTGCGTGACCTTTCAAATGTATCACCGACACATGTGGTGTTGTTGCATTGTGCAGTCTCGGTTGCGCGATGCCTTTCGATTGCATCGAGGGTGCAGCGCCACGGTTTGGTCCGCTAGGTGGTGCTCTTCGACTACGGCGGTGGCACACAACCGCGACGTCGTCGTCTCGGCCTCGTGTGACTGTTCGAATATGCCTCACGACACATGTGGTGTCGCGGTGTTGTGCAGTCTTGGATGCGCGGAGCCTTTCGATTGCATCGACGGTGAAGTGTCGTGTTTAGTCTTGGCTGACCGATGACGTTCGACTTCGCGCGGTGGTGCTCTTTGTTTTGTGTTGTGTTTTCCCTCTTTGCCCCCCTTATGTGTTGTTGGCGTGTTTTTTTGCTTTATCTCTTCTTCCATGCGCCCATGTGCTTTTGGTTCACTTGAACCTATCTTGCGATGGGTTGCAAAGTCTTATAGGCAATTGAATACAAATTTAGGTGGGGAAATACCCCCCCCCCCGGTTGAAAATTCAAAAAAGATGTCATCACAAAGAGTTTCCAAGATGCACTTAGGAGTTACATTGCGTATGACAGAATTATCAGAAGAAGCGAACAATTGCATTAATGTATGAGCCATGACATTTAACAAGCGGTTAATAACATGACTAAATAGACTATTATCAAAAGGGAGAAAAAAGACTAAATAAACTGGACGAGAAGCTACCTACGAAAGCTTTGACATTGGAGATTACCGATCCAATGCTCGAGGGATCCGCCCTTTGGGAATGAATCTTGTGAATGATCCACAAAAATACCTTTAATCCATACACAACTATTGACTTAGTGGGTAGCATCTATCTACGAAAATTCATAATTTTTATTCTAAACGAACATAGAGCGCGTATCCGTCGATAAGGGCATCTTCAACATCGATCATCGAACCACCCGCAATCGTCCGGACCGCGCGGCCCGGATGTGTTTTGCCATCCAACACGGTCGTGCATCGGTCCGCAGGTCGGTCCAGACGTGTTTTTTCAGCAAACCGGAGACAAAGTGAGAGGGGGTGGGGTTTGCGGGCATCCGGACTGCTGTCATGTCCGCCTCTGGCAACCATGGCCCACCCAAAACCCTCCTCCCTCTCCCGCGTGCATTCCTGCCCGTCGCCAGCTGCTCGCAACCACTATAGAGTGGACGCGACCTCTCATTGCCGACATTGAAGCGTCACGCTCGACGGAACACGCCTCCTCGTCGCATTCAAACGGATGCAGACTGCCCGACTTCCGCCATTAAACCCGTGTGTGCGCGCCGAGAAATCTACTCCGACCACACATACTTCAGGTAGCCGGCTGACATTAAACACAACGCTGGTTCGATCCTCGTGTCCGCCCGCTATTACGAGGCCAGACGCCGAGTGAAGAATCACACCACACCTCCGCTCCCCGTCTCCTCCTTGACTCCTTGCACCATTTTCTCCAAAATCTTCATGGCATCTGACAACCAGGAAGAAGAGTTCTCCGGCATAAAATCCGCCTGGGTGGCCTGTCGAGCCCGCCGGATACGAGCCAAGCAACTCTCTGTTCCACCTCCCTCACCACTCTAGGCTGTCAGTACCATGGACGAAGCTCCAAGTCGACGCGTCAGATCTACGAGGCGATGGACAACACGTCCGCGGCCGCCGCCAACATCGAGGAAAAGTAGAACATGGGGAAACTGCCGCCGCTTGGGCCCTAGGAAGGCCACCACCGATGCATCGCCAATGTCCACAACCGGTGTCTTGCCCGCTCACTCGCAGGCCACCGTCGTCCCCCCGTCCCCAAAACCAACCCGGACCCGTGCTTTACGAAAGCGGAGGCCACTCTTCCTGTCCGGCTGAAACATATCCCTCCGGTGCCACTCCGATGAGCGCAACTGCCTAACAAAGAGAAGACGGAGGCTATGCCCCTCTCGGTGAATCATATACCTCCAGGGCTCTCGGCAGTACGAGGAGCGGCTGCCGGACATGGGGAAGACATGTCGTTCGAGAGGAGGATTGCGTAGAAGGCGGGGCTTCATTTTCCGAGGCTCATGGCCGTCCTTGGATGGGACACGAGCGCCGACAGTCATTTTAGTCTAGGTTTAGAGTTTGGTTTAGTTGGAATATGTGTAAATGTAATGAATTTGCCCTGGTTTAGATGAAAAGCATCCGGTTTTATGTAAAAAACATCCAAGTACAAATGAATGTCGTCCGATTTTTTTGAGTTTGCATCAAATTTGTTCATTTTCGTTAAAATTCATTTGAAATGTAAGTGAACGTATGCGGCTAGCTTTGAATGGCTGACTCCCCCATCCGTGTCTGCGGATTGGTATGCGGGAGGTAATTTGCGGGTCAGCGTTGGAGATGTCCTAACATTTTTTTGAATAAATACACCCAAAGGGCATCTTAGATCTGATTAACATCGAGGAAAACAAAGGCCGGTACAATGGATAGACAATTGGACGTAGAACGACCAGTAAAAAATAAAATTACATTAAAAAGCATACTAGTCTTCTTCTTCCTCTGATTGTACGTTGCCAACCGGAGATTGAAAAATGCACCGAACCAACAACAAAGGAAAGCGACACCTGCAAACGCCCCTCGCCATACAAGGCTTTGAAGACCGCAATCGCCACTCGCCCCTTGAGATGAGATCTAAAAATCATTGAAGCAACATCAGTTGTAGCATCACCCCAAGCAGAACAGGCTTGCAATCCACCACCACCAGTTCAGAGGGTTGGAGAAACCGGATTAAGCCACTGAACAACACAGAAGAAGATGTCGAAGTCGCCACACCAAACGCCAGCCAAAAGCGCTCCTTGAAAGACACACCAACTGCCAAGATCTAAAGGAAACCAACCGATCTGGGGACACAAACTCTCACTGTCCCTTTGACGTGTCGGATCGGACGTCGTCGATGTAGGAAGAGACTGGAGAGACTTTATTCCAAAATGCCATCGTCGCCACCAACTCGTCGATGTCGCTAGAGAAACAAAAACTATGAAAAATAAAACAAGACGGACGGGTCCCCACTCCTCTTGCCGCCGCCGAGGCCGCCGAGCGGGGAAGAGGAGGGGGACCGAGGCGATGGCAGGAGTAGTGGCGGCGGCTTAGGGTTAGGAGGCGGCTTCCACGGTACAACTACTTGGAGGGAGATGTCCTAACATTGCCATTGGCTCCAACCGCATACCTGTCAACTGTAGCCAGTAGGACGTTTAATAAATTTGTACATAAACAGGTGCCTTAGCGCAAAAAGGCCTCCTCGGGCAAACTCGGCACCCTGTGGCCTGCGCCTGCGGCTGGTTTTTTATCCGCGCCTGGAGTTAACAGTCTCCTCCCCATCGCTCGCTCCCCCTCTCCGTCCCCCGAACCTCCCAAGCGAAGCTCCTCCTAGGGTTTTCCCCGCCGCCGCCCATGGCCGCCTCCCCGGACCGCGCCAATGACGACCTCCGCCGCCGCCTCGCCGTAGACACGCCTCCACCGCCCCAGATCGCCAAAGGTTCGTTGCTTCCCCCCGACTCCTCCCTCCACTCTCGATCTGTCGCACCAGGTCGAAACCCTAGCGCTACACCGTAGCTCGGGCTGCCTTGATTTGTTGCTTGTACCGTCGTTCGATCTGTTCTGCCGTCACTAGGTTTCGTTTTTTTTTTTTTGGGTGGTTGCGAAATGGTATGGCCACCGTGCGTTGGGCTTCCGCAGCGTTACTGCCGCGTAGGGTCTCTGACTGAACAATTTCTGCCGTGGTGGGACGATGGTTCTAGGTATAAAGGGTGACGTCGCTTTGTAGTTAAGTGAGGTATTTGGGTTTGGGTGAATTGGATGCTGTGGCCCAGTTGTTAATTTTAGTTATTGCTTCGATTTCGGAAGGTGCTAGTTTTACTCATTGGATTGCCCCTTAACACTTCGATTTTTGTGGTTGAATGTAATTTGTTGGTTTAACTTTGCTGTTGTGGCCTGTGTGGGTTGCAAATATGGCCGCCTGCCTTTATGTGTTGGTATTCCTAGGATGCAGAATAGAACTGAAAACTATGGGTGTATTCCGGGCTTAGAAATGTTGCGTTCTTTGTAGCCACACATGGTCGGGGTAACATCACAGCAGCCTCTTTTACTGACTGTTTGCTCAATTTGTGGGCATAGCTGTATAGTTATAATCTACTATAGCGTACCTTTTTATCAACATTTGCAGTCTATGGTATTGGTGTGGATCCGTGTCACAAAATCAGTTAATGTTCAACCAGTATATGCACAACCCTCCAATACAACTACTTTCATGCAAGGTATATGCTGTTTAAAATCTTATTGCGTCTTTATCTTGTCTAACCATTGAGCATTTCTTTGGTTGCCCAGACGTGTCTTACAGTTTTTAGAGCATGCAGCTTTTGTCAGTATCATAGGCTGTTTAGAGTGCAATACGAGCATGTTTACTGTTTCAGTATAGCATGTCTCCTGTTTTATCCATTGTAGCTTTGTTTTTCACACTGTCTTATTCATTGTAGCTTTGTTTTTCACAGAGAAGCAAGGCCTGGATGCTGACGTGCCCCTTTCTCCTCAGTGGCTTACGAAGGTAGGCCAAAACATGTTTAGGGTTTTACCATTATTAAGGGCAGTAACTAAAGTTGAACAGCTGGACATCTTAACACTATGCCTGCATGGTGAACATGGCAGTACAATATCATCTAGAGTGATAGTAGACTTTCTTAGTAATTTGTGTGCAGGATGGTGATTGATGTAATTTTGTTTGTTGCAGGAGCCCAGTTCACAGGGTTCACGCTCAGATGCTACAAAGACATCAGGGAATGGTGAAGACATGGACTCCAGTGCGAAGAAAAAAGATGTCTTCAGGTCTTCTGTGCTTGATGGCGAAACTGCGCGTCGTGACCGTTGGCGTGATGATGAACGGGAACCAAATTCAGGCCCTCGGTGGGCTCGCTGGAGGGAGACAGACAAGGAACAAGGTGATCCACGCAAGGTGGAAAAATGGTCAGATGACTCGTCCAAGTTTTCTGTGGATGGCCGTCGTGCTCCACAGGAACGTTGGGGTGATTCCAGTAACAAGGAGGGCAACTACGACCAACGCCGTGAGGGCAAGTGGATGACTCGTTGGGGTTCCAATGATAAGGAATCTGAAAATTGGCGTGACCGCTGGGGTGATTCCGGCAAGGAGGGTGATGCTTCCCGTGAAAAAGGTTTTTCCCAGTTTGTCGCACATGGGAAAGATGGCAACATTCATGACAAGGATACTGAGAGAGATGATAACATTTCTCGATCATGGAAGTCTAGTCATCCATTGGGCCGTGGTCGGGGTGATTCTTCTTATCACCCCTCACAGATATCACAAAAACCATCTTCTTTGTATGGGTATGCTAGAGGGAAACCAGACAATGAAATCACAGGTTTTTCAGGTTCTCGTGGAAAATTTACCCCTAGTTCTGGTAGTACAAATGCTGGCAGTACTGGATCTTCACGTCCATTCCATCTTGGTCTACTTTCTGACAGACCTGGTGGTGCATCAGGGGATCGCACAGCATTTAGATATAGTAGGATGAAACTGCTTGACATATACAGAACAACTTCACATGTTACTGACTTCAAGATGCCTTTTGATGTTTGTGAGGAAGGGTCATTTATGCAAGAAGAAATGTTGGAGCCTTTAGCATTATTTGCTCCGACGACGGATGAAGCGGTAAAGCTAATCCTATTATTTTTCTCAGCTAGGATGATCTTACTGTCATGTAATTATACTATGTATACGATCTTCATGTCTCACAGTTCTTGTTATATTTGTAGGTCATTTTAAAAGCAATTGACAAAGGGGAAATCATAAACAGTGGTGTCTATCAGGTTTCCAAAGATGGTTCTGTTGGGAAAAGTAATCCTGATGGGTTGCCTTCAAAACAATCTAAATTAGGTTTGATGCAGTTTTCATACTTTATTTGTAGCATAAACATCCAAATATGTTACCATTGTGTATTGAATACCCCCTCCCGTTAACCAGGTGGTAGAGATGATCGACCTGGAGGTGCAGATGATTTGAAGGGAGAAACAGCTGGAAGCCTCAGGGGTGCCATATCTTATCCACTGTTTCCACAGTTCTTTCTGTTTACTGCGTGCTACTTAGTTGACTAATTTCAAGTGATTACATATAGATGATTTTGTGTTCAGTTGCATGTATAGGGGATTTGTCATTTGTGAAAGATCTAACCTTTCATAACTTGGGGGAGTCTTCCAGATGTTCTCCAACATATCTTAACTTTTCAAATATACTTACTGCTCATGGTATTGGTTTACAACTTGATCACTCCACATGGTTCACACATTCACATTTTGTGGAACATGCCTATTTTCAATTTTTAGGACGGATTTTAGTCCAAGGTCTGTCCATATTACAGGAGTAAAAATTGAACATGGTGTACTGAGTAGGGGTTTCTGAGATTATTTTTGATATCTAGTACCAAGATATGCCTTTGTTCCTCGAAGTATTCCTTTGTTTTTTCTGGCATTAAGTTTATAAGTTTATCCGTTGTTCCATATTACATTATAATTTGGTTACAGAGGCTTGCAGTTACATGTGTTCTATGATATACTCCCTCCGTCTGGAATGTTGCTCAAATAGATGTATCTAGCACTAAAATACGTCTAGATATATCCATTTGAGCGACAAGTAAATCCGGATGGAGGAATTAATAGTCTAAGCAAACTAATTTGTCGTGACGACCTCTTCATGGTATCTTATTTAGCTACTTTGAAGTGCCTGCCATTTTTTGGTAGCTAACATTTTGTATTGTCCTTTGCTGAATGCTTGCACAGCTTCTATAAATCCTTTCCGCCTTCTAAAAACTCACCTCTGTTGATCATTTGATAGGTGTTCCTGGAAATGTTGATTCGCTGCGTACAGAGACTCCTAGCTATGTTGTTCCACAAAGATCTCGGTTTATTGGAGACCATAGGCTTGGACCGACCGACTTCCCGCAGCAAATGCCCAATGTCTTTGATCAAGAAAGTAAAGTAGTCGGGATGACAGGTGTTGATGAGTTGACCAGTCCTATTCAACCATATCCTAATCCAGAAAATCTCTCTTTATACTACAAAGATCCACAGGGTCGAATTCAAGGCCCATTTTCTGGTGCTGACATCATTGGCTGGTTTGAGGCTAGTTATTTTGGTATCGATTTACTGGTTCGCGTTGCAAATGCGCCTCCCGATGCGCCTTTCTTAATGCTTGGCGATGTTATGCCTCACCTACGAGCAAAGGCAAGGCCACCTCCAGGGTTTAGCACCACAAAATCCAGTGATATGCTAATGCCGGAGACTCCACCTACAGGGAAATTTGTCAGCTCCAGTAGCACACATAGCGGATCAGCTGGTGTTGGTATTTTTAACAGTGGGCCAAGCAGGAATGGCGGTGCTGTTGAAGCTCAGAATCGTTTTCTGGAGTCACTGATGTCTAATACTATGCAAGGTCCTTCAGCTGCTATGACTGGAGGTTTGTATACTGGCAAGAGCCCTATTCTTCTAGTTCATTCCATATATTCTCTAGTTATCTCTGCTACTTATCATGCATACTTTCTGGTCTGACACCATATCTTTTTGGAATTAGGGCTGAATGAATATAACAGCGGTAGCTTTGGCAACATTGCGATGGCCGGAGGCGAGATTGGGAATAACATGAATTATCTTTTGGCACAGCAAAGATTGTTGGAAAGACAAAAATCTTCCCAAAATGCTGTTCCATATTGGTCTGCAGATGGTATTCCAGCAGCACAGGCACAAAATAAGGATACAGCTTCAGAAGTGTCAACTCTGCACTCTAAAGTACCCAGTTCAATGGCTGATCCATCTCGTCAGGCATCACAATCTCAAAATGTTGACTTGCTTGCTATGCTGCATTCTGCAGAGAAACCTAAAGCACCTGCGGGATTGCCACCATGGTCAAACTATCCTGAAGCCCGAAATCTTAATCCTAACCTTCACGTGGATCTCACTCAAGGGCCACTTAACATGCATCAAAATCTGCAGAATTCTCAGCAAATGGCTACTGCTGTTCAACAACAGAACTTCATGCCACAGAACCAGCCATCTCTAGCTCATTTGCCATCTGAGAAGTTGCTTGCTGAGATATCTCAAGACCCACAACTCTTGCACATGTTTCAACAACAGTATCTGCTATCACAACTACAGTTGCAATCACAGCCACCAGTGACACCTCAACCTCAGCCACAACTCTCAATGTTGGACAAGATGATATTGCTTCAGCAGCAGCAGCAGCAGCAGCAGCAGCAACAGCAGCAGCAGCAGCAGCAGCTGCAACAACGACTACAGCTTGAGCAACAGCAGTTGTTGCTGCAACAACAGCACCCAGTTTCTCACGTCACACCTCATGGACATCCCAACCAACAGTTTGATGATCCTTATGGGTCGAAGCATACTACATTGCCAGCTGGTGATTCTATGAATCTTGGTGTTCGAACAATTCAAGAGGTTCTTGAAGCTGATCGTATTTTGACTAACCATGGTGCACCCCAGGGGCAACAATCTAGTCAAGCATTTATGAATATGAGGGGTATGGAGGGTGTTGGAACATCACAAAGCTCTGTACCTACTGTGCCATTGCCTCATGAATTTTTTATGGGTGCACCTTTAAAAGAACGGTTTCCTCATCCTCAGAAGTTGGAAAACTCAGCAAGTGATAACACTCAACTTAGTGCAAGTATGGTCAATACGATGCAAACAGAAGTTGCAGAAAGGTACAAGGAGGCTTCTGGAAACTATCAGCAAGTTGGAATAGGTAAAACTGAAAGTAAGCCTGCAAATATTTTGAGTTTAAGATCTACAGAGGCCAGCAGTTCAGCTCTTATTGAAGCTAAGGGTTTTCCTGAGACACCACTGAATTCAATATCTGAGATCATGTCACCTCATAATCGTGTCCAGGAAATTACAAATACCCTTGATGCAGTTGAGCTAACTATGACAACTGATGCAAAAACTCCTGATGCACAGGAGACAAAGAAAGCTGAAAAGAAAAAGAAGCAGAAGAAGAAACAAACAGCTGTAGATGTTGGCAAAGGAGCTACAAACACAGTTTCTCAACAGCCAAGACTAGAAGCTGAAGTTGATGGTTCAAATCAGGCTGTTACTAAGCATGGTTTGCCAGATGATACAGACGAACTTTTTTGGGGTTCCACTGCCAGAGTGGAAAGCTCTTCTAAAGCAGTTGGACCTCCGCTGGGCTTTGAAGCATATGCGAATTTGCCTCCCAAAAGTCTTCCGGAGGAGTATGCTATCAACAGAGCTGAATGGGAACCTAGTGCTCTATCCGAGCCTCATGCTGCGGCAAGCCAGAAAGGTTGGAAACCTACCCAAGGACCCAGGCCTAAATCACTGCTGGAAATTCAAGCTGAGGAACAACTAAGAGCACAGAGGGTAGCTGCGGACAATGCCAAGATAACCATGCCAGCGCCTCCTGTGCCATCAGGTCCTTGGAATACCATGTCTGCATCTTCTGAGCAACAATTTGGGGGTGCAGGTAAATCACTGGGTGGCCAGGAAAGTGCTGGTGACTCCAGGAACAAGAGAAGCCAGTTGCATGATTTGTTAGCAGAAGAAGTTCTGGCAAGGTCTAGTAATAATGCAGACAATGAGAACATAGGTAATGCTAATGATGTCTCGTTTCCTCCTCTATCACCTGCTGTTGTTCAGCCTGATGCTCCTGCTTTTGATGATGATGACTTCATTGAGGCCAAGGACTCCAAAAAGAACAAGAAAAAGGGAACAAAGTCAAAAGGATCTGCAGTCAAAGCCCCATTACCTGTTAGTTCCATTGATTCATCAGCTATGTCTATACCAGCTGAAAAGGGCAAATCTTCTAAGCAAGCGAAGCAAGAGAAGGAAATACTTCCGGCTCCTCCAAGTGGTCCATCCTTTGGAGATTTTGTTCCTTGGAAGACTGACCAGACAAATTTTGCGCCTGCTCCAGCATGGTCCAATGACTCTGCGAAGGTTCACAAACCTTTGTCTTTGAGAGATATTCAGAGAGAGGAAGAAAGGAGATCAGGTGTTGTCCAGCAACAACCACCCTCACCTACTCCAGCAAAGGTTTCGGTGAACCAGCGGAATCATGGTAATGCTTCTTCTAAGCAAGCTTCTGGGTCTTCTCCATCAAAGGCAGTTGCCCCTGTCCAGATGAGTTCCAATCCTTCCAACCGTGCCAAGTCAAATGCTGAAGATGATCTGTTTTGGGGCCCATCCGACCACTCCAAACAAGATAAGAAACAGTATGTTCATATGTTCTTTGGAATGGTTTTTATCGTCGCTCGATTATTTTTCAGCACATATTATTATCAACACATTTGGCATAACAACTTATTTTCTTCGTAGTGAATAGGTATAAGTCTACTAATGACCTGACTGAACTCTGGAATTGGCACTGCTGTGTCCTTCATTGTTAGATGGGATTGGTCAAGAATTTCTATAGAGCATCCTGCAAATCATTTGAAGTTCTAGCTATGTCCTAACTCCTAAGTAACTTTTTAAAAATTGACCAAGTCTACAGAGAAATATATCGTCATCTACAACACCAAATTAGTTTCATTGGATTCATCATAAATATATTTTTCGTATTATATATATATATATATATATATATATATATATATATATATATATATATATATATATATGTGATGTTGTAGATATTAGCACAATTTTCTATGTACTTAGGACAAATTCAGAACATCAAATAATTTGGAACGAATGGAGTACCTGACTTGTGTGAATTGCGTCATCAGCTGGTCCATATTGGTTTGATCATGTTGATTGTATCTATACCTGATTTGATTTTTAAGCTGTGTCACCAGTTGGTCATATTGGTTTGATCATGCTCACATGCTTTGCATGTCCTCTGATGGTGATCGTAATGCAATTTATGATTATGGTATTATTTGAAGTTTATTTTGCACCTTGCATATTCTAATACACACTGCTCGCCTAGATTGTCTCAGCAAAATTGGTCCAAAGCTTTACTCTTTCCATCTGGGCTGTCAAAATTGGTCGGAAGCAAACCTGTGAGCTGTAACTATTTATAAAATGTACTCCCTCTGATCCAAAATAAGTGTCGCAGCTTTGAACTAAGGTTAGTTCAACCTTAGTACAAAACTGCGACACCTACTATGGATCGGAGGGAGTAGAAAATAAAGGGCCCCTCGCTTGTCTAATTTGGTCCTCCGAACCCCTCAGAGTCCATTTATTATGTACTCCCTCCGTCCGGAAATACTTGTCCTAGAAATGAATAAAATGGATGTATCTATAACTAAAATAAGTCTAGATACATCCATTTCTAGGACAAGTATTTTCGGACGGAGGGAGTATGTGCCTGCTTTGTACATCACTTAAGACTAGATAGATCTGACAGTTAGAAGTTAAGATTTGTCGCCATGGGCAAGTGCTTAAGTCCATGGCGACGATCTTAACTTCTGGTGCCACACTGTACCAAGGTTCATGTCCCCTAGTCTCAAACCATGCCAGACACATTATTTGATTTCTGTGACTTCTTTATAGTTCATACCGCTGGTACAGTGCTTGACCATTGATGGCTGGAACATCCTGTCCTATCTTTTTATCTTATTATCACTCCCTCCATTCCTAAATATAAGTCTTGTTAGAGATTCCAATGCGGGCTACATACGGAGCAAAATGAGTGAATCTACACTCTAAAATATGTCTACATACATTCGTATGTAGTCCTTATTGAAATCTCTAAAAAGACTTGTATTTAGGAACGGAGGGAGTACCGAGTTTTGTTTCCTTTTGCATGGAACTTTTGTAAGATGCTTACATTTTGTCTTACAACGTTTAACAGGTCAGAATTCCCAAGTCTAGCAAGTCAGAGTAAAAGTTCCATGACGAAAGACCAGTCTTCAGTAAACCGTCATAAGTCTCAGGCTAGCAAGTTGCCACTTTCAACGGCTCCTAGTTTTAACCTCATCGGGAAAGGGAAAGCAGAGGCAGCAAACAAGCAGACAGGTAATATAGTTGGTTTATGTTCATATTTTCTTCGTTACTGTGTGTTTTCTAACATATCAGTCTTGATTCTTATACTGCAGAGGCAATGGACTTCAGGGATTGGTGCGACAGCGAGTGGTCCAGGCTCACTGGAACAAATGGTATAAACTCTCACCAGAGTAATTCTTGCTTAGAACTCACCAATCTTATTGTTTGTTCCACTATGCCTACCCAGATACTAGTTTCCTTGAGTTCTGCATTAAGCAGTCGACTGCTGAAGCAGAAATGCTTCTCCGGGAGAACGTTGGCTCTCTGGACCGCAACGGACAGTTCATCGACAGGTTCCTCAACTACAAGGCTTTTCTGTCCACAGATGTGATCGAGATGGCATTCAGAGCGCCCAGCAACCGCGCCCCCCGCCTGAACCCTGCTTCTGCAGCCAAAGGAGGGCCAAGCGCTGAGGCAGAGCAGGATACAGGAGGAAAGAAAAAAGGGAAGAAAGGGAAGAAGGTGAGCGCAGCGGTCTTGGGATTCAATGTAGTCAGCAACCGCATCATGATGGGTGAGATCCAAAACGTGGATTAGTAGGTCTGCATACAGAGGTGGCACTGTGCTGTACATACTTTTGGCGCTCCCGATAGATTGTTTTTGACTTGTTGCGATGGCAACCGAGCTTATGCGGTGGTGATTTTCGTCTCTTTTTTCGAGAAAGTGCATCCATTGCCCAATTTTGGCTTCCTGTAACTCACACCAGATTTTGTTCCAGATAGAACTTTACCGCAGATGAACATAGATCAATTTAGTTTATTCTGGCTGCGTATTACAGTGCATGATGTTTCTACATCAGTGCTGAAAGCAGACACCATATCCTTATCTTGCTAGCCCATGGATGCTTTCTTAATACGATGTGAGCTCCTCGTGTGCATCATTATCTGTTAATCAGATCATTTAAGCTGTGCACCTAAATGTAGGTGTCTCTGCATGATTGGCTGTTGCCAAACGAGTAGCCAAGACAAGCTGGGATTAGCAGATCGCAGTATTAGTTTGCCGCAGGTACTTGTCGATGGTGCCGCCCGACACGTCAAAAGACTGCTGGGTAGTGACCTCCTTGAAGGCTGCAGGCACGTCTAATCAGTAAGAGCTGCAATTGCAATAACGTTCAAGGCCACCATATTCTTTGTCTCAGCATATCCAACAGCAGCCCTATTTTAAGGCATAACCATTTATGGGGCTTTTGGATCAAAAAAACACAAAGGAAAACCGCCACGCGCAAATGCCAATTTCCATTGACCGTCGCCGCCGTGATTTCGCCTGCCGTTGACATAGTTGCCGGTCTGCACCCCTCCCGAGGCTTCGCCCCGACTCTATTGCTCATCCCTGTCGAAGCCCAGGCTCTCTAGTGCGTCCGGGCACCCGGGCAAGGAGTCCTGACACCCGGACCTCTGGATAGGGTCGACGAAACATGGGATATGTTTGGAAAAGTGTATATGGAATTTGTTTGAGTTTCCCAAGTCCCTAATCTATGTAACCCCTCTTGATAGTACGGATGTCCTTACGACTCAAATAGTAATCGAAAAACTTTCCGAGCCACGAAGAACATCGTCTTTTTCCCTTTTCTGCATCAGTGGCGTTACCGAAGTCCGTAGACCAAATAGAGAAGCCAATGTCATGAGATAAACTTGAAAACCAACATTAGTTCATGCAATCGTATTGTGAATCCTGTTTAAGAATTCGGCCGATTAACTAGTTAACTTGTCGATTAATCCCTACTCATAAGGTCACCGAGTAACCGATAAACTGATTAATCGCCCGATTAACTGATTAAATGGATGATTAACTTGCCAATTAACCTATTAATCCCCTACTTGCGAGCCAACCGAGCAACTACCAATTAACGATTTCCTCAACAATGATTGTGATCAACACCAAAATTGTAATTGAGTGACGATTGGACTTCCAATCTCCTCCTTTCTGATGAACTGGTGACAATACGATTCACACATGGCAAAATATATAATAAGGTTAAGACCGTATGCCATGCAACACTATTAATCTAGGAAGCTCCCCATTGATGTGTGCATATTTTAAAATATGGTATGAAACAGTATCACACAACCAAGATTGCTCCCCCTAAATTAACAGCCAAGTGCAACAAGAAGAATAGAAAGAAATGAGATGTTGCACAAGCTAGTTTGTGATAAAAAAGAATATAGATACAACGGATCTGGTGCCATGTGCGAGGAACAATGACAAGCATAGGATTAAAACAAGATAAGATCAAGCTAGTGCATAGTCTCAAGCGAAATTAAATAGAGTAGCTCACAACCACGGTACCAAAGTACGGAACGACAGATAAAAGTATTACAAACCCATAGAAGAATCAAAGATAACACGAGGGCTTGCAATCAGGGGCGGACCCAGACTGGAAATTACCCGGTGTCCACATAGAAGAACACATGCCTACATGTCAAACATTTTAATGACCTGCACACTTAATCAACAAGCAGGCGCAAATTGGACCCGGTGCCACTCACACCGGGTAGCTCAATGTAGCTCCGCCCTGCTTGCAATTTCTCCAAGCACACGACGAATCCTAATAGAACACTTCTCCCCCTTTGTCATGGAGACACCAAAAAGGGGAAAGGCGATGCTAACGCGAGGTACTAAACTCGAGGAGGGGCACTGACAACATCCTCCTCCTCCTCCTTTAGAATGTAGCCAAGGCAACACTGTTGATGATGTCCAAGATTTGAGGTGCTAACCACGCCGGCTCCCCCACATGGGCTGGGTCGAGGACCCCCAAATCGCCTATCAGTGGGCCCATTCATCAGTCCCCGTGGAGTGATAAAGATGGAGTCCTCCGAAGACTTGACGCGTACTCCAGGCATGGAAGAAATTGTCAGCATGTTTATCTTCAGGCGTAGCCGACCTATGTATAACCCTAGGTACCCCCGACATATATATAATTCGAGGGGTGTAGTCTGTAGAGGCAGATAAACTCACATACGATATCGAGATAGATCAACTTGTACTCTGTACCTCATCCACAATCAATACAAACCAAGCAGGACGTAGGATTTTCCTCTTCGAGAGAGCCTGAACCTAGGTAAACACCGCGTCCCTTCTTTGTCATGTTACCATGGTGCCAAGGCTACCAGCTCAGGACCCCCTACCCGAGAAATGTCGGATTCGACTCCGTCATTCGTGGCCCATGCAGGTCCCTCAATTTAGTCGAAGCGGCCGGATGGCCTCACTGTTCAGCGATTAGATATGTGCTAGCACACTTTCTACGCGGAGCACTTTCACTTCGGTTTAACTGAAACATGGGAGAAGACCGAAGCTCCAAAAGACCAAAACCCCGTTGAGGCATCGATCCCGACGACTCAAATCTGGCGGACGTGCCTCCCCCATGACACTAGATCTGGTCGAGGAACCGCAGACGACCCGTCCCAAGTGTTGATCTTGTACCAACCATGGGATGGAAATCACACTCCCTCGGACCAAGCTTGGAGCTCGGATCTAATAATGCAATACGGTGTCAATGTGTTCATGATTCGCCTATGGTGGGTGGCGTGAGTGACAGAAGCACAGATCCGAGTAGGTGGGTTGTTGCATATGGGAGTAAAGAGGACTTGATACTTAATGCTATGGTTGGGTTTTTACCTTAATGATCTTTGGTAGTTGCGGATGCTTGCTAGAGTTCCAATCATAAGTGCATATGATCCAAGTACGGAAAGTATGTTAGCTCATGTCTCTCCCTCATATAAAATTGCAAGAATGATTACCGGTCTACTTATCAATTGCCTAGGGACAAATAACCTTCTTGTTTGACAAAAGTTTTCTACTAAACAACTAACTTTTATTGTCTTGCTTTTTTACTCGTAGTTTTATTTCCGCTAAGTACTTCTAGTTTTATTCGTGCAAACTATCCTCTCACCTACAAATTAGTTTCATACTTGTTCTAGGTAAAGCAAATGTTAAAGTGTGCGTAGAGTTGTATCTGTGGTCGATAGAATTGTTGGGGAACGCGACAGAAAACAAAAATTTTCGGTACTGCGAGCACGCCCAGGATCACTAAGGAGATGCATACAAGGTTTGATCTGATCATTACCGACTCGTAGCGCAGTGGAAGTAGAGTCGATGAAGATCGGTGGTGCAGATCCCCGCAACTAGGATTTACAACCTCCCAACCGTGAGGATGTTCTCCCTCGTCGGACAGTCCTTCGGGAGGCGGTCGGACAGTCCCTCGGATGATGTCACGGACAGCCCTTCGGGAAGACCCTCGAAGCTCAAACGGAAACTCGGACAGCCCTCCGGGAGGACCCTCGAACAGCCCCTCGGGCAAAAGATCGAAACTACGACCTCTCTACAGGGTTGCACACATACGGTGTCAGCTATCCGGCAGGGCTTCGCCGTCCAAAACTAGTTCCTGCCGGAACCCAGACAGCCTTTCGGCTCTCCAAAACTATTTTGCGGGGAGGGAGAGAGAAGGCCATATCATGCATGGCATTTGTATGTTGAGAAAGAGTGAGAGTGGAGAGTGCATCTCCACCTCTATTTATAGGAAAACTCAAGGGGTAGGGTGGCCCTTGAAATACCCAAAAACCCCATGAAAGGAGTCCTTCACAAGGGCATAAAGGGAAAGCCAGTGGGGCAAGTGAGGCTCCATGGTGGAGCCCACCTTGGCCGGCCACCTGTAACGCCCCTGGATCTGTGCCACAGTGATGATTGTAATTAAGCTATGATGATGGCCGAGAATGCGCTAAGGCTTTTGCTAAATCTAAGTTGATCACTGTTGGAATCGGTCCCTGATTTAATTCCGTTGCATTTTAAAAATTCGTCGAAAATGTGGTTTTAAAAGTTGTCCAAAACTGGGATTAAAAATGTTGGATGGATCGCAAATATTCCGTAATGTCCTATGAAATTAAAACGGGTATTTTTGGAATTTATTTGGTGCCCCAAAAGTATTAAAGCGGTCTTTTTGAATATGAGGGAAAAAGGACCCCTGTTGGGCCAAAAACAGACCGGCCCAGCCCGCGATTATATATAGGGGGCCAGGGCAACCCTAGCCGCGCCCCAGCCCCCGTCGCCCGTTTTGCCCCCCCCCCCGCCGCCGCGCTGCGCGCCAGCCCCTTGCGCCCGCTCGCCCCCCCCCCCCGACGACGCCGGTCGGCACCCGGACCGGCCCGACCCGGCTGCGCCCGCACCGGCCCCGCCGCCTGCGCCGCCGCGCCCGTCGCCTCCCGTCCCGGCGCCCGCGCCGCTCCGCCGCCGACCCGCCATCGCCGCGCTCGACGCCGCCCCGACGCTGCCCCGCCGCCTCCCCGACCGCCGGACACCGCCCCGCGGTGAGCTCCGCCGCCACCGGCCCCGTTCTCCCCCCCCGCGCGCCCGCCCTCGCGCCCCCGCCGCGGCCGCGCCGGCCGGCCCGCGCCCGCGCCCGCGTGCGTGTGTGCGTGCGCGCGTGCGTCCGCCTCCGGCTGGACGTGTTCGGCGCCCGAATGGGTGCGCCCGGACATTGTCCGGCCCGGTCCACTGACAAACGGGCCCAGTGCCCCGGTTAAGAAAAATAAAAATAAAAATAAAAAAAATATAAATAAAATGATTTTATAAATATTAAATAAATATTAGTAATAATTAATTAATTAGATTAATTTAATAGTTAAGTTAATTAATTAATTAATTAGGTAATTAATTAACTAATTATGTAATTAAGATTAATTAGATTAATTAATTAATCTGTTAACTAATTAATTAATCTAAACAATATTATTACTGTTTTGGATAATTCGAATTTACTAATTAAATTAATTTCAGAATATTATTAAAACTTTAGAAATTAATATAAAATAAACCGTAGTCCGGATTGAAAAGTTTTGAACATGAAAGTTGCTCAAAATAATTCTACGGTTCCAACTGCGCAGCCCGTTAGTCTGTCACCCGCCCCTAGCATATCAAACATGGAACTTTTCCCCTCCGGATCGACTGTCCGAAAAATCCAAAGACCCGGGAAATATCGTCAGATATTCTCCCGCTTCGTCTGATACGTGTAGTACTGCGTTAGACTACCCCTAGCACTGCGTACTGCCATGTCATGCATCGTGTTGCATCTATTGCTTGTATTTATTGTTTCTTCCCTCTCTTCTCTCCGGTAGTTTCCAAGACTGACGCTGCTGCCGAGCCCGACTACGCCCCTGACGACCAGCCTTTTGCAGCAGAGCAACAAGGCAAGCAAACCCCCTTGAGCATTCCGATATCACCCATCTCTCTCCCTCTTATTCTTGCATTAGATTTTGCTACTGTATTAGTTAGCTCCTATTCTGATGCATAGCCAGTTTTTGATGAACTGCTACTACACCTGCTATCATATCGACTGCTTAGCATAGGTTGATCAGTGAACCCCTGAGACCCCCTTAGACCCAGTTGCCCCTGCTTTCATCGACGACACCGAGGACTTGAAGACAGAAGACTCAGTCGTCATGACTGACAAGCCGTTACCGACACATCACCACACACCCCTTAAGTATGGCACTGCAGAGCTACTACCGAGTGCCGAGGGTGATACCTCACTTAGCACTCCCGGTGTTAATTCTGTAGCGTAGCTATCGGTCATGGCTATCGAGGGTGATTCCTCCTTTCCATTTACCGGTAGCGACTCTTGCCTTACTCATACCTCGAGTGGGATCCATCGAGGGTGATTCCTTGGATATCCACTTGGTGTATAGACACACAGTTACTAAGACCTGGTTACAGAAACATGTTTAAGACGGGTTGGCCCCAAGGGTACCGGCGAGAGTGATATGTGGTGGGGTGCGCCACTAAGGCACCCGAGAGATATTGGTGGGGTGCGCCGGTAAGGCACCCGAGTGTTAATGGCGGGGCGGCGGACTGCACTTTATGGTTCGCGCTTGCCCCGCACTAATAAATTGCTAATGGGTTGAGTATTTAATCTGAGCGGGCCTACGGGTCTTTGTCGCACTAACCACCACACGGGGTAATCAGTATGGGCTGCTCTACGCCGTACATTCTCCCGAAAGCTCTTCAGATGCCACAAGATTCGACTCGCGCCCGGGTGGTCCGCGATGACGCATGGCGCTTGTGAGTTAAGGCATGCTAGGACTGATCCCGGCCGAGGGCGTAACGTGCAGGATGGCGAGGGCGATGGCCCAAGACCCCGAGTCATTAGGATGTAGACCGGCGTGCTAGCCTCTCTGTTGAGCCTAGGTAGGACTACGTCGTGTCGATCGGCCGAGGCCGGGTATGACCAGAAAATTGTATCCGGCCGGAGCTTATCGAGCGTGTTGGGTAATTTGGTGCACCCCTGCAGGGAAGTAAACTATTCGAATAGCCGTGTCCACGGTAACAGGACGACTTGGAGTTGTGCTTTGGCCTACTACAATTATAATCATAAACTAATTAAAATGAATTGTGGCTCCGAGGTTGCTTCCTCGCAGGGAGTCGGGGAAGGATCTCTGGGCGTGGTTACTTAATAAAATTGCTGCAACAATATGACTATATATATGTGATACCAGTCTACTCTTGTCTTATGCTGCAAGACGCTGAAGATGCTAGTCTTCGATAGGACTAGGCCTTCTTCCCTCTTCTGGCATTTCTGCAGTCTAGTCCAAAGATATAGCCCCATTCCTTTGATACTGGTGCATATCTAGCATAGTTCTGATGTAAGTCTTGCGAGTACTTTGGATGAGTACTCACCGTTGCTTTGCTCCCCCTTTCCCTTGATACGATGCCGCGACCAGATGACGGCGCCCAGGAGACCCAGGATCCAGCTTACCCGGTGGACGACTACAGTTACCCCGACGGAGGCCACTACTACCAGGATGGAGCCTACTACGACGTGGACTTCTCTGACGTTCAGGAGTAGTTAGGAGGTTCCCAGGAAGGAGGCCTCGCCTCTTTCGATCCGATGTTATGTTTGTGCTAGCCTTCTTAAGGCAAAGACTTGTGTACCTTTATGTCTGTACTCAGATATCATTTGCTTCCACTGACTTATGCTCGTCGAGCTTTGTATTCGAGCCCTCGAGGCCCCTGGCTTGTAATATGAAGCTGTATGACTTTTAATTTGTGTCTAGAGTTGTGTTGTGATATTGATTAGTGAGTCCCTAATCTTGGTCGTACGCATTGCGTGATTGTTTAGCGTACGGTCGAGGCTGGGGGCGTCACAAGTTGGTATCAGAGCCGACTGCCTGTAGGTAACCCCCTTTCCACATCCTTGGCTGAAGTTGAGTCTAGTCGTTGAAAAACTTTTACTAACACTGATGCTGTGGCTTACGGGCCCACATCTCAATCGGGTGGTATTAGGATCTTTTATTCCTCGTCTATACTCTGGGTTCTGATCTCTCTTCTCTTTCGGGTTAAAGATTTCCTAACTCTAACATTAGGTTCTCGTGATCACATCCACCGGAGAATAGTTCCGTCGACAACTGCTTTCTCTTTGAAGTTATGATACACGCACTGTCATTTGACATCTTGAATCTCCTTGTTACAGATGCGCCCCGCTAGGCAGATCGTCCGTCTGACCTTTGCGCACGAGACGACTGGGTTCCCGATCATTCTGAACGGCCTCTTGAAGACACTAGGTTATCGTTGGTACCCCGAGTACACTGTTTACGAGGACTACCACGAGTTCAACCAGGAACAGTATGAGGCTGAAATAGTTATCTGGGACAAGCGGGATCGCTCCATCGCTGAGCTGCACACCTTCCGTGGCATTGGAGTGACTATTGAGATGGCAGTACAGGATGCTGCCTATGCTGCTATTGTTCGTCTCCGTGCAGCGAACCCCAGCTTGGAGGATACGGCATACCGATACATCCCGTATGTCCCTGCTGGAGTTGATACGCCAGTCGACACTGAGGTCTTGATCCCTTTCGCTCGGCAGCGTACTGATCGATCCTACACTGCTGTCTGCGCCCCCTACGTGAGTCGTCGTTTCGACCCACGGGTTCTGGTTCAGTACACTGAGACACTGGATCGCACTGTCAGGGCTCTTAACTTTGAGCTGTACGCCACCCGTGCTCGTCTTTATCGGGCTCTGGAGCAGTTGAGGCCAGCAGTCGTTGCGGGAATGCATACGGAGTTTGTTCTTCACCCGCGTCCGACTGAGTTTCCTCCAGGTCTTGAGTGGCCTGCTGCTCGAGGTCATGCTCCTGCACTTGGACCTAGGCTCCCGGTTGATATGCAGATACTGCATCAGGGTGTGCACGGGATGCAGTATTCCTCCACCAGATTTCAGAGTCACCTGCAGTTCCCTGGCTACTTTCGTTGTCCCCGACGCTGATGCATTGTTGTATCCCTCCATCGCGTGCCTGCGTACCGCCTAGTTGTCTAGGGTATTTTCATGCCGGACCTATCGTCTAATTGTAACAGACTTATGGTTTGTAACAGACATATGTATGGATCTTTAAGTCGTGTTTGGCTACTATGATGTATTTTATCGCACTTCCTTTGTTGTGCATGATTACTTCATGAATGGATCCTTGTCTTGCTATTGCTCAAATACTGAACTACCACTGTTATAAATTAGCAGGATGGTTAGACCAACAGGACGTCCCCGTGCTGACAATGCACCACCGCCACCTGAATACATGACTGGGATGATTCAGCAGATGGAAGTTCAACGTCAGTTCATGCAAGGACTAGTGGACCAACTCCAGAGGCCGCCCCCTATGTACCAGCAGCAAGCTGCAATGTCGCTGCAGGACTTTGTGCGTCTCAACCCGCCAACGTACCACAACTCAACCAAGCCGCTAGATGCTGATGACTGGCTGCACGACATCATCCACATACTGGAGTCTGCTATGGTTCCCCCTGCCAACCATGTCAACTATGCGGCCTACTTTCTAAGAGGTCCCGCTGCTCAATGGTGGACCAGCCACAAGCATGCTATGCCGGCAGACGCCATCGTTACCTGGCCAGAGTTCGAAGCTGTTTTCCGTGCTCGCCACATTCCCCAAGGGATGATGGACCGGAAGAAACAAGAGTTCCGCAACCTTACCCAAGGCAGCAAGACCGTGGATGCTTATCAGCGGGACTTTCTGGATTTGTCCCGTTATGCTGAAGAGGAAATACCAACTTATGCTCGCAGACAGGAGAAATTCCGTGAAGGACTTCACCCAGATGTTCACCTAGCTCTCCTAGCTCACGACTTCCCAAATTTCGCCACCTTGGTGAATAAGGCTATCCAGATAGAGACAGGTCTGCAGAGGTACAAGGATCACACCAAGCGCAAGACTGACGTGGGTTCATCTTCGGGCCCACGTCCTCAGAAGCAAAGGATCTGGATCCCCAACAGCTACCGTCCACCTGCTTATGCACCGAGGCCATCCTATGTGGGGCCTCGTCTGCCCCCTCCGCCGCCAAGACAGCCAAGAGCAATACCGCCAAGAGCACCTCAGCCTCTGCCCTACCGTCCTGAGGATGGACTGTGCTTCAAGTGTGGCCGTCCAGGTCACCGTGCTAGAGATTGCAGGCAGGGTCAGAAACAACTTGCGCTGCCAAACAACCAGCCTCGCAACAGCAACACCAGAGTTCCCTATACTCGTGCTCAAGTCAACCATACTGATATGGCTGAAACTGAAGGCCAGCCTTCTACTGTGATGGGTACACTTCTTGTTAACTCAGTACCCGCATCCGTATTATTTGATTCTGGATCATCGCATTCATTCATGTCGGAAGACTTTGCATATAAGCATAACCTTAAGTGCGAGAACATGGACGTTCAAATAATGGTATCCACACCCACGGGAAATTGTCAGACCTCCTTGATATGTCCCAACGTCACCGTTGAGATCGAAGGACTAGAATTCCTCGTCTCGCCCATTGTGTTGGCATCTTCCAACATTGATTTACTTCTGGGCATGGAATGGATGATAGCACATAGTGCTTCAATCGTTTGTGCCACCAAGACCATGCATTTTCTGCACCCATCCAACGAGCTAGTGGTTCATACCGCTCGTCTCGTTTGAAATGCTGAGACCCAGATTCATTTCATGAATGCATTGAATGCTTCACCTCTCAAGGGGATTGAGAGCATTCCAGTGGTTCGAGACTTCCCAGATGTATTTCCAGAAGAGCTTCCAGGCATACCCCCTGCTAGAGCAGTCGAGTTCGTCATCGACTTGAAACCAGGCACCACCCCTATTGCTAAGCGGCCTTATAAAATGCCTCCTCATGAACTTCTTGAGCTTAAGGAAGAAATTGACAAATTACTTCGCAAGGGATTTATTCGTCCTAGTTCCTCAGCTTGGGGAGCACCTTCACTCTTTGTCAAGAAGAAAGATGGTACTAATCGGCTAGTTCAAGATTACCGGCCTATCAACCAAGCAACAATTCAGAACAAATATCCGCTTCCCCGGATCAATGACCTGTATGATCAGCTTGCTGGATCATCAGTGTTCTCTAAACTTGACTTGAGGTTGGGTCATCATCAAATCCGTGTTCGTGAAGAAGATATTCCAAAGACATCATTTGTTACTCGCTATGGTTCATACGAGTACACCGTCATGTCTTTCGGCTTAACTAATGCCCCAGCAACCTTCTCTCGGTTGATGAATTATATCTTCATGGATTATCTCGACAAGTTTGTCGTGGTATATCTGGATGACATACTGATATACTCCAAGAATGAAGAAGAACATGCCGAACATCTTCGTCTTGTGCTCGAAAGGCTTCGAGAACATCAACTGTATGCAAAGTTCTCTAAGTGTGAGTTCTGGCTAAATGAAGTGACTTACCTTGGTCATGTCATCTCCAAGGATGGTATTGCCGTCAACCCTGAACGAGTTCAGGCTATTCTTGACTGGACTCCTCCGAAGAATGTTAAGCAAGTCAGAAGTTTTCTTGGACTTGCCAGCTATTGCCGTCGCTTTGTCGAGAACTTCTCCAAGATTGCAAAGCCCTTGACCAATCTGCTTCACAAAGGTGTTAAGTTTGAATGGACAGACAAATGTCAGGAAAGTTTCCAGACTCTCAAGGACAAGCTTACAACAGCACCAGTGCTTGCTCCTCCAGATTCTCGAAAGGACTTTGCTATTTATTACGACGCTTCTCGTCAAGGATTAGGCTGTGTCCTAATGCAAGAGCGCAGAGTAATCGCTTATGCCTCAAGACAGTTGCGTCCTCATGAAGAGAACTATCCAGTTCATGATCTCGAGTTAGCTGCAGTGGTCTATGCTCTATTGAATTGGTGACATTACCTTGTTGGTAATCGTTGCGAGATCTATACCGACCACCAAAGTCTAAAGTACTTGTTTACTCAACCGGACTTGAATCTCCGCCAGCGAAGATGGATGGAATCCCTCACAGACTATGATTTCGGTATTTCATATACCCCTGGCAAGGCTAATGTAATGGCTGACGCCTTGAGCCGCAAGTCATAGTGCAACCACCTTCAGGTTCACAAGGTTCACCCCCTACTTCAAGAAGAGTTTCGCAAGCTGAACCTCCATATAGTTCCTCAGGGTTATCTCGCCCCCCTCCTGAGGAGTTCTACAGGATGAACCTCCACGTTGTTGCCCAGGGTTCTCTTAATAACCTGATTGCTAAACCAGATCTTGAGGACGTCGTCAAGTGGAACCAGAAGTGTGACGATGAAGTCGCGAGGATTAAACTCGAGCTCGCAGAAGGAAAGCCCTCACTCTTCACCATTGCTGGAGATGGCACTTTGTACTACAATAACCGACTAGTGGTATCAAGAGATGCGATTCCGGAGGTCATGAAGGAAGCACATGACACTCCGCTCTCTATTCATCCTGGTAGTACCAAGATGTACCAAGACATTCGTCAAAGATACTGGTGGTCTAACATGAAGCAAGACATTGCTCGCTATGTTGCTGAATGTGATGTTTGCCGTCGTGTCAAAGCAGAACATCAAAAGCCTGCCGGAATTCTGCAACCTATTGCTATTCCTGAATGGAAATGGGATCATGTTGAAATGGACTTCATCACTGGTTTTCCCAAGTCCCAGAAAGGTAATGATGCTATTCTCGTCGTCATTGACCGACTTTCCAAAGTTGCACATTTTCTAGCCGTCAAAGAGACAATCACTGCTGCTCAACTGGCAGCTCTCTATATGTCTAGAATTGTTTCACTTCATGGTATTCCCCTAGTTATCAGTTCAGACCGTGGCAGCTTGTTCACTTCAAGGTTCTGGGCAAGTTTTCAAGAAGCTATGGGAACTCATTTGAAGTTCAGCATCGCTTTTCACCCTCAATCTCAGGGACAAGTTGAAAGAGTCAACCAGATTCTCGAAGACATGCTTCGAGCTTGTGTACTTTCTTTCGGCAAGAAATGGGAGGAATCTCTTCCGTTTGCTGAGTTCTCCTACAACAATGGCTACCAAGCTAGTTTGAAGATGGCTCCTTTTGAAGTGTTGTATGGACGTAAGTGTCGAACTCCTCTGAATTGGTCAGAAACTGGGGAACGTACACTTATTGGTCCGGATATTGTCCAACATGCCGAAGATCAAGTCCGCATTATTCAAGCAAATCTTAAGGCTGCTCAGTCTCGTCAGAAGAGTCAGTATGACCGTCATCACAAAGATATGGTCTATCAACCTGGTGAAAAGACTTATCTTCGAGTCACGCCAATGAGAGGTACACACCGATTTGGGATTAAGGGCAAGTTGGCTCCTCGATATATTGGTCCTTTCACTGTTCTCAGGAGGCGTGGTGAAGTGGCATATCAACTGGAACTGCCGCCAAACCTTTCTCAGGTTCACGATGTGTTCCATGTCTCTCAGTTGCGTCGATGCTTTAAGGATCCGCAACGAGCAGTGGATTATGAGATGCTTGATCTGCAAGATGATCTATCCTACAAGGAGCGTCCGATCCGCATTCTTGATGAAACGGAACGAAAGACTCGACAGAAGACTATTAAGTTCCTCAAGGTTCAGTGGTCAAATCATTCAGAAGATGAAGCCACTTGGGAACGCGAGGATCATCTTCGCGAAGAATACCCCGAGCTTTTCCCTTTTACTTCTTAATTCTCGGGACGAGAATTCTTGTTAGTAGAGGAGAATTGTAACGCCCCTGGATCTGTGCCACAGTGATGATTGTAATTAAGCTATGATGATGGCCGAGAATGCGCTAAGGCTTTTGCTAAATCTAAGTTGATCACCGTTGGAATCGGTCCCTGATTTAATTCCGTTGCATTTTAAAAATTCGTCGGAAATGTGGTTTTAAAAGTTGTCCAAAACTGGGATTAAAAATGTTGGATGGATCGCAAATATTCCGTAATGTCCTATGAAATTAAAACGGGTATTTTTGGAATTTATCTGGTGCCCCAAAAGGATTAAAGCGGTCTTTTTGAATATGAGGGAAAAAGGACCCCCGTTGGGCCAAAAACAGACCGGCCCAGCCCGCGATTATATATAGGGGGCCAGGGCAACCCTAGCCGTGCCCCAGCCCCCGTCGCCCGTTTTGCCCCCCCCGCCGCCGCGCTGCGCGCCAGCCCCCAGCGCCCGCTCGCCCCCCCCCCCCGACGCCTGCGCCGCCGCACCCGTCGCCTCCCGTCCCAGCGCCCACGCTGCTCCGCCGCCGACCCGCCACCGCCGCGCCGCGCTGCCGCCCCGCCGCCTCCAGCCCGCCTCCCCGACCGCCGGACACCGCCCCGCGGTGAGCTCCGCCGCCGCCGGCCCCGTTCTCCCCCCCCCCCCCCCGCGCCCGCCCTCGCGCCCCCGCCACGGCCGCGCCGGCCGGCCCGCGCCCGCGTGCGTGTGTGCGTGCGTGCGTGTGCTGCGTGCGTGCGCGCGTGCGTCCGCCTCCGGCCGGACGTGTCCGGCGCCCGGACATTGTCCGGCCCGGTCCACTGACAAACGGGCCCAGTGCCCCTGTTAAGAAAAAAAATATATAAATAAAATGATTTTATAAATATTAAATAAATATTAGTAATAATTAATTAATTAGATTAATTTAATAGTTAAGTTAATTAATTAATTAATTATGTAATTAAGATTAATTAATTAATCTGTTAACTAATTAATTAATCTAAACAGTATTATTACTGTTTTGGATAATTCGAATTTACTAATTAAATTAATTTCAGAATATTATTAAAACTTTAGAAATTAATATAAAATAAACCGTAGTCCGGATTTAAAAGTTTTGAACATGAAAGTTGCTCAGAATAATTCTACGGTTCCAACTGCGCAGCCCGTTAGTCTGTCACCTGCCCCTAGCATATCAAACATGGAACTTTTCCCCTCCGGATCGACTGTCCGAAAAATCCAAAGACCCGGGAAATATCGTCAGATATTCTCCCGCTTCGTCTGATACGTGTAGTACTGCGTTAGACTACCCCTAGCACTGTGTACTGCCATGTCATGCATCGTGTTGCATCTGTTGCTTGTATTTATTGTTTCTGCCCCCTCTTCTCTCCGGTAGTTTCCAAGACTGACGCTGCTGCCGAGCCCGACTACGCCCCTGACGACCAGCCTTTTGCAGCAGAGCAACAAGGCAAGCAAACCGCCTTGAGCATTCCGATATCACCCATCTCTCTCCCTCTTATTCTTGCATTAGATTTTGCTACTGTATTAGTTAGCTCCTATTCTGATGCATAGCCTGTTTTTGATGAACTGCTACTACACCTGTTATCATATCGACTGCTTAGCATAGGTTGATCAGTGAACCCCTGAGACCCCCTTACACCCAGTTGCCCCTGCTTTCATCGATGACACCGAGGACTTGAAGACAGAAGACTTAGTCGTCATGACTGACAAGCCGTTACCGACACATCACCACACACCCCTTAAGTATGGCACTGCAGAGCTACTACCGAGTGCCGAGGGTGATACCTCACTTAGCACTCCCGGTGTTAATTCTGTAGCGTAGCTATCGGTCATGGCTATCGAGGGTGATTCCTCCTTTCCATTTACCGGTAGCGACTCTTGCCTTACTCATACCTCGTGTGGGATCCATCGAGGGTGATTCCTAGGATATCCACTTGGTGTATAGACACACAGTTACTAAGACCTGGTTACAGAAACATGTTTAAGACGGGTTGGCCCCAAGGGTACCCGCGAGAGTGATATGTGGTGGGGTGCGCCGCTAAGGCACCCGAGAGATATTGGTGGGGTGCGCCGGTAAGGCACCCGAGTGTTAATGGCGGGGCGACGGACTGCACTTTATGGTTCGCGCTTGCCCCGCACTAATAAATTGCTAATGGGTTGAGTATTTAATCTGAGCGGGCCTACGGGTCTTTGTCGCACTAACCACCACACGGGGTAATCAGTATGGGCTGCTCTACGCCGTACATTCTCCCGAAAGCTCTTCAGATGCCACAAGATTCGACTCGCGCCCGGGTGGTCCGCGATGACGCATGGCGCTTGTGAGTTAAGGCATGCTAGGACTGATCCCGGCCGAGGGCGTAACGTGCAGGATGGCGAGGGCGATGGCCCAAGACCCCGAGTCATTAGGATGTAGACCGGCGTGCTGGCCTCTCTGTTGAGCCTAGGTAGGACTACGTCGTGTCGATCGGCCGAGGCCGGGTATGACCAGAAAATTGTATCCGGCCGGAGCTTATCGAGCGTGTTGGGTAATTTGGTGCACCCCTACAGGGAAGTAAACTATTCGAATAGCCGTGTCCACGGTAACAGGACGACTTGGAGTTGTGCTTTGGCCTACTACAATTATAATCATAAACTAATTAAAATGAATTGTGGCTCCGAGGTTGCTTCCTCGCAGGGAGTCGGGGAAGGATCTCTGGGCGTGGTTACTTAATAAAATTGCTGCAACAATATGACTATATATATGTGATACCAGTCTACTCTCGTCTTATGCTGCAAGACGCTGAAGATGCTAGTCTTCGATAGGACTAGGCCTTCTTCCCTCTTCTGGCATTTCTGCAGTCTAGTCCAAAGATATAGCCCCATTCCTTTGATACTGGTGCATATCTAGCATAGTTCTGATGTAAGTCTTGCGAGTACTTTGGATGAGTACTCACCGTTGCTTTGCTCCCCCTTTCCCTTGATACGATGCCGCGACCAGATGACGGCGCCCAGGAGACCCAGGATCCAGCTTACCCGGTGGACGACTACAGTTACCCCGACGGAGGCCACTACTACCAGGATGGAGCCTACTACGACGTGGACTTCTCTGACGTTCAGGAGTAGTTAGGAGGTTCCCAGGAAGGAGGCCTCGCCTCTTTCAATCCGATGTTATGTTTGTGCTAGCCTTCTTAAGGCAAAGACTTGTGTACCTTTATGTCTGTACTCAGATATCATTTGCTTCCACTGACTTATGCTCGTCGAGCTTTGTATTCGAGCCCTCGAGGCCCCTGGCTTGTAATATGAAGCTGTATGACTTTTAATTTGTGTCTAGAGTTGTGTTGTGATATTGATTAGTGAGTCCCTAATGTTGGTCATACGCATTGCGTGATTGTTTAGCGTACGGTCGAGGCTGGGGGCATCACACCACCCCTCCTAGGGCTCCCCAAATGGGTGCCCTTATCATTCCATGTCATCCCCTCAAGATATTTTGTGGAAGATCAACTTCCAACCATAACCATAAATGCTATTTCACTATTCACGAAACCAATTTTTCGTGACCGATAAATCCGAAAATATTTCTATGGGTCTTAGAATAATTCCAGTACCCACTAAAACAATTTTGGACACGTTCCGAAACATTTCCAGATCAGTGATTTTCATCTGTGAAAAGCAACCAAAGTGGTTCCGGCAGTCCGGAACATTTCCGGTTTTTGTCTCCGAAAAATCTCAGAAGTTACCAGAACAATTCTGGTACCCTCCAATAATTTCCAGGCGTGTGCCACAACCAATTTGACTTAATGGTATACTCCGAAACAACTTTTTGGTTTTACCGAAACTCTTGTGCTGTTCTCTCTCCGCAACTCTTCCGTTGTCCCCGAAACTTTTCCGGTGATTTTCTCTTAGACTCCCTGTCTAGTATTCAGCAGATAGATGACCCTTAAGCGTGTGACCCTATAGGTTCGGTGAAGTATAGACATGACTCGGAACACCTTCCGATCAATGATCAACATCGGAGCCGTGGACACCCATATTGACCCCTATACCCACACGAATGAATATTCGAGTGAACCTCCAGTTGCTGTGTGCTATTCCTTTTACTTCGCGATATGTTACAAAGCCCGAGGTGAGATTTATTGGCATCCCCATGGATCAACACTTGTCCACAATGTCAGTTACGTCGTTGCCAGTTTTGTTCTCTTTTCTCGTTTCCGCGTTCCGGCATCCCCGTGATCAAATCACAATGTGTCTGGCCAGACGATGATGGATACCGTAACACCGAGAGGGCCCGAGAATATCTCTCCATCGTTGGAGGAGCAAATCCCAATCTTGAGCTATCAAGTTACTTGTCATACTTTTCCATGAACCCGTAAGCCGCCGTAATAGCCACCCAGTTACGGATGACGTTTAACAAACCCCAAAGTTCATGAAGCAAGCATGAAGAAACTCGATACTCTCATGGTCTAAGGAATCATGCAAACGTTAACTTTCTCTGTGTTATTAACCATTAACTTGTGACGAATGTATCTCATAGCATAACATCAAATCGGGTCAATTCAACACAAATATTCTTCTAATATTGTGCCCTCAAAGTTGCCGGCATAGCCATGCCTATGATCAGGAAAACAGAACCATCATGCAACACTTGAGCTAGTCTTAGAGGCCAGACTAGGAATACATTTTACCGTTTATTATTCAACACGTGCATATGAGTCTTCCTCCGAGCCTCGTGGTTATTGTAGACTCGAGAACCATAGAAGTTATAGCATGTAATATAAACTTAATTAGGGACATGGGGATAAATAATAACATGTATTATTGCCTCTAGGGCATATCTCCTACAGACTCCCACTTGCACTAGAGTCAAAAATCTAGTCAATGCTAATGCACTTTACACCTATGGCATACTGGTGTAAAATATGCTTCGCTTGTGGTATAGCCTGATGTCCAACGGATCTGACAACTTCAGCTCCGTGTGTATCTTTGCATATCCTCGCGTTTTCACGCTTTCACAAAATTCATATTTTGTGTGGACTTGGCTTTGTATATATGTGAATCACAGGTCAAACCTTGATTCCTCAGACTGAGCTATGGAGCAACTATCTGCAATAGTGTCCCATTGACCAAAGCCATCTTAGAACCATACTAAGTTCATGAATGAACTATATGATTCAACATCTTCTTTGTTGCTTCCAAAACGTCAACATACTTAGCCTTTGTTATAGAATTCGCCACAGTAACCTGTTTAGAACAATTCCAACTTACCGTGCCACCGTATTGTGTATTACACAAAACCTTAACTTAAATCGAAAATCGCAAGGAGCATTGATGAAGACTGTATCGATGTAATTACTTACAATGAGAACTTCATAATCTCTGCTTGCGAGAAAACATGTCATCAGTGCTACTTTAGTACTCAATGACGTTTTCACTGTTGTCCTATGATCAGTACTTTGATCACTTTGGTATCTATACTCACAACAGTTTGGGAGTATCGGACATATCTGGTTGATTTACATACCACGGAATACATGATTAATCCAAACATAGAGGTGTGTGGAATATCCATCATGTATTTTGCTCATCAATGTTTTTAGGACACCGAGTCTTGCAAAAACTCTTTCCATGTGACTTCGGCAAGAATCATTCCTTGGCGGTTTTAGTGCTAAATGGTTTTAGCATCTTGTCAATATGTATTTTTGCTTAGCCCCATTAGGCAAATCTATCTCCATAGATCATTATGCCTAATAGCAAGGCTATTTAGCCCAAGCACTTCATCAAAAAACTATTTTCAAATGAAGTCCTAATTCGTGTCAAGAAATTTATTTCCAATTAAGAATGTGTCAAGCACACAAGGTTTTTAGAAATATTATTATGCTCCCACTTACTTTCTTGAAACCACAAGCATCTTCATTATCCATTGATGAAATCAAACTCTTTTGATCCTTTCATCAAAACGAAGATTCCAACTCCATTTTGCTCTCTTCTGTCCATTGCTGGAACTCTGAAGTTTGCATACTCACTAGCATCCTTTGGATCGACAAAATACCTTGGACTGTATCACATACAAATCCTAGTTTGTATTCCCATTTCATGGAAATTCTTTCGCCATCCATGTTTCATATCTCATGATTGAAATATATATTAATTGCTAGTTTAACCCGAACCGACTTTAAGCATCGTTACGGTGAAACAACCTCATCGTAGTCAACTCCTTGAACTTGTTATTGCAACAAGTCGAGCTTTATGGATAAAACATTTTATCCACATCAGTTTATAGTTTCATAAAAATTCGTTAGACTCTAAGTCTTCCGAAAGGTGTATCAAGGTTTTAATCTTGAATCACTTATATGGAAACTATCTCGGATTGTATTGGCATTTAGCCAATTCCGGAGTCAGGGCCCATCAACGCTTCCTTGTGTATCATAGGTATACGGTTGTCTAACAACAATATCTCGTTTGCGCACCTTAGAGGTTTGCACGAGCTTTGCCTATGTTGTTCAGCTGCAAGTTCGACCGAAGTCCATACATCTCATGTAGAGGCTTCCGTATCAGTCGCAGTAGGAAACTCTGGAATCACTTCCAAGGTTCCTTTCCTTTGATCTGATGACGAAGATACTTACTATCTCGTCAAGTTGCACTGTCCTCCCACTCACCTTTTTGCAAGAATTATTCTCTTTAAAAGCATACCGTTTTGTGGCAAAATCCTTTGCCTCGGTATAGTGGTGGGGGAATACCCAACATTATGGGATAACCTACAAAATAGCACTTGTCTGATTTGGAATAGGTATGTAACCTTTTACACAAGCCCCATATTCCAAATGTTAAGAAAAGATATAACATGGTTGGGCATACCATACCATGGCGTCATTTCAACAGACCCGATGGAGCTCTTTTCAGTGTAAAAGCCGCAGTCTCTAAAGCATTACTCTTAAAAGGGATAAAGGCAAATTGATTTATGTCATCTTTGATCTCACCATGTCATAAATGGTTTGATTACATCTTCACGGACATTCCACTTACTGTGGTGTTCCGGGAGGTGTAAGTTATGAAACTCTTTTCACAACTCATCAGACATTCGCTAAACTTGTAACTCAAAATATTCCTTTGCGCAATCTAATTGTAGAAACATAATTTTCTTGTTACAATAATTTCTACTTCATTTTTGAAAAACCTTTTGAATGATTTCAAAAGATCCAGACTTACGTCTCATCAAGTAAATATCCATATATCTACTTGAGTCATTTCAGAAGATAGACAAATCCACTGCTAGCAACAACATTTATCGGACTACACACATCACGATGTATGATCACCAATAAGTTCTTTGCTCGTTCCTTATGGCCTATGAATGGTATTTCAGTCACTTCACTTTTCGGAGGAAAGTTGCAAGTGTCAGATGATTCATAATCAAACGACTTCAAAATCCATTATTATGGAATTTCTCCATGCGGGTTTCTCCAATGTGACCAAATGCAGTGCCACACATATGTGGTATTCTTTTAGTCTTGTGACATTTAGTGTCAGTGTTACGGATATATCATATTACTATCAATATTCATAACATACATCCCATCCTTGATGGAAGCATGGCCCTTATGTTATTCATGATACTGAACAACAATTGTTCTTTTATGAATTACACTCTTGCAACAAACATTATGCAAATGGGATAGAGTGTGTAAAACTCTAAAATGAATTATGAAAGTAAATACAGAGGTAATGTATTATTATCAATATTCATAACATACATCTCATTCATAATGAAAGTATGACCTTTATTCATAACACCGAACATCAAAAGTTCTCTTATGAACAACCTTCTTGCAATATACTTTATGTAATGGGCTAGAGTGTGTAAAACTCTAAAATGAATTATGAAAATAAATACAGACGGTAATACACAGATGGAAGGTATAGTAACTTTTACTATGTTCCCAGCGCGTATCTAAACCTCATTACTGGCAAGTCTTTTAGGCCGTAGTAGTTCTTGTATCGAGTTGCAAGAGAATACAATCGAACGGGTATTCTTGTGATCAAAAGTCAATCACAATACCCAAGAATTAGTGACTAACAGTTTAATCACAATTCCCAAGAACTATTTCTTTTTGACCAGCCTTCCAAACATCAATAACTTGTATGACTTTCATACATGAGCTGGACATTCCAGACTTCTTTCCTTTTGCCTTTATACTTCTAACAGTTTTACTTTCAGTCTTTCTCCTACTCTCAAAAGAAGCACCCAACTTAAGAGTGGCATTAGCTCCGGACTTCCTAGGTGTGTAAGTCACACTAACACCCTTTGGACATTTCCTTTCTCTTTAAGTTGTTTGTTTTATTCACCTTCATTTACATGACAGGCGTTCTCCTGGATCCCTCTCTTATCAGTCAAATGACAAGTAAACACTTTACTAATACCTTGCAAACAAACATTGCTTTGGATATCTCATATCTTTTAGCCTTTGTTTGTATCTGAAAATAATTTTCAGTTCCATGAGTATCACATAACTATCCCAAACTTTTGAAGTTTGGGTTTTATGGAAGCAAACGTATTGCACTTGACCGTAACGGAATTCTAGCTTTGGACCGAAGGACGAGAGTCACATCATCCATAGCATCAGTGGGAGAATACCGAAAGCATGCGATAGGACAAAGTCCTTCTCGGCACTCTTGAGGATAATCCTCACATTACGTTACCAATCGTAAAGTTTTAACCAGATAAATAACAGCTTATTCAATTTTAATAGGGAAGGTGGAAACGCGAGCCATTATTCTACAACTATTATGCAAAGTTCACTTAGACGATGTCCAAAATTAATTGCACCGATAATTAAACAAGTTAATTCTACAGTGCGCTCCCACTCAAATCAATATCTCTCATAATTGATTGTGAGTGATTCAAGACCCACATTTCCGTTCAACGCCATTGTTCGAGATGAACACTGATGGCGCGAACTTCAATTGGTAGGCAAACTTGCCAATCACATCTCCATGTGACTCTTGTTCATCTTTCGATGCGTGTGTTCCGAGCTCAGGATGATCCTGCCATGAACGTCAAGATAACCAAGTGATCTTGCTGCGAGGTCTGACCTCACCCGCCTTACACCCGTACAATCGTTCGTACCCATGTAGATCATGGCGCACCACGAAAGGAAGGATGCTGTGATGGTGCTACACTTGGGAGAACACTAACTACTTGATATTTTTGTGAGAGATCACCCTAATAAAAGCGACTACCGCGCAATCAAGAAGGGTGCATCAAGAGGGATAAACATCTCAGGCAATTCATAATAGCATGATATGGTATATCCCTTTCTGACGGAGAAGTCTTTAATTTCTTCGTCTTCGGCATTCGCGTCGGTGTTCACCTTCACGAAGTTTGCCACCACCTTGTCGATGCACCAGATAATATTGCTATCTCTATAGATAATAAAATAAGTGCATTACATAAGGTTGACACGCAGGTCATTAAAGTGACAATCATATGGCTCCAGCCATCATGCCGAATCATGACACGCATGTCATGTTAATTTACATTGTATAGTCATCTCATACATAATCAAATTAAAAATGAGAACTGCTATACCACATCACATGCATACCTCATGTTATCCTGCAAAACCAAGTTAGATGCCTCTAATCGGTTTATGCAAAATTTTATTTTACGTGGCTTCTAAGGTTTCAACCAAACCGCAGCTACCAACGTTTATCATCAAGCATGATCATTCAAGTTGCTAAATTAACTTTGCGGGGCGTATGAAACATGAGATAATAAAATCTCGAGCCCCATACTAAACTTCGCCATACGCATGACCCCCGTGCAGATCATATCTGCATTGCTCTTTCGTCTGCGAAACTTCGTCATACGCATGACCCCCGTGCAGATCATATACACTGAAGCACTTCGTTGATCTGTCAATCAGCATACTCAGGAGCAGCCTGAAAGGATCGCGGATTGCCAGAACTTTGTCAGATTCCACCATGCCGTCAAGATCAGGACTACGCAAATTCAAGGGAAGCAACAGGAATATCGGGTAATAGATTTCATCTACTACCCGCACAAATAATTTTCAGCAATAGATCTTATCTACTACAAAATTATACTATGCAATACCAATACATCTCATGTATTCTAGATCATAACCTGCATCTACGCATAGCCTGGCTCATGATGCCACAGTTGGGGAACGCGACAGAAAAAAAAAAAATCGGTACTGCGAGCACACCCAGGATCACTAAGGAGATGCATACAAGGTTTGATCTGATCATTACTGACTCGTAGCGCAGCAGAAGTAGAGTTGATGAAGATCGGTGGTGCAGATTCCCGCAGCTAGGATTTACAACCTCCCCGCCGCGAGGATGTTCTCCCTCGTCGGACAGCCCTTCGAGAGGCGGTCGGACAGTCCCTCGGACGATGTCACGGACAGCCCTTCGGGAAGACCCTCGAAGCTCAAACGGAAACTCGGACAGCCCTCCGGGAGGACCCTTGAACAGCCCCTCGGGCAAAAGGTCGAAACTACGACCTCTCTACAGGGTTGCACACATACGGTGTCAGCTATCCGGCAGGGCTTCGCCGTCCAGAACTAGTTCCTGTCGGAACCCAGACAACCTTTCGGCTCTACGAAACTATTTCGCGGGGAGGGAGAGAGAAAGCCAGATCATGCATGGCATTTGTATGTTGAGAAAGAATGAGAGTGGAGAGTGCATCTCCACCTCTATTTATAGGAAAACTCAAGGGGTAGGGTGGCACTTGAAATACCCAAAAACCCCATGAAAGGAGTCCTTCACAAGGGCATAAAGGGAAAGCAAGTGGGGCAAGTGAGGCTCCATGGTGGAGCCCACCTTGGCCGGCCACCCCTCCTAGGGCTCCCCAAATGGGTGCCCTTATCCTTCCATGTCACCCCCTCAAGATATTTTTTGGAAGATCAACTTCCAACCATAACCATAAATGCTATTTCACTATTCACGAAACCAATTTTTCATGACCGATAAATCCGAAAATATTTCTATGGGTCTTAGAATAATTCCAGTACCCACTAAAACAATTCTGGACACGTTCCGAAACATTTTTAGATCAGTGATTTTCATCTGTGAAAAGCAACCAAAGCGGTTCCGGCAGTCCGGAACATTTCCGGTTTTTGTCTCTGAAAAATCTCAGAAGTTACTAGAACAATTCTGGTACCCTCCAATAATTTCCAGGCGTGTGCCACAACTAATTTGGCTTAATGGTATACTCCAAAACAACTTTTCGGTTTTACCGAAACTCTTCCGGTGTTCTCTCTCCGCAACTCTTCCGTTGTCCCCGGAACTTTTCTGGTGATTTTCTTTCAGACTCCCTGTCTAGTATTCAGCAGATAGATGACCCTTAAGCATGTGACCCTATAGGTTCGGTGAAGTATAGACATGACCCGGAACACCTTCCGATCAATGATCAACATCGGAGCCGTGGACACCCATATTGACCCCTATACCCACACGAATGAATATTCGAGTGAACCTCCAGTTCATGTGTGCTATTCCTTTTACTTCGCGATATGTTACAAAACCCGAGGTGAGATTTACCTGCATCCCCATGGATCAACACTTGTCCACAATGTCAGTTACCTCGTTGCCGGTTTTGTTCTCTTTTCTCGTTTCCGCGTTCCGGCATCCCCGTGATCAAATCACAATGTGTCTGGCCAGACGATGATGGATACCGTAACACTGAGAGGGTCCGAGAATATCTCTCCATCGTCAGAGGAGCAAATCCCAATCTTGAGATATCAAGTTACTTGTCATACTTTTCCATGAACCCGTAAGCCGCCGTAATAGCCACCCAGTTACGGATGACGTTTAACAAACCCCAAAGTTCATGAAGCAAGCATGAAGAAACTCGATACTCTCATGGTCTAAGGAATCATGCAAATGTTAACTTTCTCTGTGTTATTAACCATTAACTTGTGACGAATGTATCTCATAGCATAACATCAAATCGGGTCAATTCAACACAAATATTCTTCTAATATTGTGCCCTCAAAGTTGCCGGCATAGCCATGCCTATGATCAGGAAAACAGAACCATCATGCAACACTTGAGCTAGTCTTAGAGGCCAGACTAGGAATACATTTTACCGTTAATTATTCCACACGTGCATATGAGTCTTCCTCCGAGCCTCGTGGTTATTGTAGACTCGAGAACCATAGCAGTTAGGAACATGGGGATACATAATAACATGTATTATTGCTTCTAGGGCATATCTCCTACAAGAACTTGAGGGAATATTTGTTCTACCTTTAGCTCCTCGTTGGGTTCGACACTCTTAGTTATTGAAAAAGGCTACAAACGATCCCCTACACTTGTGGGTTATTACTCCTCCATCACCAAAGAACACCGCACCCTTCTGGGTGCGGCTTTGCAAGGCATTCAATCCGTTGACAACGGATAGAAGGAAGCCTTTGGTGGCCTGTTGGCAGGCTTTAAGGTAATTTACACAGTATCCCTTGTTCTTTTTTACAAGGTAATCTTTAATTAATGGGTTTATAAGCAATCCCCATGTTTAGTAGCCCCCGAGCCCTGTGTGAGTTTGAAAAACTCATGCGGGGGTCAAGTAGTGCGGAAAGAGCACGTAAAAATTTGTTTTGAAAATGAAGCGTAGCCCCCAGGACTCTGGTAGGATGGAAGAAAATAACCTGGCAGAGGGCTTCAAATCCGGTAAATTAGGAGTCTGACGCATATGAATTACACATGCAGGACTCGTCTTGGACAGCAGCCCCCAACGCCGTGGAATTGGCGGAGATGAATCGGAAGCTTAAGAGCTCCGAAGAGGAGCTTGATTGTCTCAACAAACGGTTTGATGACGCGCATGGTAAGTCTGAACTGGACTGCTATAAGTATTATCCGTAGTTTAGGTGAGGTATTATTGCTTTTATCCCGAAGAGCGGAATGTGTTCTATGACCACTGCAGTTGTCGCCGTGGTGGTCGAGAACCTCAAGACCGAGCTGAACAAGGCGAAGCAAGAGGCGTCTGAACAGAGGGCGGCGGCCGAACAAGCTGCTGCCAATCTATTATCGGCAAAGTATGCAAGTGATAAGCACGAGGCCAGGGTCGCCGAAGTGCAGGAAGAGCTCAAGGACGCCATCACCAAATGTGAAGTCCTTGAGCAGAAGAATAAGGATCAGTCTACCGAGCTGTCTTCGGTTGTCGCAACGATCCAGGAGGCGCGAATGGAAGCGCAAGGTTACTAGAAGGAACTCCACCAGATCAAGCGAATTGTGGCTGGTAAGCGATACTTACTGCAATGCCCCATTGGTGGAAAAAGGTTCATATTGCTCACCCAGGTGTGGCATTCTCCAGGCGTGTTTGCAGAACTCCCGAAGAGTGTGGCGGATGCGGCATGGCACTATGCATCCCTGGAAGGAGATGCCGAGCAGCGGCTGTTTTGGGCACAATTTGAAGCCCGTGAGCAATCGTTCCTTGTCTCCGATCAGCTGAAACAGCTGATGGAGTTGTATCGGATAGCCAAACCAGCCATGAAGGACCTCTGCATCAGGCTATGGCCTATAGAGCCGTTGCCAAGCAACTACTTCGGCTTGGTGCAGAGGCTGATTGCTGCCGTGCCCCGGGTTGACACCCTGGTTCATTCTGCCTACACTGAGGGAGCTCGGATGTCCTTCGCGAAGACCATGGTGTACTGGCCGAAGTTAAAGCCGACCGAGATGGATACCGGTCCACCGCCACCCGGGAAGGAGCATAGGCGCCACGAGCTATATTTTCCCACCGTTATGGATGATGCTCGGGCGGTAGAGGCCTTATGCCCGAAGGATGTAATTCTTGAGTGAAAGTACTATCTTGTATTGATAGTTTAAACTTTGTTGTGTCTCAATGCTGTGACTTTGTGTGGTATATGTCATGCTGTGTGGTGTATAATTTGACTCATGTGTGGTTGTTTTAATTTGAAAGTTACCAGTCGTCGGCTTCAACCCCCTTATAGATACTAGAAGGGGTATTTCCAATATCCGCACTATTACCCTTAGCCAACGTCTTGGTGCCCAGAGGCGGTAGTGCAAAAGAAAACTAGGCAATCAGACTATGCGGCTTTAATGCTTTCACTTTACCTTAGGAGCTTGACTGTGGGGACTAAGTACTGGCCCCCTGTATGTTGTGGTGTTCGGCTATACCGAGGTAAAAAACCGTTATCACCTGGTTCGTATAACTCTGAACCCTTCGTTTAACACGGTGAACCTCCATCGATTGTTTTATTTTAATACTTGTCATCAGATCGCAGATCGGTTCGCGCTTATTATGCCAGTCAGTTTTTGGCTTTCTCCACAGAGGTACTTAACCAGACGAACTAGAAGTACAATCGCTGTGGTTCTTCCTTTACCTTTTTAGCTGTTCAAGCACAACATAAAAAGGTAAACACAGGAGCCGGGCAACCCAACTTTTGAGCCAATGCATATAACACAATATCCAAGACGCTGGACACATGGGAAAAAGGTGGTGTCGGGATGATGCTTGAGGCGAGCTTAATGGTCGAGCCCCCCGGTCAATTAGCCGTCCGCAGCTCAAAATATGTATCGCACTGGCTTGATTTTGGTATGGGAGAGCGAAAAGAGAAAGAATTAAAAAAGGGCTTATGCAATATGAATGACTGCCATAGGACCGTAAAGATTGGTCTTTATTTCCAGTGTACTCTTGACATTTTGTCCGTACACTCTTGTTTACCCAAGCAACTGTTACAGATACGTAGAGATAATTTTTCAGGGAAAAGGTTTACACAGGACCTTGAAAAAATGTCTTGATGTCCTTTACTATGTCCTGTTGCACGTCCGCGCCTTTGTTCTCCTGAGGGGTGCTCCTTTAGAGGAGGTAGTAGTCGGCGAGCGGGCCTTTGTGAGAAAAAGTCTTGAGAAGTCGCCGGATTGTGTGAGCTTGATGCTGCTAGTACCTGATATTGTTCGAAGACATGTCTGACCATAGTTCGGTTTAGCCAAACACTAAGCCTTTGAGTGGAAGGTCCCCACAGCTGCCCATGGTATTTTTAGCGCGAAATTGTGCCTCCGAGGTACGTACCTTACAGGTGGCTGGGCCGCACTGTGAGGGGAATCCTATTTGTGCGGAGCATGAGAAGGCTCAGGGAGGTGAAACAGAGCTTGGGTCCGCTTACTTACCTTTCACGCCTTGACGGTGGACTGGGAGGTCGTCGTCTCCTCACCGAGCTGGACCTCGGCTGCCAGAGCCGCGGTGTGTTCTTCCGTTCGAAGAGAACGCTCTGTGTTACCGCAGACCATAATGAACCCCTTGGGTCCGGGCATCTTGAGTTTCATATACGCATAGTGGGGAACGACATTGAAGCGGGTGAACGCTGTTTGGCCAAGAAGTGTGTGATAGCCGCTGCGAAAGGGGACGATGTCGAAGATCAGATCCTCGTTGCGGAAGTTATCGGGCGAGGCAAAAACCACTTCCAGAGTTATGGTGCCTGAACAGCGGGCCTCATCGCCAGGGATTATTCCTTTAAAGGTGGTGTTACTAGGTTTGATCCTTGACGGATCGATACCCATTTTCTTCACCGTGTCTGCGTAGATAAGATTGAGGCTACTGCCTCCGTCCATGAGGACTCTTGTCAGGTGGGACCCGTCTACTATGGGGTCGAGTACCAAAGCCGCTGACCCGCCATGTCGAATACTGGTCGGGTGGTTAGTGCAGTCAAAGGTGATCGGATACGCCGACCACGGGTTGAACTTCGGGGCTACATGCTCTAAGGCATAGACGTCCCGAAGTGCGTGCTGCCTCTCCTTCTTTGGTATGTGTGTGACATAGATCATGTTCACAGTTTTGACTTCGAGGGGGAATTATTTTTGGCCTCCATTATTTGGCATGTGAGCTTCTTCTTCATCCTCGCTGCAAGTGCCCTTGTCATGATCCTCAGCTGCGAGTTTGCCTGCATGCTTAAATACCCAGCAGTTACTGTTGGTGTGGGTGGCGGGCTTGTCTTGGGTGCCATAGATCTGGCAGGGCCTCTCCATGATTTTGTCCAGTTGAGTAGGTCCATCCATGTTCCCTTTAGAGGGTTTCCTCCGCCGTGGTGGCTTTGAATTGCTAAATCCGGCATTGACTGCCGTGTCTTCGGTTTCGCCGCCGCTGTGTTGACGTTTATTCTTATTGCGCCATGGCTTTCTGTTGCCGTCCCGAACTACGGAGGTACCGGGGTTTCCGGGAGGGTTGTCGCGATGGGCTAGCCAGCTGTCCTCGCCCGCGCAGAAGCGGGTCATAAGCGAGATAAGGGCTGACATTGTTCTTGGCTTATCCTGCCCAAGCTGGTGGGCTAGCCATTCGTCCCGGATATTGTTCCTGAAGGAGGCTAGCGCCTCGGCGTCCGAGCAATCGACGATTTGATTTTTCTTGGTCAGGAATCAATTCCAGATTTGATGAGATGACTCACCAGGTTGTTGGACGATACGGCTCAAGTCATCGGCGCCAGGGGGCGAACATAGGTGCCTTGAAAATTAGCTCGGAATGCGTCTTTGAGCTCCTCCCAACTCCCGATGGAGTTTTCGGGGAGGCTATTCAGCCAATGTCGTGCTGGTCCTTTGAGCTTCAATGGTAGGTACTTTATAGCATGGAGGTCATCTTTGCGGGCCATGTGTATGTGGAGAACAAAGTCTTCGATCCACACGGCCGGATCTTTTGTGCCGTCATATTTCTCTATGTTTACAGGTTTAAACCCTTCAGGGAACTAATGTTGCATCACCTCGTCTGTAAAACACAGTGGGTGAGCAGCGCCTCTGACTCTGGCTACATCGTGTTGGAGGTCGGATGGGAACCTGACCCGGTGCTGTCCCCGAACTCTATCGTTCTGGTCGAGCCAAGCTTGGTACCCATCCCGTCCAGCGGGGGTGTGCCCTCTAGATCCATAAATGGATCTTTCTGGCCCGCGCCAGCATTCAAAGTGTGTCACAGGTCGAATGGGTCTTTGGGTCGTGCTGGCTCTTTCCTTCCTCCGCGGGGGTGTTCGGGTCATTCCCCAGCTTTGCCAGTAGTCCTATCCCGTCCTCGAGGGGGGCAGTGATAACCCACAAGTATAGGGGATCGCAACAGTTTTTGAGGGTAGAGTATTCAACCCAAATTTATAGATTCGACACAAGGGGAGCCAAAGAATATTTGAGAGTATTAGCAGTTGAATTGTCAATTCAACCACACCTGGAGATTAGATATCTGTAGCAAAGTGATCAGTAGCACAGTAATATGATAGTTTGATAGCAGTAGTGACAGTAACAGTAGCGGTAACAGTAGTAGCAATGGTTTTGTAGCAATTGGAACAGTAGCAACATCAGTAGTAACTTTGCAAGAACAATAAGTGGAAAACTTGTAGGCACTGGAACAGGTGAACTCGTTGGATGATATTCATCATATAACAGATATAACCTAGGGCGACACAGAACTAGCTCCAGTTCATAAATGTAATGTAGGCATGTATTCCGTAAATAGTCATACATGCTTATGGAAAAGAACATGCATGACATCTTTTGTCCTACCCTCCCGTGGCAGCGGGGTCCATAAGGAAACTAAGGGATATTAAGGCCTCCTTTTAATAGAGAACCAGAACAAAGCATTAACACACGGTGAATACATGAACTCCTCAAACTACGGTTATCACTGGAAAGTATCCCGACTATTGTCACTCCGGGATTTGCGGATCAGAACACGTAATAGGTGCGTATGACTAGCAAGATCAAATCAAGAACATAGATATAATGGTGATAACATAAACGGTTAAGATCTGAAATCATGGCACTCGGGCCCTAGTGACAAGCATTAGGCATAGCAAAGTCATAGCAACATCAATCTCAGAACATAGTGGATACTAGGGATCAAGCCCTAACAAAACTAACTCGATTACATGATGAATCTCATCCAACTCCTCACCGACCAGCAAGCCTACGAAGAAATTACTCACTCCCGGTGCATCATGGAGTTGGCAATGGAGAAGGGTTGATGATGACAAAGACCGAAGATTCCCCTCTCCGAAGCCCCAAACGGGCTCCAGATCTGGCCTCCCGATGAAGAACAGGAGGTGGCGGCGGCTCCGTATCATAAAACGTAATGAAACTTTCTCCCTTATTTTTTTCTCAAAAAATATGATTTTATAGCGTCGGAATTAGGGTCAGTGGGGCCACGAGGTGGGCACAACCCACCAGGGCGCGCCCTGGTGTAGCGTGCCCAGCCAGGGGCCTGATACGTCCATTTTGCATCATGATCATACTGTTATTTATCATGTTTTGTTGAATAATAATGCTTTGGGGAGTGATTCTAATGCCTTTTCTCTCACAGTATGCAAGGTTTACACAAGGAGGGAGAATACCGGCAGCTGGAATTCTGGACCCAAGAAAAGCACGTCAGAGATACCTATTCTGCACAACTCCAATGAAGCTGAAATTTTATAGAGATTATTTTTTTATTTAATAAAAATACTGGAGCTGAAAACTACCGGAGGAGCCCCCCCAGGTGGGCACAACCCACCAGGGCGCGCCAGGCCCCCCTGGGCGCGCCCTGATGGGTTTTGCTCAGCCTGGCCCACCTTCGGTGCCCATCTTCGGGTATAAGGTCTCTCTTGACCTAGAAAAAAAATTAGAGGAGGACTTTCGGGACGAAGCGCCGCCGCCCCGAGGCGGAACTTGGGTAGGAACACTTTTGCCCTCTGGCGGAGCGATTCTGCCGGGGGAACTTCCCTCCCGGAGGGGGAAATCGAAGCTATCGTCATCACCAACACCCCTCTCATCTTTGGGAGGCCAATCTTCATCAACATCTTCAACAATACCATCTCCTCTCAAACCCTAGTTCATCTCTTGTGTTCAATCTTTGTACCGGAACCTCAGATTGGTACCTGTGGGTGACTAGTAGTGTTGATTACCTTGCGTAGTTGATTACTATATGGTTTATTTGGTGGAAGATTATATGTTCAGATCCATTATGCTATTTAATACCTCTCTGATCTTGAGCATGATTATTATTTGTGAGTACTTACCTTTGTTCTTGAGGTCACGGGAGAAGTCACATTGCGAGTAATCATGTGAATTTGATATGTTTTCGATATTTTGATGATATGTATGTTGTGATTCCCTTAGTGGTGTCATGTGAACATCGACTACATGACACTTCACCATTCATGGCCCTAAGGGAATGCATTGTGGAGTAGTTATTAGATGATGGGTTGCTAGAGTGACAGAAGCTTAAACCCCAGTTTATGCGCTACTTCGTAAGGGGCTGATTTGGATCCACATGTTTAATGCTATGGTTAGACTTTGTCTTAATACTTTTCTCGTAGTTGCGGATGCTTGCGAGGGGGTTAATCATAAGTAGGTTGTTAGTTCAAGTAAGAACAACAACTTAGCACCGGTCCACCCACATATCAAATTATCAAAGTAGTGAACACAAATCAAACCAACATGATAAAAGTGACTAGACGAAATTCCCGTGTACCCTCAAGAACACTTTGCCTATTACTAGCGATTGTTCTGGCCTGTCCTTTGCCTCAAAAGGATTGGGATACCTTGCTGCACCTTGTTTACCGTTACCGTTACTTGCTCGTTACCAATTATCTTGCTATCAAACTATCTGTTACCTCCAATTTCAGTGCCTGCAGAAATTACCTTGCTGAAAACCGCTTGTCATTTCCTTCTGCTCCTCGTTGGGTTCGACACTCTTACTTATCGAAAGGACTACGATTGATCCCCTATACTTGTGGGTCATCAAGACTCTTTTCTGGCGCCATTGTCGGGGAGTGAAGTGCTCTTGGTAAGTGGAAATCGGTTAGGAAAAACTTATACTATGCGCTGAAATTTATTGCTACTTGCTACTATGGAGAACAATCCTTTGAGGGGTTTCTTCGGGGTATCTTCACCTCGACTGGAACCACAATTAGTTGCCCCTCAACCTACAACACCTACTGAAAATGTTACTTATGAAATTCCTTCAGGTATGCTAGAACAACTGCTTGCTAAACCTTATGCAGGAGACGGAACTGAACATGCTGATATGCACCTTTTATATGTGAACGAGATTTGTGGATTATTTAAGCTTGCAGGTTTACCCGGAGATGAAGTTAAGAAGAAGGTTTTCCCTTTATCTTTGGAGGGAAAAGCGTTGACATGGTATAGGCTATGTGATGATCTTGGATCGTGGAACTGGAATCGTTTGCAATTGGAATTTCACCAAAAGTTTTATCCCATGCACCTAGTTCATCGTGATCGGAATTATATATATAATTTTTGGCCTCGTGAAGGAGAAAGTATCGCTCTAGCTTGGGGGAGGCTTAATTCAATGCTATATTCATGTCCCAATCATGACATTCCGAGGGAAGTTATCATTCAGAATTTTTATGCTCGGCTTTCTCATAATGATCAAACCATGCTCGATACTTCTTGTGCTGGCTCTTATATGATGAAGACTATTGAATTCAAGTGGGATCTCTTAGAAATAATTAAACGCATCTCTGAAGATTGGGAACTCGACGAAGGTAATGAGTCAGGTATAAATCTTGAATTTGATTGTGTTAAATCTTTTATGAATACCGATACTTTTCACAAGTTTAGCACTAAATATGGACTTGACTCTGAGATAGTAGCCTCTTTCTGTGAAGCATTTGCTACTCACGTTGATCTCCCTAAGGAGAAGTGGTTTAAATATCACCCCCCTATTAAGGAAGAAATTAAAGAACCAGTCATAGCTAAAGAAGAAACCATCTTTTATAATGTTGATCCAGTTGTGCCTACCGCTTATATTGAAAAACCACCCTTCCCTGTTAGGATAAAGGAACATGCTAAGGTGTCAACCGTGGTTCATAAGAGTAATATAAGAGCACCTAAACCCCCTGAGAAAATTAAAGTAGAACCTAGTGTTGCTATGGTTAAAGATCTCTTGGAAGAAAATATTGATGGGCATGTTATCTACTTTTGTGATGAAGCTGCTAGAATTGCTAAACCTGATGAAAAAGATAAACATAGACCCATAGAAGGCTTGCCTGTCGTCTCCGTCAAAATAGGAGATCATTGCTATCATGGTTTATGTGATCTAGGTGCTAGTGTGAGTGCTATACCTTTTACCTTATACCAAGAAATTATGGATGAAATAGCACCTGCTGTGGAAGACATTGATGTCACCATTGAACTTGCTAATAGAGACACTATCACACCACTTGGAATTGTTAGAGATGTTGAAGTCTTGTGTGGGAAAATAAAATATCCTACTCATTTTCTAGTCCTTGGTTCCCCACAAGATGACTTTTGTCCCATTATCTTTGGTAGACCTTTCTTGAGCACCGTCAATGCTAAGATAGACTGTGAAAAACAAACTGTCGGTGTCAGTTTTTGTAATGTGTCTCATGAGTTTAATTTTTCCAAGTTTAGTAGACAACCTCGTGATAAAGCATTGTCTAGTAAGGATGAAATAATTGGTCTTGCTTCCATTGCCGTGCCTCCTACTGATCCATTAGAACAATATTTGCTTGACCATGAAAATGATATGCATTTGTGTGAAAGGAATGAAATAGATCAAATTTTCTTTGAACAACAACCTCTCTTGAAACACAATTTGCCTATTGAAACTCTTGGAGGTCCTCCTCCACCTAAAGGTGATCCTGTGTTTGAATTGAAACAATTGCCTGACACTTTGAAGTATGCTTATCTTGATGAGAAAAAGATATATCCTATCATTATTAGTGCTAACCTTTGAGAACATGAAGAAGAAAGATTATTAAAAGTTCTAAGGAAGCACCGAGCTGCTATTGGATATACTCTTGATGATCTTAAGGGCATTAGTCCCACTCTATGTCAGCACAAGATCAATATGGAACCTGATGCTAAACCCGTTGTTGATCACCAACGGCGATTGGATCCTAAGATGAAGGAAGTGGTAAGAACTAAAATATTAAAACTTCTGGAAGCAGGTATAATCTATCCCATAGCTGATAGTAGATGGGTAAGTCCCGTTCATTGTGTCCCTAAGAAGGGAGGTATTACCGTTGTTCCCGATGATAAAAATGAACTCATTCCACAAAGAATTGTCACTGGCTATAGAATGGTAATTGACTTTAGAAAATTAAATAAGGCTACTAGAAAAGATCATTACCCTCTACCGTTCATTGATCAAATGCTAGAGAGATTATCTAAGCACACACACTTTTGCTTCTTAGATGGATATTCTGGTTTCTCTCAAATACCTGTGTCACAATCTGATCAAGAGAAAACTACCTTTACCTGCCCTTTCAGAACCTATGCTTATAGACGTATGCCTTTTGGCTTATGCAATGCACCTGCTACCTTTCAAAGATGTATGACTGCTATATTCTCTGATTTTTGTTAAAAGATTGTGGAGGTTTTCATGGATGATTTTTCCGTTTACGGAACTTCTTTTGATGATTGCTTAAGCAACCTTGATCGTGTTTTGCAGAGATGTGAACAAACTAATCTCGTCTTGAATTGGAAGAAATGCCACTTTATGGTTAATGAAGGCATTGTCTTGGGGCATAAAATATCTGAACGAGGTATTGAGGTGGATAAAGCTAAAGTTGATGCAATTGAGAAAATGCCATGTCCTAAAGATATTAAAGGTATTCGAAGTTTCCTTGGTCATGCTGGTTTTTATAGGAGGTTCATTAAAGATTTCTCTAAAATTTCTAGGCCTCTTACTAATCTCTTGCAAAAGGATATTCCTTTTGTTTTTGATGATGATTGTGTGGAAGCCTTTGAAACACTTAAGAAAGCCTTAACCACAGTACCTATCGTACAACCACCTAATTGGAACTTGCTTTTGAAATTATGTGTGATGCTAGTGATTATGCTGTTGGTGCTGTCCTAGGAAAAAGAGTTGATAAGAAATTAAATGTTATCCATTATGCTAGTAAAACTCTGGACAATGCCCAACAAAACTATGCTACTACTGAAAATGAATTTTTAGTAGTTGTGTTTGCTTGTGATAAATTTAGATCTTATATTGTTGATTCCAAAGTCATTGTTCACACCGATCATGCTGCTATTAAATACCTTATGGAAAAGAAAGATGCTAAACCTAGACTCGTTAGGTGGGTTCTCTTGCTCCAAGAATTTGATTTACACATCGTTGATAGGAAAGGAGCCGAGAACCCCGTAGCTGATAATTTGTCCAGGTTAGAAAATATTCTTGATGAGCCACTACCTATTGATGATAGTTTCCCCGATGAACAACTAGTTGCAATAAGTGTCTCACAACGCACACCTTGGTATGCTGATTATGCTAATTACATTGTCGCTAAATATATACCACCTAGCTTTACTTGTCAACAAAAGAGAATTTTTTTCTATGACTTGAGACATTACTTTTGGGACGACCCACATCTTTATAAAGAAGGAGTAGGTGGTATTATTAGACGTTGTGTACCTGAGCATGAACATGAACAAATCCTACTGAAATGTCATTCCGAAGCGTATGGAGGACACCATGCGGGAGATAGAACTGCTCATAAGGTATTGTAATCTGGTTTTTATTGGCCTACTCTCTTCAAGGATGCTCGTAAGTTTGTCTTGTCTTGTGATGAATGTCAAAGAATTGATAATATCGGTAAGCATCAGGAAATGCCTATGAATTATTCACTTGTTGTTGAACCATTTGACGTTTGGGGTTTTGATTATATGGGGCCTTTTTCTTCCTCCAATGGGTACACTCATATTTTGGTTGCGGTTGATTCTGTCACTAAGTGGGTAGAAGCTATTCCAACTAGTAGTGCCGATCACCACACCTCCATTAAAATGCTTAAAGAGGTTATCTTCCCGAGGTTTGGAGTCCCTAGATATTTAATGACCGATGGTGGTTCACATTTTATCCATGGTGCTTTCCGTAAGATGCTTGCTAAATATGATGTTAACCATAGAATTGCATCACCCTATCATCCTCAATCTAGTGGTCAAGTTGAACTTAGTAATAGAGAAATAAAATTAATATTACAAAAAACTGTCAATAGGTCCCGTAAGAATTGGTCTAAGAAATTAGATGATGCACTTTGGGCCTATAGAACAGCTTATAAAAATCCTATGGGTATGTCTCCATATAAAATGGTATATAGGAAAGCTTGTCATTTGCCTTTAGAACTAGAACACAAAGCATTTTGGGCAATCAAAGAACTCAACTATGATTTCAAACTTGCCGGTGAAAAGAGACTGTTTGACATTAGCTCACTAGATGAATGGAGAACCCAAGCCTATGAAAATGCCAAGCTATTTAAAGAAAAAGTAAAAAGATGGCAGGACAAAAGGATCCAAAAGCGGGAATTCAAAATAGGAGATCATGTTCTTTTGTTCAACTCTCGTTTAAGATTTTTTGCAGGAAAGCTTCTCCCAAAATGGGAAGGACCATATATTATCGAAGAGGTTTATCGTTCTGGAGCTATCAAGATTAATAACGCCGAAGGTACTAACCCGAAGGTGGTCAATGGACAAAGAATTAAGCATTATATCTCAGGTACGCCTATTAACGTTGAAAGCAATGTTATCCAAACCATGACACCGGAGGAGCACATAAAAGAAACCTTCCGGAACACTCCAGATTATTTAAAAATAGGAGGTACGTGATACGATAAGTAAACGGACTCCGAAAAATCCGCAAAAATATTTTTTGTTAGTTTTGGAATATTTTAGAATTTTGGAAATAAAAAAATAAACCGGAAGGTGATCAAGGTGAGCTCGATACACCAGGGCGCGCCAGGCACCCCTGGGCGCGCCCTGGTGGGTTGTGCCCACCTCGGATGCCTTCCCGACTCCGTTTTCCTTCCATATGCTTGTTTCCCAAGAATAAAAATTCTCTATATATACCCCCGACTGTTTTGACGACCGCATCGCAGAAAAATCCTCTGTTCTTGTTTCTTGCTGTTCCCCTGACACATCTGAAAACATGTCGTCTCAAGATTCGGAAGGGGAGAGCCATGTTGATCCCTATGTTCCAGACCCGAAGATCTTTAGGGAAATTTACCCCTATCTATGGACCTCGGAGGAAGAAGAAGATTCTACCATGAAGGAAGTAAAGGATGATAGTTCTGAGGAAGAGGATGATCCATTACCTCAACCCGGAGACATGCATGTGGAGTTTAAGAAATCAAGCCTCCCTAGAAGATACAAACCTAAGTTCCAATTTATCCCATCTTGTTTATTGCAGGAGAGCAAGGCGGCATTGTGCAAAAAGATATTAAAGCTTGAGTTGGAAAATGATGATCTAAGGGAGGTAAACTTTATGCTTAAATATAAGTTGAAGAAGAAGGCTTCCTCAATTCCACCACCTTCTTCATCACCACCACGAAAGGAGACTTAAGCACATGGGTATGGGCACTCCCCTTGGCTTGAGCCAAGCTTGGGGGAGGTGCCCCGGTATCGTATCACCACCACTTTTATTCACCTTTACCTATTTTCAGTTCGATCTTTAGTTTCCCTTTGCTTTAGTTGAATAAAAGTTTAGCATGATCTGTTTTCGTGTGTTTGTTTCGTGGCCTATCTATCTATGTAATCGAGTGAAAGTTATATAATAAAGTTTAGTTTGAGTTTTTGCCTCTCTACTTTCTTGTTGCAATCAAAATAAAGGAAAAGAAACAAATGAAAAGAATCATATGCTAATCTTATGGTGACTAATGACATCACATGAACAAAAGTATAAGTAGTAAAATTTATTGGAGATTGACAAACATAGCATTGGTCAATGATGCAATTCATGAAAGAATTAATAAAGGAAGAGAAGATTCACATGCAAATACACTATCTTGGACATCTTTTATGATTGTGAGCCCCCATCAAATATTATATGTCAAAATTGTTGATGTTGGACAAGGAAGATAACGTAATGATTTATGTTTGTTCATATCCACATAGAAGTTATATTGTCATAGATCCTTTAACATGTGGTGCTTGCCCAATATCTTTGCTAGCCAAAAATTCCGCACTAAGTAGAGATACTACCTGTGCATCCAAAAAACCCAAACCAAACTCTTTCTTTGAGCGTCCACCATACCTACCTATGGATCGAGAAAGATCCTTCAAGTAAGTTGTCATCGGTGCAAGAAGGCAATAAAAATTGCTTCTAAAAAGTGTTTTGATCAATTAGTGTATGAGAAAATTGAGCGTTATACGTACTTATGATGGCAAAGTAATAAAAGCGATGGACTGCATAATAAAGGTTGCTATCATAGGGGGCAATATAGCGTGATGTTCTTTTACATTAAGGGATTGGGCATACAAACCAATAAGCGCATGACAACCTCTGCTTCCCTCTGCGAAGGGCCTATCTTTTACTTTTATGCACTTACTTTTATGCAAGAGTCAAAGTATTCTTCCCTATTCCTTTTTACTTTTTCTTTTGCAAGCATCATGTGGTGAGGAAAGATCTAGGCACATATATCCAGTTGGATATGGGTGAGCATGAGTTATTATTGTTGACATCACCCTTGAGGTGAGTGACTTGGGAGGCTAAACTATAAGCCCCTATCTTCCTACGTGTCCGGTTGAAACTTTTTGTTCATGGGTATGCCATGAGCGTTAGCAATCATAGAAGACTAAATGATGGTTGAGTATGTGGACTTGCCAAAAGGCTCCTACATGAGACCCTTCCTGAAAATATGATGAATTGTAGTTGCAAAGTTGACTGAGAACATAGTTTGTTGGTTCACAATAAGGTTTATGCTTCATACTTCTATGCTGTGATGAATTGTTACTTATTCATGAGAAACTATATGATAAAATTGTATTGAAATGAGTTCTTGTGATTTTGATGCTGTTATGTTAATAAGCATGATGCTTCTATGCCTGTATTTTGTTTTTATCGACACCTCTCTCTCAAACCATGTGGACATGCTTTTCAACATCGGCTTTCGCTTGAGGACAAGCAAGGTCTAAGCTTGGGGGATTTGATACGTCCATTTTGCATCATGATTTCATACTGTTATGTATCATGTTTTGTTGAATAATAATGCTTTGGGGAGTGATTCTAATGCCTTTTCTCTCATAATATGCAAGGTTTACACAAGGAGGGAGAATACCGGCAGCTGGAATTCTGGACCCAAGAAAAGCACGTCAGAGATACCTATTCTGCACAACTGCAATGAAGCTGAAATTTTACAGAGATTATTTTTACATTTAATAAAAATACTGGAGCTGGAAACTACCGGAGGAGCCCCCCCAGGTGGGCACAACCCACGCGCCCTGGTGGGTTGTGCTTAGCCTGGCCCACCTCCGGTGCCCATCTTCTGGTATAAGGTCTCTCTTGACCTAGAAAAAATCAGAGGAGGACTTTCGGGATGAAGCGCCGCCGCCTCGAGGCAGAACTTGGGCAGGAGCACTTTTGCCCTCCGGCAGAGCGATTCCGCCGGGGGAACTTCCCTCCAGGAGGGGGAAATCGAAGCTATCGTCATCACCAACACCCCTCTCATCTTTGGGAGGCCAATCTTCATCAACATCTTCAACAACACCATCTCCTCTCAAACCCTAGTTCATCTCTTGTGTTCAATCTTTGTACCGGAACCTCAGATTGGTACCCTGTGGGTGACTAGTAGTGTTGATTACCTTGCGTAGTTGATTACTATATGGTTTATTTGGTGGAAGATTATACGTTCAAATCCATTATGCTATTCAATACCTCTCTGATCTTGAGCATGATTATTATTTGTGAGCACTTACCTTTGTTCTTGAGGTCACGGGAGAAGTCACGTTGCGAGTAATCATGTGAAGTTGATATGTGTTCGATATTTTGATGATATGTATGTTGTGATTCCCTTAGTGGTGTCATGTGAACGTCGACAACATGACACTTCACCATTCATGGGCCTAAGGGAATGCATTGCGGTGTAGTTATTAGATGATGGGTTGCTAGAGTGACAGAAGCTTAAACCCTAGTTTATGCGCTACTTCGTAAGGGGCTGATTTGGATCCACATGTTTAATGCTATGGTTAGACTTTGTCTTAATACTTTTCTCGTAGTTGCGGATGCTTGCGGGGGGGGGGGGGGGTTAATCATATGTAGGTTGTTAGTTCAAGTAAGAACAACACCTTAGCACCGGTCCACCCACATATCAAATTATCAAAGTAGCGAACACAAATCAAACCAACATGATAAAAGTGACTAGACGAAATTCCTGTGTACCCTCAAGAACACTTTGCCTATTACTAGTGATTGTTCTGGCCTGTCCTTTGCCTCAAAAGGATTGGGCTACCTTCCTGCACCTTGTTTACCGTTACCGTTACTTGCTCGCTACCAATTATCTTGCTATCAAACTATCTGTTACCTACAATTTTAGTGCCTGCAGGGCCCCCCTTCGGTGGTTCTTGGCTCCAGTATTTTTTATTTATTCTAAAATAAATCTCCAAAAAGTTTCGTCCAGTTCCGAGAACTTTTATTTCTGCACAAAAACAACACCATGGTAGTTCCGCTGAAAACAGCGTCAGTCCGGGTTAGTTTCATTCAAATCATGCAAATTAGAGTCCAAAACAAGGGCAAAAGTGTGAGGAAAAGTAGTTACGATGGAGACGTATCAGGCAGTCAGGCTGTTTGCCCTGAGTTTGTCTGGGGGGCAAGGGCTTGAAGGCCTCGTCATCGAATTCTGGTAGTAGACGTCGGCGCGGGTAAATTTTGTCCTGCCCTTGTCATTCGTAGCTGTACCCTTCTTCCGCAGCAAGGACTTGCATCCATCGGTCGTTGAGGGAGTCTTGCTTTGCTTTAATTTGTTGTTGTTTCATCTTGAGGCTTTGAGCAGTGGCTATGAGTTGCCGCTTGAATCGTTCCTAGTCCAGTGGGTCCTCGGGGACGATGAAGTCCTCGTTCCCAAGACTGGCCTCGTCCTCAGAGGGAGGGAGGTAGTTGCTCTCTTCAGAATCACCGAGGTCATCGGGCTTTTCTGGGTCTCTGTGCCCCTCCGGATTGTCGTGCTGTTGCTCGGGAGCAGCTTGGTCGGTAGGATCATCAGGGGTATCCGATGTGGCGTTTTCGGAGCCCGTATTGCCTTTTCAGCCCTTGCGCCCCTTGGATTTTTTGCGCTGACGCCGACGTTTGAGTGGTTCGTCACCACTGTCTTTCATCGAGGTGTCGTCACCGCTCTTCTTTCGTGTGCCGTCACCCTTATCACCAGGGGTGTCTTCCATATATACATCATAGGTGGAGGTGGCGGTCCACCATCCCGTTACGGGAGGAGCACCCGTGTCGACATCCGCGTATGCGTCAACGACGTCATCCGAGGAGAAATCCAAACACATCGGTTAAATCTTCGATGGTGTCTATTAAGTGGGTGGTGGGTGGGAAACAAAATTCCCTATGGCCGGCCTCGAGACCGATCTGACAATAGGTCGAGGTCGAGCCATCCGTAATTTCCAAAGTTTGGATCCAGGCCACCGTCTCGTTCGACAGCGAGAGTTCGGCCGGACTAGCCTTTGATATTTGGGAGGAGTTGTTCTTCGATGTGTCAGCACAGAGAGCGTGCCTGGACAGGGTTGATTCCTGGTTCTGGAACATCATGGTTGGATCCGTACTCAAGGCCAGATCCGGGGTGGGTGCCCTGGACACAAGGTCGGGGAAAAGATCCGGAGTCAAGGCTTCAAAACTTCCGTGCTCATCAGACAAAGCCGAGAGCTCGGTGAGGACCAGATCGCCTTGGCCGTTGGCAACGTAATCTAGGTCACCGAACTTGATTCCCTGACCCGGGGCAAACCCGATGAGCTAGCCAAGGTGATCTACCGCCCCGGCATGCGGAGCGGCATTGTCAAACGTGAAGGGCTGGCCGGGGACAAAGGTATCCTCGATGCCGAAGCCATCGTTGGTGACCAAGTGAGCCATCGATCCTACTCGCGATCCCATAGTGGAACCCTCAATGAAAGCACCAATGTCGGTGTCAAAACCGGCAGATCTTAGGTAGGGGGTCCCGAACTATGGATCTTGGATCGATGGGTAACAGGAGACTAGGGAGACAGTGTTTACCCAGGTTCGAGCCCTCTTGATGAGGTAAAACCCTACGTCCTCCTTTGTTTTGTATTGATGAAGGAGTATCGAGTACAGAGTTGATCTACCTCGAGATCGTATGGCGTCGTCTATAACCTCAGGAGTAATGAGCTTAATCTCTCCTACGTTCTAAGACCCTCTGGTTTATATAGACACCAAGGGTATCTAGGGTTGCATAATGTCGGTTACACCAGGAAAAGAATATGTCGAACTCATCATCGTGTTCTTGGAGTATACGTCACGGCTTGAGGAGATTCCCATCTTGGTTACGGCGTCATAATCTTCGGGCCTCCATTGATAATCACAAAGCGGCCCACTGTCCGGCCCATAGATATAGGCCGGCAGCCCGAGGACCCCTTAATCCCGGACTCCCTCAACCGTGGTGCTTAACATTTGTACTAATGGGGTGAGGACGGAGCCATGCCTTTCTAGTATGACAAAATAAACAGGGGTGAACATTCTTTGAGGATCATATACTTTGAAAGATTGATGATTGTGTTTCTTGTGCTTATAAACATTACTATGTTCATGTTTGTTAATTTATCGTTTCTCAATGAGCATACATGCAAAAAATTACATTTTGGGTAGCATGTCAAATCAAAAATTCTATTTTTATCATTTACCTACTCGAGGACGAGCAGGAATTAAGCTTGGGGATGCTGATACGTCTCCAACGTATCTATAATTTTTGATTGTTCCATGCTATAATATTACAATTCTAGGATACCTTTGGGGTACTTATTTTGTTGGGTTCTACCGTAGGTGCATCGCATGCGAATTAAATTTTTCCTACGCGCAGAACATCCAAGAACATGCTACGGAGGTGGATCACAACTCGTTACCACTAGACGCGCAGTGCCGTGCAGCGGAAGTAGAGTTGGGGCAGCGCGTTCGTGTGGTCCGTCTCCTCCTCGTCCGATCTCCCTCGAGCAGCCGATCCGATCTCCCTCGCGCATCCGGTCGCCGGATCCCATGTACAGGTTGGCCGGAGCGGCGCAAGTGCACTGCCTCTAACAGTATCTGCACGTGCAGGAGGAACACCGTGTGGTGGACTGCTAGGTCCGATCACACAATCGGCGGCGGCAAGTGGAGATGGCTAGTTGCAACACATGCAAAGCCCTAATGACGGTGCCGAAGTGATCAACCGGATGGGTGTGCCGCACCTCCACTATGTATAGGCATCCGGTGCGGGCTCAACTCTTGGGCCTCGCACGGATCCTAAAGCCCATGTGTTCCTTCCCTTAAGCGCGCGACCCCTTAGGTTCTCGTTCACTTGGTCTCGAGTCAGATGACATCCAGCTTGGCCAGTCGGTAGCGGCGTCTAGCAAAGCGTGCCGACTCCAAGTGTCCGATGAAGCTGGTTAGGCGAACCTGTACATCACACTTCCGTTCCCTTTGCCACACGATATATGTTGTCGTGCTCAAGGCGACATGGTCATCCTTGTTGCCGCACAACCTCTTTCTCGTTCTGGTAAATCCGACCAACACTTCAGATTATCTGATAATCCTCATCGCATGGCCATGCTTATCTAGGTCGGATCACCCGAGGGGCCCAAAGTATATCTCTCCTTATCGGAAGGGCAAATCCCATCTTGCTCGACCACGTCTCGCAGCTAGGGTCTAGACAAGCCTGAAACCTACCTTTATAACTACCCTGTCACGGAGTAGCGTTTGGTCGGCCCAAAGCAAGTATGTCACCATCCCGAGTACATGTGCCAGCTCAGGTCTTAGGACACAGAACGTATGTTGTACTAGAGACTCACAGGTGACCTATCGCTGCGTCTCATAGTTGGGTCTGTCCAACTCAGACCTTATCTCGACTCGGATCCGACTACGTCGAATCCGACCAGATCTTTTCAAGTCCATATTATCCGGCTAGCATCCAATGCTACATGGTCAGTGAGACCGGACCATCCACCGTGTCATATGCTAGTCTAACTAGCTGCGCGTCCACACAACCCTTTCGACTAGGGACCATTTAGGACAGTCATCATACAATGCATAGTCTCACAAACAACTCACGTACTTGTTAATACACATCATTGATAATGTCCAAGGACTATCTTTATTCCTAAACACATAGGAAATATCATCATACATGATTGCCTCTAGGGCATATCTCCAACAGTCTCCCAGTTGCACTAGAGTCAATCAAATAGACATCGAATGCCCATAGCTCTAACGCGCCCCTCATGCTTGGGTTGTGGAAGCGGCTTAGTCAACGGATCTGCAACATTTTCATCCGCATGAATCTTGCATAAATTAGTATCACCATTCTTTACGAGCTTTCGTATCAGGTGATACTTTCGGTCTATGTGCCTGGACTTGTGGTGTTGTCTCGGCTCCTTGGCCTGTGCGATGGCACCTGAATTATCGCAATACAGGTCCAACAGTTTTTCCTAGCCCGAGAACACACCAAGATCTTCCAGGAACTTCCGAATCCAAACACCTTCCTTTGCGGCTTCACAAGCCGCAATGTATTTGGCCTTTGTTGTGGAGTCAGACACCGTATCTTGCTTGGAACTCGTCCAGCTCACTGCTCCTCCATTCATGACATACACGAATCCAGTTTGCGATCGACAATCATCCCTGTCGGTTTGGAAACTAGCATCAGCGTAACCCTTTACGCAGAGCTCCTCCTCACCTCCATAAACTAGGAACATCTCTTTAGTCCTTTTTAGGTACTTCAGGATAGTTTTCACCGCTGCCCAGTGACTCTCACCTGGGTCGGCCTGGTATTTGCTTGTTAAGCTTATTGCATAGGCAACATCAGGTCGAGTACATATCATGGCATACATGATGGATCCTATTGCCGAAGCATACGAAATCCTACTCATCCAGTTTCGCTCATCAGAAGTCGTAGGACTCTGAGTCTTGCTTAGCCTTATACCATGTGAGATGGGCAAGAACCCTTTCTTAGCCTCACTCATGTTGAACCACTTCAACACTTTGTCTATGCACGTGCTCTGGCTTAAGCCGAGCAGCCTTCTCGATCTATGTCTATAGATCTTGATGCCTAAAATGTACACTGCTTCTCCAAGGTCTTTCATCGAAAACTTGCCATTCAATGACTCCTTGACTGAGTTCAGCATTGAAACATCATTTCTGATTAGCAGTATGTCATCCACACACAGGATCAAAAATACTACCGAGCTCCCACTAGACTTCTTGTATAAACAATAGTCCTCTTCGTTCTTGATGAAACCAAGGTCAACGATGACTTCATCAAAACGAATGTTCCAACTCCGAGCTGCTTGCTTCAATCCATAAATGGACCTCTTGAGCTTGCATATTTTACCAGCGTTATTTGGATCGACAAAACCTTCAGGCTGTATCATGTATACATCCTCTTTTAACTTTCCATGAAGGAAAGCCGTTTTGACATCCATCTGCCATATCTCATAATCGAAATATGCAGCTATAGCTAGTATGATCCTCACCGACTTTAGCATCGCTACCGGCGAGTAGGTCTCGTCGTAGTCAATTCCTTGAACTTGTCCATAACCTTTAGCGACAAGCCGAGCTTTGTGGATCTGAACATTTCCATCCACATCGATTTTCTTCTTAAAGACCCATTTGCAACCAATGGCAATTACGCCAGGTGGCGGATCAACCAAGTCCCATACTTGATTATCATCCATGGACTTTAACTCGGATCTCATAGCTTCTAGCCATGCCTCAGAATCTGGGTTCACCATCGCGTGGCCGGCTCGTCGCTTTGTAGCAGCAACACGTCGCACATTCTGCGCAATCTTTCCGACCTCCGTGGCTCCGGTGCCGACTCCACTATGGGTTCCTTAACCGACTCCGGTATGATCTCATTACCATCCGAGTCGTCCCCGAGTGGCTCTCGAATTTCTTCGAGTCGCACCGTTCTCCCACTGGCTTCCCGACTGAGAAACTCTTTCTCTAGGAAAACCCCGTTCCAAGCAACAAACACTTTGTTCTCTTCTCGGTTGTAGAAGCTGTATCCCAAGGTTTCCCTCGGATATCCCACGAATATGCATTTATCCGACTTAGGTGTAAGCTTCTCCGACATGAGCCACTTGACAAATGCTTCACAACCCCAAATCTTTAGAAAAGACAAACTAGGACTCTTCCCAGTCCACATCTCATGTGGTGTCTTGTCTACGGATTTTGATGGTACCCTGTTTAGTGTGAAGGTGCAGTTTCTAGAGCGTATCCCCAGAATGACAAGGGTAAATCTGATTTGCTCATAATCGATCGGACCATGTCCAACAAGGTTCAATTTCTCCGTTCTGACACGCCGTTTCTCTGCGGCGTACCCCGAGGTGTGAGCTGAGGTACTATGCCTCGGCTTTTCAGATGATCATCAAACTCCTGGCTCATGTACTCACCTCCACGATCTGATCGCAAAAGCTTTATCCTCTTGCCAAGCTGATTTTCAACCTCGTTCTGAAACTCTTTGAACTTTTCAAAAGTTTCCAACTTGTGCCTCATCAAATAGATATATCCATATCTACTCAAGTCGTCGGTAAAAGTTACGAAGTACTGATAGCCACCTCTGGCCGCTGTGCTCATTGGACCACACACATCACTGTGTATAAGCTCCAACAGCTCGGACGCCCTTTCGCAACTCTTTGCAAAAGGATACTTAGTCATCTTGCCGAGCAAGCATGATTCGCATGTCTCGAACGACCCGAAGTCGGACGAATTTAGGAGTCCATCATCATGGAGCTTCTTCATGCGTTTCAGACTAATATGTCCAAGCCAACAATGCTAGAAGTAAGTCGGATTTATCTCATTAGGCTTATGCCTCTTGACATTCATGTTATAGACTGGTTCCGTTTCTAGATTTAAAATAAATAGCCCATCCACAATGGGTGCATAGTCGTGGAACATTCCATTCAAATAAAATGAACAACCATTGTCCTTTAAACTGAATTCATAACCCTGACTCATCAAGCATGAGGTAGAAATAATGTTGCGACTAAGTGTGAGAATGTAATAACAATTATTCAATTCCAAAATAAATCCAGAAGGAAGCTTGAGATGCATCGTACCGACCTCCAAGGCAGCAACTCTTGCTTTGTTGCCAACCCTGATGTCAATCTCCCCTTGTGCCACACGCCTAGTTCTTATCAGCCCCTACATCGAGTTGCAAATATGAACAACCGATCTGGTATCAAATACCCAAGAGCTACTAGGTATGTCAGCAAGGTAAATATCTATAACATATGTAACAAGTGTACCTTTGCCTGAAGAAGCATTTCCGACCTTCTTGCCATGCTCAGCAAGCCACTTGCTACAGTTCCTCTTCCAGTGACCAGTTTCCTTGCAATGAAAGCAAATGGTCTTTGAGTCCGGTCCAGGCTTCGGCGCAGCGGCAGAGACAACCTTCCCCGTGCCCTTTGCCTTACCCTTTTTCTTGGACTAACTCTTCTTGAACTTAGCCGAGTTCTGCACCATCAACACTTGATGTGTGCCTTTCTTAATATCTTGCTCTGCCACCTTAAGCATCCCATGCAATTCAGTGAGCTTCTTATCCATGCCGTGCATATGATAGTTCGAGACGAACGTTCCATAGCTAGGTGGAAGAGAACCTAGAATTGCATCCGTGGACAGCTCGTCCCCAACTGGGAAGCCTAACCGATCCAAAGCTTGCACGTACCCGATCATCTTGATCACATGCGGGCTTAGTGGATCACCCTCTTTCAGCTTACAATCCGCCAATGATTGCCAGACGTTGAACCTTTCGGTCCTAGCCTGCACCTGAAACATGCTCTTGAGACTCTCGATCATATCGAAAGCCTCAACGTTTTTGAAATGCTGTTGCAAATCGGGCTCCATACAAGCCAGCATGAGGCAGCTGATCTCGTTTGATTCATCAACGAGTTTCTGGTGGGCATTCTTGGTTGTGGTATTAGCATTATCGACAGGTTCCTCTAGAAGTGGATCCTCTAGAACATGTTCCTTTTTATCGTGCTTGAGAACAATTCTCAAATTTCTATACCAGGTGGTAAAGTTTGTTCCATTCAGTTTATCCTTTTCCAGAATTGATTTCAATGCAAAGTTGGGCTGAGCAGGTGGTGCCATTGATCTACAACAGAAAATATGCAATCACTAAGCAATGTGTTTATGTAGAGTAATTCAAGCCCTAAAGAGAACTACTCCCACTGAAGTCAGCATCCCTCCGCGAACTCTCAGTGATTCAGGACCCATCTAGCGCAAGCGACTAGTGAGCTTTAGCATCACTGCTAGCCAACTTGCCTATTCGGTAAGCAACTCCTTGCTAATCGTATCTCTATACGACTCCTGTCGGTCGGGTAGGTATCTCATACCCCGACTCCCGACCTTCTTTGCCACAAGGCCCAAAACCGTTTTGATAACCTTGTCAAGTTAACCTGATGCAGTGCATGTCCGTGTCCGACACGAACCCTCCAGTTCAAGGACACCTAGTAGCACCTCAATTTTATGAGCCCACCACTAGACGTACTTGACGTGCGAAGGTGCAACATCCGGAATGGCAATGTGCTTGATATTAACGACGGATCTTTCTACCATAATAACATGCATAGAAAACAAGAAGCAATATCAATCACATATAAACATAAATATGGGAAATAGTATGGCTCCTTCATGGATGTCCTTCTAGGCCGGCTCGAACTCCGATGACCAAGGCGGAACTCCATCTTGTTCGTCACACCGGGACGCCAAAGCCTCGAACTTGATCTCTGTTCTCCAACTACTACAACTAGTAATGAATTTACAGAGAATCACAAGTCGACACGCAGGTCGTTATACAATATAATGACAGCACTTTGGCTCCTTCCGGCTGACAATCATGACACGCAGGTCATGTTAAATTACACACATGCATCACATACATATGAGCCATACTATTCACATCAAACCTGCAAAACAAAGTTATGCCTAGAATCGCATTCTACCGGTTTGTGTGATCGTGTACGAAATACAAGACGCTACGCACACGGCGGTTAGCGGGCAGGGTTCAAAGGGGCAGCGCCCCTCGCGGGTGCGGGCAGCGCCCAATGTTTTCGGAAATCACATATCGAATCTGTATTCCGATCACGTCGGATTTTCTGATCTGACCGATCTCATCGATCATCGCGAACCTGATTCGGATTTACGTTTCACTGTTAACCCCGATGGCATAAACCGACCGGTAGGGGTAGGTTGTGTCACGACCTCATCGATTACGATTGACAGAAAACATAGCCATATCGATCCACATGTGCAGTTGATCTCATCAACCGTGCACATAGCCTATCTCATAAACGACGATAGATCTCATCTGCCGCCTCCACATATCATATATGCATCCGATCTGAATCCAAATCCTATAACAGAGGCTCTGATACCATAGTTGGGTTCTACCGTAGGTGCATCGCATGCGAATTAAAATTTTCCTATGCGTAGAACATCCAAGATCATGCTACGGAGATGGATCATAGCTCGTTACCACTAGATGCGCAGTGACGTGCAGCGGAAGTACAATTGGGGCAGCGCATTTGCATGGTCCATCTCCTCCTTGTCCGATCTCCCTCGAGCAGCCGATCCGATCTCCCTCGCACAGCCAGTCGTCGGATCCCACGTACAGGTTTACCGGAGCGGCGCAAGTGCACCGCCTCTAACGGTATCCGCGTGTGCAGGAGGAACACCGTGTGGCGGACTGCTAGGTCCGATCACACAATCGGCGGCGGCAAGTGGAGGTGGCCAGTTGCAACACATGCAAAGCCCTAATGACGGGGCCGAAGCAATCAACCGGATGGGTGTGCCGCACCTCCACTGTATATAGGCATCCGGTGCGGGCTCAACTCTTGGGCCTCGCACGGATCCTAAAGCCCACGTGTTCCTTCCCTTTAGCGCGCAATCCCTTAGGTTCTCGTTCAGTTGGTCGCGAGTCAGATGACATCTGGCTCGGCTAGTCGGTAGCGGCCTCTAGCAAAGCGTGCCGACTCCAAGTGTCCGATGAAGCTGGTTAGGCAAACCTATACATCACACTTCCGTTCCCTTTGCCACTAGATATATGTTGTCGTGCTCAAGGTGACATGGTCATCCTTGTTGCCGCACGACCTCTTTCTCGTTCCGGTGAATCCGACCAACACTTCGGATTATCTCATAATCCTCATCTCATGACCATGCTTATCCAGGTCGGATCACCCGAGGGGCCCAGAGTATATCTATCCTTATCGGTGATGGGGATATGTACCTAGGGTAGGGTCATAGGCCTGACCTACATACCCTACCCAAGGACACTACTTTGGAGGACTTAAAGATTACAAGGAAGGCTCCGACTGAAATCACCATGGCGCATGAGTCACTCGACAAACAGTTCACTCGGAGGTTTCCCTCTCCACTCGACAGTTGCCTTTCACTCGGAAGAACCAGAAGCCAGTCGACCGCAGAAGACCAGAAGCCACTCCAGGGAGGCCAACGGACGGGCGTTCGGCTGTGTGCCATTAGTAGCATTTATTGCGTACGTTATCAGTAACGAACGCCTTCATTACCATGATCGAACCCTTGGTTGCTGGGTATTCATGAGGGGCAGCGCACTCTATATAAGCCGCCCCTCCCCTCTGGCACAAGGGTTCGCACCCCCTGTAACTCTCATATTCCACACGACAGAAGCTCCCGAGCACTGAGACGTAGGGCTGTTACCTCCACGAGAGGGGCCTGAACTCATACATCCGTGTGTACAATCTCGCCGTAGCTAGGACTCTGCCCTCTCCTTTCGTACCCCTAACCTCTACTGTCAGGCTCGTTCCCACGACAGTTGGCGCCCACCGTGGGGCAGGCGTCTAAGCGACTTCCGGTGAGGTTGCAATTTTCTTCTTCGTCATGTCTTTGGGCGGCGGTTTGTTCCTGGGCCACGAGATCCGTCTCGGTGCGCTCACCTTCGTCGCCGACGATTTGGCATGGCTTCAGGAAGCGCCTCTCGACGTTGAGGCACTCCCGATCCGCGGGGTGACACACTTCCGTGCAAGCTCCTGCGACGTTCTTCTTCGGCAGCCGTCGACTCCGTACCTGTCGGCTCTCCCCGCTGTTCGTCGCCACAAGCGATCTGGTCGCTCGCGGCTCCAGCGTTGGGTGAGGCATGCGGCGGCTCGCCAAGCGTCATCTCCGCAGATTGCGGCTATTGATCCCGCCAAATCACTTCACGGCGTGTTCGACTCGGCGTCGGATCCGTCTGACGTTCCTTCCGAGTGCGAGAGCTGCGATCCAGAGGCTGAGGTTCTTATGGCGGGTTCGCAGCAAAGCCCGCCTGGCTTCGGCCGTGGCAAACGCGAGGCTGGAGGACCGTCGAATGATCAGCATCACCGGGATGAGGAGATTCTCCATACTCCCATCATCGGTGCGACTGCCGAGGCCCAGGCCTTGGAGGCCACGCGCCTTCGGCTCGAAGAGATGCAGAAGGCACTCGACGAGCGTACCCGCCAACGTCCACCCGTTTCCAGTCGACGTGAGCGACAGTTGTTTCCGAGTGGATCTCATAACAACGTCAAGGTATTCCGTACTCCAGTTCTGAATGTTGCAGCCGCCGCTAAGATTGCAGATTCCATTCAACCGTCCCGTTCAGAGGCTGGCAGAGGTTTGTAGCAGATCCGAGCGTTGCTTGATGCAGCGCAACAGTAGAATTCGGCTGTTTCTCAATCGCGCAACAGATTACATAGTAATTCTCCCAGAGCAGACACAGTTCAGTCGGCACATAGCCCGGGGTCACCTCTGCGTCGCGGAGGCGGAGGTTACCGTGAAGATCAGTACCAAGATCAGGGGCGAGATCAATTTACTCCTCGTTATCACCGTGATGACCGCCGTCGAGTGCCTACTCCTCCGCGGAGTGGTTCATATGTGCCCCGGCACTATGACGATAGGCGCCCGTTCGGCGATGAGCGGAATCCTGGGTTCGACGCGAGGAATGTCCTCGCACAGAAGCGGATTGACAGGGGCAGGGCTCACAGGGATGGTTATGATAGAGACTATCCGAGTGGAAGTGGTGCCGTTGTCTCTGGACCCGAGTGTTTCAGCAGAGCCATTCGATCTGCTGAGATTCCCCCCAACTTCAGGTTGGCTGCTGGAATAAGCAAGTTCTCTGGTGAGTCGAAGCCAGAAACGTGGCTAGACGATTACCGAGTGGCGGTGCAGATTGGTGGAGGTAATGACAACATGGCCATGAAGCATTTGTCTTTGATGTTGGATGGTTCGGCCCGAGCGTGGCTGAATCGTTTGGCTCCTTCTAGCATCTACTGCAGGGAGGATATGGCCCGAGTATTCATCAGAACTTTCGAGGGCACATGCAAGCGTCCCGCTGGTTTGATTGATCTGCAGCATTGTGTCCATAAACCCAATGAAACCTTGAGGGATTACATTCAACATTGGACCACCCTCCATCACACGGTGGAAAATGTTTCCGAGCATCAAGCCGTCTGCGCCTTCAAGGCCGGCATCAAGTATAGAGAGCTTTATCTGAAGTTTGGTCGGACAGGAGATATTTCCCTGAGCAAGATGATGGAGATTGCCACTCGTATGCCAATGGCGAAGAGGAGGACCGCCTCTGTAGCGGTAAGGGAAAAGCAGTCGACAATGATGTCGGTGGCGGCAATTCCAGTCGTAAGCAAAAGCGCAAAGCAGATAGTTCTGCTCACGCAGAGGCAGCCGCTCTGGCGGTGCAAGGAAAGAATAAGGGGAAACCCAAAGGGCAGTTTACACCCAAGAAGTCAAAGAATCAGTCAGGAACGGATGTCCTAGATTTGCTGTGTGCAATCCACACGAAGAAAGATGAGGAAGGTGTCAGGGCCGGTTTTCCAACAAAACCTTTATTGAAAAACCGTCCTGATAGTCCGGCCAGTACGGAAAATCCTTCTTACTGGTAGACAAATCCTTGATACAAAAGTCCAGTAGTACTGAATATATTACAGGGTTGAGCTGAGGCTTGCTCAATAATTTATTACAAGCACGCCAATATTACACATAATGGTGGATATGTCACAATGGATGTGGTGGCATAACTATTGACTCGTAAAAAAAATAAAAAGGTGGATATGTCACAGTGGTGAGAGTGACATAACTCTAATATCTTACAGCGCATCAAGCGTCGGGGTGAGGCTTGATGATTTTATTTGGGTGGCGGAAGCGTATATAATACAAGTGACAAACTCCAGGATCGCAAGAGACTGACTGGGACTCCTCTAGGCGTCGGACTCGCTATCGTACTCTTCATCCATAAGATCGCCTTCGTCAACATCTGGCCAAAACAATAGCCAGGGACAAGCCAGTGAGTACTTTGAATGTACTCGCAAACAGTTTGGACATAAGATATAACAAATGCAAGCATGATGCACATGAGCAGGATTTATAATACACACACAGGTATTTAAAATTTGCACAGTAAAAATAAAGAAAGGAAGTCGGGCGGTAGTCCTCCCGAAATCCCAATAAAATAAGAAGAAGACCAATCGGGTGTCTGAAGCGACGCCTCGAAAGGTAAAAAAAAATAGAAGACGTGCCTCAGTCGGGCGTCGGTGCGACACCACATAAAGGGCTTATGTCAAAATAAAAATAACTGACGAGCATGCCGCAGTCGGACGTCTGAGCGACATCACATAAAGGGCTTATATTGAAAAGTAAATGACAAGCATGCCACAGTCGGACGTCTGAGCGACATCACAGAAAGGGCTTATATTGAAAAGTAAATGACAAGCATGCCACAGTCGGACGTCTGAGCGACATCACAGAAAGGGCTTATATTGAAAAGTAAATGACAAGCATGCCACAGTCGGACGTCTGAGCGACATCACAGAAAGGGCTTATATTGAAAAGTAAATGACAAGCATGCCACAGTCGGACGTCTGAGCGACATCACAGAAAGGGCTTATATTGAAAAGTAAATGACAAGCATGCCACAGTCGGACGTCTGAGCGACATCACAGAAAAGGCTTATATTGAAAAGTAAATGACAAGCATGCCACAGTCGGACGTCTGAGCGACATCACAGAAAGGGCTTATATTGAAAAGTAAATGACAAGCATGCCACAGTCGGACGTCTGAGCGACATCACAGAAAGGGCTTATATCAGTATCATTAAAAATACGAGTAATCCAGGAGGTAACACCATCCCAAGGAATACTCGGCATATCATAATAATAAACAGGTTAGTCCATCCACAAGAATAACATTCAGCCAAATTCACTTCTGTTGTTTAACATATTAGTTCTCCAGAGACTGACACTGAGACCGACACTTGACCTGTCAACCAACGTCCTTGACCGTGGACACGGCTACTCGAATAGTTTTGACTCTGCAGAGGTTGTACTCTTTACCCACAGTCAACGGATTTCAGTAGTCACAAAGGACTAGTTCCGTCTACGGTATTTTAGAAGAAAACACATCTGACCAGTACACACCCATTTTTCATCCCGCTGCCAGGAATCACCCTAGGCAACGTTCCAGAAAAACCTTAAGACGGGGAGGCCACTACCTCGAATAGCATGGGATCAAATTTATATCGCGCGCTCTAAGGGGTGCCCCCCTCTCGGTCCAACCGGAAACACCCATGCCCCCTGACCGGATGACTGGCTTTATCCAGGGCCATGGTACCTTCATCACGGCCCCTCTATTTGGTGTGTACATGGAAAGAGGTTTGCAACTTACTAAACTGTATTCTTTGCAGAAAACATGTGGTAGCACGAAAAGAAGGTGAGCGGGGACAAGACTCGATCTATGTCAACACTGGAGTTTAAACAGTTTTCTTTGTTAATACCGGCATGCTCCAACAATACCGGCGTACAACCTATCATGCCACAACATGACTAGGTTGCCTCATATCTCATCAAGTTTTGTGGCTCACTTGTAACCCATCATGTATGAAATAAAACATATTTCAAATACTTCCATAACCATGTCATGCAAAACATCATGCAAGCAAACATGCAAAACACTCGTCATATCAAAGGTTCAAACATGCTTGCCTGGTTTGGAGTAGTCGGAGTCTAACTCGGTGAAGTTGACGGCACCGTCTCCTTCCTCGGTATCTACGAAATTACATATACGAATTCTAACGTAAATACCGCGCGTGACAAAAAGTTGTTCCAAATATTTTTCAAATAAATACTATAAAAAACTAGACAGAAAAATAAAGGTGACAGAAAAAGAATCAACTCAAAATGAGTTTTAGTTTAAAAGTTATAAAGAAAACAAATCCAGGGACTAATCTGTTATAAACAGAAAGTTTCCCAGGGGCTAGATTGAAAAGAACAGAAAACGTTTCGGGGAAACTACGCCAGCTCAAAGAGAAAACGTACTCTGCCCAAATACGCCAACAGAAAGCGGTTCGAAAAAAAGAAGAGAGGCTGACAGGGGGGGTCCACCTGTCAGGTTTGAAAACGGCTCGCCGGCGCTAGAGAGCTTACGGCGATCGCCGGCGACGAACCACGGTGAGCTAGAGGGAAAGAAGGGTACCGGCGTGCTCAGGGGAATGGACCGCGTCGGTGAGATGTGGAAGGAGTCGACGGGAAGCACCACGGCGACGACCTGCTCCTCTCCGGCGGACGGCGGCGTCGGGTGAAGTTGGATATCGACGGAGAGGTCTGCTTTCACCGAATTGACGCGCGGGTTAGAACGGGCGGTGGAAAATATTACTACTGGCAAGTTTTGGGCGGCGGGGATGCACTGACCAGAGCGAATCGACCGGGAGCCCGAGGCGGATCGGGGCGGCCGGAGTCGGAGAAGAAGACTTCCCCGAGTCCCTCTGGTGAGCTTGGCGGGGCTATGGGAGTAGGAGGAGGTGTGCTGGAGCGAGTGGAGGGGCTGGGGCTCTATTTATAGCCGGAATCGAGGGGGTGCCCGAGAACGGGATAAGTCCGGCGAGCGATTACGGCGAGGCAGTGGCTTAGCAGGCGGTTTGCAGATGTCGGCAGCTTCGGATTCGACCCCAGGTTCCATTCAATGCATTATCTCGGCCTAATTTGGCCTGGTGCTCGGGAATTGAACGGAACGGCCTCACGGGCTCGTCAGCGGCAGGGAGCGTGCTCTGCGCCTCCCAGGCCACGACGAGTGTCCCTTAGCGCGCTCTGAAGATAAGATGGCCACGCGGAAGCTCCTGGAGGTTTGGGCGGTGCTGGATTGCGGTGATCTTCGCTGCACCTCTCTGGCGGCCGCAGCGGAAGGTTCTGTCGCCGCGGTACTCGCCGGAGACGATGGGACGGCTCACCACCGACGCCCACGTCCAGCCAACCGACCGTGCGGCGCGTGGATAAGGAGGAGCAACAGCGAGCAAGAGGCCAAGCGAGGAACTGGCGAGATTGTAGAAGCTCACTGACGAATACGACACTGCCCTCTTCTCTGAACTTTCTGAATTTCTGAAACTGACAGGAACAGTGCACTGCACCTGCTCGATGAAATGATTTTGGCACGAGGGAATTTTATCTGGAGCTGAAACTTGGTGAGGGGGTCTCTTGATGCATCTAGAGGCTCCCTGATGTTTGTCAGAATTTTTGGAAGAAAGAAAATATGAATTCCATCCAAATTTGCAAATCTGGTCCAAACTTGCAGTGGACAGAATTTGAAATTTTTGAACTGTGGACCAGGATATTTTTGAACTTCACGATGTTTTTGATCATAATAACTCTTTTGTCGGCTCTGTGCTGTCTTGAGTCGATCCCGAATTTGCTTGAGTTTCTCCTCGGCCTCCATGAGCATGTCTGGGCCGAAGATACGACTGTCCCCTGTCTCTGACCAATTTAACGAAGTACGGCATCTCCGCCCGTACATGGCTTCAAAAGGTGCCATTTGTAGACTGGCTTGGTAACTGTTGTTGTACGCGAATTCGGCGTATGGTAAGCTTTCTTCCCAACTGGTTCCATAGGTGAGAACACATGCTCTTAGCATGTCCTCTAGAATTTGGTTCACACGTTCAGTCTGTCCTCCAGTCTGGGGGTGGTATGCTGTACTGAATACTAGTTGAGTTCCCAGAGCTTGTTGTAAATGATCCCAAAATCTGGAGACGAATTGAGTGCCTCTGTCGGATATTATAGTCTTTGGAACTCCATGTAAACAGACAATACGGTTGAGATAAAGTCTGGCCAGCTTCTGTGTGGTGTGGGTGGTTTTGACTGGAATAAAATGTGCCACTTTGGTTAACCTGTCGGTGATGACCCATATGGCATCATTTCCGTGTCGTGACCGGGGTAGCCCGACAATAAAATCCATTCCAATTTCATCCCACTTCCATTCGGGTATTTTATTTGGCTGTAATAAACCTGCTGGTTTCTGGTGCTCGACTTTAATGCGCTGACATGAATCACAACATGCGATGAAAGAGGCTATATCCCTTTTCATACCGTGCCACCAAAATTTTTCCTGTATGTCTTTGTACATTTTGGTTCCTCCTGGGTGGATTGAATATGGAGCGGTGTGGGCTTCAACTAAAATTTGTTGTTTGAGGTCCTCTATATTTGGTACGCATAGCCTGTTTCCGTACCATAATATTCCTTTGTTATCTATGACAAATTCTGAGGCCTTGCCCATACTTACTTTTCTTTTTATGCCTTCGATGCTAGGATGTCCATGCTGAGCTTCTTTGATTTGCTCCATCAAGGTGGGCTGAATTTCTAAATTTGCCACAGTACCTTCGGTGACTAAAATCATGTTGAGCTTGGCAAACTCCCGCTGAAATTCAGGTCTCAAATTTTGCAGACTGCCGTTGCTTGAGCTTGGGTTTCGGCTGAGAGCATCTGCTACGACATTCGCCTTGCCTGGATGGTAGTGAATACCAACATCATAGTCCTTCACTAATTCCAACCAGCGTCGTTGTCGCAAATTGAGTTCCGGCTGTGTGAAAATATATTTGAGACTTTTATGGTCCGTATATATTTCACAACGATTTCCAAGCAGAAAATGACGCCACTCCTTGAGTGCATGTATAACTGCTGCCAATTCCAAGTCATGGGTAGGATAATTTTCTTCATGTCGTCGGAGCTGTCTTGAAGCATAAGCGACTACTTTACCTTCTTGCATTAGTACACTTCCAAGACCTTTCCTGGACGCATCGCAATATACTTCAAAAAATTTGTGTATGTCTGGTATGACCAATACTGGTGCGGTTGTTAATTTCTTCTTTAACTCTTGAAAACTTTTCTCGCAGGCGTCAGTCCATTCGAACTTCTTATCCTTCTTGAGTAGTTGGGTCATAGGTTTTGCTATGGTGGAAAATCCCTCAATAAATCTTCGATAATATCCAGCCATTCCCAGAAAACTTCGAACGTCTGTTACGTTGGCTGGTTGTTTCCACTCAAGCACAACCTTGACTTTTTCTGGGTCCACGGCAACACCTTCTTGGTTTAGTACGTGGCCTAGAAAACCAACTTATTTTAACCAAAATTCACATTTGCTGAATTTGGCGTACAATTGATGTTTTCTTAATTCTCCCAGTACAATTCTGAGATGTTCAGCATGTTCTTTTGGTGTCTTGGAATATACCAAAATGTCATCAATGAACACCACAACAAATTTGTCCATATATTTCATAAACACCTTATTCATGAGATGTACGAAATATGCAGGGGCATTTGTCAGTCCGAACGGCATCACTGTAAATTCATATAAACCGTATCGGGAAGTGAATGCTGTCTTTGGAATATCTTCTGTTCGTATTTTTAATTGATGATATCCTGACCTCAAATCAATTTTTGAGAAAACCTTGGCTTGTGCGAGCTGGTCAAATAAATCATTTATTCGCGGCAGTGGATATTTATTTTTGATGGTGACCATGTTCAGGGCTCGATAGTCCACACATAGTCTCAGAGTTCCATCTCTTTTCTTAGCAAATAATACTGGTGATCCCCAAGGTGAGGAGCTGGGCCTGATATAACCTTTGTCCAGTAATTCTTTTATTTGCTTCTTTAATTCTACCAACTCAGATGGTGCCATTCTGTATGGTTTCTTGTAGATAGGTTCGGTGCCAGGTGCTAGTTCAATGATGAACTCTATTTCACGGTCTGGTGGCATACCTGGTAACTCTTCTGGAAATACATCTGGAAATTCACAGACCACCGGAACTTTACTTAGTTCAGAAATATCTATCTTGTTCAATCTTGGTTGAAGTGATATTGGTCTTTCTTGAGCTGCAATTCTTATGGTCTTTCCGTGATGATGAGTGAGAGTCACTGTCCGATTGAAGCAGTCAATAAAACCTTTATTTGTTGCTAGCCAATCCATTCCAAGAATAACATCCAGTCCCTTATTTTCTAGTACAATGAGGTTTGCCCAAAATTTCAATCCTTCAATCTCAATAACCACACCTTGGCAGTAACTTTGAGTAATTTGCTTAATCCCGGGGGACTTTATAGTCATAGAATTTTCCAAGGGGAGAATCGGAAAATCATGTTGCAAAGCAAATTTCTTGGAAATGAATGAATGAGAAGCTCCAGAATCAAACAAAACCGTGGCAGGTATTGTGTTGACAGGAAACGTACCGAGTACGATATCTGGGGCATTCTGTGCTCCTTCCTTGGTCACATGGTTCACGTGACCCTTTCTGTGGTTGTTATTGGGGTTGAAATTGATGCGCTTGGGAGCTGAAATATTTCCATTGTTGTTCGGCTTGGGAGCCGAGTTTCTTGGCTTTGGACACTGCCTGGCATAATGTCCTTCTTCTCCACAGGCGAAACAGGTAACGCTTGGGCGGTATGAAAAATCCTTGTCCCTTGCATGGAAATTTTTATTTGGGCGAGGAACATTGGTTGAGGATTTGTTCGCCCCATTTTTCTAGAAATCATTCTTGTTCTTGAGGTTGCGAGAATGAGCAGTCTTGTCCCTCTTGCGCTTGCGAAAATCATCCAAGCTGCGACGCTCATTTTCAAGTGTAATGGCCTTGTCCACAAGTGTCTTGAAATCTGTAAAGGTGTGAACGACCAGTTGGCACTTTAATGCTGGTGTCAGACCATCCAGAAATTTTTCCATCTTTTTATCTTCAGTCATATGTTCTTCATTGGCATAGCGAGATAATTGCGTAAACTGACTGTTGTACTCAGTCACTGTCATGGTTCTCTGCTTGAGGTCATCAAACTCCCTTTTCTTGATCTTCATAACACTTTTAGGAATATGCGCCCCACGAAAATTTTCCTTAAATTCCTCCCAGGTGATGTTGTTTTCATTGGGGTGCATGTGTAGGAAATTTTCCCACCATGATGCAGCTGCTCCAGTAAGGTAGTGAGGTGCATAAAGTACCTTCTCACGGTCTGAACATTGTGCAATAATTAATTTCCTCTCAATGTCTCGAAGCCAATCATCGGCCTCAAGAGGTTTATCAGTGTGAGAGAAAGTCGGGGGACGTGTCTTCTGTAGTTCAGATAATTTGGAATGCTGCTGGTATGGTTCGCGGTGATTTCCCATATTGATAATATGATTCATCATTTCTTGATGTTGCTGCTGGCTTTGCTCATAAAGGCGGCACACTTGAGAAAATGCTGCTTCACTGTCTTGCTGACTTGACTGTCCCTGTGTGAAATTGTTGCCTGTCTGGGTACCATAATTTTCTTCTGGCGGACTTGGCATAGAACGAGTCCAGGGACGATGCATTTTCCACACTGGGGTATATTTTGCAAAACCCAAGAGAAAACAAATCTGAGAGGCAAATAAATAATTTGCAAAGGCAGAAATTTCAAATACTCCAAGATTTTTCAAGAAAATATTTGATTGCGCACGGAGAAGGACCGCTCAGTACATATCTTACAAGCAAGCATAATTATACAATACTCCACTCAGGATGCGCGTACACACTCCTGACATGTTATTTAGGCTAGTGCACTTCTCCACATTCCTACATGATGCGCAAACAGACTACTTCTCTCCAAGCCTATGTACATATAAACATATCATACAAACACATCACTGCTCGGCGCACTCAGTCGGAGATGGTATAAACTTCCCTCGACCTGCCGAGGGTAAGTCCCAGAGGTGCTGGAGACTCAACCTCCTCCTCAAGAATAGGCTCTAGGCACGGAGTGCTGGGCTGCGGAGCTGGTGCGGGCGTAGCAGGTGGTGCAGCGCTAACTGGGGTAGGAGCAATGACTTGGTCAAACTCCTCAGTGGTAGGAAGACGGCGTGTGGTGGCTAAGATGGCAGGCGTATAAGATGCTGCAGACGAGATGTACGACAGAGGTGGGGCTGTATGGAGGAGCTCCCTCCTGTTGGCAACACAGCCCAGAACTGAGTCCAGACGAGCAGCCACATAGTCGTCCACGAGGTTATCAAAAGCTGCCTCGAGAGCTTTGAGATACTCAACAAGCATCTCAATGGCTTCATCTCGCTCGCCCCTAGCGCAGGCAAATGCATAGTGACATGTGTAGGGCACGTGGCATGGAAGGTAGCGGTAGCGACGAGCTTTCATTGAAGGAAGAGCATCCCGGAGACGTGCAATTGCCTCACGGGCAGCCATCTGCATAGCATGCCTCTCCGTAGGCATGGCCCTCCCAACAAATCGGAAGTGGCGTGTTTCAGAACGCCCTCCCTTAAACTGCACTGCGGCCTGGTGCATAGACACGCTGTCGCTGAGCTTGTGCTGGTAGAGTGTGAACTCCGGACGAGTCGATGGCCCGATCGCGATTTTGGCGATGGAGACGAGGAGCTTAATAAACCCCTCGGGCACATTGGCGAACACCTGTGACTCACAGTCGCCGCCAGCCATCTACAAAAGTAGACAAAAATTCCAGATAGTCAAATCATAAATTTATGATGACTAACAGAAAAATTGCTACAATTTGCAAACTGCTAAAATAAATTACGCTAATAACCGATTAGCGATCGCACCTAGTGGCTTCCTACAGTCAGCCTGGCTCTGGTACCAAGGTTGTCAGGGCCGGTTTTCCAACAAAACCTTTATTGAAAAACCGTCCTGATAGTCCGGCCAGTACGGAAAATCCTTCTTACTGGTAGACAAATCCTTGATACAAAAGTCCAGTAGTACTGAATATATTACAGGGTTGAGCTGAGGCTTGCTCAACAATTTATTACAAGCACGCCAATATTACACATAATGGTGGATATGTCACAATGGATGTGGTGGCATAACTATTGACTCGTAAAAAAAATAAAAAGGTGGATATGTCACAGTGGTGAGAGTGACATAACTCTAATATCTTACAGCGCATCAAGCGTCGGGGTGAGGCTTGATGATTTTATTTGGGTGGCGGAAGCGTATATAATACAAGTGACAAACTCCAGGATCGCAAGAGACTGACTGGGACTCCTCTAGGCGTCGGACTCGCTATCGTACTCTTCATCCATAAGATCGCCTTCGTCAACATATGGCCAAAACAATAGCCAGGGACAAGCCAGTGAGTACTTTGAATGTACTCGCAAACAGTTTGGACATAAGATATAACAAATGCAAGCATGATGCACATGAGCAGGATTTATAATACACACACAGGTATTTAAAATTTGCACAGTAAAAATAAAGAAAGGAAGTCGGGCGGTAGTCCTCCCGAAATCCCAATAAAATAAGAAGAAGACCGATCGGGTGTCTGAAGCGACGCCTCGAAAGGTAAAAAAAAAATAGAAGACGTGCCTCAGTCGGGCGTCGGTGCGACACCACATAAAGGGCTTATGTCAAAATAAAAATAACTGACGAGCATGCCGCAGTCGGACGTCTGAGCGACATCACATAAAGGGCTTATATTGAAAAGTAAATGACAAGCATGCCATAGTCGGACGTCTGAGCGACATCACAGAAAGGGCTTATATTGAAAAGTAAATGACAAGCATGCCACAGTCGGACGTCTGAGCGACATCACATAAAGGGCTTATATTGAAAAGTAAATGACAAGCATGCCACAGTCGGACGTCTGAGCGACATCACAGAAAGGGCTTATATTGAAAAGTAAATGACAAGCATGCCACAGTCGGACGTCTGAGCGACATCACAGAAAGGGCTTATATTGAAAAGTAAATGACAAGCATGCCACAGTCGGACGTCTGAGCGACATCACAGAAAAGGCTTATATTGAAAAGTAAATGACAAGCATGCCACAGTCGGACGTCTGAGCGACATCACAGAAAGGGCTTATATTGAAAAGTAAATGACAAGCATGCCACAGTCGGACGTCTGAGCGACATCACAGAAAGGGCTTATATCAGTATCATTAAAAATACGAGTAATCCAGGAGGTAACACCATCCCAAGGAATACTCGGCATATCATAATAATAAACAGGTTAGTCCATCCACAAGAATAACATTCAGCCAAATTCACTTCTGTTGTTTAACATATTAGTTCTCCAGAGACTGACACTGAGACCGACACTTGACCTGTCAACCAACGTCCTTGACCGTGGACACGGCTACTCGAATAGTTTTGACTCTGCAGAGGTTGTACTCTTTACCCACAGTCAACGGATTTCAGTAGTCACAAAGGACTAGTTCCGTCTACGGTATTTTAGAAGAAAACACATCTGACCAGTACAAACCCATTTTTCATCCCGCTGCCAGGAATCACCCTAGGCAACGTTCCAGAAAAACCTTAAGACGGGGAGGCCACTACCTCGAATAGCATGGGATCAAATTTATATCGCGCGCTCTAAGGGGTGCCCCCCTCTCGGTCCAACCGGAAACACCCATGCCCCCTGACCGGATGACTGGCTTTATCCAGGGCCATGGTACCTTCATCACGGCCCCTCTATTTGGTGTGTACATGGAAAGAGGTTTGCAACTTACTAAACCGTATTCTTTGCAGAAAACATGTGGTAGCACGAAAAGAAGGTGAACGGGGACAAGACTCGATCTATGTCAACACTGGAGTTTAAACAGTTTTCTTTGTTAATACCGGCATGCTCCAACAATACCGGCGTACAACCTATCATGCCACAACATGACTAGGTTGCCTCATATCTCATCAAGTTTTGTGGCTCACTTGTAACCCATCATGTATGAAATAAAACATATTTCAAATACTTCCATAACCATGTCATGCAAAACATCATGCAAGCAAACATGCAAAACACTCGTCATATCAAAGGTTCAAACATGCTTGCCTGGTTCGGAGTAGTCGGAGTCTAACTCGGTGAAGTTGACGGCACCGTCTCCTTCCTCGGTATCTACGAAATCACATATACGAATTCTAACGTAAATACCGCGCGTGACAAAAAGTTGTTCCAAATATTTTTCAAATAAATACTATAAAAAACTAGACAGAAAAATAAAGGTGACAGAAAAAGAATCAACTCAAAATGAGTTTTAGTTTAAAAGTTATAAAGAAAACAAATCCAGGGACTAATCTGTTATAAACAGAAAGTTTCCCAGGGGCTAGATTGAAAAGAATAGAAAACGTTTCGGGGAAACTACGCCAGCTCAAAGAGAAAACGTACTCTGCCCAAATACGCCAACAGAAAGCGGTTCGAAAAAAAGAAGAGAGGCTGACAGGGGGGGTCCACCTGTCAGGTTTGAAAACGGCTCGCCGGCGCTAGAGAGCTTACGGCGATCGCCGGCGACGAACCACGGCGAGCTAGAGGGAAAGAAGGGTACCGGCGTGCTCAGGGGAATGGACCGCGTCGGTGAGAAGTGGAAGGAGTCGACGGGAAGCACCATGGCGATGACCTGCTCCTCTCCGGCGGACGGCGGCGTCGAGTGAAGTTGGATATCGACGGAGAGGTCTGCTTTCACCGAATTGACGCGCGGGTTAGAACGGGCGGTGGAAAATATTACTACTGGCTAGTTTTGGGCGGCGGGGATGCACTGACCAGAGCGAATCGATCGGGAGCCCGAGGCGGATCGGGGCGGCCGGAGTCGGAGAAGAAGACTTCCCCGAGTCCCTCTGGTGAGCTTGGCGGGGCTATGGGAGTAGGAGGAGGTGTGCTGGAGCGAGTGGAGGGGCTGGGGCTCTATTTATAGCCGGAATCGAGGGGGTGCCCGAGAACGGGATAAGTCCGGCGAGCGATTACGGCGAGGCAGTGGCTTAGCAGGCGGTTTGCAGATGTCGGCAGCTTCGGATTCGACCCCAGGTTCCATTCAATGCATTATCTCGGCCTAATTTGGCCTGGTGCTCGGGAATTGAACGGAACGGCCTCACGGGCTCGTCAGCGGCAGGGAGCGTGCTCTGCGCCTCCCAGGCCACGGCGAGTGTCCCTTAGCGCGCTCTGAAGATAAGATGGCCACGCGGAAGCTCCTGGAGGTTTGGGCGGTGCTGGATTGCGGTGATCTTCGCTGCACCTCTCTGGCGGCCGCAGCGGAAGGTTCTGTCGCCGCGGTACTCGCCGGAGACGATGGGACGGCTCACCACCGATGCCCACGTCCAGCCAACCGACCGTGCGGCGCGTGGATAAGGAGGAGCAACAGCGAGCAAGAGGCCAAGCGAGGAACTGGCGAGATTGACGAAGCTCACTGACGAATACGACACTGCCCTCTTCTCTGAACTTTCTGAATTTCTGAAACTGACAGGAACAGTGCACTGCACCTGCTCGATGAAATGATTTTGGCACGAGGGAATTTTATCTGGAGCTGAAACTTGGTGAGGGGGTCTCTTGATGCATCTAGAGGCTCCCTGATGTTTGTCAGAATTTTTGGAAGAAAGAAAATATGAATTCCATCCAAATTTGCAAATCTGGTCCAAACTTGCAGTGGACAGAATTTGAAATTTTTGAACTGTGGACCAGGATATTTTTGGTGATCTAGGTTGAGGGTTCTAAGGAGAAGCTGGGGAAAATTTTCTTGGGGTCAAAGATCAAAGAAATCTGGTACTTCCTTTGTAAATCAAAGGAGTCCAGGAAAAAGACAGAAAAGAATTGAGAAAGAATTAAATAGAATAAAAATCAAAAATAGGTTGAAACTTGCTGGAATTGGATGCTTGACTTGATCCAAAGTGGATAGGATAGATTTTGGAAGAAAGATCTTTAGGAAAGATTATGGCAAAGGAATGACATAGGATTCTTTTTAAAAAGAAAGGAATAAATCCAAATAAAAGAATTCTTTTAATAAAAGAAAAAGTAAAAGAATCCAAGAGTAATTGTGTTGACACAATCACAAGATGAAAAACCCTTAAGACCAGAACCAAATTTGAGAAAGGTCTCAAAAAGAATTGCCATCAAAATTTATTTAGAAGGAGGTTCTCTTGGAAAAAAAATTCAAATGACCTCCTCCAAAACCAAAATAAGAATTTGCTGGCAAAAACCAAATTAAAATTTTTGGGGTGTTACAGAAGGCAATTTGATACTGCCGAAACATACCACTCGACAGTGCAGATTACTGATCTAGCAGTTCAAGGAAGGACAGTCGAGTGGGAAAACTCCTGAAAAGGAAGATGATGAAGATAAAGAAGATTTCCCCGAGGTCAATGCCACTTTGATGATATTTGCCGATGTAGAAAGCAAAAGTCGACTGAAAGTTATTAACAGGGAGGTCAACATGGCTGTTCCTGACACCCCCACATACCTCAAGTGGTCTCAGACTGCTATCACCTTTGACCAGTCGGATCACCCCGCTCATGTCGCTACCCCCGGTTGGCAAGCTCTGGTGGTGGATCCTGTTGTAGGAGGCACTCGACTCTGCAAGGTTCTCATGGACGGAGGGAGTGGATTGAACATCTTGTATGCAGATACTCTTAAGGAAATGGGCATTCCGATGTCCCGACTCAGTGAGAGCAACATGCAGTTCCATGGAGTCATCCCTGGGAAGAAGACCAAGTCACTCGGTCAGATTGCATTGGATGTGGTGTTCGGCACCGACAAAAAATTTTGCAAAGAAAAGTTGATGTTTGAAGTTGTAGACTTCCAGAGCGCATATCATGCCATCCTTGGTCGACCGGCTTATGCCCGTTTCATGGCCCGTCCATGTTACGTGTACCTCAAACTGAAGATGCCCGGGCCCAAGGTTGTGATCACAGTCATAGGAAATCGAATAAGGGCTGAGGAGTGCTTACAGCAAGGCTCCAAGATTGCCGATCATCAAATGGCTGTGGTCGAGTTGGAAGAATACAAGAAGAATACCGATCCTGCCGATCTGCTGCGCGCCAAGAAGCCCGCTTCTGAATCTGCTTTTCAGTCGGCAGGTGAAGCGAAGCAAGTGAACATTCACCCGACAGATCCTAATGCTGCCCCGACCAACATCTCGACGACTGCAGATCGCCAAGCATCATCCCTGTAGATTGCGGTTATCGAGCCCGCTGAATCAATCTTCCATACGCCCGTCGTCGACGCAACTGCCGAGGCCTGGGCCTTGGAGGCCGCTCGCCTTCGGCTCGAAGGGATGCAGAGGACACTCGACGTGCGTACCCATCATCGTCTACAATTTATCATGCCTTTTGGTCTGAAAAATGCTAGCGCTACTTTCATGCGCATGATTCAGAAATGCCGGCTCGAGCAAATCGGCCGGAATATTGAAGCTTTTATGGATGATATTGTAATCAAGTCTCACAAAGGTTCCGACCTGTTCGACTGAGTTGTTTTGATGTAATAAGAGTACTCCAGACAATGTTGTTTATCAAAATTGTGACTTCCGCAGTCTCTTGTCGATTCCGATCGCGCAATCTCATATTCAAAAACACTCCGAGTGGCGAGCAACCCTCTCACTCGGAGGCTTAGCTGCGAACCAGTCTTCGCCTAAGTTTAAAAACCCTCCGAGTGGTGAGCAACCCTCTCACTCGGGGGCTTAGCTGCGAACAAGTTTTCGCCTAAGTTAAAAATCTTGCCGGGTGAATAACATACTATTCACTCAGAAACTTAGCTGTGAATCCGTCTTCGTCTAAGTTGTAAAACGCTCCGAGTAGTGAACAACCCTCACACTCGAAACGCGCGCCGCTCACTCTGGCGATTTTCCTTACATCAGAAGCTATATTGCCCCCAGTGGGTGAACGACTTAGCAGCGAACCAGTTTTCGCCTAAGTTAAAAACTCTGCCGAGTGAATAGTATCCTATTCACTCGGAAACTTAGCTGCGAACCAGTTTTCGTCTAAGTTAAAAACCTTGCCGAGTGAATAGCATCCTATTCACTCGGAAACTTAGCTGCGAATCAGTCTTCGTCTAAGTTGTAAAATGCTCCGAGTGATGAGCAACCCTCTCACTCGGAGGCTTAGCCGCGAACCAGTTTTCGCCTAAGTTAAAAACCCTGCCGAGTGAATAGCATCCTATTCACTCGGAAACTTAGCTGCGAATCAGTCTTCGTCTAAGTTGTAAAACGTTCCGAGTGATGAGCACCCCTCTCACTCGGGGGCTTAGCTACGAACCAGTTTTCGCCTAAGTTAAAAACCCTGCCGAGTGAATAGCATCCTATTTACTCGGAAACTTAGTAGCGAATCAGTCTTCGTCTAAGTTGTAAAACGCTCCGAGTGACGAGCATCCCTCTCACTCGGGGGCTTAGCTACGAACAAGTTTTCGCCTAAGTTAAAAACTCTGTCGAGTGAATAGTATCCTATACATTCGGAAACTTAGCTGCGAATCAGTCTTCGTCTAAGTTGTAAAACGTTCCGAGTGATGAGTAGCCCTCTCACTCGGGGGGCTTAGCTGTGAACCAGTTTTCGTCGAAGTTAAAAATCCTGCCGGGTGAATAGCTACCTATTCACTCGGAAACTTAGCTGCGAACCAGTCTTCGTCTAAGTCAAAAAACTTTCCCGAGTGACGAGCATTCCTCTCACTCGGGGAATTAGCCGCGAACCAGTTTTCGCCTAAGTTCAAAATTCTTCCGAGCAATGAGCATCCACCTCACTCGGAAATCATACAAACTTAGCCAAGCAAGAGATCGGAAAGCAAAATGCAGATAAATCCAAAATCTATAGTGCGGATGAAAGTTACTAACGCAAACGGAAGTACTCAGGCTTAAGGCATGAACGAAGTTTTAAATGGTTACACCATCACTCGGCATACCGAGGCAAATAAGGTTTCAACTGTAAGCAAAGTATTTTTCAAGCTCCGGTGGGGCTCGCGGGCTCGACGAAGGTGTCTAGACCAATCCCACCGGCGATCCGGGTGGCTGCTTCAATGAAGGTCTCCATGAAGTCCTCGAATTGAAGTTTCTTCGTGTTGATCACCCGTAGAGCCTTCAGTTTGTCCTCCTTGGCCTCCTTGCAATGGACCCGGACGAGTGAAAGTGCCACGTCGGCTCCGCAACGAGCAGCAAATTTTTTCCATGCCTGCACTCGACCGGGAATCTCGTTGAGGCGGGTCATCATCGACTCGAGGTCAGTCTGGAGGGTGTCTTCTGGCCACAGTTCTTTGTCGACCTTCTCCAGTGCAGTCTTCAGTCGGGTGATATACCCTTGAACGCTTCTGAGACGAGCTTCAAGTCGAAACATGTTCATGGCCACAACGTCCCCGAGGGGTGACTTGGTGGGGTCCAGATTTGGCTCGATTTCTTCAGTCTCCTTTTCAAAATCTTGGCAGAATTCTGCACGAAGGAGAAATGAAAAGTTAGTCATGCTGCTGTTCTGAAGAAATTAAAGAAATTCACTCGACAGAAGAAAAGTTACCTTCAAGCATGCCGAACATCTTCTTCGCGAAGTCTCCCAAGTGGTTCTTGAGAGCGCTCCTCCTCTTGGTCAGCTGTTCAACCTTTTTGATCCAATCGGCCTGTTCTTGCTTGAGTTTGGCGTTCTCTTCTTCCAACTTATTGGCTGCGGCAAGCTTCTTCTCAGCAGCCTCGGTTTTCTCCCTCGCCACCTTCTGAGCATCCGCGAGCGCCTTGTCTTTGTCTTCAAGCACCTTCTTCGTGGTATCTAAAGAAATAACATTGTTGAGTCGCGCTTGGAGTCGACGGTTCTCATCACGCATGTCTGTTCGAGGACACTCGGTTCAAAGGATAGAAGATGAAAGTGATAGTGCAATTGGTCAACAAGGATTACCTCCCAGGGTCTTCAGTTCAGTCTGTGCATGGTCCAGGTCGTTCTTGGTCACCTCCAGATCCAGCTGAAGCTGGTTTTTCTCTTTATCCAAGTCGACGTACTGAGTCCCAAGCTCACAAGCTTTCTGAAATCAGCAAAGAAGTAGTTCAGTCGACACCAATATTTCTCCACTCCCGAGTGGAAAAGAGCAAATTCAGTGGACTGGACGGCGGCCCGCCGTCCCACCCCACACCCCTGCAAAGCGTCATATCATGGTTGATGGAAATGATGTCCATGAAACCTGCAGGATAGGTCTTGCCGGTTCGGACCTTTCCATCCCGAAGACAAGCATTCACAAGTGACAAACGTACTCAAAAGTACGAAAAAGGATCCCGAGTCCAAGTTCTTAAGACTACTGCCCATCGTAAACGATCGACAGTAGTCTCGGGGACTACACCCAGTGGGTGCACTCAACGTGCCCCCACTGGATACGACACCACTCGACCAGGTCCGACCTGTCCGAGTATATACATACATATATATATATATATATATATATATATATATATATAAGCAAACATGCAAACATTTGTCTCTATCAGACCCCCATCGATGCAAGCACTCGACGGCGGTCTCGGGGACTACACCCAGTGGGTGCACTCAGCGTGCCCCCACTGGACCTACTATCACTCGACTAGGCTGTCGAGTGACAAGCGACTATCAAAACATATCTAAGACCCCTGCCGATGTCTTCGTCATTCGACAGCGGTCTCGGGGACTACACCCAGTGGGTGCACTCAGCGTGCCCCCACTGGACCAGAAACCACTCGACTCAGACCTGATCTACTCGAGGAGAAAGCAAGAAAGTATGCGTCAAAAGAAAGCACCCAATGGGTGTCAAGATGGACAAGAATTCAATCGGAAATGAACTTACAATTGCACTTACTCGGACATTGGCTTGAAGCGCTGAGCTAGCATCATAAGCCAACTTGCTGGCCTCATACGCCTCCTTCGTACGCAGCATCATTTGCCCAGCCTGGATCATGGCCTCTTTGGTAGCTCCAGTCTGGTCCCCTGGGACGTGGTACAAAGGATATGCAGACGTCGGATGAGTCGGTGCTGCAGCTGAGGTAGCAAGAGGTGCATGAGGTTGCCCAATCGGCACTGAAACCACAAGAGTTGAAGTTGATGGCGGAGCACTCGACAACGGAACCACAAGATCAGCTTTGGCTCGGGAAGAGTCGCCAAGCTCTTGAGACGACGCAGCAGTCGACCTACGAGGTGCCTGTCCTGATGATGTCCTCCGAGTGCGTACGCGTGGAGTGCCCAAGGCCACAACTTCATCCTCTGCACCCTGCTGTGGCTCCTCATCGTCTTCCACGTGGATGACGTCGTCAGCTATCAATCGACAACGTTAACTTATCCAATCGACGATTCTTCTCTAAAAAAACAGAGTAGAGTGAAGATTTATTATACCTCGTTGAGAGGTGGCCGCGTCAGCAGTATCCACTTCCATATGATCCTCTTCATCCCACAGAGGCGACGTCACCGAGGTAGCAGCTCTGGTGAATAAATTCCACTCGGTCAGCAAAGACATGAAGTTTCACAACAGCAGAAAAAGGAAAAGGAATACTCACGTTGAGGCGACGGGCACAACGATCTTCATGCGGGGCAGAGCCTTCCGAGGTTTCAGTGCGTCAGACCTGGGCTGTTTCGCGACCTTTTCAGTCGACTCAGGTGTCGCAACCCGGCCGCGCTTTGGATTCCTCATGCTCGATGCCAAGGTTCTGCTTGGGACAACTTCTGGATCTTCGCGCTGTTTGGTACGACGCTCGGTGCGCGAAGGAGCCTGGACTTCTTCCTCGATCTCCTCCATGTCGTCGTCGCTGCCTTCACTGTCATCGGCGTAATCAACGTCTGCGCTGCCGCCCGCGCTCACTTCTCCGTCTTCAGGCTGCCTTCCGTTCGGCACGGGCGAGTACATGTTCGTAAACTCCTGCCAAATACATGCAGTCAAGTCAGTCGACTGAAGACCCAATCACTCGACGAAATATGAAAGCATTCGGCAAAGATATAACTTACCAGATTCAGAGGCGGGTTCTCAGCAGAGAAGGGCAGGATTCGCTTGGCTCCCAGAGGGTTGTCACAGGCTCCGGTGATGCTTCTGAGCCACTGTGCAACAGTCTCTTCAGAGACTTCCTCTGGATGTGTCCGAGTGGTGTCTTCGGCGCCCGAATAGTGCCACATGGTGTGGTCCCTCGCTTGAAGGGGCTGGATTCGTCGACTGAGGAATGCCTCTAATAGGTCCATACCAGTCACTCCACGACGGATCAAATCAACTACTGCATTCACTAAAATTCCTACCTGGACTCTCTCTCCCTCTGCCACGAACAATGTTCTGGGAGTGGTGGGACTCTCCAATGTGAAAGGGGGAAGGCCAGTCGACATATTGGGAGATGCGACATCTTTGCAGTAAAACCAAGTCGACTGCCAGCCCCGAACAGATTCAGGAAAAGTCATCGACGGAAACGCACTCCTACTTCTTTTCTGGAGTCCCAGGCCACCACACAGCTGGATGACGTGGGTTTTGCTATCACCAGGGTTGGCCTTTTTGACCGACTGAGACCGGATGGTGAAGATGTGTTTGAACAAGCCCCAATGGGGGGAACAGCCCAGGAAGCATTCACACAGAGTTATGAACGCAGCAAGGTACACAATAGCATTCGGAAGGGAAATGATGAAGTTGTGCGCCAAAGAAATTCAAGAAACCGCGGACGAATGGGTGGGGAGGCATGGAAAAATCTCGCTCGACGTGGGTGAGGAGGAGGACTCGCTCGCCTTCGCGCGGCTCCGGCTCGGCCTCTCCTTCCGACAGCCTCCACGACTCATCAGCAATCAGCCCGTCGGCGACGAGGTTCTGGACGTCCTCCGCCTTGACGGTCGACCGAAGGAAATCCCCTTGGATCCACCCCGGCGGCGCCATGGACCGAGCGCCCGACGGCTTCTTCGCCTTGCCTCCCTTCTTGGCGCGCTCGAGCTTCTCCGTCTTCCCCTTCGTCATCGCGGCGGCGGTCGTCGAGGTGGAGCTGAGCGGTGCGCGTGGAGCAGAGGAAACGGAGGAAAAGAGGGGAATGTAGGAGGAGCACTGTACCAAGCCCTGAGCCGTCCCGTCTTATAACTGCCCGAGTGAGTCACTGACCTGCGGGCCCGCCAGATCTCTGTGTATCCCGATTTCAGAGGAAGCGCTGTACGTGGCGATAAGGGTGGCGCGAAAATCGAGGCGTCATGCCCCCACTTGCCCCAGTCGTTGCATCATCTTCGCGTGGCGCGTGCTTTCCAAATTTTCGAATTACGTAATATCCGGACCTGACGAAGCGACCCGTCGCATCAAGAGGTCCTGGTGATCACTCGGACCTGAGTCCGCACTCAGGTTCACTCGGACGCATATCAAGACAGAATCGATCAGGGTGAATGACAAAGATTCCAATCGACGCAGACTTCCGTGAAGCCCTAAAATGCACTCGAGATTTTTGTGTCTTGTCAGAACCTACATCGATCCCTTTTTCACTCAAACCCCGATCCATTCGGGGGCTAATGATGGGGATATGTACCTAGGGTAGGGTCATAGGCCTGACCTACATACCCTACCCAAGGACACTACTTTGGAGGACTTAAAGATTACAAGGAAGGCTCCGACTGAAATCACCATGTCGCATGAGTCACTCAACAAACAGTTCACTCGGAGGTTTCCCTCTCCACTCGACAGTTGCCTTTCACTCGGAAGAACCAGAAGCCAGTCGACCGCAGAAGACCAGAAGCCACTCCAGGGAGGCCAACGGACGGGCGTTCGGCTGTGTGCCATTTGTAGCATTTATTGCGTACGTTATCAGTAACGTACGCCTTCATTACCACGATCGAACCCTTGGTTGCTGGGTATTCATGAGGGGCAGCGCACTCTATATAAGCCGCCCCTCCCCTCTGGCACAAGGGTTCGCACCCCCTGTAACTCTCATATTCCACATGACAGAAGCTCCCGAGCACTGAGACGTAGGGCTGTTACCTCCACGAGAGGGGCCTGAACTCATACATCCGTGTGTACAATCTCGCCGTAGCTAGGACTGTGCCCTCTCCTTTCGTACCCCTAACCTCTACTGTCAGGCTCGTTCCCACGACAATCGGAAGGGCAAATCCCATCTTTCTCGACCACGTCTCGCAGCATGGGTCTGGATAAGCCCGAAACCTACCTTTATAACTACCCTGTCACGGAGTAGCGTTTGGTCGGCCCAAAGCAAGTCTGTCACCATCCCGTGTACATGCGCCAGCTCAGGTCTTAGGACACAGAACGTATGTTGTACTAGAGACTCACAGATGACCTATCGCTGCATCTCATAGTTGGGTCTGTCCAACTCAGACCTTATCTCGACTCGGATCCGACTACGTCGAATCCGACCAGATCTTTCCGAGTCCATATTATCCGGCTAGCATCCAATGCTACATGGTCAGTGAGACCGGACCATCCACCGTGTCGTATGCTAGTCTAACTGGCTGCACGTCCACACAGCCCTTTCAACTAGTGACCATTTAGGACAGTCATCATACAATGCACAGTCTCACAAACAAGTCACGTACTTGTTAATACACATCATTTATAATGTCCAAGGACTATCTTTATTCATAAACACATAGGAAACATCATCATACATGATTGCCTCTAGGGCATATCTCCAACATATTTACCATTTTATATTATTTTTGAGCACTAACCTATTGACCCAGTGCCAAGTGCCAGTTCCTGTTTTCTGCATGTTTTTGGCTTGTCAGGTTTACTGTACCAAACGAAGTCCAATCGACCCAAAACTTTTTTATGATTTTTGGTGGACCAAATGAAGACTTGGAAGCTTCGGAAGATGACCAGGGGGCACACGAGGGGCTCAGTACCCAACAGGGCGCGACCAAGCCCTGGGGCGCGCCCTGATGGGTACTGGCCTCCTCGGCCGCCTCCTGACGTCCCTCTCTGGCTTATAAATCCCCATATATTCCAAAAACCCCAGGAGAGCTCCCGAAACCCTTTTTCTGCCACCGCAAGTCTCTGTTCTGCCGTGATCCCATCTGGAGGCCTTTTCTGGTACTCTGCCGGAGGGGGAATCCATCACAGAGGCCGTCTTCATCAACCTCGCTGCCTCCATGGTGATGTGTGAGTAGTTCACCACAGACCTACGAGTCCGTAGTTAATATCTAGATGGCTATCTCTCTATCTCTTGATCTTCAATACAATGATCATTGCATCTTCGCTTTGATCTATCCGATGTAATGCCTTTGTGTGGCGTGTTTGTTGGGATCCAATGAATTGTGGGTTTATATTTAGATTATTCATGATAAAATATTGGAGTCTTGTCTGAGTTCTTAAATTGATTCTTGTTGCATGATCATTATAGCTTCGTAAATCTCTCTGATCTATTGATTTGCTTTGGCCAAGTAGATTGATCTTTCTTCGGTGAGAGGGGTGCGTTGTGGTAGGTTCAACCTGACGGGTTTCTATATCCCAGTGACAGAAGGGGACAAGATATGTCTTTGTGTTGTTGCTACTAAGGATAAAACGATGGGGTTGATTCATATTGATTGAGTTTACTTTGTCTACATCATGTCATCTTTCTCCAAGCATTACTCTGTTTTACTTAATACTCTAGATGCATGCTGGATAGCGGTCGATGAGTGGAGTAATAGTAATAGGTGCAGGCAGGAGTTGGCCTATTTGTTTATGGACATGATGCTGATATAGACATGATCATTGTCGTGAATATGAACATAAGTATTCTCTTTTCTATCAATTGCCCAACAGTAATTTGTTTACCCACCGTATGTTTCCTATATGAGAGATGCCACTAGAGAACACTACGGCCTCCGGGTCTTCTTGCTTATAATTTACAAAAAGCTTTCAATACCTCGCTGCCTTTATTATCTTTTATTTTATTTTGCAATTATCCACTACTATCTACTTGTTTCACTTGCTTGCAAATAACGAGTCCAAGGGGATTGACAACCCTCTTGCCCGTGCTGGGTGCAAGTGTTTGCTCTTTTGTGTGCAGTCGCTGAAGACGGGGGTTGCGTGTTACTCCTATTGGTTCGATAAACCTTGGTTCTTAACTAGGGGAAATACTTACTCGTTTGTGCTGCAATAACCCATTCCTCTTCACGGAAAACCCAACGCGGATCACAGATATCACAAGGAAATATGATAATAACCACTTTATTATTGCCTCTAGGGCATTTTTCCAACACATCCATCGCCTCTTCCTATTGGTGGCTGCTACTTGTGAGCTATGTTTGGTTTTCCCCCGAAGAGGAAGGGTAAATCAATATAGTAGCGATAAGTATTTGCCTCAGTGAGAACCAAGGTTATCGAACCAGTAGGATAACCACGAATAGTTGCCTTTAAAATAGCACCTGCACACACAAAACCAAACACTTGCACCCAACGCGGGCAAGAGGGTTGTCAAGCCCCTTGAACTCGTTACTTGCAAGGATTACTTATGATAGTGGTAGATAGATAAATATAAAACAAAATAAAATAAAAGATAATAAATTGCAGCAAGGTATTTTTAGGCTTTTAGCAAATATAATTAAGTAGACCCGGGGGCCATAGTGTTCACTAAAGGCTTCTCCCTCGAACATAGCATACACTGGGTAGACAAATTACTGTTGGGCAATTGATAGAAAAGCGCATAGTTATGATTATGTATTCATGGCAATGATCATGTATATAGGCATCACGTCTGTGACAAGTAGACCGAAACGATTCTGCATCTACTACTATTACTCCACCAATCGACCGCTATCCATCATGCATCTATGGTATTAAGTTCATGGCAAACAGAGTAATGCTTTAAGAAAGATAACATGATGTAGACAAAGTAAGTACAAGCAATATGTTCAAACCCCGCCGTTTTACCCTTAGTAGCAACAATGCAATACATGTCTTGTCTCGTTCTGTCACTGGGATATAGAGCACCACAAGATTGAACCCACTACAATGCACTCCTCCCATTGAAGATAAATCAGTCTAGTTGGCCAAACCAAACCGATAGATCTAAGAGACTTGCAAAGCTATAACAATGATGCATACTAGAATTTAGAGAAGGCTCAATTACTTTTCATGAATAATTTGATCATAAACCAACAGTTCATCGGATCCCAATAAACACACCGCAAAAGAAGATTACATCAGATAGATTAATGCGAGAATCGCGAAGAACTTTGTATTGAAGATCAAAGAGAGAGAACAAGCCATCTAGCTACTAGATATGGACCCGTAGGTGTGTGGTGAACTACTCGCACATCATCATGGAGGCAGAAAGGTTGATGTAGACGGCGTCCGTGATGGATTCCCCCTCCGACAGAGTACCGGAAAAGGCCTCCAGATGGGATCGCGGAAGAACAGAGACTTGTGGCGGTGGAAAAATTGTTTTGGGTGGCTCTTTGATGTTTTTGGGGTAATTGGGAATATATAGAAGTGGAATTAGGTCAGGAGGTGCCACGAGGGGCCCACAAGCCATGGGGGCGCGCCCTACCCCCCAGGGCGCACCCCGGTGGCTCATGGACACCTCGTGGGTCTTCTAGCCTCCTCCCGAAGCTTCCTGGGTCTCTTCTGGTCCAAAAATAACTCCCATAATTTTTTATCCAATTTGTACTTCGTTTGGTATCGATTTTCTGAAAAGTCCCAAAACAGGCAAACAACATAAACTAGCATTGGACACTAAGTTAATAGGTTAGTTCTAAAAATGATATAAAATAGCATATAATTGCATATAAAGTATTCAAGATTTATAATATAATAGCATGGAACAATCAAAAATTATAGATACGTCGTATCAACATCCCCAAGCTTAATTCCAGCTCGTCCTTGAGTAGGCAAATGATAAAAATAGAAATTTTGATTTGGCATGCTACCCAAGATATAGTCTCTTTTAGGTATAGATATTGAGAAATGATGAATCAATTGAGATTAACATAATAATATCCATGAACATAAGAAGCATAATCATTACCGTTTCAAAATATAAGATCATTAAAGAATGTTATCCCCAACTCATTTTATCATATTAAGCATGGCATGATTCCATCTTCACCGCATAAGTATAAATCATGAGCACCCCGGTGTCAAACCAGGCAATTGGATCGTACTTCTAGCATTTTCAACTTCACACAATACATGAGCTTGAGCCATGGACATAGCATATGGGTGTAATATCATATGGTGGTAGATATCAAAGGAGTCAAAAGGTGGGAAAATGTAGGATCCAAAGCATGTCTAGAAGGGGGGTGATTAGACTACTTGACCAAATAAAAATATATCCTTTTCCCAATTTTAGTTGTGGGCAGATTTTAGCAATTTGCACAAGTCAAGTTCACCCTACACATGCATGTCTACGAGTATTGCAACGGAAAGTAAAGACAAGCATATGTAAGTAAAGGAGGGAGAGGGAATCAAACACAATTTGGAGACACGAATATTTTTCCCGTGGTTCCGATAGGTGATGCTATCGTACGTCCACGTTTATGGAGTCTTCAACCCACGGAGGGTAGCGGTCGCGAGAGTCCATGGAGGGCTCGACCCACAAAGGGTCCACGAAGTAGCAACCTTGACTATTCCATAACGGCTTCCGTCCATGAAGGACTAGCCTCACTATGGGTAGATCTTCACGAAGTAGGCGATCTCCTTGCCCGTACAAACTTCTTGGTTCAACTCCACAACACGAAGTAGGAGGCTCCCAAGCGACACCTAACCAATCTAGGAGGCACCACCCTACAAAAGGTAATAGGCTCGATAATAACGATGAACTCCTTGCTCTTGTGTTTCAAATGATAGTCTCCTCAACACTCAATCACTCTCTCACAGATTTGGCATGGGTAGAAGAGATTGATTGGATGGAAAGCAACTTGCGGAGGCTAGAAATCAAGATCCATATGGTTGGAGTGGATGATCTTGACCTCAACACAAGAATAGGTGGTTCTCTCTCAGAAAATTGGATATGGCAAGTGGGTGTGTGTTCTGAGTGCTTCTCTTACGAGTGGGATGTGGTGGAGGGGTATATATAGGCATATCCAAAAATCCAAACGTTACAACATTATTGCCCAACTCGATGGAACCGAAGTAAAACTGGATGGCACCGACTTGTTCAAAATGTGGCAACTTTGGGCTTTTCGGTGAGACCAATATGGAATACTCGGTGGTATCGATATGGGTGACCTAGGCAGTTACCAAATCTCGGTGGGACCGATTTAGAGAAATGGGTTAACAGAGAGTTGGCCCAACTTCTCGATTAAACCGATTTGCAAAACTCGGTGGGACCGAATCATGGAAATGGCTAACCAGGAAGTTGGTCACTGGTTTTGGCACCAAAAGTGAATGTTGGTAGTACCGAGTTGTGGGACTTGGCTAGGGTTTCTGTCTGGGCTTTTGACTCGGTGTAGCCAATATTGAAATGTTGGTGACACCGATTTTGAGTGGTAGGCTCTATGACAGAATATTTGTGGGAGAGCTTGTGAGTGTTTTTGGTGACTAACACTTGATCACTTTGAGCATTTCATTCACCATTATTACCTCACCCCCTTTTGATAGTATTGGCTTTTCCTATGGACTCAAAGTGATTTCTCACAAAGTAAAATGTAGAGTCTTCATTGCTTGTAGCTTAGCCAATCCTATTCCTTGCATCTTGGGGTCTCCTCACAATCCTTTGCCAAACAAACATTGAACTTTTTCCTGAAACATACTTAGTGGAAACATTAGTCCAATGAAATATATGTTGTTGTTAATTACCAAAACCACCTAGGGAGAAGTTGTGCTTTCAGAAAAACTCACATCAACTAGGCAAATCAAAGGGCTATGGAGATGCCCATCAATCGATATTGATGCGAACAGTAGGGATTGCCATGCAACGGATGCACTAGAGCTGTAAGTGTATGAAAGATCAAATGAAACTAAGTGGCCGTGCATCCAACTTGCTTTCTCATAAAGACCTCGAGCATTAGAGGAAGCTTGTCTCGGAATATACAAGCCAGGTTCTATAACGAAAAAGTCCCACTAGTATATGAAAGTGAAAAAACTGGAGACTCTCTATATGAAGAACATGGTGCCACTTTGAGGCACAAGTGTTGTAAAGGATAGTAGCAAAGTCCATTCTCTCCTTTTTTCTCATTTTTTTATGATGGTCTCATTTGGACTCCCCCATTTTTTCATTTTTCGTCCGGAGTCTCATACCAACTCGTGGGGGAATCATAGTCTCCATCATCCTTTCCTCATTGGGACAATGCTCTAATAATAATGATCGCCACACTTTATTTACTTACAACTCGAAGTTACAACTCAATAAAGAATAATATGACTCTATATGAATGCCTCTACGGTGTACCAGGATGTGCAATGATCTAGCATAACATGTAATCAATAATGATTGGTGGCTTTGCCACAAATACTATGTCATCTCTATATGATCATGCAAAGCAATATGATGATGAACACACATGTCATATGACGGAACAGTGGAAGTTGCATGGAAATATATCTTGGGTAATGCTCTAACAAGATATAAGTGAAGCACTAGAGCAACTGCCAAGCTCAAAAGATATAAGTGAAGCACATAGAGTATTCTAACAATTTATCATGAAAGTGTGTCTCTTTCAAAAGGTGTATCCAACAAACAATGAGTGTGGGAAACTAAAAAGAAAAATAAACTATAATACATGACGCTCCAAGCAAAACTCATATCATGTGATGAATAAAAATATAGCTTCAAGTGACATACCGATAGATTGGAGACGAAAGAGGGGATGCCTTCCATGGCATCCCCAAGCTTACATGCTTGGGTCTTCCTTTAATATTACCTTGGGGAGCCTTTGGAATCCGTAATCTTAGGGTCTTGCCGCTCCTTATTCCTTCATCCATTGTTGTCTCACCCAAAACTTGAAAACTTTATCACACAAAACTCGTGAGATCCGTCAGTATAATAGACATATCAAATACTTTAGGTACTGTTATAAATTAATTTATATTTTAATATTGCATAATAGGTACTATATTCCAAGTTCTCCATGATATACCCCCCGATAGAATCCATAGCATCATCAAAAGAAGCAAACTATGCAAGCAAGAAGAGAATCTATCTAAAACAGAACAATGTGTAGTGAACTACTGATCTGTAACACTGTTCAAGATATCCCCTGATATGCCGATAAAACGGCCGATTTATCGCTTATTGGTGTCTGACCGGTAAGATAAATAAACCGATAAATTGGCCCATATGTTGATAAATCGGCCGGTATACCAATAAACCGGGCGATTTACCCCTTATCCTAGGTCAATCAATAAGTTCCCGATAAGCGATATCCCCAACACTGATATGCAATAAAGCCCTACTTCTTAGAAAATTCTAAAAAATTAGGAAAACCCGGGAAATTTGTATAAAAATATTGTGTAAAAAATTCAGATCAAAATGACGCTGCAGTAAAATCAGAGAAATTCTTCACCGGGCGTAAAAGTTTTTATTTTTACACAACATCAATTCTACTATCTTCCAAATCATCCCAAAGGCTTAAATTGGCACAAACACTAATTTAAACCCAAGAACACAACCATAAAAGTAACAACAAATGTGTAAACTTAAAATAACAGAAATTAAAAGGAAAATTTAAAGATAACTATTGGGTTGCCTCCCAACAAGCGCTATTGTTTTATGCCCCTAGCTAGGCATAATGCATTGTTTCAAGTATTGTCGTCCTTCAAATTAATTCCATAGGTGTCCTTCATAATAGATTCATAAGGTGGTTTAATTCTCTTTCTAGGGAAGTGTTCCATCCCTTTCTTTAATGGGAATTGGAATCTTATATTTCCTTCTTTCATGTCAATAATAGCACCTATAGTTCGTAAGAAAGGCCTACCAAGTATATTAGGGCAAGACGAATTGCATTAAATATCAAGCACAATGAAATCCACGGGCACATAATTTATATTAGCAATAATAAGCACATCATTTATTCTACGCAATGGTTTCTTGATAGTGGAATCCGCTAAATGCAAGTTAAGGAAACATGCATTTATATCGGTGAGACCTAGCACATCACATAAAGATTTTGGTATAGTAGAAACACTAACACCATGGTCACACAAAGCATTGAATTCGTAGTATTTAAGCTTTGTTTTAATAGTATGTTCCCATTAACCATGCAATTTTCTAGGTATTGAAATTTCTAGTTCAATATTTTCTTCATGAGCTTTTATCATAGCTTCCACAATATGTTTAGTAAAGGCCTTATTTTGTTCGTAAGCATTATGTGAACTTATCATGGATTGCAACAAGGAAATACATTCAATCAAAGAGAAACTTTCATAATTAAAGTCCTTGTAATCCAAAGTAGTGGGCACATCACTATGTAAAGTTTTGACCTCTCTAAACCCACATTTTCATTTTTATCATTAAGATCATCACCCTCCGAACAATTGGGACGCCTTCAAGCTAAAATTTACTCATCTCCAGTCCCTTTTTCATCCAGTTTTATGTTACCAAACAAAGATTCAATAGGTGATACATTTATCATTTTAATATCTTCATCATAATTGCGATAAAAACCGGGAGGAATAGCCTTTTATAGGAACTCTCGCTTAGCTCTCAACCTAGCGGTCCTCTCCTTACTTTCATTAATAGATATTTGGATGGATTTAATAGACTCATTTATACCATGCTTAGGTGTCAAAGTTTTAATTTTAAGAGTTTCCACATCATGAGCAATCCTATCCATGTTTCTAGCCATATCATCAACTTTATGTAGTTTCTCTTCTACCATAGTATTAAAAATCTTTTGAGAACTAATAAATTCTTTAATAGTGTTCTCAAGATCATAGGGCATCCTATTATTATTGTTGGAAGAATTACCATAGGAATTACCATAATTATTAGAGAAATTACCAGATACGGTCTAGGATTGAAATCCCCCCTATAAGCATTGTTGTTGAAATAATTTCTAGAGACAAAATTCACATCAATAACATCATCAGTTTTCTCAATCAAAGTAGATAGTGGCACAAAATTGGGATCAACATTAACATTTTTATTAGCATACATATTCATAAGAGAATCCTACTTATCACTCAAAGTAGCATTTTCTTCAACAGAATTTACCTTCTTACCAATTGGAGCTCATTCGGTGTGCCATTGAGAATAATTTGTCATGATATTATCCAGTAGTTTTGTAGCTTCTCCCAATGTAATTTCCATAAAGGTACCACCCACAGAAGAATCTAGAAGATTTCTCGACACAAAGTTTAGTCACGCATAGAAATTTTGAATTATCATCCATAAACTTAAGCCATGAGTGGGACAATTTCTAATCATCAATTTCATTCTCTCCCAAGATTATGCAACATGTACTTGCTCATGTTGTTTAAATTTCGTAATTTTATTTCTGAGAGATATAATCTTATCAGGAGGAAAATACTTAGCAATAAGAGTATCCTAACACGTATCCCAAGTTCCAATACTATTGCGAGGCAAGGATGAAAACCAAGATTTAGCTTTATCTGTTAGTGAGAAAGGAAATAATTTCAACTTAACCACAACATTATCCACAACCTTTTTCTTTTGCGTATCACATAATTCAACGAAGGTATTAAGGTGTGAAGCAGCGTCCTCATTAGGACTTCCAGCAAATTATTCTTTCATAACAAGATTAAGCAAAGCGACATTTATATCAAAAGCTTCCGCATTAGTGGTGGGTGGTATTGGAGTACTAATAAAATCATTATTATTAGTATTTGAAAAGTCACACAATTTGGTATTTTCTTGAGACATAATGACAAAGCAAGCAAACTAACAAGTAAACAAGAAAACTAGACCACTAAGCAAACAAGCAAATATAAATATTTTGTGTTTTTGATTTTTTTTGTCAGAGCAAATATAAAGATTAAATAAAAAGACAAGCAAAAAGTAGAACAAGTGATTGATAGTTTGTCTGAAGGGACCTTAAGCAAAGTTGGTGATGTCCCCCCGGCAAAGGCGCCATAAATTCTTTCTTCTACTTGTGAGCTGCGTTGGTTTTTTCCCCGAAGAGGAAGGGTGGAGCAATATAGTAGCGATAAATATTCCCCTCGGTGAGAATCAAGGTTATTGACCCAATAGGAGAACCACGACAATTTGCCTTTAAAACAACACATGCACATAGAAAACCAACCACTTGCACCCAACGCGTGCAAGAGGGTTGTCAAGCCCCTTGAACTCGTTACTTGCAAGGATTACTTCTGATAGTGGTAGATAGATAAATATAAAAGCAAAATAAAATAAAATACAATAAATTACAGCAAGGTATTTTTAGAGTTTTAGCAAATATAATTAAGTAGAAACGGGGGCCATAGTGTTCACTAGAGGCTTCTCTCTCGAGCGTAGCATAAAGTGGGTAGACAAATTACTGTTGGACAATTGATAGAAAAGTGCATAGTTATGATTATGTATTCATGGCAATGATCATGTATATAGGCATCATGTCTGTGACAAGTAGACCGAAATGATTCTGCATCTACTACTATTACTCCACCAATCGACCGCTATCCAACATGCATCTATGGTATTAAGTTCATGACAAACAGAGTAATGCTTTAAGCGGGCTGACATGATGTAGACAAAGCAAGTACAAGCAATAGGTTCAAACCCATCGTTTTACCCTTAGTAGCAACAATATAACACGTGTCTTGTCCCCTTCTGTCACTGGGATATAGAGCACCGCAAGATTGAACCCACTACAATGCACTCCTCCCACTGAAGATAAATCAATCTAGCTGGCCAAACCAAATCGATAGATCGGAGAACTTGCAAAGCTTTAACAATCATGCATAATAGAATTCAGAGAAAACTTGTTTCGAGTGGCTCTCTGATGTTTTTGGGGTAATTGGGAATATATAGAAGTGGAATTAGGCCAGGAAGTGCCATGAGGGGCCCACGAGCCATGGAGGTGTGCTCCTCTGGCTCATGGCCACCTCATGGGTCTTCTAGCCTCCTCCCGAAGCTTCCTGGGTCTCTTCTAGTCCAAAAATAACTCCCAAATTTTTTATCCAATTTGGACTTTCTCCAGTATTGATTTTCTGAAAAGTCCAAAAAACAGGCAAAAACCAGAAACTGGTACTGGGCACTGACTTAATAGATTAGTCCCGAAAATGATATAAAATAGCATACAATTGCACATAAAGTATTCAAGATTGACAATATAATAGCATGAAACAATAAAAAATTATAGATACGTCGGAGACGTATTAGTGGCAGGTGGGGGATGCTGGCGAGGCCATGGTGGGACTCCTTCGACGATGAAATCTGTGTTGATCGCTGGTGGTGACGGGGTTGGGGTCTCTTGGACACCAATGACGTGACCCTGGGTGGCGGACCGCCAGTTTATCTTTTCAGCGGGCGTCTTGGCAGGGGGATGGATGCATTTTTGGTCGTGTGTGCTGAAAAGTGTTGGGTTCTACCGTAGGTGCATCGCATGCAAAATAAAATTTTCCTACGCGCAGAACATCCAAGAACATGCTACGGAGATGGATCATAGTTCGTTACCACTAGACGCGCAGTGCCGTGCAGCGGAAGTAGAGTTGGGGCAGCGCGTTTAGTGTGGTCCGTCTCCTCCTCGTCCGATCTCCCTCGAACAGCCGGCCCGATCTCCCTCGAACTGGCGGTCGCCGGATTCCACGTACAGGTTCGCCGGAGCGGCGTAGGTGCACCGCCTCTAATGGTATCCGCGCATGCAGGAGGAACACCGTGCGGCGAACTGCTAGGTCCGATCACATAGTCGGCGGCGGTGGGTGGAGGTGGCTAGTTGCAACACATGCAAAGCCCTAATGATGGCGCCGAAGCAATCAACCGGATGGGTGTGCCGCACCTCCACTATATATAGGCATCCGGCGCGGGCTCAACTCTTGGGCCTCGCACAGATCCTAAAGCCCACGTGTTCCTTCCCTTAAGCGCGCGACCCCTTAGGTTCACGTTCACTTGGTCGCGAGTCTGATCACATCAGACTCGGCTAGTCGGTAGCGGCCTCTAGCAAAGCATGCCGACTCCAAGTGTCCGATGAAGCTGGTTAGGCGAACCTGTACATCACACTTCTGTTCCCTTTGCCACACGATATATGTTGTCGGGCTCAAGGCGAGTCTATCATCCTTGTGCTAGCCCGACCTCTTTCTCGTTCCAGTGATACCGACCACAAACCGGATTATCTCATAATCCTTGTCGCATGGCCATGCTTATCTTGGTCGTATCACACGAGGGGCCCAGAGCATATCTCTCCTAACCGGAGGGGCAAATCCCATCTTGCTCGACCATGTCTCGCAGCATGGGTCTGGACAAGCCTGAAACCTACCTTTGTAACTACCCAGTCACGGAGTAGCGTTTGGTCGGCCCAAAGCAAGGCTGTCACCATCCCGAGTACATACGCCAGCTCAGGTCTTAGGACATAGAACGTGTGTTGTACTAGAGACTCACAAATGACCTATCGCTGCGTCTCATAGTTGGGTCTGTCCAACTCAGTCCTTATCTCGACTCGGATCTGACTACGTCGAATCCGATCAGATCTTTCTGAGTCCATATTATCCGGCTAGCATCCAATGCTACATGGTCAGTGAGACCGAACCATCCACCGTGTCATATGCTAGTCTAACTGGCTAAGCGTCCACACAACTCTTTCGACTAGGGACCATTTAGGACAGTCATCATACAATGTATAGTCTCACAAACAAGTCACGTACTTGTTAATACACATCAATGATAATGTCCAAGGACTATCTTTATTCATAAACACATAGGAAATATCATCATACATGATTGCCTCTAGGGCATATCTCCAACAGTCTCCCACTTGCACTAGAGTCAATCAAATAGACATCGAATGCCCATAGCTCTAACGTGCCCCTCATGCTTGGGTTGTGGAAGCGGCTTAGTCAACGGATCTACAATATTTGTATCCGTATGAATCTTGCATAAATTAGTATCACCTTTAGCTATGAGCTTTCGTATCAGGTGATACTTTCGGTCTATGTGCCTGGTCTTGTGGTGTTGTCTCGGCTCCTTGGCCTGTGCGATGGCACCTGAATTATCGCAATAAAGGTCCAATGGTTTTGACCAGCCCGGGAACACACCAACATCTTCTAGAAACTTCTGAATCCAAACACCTTCCTTTGCGGCTTCACAAGCCGCAATGTATTCGGCCTCTGTTGTGGAGTCGGCCACCGTTTCTTGCTTGGAACTTGTCCAGCTCACTGCTCCTCCATTCATGACATACACGAATCCAGTTTGTGATTGACAATCATCCAAGAACAAAGGAGGCCTAGGTATTATGAATATGGGTGTTCAAAATATTGCATTATTGCTTAAGAATGTTCATAAGTTTCTCAACATGATAGATGTGCCCTGGGTCTCTTTAATTTGGGACACATATTACTATGAAAGGGCCCCTCAAGCTACGTCTAGTTGTCATTCCTTCTGTTGGAAGGACATCTGCAAGATGATGGATCACTTTAGAACTACTTCTTGAGTCCACATAAATGCTGGAGATACAACCCTGTTCTGGTCTGATTGCTGGAAGCTTGGCAATTCTGTGACTACCTTGCAATCAAGGTTTTCCAGACTATTTTCTTATGCAAAAACTCCTGAATAAAAGTGAAAGAGATGTTTCACCTGCCATTGTGTCATGGTTTTGTCACGCAGATGTCCTCATGAGAGAACTTAGGTGTGAGGCCATCGCAACTAGGTGGCGGCTTGAACGGGGTTGGTTGGAACCGAGAGACGTGAGTTTTACCCAGGTTCGGCCCCTCGCGGTGGAGGTAAAAGCCTACATCCTGCTTGATTGACATTGATGATGACGATCTCGATTACAAGGGTGCTATTTCGCTACCTCTAGTCTCGAGAGTTTATAATCTGTTTTTCTCTCATGACCTAACTTAACTTGTCCTTCCTTGGTGCCTTGCCCCGCCTTATATAAGTTGAGGGGGGCAGGCTTACATGTAGAGTCCTAGTAGGACTACAACTAGTCTCTTTTCTATTACAAGCTGGATCCTAAGCCGGGTCTTGCTTCCCTTGTCAGGGAATGTTTCCTCTTCTTGGACCTTCTCTGCGAGCCGGCCCTCCAGGCCTCTTCGTGAGCCGGCCTTCTGCTAGGTTGCACACTTGGGCCTTAGTCCTTGTCACCCAGGCTGACCCGGTAAGCGAGGTGACCCATGAGCCGCCAAGTGATGGGTCGGGTAATACCTCCTGGCTGGGTCAAACCGTGGGGAATATCCCCAACATTAGCCCCCATATTAGCTTGAATTATTCATGGTAAGCTCCTTAAATAAGAATAATAAATATGCTAAGGGACCATCTTGCTCTGCCGGCCGACTTATTTCAATGAAGTGGCTCCTCGAAAATCCGGGTTTATTTGTCATATCAATAGGCCGTCTTCACAATCAACTTGGTGAAGTTGTTTCCTTGTAGAAGAATATTAGGAATAATAATCCATCTGACGTTGAGTCAGCTCCTCGTGCTATGGTTTGATGAAAATATTGGGAATATAAATTCATCTGTTGTTGAACCGGCTTTATGGATGCCGAATTAGGATGAAAATATTGCTGATTTATGGATGTAGAAATTGCCAACTTGTGAAGCCGGGTTGCATATATACTCTGCCAGGTCATGAACATTGATGATGCCACGTCAAACAACTGGACTCCAGTCAACTAGAAAAAATTTGGGAATAAAGAAATCCGTGTAATGTTGAGCCGGCTTTCAATGCTTCGGCTAGATAAAAATATTGGTAATAAAAAATCCATCTGATGTTGAGCCGGCTTCTGGGCCTTTCTATAAATAACTTGGGGAAGATGATCATTGCAAACCTCTACCAAGAAATGAGACCCGTCTCACTCAAAATTGACAGCTTGAAGGTGTTCTTCTATTTTTTATCTCCATATTACCTGTAGCCTCCAAGCTCGGAGTTTATCAGTTCATGATGACTTGGTGCTTTGCATAAAAATAATATCTTGACTGTGTAGCCCCCAAATGTTGGGTTGTCTTGCTTGCAGCTACCTGGGACTTGTAATTGTCTTATACTTTATAAAACTTCAGCCAGTGTAGCCCCCAAGGGCCGGCTCATCAGTATGTGATGGGCCGGGTCTTCAATTTGGACCTTATGATCTGTAAACAACTGAACGTTGTAGCCCCCAAGTGTCGGGTCGCATGCCTTCAGGGACTTGGGACTTTTTAGAAAATTTGTAGATCTTAACTGAGTAGTGTAGCCCCCAAGTGTCGGGTCGCATGCCTTCAGCGACTCGTGACTTACATTTACTTCTCCTTTTGAAAAGAAAAACATCATATGATGTAGCTCCCAAGTGCCGGGTCGTATGCCTGCAGCGACTTGGGACTGTGTGAGAATAATATAACCCATCATAATGCACTTCATAAGTTCTCTTGAACTGATATCAATCTGACTTGAATGAATCCTTGACCGTGGTTGTAATGCAACCCGGTAATTTATTGTTTGTACGAATATCCTGAATAATGCCTTTGTGCTTGAAATGAAATCCCTGCCCATGGTTGCGGTGCAACCCGGCAAATATATGTTTGAGAAATCCATAAGTGTTGTAGTTTAGTACAAAGCATAAGTTGAAAAAAAAATCCAAGAGTCGGTCAATTAAATGACCCGACATTATATGTGACCCGACAAAGATATGTGATAGGCCGGCTCAACAATATGTAATATGCCAGCTCAACAATATGGGATAGACCGGCATAGCAATATATAATAGGCCAGCTCAGCAATATGTAATATGCCCGCTCGGTAATATGTGATATGCCGGCTCTTCGAGAATAGCCATTTCCTCTGAGCTAGCTTGGAAACCCCAATAATTTAATACTGGTTATGATAAACCATGATAAAGATCCGACCATTTTGGCTATCAAATATTTATTTGTTCCTGCAGAAGTTACAATGTAACCCGGTTTGAAGACCAGATTTCTGCAACATAAACAAATATAGATATGTATATATGATGCATTGTGCAATGATGCAATGCAGGATGATGTATGTATATGATAACAGAGTATAAAAATGCCAGTTTTCAAGGCATGACATAAAGACCGGCTTTCGAGGCTCGAATCTTCCTTCAATGAAGCTGGCGTGATAGCCCATGGTTTATCCTCGCTCTCTGTAAGCCGGCTCTCTCGTGACTTAAGCCGGTGTTTTAACCTTAAAAAGTTCAGGGTCCATATGGATTGACTTATTAAGAGTACAACGGGTCACCTTTTTGGAGTAGCATCTTGCAAACAGACAGGTTTAACCAAGTTTGATAGTGGCATTTAGCCGAGCCAAGAGGGATATTAACGGCTAACTCATTGAGCCGGGAGCCCCTAAGTGACCATATGATCATGGAAAAGCTCAGCATAGGATATACAGGAGACAATGCTACTACTCCAAAACATCTGGGGTCCAGATAAGCCGGCTTTATTCCATTGATCATAATATGATGAGCCAATAAGGCATGACACCTATGTTTGAACAGTGCATCATGGCAGCTAGTCCTCTTTGACAACCTTTGCTTTTTCGCCAATAAGGCAGGGCACCCATGTTTGAACTGCGCATCGTGGCACCTAGTCCTCTTTGGTGACCTTTAATATTTCGCCAATAAGGCAGCAACCCCTAGGACCGAGTTGTCTTCCCTGCAATGACCCGGGGTTCTTGTATTTGTTGAAACCAGCCAAATCTGTCGAGTCATGTCTGTGTAGCCCCCGAGTCTTAAGTCGACTCGAGAAGTTGGCTTGAGAGTCTTCATACTTGGCTGAGGCATAAGCTGGGTAGAGTTGTCTGCTGAAAGATCAAATTTACTTAAACCGGAGGCGATGTGGCGAGTTGATCATCTTCTCGATGCTCGTCATATGTCCTCGGCATATCTCATTCAACAAAGCCATTTTTGCCCAAATTGAGTTCATATGCCTCTTGACCCACTCCTTGCGAGTCTTTCTTGGTCCGGCTCTCCTGGCTCCTCCAGGGCCCTTTTTTTGTCGATGGCTTTGAATTTGCCGGCTCTACTGTGGCCAACTCTCTTTTCTCTTTCAGGGACGTTTCCTTCATGGTCGGATCTCCCGTTTCATTTGATGTGGTGAGTCATACCGGACCGCGGAAAGGCGGGCCAATGCGCCTATCCATTGGGCTTCCTGGCGCGGGTGGATTCTGGCACGATTTCCAGCGAAGTCGCGCAAGAGATGATTCCGAAAAATAGTATATCCTTTTTGTTTGAGTGTTGTTGGAGTAGAACGGGTCGTAGGGGCGGCGGTTTGCGCACGTTTGTTGGGCGGCTCGTATGGCGGGCGTGGCCCCGACGTGTTGGAGTAGACCGGACTGCAGGGGGGGCGGCTTGCGCGCGTCCGTTAGGCGGCGCGTACGGGCTGGCGCGGCCCCGGTGTGTTGATGTAAACCGGACCACGGGGGCGGCGGCTTGCGCGCGTCCGTTGGGCGGCTCGTACGGGCGGGCACGGCCCCGACGTGTTGATGTAGACTGGACCGCGGGGGCGGTGGCTTGCACGCGTCTGTTGGGCGGCTCGTACGACAGGCGCGGCCCCGGCGTGTTGATGTAGACCGGACCGCGGGGGGCGGCGGCTTGCGCGCGTCCGTTGAGCAGCGCGGCATGGACGGATGCTGGCGCAAGATGATGCTGGCGCGAGCTTCGTATTCGCAGTATAACGCCATTTTTGTAATGAATTTGTCCTGCGTAGAAAAAATACCATAGGGCAGAGTAGTTGTTCTCGAAGGAAGTAATATGTACTGATAAAAATAGACTGGATGGATTTCACCAGATGTATATATTATTATTTACTCCAGGAGTAGACTGGCCCGTAGGGGCGGCGGCTTGCGCCCATACGTTAGGTAGCTCATGCAGGCAGGCGTAGCTCTGACGTGTTGATGTAGATCGAAACGGACCAAGGTGTGCGCGCGTGTTCGTCCGACAACTTGGTCAGATGCACACATGTTCGTCCGGCAACTTGGGCGGACAATTTTGGACAGTCTCAACCGGATCATGCCGTCATCCATCAAGTTTTGAGGTGTACGTCCAACTAGTACTCCACTACTAATATTTGATTGCATTGGCTTTGGCAGACTGCTAGGTTTGGCTTTGGACGTGGAGAATTGTTTGACTGGACAAATAGGCCACGACACGGGGCTGCGGCCGTCGAGTCCATGCTGAGTTTTTTTACTGCTGGTACATATAATGTGCCCGATTCCTTCGATGGACTCCACTTTAAGAGCCGTGGTTTGGTTTGATCGTCAGGTTGACTCCAGGAAGGTCGGCCTGCCGCTGTGATTCCCTTTTTTTCTTGAGCTATTGGCCCCACGTCCGTCCTATCCATCCACCAAGAAGCATCTTACCGCATTGCTTCCTGTCTCCGACTCCCTCTCCCTTTTTTTCTATTTTCATCCAGATCCGACTCCCTCTCCTTTTCTATCTTTTTTTGGTCGCGATAACCACCACACGTGTGGTAGAAGTAACAACGGACCACACACCCAATGATCACATATTGTGCCACGTCACTGCGTGCATGCACAAGTGACGAAATTATGATGTCAACGGGAATCTTTTGTCTTTTCAGTTTTTAAAATGTTTTATCTCTTAAATAAAAAATCCGATTAAAAAACTATTTTCACCATTAAATCCGCCGCGACGAGATCTTCGAAACTAGATCTCATATCGATATGTTTTGACGACTTTTTCCCGTTAAAACTTGCCATGTCTATTGCACATAAATTGCCATCATGGTTACATTGAAGTTGCCATGATATATTTCAACTATTTTTTCTTCTACGTTTAAAGTAAATTTTGACATGTTATAAAAATGAAATTAAGAAACTAAACCTGCCATGATGTATTACTAAAATTTGACATGATCAATGAAATAATTTTGACATGGTTCATAAGTAAAAAAAATATGTCGTCAATTACTTTAAAAATGTATGGTCAATGGCACAAATTTTCCATGAACCATAAACTAAAATTGTCATGGTGAATTACTTAAATTTGCCATGATACATGCACTAAAATTTGTCATGATTCATAACAAAAATATTTTGCATGTTCAAAATACTATGATTCACATGGTCAATATACTAAATTTGTCATAATCAATAAACTAAATTTGGCATGATGAATTACTAAAAATTGTCATGATACATGAATTAAATTTGCCGTGGTTAGTTACTAAAAATTTACATGGTCAATTAATAAAATTTGTCATGAAAAGAAGTTAAAAATACAACAGTAGCTTTAAATTTAGAAGAAAATAATAAATAAAACATATCATGACAACTGTAGTGTAAACATCATGGCAACTTTTGGTGCAAAAAAAGTCATCGAAATATATCAATATGGGGTCTAGTTTTAATGATCTCGTCGAGACGGATTTATCGGTGAAAACGGATTTTTAATCGGATTTTTCATTTAAGAGATAGGGCATTTTTATGTTCTAAAAACAAAAGATTCCGCTGATGTCAGCTGTTTGATGTGGCAAAATGGTTGGTAATGGAGGCGTTTGGACCATGTTATTTCATGCCACATGTGTGGACGTTATCATTTAGGCTTTTTCTGTCTCGTGGCGGCGTGGCCTTCTTAAAATTCTAGACACGTCCGATGACCTGATGGATTGCTGGTAGTTGGCTTGGATGATTGATATTTAAAGTGGCATATCGATGCTTACCATGGTTACTTACGTGGGTAACCATCAAGTACTTTTGTCCTTCAGGCACTTTTTTTTCTTGATTCCCACATGAGGTAGATGAATTATCTACATGGGCCTCTCTTTTCCTTTTGTCTTGACCTGCTGCTGTTGCAGCGTATACACATGTGCAACTCTCCTTGGGACTTGGAGTTTTTGTATCGTACGTGACCTCTTTTTCTTCGGATTTTTTCAATATCACACGCGACCTGGTGACCTGCGATTTGTGTTTTCTTTTTCGAGCCCAGCCTTATGTAGTCCTTGTTGATTTTGGCTTTTGGGCGAACGCGGCCGGAGACCACACTTCAATAGTAGATCTCGTGATGTAATGAGTTATCAGATGTACTTTGGAGCTTTGCCACATGATGCTTAATTCCATTGCATAAGTAAATTCGGTGGATTCGTAGTAGCCCTGCATGCACCTCAAAACTTGGCCCTTTCGACCGACCGATCTGACGGCTCATTGCAGGATGGCGCACCACGGAGTTACATAACCTGGAGGATCTAGTTGATTCCCGGGGCTTCCAGTAGCACGGATCGCCTGTATTTTGTACATATCGCTTGATGTCGTGTACTGGCGGCGCCGCAGAATTTTATTCCGGTCTCGATCATAGATTTAGATCAAAGTAGTCATCGATGAAGACACTTCCGTGATGGCTCTTCCTCAACCGGTCGATCGCAAGCTTTCTCGATCCCCGAGAGAGCTCCCTCCAAGAAAATTTCACCACCGTGCGTTGGCCCCATAGTGGGTGCCAACTGTCGTGGTTTTGTCACGACATATGTCCTCGTGAGAGAACTTAGGTGGGAGGCCATTTCGCAACTAGGTGGCGGCTTGAACGGGGTTGGTTGGAACCGAGAGACGCGAGTTTTACCCAGGTTCGGCCCTTCGCGGTGGAGGTAAAAGACTACATCCTGCTTGATTGACATTGATGATGATGATCTCGATTACAAGGGTGCTATTTCGCTACCTCTAGTCTCGAGAGTTTCTAATCTGTGTTTTCTCTCATGACCTAACTTAACTTGTCCTTCTTGGGTGCCTTGCCCCTCCTTATATAAGTTGAAGGGGGCAGGTTTACATGTAGAGTCCTAGTAGGACTAAAACTAGTCTCTTTTCTATTACAAGCTGGATCCTAATCCGGGTCTTGCTTCCCTTGTCAGGGAATCTTTCCTCTTCTTGGACCTTCTCTGCGAGCCGGCCCTCCAGGCCTCTTCGTGAGCCGGTCTTCTGCTGGGTTGCACACTTGGGCCTTAGTCCTTGTCACCCAGGCCGACCCGGTAAGCGAGGTGACCCATGAGTCGCCAAGTGATGGGCCGGGTTATACCTCTTGGCCGGGTCAAACCATAAGGAATATCCCCAACACATTGTCTGAGTAAGCCTATGTTGAATACTTGATAGTTCAGACATTGATGATCACTCATAACAGAATGATGGGAGAATAGGATATTTGGTATTGGCAAGGGACATGTAATGCTTTCAAGCCAAAAACTTTTTATTCCTTTATGCACTCATCATTGTCCTTCAACCCCTTGCTCCTCTGGATCTGGAAGTCTGCTTGCACCATGAAGATAAAGGTGTTTTCCTGGATGTTAATCATAGACAGGTTGAATACAAAAGATATTGTTGAGAGAAGACGTTGGCATTTGGATGATGGAATCAACTGTGTTATTTGTCCCTTGTTGACAAGAGAGACCAGACACCATCTATTCTTTGAGTGCAATTTCAGTGTCAGGGTCTGAAACTATCTTCAAATTTATTGGCCGCAGGGTAATGATATGGGTAACATTGTTTCACAGGCTAAAAGGGATTTTTGCAAAACCTTTCTTCTTTCAGGTTGTTTTCATTGCCTGCTGGAATATCTAGAGTATCAGGAATGCCAAGATCTTTAGGCATGAAATGCCAAGTTTCAATAAATGGAGGTGTGCTTTCATTCATGACATCTCTCTCACGCAACATAGAATCAAGCCAACTTTTAGGGATGAGTTGTTGAGATGGCTATCTTTCTTGCCTCCTTGAGGTTTTTTTTGGAGGGGGTAGCCTTCTTCTTTCCTTTACTGACAATAAAATCTTAAAATACCGTGGGGGTTTTCCCTATAGTTCACAGTAAAAAAAAGGATAGGAGGGAGTAGTACGTTTTCTCTAGTAGTACACGTAAATAGCGGAACACGTAATACAAGTACGAAGGCAGAAGATCTTTGGCAGTCCATTTGAGTGAGTCAGGAGAAGCTTCTTGTCATCAAGGTAGGGCGAGCGCCCCACCTCGCCCTACCGCAGTACTTGGCTGTGTCCGATTCGTGTAGGATAGTTGCAGCCGGAGTCGTTCTTTTCCTCTCGACCGCGCCTGGAACCCTAGCCGCCAGGAGAGGCCAGCCTTCCAGCGCCGTCCTCCGGCGGCTCTCCTCCACCGACGACCTCAGTCGTCGGTGGTGAGGGGGGTCGTCGGATCCACGCGCGTGGATAGTTTTAGCCAGAGTAGCTTAATTTTTTAGGTTGTTCATCGTCTTGGCTTCGGCGGCGGCGATGACGGCGCTGAATAAAGTTTCATCAGCTCCTACTCCGACAAGGCGATCAGTCCTATGGTTAGGGATGGATCTGAAATCCAGTCTGTTCAAGCAAGGATGGTGTGGTGGCGACAACATCCTCGTGGTGGACATGTGTCCTCGGGCTCCGTCGTTGCGACGACGTTTGCTCCAGCGCCGGCGTGGAGCTTGGGAGGTAGTCCAGGAGCGGATGCAGATTACGGTCTGCATCGGTGGCATCTGGAAGATGGTAGATCGTGTGCTGGGTTCGTGGTACGTGGATGGCAGGTATGGTTTCCTCCTCCGACGCCTTAGTCATGTGAGAGTGCTGGAGTTCGATGGCGTGTCCGGGGTGTTGCCCCGGTCTGATTCGTTCAACGGTAATGGTTTCGTCTTTGGCGAGCCACCTTGGAGGTCCGCAAAGCTCCATATCAGCGATGGAGCCGCGTCGAGCTCGGGGGAGGTGACCCGTCACTTTTTTTTTGTTGGCTACTATGGTGGTGCCAGAGGCAGGTGGCTGGCGTTGGTGTAAGTTCAGAGGTTTCTTCGGTTTGTTTGTAATTTTACATTTTGGCTGATGTTTCTTTGTGCAAAGGCTAGCGTTCTGCTACGTATTCAGTTTTGCAGGTCGGTGTATACGTGACTTGTACTATGATCATTATGATATAAATAAATGAGACACGTATTACCGTAAAAAAAAAGAGAGGAGAAGCTTCTTGTCAGTTTCGGAGTCACTATACAGATCATCATTTTCCGGGCATCGTTCGTTCGATCCTATCTCGATCCACCCCCTGATCCATCCATTCCGGCCATGGCCTCCAACGCCAACGGGCGCAGCACGGTGAGTCCCCCCCCCCATCTCCTCACACCGCAAGGGGAATCTCACTCAATCTGCCTGGGATTTTGCCCTTGTGATGACGGGTACAGACGGTAGGGGAGATGGAGAGCAGCTTGGAGCGGGTGAGGCGGCAGCTCTCCTCCACCTCCACCCGCCACATCCTCCAGGGCCCTCTCTTGAAGCGATCCGATACAGTAATTTCTATCCCCCCCTTTCATTTCACACATTAGTTACTTGGATGATTCTCGTTCTGCTCTACTTAAATCCATACCTGACAAGTCCAGCCATTCAAACTTCCAAATCGATCAACATGATGATGTCGTGTGGTGTCGAGTGCTGATGACAAGCTTCCAAAGCCCAAGGGTGCTTGTTCTACTTTGTGCTTGTAGTTCGTCGATATTATGCTTTGAACTAGAAAATTTCGTGTCTCAAGCATGAAAACAGCCTTCCTATAGCTGTAGTAAGTAGCAATAGGTGAACTTGTGCAAATTCTCATTCAGGGAAGGAGCATACACACACCTCTGGTATTTAATTCAGTTACCACTAAGTTGGAAGTAGGGCTGTCTACTGTGCAACCCTGCTGTTTGATGCAAAAGTTAATGTTCGTTCCCTTTATGGTTTGTTATCACATTTTCTTGAATTTAAGACTTTTGAGTTACTTAGTCATCTCCATTATTCTATTCTGCTTTTGCAGTTATAGTAACAATAATGATACACAACAAATTGATATTATATTCCAGCAAATCCGTTTTATTCGTTTCTGATAAATTTTACTTCAATTGACAGCTAAGAAAATGGAATGAGCGGTGGGTTATACTTGATCCAGCAACTGGAAAGATGGAATACAAGTATGCAAGTTACACCCCCCTTTTCTTCTAAACCAGATGAAGATTTGATGAAGAGAATGCTAGTTCTCATAATTTAACTAATGATTTAGGGTTCGTAGAAGTGACACAACTGTGAGGGGAATAATTGTGTTTGAGTCAACAAGCACCGTGACTTTGTCACCTACCAACTTTCAGTATGATCTCTGCTTCATTGCTAGTATTTCATTATTATTTTCAGACTTGTGGTAGTAAAAGCACTAAATGACCTCATGTTTTACTTGATGCAGTGGACTGCCAAAATATGAAGGATGTTGTGTCTGTATCCTTATGGAGTAGCTCTAGGTTCTTTTATTCGCTTTATTATCATGTATGGGCTTGATCATTTTGTTTTGTTAATTGACTAGTGTTATAGATATTGGGACTCCACAGAAAAAGGAGTACTTTCTTTGTGCAGAAACACCCAGCGCTGCAAGAGCATGGGTATCTACTTTACAGTAAGCTTGTGTTCTGTGGCCTGTCATTGCATGTGATTTGACCGCTATTCATAGGAAACTAACAGAGACTTTTATATAGATTAAATGGATGCTGGAAGTACCATCATATTCTTTTCTACTCCCTCCGTCCCGAATTAGTTGACTTAGATTTTTCTAGATACGGATGCATCTAGACACATTTTAGTGTTAGATACATCCGTATCTAGACAAATCTAAGACAACTAATTAGGGATGGAGGTAGTATGTTCTATTTCGAAACAAAGTGACGATTGATATATTCTTGAAATTAGCATTGTTGAGAGAACCCATGCTCCTTTTTTTGCATAAATCCATATTAGTAAACACCTTTGCTTCTGTGGTTTACTGCATTTAATTTATCACTGACATAACACCGTCCCAGTCTGGAATATGAGGTTTTAACTTTAGAAGAACCCTAAAATGTATGTAGGCATTTATACATGGGCCATGTGACTCCATGCACTATCATCGCCATCAAGTAACACGACCCTCCCATGTTATTACTCTTAGAATTTCTCTGTACAAATTTCGAGCCACTTGGAGTGTTAAGAATTTAAGATATATTGCATGGCATGTACCCTTATTTACATATTGTTCTGTATAAATTTGGTCTTCTCCTGAAACATCTCATGCTTGCATTAGCTCAGTTTGTTATTTGCTTACTAGTCTAGACATGTGCTTAAGAAAAGCTCCAATATGTTCTTTCCTCAAATGGTTGGATGTTTGCTTTTGCCTTGTTGGGAGGCACACTCTTTAAATGCTTTGACCCTTTGCTCCCAAAGAACTGAGCCGTACCCTTTGTTTCAAAACAATAATTGCTTGTGGCAATATGTGCCCACCTGTCCAACATTAGGAGCAAACTCGTGAAATATCTACTGCATAATTATAATTATTAAATATGCTAATTCGTGAAATATCTGCTGCATAACTATGTAAGTAAGCTAACATGCTATAACCTGGCTAAAGGCTTGCATTTAGTGCTTTCTTCTATTCTTTGCCCTTTTGTTTATTTGAGTTATTTTACTCACTGTCCGTGGGGCTTCATTTACGACCCTTGAAACCTGATAATAGTTCTTATCTACCTACAGCGCAACTCAGTTGGTCCTACAGGCTCATAAACAGGCGGTTGATTCATTGGGTGGAAATGGTTCTGCAAAATTAGGAACAGTTGCTACTGTTGTGGCCGTGGCCAATGCAACTGCGATTGAAGCATCCAAAGAGGTAGAAGCAGCGATGAAGATCTCCCTGCGGGCAGCTTTAGGCTCAACTACAAATAAACTTAGTAAAGGTCAATTAGATGATCTCACAATCATGATGGTATGCTGTTCTTCAAACTACCAACGAAGGATTACCTAAATTAAAGTTTAGTCATTTAGTTGCATAAGAAACTTATTGATGAATACAGGACCTCTTTTGTAGACAATTGATCTGACACCCAGCTGTCTCCTTTAAACAAAATACGAAAATATTCCTGCTGTAGTCAGTTGATCTGCTATTCACTTGTTAGACTATGTTCCTAAAACAAGTGACTGATTAATTCCATAATTTATCAGACGAGTTGCCTACTATGAGACCGAGTTTCTGACAACAAAATTTCTGATAAATTGAATCTCCACTTTGAAACTTGAAACCCATTTATATTGTTGGTAAGCCAGGTGAACATGCTTCAACGTGTTTCACTGAACAACTGTTGAGAAGTAACTAGCAATCATATAATGCCAAAGTTGGCAATATCCCTGGAAGTCCATGCCAGAGCATTTTCTTCTCATACGGTGGATAAACTTTTAATATTTTTTGTGCTGTCTTGTATGGTACTAGTTCTTGATCGTCTAGAATGAATATTTTTCTTTTGGATACTAAAGTTTTTTCCTTCCCTTTATTTGGGATGTGCTACACATTGCTACGACAGGAGACCCTTCGAGTTAAAGATGATGAACTGCACCAGCTATTGCAGGATATCCGTGCACGTGATTCCACCATCAGGGAGATTACAGCTAAATTACAGGAGACTGCTGAGGCAGCTGAAACTGCTGCATCTGCTGCTCATGCAATTGATGAAGCAAGAAGATTTTTATCTTCAGAACTTGAACGCCTGAAACAAGATCAGGAAAATCAAGTTGATTTGTCCTTGCTTAGGGTAACAACCACTTTGTGGATCTCTAGTACATATTTTTTTTTCATACTGTTGCCCCCCTACAGACCAAATTTTGTTTCTATGATTTACGTTTTATGCGCCTGATGAGCACAGTTCATGTTAAGTATATGAACTGTCACATTTGTATTTTTAGTTTGAACTGGCTTTTATGTTAACAGCTAAGGGAATTGGAAGAAAAGGCAAAGCTTCTAGCTGAAGAAAGAGAACATTTACTCAAGGAAAGAGATTCTGCTCTTCAAGAAGCTCAGATGTGGCGCTCTGAACTTGGAAAAGCTAGAGGAAATGCTGTCATTTTAGAAGCAGCTGTCGTGAGAGCTGAAGAGAAAGCTAGGGTTTCAGCAGCCGATGCCGACCTGCGAATAAAGGAAGCTGTGAGTAAGCTCGACTCTGCTGCGAAAGAAAAGCAAGAACTCTTAGCTCTCGTGGATGCCCTACAATCGCAAATAGAAAGGTTCCGAGTACATCATATGCTATTTAATCTCCCTTGCTTCCGGCTGGCACAAAGCATTGTAAATGAGATTCTTCTAAAGCAAAGTTGATGGATAATTTGGATATCTGTTCTTTGCAGGCAAGAGGCTAGCACAAAACAAATCTGTGAAGAAAGGTCAGAGCTATGCTCTACTTCAAAGCACATGGACATGGACGACGATAACGTGGATAAGGCTTGTTTAAGCGATACAGACCTGATACCCGTTGCGGAGAACATAGTCGAGTTGGATGACGAGGGAGTGGATATTCGTACGATCGGGGACACGGAGTGGGAAAATCCTCATTCCTCTCAAGTATCTGATGTAAGGGAGGTGAGCACAGAAGCTGAAGAAAACAGCTTGGATATTCCTATTGATAGCCAGCCAGTTGCTGAGGATACTTTCCAAGGCTAGACTGGGCCTTCTGCCATTCTTGTACACCATGACTACTTGTACTCAAGTTTTTCATCTCGGTTCATGTCGAACATTCTTATAATCTTGTTCTGTTTTCGCACTGACCCAGAGTTCCGTCACAGGTTTTGTTGGTCATCTGTAAACCTGAGTAAAACAAAAAATAGTTGGATTGTGTTCATCAAGTGTACCATTGGCGATCATGTTGAACAGTTTGTGACTTTACACGTACTGTTGTAAGGTTAGTCCGTTGCTCTTGCGTAATCTATTCTGAAATGCACAAAGGTCTTGCTGTTCATTAATTTTTTTTCATAAGATAAAAAAAGGAGGCTAGGTATGATCGACTTGCTAACGACTTGTTCATTCAACCTTCTGGAAGAAGCATATGGTTGCGTCCAAAAGGTTCACACTTCCAACAAACTGCTGTTGTGAAAGTCTCTGACACACAGGGCATGCACATATACTCTCTCCGTTTCTAAATATAAGTCTTTGTACAGATTTCACTATGGACTACATACGAAGCAAAATGAATGAATCTACACTCTAAATTATGTCTATGTACATCCATATGTAGTTTGGAGTGAAATCTCTAAAAAAACTTATATTTAGAAATGAAGGAAGTAGCTATTAAAAGTAGACATGGCAACAGATGGACAAATTTTCTATTCGAGCTTCAGGTGATCAAAGTAGGTCGTAGAGCTGCAACAATTCTTAGCAGCACGTTTCTGCAACTATTTCAAATAGTTATGATTCTTTGTGGGCAACGTATATGCAGTGTTTTAGAGCATGTCTATCCCGCACCCTCCTCCCCCAGCCGCTATAATAACCGTCCTTTTGCGGGACCAGGGCAAAAAATCGTCCCGCGCAGGTCCCGCAAAATGGTCCATCCTGGATTTTTTTGCGTGGAGTGGTATATTTCGGCCCTCCCCCGCATATGTCCAGTCCCCCCTTCCTTTTTCGGTTTCCTTTATCTCTCGTGCGACTTAGCAGAAGGGAAATTCCAGCTCGCACCAACGATTCCGTCGTCGCCGCCACCGCATGTCCCCGACGAGTTTTGCTGCTGGCCACCCCACGTCGTCGAGTGGTCCCTCCGCCCTGCGCCGTATCTTCCCCACCATTTTTGGAGCCTAGGGGTTGCCATTCTTTCACGCGGATGCGTGGTCGACGTCGGCACCATGGACCACTCGATGCTTTGCGTGGGGCCTTGTTGCTGGTGGATCCGGTTGCTCTGGCCGTGATTGAGCCACAAAATCATCCCCATAGTCGCCACGTGTGCCGACACCGTGGGTTTGGGGCCATGGGGAAGTAGGGTGAATTTGCTTCCGGTCCGTGGTGGGGAAGAGAGATTAAATCACGTATTAGTTCTTTTTAGATGGATGATTGGAGTTCGTCGTCGTCGTTGGAGTCGGATGATTTCGACATTGATGCTTTTTGACGACAAAGTCGATCACCTCGTGTTGTCGCATCTCGTGCAAAAATTTGAGGCCGTCAAGAAGAGAAAGTGTCGAGGATCAATGGCTGGTCATCTTTGCGTTCCGCTCAACCGATCTCTTGTCCATAGCATGTTCATGAAAGATTACTTTGCCGAGGTACCGATCTATCCGGTTCACCTCTTCCGTAGGCGTTATCGAACGCGTCGATATTTTTTTGTTCACATTGTTGAAGCTTGCGAGAAAAATTGTCATTTTCACTCGCTGGTGGGATGTTGCCGGTTTGCTTGGGTTTACTTCATACCGGAAGGTATCGACGGCAATGAGAGTCATAGCATATGGCACTCCGGTTGACTACGCCGATGAGTATCTTCACATTGGAGAAGATACCGTGGTCAAATGTATGCGGGTGTTTGCCAAGGTTTTGATCCAGGTTTTTGGTCCCAAGTATCTCCGAGCTACCAATGTGGAGGACACAAAAAGATTGATTGCGATGAATGAAACAAGAGGATGACCGGGGCATGCTTGGCAATGTGGATTGCATGCATTGGAGGCGGAAGAACTACCCCACGACTTGACCCATGATTCTGCTCAAAGCCGTGGCTTCACATGACTTGTGGTTTTAGCATTGCTTCTTTGGATTTCAGCGTTCTCTCAATGATATCAATGTATTGCAGAGATCACATATTTTTGCTTGGCTTGCTAGTGGAGAATCTCCGGCTTGCAACTACACCATCAATGGACATGACTGTACCATGGGGTATTATCTTGCCGACGGTATTTATCCTTCATGGTCAACATTTGTGAAGACCATCAGTGAGCCAAGAAGTTATTGAAGTGTATATGTGAACTGCCTAGCCCTTTCCATAAGTTCGGACTTTTGTTTGCATTGGATAGTGCATGAAGCTTAACTTGGTATCAGAGCTAAGGTCTTGAGTTCAAGTCCTGGCTTTCACAGTTTATCTAAAAAATGTTGTTGCCCCCTCCGCGTCCATGTGTAGGCCTCTTCAGCTATACCTCTGAGTCCATTCACACGTTGACTTTCCATGTCACACATGAAAGGAGGTGTTGAAGTGTATATGTGGATTACCTAGCCCTTTTCATTCGTTCAAACTTTTGGTGCGTTGGCTAGTGCATGAAGCTTAACATAAGCAAGCAGCACAATTTTTTGGCCAAGCACAAGAAGCATGCCGAAAGGATGTTGAGAGGGCATTTGGTATGTTGCAATCTCGGTTGCCATTGTTCGAGGTCCTGCTCACTTCTGGGATAAGAAATCCCTCTCAAATATCATGACTACATGTGTAATTCTACACAACATGATTATCGAGCATGAGAGTGATTTGAACTTAGACTTTTTCTGTCACAATATTAGTAGCCGTGTCAAGCCTGACATGAACTCAGATCAGATCCATGCATTTCTTGAGACATGTCGGCAGATTTAGGAGAATGCCACACACACCCAGCTCCGTGATGATCTCATTGAGCACCGGTGGCAACCATATGGGAGGTAGACTCCCATTTTAGCCATTTGATCTCATTTGTATTGATGTGTGATTTGAATAATTCTGGACCATTCGTTATTGTTTCAATGATTCTGATTTGAACATTTGTTGTAATTGAGATGATTATTGTATTATATGATGCTAAAACATTAAAAAGTAATTTATATTATTGTTATATTAAAATTATATTGGTCAAAACCATGAATTTTCCTAAAACCCCGGAAACGGTTTTGCTGTACCACGAGGGCTCTGGTGCGGACCAGATCCTGTAAACTGATACCCCAAAAGTTTAGATACGATTTTATGGGATCTGTTCCACCGAAGGGGGGGGGGTGCGACTAGGACGTGGTGCGAGAGGCCTACTAGTTGGAGAGAAGGAGTGTGACCGTGGGATACCGACCTAAAGAAAGAGAACATGTGTGCGTGATGGAGAGAATGACGAGGGGGAGGCGGAGTGAGGAGGGTGTGTGCATGCATGAGAGAAAGTCAGTGCTAGCTACAAAGAGAAGATGAGCATGTGGGTGTAAAAGACTGACAAAGATCATAATTCAATAAAAAGTGGATTCGAATATTTGAACAAGAGATCATGGTGTTTATAACCCATGCATGCATGAATATAATGGAGATTTGTGTGGGTGTGGTTTTGAACATGCTATACTATATACACATGGAACAAGAGGAGATTGAGTATGGAGTCCCAAGCGCGACAGAAGGAGATTCTAGTCCTGGTTGAAAATCTTTTGGAGCTAGAGGAGATCTACTGGGTACAACGGGGTCGTGCCAACTAGCTTTTACACGGCGGTCGCAACACATCTTTTTTCCACAATGCGGCAATGACTAGAAAAACGAGAAATCAAATTAAAAAATTGCTTGATGAAAATGGTGTGTGGGTGCAAGATACGGAGATGAAGAACCATATTAGGGGATATTTTTCAAAATTGTTCACATCGGAAGTTGCCCAACCCGACCCGGAGGTTCTATCTCTCGTCAAAAGAAAAGTAACAGATGAAATGAATAATGCTTTGCTGACCCCGTACACGACAGAGGAGGTTCAGAAGGCCCTATTTGATATTGGAGATCTAAAAGCACCGGGTCCAGTTGGGTTACACACTATTTTTTACTCCCTCCGTTCCTAAATATAAGCCATTTTAGGGATTTCACTAGGAGACTACATACAGAACAAAATGAGTGAATCTACACTCTAAAACATGTCTATATACATCCGTATGTAGTCTTCTAGTGAAACCTCTAAAAAGACATATATTTAGGAACGGAGGGAGTACAAAAGATTTTGGTCTATGTTGGGGGATGACCTGACTGAAGAGGTACTCAATGCGGTGAATACTTGTACTATACCTGAAGGGTGGAATGAGACTGCAATTGTAATGATCCCAAAGATTAATTCTCGCGAAAAGGTAACTCAATTTAGACCAATTAGTCTATGCAATGTCGTATACAAGGTAATTTCAAAAATGATTGCGGCCCGTTTGAAGATAATACTCTCAAATATTATTAGCTCGACTTAGAGTGCGTTTGTACCAGGAAGAATAATTACTGATAATATTTTAGTAGCACATGAATGTTCGCATACTATAAAGAAAAAAAGAATGGTAAAGAGGGCTTGTGCGCTATTAAACTGGATATGCACAAAGCATATGACCGAGTAGAATGGTATTTTCTGAAGAAGATTATGCTTAGATTGTGGTTCCAAGAAAACTGGGTAAATTTAATTATGCAATGTGTAACCTCAGTGGAGTATCGGATACGTTTTAATACAGAAAAAACTGAGAGTTTTAAACCTACTAGAGGATTGAGGCAGGGAGACCCTCTCTCTCCATATTTATTCTTGTTATGTACGGAGGGGCTGACTGCTCTGTTAGCTCATGCTGAGGAGAATGGGAATATCTCTGGAATAAAGGTTAGTAGGGAGGCACCATCGATCTCAAACCTTCTCTTTGCGGATGACTCTTTGATCCTCATGAAAGCAAATGTTATGAACGCGGAGGCATTGAAATCGGTTTTGGATTCCTATTGTCTACCTCGGGGCAAATGGTGAGTGTTGAAAAGTCTAGCATATTTTTCAGTCCCAATACGAAGGTGGAAGACAAGGCGCAAATTTGCACAATTCTAAATATTATGACTGAAGCACTTAATGATAAGTACTTGGGTTTGGCTGCGAATGTGGGTATGGACAAAAGTGATTGCTTACAATTTTTGATTGGTCGAATTATTAAGAAAATTAGTGGATGGAAAGAGAAATTGTTATCCGCAGGAGGAAAGGAAATTTTGCTCAAATATGTTGTACAAGCTATCCCAGCTTATGCCATGTCCGTCTTTAAAATTCCTAAAAAAACTTGTAAAGGAATCATTGACGCGATGTGGCAATTTTGGTGGGGTGACGAGGACAATCCGAAGAGAATGCATTGGATGGCGTGGTGGAAGATGTGTGTCCCAAATGATCAAGGAGGTATGGGTTTTAGAGATATACACTGTTTCAATTTGGCATTGTTAGCTAAACAAGCATGGCGTCTGCTAGATAACCCTGAGTCCTTATGTGCCACTGTTTTGAGAGCAAAATATTTCCCGGACGGCGATTTAACGAGTGCAACTCTAAAAAAGGGTTCCTCCTTTACTTGGCAAAGTGTTATGGCGGGAGTGAATTCTCTAAAAATGGATATATCTGGCGAGTTGGAAATGGACATAATATTTATATTTGGAGAGATGCTTGGATCCCTAACTGTGCGAATAGGAAAATCATTACTCCTAGAAGGGGGCATCTTCTGTCAAAGGTTCATGATCTTATTGACCCAGTTACAAATTCCTGGGATGAAGATTTGGTGAGACAAACATTGTGGCCAATTGATGCTCAAATGGTACTTGCAATTCCACTCCCCATGCATGATATGATGGATTATAGCTTGGAGCTATACAAAAACTAGTATGTTCACTGTCCGATCAGCTTATTTGGAAGAATGGAACAAACAATATGGGAAAAAAAATTAAAACATGCAAATGGAATGGGTAGAACCAAGGCCAACCCTATTTGGGGGGAAGATTTGGAAATTATCCTGTCCGGCAAAGGTTAAAATTTTCGTTTGGCGTACACTGCATGGAACCCTTCCATGCCGAGTGACACTTGCTAATAGACACATAAAAATTCCGCCGATTTGCCCATCATGCTCGAAAGGTCCAGAAGATACAAAACACGTCTTGTTTTGGTGTCAAAAGGCAAAAGAAGTGTGGGGGAAAGTTAGGTTTAAACGATGTGATCAATAAAGTTTGTGTTGTTGACCGTGCGGGAGAGGCGGTTCTAGAGTTCTTACTCCTTATGAAAGATCAAGACTTAACTATTATGGGCATCCCGAACATACGTGAGTTGATTGCTATAACAACTTGGTATTTATGGTGGGATAGACGTAAATTGGTTCACGAAGGAAAGATTCAAGATGCAAATTAAACTTCGATGGGGGCTCGTGCCATAACGGCAAACTTCGTTAATGCATACTCCCCTAAAGCAATTAATAAATCTAGGGATGGAGCATCCCTCCTAGGGGTTTTGTGAAGCTGAATGTTGATGCGTCTTTTAATCATGATCTGCTCCAAGGTACGACTGGGGCGGTTATTAGAGACGATAGGGGAAGGTTCATTGTTGGTGGAAATTGGAGAATTGACTGGTGTGCGGATGTTCTAACAACAGAAGCTTTGGCACTGAAGTTTGGTTATTCCTTGCACAGAAGGCGGGTTGCAACCGCCTGGTTGTAAATTCGGACAATATGGAAGTGATTAACACAATGAAGAATGGAGGACAATCGGCGGTAGCGGCAGCGACAATCTTTGAGGACTGTTATTTTTTGGCTTGTGATTTTCCTCTAGTTAGATTTGAACATTGTAATAGGGAAGCAAATAAGGTGGCTCATGAAATTGTGAGGTTAGCAAAATATTCAGCCACTAGAGATTGGTTTGAAGAACCTATGAATGATATTGTATCTTATCTCATGGACGATGTGACAATTATTTCTAATAAATAAAGTTTGAAGTTTTATTTCAAAAAAAATAATACACATGGAACAATCTCTAGTTAATTAAATTGAATTTTAGATATCGATGGCATACATCATTTTGATCATATTGCATACATGGATACAACAATTTGAATTTGAGATAATGTATGACTTTTGCATCACACATCTAGATGTCTGTGTGTGTGGTGCTGGTGGGTGGGGGCACCATAAATTTTGTGTGATAAACACATTATACATATGAAACATGGTTTAGATTCCGAACATCTAGCTACACCTTGAAATGTACTATTATTTGAATTCAGCATAAAATGGATTGAAATATTTGAATTTGAACTTATGTATATGGTACACGTAGTTCATATCTAACTTGACAACAATCATGTGGTGTGTTGTGAAGATAATATTTAGATGATGGTATAACTTCACAACCATCCTATTCAAATAGTGAAAATGGATTCAAATTTAGTCCACATGGTAGACGGTAGTATATATACATTTGGATGCAGTAAAATTTTCATATAAAATGGAAGATCTAAATGTAAGACTACATGCAGTATACACCGTAAAAATCACCTAGAAAAATATTTGAATTCAACATAACATGGATTAAAAATTTTGAACTCGAGATTGTGGCATTTGTAATCCATGTAAAACGGGACATGACTCTCTCTTGTGGTGCAGACTTTTTTTTGTTGTTGAGGGATGTGCGAATTGTTTTTTTGTTGCTGAGTGAAGTGAAAAGTGATTTGCTTTTGTTTATTATTTTTTGTTATTGCTGAGGGAAGTGCGAATTGATTTGGTACCGTATTGTTTTCCTGAAATTTCAACATGTGCCTTGTTATCTGGAAATTTCAAGCTCCGTCTTTGTCGCTTGTGCTGTGAAAACTCCCGCCTCTTCAACCCGTGCCTTGTTATCCCAACATTTTAAGTCACGTGAAAACTCCCTCCTCCTAAGAAATTGGTCGCGCCGCCCCGACACGCGAAATCCCCCTTCTACCCACCAGCTGAGACAAAAAATGTGGGACATACTTTGGTAACTTAGCCCACATTTCGACAAAGCATCCGTAAGCCATGGTTCCCCCTCTCATCCCCTCTGTTCCCCCCATTCGTACACCGAGGCTGCCAAAACCTCTCTCTACCGGCCGCGAAACCCCACCCTCCTTCGTCTGCCACCCCAGCGCTGGAGCCTTGATACGTCTCCAATGTATCTATAATTTTTGCTTGTTCCATGCTGTTATATTATCATTCTTGAATGTTTTACAATCATTTTATAACAACTTTATATCATGTTTTGGGACTAACCTATTGACATAGTGCCAAAGTGCTAGTTGCTGTTTTTGCTTGTTTTTTACTTCGTAGAAAATCAATACCAAACGGAGTCCAATCGCGATGAAACTTTTTGGAGATTTTTTCTAGACGAGAAGACACCCAGTGGGCCAAAGAAGTGCCGGGGGAGTGGGCCGAGGAGACCACAACCCACCAGGGTGCGCCAGGGGGGCCCCGACGCTCCCTGATGGGTTGTGCCCTCCTCGGGGCCCCTCCCCACCGCCTCTGATGCCTATAAATTCCCAAATATTCCAAAAACCCTAGGGGAGTCGACGAAACACAATTCCAGCCGCCGCAAGTTCCATAACCTCGAGATCCAATCTAAACACCATCACGGAGGGGTTCATCTTCATCATAGGTGCCTCTCCGATGATGCGTGAGTAGTCCACCATAGACCTACGGGTCCGTAGGCAGTAGCTAGATGGCTTCCTCTCTCTCTCTTATGATTCTCAATACAATGGTCTCTTGGAGATCTATTTGATGTAAACTTTTGCGGTGTGTTTGTTGGGATCCGATGAATTTTGAGTTCATGATCACTTTCTATCCATGAATATTATTTGAGTCTTCTTTGATCTCTTATATGCATGATTACTTATAGCCTCGTATTTCTTCTCCGAATCTTTGGTTTAGTTAGGCCGACTAGATCGATTGTTCTTGCCATGGGAAGAGGTGCTTTGTGATGGGTTCGATCTTGCGGTGTTCTTTCCGAGTGACAGAAGGGGCAGCAAGACACGCATGTATCGTTGCTATTAAGGATAACAAGATGGGGTCTATTCCTACATGAATAGATCTTGTCTACATCATGTCATCGTTCCTATTGCATTACTTCGTTTTTCCATGAACTTAATACACTAGATGCATGCTGGATAGCGGTCGATGTGTGGAGTAATAGTGGTAGATGCAGGCAGGAGTCGGTCTACTTATCTTGGACGTGATGCCTATATAATGATCATCGCCTTGGATATCGTCATGACTATTCGATTTTCTATCAATTGCCCAACAGTAATTTGTTCACCCACCGTGCGCTATACTCATGAGAGAAGCCACTAGTGAACCCTACGGCCCCCGGGTCTACTTTTCCAACATATTGCTTTCCGATCTATCTTTTTGCATCTTTGTTTTCAGATCTACAAAACCAAAAACCCAAAAACATATTACTGCATATTTTATTTCCTCTTTTTATTTTGTGTTCTTGAGAGATCTATCTCTCCTATATATCATTACCTAATCTATCTTTTTACCGTGGAGAGATTGACAACCTCTCTTTCACGTCGGGTTGCAAGTATTTGTTGTTTGTGTGCAGGTGCTGCTTATTGGGTGGTGGTGATCCTCCTACCGGTTCGATAACCTTGGTTTCATAACTGAGGGAAATACTTACCGTCGCTGTGCTGCATCATCCCTTCCTCTTTGGGGAAATACCGACGCAGTCTCAAGCCACGTCAAGCCTCTTCCCGACGACGTCGTCCACCGCAACAGCTCGACGTCCCGCCGGTTTAGCCATTCCGTCCTCCACCTCCAAGGAGCTGCTCTGGTGATTGCCTCGTCTATCGCGCATGTTCCATACTCACAACATCGTCTTTAGCTGCCCCATCAGAACTGCAACACCCTCACCGACTCCTGGACGAAGCCGATGCCTACTCGGTGCCACCAAAGAGAGTCTACACTCGTCACATGACATCTTCTCCTTGATCTATTAGAACCCCCACTTCTGATTAACGTTATCCAGTTTGTTCTTCTTCAGCCTCGCCGTCGTACACCTCATCGGAACTGTTCCAACGACGGACGCGTTCATCACAATGGAGAAATACCCTTGGCGCCATCTTCAGACGCCTTAGATGTTCCTCCCTGCCTACGACAACCATCGCAGCCATATAATAACCCACAAGTATAGGGGACCGTGACAATCTTCGAGGGTAGTATTTCACCCAAATTTATTGATTCAACACAAGGGGAGCCAAAGGATATTTATGAGCCTTAGCAGTTGAGTTATCAATTCAACCACACCTGGAAGGATATCTTTTTGCAACAAAGCATTTAGTAGCACAGTAGTTTGATAGTTGTGGTAATAGTAGCAAGAGTAACAGTAGCAGTTTTGTAGTGATTCTAACAACAGTAGGAGCAGTAGTAATTTAGCAAGGGCAATATAAGTGAGACGTAGGCAGTGGATCAGTGATGGATAATTGTGTGGATGACATTCATCATGTAATAGTTGAAAGGGCATATCTTGCCCTAAGTGTTTTGGTGTTGATGACAATGCAATTTGCGGACTAATCGTGTGCCTAAGCTGTAAGGTTATCTTCTTACGGCACAAGACGGTTAGTCCTTCTCTCTGGACGAAAAAGATCAATGACGGTGTTTTCGACACATTGATTTCTTTGGTCGTAGGAAATCTGTACTATTAAGTGGGAATTCTCATCGGAAAGTATTGGGGGGTGAATCAATGCACGTACACACTCATATTGCACCCATTATAACCTTCCGTTCACGAGGGAGTGCATCAAATCTCAGTTGTAGATGTGGTTTTTACAACAAGCGGTTCTACCGCCTCCATGAGCAGTTGTACGGTTGGTCCTGTACTTCTGGCACAACCACCGCCCTGGGGGTGATGCCCCAGGGTTTGCAATCTCCAAGAAAGTGTCAAGTGGTTGTACCGCTAGGACTATGGCGGTTGTACCGCTTGGTCCTTGACTGATACCCTGGAGTCACTATAGGGCGGTTGTACCGACCCAGTACCGCTCTACCACCAGAACAAGGGTGCCCCGTTTCTGTTGGTGGTGCGGTTATTGGGCGGTCGTGGCCCGGTAGTTCCGGTAGTACCGGTACTACCGGTGGCTGAAGCGGTTGTACCGCTCCAGACTTAGCTGCCACAAGGTAGGAGGTCCAGGCAGTTCTACCGCCTTCTACACCGCTCCACCATCGGAACCGGGATGCCCCGGTTCTGCCTTTGAGCTGGTGGTTGGGTGGTGGGGGACCGGTTGTTCCGGTTGTACCGATACCACCGGGTCACCCTACAGTTGTACTGCCTCTTGCTATTCTGCAGGGTACCTCGTGAATCTCGGTTGTACCGCTGCAGTGTAAAAACGGCAGTAACTGTTGGATTTGAGGGCCCACATATAAATAGGTGGTTCTTCCACCTACCTTCTTACCTCTTGCCTCTCTCTCTCCTCCATTGTTGCCCTTCAAGCTTTCTTGCCCGATCTCTCTCTAGGCACTCAAACTTGTTGATTTGCTAGGGATTGAAGGAGGAGACGTGCATCTACACTTCCACCAAAGGAAAATTGACCCCCCCAAACTTTCTTGTGTGGATTTTTTTATTCTTGGGTGTTTGGGCACCCTAGATGGAAGAGGTCACCTGAGAGCCACATTCCATTGTGGTGAAGCTCCGTTGTGGAGTTGAGAACCTCCAATTAAGTTGTGGAGATTGCCCCAACCTTGTTTGTAAAGGTTCGGTCGCCTCCTTCAAGGGCACCACTAGTGGGATCACAACATATTGCATTGTGCGAGGGCACGAGGAGAATACGGTGGCCTAGTAGCTTCGTGGGGAGCATTGTGCATCCACACCGCCCCAACAAAGACGTACCTCCCCTCAAAGGGAGGGAACTTCGGTAACACATCCTCGTCTCCATCGACTCCACTTGTGGTTACTTCTTACCTTTACTTTGTGCAAGCTTTGCTGTGTTTGTATATTGTGCTTGCAATTGTCGTTGTCGTTAAACTCATCATATAGGTTGTCCACCTAGTTTCATATCTAGACAAGCTATTTTATTGTTGAACCTAAATTATTAAAAGGAGCTATAAATTGTTAGTCGCCTATTCACCCCCTCTAATCGACCATATTGATCCTTTTAATTGGTATCATAACTACATCTCTTTTAAGGGTTTAACAACCTAAAGAGTATGGTCGATGATAGGATTAAGGAGGGAGAGAACTCCGTGGCAGGGTCCGATACCGTGGTACCCGTGGTGATTTGAATGAGGCCATGGCCTCTCTGAAATCATCCGTGCTGGATGAAGTCAAGGACGTGTTAAACAAATTCCTTGAGAGCTTCAAATCTCCTACCGATCCTAGGGAAATGGTTAACCCCTTTTCCTCGGAAACGATGCTAACTCCACCAAGGAATTTGCTATTGCTTTGAATCCTAAATCGCCTCAAGGAGAGAATGGGTCGGGCACCCATGTCGCGGTTGCCCCTCCCCAGGTCTATGGTGGACCGGTCCCCTCGCCTCATATTAACTCTCATGGCCTCCACCCAAACTTGATTTTCTAACTTTCCTAATTGGGTTTTTCGTATCAAGTCTCATTTGAATCACAGCTCAACACAACTTGGTAATTGAGCAAGGCTTCTATCCTCATGACCCAAACAACATGGCCCCAAGGTAGGAAGTGGACAATCAACTCAATACATCCGCATGAAGAGCTTCCTCACTTGCGCCCATTCACCATTGCCAAAGATGCTTGGGCGCACATCAACTCTTTGTACAAAGGAAGCTCGAGCATTCAACGCTTTAACTTTGAGGTTGTGCTTGATGAAGCCGATGATTTTGTGATGAATGAAGATCAAGATCCCCGCGAGCTTTACCGAAGATTGAACGATCTTGCCGTCTCACTCCGAGACCATGGGAGCAAGGACATGGATGAAAATTGGTTCAAGCGCAAGTTCCTCAAGGCCATCATGCCTTTTAACAAAGGCATGCCCTCCGTGATCCGTCAAAGACCGGACTTCCACACCTTGTCTTCAAGTGAAGTGTTAGATGAGTTCGTTGCAATGAACATCTTGAACAAGACCACCGACAACACTCTAGCTCGTGTTAACGGTCAAAGAAGCCCAACCTTGCTTCGAAGACCAAGGCGATTCCAGAAGAGGAAGAATAAGAGAGGTGACCCGAAGACACCAAATATGCTTATCATGAGCACATGGCTCTTGTGTTAAGGCAATTTTGAGGCAACAAGAGAAACTCCAAGCCAAACTTTTCCAAGAACAACTCAAGTGGCTCCAAGGTCAAGCAACGTGTGAGGACTTGCTACAATTGTGGAAATGTGAGTCACTTCATCATGGATTGTCCATATGAGAAGAGGGAAGACAATGGTGGCAAGCTAATCTGCAAAGACAAGGCCAAGACCTTCCCCAACAAGAACAACTTCATGAAGCGGGTGTCACAAAAGGGTTTGGTGGCGCTCGAAGAGTACAACTCCGACGATGATGATGACGATGCAAGTGGTGAAGGAATTGCAACGACCTCCGTAGCCATTGCCATCACTTCCAAAACCCCGGTGTCACTCTTCGACTCCCCCAACGAGAACCACATCGCCCCCGTCAAGTGCCTCATGGCCAAATCCATCAACAAGGTAACCTCCAACATCAAAACTACTATCACTACTCATCCTTCTTTGACGGATTGTGTGGATGAAATGGAGGCGGTAAAGGTGGATGAAAATGAGTTTGACAAGTTTTTGGGTAAGCTCAAAGGTGAGACCAAGAAGCACTTCGTTCCTCTCTTGGAATAACTAGGTGAGGCCAATGACACCATTGAGTCTCATGAAGATACCATTACTAAGATGGAAGGTTATAGACGTGACCATGCCGATGAGATTATGGATATTTCCCATGCTCTTGAGGAAGATCAAGGTCTTCGTTTGACTCTTGAGGAGTCACACAACGTTGACCTTGCTAAGTTAAAGAAAGATCATGGTCATGCTCAAGTTCTTGCTCGTGTGCTTAAATCCGAGAATGTTGAACTTGGGGTTGGCCATGCTAGACTCAAGGAAGAGTTTGAGTTACTTTACAAGGCTCACAAGACCTTGAAGAGTGCTCATAAGTTTCTCAAAGAGTCTCATGATGAACTCCAAGTGAAACTAACTAAGGAGATTGCTACTTGCCCTCCTTTTGTGCTAATTGATAATGTTCATGCTACTAACCCTTGTTGTGAGCATGCTCATCTTGTTGAGGAGAATGCCAAGCTGAAAGAGCAACTTGAGAAAGGCCTTGTCACTTGCATTCAAGGTGAGAAGAATCTCAATGACCTTTTGAGCAATCAAAAGGAAGTTGTGGCTAAGGAGGGACTTGGGTTTGCACCCAAGCCAAAAAGGAAGAACACCAAGAAGAAACACAAGACCAAGCAAGCTCTACCTCTCAAAACCATCTTTGTCAAGGAGGGAGAAGGTGCTCCTAAGGATAAGAAGAATAAGATGGTTTGTGCTGGTGCCAAGAGGGGTAAAACCACTCCATCCAACAATGTTGGCGATTTTAACCCTTCTTATATTTTATGCCGTGCTAGTGATGGGCATGTTTATGCCAATTTTTTGGTTCTCCTTATGAGTACATTGAATGGTCTATTTGGGTTCCTAAGACCATTGTTACTACATGAAAGGACCCATTCAAGAATGGGTGCCTAAAAACAAGCATTGATCTTTTGTAGGAATTTGCTTCCGGTGGAGGTTCATGGTTGCTCGATAGTGGAGTGACGAATCATATGACCGGAAGCAAGGACTTGTTGGTGGACGTTCAAGCTAGTACATCTATGCCCACTCACGTCCAATTTGGTGATGCGTCAATGTCAAAGGTATTGGGTCTTGGCAAGGTGGTGATCTCTCCGAATCTAACCATTGGGAAAGTCATGCTTGTTGAGACCCTTGCATGCAATTTACTTTCCGTTTGTCAACTTTCACTCATGGGTTTTTTCTACATTCTTTGATCTTAATACCGTGGCCCTTTTGTGGAGCAAGACTCTTAAATTGGCCTATGTTGGATATGTTGAGAACGGTCTCTATGTGGTCAACTTCTCGGAGAGGCCCACTAAGACCGCAACATGTCTAATGCCTAAAGTTGACGTGGGGTGGCTTTGGCATCGCCATTTAGCCCACGTAAATATGATATTTCTGCAAAGTCTCCTCAATGGGGACCATGTTCGAGGACTAACAAATGTTAGTTTTTCTAAAGATCATGCGTGCAGTGGTTGTATCGAAGGAAAGCTACATGAGACGGCTCATAGACCGAAGAAAATTATATCTTCCAAGAGGACCTTGGAGCTCCTTCACATGGACCTCTTCGGACCTCCATATTTTGATAGTCTTGGGGTAAGAAAATATTGTTGCTAATTGTGGGTGACTATTAAGGATACACCTGGGTATATTTCTTCAAGAGGAAGAGCGAAACCCAACAAACTGTGATCGATTTCGCAAATGAAGCGCAATGCCAACATGATGCAAAAATATTGATAATTTAAGTGACAATGGAACCGAGAACTACACCTTGGATGAGTTTCTCAGTGATGAGGGGATCAAGCATCAATATTCCGCACCTTACACCCCTCAACAAAATGATGTAGCAGAGAGGAAGAACCGGACATGATGGATGTGGCAAGGACCCGGAATTCAAATCTCCATACAACTTTTGGGCCGAAGCCATCAACACCACATGCCATGCATCCAATCAGCTCTAGCTCCAAAAGGCTTGAAGAAAACTCCATATGAGATACTCACCGGTAACAAGCCCAACCTCAAGTATTTTCGGGTGTTCGGGTGTAAGTGTTTCATTCTCAAGAAAGGTGCTCGTTTGTCTAAATTCGAAACTAGAGCTCAAGAGGGCATATTTGTTGGTTATGCTACAAAGTTTCATGCTTACCATGTCTTTAACAAGTCCAATGGATTCATTGGGGAGACATGTAACGTGGATTTTGATGAAAATAGTGGCTCCCAAGTGGAGCAAAGTGGTCTTTGTGATGTAGGTGATGAAATTTCTCCTCAAGCCATAAGAAGAATTGGTGTGCGACATTTCCTACCCGTTGAGGAACCATAATGTCATTGGAACCAAATGGATCTTTAAGAACAAGGAAGATGCACATGGCATAGTCATTCGCAACAAGGCAAGATTGGTAGCTCAAGGCTACTCCAAGTCGAGGGGATCGACTACAGTGAAACCTTCGCTCCCATTGCTCGTCTTGAATCTATTCGCATGTCTCTTGCTTATGCATCTCATCATGATTATAAATTGCAACAAATGGATGTGAAGAGTGCCTAAATGGTCCTTTAAATGAGTTGGTATATGTCAAACAACCCCTAGGGGTTCAAGGATCCCAAGTTCCCCAATCATGTATATAAAATTGATAAGGCACTCTATGGCCTTAAAGAAGCCCCCACATGCGTGGTATGAGCACCTTACTAAGTTGTTGCAAGATCATGGGTTTGAAATTGGGAAAACCGCTCCCACTCTTTTTACTAAGAGGGTTAAAGGGGATTTTTTCATATGCCAACTATATGTTGATGATATTATGTTTGGTTCTCCTAACAAAGCTTGCAATGATGAGTTTGTGTAGGATTGAAAGTATGTCTAGAGGGGGGTGATTAGACTACTTGACCAAATAAAAATCTAACCTTTTCCCAATTTTAGTTATTGGCAGATTTTAGCAATTGTAGCAAGTCAAGTTCACCCTATACATGCATATCTATGAGTATTGCAGCGGAAAGTAAAGACACACATATGTAAGATGGTAGGGATAGAAAGATCAAACGCAATTTGGAGACACGAACATTTTTACCGTGGTTCCGATAGGTGGTGTTATCGTACGTCCACGTTTATGGAGACTTCAACCCACGGAGGGTAACGGTCGCAAGAGTCCATGAAGGGCTCCACCCACGAAGGGTCCATGATACGCCTCCATCGTATCTACTTTTCCAAACTCTTTTGCCCTTGTTTTGGACTCTAATTTGCATGATTTGAATGGAACTAACCCGGACTGACGCTGTTTTCAGCAGAATTGCCTTGGTGTTATTTTTGTGCAGAAATAAAAGTTCTCGGATTGACCTGAAAATTTACGGAGAATATTTTTGGAATTAATAAAAAATACAGGCGAAAGAATCAACCGGAGGGGGCCCACCCATTGGCCACAAGCCAGGGGGCGCCCCCCCCTAGGGCGCGCCCTGCAGGCTTGTGGGCCCCCTGGAGCTCCACCGACCTCAATTCCAACTCTATATATTCCTATTCGGGGAGGAAAAAATCAAGGAGAAGAGTTCATCGCGTTTTATGATACGGAGCCGCCGCCACCTCCTGTTCTTCCTCGGGAGGGCAGATCTGGGGTCCGTTTTGGGCTCCGGAGAGGGGAAATCGACGACGTCGTCATCACCAACCATCCTTCATCACCAATTTCATGATGCTCTCCGCCGTTCGTGAGTAATTCCATCGTAGGCTTGCTGGACGGTGATGGGTTGGATGAGATTTACCATGTAATCGAGTTAGTTTTGTTAGGGTTTGATCCCTAGTATCCACTATGTTCAGAGATTGATGTTGCTATGACTTTGCTATGCTTAATGCTTGTCACTAGGGCCTGAGTGCCATGATTTCAGATCTGAACCTATTATGTTTTCATGAATATATATGTGTTCTTGATCCTATCTTGCAAGTTGTAGACACCTATTACGAGTTATGATCCGCATCCCCCAGGGTGACAATAACTGGGATTCTTTCCGGTGATTACCGTAGTTTGAGGAGTTCATGTATTCACTAAGTGCTAATGCTTTGGTCCGGTTCTCTATTAAAAGGAGGCCTTAATATCCCTTACTTTCCATTAGGACCCCACTGCCACGGGAGGGTAGGACAAAAGATGTCATGCAAGTTCTTTTCCATAAGCATGTATGACTATATATGGAATACATGCCTACATTACATTGATGAATTGGAGTTAGTTCTGTGTCACCCTATGTTATAACCGTTGCATGATGAATGCCATCCGACATAATTATCCATCACTGATCCATTGCCTACGAGCTTTTCACATATTGATCTCTGCCAAGTTATTTTTCCGTTGCTACTGTTACAATCACTACAATACTGCTACTGTCACGTTTGCCATCGTTACCGTTACTTCCATACTACTTTGCTACTAAATACTTTGCTGCAGATATTAAGTCTTTCAGGTGTGGTTGAGTTGACAACTCAGCTGCTAATACTCGAGAATATTCTTTGGCTCCCCTTGTGTCGAATCAATAAATTTGGGTTGAATACTCTACCCTCAAAAACTGTTGCGATCCCCTATACTTGTGGGTTATCAAGACCTTTTTCTGGCGCCGTTGCCGGGGAGCATAGCTCTATTCTCTGAGTCACTTGGGATTTATATCTGTTGATCACTATGAAGGATCTGAATGACTCGAAAACCAAGATCTATCCCTCTACTACGAGGGGAGGCAAGGAACTGCCATCTAGCTCTGCACTTGATTCACCTTCTGTTATGAGTAAATTTGTGACACCACCACCTGCTATTGATTCTGATATGTCGCAAGTAATTGATGATGCTACTTCTACTATGCATGATGCTTATGTTTATACTTTGCTTGATAATACTGTGCCACTGGGTGAATTTCTTGATGAACAAATTGCTAGAGTCAATGCTGAAACTGATGATATTTCTGAAACTGGTGAAATTATTGAAACTGAACACTATGAGACACCTGCTAGACCTAGCTCTCCTAGATATGAATTGCCTGATATACCTGAGGGCTATGTTATGGATGGAGAGGTAGCTAGGGACTTTCTTGCTTGTAAGGATAGAGATGATCTTAAGAAATTGCTATGCAAGTGGAAGGAAAAATCTTTGAATGCTAGAATGCAATATGATCCTAAATTTGCTACTTCACCTATCTTTGTTACTGACAAGGATTATGAATTCTCTGTCGATCCTGAGTTAATTACTTTGGTTGAATCTGATCCTTTCCATGGTTATGAATCTGAAACTGTTGTGGCACATCTTACTAAACTGAATGATATAGCCACCCTATTTACTCATGAGAAAAAAATTCGTTATTACTATATTCTTAAGTTGTTTCCTTTCTCATTAAAGGGTGATGCTAAGATATGGTTTAATTCTCTTGCTCCTGGTTGTGTGCGTAGTCCCCAGGATATGATATATTACTTCTCTGAAAAATATTTTCCTGCCCATAAGAAACAAGCTGCCTTGCAGGAAATATTTAACTTTGTGCAAATTGAAGAAGAGTGTCTCCCACAAGCTTGGGGGAGGCTTCTCCAATTACTTAATGCTTTGCCTGATCATCCTCTCAAGAAAAACGAAATACTTGATATCTTTTATAATGGACTAACCGATGCATCTAGGGACCACCTAGATAGTTGTGCTGGTTGTGTTTTCAGGGAACGAACTGTTGAACAAGCTGAACTACTATTGAATAATATATTGAGCAATGATAATGATTGGACTATTCCCGAACCACCTCCAAAGCCAACCCCGAAGAAAAGAGGTATTCTATTTCTCAGTCCTGAAGATATGCAAGAGGCAAAGAAATCTATGAACGAAAAAGGTATTAAAGCTGAAGATGTTAAGAATCTACCACCTATTGAAGATATATATGGTCTTGATAACCCGACACAGGTAGTAGAGGTAAATTCTCTCCGTAGATTTGATGAAGGTGATATTCCATATAATAAGTCTGCTAGCCAATGCTTGGATGAGTTTGATAACTTTATTGTTAAGCAAGAAAATTTCAATGCTTATGTTAGTAGACAATTGAAACATAATGCTTACATGCTTGCTCGCTTAGGAGATTATATGAGTAGAACTATCAATGATCTTAAGCTTATTAGTAAACAAGCTTCCATGGTAACTACTCAAGTAGAACAAGTACTTAATGCACAAAATGATTTGCTTAATGAGATGAATGGTAAGAACAATGATCATTCTGTTAGAGTTGTGACTAGAGGTGGCAAAATGACTCAGGAACCTTTGTATCCTAAGGGCCATCCTAAGAGAATTGAGCAAGATTCTCAGAGAATTAATACTGATGCACCTAGTCGTCCCAGTAACAAAAGGAAAAAGAATGACGATAGGACTTTGCATGCTGCTAGTGAACCTGTTATAGATACACATGAAAACCCAAATGATATTTCTATTTCTGATGTTGAGACACAATCTGGTAATGAACATGAGCCTAGTGATAATATTAATGATGATGTTCATGTTGATGCTCAACCTAGTAATGATAATGATGTGGAGATTGAACCTGCTGTTGATCTTGATAACCCACAACCTAGGAATAAAAGATATGATAAAAGAGACTTCGTTGCTAGGAAGCATGGTAAAGAAAGAGAACCTTGGGTTCAGAAACCCATGCCCTTTCCTCCTAAACCATCCAAGAAAAAGGATGATGAGGATTTTGAGCGCTTTGTTGAATTGCTTAGACCTGTCTTTTTGCGTATGCGCTTGACTGATATTCTGAAAATGTCTCCTTATGCTAAGTATATGAAAGATATTGTGACAAATAAAAGAAAGATACCGAAAGCTGAGATTTCCACCATGCTTGCTAATTATACCTTTAAGGGTGGAATACCAAAGAAACTAGGAGATCCCGGAGTACCTACTATACCATGCTCTATTAAAAGAAATTATGTTAAAACTGCTTTATGTGACCTTGGAGCTGGTGTTAGTGTTATGCCTTTCTCTTTGTATCGTAGACTTGATTTAAATAAGTTGACACCAACTGAAATCTCTTTGCAAATGGCTGATAAATCAACTACTTTACCCATCGGTATTTGTGAGGATGAGCCTGTCGTAGTTGCAAATGTTACTATCCTAACAGACTTTGTTATTCTTGATATTCCCGAGGACGACAGTATGTCGATCATCCTTGGTAGACCTTTTTTGAATACTGCAGGGGCTGTTATTGATTGCAACAAGGGCAATGTCACTTTTCATGTTAATGGTAATGAGCATACGGTACACTTTCCGAAGAAACAACCTCAAGTTCATAGTATCAACTCCATTGGAAAAATTTCAACGATTATTATTGGAGATTTTGAATTCCCTCTCCCTACTGCCAAAAAGAAATATGATATACTTATTGTTGGGGACATGCATATCCCCATTGAGGTAACCTAGTGTTATTCGAAAATTCTCCGGTTCCGTCTCACTCGAAAAAAGTTTGTCAATAAGACTTCATCAACCTTATTGATGGATTCTTTTTGATGAGCATGAGATGGATGAATTTAGGAGGCACAACCTTCTGTACCCAACTTTGACTTTCTATTATTTAGATCAAATTAAGTAAAAATTCTATTTTTTTTTTCTGTTTTCTGATTTATCCGTGAAATAAAAAATGACCTGAAAATAAATGTTCTCCAAATGCCCTGAAAATGTAGAATGAATTTTTTTATGGAATATTTAAGAATTTCTGGCACTGAGAACACATCAGGGGCTGCACCAGTGGGCCACAAGCCTACAGGGCGCGCCCACCCCCCCGGGCGTGCCCCCCTGGCTTGTGGGTCCGACGTAGGCCCCCCTCACTTATTCCAGCACTCATCCACTTCGTCTTCCTCCAGAAAAAAATCCCACCATTGCTCAAACCCGTGTCCTAGCTCATCTTGCTGCCATTTTCGATCTCCTTGTGCAAAGCTCCATTTGCAAAACTGTTTTGGGGGATTGTTCTTTGGTATGTGACTCCTCCAATGGTCCAATTAGTTTTTGTTCTAGTGCTTTATATATTGCAAATTTTTGCTGCTGTGGTGACCTTGTTCTTGAGCTTGCATGCTAAATTTGTATTGTCCCAAGTAGTTTTGATGCATGATTTAGCCTCTAGGCACTTGTGGGAGTAGTTGCTATAAGTTTTGTTGAGTTTTGTTCACCTTTATTGTGAGTCACTAAAAATTTCAGAAATTTTCAGTGAAAGAAACGATGAGGAGATTGTTAAGAGGCTCTTCAAGTCGGGGCTCTAAAGAAGATGAAAATGAGGTGAAGAAGAAGTCCAAATACAATCTTTCTCGCGTCGCGGAGGTTCGGCCATGTGAATGGCCAAGTGATGCATTCTTGAGGGCGGCCGGAATTTATGAAGATTTCTATTATTTGGCAGAGAATGAAGGCATCACCGTCTTCCTCAATGATAAGTGTGACCAGTACCTCCTACTCACTAATATCTTCGTGCAAAACTTTCATTTTTATCCTAGGAAGAATCCTCCCATGGTAGAGTTTTACTTATATGATGTGCCTAAGGAGATGAAACTTTACGATTTTTGCAATGTTTGCAAAATACCTTATGAGGGCAGCATCAGTGAACCACGTCCTAGAGACATGGAGGACTTTATTGCCACAACCACTGTGGGGGAAGAGAGAGGGGTGTCAAAGGCAAGAGCAGCTAGTTTACATTTTCCTATTCTACGCTATTATTCATTATTTGCAGGGAGATGTTTAGTTGGTCGTGCGGAGAGTGGAAGCCTTAGTGCTCCCGACCTCGCCATTCTACGCCACGCTTTACTTGCCGATAGAAATTTTAGTCTGGGCGCTATGGTGGCCCAACGGTTGAACTTAAACCGTTCGAAGGGCCCCATATTCGGAGGTATCTATGCATCTCGTCTAGCCAAACACTTTAAGATACCCATTAGGCTTGACGAGGAAGAGGAAATGCTGCTACCTACAAGATATTTAGACTATGATAGTATGGTAGCACATGATTTTATTAGAAAGGATAATGATAGGAGGCTGCTTTATAACTTAGTATTCAGTCATGGTACTTGTGAGATTATTGCTCTGCCTGATTCTTCTTTGTTCGATATCCACTCAGGCAGGTATACTATTATGCCCGAGGACATCTACAGATATTGGGGTCTGGCGCAACCCCCAGCACCTGAGCCGGCACCAACCCTTGATCCGTATCGGGATCCAGTTTTTCAGTGGGAGCCACTGGAGCTCGCCAACCAAAGGAACCCTCAGTATCCTCCGGAGTATCCAGGAGATGATTATTTTCAGCCATGGCCCATTTTCAGCCATGGCCCTAGACCAACTTAGGCCAAAAGCCTAAGCTTGGGGGAGTACGTATTTCTCACCGACATTACATTCATGTTCACACACTCATCTTAGTAGTCGGTGCTTATACTTTTTCATTGCTTCATCCATGGTATTTTATTTTCTTCTTTCCGCTTTCTTCTTGTGTGTTTAATTAACCTTGAGAAAAATCCAAAAAAAAATTAGTTTCAGCTTTACCTCCTAGTTTGTTTAGTTGTAGCATTAAAAGAAAACCCAAAAAGATTTCTCGTTCTTCTTTTGCTTGTTGGGAGCTTTCCCGTGTAAATAGTTTTTCTCGTTCCTGTTTTGAAATTTCTTTTCTTTAGGTCGTAAGGAGAAGACCACAATGAAAATGTTGAGTGGCTCTCATATGCATTATTGTTTATCTTACAGAGAGCCCATATTACCTTGCCTTCTCCTTTGAGTTACTGTTTGCAGATTCCAGCTTAGTCCAATGCACGTGCACTCTTATTATTTATTCACACCGTTCGGTCGTGCAAGTGAAAGGCAATAATGACGATATATGATGAAGTGATTGAGATGGAGAAAAGCTGGTATGAACTCGACCTATTTTGTTTTTGTAAATATGATTAGCTCATCATTCTGAATTCAGCTCATTATGGATGAAACATGTTTGCAATGACAATTAGAGATTATAGTTACTCATGCCATGCTTAATTAGCTAAGAGTGTATAATGGTTCATCTTGAGTGCCAACATGCATTTTAAAATGGTTGTGATGTAGTATGATAGGATGGTATCCTCCTCTGAATGATTCAAGTGGCTTGACTTGGCACATGTTCACGCATGTAGTTGAAACAAAATCAACATAGCCTCCACGATATTTATGTTCATGGTGATTTATATCCTACTCATGCTTGCATTCAATGTTGGTTAATCTCAATGCATGTTTATGACTGTTGTCGCTCTCTAGTTGGTCGCTTCCCCGTCTCTTGCTAGCCTTCACCTGTACTAAGCGGGAATACTGCTTGTGCATCCATTTCCATAAACCCAAAGTTGTTCCATATGAGTCCACCATATCTACCTATATGCGGTATTTACCTGCCGTTCCAAGTAAATTTGCATGTGCAAAACTCTAAACCTTCAAATAATATTCTGTTTTGTATGCCCGAATCGCTCATATAGTGACTAGGGGCTGTTAGTATCTTCCATGCTAGGTGGGTTATTCTCACGATATGTGTTGATTCACTATCATTCACGAGAAAGTGGCTGGTATTCGGGATGCCCAGTTCCATGCTAAAAAATCAAATCAAAATATAATGAAACAAAACTCCCCCAGGATTGTTGTTTGTATGGACGGTACCCGTGGATTCGGCTTGCCGTGGAGTGTGATTGATTGTTGGAGGGGGAGTAAAAACTTTACCATTCTGTTTGGGAACCGCCTATAATGTATCTAGCATGGAAGATACCGAGATCTCTCGGTTGTTATGTTGACAATGAAAGCATACCGCTCAAAATTATTATTCATCTCTGTTTTAAAAACTCGAGCTCTGGCACCTCTGCAAATCAATGCTTCCCTCTGTGAAGGGCCTATCTATTTTACTTTACTGTTGAGTCATCCTCCTCTTATAAAAAGCACCAGTTAGAGAGCACCACCGTCATTTATATGCTTTGCTATTAATTGATATTGAGTATGATTGTGACTGGATCTCTTTTACCATGAATTACAATGTCTAGTCAGTCCTTGTTCTTCAGAGGTGCTCTGCATTTATGTTTTGCGGTCTCAGAAAGGGCTAGCGAGATACCATTATATCATATTGTATCATGATTGTTTTGATAAAATTGTTGTCATCCGAGATTTGTTATTATTGCTCGCTAGTTGATTATGCCATTGATATAAGTAAATAAGAGACCTAAATGTTATTGTGAATATGGTTAGTCCATAATCTTTGCTGCAAACCTGAACATCAGTTAGACATATTTACAACAACAAGATCAAACAGAGTTTGTAAAAGTTTTTCTTTGTCACTTTCAGTTTGTCAACTGAATTACTTGAGGACAAGCAATGGGTTAATCTTGGGGGAGTTGATACGCCTCCATCGTATCTACTTTTCCAAACTCTTTTGCCCTTGTTTTGGACTCTAATTTGCATGATTTGAATGGAACTAACCCGGACTGACGCTGTTTTCAGCAGAATTGCCTTGGTGTTATTTTTGTGCAGAAATAAAAGTTCTTGGATTGACCTAAAAATTTACGGAGAATATTTTTGGAATTAATAAAAAATACTGGCGAAAGAATCAACCGGAGGGGGCCAACCCATTGGCCACAAGCCAGGGGGGCGCGCCCCCCCTAGGGCGCGCCCTGCAGGCTTGTGGGCCCCCTGGAGCTCCACCGACCTCAATTCCAACTCTATATATTCCTATCCGGGGAGGAAAAAATCAAGGAGAAGAGTTCATCGCATTTTACGATACGGAGCCGCCGCCACCTCCTGTTCTTCCTCGGGAGGGCAGATCTGGGGTCCGTTTTGGGCTCCGGAGAGGGGAAATCGACACCGTCGTCATCACCAACCATCCTTCATCACCAATTTCATGATGCTCTCCGCCGATCATGAGTAATTCCATCGTAGGCTTGCTGGACGGTGATGGGTTGGATGAGATTTACCATGTAATCGAGTTAGTTTTGTTAGGGTTTGATCCCTAGTATCCACTATGTTCTGAGGTTGATGTTGCTATGACTTTACTATGCTTAATGCTTGTCACTAGGGCCCGAGTGCCATGATTTCAGATCTGAACCTATTATGTTTTCATGAATATATATGTGTTCTTGATCCTATCTTGCAAGTTGTAGACACCTATTACGAGTTATGATCCGCATCCCCCAGGGTGACAATAACTGGGATTCTTTCCGGTGATTACCGTAGTTTGAGGAGTTCATGTATTCACTAAGTGCTAATGCTTTGGTCCGGTTCTCTATTAAAAGGAGGCCTTAATATCCCTTAGTTTCCATTAGGACCCCGCTGCCATGGGAGGGTAGGACAAAAGATGTCATGCAAGTTCTTTTCCATAAGCACGTATGACTATATATGGAATACATGCCTACATTACATTGATGAATTGGAGCTAGTTCTGTTTCACCCTATGTCATAACCGTTGCATGATGAATGCCATCCGACATAATTATCCATCATTGATCCATTGCCTACGAGCTTTTCACATATTGATCTTTGCCAAGTCATTTTTTCTGTTGCTACTGTTACAATCACTACAATACTGCTACTGTCACGTTTGCCATCGTTACCTTTACTTCCATACTACTTTGCTACTAAATACTTTGCTGCAGATATTAAGTCTTCCAGGTGTGGTTGAATTGACAACTCAACTGCTAATACTCGAGAATATTCTTTGGCTCCCCTTGTGTCGAATCAATAAATTTGGGTTGAATCCTCTACCCTCGAAAACTGTTGCGATCCCCTATACTTGTGGGTTATCAGTCCACGAAGTAGAAACCTCGTCTATTCCATGTTGGCCTATGTCCATAGAGGACTAGCCTTACTTGGGGTAGATCTTCACGAAGTAGGCGATCTCCTTGCCCTTACAAACTCTCTTGGTTCAACTCCACAATCACGAAGAAGGAGGCTCCCAAGCAACACCTAACCAATCTAGGAGGCACCACCCTCCAAAAGGTAATAGATGTGGTAGTATGATGAACTCCTTGCTCTTGTGCTTTAAAAGATAGTCTCCTCAGCACTCAATCACTCTCTCACAGGTTTGGCATGGGTAGAAGAGATTGATTGGATGGAAAGCAACTTGGGGAGGCTATAAATCAAAATCCATATGGTTGGAGTGGATGATCTTGACCTCAACACAAGGGTAGGTGGTTCTCTCTCAGAAAATTGGATATGGCAAGTGGGTGTATGTCCTGAGTGCTTCTCTTGCGAGTGAGTGGTGGTGAAGGGGTATATATAGGCATCTCCAAAAATCCAACCGTTACAACATTGTTTCCCAACTCGGTGAAACCGAAGTGAAAACTCGGTTGCACCGACTAGTGCAAAATGTGGTAACTTTGGCGTTTTCGGTGAGACCAATATATGAATCTCGGTGGTACCAATATGGGTGACCTAGGCAGTTACCAAAACTCGGTGAGACCGATTTCTCAAACTCGGTGGGACTGATTCTAAGAAATTGGTTAACAGAGAGTTGGTCCAACACTCGATGAGACCGATTCTCAAAACTCGGTGAGACCGATTCTTGAAAATGGCTAACAGAGAGTTGGTCAATGGTTTTGGTTGCACCGAAAGGAATGTTGGTAGTACCGAGATGCCAGGTTTTGGTTTGGCTTTTGTCTAGGGTAAACTCGGTGGATCCGAATGGGAAGTTGGTGTCACCGAATTTAGACTTTTGGCTTTGGATAGAAGATTTGTGTGGGGAAGTGGGTGAGTATTTTTGGTGGCTAATCTCTAAGCACTTGAGAAACCAGATCATCATATTTACCTCATCCCCTTTTAATAGTATTGGCTTTCCTATGGACTAAAAAGTGATTTCTCACAAAATGTAAAATGTAGAGTCCTCATCCTTGAAGCATGGCCAATCCTATTCCTTCCTTTCCTTGGTGAGGTTCTCCACACAATCCTTTAGCCAATCCCACCATTGAACTTTTTCCTGAGATACACTTGGTGGAAATATTAGTCCAATGAAATATATGTTTTTATTAATTACCAAAACCACCTAGGGAGAAGTTGTGCTTTCAATCTCCCCCTTTTTGGTAATTGATGATAACATATAGATCAAAGCTTTGATAAAAGATATAATCAATGAATAGCATCGTCACTTTGAGAAGTATGTGATAAGCAAGAGCTCCCCCCTAAATTTGTGCATTATTTTTAATTTGCGTTTGAATGCAAATGCACAATCGATTAGGATCATGGGTCACTCTTCCATCTCACATACAACTTGGTGGTGCGCAAAAATTAATATGAATGAATTGCATAAGCACATCACACCAAACATTAAGTGAATGATCATCATATAAATATCTCAAATATAGCAAAGTAATAGCATCACACAAAAAGTATATGATCAAACACTGACAAAGTTTGCAAACGAATGATAAACCAAATGTTTTTAAACTTCAGAGAGGAACCAAAATGCAACACACTCTCTCTCGAAGCCCTATGATCTATAACTTCTCCTCCTTTGGAAAACAGTTACCAAAAAAGTTCAAAGCTATAGAGCTAATCGCCGCTCTGGGCATGATCTCCTCCATGAGACGATGAAGCTACTCCTGTGGCTGTCGAAGGAGTCGAGAGAAGAGCATCCGCAAACGCTTCGGCTGAAGTCCTCTGAGGTGGTGGAGTAGACACTGGAGGTGCAGGAGGAACCGATGGAGCTGTGGCAGGTGCTGATGAGGTAGGCTTCGTCTGTGGAGCTGGAACATTAGGAGTCCTGGACTGGGTCTTGAACTGAGTGCTAGTCCCGAGAGGTGGACTATCATCATCATCAGAGGAATGAGGGCTAGGCGCTGCATCCACTTCCTTCTTGAGTTCATCCACAGTCTTCGTCAGCCCATCCACCTTGTTGTTCATCATAGTGAACTTATCTTCCACTATCCTGTCAAGGCTTTCTTGATTGAGCAAGATGTTCTTGATATCCTTCTGCATACCCTGGATGGTGCTAATGAGAAGATCCATTTGCTCGCTCTTAGTCCTGGGAACCTGAGCACTAGTGGCTTTAGCTGCCTCTGCCTCTGCCTATGCAGTAGATGAAGTGGGATGACTGGGATCCATCACTACAACATTATCCTCAAAGTCTGGCTGAAGTGGCATATGAGGATGATCAAGTGCATATACATTCTTCTCCAGCTTGGAGTTGATGAGCATCTGAATGTAAGGTGCATATCCACAAGATCGTTTTTGATCGGCAGCTGTCCTCTTGATTGTCTCAACAATCAAATCCATCACTCTAATCCTGGTGTGGGTGTCTATGTGGTGTAGCATGTTGATGGAGTACCCTATGATCATCTTATCATCTCAAGACTTGGGCATCAAGGTATACCTCAAGATAGTGTTAGTGGTGGGTAGTCCTGCTTGCAAATGATAGATAGAGCCAAATTTATGTGAATGCACATGAGTGACTGGGATCTCCTTGTACATATTTGCCATTGAGTTGTGACTCATCTTGGCTTCAGGATAGACATCCAAGTCTCCTTCTTCTACCTGTGGGGCTCCTAAGATGGTAGCCCACTCATCAACAGTGGATTGGTACCTGACTCCCTCAGTCATCCATATGATTCTGCCATCTAGGTAGAAGTGAGCAGTCGAGTAGAACTGCATGATCATCTCATAGTTCCAGGCAGTGAACTCTCTCGCAACAAATCTCTCAATGTCAATGCACTTGAAGTTGTCCTGCACACTGAGAAAGTAATCCTGATTCTCCTTGATGTAGGCCAAGTCAACATACCTCATATCACTGACATCTGGGCTCTTGTCCAAAAGGACAGTCTCATAGAAATCCTGTTGTTCCTTGGTGTAGAATCTGTCATCTACAACAATCTTTCTCCTCGAGGCATAGGGGTTATTAGCTCTCCACATCCCCAGTCCTGCATTCTTTCTCTTCTTCATATCTTCAGCTACTGGGTGAGCATCATTGTGTACTGACAAATGTGGTCTTAGCTTCCTCAGAACTGAAAGATCATCCTCTTCTTCCATGGTGGAAGATCTCTTGTTCTTAGCTGCAAGAGGGATGTCCCTGGTAGTCTTCTTAGACTTAGAAGCTGCTGGCTTCTTGGATTGATATTGCTTGCTCTTTGATGGAGCTTGCTTGGGCATAGCATCTGCATGCAGTTTCTTCCTCTTGGATGGAGGAGCTTTGGCAGCTGGCTCTTCCTCCTCCTCCTCCTCTTCCTCAAGGTACTCTGGAGTAGATGGGTGAACAGTAGCTTTGACATATCTTGTTAATTCCCCCTTCTTCTCTCCTGCCTTCTTAGGCAAAGATTTCCTTGGAGGCTCAACAGATAATGAAGTGTTTGCCCTGGCACTCTCAGGTTCTCTCATAGTCTCAGAGCTAGCATACTCTTTCCTGACAGTCATCTTAGCTGAGGTGGCCTCTGAACCAGACTTCTTGGCAGCCTTCTCTTTCTTGTCTTGCTGCTTCTTGGCAAGAACTTCCTCTGGCACATAGTCTGAATCCTCCTCATCTGAATTCAACTTTCTTCTTGCCCTGGTGGCAGCCTTGGGCAGCCCATGAGAACTTGGGGTGGCTGGTTTTTCTTCTGAAGAAGAACTAGCATCTGGGCTTGTGCCTGAACTCATGTCAACATCCCTCTCCCTCAGATCATTCTGGCTATCATCAGAACCTGACATGCTGACCCTGTGAATAGAGTATAGAAGAGCGGAGGGGTTGAGCATCACAAAACACAGAAATTTTTCTCAAATTTGAACTTAGAATCTTAAGTTTAATCTTATGCAAAAAGGATTTCGGTTCCACCGAGTCCAAAATTTCGGAGCCACCGAGATAGACAGCTTCCTTAGTAGAGACTTGGCAGCCTTTTCAGTTTCACCAAAAAGAGCCACTCGGTCTCACCGAAGCTGTTCTCAGTAACCCTAAAACCAAAATCGGTAGAACAAATTTTTATGACTCGGTGACACCGAGATTCCATTTGCGGACGGTTAAACCTAAAAATCCATCGTTCTCTAATCTAATGGAATCTATCGAGGATGGAACTTATTCACATGGTGGGAAGAAGATGGAACTTTATCTTTTGCACATGAATCGTACGGGGAGTGCACAGAATTTGAGGCGTTACCCTAACTTGGCGATGGCCTCCTACGGCAGCGACGGCGGGGGCGATTTCCGTCCACGGCGAGGACCTCCTGTGGTGCAGACGCAGGGGAGCGAGCGAGAAGTCCGCAGACGTTGAGTGGCAGCTAGGGTTTTACGGGGACCATGGGATTTGAAGAAGTGATTTCAAAAACCGGTTCCGCTGAGTATATGTCTCCCATAGCTGTCGGTGACACCGGTTCTAAAATATCGGTGCCACCGAGTTCCTCTACTGTCAGTTGGCAGGGAAACCCGATGAAGCCGACATTATGGAATCGGTGCTATCAAGATTCACAAAATCAGATCAACCCTAGGCTTCCGTGGAACCGAGATTTTGAGGTTGGTCACACCGAGATTGCACTTGGGAGGTTTTGGAAGTCAGCTCTTAACGAAACGGAACTCCGAGTGCTCCTGACACAAAGGGTTCGAGAAGTGCTTGCTCAAATTTTGTGATAAAGCATGAATAGAATTTGAGACGAGAAAGCATAGATAGCTAGAGGGAGGTACTTAGGCATTCTTGCATATCCAATTGGCCAAAGAAAAATGAAAACCAAGTAACAACAATTGGATATCCTCGAATGAGAAAAGATATGCATACCAACATGCTCACACAATAAATTGTCAAATGAAATATGGCAAACATGCAAAACCACTCTAGTATCTATCAAGCACTTTGGCGATGACGGAGTCATCTATATATGAGTATATTGAATTAGGAGCCAATTAATAATACTTGATCATACGTCATACTCATCGTTTAAGCACAAGTGGGGTTGCCACTTTTACATAAAGCATTTAATGTGTTCACATCTTTAAGAGATGCTTTAACTCAAGTCTTAGAGTAAATCTCCCCCTTGATGTGACATCCCCCCTAAGAGGGATAAACTAACCTTGGGTTTGTCGTAGAAGACTTCATGTGGGTGAGGTAGTAGTGGATGCTCATTGGTGATGAAGATCATCTTGAGTTTGGAGCAATTCTCGTTGTTTTCTTACTCTTCTCACCTACATGGGTTAGTCCCACACAAGAGACAAATACAAGGATATCTATGGACATGGAGTGCAATGCATACATGATGATGTCCATGGATTCATTAATTACCTTGTCCCTTGCTTACCTTTGAGGGAATGTGTGACTCCTTGAACTATTGCATAAAGTTGGAGTTGATTGCAAATAGTCCTTGCCAATAATGAATGTGAGTGAATTTCATTGGCGGAGTCACCCCTCAAGAACTTCTCTAGTTCTTCTTCTTGGGGACCCACATCAAGTTGATGGGAATCCTTGGGGTTGAAGTAGCACTAGTTGAAGTAGAAATTGGAGTAGACTTGGGAACCCACTTGACCATGGCTTGGGACTCTTCTTCATATGAGTCAATCTCCTCTTGAAGCTTGTCCTTGCCCTTGAGTTTGTGGTCTTGTGGTGGAAGGTCATCTTGAGATTTTTTTCCCTTGGGAAGAGTATGTTCATACTTCTCCTTTTGGGGAACAAACTTTGGCTTGGGGTGTTGACCTTCTTCCCATTCAACTCCATTGGCGTTGAAGTAGCCAATGCCTTGGTTCTTCCAGTATCCTCCATGCTTGCATATTGCTTACATCCGGCAAGACTTTTTTAGATACATTTTTCTATAATCCCTTTCAATAGATCATTTTCTTTCTCAAGTGTAACTTGGCTAAGAGAATCATTAGCGGAATCAATAGAACTACTAGAAGCAATATCATTGGATTTATCATTTTTGTTGCTTCTAGTTGAAGAACCTTTCTTGCCTTTGTTACTAGTTTGCTTAGTCTTAACTTGTGGAATAAATGTAGACAAGAGTAGTCGTTTGGCTAGATAGGAAGAATTCTTCTTTCGGAGATCGTCATTGATAGCTTTAAGAAACTCATGTTCTTGCTCCAAATTGAGCTTCTCGAAGCGTAGCTTCTCACGAGTTCTTACAAGATCTCTATGATCTTCTAGAGTATATTCATGGGCTAACTTAAGAGTGTTTAATTCTTTAGTTAGTCGCTCTATTTCCTTCTTATCATCATCACACGACTTATCTTGACTAGCATGATCATTATCTAGCTCATTTTGACTAATATAACTAGTTTTGTCAAATAGCAAGTCATCATCTCCAAGTAAGTCATCCTCATCACTATTGAAGTCAATGTATTCGGGTTGTGATACCTTGGGGCCTTTAGCCATGAAGCAACTTCCACTCCCTTCAATTGTTGAATCAAATATGTCGTAGGAGTTGGAGGAAATGAGTGCAAGTCCGGCAACACCTTCATCTTGACTATAGTCGAAGTCGGAGTGATAGCTTCTCTCGGAGTGATTGTCGGATTCGGAGCCGGAAACCCATTCACCAACATGAGCTTGATGTCTTATTCTTGTGTAGCTCTTGGTGTACTTGTTCTTCTTCTCCGAGTCCCTACATCTCCTTGAGGGTCTTCGTTCATAACGATCATCTCTACTCTTTCTCTCTCTTTGAGACGGCTCATCTCTTGAGCTCTTTCTTCTAGGTGACTCTTCTCTTCTTTTGTGTGTGTGTGTGTGGGGGGGGGGGGGGGGGTGAACTCATTGGAGGAGTGTCCGGGCCTTCCAGAATTGTAACAATTCCGGTCACGACTAGATGAATGCTTCTCTTCGTATCTTGAATTGGAGCTTCTTTCTTTGCCTCTATTCTTGTAGAACTTGTTGAATTTATTGACCATGAGGCTTATCTCTTCATTGGTTACAAGGTTGTCACTTGATGTAGCAGGAATGTCATTTGTAGCTTTGTATGCACCGCTTGACTTGGTGTGAAGTTCTTCTTTGTCCTTGAGTGACATCTCATGAGCAACAATCTTTCGAATGACTTCCGTAGGCTTGCGATCTTTGTAGTTTGGCATCATTTGGATCAAGGTGCACACGGTGTCATACTTTCCATCCAAGGTTCTAAGGATCTTCTTGATGATGAATTTGTCAGTCATTTCTTTGCTTCATAAGCCGGCAATCTCATTGGTGATGAGAACAAGCCTAGCGTACATTTCGGCGACTCCTTCACCATCCTTCATCTTGAACTTGTCAAGTTGACTTTGTAGCACATCCAACTTAGATTCCCTGACGGATTCGGTACCTTCATGCATATCAACCAAAGTATCGCAAATTTCCTTTGCATTCTCAAGACGGCTAATCTCGTTGAATTCTTCGGGGCATAGGCAGTTGAATAGAATGTCAGATGCTTGACCATTGTATTGCAACATCTTCAATTCTTCCGTGGCCGCTTCACGATCTGGTTCCTTTCCATCACCAAAGAATTCACCTTGCAAGCCAATACGAACAACAACCCATACGACGGGGTTATGACCAAGAATATGCATTTTCATTTTATACTTCCAACTAGAAAAGTTTGTACCATCAAAATATGAATCTCTACGGTGATAATTTTCCTCACTAGACGCCATACTCTCCTAGGTTGTGAGACCAATGCAATGGAGACCAAAGCTCTGATACCACTTGTAGGATCGAAAGTATGTCTAGAGGGGGGGGTGATTAGACTACTTGACCAAATAAAAATCTAACCTTTTCCCAATTTTAGTTCTTGGCAGATTTTAGCAATTGTAGCAAGTCAAGTCCACCCTACACTTGCATATCTATGAGTATTGCAGCAGAAAGTAAAGACACCCATATGTAAGAGGGTAAGGATAGAAAGATCAAACGCAATTTGGAGACACGAAGATTTTTCCCGTGGTTCCGATAGGTGGTGCTATCGTACGTCCATGTTTATGGAGACTTCTACCCACAGAGGGTAACGGTCGCGAGAGTCCATGGAGGGGTCCACCCACGAAGGGTCCACGAAGTAGCAACCTCGTCTATTCCATGATGGCCTGCATCCACGGAGGACTAGCCTTACTCGAGGTACATCTTCACGAAGTAGGTGATCTCATTGCCCTTACAAACACTCTTGGTTCAACTCCACAATCACGAAGAAGGAGGATCCCAAGCGACACCTAACCAATCTAGGAGGCACCACCCTCCAAAAGGTAATAGATGTGGTAGTATGATGAACTACTTGCTCTTGTGCTTCAAAAGATAGTCTCCTCAACACTCAATCACTCTCTCATAGGTTTGGCATGGGTAGAAGATATTGATTGGATGGAAAGCAACTTGGGGAGGCTAGAAATCAAGATCCATATGGTTGGAGTGGATGATCTTGACCTCAACACAAGGGTAGGTGGTTCTCTCTCAGAAAATTGGATATGGCAAGTGGGTGTATGTTCCGAGTGCTTCCCTTGCGAGTGAGTGGTGGTGGAGGGGTATATATAGGCATCTCCAAAAATCCAACCGTTACAACATTATTTCCCAACTCAGTGAAACCGGAGTGAAAACTCGGTTGCACCGACTAGTGGAAAATGTGTCAACTTTGATGTTTTCGGTGAGACCGATATATGAAAGTCGGTGGTACCGATATGGGTGACCTAGGCAGTTACCAAAACTCGGTGAGACCGATTTCTCAAACTCGGTGGGACCGATTCTAAGAAATTGGTTAACAGAGAGTTGGTCCAACACTCGGTGAGACCGATTCTCAAAACTCGGTGAGACCGATTCTTGAAAATGGCTAACAGAGAGTTGGTCACTGGTTTCGGTTGCACCGAAAGGAATGTTGGTAGTACCTAGATGCTAGGGTTTGGTTTGGGTTATGTCTAGGGTAAACTCGATGGATCCGAATGGGAAGTTGGTGTCACCGAATTTAGACTTTTGGCTTTGGACAGAAGATTTGTGTGGGAAAGTGGGTGAGTATTTTTGGTGGCTAATCTCTAAGCACTTGAGCAACCAGATCATCATATTTACCTCATCCCCTTTTAATAGTATTGGATTTCCTATGGACTCAAAAGTGATTTCTCACAAAATGTAAAATGTAGAGTCCTCATCCTTGAAGCATGGCCAATCCTATTCCTTCCTTTCCTTGGTGAGGTTCTCCACACAATCCTTTAGCCAATCCCATCATTGAACTTTTTCCTGAGATACACTTGGTGGGAACATTAGTCCAATGAAATATATGTTGTTATTAATTACCAAAACCACATAGGGGGAAGTTGTGCTTTCAGTTTGCCGCACTAATGACCGAGAAGTTTGAGATGTCTATGATGGGAGAGTTGAAGTTCTTACTTGGATTCAAAGTCAAGCAACATAGAGAAGGAACCTTCATTAACCAAGCCAAATATACCCAAGCTATGCTCAAGAGATTCAAGCTAGATGATGTCTAGCCGGCCAACACTTCAATGCCAACCAAGTGCCAACTTGACATTGATCCCAACGGTAAAGCGGTGGATCAAAAGGTATATCGTTCCATGATTGGATCCTTGCTTTATCTTTGTGTATCTAGACCGGATATTATGTTGAGTGTGGGCATATGTGCACGGTTTCAAGACGCACCAAAGGAAAGCCACTTTGTGGTTGTCAAGCGAATCTTTCGATTGCCCCAAACTTTGGCTTATGGTACCCCAAAGGAGCAAGTTTTGATCTCATGAGATATTCAGATTTGAATTGGGCAAGAGGCCGTGTGGAGAGGAAGTCCACTTCTGAAGGGTGCCAATTCCTTGGTTGTTGTTTGTTGAGTTGGTCTTCCAAGAAACAAAATTGTTTTTCTCTCTCATCCACCGAAGCTAAGTATGTAGCCGCTGCAATTTGTTGTGCACAATTGTTGTGGATGAGGCAAACTTTAAATGATTACGATGTCACTTGTGACAAAGTGCCTCTTCTATGTGACAATGAAAGTGCAATCAAGATCTCCTACAATACGGTGCAACATAGCAAGACGAAGCATATTGAGATTCGTCATTAACTACTGTAGGAAGGTCCTAAGACAACACATGAATCAGAGGCCCTTCAACCAAATTGTGTGCGATGCATGAATCACAAATGTTATAGTTCTAGATCCGTCTCCAATTAAGTGAGCTGTGTGTGATGGCTGATCCATCAAGCATGATTCAGATAACAACTGCGTGTGCAATACGCGGCGTACGGTTGATCCATGTGAACTACTTGTGATGAGCCAAAATAACACAAACAATTACTCAGACAAATATGTGTGTGATAGACGGCATACAGGTCACTCGGATGAGCTGTTTGCGATCAGCCAAAACAACAGAAACGATTTGGCAGATCAAGGTGTGTGCGATAGACGACATACAAGTTACTCTGATGAATTGTTTGTGATCAGCCCAAACAACAGAAATGGTTAGCCAGATCAAGGTGTGTGTGCGATAGACGACATAAACGTCACCCGATTGAACTGCTTGTGTTCTACCCTAACAACAGAAATGGTTAGCCAGATCAAGCTGTATGCGATAGATGACATACAGATCACTGGGATGAACTATTTGTTATCAGCCCTAACAATAGAAACGGTTAGCCAGATCAAGCTGTGCGCGATAGATGGCATACAAGTCACTCAGTTGAACTGTGTGCGATTAGCAAAAAATAACACAAACGATTCGTATTAACAAGATGTGTGTGATACCCGGTAAAAAGGCGAGTAATAAGACTAGTGTTGTAAGACCGATAATAACACAGACAATTCCTTCTATTAGGCTGTATGTGTTGTTGGCAAACGGTTCCTGGTAAAGAATTATCAGTGATTGATGAAATCATCACCGACGGGTTCGGTAGTTTAATCCGTATGTGATGTGATTTTCTCAGTCTGCACACACACTTATTCTCTGTGTATAGACATCCTAATACATAAGTGACTACATACATAACATTGACACACCTCAATAGACAATTACACACATAATAACATGATTGCATAACATAATTAAGCATCCAAATACATAAGTGAATACACCCATAACATTGGCGCACCCCAATAAACTATTACATGCATAATAAACTATGAGAAACGATCATCTAATCATCTACTTCATGTGATGCTTGCTGTCACCGCTCTGCTTGTGGCTTGATCCCTCGTCGTCCTCAGGTAGGAGGTACTTCCTCATGTCAACGATCCGCCTGGACAACTCGTAGCATTTGTACACGTCCTTCGCCGCGGACTGGAGGTGATCTTCATCCAGTCTCTTCACCCAACCCTTGTGCCAGAGAACCTTGTTATTATCGGACTTAGCCTTCCTGTATTCGTAGTAAGGGTCAGTGATGGCCACGGTAAGGTCAACTAGGGATTCCTTGTCCTTCTTGGTACCATAGACCCTGTAGTGGTGGTGGATGTCGACAAGCCTTCTAGCAGGCCAAGCCCACAGTCTTGAGCACCTTTAGATCGTTGATGATGTCTAGCATAGTGAAATTGTAGTCGGGGCTGTTGACAAACCTGGTGAAACGCTCGCAAGGCATTGTGGCCAGACATTAGTGGTAGAGAAGGACGTGATGGCGCACGGACAACTAGGCGACGGCAACCTTCTGATCATGCCCGACACGACCGCCGGTGTACGCGAGGTCGAAGCCGACCGCTTTATACTTGTCATCCTCAGCAAGCAACTGCTCCATAGTATTGATGGAGTCCTCCACCACGGCCAGGTCATTGGTGTACACCACCATGAGGTCCGTCTTCCTGATGTGGGCGTCCACATGATACACGCCGAACTCCATTGGAGCGCCACTGGATATCCTCTATTTATGTGTCGTCGTGGGTGTGCTTATTGTGTTGTGTGGCACGATCGAAAGGTTGAAGAGACTATGGTTAATGTCTGTGGGTATCAATGGGGGCCGGACATATTGGAAAACCAACACGTCCGGATGGCAGTTTTTGCAGTGCGTGATTCCATCATGGCGCACGTAACTGCATCGCGGCGATGCGCGTGGCGCAACCGCATAAATATGGCACCCCAAACGTGATCATGGGCCAGCCGCAACCGCTGGCAGAGCGCGTGTTGAGGGGCGCGAGAGCAGAGCATGCGGATGGACGCAAGTGCAGAGTGCCCGGAGGAACGCAAGATCAGAGCGCCCGGAGGGACTCGAGGTCGAACCTGAGCACTTTGTACTTGTTCGCATCAAGCAACAACTCCATAATGTGGATGGAGTTCTCCACGCAGATCTGATGGTTGGAATACACCACCAAGATCTCTGTGAACCTTCTGTGCATGTCCACTACGACATGCATGGTGAACTGGCGCTCGTTGTCGGCAGCTGCTGGGAGCGCCATTGGAGCCGCGTAGGATACCCACTCTGTATTTGTGACCATGGTTGTGCTTATTAAGGTCTAGATATTAATTGTCCATTGAATATTAAGGTAAAAATAGTACTACCAATATATGAGTCTCATATGATACCATTTGAATGATTGTATCACAAATGACAGAAATATTATAAAGGTTCAAATTCCAGCATTACAAGGCTCAAGTTCTAAGATTACAAGGTTCAAACTGATATTAGAAATGAAATTGAGCTTATGTAGAAAATTTGTCATGCGGCTGTAGACGCCTGCGCTGGTTAGCTGAACATGAACATAATAGAGGTTCAAACTGATATTACAAGAAGTATCGCCACTTCAATATTTATGCAAAGGGACCCGTCACTGACATATCATGTATGGGATTGACATAAGGACTTCCGATTAGTCTGTCAATTGAAGTTCCAAAATGAAATTGAGCTTTTGCGGAGCCTTTTCCATTCTGCCATAGTAGCCGACGCTGATCAGCAAACCATTCTTTTTTGCGCGATGAACGTATGTCAAATCTCATTACCTTTAGCACACTTTCTCTCACAACAAAGAACCTGGCGAATATAATCTGCGGTAAGGTCCCTTAGTAGGAGTTCAAAGTAACTTATGAGATATGGAGATCAAGGCATTTAATGGGATGGTTATATTGCATCAGATTATCCACTACCGGGCCTAATCGTATCTGCAAAAAAGAGAGAATGTATTAGTGCTTTAACACACAAGGACCTCTTTGATTTGCAGGGTTTCTAAAATACACGAATAGGGTGACATGCCATTTTCGATCCTGCATGATTAACATGGGCGTTTGGTTACATTCTAGGAAAACATAGGATTCTTCACAAGAGGTCGGAGTGAATGGAAATTTTCGTTTGAAAACTAGAGCATATGAATCCAAATGAGAAATACTTATGGATTGTGACCACATGAATCAAGCAACCACTATAGGAAAAAAAACATCTACGTATTGAAATCCTGCAAAATTCCTTTAGAAATTGTAGTACATTCATCATTGTAAACTTAGGAAAAGGAACCAAAAATCAAACTCCCTTGTGGTTAACATTCAACAGGAAAGGACCATCACCTCGATATATAGTTTCTCCAGGCACGAAAAGCATCTTAGGAATCCGACAACTTGGTCCTGGTCGGGGCCGATAACTTTTAGTTCCAAGACCTTCACTGTGCAGATACGGGGTCGAGCTTGTCGGAATCATTTTCTCGATGACAGACGAACATACATCTTGAAAATAGAAAAAATATATTAATTTCAAGAAGGATAAGAAGGCGACTGTTGTACCTGGACGATTATGGATCCAATAACAAGTTCAGAGAATTTGATAGGCGAGTAGCTAAACACTGTCAACTTCGGCGCATAAATGACCGTGATTCTTGTTGGACCTTGTTGATCAACTATAAGTAAGTTCTCAAGTAAAGGCACATCCTCAATGACCATTTGGTGATTCACCTTGTGTGATGTGTTGCAGCACCAACAATACACACAAATTGTCCGGAGACTCATGGAGGCAATGTGGAGGCTACTCAATCCATTGATCGCCTGAAGATGAAGGTACTCGAGCGCAATACAACCGCGGAGTAGGTGCTCCATGTCTTCCTTGGGGATGCAGATGGCAACGATCTCGAGGTGCTTCAGTCGAGGGAGCAAAAGAGCAGGCTCGTCGTTAACCTGGGGGAAATGACAGTTTATGAACCGACAATGTGCAGCATTGGCGCGAGGCTCAATGCGGAGGGTGGGAGCGAGCGCATATGTCCATCATTAAATGTGAACTCCTCGAGCTGACCTAGGGCGGTCGATATGAACCACTCGTCAAGCTTGGCTCGTTCCTTGACGTTGGAATGGAACTTGCCCTTGGTAAGGACTCTGACTGGGCCACAATGCATGCCGAGGATCTGGGACAATGCATCCAAGCATTTGCGATAGCCATTGTAGAGCTTGTGCTCGTCGATGAGGCCGAGAGGGGCGCCACCGCTGGGAGAGGATGGTTGTCCACACGCCATCTTCGATTGGGAGGAGGGATGATGACTGTCAACATATCATCGGGGAGGCTGCCGATGAAGTCTAGGCCTGTCGGAGGTGCTTGTGGTTCTGGCTCGACCTGCCTCCGCATGATGGCAGCCTCATCCTCCACCTCTGGAGTCTCATCGGTAGCGACACTTTCTGACAGTAGGAGTGTAGTGGGAGGATAGGGATAATGTAGTTAGAACAGGGCAAAAGAATAGTGTATTGGTAATTAGAAGTTACTAGGTAGGAACATATTTAACACATTCAGAAAATGAAACCCCAATTGGTTGCTTAAATACTACACAATTACTTTGATATTGCTACATAAGTCAACATGCAGATACTTAAAAGAACACTTACTTCTAACAAACTCTGGACGGATGATGTCGTCGGGGAAGTTAGCATTTATCATATGACCAGGCTCTTTTAGGTGCAGTGTAATTTTAGTGCTAGCTTTCAGTACATAAAACTTAGAAATTTCTGTCCAAAGGCCCGCGTCAAAATAAGAGTGACATTCTTCATCAAGTTTGACAAAAACAACAATTGTAAATCCATGGTTTGTGTCGTGGTTTTGTCAACTCGGCAGATGTCCTCATGACAGGACTTAGGTGTGAGGCCATCGCCGCTTGGTGGCGACTCGAAGGGGTTAAGCGAGAGAGAGAGTCGGATTTACCCAGGTTCGGCCCCTCCTATGGAGGTAATAGCCTAAGTCCTGCTTTGTGTGTATTTGATGGATAGATCTTGATTACAAGGGTGCAAAATCGCTAACCTAGCTATCGAGAGGTTGTCACTTAGGGGTTTTGGCCTAGGGGCCTGCCTTTATATACAGGTCAAGCCCTAGGGTTTACAACAGAGTCCGAGTCATTTCATGACCCGTGATCTACTACATCTCTAACTTATCTTGCACCTTAAGGAAACTTTAACCGGCGTCTTTAGCTTCATGGGCTTTGAACCGCCGTCCTCCGATTGTTGGGCTGCCCAACGTCTTAGTCAGCCGCCTCCTCATGTACCTTGTACTTAGGACACGACCCACTTAATCTTGGTTGCAGAGTCGTTGACCGGTTTAACCCGACCCAGTATGGCGGGTTACACCGTGAAGTCATATCCCCGACATTAGGCCCCAGATTAACTTGAATCCATTCATGTCAAGAAATCTTTCCTTCCTGTGGCGGCTCATCGTTGGGTTGCACCTTCTACAGATTTCATAACGCCGGCTTGTTTTGCTACTTCACCTGTCATCTTCCCAACGTTCATTTTTGTGACGTCATTCTTGCTGACCGTTGTTCTTCAAAGTCATCATAACGTATCTCTTCGAAAACTGCGCCAGATCTTAGTGGGCGCGAAAATCGAGGCGTGCTTGTAGCCACAAATTTACCGTGGTCGCTTCGTTTTTCTCGGTGCCGCATCACTTTCTTATTCTTATAAATAGGCCCCACTTGGACTCCACAGTAACTTTTTCTCATCGTCTTCCTCCTCTTGCTTCTCCGCTGTCCGAGCACCATTAGAGCTCCTAGGGTGACTTCGAAGTTTTCCATTGCCAGCACCATTAAACCCTCTTGCGGCCGCTGGAGCGAGCTTGCTCATCTTCGTCCCCATTCCGACACCATCTAGTACATATCCCCGCCACTTAGGGTTTTGGTATTCTCGATGTTCTTGCCGCCCCCATAGTGTTCATTCGAAACTTCACCAGTAGATCCGCACGTCGTCCACTCGTTGCGGTGTATTCCTAGAACGCCATCTGCTCTATTTTTCTTGTAAGCAGATCTAAAACGAACCACCAAGGGTTATCCTTTGGATTACTGTAGTTTCGGTCATCCCGTCAGCTAGAACACATATCTCTGTTTTTCTTCGTTTAATTAGATCCGCCTGGGGAGGAATTTTCATAGAAATTTGTTTGTGACCCACTGTTTTGCTAAGTGTCAAAGGTATCCTTTTGGCTTCCTCAAATTTCGCCGGCTTATAACAATACTTCAATATAGGCGACTCATAATCTGCTTCGGCTTATCTTTTTTACTATCCCTGTAGCTATTGCATGACCCGCCATGGCTCCGAAAAACTCCAAAGTTTGTAATTGGTCAAAGAGCAAAGAGTCCAAGCTTACCTTGGAGAACCTGGTGGATCAAGGCTTCTTGCCGGCTCGAGAAACTATAAAATGGCGAGCTCCCGAAAAAGAGCCATTCCCACAACCACAACTGGGAGAGGTTGTGGTTTTTACTGATCACTTGCGCAGAGGCTTCCGCCCTCCTGGCTCAAAGTTCTTTAGGGATCTTTTACACTTCTTCAAGCTCAGGCCTCAGGATATCAGTCCAAACTCTATGACAAATATCTGTCAATTTCAAGTTTTGTGTGAAGTGTACCTCCAGATTGAGCCGTCCGTGACTCTGTTTAGAGAGATCTTTTATCTCAACCGCCAAACAGAAACAAAGAATGGTGCCTCCTGCGAGCTTGGTGGTGTTTCCATTCAGAAAAGGAAGAAAAGTGCCTTCCCAGAATCTAAGTTGGCGAGTCATCCAAAAGGGTGGAACAAAAGCTGGTTCTATTGCAGAGATACTTCTCCTGAAGGGGAAAATCCCTTGCCGGGTTTTAGGTTGGAAAGACTTAGCGATAAGGAAGAATTCCCAGGCTGGCCAGATGATGAAGAGAGAGCTCCCTTGGCACCTTTTCATGCAAAACTGAAGGCCCTGACCGCTCATGGTCTAACCGGAATAGATTTGATTCGCTGTTGGTTAAAATGGTGGATCCAACCCGTCAGTTTAAGAGACGGCTTAATGTGTGACTATTCGGGCGCCTCAAATGATCCTCAGAGGTTCTCTCGTGAGAACCTTACTGACAACGCTCTTACCAAAGAAACAAAGAAGTTTTTCTTTGATTCCAAAGAGCTGTGCAGCGTCACCGGCTTGGGTCTGTTCTATCTCCTTAATCCGCCGCCTAAGGTACTAATCGTTGTCATTGTCCTTCGTCGGTGTTTATTTTTAACTCGTCTCTCAACTCATCATATATTCCATGTGCTTTTAGGCGGATTCTGACTTTTGGAAAGTTGTTCCTTCAACCTCTGTTCCTGCTACGGGTAAAAAGAATGCCCCGGTCTCCGTGTCATCTTCGTAGGAGGTATCTGAGGTAGAACTTGACTCTCTTGGCCGCCTGTTTAACGAATTTGCTAATGCACCTTCTTATCAGGGCGACTCAGAATTTAGCCAAGTCAGTGAAACTGAGGTAACTCCAATTTCTCCCAGTCCTTCGGAAATGCTTGTTCCTCAAAGACCAAGACGAGCCGTTCAGAAAATTAAATCATCACACTCAGAAGCTCACTTGGCTCCTGATTTTCTTTTGAAGAACACACAATTTGCCAGCTCGTCAAAGCGAAGGCTCGGAATGATGAACACCCTATTTTTTCTCATGCGCCGCCGGCTCGCAAATCACGCCTTGAGGTGCCCATAGTCCAACTAAGTCGTGCCCCAGAGCTGGTTCATTTAGACGACCTCTCAGTTCTTCAAATTCCCATTGTCAGGATTCTCCTTCATCATCAAGTGACTCAAGCACGTCAGAGCTTCCCCCTTTTAATATCAATCACGGGTAAGTTTTTTACTTTTGCGAAGTCCGTATTGTACTCTTCATCGTTTTGATCTCAACTTGTGATATCTTTTGTTGTGCTAATAATCCAGGGCCAAAGCTGTTGTGTCCAAACAGAAAGGCGAGTCATCTTCTGCACCAACAAGCCAGAAGATGCCAATTCTACTAAAGATGACTCCAATGGTTGATTCTTCTGTTGAAAAGGAACTTGATGCGAGGGTAGAGCCGGAGGCTGCCACTGACATGTCCGGAATAAATGAGCCGATTTTTATGGATACTGCTCCTGAGATTGAGTCACACCTCTTTCCTTCCAAATCAACTTTCGTAGATAAACTTCTGGCGTCATCTAACCACAACGCTCCTGAGATTGAGTCACACCTCTTTCGTAGATAAACTTTTTATGGATACTGTTGTTGTATTTGTCAAAGAAAATTTGCAAGCCCCCACTGCTCCCACTTCCTTAGCCAAAATTGTGAGCCAGGATGAGTCGACGACTTTGGATAAGGGAAAGGCCACAATGGAATTCCTGGATTTATCCATACTTGGTGTTGAAGACCTGTATCAAGAGTACTTGACCCGGCTGTCTGAAAGCCGGGAAATTGAGAAGAGCATGATAAATGCTATGAAGGAAAAATATGAGGTAATCTTCTCATTTACCATTGTCCTGCATATTACCATTAGCTTCCAAAGACCATCTTGTTATGATAAGCTGGTTTTATAGAGTAATATTAAGGCCTGTAGTAGCCCTGTAGCCCCCAAGCGCCGGCTCATCTCATTGAGATGAGTCGGGTCTTTTTAAGATAAAAGAAATTTGACCTGTAGCCCCCAAGGGCCGGCTCATCTCATTGAGATGAGTCGGGTCTTTTTAAGATAAAATGATTTCGACCTGTAGCCCCCAAGGGCCGGCTCATCTCATTGAGATGAGTCGGGTCTTTTTAAGATAAAAGAAATTCGACCTGTAGCCCCCAAGGGCCTGCTCATCTCATTGAGATGAGTCGGGTCTTTTTAAGATAAAAGAAATTTGACCTGTAGCCCCCAAGGGCTGGCTCATCTCATTGAGATGAGTCGGGTCTTTTTAAGATAAAAGAAATTTGACCTGTAGCCCCCAAGGGCCGGCTCATCTCATTGAGATGAGTCGGGAATTTTTAAGATAAAAGAAATTCGACCTGTAGGAGCGAACATGGCGCTTGCTCGGGCAAAAGCTTATCTGCCAGAATTGGATGTGGAGCAGCTGAAAGGCGGCTTCCCAGAATATAACTTGATGGGCCAGCCTTTACCCGTGAAGATTATGCCAAGTGTATTTCGGAGACCCGGCCACTGGCGTCTTTGATAGCTGACGGGGTAGATCTTTCAAAGTATCATCCAACCTACACCACTAATAATGAACGCATCAGCATGCCCAAGGACGAGCCGTCTGACTTGGTGCCGCCTCACCGTAAGACAACTTTTGCCCCTGACATTGACGCGTCAGCTCTTGTTGAAGGGCTACGAATTTTGAATCTGTGCTCTCTATTCGTTGGCAATAGAAGGGCCAGCAGGTTGATGATGACGTTGAACCGGCGGGGTCAGATCCATAGGCGGATGATGATAGTCCTTGAAGATGGCTTGGAAGCTGGATGAGTCGCCTCGTCAGATGAGCCCCCTGGTGTAAGAAACTTTTGTGAAGGATTTATGTGGCTCTACTATGGCCCTATAATAGGAGTAGCACTCTTCATAACTTTGAACCTTGCTTCGTCGTGCTATCATGCATGTTGGCGGCTTCTGCCAATGCTAAAATCTGATATGACTAGCTTCTTATTAATATGCTCACGATTTTGTTTGATTCCCGCATCTTCCTTGCTTAATTTTCGACAATTTTTGTTCATAAAGCAAATCTGGAGTAAGCTGGCAACATAGCTTGGTCCTGCGGAACTCAAGTCAATTGATTCTTCCCTTTAATAATATTGAAGACAGATGATCCGGAAACTGGTCATGATATGAACTTAACTATGTAACCCGGCCATCCAAATGTAAGCCGGTGGCAAACAAAGTACCTAAAAAAACACAAGTATATATATATTTGAATAATCTGGCTCAATGAGACTAAAAAAAAGAGACTGGCTTTCGAGGCTCAAGTCTTGCTTCCATGAAGCGGGAATAATAACCCATGGTTTTTCCTAGCTTTCTATATGCCGGCTCTCACATGACTCAAGCCAATGTTTTAACCTTAAAAGTTCAGGGTCCAGAAAAGGATTAACTTTTTAAGAGTACACGAGGTCATCTGATCGGAGTCGCATCAAACATACAGGCAGGTTTAACCATATTTTAGTGGCGTCTTTGCCGGGTCAAGAGAGTGAGAAAGCTAAACTCGATGAGTTGGAAGCCCCCAAGTGACCTATGTTTCAAACAATAAAGACTCATGCTCAATTTATAAGCTGAAACGGTAGAGGCCCCGAGTTTCGGGGATGCTGGCTTTATTATATTTGAACATAAATAAGTATATACAGAATAGTGCAGGGGGGGGGGAGAATTGCAAAAGGTGAGCCGGTGGCCTCTAAGTGTAATAAGGCCACAGGTGTGCAATATTCCAGGGCCGGGTTGTTTCCTCCTGAGAAGTGTATGAATCCTCTCGTAAGTCGACCAGGTAATACGAGCCATTGTTGAGGTTCCGAATGATGACGAAAGGACCTTCCCAAGGCGGGGAGAGCTTTTGAATCAGGCGAAGAACTAAGTCGCCTTCTTGAAAGGTACGGCTTCGGACTCTACGACTATGATAGCGACGTAGATCTTGCTGGTATATTGCAGATCTGGCCACTGCTAAATCACGTTCCTCTTCCAAGGCATCCAAGGAGTCTTGGCGTGCTTGCTCATTATCTTCCTCAACATAAGCAGTCATCCGCGGCGAGTCATGACGAATATCGCTTGGGAGAACCGCCTCCGCTCCGTAAACCAGGAAGAAAGGAGTGTATCCTGTGGATCTGTTGGGCGTTGTTCGAATGCTCCAAAGTACTGAGGGGAGTTCTTCTACCCAATAGTCCGGCGTTCACTCAAGGGGTGCCATGAGTCGGGGTTTTATTCCTCGCAAGATCTCTTGGTTGGCTCTTTCAGCTTGCCCGTTGGACCGTGGATGTGCTACCGCTGCTAAATCGAGCCGGATGTGCTCCCGCTGACAGAATTGCTCCATGGCTCCCTTTGATATATTTGTACCATTGTCAGTGATGATGCTGTGAGGGTAACCGAAACGGAAAATCAGCTTCTTTAGATATTTGACTGCGGTCTCTTTGTCGCAACTGCTGACCGGCTCTGCCTCAACCCATTTGGTAAACTTATCAACCGCCACTAGTAAGTGGTCCTTTTATCAGAAGACGGCTTGATTGGACCAACCATATCTAGCCCCCAGACTGCAAATGGCCAAGTAATTGTTATCATATGCAATTCCTGAGCACATGAGCCTGTCGATTAAACTTTTGGCACCCATCCCACTTGCGCACAATCTCCTCGGCATCGGCATGACCGTCAACCAATAAAACCCATGCCGAAAAGCCTTGGCCACCAATGATCGTGAGCCGGCATGGTGCCCGCAATCGCCAGAATGAATTTCATTAAGTATTTCCTGCCTTCCTCAGGCGAAACACACCGTTGAAACACGCCAGTGCTACTCCGGCGATGTAACTCGCCATTGACGATTGTCATGGACTTTGATTGCCGGAGGATTTGACGAGCGTCGACTTCATCTTCTGGGAGCTCTCCTCGGGTCAGATAAGCCAAATATGGCACAGTCCAATTAGCGGTAATGTGCAGAGCTGCCACCAGCTGCGCCTCCGGGTCAGGGATAGCTATGTCCTCCTTCGATGGTAACTTGATTGATGGGTTGTGAAGGACATCCACAAAGACGTTAGGCGGCACCGGTTTTCTTTGGGAGCCAAGTCTAGATAAAGCATCAGGCGCCTCATTGAGCCGGCGATCTATATGATCGACCTGATAACCTTGGAAGTGACCCGCCACATCAGAGACCGCTCGCCGATAAGCCGCCATAAGAGGATCCTTAGAGTCCCAAGGCCCTGAAACTTGCTGTGCCACTAGATCCGAGTCGCCCAGACATCTGACCCGGCTAAGATTCATCTCTTTGGCTATCCAAAGCCCATGTAGGAGTGCTTCGTACTCAGCTGCATTGCTAGTACACGGGAACATGAGACGTAAGACATAACAAAATTTGTCACCTTTTGGAGAAGATATCACAACTCCAGCCCCCGAGCCTTCCAGCTGTCTAGACCCGTCAAAGTGTATAGTCCAATACGTGATATCTGGCCTATCCTCTGAAACCTGTATCTCAGTCCAGTCGTTGATGAAATCCACCAATGATTGAGATTTAATGGCGGTTCGGGGCATGCACTTCAAGTGGTGGTCGCCAAGCTCAATAGCCCACTTGGCTATTCTTCTCGTGGCCTCTCGGTTTTGTATGATATCACCAATAGGTGTCGAACTAACCACAATTATCGGGTGTTCCTGGAAATAATGCTTCAACTTCCGGCTTGCCATGAAGATCCCAAAAACCAGCTTCTGCGAGTGTGGGTATCGCTGTTTGGATAAGGTTAAGACTTCGCTGAAGAAATAAACCGGATGCTGGACCGGATATTCCTTACTCTCTTCTTTTCGCTCGACCACAACTGCAACACTTACCACCTTGGAGTTGGCTGCAATGTACAGGAGCATAGGCTCTTTTTCCATGGGAGCAGCCAAGACGGGCGGGTTAACAAGCTGCTGCTTGAGTGCTTCAAAAGCTATCGGCTTCGTCTGTCCACTTGAAGTCGCCCGATTTCTTTTAACAACTGGTAAAAAGGGGTCGCCTTTTCTCCTAGGCGGCTTATGAAACGTCTTAAAGCCGCAATGCGTCCAGTGAGCCGCTGAACTTGGCTCACGTTCGCTGGCTCGGATAATGATGTTACGGCCTTGATCTTGTCCGGGTTGGCCTCAATGCCACGCTCAGAGACCAGAAACCCTAACAGTTTTCCTGCGGGAACGCCAAAAACGCATTTCGCCGGATTGAGCTTCATCTTGTATCCTCGAAGATTGTCAAAGGTTTCCTTGATGTCATCCAAGAGTGTTTCCTTCTTCTGAGATTTTACCACGATGTCATCAACATAGGCATGATCATTACGCCCGATTTGTGGTTTAAGGAAATTCTGAACACAGCGCTGGTAAGTCGCCTCGGCGCTCTTGAGCCCAAAAGGCATAGAGACATAGCAGAAAGCTTTGAAGGGAGTGATAAAAGCCGTCTTTTCTTGGTCCTCAATAGCCATCTTGATCTGATGATAGCCAGAGTATGCATCCAAAAAGCACAAACGCTCGCAACCTGCCGTAGAATCAATGATCTGATCAATACGTGGAAGGGCGAAAGGATCCTTGGGACAAGCTTTGTTGAGATTCATGTAGTCAACACACATGCGCCTAGTGCCATTCTTTTTCAAAACAAGCACCGGGTTAGCCAACCACTCAGGGTGAAAAACTTCCACAATAAACCCGACAGCTAGGAGTCGGGACACTTCCTCTCCAATGGCCTTACGTCTCTCTTCATTAAAACGACGGAGGTACTGGCGCACTGGCTTCATCTTGGGGTCCACATTAAGGTGGTGCTCAGCAAGTTCTCTCGGAACTCCAGGCATGTCAGATGGCTTCCATGCGAAGATGTCCCGATTCTCACGGATGAACTGGATGAGCGCGCTTTCCTATTTGGGATCCAGACCGGTCCCAAGAGTGAACTGCTTGGATGAGTCGCCCAGGGTGAAGTCAATCTGCTTCGTATCTTCAGCCGGCTTGAACTTGAGCTCGGGTTCCGACTCAGTATTGGGTTTCTTGAGTGGGCTCATGTCAGCCGGGTCAACATTGGCAGTGTAGAATTTCAGCTCCTCTGCCGCGCAAGCTGACTCGGCGTAGGCCGCATCTCCTTCCTTGCATTCCTGGGCTATCTTCCGGTTTCCATCCACAGTTATGGTCCCTTTGAGTCTGGGCATCTTGAGTTTGATATAGACGTAACACGAGCGGGCTATAAATGGAGCGTAAGCCGGCCGCCCAAAGAGAGCATGATAAGGGCTTTTTATCTTGACAACTTCAAACGTTAATGACTGGCACCTGTAGTTGAATTCGTCTCCAAAGGCAACATCGAGCTTAATCTGCCCGATTGGGTAAGCCGACTTTCCAGGGACGATCCCATGAAAAATTGTTGTCGAGGGAAGCAACGTGCTCTTTGACAGATTCATTCGACGGAACGTCTCGTAGTATGATATGTTTATGCTGGTGCCTCCATCCATTAGAACCTTGGACAGAGTGTATCCTCCAACTTGCGGTGCTACCACCAAAGCCTAGCCGCCCGGATTATCAACCCGGGGGGGGGGGATGATCCTCTCTGCTCCAGGTGATCGCGTGTTCGGACCAGTTAAGGTACCTAGGGACCGCCGGCTCAGCCATGTTGACAGCTCTGCTTTTTACCTTGCTATCCCGCTTGCAGATGTTGGTGGTGAACATGTGGTATTGACCACAACTTAGCTGCCTCGGATGTTTCTGAAAAATACCTTGTTCATCATGCCGCTGGAGCTCCGTTGCTGACCCGCCACGTTCCTTGTCAGAGTCGCTGAGGGCTCCGGAAGCGGGTAGCAGCTGCGCTGCCGTGCTTACCACAGCATGAGCCGAGACTTGCTGAGGGATGTCACGACGCTCCTCGCTAGTCCCCGCTCCGAGCGGGACTCCAAGCTTAGAGTCCGGGTCGACGATGATTGCCTTTTCGACGGTTGGCTCGTTCGGAGGATCGATCCGCCGAGAAGCTCTGACAACATTGTGACCTCGGCCGGCTCGATGCCAGCCGGATTGAGTACGCCGAGCCGGCTCGACGATGTTGGAGCAGATGTCCGTCTCGGGCACCGTCGCGCCGATCTTGCCGATGAAGACTTGGATCTTGCCGAAGGGGACCCGGTACCCGTACTCAACTGAGTCGGCGTCGGGGCCCCAACAAGAGTTGTCGATGTAGATCTTGCCGCGGCAGCTCCTGGTCATGCGACCGACAACATAATTTCCGAACCCTGGAAGGGCTCCCTTCGAGAACACAACTCTATCGGGTGAGTGCCCCATGGTGGGCGCCAACTGTCATGGTTTTGTCAACCCAGTAGATGTCCTCATGACAGGACTTAGGTGTGAGGCCATCGCCGCTTGGTTGCGACTCGAAGGGGTTAAGCGAGAGAGAGAGAGAGTCAGATTTACCCAGGTTCGGCCCCTCCTATGGAGGTAATAGCCTACGTCCTGCTTTGTGTGTATTTGATGGATAGATCTCGATTACAAGGGTGCGGAATCGCTAACCTAGCTATCGAGAGGTTGTCACTTAGGGGTTTTGGCCTAGGGGCCTGCCTTTATATACAGGTCAAGACCTAGGGTTTACAACAGAGTCCGAGTCATGTCATGACACGTGATCTACTACATCTCTAACTTATCTTGCACCTTAAGGAAACTTTAACCGGCGTCTTTAGCTTCATGGGCTTTGAGCCGCCGTCCTCCGATTGTTGGGCCGCCCGGCGTCTTAGTCAGCCGCCTCCTCATGTACCTTGTACTTAGGACACGGCCCACTTAATCTTGGTTGTAGAGTCGTTGACCGGTTTAACCCGGCCCAGTATGGCGGGTTACACCGTGAAGTCATATCCCCGACAGTTTGTGTTCAGTAAGACATCCCCCGAGTCTTCAGTTATGTAAAGGCCAAGATTTTGTACTATAGTTTTTGCAAGGCAAGGGATGTACTACAAGAAATGATAAGATTGTTAAAGAACAGGGTAACATGCTAATATGAGAGTAATTAAAATAATAATACATCAATTCAAATCAAAGGACAAAAAATTATAAATAAACAGATAATGTAACTATGATGTCATGCAGATATGAGAGTAATTAAAATAATAAGACATCATTAATTTGCCTAATATAGAAGAAAAAAATTCCCTTTGTCGTATATGGTGCATGTGGCACCTTTTATCCAAATGTAGCAATATATAGTACATGTTCAGAAAAGTAGGACATGCCAACTGAGGTAGGGTGAGATTGCACATATCGTGTGCTTCATGAAGTCATCTGGTACGGTGAGATGGAACTCCTTGGCTATCTGGCCGAGGTCGCATAGCCCTAATGTGTCCTTGCACTATACGCTCTATGAATGAAAATCCTCGAATCAACTAGAAGAAAATTGAATCCACGACTATTTCGGCCGGGTGATTAAAAGGGGCAGACGGACTGGGATAGGAAATGAGTAGATATTTCAGTAAATTATTTACCTGGTTCTCTGTGAGCAAAAAAACAGTACCAAAGATTCCCCAATCGGGCGGAGCTGGGTCGATGACGAGCAGCGTCGAGGAAGTCAGTGTCGATAGTTCATGGCAAGTGATACGTCTCAAACATATCTACTTTTCCAAACACTTTTACTCTTGCTTTGGACTCTAATTTGCATGATCTGAATGAAACTAACCCGGACCGATGCTGTTTTCAGCAGAACTACCATGGTGTTATTTTTCTACAGAAATAAAAGTTCTTGGATTGAGCTGAAAATTAATAGAGAATTATTTTGTTATATATAAAAAATACTAGTGAAGGAACCAACAAGTGAAGACCCACCAGGTCGCCACAAGCCAAGGGAGCGCGCCTAGCCCCCGGGGCGTGCCATGGTGGCTTGTGGGCCACCTGGCAGGCCTCTGACACCCATCCTGTGATATAAGGTGTCTTTTGCCCTAGATAAAATAAGGAAGAAAGATTCATCGTGTTTTAGGAGACGAACCTACCGCCACCTCCTGTTCTTCCTCGGGAGGGCTGATCTGGAGCCCGTTTGGGGCTCCGGAGAGGGGAATTCGTCGTCATCGTCATCACCAACCCTTCTCCATCAACAATTCCATGATGTTCACCCTCAGGAGTGAGTAATTCCTTTGTCTTGCTGGATGGTGATGGGATTGGCTGAGATTTTTCATGTAATTGAGTCAATTTGTTAGGGCTTGATCCCTAGTATCCACTATGTTCCGAGATTGATGTTGCTATGACTTTGCTATGCTTAATACTTGTCATTAGGGCCCGAGTGCCATGATTTCAGATCTGAACCTATTATGTTTCTATGAATATGAGAGTGTTTTGGATCCTATCTTCTAAGTTGTATGCACCTATTATGTGCTATGTTCCGTAGACCCCAAAGTGACAGAAATTGGGATCATCTCCGGTGATGGCCGTTGTAAGAGGAGTTCATGTATTCACCATGTGTTAATGCTTTGTTTTGGTTCTCTATTAAAAGGAGGCCTTAATATCCCTTAGTTTCCCTTTGGACCCCACTGTCACAGGAGGGTAGGATAGAAGATGTCATGGAAGTTCTAATTGTAAGCACATATGAGTATATACATAATACATGCCTACATTACATTGATGAATTGGAGCTAGTTCTATATTTCTCTAGGTTGTGACTGTTACATGATGAATGTCATCCAAATCAAATATCCATCACCAATCTATGCCTACGCTTTTCGCATATTGATCTCCGTTAAGTTACTTTCACTACTTCTACTATTACAATCATTACAATTTGCTATTTTCTACTGTCTCTATTACTACTATTACTGTGCTACTAAACACTTTGTTGTAGAAAAGATATCTCCAGGTGTGGTTGAATTGATAGCTCAACTGCTAAGGCTCATAAATATTCTTTGGCTCCCCTTGTGTCGAATCAACAAATTTGGGTGAAATGCTACCCTCGAAGATTGTCGCGATCCCCTATACTTGTGGGTTATCAAGACCTTCTTCTGGTGCCGTTGCCGGGGAGCATAGCTCTATTTATTGAGTTCACTTGGGATATATATGGATCACTATGAAGAATTTGAAAGACGTAAGACCAAGATCATACCCTCTAGGACGAGGACAGGTAAGGAATTGCAATGTAGCTCTGCACTTGATTCACCTTCTGTTTTGAGTAAGCTTGCAACACCACCACCTGTTATTCAATCTGATATGTCGCAAGTAATTGATGATGCTACTTCTGTTTTAAATGAAACTCGTGACGATGCTAGTACTTTGCTTGATGAATCTGTGCCACTGGGTGAATTTATTAATGAACAAATTGCTAAGTGTAGAGAACTTTAGAATGCTGAAATTGATGAAAATTATGATTCACCTATTATGTCTAGATCTCCTGCTAGAATTGAAATGCCTGATGTACATGATGGCTATGTTATGGATGGGGAGATAGCTAGAGACTTTCTTGCTTACAATGATAGAGATGATCTTAAGAAACTATTGAGTAAACTGAAAGAAAAATCTATGAGGGAGAAAATGAAATATGATCCTAAGTTTGCTACTTCTCCTATAGATGTTACCGATAAGGACTACGAATTCTCTGTTGATCATGAGTTAATCACTTTGGTAGAATCTGATCTTTTTCATGGTTATGAATCTAAAACTATTGTGGCACACCTTACCAAATTAAATCCTTAAGCTTTTTACCTTCTCGCTAAAGGGTGATGCTAAGAAGTGGTTTCATACTCTTGCTCCTGGTTGTGTGTGTAGTCCCCAAGATATGATATATTACTTCTCTAAAAAATATCTTCCTACTCACATAAGGAACAAGCTGCTTTACATGAAATATTCAACTTTGTGCAAATCGAAGAAGAGAATCTCCCTCAAGCTTGGGGGAGGCTTCTCCATTTACTTAAAGCTTTGCCTGATCTTCCTCTTAAGAAAAATGAAATACTTGATATCTTTTATAATGGACTAACCGATGCTTCTAGGGACTACCTAGATAGTTGTGCCAGTTGTGTGTTCAGGGAACAAGCTGTTGGGCAAGCTAAAGAACTATTGAATAATAGTTTGAAGAATGCTAATGATTGGACACTTCCTGAACCACCTCCTGAACCAATTACGAAGAAGAGAGTTATTCTATTCCTCAGTCGATAAGATATGCAAGAAGCCAATAAATCTATGAAATAAAAGGGTATTAAAATTGAAGATGTCAAGAATTTATGACCTATTGAAGAAATACATGGACTTGATATCCCTACACAGGTAGTAGAGGTAAATTCTATTCGTAGATTTGATGAATGTGATATACCTTACAATAAAACTTCTAGTCAATGCATGGATGAATTTGATAATTACATTGTTAAGCAAGAACATTTCAATACGTATGTTAAGGATCAATTAAAATGAAATGCCATGATGATTGATCGTTTGAGTGTCCTGATGTTTAGAATTGCTAATGATGTTAAAGGTTTGGGTAAGCATTCATCGATGGTTCACACTCAGTTAGAACAAGTTGCTAAGTCACAAAATAATTTGCTTACTGAAATGAATAATAAATTGAATAATCATGTTGTTAGAGTTATGACTAGTGGGGGTAGAATGACGCAAGAACCCCCTATATCATGACATCCTAAAAGGATTAAACATGATTCTTAGAACATTAATAATAATACACCTAGTTCGTCTAAGAAGAAAAAGAAAAAGAAAAACGATAGCACTTTGCATGATTTTAGCAAACCTATGGTAGAAAAACCTTCCGAGAATGATAATGATGTTTCTATTTCTGACGCTGAGACACAATCTAGTAGTGAATATACACCTAGTGATAATGAAAATGAAGATGTTCATGTTGATGCTCAAACAGATAATGATAAAGAACCTGATAATGAGGTGGAAATAGAACCTGCAACTGATCTTGATAACCCACCTTTTGAGAATAAACATTATGATAAGAGGGATTTCATTGCTGGAAAACATGGTAAAGAAAGAGAACCATTGGTTCAAAAACCCATGCCGTTCCCTTGTAAGCCTTCTAAAAATAAGGACGATGAAGAATTTGAGCGCTTTGTTGAAATGCTTAGACCAGTATTTTTGCGAACACGTTTGATTGATATTTTAAAGATGACTCCGTATGCGAAATACATGAAAGATATTGTCACTAATAACAGAATATACTTGAAGCTGAAATTTCCACCATGCTTGCTAATTACTCTTTTGAGGGTGGAGTTCCTAAGAAATTGGGAGATCCAGGGATACCTAATATACCTTGCTCCATTAAACAAAGTTATGTTAAATCTGCTTTATGTGATTTAGTAGCCGATGTTAGTGTTATGCCTTTCTCTTTATATAAAAGACTTGATTTGAATAAGCTTACACCTACTGAAGTATCTTCGCAAATGGCTAATAAATCCACTCCTATAAATATTGGCATTTGTGAGGATGTCCCCGCCGCGGTTGCAAATGTTACTATCTTAACGAATTTTGTTATTGAGATGCCCGAGGACGACAACATGTCGATTATTTTTGGTAGACCCTTTTTGAATACTACAGGGGCTGTTCTTGATTGCAACAAAAGCAAGGTTACTTTTCATGTCAATGGTAATCAACACACGATATATTTTCCAAAGAAACAAAGTATGGCGAATAATATCAATTCTATTAAGCAAATTGCAACTATCACTATTGGGGAGTTCAAAATTTCTCTCCCTACTATCAAGAAGAGATATGATATTCTTATTATTGGGGAAATGCATATCCCCATTGAGGTAACCTAGTGTCATACAAAAAAAATTCGATTTCATGTCAATCGAAAACAGTTCGTTCATAAAACTTGACCAACCTTATTAATGGATTCTTTTTTAGAAGCATGTGGTCGATAAATTTTATCACATTTTTTTCCAATTTTATGAAATTTACATGCAATAAAAAATGACCCAAAAATAAAATTAGTCAGAATGCACTCAAAATTTAGTATGATTTTTTCTAGAGTAAATAAGAATTTTTTGCACTAAACACACCCGAGGTGGTGCACCACCTGGCCACAAGCCATGGTGGCTCGCCTACCCCCTAGGTGCACCATAGTGGTTTGTGGGCCCCACAGGGACCCACTGCTGACCGACAAGTACATGGGATCAATAGTAGTCCTTTCGATAAGTAAGCGAGTCGAACCCAACGAGGACCAGAAGGAAATGACAAGCAGTTTTCAGCAACGTATTCTATGCAAGTGTTGTATGTAACAGTGATAGACAATTTTGTAGCAAGATCATTCGTAACAAGTAACAAGTAACCATAGTAGCAAGTGTGCAGCAAGGTAGCCTAATCCTTTTATATAAAAGAACATGCCTGAAAGTTCTCTTATATAAAGCAAAGTTCTCTCAAGGACACATGGGAATTTCCATCTAGTCACATTCATCATGTTTAGTTGATTCACGTTCGCTACTTTAATCATTTGCTATGTGGGTGGACCGGTGCTAACGTGTTGTTCTTACTTGACCAAGAAACCCACTTATGATTATCCCCTCTCGCAAGCACCCGCAACTACGAAACAAGAATTAAGATAAATCTAACCACAGCATGAAACATATGGATCCAAATCAGCCCCTTACGGACTAACTCATAAACTAGGGTTTAAGCTTCTGTCACTCTCTCAACCCATCATCTACTTATTACTCCACCATGTCTTCCCTTAGGCCCAATTATGGTGAAGTGTCATGTAGTTGACGTTCACATGGCACCACTAAAGTAAGAGCAACATACATATCATCAAAATATCGAACGAATACTAACATCACAAGATCACTTATAACAAGACTTCTCATGTGTCCTCGAGAACAAAAGTAACTACTCACAAATCATCACCATGTTCAAGATTAGAGGTGTAATGAATATCATAAAGGATCCGAACATATTATCTTCCACCAAATAAATCAATAAGCATCAACTACAAGATGTAATCAACACTACTAGTAACCCCCATATACCAATATGAGGTTTTGAGACGAAGATTGAATACAATAAATGATCTAGGGTTTGAGATGAGATGGTGCTGGTGAAGATGTTGATGAAGATTGGTCCTCCCACGATGGAGGCAAGGTTGGTGATGACGATGGCTTGGATTTCCCCCTCCCAGAAGGAAGTTTCCCAAACAGAATCGCTCCGCCGGAGATCAAAAGTGCTCCTGTCCAAGTTCCGCCTCGAGACAACGGCGCTTCGTACCGAAAGCCTCTCTCTTAGTTTTTCTACGGTAAATGGCTTCATATAGCAGAAGAGGGTATTTGTAATGTAATCGAGTCAGTTTGTTAGGGCTTGATCCCTAGTATCCACTATGTTCTGAGATTGATGTTGCTATGACTTTGCTATGCTTAATGCTTGTCACTAGGGCCCGAGTGCCGTGATTTAAGATCTGAAACTATTATGTTTGTATGAATATGAGAGTGATTTATATCCTATCTTGCAAGTTGTATGCACCTATTATGTGCTATGATCCATAGATCCCAAAGTGATAGAAATTGGGATCATCTCCGGTGGTGGCCGTAGTATGAGGAGTTCATGTATTCACCATGTGTTAATCCTTTGTTCCGGTTCCCTATTAAAAGGAGGCCTTAATATCCCTTAGTTTCCCTTTGGACCCCGCTGCACGAGAGGGTAGGAACAAATATGTCATGCAAGTTCTTATTATAAGAACGTATGACTATACACGGAATATAGGCCTACATTACATTGATGAATTGGAGCTAGTTCTATATTTCTCTAGGTTGTGACTGTTATCTGATGAATGTCATCCAAATCAAATATCCATCACCGATCCAATGCCTACGCTTTTTGCATATTGATCTCCGTTAAGTTACTTTTGCTACTGCTATTGTTATAATCTGTTATTTTCTACTGTTTCTATTACTACTGTTACTATGCTACTAAACACTGCTGCAAAAAAGATATCTCTAGGTGTGGTTGAATTGCCAACTCAACTGTTAAGGCTCATAAATATTCTTTGACTCCCCTTGTGTCGAATCAACAAATTTGGGTGAAATGCTACCCTCGAAGACTGTCGTGATCCCCTATACTTGTGGGTTATCAGCAAGCGGCAGTGACAAAATGCGGTGGCATTTGGCGGCAGTCGGCGGCTGGCCCCCCTTGTGTCGAATCAACAAATTTGGGTGAAATGGTACCCTCGAAGACTGTCGTGATCCCCTATACTTGTGGGTTATCAGCAAGCGGCAGTAACAAAATGCGGTGGCATTTGGCGGCAGTCGGCGGCGGCGACAGGCGACGAGCTAAGTGGTTGTCGCGGTGATAGGCGGTGACATGCAGAGTCGCGGAGGAGTGTAGCTAGTGTAGGTGCTAATTGGGACGGGGAGGGGGTGGGTTATACGTCCATTTTGCATCATGATTTACTATCAATATTTATAGTATTCTTGTCCATTATTGCACTTTATGATACAATTCTTATGCCTTTTCTCTCTGAATTTACAAGGTACATCACAAAGAGGGAAATTACTGGGTACTGGAATTTTGGACCTGAAAACCAAGAAAAAGGGTGAAAATTCATTGGACTCCAAATGACCTGAAACTTCACGGAGAATTTTTTTGGAATATATCTTAAATTATGGAGCAAAAATATACCGAAGGGGGGCACCTTCTGGCCACAAGTCAACAGGGCGCGCCCACCCCGTGGGCGCGCCCTGATAGCTTGTGGGCCCCTCGCAGGGACCCCGACCTCCCTCTTCTGCTATAAGATGTGTTTTGACCTACAAAAAACAGAGATAAGCTTTCGGGACAAAGCGCCGCCGCCTCAAGGCGGAAACCTGAACAGAGGCCCTTTTGCACTCCGGTAGGGTGATTCTGCCGGGGAAATCTCTCTCTGGGAGTGGGAGATCGAAGCCATCGTCATCACCAACGCTCCCTCCTTTGTGGGAGGGCCAATCTTCATCAACATCTTCACCAGCACCATCTCATCTCAAACCCTAGTTCATCTCTTGTACTCAATCTTTGTCTCAAAATCTCAGATTGGTACCTGTGGGTTACTAGTAGTGTTGATTACATCTTGTAGTTGATGCTTGTTGGTTTACTTGGTGGAAGATAATATGTTAAGATCCTTATTCATCGTTATTAAACCTCTGATCTTGAACATGTGATGATTTGTGAGTAGTTACTTTTGTTCCCGAGGACCTGGGAGAAGTCTTGTTATAACTAATCATGTGTAGTTGGTATTCGTTCGATATTTGATGATATGCATGTTGTTGCTTCCTTTAGTGGTGTCGTGTGAACGTTGACTACATGACACTTCACCATCTAATGGGCCTAAGGGAAGGCATCATGCAGTAATAAGTAGATGATGGGTTGCTAGAGTGACAGAAGCTTAAACCCTAGTTTATGCGTGACTTCGTAAGGGGCTGATTTGGATCCATACGTTTCATGCTATGGTTAGATTTATCTTAATTCTTCTTTCGTAGTTGCGGATGCTTGAGAGAGGGGTTAATCATAAGTGGGTTGCTTATTCAAGTAAGAACGGCACCCTAGCACCGGTCCACCCACATATCAAATTATCAAAGTAGCGAACGCGAATCAACTAAAACATGATGAACATGACTAGACGGAAATTCCCATGTGTCCCCGTGAGCGTTTTGCTTTATATAAGAGTTCCTTCAGGCCTGTCCTTCACTATAAAATGGATTAGGCTATCTTGCTGCACACTTGCTACTATTGTTACTTGCCACTTGTTATGAGTTATCTTGCTACAAAACTATTTATCACTATTACTCACAACACTTGTAGAGAATATCTTGCTGAAACATGCTTATCATTTCCTTCTGCTCCTCGTTGGGTTTGACACTCTTACTTATCGAAAGGACCATGATTGATCCCCTATACTTGTGGGTCATCAAGACTCTTTTCTGGCGCCATTTCTGGGGAGTGAAGCGCCTTTGGTGAGTGGAATTTTGTAAGAAAACAATTTCTGTACGTGCTGAAATTTACTGTTGCTTGTTACTATGGATAATCATCCTTTGAGCGGTTTGTTTGGGGCATCTGTGCCTCGAACGGAAGTGGTAAGAGCCATTCCTCAACTACTAAACCTATTGAAAATATTTATTATGATATTCCTTCAAGTATGTTAGAGAAACTGCTAGCTAATCCTTATGCAGGAGACGGTACAACTCATCATGATTACCACTTGATATATGTAGATGAGATTTGCGGATTATTTAAGCTTGCAGGTTTATCCGAGGACAAAGTCAAGAAGAAGGTTTTTCCTTTATATTTGGAGGTAAAAGCATTGATGTGGTACATGCTATTGGATGATATTGGATCATGTGACTGGAATCGCTTGAAGCTGGAATTTCTTCAGTAGTTTTATCCTATGCATCTAGTTCATCGTGATCAAAATTATATATATATATATATATATATATATATATATATATATATATATATATATATATATATATATATATATATATATATAACTTTTGGCCTCGTGAAGGAGAAAGAATCGCTCAATTTTGGGGGAGGCTTAAATCTATGATGCACACTTGTCCCAACCATGAGCTCTTGAAAGAAGTGATTATACGAAACTTTTATGCTCGGCTTTCTCATGATGATCAATCACTACTGGATTCTTTTTCTACTGGCTCATACGTGAAGAGAACTATTGAATTCAAATGGGAACTCCTTGAGAGAATTAAACGCAACTCTGAAGATTGGGATCTCGACAAAGGTAAAGAGTCAGGTATAACGCTTGAGTTTGATTATGTTAAATCTTTTATGGCAACTAATACTTTTCATAAGTTTAGCAATAAATATGGGCTTGACTTTGAGATAGTAGCGTCTTTCTATGAATCATTTGCTACTCATGTTGAACTCCCTAAGGAGAAGTGGTTTAAATTTCATCCACCTATTAAAGAATTGCTAGAGGAACCCATTAAGGTTAAGGAAGAAATAGATGTTTGGCATGTTGATCCAGTTGTACCCACTGCTTGCATTGAGAAACCATCTTTTCCTGATAGGATTAAGGAACATGCTAAAGCTAGAACCATGGTTAATAAAAGCAATATTAGAACACCTAAACCTTATGAACAAATGAATATAGAACCTAATATTGCTATGGTTAAAGATCTCCTAGTTGATAATATTGATGGATAGGTTATTTACTGCTGCGATGAAGCTACTAGAATTGCAAAACCTGTTAGACATAAGCTGGATGAGATAGACAAAAATAAATCAATTGATGGCATCCCCGTTGTTTCTGTTAATATTGGAGATCATTGTTATCATGGCTTGTGTGACATGGGTGCTAGTGTTAGTGCCATACCTTTTACCTTATATCAAGAAATTATGAATGACATAGCACCCGCTGAAATTAAAGATATCAATGTCACTATTAAACTTGCAAACACATACACTATTTCATCCTTTGGGATTGTTAGAGATGTTGAAGTCTTGTGTGGAAAAATTAAGTACCCTACTGATTTCTTAGTACTTGTTTCACAACAACATAGATTTTTGTCCCATTATATTTGGTAGATCTTTCTTGAATACCGTTAATGCTGAAATTAATTGTGTAACAGAGAAGGTTAAATTAAGCTTTGGTGATGTGTCTCATGAATTTAATTTCTCTAAGTTTGGTAGACAACCACATGAGAAAGAATTGTCTAATAAAGATGAAATTATTTGTATTGCTTCTATTGTCATGCCTCCTTCTGATCCTTTAGAACAATACTTGCTAGACCTTGAGAATGATATGCATATGAATGAAAGAGCTGAAATATATGAGATATTATTTAGACAAATACCTATCCTTAAACACAACTTGCTAGTTAAGATCTTAGGGGATCCTCCCCCATCTAAGGGAGATCCCGTGTTTGAGCTAAAGAAATTACCAGATACTTTGAAATATGCTTATGTTGATGAAAAGAAGATATATCCTGTTATTATTAGTGCTAACCTTTCAGGGCATGAAGAAAAGAGATTACTCAAAATTCTGAAGAAGCACTGAGCTGCTATTGGATATACTCTTGATGATCTTAAGTAATGTCCCACTCTATGTCATCACAAAATTAATATGGAACCAGATGCTAAACCCGTCGTTGATCATCAACGTCGCTTGAATCCTAAAATGAAAGAAGTGGTAAAAATGAAATATTAAAGCTTCTGGAGGCAGGTATAATTTATCCCATAGCTGATAATAGATGGGTAAGTCATGTTCATTGTGTTCCTAAGAAAGGAGGTATAACTGTTGTCCCTAATGATAAAAATGAACTTATACCTCAAAGAATAGTAACTGGTTATATGATGGTAATTGATTTTAGTAAATTAAACAAAGCTACTAGAAAAGATCATTACCACTTGCCTTTTATTGATCAAATGTTAGAAAGATTATCTAAGCACACACATTTTTGCTTTCTTGATGGATATTCTGGATTTTCCCAAATACCTGTGTCAAAAGAGGACCAAGTGAAAACTACTTTTACATGCCCATTTGGAACTTATGCTTATAGACGTATGCCTTTTGGTTTATGCAATGCACTTCTACCTTTGAAAGATGTATGACTGCTATATTCTCTGCCTTTGGTGAAAAGATTGTTGAGGTTTTCATGGATGACTTTCCGTTTACGAGACTTCTTTTGATGATTGCTTAAGCAACCTTGATTGAGTTTTGCAGAGATGTGAAGAAACTAATCTTGTTTTGAATTGGGAGAAGTGCCACTTTATGGTGAACGAAGGTATAGTACTTGGGCATAAAATTTCTGAACAAGGTATTGAGGTAGACAAAACCAAAGTTGATGCAATAGAGAAAATGCCATGTCCTAAAGATATTAAAGGTATAAGAAGTTTCCTTGGTCATGTTGGTTTTTGTAGGCGTTTTATTAAAGATTTCTTGAAGATTTCTAGGCCATTAACTAATCTTCTTCAAAAATATATTCTTTCTGTGTTTGATGATGATTGTGTATAAGCCTTTGAAATACTTAAGAAAGCCTTGATTTCTGCACCTATTGTCCAACCACCTTATTGGAATTTACCATTTGAAATTATGTGTGATGCTAGTGATTATGTTGTTGGTGTTGTTCTAGGACAAAGAGTAGACAAGAAATTGAATGTTATTCATTATGCTAGTAAAACTCTAGACAACGCTCAAAGAAATTATGCTACTACCTAGAAGGAATGTTTAGCAGTAGTGTTTGCTTGTGATAAGTTTAGACCTTATATTGTTGATTCAAAAGTTACTATTCACACTGATCATGCTGCTATTAAATACGTTATGGAAAAGAAAGATGCTAAGCCTAGACTGATTAGGTGGGTGCTTTTACTTCAAGAGTTTTATTTGCATATTGTTGATACAAAAGGAGCTGAAAATCCTGTAGCAGATAAGTTGTCTAGAATGGAAAATGTTCTTGATGACGCACTGCATATTGATGATAATTTTCCTGATGAGCAATTAGCTATTATAAATGCTTCCCGTAGCACTCCTTGGTATGCAGATTATGCTAATTACATTGTTGCTAAATATATATCACCCAATTTCACCTATCAACAAAAGAAAAAGTTCTTCTATGATTTAAGACATTACTTTTGGGATGACCCACTCGGGGGCCATAGTGTTCGCTAGAGGCTTCTCTCTCAAAGAATGCATAGGGTGGGTAAACAAATTACTGTTGGGCAATTGATAGAAAAGCGCATAGTTATGCAATATTTATTCATGGCAATGATCATGTATATAGGCATCACGTCCATAAACAAGTAGACTGACTCTTGCCTGCATCTACTACTATTACTCCACCCATCGATCGCTATCTAGCATGCATCTAGAGTATTAAGTAAAAACAGAGTAATGCTTGGAGGATGATGACATGATGTAGACAAAGTAAATCCAATTAATATGAATGAACCCCATTGTTTTACCCTTAATTGGCAGCAATACAATACGTGTCATGTACCTTTCTGTCATTGGGATTGAGCACCGCAAGATTGAACCCACTACAACGCACCACTCCCGCTGAAGATAAATCAATCTAGTTGGCCAAACCAAACTAATAGATCGGAGAGCATTACGAACCTATAATAATCATGCATATAAATAACCAGCAAGGATTCAATAAATTTCCATGAATAATATGAACATAAACACACAATTCATCGGATCCCAACAAACACACCGCAAAAATTGAGTACATAAGATAGATCACCGCTGGAATCACGATGATCTTGGCATTGAGGAACATAGAGAGAGAGATAGCCATCTAGGTACTAACTACGGACCCATGGGTCTGTGGTGAACTACTCACACATCACCATGGGAGCAACAAGGTTGATGTAGAGGCCCTTCGTGATAGACCCCCCTCCGGCTGGGCATCGGAACAGGGCTCCACATAGGCACACGGCGGAACAGAGACTTGTGGCGGCGGAAACAGTGTTTTGGGAGGCTCTCTAGGGTTTTGGGGATATATGCTAATTTATAGCAAAGAGATCAGGGCCAGAGGAGCTGAGAGGTGGCCCCAAGCCATCAGGGTGTGGCCACCCCCCTGTGCGCGCCCTGTTGGCTTGGGGGCATCTGACGCCCTGGATTTGCAGCTACAATAATTCTTGTAATCAAGCTACAGTAATCTAAGGATTATGCTAATCCATTTGCTAATCCGGATATGATCAAGTTGAAATTCATATCTCATTTCAAATTCCACTTCAAAAGCCACTTGAATTTTATTGTGATAAAATAAGTGCTCAGACGGCAAGATAAAATTGTTGCACACTTGTGATAAATCACAAAACAATTGGTGTTAGGGAAAACAACATCACCAAAACTATGGTGTGGACCCCGCCTTCAACAACAGCACCAAATTGCATTTAAAAGTGCTCTTAAATTCATTTGGATAAATCAAACAGTTTCCAAAAATGCCCAAAGTGTATGTGGCCATGTGGAATATTGCAAAGTATTTTATGGACCAAGTGACACATTTTTGCTGAAGAGAATTGTTGCAAAAATAAATAAAACAGAATTAAATAAAAAGGAAAAGAAAACTATTAAAAGAAACAAACAAAAAAAAAGAAAACAAAAAGACCCCCCCCTCCCCCATGGGCCAGCCCAACTGGCCGGCCCACCTACCCGGCCGACCCACTCCACCGGCGCCTAGGTCACCCCCAGCCCCCCCACTCACCACCCCGTCGCCTCACTCCTGCCCCACCTCGCCCACGACCTCCTCTCCCCCCCTCTCGGTCTCGATCTGGATCGGGACCCGACCCCGCGCCGCCGTCGCCGACGCCCGGTGCCCCGTCGCCACCCCGCCGTCCCTCGCCGGCGCCTGGTCGCCTCCCGTCGCCCCGGTCCTCTTCGCCTCGTCGTCTCCCCGTCGCCGGAACGCTCCCGTCGCCCTCCCTCACGCCACCTGCCTTTTCCCCTATACGGCCATTGTGAGCCCCCCTCTCCTCTCCTTTCCCCTCGGCGCACCGCCGCGTGCCCCCACCACCACCACCGCCGCGCGGTCGCCGCCGCCGTTCGCCTCCCGTGGCTCCCGCTCGCCTCCTGTCCAGCACCGCACGCCCGCGCCCCGCACCCCCCTGCTACGCCGCTCCCCGGCCGCCCTGCGACCGCTGCCGGCCCCGCACGAGCCCGCGCCCCCTCCGGCCGCCGCCTAACCCCCTGCTCGCCCGCTCAGCCGCGTCGGCCCCCGGCCCGCGCCCGCCGGCCGACCGCGGCCAAGGCCCCACGCGTTGCCCCGTGCCCCACGCTCGCCTGTCCTGCCGCGCACGCTCGCCACCGCCCGCACCGGCCGCCGGCTGGCCGCCGGCGAGGCCCTGCCTCCCCTCCCGTGGCCGATCGGGTTTAGTGGGGCTAAACACCCCCCACTAACCCCCCTCCCCTGGCTCAATGACAATGGGGGCCCACGCCCCCTAAACTAATTAACAAAAAGAAATAGATAAATAAAAATGTATTAAAAAAATTATATAAATAAATAATTAATTTAATAATTAATTAATTAATTAATTAGGTAATTAGTTAAGTTAATTAACTCTGTTAGTTTAAGCTAATTGAATCAGTTAATCTAATTAGCTTTTAAGATGATTAATTAGGTTAGAGACAATGACAGGTGGGTCCCACCCCACTAATTTAACTGATTAAAAGTTAATTAAACATTAATTAAAACTGTGTCACTCACATATGGGGCCCACTGGTCAGTTTGACCAGTCAACTGAGACTGTTGACTGCTGATGTCAGCAAGACATCATGCTGATGTCATAATTCTATTTTCGAATTAAATTTAATCTGTTTTATTCCGGAATATTAATAAAACTTTAAAAATTAATATAAAATAATCCGTAAGTCAGATGAAAATAATTTATACATGAAAGTTGCTCAGAACGACGAGACGAATCCGAATACGCAGTCCGTTAGTCTGTCACGTGCCCCTAGCATAGCGAACATGGAAATTTTCCATCGTTTTCATATGTCCGGTAGTAGCCCGAGACCCGGAAAATATCGTCAGATATTCTTCCGATCCGTCTGCAACGTGTAATACTGCGTTTGTGCATGCCTAGCTCTGCATATTGTCATGCCATGCATCGTGTTGCATCTGTGCTTTATATTTATTGTTTCTTCCCCCCTCTTCTCTCCGGTAGACCCCGAGACTAACGGTGCTGCCGGGTACGTCTACGCCTTTACCGCAGAGCAGCAAGGCAAGCAACCCCCCTTGAGCATTCCGATATCGCCCATTCTTCCCTCTTATTCTTGCATTAGATTTTGCTACTGTATTAGCTAGCTCCTAATTCTGATGCATAGCCTGCTTTTGATAAAATGCTACTACACTTGCTGTTATATCTACTGCTTAGTATAGGTTGATCAATGAATCCCCTGTGACCCCTCTTAGTTCCAGTTGCCCCTGCTTCTTCATCGACGACTCGACGACTCGACGACTCGAAGACTCGGTCAACCGACCGACGAGCCAGGCCCCTCACATCACCGCATACCCCTTAGTTGTACGACTCTGTAGAGCTACTATCGAGTACCGAGGGTGACACCTTGTGAAGTACTCATGATGCTAGCTCTGTAGTGCAGCTAGTCGGTCGTGGTTATCGAGGGTGATTCCTCCTTCACCACTCCCGATGATGACTCTGTCGTGCAACCCCTCAAGTGTGGGACCCTCGAGGGTGATTCCTCTAAGTCCACCTTGACGGTTTCATCGAGCGGGACCCTTTGAGGGTGATTCCTCAGGTTCCGTCTTGATGTTTTATACACATAGTTACTATGACTTGGTTATAGAAACATGTTGGTGATGGGATGGCCCTGAGGGGTACCCACGGTTTGGTGATGATGAGGCGTGGACGGGCGGGAGAGGCCCTTGCCACACATCCTCGAGACGGGGCGACGGGACCGCACTTCATGGGTGGCGCTTGCCCCGCATTAATAAAATGCTAATGGGTTGGGTATTTGATCTGAGTTGGTCGTTTGACCTTTTATGCATCAAACCTTCACGTGGGAGTAGTTATGGGTACTCAGCGTCGTTGTATCAGCCGAAGCTCTTTGGACGTCAGCAATTCAGCGGCGCGCGCCCGAGTGGCCTGGACGGTACATCTCTTGGACTAGAGTGTGCTAGGGCTGACCTCGGCCGCCCACGCATCGTGCAGGAGCGCAGAGGGCAAGTGGGCTCACGACCCCTGTGTGCTTAGGATTTAGACTGGCGGGCTGGCCTCTCTGTTGAGCCTAGGTGGGGCGACGACGTGTTGCTATCCCGAGGCCAGGCATTACCCAGAAAAGTGTGTCCGGCCGGAGGTGATCAAGCGTGTTGGAAATGCGGTGCACCCCTGCAGGGATGAATTCATCTATTCGAATAGCCGTGTCCACGGTAACCGGACGACTTGGAGTTGTACCTTGATCTACTACAACTATAATTGTGATTTTAAATTGAAATGAATGTTGGCTCCGGGATTGTTTCCTCGCAGGGAGTCGAGGAAGAATCTCTGGGCATGGTTACTTAATAAAAATTGCTACAATAAATGACTATATATGAGATAACAGTCTACTCTCTTCTAATGCTGCTAGATGCTGAAGATGCTAGTCTTCGATAGGACTAGGCCTTCTCCCTATTCTTGCTTTCTGCAGTCAGTCCAGATATAACCCCCTCCCCTTGATAATGATGCATACTTAGCTTAGACCTGATGTCAGTCTTGCGAGTACTTTGGATGAGTACTCACCGCTGCTTTGCTTTCTTTTTCCCCCTCGATACGATTCTGCGTTCAGACGATGGAGCCCAGGAGATGGAGTACGCCGGAGACAACTACTTCACCACCGCTGGAGCCTACTACTACGTGGAGAGTGCTGACGCTCAGGAGTAGTTAGGTTGGCTCCCAGGCAGGAGGCCTCGCCTCTTTCGATCCGTTGTTATGTTTGTGCTAGCCTTCTTAAGGCAAAACTTGTTTATCTTATGTCTGTACTCAGATATTAATTGCTTCCGCCGACTCGTGCTTGTCGAGCTTTGTATTCGAGCCCTCGAGGCCCCTGGCTTGTAATATGAAGCTGTATGACTTTAATTTGTGTCTAGTGTTGTGTTGTGATATCAATCAGTGAGTCCCTAATCTTGGTCGTACGCATCGCGTGTATGTTTAGCGTACGGTCGAAATTGGGGGCGTCACAAGTTGGTATCAGAGCCGACTGCCTGTAGGTAGCCCCCTTTCCAACTCCTTGGCCGAAGTTGAGTCTAGTCATTGAAAAACTTTTACTAACATTGTTGTGTGGCTTACGGGCCCACTTCTCAATCGGATGGTATTAGGATCTTTTATTCCTCGTCTATACTCTGGGTACCGATCTCTCTTCTCTTTCGGGTTAAAGATTTTATTAACTCTAACTCTAGGTTCTCGTAACTACTTCCCCCGGAGAGCCCCTCCTTCCAGACGATGACTTGATTCGTCAGAAGACTTCGAAGATACTCTCCGATGTTCTCCCGAGAACTTGTGCTCATCGCTTTTGCGATTCCCTTCCGCCGTCAACCCCTATGGATGACTACATGCAATTGTCGCTCATACTTTCATATCCAGTTGCTCTTGTTATTACAAGGTACATCGAATTATCTTACCAGAGATTCGTTCTTCCTCGGTTGATCATGTGTTTCACAGAATTGTTTGAAACGCTATTCGATCTTCCGTAATCCTCTGTAGCCTTTTGCTCTTGACCTTTCTCACCTGCTTGCATTATGGTTAATTCCATATGTCTAGCAATATTTAGTAAATCCTTTGTGGTTTTCATTTGATTTTATTGATTCAACCTGTCTGTGAATGCACGCAGTCATCAGTTGTTTATCATAAATTATCCGTCTGGCTCAGACGTCTTTCCAAACATGAGTTGGTTCCCGACAAATCAACCTTGATTGATTGCCCATCTAAGTCCTTTCATCTTACTGGTATTTGATCGGAACATCTGTTTCTGATACACCAAATTGGGAACTTAATTCCCTTGGTTATTTAAGCATCAAATTATTGGATGTATTATAACCTGATGCTTTGCATTCTTTTCCCTCTAATTGAGTACCGATACTCACATCAGGTCCTTTGTGGACCACCAGACCCATTGTTGGGTTATGATCCGATAGCATCCTTCACATTCAAAATTCTTGTGATGTTCTTCCCTGATACATGATGCCATTGGTAAACTGTGTCTTCTCCCTCTGATAAGTTGTATCCTATGCTTTCGTCAGCCATGCTCTGTTTGCAAGCATGTGTTAATTACTCTTGAAGTTTGTGGTATATGTTCCTAAGATGCCCCGATGGGTTGGACCTATGCCTTCCTTAATTCGTGTGAACCCGACAGTTTTCACGCGTCTTACTCTCCTGGTGTTTTGCAAGTTAAACTTTCAAAACTACAACTTTATCAAAGGCGAGGAGTAAATGGAAGGTGATGCATTGATGAAGTGGGAGTCGACCTTGAACTTTGTGCTCATGCCCATGGAAGCAATGTTGATCTTATCATGGAAGCTTCTCGTAACGATAAATTTCTCTCGGTATAATTTGATCCAGTATCTGTGATCTTGTCCTTTACAACCGTGGCCCCGACCATGATGTTCTACTTTGTTTTCGTTCTCAGACAAGTTAAAGTGCTTGTCCTCCACAGATCAATACGCTAGTCTAACCTCCATGCTGATCTACCTCCGAATATTATCCCTGGTATCCTGATAAATATCATGGAGCTTTATAACTTATTATGAGCTCCTCATCAACTGTGATATTTCACTGATTCCAGTTTCCTCGTGTCCTGAGTTGTGGGACACTCAGGGACACCGATATCTGAATCGAGTATGCTCTGCGATTCAACAACTCTTAGTAATCTTCTTTGGTTATGAGTTGTACACAATCATGTCTTTCCAAGCTGTTAGGCCCCATCATTATCGTCATGCTAGAGCTTGACCATGCTCATCTTGTTCAAGATGCTGAAGCCTGGCTTTATGCCCTGAATGCATTGAATGAGTCACCTCTTGAAGGAATTGAAAACATTCCAGTTGTCCGGGAATTCCAAGATGTCTTTCCGGAAGAACTTCCAGGGATTCCCCCTGCTAGAGCTGTCGAGTTTGTCATCGACTTGGTACCTAGTACCACTCCTATAGCCAAGCGTCCGTATAAGATGCCACCACATGAACTCCTTGAACTTAAGCAAGAAATTGACAATTCGCTTTGTCTGGGTTTCATTCGTCCAAGTTCCTCTGCTTGGGGAGCACCTTCTCTCTTTGTCAAGAAGAAAGATGGTACGAATCGATTGGTCCAAGATTACCGTCCCATCAACCAAGCGACGATTCAAAACAAATATCCGCTTCCTCGGATCAACGATCTGTATGATCAACTTGCTGGTTCATCAGTGTTTTCGAAACTCGACTTGAGGTTGGGTTACCATCAGATCCGGGTTCGTGAAGAGGATATCCCCAAGACTGCATTCGTTACTCGCTATGGTTCATACGAGTAGACCGTCATGTCCTTCGGCTTAACCAATGCCCCAGCAACCTTCTCTCGCCTGATGAACTATATATTCATGGATTACCTCGATAAATTCATCGTGGTTTATCTGGATGATATCCTGGTTTACTCCAAGAATAAAGAAGAGCATGCTGAACATCTTCGTCTTATACTGGAGAGGCTTCGAGAGCATCAACTTTATGCAAAGTATTCAAAGTGTGAGTTCTGGATGGAAGAAGTAACCTACCTTGGACATGTGATCTCCAAGGATGGTATTTCGGTCAACCCTGAACGAGTTTAGGCCATTCTTGACTGGACTCCCCCGAAGAATGTCAAGCAAGTCAGAAGTTTTCTCAGACTCGCCAGCTATTGCCGTCGATTCGTCGAGAACTTCTCCAAGATTGCAAAGCCCTTAACCAATTTGCTTCACAAAGGTGTTAAATATGAGTGGACAGAAAAATGTCAGGAGAGCTTTCAGACACTTAAGGACAAACTGACGTCTGCTCCAGTGCTTGCTCCTCCGGATACTCGTAAGGACTTCGTCGTTTATTGTGACGCTTCGCGTCAGGGAATAGGTTGTGTCCTAATGCAAGAGCGCAGAGTGGTTGCTTATGCATCTCGTCAATTGCGTCCTCATGAAGGGAACTACCCAGTTCATGACCTTGAACTTGCCGCAGTAATTCATGCACTGAAAGAGTGGCGGCAGTACCTTATTGGTAATCGTTGCGAGATCAACACCGATCACCAAAGTCTGAAGTACCTGTTTACTCAACCAGATCTGAACCTCCGTCAACAGAGATGGATGGAGCGCATAGCAGATTACAACGTGGGTATTTCTTATACACCAGGCAAGGCTAATGTAATGGCTGATGCTTTGAGCCGCAAGTCTTACTACAACCACCTCCAGGTTCACAAGGTTCACCCCCTTCTTCAAGAAGAATTTCGCAAGCTGAACCTCCAAATTGTTCCTCAGGGTTATCTCACTCCCCCTCCTGAAGGGTCCTACAAAATGAACCTCCACGTTGTTTCCCAGGGTTCTCTTAATACCCTGGCTGCTAAACCAGATCTTGTGGACGTCATCAAGTGGATCCAGAGGTGTGACAATGAAGTCGAGAGGATTAAACTTGATCTCGCAGAAGGAAAGCCCTCATCCTTCACTATTGCTGAGGATGGCGCTTTGTACTTCAAAGGCCGCCTAGTGGTACCGAGTAAGGAGGAAAACAATGATATGACTTAGGAGGTCATGAAGGAAGTACATGACACTCCGCTGTCTATTCATCCTGGTAGTACCAAGATGTACCAATACATTCGTCAAAGATTCTGGTGGTCTAACATGAAGCAAGACATTGCTCGCTATGTTGCTGAATGTGATGTTTGCCGTCGTATCAAAGCAGAACATCAAAGGCCTGCCGGAACTCTGCAACCTATTACGGTTCCTGAATGGAAATGGGACCATGTTAAAATGGACTTCGTCACTGGTTTTCCCAGATCGCAGAAAGGTAATGATGCTATTCTTGTCGTCATTGACCGACTGTCCAAAGTTGCACATTTTCTGGCTGTCAGGGAAACTATTACTGCTAGTCAGCTAGCAGATCTTTACATGTCCAGAGTTGTTTCACTCCACGGTATTCCACTGGTGATTAGTTTGGACCGTGGCAGTTTATTCACTTCAAGATTCTGGGCAAGTTTCCAGGAAGCTATGGGAACTCATTTGTCCTTCAGCACCGCTTTTCACCCTCAATCCCAGGGACAAGTTGAAAGAGTCAATCAGATTCTCGAAGACATGCTTCGAGCTTGTGTCATTTCTTTCGGCAAGAAATGGGAGGAATCTCTCCCGTATGCTGAGTTTCTCCTACAACAATAGCTATCAAGCTAGTCTAAAGATGGCTCCCTTTGAAGTGTTATATGGACGTAAGTGTCGGACTCCTCTGAATTAGTCAGAAACTAGGGAACGTACACTTATCGGTCCGGATATTATCCAACATGCCGAAGATCAAGCCCGCATTATTCATGCAAATCTGAAGGCTGCTCAATCTCGTCAGAAGAGTCAATATGACCGTCATCACAAAGATATGGTCTATCAACCTGGCGAAAAGGCTTATCTTCGAGTCACGCCAATGAGAGGTACACACCGCTTTGGGATCAAGGGAAAACTGGCTCCTCGATATATTGGTCCTTTCACTATTCTCGAAAGGCGTGGTAAAGTGGCATATCAACTGGAACTACCGCCAAACCTTTCTCAGGTTCACGATGTGTTCCATGTGTCACAACTTCGTCGCTGCTTCAATGATCCTATCCGAGCAGTGGATCATGATATGCTTCAGCTGCAACAAGACCTCTCTTACGAAGAGCAACCAGTCCGCATTCTCGATGAAACTGAACGTCGGACTCGTCAGAAGGTTACCAAGTTCTTCAAAGTGCAGTGGGCAAATCATTCTGAAGATGAAGCCACTTGGGAACTCGAAGATCATCTTCGTGCAGAATACCCCGGGCTCTTTCCTTCTACTTCTTAATTATCGGGACGAGAATTCTTTTTAGTAGGGGAGAGTTGTGACGCCCTGGATTTGCAGCTACAGTAATTCTTGTAATCAAGCTACAATAATCTGAGGATTATGCTAATGCATTTGCTAATCCAGATATGATCAAGTTGAAATTCATATCTCATTTCAAATTCCACTTCAAAAGCCACTTGAATTTTATTGTGATAAAATAAGTGCTCAGACAACAAGATAAAATTGTTGCACACTTGTGATAAAGCACAAAACAATTGGTGTTAGGGAAAACAACATCACCAAAACTATGGTGTGGACCCCACCTTCAACAACAGTTTCCAAAAACTATGGTGCTCTTATATTCATTTGGATAAATCAAACAGTTTCCAAAAATGCCCAAAGTGTATGTGGCCATGTGGAATATTGCAAAGTATTTTATGGACCAAGTGACACATTTTTGCTGAAGAGAATTGTTGCAAAAATAAATAAAACAGAATTAAATAAAAAGGAAAAGAAAACTATTAAAAGAAACAAAAAAAAGACCCCCCCTCCCTCATGGGCCAGCCCAACTGGCCGGCCCACCTACCCCGCCGGCCCACCCCACCGGCGCCTAGGTCACCCCCAGCCCCCCCACTCACCACCCCGTCACCTCACTCCTGCCCCACCTCGTCCATGACCTCCTCTCCCCCCCTCTCGGTCCCGATCTGAATCGGGACCCGACCCCGCGCCGCCGTCGCCGTCGCCGACGCCCAGCGCCCCGTCGCCACCCCGCCGTCCCTCGCCGGCGCCTGGTCGCCTCCCGTCGCCCCGGTCCTCTTCGCCTCGTCGTCTCCCCGTCGCCGGAACGCTCCCGTCGCCCTCCCTCGCACCGCCTGCCTTTTCCCCTACACGGCCATTGTGAGCCCCCCCTCTCCTCCCCTTTCCCCTCGGCTCACCGCCGCATGCCCCCACCATCGCCGCCGCCGCGCGGTCGCCGCCGCCGTTCGCCCTCCGTGGCTCCCGCTCGCCTCCTGTCCAGCACCGCACGCCCGCGGCCCGCACCCCCCTGCTACGCCGCTCCCCGGCCGCTGCCGGCCCCGCGCGAGCCCGCGCCCCCTCCGGCCGCCGCCTAACCCCCTGCTCGCCCGCTCGGCCGCGTCGGCCTTCGGCCCGCGCCCGCCGGTCGGCCGCGGCCCCGCGCGTTGCCCTGTGCCCCACGCTCGCCCGCCCTGCCGTGCACGCTCGCCACCGCCCGCACCGGCCGTCGGCTGGCCGCCGGCGAGGCCTTGCCTCCCCTCCCGTGGCCGATCAGGTTTAGTGGGGCTAAACACCCCCCACTAACCCCCCTCCCCTGGCTCAATGACAATGCGGGCCCACGCCCCCTAAACTAATTAAAAAAAAGAAATAGATAAATAAAAATGTATTAAAAAAATTATATAATTAATTAATTAATTTAATAATTAATTAGGTAATTAGTTAAGTTAATTAACTCTATTAGTTTAAGCTAATGGAATTAGTTAATCTCATTAGCTTTTAAGATGATTAATTAGGTTAGAGACAATGACAGGTGGGTCCCACCCCACTAATTAAACTGATTAAAAGTTAATTAAACATTAATTAAAACTGTGTCACTGACATATGGGGCCCACTGGTCAGTTTGACCAGTCAACTGAGACTGTTGACTGCTGATGTCAGCAAGACATCATGCTGATGTCATAATTCTATTTTCAAATTAAATTTAATCTGTTTTATTCCAGAATATTAATAAAACTTTAAAAATTAATATAAAATAATCCATAAGTCAGATGAAAATAATTTATACATGAAAGTTGCTCAGAACGACAAGACGAATCGGAATACATAGTCCGTTAGTCTGTCACGTGCCCCTAGCATAGCGAACATGGAACTTTTCCATCGTTTTCATCTGTCCGGTAGTAGCCCGAGACCCGGAAAATATCGTCAGATATTCTTTCGATCCTTCTGCAACGTGTAATACTGCGTTAGTGCATGCCTAGCTCTGCATATTGTCATGCCATGCATCGTGTTGCATCTGTGCTTTATATTTATTGTTTCTTCCCCCCTCTTCTCTCCGGTAGACCCCGAGACTGACGGTGTTGCCGAGTACGACTACACCGTTGACGATCAGGTCTTTACCGCAGAGCAGCAAGGCAAGCAAACCCCCTTGAGCATTCCGATATCGCCCATTCTTCCCTCTTATTCTTGCAATAGATTTTGCTACTGTATTAGCTAGCTCCTAATTCTGATGCATAGCCTGCTTTTGATAAAATGCTACTACACCTGCTGTTATATCTACTGCTTAGTATAGGTTGATCAATGAATCCCCTGTGACCCCCTTAGTCCCAGTTGCCCCTGCTTCTTCATCGACGACTCGACGACTCGAAGACTCGGTCAACCGACCGACGAGCCAGTCCCCTTACATCACCGCACACCCCTTAGTTGTACGACTCTGCAGAGCTACTATCGAGTACTGAGGGTGACACCTCGTGAAGTACTCATGATGCTAGCTCTGTAGTGCAGCTAGTCGGTCGTGGTTATCGAGGGTGATTCCTCCTTCACCACTCCCGACGATGACTCTGTCATGCAACCCCTCAAGTGTGGGACCCTCGAGGGTGATTCCTCTAAGTCCACCTTGACGGTTTCATCGAGCAGGACCCTTTGAGGGTGATTCCTCAGGTTCCGTCTTGATGTTTTTTACACACAGTTACTATGACCTGGTTACAGAAACATGTTGGTGATGGGTCGACCCTGAGGGGTACCGACGGTTTGGTGATGATGCGGCGTGGACGGGCGGGAGAGGCCCTTGCCACACATCCTCGAGACGGGGCGACGGGACCGCACTTCATGGGTCGCGCTTGCCCCGCATTAATAAAATGCTAATGGGTTGGGTATTTGATCTGAGTTGGTCGTTTGACCTTTTACGCACCAAACCTTCACGTGGGGAAAGTTATGGGTACTCATCGTCGTTGTATCAGCCAAAGCTCTTCGGACGTCAGCAATGGAGCGGCGCGCGCCCGAGTGGCCTGGACGGTACAGCTCTTGGACTAGAGTGTGCTAGGGCTGACCTCGGCCGCCCACGCATCGTGCAGGAGCGCAGAGGGCAAGTGGGCCCACGACCCCTGTGTGCTTAGGATTTAGACCGGCGGGTTGACCTCTCTGTTGAGCCTAGGTGGGGCGACGACGTGTTGGTATCCCGAGGCCGGGCATTACCCAGAAAAGTGTGTCCGGCCAGAGGTGATCAAGCGTGTTGGAAATGCGGTGCACCCCTGTAGGGATGAATTCATCTATTCGAATAGCCGTGTCCACGGTAACAGGACGACTTGGAGTTGTACCTTGATCTACTACAACTATAATTGTGATTTTAAATTGAAATGAATGTTGGCTCCGGGATTGTTTCCTCGCAGGGAGTCGAGGAAGAATCTCTGGGCGTGGTTACTTAATAAAAATTGCTACAATAATATGACTATATATGAGATACCAGTCTACTCTCTTCTAATGCTGCAAGATGCTAAAGATGCTAGTCTTCGATAGGACTAGGCCTTCTCCCTATTCTTGCTTTCTGCAGTCAGTCCAGATATAACCCCCTCCCCTTGATAATGATGCATACTTAGCATAGACCTGATGTCAGTCTTGCGAGTACTTTGGATGAGTACTCACCGCTGCTTTGCTTTCTTTTTCCCCCTCGATACGATTCTGCGTTCAGACGATGGAGCCCAGGAGATGGAGTACGCCGGAGACGACTACTTCACCACCGCTGGAGCCTACTACTACGTGGAGAGTGCCGACGCTCAGGAGTAGTTAGGTTGGCTCCCAGGCAGGAGGCCTCGCCTCTTTCGATCCATTGTTATGTTTGTGCTAGCCTTCTTAAGGCAAAACTTGTTTAACTTATGTCTGTACTCAGATATTAATTGCTTCCGCTGACTCGTGCTTGTCGAGCTTTGTATTCGAGCCCTCGAGGCCCTTGGCTTGTAATATGAAGTTGTATGACTTTAATTTGTGTCTAGTGTTGTGTTGTGATATCAATCAGTGAGTCCCTAATCTTGGTCGTACGCATTGCGTGTATGTTTAGCGTACGGTCGAAATTGGGGGCGTCACAGGGCACCTCGTGTGCCCTTCGGTCTTCCTTTGAAGCTTCTAGGTCTTATTTTTGTCCAGAAAAAATCATCAACAAGTTTTGGGGTACAGTATTACTGAAAAGCCAAAAACATGCTGAAGACAACAACTGGCACTTGGCACTAGGTTAATAGGTTAGTGATGAAAAATAATATAAATCAATAAGTAAATGCTTAAAAAGTATCCTAGAATGATAATATAATAGCATGGAACAATAAAAAATTATAGATACGCTGGAGACGTATCAGCATCCCCAAGCTTAATTCCTGCTTGTCCTCGAGTAGCTAAATGATAAAAACAGAATTTTTGATGTGACATGCTACCCAACATGTAATATCTTTCAGGTATGATCATTGAGAAATGATGAATCAATAAACATTAACATTGTAATATCCATACACATAAGTAACGCAATCATCAACTTTTAAAATATACGATCCTTAAAGAATGTTTACCCCTCATTCATTTTATCATATTAGCATGGCATGGCTCCATCTTCACCACATAAATACAAATGTCAAGCACCACGGTGTTAAGCCAAGCAATTGGATCGTACTTTTTCACGCGCTTCATCATTTTATACTCACTCCGTACATGAGCATGAACCATGGACATAACATATAGGTGGAATAGAATATGGTGGTAGATTGCACAAGGGTAAAAGTGGGGAAGAAAGTATCGCATCAACTAGGTGGATCAAGAGGCTATGGAGATGCCCATAAATCGATATCAATGCGAGGAGTAGGGATTGCCATGCAACGGTTGCACTAGAGCTATAAGTGTATGAAAGCTCAAATGAAGTAAGTGGGTGTGCATCCAACTTGCTTGCTCATGAAGACCTCAGGCATTTGAGGAAGCCCGTCATCGGAATATACAAACCAAGTTTTATAATGAAAAATTCCCACTAGCATATGAAAATGACAAAACATGAGACTCTCTATATGAAAAACATGGTGCTTTCTCTAAGCACAAGTGTGGTAAAAGAGGTAGTAGCACCGTCCCTTCTCTCTTTTCTCTCATTTATTTCTTTTTTCCTTTCTTCTCTTTTTTATTTCTCTTTTTTTGCTTTCTCTCTTTTGTTTTTCTTGGCGGGTTCATTTGGCCTCCCCCATTTTTTTTATTTTTTCGTCCGGAGCTCGTCCTGACTTGTGGGGGAATCATTGTCACCATCATCCTTTCCTCACTTAGAAAGTGCTCTAATGATGAAAATCATCACACTTTTATTTACTTACAACTCGATATGAAAAACTACTAAACAATATGACTCTATATGAATGCCTCTGGCAGTGTACCAGGATGTGCAATGATCTAGCATAACACGTAAACAATGATGAACGGTGGCTTTACCACAAATACTATGTCAGCTACATCATCATGCAAAGCAATATGACAATGAGTGCACAAGTCATATGATGTAACGATGGAAGTTGCATGGCAATATAACTCGGAATGGCTATGGAAATGCCATAACAGGTAGGTATGGTGTCTATTTTGAGGAAGATATAAGGAGGCTTATGTGCAATAGAGCGTATCATGTCACGGGGTTTGGATGCACCGGCGAAAGCTGCACCAATCCTTGTTGTGAGAATGGGCAATGCACGGTACCGAAGAGGCTAGCAAATATGAAAAGGTGAGTGTGCGTACATCCATGGATTCACATTATTCATAAAAATCCACATACTTATTGCAAAGCTTTGTTAGCTCTCTCGAAGCAAAGTAATACTCGCATGCCCCTAGGGAGGAGGTTGCTAGGAGTTAACCATCGCGCGCCCCCGACCTAAACAAGACTAGGATTTCAACAAGGAATAAAAATGCTGACACATCATCACCATGCCATAACCAATATTTAGATGAACATCAAATTAACACCCTTTAACTATCGATATTTTTACTAACCAACAACCATGCACTCACGCCCTTTCATATTACCACATCAATATCATTAACCCACAATTTCTCCTTTATGTGCTACATGAAGGTTTTGATTATGCACTCCTTGAATACCTATTATTTTTGGACTAGTCTTATAACCCATGCAAATTACCATCACTATTTATTAAACTCTCAAACAAATTTAAGCGAAGGACAAGATTGCAATTATTTCTATAAAATTTATTCGCCATCGTGCTCTAAAAGATATAAGGGAAGCACTAGAGCAACTGATTAGCTCAAAAAAAATAAGTGAAGCACAAAGAGTATTCTAACAAATCGTGGTGAACATGTGTCCCTCTCAAGTAGGTGTGTCCAGCAAACAATGATTGTGGAAAACTAAAACAAAAACAAACTATAACACATGATGCTCCAAGTAAAACTCATATCATGTGATGAATAAAAATATAGCTCCAAGTGACATACCGATGGATTGAGACGAAAGAGGGGATGCCTTCTGGGGCATCCCCAAGCTTAGACACTTGAGTCTTCCTAGAATTTACCTTGGGTTTCCATGGGAATATCCAAGCTTAGGCTCTTTGCCGCTCCTTATTTCTTCATCCATCATGAAAGCACCCAAAACTTGAAAACTTCAGCACACAAAAACTGAACAGAAAACTCGTGAGCTCCGTTAGTATGATTGGTAAATCAAAAACTTTAGGTACTATTATAAATTGATTCATATTTTATTATTGCATAAGGTACCATATTCTAACTTCTCCATGGCTTATACCCCCCCTGATACAATCCATAGCATCATTGAAACAAGCAAACTATGCAAGCAGAAACAGAATCTGTCTAAAACAGAACAGTCTGTAATGATCTGCGCAAAAACCATACTTCTGTAACTCCAAATATTCTGAAAATTAGGACAACCTGGGGAATTTGTATACCAATATTGTGTAAACAATTCAGATCAAAAAGACGTTCCAGTAAAATTAGAGAAATTCTGCACTCGATGCAAAAGTTTCTGTTTTTGCAATTTATCAATTCTACTTATCATTCAAGTCATCCCAAAGGCTTTACTTGGCACAAACACTAATTTAAACATAAAAACACAATCATTACAGTAGCAATAATCATGTTGTCACAAAATAACAGAAAGTATTGGGTTGTCTCCCAACAAGCTCTTTCTTTATAGCCATTAAGATAGGCTTGGGATAATAATGATGCTCACATAAAAGACAAGAGCTTAAGCACAAAGAGAGCATCATAAAACATGTGGCAAAAACATTTAAGTCTAACATACTTCCTATGCATATGCATTTTATAAGCAAACAAATTATCAAGACAGGGAGTGTCTAGCATATGCAAATAGGAAGAATGAAGCATTAACAATTCGAACATCAAGAGAGGTAATTGAACATGAAAATTCCTATAACCACATTTGCCTCTCTCATAATAGTTACATGTAGGATCATAATCAAATTCAACAATATAGATACCATATAAAATATTATCTTCATGATCCACATGCATAAAAGTTTTATAATCTTCCAAGATAGTGGGATTAACATCAACTAAAGTCATGACCTCTCCAAACCCACTTTTATCAAAAATTTCATAAGATTGATCATTCTCCATAATAGTGGGACCATTATCACCTAAAGTTGAAGCTCTTCCAAACTAAGTTTTAGTAGCATTGCAAATATCACTATCAATAGTAGATTCATCATGAAGCTCAGAATTCTCAACATCACAAGAAACATCATGATTATCACCCCAATCGTGATCATTAACACAATTGACATTCATAGAATTTATACTAACAAAATTGCAATCATGCTTTTCATTCAAGGAACTATCATGAATCACTTTATAAATTTCTTTTAACACTTCATACACAATTTTTAGATTCACGATTTTCAAGCAAGACCTCATAAAGATAATCTAGTGCACTCTCACTAGCAATTGGTTCAACATTAACGTGTCTTTTGAAAAGATTAGCAAGTGGATGGGGATCCATTTATCTTAATTTTTTGCATTTACTTTCTGCTTTGGTGTGACAAATATAAAGATAACATAACTAGGCAAGTAAAAAAGTAGAACAAGTGAATGATAATTTGTGCGAAGGTACTTGATAAGAATTTGGTGATACCCCCTGGCAACGGCGCAGGAAATCCTTCCTGATACTTGTAAACTGCGTTGGGATTTTCCCCGAAGAGGAGTGGATGATGCAGCATAGTAGAGGTAAGTATTTCCCTCAGTGAGAACCAAGGTTATCGATCCAATAGGAGAACCATGCAAACTCACGTCTTCGGTGCCTACACACAAAAGAGCAAACACTTGCACCCAACGCGGGCAAGAGGGTTATCAATCCCCTTGAACTCGTTACTTGCAAGTGATTAGTAGTGATAGATAGATAATTTGATAAATATAAATAAAATAAAAAAGAAACTAAATAATGGCAGCAAGGTATTTAGAGTTTTTGTAAATATATTTGTGAGGAGACCCGGGGGCCATATTGTTTGCTAGAGGCTTCTCTCTCGAAGAAAGCATACGGTGGGTAAACAAATTACTGTTGGGAAATTGATAGAAAAGCACATAGTTATGCAATATTTATTCACGGCAATGATCATGTACATAGGCATCACGTCCATAAACAAGTGGACCGACTCCTGTCTGCATCTACTGCTATTACTCCACCCATCTACCGCTATCCAGCATGCATCAAGAGTGAACCCCATCGTGGTGAACTACTCATGATGTAGACAAAGTAAATCCAATTAATAAGAATGAACCCCATCGTTTTACCCTTAGTGGCAGCAATAAAATACGTGTCATGTCCCTTTCTGTCACTGGGATTGAGCACCGCCAGATGGAACCCACTACAACGCACCACTCTCGTCGAAGATAAATCAAACTAGTTGGCCAAACCAAACCGGTAGATCGGAGAGAATTACGAAACTATAACAATCATGCATATAAATAACTAGCAAGGATTCAATATATTTTCATGAATAATCTGAACATAAACCCACAATTCATCGGATCCCAACAAACACACAGGAAAGATTGATTACATAAGATATATCACCGCGGGAATCGTGATGATCTTGGCATTGAAGAACATAGAGAGAGGTAGCCATCTATGTTCTAACTACATACCCGTAGGTCTGTGGTGAACTACTCACACATCACCATGGGAGTAGCAAGGTTGATGTGGAGGCCCTCCGTGATCGATCCCCCCTCCGGCAGGGCACCGAAACAGGGCTCCGGATGGACACCCGACAGAACAGAGACTTGTGGCGGCGGAAAAGGTGTTTCGGGAGGCTCTCTAGTGTTTTTGGGATATATGTGAGTTTGAAGCGAAGAGATGAATGCCAAAGGAGCTAGGAGGTGTCCCTAAGCCATCAGGGCGCGACCACCCCCATGGACGTGTGATGACCCACAAGTATAGGGGATCAATCGTAGTCCTTTCGATAAGTAAGAGTGTCAAACCCAACGAGGAGCAGAAGGAAATGACAAGCGGTTTTCAACAAGGTAATTTCTGCAAGCACTGAAATTGTAGGTAATAGATAGTTTGATAGCAAGATAATTGGTAACGAGCAAGTAACAGTAACAGTAAATAAGGTGCAGCAAAGGACATGCCAGAACAATCTCTAGTAATAGGCAAAGTGTTCTTGAGGGTACACGAGAATTTCATCTAGTCACTTTTATCAGTTGGTTTGATTCGTGTTCGCTACTTTGATAATTTGATATGTGGGTGAACCAGCGCTTGGGTGCTGTTCTTACTTGAACAACCTCCCACTTATGATTAACCCCCTCGCAAGCATCCGTAACTACAAGAAAAGTATTATGATAAAATCTAACCATAGCATTTGACGTTTGGATCCAAATCAGCCCCTTACGAAGTAGCGCATAAACTAGGGTTTAAGCTTCTGTCACTCTAGCAACCCATCATCTAATAACTACTCCACAATGCATTCCCTTAGGCTCATGAATGGTGAAGTGTCATGTAGTCGACGTTCACATGACACCACTAAGGGAATCACAACATACATATCATCAAAATATAGAACACATATCAAATTCGCATGATTACTTGCAACATGACTTCTCCCGTGACCTCAAGAACAAAGGTAACTACTCACAAATAATAATCATTCTCAATATCAGAGGGGTATTCAATAACATAATGGATCTGAACATATAATCTTCCACCAAATAAACCATATAGTAATCAACTACGCAAGGTAATCAACACTACTAGTCACCCACAAGCACCAATCTGAGGTTCCAGTACAAAGATTGAACACAAGAGATGAACTAGGGTTTGAGAGGAGATGGTGCTGTTGAAGATGTTGATGAAGATTGGCCTCCCAAAGATGAGAGGGGTGTTGGTGACGACGATGGCTTCGATTTCCCCCTCCGGGAGGGAAGTTCCCCCGGCGGAATCGCTCCGCCGGAGGGCAAAAGTGCTCCTGCCCAAGTTCCGCCTCGAGACGGCGGCGCTCCATCCCGAAAGTCCTCCTCTTATTTTTTCTAGGTCAAAAGTGATTATATACCGGAAGATGGGCACCAGAGGTGGGCCGAGGAGGGCACAACCCACCAGGGCGCGCCTAGGGGGGCCTGGCGTGCCCTGGTGTCTTGTGCCCACCAGGGAGGCCCCTTCCGGTAGTTCTTTGCTCCAGTATTTTTTATTAAATCCAAAAATAATCTCCGTAAAGTTCCAGCTCCATTGGAGATGTGCAGAATAGGTATCTTTGATGTGCTTTTTTCAGGTCCAGAATTCCAGCTGCTGGTATTCTCCCTCTTTGTGTAAACCTTGCATATTATGAGAGAAAAGGCATTAGAATCACTCCCTAAAGCATTATTATTCAACAAAACATAATAAATAACAGTATGAAATCATGATGCAAAATGGACGTATCAACTCCCCCAAGCTTAGACCTTGCTTGTCCTCAAGCGAAAAGCCGAAATTGAAAAGCATGTCCACATGGTTTGAGAGAGAGGTGTCGATAAAAAAAAATATGGACATAGAAGAATCATGCTTAATATCATGACAGCAACAAACTCTATCATAAAACTTATCAATACACTTTTATCATATAACTTCTCATGAAGAAGTAACAATTCACCACAACATAGAAGTATGAAGCATAAACCTTATTGAAAACCAACAAACTATGTTCTCAGTCAACTTTGCAACTACAATTCATCATATTTTCAGGAAGGGTCTCATGTCGGAGCCTTTTGGAAAGTCCACATACTCAACCATCATTTAGTCTTCTATGATTGCTAACACTCACGGCATACCCATGAGCAAAAAATTTCAACCAGACACATAAGAAGATAGGGGCTTATAGTTTCGCCTCCCAACATATTCACCTCAAGGGTGATGTAAACAATAATAACTCATGCCCACTCATATCCAACTGGATATATGTGCCTAGATCTTTCCACGCCACATGATGCTTGCAAAAGGAAAAATTAAAAAGGAATAGGGACGAATACTTTGACTCTTGCATAAAAGTAAATTCATAAAAGTAAAAGATAGTCCCTTCGCAGAGGGAAGCAGAGGTTGTCATGCGCTTTTTGGTTTGTATGCCCAATCCCTTAATATAAAAGAACGTCGCTCTATATTGCCCCCTATGATAGCAACCTTTTTTATGCAGTCCATCGCTTTTATTACTTTGCCATCATAAGTTCGTATAGCGCTCAATTTTCTCTTACACTAATTGATCAAAAGACTTTTAGAAGCAATTTTTATTGCCTTATTGCACCTATGACAACTTACTTGAAGGATCTTACTCGATCCGTAGGTAGGTATGGTGGACACTCAAAAAATGAATTTGGGTTTGGGTTTTTGGATGCACAAGTAGTATCTCTACTTAGTGAGGAATTTTTGGCTAGCAAAGATATTGAGCAAGCACCACATGTTGAGGGATTTATGACAATATAACTTCTATGTGGATATGAACAAACATAAATCATTACGTTGTCTTCCTTGTCCAACGTCAACAATTTTGACATATAATATTTAATGGGGGCTCACAATCATAAAAGATGTCCAAGATAGTGTATTTGCCTGTGAATCTTCTCTTCCCTTATTAATCCTTTCATGAATTGCATCATTGACCAATGCTATGTTTGTCAATCTCCAATAAATTTTACTACTTATACTTTTCCTTATGTGATGTCATTACTCGCCATAAGATTAGCATATGATTCTTTTCATTTATTTCTCTTTCCTTTTATTTTGATTGCAACAAGAAAATAGAGAGGAAAAAACTCAAACTAAACTTTATTATATAACTCTCACTCAATTACATAGATAGATAGTCCACAAAACTAACACACGAAAATAGATCATGCTAAACTTTTATTCAACTAAAGCAAAGGGAAACTAAAGATCAAACTAAAATAGGTAAAGATGAATAAAAGTGATGGTGATACGATACCGGGGCACCTCCCCCAAGTTTGTCTCAAGCTAAGGGGAGTGCCCATACCCGTGTGCTCAAGTCTCCTTTGGTGTTGGTGATGAAGAAGGTGGTGGTGATGAGGTAGCCTTCTTCTTCAACTTATATTTGAGCATAAAATTTTCCTCCCTTAGATCATCATTCTCCAACTCGAGCTTTAATATCTTTTTGCATAATGTCGCCTTGCTCTCCTGCAGAAAACGAGATGGGATAAATTGGACCTCAGGTTTGTATCCTCTAGGGAGGCTTGACTTCTTGAATTCCACATGCATGTCTCCGGGTTGAGGTAGTGGGTCATCCTCTTCCTTAGAGCTATCATCCTTTGTTTCCTTCATGGGAGCATCTTCCTCCTCATCTGAGGTCCATCCATAATGCTCCACTTCTCCATAGATCTTGGGGTTTGCAACATAGTCGGCAACATAGCTCCCCCCTTCGAATCTTGAGATGACATATTTTCAGATCTGTCAGGAAAACAACACGAAACAAGAACAGAGGATTTTTCTACGATGCGGTCATCAAAACAGTCGGGGGTATATATAGAGAATTTTTATTCTTGGGGAACAAGCATATGGAAGGAAAACGGAGTCGGGAAGGTGTCCGAGGTGGGCACAACCCGCCAGGGCGCGCCCTGGGGGGCCTAGCGCGCCCTGGTGTATCGTGCTCACCTCGATCACCTTCCGGTTTATTTCTTAATTCCCAAAATTTTCTAATATTCCAAAACTAACCAAAAATATTTTTGCGGATTTTTGGGAGTTTGTTTACTTACCGTATCACGTACCTCCTATTTTTTAGAATTCTGGAGTGTTCCGGAAGGTTTCTTTTATGTGTTCCTCCGGTGTCATTGTTTGGATAACATTGCTTTCAATGTTAATAGGCGTACCTGAGATATAGTGCTTAATTCTTTGTCCATTGACCACCTTCGGGTTAGTACCTTTGGCATTATTAATCTTGATAGCTCCAGAACGATAAACCTCTTCGATAATATATGGTCCTTCCCATTTGGAGAGAAGCTTACCTGCAAAAAGTCTTAAACAAGAGTTTAACGAAAGAACATAGTCTCCTATTTTGAATTCCCGCTTTTGAATTCTTTTGTCATGCCATCTTTTTACTTTTTCTTTGAATAATTTGGCATTTTCATAGGCTTGGGTTCTCCATTCATCTAGTGAGCTAATATCAAATAGCATCTTCTCACCGGCAAGTTTCAAATCATAGTTGAGTTCTTTAATTGCCCAAAATGCTTTATGTTCTAATTCTAGAGGCAAATGACAAGTTTTCCATATACCATTTTGTATGGAGACATACCCATAGGATTTTTATAAGTTGTTCTATAGGCCCAAAGTGCATCATCTAATTTCTTAGACCAACTCTTACGAGACCTATTGACAGTTTTTTGTAATATTAATTTTATTTCTCTATTGCTAAGTTCAACTTGACCACTAGATTGAGGATGATAGGGTGATGCAATTCTGTGGTTAACATCATATTTACCAAGCATCTTACGGAAAGCACCATGAATAAAGTGTGAACCACCATCAGTCATTAAGTATCTAGGGACTCCAAACCTCGGGAAGATAACCTCTTTAAGCATTTTAATGGAGGTGTGGTGATCAACACTACTAGTTGGAATAGCTTCTACCCACTTAGTGACATAATCAACAGCAACCAAAATATGAGTGTACCCGTTAGAGGAAGGAAAAGGTCCCATATAATCAAAACCCCAAACATCAAATGGTTCGACAACAAGTGAATAATTCATAGGCATTTCCCGACGCTTACCGATATTACCAATTCTTTGACATTCATCACTAGACAAGACAAACTTACGGGCATCCTTGAAGAGAGTAGGCCAATAAAAACCAGATTGCAATACCTTGTGAGCAGTTCTATCTCCCGCATGATGTCCTCCATAAGCTTCGGAATGACATTTCCATAGGATTTGTTCCTGTTCATGCTCAGGCACACAACGTCTAATAATACCATCTACTCCTTCTTTATAAAGATGTGGGTCATCCCAAAAGTAATGTCTTAAGTCATAGAAGAATTTTTTTCTTTTGTTGTTATGTGAAGCTAGGTGGTATATATTTAGCAACAATGTAATTAGCATAATCAGCATACCAAGGGATGTTTTGAGAAACACTTATTGCAGCTAACTGTTTGTCAGGAAAACTATCATCAATAGGTAGTGGGTCATCAAGAATATTTTCTAACCAAGACAAGTTATTAGCTACGGGGTTCTCATCTCCCTTCCTATCAACGATATGTAAGTCAAATTCTTGAAGCAAGAGAACCCACCTAATGAGTCTAGGTTTAGCATCTTTCTTTTCCATGAGATATTTTATAGCAGCATGATCAGTGTGAACAATAACTTTGGAGTCAACAATATAGGATCTAAATTTAGCACAAGCAAACACAACTGCTAAAAATTCCTTTTCAGTAGTAGCATAATTTCGTTGAGCACTGTCTAGAGTTTTACTAGCATAATGGATAACATTCAATTTTTTGTCAACTCTTTGTCCTAGAACAGCACCAACAACATAATCACTAGCATCACACATAATTTCAAAAGGCAAGTTCCAATCAGGTGGTTGAACGATAGGTGCAGAGGTTAAGGCTTTCTTGAGTGTTTCAAAGGCGTCCACACAATCATCATCAAAAACAAAAGGAATATCCTTTTGCAAAAGATTAGTAAGAGGCCTAAAAAATTTGGAGAAGTCTTTAATGAACCTCCTATAAAAACAAACATGACCAAGGAAACTTAGAATACCTTTAATATCTTTAGGACATGGCATTTTCTCAATTGCATCAACTTTAGCTTTATCCACCTCAATACCTCGTTCAGATATTTTATGCCCCAAAACAATGCCTTCATTAACCATAAAGTGGCACTTCTCCCAATTCAAGACGAGATTAGTTTGTTCACATCTCGGCAAAACTCAATCAAGGTTGCTTAAGCAATCATCAAAAGAAGTCCCGTAAATGGAAAAATCATCCATGAAAACCTCCACAATATTTTCACAAAAATACTAGAATATAGCAGTCATACATCTTTGAAAGGTAGCAGGTGCATTGCATGAACCAAAAGGCATTCGTCTATAAGCATAGGTTCCAAATGGGCAAGTAAAGGTGGTTTTCTCTTGATCAGATTGTGACATAGGTATTTGAGAGAAACCAGAATATCCATCCAGAAAACAAAAGTGTGTGTGCTTAGATAATCTTTCTAGCGTTTTTGATCAATGAAAGGCAGAGGGTAATGATATTTTCTAGTAGCTTTATTTAATTTTCTAAAATCAATTACCATTCTATAGCCAGTGACAATTCTTTGTGGAATGAGTTCATTTTTATCATTAGGAACAATGGTTATACCTCCTTTCTTAGGGACACAATGAACATGACTTACCCATCTACTATCAGCAATGGGATAGATTATACCTGCTTCCAAAAGATTTAATATTTCAGTTCTTACCACTTCTTTCATCTTAGGATTTAATCGCCGTTGGTGATCAACAACGGGTTTAGCATCAGGTTCCATATTAATCTTGTGCTGACATAGAGTGGGACTAATGCCCTTAAGATCATCAAGAGTATATCCAATAGCAGCCCGGTGCTTCCTTAGAACTTTTAATAATCTTTCTTCTTCATGTTCTGAAAGGTTAGCACTAATAATAATAGGATATATCTTTTTCTCATCAAGATAAGCATACTTCAAAGTGTCAGGCAATTTCTTTAATTCAAACACAGGATCACCTTTAGGTGGAGGAGGACCTCCAAGAGATTCAATAGGCAAATTGTGTTTCAGAAGAGGTTGTTGTTCAAAGAAAATTTGATCTATTTCATTTCTTTCACGCAAGTGCATATCATTTTCATGGTCAAGAAAATATTGTTCTAATGGATCAGTAGGAGGCACAACAATAGAAGCAAGACCAATTATTTCATCCTTACTAGATAACGCTTTATCACGAGGTTGTCTAGTAAACTTGAAAAAATTAAACTCATGAGACACACCACCAAAACTGACATCGACAGTTTGTTTTTCACAATCTATCTTAGCGTTGACGGTGCTCAAGAAAGGTCTACCAAAGATAATGGGACAAAAGTCATCTTGTGGGGAACCAAGGACTAGAAAATCGGTTGGGTATTTTACTTTCCCACACAAGACTTCAACATCTCTAACAATCCCAAGTGGAGTGATGGTGTCTCTATTAGCAAGTTTAAAAGTAACATCAATGTCTTCTATTTCAGCAGGTGCTATTTCATCCATAATTTCTTGGTATAAGGTAAAAGGGATAGCACTCACACTAGCACCCAAATCACATAAACCATGATAGCAATGATCTCCTATTTTAACTGAGTCAACAGGCATGCCTTCTATGGGTCTATGTTTATCTTTTTCATCGGGTTTAGCAATTCTGGCAGCTTCATCACAGAAGTAGATAACATGCCCATCAATATTTTCTATCAAGAGATCTTTAACCATAGCAACACTAGGTTCTACTTCCATTTGCTCAGGGGGTTTAGGTGCTCTTATATTACTCTAACGAACCACAATTGATAACTTAGCATGTTCCTTTATCCTAACAAGGAAAGGTAGTTTTTCAATATAAGCGGTAGGCACAACTGGATCAACATTGTAAATGATGGATTCATCTTTAGCTATGACCGGTTCTTTAATTTCTTCTTTAATAGGCGGATGATATTTAAACCACTTCTCCTTAGGGAGATTGACGTGAGTAGCAAATGCTTCACAGAAAGAGGCTACTATCTCAGAGTCAAGTCCATATTTAGTGCTAAACTTGTGAAAAGTATCGGTATTCATAAAAGATTTAACACTATCAAACTCAAGCTTTATACCTGACTCATTACCTTCGTTGAGTTCCCAATCTTCAGAGTTGCGTTTAATTCTTTATAAGAGATCCCACTTGAATTCAATAGTCTTCTTCATATAAGAACCAGCACAAGAAGTATCGAGCATGGATTGATCATTATGAGAAAGCCGAACATAAAAATTCTGAATGATAACTTCTCTCGGGATGTCATGATTGGGGCATGAATATAACATTGACTTAATCCTCCCCCAAGCTAGAGCGATGCTTTCACCTTCACGAGGCCAAAAATTATATATATATAATTCCGATCACGGTGAACTAGATGCATGGGATAAAACTTTGGTGGAATTCCAATTGCAAACGATTCCAGTTCCACGATCCAAGATCATCACATAGCCTATACCATGTTAATGCTTTTCCCTTCAAATATAAAGGGAAAACCTTCTTCTTAGCTTCATCTCGGGGTAAACCTGCAAGTTTAAATAATCCACAAATTTCATTCACATATAATAGGTGCATATCAGGATGTTCAGTTCCATCTCCTGCATAAGGTTTAGCTAGCAGTTGTTCTACCATACCCGAAGGAATTTCATGACCAATATTTTCAGTAGGTGCAGTAGGTTGAGGGGCAACTAATTGTGGTTCTGGTCGAGGTGAAGACACCCCGAACAAACCCCTCAAAGGATTGTTTTCCATAGTAGCAAGGAGCAATAAATTTCAGCACGTAGTATAAGTTTTTCCTTACCGATTTCCACTTACCAAGAGCGCTTCACTCCCCGGCAACAGTGCCAGAAAAGAGTCTTGATGACCCACAAGTATAGGGGATCAATCTTAGTCCTTTCGATAAGTAAGAGTGTCGAACCCAACCAGGAGCAGAAGGAAATGACAAGCGGTTTTCAGCAAGGTAATTTCTGCAAGCACTGAAATTGTAGGTAACAGATAGTTTGATAGCAAGATAATTGGTAACGAGCAAGTAACAGTAACGGTAAATAAGGTGCAGCAAGGTATCCCAATTCTTTTGTGGCAAAGGACAGACCAGAACAATCTCTAGTAATAGGAAAAGTGTTTTTGAGGGTACACGGGAATTTCATCTAGTCACTTTTATCATGTTGGTTTGATTCGTATTCGCTACTTTGATAATTTGATATGTGGGTGGACCGGTGCTTGGGTGCTGTTCTTACTTGAACAACCTCCCACTTATGATTAACCCCCTCACAAGCATCCGCAACCACGAGAAAAGTATTAAGATAAAATCTAACCATAGCATTAGACGTTTGGATCCAAATCCGCCCCTTACGAAGTAGCGCATAAACTAGGGTTTAAGCTTCTTTCACTCTAGCAACCCATCATCTAATAACTACTCCAAAATGCATTCCCTTAGGCCCATGAATGGTGAAGTGTCATGTAGTCAACGTTCACATGACACCACTAAGGGAATCACAACATACATATCATCAAAATAACGAACACATATCAAATTCAGATGATTACTTGCAACATGACTTCTCCCGTGACCTCAAGAACAAAGGTAACTACTCACAAATAATAAACATGCTCAAGATCAGAGGGGTATTCAATAACATAATGGATCTGAACATATAATCTTCCACCAAATAAACCATATAGTAATCAACTACGCAAGGTAATCAACACTACTAGTCACCCACAGGTACCAATCTGAGGTTCCGGTACAAAGATTGAACACAAGAGATGAACTAGGGTTTGAGAGGACATGGTGCTGTTGAAGATGTTGATGAAGATTGGCCTCCCAAAGATGACAGGGGTGTTGGTGATGACGATGGCTTCGATTTCCCCCTCCGGGAGGGAAGTTCCCCTGGCGGAATCGCTCCGCCGGAGGGAAAAAGTCCTCGTGCCCAAGTTCCGCCTCAAGACGGCGGCGCTCCATCCCGAAAGTCCTCCTGTTATTTTCTTTCTAGGTCAAAAGTGATTATATACCAGAAGATGGGCACCAGAGGTGGGCCGAGGAGGGCACAACCCACCAGGGCGCGCCCAGGGGGGCTGGCGTGCCCTGATGTCTTGTTCCCACCAGGGCGTCCCCCTCCGATAGTTATTTGCTCTGTTATTTTTTATTAAATCAAAAAATAATCTCCATAAAGTTTCAGCTCCATTGGAGATGTGCAGAATAGGTATCTCTGATGTGCTTTTTTTAGGTCCAGAATTCCAGCTGCCAGTATTCTCCCTCTTTGTGTAAACCTTGCATATTATGAGAGAAAAGGCATTAGAATCACTCCCTAAAGCATTATTATTCAACAAAACATAATAAATAACAGTAGGAAATCATGATGCAAAATGGACGTATCAACGTGCCCTGTTGGCTTGGGGGTACCTCGTGTGCCCTCCGGTCTTCCTCCGAAGCTTCCAGGTCTTATTTTGGTCCAGAAAAAATCATCAAAAAGTTTCAGGGTATTTGGACTTCGTTTGGTACAGTATTCCCGAAAATCCAAAAACATTCAAAAAAAACAGCAATTGCACTTGGCACTGCGTTAATATATTAGTGCTAAAAAATAATATAAATCAGCAAGTAAATGCCTAAAAGTATCCTAGAATGATAATATAATAGCATGGAACGATAATTTTCTAATAGATACGTTGGAGACATATCAGCACCCCCAAGCTTAATTCTTGCTCATCCTGGAGTAGGTAAATGATAAAAACAGATTTTTTGATGTGACATGCTACCCAACATGTAATCTCTTTCAGGTATTATCATTGAGAAACGATGAATCAACAAACATTAACATAGTAATATCCATAAACATAAGTAACACAATCATCAACTTTCAAAATATACGATCCTTAAAGAATGTTTAACACCCATTCATTTTATCATATTAGCATGGAATGGCTCCATCTTCACCACATAAATACAAATGTCAAGCACCATGGTGTTAAGCCAAGCAATTGGATCGTACTTTTTCACGCTCTTCAACATTTTATACCTCACTTAATACATGAGCGTGAACCATGGACATAGAATATAGGTGGAATAGAATATAGCTGTAGATTTCAAAGGGGTAAAAGTGGGGAAGAAATTCTGGCATCAACTAGGCGGATCAATGGGCTATGGAGATGCCCATCATTCGATATCAATGCGAGGAGTAGGGATTGCCATGCAACGGATGCACTAGAGCTATAAGTGTAGGAAAGCTCAAATGAAACTACGTGGTTATGCATCCAATTGCTTTCTCATGAAGACCTCGGGCATTTGAGGAAGCCTGTCATCGGAATATACAAGCCAAGTTCTATAGTGAAAAATTCCCACTAGCATATGAAAATGACAAAACATGAGACTCTCTATATGAAAAACATGGTGCTTTCTCTAAGCACAAGTGTGGTAAAAGAGGTAGTAGCATTGTCCCTTCTGTCTTTTCTCTCATTTATTTATTTTTTTCCTTTTTTTCTTTCTTTTTTTTCTTTTTTTTCCTTTTCTCGTTTTTTTCTTGGTGAGCTCATTTGGCCGCCCCCATTTTTTTCATTTTTCGTCCGGACCTCATCCCGACTTGTGGGGGAATCATTGTCTCCATCATCCTTTTCTCACTAAGATAGTGCTCTAATAATGAAAATCATCACACTTTTATTTACTTACAACTCGATATGAAAAACTACTAAACAATATGACTCTATATGAATGCCTCTGGCAGTGTACCAGGATGTGCAATGATCTAGCGTAACATGTAAACAATGATGAACGGTGGCTTTACCACAAATACTATGTGACCTACATGATCACGCAAAGCAATATGACAATGAGTGCACAAATCATATGATGTAATGGTGGAAGTTGCATGGCAATATATTTCAGAATCGCTATGGAAATACCATAATAGGTAGGTACAGTGGCTGTTTTGAGGAAGATATAACGAGGCTTATGTGCAACAGAGTGTATCATGTCCGGGGGTTTGGATGCACCGGTGGAAGCTGCACCAATCCTCGATGTGATAAATGGGCAATGCACGGTACCGAAATATGAAAAGGTGAGTGTGCATACATCCATGGATCACATTAGTCATAAAGAACTCACATACTTATTGCAAAGCTCTATTAGCTCTCTCGAAGCAAAGTACTACTCGCATGCCCCTAGGGAGGAGGTTGGTAGGAGTTAACCATCGCGCGCCCCGACCTAAACAACACTAGGATTTCAACGAGGAATAAGAATGCTCACACATCATCACCATGCCATAACCAATATTTTACTAACCAACAACCATGCACTTATGCCCATTCATATTACCACATCAATATTATTAACCCACAATTTCTATTTTATGTTCTACATGAAGGTTTTGATTATGCACTCCTTCAATACCTATTAGTTTTGGACTAGTCTTATAACCCATGCAAATTACCGTCATTATTTATTAAACTCTCAAACAAATTTAAGTGAAGGACGAGAGTGCTATTATTTATATAAAATCTATACGCCATCGTTCTCTAAAAGATATAAGTGAAACACTAGAGCAACTGCTTAGCTCAAAAGATATAAGTGAAGCCCAAAGAGTATTCTAACAAATCGTGGTGAACATGTGTCTCTCTCAAGTAGGTGTGTCCATCAAACAATGATTGTGGAAAACGAAAACAAAAACAAACTATAACACATGGCGCTCCAAGCAAAACTCATATCATGTGATGAATAAAAGTATAGCTCCAAGTGACATACAGATGGATTGAGATGACAGAGGGGATTCCTTCCGGTGCATCCCCAAGCTTAGACGCTTGAGTCTTCCTAGAATTTACCTTGGGGTTGATACGTATCCAACGTATCTATAATTTTTGATTCTTCCATGTTGATATATTATCATTCTAGGATACTTTTTGGGTCTTTATTTACCAATTTATAATATTTTTGAGCACTAACCTATTGACCTAGTGCCCAGTGCCACTTGCTGTTTTCTGCATGTTTTTCACTTTTCAGGTTTACAGTACCGAACGAAGTCCAATTGCCGCAGAACTTTTTAATGATTTTTTCTGGACCCAAAGAATACTTGGAAGCTTCGGGAGGAGACCGGAGGCCGCATGAGGGCACCAGCACGCAAAAGGGCATGCCCTTGGGGGGGAGGCGCCTTGATGTTTGCTGGCCCCCTCGTGGCTCTCCCGACGCCCCTCTCTGGCCTATAAATTCTCTAATATTGCAAAAACCCTAGAGGCAGTCCTAAAACCCTTTTAACGCCGCCGCAAGTCTCTGTTTCATCGCGAGGCCATTTGGAGCTCCGTTTCGGGACCCTGTCGGAGGGGGGATCAATCACGGAGTGCCTCTTCATCAACCTTGCTGCCCTCATGATGATGTGTGAGTAGTTCACCACAGACCTACGGGTCCATAGCTAGTACCTAGATGGCAATCTCTCTATCTCTTGATCTTCAATACAATGATCATTGCATCTCGCTTTGATCAATCTGATGTAATCCTATTGTGCGGTGTGTTTGTTGGGATTCGATTAGTTGTGGGTTTATTATCAGATTATTCATGAAAAGTATTTGAGTCACCTCTGAATATTTAGATTCTTATTTGCATGATCATTATAGCTTCATAATTCTCTCCGATCTATCGATGTGCTTTGGCCAAGTAGATTGATCTATTTTCAATGAGAGAGGTGCGTTGTGGTAGGTTCAACCTGACGTGTTTCTATATCCCAGTGACAAAGTAGGGGACAAGATGCGTCTTTGTGTTTTTGCTACTAAGGATAACATGATGGGGTTTATCCATATTGCTTGATTTTAATTTGTCTGCATCATGTCATCGTTCTCCATGCATTACTCTGTTTTACTTAATACTCTAGATGCATGCTGGATAGCGGTCGATGAGTGGAGTAATAGTAATAGGTGCAGGCAGGAGTCGGCCTATTTGTTTATGGACGTGATGCCTATATACACATGATCATTTCCGTGAAAATCCCATAACTATCCTCCTTTCTATCAATTGCCCAACAGTAATTTGTTACCCACCGTATGCTGCCTACATGAGAGATGCCGCTAGGGAAAACTATGGCCCCAGGGTCTATTCACTTATAAATATACAAACGCTACTATTACCTTGCTGCCTTTATTTACTTCTTATTTTGTTTTGCAATTTACAATTATCTACAATTATCTACAGAACTCACTTGCTTGCAAATAATGAGATCAAGGGGATTGACAACCCTCTTGCCCGCGTTGGGTGCAAGTTGTTTGCTCTTTTGTGGGCAGCCACTGAAGACGGTTGAGGATTGATATTCCTATTGGTTCGATAAACCTTGGTTTCATAACTGAGAGAAATACTTACCCACTTTGTGATGTAACTACCCGTTCCTCTTCACGGAAAACCCAACGCGGATCACAAGTATCAGGAAGGATTTCTGGCGCCATTGCCGGGGAATATCATAATCAACTATCAAGTAACTTCACACAAACTTTCATTCACTTGTTTATCTTTTTATTTGCTTTTGTATTTAGTTTGTTTCATAAAAATAAAAAATACAAAAATATCTATCTTTGCTTGTTAATAATTTTCTTGTTTGAAGTCATGGCTAGTTCTTCTTTCGCTCACGTTACTCCCAATAATGATGTAGTCAATTTTAAACAAAGGGGAGGAGAAAGTTTGAAAGATGCATTGTATAGGATTTGCTTCACTCAAAATAAAGCAACTAAAAAGTTATCCACCACAACCTTGCTTCATAATTTTTATGTTGGTGTGACAACTTGGTATAGGTTTGTCCTTGACACCATCACTGGTGGGAACTTCTTAATGTGTCACACCTTGGATGCTTATAACGCAATTGAAAATCTTGTTGGGACACCACCCGGTATCATTAATGAAACTAGTTTGACCTTGGAACATGTTATGCAAAGGCTGGATGCTATTGAAAATAAAATGGTCACGAATGAACCAATTGAAGAGTTAGATAAAAAACTTCATAATCATATCACTCAATTGGGGTCACGAGTAGGAATGACTTTGAAAGCTTTAAAGGAAAACGACACTATTATTGATGAGAGGATAGAACAAGGCTTGAATAGAATTGATAAATGGAGGAGGTCATTGACAAAGTAGGTTCCTCTTTCACACCTCCTAAAACTAATGCTAGTACCTCTCGAAATAAAAGCCCCAAGTTCATATATATTCCTAGGAGCATTAGTACACCTCCTACCAAAAGAAACAAAGACTTAAAAATGATTAGTGTTCATCCCAACTTTATAAACATGATAAAAGATCATATTCCCAAGAATCCTATTGTCCCTATTATCCATGGTTGTGTTATTGAGTAGCTTGATGTCAAAGATGACAATACTTGAAACTATGCATTATGCCTAGCTAGGGGCATAAAACAATAGCGCTTGTTTGGAGGCAACCCAATAGTTATATTTATTTTTGCTTTTTTACTTCCTGTTTGTTTTTGATAAAATTATTATTGCCTCTGTAATGATTACGTTTTTATGTTTAAATTAGTGTTTGTGCCAAGTAAAGCCATTGGGATGACTCACAAGATGAGTAGAATCGATGTTGAAACAAAACAGAAACTTTTGACTCAAGTACATGAATTTTCATTTTTTACTGGAGAGTGATAATGATCTGAATTTTTTACAAATTATTTATATACAAATTTTCTAGGTTTTCCTAATTTTTCAGAATTTTAGAGTTAAACAAGTATAGGTTCTCTACAGATTGCTACAGACTATTCTGTTTTAGACAGATTTTGTTTTTTTGCTTGCATACTTTCCTTGTTTTGATTATGCTATGGATTTTATAGTGGGGTATAAGCCATGGAGAAGTTAGAATACAGTAACTATTATGCAATTATTAAATAAGAATCAATTTATAACAGTACCGAAAGTATTTAATATGTTGCTTATACTAACGGATCTCACGAAGTTTTGTTGAGTTTTGTGTGATTGAAGTTTTCAAGTTTTGGGTGTTATCACGATGGACAAAGGAATAAGGAGAGGCAATAGCCTAAGCTTGGGGATGCCCAAGGCACCCCAAGGTGATATTTTAAGGAAGACTCAAGCGTCTAAGCTTGGGGATGACCCGGAAGGCATCCCGTCTTTCGTCTCAATCCATCGGCATGTCACTTGAAGCTATATTTTTATTCATCACATGATATGAGTTTTGCTTGGAGCGTCGTTTGTTTTTGTTTGCTTTTACTTTAAGTTTAACACAATAATCGTTTGCTGGACACACCTATTTGAGAGAGACACACCTTCATCATAATTTGTTAGAATACTCTATGTGCTTCACTTATATCTTTTGAGCTTAGCAGTTGCTCTAGTACTTCACTTATATCTTTTTGAGCACGGTGGCGTGTAGATTTTATAGAAATAATTTCACTCTCGCTCTTCACTTATATTTGTTTGAGAGTTAATAAAAAGTGATGGTAATTTGCATGGGTCATAAGACTAGTCAAAAAATATTAGGTATTGAATGAGTGATAATCAAAACCATCATGTAGCACATATAGAGAAATTGTGGGTTAATGATATTGATGTGGTAATATGAAAAAGGTGTGAGTTCATAATTGTTAATTCATAGAAGTGTCGATATTAAGAGAGGTTAACTTCTTGTTCGTCTAAAAATTAAAGAGGCATGGTGATGATGTGTCAGCATTTCTATTCCTCGTTGAAATCCTAGTGTTGTTTCGGGTCGGAAGCGCGCGATGGTTAACTCCTACCAACCTCATCCCTCGGGGCATGCGAGTAGTACTTTGATTTGTGATAAAACTAATAAAACTTTGCAATAAGTATATGAGTTCTTTATGACTAATGTGAAAACAAGGACATACGCAATCTCACCTCCTCATATTTGCTAGCCTCTGCATAGCCCATTCTCACCTCGAGAATCGGTGCAACTTTCGCCGGTGCATCCAAACCCCATGACATGATACGCTCTGGTGCATATAAGCCTAATTATATATTCCTCAAAACAGCTAGCATACCTACATATCATGGAATTTCCATAGCCATTCCGAGATATATTGCCATGCAAATTCCATCATCACTTCACATGACTAGTTCGTTCATCACCATATTGCTTTGCATGATCATATAGAGCTGACATAGTATTTGTGGCAAAGCCACCGTTCATCATATTTTTGATACATGTCACGCTGGATCATTGCACATCCTGGTACACTGCCAGAGGCATTCATATAGAGTCATATCTTCATATCAGTTCTTCATATCGAGTTGTAAGTAAATAAAAGTGTGATGATCATCATTGTTAGAGCATTGTCCCAGTGAGGAAATAAAAATGAGGGAGGCCAAATGATCCCACCATTCTGAATAAAACAAAATGATGAGAGAAAATGAAAGAAGGGACTTTGCTACTATCCTTTACCACACTTGTGCCTCAAAGTGGCACCGTGTTCCTCATATAGAGAGTCTCATGTTATGTCATTTTAATATGCTAGTGGGAATTAATTTTTCATTATTATAAACTTGGCTTGTATGTTCCTATGATGGGTTTCCTCAAACGCCCGAGGTCTTCATGAGCAAGCAAGTTGGATGCCGACACCACTTAGCTTCATTTGAGCTTTCATACGCTTATAGCTCTAGTGCATCATTTGCTTGGCAATACCTACTCCTTGCATTGACATCTATCGATGGGCATCTCCATAGCCCGTTGGTACGCCTAGTTGATGTGAGACTATCTTCTCCACTTTTTACCCCTTTGATATCTACCACCATATTCTATTCCACCTAAATGCTATGTCCAATGGCTCACGCTCATGTATTGCGTGAAGAATAAAAAGTTGATGTATATTGAAAAGTACGATCCAATTGCCTGTATTGGACACCGTGGTGCTTGATATTTGTATGAATGTGGTGAAGATGGAGCCATGTCTTGCTAATATAATAAGATGAATGGGGGGTAAACATTCTTTGAGGATCGTATACTTTGAAAGATTGATGATTTTGTTTCTTATACTTACAAGTATTGCTATGTTAATATTTGTTAATTCAACGTTTCTCAATGAGAATACATGCATAAGATTAGATAATGGATAGCATGTCACATCAAAAATTCTGTTTTTATCATTTACCTACTCGAGGACGAGCAGGAATTAAGCTCGGGGATGCTTGATACGTCTCCAACGTATCTATAAATTTTTATTGTTCCATGTTTATATATTATCATTATAGGATACATTTTGGGTCTTTATTTACCAATTTATAATATTTTTTAGCACTAACCTATTGACCCAGTGTCCAGTGCCAGTTGCTGTTTTCTTCATGTTTTTCACTTTTCAGGTTTACAGTACCAAACGAAGTCCAATTGCCACGAAACTTTTTATGAGTTTTTCTGGACCAAAAGAATACCTGGAAGCTTCAGGAGGAGACCGGAGGCAGCACAAGGGCACCAGCACACAACAGGGCGCGCCCTGGGGGGGCGCCCTGATGTGTGCTGGGCCCCTCGTGGCTCTCCCGACGCCCCTCTCTAGCCTATAAATTCTCTAATATTGCAAAAACCCTAGAGGCATTCCCAAAACCCTTTTTACGCCGCCTCAAGTCTCTGTTCCGTCGCGAGGCCATCTAGAGCTCACTTCCGGCACCCTGCCGGAGGGGGATCGATCACGGAGGGCCTCTTCATCAACCTTGCTGCCCTCATGATGATGTGTGAGTAGTTCACCACAGACCTATGGGTCCGTAGCTAGTACCTAGATGGCAATCTCTCTATCCCTTGATCTTCAATACAATTATCATCGCATCTTCGCTTTGATCTATCTGATGTAATCCTATTGTGCGGTGTGTTTGTTGGGATCCGATGAATTGTGGGTTTATGTTCAGATTATTCATGAAAAGTATTTGAGTCACATCTGAATATTTAGATTCTTATTTGCATGATCATTATAGCTTCGTAATTCTCTTCGATCTATCGATGTTCTTTGGCCAAGTAGATTGATCTATCTTCAGTGAGAGAGGTGCGTTGTGGTAGGTTCAACCTGACGAGTTTCTATATCCCAGTGACAAAGTAGGGGACAAGATGCATCTTTGTGTTGTTTCTACTAAGGATAACACGATGGGATTGATTCATATTGCTTGAGTTTACTTTATCTACATTATGTCATCGTTCTCCATGCATTACTCTGTTTTACTTAATACTCTAGATGCATGCTGGATAGCGGTCGATGAGTGGAGTAATAGTAATAGGTGCAGGCAGGAGTCGGCCTATTTGTTTATGGACATGATGCCTATATACACATGATCATTGTCGTGAAAATTGCATAACTATCCGCTTTTCTATCAATTGCCCAACAATAATTTGTTACCCACCGTATGTTGCCTACATGAGAGATGCCTCTAGGGAAAACTATGACTCCAGGGACTATTCAGTTATAAATTTACAAATGCTACTATTACCTTGCTGCCTTTATTTACTTTTTATTTTATTTTGCAATTTACAATTATCGACAATTATCTAGACAACTCACTTGCTTGCAAATAACGAGATCAAGGGGATTGACAACCCTCTTGCCCGCGTTGGGTGCAAGTTGTTTTCTCTTTTGTGTGCAGCCGCTGAAGACGGTTGATGATTGATATTCCTATTGGTTCGATAAACCTTGGTTTCATAACTGAGGGAAATACTTACCCACTTTGTGCTGCAATTACCCGTTCCTCTTCATGGAAAACCCAACGCAGATCACAAGTATCAGGGGTGGCTTGGGCATCCCCAAGCTTAGGCTCTTTGCCACTCCTTATTCCTTCATCCATCGTGATAGCACACAAAACTCAAAATAAAACTCATGAGCTCCGTTAGGACGATAGGTAAATCAAAACCTTTAGGTACCGTTATAAATTGATTCATATTTTATTATTGCATAAGGTACTGTATTCTAACTTCTCCATGGCTTATACCCCCTGATACAATCCAAGTTCTGGCAGAGTACCAGGATGTTCGATGATCTAGCGTAACATGTAAACAATGATGAACAGTGGCTTTGCCACAAATACTATGTTAGTTCAATATGATCATGCAAAGCAATATGATGATGAACGCACAAGTCATGTGCCGGAACGGTAGAAGTTGCATGGCAATATATCTTGGAATAGCTAGTGACCATAGTACATGGATACATGTTTGTTTCATGTTGTCATTATGTACTCGCTGCGATCGTAAATAAGTGTTCCAGTCGGAGGGAGTACTCTTTGAACTGGTTTACCAAAAATGAGTTTTATATACTACATGCTAAACCTGTTATGCGTCTGCTTGTTCCTCTTGTAGAATGCTGAGAGAATATTGGAGAAGAGTACCCCCATTTTGCAATGATAAAGGAAGTACTGTAGATAAGGTTCAAGATATTGAGACAACCATGTAGGTCTCCAATAAAGCTGATAAAGCAGATAAGGAAACTTATCTTGAAGATAGCGAGATAACCCTAATGTCCTGTGTTGATGCAGTGTTCGAGTTACTGGCCACTACCGTCAGCACAAGCTCTTCGAACTCACTGCCTGAATCAGTTCGACTTCTTGAGTTTCAACTACAAGCAGAAAGATATCGATCAGTTGTACCGCGGCAAGAAGTCGAAGGACTGAGGAAGTCCCTATAGAATTCAGAAACATACTTTGTGACGCAACAACAAGTGTTGGAGATTTTAGCGCCAAACAATAGAAAACAAATAAGCTTGCTAAGCTTATTTTCAGCAAGGTGGATACCAGGTTAATGTTTATTAAGTTATTATGAACTATTTTTCGTTCTGGACTTGTTTTATTGTCATGTTTATTTGCATTGTCACTACTGCAGGAAGGACCTAAGATGACACATGTATAGGAGACCCTTTGACCAAACTGTGTGCGATGCATGAATATCAAACGGTATGGTAATTAAACCGTCACCACTTAAACAAACTTTGTGCGATGGCGGGTCCATCAAGCACGATTTCAAAAAGAGTTGCGTGTGGGATACCTGGTATACAGTTGATCCATACAAACTATTTGCGATGAGACAAAACAATGTGAATGGTTAGCCAAATCCAGATGTGTGCGGTAGATGGCATACAGGTCACTCGGATGAACTGTTTGTGAGTAGCTAGAACAACAGAAATGGTTAGCCAGATAAAGGTGTGTGCGATAGACGGCATACAAGTCTCTCGGATGAACTATTTGCGATCAGCCAAAACAACAGAAACAGTTAACTAGATCAAGATGTGTGCGATAGACGACATACATGTCACTCGGATGAACTGTTTGTGATGAGCAAAAAATAACATAAATGATTTGGCTTAACAAGATGTGTGTGGTACCCGGCAAACATGTGAGTAATAAGAATTGTGTGAGAAGACCGATAATAACACAGGTGATTCCTCCGAATAAGCTATGTGTGTTGTGGGCACACAGTTGTTGGTAAAGAATTGTCAGCGATTGATGAAATCATCACTGACGGGTTCTGTAGTTTAATCCTTATGCGATGTGATTTGCTCAGTATGCACAACATCTATACTCTTTCTACATAACAACAACATATATACTTATAACAACATGATTGCATAACCAAATTAAACATCCAATTACATAAGTGGCTACACACATAACATTTGCACACCACAATAAACAATTACAGGCATAGTACACTAGGAGAAACGACAACCAAATCATCTACTAGTTGTGAGGCTTGCCACCACTGCTCTGCTTGTGGCTCGATCTCTCGTCGTCCTCAGGTTGGAGGCACTTCCTGATGTCAACGATCTGCCTGAACATCTCGTAGCATGTATACGCGTCCTTGGCCGTGGACATGAGGTGATCTTCATCCAGTCTCTTCACCCAGGCCTTGTACCAGACATGCATGTTCTACTCACACTTAGCCTTCATTTCTCTGTAGTAGGGGTCAATGATGGCCACATCGAGTTCCACGATGGAGTCCTTCTCCTTCTTGCTGCCCTAGACCCTATATTATCCTTGGATTCGATAAGTTTCTGGCAGGCCAAGCCCGAAGTCTTGAGCACCTACAGATCGTTGATGATGTCCACCGTAGCAAACCTGTAGTCGAGGCTGTTGGCAAACCTGGTGAAACACTCTCAAGGTCTTGTGGCCACGTAATAGTGCTAGATGAGGACGTGATGGCGCACTGATGTGTACTACACAACTTTATTCCTGTAGACTCGTGTTGGGCCTCCAAGCGCAGAATTTTCCCAAAGGTGGATGACCTAAGGTTTATCAATCCGTGGGAGGTGTAGGATGAAGATGGTCTCTCTCAAACAACCCTGCAATCAAATATAAGAAATCTCTTGTGTCCCCAACACACCCAATACAATGGCAAATTGTATAGGTGCACTAGTTCGGTGAAGAGATGGTGATAGAAGTGCAATATGGATGGTAGAAATAGGTTTTTGTAATCTGAAAATATAAAAACAGCAAGGTAACAAATATTAAACAGTGAGCAAAACATTATATCAATGCTTGGAAATAAGGCCTAGGGTTCATACTTTCACTAGTGCAATTTCTCAACAATGCTAACACAATTGAATCATATAACCATCCCTCAACGTGCGACAAAGAATCACTCCAAATTTCCTATCTAACGAAGAACATAAGATGAAATTGTTGTAGGTAGCAAAACCACCTCAAAGTTATCCTATCCGATCAATCTATTGAGCCATCTCCATAAGTGTCACAAACAGCCCTAGAATTTCTACTAGAATAACACCTATGATACGCATCAATCAACCCTAATGTCACCAAGATACTCCAATGTCACCACAAGTATCGGTGAGTTAATTATTCAACATGCATCAAACAATTTCAGATTCATCATCTTCAATCCAACACAAACAACATCAAATAGTACCCCGAGATTTCTATCGGAGAAAGTAGGACAAGAACGTGTATCAACCCATATGCATAGATTACCCCAATGTCACCTCGGGAATCCGCAAGTTGATTACCAAAACATATATCAAGTGAATCAATAGAACACCCCATTGTCACCACGGGTATCCACATGCAAGACATATATCAAGTGTTCTCAAATCCAAAGTATTCAATCTAACATAACGATATCTCGAAGGGAAAGACTCAATTCATCACATCAATATAGAGAGGGAAGAACACCATATGATCCAACTATATTAACAAAGCCCGTGATACGTCAAGATCGTGCCATCTCAAGAACACGAGAGAGAGAGATTAAACACAAAGCTACTGGTACATACCCTCAGCCCCGAGGGTGAACTACTCCCTTCTTGTCATGGAGACCATCTAAATGATGAAGATGGCCTCCGGTGATGATTTCCCCCTCTGGCAGGGTACCGGAAAGGGCTTCAGATGAGATTTGTTCGATTTAGAGAGTTGCGGCGGCGGAGCGGAAGTTCTAGGAACTTTTGGGGGTTTCTGAATATAAAAGTAATTTTGGCGCTGGAATTAGGCGAAGAGGAGCCACAAGGGGCCCACAAGGTACCTTGGCATGGCCACCCCCCTCGGCGCACCCACGTGCCTTGTGAGGGCCCCTGTGGGTCTTCAGGTATTTCCTCGAAGCTTCTCAGATCCCTTTCCTTCCATAAAAAATGAAAAAAATGTTTCGTTCAATTCTGAGAACTTTCATTTTCTACACAAAAACACCACCACGGTAATTCTGTTGAAAACATAATTTTGAACATGGTAAGGATGAGGGGAACAAGAATATTCTTTCTGTGGATATTCCTGTAAGTTGGTTTAACTTCATAATACATCTGCTCATGACTCCTGACAGATTTGGATGGACACTGAAATTACTTAAATCATCCATGTGGAAAGTCATTACTGGAAAGGAAGATATTGATGGAGCTATAACTTTCCGTATTCCTGATTGCTGCTCTACTTCTCACGCTCCGGTGTGCAAAGCTTCCTTGGATAAAGCTCCCTCTCAGGAACAGGGTAAGGAGGGTGCTGGAGAAGATACTCATCTGATGGGCTCTGATCAAGCTATCCTCCTTCCATTTGGATCTGAGAACACTAGGAAAATGAGGGGTGGTAAAACTCCTCTGGTGGAATCAGAGGTAAGGACAAGTGATAGGGTCAGAAAAGAAAATGCAGGCTTTAAAAGAAACTCATGTTTTAATAACAAGTGCCTGCCCTGTAATGCTGTTCCCCTGTTTCTAATAAAAATGTGGCTAAAATCTTGCTGCTGCATTTTTCAAGGTGGCTGAAGAGGAATTAGAAGGAAAAATATCCAAAAATCCTAAGAAGAAGGAAACTGAAGGGCTGGCCAAGGTGCCTTTGTCCAGAGGAAAAGCTATTACTTCAGGAGATAAATGATGTGTCTGAATACTAGACTTAGGCCCCTAGGGAGTTGGAGTTGCAGCCTTTTGGTTGATGCAGTTGTAAGATTTTGCTGGCCAAGTTATCCTATTATGATGATAAGACACCTATCATGTAAACCTAAGTATGGGCACAAGTTCAGGCTGGTTAAGTGGCACTCTATTTTTATTATGTTAAAAGCTGCCTGTGATGTTATGAGATGTGGTATGTGTTGGCACTGCCAGTTGTGGAATCCCTATTGGTGTTCACAGGAATAGTAACAAAAATTGAAATATTTTGAACTCGAACATTAGGGGAATTAATGACAAAAATAAGTGGGTGGCTATCAAAATAAAATTTGTAGAAAGTGCTTGTGCTATTATGTGCCTTCAGGAAACTAAGAGAGAGCATTTTGACTCTTCTTACCTGAAAAACTTCTGTCCCAACAGACTCAATAAATTCTTGTTCTTACCCTCTGTGGGTGCATGTGGTGGCCTCCTCATTGTTTGGAATGGAGCTCTTTTTGAAGGAGAGATGGTTTTTCAAAATAGATTTTCCCTGTCTGTCCAATTTACATGTTATCTTTCCAGTCAGTCCTGGATTTTAAAAAAATATCTATGGTCCATGTGCACATGAGGACAAGATTGAATTCTTAGATTGGTTTGCAAACATCCAAATGTGAGCTGAAGTAGATTGGATTATCATGGGTAACTTTAATTTCATTAGAGCACCCTCTAAAAGAAATAAGCCTGGGGGAGATGTCAATGAAATGCTGCAATTTAATGATGCTATCAGCACTCTTGGCCTTGTTGAGCTTCCTCTCAAAAGAAGAAAGTATAGTTGGAGCAATATGCAAGAGCCCCCTCTTTTAGAAAAATTGGATTGGTTCTTCACTTCTGTCTCCTGGATGACTGTTTATACTGATTCCACCGTGCTCCCACTTGCCAAGCCCATTTCTGATCATTTGCCTTGCATGATTAAAATTTGAACTTCCATCCCCAAATCCAAAGTATTCAGGTTTGAGAATTACTGGTTAAAACATTATGATTTTAAAGATATAGTGGCTTCTGCTTGGAATATACCAGTGGGTCATACTGATGCTGCTAAAAAAAATTAATGCCAACTTTAAAAACCTCAGAAGGGCCATACAATTATGGGCCAAAACCCTCTCTTGTCTAAAGAAACAGATTGCTGAGATTAATGAAGTGATCTTCTTTTTTTATGTTCTGGAGGAATTTAGAGACCTAGGACAGTTTGAGGAAAATTGTAGAGGCATTCTCAAAGATTATCTTCTAGTACTGCTTAATAATCAAAGGATCTACTGGAAGCAGAGAGGAAAGATTAAGGGTGTGAAACTTGGAGATGAGAACACAATTTTTTTTCACACAAAGGCTTCAATTAATCACAGACATAATCATATTGCCATTCTCCAAAATGAAGACCACATTGACATATCTAATCATGCAGGCAAAGCAGCAATATTGTGGGAAGCTTTTAAGAAGAGATTAGGACAGACCGAAGTGACCACTATGCACTTTGATTTAGCTAATATGTATGGAAATGATCATGATCCAGAAATTTTCGCTGACCTGGAAAAACCTTTCACTTATGAAGAAATTAATATGGTTGTTTCTCAACTTCCCAATGATAAATCTACTGGACCTGATGGTTTCAACAATGAGTTCTTCAAGGCCTGCTGGGACATAATTAAAGATGATGTCGAAAATCTAATTCACAGTTTCTATGATGGAATAGTTTGTTTGGAAAGTATCAATAATTCCAACATTACCTTGATCCCTAAAGTGGGTGCCCCTTTATCTCCCAATGATTTCAGGCCCATTTCTCTACTTAATTGTTGTCTCGAACTCATTACCAAACTCTTAGCAAACATGCTCCAAAAGGTGATCTTACAATTGGTCCACATTACTCAATTTGGGTTCTTAAGGAGAGATCTCTGCAGGATTGTGTTGGCTGGGATTTTGAGTATCTACATCACTGTAAGAAATCACAAGAGGAGATTCTGGTTTTGAAACTGGATTTAGATAAAGCTTTTGACACAATTGAACATCAAGCCATAATTGACATATTAAAGGCTAAATGTTTTCATGAGGGATGAATCATGCAGATGGAAATGTTGTTTAAATCTGCTTCTTCTGCTGTTTTGCTTAATGGAGTGCCTGGAAAGCAATTTTACTATTTGAGAGGGGTCACACAAGGTGATCCCCTTTCCCCTCTCTTATTTTTCCTTGGTGCTGATTTATTGCAATCAATCTTGAACAAAGCTAAGTCACAAGGTCTGCTTACTCCCCCCTTACAAGTGAATTCCTGCCCTGACTTCCCAGTGGTCCAATATGCCGATGATACTTTGGTTATCCTAAAAGCTGATACTAGGCAGCTGCTTTGTCTCAAAGCCCTATTGAATACTTTTGCAACTGCCACTGGTTTGAAGGTCAATTATAATAAATCCAATCTTATTCCTATCAACATTGCAGAAGATAGAGTATAGTTGTTTACTGGTATTCTTAACTGTACTAGAGGAGCTATTCCAATCAAATACCTTAGTTTACCATTGGGACTGGTCAAACCCACTATTGAGAAATGTTTGCCCTTAGTGAATAGAGTTTCCTCTAGATTCACTAGTTTGGCCACCTTCATGTTTATGGCTGGAAGATTATTATTAGTGAAATCTGTGTTAGCCTCTCTGATTGTCTTTTTCATGACATGGTTGGATGTCCCAATAACTATCAAGAATCAAGTTGCTAAGTATTTGAGAGACTGTCTCTGGAGAGGACCAGATTTAGAGGATCATAGAACTGCCATGGTCAATTGGACAACTGTCTGCAGGCCCAAAAGCCAAGGAGGGCTAGGGGTTTTGGATATTCAAGTTCAAAATAAAGCACTTCTAATGAAGAACCTACACAAATTCTACAATAGACAAAATATTCCTTGGTTAAACCTAATCTGGGAGTCTATTACAATAATGGACAGCTTCCTGGTAATCAGATTGAAGGTTCCTTTTGGTGGAAATCCATACTTGGCCTGGTTGACTGGTACAAAGCTATGGCAAGATGCCATGTTGGTGATGGAAAGAGTGATCTCTTCTGGACAGACCTATGGCAAGAAAGATGTTTGTATCAGATGTTTCCACACTTGTTTTCTTTTACCAAAAACCAGCAAATTTCTGTTGCACAAGTCCTGCAATTTGAGTACATGGAAGACATGTTTCACCTCCCCCTATCCATCCAGGCATTTCAAGAATTTAACCAAATGGAAGTTATATGTGATACTTTGAGAGCATCTCCTGATATTAATTGCACAGATACCTGGTCTTACATTTGGGGTAACACTCCTTTCTCCTTGGCCAAAGCATACAAGGTTCTTATTGGTACTCAAGTTGTCCCACCCCACTTTAAGTGGCTTTGGAGCAGTTCCTGCCAACCTAAACATAAAGTCTTCTTTTGGATGCTATTACATGCTCTGGTGCAACGGCGTGCTATACAAATGGTTTTAACCCCTTTCCGCAACGTAGTTTTAAATTGTCGCCTTGCATGTGCGGGCGATAGGGGGGGCATCCCACATGACACAGAAAAATCGTCGGCAATGGTGGCCAACGAACGCAAATGTTTGGCAAAACTAAGCGTATGGGATGTCCGCATCTATCACAAACGAGAGTCACCGGGCAACTGTTTGAGATATGGTGTACTTCCCATACGGTCCATCCTTGCAACTCGTGTGAGATCACACTAACATTGCACGCGCTATTCTATGGTGCACCATTTACGATGTGCACCGAATCGCAAACAGATCACGATTATAAAGCATGTATGATAAGGGGGCTATCACACACATTTAGTTCCACTATGATCGTCTGTGATATGATATAAGAGTGCATACGTTTATCATTATAAAATCGTATGCGAAGGTTGAATCTATCCCACACGCGGCGCTTTTGATAAACGTTTGTGATTTACAAAATGTCCCAAACGTGTGATCCATACTTCCCAAACGTGTCATCCAAACTAACTCTCTCGTATGAAGGCCTATCACACGCGTTCTTCTTTAATCAACGTTTACGATGGGCACGATATCATAAACAGTTCAAAATTCCAAATCGTGTGTGATAAGGAGACTATCACAAATATTTCATGATAAGTAACTGTGTGCGCTGGTGTTGTTAATCTCACACGTTTTTTCTCGTCTGACCGTGTGCGCAGCAGAAACTCATCGCACACGCCGCGAGTGGAGAAACGTGTGTGATGTTGAAGTCGATCGCACACGTTTTGCTTTCTCAAACTGTGTGCATTGTAATGGCCTACAGAGCATAATTTGCCCCTAATTTAATACCTTTGTTCATAATTCACATAATTTAAATTTGAAAGTAGGAAATCATGTATTTCATATCGAATCATTTTTAAATGTAGGTTTAAGAACGAATGCATAATTCAATTCACATGCACATATACTCAAGAACTACATAAGCATCAATTCTCAAAAAAAGGAAAACTACAGAAGGGAGAAATAAATAATGGTGGAACCATGATTGTATTAAAGACAGTAAAGAGAGAGTCAAAATACATTCTGGTTGCTGGAGAAGGTGAAGCGGAATGCCCATATTGTGCCCTCCTCCATGCCTAACGCACAAACGACTCTAGGCCAGTCCCTAGTGTTGGCCGCCCGCCCATCCTTCACTGTCTTCATTACTACTTCTCGATGCTCATTGTAGTCTCGATGATATATTTTAACCTTCATTGCATATCGAGCAATCATGTACATTGCGTGGTAATCTTGAGTAAACTGTTTTGGGAACCACTACAAATGAAAAAGATTCAGACATTGTTGTGTGACAACTCATTATGGGCAGTACTAATAGAAGGCTACATAGTTCGTAGTTACCATCCTACAGCTCACTGTTGTGTTGGATAGAGCGTAAAAAATAGTCTAATTGGCATTGTCCGTCTCTTTTCCCAAACAATCCTTATCAGTTTCCTCACTTGATGCTGCTTCATGAATATTTCATTTTCCCACACGCAAAAAGGTCTAGGCAAGGATCTTTACCAAATACATATGTACCTACAAGCAAGAAGCCGATATTAGAAGCTAAAATGCAGTTGCAGAATGGTGTAATATATTAATCCATCAGTTCCACAATGTGTTGCGTATAAACATTTTGAGAAGTCAACATTTACTAACTTTGACCAAGTTTGTAGAGAAAAATACATACATCTAGAATTGCAATTCCAATTCATTAGACACTTCACAAAATTTACTTTCATATTGTATACATTTTAGATGGTATATTTAGATACATCACAAAAATCTATATGCACTACATTATGGAATGGATGGAGTATAAGCGGAGGGATGAAAAAACCCTCGGTGGAAAACGTTGGCCACTCCCATTGTTGTCCTGTGCAAGTATATGTAAAGTCATGATAAGTACAACAGGCTTAACATCAGCCAAGTATACAAGGTATCTGCTTGAAATAAACAAGGCATATATGTTCACTATAACAACCAAATATAGCCATTGGAAACTGTACAAATGCTCAATGGAATTAACCTAACAACCAGATAAAAAAAGCAAGGCGTCTACTTGAAAACTAGACAAATGCTCACATCAATCAACCTAACAACTAGATACAGAAAAGCAAGGCATCTGCTTGAAAACTAGACAAATGCTCACTCCAACCAACCTGGCAACCAAATTCAAAGAAACAAGGCATAAATGTTTTAAGCGGGAGTTAAAAGCACTGGTAAACAACACTAGGCATAATAGGTGGTATTGATGAAATTGAACTGCACAGTTCATACTTGCACATAATGAACATCACATTGTGATTAACTGAAAGAAACAAGGCATTCATGCTCACTGTAACAACCAACTATAGCCATTGAAAACTAACACATACACAATGCAACCAACCTAACAACCAGATACAGAAAATCAAGGCATCTGCTTGAAAATTGGACAAATGCTCAATTAAACACTGCATGATTATCGCATGGCAAAAGCTACAACAACAATGGGTACGAGACGACTAGCTAGAAAAAGTATGATTTACTCACAGGATGTTGCCTCACTTGTCATGGATGGGCTCCTTCCACTTGGGATTTGTGGTCCCCAGGGTGCGCTCCCTGATGTTGCAGATGGGACGTTTCCCCATGTCACAGTCGTAGTGTGTGCCATTATCTTGGTCGATGAGATCTGACTTTGGAGCTAAGGATCCCAAGCCACCGCCATAGAACGTTTCCTTCAGAAATGACAAAAGGGGCTCGATGGTGTAGACGGATCACAAATCCATGATCGCAAGGCGGAGGAGATCAGCGGCGGGGCCTTTGAAGAGATAGACGGCTGTTGAACCAGAGGCGTTGCCGGTCGACCACTTAACTTGTGACATGGCCCGAGTGAAGCCGATATGTTGACGAGATTGATGTCGTAGCCGGCTCTCTTGAGATACAAGTATACACGAGCCCGCAGACTTGAAGCCTTCGGCATGGCAACGTACTCAACGTCCTCACCGGCTTCTGTGGCGAGGTGTTCATCCGGGATCGAAGGGTCGGCGCGAACGGCGCCCACCTCGCCAGCGTGCGGTGGAGAGGCCATGATAGACCTCCTTTTGCCCGTACGCTCCTCAAGCTCCACGGGATATGTGGTCGGGCTGATTAGGCTGTGACTCTCTGGAGTACGGGATGGGGATCTGGGGGAAAGGGACACCGTCGGCCTCATCTAAAAACTCAAGGTGGCGATGGTGTATATGGATTGGTGGGGACCCTGAACTTGTTTAGCTAGGAGGCACGGGCAGACCGGCTGAGGTTGGTGGTGGAAGGCGACGACGGGGGCGAGCTAGGGGTCAAGCGGGGAAGGAAGGGGAGGGGGTGTTGTGTGGACGGGGGGTGTTTGCAGATGTGCCGTTGCTGCTGAATATTTTAGTAGTAATGGTGGGGGTGGAGATGGTGGTGGACGAGGCATGGCGACGATTCAAATGCCTCGGCAGCTGAAATTTTACTATAGGGTCGGTGGTGGATGAGGGAGGGCAGCAGTTGAAATACCGCTTCCACTTAAATATTTGTAAAGGAACTGAGCGGGGCGGGAGCAACCAAGATCGCACACGGTCCAAACATAATAAAGTGTGTACGCTGTAACGATATGCCGTGCCACGAAACCACGAATTTTTGCATCGCTCAAGGCGGGTAGCATTTTCTGAGATTTCTCAAGGCCGGTTCATCTCACACGGTCATCCTCAATTTCAGTCGCAGACGTGAAATTCATCCTAAATTTCCACATGCCCACAAACATATGACACAAACATTTGGCAAATTCTCACCACAAAATGACTTATTTTGCAGCGGATTAGTTGACATTAGTTCATACGCTCAGTAATTTACAAACAGTTCGCTAATTTACATGAAGATGAACTGCACAAAATATTCACCACGCCATGGATGCATACAAACGTCACGCCTCCACCGTCGTCATGACCTTCCTCGGCTCGGAAGGAGTATTCAGAGGAGCTCGTCAAGTCGATGAGCTCCACTGGTTCCGTGGCGGAGACCAGCGGGGCTACCTCGGCCGGAGCGACCGCGGCGCCTCTCGCCAGGTTTGCCATTGTCGACAAAGCTATCGTGGCTTCCACGTGGGCCATCGGGATACAGACGGGCGCCGCTCTCGCAAGAGTTGCGTCCCTGGTCACCGTGGCCGCTATTGCCAGGGTTGCCGCCGTAGCTGCAAGGCCTGCACTGGCCTCCAACGCGGTTGAGAGGCATGCGGCGGCCTACTCTGCTGCCTTCTGGTCCTGCTCCCGCCTCTTTTTGCCCGGTGCATCTGAGTTCTTCATCAGCTGCTTCCTCTTCACACTCTCCCGCCGTTTCTGCCGCTTCAGATCCCTAGCCGCGTTGCGGATGGCATCCGCAGATGCGATAGATTGTTTCACACCGACACAGAGACGGCGCTAATCCTTGTCACGCAGGAATGCATCGAGGCCCGATTCCTGGACGGACAGAGCAATGGCCATCTGCATCCGATGCTGAAACTCTGGGTCATCGTCGTCGTCGGCCGCGACAAATGGCGGTTGACCGTTGACCGACATGGAGTCCAGCGTGTCGGAATCCTCTATCCCGTCGTCATCGGTCGTGGCAGCTGGCTGTTTGCCATTGCCCATCATGGCGTCCAACGCGTCGGCATCCTCTATCACGTCGTCGTTCAACACTATCAGGACGGCGCCATGCACATCCCCATGGTTGAGCACCGGTCCCATTTGGTGTATGTGGTGGTGGTGGCGAGCTATCGGTGGAAAAAATTAGCTGTTAGCCACCGCCGGCGGGATGTTTTATAGGTCGCTGTCTGGTTTTTGTTTTTACTATGCACATTACCCCTTTGCACTGGCTGACACTTGCGGTTGGCACCACTACGCATGGCTGATTTTGAAGTGAACGGGCATCGCACACGGTTAGAGTAGCACACTCGTGCCTGTTGGGGATACAATCCCATACGGTTATTTCGTCAGATTCGTTTGCTATTTTAGATAATGGCATCTTTTGGGGTAAAAGGCAAAAGAAAAAACACAAGGGAGGGTCAAAACACAACCACGCCCGTGATAACCCACAAGTATAGGGGATCGCAACAGTTTTCGAGGGTAGAGTATTCAACCCAAATTTATAGATTCGACACAAGGGGAGCCAAAGAATATTTGAGAGTATTAGCAGTTGAGTTGTCAATTCAACCACACCTGGAGATTAGATATCTGCAGAAAAGTGATCAGTAGCATAGTAATATGATAGTTTGATAGCAGTAGTGACAGTAACAGTAGCGGTAACAGTAGTAGCAATGGTTTTGTAGCAATTGAAACAGTAGCAACAACAATAGTAACTTAGCAAGAACAATAAGTGGAAAACTCGTAGGCACTAGATCGGTGAACTCGTTGGATGATATTCATCACATAATAGTCATAACCTAGGGTGACACAGAACTAGCTTGTAACAGCCCAAGAGCTTTCCTTCCATATTTGTAACATTTGTCATGTGGACCTTCATGTTTTGCCACTGTGGTTTGCTTATCAATATAATTGCTTCATGTCATTTAGCATCATGGCATCATATCATTTCACCATCATCTCTTGTATGCATTATATGTTGTCGTGCCTTGTTATGTTGTGAGTGTGTGTGTGGGGGTTTGGTGTGAAAGCCTTGTGGTGTTTAAAACCTCTCCACTATTTTGCTCATAAACCATCCCCACCTCTCTCCTTCCAATTAATAAAACATGTGGGATTTCACTTGCTCATTAATTCTTATAAAAATGTTGCTCTTCTCTTAAATATTCTATTTAGTTTTTTTAAATAGCTCTTGTCCAAGTTTGATAAAATATTGCCTATCTTTTCTTCAAAACAAAATGTTTTAATAATTATATATGAATTTAATTGTTTGTCCTAAAAATACCAATTCCATTTTTATAAACTAGTGCATATTTCCTTGAGTCTAAACATATTTTTATTTTGCTCCAAAACATCCCTATCTCTTCTGTGTGATTTTTTTACTATGTGTGGTTTTATAAAAAAGAAACCTTTTGTTTGAGAGGGAGAGAGAGCCCCCAGGGCAGATGGGCCTCCTGGCCTCCCCCGCAGGCCCATCCCCGCAGTGTAGCGAGCAGCGTAGCCCAGCAGAGCCCCGCAACGTCAGATCGTCTTCCTCCTGTATGGCAAGGCATCCAGAGAACCACGTCGACGATCCCCTTGATTTGACGGCCATCGACGCTCCTAGCCCTCTATAAATCATGTCCCCGACCTAGCCCGAGGATCCCTCGCTCCATTTATTCCCTCCCCCCGCCTTGCCGCCGTGAGGTAAGGTAGCCACGCTCGTCGCCGTCGCCAGGCTCCCGAAGCTCCGGCCGAGTCTCTTCTTGCGCGCGGGATCATCCTTCCGCAGCCTCTCGACGCGCTCCGCTGATGTGGGATCGTCACCCCGAGGATCCTCTTCTTCCCCGACAGCTTGAGGGAGCGCCAAGGCGAGCCAGTCGTCGTCGTCGCCCCGATCTTCTTCCTCTCCGTTTCGGGCAGAACCTCTCCGGTACTCGTCGCTTCGTCGCCGTCGCCTCGGTGCCGCCGCCTCGACGCCGTCTCGCCAGAAGGTAGTGAGGTATCCCCGCTCCTGATCCATGCCTTCGCCATCGCCGTTAGGCCTCCGTATTAAGCGTCATGCCCACGCCGGTGTCGTGCTCCCCGCGCTCTCGTTTTCTTTCTCTGAAGATGTTCTTCAGTAAAGGAAGCTTGAGACTTGCTGTAGCCCCGCGGTGCTCCCGTCCCAGCGCGCGCCTGCATCCCCGCACGCTGGCCGTGCTGCTGCACCGCCAGCCGCGCTGCGCCAGCCGCTCCGCTGTGCTTCTGCTTGCCGCCGTAACGCATGCCCGAGACGAGCTACAGCTCGAGCTTGAGAGCCATGCCCGTGGAACCTCCGGTGCTTCCGACCGTGGGAATGGAACCCTTGCCGTATCCCGCACACCCGCCGATGAATACCAGGCCCCTCCATCGCCGGAGTGCTCGCCGGCAAAGCCGTCACTCCCCGGTCGTGGGGAAGAAGAAGTACCAGCGTCTGGGGTTGGCACAATAGAGCCTAAGCCCCCCTCCATACCACCAGTCTAGACATAGCCCAGTGGTTAGCGCTCCGCCCCCCTAACCCAGGTGGCGCGGGTTCGATTCCCTGCTGCGGCATTTTGAGCCCCCTTTTTCCCATTTTGCACAGGCCTCTGACAGTGGGTCCACGGGCCCACTTGTCATCCCCCAGGGTCCCTGGCTCACTGCCAGGTAGGCCCATTCTTTTTGCATTATTGTTTGTGTGTTTCCTGTGAATATTTCCTTTTAAGGAAATGTCCTAGTTTTGTCTGTTTCCTAATCTGGCAGAACCTAGTACATACCATTTTGGGCATATAAGTGATATTAAGTGTTTATGTCCTACCTTGGCAGCACTTAATGAACTTGCATGACATCTTTTGTCCTACCCTCCCGTGGCAGCAGGGTCTATAAGGAAACTAAGGGATATTAAGGCCTCCTTTTAATAGAGAACCGGAACAAAGCATTAACACACGGTGAGTTCATACCCGCTTTTCTCTGCCAATGTCAATTCATCAAATATCGTCATTATTGCCTTTTACTTGCACGACCGAATGATAAGAAAATAACAATAGTGCAAGAGTGCCGTGGACTAAGCTGGAATCTACAACATTTTATTCAAGAAGAGAAGACAAGGTAACATGGGCTCTTTGTTAGATTAACAATGATGCATATGAGAGCCACTCGACATTTTCATCCTGGTCTTCTCCTTGGTACGACTCAAACAAAAAAGAGAAAAGAATTTCAGAGAAACACCCTGAAATATTTTTGGAGTTTTTGGTTTTTCAAGAAGAAGGGAAATTAAAAGGGAAAAACAAAAACGAGAAAAACTATTTACATGGGAAAGCTCCCAACAAGTAAAAAGAAGAAACGAGAATTTTTTTTGGGTTTTCTTTTGACACTACAATTAAACTAAGCTAGAAAGAAAAACTGAAAAGAAGTAGGAAATGTTTTTGGGTTTTCTCAAAGTTTTTCAAATACACAAGAAGAAAGCGAGATTTTTTTTAGCATGGATATTACAATGAAAAAGCGTGAACACCGACAACTGGAATGAAATGTGTGAACATGAATGTAATGTTGGTGGGAATACGTACTCCCCCAAGCTTAGACTTTTGGCCTAGCTTGGTAATCACCATCCGCATGGATAATAATCTGAGCGATAGCTCACCGAGGCCCTTGGTGCAAACTCCTCGGCCCTCCTGGCAGCTTCAACCTCCGCATTGTACGCACGGGCCTCGCACTCAAGAACATAGTATCTTCCCCTACTGTGAAAATCAAAGAGAGCAGGAGCAGGCAAAGTGATAGGCACAACGTTTTTTAATTAAATCTCAAGTTATATTTGTAGTTAGTGGCCGTGCCTATAAGGAACTTATGACGCTTCATGGCCTCAAAGTCTAAATACTGATTCCAGAAAACTGGAATTTTCACTAAGTCCCTAAAAACTGTTTCAACATGCCATCTTGTGAGCTTCATTGCTATTGATCCATGCTTCCTTTCAAGTTTGTGTAGATGGATGATTTGTTAAGCATGCTGTATAGTTTCTGTACATGCTTTGGTTGTGGTTTGAAACTTGCTGTAGCTCTTGTTATGTGTGTAGCGAGATGCCATGTTGCTATTTGTGGACAGATTGTGTGTTTGAATGTTTTGTGACTTGTGGGAGCTATACTCCATAGTTTTGCTTGAACTTTAGCTCTATTATTGCTAGATTTTCATTTCCTATCCAGTGGCATCCTTGGAATACCAAGGAATAGCCCATGGCCTTCCTCTTTTTTTGTTTTGCCTCCGTTAACGTTCGTACCTTGCCGGGAGTGCACCGTGAGCTACGTTACTCCGTTTGCAACGTTCTACATATGCATTTGCATCGATTTTGCATGAAGCATTCATATTTGCCATGATCATGCATGTTCAAATAACTAAACTTGAGTCTTTGTACAGAATACTAAAGAACTTAATAAGTGCATGAGAAACATGACTTGCATAGGGTTGCATGCTAAATACATCAAATGGATCATGCATCATCTTGTTTGGGCATTGCACCTTGTTTGAATGTTTATTCGGTGCTGTTTCTCTTTGGTTAGATGCGAGTGTTGAGCCTGAGTACGAGGAACCTGGAGAGTACAACTACGAGGACCCAGCTCTTTGTCCCTCTGAAGAACCAACAGGCAAGATGATCATACCCGGATCCCGACACTATTTTTGCCTTGCTAGATGTCTCGCTGTTACCGTTATGTTGCGTTACCTACCACTTAAACTGTCAGCCTCCTAAATTGCCATGAAAGCCTCTAACCCCTCCACTACCTAGCAAAACATTGATTGGCTATGTTACCGCTGCTCAGCCCTTATCTTATAGCGTTGCTAGTTGCAGGTGCAAGCTTTCCATGTGTCAACATGGATTTTGTTTATATCACTCTAATTACTGCTATTTAAATTAATGCACATATATATCTGGCAACGGTGGAAGGCTTGGCCTTTTGCCCGGTGTTTTGTTCCGCTTTTGCCGCACTAGTTCCAAGTACCGGTGTTATATTCCATATTTTTGCGCTCCTAACATGCTCGGGGTTGTTATGGGGACCCCCTTGACCATTCGTTTTAGATTAAAGCTTGTCCGGCAAGACCCAACTTTGGTACTACATTTGCTAAACAACTTAATGAAATTGCATAGGCCATAGCTACCCCGTGGATAATTAATCAACCCCCCGAGCCAGTGCTCCTCATGAGTGTTGGTCCGAACTAGAGCACTGTGCGGGGCCAACTCGGGGCAACTCGGGAGATGTCTATCAGGCCCTGTACACTAGCTTATCTGGTCGTGTCCTGAGAATGAGATACGCGGCTCCTATCGGGTTCGTCGACACGTCGGGCGGTCTTGCTGGACTTGTTTTACCTTTCTCGAATGTCTTGCGCGAGGAATTCCAATTTTTCTTCGGGCTATCTCGAGGTTGCGGTTTTCCAGTGGAATTGCCTAGGAAGATCACGAGATTCATGGTTGAGGTTATTCCCGCGGCGTGTGATTAGTTTGTGATGGATGAGTTGGAGCATCCCTGCATGGTTAAATCTTTCGAAAAGCCGTGCCCGCGGTTACGTGGCAACTTGGAAATTTGTTTAACACCCGGTTATAGTAAACTTGAAGTAAACTCAAATAAAATACACCAACTGTGTGCGTAACCGTGACTGTCTCTGCTCGTGAACATGAACCGAGAGAGAACACGGTGGGGTTATGACTGACGTAAGTAGGTGTTCAGGATCACTTAGTGATCGTGCTAGATCACGTCCGTCTCATGTAGGCCACCATAATTACATTCATGTTCTCGTAATTTAGCCACCAAATACATGCTTAGTGCTTGCCGCAGCCTCACCACTTAACCATTTCCTCACCCAATGGCTTACATAGTTTCGGTACCCGGGTTATGAGATTGTTGAGTCCCTGTGGCTCACAGATTACAACAATACAAGTACAGGTGGTGATGAGAACATGCCAGACGATGTGACTCAGCTCCGGTGGGAGTACGATGAAGAAAGTAGGCGCATGTACATTACGTATCCAGATGAGTAGGGAGCTTCGTGGTGGTGATCCTGGGATAGCAAGGCGGTTTTACATTGCTTCTTTTATCGTTTGATTTCGTCCGTAGCCGCACCCTGTCTTCTGGATGATGTATGAATATTTATGTGAACTTGTAAGATAGCTTGTGGCGAGTGTAAGCCAACTCATATACTCATCTTTTCCTACATGTACGCAATGTTTACTGTACTTGCGAAACGACTAGATGCGCTTCTATCCCCGTCGAGGCCCTCGTGCCTTAATAGGGATAGGACCGCATCTTGGGCGTGACAAGTTGGTATCAGAGCCATACCGACCATAGGAGCCCCTTGCTTGATCGAACTTGGCCGAGTCGAGTCTAGTGAAAAACTATTTGGAGTCTAGTTATATCGGAGAGTAGGTTTCTTTTACTGCTCTTCTATACTCTGGTGAGGTATTCGACTTAGGAATTTTCATTCTACTCCTCTTCTCGCTCAAATTTTTTTAGGATCACGTGGGTATTTTGGAAACTATATGATGCCGATGTGAACGAATTCTGTCTTGGTGCCTCCTGTTATCGAGGAGTAGAGCTCCGAGGGATTTTTGCACATCGTTATCATTCAGTTTCCTTAGTATCTCAGGACGGAGGATGTTCGAAATTGCTTCAATACTTTTCGTGGCGAGATAAGGCTGGAGTCACCCAGTACTGGGGAGAGCGTCCAGGGTACTGCCATGTTTAGTATCGTTGTGATTACGAGTGTCTGAGGTAGACGAGTTTGCGGAGTTTCTTGGTTTATGGTGTGGAAGGTTGCGGGTGCAGTTCTAGCTGATTACCTTGGGTACGTTCCTGGGTCCGCAACCCGAATCGCATAAACAAGAAAGACTTCGGAAATTCTCAGGTGGGAATTCCAGTAGTTCTTAGGATCATCTTCCGACAGATGTATAATGGTTGTACATTTGTTCCGAGCAACCTTAGCTCAATACTTGTTGGTTATTTCAAGTGGCTTCATGTACTAATGATGTTATCAAGATCCCGCAGAAAGCGTTCTTACTAGTTGCGGTTTGAACGCAATTGATGATATTCCGTTGCAATTTCTTTCAAGCCATTGATTCAGCTTATTTCAATCATCTTTGTCAATGGTATGCTGATAATTCTGTCCATCTTCAGGATGGCTCCGGCAACTCGTGGGAACCCAGGTCGTGAGGGGGAGCAGTCTGATCCTCCACCACCCCCACCACCACCTCCTCCTCCAGAAGCTTGGCAAGCAGTGATGGCCGCAACCAATGCGAATACCTAGATGTTGCTGAGGTTGCTGCAAGAAAGAGAGCAGGGACAGCAAGATCATCAAGGGAATTTTCAGAATTAGCCTCAGTTCGCAACTCTGAACCAGTTCCTCGCAAATCAACCCAAGTCCTTCACCTGTTGTGAGCAGCCTCTCGATGCAGATGATTGGCTCCGTGACATGAACAAGCATTTTGAGTGCAGCAATGTCAGACCTGCGGACTATGTCAGGTTCGCGACATTCCAGCTCAAGGGTCAGGCAGCAGTACAAGGATTCCAGGGGCGATCGTGTTATCAGCTGGGATGATTTCTGTCATGACTTCAGAGCTCATCATATCCCGACGATCTTTGTCAAGGAGATGCATGAGAAGTTCAGGAATTTGAAGCAGAGGAGCAAGTCTGTCTATCAGTATAATATCGAGTTCCAGAATCTGGCCCGCTATGCTAAGCAAGATGTTCCCGATGAGAAGTCAAAGATTTACCAGTTCAGAGGTGGTCTCAAGGATGAACTTCAGCCGGGTCTAGTCATGCACGAGCCTCATGAGTTTGATCAGTTCTACAACATGGCTCTAAAGGTCGAGGCAACTCAGCTCAGGTTAGAGAACTCAAGGAAGCATTCCAGGGAATCCAACTCTTCTTCTTCCAGCTCTCAGATGGTTCCTAAGCAGCAGAAATATTGGGTTCCTCCTCCACCTCCGTTTCGTCCTCCTCAGCAGCAGAGGCAGCACGGTGGTCGTGGTCCTTCCCACCCACCCAACCCAGCTTTTCAGTAGAGCCCTCAGGCACCCAAGTAAGTAAATGTTCCTCCTCCAGGCAACTTCCGTCTGCTCTCAGAGGTTACTTGTCACATGTGTGGTCAGAAGGGCCATTACTCCAACAAGTGCAACAACCAGCGGCGTCTTCCACCTCCTCCTCCTATCAGGCCCCCAGGCAGTGCTATGGTGAAGCACAATCCCAAGGCAGCAAGAGTGAACATGGTTAATGCAGCTGAAGCAGAGGATTCTTCTAATGTCATAATGGATAATGTCTTGGTTAATTCTATCCCTGCAAAAGTTTTGTTTGATACTGGTGCATCGCATTCATTCATGTCTAGGCCATTTGCTCTCAAGCATGATTTCGATTCCGAGATGTTGAGTAAACCTTTGGGTGTGGTTTCTCCGGGTTTGGCAATGAAGACCACCTCGGTGATTCCAGATGTCTCTATCAAGATGGGCAATTATTCCTTCCTGGCTTCTCCTTATGTTCTCGGCAATTCGGATATTGATCTTATTCTTGGCATGGATTTTCTGGCAATGAACAAGGCTTATGTTGATTGCAAAGCTAAAGAAGTTCAATTGACTCATCCTTCTGAAGATGTGATCATTTTCGCTGCTCGCGATGACACGATTCGTCTATTTTCTCTCAATGAGAAGGGTGAAATTTCTGCCATCTCTCAAATTCCTGTTGTCTCGGAGTATGAAGATGTCTTTCCAGAAGAGTTGCCAGGAATGCCTCCTCACAGGCCAGTGGAGTTTGTGATTGAACTCGAGCCTGGAACTGAACCGGTGTGCAAGCGTCTGTATAAGCTTGGCCCCGAAGAGCTGAAAGAATTGAAGAAACAACTAGATGAACAAGAGCGTCTGGGTTTGATCAGACCAAGTTCTTCACCTTGGGGTTGTGGTGTGCTGTTTGTCAAGAAGAAGGATGGCACGGACCGACTATGTGTCGATTACCGTCCATTGAATAAGAAGACAATCAGGAACAAGTATCCACTTCCCAACATCAATGAGTTGTTTGAGCAATTAAAAGGTGCCAAGGTTTTCTCGAAGTTAGATCTCCGTATGGGCTATCATCAAATCCGCATTCGTGAAGAAGATATTCCAAAGACTGCTTTCAGGACGAGTTTTGGCTCTTATGAGTACACCGTCATGTCTTTTGGTCTAGCAAATGCGCCTCCGACCTTCTCCAGAATGATGAACTTCATATTCTCTCCTTTCAAGAATGAGTTCGTCTTGGTATATTTGGACGACATCCTTGTGTTCTTGGAGACTGAAGAAGAGCATGCAGAGCATCTCCGGCTTGTGCTTGACAAGCTAAGAGAGCATCGGTTCTATGCTAAGTTCTCAAAGTGTGAGTTTTGGCTCAATGAAGTGGTGTACCTTGGGCATGTCATCTCTGCCGAGGGCATTAAAGTGCACCCTGAGAAAGTTGAGGCAATTGTGAAGTGGGAGCCTCCTCAGAATGTCAAGCAGCTTCGTAGCTTCCTCGGCCTTGCAAGTTATCGCAGAAGATTCGTTGAGAACTTCTCTCAAATTGCTAAGCCTCTGTCTAACCTCCTCCAGAAGAATGTCAAGTTTGTGTGGTCTCCTGAGTGTGATGTGGCATTCAATACACTCAAAGAGAAGCTGACTTCAGCTCCAGTTCTTGTTCCTCCCGAGCAATCCAAGCCTTTCCAAGTATTTTGTGATGCTTCCCTCCAAGGTCTCGGTGCCGTTCTCATGCAAGATAAGAAAGTTGTGGCTTATACCTCGCGACAGCTGAATCCTAGTGAGAGGAACTACCCCACTCATGATCTTGAGCTGGCGGCAGTTGTGCATGCTCTGATGACGTGGAGACATCTATTGTTGGGAAGACCAGTTGAGGTGTTCACCGACCACAAGAGCTTGAAGTACATTTTCACTCAACCCAATCTCAATCTTCGGCAAACATGTTGGGTGGAAATGATCAAGGAGTACAATCCAAGCATTGAATAAACTCCTGGAAAAGCAAATGTCATTGCAGACGCGCTGAGCAGGAAGGCGTACTGCAACAGTTTTATTCTCAAGCCTCTTCAACCCGAGCTTTGTGAAGCATTCCGCAAGCTCAATCTCCAAGTGGTTCCTCAAGGTTTTATTGCCAATCTTCAAGTCTCTCCGACTCTCGAAGATCAGATTCACCAAGCTTAGCTTCTTGATGCTATGGTGAAGAAAGTGAAGAAAGGTGTGGCCAATAGCAATCCAAAGTATAAGTGCTTCCGTGTTGATGACAAAGATACCTTGTTCTTCGAGGACCGTCTGGTGGTTCCAAAAGGTGATCTCAGGAAGGTTATCATGGATGAAGCACATAATTCCCTCCTCTCAATTCATCCAGGAAGTTCCAAAATGTATCAGGACCTCAAGCAAACCTTCTGGTGGACTCGTATGAAACGTGAGATTGCTTAGTTTGTGAACGAGTGTGATGTTTGTCGCAGAGTGAAGGCGGAACATCAACGTCCAGCAGGCCTCCTTCAGCCTTTGCCCATCCCAGAGTGGAAATTCGATCATGTTGAACTGGATTTCGTCACTGGGTTTCCTAAGTCCAAGAGAGGAAATGATGCCATTTTCGTGGTCATCGACAAGCTCACCAAAGTTGCCCACTTCCTTCCGGTCAAAGAATCTATCTCGGCAGATCAGCTAGCAGAGTTGTGTACGTCAAGGATAGTTTCTTTGCACGGTGTTCCTAAGCTCTTATCCTCAGATCGTGGAAGCATCTTCACTTCCAAGTTTTGGGATTCCTTCCAGACTGCAATGGGGACCAATCTCCGTTTCAGCACAACTTTCCATCCTCAGACTAGTGGTCAAGTTGAGAGAGTCAATCAAATCCTTGAAGATATGCTCAAAGCCTGTGTGATTTCTTTTGGCATGAAGTGGGAAGATTGTCTCCCGTTTGCTGAGTTCTCATACAACAATAGCTTCCAAGCAAGTTCCGGCAAAGCTCGTTTCGAGATTCTCTATGGCAGGAAGTGCCGCACCCCGCTCAATTGGTCTGAAACCGGTGAGCGTCAAATCCTTGGTAATGACATGATCACTGAAGCAGAAGAAATGTGCCGTGTCATTCGTCAAAATCTCAAAGCAGCTCAATCCCGCCAGAAGAGCTATTATGATAGCAAGCACCGTGACATGACCTTCCAGATCGATGATTTTGTCTATCTCAGAGTGTCTCCCATGAAGGGCACTCAACGCTTCGGCATCAAAGGGAAGCTTGCTCCACGCTTTGTGGGTCCTTTCAAGATTGTGGGCAAGAGGGGTGACCTTGCCTACCAACTCGAGCTTCCTCCCAATTTCTCCAATGTGCATGATGTGTTTCACGTCTCTCAGCTCCGAAAGTGATTCAAGACTCCCGAGCGCACTGTTGATCTCCAAGAAATTGATCTCCAAGAAGACCTATCCTATCATGAGCATCCAGTTGCTATCCTTGAAGAAACTGAGCGTAAGACTCGCAACAAGTCAATCAAGTTTCTAAAGGTGAAGTGGCCACATCACTCCGACAAAGAAGCCACTTGGAAACGAGAGGACCATCTCTGTTCCGAATTTCCCGAATTCTTCCGTTCCTAGATCTCGGGACGAGATCCTCATGTAGTGGGGGAGAGTGGTAACAGCCCAAGAGCTTTCCTTCCATATTTGTAACATTTGTCATGTGGACCTTCATGTTTTGCCACTATGGTTTGCTTATCAATATAATTGCTTCATGTCATTTAGCATCATGGCATCATATCATTTCACCATCATCTCTTGTATGCATTATATGTTGTTGTGACTTGTTATGTTGTGAGTGTGTCTGTGTGGGTTTGGTGTGAAAGCCTTGTGGTGTTTAAAACCTCTCCACTATTTTGCTCATAAACCATCCCCACCTCTCTCCTTCCAATTAATAAAACATGTGGGATTTCACTTGCTCATTAATTCTTATAAAAATGTTGCTCTTCTCTTAAATATTCTGTTTAGTATTGTTAAATAGCTCTTGTCCAAGTTTGATGAAATATTGCCTCTCTTTCCTTCAAAACAGAATGTTTTAATAATTATATATTAATTTAATTGTTTGTCCTAAAAATGCCAATTCCATTTTTATAAACTAGTGCATATTTCCTTGAGTCTAAACATATTTTTATTTTGCTCCAAAACATCCCTATCTCTTCTCTGTGATTTTTTTAATATGTGTGGTTTTATAAAAAAGAAACCTTTTGTTTGAGAGGGAGAGAGAGCCCCCAGCGCAGATGGGCCTCCTGGCCTCCCCCGTAGGCCCATCCCCGTAGTGTAGCGAGCAGCTTAGCCCAGCAGAGCCCCGCAGTGTCAGGTCGTCTTCCTCGTGTACGGCAAGGCATCCAGAGAGCCACGTCGACGATCCCCTTGATTTGACGGCCATCGGCGCTCCTAGCCCTCTATAAATCATGTCCGCGACCTAGACCGAGGAACCCTCGCTCCATTTCTTCCCTCCCCTCGCCTTGCCGCCGCCAGGTAAGGTAGCCACGCTCGTCGCCGTCGCCATGCTCCCGAAGCTCCGGCCGAGTCTCTGCTCGCGCGCGGGATGATCCTTCTGCAGCCTCTCGACGCGCTCCGGTGACGTGGAATCGTCACCCCGAGGAGCCTCTTCTTCCCCGACAGCTCGAGGGAGCGCCAAGGCGAGCCAGTCATCGTCGTCGCCCCGATCTTCTTCCTCTCCGTTTCGGGTAGAACCTCTCCGGTGCTCGTCGCTTCGTCACCGTCGCCTCGGTGCCGCTGCCTCGACGCCGTCTCGCCAGCAGGTAGTGAGGTATCCCCGATCCCGATCCATGCCTTCGCCATCGCCGTTAGGCCTCCGTAGGAAGCGTCGTGCCCACGCCGGTGTCGTGCTCCGTGCGCTCTCGTTTTCTTTCTCTGAAGATGTTCTTCAGTAAAGGAAGCTTGAGACTTGTTGTAGCCCCGCGGTGCTCCCGTCCCAGCGCGCGCCTGCATCCCCGCACGCTCGCCGCGTTGCTGCACCGCCAGCCGCGCCGTGCCAGCCGCTCCGCTGTGCCTCTGCTTGCCGCCGCAACGCATGCCCGAGACGAGCTACAGCTCGAGCTCGAGCGCCATGCCCGTGGAACCTCCGGTGCTTCCGACCGCGGGAATGGAACCCTCGCCCTATCCCGCACACCCGCCGATGAATTCTAGGCCCCTCCATCGCCGGAGTGCTCGCCGGCAACGCCGTTACTCCCCGGTCGTGGGGAAGAAGAAGTACCAGCGTCTGGGGCTGGCACAATAGAGCCTAAGCCCCCCTCCATACCACAAGTCTAGACATAGCCCAGTGGTTAGCGCTCCGCCCCCTTGACCCAGGTGGCGCGGGTTCGATTCCCCGCTGGGGCAATTTGAGCCCCCTTTTTCCCATTTTGCACAGGCCTCTGACAGTGGGTCCACGGGCCCACTTGTCATCCCCCAGGGTCCCTGGCTCACTGCCAGGTAGGCCCATTCTTTTTGCATTATTGTTTTTATTGTTTTTGTGTTTCCTGTGAATATTTCCTTTTAAGGAAATGTCCTAGTTTTGTCTGTTTCCTAATCTGGCAGAACCTAGTACATACCATTTGGGCATATAAGTGATATTAAATGTTTATGTGATTTTGTGAATGTCATTGTGGGGTTTTTGTGCAAAAGAATATAGGAGTGTGACACATGATTTTGGGGTAGAAAATGCCAGGAATCCAATGGTGATGTTAGTTTTATCATTTTTGCAAGTTTGTGAAATGCTATTTTATTAAATCATGCCATTTAGTTTTATTCACACAAATAAATTCTTGCTCTATTTAAAAATCTTGCCAACATGAATTGTGTTCTCTTGTGTATGTGCTAGCCACTAGTAGTCTTATTTGTCATGATAACTCACTATACAAGTGGCATTCTTGGTGGCAACATGTTTTAAAATTCTGTCTACATGTGCAATATTTGTAAGTGTTGAAAATCTGTTAACGTGATAGCATATTGTCTTGAGGATTCCCATGATTCCTTTGTTCCTTTGAGTATGGCTTAATGACATGAATTGTTGTACAATTTACCCTCTGTCATCTTGTGCAAATAGTTTGTGAAAAGAGGTTTTGCATCATAGATAATTTTGTTGCTCAATATGTCATCCTGTTAAAAACTGCCATGTTTCACCCCAGTATTTTTTCTAAGTCTGAGAAACCGATTGTTTCAGCATGCCATATTGTGAGGATCCTACCATGTGCTCTGTGATGTTTTAGCTCATGCTCAGTGCTAGTGTTTTGTTGTAGATGTTGCCCTCTATCACCCTGTTAAAAATTCATGCCATGAAAGTTGATGTAGAATACATAAATAATGCTGTCAATATGCCATCTGGTTAACTCAGATTCCAGAAAACTGGAATTTTCAGTCCCTAAAAACTGTTTCAACATGACATCTTGTGAGCTTCATTGCTATTGATCCATGCTTCCTTTCAAGTTTGTGTAGATGGATAATTTGTTAAGCATGCTGTATAGTTTCTGTACATGCTTTGGTTGTGGTTTGAAACTTGTTGTAGCAATTGTTATGTGTGTTGCGAGATGCCATGTTGCTGTTTGTGGACAGATTGTGTGTTTGAATGTTTTGTGACTTGTGGGAGCTATACTCCATAGTTTTGCTTGAAATTTAGCTCCATTATTGCTAGATTTTCATTTCCTATCCAGTGGCATCCTTGGAATCCCAAGGAATAGCCCATGGCCTTCCTCTTTTTTTGTTTTGCCTCCGTTAACGTTCGTACCTTGCCGGGAGTGCACCGTGAGCTACGTTACTCCGTTTGCAACGTTCTACATATGCATTTGCATAGATTTTGCATGAAGCATTCATATTTGCCATGATCATGCATGTTCAAATAACTAAACTTGAGGTTCTGTACAGAATACTAAAGAACTTAATAAGTGCATGAGAAACATGACTTGCATAGGGTTGCATGCTAAATACATCAAATGGATCATGCATCATCTTGTTTGGGAATTGCACCTTGTTTGAATGTTTATTCGGTGCTGTTTCTCTTTGGTTAGATGCGAGTGTTGAGCCTGAGTACGAGGAACCTGGAGAGTACAACTACGAGAACCCAGCTCTTTGTCCCTCTGAAGAACCAACAGGCAAGATGATCATACCCGGATCCCGACACTATTTTTGCCTTGCTAGATGTCTCGCTGTTACCGTTATGTTGCGTTACCTACCACTTAAACTGTTAGCCTCCTAAATTGCCATGAAAGCCTCTAACCCCTCCACTACCTAGCAAAACATTGATTGGCTATGTTACCGCTGCTCAGCCCTTATCTTATAGCGTTGCTAGTTGCAGGTGCAAGCTTTCCATGTGTCAACATGGATTTTGTTTATATCACTCTAATTACTGCTATTTAAATTAATGCACATATATATCTGGCAATGGTGGAAGGCTTGGCCTTTTGCCCGGTGTTTTGTTCCGCTTTTGCCGCACTAGTTCCGAGTACCGGTGTTATATTCCATATTTTTGCGCTGCTAACATGCTCGGGGTTGTTATGGGGACCCCCTTGACCATTCGTTTTAGATTAAAGCTTGTCCGGCAAGACCCAACTTTGGTACTACATTTGCTAAACAACTTAATGAAATTGCATAGGGCATAGCTACCCCGTGGATAATTAATCAACCCCCCGGGCCAGTGCTCCTTATGAGTGTTGGTCCAAACTAGAGCACTGTGCGGGGCCAACCCGGGGCAACTCGAGAGATGTCTATCAGGCCCTGTACACTAGCTTATCCGGTCGTGTCCTGAGAACGAGATACGCGGCTCCTATCGGGTTCGTCCACACGTCGGGCGGTCTTGCTGGACTTGTTTTACCTTTCTCGAATGTCTTGCGCGAGGAATTCTGATTTTTCTTCGGGCTATCTTGAGGTTGCGGTTTTCCAGTGGTATTGCCTAGGAAGATCACGAGATTCGTGGTCGAGGTTATTCCCGCGGCGTGTGGTTAGTTTGTGATGGATGAGTTGGAGCACCCCTGCAGGGTTATATCTTTCGGAAAGCCGTGCCCGCGGTTATGTGGCAACTTGGAAATTTGTTTCACACCCGGTTATAGTAAACTTGAAGTAAACTCAAATAAAATACACCGACTATGTGCATAACCGTGACTGTCTCTGCTCGTGAACATGGACTGAGAGAGAACACGGTGGGGTTATGACTGACGTAAGTAGGTGTTCAGGATCACTTAGTGATCATGGTAGTTCACGTCCGTCTCACGTAGGCCACCATAATTACATTCATGTTCTCGTAAGTTAGCCACCAAATACTTGCTTAGTGCTTGCCGCAGCTTCACCACTTTACCATTTCCTCACCCAATGGCTTACATAGTTTCGGTACCCGGGTTATGAGATTGCTGAGTCCCTGTGGCTCACAGATTACAACAATACAGGTACAGGTGGTGATGAGAACGTGCCAGACGATGTGACTCAGCTCCGGTGGGAGTACGATGAAGAAAGTAGGCGTATCTACGTTACGTATCCAGATGAGTAGGGAGTTTCGTGGTGGTGATCCTGGGATAGCAAGGCAGTTTTACATTGCTTCTTTTATCGTTTGATTTCGTCCGTAGCCGGACCCTGTCTTCTGGATGATGTATGAATATTTGTGTGAACTTGTAAGATAGCTTGTGGCGAGTGTAAGCCAACTCATATACTCCTCTTTTCCTACATGTATGCAATGTTTACTGTACTTGCGAAATGACTAGATGCGCTTCTATCCCCGTCGAGGCCCTCGCGCCTTAATAGGGATAGGTCCGCATCTTGGGCGTGACATAGCTCCAGTTCAGAAATGTAATGTAGGCATGTATTCCGTAAATAGTCATACATGCTTATGGAAAAGAACTTGCATGACATCTTTTGTCCTACCCACCCGTGGCAGCAGGGTCCATAAGGAAACTAAGGGATATTAAGGCCTGCTTTTAATAGAGAACCGGAACAAAGCATTAACACACGATGAATACATGAACTCCTCAAACTACGGTCATCACCGGAAAGTATCCCGACTATTGTCACTCCGAGGTTTGCGGATCAGAACACGTAATAGGTGCGTATGACTATCAAGATCGGATCAAGAACATAGATATAATGCTGATAACATAAACAGTTCGGATCTGAAATCATGGCACTCGAGCCCTAGTGACAAGCATTAGGCAGAGCAAACTCATAGCAACATCAATCTCAGAACATAGTGGATACTAGGGATCAAGCCCTAACAAAACTAACTCGATTACATGATGAATATCATCCAACTCCTCACCGACCAGCAAGCCTACGAAGGAATTACTCACTCCCGGTGGGGAGCATCATGGAATTGGCTATGGAGAAGGGTTGATGATGATGAAGACCGAAGATTCTCCTCTCCGGAGCCCCAAATGGGCTCCAGATCTGGCCTCCCGATGAAGAACAGGAGGTGGCGGCGGCTCCGTATCGTAAAACACGATGAAACTTTCTCCCTTATTTTTTTCTCCAAAAATAGGATTTTATAGCATTGGAATTAGGGTCAGTGGGGCCACGAGGTGGGCACAACCCACCAGGGCGCGCTTAGGGGGCTGGCGCGCCCTTGTGTATCGTGCCCAGCCAGGGGCCCCCCTCTGGTGGTTCTTGGCTCCAGTATTTTTTATTTATTCTAAAATAAATCTCGAAAAAGTTTCGTCCAGTTCCGAGAACTTTTATTTCTGCACAAAACAACACCATGGTACTTCTGCTGAAAACAACGTCAGTCCGGGTTAGTTTCATTCAAATCATGCAAAATAGAGTCCAAAACAAGGGCAAAAGTGTGACGAAAAGTAGATACGACGGAGACGTATCAACTCCCCCAAGATGAACCCATTGCTTGTCCTCAAGCAATTCGGTTGACAAACTGAAAGTGATAAAGAAAAACTTTTACAAACTCTTTTGTTCTTGTTTACATATATATGCTTAAGTAGCACCCAGGTTTTCAGCAAAGATTATGACTAACCAAGACAACAATAACTCTTAGAAATTATATTAACTCATATCAATGACATAAGCAACTAGCAAGCAAGATTAAGATATTTCAAGTGCCAACACTTTGTCAAAACAATCATGATACAATATGACAATAGTGGTATCTCGCTAGCCCTTTCTGAGACCGCAAAACATAAATGCAGAGCACCTCCAAAGTTCAAGCAGCGACTAAATATTGTAATTCATGGTAGAAAAGATCCAGTCATGCTGCACCCAACATCAACTATACACAATGCATGAGGATGACAATAGTGCTCTCAGTCTGGCGCTTATTTGAGAAGGTGATGACTCAACATAAAAGTAAATAGATAGTCCCTTCGCAGAGGGAAGCATGGATTTGCAGAGGTGCCAGAGCTCAAAGCTAAAAACATAGATAGATATAATTTTGGGAGTTACACCCTTCCTGTCAACGTTATGACCAAGAGTTATCAACATCTTCCATCCTAAAAAAATTAGCGTCGGTTCCCAAGCGGTAAAAATAAAGGTTTACTCCCCCTCCACCAACAATCACACTCCACGGCTAGCCGCATCCACGGGTACCGTCCAAACCAACAACATTCCTGGGGGACTTTTGTTTAATTATTTGTAATTTTTTATTTCGGGCCTGGGTATCCCTATTACCGCCCCTCTCGTGTAAGGACGAGTGAATAAACACTCATCATGAGAATAACCCGCTTAACATGGAAGATACTGGCTGCCCCCTGTCGCTCCATGAGCGGTCCGGGCACACAAAACAGATGTTCATTTGAATTTTTAGAGATGGCACATGCAAATTTACTTTGCTACGACACGGTAATACCGCATATAGGTAGATATAGTGGACTCATCTGGAACAACTTTGGTTTAAGGATTTTTATGCACAAGCAGTATTCCCGCTTAGTACAGGCGAAGGCTAGCAAATAGATTGAGAAGCGGCTAGCTAGAGAGCGAAAACATTCATGAACATGCATTACATATAATAAATATTGACTACTAGCATGAGTAGGATATGGACACCATGAATATAAATATCATGAAGGCTATGTTGGTTTTGATTCAACTACATGCGTGAACATGTGCCAAGTCAAGCCACTTGAAACATTCAGAGGAGGATACCATATAATCATACCACATCACAACCATTTTAATGCATGTTGACATCCAAGATAAATCATTATCCACTCCTAGCTACTTAAGCATGGCATGAACAACTATAATCTCTAATGGTCATTGCAAACATGTTTGATCATAATATGCTGAATCAAGGATACTAGGTTAAACATATTTACAAAAACAAAAACAAGTTGAGTTCATACCCGCTTTTCTCTGCCAATGTCAATTCATCAAATATTGTCATTATTGCCTTTTACTTGCACGACCGAATGATAAGAAAATAACAATAGTGCAAGAGTGCCGTGGACTAAGCTGGAATCTACAACATTTTATTCAAGAAGAGAAGACAAGGTAACATGGGCTCTTTGTTAGATTAACAATGATGCATATGAGAGCCACTCGACATTTTCATCCTGGTCTTCTCCTTGGTACGACTCAAACAAAAAAGAGAAGAATTTCAGAGAAACACACTGAAATATTTTTGGAGTTTTTGGTTTTTCAAGAAGAAGGGAAATTAAAAGGGAAAAACAAAAACGAGAAAAACTATTTACACGGGAAAGCTCCCAACAAGTAAAAAGAAGAAACGAGAATTTTTTTTGGGTTTTCTTTTGACACTACAATTAAACTAAGCTAGAAAGAAAAACTGAAAAGAAGTAGGAAATGTTTTTGGGTTTTCTCAAAGTTTTTCAAATACACAAGAAGAAAGCGAGAAAACAAATTTAGCATGGATATTACAATGAAAAAGCGTGAACACCGACAACTGGAATGAAATGTGTGAACATGAATGTAATGTCGGTGGGAATACGTACTCCCCCAAGCTTAAACTTTTGGCCTAGCTTGGTAATCACCATCCGCATGGATAATAATTTGAGCGATAGCTCACCGAGGCCCTTGGTGCAAACTCCTCGGCCCTCCTGGCAGCTTCAACCTCCGCATTGTACGCACGGGCCTCGCACTCAAGAACATAGCATCTTCCCCTACTGTGAAAATCAAAGAGAGCAGGAGCAGGCAAAGTGACAGGCACAACGTTTTTTAATTAAATCTCAAGTTATAGGTGTAGTTAGTGGTCGTGCCTGTAAGGAACTTATGATGCTTCATGGCCTCAAAGTCTAAATACTGAATAGGTAAGATGGGGTCATTAGGCTAAGGTGACACGTTTAGTCTCTCTGCTACATGGGAGGCGTAAATTTCTTGATAAAAATGACCACCGGCAGCATTGTGCTGCAATCTCCGTGCAACAATTGCTCCGAGATTATAACATTTATTTCTAGTTATGGCAGTATGTATGAGGCTCAAGTCAGGAGTACATAGTGTGCTGAAGTCTTGTTTGCCTACGATACATTTGCCATTAAAGAGTACGAAGTAGTGTATTGATGGGAAATGGATACTTTTAATTCTTCCTTGTGTTACTCCCCAATCTTCACCATAGCAAAGATTAACCAAAAATGACTCGTACTCAGATTTTGTTGGTTCATCAAGGGAACCCCAATATGGAAGTTTGCATGCTTCACTGAACAATTCTAAAGGCATGGTGAAGGAACGGTCATAAAGGTTGAATGAAACTCTAGACTCACGAGGAAAATATTTAAATTTCTTTGTGAATGTTTTCGTGAGTTCAAGATGTTGAGGGCACTTATCTGTGATGAAGGGAGCAAGTTCTGTATTGTGGATAATTTTTTCAAATACCCCTTAATACCTGCACCTTTCATGAACTCGACACACGGCCACAAGCATGATTTGGTGGCGACATCTCGCATCGAGCTTTCACTTGGCTCAACATAAGATTGTCGAACCGAGCTTCCACTTGATGAGGCCTCCGAGGACCTTCGCCTCGAAGAACTCCTAAAGAATTGCATTTTTATTTGCAAACGAATTTCTGAAATATTTTTGAGACACAAAATTTTGTCAACAAAACTTCGTGAAATTGATAGGAACTACTCCTAAGCATGCATAGAGGCCATATTAAGCATTCAAACTACTTACAGCTCTAAGAATTCAACATGCAAGCTCATCTACAGCAGCACCAAGAGTAGCTAATTACTCTAAAAATAACCCACTAAACCAAAAACTAATTGGAGCAATTGTGGAGTCACATACTAAGTAGCAATCCCTCCAAACAATTTCGGAAACGGAGCTTCGAGCAAAGAGATCGAAATCCGTGGGTTTGAGAGCAAGAACAGGGGAATGGTGGTTGTGGTGATTTTTTCCTGGAGGTAGGGGATGATGTGGGCTAAAGGAATAAGTGAGGGGGGCCACGTGGGGGCCACAACCCACCAGGGCGCGCCTGGGGTTGCTGGTGCGCCCTGGTGTCTTGTGGGCACCAGGTGCACCCCCTCTGGTATAATTTGCACCAGAAATTCAGAAATATTCAGAAATAAATCGTATCAAATTTTCAGAACATTCTAAGGACTTTTATTTTTGGGTCATTTTTTATTGCATGGAGAAAACAGAAAACAGGATATACATGGCATTTTATTTTATTGACTAACTAAAACAGAAAATAAAATGTGGGAACACAGAGTTGTGCCTACTAGATTCATCAACTTCATACCTCTAAAAAATGATCCATTAATAAGGTTGATCAAGTCTTATTAACAACCACTTTCGATTAGCATGAAACCGAAGAACTTTCGTAAATCACTAAGTTACCTCAATGGGGATGTGCATGTCCCCAACAATAAGTATATCATATTTCTTTTTGGCGGTAGGTAGAGGTAATTGAAAACTTCCAATAGTGATGGTCGGAGATTCTTCAATAACATTTATACAATTCACTTGGAATTGTTTCTTCGGAAGTGCACCGTGTGCTCATTACCATTGATATGAAAAGTGACTTTGCTTTTATTGCAATCAATAACAGCCCCTGCAGTATTCAAAAAGGGTCTACCAAGGATATTCGACATGTTGTCGTCCTCTGGCATCTAAAAAATAACAAAGTCCGTTAAGATAGTAACAGTTGCAACAACTCACAAATACCAATAGGTATGGCAGTTGATTGTTCAGCCATTTGCAATGATATTTCAGTAGGTGTGAGTTTATTCAAATCAAGTCTTTTATATAAGGAGAAAGGCATAACACTAACACCGGCTCCCAAATCACACAAAGTAGTTTTGACATAGTTTCTCTTAATGGAGCAAGGTATAGTTGGTATTCCAGGGTCTCCAAGTTTTTTAGGTACTCCATACTTAAAAGAGTAATTAGCAAGCATGGTGGAGATTTCAGCTTCAGGTATCTTTCTTTTATTAGTGATGATGTCTTTCATGTACTTTGCATAAGGGGCCATCTTTAAGATATCAGTTAAGCGGGTACGCAAAAAGACTGGCCTAATCATTTTAGCAAAGCGCTCAAATTCTTCATCATCCTTTTTCTTAGATGGCTTAGGTGGAAATGGCATGGGTTTCTGAACCCATGGCTCTCTTTCTTTACCATGTTTCCTAGCCACAAAGTCTCTTTTATCATAACGTTTATTTTTAGGTTGTGGGTTATCAAGATCAGCAGCAGGCTCTACTTCAACATCATTATCTGGTTCTTTATCATTGTTAGGTTGAGCATCTTTGTGAACATCATCATTATCATTTTAATTATCACTAGGTGAATGTTCATTACCAGACTGAGTTTCAGCATCGGAAATTGAGACATCATTATTATCAGGAGGTTTTCGTATCTCAGGTTCACTAGAGGTATGAAGAGTCCAATCATTTTTATTTTTCTTTTTCTTCCTAGAAGGACTAGGTGCATCGGTGTTAATTCTCTGAGAGTCTTGTTCAATTCTTTTAGGATGACCTTCAGGATAAAGTGGTTCTTGGGTCATTCTACCTCCTCTAGCTACTACTCTAGCAGCAAAATCATTCATATTATTATTCATTTCATCAAGCAATTCTTTTTGAGACTTAGCAACTTGTTCTAACTGAGTTTGAACCATAGAGGCAGGCTTTCCTACACCTCTAACATCATTACTGATTCTAAATAGCAATTCACTCAAGCGAGCAATCATATCAGAATTATATTTCAATTGTTTCAGAACATTTGCATTGAAATGATCTTGCTTCATAATATAGTTGTCAAACTCATATAAGCATTGACTAGGATGTTTATTGTGAGGGATATCACCTTCATCAAACTTTAATAAAGAATTTACCTTTACCACTTGTGGAGGTGGTGGTGTGTCAAGGCCATGTATTTCTTCAATAGGTGGCAAATTCTTAACATCCTCAACTTTAATACCTTTTTCCTTCATATATTTCCTTGCCTCTTGCATATCTTCAGGACTGAGAAATAAGATACCCCTCTTCTTTGGAGTCGGTTTAGGCGGTGGTTCAGGAAGAGTCCAATCATCATAATTCTTCAATATGTTATTCAATAATTCCTCAGCTTGTTCAACAGTTCGTTCCCTGAAAACACAACCAGCACAACTATCTAGGAAGTCCCTAGAAGCATCAGTTAGTCCATTATAGGAGATATCAAGTATTTCATTTTTCTTGAGAGGGTGATCAGGCAAAGCATTAAGCAACTGGAGAAGCCTCCCTCAAGCTTGTGGGAGACTCTCTTCTTCAATTTGCACAAAGTTAATATTTCCTGTAAGGCAGGTTGTTTCTTATGAGCAGGAAAATATTTTTTAGAGAAGTAGTAAATCATATCCTGGGGACTACGCACACAACCGGGAGTAAGAGTATTATACCATGTCTTAGCATCACCCTTTAATGAGAACGGAAATAACTTGAGAATATAATAGTAGCAACTCTTCTCATCATGAGCAAAGAGGGTGGCTATATCATTCAGCTTACTAAGGTGTGCCACTACAGTTTCAGTTTCATAGCCATCGAAAGGATCAGATTCAACCAAAGTAATTAACTCTGGGTCGACAGAGAATTCATAATCCTTATCGGTAACAAAGATAGGTGAAGTAGCAAACTTAGGATCACATTTCATTCTAGCATTCAAAGTCTTTTCCTTATAATTGCGTAGCAATTTCTTAAGATCGTTTCTATCCTTGCAGGAAAGAATTTCTCTAGTTACCTCCTCGTCCGTAACATAACCTACATGAATCTTAGGCATTTCAAATCTAGGAGAGCTAGGACTAATAGGTGTTTCATAGTCATCAGTTTCAAAGGCTTCATCAGTTTCTGTAGTTTCATTCTCTTTAGCTCTAGCAATTTGTTCATCAAGAAATTCACCTAGTGGCACATTATCATCAAGCATGGTACTAGCATCATCATAAGAATCATTCATAGTAGAGGCAGCATCATCAATAACTTGCGACATATCAGGATTACTAGCATGTGGTGGTGTTGCAAACTTACTCATAACAGTAGGTGAATCAAGTGCAGAGCAAGATGGCAGTTCCTTACCTCCCCTCGTCTTAGAGGAAAAAATCTTAGTCTTTGGATCCTTCAGATTCTTCATAGTGATCAATTGATATAAATCCCAAGTGACTCAACAAATATAGATATGCTCCCCGGCAACGGCGCCAGAAAAAGGTCTTGATAACCCACAAGTATAGGGGATCGCAACAGTTTTCGAGGGTAGAGTATTCAACCCAAATTTATAGATTCGACACAAGGGGAGCCAAAGAATATTTGAGAGTATTAGCAGTTGAGTTGTCAATTCAACCACACCTAGAGATTAGATATCTGCAGCAAAGTGATCAGTAGCACAGTAATATGATAGTTTGATAGCAGTAGTGACAGTAACAGTAGCAGTAATAGTAGTAGCAATGGTTTTGTAGTTATGGAACAGTAGCAACAACAGTAGTAACTTAGCAAGAACAATAAGTGGAAAACTCATAGGCACTAGATCGGTGAACTCGTTGGATGATATTCATCATATAACAGTCATAACCTAGGGCGACACAGAACTAGCTCTAGTTCATAAATGTAATGTAGGCATGTATTCTGTAAATAGTCATACGTGCTTATGGAAAAGAACTTGCATGACATGTTTTGTCCTACCCTCCCGTGGCAGCGGGATCCATAAGGAAACTAAGGGCTATTAAGGCCTCCTTTTAATAGAGAACAAGAACAAAGCATTAACACACGGTGAATACATGAACTCCTCAAACTACGGTCATCACTGGAAAGTATCCCGACTATTGTCACTCCGGGGTTTGCGGATCAGAACACGTAATAGGTGCGTATGACTAGCAAGATCGGATCAAGAACATAGATATAATGGTGATAACATAAATGGTTCAGATCTGAAATCATGGCACTCGGGCCCTAGTGACAAGCATTAGGCATAGCAAAGTCATAGCAACATCAATCTCAGAATATAGTGGATACTAGGAATCAAGCCCTAACAAAACTAACTCGATTACATGATGAATCTCATCCAACTCCTCACCGACCAGCAAGCTTAAGAAGGTATTATTCACTCCCGGTGGGGAGCATCATGGAATTGGCGATGGAGAAGGGTTGTTGATGATGGGGAGCATCATGGAATTGGCGATGGAGAAGGTATTATTCACTCCCAAACGGGCTCCAGATCTGGCCTCCCGATGAAGAACAGGAGGTGGCGGCGGCTCCATATCGTAAAACGTGATGAAACTTTCTCCCTTATTTTTTTCTCCAAAAATAGGATTTTATAGCGTCGGAATTAGGGTCAGTGGGGCCACGAGGTGGGCACAACCCACCAGGGTGCGCCTGGGGGGGTTGGCGCGCCCTGGTGTATCGTGCCCATCTAGGGCCCCCCCCTCCGATGGTTCTTGGCTCCAGTATTTTTTATTTATTCTAAAATAAATCTCCAAAAAGTTTCGTCCAGTTCCGAGAACTTTTATTTCTGCACAAAAATAACACCATGGTAGTTCTGCTGAAAACAGCGTTAGTCCGGGTTAGTTTCATTCAAATCATGCAAATTAGAGTCCAAAACGAGGGAAAAAGTGTGAGGAAAAGTAGATACAACGGAGACGTATCAGCCCGCTAGTGGCCCAAATATATACTCCCTCCGTTCCTTAAATATAAGTCTTTTTGGAGATTCCAGTACAGACTATATACGTACGGAGCAAAATAAGCGAATCTACACTCTAAAGTATGTATGTATATATATACATACATATATATATATATATATATATATATATATATATATATATATATATATTCGTAGTGAAATCTCTAAAAAAGACTTGTATTTAGGAATGGATGAAGTATATATATGTATGAACATGGTGTTGTCATGTTTAAATTTGCAATGCGCAACTTTGATGTGTGGCACATGATGCATATGTGCATGCCTAAAAGTGTCCAGTGTGACAGAAAAGGGTTTCATGACATAAACGTAGGGTGTTGCCCTCTACACTATGTGCCGGAGGATGGGGTCCTATATGAACACATGACCTGGTTCAAACTTTGTCACACATTTATCCATGTCTGACTTGTCGTAAGACAACCAAGAGAATTTATACCTTAATTTGGCCAAACCATCACATATTGTTGTCGGTCAAGAGGGATATATAGATCGCGCGGTTCCACGAGTTGGCGCATCGTCGAAGATCGGTTGAGCGGGGCTAGAAGAAAACCACCCCCTACATTTGGCCAAATGTATATAGGAAATGGCGTGGTCCGGTGTTTAAATACAAAGTGCACAACACTATGATGTGGCATGCACCTAGATGAGATAACTAGACATATATACCCCCCATAAGATTAGTTATATATACACAGTGCAAAAAAATCACTCAATTTTTTTCAAAGGCATGGTCCACACACTCATGCATGGGTTGACACACACGCACACAAATTTTCAAAACAACAAAAGAGAATAACTCTAAATATTTTCAAAACAAGGACCTCAAGATTTCTTTAACCGGAATGACATATCACTACAGACATTTACTACTAAACGCCTGTAGTGATCATATCACACCGCCTAAATGAACCTTGAGATCTAGCAACTTCCCAACCAATCACCCCTCCTTGGACTACTCCACCCAAAGCACGCTTCACTACCAAGTTCCATTCGAATCGGTTAGGGGGTGGCAAGCTGCAACTTGCTGATATGGGCAGCCTCCTATCATTTATAAGGGGTGCCCCCATGGGCACCTCGTGGGACCAGTTACGTATCGCAAATGTTTTTGGTAGTACTGGAAACCATATGCAATGGTGGAATGGCGCCGCCTGCCAACGCCTGCATGGGCTGATGATGACGTCTCGCTCTAGCTCGATGGCGCGATGCCGCTTTTGCCTGCTCTCCGGTCTGCTCCGTCTCGTCCCCCTCGTCCAGGAGGTTGATGACGTGATCGACGCTTCGGCGGGAAACCGATTGGGGGAGTGGCGGGAGTCTAATTGGGGGAGTGGAGGGAGAAGCGTGTTTGGATAGCACACCATTTTAATATAATTTGGATAACTTATGAAAGAAGGAAGCTCGAGGTAGCACGACACGTGCGCACACCATGCTTACACACGCACGGGCTCCAGGCGGGAGTATATAACTGCTTTAAATTATTCATGGTTCGTTTGGCCTTTGGTATACAACACTAATTAAGTTTCTAGGCACGTGATGTGCATAATTCAAATTTGAACTAAAAGCACATGCTCCATGTCACCAAAATGGGTTGAAAAACATATTTATGTCCTTGGGTTCCCTATTTAGGTCCTATGCAATGAACGAGACTGGATTACAAACATCTCGGCGTCGTGACTAGGCCGCAAACATTAAAAAACATGGCTTTTAAATCCCCATAAATCCCAAACTCGTCTAAAATTCTTGAAACTTACCCCGGTGTCATGACACGACACTTATACGGCATGATAATATTTTTGTCCAATTTGGCACAAGTTTTGGGATAAGTCTCTTGCACACCGGAACTTCTCAAGAAGCATCGTGGTTTCGATACGGAACACGTCACCTCTGTGGAGGGAACGGCATTCAATGTCTCTTGTTGCCTTGATATCTTTTCTACATGCAACATAGACTAATACAAGTGCGGTGCTAAAATGTGGAATTATTCAGGGCTCATTTGGCACCCTTTATACATTAATTGAGCTTTTCTAGCCATTGAATGTGCATAATTCAAATTTGAACTACAAGCACACGCTCCAGGGCACCAGAATGGGTTAGAAAATCATTTTTATGTCCGTGGGCCCCTGTTTAGGTCCCATGCAATGATTACAAACATCTCGGTGTCGTGACTAGGCCGCAAACATTGAGAAACTTTGCTTTTAAATTCCCATAAATCAAAAACTCGTCTAAAATTCTTGAAACTTACCCCGGTGTCATGACACGACACTTATAAGACATGGTATTTTTTTGACCAATCTGGGACAAGTGTTGTGACAAACCTCTTACAAATTGGAGCTTCCCATGAGAAGCATCGTGGTTTCGATAGGGAACATGTCACCTTTGTGGTCGAAATGACATTGAGTTTTATAGGCATGCACTTAAGGTGAAGAACTCAATTAACCTATAAAGGGCACCAAACATTGAGTTTTCTTGGCGTCATGACTAGGGAACAAACATTGAGGATCTTGGTTTTTAAATCCCTAAGAACCCTAATTAACCTATAAAGCTCGTTTGGAATTCATGAAACTTACACAGTGTCATGCCACGACACAAATATGGCGTGCATTTTTTTTTACGAATTTGGGACAAATATTTGGACATGCATCTTACAAGCCAAAGATTATGCAAGAAGCCTCGTGATTTCGATAGGGAACATGTCACCTATGGTGGTGAAAACTACATTCAATGCGTCCTCTAGTGCACCAATTCGGCTCTTTTTATACAGTAATTGAGTTTTCTAGGGATTTTATACGCATACTTCAAATTTTAAACTAGAAGCACATGGTCTAGTGCGTGAAAATTCGTTGGAAAATAATTTTTGTGTCCCTGGCTGCTTCCTTAGGTCCCATGCAATGAATGTGAATGAATTAGAAACATTTAGGCATAATAGCTCGACTGCAATCTTTGATAATCTTAGTTTTTGAATTCCCGTAAATACAAAACTCGTATGAAAACCATTTGGTGCCACGCGTCCAATTTTTTTACTTGATATGGGGGTGCCGTGCATGCAGCTGGTTGATGACAGGACGCATGCGAGCTTTCCGCCGCGCAGGCTCGACGGGACGCGTGCGAGCTGTCCGCCGCGCAGGCTCGACGTGACGCATGAGATCAGGCTGCTGCACAGGCTCATCGGGAAGCGAGACTTTGACCTCCACCCTTCGCTTGCCTCGCTCCCAACTTTCGAATTAAACGCGCCCGACCCGCTGTTTATCATGCGGTTAATGTGCCTGGACGGATTGACTAGTTTACTTTTTGTTTTTGATTGCGACTAGTTTGCTTGTGATCCCATTGCCCCGCTGAACATAACCATTGTTTTGTTAGTGCCTCGCTGAGAACTTGACTTTTCGCCTGTTTTCGACTCGTATACATGTACCTACAAACGAAAGAATATAACGACAAATTCACGCCGACAAAGGATAATAATTTTCTTACATATTCAAGATAATAAAAAATGCCACATGCGGCAACTGCCCCAAGACACGGGGGCAAAAGAAGAAGGAAGAGGCTAAAGAAGGAAGACACAGATAACAATCTGGGCCACAGCAATCCAACTCTTGATGGATTGTTGGGCACGGAGTTCCTCAATCTCCTTCTTCATCGCCTCCACAACCTACATCTCATGTCGCCTCTCCTCCGCCAACTTCCGCATTGCGGCCATGGTGCGGGATTTTTGCTGGAGAGCATCGATGCTCTCCTTCACGTCTGCATGAAGTTCCTTGACACGTGCCACGGATTCCTTCACCAGCCCCTCGCGCTCGATGTGGAGCTTGGCCAAGTCTTTCAAAAGTTCTTCGGCGAGGTCTTTCAGCCTCCCCTCCGAGACACTTTTCACCTCGAGCAGCTTCTTCCACGCGGCGGTCTGCTCCTCTTGCTCATCGCGCTCGTTGTGGAGCTTCACCTTCTCGCCCGTAAGTTTCACGATGAAGTCGTCGCTTTGTTAAGCGAGGCGTTCCTCTCCTCCGACAGCTTCACCAAGGGATCGATCTCCTCCTCCTTCTTATCGAGCTCAGCGCGCATGTCGTCGCTGGTCGAGGAATACAACACTGCCAGCTCGTCTAGTTCGACTCCAAGGCGAATGCGCTTGTGATTGTGATGAGAGCCCTCGCCTCTCCATGAAAGATACTCCGAGGCGTGTGCGGCGTCGCCGAAAATCTCTGTTGCAGTAAACACGGCATGGCTGGAGCTCTCTGGCGCTTCCCCGGCGCGGCGGCGGGACCTCTCGAGTGCTTCCGTGGCCATGGTCTTTCTTCCCTGGTTATATCTTGACCCAGAACCCCCCTACCGGCCATGGCAGACGGAAGGAACGACTAACAAGAAAGACATGTTTTTTTGGTGGCGGGGTGAGGAATGTGCGGTAATTTTTGAGTAGGTGTTTTTCTAGCCTACTACAGTAAACAGCTGCTAAGTGGGAACACGTTTAGGTTTGGTAGGTGTGAACTTATTTGCAATAAATTTAGTGCGTGGTAATTTGGAATATGACGGGAAACAAGCTCAAGATTTATTGATGGTTTTAGTTCCCAAATACGGAACGCTTTATGGTTTTTACAAACCGTGTGGGATGGTGTACGTGGGCCCGCGTTCTCGGATGTGTGTACGTGTGTGCCCACTATGACTGCAGGGTCGCGGCCAAGACGGATGACGGTGTCCTGGCGGCCAAGACGGCCGCTGCTATGGTGGCGGCCTCGACGGCTACCGGTGGGGTGGCGGCCAAGGCGGCCCCGGCAGCCGCTGGCAGTAGTTGCCTTCGGGCAGCCGTGGCAGAGCGTAGTGGGTATCACGCTTTTGTGCGCGGGAACGGGCTCATCGAGAAGATGTGTGGCCAAAAGAAACGCCTGTGCGGTGCCTAAGCGTGCACTGGATTCCTCGGGCGAGAACGCACTTGGCGCTTGAACTTGGCGCAGACGGTCACTTTGGTGCTAGAACTTGTTGCGTATAATGAACTGGTGCAAAAACTTGGCTCAAACATGAAATACGGTGTAAATCATGTTTGTGTAGGAAATTAATGTTGACTTTGCATGCCATCGTGGAATGGGCCCGCTGTCAGTGACTCGAAGGCTGAGAGGAGGGCAGGTGGCCTATTTTTTTTAAAAACCACCTCAAATTGGGACATTATTTTTCTTCGTCTCTATGACAGGTGGGCCCCGCCTGTCAGAGAAGTGTTAAAATTAACGTATACATACAAACTGTAAAAGGTTTGTAAATTATAATATCAATAACAAACATAACATTTAATTATCCGTGTGGTATAAACATTATACATACAAACTAAGTAAATTACGTTTCATAATTGTTCAAATATACATACAAAAAAATGTTCGCGCAATTTATAACAATACAAATATATGTGAGTATAATTAAATGTCAGTATTAGCAACAAGTGTATACTTTTTCTCTATTATTTAATATTTTTTGTGACAATATTAGCAACCGTTGTAATTTACTATATTTTATTGGCTAGGAGGTGCTGTGGGTGCAGGTTTTATTAGACGGGACGCGTGCGAGCAGTCCACCGCGCAGGCTCAAAGGGATGCATGCGAGCAGTCCGCCGCGTAGGCGTAGCTGGCTCACCAGGAATCAAGCCCTTTGACCTCCACCCAGAGCCATATTCTCTCCCAAGTTCTCCATTAATGCTCCAACTTCTCCTCCGGTCTTATGTATAAGGGCCGCCGCCGAAGATCGCCTCCTTTTTTGATGGACGATGAGGCGACCAACAAGCAGGGGCGGGTCGAGGCTGAACCACACGAGCCTCCGGCGAGCGTGGACTTCATCAGCAGCATTCCCGACGAGAAGTTGGTAACCATCATGTCCCTCCTCCCCATCAAATCTGCCGTGCAGACCACCATCCTCTCCAGGCGGTGGCTCCCCCTATAGCACTCCACCCCCATTGAACTCCTCCACGATGACGAGTTGTGAAGCAGGGATCGCAAACGCTTGGACGCATTGTCCCACATCCTCGCCATGCACACTGCGCGAGTCAGACGCCTTGCCATCGGCACTTTCTGTTCCAACTGCAAGGCCGAACCCAAGTTTCACGAGTGGTTCTTATCTCCCGCCCTAGATCAGCTCGAGGAGCTCAACTTTGTTGTTGGACATGGGCGCTCACTGCCTCCGTCCGTCCTCCGCCTCGCGCCCACGCTGCGCCATGCTATGTTCATGTCGTGCCTTTTCCCCAAGATTAATGTCGTGCACGCTCTTCATCTCCCTAAACTGAAGCACCTCGAGCTCATTGGCATTAGCATCTCGAAGGAGGATTTGGAGCGCCTGCTCGGTGGTTGTACAACGCTCGAGTTCCTTCGTCTTCAGATGATGTTTGGGTTCAGTAGCCTCCACAGCGCTACGACGAATCTCCGTATGATTTATGTGCATGGCTGGTGCCGCAACATGCTGTCAGTTGGGGAGTTTCATGATATGGTCATTGAGAATGTGCCTTTCCTTGAGAGATTTTTTGTACTTGATAATGAAGGTCAAACAAGAATCAGGGTCATTGACGCACAGAAATTGACAGTGTTGGGCTATTCGTGTGCTGAATTCTCCAAACTTGTTACAGCTGGATACATACCCATTCAGGTACAACAATCTTCTTCTCATTCTTAATTGCACATCACATTTTATCTAGTTTTTGTTGATCTATGTTCATTTGTCATCCAGAAAATGATTCCCACATGCCTCACATTGTCTCTGCGCGCAGTGAAGATCTTGGCACTACAATCTATCGGCCCCGATGTGGATGAAGTTTCTAAGTTCCTTAGATGCTTTCCGTGCACGGAGAAGCTATACGTAGAGGTGATGTTCCTTTCCTGTTAATTGTTAACCACAACGGAGTTTAATTTGTTGGTACTTTTACCCATGATTACAATGACAGATGTACTATACATTTTTTTGAGATGTTAATCATGAATGATCGAAGATGGCATGTCAATCTATTAGTGTATTTTATAAATCATGCAAATCAAAGAGGCTCGAAGTGTTCAAACTGCATCTAAGCACTGATATGTTGTCTTCGTTTGCAAATACAAGCAGGACTTGGAGTGGAAAAGGTGCCGCAATATAACAATCCCATCGAATGCCTTGAATTCCATGTCACAGAAATTACTTTGAACGAGTACCGAGGCACTAATCCAGAGATTTAATTCGCCAGTTTCTTTGTTCAGAAAGCAAGGGTGCTCAAGGTAATGAGGTTTGCACTATATTTAGTGCGCCACAATGGATGGTTTACTGATCAGAGAAGGTGTCTAAAGCGGAATGAAAAAGGCTCTGCAGAAGCTGATTTTCACTTTGGAAGTTCATATGACAGATTATTCGGAAGCGATTCTATCGAGCCGATATATGACTTCTTGGTGGCTGATCCCTTCGCAGAAATATTTCACACCATGGATCCTGAAGATTGGATTTGATTTCTAATATCAGTATGTACCTTGTAATCTTTGAATTTGGGCCTTGTAATGCTGGAATTTGAACCTTGTAATATTGCCGGTATTTGTGATACAATATTTGAAATTGTATTGTGTTCTTTTTTGTTTATGCAATCATGTTCTTAGAAGTACATATGTTGTTGTTCTGTTGGCACAACATAGATGTTGTGCAGACAGAGCAAATCACAGTACACACGGTCTAAACTACGAAACACGTCGGTGATGATTTCATCAATCGCTGACAATTGTATACCAGCAAGCGTTTTCCCACAACACACACATGTTATTAGCACCAATCATCTGTGTTATTTCTCGTGTTCGCACATGATTCTGATTACTCACCTGTTTGTTGTATATCGCACACATCTTGTTATGCCAAATCGTTTGTGTTCTGTTGTATCATCGTACACAGTTTATCCGAGTGAACTATATGTCGTACTTCGCACACATATGTAGTTTTGTTAACCGTTTCTGTTATCTTCGCTAATCACAAACAGTTCATAAGAACAAACTGTATGCCGTAGATCACACACACAACTATTTTTTGAATCGTATTTGATGGATCCACCATCGCACACAGTTCGTGTCATTAGCGACGGAGCTTGAACTATATCGTGTGCGATTCATGCATCGCACACAGTTTCGTCGAAGGGCCTCTGATTGATGTGTCGTCTTTGGACCATCCTATAGTACTGATGATAGACTGGATACCAGGAATCCGTTGAGAAAAACTTTTCATTTGGAATCATATCTCTGTGCCAGTCTTAATTGTCAGTTGGAAGAAACACTTCATCATCTGTTCTGGAGTTACCCCTTTGTTGCTGCTTGTTGGGACTTTGTGTGCCCCAACAGAAACCTAAACCTCTCAATACTTGAGCCTTTGCTGACACCAGAGAGAAACTTAATGTCCCTTTCTTTATGGAAGTCATCATTCTTGCATCCTAGGCTCTCTGGATCACAAGGAACAATTACATCTTCCAGCACATTCCCCCATCATTCCAGAGATGGAGAATTACATACTTTGCAGAATTGGAATGGCTGAGGTTCAGAATCACGAGGAAATATGCCGACACATATAATAATTGGTTGGATGCTCTTGTATTGCAATATTGTTTCCTATTTGTTTTCCCTTTTCTATCTTGTAGTATTCTCTTTTCCTCTCCCCTAGCTTAGAGTTTTCTTTTCTTTAGGCTTATCTCAAGCCTAGCTGTAACCTATTGAACTATTTTTTTTGAATAATAAAAATTGCAGTGGGGTGTTACCCCACTGTTTATAGTAAAAAAACATCAATCCGGGTTAGTTCCAATTAAATCATATAAAGTGCATCAAAACCATATAAAAATATTGTAAACATGGGTAAATATGGCATGAATACTTCATAAATTATTGATACGTTGGATACATATCAGCATCCCCAAGCTTAATTCATACTTGTCCTCGAGTAGGTAAATGATAAAAGTAGTAATTTATGAAGTGTGAATGCTAGCATAGTGCATAAGTTTAATCAATGATAATTTCAATCACTTTTCCTAGCATCATAGATGACAACTCTTTTTCATAAACTCACCATGATAAAGTAGAAATCAATTCACATGTCATGGTTCAAATAATGCATTCTCTTGAAACTTAACAACCTATGTTCTTAGTCATCAAACAATTATAGTTTTACAAAGTCTAAGTAAGAGCTCGAGATACTCAATTATCATATAGTCTTCTATGACTGCTGGTACTCAAAGCATATGTTTCGAACAAACAACATTCATTGAACACAGAGAAAGATAGGGGCTTAATGTTTCGCCTCCCAACACACTTATCATAAAGATAATTGTCAACAATAATAACTCATGATCAAATATATTTGACTATATATATGTGTTTGGACCTTCCCCACCACTTTATGCTTGCCAACTAGAGATCGAGGTTGGAATAAGAAGTTGACTCAACATGAAAAAAACATGAAAGTAAATAGCATAAAAGTAAATAGAATGTCCCTTCGTAGAGGGAAGGAGGGATTTGCAGAGGTGCTAGAGCTCATTGCTTAAAACAGCGAAGAACATATTTTGGGTGGTGTGCCTTTCCTGTCAACGTCATGACAAGGGATTTCAATATCTTTCATGCTAAACACTTTATGGTGGTTCCCAAACAGAATTAAAATTTTACTCCACCTCCACCATTCAAACACATTCCATGGTTGACCGAATACATGGGTGCCCTCCAAATAATCAACTTTCTAGGGGGGGGGTTGATTATTAATTTTTATATTATGCAGGACTGGGCATCCTTTTTACCAGCCTCTCTCGTACAATGACAAGTGCATAAACACTCATCATGAGTTAAACACACTTAGCATGGAAGATACTGACCACCCCGTCGCTCCATGAGTGATACGGGCAGACAAATGAGATGTTAATTTGAAGGTTTTATAGATGGCACATGCAAATTTACTTGGAATGGCAGTGAAATACCATATATAGGTAGGTATGGTGGACACTCATGGAAGAAACTTGGCTCAAGGATTTGGGATGCACAAGTAGTATGTCTACCTAGTACGAAGTTTTTGCTAGCAAAAGGTTCTATATCAACACCACATGTTGGAGGATCCATAACAATATAACTTCTATGCAAATATACCCAAACATAACTCATTACGTTGTATTCCTTGTCCAACTTCAACTAATTTGATAAAGGTTTAAAATATTTAATGGGTATTCACAATCATAAAAGATGTCCAAGATAATATATTTGTATGTGAAAGTTCTCTTCCTTATACTAATCGTTCATTAATTTCTTATATGACCAATACTATGATTGTCAAACTTCAACAGATATTACTTTCTAAACCAAATGTGAAACTACTACCAAGCATAAAGCACATGGGTAATTTTGATATTCAATTCATTCTCAATTTACTCTTAGGATATAAGTGAAGCACAAGAGTAAACATCAAACTATTCTCAAAATATATAAGTGAAGATCAATTAGTAGTCAAACAATCAAGTAGCTATGTGCGGACTCTCTCTCAATAAATATTGTCATATCTGAGTATTTTATTCAAATAGCAAACAAACAAATACACTCCAAGAATAGCACATATCATGTGAACGAATAAAAAGTTAGGCTCAACATAGGCTAACTGATATTTGTTGACGAAGGGAGCTGGGATGCCTAACATGGCATCCCCAAGCTTAGATGCTTGAGACTTCTTGTCATATTGACTTGGGGATCCTTGGGCATCCCCAAGCTTGAGATCTTGTGTGTTGTTAATTCCTCTCATATCACAATTTCCTAAACCTTAAAAGCTTCATCCACACAAAACTTGACAAGAACTCGTGAGATAGGTTAGTGCACATAAGAATAAATCAAGACTTCATGTACTGCTAAGAAAAGTTGCATAATAATTTTCAAACACTGTCTACTGTTTACTATCATTCCACAATTTATATCTACCAATATAAGCTTTGGAAACTATAGGATAAGTGGATAACAAAAGTATCACGGCAATCTGTCTAAACAGGACAATCTGTAGCAATTAATTCAAAAGGTACCATTTTGTAACTAAAAAATTCTGAAAATTTAGGAAATGATAAATTATTTGTATCAAAACACTATGTAAAAATTTCAGAAACTTTCCATGTTTGAGTAAAATATCAAAATTCAAACACTACAGCAAAATTTCTGTTTTTATACAGAACACATCAAACATGCAATCGAGGCATATTACGGCAATTCTTGGAACCTTTTTTTGAAAAAACAGGATTATGAATAACATCTAACAGATAACAGCAAAACAAAATGATGTTCCAAGCAAAACACATATTATGTGATGACTAAAAATATAACTCCAAGTAAGATATACCGATAGTGTTGAAGACGAAAGAGGGGATGCCTTCCGGGGTATCCCCAAGCTTGGACGCTTGAGTGTTCCTTTAACATTGCCTTGGGGGTGCCTTGGGAATCCCCAAGCTTAGGGTCTTGCCTCTCCTTATTCTCCTCATATCGGTATCTCACCCAAAACTTGAGAACTTCAATCACACAAAACTCAATGCAAATTCGTGAGATGGGTTAGTGTAATAAAAATAGATCATTCACTTAGGTACTGTCCAGAGAAAATTCATAATTGTTCTCACATAATTCCTACTGTATTCCATCATTCCCATAATTTATATCACAAAATATAAGCTATGGGAACACTAAAACAAGAAAACTATGCATGCAAAACAGAATCTGTCAAAAACAGAACAGTCTCTAAACATGTGCACTAAAACCATATTTGCCTATCTTGAATTCTGAAAAATTAGGACAACATAGAGAATTTGCAGGAAAATACTGTGTCAAAGTTTCAGAATATTTTGATGCTCCAGTAAAATCACATAATTCATATACTAGACGCAAAAGTTTGTGTTTTTGCACAGAAGCAAATCGACATGTATCCACACTATCCCGAAGGCTTTACTCGGCGCATTATTAAAATAAAAGTCACAAAACATGATTAATACAGTAGATTAATCATGTGAACACACAAAAATAGAAAGGATAAATATTTGGTTGCCTCCCAACAAGCGCCATTCTTTAATGCCTCTTAGCTAGGCATGATTATTTCAATGATGCTCACATAACAGTAAAGAATTGAAACACAATGGGATCATACTGAAGCATATGAAAATAACATTTAAGTCTAAATCCCTTCCAATGCATAGGTATTTTGTGAGCAAACAATTTATGATAGCAAGAATCAACTGGCATAGGAAGGCAAAACAAGTATAACTTCGAGATTTTAAACACATAGAGAGGAAACTTAATATTATTGCAATACCTACAAGCATATGTTCCTCCCTCATAATAATTTTCAATAGCATCATGAAGGAATTCAACAATATAACTATCACATAAGGCATTATCTTCATGATCCACAAGCATAGAAAATTTATTACTCTCCACATAGGCAAACTTTTCATACATAACAGTGGGAGTATCATATGAAACTCGAATACTATAAATTGTTTCCATATTAAAAGAGTAATGTTCAGTAAAGGGGTATTCATAATTATGACAAGTTTTATAATAATAATCATCACTACTTTTTATAACATAAGTATCATCACAATAATCATCATAAGTAGCAACGTTTTTCTCATCATAATCAATTGAAACCTCTCCCAAGATAGTGGAATCATTAATAAATAAAGTCATGACCTCTCCAAATCCACTTTTATCATTATAATAAGATTCAACACCCTCCAAAATAGTGGGATAATTATAATCTAGAGTTGACACTCTTTCAAACCCACTTTCATCAATATGATCATCATACGTAGCAGGCATGCTATGATCATAGTAAATATTACCATCACAAGTAGGGGGACCAAAAAGATCATCTTCATCAAACATAGCACCCCAAGCTTATGGATTAGCATATCATTAGCATCATGGGTATTCAAAGATTTCATACTAGCAACATTGCAATCATGCTCATCATTCAAAGGAATCACATTAAACATTTTATTAAATTCTTCCTCTAACAATTGAGCACTTATCAGAATCCTTATTTTCACGAAATAAATTATAATGACGAAGCATATGAGACAACCTAAATTCCATTTTTTGTAGTTTTATTTTATAAACCAAACTAGTGATAAGACAAGAAACCAAAAGATTCAATTGCAAGATCTAAAGATATACTTTCAAGCACTCACCTCCCCGACAATGGCGCCAAAAAAGAGCTTGATGTCTACTACACAACTTTATTCTTGTAGACTCGTGTCAGACCTCCAAGCGTAGAGTTTGTAGGACAGTAGCAATTTTCCCTCAAGTGGATGACCTAAGGTTTATCAGTCTGTGGGAGGTGTAGGATGAGGATGGTCTCTCTCAAACAACCCTGCAATCAAATAAAGATTTTGTGTGTGTCCCCAACACACCCAATACAACGACAAATTGTATAGGTGCACTAGTTCGGCGAAGAGATGGTGATACAAGTGCAATATGGATGGTAGAAATAGGTTTTTGTAATCTGAAAATATAAAAACAGAAAGGTAACAAATACTAAACAACGAGCAAAACGTTATATCAATGCTTGGAAATAAGGCCTATGTTTCATACTTTCACTAGTGCAATCTCTCAACAATGCTAACATAATTGAATCATATAACCATCCCTCAACGTGTGACAAAGAATCACTCAAAAGTTCCTATCTTGTGGAGAACATAAGATGAACTTGTTGTAGGTAGCAAAACCACCTCAAAGTTATCATTTCCGATCAATCTACTGAGCCATCTCTATAAGTGTGACAAACAGCCCTAGAGTTCGTACTAGAATAACACCTATCATACGCATAAATCTACCCTAATGTCACCTAGATACTCCAATGTCACCACAAGTATCAGTGGGTTAATTATTTGACATGCATCAGACAATTTCAGTGGGTCATATTCAATCCAACACAAATAACTTCAAAGAGTACCCCAAGATTTCTATCAGAGAAAGTAGGACAAGAACGTGTATCAACCCATATGCATAGATTATCCCAATGTCACCGCGGGAATCCACAAGTTGATTACCAAAACTTATATCAAGTGAATCAATAGAACACCCCATTGTCACCACGGGTATCCACATGGAAGACATATATCAAGTGTTGTCAAATCCAAAGTATTCAATCCAACATAACGAGATCTCAAAGGGAAAGACTCAATTCATCCCATCAAGATAGAGAGGGAAGAACACTATATGATCCAACTATATTAACAAAGCCCGTGATACATCAAGATCGTGCCATCTCAAGAACACGAGAGAGGGGGAGAGATTAAACACATAGCTACCGGTACATACCCTCAGCCCCGAGGGTGAACTCTCCCTCCTCATCATGGAGACAGTCGGGATGATGAAGATGGCCTCCGGTGATGATTTCCCCCTCCGACAGGGTACCGGAAAGGGCTTCGGATGAGATTTATTCGATACAGAGAGTTGCGGTGGCTGAGCAGAAGTCTAGGTTTACTTTCGGGGTTTCTGATTATATAGGAATTTTTGGCGTTGGAATCTCACGAAGAGGAGCCACAAGGGGCCCACAAGGTACCTGGGCGTGCCCAGGTGCCTTGTGGGGTCCTTGTGGGTCTTCAGGTACTCCCTTGAAGCGTCCCTAGTCCCTTTGCTTCCAGAAAAATCGTCAAAAAGTTTCGTTCAATTCCGAGAAGTTTCATTTTCTACACAAAAACAACACCACGGTAATTCTGCTGAAAACAACGTCGGTCCGGATTAGTTCCAATTAAATTATATAAAGTGCGTAAAAACCATATAAAAATATTGTGAACATGGTTAAATATGGCATGAATACTTCATAAATTATCGATACGTTGGAGACTTATCACGCACGCACAAAGTAGGTGACGACAACCTTCTGATCATATCTGGTACTACCATCGGTGTATGCTAGGTCAAAGTCGACCACTTTGTACTTGTCATCCTCAACAAGCAACCGCTCCATAGTGTTGATGGAGTCCATCACCACGACCTGGTCGTTGGTGTACACCACCGAGAGGTCCGTCTTCCTGTTGTGGGTGTCCACATGATACACGCCGAACTCCATTGAGGCGCCGCTAGATATCCTCTATGTATATGTCATCTTGGGTATGCTTATTGTGTTGTGGTAGCAATCGAAAGGTTGAAGAGACTAAGGTTAATGCCCACGGGAATAAATGGGGGCCAGACGGCTGGAATATCGGCACATCCGGATGGCAGTTTTTGCAGCGCGTAACTCCATTGCGACACACGTAACTGCATCGTGGTGATGCGTGGTGTACAAGCGCGTGCATATGGCACCCCAAACATGATTGTGGGCCGTCCCCAACCGCTGTCAGAGCACGCACGGAGGGGTACGAGAGAAGAGCACGCAGAGGGGCGCGAGAGCAGAGCGCTCGAAGGAATGCAAGACCACAGCACGCGGGGGGGGGGGGGGTGACGGGGGGATAACCCAGGGGTAGCCTCAGCCGACCGCATCCAACTTTTCAAAACGACTGCGGGGCGAGCCGCCTCCCCCCGTGGACCGGCGACGCCGGGCCGGCCCCGCCAACGTCCGGCTCGGCGCCGGGCGTCCGGCTACTCCAACCAACCGGCTAGGGGCGGGGATGCCTAGCCCCCTAGCCGGCGGTGCTGCAGGTACTGTCGTCAGAGCGCGCGTGGCTGCAGAGGCCCCCGTCACATCGGGGGTCAGCCCCGTATGGCCACAGTGAGGTGACAGTGCCTCTGACCCTGGCCGACTGCGACCCGGCGAACGGCACAGAGCCGGCCTGCCCTCAACCACTCCATTACCTGCCCCGGCGTGGCTACAGCGAGACCGGCCGTACCGCTGACCACGCCCGGCTGCTGCAAGACGACGCCTCGAAGGACGACCCGTGCCACGACGGGACGGGCGCTGGGGCCCGCCAGGAAGGTCCCCTCTGGCTCCCTACGGGACCCCGCAGCCGGCGGGCCCTACCAGCGACAAGACCCCTTAGCCGGGATCCTCGCGGCCGGCTAGACAGACCGCCAGCTGGGGCCCTCCGGAGCCTTCTATTCATATTGTATTCCGGGGGGTTAGCCTAAAAAACCCCCCGGAGCTCCCCCATGCAGAGGGGCGGCTTCCAACACACACACACCCACACACACGTAGAGAGGCAGAGAGGGCGAGCTAGCTCCTTCCTCCTCCTCTACCCACACAGTTCAAGGAGCACCATTGTAGCCCCCCGTTGCTAATCAACCTAACCAGCAGGACTAGGGGTATTACCTCCCACGGAGGGCCCTGAACCTAGGTACATCGGTGTCCCTCATCGCTTGTGCCTAATCCCGCTCCCGGAGCCCGTCGGCGTCCTTCGGCCGCAACTACTCTCGATAAGCCACCCCATGGCATCTGCCGTGAGAAAACGACGACAGTTGGCGCCCACCGTGGGGCCGTCCGCGACGCCGGCCGGAGTCATGCTTCGGGCGGGACCCTTCACCACCTCCCCCGGCCGCCCCGCGTCCGGGCGGAACTGCACGCTCGTGGGGCTTGCTTCTGGCCCTGCGGGCGACGCTGCTGGCCTCTTTGTTGAGCGGCTCAGCAGCGACCCGCTGATCGACATCGTCGTCCTCACCGAGCGCGTCGGCAGGCTGGGCCTCGCCGACGAGCCAGCTGCCGACGAGTACCCTAGCCAGGTGCTCGACTGCTCTGACCCGCCCTCGTCCGTGGGCACGTTCGCCCCGGGCGAGGCCGGCAACTCCCGCGTCCGCGCGGGGGTGATGGCCACCGGCTCTTCCATGACCTCCGGCCATGCCAGGGCGGAGGCGGAAGCGGCTGCCGCTGCCGCTCGCGCCGGCACCTCCGACCCCCTCGGCTCCTTGCTTCGGGGCCTCAACACCCCATCGCACCTACAATGAACCCATCCCCGGCTACGGCCGAACTAGAGGCAGCTCGCCAGCTGCTGATCGACGAGGCGACCATACTTGCCACCACCAAGCGCCGGATGGAGTCCGTGCAGCTTGAGTATAACTCCGCCTACGGCCTCACCCCCGCCGGCAACGAGCCCAGCCGGCATGGTGATGTCCGCAACCGCGGCCGCGTGGTCGCGGAAATCCTCAGCGGCAAGCTCCCCACCTACGACACGCCGGCTGCCAACCTGAGGGCTGCCCACGCCGCCTACAATGACCTCGCCAGCCTGGAGGGCGAAGAACGAGAGCGGCAGGACCGCCACATACAGGACCTAATCGCCACCGCCAACGCACAGCAGGCCCGGCTCGACGGCATCAACGCCGGCTCCGAAATCCCCGTTCCCGAGGGGGCCGCCCTGCAAACTGCTGGCCATCGCCGGCCAGTCCAGCAAGCCTCCAACCCGCGTGGCTCCGGCCGGCGAAGCGCTGGGTCTCACAACGGACGCTCCCGGCTGGCTGCAGTCGGCGCAGCCGGGACCATACCCCGCCTGCGCGGTGGGAACGTGCCCGCTCGCCTGCCCCGACTGTTCATCCCGAGCTCGCCGCTCGGCTTAGCCCGCGTGTTCCGCGGAGCAAGAACGATGCCCGGACCCGCATCGAGCGGCTAGCGCAGTCGGACCTCCTAGAGGAGGAGGGCTCGATCGGCCCGGCGTGTTTCGGCCCCCGAATTCGCAATGAGCCGTTCCCAACCGGCTTCACTCTCCCTCGTGACACCCCGAAATAAAACGGCTCCGCCAAGCCGGAGGACTGGATGATCGACTACACCACCGCGGTCGGCATTGCCAGGGGGAACAAGCGCGTAGCCGTGCGCTATGCCCCCCTAATGCTGACCGGCTCGGCCCGGACCTGGCTCAACAACCTATCGGCCGGCAGCGTCAACACCTGGACGGACTTCGAGGAAGCCTTCGTCCGCAACTTCACCGGCACCTACAAGCGGCCCGGCCGGCCCCGCGAGCTGGCCATGTGTGTCCAGGGGCCGGAGGAGCCCCTCCGCGACTACCTCACGCGCTGGAGCGAGCTCCGCAACTCCTGCGAAGGAGTGCACGAGGTGCAGGCCATCCAATACTTCATCGAGGGCTACCGAGACGGCACCCACCTCAAGCACAAGCTCTTGTGCTCCGAGCCGGCTACCCTGGCGGATCTGATGGCCAAGGCAGACAAGTACGCCATGGCCGACTCCGCAATGGGGATGAAAGTCACCCCGCCAACCAATCTGGCTCCGCCGCCCGCTGCACCGCGGGCGGCCACCGACAACCGGCAGCAGCAGAACTACAAACGCAAGTCTGACCAGCCGGATCCCCGCTACGGGAGCCGGCAGGTCGCCACCGTCGAAGAGGAACAGCCGGCTGCCCAGGCTCCCAGCCAGCGTCAGCGCACCGGCAAGGCCGCCTGGCAGCCCAAGCTTACCTTCGAGCAGATGCTCGACCTACCCTGCAAGCACCACTCCGGAGCCAAACCGGCTACCCATACGCTCCGGCAGTGCAGCTTCTCCCAGCGGCTAGCTCGAGGCGAGGGCCTCCCGGCTCCTCCGCCTCCGACTCCCCGCGTGCCGGCTCCGGCTCAGGCCCCGCCGCCTGCTCCGGCACCGGCTGCCAACGACGGCCGCCTCCACGACCAGTTCCCTAACCAGGACGGGTCCTACGTCGTCTTCACCAGCGAAGCAACCGACAAACACAGCGTGCGTCAGCGCCGGCACGAGGTGAACGCCACCGCTCCCTCGGTCCCCCAATTCATGCATTGGTCCGAGAAGCCGGTCACTTGGAGCCGGGTGGACCATCTGGCCGTGATGCCGAATCCGGGCAGCTACGCCCTCGTCCTCGACCCCACCATTGTCTCCGAGAGGCGCACCTGTCGTTTCTCGCGGGTACTGGTCAACGGCGGTAGCAGCATCAACATCCTCTACCGCGACACAATGCTCAAGCTGGGGCTCAAGGAGAAAGACCTGCGGGCGAGCCAGACGGTTTTCCACGGCATCGTACCGGGAAAATCCTGCACCCCCATCGGCAAGATCGAGCTCAACGTCCTCTTCGGCGACAAGCACCATTTCCGCCGCGAGCCGGTATGGTTCGAGGTGGTGGACCTCGACAGTCCTTACCACGCGCTGTTGGGCCGGCCGGCCCTCGTCAAGTTTATGGCGGTCCCCCATTATGCCTACCTCAAGCTCAAGATGCCGGGCCTCAAGGGCATCATCACCATCGCCGGCGACTACAAGATGTCGCTCGAGTGCGCCCACGACGGTAGCCGGCTGGCCGAGGCACTGGAGATAGTGGAGGAACAGCGGCAGCTCGACCGGCTCGTGGCTCACGCCTCCAACCAGCCAGCCGTGCCGGCTCCTCCGTCCGAGTCGGCAAGCGAGGCGTCGTTCCAGCCGTCCAAGGACACCAAGCAAGTGCCGCTCGACCCGGCAAACCCCAAGCAGTGCGTCACCATCGGCGCCAACCTCAGCAGCAAATAGGAAGGTGAGCTCGTCGACTTCCTCCGTGAGAATCGGGACATCTTTGCATGGTCTCCCAAGGACATGCCGGGTGTTCTGAGGAAGTTCGCCGAGCACAAACTTCACGTCCGGCCGGATGCGAAGCTGGTCAATTAACCCCTGCGCCGTTTGTCCGAGGAGAAGCGGCGTACTATAGGAGAAGAGATCGCCCGGCTGCTCGTAGCCGGCTTCATCATGGAAATATTCCACCCGGACTGGCTGGCCAACCCAATCCTGGTGCTGAAGAAGAACAAGACCTGGCGCATGTGTATCGACTACACCAGCTTGAACAAGGCATGTCCCAAGGATCCGCTCGCCCTGCCGCAGATCGATCAAGTTATCGACTCCATGGCCGGCTGCGATCTGCTGTCATTCCTGGACGCCTACTCAGGCTACCACCAGATCAAGCTGGACCCGGCCGACCTGCTGAAGACCTCCTTGATCACCCCTTCGGAGCCTACTGCTACATCACCATGTCTTTCAGCTTGAAGAATGCAGGCGCCACCTTCCAGCGCTGCATGCAGAAGTGCCTCCTGCCGTAGATTGGCAGGAACGTCCACGTCTATGTTTACGACATCGTCGTCAAAACCAAGAAGCATTTCAGCCTCCTCGACGATCTCCGGGAAATCTTCGCCAATCTGCGCGAGTACAAGATCAAGCTCAACCCGGAGAAGTGCGTTTTCGGCGTCCCGGCCGGCCAGCTCCTGGGTTTCTTCGTGTCCGCCCGCGGCATCGAGGCTAACCCAGAAAAGATCAGGGCAATCGAGCAAATGCCCAAACCGACCCGTCTCCACGACGTCCAAAAGTTCACCGGCTGCCTCGCCTCGCTCAGCCGGTTCGTCAGTCGGCTGGGGGAGAAGGCCCTGCCCCTTTACCAGCTCCTGAGGAAGATGGCGCTCGTCGAGCCGGGGGCCGACTCCGCTAGGAAGCCAGCCAAGTTCGAGTGGACCGACCAGGTGGACGCGGCGTTCCGCGACCTCAAACGTGTCCTCACCAGCGCACCCATCCTGGCCGCACCGGCTGAGAAGGAGCCCCTGCTCGCGTACATTGCAGCAACCACCCGCGTCATCAGCGTCGTTTTGGTCGTGGTGAGCACGGCGCCGCTGGGCGAAATCATGAGTAGCCGGGACGCCACCGGCCGGATCGCCAACTGGACAATCGCCCTCGCCGACTACGAGATCCGGTACGAGCCGCGCACCGCCATCAAGTCGCAGGCAATGGCCGACTTCCTCGTCGACTGGGCAGAGACCCAGTTCGTGCCGCCTCCTCCGGACTCCATGCACTGGCGCATGCACTTCGATGGCTCAAAGATGCGGTCCGGCTTGGGAGCCGGCATCGTCCTATCGTCTCCAAAAGGAGACCAACTCAAGTACGCGCTCCAAATCCACTTCGCCGCCTCCAACAACGTGGCCGAGTACGAGGCGCTCGTCCACGGCCTCCGGCTCGCCAAGGAGATCGGCATCTGGCGCATCTTGTGTTTCGGCAACTCCGACCTAGTGGTGCAACAGGTCTCTGGCGAGTGGGACGCCAGGGACGCCAACATGGCCAGCTACCGGTTCCTCGTCCAACAGCTTACCGGCTCCTTCGAGGGCTGCGAGTTCCACCACGTCCCTCGGGCGGACAACGAGGCGGCAGACGCCCTGGCCAAAATCGGCTCCACTCGCCAGGCCATCCCGGCTGGCGTCTCCCTCGAGCAGCTGCGCAAATCGTCGATCAAGCCCTCCGCCGAGTCGGAGTCCATCATTGTGCCCACGGATCCCGCCGGCCCCTCAACGGACCCGGGGGCTCCGCCGGCTCCACCTGCTCCACCGGCGCCGCCTGCCCCACCAACTGCGCCGGCTACGGCGGTCGCACCGGCTCCCGCAGCTGTCATTCCGACGACCGCCGGCTCTGAGCCCGCGGCCGTCATGATGGCTGTTGACCAGCCGGCCCCGGGGACTGGCGAGCCGGTCCCGGGGACTCCGTCGGCAGACACGGGGGCTCCGGCTGCCCAGGATCCCCAGCCCGTGCCGGAGCCGGCCCCTGTGTCGGCTCCGTCATGGGCCTAGCCAATCTTGGCTTTCCTCCTACGTGGCGAGCTCCCCCCTGACGAAGACAAGGCCCGGCAGGTCCAGCGCCGTGCGCCCGCCTACAGCATCATCAACTGTGAGCTGCTCCACCGCACCACCACCGGCGCGTACCAGCGCTGCGTCGAGCCCGAAAAGGGCCAAGAGATCCTCCGAGACATCCACCAGGGCGAGTGCGGTCACCATGCCGCCTCGAGGACGCTGGTGGCCAAGGCGTTCCGCCACGGCTTCTACTGGCCGACTGCGCTTGAGGAGGCGACGCGACTCGTCGACAAGTGCGAGGGGTGTCAATGTTTCCACGCGCAAAGTCACCTGCCGGCTATGGCGCTGCAGACCATCCCGCTGTCGTGGCCCTTCGCCGTTTGGGGGCTCGACATGGTTGGGCCATTCAAGACCGCTCGAGGCGGCATGACGCATCTGCTGGTAGCCGTCGACAAGTTCACCAAGTGGATAGAAGCCAGGCCTATCAAGAAGCTGGACGGCCCCACGGCCGTCCGGTTCATCGAAGACATAACGGTCCGCTACGGCGTCCCGCACAGCATCATCACCGACAACGGCACCAACTTCGCCAAGGGCGCGCTGGCACGTTTCTGCGCCAAGCAGGGCATCCGGCTCGACCTAGCCTCGGTTGCCCACCCTTAGTCGAACGGCCAGGCCGAAAGGGCTAACGGCTTAATCCTGGCCGGCATCAAACCCCGGCTCGTAGCACCACTCGTCCGCTCTGCCGGCTGCTGGATCGAGGAACTGCTGGCCGTCTTGTGGAGCCTGAGGAGCACACCCAATCAATCAACCGGATTCACGCCCTTCTTCCTCGTGTATGGGTCAGAGGCGGTCATCCCCACGGACATCGAGTTCGACTCGCCTCGAGTCACCCTGTACACGGAGACGGACGCAAAGGAGGCAAGGGAAGACGGCGTCGACCTACTCGAAGAGGCCCGCAAGCTAGCACTGAGCCGAACGGCTATCTATCAGCAGAAGCTCCGGCACTACCACAGCAAGCGCATCCGGCCCCTCTCCTTCCGCGAGGGGGACCTGGTGCTCAGCCAAATCCAGCGAACTGCCGACCGGCACAAGTTGTCCTTCCCATGGGAAGGCCCGTTCATCATCAGCAAGGCGCTGCACAACAACGCGTACTACCTAATAGACGCGTAGAAGCCGCAAAAGCGCAAGAGAGACGCCTCCGGCGAGGAGACGGAACGCCCGTGGAATGCGGCGCTCCTCCGACCGTTTTACTGCTAAGGACCAGTGTATGTATGTACCTCCCCTTTTGGGCTTATGAATGCAATGGGTGCCCCAAGCCGGCTCTTGGGGCACGCCTCTTTTCGTCTTCTCCCAAAGCTGTTCGCCTCACTCACCGGTCCCCGGACCCGGTTCCGCGGTCTCAGGGGCTCGCCGGCTAGCCTTAACGTCGCTCTCCGAAGCCGGTCAAGTAATGTGTACTAAGGAACACCCTACCACCTCACCCAGCTACAGACCGGCTCCCGACTGTCCGGCTAGTGAGTCCTCGGAACGGCAAACTTAGCACACACGAAAGCGGTCATAGGGGGTCGCCGGCTAGGGCTAGCCGGAACTTTCCTTTAGCCTCTGCCACTTACCTTAGCCAAATACTCTCGCGGCTCCCAAACCCACGACTGGCTCCCCCGAGGCGGACGCCCCGTCCCAGCTACAGACCGGCTCCCGGCTGTCCGGCTGGTGGGGCCGATGCCAAGAGGGACAAGGTTTCGGGTAGACGGAGCCAGAAAGGGCAAAAAGGGCTAAGGTCGAGTCGATACGCATAAAAAACTTTTTGCAAACAAAGGCGCAAACTTATATACAAAGCGGCCCACGGCCCAAAGTTCATTACATCCAAGTTAATTACATCTACACCCCAGTGGGTGGAATTGCAGTGTAAACAAAATGCAGGAAAAGAAAAACCCTAAGTAGAGGCAGCGCCGTCTTCTCCTCCGGAGTCCTCCGTGGTGGCTGAAGTAGAGGCCCCGTCCTTGGCTGCGGCGCGGCCCATGGCGGCTCCCACGCCCGAGTCATGGGCCAGCTCGGAGTCGGCATAGTCATCGGTGCTGGACCCGGCGTCCTCGTCGCCCGTCTCCGCAGCGCTACCCTCCGGGTCGTCAAGGGCGAGCCTGTATGGGTCCTCCGGGATCGCCTCGCCGTCTGCCGTGCGCTCTGGGACGTACTCGTCCCACGCGGCGAAAGAAGCAAGGTCACTGGCCCGCACGGCCAGCGCATCGGCTGCCGCCTCCAGCTCCGCATCGGTGCCGGCGCGCTGAGCCGTGAGCAGCCCAAGTCGAGCTCGGGGTACCATGACCTCGCGATGCGAAGCGCCATGGCCGCTCCGGCGCGCGCGGCGGAGGCCCTCCAGGCGTTCACCCGCGCCATCCCGAACTCCAGCCACCTCGACAGCCGGCTTATGGAGTCCGGCTCCACCGCACCCGGCCAGAGGGTGCGAACCAGCCCCATGCCGGCCGCCTGGAGCCGCTCCATGGCCCGAACCATCTCGGTCAGCCGCGCCCTGGCGGCGATCCCCACCTCGCCTAGAGACCAGGCAGCAAGTTGCCCAATGGCGACTCCCTGAGCCCGCAGGTCCTCGCGGTGGGCCTCCACGGCCGCCTCCGCGACCTCCTGCGTGCTTGGGAGGAACCCTAAGGAAGAAGGGGGCGCGAGATAAGCAATGAAAGAAGCCGAGCCGGTCAAAAGAAACAAACAAGCGAATGCAAGACGACGAAAGCTTACTGGCTAGCATCCGATCTATCTTGTGTGCTTGCTCTTGCAGCGCGGCATCCCTGGCCGACCAATCCTGAAGCCGGCGCTCGTGCTCATTGCGGGCCGCCTGCGCCTCATCGGCCGTCTTCGTTAGCAGGGCGGCCTTATCCTCCAGCTCCCGGCGGAGGGCCGTCTCCCGCTCCTCCGCCTCCCGACGAAGGGCCGCCTCTCGGTCCTCCAACTCCCGGCGGTGAGCCGCCTCGCGCTCCTCCCTCTCCGCCTTCGCGTGGTCCGCCTCTTGACGGAGCCGGTCGCACTCCGCCATTAGAAGGTCCCGCCGTTCGCCAAGCTGTATCACCTGGCGACGGAGGCTGACCGTCTCGGCGTGGGTGGCTGCCCGGGATGAGGACGCCTCTATCAGAATACAGGCAAAGAAAGGGATTCAGCCCTCCTCCAAGAGTAGCCAGCCTGAATCCCGGGGGCTACACCCAGTGGGTGCGCTGGCGCGCCCCCACTGGACCTTCGCAAGAACCTTACCTTTCAGGCCCAGCAGCGTGTTGTACGCGGCTACCCGGCGGTCGTGCGCAGCCTGCAGAAAATACAGGCAAAGTCGCCATCAGACTCGACCCGCCTGCGTCCCAGGCCGGCCCGAGTCTCGGGGGCTACATCCAGTGGGTACGCTGGCACGCCCCCACTGGAAAAAATCAAAAGCAAAGTGCAAAGCTTGGAGCACTTACCGCGATGGACTGCTCAAGGTGGACCAACCGGTCGCTGGCGGCCCGAGCATCCTGCGCCACCTGGGTGCGGCAGGCGGCAAAGTCCTCGACGACGGCAACCACCGCGGCCCCGAGGGCGCTCGGCGCGTCGTTGAGGGCTGCGCCCCCGGCCGTAGCCCAGGTTTCCTGCGGCCGGCCCCCGTCGGCGGGCCCGGACGCGCCCTTCGCCGTGGCCACCAGGGGGCCTGCCCTTCCCGGCGCCACGGTTCCAGGTGCCCCTGCTGACGGGCCCGGGGCGTCCGCCCCTCCGGGCGCCGCCGTCTCGCTGGCCGGCACTCCGCCTCTGGCGGTGCCGGTCCGGCTCGCCCTTGAAGCCGGGGCCTCCGGAGCCGGGACCTCCGCATCTAGGACGACAACCTCTGGGGGCTCCTCCGCCCCCGGAGGCACGTCCTTCGCCCCTTCCACGGCGTCCGCCGTGGTCGCTGTCGCGCGCGCCTCCTCCTCGACCCGCGCGTCTGTCTCCCCCCGCCGCCCGGGGTCGTGCCTATCCTTGGACCTCCTCTCCCGGCCAGAGGGAAAAGGCTCCCACGGCTGGCCGCCCGCCTCCACACTCGCCTGCCCCGGCGGCCGTTTCTGTGCCGCCTCCTCCCATGGGCGACGCTCCTCCTCGCGCAGCTCTCGCTCGGCTGCCTTGAGGTCCCGCCATGCCTCGCGCTCCCTATCCTCGGCGGCGGGCGGTGGCGCCGCCCCCGCTGTCTCAACGGCGGCGACCCTCCCAAGAGCGCGCGGCTCCCTGGATGAACAAGATGAGAAAAATGAACCAACCGAAAAACAACAACAACAAGCGGGTACCCAGAACCGACATACCCAATGGTGACGGGGACCGCCCGCCTGGCGGGGCCAGACTGGGCCACCCGTAGTTTCTTCCTGCCGCCTCCTCGGCCGCCTCCCGGCTGCCCGGTGGCCGCTCGTTTGGGAGCCGGCCTCGGGCCGGCCGGCGATCGCGTCGTCCCTGTTGGACGCACGGTCGGCGCGGCGAGCGCGCCTCCTCGGCGCCGCGCCGTCATCCCCCGAGGCTTCGGGATCCTCTGGGGCCGCTGCAACACGCACCCTTTTCGTCTCAGCATCATCGTCGGTCCAGTCCCACAATAGTGACTGAGGAGGGGACTCACCCGCCGGCTCGGTGGTTTCCGTCTCCGTCCCGCCTACGCCGGACCCATCGGCCGGCTTTGATGCAGCCGGCTCCACGTCGTCGACGTCCTCGACCTCCTCCACGTCCGACTCCTCCACGTCGGCTGCCGGCGGGGCGTAGTTCTGCAACAACGGGAAAACCTGCATACCTGAATGCCTCCCCGTCGTCAGGCCATGGGGGGGGGGAAGCCTCTCTCAGGAAGAAAAGGGTAGGAGGACGGCTCGCCACATACCCGCGGAGCCGGATGGTCTCAGCTGTACGGGGCCTTCCCCCATTGCCATCCGCCCTCGTTCATCTTTGCGGCTGAAATGGCGTTCACCCTCCTCGGCACCTGCACCGCCTTCAGCTCCTTGTTGGAGAGTCGGCAAGGGTCGTGCCGCCCTCCCATTTGGCAGATGAGGTGCGGTCAGCACTGCAGAGGCTGCACCCAGCGCACAACCATCGTAGCCAGGAGATCCATTGCCAATAGCCCCTCCGTCCGGTTCATCACCACCAGCCGTTCGCAGAGCCGGTCCGCCGTCTCGGGGGCGACTGCCGGAGGCGTCCTCCAGTTCAGCATAGCGACTGGCAGCTGGTTCACGAAGGTAGGGAGGTTGATGTAGTCCGCCTCCGGCTTCACATTCTTCATGTAGAAGAACCCCTTCTGCCAGTTCTTCACAGAATCCTACAAAGGGAGCTGCGGGAACCCGGCTCCGGTTCGGAAGTGGATCAGGGCGGCTCCGCAGGCGGTCATGACCTTCTGGCCGGTCACCGGGTCCTTGACCGTCTGCCGCTTGAGGTAGAAGAGCCGGCACCAGAGGTCCAGGCGCGGCTCCACCCCTAGGAAGCCCTCGCAGAGGGAGACGAACGCTGCCAGTTGCAGGACGGCGTTGGCGGCCAGATGATACAGCTGCAGCCCGAAGTATGTGAGGAAACGCCGGAAGAATGTGCTCGCCGGCAGGCCGAGCCCGTGGAGGAAGTGCTCGGTGAATACCACCACCTCGCCCTCCCTCGGGGTCAGCGCGTTCTCCACCTCGGCAATGCGCGCCTCCAGGTGCTCTGCCGACGGCAATTTGTGGCGGTGGCGGAGGTGCTCGATGAAGTGCTCGTCGACATCGCTGCCGTCCCATGCTCCTTTGCTCGCCATCGCCCGCGAAGGTGTAGGACCGAAAGTATGTCTTGAGGGGGGGTGATTAGACTACTTGACCAAATAAAAGTTTTGCCTATACCAAATTTTAGGGTTGGCAGTTTTTAGCATTTCATGGCAAGTCAAGTACACCCTACACATGCAAGTCTAAGAGTATAGCAGCGGAAAGTATCAACAAGCATGTATAGAAGGGAATGGGTAGGAGGATCAAACGCAGTTGTAGACACGATGATTTTTCCCGTGGTTCCGATAGGTGGTGCTATCGTACATCCACGTTTATGGAGTCTTCAACCCACGAAGTAGCAACCTTGACTATTCCATAACGGCTTCCGTCCACGAAGGACTAGCCTCACTATGGGTAGATCTTCACGAAGTTGGCGATCTCCTTGCCCTTACAAACTTCTTGGTTCACTCCACAACACGAAGTAGGAGGCTCCCAAGCAACACCTAACCAATCTAGGAGGCACCACCCTCCAAAAGGTAATAGGCTCGGTAATGACGATGAACTCCTTGCTCTTGTGCTTCAAGATGATAGACTCCTCAACACACAATCACTCTCTCATAGATTTGGCTTGGTAGAAGAGATGGGATTGGTGGAAAGCAACTTGGGGAGGCTAGAAATCAAGATCCATATGGTTGGAGTGGAAGATCTTGACCTCGACACAAGACTAGGTGGTTCTCTCTCAGAAAACTGGATGGGGCAAGTATGGAATAGTTCTGAGTGCTTCACTTTCGAGTAGGTGGTGGTGAAGGGGTATATATAGGCATCCCCAAAAATCCAACCGTTACACACAAAATGACCAACTCGGTGACACCGATGTGTTAATCTCGGTGGTACCGAAGTGACCAAAAGGTGGCAACTTTTGAATCTCGGTGAGACCGATATAGGAAACTCGGTTGCACCGATAATATGACCAACAGTCAGATTCCCAATATCGGTGACGCCGATCCAACATTCTCGGTGGTACCGAAAATGTGAATTTGCGTAACAGAAAGTTGGCAACCTAAACTCGGTGGCACCGGTATGGAATCGGTTGCATCGAAGTGACTAGGGTTTGGCTGAGTCTGTCTAGGGTTTGGAATCGGTGGCACCGGGATTGGAATGTTTGTTGCACCAATTTTGAGTGTTTGGCTTTGGACAGACTTTAGTGGGAGAGCTTGTGGATGTTTTTGGCGACTATCACTTGTGCACGTTTGAGCATATTGTTCACCAGCAAAACCTTACCCCCTTTTAATAGTATTGGCTTTCCTATGGACTCAAAGTGATTTCTCACAAATGTAAAATGTAGAGTCCTCTTGCTTGAAGCTTTGCCAACCTATTTCCTTGCATCTTGGGGTATTTCCACAATCTCCTTTTGCCAATCCTATCATTGAACATTTCCTGAAATATACTTGGTGAAGACATTAGTTCAATGACTTATATGTTGTTATTAATTACCAAAACCACCAAGGGAGCAAATGTGCTTTCAATCTCCCCCTTTTTGGTAATTGATGACAACATATAGATCAAAGCTTCAACATATGACATAATCAATGAATATAATCATCGCTTTGAGAAGTATGTGATAAGCAAGAGCTCCCCCTAAATTTGTGCATTATTTTGGATTTGCGTTTGAATGCAAATGCACAATCGATTAGGTATATGGGGCACTTCTCCCATGTCACATACAACTTGGTGGTGTGCGAGAATAATTAGAATGAACATCATAGCACAACACAATCAAGCAATGGTGAAAGATCATCTCATAAGCATTAAGATGATAGGAAATAGTAGCATCACACATAAAGCGTATGATCAAACACCACAAATATGTATCACAAGCAACCAAAAGATCAAATGTTTTTGAAACAGCGAATAACAACCAAAACGCTCTCTCACTCGAAGCCTAACGATCTATATACACTTCTCCCCCTTTGGCAACAAGTTACCAAAAAGTTCAAAGGCATATATCTAAGCGTTCTTGGGCTGATCTCCTCCGGTAGTTGATGAAGGAGTCGAGAGAACAGCGTCGGCGAAGATCTCTGCAGATATCGTGGATGGAGTTGGTGTGGCAGCTGGAAGAACTGGAGCTGATGGAGCAGGAGCTGAGGTGACAGCAGCAGGAGCTGATGAAGAGGGCCTCAAGTCTGGAGCGGGCACAGTGGCTGATCTGGCCTGAGTGGTGAACTATGTGCCCGGCCTGAGAGGAGAACCATCCTCATCATCATCATCATCAGAAGAAGAAGCTTGAGGAAGAGGCACTGAGTCAACTTCCTTCTTGAGCTCACTAACTGTCTTAGTCAGCCCATCCACCTTATCATTAAGGGTCTTGATCCTGTTCTCAAAGATCCTCACAAGACTGTTCTGGTTGTCCAGAATCCCCTTAATGTCCTTCTTCATGTCCTGAACTGATGAGATCAGAAGATCCATTTGCTCATTCCTAGATCTAGGGACTTGAGCACTAGTGGCTCTAGCTGCCTCTGCTTCTGCCTGAGCTGCAGCTGAAGTGGGATGTCCTTGTTCCATCACCACAACATTGTCCTCGAGATCTGGCTGTAGAGGTAAGTGGGGACGATCTAGAGCAAATATGTGCTTCTCCAACTTTGAATTGATGAGCATCTGGATGTAGGGTGCATAACAGCAAGAGCGCTTCTGATCAGCAGCAACCCTCTTGATTGTCTCAACAATCAAATCCATGACTCTGATCCTGGTGTGTCTATCAAGGTGGATCAACATATTGATGGAGTAGCCTTGGATCATCTTGTCTTCTCCTCTTGGGCATCAAAGTATGCCTCAGAATGGTGTTCATGGTGCGGAGGCCAGCCTGAAGAAAGTAGATGGATCCTAGCCTGTGAGACTTCACATTAGCAGCAGGGATCTCCTTATACATATTGGCCATAGCATTGTGGCTCTCCTTGGATTCTGAGTAGACATCCAAATCACCATCCTATGCTTCTGGGACTCCTAAGATGGTAGACCACTCCTCAATAGTAGATTCATACCTTGCACCTTCAGTCATCCATACAATTCTACCATCTCCATCGAAATGTGCAGTGGAGTAGAATTGCTTGATCATCTCATCATTCCAAGCGGTGAACTCTCTTCCAATCAACTCATCTAAACCAATGCAGTGGAAATTGTCTTGGACACTTGGAAAGTAGTCCTCATTCTCCTTGATGAATTTCCAGTCAACATACCGCATATCACTCACAGCTGGACTTTTGTCAAAAAGCACAGTCTCATAGAAATCCTCTTGCTCTCTGGTAAAGAATCTGTAATCCACAGCTGTCTTCTTCCTTTGGGCATATGGGTCAGCCGCTCTCCATGCCCTCAAGCCAGAGTCCTTCCTCTTCTTCATATCCTCAGCGAGTGGATAACTGGCATTGTGTACTGGAAGGTGTGGTCTAAGCTTCATTAAAGCAGACATAGCATCCTCATCCTCAACTCTGGAGGTGGTTCCTTTGTTCTTCTCAGAAGCTGGAATTTGCCTTGACAATCTCTTGGGCTTCTTAGCAGCAGGCTTCTTTGCAGCAGACTTAGTACACTTGGAAGTACCACTCTTGGGCATAGCATCAGACATCAGTTTCTTTTGCTTCTTCTTGGGAGGGGCTTTCTCAACATGTTCTTCCTCCTCCTCCTCAGCAGCAGCAGCAGCAGGGTCCTCAAACATGGAGGTCTGCCTGCTAACAGCATAAACAATCCTCTTCCTGGTACCCGTCTTTTCACCTGCCTTCTTAGGCAATGACTTCTTTGGAGGTGACTCAAGATGAAGATCCATTCTAGTCTTAGCACCTTCACGAGGGGGCTCAATAGTCATGGTAGCTCTAGCACTCTCAGGTGCTCTCATAGCTGTAGAGCTAGCATATGTCTTGCCAACCACCCTCCTGGAAGAGGTGGCTTCATTGGCAGCTTTCTTGGCAGCCCTCTCTTGCTTCTTAGCAAGAATCTCTTCTGGAACGAAGTCTGAATCCTCCTCATCTGAATTCAGCTTCTTCCTAGCCCTAGTAGCAGCTTTTGGCAATCCATGGGAACTGGGAGTGCCTGGATCTGAAGATGAACTAGACTCAGGACTAGTGCCAGAATCCATCTCAAAACTTTGCTCTCTGAAGCTGTTCTCACTGTCCTCAGCACTTGACATACTGACCCTGTGAATAGAGTATAGAGGAGCAGAATAGAATGAGTCATCACAAAATAAGGCTGGTTTTTGAAAGTTTGAACAAAGGATTTTCAAAGTTTTGCATTCTGTCACATACAAATCGGTAAGGCCGAAGCAAAATTTTCGGTGACACCGAGACTGACTGTCCTATTAACAGAAACTTGGCACCCTTTTCGGTGAGACCGAAAAGGAGTGCTCGGTTTCACCGAGACAGTTCTCAGCAACACAGAAAGAAAAATCGGTGGTACCGATTTTCTTGATTCGGTTCTACCGAGTTGCATCAGGCGGAAGGCAAACCCTAGAAAATCAGTCATTCGCTAGTCTATAGGATTTTCTTGTGGATAGGAGGACGTGCAACAGGTGGCATAGGGAGAAAAGTAGATCCAATGCGCAAGAATCGGATGGGAGCGCAAAGGAGGACGAATCTGTACCCTAACTTGGCGACGGATCCGCTACGGCGGCGACGATGGAGAAGATTTCGTCGACGGCGGCGATTCCCAGCGGCGGAGGAGCGTAGGGAGACAAGGGCGATGACCAGGGGTCTCGAAGCGGCAGCTTAGGGTTCTGAGGCGCGACGATTTGTGGATGAATTTCAAAACGTCGGGGTCCACAGTATATATACCCACCACTGTCGGTGACGCCAATTCTAGATTTTCGGTGTCACCGAGTTTCTCAACTGTCAGTTGACAGGGAAACTCGGTGTAACCGAAAATATGGAATCGGTAGTACCGAGATAGAAAACCAGATCAACCCTAGGCATTCGGTGAGACCGAGATTGTGGGGTTGGTTCCACCGAGATGCACTTGGGAGGTTTTAATGGTCAGTCCTTGTCGATACGGAACTCCGAGTGCTCCACACACAGAGGGATCGAAAAGTACTTGTTCAAATTTTGTGATGCAACATGAAAGGAATATGAGGTGAGAAAGCATAGATAGCTAAAGATTGGTCCTAGGCATTCTTGTCCATCCAATTGGCAAAAGATAAAATGAAAGCTAAATAGCAACAATTGGATGTCCTCGAATGAGAAAATAAATGCAGACCAACATGCTCACACAATAAGATGTCAAATGAAATCATGACAAACATGCACAAACACACTAGCATCTAACAAGCGCTTGGGCGATGACAAAGTCATCTATATATGAGTATTTGACTTAGGAGCCAAGTAAGAATACTTGATCATAGGTCATACTCATCGTTTAAGCACAAGTGGGGTTACCACTTTTACATAAAGCATTTAATGTTGTCACATTCTAAGAGATACCTTAGCTCAAGTCTTAGAGTAAAGCTCCCCCTAGATGTGACATCCCCCCATAAGAGGGATAAACTAACCTTGGGTTTTGTCGATGAAGACTTCATGTTGGTGAGGTAGTTGTGGGTGCTCTAGGTTGATGAAGATCACCAAGAGTTGGGAGCATCCTTGTTGTTTCCTTACTCTTCTCACCTACATGGGTTAGTCCCAACATACAAGAGACAAATACAAGGATATCTATGGACATGGAGTACAAACCATATGTTATGATGTCCATAGATTTGTTGATTACCTTGTCCCTTGCTTACCTTTGAGGGAATGTGTGACTCCTTGAACTATTGCATAGAGTTGATGTTGATTGCAAATAATTCTTGCCAATAATGAATGTGAGTGAATTTCATTGGCGGAGTCACCCCTCAAGAACTGACTAGTTCTTCTTCTTGGGGACCCACATCAAGTTGATGGGGATCCTTGGTGTTGTAGTAGTCTTTGTAGAAGTTGAGCTTGACGTAGCCTTGGGAACCCACTCCACCATAGCTAGGGATTCTTCTTCATATGAGTCAATGTCCTCTTGAAGCTTGTTCTTGCCCTTGAGCTTGTGGGCTTGTGGTGGAAGGTCATCTTGAGTGCTTGTCCCCTTGGGAAGAGTATTTTCATACTTCTCCTTTTGAGGAACAAACTTGGGCTTGGGATATTGACCTTCTTCCCATTCAACTCCATTTGCGTTGAAGTAGCCAACACCACGATTCTTCCGGTATCCTCCTTGCTTGCGTACAATTTCCTCAAATTGCTTACACCCGGCAAGACTCTTGTAGATACCTTTTTCTATAATTCCTTTCAATAAAGCATTTTCTTGCTCAAGTGTAACTTGGCTAAGAGAAACATCATTAGTGGAATCAATAGAACTACTAGAAGCAACATCATTGGGTCTTGCATTTTTATTGTTGCTACTAGATGAAGAACCTTTCTTGCCTTTGTTACTAGTTTGTTTAGATTTAACTTGTGGCATGAAAGTAGACAAGAGTAGTCGTTTGGCTAGATAAGATGAAGTCTTCTTTCGGAGATCATCATTGATAGCTTTGAGAAACTCATGCTCTTGCTCCAAGTTGAGCTTCTCGAAGCGTAGCTTCTCATGAGTTCTCACAAGCTCTCTATGATCTTCGAGAGTAGATTCATGAGCTAACTTAAGAGTGTTTAGTTCTTTAGTTAGTTCTTCTATTTTCACCTTATCATCATCAATTGACTTATCTTGACTAGCATGAGAATTATCAAGTTCATTTTGATCAACATTACTAGTTTTATCACAAAGCAAGTCATCTTCATCACTATCAAAGTCAAGATACTCGGGGTGTGATACCTTGGGGCCTTTAGCCATGAAGCAACTTCCACTCCCTTCGTTTGGTGAGTCAAATAGATCATGGGAGTTGGTAGTCACTAGAGCAATTCCAGCAACACCATCATCTTGACTATAGTCGGAGTCGGAGTGATAGCTTCTCTCGGAGTTGTTGTCGGAGTCGGAGTCGGAAACCCATTCACCAACATGAGCTTGATGTTTCCTTCTTGTGTAGCTCTTGGTGTACTTGTCCTTCTTCTCCGAATCTGTACTTCTCCTTGAGTGTCTTCGTTCATAACGATCATCTCTACTCCTTCTCTCTCTTTGAGGTGATTCATTCCTTGAGCTTCGTCTTCGAGGTGACTCTTCTCTTCGTTTGTAGGGAGCCGTGCACTCATTGGAGTCGTGTCCGGGCTTCCCACAATTGTAGCAATTGCGGTCACGACTTGACGAACGCTTCTCATCAGATCTTGAGTTGGAGCTTCTTTCTTTGCCTCTATTCTTGTAGAATTTGTTGAATCTCTTGACCATGAGGCTTATCTCTTCATTGGTGACAAGGTTGTTGCTTGAAGTCGCGGGAGCATCACTCGTGTTCTTGTAAGCACCGCTAGACTTGTGATGAAGCTCTTCCTTGTCTTTGAGTGTCATCTCATGAGCAACAATCCTTCCGATGACTTCCGTAGGCTTGAGATCTTTGTAGTTGGGCATCATTTGGATCAATGTGCACACGGTGTCGTATCTCTCATCCAAAGCTCTAAGTATCTTCTTGAGGATGAATTTGTCGGTCATTTCTTCGCTTCCCAAGCCGGCAATCTCATTTGTGATGAGAGCTAGCCTAGAGTACATCTCTGCGACTCCTTCACCATCCTTCATCTTGAACTTGTCAAGCTGACCTTGAAGAACATCTAACTTGGATTCTCTCAAGGACTCGGTTCCTTCGTGCATATCAACCAAAGTATCCCATATCTCTTTTGCATTCTCAAGACGGCTGATTTTGTTGAATTCTTCGGGGCATAAGCAGTTGAAGAGGATGTCACATGCTTGAGCATTGTATTGCAACATCTTCAACTCATCCGCGGTCGCTTCACAATCCGGTTCCTTTCCATCCGAAAAGAATTCACCTTGCAAGCCAACACGAACAACAGCCCAAACGGCAGGGTTATGACCAAGAATATGCATTTTCATTTTGTGCTTCCAACTAGCAAAATTAGTGCCATCAAAGTACGGACCTCTACGGTGATAATTTCCCTCACTAGACGCCATACTCTCCTAGGTTGTGAGACCAATGCAATGGAGACCAAGGCTCTGATACCACTTGTAGGACCGAAAGTATGTCTAGAGGGGGGGGGTGATTAGACTACTTGACCAAATAAAAGTTTTGCCTATACCAAATTTTAGGGTTGGTAGTTTTTAGCATTTCATGGCAAGTCAAGTACACCCTACACATGCAAGTCTAAGAGTATAGCAGCGGAAAGTAACAACAAGCATGTATAGAAGGGAAAGGGTAGGAGGATCAAACGCAGTTGTAGACACGATGATTTTTCCCGTGGTTCCGATAGGTGGTGCTATCGTACATCCACGTTTATGGAGTCTTCAACCCACGGAGGGTAACGGTCGCGAGAGTCCACGAAGGGCTCCACCCATAAGGGTCCACGAAGTAGCAACCTTGACTATTCCATAACGGCTTCCGTCCACGAAGGACTAGCCTCACTATGGGTAGATCTTCACGAAGTAGGCGATCTCCTTGCCCTTACAAACTTCTTGGTTCACTCCACAACACGAAGTAGGAGGCTGCCAAGCGACACCTAACCAATCTAGGAGGCACCACCCTCCAAAAGGTAATAGGCTCGGTAATGACGATGAACTCCTTGCTCTTGTGCTTCAAGATTATAGACTCCTCAACACACAATCACTCTCTCACAGATTTGGCTTGGTAGAAGAGATGGGATTGGTGGAAAGCAACTTGGGGAGGCTAGAAATCAAGATCCATATGGTTGGAGTGGAAGATCTTGACCTCAACACAAGACTAGGTGGTTCTCTCTCAGAAAACTGGATGGGGCAAGTATGGAATAGTTCTGAGTGCTTCACTTTCGAGTAGGTGGTGGTGAAGGGGTATATATAGGCATCCCCAAAAATCCAACAGTTACACACAAAATGACTAACTCGGTGACACCGATGTGTTAATCTCGGTGGTACCGAAGTGACCAAAAGGTGGCAACTTTTGAATCTCGGTGAGACCGATATAGGAAACTCGGTTGCACCGATAAGATGACCAACGGTCAGATTCCCAATCTCGGTGACGCCGATCCAACATTCTCGGTGGTACCGAAAATGTGAATTTGCGTAACAGAAAGTTGGCAACCTAAACTCGGTGGCACCGGTATGGAATCGGTTGCACCGAAGTGACTAGGGTTTGGCTGAGTCTGTCTAGGGTTTGGAATCTGTGGCACCGGGATTGGAATGTTGGTTGCACCGATTTTGAGTGTTTGGCTTAGGACAGACTTTAGTGGGAGAGCTTGTGGATGTTTTTGGCGACTATCACTTGTGCACGTTTGAGCATATTGTTCACCAGCAAAACCTTACCCCCTTTTAATAGTATTGGCTTTCCTATGGACTCAAAGTGATTTCTCACAAATGTAAAATGTAGAGTCCTCTTGCTTGAAGCTTTGCCAACCTATTTCCTTGCATCTTGGGGTATTTCCACAATCTCCTTTTGCCAATCCTATCATTGAACATTTCCTGAAATATACTTGGTGAAGACATTAGTTCAATGACTTATATGTTGTTAGTAATTACCAAAACCACCAAGGGAGCAAATGTGCTTTCAGAAGGTCTTGCGGTCGCAGCGGTGGGGCGCGGATGCCCGCTTCTGGCGGCGGCAAGCGGCGGCGTGGCGGGCGAACGGTTCTCGCTCCCTCTCTGTCCCTCTCTCTCTGAGCGAGGAGGTGAGGGGCGACGACATCAAGGTGCTGGGGGAGAGGAAGCGAATGCGCCGTTCTGCCCCTCTCCCCCCTCCATTTAAACCCCCGCGCGAGGGTAGTGGGGAGCGGATCCGTCGCACACGACCCCCACTACCCCCGCCGCGCGCGGGAGGCATTAACGTGCCCCGGGAACGCCAATCGATGGCCCGGGTCGCAGAGGATCCACGCGCGCAGGCCGAGGCCGCGGCCGAAGTGGGCCCCGCCCTGCGGCCCGGTCTTGTCCTCCGCGTGACCTGTCAGGTCACGGCCCGCTGCGTCCCCCACGTGGCGCATCTCCTCTGCCCGACGGGGCACTCAAGGCGTCCCGCGAGGCGTCGACCGGCTACGGAGCCGGCCGCCGCACTCCCGCCTCCTCTGGCGCCTGGACCGTGTGTGATGCATGACAAAACTCAAGCCAGCGAGGTCCACCTCCGTTCACCGGCGGGCCTCCCCTGCTTCGGGGACTGCTGACGGGGGGATAACCCCGGGGTAGCCTTAGCCGACCGCCTCCAACTTTTCAAAACAACCGCGGGGCGAGCCGCCTCCCCCCGTGGACCGGCTCCACCGGGCCGGCCCCGCCAACGTCCGGCTCGGCACCGGGCGTCCGGCTACTCCAACCAGCCGGCTAGGGGCGGGGATGCCTAGCCCCCTAGCCGGCGGTGCTGCAGGTACTACCGTCAGAGCGTGCGTGGCTACAGAGGCCCCCGTCACATCGGGGGTCAGCCCCGTATGGCCACAGTGAGGCGACAGTGCCTCTGACCCTGGCCGACTGCGACCCTGCGAACGGCACATTGCCGGCCTGCCCTCAACCACTCCATTAACTGCCCCGGCTTGGCTACAGCGCGGTCGGCCGTACCGCTGACCGCGCCCGGCTGCTGCAAGACGACGCCCCGAAGGACGACCCGTGCCACGACGGGACGGGCGCTGGGGCCCGCCAGGCGGGTCCCCTCCGGCTCCCGACGGGACCCCGCAGCCGGCGGGCCCTACCAGCGACAAGACCCCTCAGCCGGGGGCCCTGCGGCCAGCTAGACAGACCGCCAGCTGGGGCCCTCCGGAGCCTTCTATTCATATTGTATTCCGGGGGGTTAGCCTATAAAACCCCCCGGAGCTCCCCCATGCAGAGGGGCGGCTTCCAACACACACACACCCACACACACGTAGAGAGGCAGAGAGGGCGAGCTAGCTCCTTCCTCCTCCTCTACCCACACAGCTCAAGGATCACCATTGTAGCCCCCCGTTGCTAATCAACCTAACCAGCAGGACTAGGGGTATTACCTCCCACGGAGGGCCCCGAACCTGGGTACATCGGTGTCCCTCATCGCTTGTGCCTAATCCCACTCCCGGAGCGCGTCGGCGTCCTTCGGCCCCAACCACTCTCGATAAGCCACCCCATGGCATCTGCCGTGAGAAAACGACGACAGGGGGAGCAGAGCGTGCCGCAGCCGCCTCGACCGCGAGCAACCACATGCATATATAAGTTGAACACGAAGGGAATAGATGTCCACAAGCCGGCGGATGCGAGCCGACGGTATCCTGGGGAACGATGACGTTGTGGTTCACACCAGACCGTTCGACCAAACTGTGCGTGCACCAGCTCGTACCTACCAATACAGACGACCTAGTACAAAAATTAATGGCATTATAGGTGTGTCCCGCAATCCACGCCAATGCTTCTTGCCTCTTCCCCCATCGTTTTCCCGCCCCCAGCAAGCTATATATGACCTAGGTGGCAATGCACCGTAGCGACACTGTGTGCAGATCTTATCCACACCCATGTACCTTTAATTATTCCAAGCATGCCAAGCAACCAAAACTTCGATGTTGCCCCCTTCATGGATTAGATCTTCGACGAGGAGAATGATCCGGGGCAGGTGGGAGAGCAAGAGCTTCGTCGATCGGTGCAGGCACCATGGCCCATGGGCACCGATATCGCCGTGTCGTTCCTTGGGCGCAAAATGGACATATTGCAGAGGAAGTGGGAAGAGCAGTTTGCCATCCACCATGCAAAAGATCTAGAGCTGCTACTCAGCATGGTCAACGACCCACCCGAAGAGCCATCGTCACCGGTGCCCATCGAGAGCCTGATGACCCACCAGGAATGGGCAGAGGTCCTTTGCGATATAGTTATGAGACAACCTATCTGCCGCCTCATCATTGCTAGAGACGGCCGTGTCATCCTCGATCCTGATGATTTGGGTGCCAGGCTCGAGTGCCTTGGCAGAGATGACGTCCCCGGCGAAGTAGAGCTACACCAATGTGAAATCTTGGGGATGCAGGTCATGGATGGAATTTGCTACCAATCAAGAGACATGGAGATGGAGCGGTGTCGCGGGCGTGTCATGCGCGTGATTGCACACTGTTAAGCTCTACCGGACGAAGCCTGGTAGCTCCAAGGGCCTCCCAACGCCAGCAGCTCCGCAAGCAATGACAGGTACTGTGGCCGTGGGTACGGACACTCAGAATGAACGGCCACACGGGTGCTGCTGAATTGCTGATCATGGAGTCCGAGCAGACCGCCGTTGGAAGGCCACCAACACACCCTTTTAGCCTATATTTTATTATAATTGTATGGAAATGTCGCTTATCGACATTTAAGTCTCTATTCATATGTAAAGGCGACAAAAATTCCACCTAATTTATAGGATGTACCAATGTTTGTTTGAGCATTTCGGTCTTTTTATAAAGCTAGTTCTGGTCAACCATCTGGCACCCGTGGGAGGCGCGGCGGCCCATCCATCGGGCACGATGATGACATGTAGACCGTGTGAGATATTTGGCAGACACGTGAACATCCGAGACCGCAGTCCCATGTACGCCATCCAGGAACCATTTCGGGCTTCGAAATCAAAACCATCAATAAATTTTGAGCTTGTTTCCCGTCACATTCCAAATTATTAATTGCAGATCTATTCACACCTACCAAACCTAAACATTTTACCACTTAGAAGTTGTTTATTAGTATGCCTTAAGAACAACCTACTCGAAAATTACTGCACATTCATCTCCTCATCACCAAAAAAATAGGTCTTTCTTGTTAGTCGTTTCTTGCGTCTGCCATGGCCGGTAGGAGGAGTTCTGGGTCGAGATATAACCAGGGAGCAAAGACCAAGGCTGCGGAAGCAACTAAGAGGTACCGCCGTTGTAACATCCCAAATTTCATTTGTCATGTTTACTATAGTTATGCATCTATCATCATTATTATGTATTTGAATGCCATTTGATTTCTATTTGAAACTCATTTAGATTTTCATTTGAATTATCTCCCTTCTTTGAGTTTGAATTTTCAAATTCTCTGATCATAGAAACATTGAGTCGGAGAATATTTGAAACATATTTGAAACATTACCCTTCAAAAGTCGGAGAATATTTGAAACATATTTGAAAGAACAAAAACAGAAAACTTTTGGAAATCAAATTCCTATTCTATTTGGAATTTTCAAAAATATATTTTTTGACTCTAAAAAATAGTTCATATTTTACTATATTTATTTCTAGGAAGTTTGATATATAATTTTTTTATGAAAAATTCCGTCTTTATTTTACTTTATACCTTTTTCCTTCTCTATTTTATTTAAGTGAAAGAAAAAATGGCCGAAGCCCATTTAGCCCCAACCAGCACCGCGGCCCAGCAACGCGCGAGCCCACCAGCGCCGAACCGCTTCACCCCGGTCGCCTAACCTCTATTGCCTCCTCTCTCGCTAGCCGACCATGGGTCCCACACCCTTCTCTTTCCCCTCACCCACACCAGGCCACGCGAGAGCGCGTCCGAGCCGCCGCCGAATCCCGTATCTCTCGGGATCGCATCCACGAGTCGCCCTCCATAAGAACTTGTCCGTATAAAACACCTAGGATCCCTTGATCGATTCCCCCTAAAACCCTCGTCCGAGACCACCCAAATCCCACAATGTAGCTGTCGTAATCTCCGTCGGTCGAAGGTCTTCGCCGCAGAAACGGGACACAAGTGAGGACCCTCGACTCCCCAATCTCCGCCTGTCGCCCTCTCTCTTCTTTTCGAATCCGTTTGACACCAATTCCACATGCAGGAGACACCGGTGACGACTCTTCGATCCCGCGCGCTCCCACCGGAGCGCGTAGTTCGCAAGAGCTTCGCCGAGCTCGCCCTGCACGCTTCCGACATCGTCGACAACCATCTCCACCACCCTCGTCTTTACCTCGCTCCGCCGCATCCACATGACACCGACACCATCGCCGTAGATCACCGGAGCTGCCTCCACCGCCTCCCTGAGATGCCTCGTTGTCGGTTTCAGCTTCGTGTCGTCGCGGTATGTCTCCATCGTCGATCTCCATCGACGGCTTAGATTATGTCGTGAAGGGTTAGTTTTTTTGTTAGTAGATAAGTTTATTTTCCGGTTTAGACCGAACAGCCGGGTGGTTTTCTCTATTTAATTTTAACCAAAGCGTTTTCTTTTAGTTAGTGGCCGATCGTCGTTTATCCCCGCAGCGAACACCTTCCAGCGACTCATGTTACATCACGTGTCCTATTTTTTAGCGTCTATTTTAATTACAGATTTGATTTCAATTATGTTTTGCTTACAACTTTATGTTTTTAATCCAATTTGAGTGATTCAAATTGCTATAGTTTCACAAAATTATGTAGTTTCATTTAGAGTCAAAAGTTTTCATGCTTGAAGATTTTTAAATTTGAATTTGAACAGATTTACTTTAAACCCTAATTTGCTTATAACTTTTTAAAAAAATAATGTTTTAATTAGTTGTTTTTGCTACTGTTTTGTATTAAGTTTTCTTAACCAGAGAAACAATAAAGTTATTTTTTGATAATTATTTTAGTTTTGTTTAGATCAGATTCAATCAGAAACTTATTATGCTTGTTTTAATGAAAATATTTTTTTTCTTTTATTGAAAATTAATTATTTTTGCCACTTTAATCTAGTTAAACAAAAGTTTATGTTAGTTATCAATTTTTTTATATATTTTATTAAAATTGTTTTAAACAAATTTGAGTTAAATCATGTTTTCATCATGACTTTGCAACTGCAAAAGCGTTTCAATTTATTCTTTTTTCTAATGAAAGATTTACTAAAATAATTTCTATTAATATAAAACTTTTATATTTTCCTTTATGTTAAAATTTTATTTGGATCTGAGAGTTATTTCTGTTTTTTCATTAATCACTTGAGTTTTTCATTAAGTTTTTGTAATGTTTCTTTTAGTTTTCTTTTGGACCTTCTTTGGATTTTCTTTATGTTTTTACAAAGTTTATTTTAGTTTTCTTTTGGACCTTCTTTGGATTGTTGTATGATTTCTTATCTATGTTATTGTTTGTTTCGTTAGATCATCTGGAGTGTGAAACTTGTTACTACAAGTCTTTAGAGTTTTAAGGTCACCAAGGCAAGTCACTTTGATCATGTTTTTTTGCAATACCCATGATTTTTGTTGCATTAGATTCAATCTTTCCACCATGCATTCAAGTAGATAATATTAAAACTTGTTCTTGAGTAGTATCATGAGATAGGAACCCACAACCATTGTTACTATGCCCCGGGAACGTTAAATTTATTTTGATATTACGCTTGACTAGACGGGGATTCGTTGAGTGATACATGTAAGTTGTGAGAGTAAAGATTTGGATCAAGACTACAACCTCAAGATGTGAGACTTCGAGACAAGATTTTAAATGTACCTCTGGGTGGAATGGTTGAAAGGCACCCCTGAATAACGGTGGATTTGCCTAGTGAGCTGGAGTATGCCAGTTATCACGAGGGAAAGCTCCAACCAGAGTCAGAGAGAAGGATGGATACTTCAAGACCAGAAGCTTACCTATGCAACCACAAGTCAATATGGGCTCTGGCTTTGTTGATCTTTGATGAGACTCTGAATAGACAACGATACTTGTTGTAGATGAACAGTAGTATTGTATGGGCGCTGGCAGTGGTTAAGAGGAACTCTCTGAAAATCTACGTTTCGGTCATCCTATTCTCAAACACCAGGAAGTGCGAGGACATAAAAGGAGGGCTCGAATCTTGTGGGGAACGTGCGCAAACCTATGCAGTGTTAAACTAGTCAATTAGCTATGTACCCAGTTACAAACAACTTGAGTCTCTGGAATTGGAACTATCAGGAACTCTCGACACAATTACAATAAATGAATTGGGTTTAATTGTAACTTTGGGTTATGAGAATTTGGTTGGCGGAACCATCCCATTACTTATATCAACTTTGTAGTAATTAATTTTTTATCCTTTGATGTAGGGAATTTTTTTTCTTTCATGCAAAAACTTAAACTTAGAGACACCAACAACCATATCGCATATAGTGATGATTTTTTTTTTATTTTGTTCTCTCTGTGACTTTGCCGACATATACAATATGCTGACCTACACGGCTCCAATGTCTCATGTTGATGAGGTATTTTCTAACGAGGAGTAAGGTATATGTTCTTTGCTCGGTGTTGCCCTTGGATTCAGATGGACACATCTAGCGTTGTCGCTTCCACATTAGTTTTTGTCTCATGTTATTTAGAATAAAACTTAACTGACTAAAAATTCGAAAATATTTAATAATAAAAATTTATTTAATTAGCTAATTCGAGATTTACGTAATTTAATTAGATGCTATAATTATTATATTTTATGCGTTTATGCAGGATCTTTTATGGGTTGGCGAAACCAACAGAACGGCCTACGAGTGTGCAGAGGTTGTGTTATTCCTACTCGGCACTCCGTATTTTTCACTATGTTGCTTCAGAAGGAGCTAAGTTTGTTCACTTGATGTTTGTATTGCAAATTTACGGGATAAATTCCTACCGGCTTCCCAGGCAGTTCCACCCGAAGGGAACACTTCTCTACGATCACGAGGTTCTCATTCAAACGCCACACAAGGTTAAACAGAGAACTACTCGTAGAGATTTCTCCTACAGGATCCTTAGCGTAAGAAATTTTCCCAAAAATTCAGGACGAAGGTAGTCTTCTTTTTCTCTTTGTAATCCCTTCGGGGTTTCCCCGAAGGAAAACCGTATGTAAATTATGTTGTCGAAATGAAGTAGTTTCATGTTTGTACCTGGTCTTCTTATTATGAATTTACGAGAAGACTTCTTACGCTAGGGATCCTATAGGAGAAACCTATGCGGATAGTTCTCTGTTTAGCCTTGTGTGGCATTTGAATGAGAACCTCGTGGCCGTAGAGAAGTGTTCCCTTCGGGTGGAACTTCCTGGGAAGACGGTAGGAATTTATCCCATAAATTTGCAATACACACATCAAGTGAACAAACTTAGCTCCTTGTGAAGCAACATATTGAAAAATACGGTGAGTACCGAGTAGGAATAACACAACCTCTACGCACCCGTAGGCCGATTTCGTTGGTTTTGCCAACCCATTAAAGATCCTGCATAAATGCATAAAATGTAATAATTAGAGCATCTAATTAAATTGCGTTAATCTCAAATTACCTAATTAAATAAAAAATTAATGTTCAATATTTTCAAATTTTTAGTCAATTAAGTTTTATTTTAAATAATTTTGTATTTCCATATTAAGTTTAAATGATTTTTATAAATATATAATTTGTGTGTTGGATGTACCGTGTGTGCTAACACGATCCAGGGACAACACAAATACAAAGAGACTTGTCGGGGTCGGCTCGGGTCGCTGCAGTCGCGCTGCGTTAGCCGCAACAGAGATGTCCTACGGCGCTACAGAGGCCTCGAACGATCTCTCGCGGAGAGGAGAGGGCTCTCACAAGCGCATTCGCCGCGGAGGCGAACTGGGCAGGCTGGCAGTGTTGAATTCCTTTGCCAGCGACGACGTGTGCGCTGGGCTCAATAAGGAGGAGGTGATCGCCGAATTGCTGAAGCTGCTGGAGGAGAGCAATCCTCGTTTAAGAAGGCGGCCGACTTCATTGTGCATCTTACGAGTGACAAGGCGAAGCTTCGCAACGAACGCGACAAGAAGAAGGAGCTGACCGCCGGTTGGAAGAAGATGCATGAGCAGAGCGGTACCTAGGGGAAGAAGCTGAAAGCCGTCATCGAGGATGATACGTCTCCAACGTATCCATAATTTTTGATTGTTCCATGCTATTATATTATCATTCTATTATACTTTTTGAGTATTTATTTACCAATTTATATTATTTTTGAGCACTAACTTGTTGACCCAGTGCTCAGTGTCAGTTGCTGTTTTCTGCGTGTTTTTTTGTTTTTCAGGTTTACAGTACCAAACGAAGTCCAATTGCCCCGAAACTTTTTTTTGATTTTTTCTGGACCAAAAGAAGACATGGAAGCTTCGGGAGGAGGCCGGAGGCCGCACGAGGGAGGCACAAGCCAACAGGGCGCGCCCAGGGGGGTCGGCGTGCCCTGATGGCTTGTCCCTCCCTGGTGGCCCTCCTACCCCCGTTCTCTGGCCTATAAATGAACATATATTCCAAAAACCCTAGAGGCATCCCAAAATACTTTTTCCATCACCGCAAGCCTCTGTTCCGCCGTGATCCCATCTGGAGCTCCTTTCCGGCATCCTGCCGGAGGGGGGTCAATCACGGAGGGCTTCTTCATCAACCTTGCTGCCCTCATGATGATGTGTGAGAAGTTTACCACAGACCTACGGGTCCGTAGTTAGTACCTAGAAGGTTATCTCTCTCTCTCTCTTTTGATCTTCAATACAATGATCATCGCATCTTTGCTTTGATCTATCCGATGTAATTCTTTTGTATGGTGCGTTTGTTGGGATCCAATGAATTGTGGGTTGATGTTCAGATTATTCATGAAAAGTATTTGAGTCACCTCTGATATATATTATGATTCTTAATTGCATGATCGTTATAGCTTCATAAATCTCTCCAATCTATTGAAATAGTTTGGACAACTAGATTAATATTTCTTCGGTGAGAGGAGTGCATTGTAGTGGGTTCAATCTGGCGGTGCTCTATATCCCAGTGATAGAAAGGGATAAGACACGTCTTTGTATTGTTGCCACTAAGGATAAAACGATGGGGTTAGTTCATATTAATTGAATTCTCTTTGTCTACATCATGTCATTGTTCTCCAAACATTACTCTGTTTTACTTAATACTCTAGATGCATGCTGGATAGGGGTCGATGGGTGGAGTAATAATAGTAGGTGTAGGCAGAAGTCGGCCTATTTTATTATGGATGTGATGCCTATATATACATGATCATTCCCGTGAATATCACATAACCATGCGCTTTTCTATCAATTGCCCAACAATAATTTGTTTACCCACCATATTTTTCCTGCATGAGAGATGCCGCTAGGGAAAACTATGGCCCTCGGGTCTATTCACTTATATATTTACAAAATCTATCAATACCTTGCTGCCATTATTTACTTTTTTAAATTTTGCAATTTATATTTATCTACTAACATCTACACACTACATTTGCTTGCAAATAACGAGTCCAAGGGGATTGACAACCCTCTTGCCTGCGTTGGGTGCATGTATTTGCTCTTTTGTGTGCAGTCACTGAAGACAGTTGTTGATTGATATTCCTATTGGTTCGCTAAACCTTGGTTCTTAACTAAGGGAAATACTTATCTGTATTGTGCTGCAATTACCCATTCCTCTTCACAGAAAACCCAATGCAGATCACACGTATCAGAGGAACTTATGGATGACTTGGCGAAGCTCCGCATCAAGCGCGAGCTGCTGGTGGAGGAACCCGTGGTTGCTTTCAAGAAAAGTCGTAAGGATGTGAAGGAGAGCATCGACGCTCGCCATGAGAAATCATGCGCCATGGATGCAATGCGGAAGATGGCGGACGAGAGGCGAGAGGAGATGAAGGTCGTGGAGGCGATAAAGAAGGAGATGGCGGAACTCCGCGCCCAACTATCCATCAAGAAGTAGAGAAGTGGCCGAGATCGGTATCTACATATTTCTTCTTCTACGTCTTCCTTCTTCTTTTTCCCTTTTGTCTTTTGGGTGTTTCGCATGTGGCATTTTAAATTATCCTTAATATGTAAGACAATTATTATCCGTTGCCATTGTCAATTTGTCCTTGTATTATTTCGTTCGTTGGTACATGTATACGAGTCGAAAATAGGCTAAAAGTCATGTTCTTAGCGAGGCACGAATAAAACAATGCTTACGTTTGTGAGGCCATGGTATCATAAGCAAACTACTCCCTCCGTCCAGGTGCATTAATCGCATAATAAATAGTGGCTCAACCGCCATTATTGGAGAAATTGGGAGCAAGGTGGGCGGCGGGTGGAGGTCAAAGGGCTTGCTTCCCGATGAGTCTGCGGAGCGGACTGCTTGCATGCGTAATGCTGAGCCTGAACGGCAGACTGCTCGCACACGTCCCGTCAAGCCTGAGTGGCGAAAAGCTCGCATGCATCCCGTCTAATCCAACAGCTGCCCGCACGACACCTTCTTTCTAATAAAAAAAAGTGGGACACGTGGCAGCATGTAAATGGTTAGTGGAACGCCCATGATTCAAATAATACAACCGTTTGCGATAATACGTGGCAGCATTTTGTTCCAAAATGCCTACATTACCAGTTAATGTGTGTGTCTTCTCTCAAATTGGAAAACAGAAGGTATCACGGCCTATATGTGCCATGTCATAACACCATGCCAAGTTTCATTAATTTCAGCCGAGTTTTGGATTTACGGCCATTTAAAAACAAGGATTCTCAATGTTTGAGGCCGAGCCACGACGCCAAGATGTTTGTAATTCATTTTCGTTCCTTGCATGGGACCTAAACATGCACCCAAGGACACAAATATGATCTTTTAACACATTTTGGTGCAGTCGAGCATCTGCTTGTAATTGAAATTTTAATTATGCATATTAAATACCTAGAAAACTCAATAATGTATAAAAAGGGTCAAACAAGCCCTGAATAATTCCATATTTTAGCCTGACACTCGTATTGGTCTATGTTGCCTGTAGAAAAAAAATCAAGGCGAGGAGAGCCATCGAATGTCATTTCGCCCATAAAGGTGACATGTTCCCTATCGGAACAACGAGCCTTCTTGTGAGAAGCTCCAGTTTTTAGGAGGCTTGTCCCAAATTGGAAAAAAGTTACTACGGCATATATGTGCCATGTCATGACACCATGCTAAGTTTCATGAATTTCAGCCGAGCTTTGGATTTACAAGAATTTAAAAACCAAGATTCTCAATGTTTGCCATCGAGCCACGATGTCGAGATGTTTGTAATTCATTCCCATTCCTTGCATGGGACCTAAAAACATGCAACCAAGGACACAAATATCACTTTTCAACCCATTTTGGTGCACTAGAGCACCTGCTTGTAATTCAAATTTGAATTATGCACATTAAATGCCTAGAAAACTCAATTAATGTATAAAAATGGCCAAAGGAGCCCTGGATAACTTCATATTTTAGCACGTCACCCGTATTGGTCTATGTTGCCTCTAGAAAAACAAATCAAGGGGATAAGAGGTTTCGAATGTCGTTTCACCCACAAAGGTGACACGTTTCTTATCGGAACCACGAGGCTTTTGGTGAAAAGCTCTGGTTTGTAACAGGCTTGTCCCAAAACTTGTCACAAATTGGACAATTTTTTTACCATGGCATATATGTGCCATGTCATCACACCATGTGAAGTTTCATGAATTTCAGGCGAGTTTTGGATTTACGGAAATTTAAAAACCAAGTTTCTCAATGTTTGCGGCCTAGCCACGACGTCGAGATGTTTGTAACTCATTCCTATTTCTTGCATGATACCTAAACTTGCACCCAAGGACACACATATGAGTTTTCTACCCCTTTTAGTGCATTGTAGGAAGTGCATGTAGTTAAAATTTTAATTATACACATTAAATGCCTAGAAACCTCAATTAATCTGTAAAAAAGGCCAAACGAACCATGAATAATTTAAAGCAGTTCCGGTCAACCGTCTAACACCCGTGGGTTAGCATTATGTGTGCACGCGTCGTGCTAGCTCACGCTTCCTTCTTTCTGAAGTTTTCCATATTAATGATGTTATATATCCAAACAGGGTGTCGTTTCCCGCCACTCCCCCAATTGGTTTCCCGTCACTCGCCCCATCGGTTTCCCGCCGCCACTGTTAGTGGACTTAAAAGGCCAGTCGGCGACACACCGACCATACCACTGTATACTGATACGTATCCAACGTATCTATAATTTTTTCACTATTTCATGCTATTATATTATCAATCTTGGATACTTTATATGCAATTATATGCTATTTCATACCATTTTTTGGGAATAACCTATTAACCCGGTGCCTAGTGCCCGTTCCTGTTTTTTTGCCTGTTTTTGACTTTTTCAGAAAATAAATATCAAACGAAGTCCAAACGCAATGAAACTTTATGGGGGTTATTTTTGGAAATAAAGAGACCCTAGAATCTTCGGGAGGTGACCAGATGATCTATGAGGGATCCACGAGCTCTCAGGGTGCGCCTTGGGGTGTAGGGCACGCCCCCTAAGCACGTGGGCTCCTCACAACTCCGTCTGACCTAATTCCACTTCTATATATTCACATATACCCCAAAACCAACAGTGGGACACCCGAAACACTTTCTCCGCTGCCGCAAGCCTCTGTTCTTCCGTGATCCAATCTGGAGACCTTTTTCGTTACTGTGCCGGAGGGGGGAAGCGGTCACGGAGGCCATCTACATCAAACTTGCTGCCTCCATGATTATGTGTGAGTAGTTCACCACAGACCTACGGGTTCATAGCTAGTAACTAGCTGGCTTCTTCTCTCTCTGTCTTGATCTTCAATACCATGTTCTTCGCGATTCTCGTGGAGATCTATCCGATGTAATCTTCTTTTGCGGTGTGTTTGTTGGGATTCGATGAATTGTGGGTTTATGATCAGATTATTCATTGAAATTAAATGAGTCTTTTCTGAACTTTATTATGCATGATTGTTATAGCTTTTTATTTCTCTCTGATCTATCTATTTGGTTTGGCCAACTAGATTGATTTATCTTCAGCGGGAGGGGTGCATTGTAGTGGGTTCAATCTTGCGGTGCTCTATATCCCAATGACAGAAGGGGACAAGACACGTATTTTATTGTTGCCATTAAGTATAAAATGACGTTTTTTTATTTCTTGGGTTTACTTTGCCTACATCATGTCATCTTGCTTAATGCGTTGCTCTGGATTTCATGAACTTAATACCATAGATGCAGACAAGAGTCGGTCGATTGGTGGAGTAATAGTACTAGATGCAAGATCGTTTTTGGTCTACTTGTCACAGACGTGAGGTCTATATACATGATCATTGCCATGAATAACATCATAACTATGCGCTTTTCTATCAATTGTCCAACGGTAATTTTTTTACCCACCGTATGCTATGCATTCGAGAGAGAAGCCTCTAGTGAAAACTATGGCCCCAGGTCTATTTAATCATATTGCTAAAAATCTAAATACCTTGCTGCAATTATTTACTTTCTTTTTAATTTTCCTTTTTATATATCTATCACTATCAGAATTAATACTTACAAGTAACGAGTTCAAGTGGATTGACAACCCTCTTGCCCGCGTTGGGTGCAAGTGTTTGGTTTTGTGCGTGTACGTGCTGACGATAAGAGTTTGCCTTGATTCTCTTACTGGTTCAATAATCTTGGTTCTCAATGAGGCAAATAATTATCGCTACTATATTGCTTCACCCTTCCTCTTCGGGAAAAAATCCAACGCAGCTCACAAGTAGCATATACCATTCCAAGCATGCCAATCCGGTGAAGCATCGCCCTCAACATCAACCTCTTCGATGAGGAGAACGAGCTGGAGCAGGCCGGAGAGAAAGAGCGACAGCACGCCGCCGAGCGTGAGCGGTATTTTCGCACCTTAGTGCTTAAGCAGGACGATGTCTACACATGTGTTCGTCGCCACCCATGGAGTGGAGCATAGCAAGAGTGGCAAAGTGCTGCCGCGCAAGAGCAAGAGAGCGTCGTCACGCATTAGGTGCAGTGCGCCGTGATAACCCACAAGTATAGGGGATCAATTGTAGCCTTTCTCGATAAGTAAGAGTGTCGAACCCAACAAGGAGCTAAAGGTAGAACAAATATTCCCTCAAGTTCTATCGACCACCGATACAACTCTACGCACGCTTAACGTTCGCTTTACCTAGAACAAGTATGAAACTAGAAGTACTTTGTAGGTGTGATAGGATAGGTTTGCAAGATAATAAAGAGCGCGTAAATAAAAACTAGGGGCTGCTAAGATAAAGAAACAACTAAGTTAGTTTAACGAGTGTGGAAAAGTGGTGGTAGGAGTTGCGGAATTGTCCCTAGGCAATCGATAACTAGACCGGTAATCATTATTGCAATTTTATATGAGGGAGAGGCATAAGCTAACATACTTTCTCTACTTGGATCATATGCACTTATGATTGGAACTCTAGCAAGCATCCGCAACTACTAAAGATCATTAAGGTAAAACCCAACCATAGCATTATAAGCTATCAAGTCCTCTTTATTCCCATACGCAAACAACCTACTTACTCGGGTCTGTGCTTCTGTCACTCACGCCACCCACCATAAGTGAATCATGAACATATTGCAAACCCTACAGCGGGGATCCCTCATGCTTGCGTGACACGGAGAGCACCATAGGACAGCACCAATAATAAAACATGCAACTCAAACCAATCATGATCATCAATCAACCCATAGGACAACAAAAATCTACTCAGACATCATAGGATGGCAACACATCATTGGATAATAATATGAAGCATAAGGCACCATGTTCAAGTAGAGGGTACAGCGGGTTGCGGGAGAGTGGACCGCTGTAGATAGATGGGGGAAGGTGATGGAGGTGTTGGTGAAGATGACGGAGTTGTTGGAGTAGATCGTCGTCACGATGATGGCCCCGGCGGCGTTCCGGTGCCACCGGGAGAGAGGGGGAGAGAGCCCCCCTCCTTCTTCTTCTTCCTTGACCTCCTCCCTAGATGGGAGGAGGGTTTCCCCTCTGGTCCTTGGCCTCCATGGCGGCGGAGGGGCGAGAGCCCCTCCGAGATTGGATCTCTCTCTCTGTTTCCTTCTGTTTCTGCGTTCCCAGATTCTGGCCTTTCACCGTTTCTTATATTCCCGGAGATACGTAATTCCGATTGGGCTGAAATTTTAACACGATTTTTATCCGGATATTAGCTTTCTTGCGGCGAAAGAAGGGCACCAACCACCTTACGGGGTGGCCACAAGCCAGCCTGGCGCGCCCAGGGGGGTAGGGCGTGCCCCCCTGGCTTTTGGTCACCTCGGGCATCGTCTCGCATTGCTTCTTTTTCCCAAAATTCACATATATTCCAAAAAAAAATCTCCGTAAGTTTTTATCCCATTTGGACTTTGTTTGATATGGATTTTCTGCGAAACAAAAAACATGCAACAAACAGGAACTGGCACTGGGCACTGGATCAATATGTTAGTCCCAAAAATAATATAAAAAGTTGCCAAAAGTATATGAAAGTTGTAGAATATTGGCATGAAACAATCAAAAATTATAGATACGACGGAGACGTATCAGCATCCCCAAGCTTAATTCCTGCTCGTCCTCGAGTAGGTAAATGATAAAAAAGATAATTTTTGATGTGGAATGCTACCTAGCATAATCTTGATCATATAATCTAATCATGGCATGAATATTAAGACACGAGTGATTCAAAGCAATAGTCTATATTGACATAAAAACAGTAATACTTCGAGCACACCAACAAGGCAATTGCGTCCTTTCAAAATAACATGGCCATAGAAAGTTATCCCTAAAAATCATATGGTCTGGCTATGCTCCATCTTCCCACACAAAGTATCTAAATCATGCACAACCCCGATGAACAAGCCAAGCAATTGTTTCACACTTTTAATGTTCTCAAACCTTTTCAACTCTCACGCAATACATGAGCGTGAGCCATGGATATAGCACTATAGGTGGAATAGAATATGGTGGAGGTTGCAAGGGAAAGGGAGAAGATAGTCTCACATCAACTAGGCGTATCAACGGGCTATGGAGATGCCCATCAATAGATATCAATGTGAGTGAGTAGGGATTGCCATGCAACAAATGCACTAGAGCTATAAGTGTATGAAAGCTCAAAAAGAAAACTAAGTGGTTGTGCATATGAAAAATTCCACTAGCTATATGAAAGTGACAAAATAGGAGACTCTCTATCATGAAGATCGTGGTGCTACTTTGAAGCACAAGTGTGGAAAAAGATAGTAGCATTGTCCCGTCTCTCTTTCTCTCATTTTTTTTCTTTTCTCTTATTTTTTATTTTTATTTATTTTGGTGGGCATCATTGGCCTCTTTTTTTTATTTGGGCTTCGCTGGCCTCTTTTATTTTTTGTAAAGTCCGGAGACTCATCCCAACTTGTGAGGGATTCATAGCTTCCATCATCCTTTTCTCACACGGGACAAATGCTCTAATAATGAAAATCATCACACTTTTATTTACTTACAATTCGATACCTAGAACAAAATATGACTCTATATGCAATATGAAAGTGATGATGCATGTCATGAAAAACGGAACGGTGGAAGTTGCATGGCAATATATCTCGGAATGGCTATGGAAATGCCATAATAGGTAGGTATGGTGGCTGTTTTGAGGAAAATATATGGTGGCTGTTTTGAGGAAGGTGGGTTTGATGTACCGGCGAAAGTTGTGCGGTACTAGAGAGGCTAGCAAAGGTGGAAGGGTGAGAGTGCGTATAATCCATGGACTCAACATTAGTCATAAAGAACTCACATACTTATTGCAAAAGTCTATTAGTTATCAAACAAAGCATTATACGCATGCTCCTAGGGGAGAGGTTGGTAGGAGTTAACCATCGCGCGCTCCCGACCCTCACACAAAGGTTGACAATCATTAAACAAATCATCCTCCGACTTCGTTACATAACGGTTCACCATACGTGCATGCTACGGGAATCACAAACTTCAACACATGTATTTCTCCAATTCACAACTACTCACTAGCATGACTCTCATATTACCATCTTCATATCGCAAAACTATTGCAAGGAATCAAACATATCATATTCAGTGATCTACAAGTTTTATGTAGGATTTTATGACTAACCATGTGAATGACCAACTCCTGTTAACTCTCTAAATAGATATAAGTGAAGCATGAGAGTTTAATTCTTTCTACCAAAGATATGCCCCCGCTCTAACAAATATAAGTGAAGCAAAAGAGCATTCTACAAATGGCGGTTTTCTATGTGTAGAGAAATAGGCAATCCAAACTTCAAATGATATAAGTGAAGCACATGAAGCATTCTATAAAGCCATACTCAAAAGATATAAGTGAGGTGCAAAGAGCCTTCTATAAATCAACCAAGGACTTTCTCATACCAGCATGGTGCATTATTAAAAGAAAAATAAAAAGCACACGACGCTCCAAGATTTACGCATATCATGTGACGAATAAAAATATAGCTCCAAGTAAAATTACCGATGGTTGTTAGAAGAAAGAGGGGATGCCTTCCGGGGCATCCCCAAGGTTAGTTTCTTGGGAGTCCTTGAATATTACCTTGGGGTGCCTCGGGCATCCCCAAGCTTAGTCTCTTTCCACTCCTTATTCCTTCATCCATCGTGATCTCACCCAAAACTTGAAAACTTCAATCACACAAAACTTAACAAAACCCTCGTGAGATCCGTTAGTATAATAAAGCAAATTACAACTTTAAGTACTGTTGCCAACCAATTCATATTTTGTTTTTGCATTGTAGCTACTGTAATATAACTTTTCCATGGCTTATACCACCGATACAATCGATAGTTTCATCAAAACGAGCAAAACAATGCATCAAAAACAGAATCTGTCTTAAACAGAACAGTCTGAAGCAATCTGAACATTGACTATACTTATGTAACTCTAAAAATTCTGAAAAATTAGGAGAAAATAAAAAATTTGCATAGCAGTACTGTGTAAAAAATTCAGAAACTTTTGATATTCTATTAAAAAATGTAAATTCACGCACTACAGCCAAAGTTTCTGTTTTTGCACTGCACACACCAAACAAGCAATCTAATCATCCTAAAGGCAAATCTTGGCACATTATTTTTATAATACAATGGATTTATACAAGGGGATAATTATTTTTGTTGAAAAGTTTCTGTAATCAAGATTTGCAAAGTTTCCATGGGCATGAACAAAGTTCAAGGAGCTCCCCCACTTCAACGGTGCTCGTCCTTCTTACTTTCACTTCTCTTTTTGAAAAAGTTTTAGGTTCCCCTCTTTATTTTTTTTGTTTTTAAACTTTATAAAAGCACACAACAGAATAAAATGAATCTCTAAAACTTCCGGGTTGTCTCCCTGCCAGCGCTTTCTTTAAAGCCATTAAGCTAGGCATAAAGTGCTCAAGTAATGGATCCACCCGGATCCCAAGGTATATCAAAGCCAATTTTAATTAACAATGATTTGTAATTTAGTAGTGAGCACAAAGTAACATATATCATGCAACAACGAAGTCTAACTCTCTTCCTATGCATCGGCATGTCATAAAAGAACAATTCATGCACACAAAGTAAAGGCCAATGCATAGTATAAACAGTTTCTTGCAATTTTATCATATTGGAAACATAGAGAGGCGGAGATGTAGTTCCTCTCTCATAATAATTGCAAGTAGGAGCAGCAAGCACATGCATATTATATCTATCAAAATCATCATGTGTAATAGTAAAAGGCAACCCATCTATATAATCCTTAATAAGTGCAAACTTCTCCGATATAGTGTAGTTGGGAGAATTCAAAAAGATAATAGGACTATCATGTGTGGGTGCAATAGCAACAATTTCATGTTTAACATAAGGAACTATAGCAAGTTCATCTCCATAAGCATCATTCATATTGGCATCATGGCCACAAGCATAGCAAGCATCAAGTTCATCAAAAAGGGATATTTCAAACGAATCCAAGGGATCATAGCAATTATCATAGCATTCATCCTTCGGTAAGAACGAAGGGAAATTAAACAATGTATGAGTTGAAGAGTTACTCTCATTAGAAGGTGGGCACGGGTAGCTAATCCGCTCTTCCTCCTTTTGTTCTTCGCTCTCCTCCTCATCTTTTTCATCAAATGAGCTCACAGTGTCAGGAATTTCTTCTTCCATAGATTCCTGCAAAATATTAGTCTCTTCCAAGGCAGCAGACATTCTCTCAATAAATTCAATAATATCAGCATTGCAATCATAATTCTCATAGCAATATTTAAGTATAGCAAAGTTTTCAGGCCTATAAACATCATCATCAAAAGCTTCATACTTTTCATAAGCACCCTTAAAAGCAACGAATTCTTCTATTCGTTCCACATCATAGTAATCATAAATACCTTTAGCGTAAGAAGCCAAGGTTTCATTATCATTAAATTTACATGAAAAAGGAAGGTGTGGAGCCTTCATCCTAGAGCAACAAGTATAATCATATCTCTGGCATAAATTCCAAGCATACCATTTCAACATATGAATTTGATCCCATAACAGTTTCCCTTTTCGAGTCAAGCGATAATCCCTAAAGTATTCACGTTGATCCAACGTGTCTCCCATTATATAATTGAATGGGGTTTTCTCAGGATTATTAAAGTAGTGCATAATATCTTTCACATAACGAGCATCGAGGGTTTTAGGAGGTTCCCCATCTCCATGAGTAGCAAGTACACCTAATTTTTTTGGCATTTCGTGTTCCATATCCATAGCTAAAGATAGAGAACAACTTAGAACAGCAAATAAAATCTACTTAGTGATAAAGCAAACAAGCACACACGAGAATATTCACCCCACGCAATTGCTCCCCGGCAACGGCGCCAGAAAAAGGTCTTGATAGCCCACAAGTATAGGGGATCAATTGTAGCCTTTCTCGATAAGTAAGAGTGTCGAACCCAACAAGGAGCTAAAGGTAGAACAAATATTCCCTCAAGTTCTATCGACCACCGATACAACTCTACGCACGCTTAACGTTCGCTTTACCTAGAACAAGTATGAAACTAGAAGTACTTTGTAGGTGTGATAGGATAGGTTTGCAAGATAATAAAGAGCGCGTAAATAAAAACTAGGGGCTGCTAAGATAAAGAAACAACTAAGTTAGTTTAACGAGTGTGGAAAAGTGGTGGTAGGAGTTGCGGAATTGTCCCTAGGCAATCGATAACTAGACCGGTAATCATTATTGCAATTTTATATGAGGGAGAGGCATAAGCTAACATACTTTCTCTACTTGGATCATATGCACTTATGATTGGAACTCTAGCAAGCATCCGCAACTACTAAAGATCATTAAGGTAAAACCCAACCATAGCATTATAAGCTATCAAGTCCTCTTTATTCCCATACGCAAACAACCTACTTACTCGGGTCTGTGCTTCTGTCACTCACGCCACCCACCATAAGCGAATCATGAACATATTGCAAACCCTACAGCAGGGATCCCTCACGCTAGCGCGACACGGAGAGCACCATAGGACAGCACCAATAATAAAACATGCAACTCAAACCAATCATGATCATCAATCAACCCATAGGACAACAAAAATCTACTCAGACATCATAGGATGGCAACACATCATTGGATAATAATATGAAGCATAAGGCACCATGTTCAAGTATAGGGTACAGCGGGTTGCGGGAGAGTGGACCGCTGTAGATAGATGGGGGAAGGTGATGGAGGTGTTGGTGAAGATGACGGAGTTGTTGGAGTAGATCGCCGTCACGATGATGGCCCCGGCGGCGTTCCGGTGCCACCGGGAGAGAGGGGGAGAGAGCCCCCCCTCCTTCTTATTCTTCCTTGACCTCCTCCCTAGATGGGAGGAGGGTTTCCCCTCTGGTCCTTGGCCTCCATGGCGGAGGAGGGGCGAGAGCCCCTCCGAGATTGGATCTCTCTCTCTGTTTCCTTCTGTTTCTGCGTTCCCAGATTCTGGCCTTTCACCGTTTCTTATATTCCCGGAGATCCGTAACTCCGATTGGGCTGAAATTTTAACACGATTTTTATCCGGATATTAGATTTCCTGCGGCGAAAGAAGGGCACCAACCACCTTACAGGGTGGCCACAAGCCAGCATGGCGCGCCCAGGGGGGTAGGGCGCGCCCCCCTGGCTTGTGGTCACCTCGGGCATCGTCTCGTGTTGATTCTTTTTCCCAAAATTCACATATATTCCAAAAAAAATCTCTGTAAGTTTTTATCCCGTTTGGATTTCGTTTGATATGGATTTTCTGCGAAACAAAAAACATGCAACAAACAGGAACTGGCACTGGGCACTGGATCAATATGTTAGTCCAAAAAATAATATAAAAAGTTGCCAAAAGTATATGAAAGTTGTAGAATATTGGCATGAAACAATCAAAAATTATAGATACGATGGAGACGTATCACGCCGCACTGAGTGAACTGTGTCGTGTCAGCATCCTATTGACTCAACCACTTGAGAGGCTGTTTCCAGGGACGGTAAGAATCCCAATTCCCCACCTGGAGTGGCAGCCGCCGTCCATGCCATAATTTCCTCGGACGGCATATGCATTGTTAGAATCCATTGCTAGGTGCCAACATTGACGAAGTAGAGCAAAATGTTTGTCGCGCCATGGAATCTATCGTTGCCGATGAAATATCCTGGGCGGAGATCAATATTGGGGTACAGTGATACGTCTCCATTGTATCTATAATTTTTGAATGTTTCATGCCATTATTTTACAACTTTTATATACTTTTGGCAATAATTTATATGATTTTCTTGGACTAACATACTGATCTAGTGCGCAGTGCCAGTTCCTGTTTTTGCATGTTTTTGGTTTCGCAAAAAGTCCATATCAAACAAAGTCCAAACGCAATAAATTTTTATGGAGAATTATTTTGAAACATATGTGATTTTTGGGAAGAAGAATCAATGCAAGACGTTGCCCGAGGTGGCCACAAGGCAACAGGGCGTAGTCAGGGGAGCTGGCCACGTCGTGTTGCCTTGTGACTCCCTCGAAAGGCAGTTGCAGCCCTTCTTTCGCTACAAGGAAGATAATTTCCCGAGAAAAATCCCTCAAAATTTCAGCCCAACCGGAGTTACGGATCTTCGGGAATTTAAGAAACAATGAAACACTACAAAATGGGAGCGCGGAACAAAAGACAAACAGCGAGAGATCCAATCTCGGAAGGGGTTTGTCCCCTCATCGAGCCATGGTGGCAATGGACCAGAGGGGAAACTCTCCTCCCATCTGGGGGGTCAAGGAAGAAGAAGGAGGAGGGGGGCCCTCTCCCCCTCTCTCCTGGTGGCGCCGGAGTGTCACCGGGGGAACTAGCGTGGCGGCGATCTACACCAACAACTCCGATGTATTCCTCACCACCACAATCACCTTCCCTCATCTATTTATAGCGGTCCGCTCTCCCGCATCCCGTTGTACCCCCTACTTGAACATGGTGCTTTATGCTTCATATTGTTATCCAATGATTTGTTGCTATCCTATGATGTTGGATTAGATCCTTTTTGTCCTATGGGTTGATTGATGATCTTGATTGGTTTGAGTTGTGTGGTTTATTTGGGTCCTATCATATGATGCCCGCTGTGTCGTTCAAGCATGTGGGATCCCTGCTGTAGGGTTTTGCAATATGTTCATGATTCGCTTATAGTGGGTAGCGAGGGTGACAACAGCTTATACCCGAGTAAGGGGATTGTTGCGTATGGGAGTAAAGGGGACTTGTTACTTAATGCTATGGTTGGGTTTTACCTTAATGATCTTTACTAGTTGCGGATGCTTGCTAGAGTTCCAATCATAAGTTCATATGATCCAAGTACGGAAAGTATGTTAGCTCATCCTCCCCCTCATATAAAACTGCAATAATGATTACCGATCTAGTTATCGATTGCCTAGGACAATCTCGCAAATCCTACCACCACTTTTCCACACTCGCTATATTTACTTAGTTGTTCTTTTATTAAAACAACACCTAACTTTTATTTCCACATTCTTTATTATGTTGGAAAACTAACTTCATACATCTACAAAGTACTTCTAGTTTTATTCCCGCAAAGTAGTTTATTTTGTTGTACTAGGTATAGTAAACATTGTTGCGCATAGAATTGTATCGGTGGTCGATAGAACTTGAGAGAATATTAATTCTACCTGTAGCTCCTCGTTGGGTTCGACACTCTTACATATCGAAAAAGGATACAAATGATTCCCTATAATTGTGGGTTATCACACAACAGTTCCGCGAGCACATCATACGCTTGGATGAAGGCATGTACCAGTTCATGCTCACCAAAGAGTTTCCGTAGGCAAGGGTCATGGACTCCGGCAGGTTTAGTTGTATCGGTTTTTGCCTGGTTTTCCGCAATTCACTGGGCAACCATCTTCGTCTTAATTAATGAAAAGTCAAAGCTTTTGCTTCTTCTAGCCAGTTTTATGTCAAAAAATATGTAAGTTTGAATGGAATTGGTCCGACATGTAAAGATTTCACATAGTTAGAAAAGCACAAACGTGTGTGATAGGTAGTTGGTCGCACACGGTAACCATCAGGATATGCCTTAAATGCTAGGAGGTAACTCTTACCAGCAAGGTGCAGCTTCCCTTCCGTTGGCTGATTAAAATAGAACGTGTAGGTTAAGCATGTTGTGGCTAGAGCAGTCTAAGGATGGGTGACCGAGTGGGAAGTTGCTATATGTTGAGATTCATTTAATCGATCGGGTAGGTCACTGTAAACATTTAGATATCTAAATGTATATAGTGATCCATCAAGTCGGTTAAATAAACCTCGAGATCCTTGTTTTGAAAATTTGGAGAATGATTTTTTGTTATTTGTTGTTTTGAAAATTTTGATACTGAAAATTTGTTACAACATATAATGTGCTTTTTAATTGATTTCAATAAGGTTCGTAATTTGTTGTTTTGCAAAAATCGAGAATGAAATTTAATTATTTCAACATATTTCGGCACCCTGCGTCCTTAACCATAGCTTTCCTCGGGGTCTGTTTTTCTGAGGCAGTGCCACATCAAATTAAGTTACATTGGCTATTTAAAAATCACACCACCCTATCATGTACTTATGTGTGTATATATTTTGGTCACATGCAGGTGGCGTTAGTACGTGGTCTTCTAATCCACCCCCATCATGTGGCTTTCATCATATGGCTTTCCACAACACGAGTTCTGTGGGCCCACGCGATCTATCCCTTTGACCCAAAACATATAAGAAGGGTTTGACCATGATGGTTCCTCTTGGTATATAAAATAGCAGACGACTCATATGAAACAACTATGTGCGCATGTACACACAACGGACACGGGTGCACCGGACTAACCGTGTGCGATGCTCGTGCCCTGTAAAATCAGCAAAGTGTATTGGTGGTAACTGGCCATGACCTGGCAAGCGCCAGCCAGGGTAAAGGGGTAATGTGTATAGTAAAAACCCTAATCTGACAGCGAGCTATAAAAAATCCGACCGATGACGGGGCTCAGCTTATTCTTCCCGCCGATAGCTTGCCACCATCACCACATGCATCAAATGGAATCGGTGCTCAACCATGGGGATGTGGGGCCGTCCTGATTGTGTTGGATGATGACGAGACAGAGGATTCCGACGCGCTAGCTGCCATGGCGGTCAACGACCAACCGCTAACTAGCGCAGCCAGAGCCACCGACGATGACGACCCCGAATTTTAGCGTCGGATGTAGATGGCCATCGCTCAGTCCATCCATCAATCACGCTTTGACACGTTCCTGCAAAACATGGACGAGCGCCCTCTTATTATCAATGTGGAACAATCTATCGCGTCTGAGGATGCCACTCGCAATGCGGCTAGGGATTTGTGTGGCAGAAATGATGGGAGAGTGCAAAGTGGAAGTGGCTGAGGAAGAAGCCAGATGCCAATGAAGCGGGTGGACGCACGGAAAATGGCACCAATGCCCGTAGAAAGAAGAGGCGGGAGCACAACCAAAAGGTGACAGAGCAGGCTGACGCATGCCTTTCAGTCGTGTTGAAGGCCGGTACAGGCCTAGTAGATGCGACGATAGTCCTGGCAATTGCGGCCGCCTCGGCGACCACGGACGCCCTTGCGAGAATTGTGCCCGTCTGTGTTTGTGTTCCTCCATATGGGCGCCATGACAAATCCTTCGACGGTGGCTTCCCAGGTTAAGGACGCAGGGTTTGTTGACCGCGGCATACCTGGAAAGAGGCCCCGCGGTCGCTCCGGAGAAGGTGGCCCCGCCGACCGCCACCACGGAACAAGTGGAGATCATCGACTTGATGAGCTCCTCTGAAAAATCCTTCGAGGACAAGGAAGGTCACGATGACAGTGGCGGCGCGGCGTTTGTATGAATCCATGGCGTAGCAAATATTTTGTGCATTTCATCTATATGTAAATCGGTGAACTATTTGTCAATTAGTGAGGGTATGAACCATATCGACTTTTCCGCTACAAGATTGGGCATTTTGTGGTGAGAATTAGCCAAATGTTTGTGTCTTATGTTTGTGGACGGGTGGAAATTTAGGATGAACCATCTAGCTAGAAATCTCAAAAAATCTACACGCCTTGAGCGATGCAAAAATCCGTGGTTCCACGGCTTTTCCTTATATCGTACACAATTATTATGTTTGGACCATGTGCGATCTTTGTTGCTCCCTGATAACCCACAAGTATAGGGGATCGCAACAGTTTTCGAGGATAGAGTATTCAACCCAAATTTATAGATTCGACACAAGGGGAGTCAAAGAATATTTGAGAGTATTAGTAGTTGAGTTGTCAATTCAACCACACCTGGAGATTAAATACCTGCAGCAGAGTGATCAATAGCATAGTAGTATGATAGTTTTGATAGCAGTAGTAGCAGTAATAGTAACGGTAGCAGTGATAGCAATAGTTTTGTAGCAAGTGTAACAGTAGCAGTAGCAATAGTAACTTAGCAAGAGAAATATGTGGAAAACTCGTAGGAACTGGATCGGTGAACTCGTTGGATAATATTCATCATGTAACAGTCATAACCTAGGGCGACACAGAACTAGCTCCAGTTCATAAATGAAATGTAGGCATGTATTCCGTAAATAGTCATACGTGCTTATGGAAAAGAACTTGCATGACATCTTTTGTCCTACCCTCCCGTGGCAGCATGGTCCATAAGGAAACTAAGGGATATTAAGGCCTCCTTTTAATAGAGAACCAGAACAAAGCATTAACACACGGTGAATACATGAACTCCTCAAACTACGGTCATCACCGGAAAGTATCCCGACTATTGTCACTCCGGGTTTACGGATCATAACACGTAATAGGTTCGTATGACTAGCAAGATTGGATCAAGAACATAGATATAATGGTGATAACATAAACGGTTCAGATCTGAAATCATGGCACTCGGGCCCTAGTGACAAGCATTAAGCATGGCAAAGTCATAGCAACATCAATCTCAGAACATAGTGGATACTAGGGATCAAGCCCTAACAAAACTAACTCGATTACATGATGAATCTCATCCAACTCCTCACCGACCAGCAAGCCTACGAAGGAATTACTCACTCCCGGTGGGGAGCATCATGGAATTGGTGATGGAGAACGGTTGATGATGACGAAGACCGAAGATTCCCCTCTCCGGAGCCCCAAACGGGCTCCAGATCTGGCCTCCCGATGAAGAACAGGAGGTGGTGGCGGCTCCGTATCGTAAAACGTGATGAAACTTTCTCTCTCAAATTTTTCTCCAAAAATAGGATTTTATAGCGTTGGAATTAGGGTCAGTGGGGCCCCGAGGTGGGCACAACCCACCAGGGCACGCCTGGGGGGGCTGGCGCGCCCTGGTGTATCGTGCCCAGCCAGGGCTCCCCCTCTGGTGGTTCTTGGCTCCAGTATTTTTATTTATTGTAAAATAAATCTCCAAAAATTTCGTCCAGTTCCAAGAACTTTTATTTCTGCACAAAAACAACACCATGGTAGTTCTGCTGAAAACAGCGTCTGTCCGGGTTAGTTTCATCCAAATCATGCAAATTAGAGTCCAAAACAAGGGCAAAAGTGTGAGGAAAAGTAGATACGATGGAGACGTATCAACTCCCCCAAGCTTAACCCATTGCTTGTCCTCAAGCAATTCAGTTGACAAACTGAAAGTAATAAAGAAAAACTTTTACGAACTCTTTTGTTCTTGTTTACATATATATGCTTAAGTAGCACCCAGGTTTTCAGCAAAGATTATGACTAACCATGCCAACAATAACTCTTAGAAATTATATTAACTAATATCAATGACATAAGCAACTAACGAGAGAAATAATAAAATATCTCAAGCGCCAACACTTTGTCCAAACAATCGTGATATAATATGACAACAGTGGTATCTCGCTAGCCCTTTCTGAGACCGCAAAACATAAATGCTGAGCACCTCCAAAGTTCAAGCAGCGACTAAACATTGTAATTCATGGTAGAAAAGATCCAGTCATGCTGCACCCAACATTAATTATACACAATGCATGAGGATGACAATAGTGCTCTCAGGTCTGACGCTTATTTGAGAAGGTGATGACTCAACATAAAAGTAAATAGATAGGCCCTTCGCAGAGGGAAGCAAGGATTTGCAGAGGTGCGAGAGCTCAAGGTTTAAAACAGAGATAGATATAATTTTGAGAGGTACACCCTTCCTGTCAACGTTACGACCAAGAGTTATCAATATCTTCCATGCTAAACACATTAGCGGCGGTTCCCAAGTGGTAAAAGTAAAGGTTTACTCCCCCTCCACCAACAATCACACTCCACGGCTAGCCGAATCCACGGGTACCATCCAAACTAACAACTTTCCTGGTGGAGTTTTGCTTAATTATTTGTAGTTTTTGATTTCGGGACTGGGAATCCCTATTACCGCCCCTCTCGTGTAAGGACGAGTGAATAAACAATCATCATGAGAATAACCCGCTTAACATGGAAGATACTGACCGCCCCCTGTCGCTCCATGAGCAGTCCAGGCACACAAAACAGATGTTCATTAGAATTTTTAGAGGTGGCACATGCAAATTTACTTGGAACGGCAAGGTAATACCGCAAATAGGTAGATATAGTGGACTCATCTGGAATAACTTTGGTTTAAGGATTTTCATGCACAAGCAGTATTCCCGCTTAGTACAGGTGAAGGCTAGCAAATAGATTGAGAAGCGGCCAGCTAGAAAGCGAAAATGGTCATGAACATGCATTATGCATAATAAACATTGACTACCAGCATGAGTAGCATATGACACCATGAACATAAATATCATGAAGGCTATGTTGGTTTTGATTCAACTACACGCGTGAACATGTGCCAAGTCAAGCCACTTGAAACATTCAGAGGAGGATACCATATCATCATACTACATCACAATCATTTTAATGCATGTTGACATCCAAGACAAATCATTATCCACTCCTAGCTACTTAAGCATTGCATGAACAACTATAATCTCTAATTGTCATTGCAAACATGTTTGATCATAATATGCTGAATCAAGGATACTAGGCTAAACATATTCACAAAAACAAAAACAAGTTGAGTTCATACCCGCTTTTTTTTGCCACAGTCAATTCATCAAGTATCGTCATTATTGCCTTTCACTTGCACGACCGAATGATATGAAAATAATAATAGTGCAAGAGTACCGTGGACTAAGCTGGAATCTGCAAACATTTTATTCAAGAGGAGAAGACAAGGTAACATGGGCTCTTTGGTAAATTAACAATAGTGCATATGAAAGCCACTCAACATTTTCATCGTGGTCTTCTCCTTGGTATGACTCAAATAAAAGGAAAAGAATTTCAGAGAAACACACTGAAATATTTTTGGAGTTTTTGTTTTTTCTTGAAGAAAGCAAATTAAAGAGGGAAAAACAAAAACGAGAAAAACTATTTACACGGGAAAGCTCCCAATGAGTGAAAGAAGAAGCGAGAAATCTTTTTGTGTTTTCTTTTGATGCTACAATTAAATTAAGCTAGAAAGAAAAGCTGAAAAGAAGTAGGAAATATTTTTGGATTTTCTCAAAGTTTTTTCAAACACACAAGGAGAAAGCGAGAAAATAAATCTAGCATGGATAATACAATGAAAAATTATGAACACCGACAACTAGAATGAAGTGTGTGAACATGAATGTAATGTCGTTGGAAATACGTACTCCCCCAAGCTTAGGCTTTTGGCCTAGCTTAGTAATCACCATCTGTAGCGTGGATAATAGTTGGAATGATAGCCTACCGAGGCCCTTGGTGCAGATGCCTTGGCCCTCCTGGCAGCTTCAACCTCCGCATTGTACGCATGGGCCTCCCTCTCAAGAACATAGTATCTTCCCCTACTGTGAAAATCAAAGAGAGCAGGAGCAGGCAAAGTGACAGGCACAACGGGTTTCTTATTAAACCTCAAGTTATAGGTGTAGTTAGTGACTGTGCCCTTAAGGAATTTATGACGCTTCATGGCCTCAAAGTCTAAGTACTGAGTAGGTAAAATGGGGTCATTAGGCCAAGGTGATACTTTTAGCTTTTCTGCTACACGGGAGGCATAAATTCCTCCATAAAAATTACCACCGGCAGCGTTGTGCTAAAGTCTCCATGCAACAATTGCTCCAAGATTATAACATTTATTTCTAGTTATGGCAGTGTGTATGAGACTCAAATCAGGAGCACATGGTGTGCTACAATCTTGTTTGCCTATGATACATTTGCCATTAAAGAGTGCGAAGTAGTGTATTGATGGGAACTGGACGCTTTTAATTCTTCCTTGTGTCACTCCCCTATCTTCACCATAGCAAAGGTTAATCAAAAATGACTCATACTCAGATTTTGGTGGTTCATCAAGGGAACCCCAATATGGAATTTTGCATGCTTCACTGAACAATTCTAAAGGCATGGTGAATGAACGGTCATAGAGGTTGAATGAAACTCTAGACTCACGAGGAAAATATTTAAATTTCTTGGTGAATGTTTTCGTGAGTTCGAGATGTTGAGGGCACATATCTGCGATGAAGGGAGCAAGTTCTGCATTGTGGATAAATTGTTCGAATTCCCCCTTGATACCTGCACCTTCCATGAACTCGTCACACGGCCACAAGCGTGATTTGGTAGCAGCATCTCGCATTGAGCTATCGCTTGGTTCAACATAAGATTGTCGGACTGAGCTTCCACTTGATGAGGCCTCCGAGGACCTCCTCCTCGAAGAACTCCTAAAGAATTGCATTTTTATTTGCGAACAAATTTCTGAAATATTTTTGAGACACAATTTTTTTAACAAAACTTCTTGAAAATGATAGCAACTACTCCTAAGGATGCATAGAGGCCATATCAAGCATTCAAACTACTTAGAACTCTAAGAATTCAACATGCATGTTCATCTACAGCAGCACCAAGAGTAGCTAATTATTCTAAAAATAACCCACAAAATCAAAAACTAATTGGAGCAATGGAGGAGTCACATACCAAGTAGCAATCCCTCCAAACAGTTTCGGAAATGGAGCTTCGAGCAAATAGATCGAAATCCGCGGGTTTGAGAGCAAGAACACGGGAATGGAGGCTATGGTGATATTTTTCTGGAGGTAGGGGATGACATGGGCTAAAGGGATAAGTGATGGGGCCCACGTGCGGGCCACAACCCACCAGGGCATGCCTGGGGTTGCTGGCGTGCCCTGGTGTTTTGTGGGCACCAGGTGCACCCCCTCTGATGTTATTTGCACCAGAAATTGAGAAATATTCATAAAAAAATCGTATCAAATTTTCAGGACATTCTGAGAACTTTTATTTTTGGGTCATTTTTTTATTGCACGGAGAAAACAGAAAATAGGATAAACATGGTATTTTATTTTATTTGACTAAGTTAAACAGAAAACAAAAGGTGGAAGCAGAGAGTTGTGCTTACTAGACTCATCAACTTCATACCTCTCAAAAATGATCCATTAATAAGGTTGATCAAGTCTTATTAACAACCACTTCTGATTAGCATGAAACCGAAGAACTTTCGTAAAACACTAAGTTACCTCAATGGGGATATGCATATCCCCAACAATAAGTATATCATATTTCTTTTTGGCAGTAGGTAGAGGTAGTTGAAAGCTTCCAATAGTGATTGTCGGAGATTCTTCAATAACATTTATACCATTCAATTGAAATTGTTTCTTTGGAAAGTGCACCGTATGCTCATTACCATTGATATTAAAAGTGACTTTGCTTTTGTTGCAATCAATAACAGCCCCTGCAGTATTCAAAAAGTGTCTACCAAGGATAATCGACATGTTGTCATCCTCGGGCTTCTCAAGAATAACAAAGTCCGTTAAGAGAGTAACATTTGCAACAACAACGATCACATCCTCACAAATACCGATAGGTATGGCAGTTGATTTGTCAGCCATTTGCAATGATATCTCAGTAGGTGTGAGTTTATTCAAATCAAGTCTTTTATATAAGGAGAAAGGCATAACACGAACACCAGCTCCTAAATCACACAAAGCAGTTTTGACATAATTTGTTTTAATGGAGCAAGGTATAGTTGGTATTCTAGGATCTCCAAGTTTTTTAGGTACTCCATCCTTAAAAGAATAATTAGCAAGCATGGTGGAGATTTCAGCTTCAGGTATCTTTCTTTTATTAGTGATGATGTCTTTCATGTATTTTGCATAAGGGGCCATCTTTAAGATATCAGTTAAGCGGGTACGCAAAAAGACTGGCCTAATCATTTTAGCAAAGCGTTCAAATTTTTCATCATCCTTTTTCATAGATGGCTTAGGTGGAAAGGGCATGGGTTTCCGAACCCATGGCTCTCTTTCTTTACCATGTTTTCTAGCCACAAAGTCTCTTTTATCATAATGTTTATTTTTAGGTTGTGGGTTATCAAGATCAACATCAAGCTCTATTTCAACATCACTATCTGGTTCTTTATCATTGTTCGGTTGAGTATCTTCATGAATATCACTATCATTTTCATTATCATTAGGTGGATATTTATTACCAGATTGAGTTTCAGCATCAGAAATAGAGACATCATTATTATCAGGAGGTTTTTGTATCTCATGTTCATTAGAGGTAGGCAAAGTCCTATCATTTTTCTTTTTCTTTTTCTTTTTAGAAGGACTAGGCGCATCAGTATTAATTCTCTGAGAGTCTTGTTCAATTCTTTTAGGATGACCTTCAGGATAGAGTGGTTCTTGGGTCATTCTACCTCCTCTAGTTACTACTCTAGCAGCAAATCATTCATTTTATTATTCATTTCATCAAGCAATTCTTTTTGAGACTTAGCAACTTGTTCTAACTTTGTTTGAACCATAGAGGCATGCTTTCCTACACCTCTAACATCATTATTGATTCTAAATAGCAAGTCACTCAAGCGAGCAATCATATCAGAATTATATTTCAATTGTTTCAGAACATGTGCATTGAAATGATCTTGCTTCATAATATAGTTGTCAAACTCATATAAGCATTGACTAGGATGTTTATTGTGAGGGATATCACCTTCATCAAACTTTAATAAAGAATTTACCTTTACCACTTGTGGAGGTGGTGGTGTGTCAAGGCCATGTATTTCTTCAATAGGTGGTAAATTCTTAACATCCTCAGCTTTAATACCATTTTCCTTCATAGATTTCTTTGCCTCTTGCATATCTTCAGGACTGAGAAATAAGATACCCCTCTTCTCCGGAGTGGGTTTAAGTGGTGGTTCAGGGAGAGTCCAATCATCATAATTCTTCAATATGTTATTCAATAGTTCCTCAGCTTGTTCAATAGTTCGTTCCCTGAAAACACAACCAGCACAACTATCTAGGAAGTCCCTAGAAGCATCAGTTAGTCCATTATAGAAGATATCAAGTATTTCATTTTTCTTGAGAGGATGATCAGGCAAAGCATTAAGCAATTGGAGAAGCCTCCCCCAAGCTTGTGGGAGACTCTCTTCTTCAATTTGCACAAAGTTAAATATTTCTTGTAAGGCATCTTGTTTCTTATGAGCAGGAAAATAATTTTTAGAGAAGTATATCCTGGGGACTACGCACACAACTAGGACCAAGAGTATTGTACCATGTCTTAGCATCACCCTTTAATGAGAACGGAAATAACTTAAGAATATAGTAGTAGCGAATCTGCTCATCATGAGCAAAGAGGGTGGCTATATCATTCAGCTTACTAAGGTGTGCCACTACAGTTTCAGTTTCATAGGCATGGAAAGGATCAGATTCAACCAAAGTAATTAACTCTGGGTCGACAGAGAATTCGTAATCCTTGTCGGTAACAAAGATAGGTGAAGTAGCAAACTTAGGATCACATTTCATTCTAGCATTCAAAGTCTTTTCCTTTTACTTGCGTAGCAGTTTCTTAAGATCGTTTCTATCCTTACAAGAAAGGATTTCCCTAGTTGTCTCCTCATCCATAACATAACCTTCAGGTATATTAGGCATTTCAAATCTAGGGGAGCCAGGTCTAATAGGTGTTTCATAATCATCAGTTTCAAGAGCTTCATCAGTTTCAGCAATCTCATCAGTTTCAATAATTTCATTCTCTTTAGCTCTAGCAATTTGTTCATCAAGAAATTCACCTAGTCGCACATTATCATGAAGCATGGTACTAGCATCATCATCATAAGCATCATTCATATCAGAGGTAGCGTCATCAATAAACATATCAGGATTACTAGCATGTGGTGGCGTTGCAAACTTACTCATAGCAGAAGGTGAATCAAGTGCAGAGCTCGATGGCAATTCCTTACCTCCCCTTGTCTTAGAGGGAAAATCTTGGTTTTTGGATCCTTCAGATTCTTCATAGTGATCAATTGATATAAATGCCAAGTGACTAAACAAATATAGATATGCTCCCCGGCAACGGCGCCAGAAAAGGGTCTTGATAACCCACAAGTATAGGGGATCGCAACAGTTTTCGAGGGTAGAGTATTCAACCCAAATTTATAGATTCGACACAAGGGGAGCCAAAGAATATTTGTGAGTATTAACAGTTGAGCTGTCAATTCAACCACACCTGGAGATTAAATATCTACAGTAGAGTGATGAGTAGCACAGTAGTATGACAATTTTGATAGCAGTAGTAACAGTAAGAGTAACGGTAGCAGTGATAGCAATAGTTTTGTAGCAAGTGTAACAGTAGTGGTAGTGATAATCCCCAAGTGCAAGGAATCATCGTAGCAATTTCCAAAGGTGGAAGTGATAAGTATGGAGTGTCAAACCCACAAGGAGCTAAAGGTAAGATCAATATTCTCTCAAGTCCTATCTGCCACTGATACGACTCTACGTGCACGAACGTTTGCTTCCAACTAGAAACAAGAAATAAAACTACGTTGTGGGTATGAAGAGAATAGCTTTGCATGATATCGGAGAACTAAAATATAAAAATAGGTGCTGTTATCATAAAGTTAGAATATATTACAATATATTACAAATAGCGAGTGTCGAATAATGATGGGTCGGTGTGCGAAATTGTCCTAGGCAATTGTTAACAAGATCGGTAATCATTATTGCAATTTTATATGAGGGAGAGGCATAAGCTAACATACTTTCTCTACTTGGATCATATGCACTTATGATTGGAACTCTAGCAAGCATCCGCAACTACTAAAGATCATTAAGGTAAAACCCAACCATAGCATTAAAGCATCAAGTCCCCTTTATCCCATACGCAACAACCCACCTACTCGGGTTTATGCTTCTGTCACTCAAGCAACCCACTATAAGCGAATCATGAACGTATTGCAACGCCCTACAGCAGGAATCCTTCACGTGTGCGCGGCACGGAAGGCACCATAGGACAGCACCAAAATAAACATACAACTCAAACCAATCTAGATCATCAATCAACCCATAAGACAAAAGAAATCTACTCAAAACATCATCGGATGGCAACACATCATTGGATCATAATATGTGGCATAAAGCACCATATTCAAGTAGGGGATTACAGCGGGGTGCGGGAGAGTGGACCGCTAAAAGGAGATGAGGATGGTGATGAAGAAGGTGATGTTGATGCAGACGATCACCGCGGCGATGGTTCCCCCGATGGCACTCCGGCGCCACCGAGAGAGAGGGGGAGAGGGTCTCCCCCTTGTGCTTCCTCCTCCATGGCCTCGCCCCTAGGTGGGGAGAGGTTCTCCCTCTGGTCCTTGGCCTCCATGGTGATGATGGCCCCTCTGTCTTCCTCGTCCATGGTCTCTGGTGATGGTGACCCCCTCCGGCAGGGTGCCGGAGAGGGCCAAGATTGATCTTTCGTGGCTACAGAGACTTGCGGCGGCGGAACTTCCGATCTAGGTTTCTTTCTGGAGGTTTCTCGATTTATAAGAGTACTTGGCGTTGGAATCAAGTCAGGGGGACTCCCGATGGGCCCACAAGCCAGGGGGCGCGCCCCCTAGGCTTGTGGCTGCCTCGGGACTCCTCTCCGGTATCTTTTTGCTCCAGTATTTTTTATATTTTCCAAAAATATTCTCCGTAAATTTTCAGCCCATTCCGAGAACTTTTATTTCTGCACAAAAACAACACCACAGTAGCTCTACTGAAAACAGCGTCAGTCCGGGTTAGTTCTAATCAAATCATACCAAAATCATATAAAATTATTGTAAACATGGCATGAATACTTCATAAATTATAGATACGTTGGAGACGTATCAAGTAGCAATAGTAACTTAGCAAGAATAATATGTGGAAAACTCGTAGGCGCTGGATCGATGAACTCGTTGGATAATATTCGTCATGTAATAGTCATAACCTAGGGCGACACAGAACTAGCTCCAGTTCATAAATGTAATGTAGGCATGTATTCCGTAAATAGTCATACGTGCTTATGGAAAAGAACTTGCATGGCATATTTTGTCCTACCCTCCCGTGGCAGCGGGGTCCATAAGGAAACTAAGGGATACTAAGGCCTCCTTTTAATAGAGAACCAGAACAAAGCATTAAAACACGATGAAAACATGAACTCCTCAAACTACGGTCATCACCGGAAAGTATCCCGACTATTGTCACTCCGGGGTTTACGGATCATAACACGTAATAGGTGCGTATGACTAGCAAGATCGGATCAAGAACATAGATATAATGGTGATAACATAAACGGTTCAGACCTGAAATCGTGGCACTCGGGCCCTAGTGACAAGCATTAAGCATGGCAAAGTCAGAGCTACATCAATCTCAGAACATAGTGGATACTAGGGATCAAGCCCTAACAAAACTAACTCGATTACATGATGAATCTCATCCACTCCTCACCGGCCAGCAAGCCTACGAAGTAATTACTCACTCCCGGTGGGGAACATCATGGAATTGGCGATGGAGAAGGGTTGATGATGACGAAGACCAAAGATTCCCCTCTTCGGAGCCCCAAACGGGCTCTAGATCTGGCCTCCCGATGAAGAACAGGAGGTGGCGGCGGCTCCGTATCGTAAAACGTGATGAAACTTTCTCTCTGAATTTTTTCTCCAAAATTAGGATTTTATAGCGTTGGAATTAGGGTCGGTGGGGCCCCGAGGTGGGCACAACCCACCAGGGCATGCCTGGGGGGGCTGGCGCGTCCTGGTGTATTGTGCCCAGCTAGGGCTCCCCCTCCGGTGGTTCTTGGCTCCAGTATTTTTTATTCATTGTAAAATAAATCTCCAAAAAGTTTCATCCAGTTCCGTGAACTTTTATTTCAGCACAAAAACAACACCATGGTAGTTCTGCTAAAAACATCGTCAGTCCGGGTTAGTTTCATCCAAATCATGCAAATTAGAGTCCAAAACAAGGGCAAAAGTGTGAGGAAAAGTAGATACGACAGAGAGTATCACTCCTGCCCCGCTTTAATTCCTTTACCCAAATTTTAGTTGCTGCGTTATTTCAATCTTCGCCCTCCCTCCTCCACTACCGACCTTATAGTAAAATGTTAGTAGCTGTGGCATTTCAACCGTCGCCCTCCCTCGTCCGCAACCATCTTCACTCACCATTACTAAAATTTTCAGTAGTCGCGGCATATCCTCAAACACCACCCACCCCCTTCACAGTCCACACACACCGACCCCTTCTCCCCGCTCGAACCCTAGCCAGCAGTCGCCACCGCTCTCCACCACCAAACTCTGTCGTCTGCCTATCTGCCCATGACACCTAGCTAGATAAGTTCAGGTTACCCACTGATCCACATACCCTCGCCGCCCTGAGTTTTTCGATGACGCCTGCGATGTCCCTTCCCCCAGATCCCCATCCCCATCCCCTACTCTAGAGAGTCACAGCCTAAGCCCGACCGCATATCCCGGGGATCCCGAGGAGTGTATGGCCAAAAGGAGGTCTATCATGGCCTCTTCGCCTGACGATGGCGAGGTGGCCGCCGTTCATGCCGACCTGTCGATCCCAAAGGAAAACCTCGTTGTGGAAGCAGACAAGGACGTTGACTACGTTGCCATGCCAAAGGCTTCAAGTCAGCGGGCTCGCATATTCTTGCATCTCAGGACAGCCGACTATGACATCAAGCTCGTCGATAGAGATGGCTTCACGCGGGCTATGTCACAGGTTAAGTGGTCCATACCCAACGCCTCTGGTTCAACTGCCGCCGATCTCTTTGAAGGCGTCGCCGCTATCTGCTCTGCCTCATGGTAAAGGATTTGCGATCCTTGTACGCCATCGATTCCCTTTTTTCATTTCTGAAGGACACATTCTACGACGCTAGCTAGGGATCCTCACCTGCCAAGTCAGATCTCATCAACCATGAGCACTAGAAGAGCATCCACTACGGCTCTTCCAAGGGGAAACATCTCATGTGTGACATCAGGGAGCGTACCCCTGGGTTTGTGCTCCTCCAAGTGGAAGGAGCCCATCCATGACAAATGAGGCAATTAATATCCTATATGAGCAAATCTTACTTTTTCTAGATAGTCAACTCGTACTCATTGTTGTCGTGGCTTTTGCCATGCGATGTTTCAACTGTGCCGTATTTAATTATTCCAGTTATCCAAAAATGTAATGTTTAATAGGACTATCTGATGTTTAAGAATGAATTGACCGGTTCAATTTCACAAATGGCTATATTTGGTTGTTTATAGTGAGAAGACACCTTGTTTATCTGTATTTGGTTGTTAGGTTGGTTGCAGTGAGCATTTATCCAGTTTTCAAGTAGATGCTTTGCTTTTCTGTATTTGGTTGTTAGGTTGATTGCAGTGAGCATTTGTCCAGTTTTCAATGGCTATATTTGGTTGTTATAGTGAGCATATATGCCTTGTTTATTTCAGTTATTCACAATGTGATGTTCATTATGTGCAAGTATGAACTGTGTAGTTCAATTTCATCAACACATAAGTTTTAACGGCTATATTTGGTTCATGTTATGCCTGGTGTAGTTAACACGTGCTCTTTACTTTAGTTTTACACATTTATCTAGTGTGATGCATGGGCTACGTTCTATTCATTTTCAACAATACAAGTTTTAATTAAAACATTTGGTCGCTCTTACGCCTGTTGTAGTAAACATTCTCTCACATTTTTTTAATATGTAGCATGCTGAAACCAACACATTCAAGCTATCATTTGCACATGATGTTGTTTACCACAGCTATATTTGGTTGATGTTAAGGATGTTGTACTTATCATGCCTTTCCATGTACTTACACATGACAACAATGAGAGTGGCCGACATTTTCCACCGAGGGTTAGTTTCATCCCTCGGCTATATTACACCATTCTGCAATTGCATTCTATCTTCTAATGTTGACATATGTCCTTGGTATAGATCCACGCCTGGACCCGTTTTTATGTATGGGGCAATGAGATATTCATGAACCAACATCAAGTGAGGAAATTGATAAGGATTTTTTGGAAAAAGAGATGAAAGATGGCAATTAATCTATTTGTTTATGCTCTATCCAACACAACAATGAGCTATTAGATGGTAACTACGAACTCTGTAATCTTCTCTTTTTACTGCCGATAATGAGTTGTTAGACAACAATGTGTGAATCTTTTTCGTTTGTAGTCGTTGGCAAAGCAGTTTACTCAAGACTACAATGAGTATCGAGAAGTCATAATAAAGACAGCGAAGGATGGGCTGGCGACCATCACAAGGGGTTGGCCTAGAGTCGTGTGTGCGTCATGCAAGGCGGAGGGAACAATATGAGCATTCGGCTTCACCTTCTCGAGCAACCTGAATGCCTTTCGTCTCTCTCTCTTTACCTTGTTTAATACAAATGTGGTTCATCATTCTTTATTTGGTGCTTTCGTAGTTCGTCAATATATGTACATGTGAATCAAATTATGCATTCGTTTTTTAACCTATATTTGTAAACATGATTCAATATGAAATAATTGATTGCCTACTTTAAAATTCAAATTCTGTGAATTTTAAATGCATGGATGAAATCAGACATAAATTATGCTATGTAGGTCATTACACTGCACACATTTTGCGAAAACAAAACGTCTGTGATCAACGTCGAGATTAGACTGATTTCTGAGATAATGACGTGTCGATGAATCTCTACTGCACACACGATCAACCAAGAAAAAATGTGTGAGATTAATAGCAGCAACGCACATAGTTCCTTCTTATTAAATGTTTGCGATAGTCTCCTTATCACACACGCTTTGCAATCATGAACTGTTTATGATGTCGTGTGCATCATAAACGTTGGTCATGAAAGAACACGTGTGATAGGCCATCATCCGACATGGGTAGTACAGATGAATCGTTTGGGAAATTATATATATCGCAAGTCTTTTTCCACAGAGGAATGGGTGGGATAGATTAAAGATTCACATACAGTTCTATACTGACAACCATATGCACTCTTACATCCTATCACAAATGATATTGTAGAACTAAATGTTTGTGATAGACCACTTATGTACTCATTTCACGATCATTAATTGTTTATGATGCGGAGCGCATCGCAAATATTGCACCACGTAATAGCGCGTGCGAGGGTAATGCCATCCCACACGAGTAGCAAGGATGGAGCGTTTGGGAAATTTGATATATCGCAAAAGGTTGGGTGACGACGCATGTTTGGGATAGATGCGGGCATCACATATGCTTAGTTCTTCCAAGCGTATGCTTGCTTTCTCCCAATCACAGATGATTTCTGGGTCGTGTAGGATGGAACCCCCCCACCCCCTACCGCACACACACGCAAGTCGACGGTTGAAAACTCTGTCGTGGAAAGGGGCTAAAAACCGTTTGTATATGACGTCGCTGCACCAGTGGGTGGCCAACTTTGATGCCCAATGTATGTAATATGCTGCTCTATTGTTGTCTTTATTTGCACTGGTGGCGGCGACTTTTGATGCCCAATGAATGTAATCTGTGTAATACCGTAATAGGCTCGTGTAAGTTGCTTGCTTATAGTCATGTTTATTTATTTGTTTCTAGTCACTGCAGTTTTATTTCCTTGGTCTACTAATGACCGCAATAACCATGGGCCACATAGGGACCGTGGTAACCATGGGCGTCCTACGGGTCGTTGTGACCACATGCCTCATAGGGGTCGTGTCGTGGGCCACATCCAGACCACAATATGGGCCATAATCGGAGTGAAAATGGAATGGGCCATTAATGGGCCCATAACATAATGGGTCGTTAATAGGCCGAAATAAATCATAGGCGTAATATTATCGATAGACATAATGAGTCGTAAAAGGGCTCAAATAGAGGACGGGCAAGAAATAACCCAATGTATTGTCAGGCCACTAATGGGCCGAATGTAAGCACATAGTGAGTTTGGCCCAATAGAATAACAAGCCGCTAATGAACCGAAAGTAATTAAGGGTCGGAAATGAGCCCAAGTAGTTATGTGCCCTTAACAGACTAAAAGATGACATAGTCTGGAAAAGTCCCAATCAGATCATGGGCCGTTAAGGGGTCCAAAGCCATTTACTGTTTTTTATGGGCCAGAATCACCACAGGCCATTAAAGGGCCAAGAAATATAAAAGCCCTAATATGGGTCGTAAGACATCACGGGCCACACATGGTCCCAAAGTATTACCGGGCTGGAATCATATTGGACGGTCCACGTGAACCTAATGGGCTGAATTTAGATAGGCCACAACGGGCCGTGCGCACCCGGACCGTAAATGGGCTACATGCAAACATGCCGTTGATAATCTTTCAATGGGCATGCCTGCTAACTTTTGACCAAGTCAAGTGGGCCGGCATTCTTAACCTAAATAGGCCACTGTAGGGCCATGCCATGTCTCGACATTTCATAGAAGCATCTCATCATTGTACGGATAACACATGTCGCAACGCAAAGCTGACGCGTGTTTCCGTTGATGAATGCGAATTTGACACATGAAAAATCATCATGGTCGGGGCTATTAACGGGTATGACATTCAAAACCGGCACCCAATTGCTTAACGGCGACCCATTACGGAGGATGCCATGTGTTGGTTACCCTTAACGAAATCACTTCCATGATGTGCAATTTATCATCACGAAAGTGAACATTTCTGTGATGAGAAATGGATTATTGTCATGGAAGACTTCTACGACAACACATGTATGACTATCTTATTTCTGTCATAAAATCTTCACAGATGTATATACGTGACAGAAAACGTGACCTACTGTGAAAAAGGTGTATCATCGCGGTAGTGTTTATTTGGAGTGCCGAAATGGTCTCTCAGCTCTATCCAAGCCTTCGGGGTCCCTCCTATCACTAGGCTCCTGCCAGGCCACCTAGGCCCCGAGGCAGGCCTGCTGCTCAGCTTCACCTTGAGAGGCCACCCCTAGTTTATGACATCAGAAATCAGTAAGGATATTATCTAATAATACCCAAGCTTTAGTAACATTTCAATCCCCGGAAGCAAAATCTATTTCGAACTTACAATGATCATTTAGTCCTTCAAAAAAGAAATGTAGCACAAACCAAGCAGGTAAATTATGATGGGGACAATCATCGAGTCAATTACGGTACCTCAGGTACGCCTTAACAAGGCTCGCACATGGTTTTGATTAAAATTGATAACCATGCACCTTGATTTCTTTTGTGGATAAAAGTAAGCTAAGAACGCGCCACAAAACATTCCCCAATTGTCAAAGGTACCCGCGGGAGGAGTGTATAACCATGCTTTCTATTTGGGAGTTAGTGTCTGGCCAAATAGTTTTAATTTTGTTTACTCATAAGTTAAAGAATTTAATTGAAATGTCCTCCACATTTCATCAAAAAGATACACATGTTGGTAAGTGTAAGAGCACATTTATCCATGTGTGGTTTTGGTAATTGATGACAATCCCTATGGACTAATGGTCGCCTTGAGTTATATTCGAAGGATTTGTCCATAGGCACTTCTTGAAGTACATGTGTTGGTTTCAAGGAGTTTATATGGTGACCAAGGTGGTATGTAAGGTCTTATCCAAAGATTGGTCATGTGAGAGTTGATCTCATTGCAAGCATGTCTTGAAGAAGAAGATTGTGTGAACATTCATGTTTACCTTCAAGACATCATCTTTGTGAAGAGAGAAGATAAGACACAAGGTTGATCAAGATTAAGGCAAAGAATGATTCAAGTTGATCAACACACAAAGCGTAGAAGATGTACCAAGTGGGATCAAGTGATCCCATGGTATGGTAAGCATTGTCCATTACGCTTTGTGTACTAACCCATGGTCTACATGAGAGTTCATTGTGGGGTTAGGTATATTTCCATGGGATTGCGTCAAGAGGAAAATCTCATACAACCCATGGAGGATGACATCAAGTGGTGATCGTCATCAAGGTTGCGGTGTGCAAGTTCAAGTGAAGCATCACGGAGAGATCATGCTTGAAGCTTGCCGTCCATTGTGGTGACAATGGACTTGTGAAGATGTGCCAAAGAGTGGCTCACCCATAGTGGAGTATGGGGGAGCAATTAACTAGTCTTCATCGAGCCAACGCAATCAAGAAAGGTGGTCCATCTTGAGAAGGACAAGATCGTCATCATCTAGCTCAAGTGGACTATGCGCAAGGCAAAGGTTTGACCTTGATAGGGTTTTCTATTTTACCGGTCTCATGGTGGTAGTTGGGAGACCGGGTTATAGGATCGATAGCCGTACTATCAAGGGGGGCTCTCAAGTGAGTAGCTTGATCGTATCGTTCGTTGAGAGCTCAAACCATTGCATTCTTGGCATCATCATCTTTCTTGGTTCTTGGTTGGTTTTTTCTCTTTGTGGGTTTTAGAGCTTATGGTCATCTTCATGACAAGCTCGAGTTCAACGAAAACGGAGTACATATGCATCTTCTATGTTGTTTTCGATGTTGGAGTTTTTGCCGGTTCTTCATTCATAGAGGTTTCACATCTCTATATCATTGGCATTTTCATACTGCCACATCGCTGTTTGGATAGTACTTGTCGCGTGCTATCCAACAAGCTTGAGTTTGCCCAATTCGGAGCTCGTATGCGAAAGTTATGGCAGTTTCAGTACCAGAGTTGTTTTTCTCTAAACAGGCGGTAGTACCGCTCGGTACCACGGTAGTACCGCTTGGGCGGTACTTCCGCTATGTACTACCGCTCTACTTCCGCTTATAATTTGTTCTCTGGTCTGGGTGGTTTTCTGGACGGTAGTAGTGGGCGGTAGTACCGCCCGCGCGGTACTACCGCTCTCTAGTACCACTGCTACTACCGCTTATTTCTGGGGTCTGGCGTCTTACTGCATCCCAACGGAAGTACCGCTGGGTAGGGCGGTAGTACCACTCCGGTGGAACTACTACCTCGAGTTTTCTGCCATTTTGCACGTTTTCCCTAAAACTACCGCGCGGGCGGTAGTACCGCTCAGCCGAGCGGTAGTACCGCTTGTGCACGACCTGTGCACATAACGGTTGGATTTGGGGAGGCCTATAAAAGGGGGTCTTCTTCCCCATTGCTCCCTAACATTTGAGCTTGTGTTCTTCCCCCATTGTTGACCTTCTTTGAGCTTGCTAACTCTCAATCCCTCCAATGCTTCTTGCTAGTTCTTGAGGGAAAAGAGAGAGGAGATCTAGATCCACATTTCCACCAATCACTTTCTCCTCTAAGTGAGGGGAACCCCTTGGATCTAGATCTTGGAGTTCTTCGTGTTCTTCTTCGTTCTTCCTCTCATTTCCTCCATAACATTTGTTGTTGTGGTGGGATTTGGGAGAGAAGGACTTGGGCACTCCGTGTACCCTTGCCATTGCATTTGGTGCATAGGTTTGAGTTCTCCACGATGATACGTGGAAGTGAGAAGTTGAGAAGCTTATTACTCTTGGGTGTTTGAGCACCCTAGAGCTTGTTCCTCTTGGGTGCCTTGGCGCCCTAGACGGTTGGTGGTGTCTCGGAGCTCAATCATTGTGGTGTAAAGCTCCGGGCAAGCGTCAGGGTCTCCAATTAGGTTGTGGAGATTGCCCCGAGCAATTTGTACGGGTACTGGTGAACCGCCCCCAAGGGTTGCCAAAGTGTACGGGTACCGGTGACCGCCCCCAAGGGTTGCCATCTGTACGGGTTCGATGACCGCCCTCAAGGGTCCCTTAGTGGAATCACGGCATCTTGCATTGTGCGAGGGCGGGAGGAGATTACGGTGGCCCTAGTGGCTTCTTGGGGAGCATTGTGCCTCCACACCGCTCCGAACGGAGATTAGCATCCGCAAGGGTGTGAACTTCGGGATATATCATCGTCTCCACGTGCCTCGGTTATCTCTTACCCGAGCCCTTTACTTATGCACTTTACTTTGTGATAGCCATATTGTTTCTTGTTATATATCTTGCTATCACTTAGTTGTTTATCTTGCTTAGCATAAGTTGTTGGTGCACATAGGTGAGCCTAGTTGTTTTAGGTTTTGTGCTTGACATATTAAACGTTAGTTTTATTCCGCATTTGTTCAAGCCTAAACCGTAATTATTTTAAAGCGCCTATTCACCCCCCCCCCCTCCTCTAGGCGACATCCACGTCCTTTCAGTACGGATCCTTTGTACCGTCAGCTGTGAATTGTAGTAGTCTGACTAAGCTCGAACTAACTTCATAAGTTTCGCCATTAGGTCTAGCGTCTAAAGATGTGAAGATTTCTTTGATAGGAAGTCCTGGGAGCTTTATTGCACCGATTTGATAGAGAGTTCAAACTCGGACATGGTTGCTTAGAACATGTAAAGTAACTTGGTATACAAAATAAACCAAAACTTAAAACAAAGATCAAGATGCTAAACTCCCCTGCAATGGCACTAGAAAAAACCATGATGTCGTGCAAGTGCACATGGTTTAGTTGTACCATTTTTGAAGTAAAAGTATCGATCCTACAAGAAGCACAAGAAATGATCTTTGGGATGTGCCCGCGAGTTAATTGTGGTCCAAAGCAAAAGCGGCTGGGGAAGTCCTTCGTGTCCATAAATGCAAATCATGAGGAATAGTTAACATAAACATTGTAAATGGGAATCCCCGAGAATTAGGGGATTTACTCGAACATGGGGACAACAAACATCATCAAGGCGTTCATGGCAATAATAGTGAATGATTAATGTAACCCACGAATGAATCAAACACTAGGGTTGGCTATTACAAAGAGATGAATTGGGTGTTGGTGAATATGTGGATGATGATGGTGATGATGATAATGAAATTGTTGTCGAAGTCGCCTTGATCGAGGTCATGGCATGGCGACGCCCTTCTGATCTGGAGGTGAGGTTTTCTGGTTTTTGAGCATGGTTCTGGTCTCTCTGTTCTTCCACTCTGAAATCCGACCATACGGGGTTTAAGTCGTAAACTAGGGTAGGCGGCGCCACATGGTACGACCGCGTAAAATCGTGTCGCATGTTGTCTTCTCCTCTGGAGAGGTGCGCACAACCAGTTTTCATCCAAATTGATTGTGGCTTCGTAAGGTAGGTTATTATCACGTCCATTGACGTGATTTCTACCAATAAATGGTTGTTTTTCACTCAATGCTCTGAATATACTTCCCCGTTAGGATCCTAGTGAAATCAAGCAAAAAGGGTGCGCGGTAAAATTCTAAAATTCATAAAACTACGATGCGAAACATAAGGTAGAAGTGATGCAAAATTGGAATCATCAACTGCTCATAAATAAATATCTACCTTCTAAAACACTCTCTGAGGTTCAGGCCAAACCTATTGATTCTCCTTTCTGGAAAGGTATCATGGTCAATGAAGATTGTTTTTTACAATGGGACATTTGTTGTAGGCAATGCCTTTACTAGGCCCCGAGAAGATGTATGATTTGGTGATACGCTACTAGCCCTGCAATACCCGTGTCTTTTGTATATGTCTTCAAGGGTCTTTATAGTCAAATCCTTGTATATGGCCCTCATATATATAGCCAACCTTTCCACCGCAAGTATATTTATAAAATGAATGTTCTATTGAAAATAAAAATGTCCATGTTGTATTTGGACCCGCATATCATCCTAACAAAAGATAGACTGAAAAAAAAGAAATTAAGAAGGATGTACTAAGTCTTGTTACTGTGGTAACGAGGAGCCGATTCAACACTATTTCTTCATCGCCCACATGCCAAGCAATTGCCGCAATCTGTCCATATATCTTTTTCAGGGAGGAGGACCCGACACCTACGACCTTTTCATTGGGGTGCGAACAATGGAAGATGGTCGCTCAGAAATTATCCAATCGATTTGGTTGGCGGCCTACTACTAGAATTAGTGATGCATGTAGCTCATTTTCCTAAAAAAAAACCATTGCCTTTAGGCAGCAATATGTGGCCTTTTTTTTGTTTGAACTTTATTGAACTCAAATGCTGAACTTTGTAATAACTGATAAATGGTTGTGTCCATCAAGACGAGGACAGTCCCCTCATTTTGAATTTAGAAATCCTATACCTACAGAAAATTCATACAAATTCGTTTTTTTCAAAAGGTATGGTTTGTTGTCAGACTAAGACTTAATCGAGTCTCAGCCAAGTGACATCGTATATAAGAAGAAGAAGAAAACTAAAAAGAAAAAATTGCACAGATCTTCATGCAAAATCAAATGAATATAGCATGGGCTGAGACATAGTCTGAGTCAACGGAGACCTAGCAAAACTATTTTCGAAATAAAAGGATATACGGTTTGCAAACAATTGCTAGGCGCATGCAGAAATCGTTTGTTGGAAGCTATCTTATTCTCATGAGGACTTGAGTGATACACGAAATGCCTACGTACACCAAGGAAACAACTGAAAATTAAGCAAAACGAACGTTACGACGCACTCGAAGTCGATTATAATCGAATATTACTGGCACTACGAGGCAGTGAGGCTAAGCTATGAGCCTACGAACAAGCTAATTAAATGGGACAATTAAATGTGTTGAAGAGCAACGGCAAGTATATGCCTTCGTAGCAGCCGGCTGCAGTAGATCCCCCTCCTCCCCCAACGATGCTTCCCGTGTCGTAGCACTCGAACGGTATCCCGGCCAGGCAAGACGGCAGAGGTGGCAGAGATGGCGGTGCCACGTTAGCCATCGTCGTCATGGTAGTCGTGTGCCCGTGTTCGCCGTCCGAGTTCGAGTCCGCGCCGCCGCCGTTCTTGGAGGACGAGGCCTCCGTCGTGCAGCTTCCAGCGGCAAGCTTGCGTTTCTTCTTCTTCTTGTGGTAGGAGATGCCGCGCGCCCTAGACTGCGCATCGCGGACGTCACGCAGGTATAGCCGGACGGCGCGTGCGGCGAAGGGGTTGCAACTGGCATCGTGCTGCTGCTGCGGCAGCACGCTGCCGCTGCGGCTGTGGCGCTCTTCAAAGGCGGCGCGTAGGCGGCCGACAAGCGCGTCGAGGCTGCCCCACGCCTGGCGGAGCGGGCACTGGCACGGCGCCGTCGCCGTTATCGCGCGTACGCCGTAGGCCGGGCAGTGCGGAGCGTGGACGCGGGTTTTCCCGAAGCGGTCGAGATAGCGGAGGAACTCGAGTACGTGGGCACCGCTGCACCGGCGCAGCACGAGCGGTGGACGGTGCGCCGCCAGGTACCGCACGAACGTCTGCCAGTCACGCCGTTTCTGCGATTCGTACCTGCTCGGCCTCCTCGCCGCCGCCGCCGGCGAGGCGCCAGGACCCCCGCCGGTCGCTGACATAACCACACCAGAGGTCCAGAACAGATGAGTAGATCACAGTAGAGTACCAGTACTCCACTGCACCGACTGATGAGACTTGAGATGAGAAAGGTTGATCGATTGAATAGCGTGTATATATAGAGGGGACACCAACCGAAGTTATTGATGGTGGCTGAGACGAACAGAGGACTATATGCATACTCGACGGCCGGCCGGGGACGGCGACATAGTGCAGGTGGTAGTAGGGGCTCGGACGTGTGCTGTGCTGCCTCTGGTGTATGATGAAGTCATCTTGTGGAGGCCCGGGCGAGGCAGGGGGGCCGGCCGCACGCGTATGTAGGGACCGTCTGCAGATCAGTGCAGAGTGCAGAAGGGAGGAGACTCGCTCGATCGATAGAAGGAGGTCGTGTCAGGCTAGTGATTGATTCACAACACGACGCATGCATATTAGCTGCGTGGTCTCCATTCTACTTCTGGCCTGGTCTAACTAGACTAGCTACGAGGGTGACAGTCGTCGTCGTCTGACTCGAGATGCATCATGCATGGCATAGCACATAAAAGTGTCCTTGCATGGCTGCCAATGGAGCTCTGAGTCGACGGCATGCATGGCCGGGCATGCATGCACTCGATTGGTCTCTTGCCAAAGTTGCAGATTGCTAGCTCTCAGCATGCATGCATGCATGTGGTAGGAGGCCCTGCCTAGCTTTGCATGCATCCGCGTCACTCTCAGACTATCAACGGTATCATTTTTTTCTAAATGTTGGTAGGCAAAGAGGGTAAAACAGAGGGAAGACCCAGGCTGATCATGTACCAATTAATAACAGTACAGAAAATTAGGAAAAGGAAAAACTCTCAAAATAGGCTTTAATCCCTTTTTATAGATAAAACAACGGGTCCATACAACCCACATTCAGTTCTAAACCATACTCGACGGCTGGGGCAGCAGCACAATCATGCCCAAAGAAAGAAGAAAAGAAATGAGAAAAAAGCCACCTAGTGTTGCCACCATGCGGCCCTACGGATATGATAGTTGACGCGCAGTAGTCTGAAGCGCGTCCAGCATGCTGCCAAGTCGATACCGATCTCGTTGCCTACAGAACGGGTGCGAATGTTGCAGAAAAAGCAAGGAATTTGAAGGAGTCAGACGCCTGCCTCGGGAATATCCGCTCAATAACCATTTTATTGCGTGTCGTCCAGAGGGTCCGACATTGCCGCATAGATCAGCCAAAACAAGCGGCGACGTCACTCAGGTTGATTGGCCCTGGTTTGGAGAAACTCTGTGAGGTCCTGGGCCTCCCAGTCGTGCCCAAGAGCCTCACGTATGAAAGCCCATAGGACCCGTGTCACCATGCAGGGGAATATGATATGGATCCCATTCTCCGGCACCGAGCATAAGGGGCGCAGTCCATCACCGGGTCCGTGTCGCTTAAGCACCTCCGTCCCCGAGGGGATGCGATCTCGAAGGAGTTGCCACACAAAAAAAATAATCTTCAGGGGCAGAGGGGCTTTCCACAAAGGCAAGAGCAAAGGAATGGTAGGGGGACGCTATAGTGACTGGTATGCGGAGCTGACTGAGAACTCACCAGACGGTGATAGCCGCCAGGCCACGGTGTCCGTATATTCCGTCAACACCGACAGTAAGGCGGCCCTTAGTCGGTTCCATTCCGCAGTTTCCGCCGGCAAAAACGAACGCCTTAACTGGACATCCCATTGCCCAAACAGGAGGGCCGGAGAAACTAGAAGGGACGGGTCTGTGCAGATGGAGAACAGAACGGGGAACCCCACCCTTAGTGGCTTGTCCCCAACCCATGGGTCTAACCAAAATTGGGTCCCGTCCCCATTACATATAGAGAAGGAAATTCCTAGTCGAATTTCCTTCTTGATCTTTTGGATCGTACGCCAGAACCAGGACCCATCCGAGTAGGAGCAAGCAAGGAGCGGCTCACCCCTGAGGTATTTTTCCTGAAGGAGCTGGAGCCACAAGCCTCCGTCGCCATGCAAGATCCGGCAGACCCAACGTAGTATGAGCGCGATGTTCATCCGACAGGAGGCCGTAATCTGGAGGCCTCCGCGGTCCTTGGGCAAGCAGATGTCTGCCCACTTGACCATGTGATACTTCTGGGGACCATCAGATGCCTGCCAGATAAACCTAGCGAGCTCCTTATCGAACGAGCTATGGACGCCCTCCGGTAGGATATACAACCCCATCATATACATGAGGAGGCTTGCAAGGTTGGAACTAATGAGGACAGTTTTACTTCCCTTAGAAGTAAACTGTCCTTGCCACGGTTCGGCCCATGATGCCACGCGGCCGGCCAACAGATCGAATCCACTCATCAGAATCTTTGAATTGGTCAAAAGCACCCCCAAGTACATGATGAGGAACGATGATAGCTTGCAGTTTATGTTATCTGCAATCCGTTGTTGTTCTTCCAACGGGAATCCAAGAACGATAACCTCACTCTTGTAAAATTAATCTATAGTCCCGACATCGCCTCGAAGCACAGGAGGAGGAACTTCAGATTTACTATGTCAAGGTCCGACCCCTCCACTATAATCATGGTGTCGTCAAGATATTGGAGGTGGGTGACCCCTCCTCCAGGGATTAAGTGGACAACAATCCCTGTAAGGTGGCCGTCCATCCTTGCTTTTTCCAAGATACCAGCCAAGGCATCAATGTCGAGGTTGAAAAGTAACGGGGAAATTGGGCCCCCCTGCTTCAAGCCCACCGGGGTTGTAAAGAAAGGTCCCACCTCTTCGTTAATGTTAATGGTCGTCCTACTAGACTAGACAGTTTGCATAATCTAGGAGTACCATTTCCCGTCAAAGTCCCAACGCTGGAGCACCAACCACAAGAAGGACCAATCCAGTGGGTCATATGCCTTCTAGAAATCCAACTTCAGGAACATGCCCGTATGGCCACGCGAATATACCTCATGTGCGATCTCGTGAAGGGCTAGGATCCCATCATGGATCCATCGCCCCTTCAGAAATGCAGTCTGGAGGGGGTGATCTAGTCTCTCCGATACAGGGGCTAGTCTAGTTGCACACACTTTTGAGAAGATGCGCTCGAGAACATTATTCACCGTGATGGGTCTAAAGTGTCTAATATTCGTCGCCCCAACTATTTTGGGGATCAGGAATCACACAAAAGTTTATTCGGGACATGTCAAACGTTCCGATGTAAAATTCGTGGAACATCGGCATGATCATCGGCTTCAGGACCTGCCAGAATTTCTGGAAGAAGGTCACCGGTAGGCCGTCGGGACCCGGGGCCAACCCCGCCTTCATAGAGGCGATAGCCCTGCCCACCTCCTCCGACGAGAATGGGACACTAGTAGGAAATAGCTTATAGATAGAACATTACTAGTAGCGAGGGATAAAAGCCCTACGCTACTGTTAATTAGTAGTAGCGCTGGGCCAAAATAGGCGCTACTGGTAATATATAGAAGTAGCGCTTGGCTTTGCACCCAACGCTACTAATAGGTGAGCCACACCATACGCCCACGGGCTGGCCATAGTAGCAGCACTAGTCTCACTCCAGCGCACCTGCTAATACCGTTAATAGTAGCGGTGGACAAGGGCCGGCGCTACTACTGTGGCCAGCCCAGGCCCACCTCTCTTGCCCCACTTAGCAGTAGCGTTGTTTCTCGCACCGCACTGCCGCTAAATCCTACCTTATCCAGTATCATCTTCCCCGCGCCGGCCCCCTCACTTTCCTCACTTCCCCCTCCTCGCTCTCTTCCTCTCCACTCTCTCCCCCGCGTTGTCCCTCCCCCATCCTGGCTGGCCCTCCCTCGCGCGTCCGCCCTCCCTCGTCCCGGCCCTTCCCACGCGGCCGCCCTCCCCAACCCGGCCCTCCCCGCACTGTCGCCCTCCTCCGTCCAGGCCCTCCCCGCGCGGCCGCCCTTCCCCATGGCCGCAAGGCCCCGCTGCCTCTCTCCGTCATCCTCGACCCCCTCCGCTTTTCCAAATCCCCTCCGCCGCAGGTAGCCTCCGTCCTCTACCTCTCTTCTTCTTCGTTTTAATTTCTTGGGTTCATATGGTAGATAGTTAATTATTGGATGATAATGGCAGCAAAGATTAGTATTTTGTAGGCTAGATTGTTTTAGGCTATATTTAGGGTAGACATATTACTAAGAACAAAGGGTAGACATCCAGCAAAGTATGCACACTAGAAGTATACATGAAGATGACCAACATTTACATGCAAAGTTTCTATGAGATCATTTCAATGTTGATACTTTGTACTATTTGGACATGTGTAGGTGTATGGACATGAACTTGAGGTGTTTTGTATGTGTTGCCAAAGGTGGCCACATATGTCTCTTTCTGTTGCAGGGAAACTCCGAGTGGCCTATTTTGTGCTGGAATGTTGGTTTATTTCCATTCCGGCAAATTTCAGGCGCTCGATATGTCCTATTTTTAACAAAGGTCATGCCGAAATTTTTGCATGACTTTTGCTATAAATAGGAAATATCGAGTGCCCGTGATTTGCCGGAACATAAATTAAACGACATTCCGACAAAACATAGGCCTTTTTTTATGTCATTACTCCATGAATGTAATGTTAATTGACTGATGATTATTAGGGTTGACTTTCAGTCTGTCGTAGCTCCTTGTGTGACTTTTAGTCTCTTCTTGATGGAGGAATCCCGACAATTGTCATGGGGGTCGCTTCCTCTTCCTCTTCTCATGATATATACCTTGGTATAATGCATGAGAGAGGGAAAGGAAGGGACCATCACCGACGATCGAAATATCAGAGGAAGAATCCCGACTGTTGTCGTGGGGGGCGCTTCCTCCCTCTTCCCAGTGTGCTACACATTTTGGTAATGCACGCGGGGACGAATGGAGGAGCGGCAAGCACCGACGATCGTAATATTATTGTGAGGGAGTGTCCACCACATATATACATCACCATATCAGTGTGGCCCACCATATACACCATGAGATATGAGAGTTTTTCAACGAAGCCTCGATAGACCGAAAGTCAACCCGTGCTGAATAGTAATTTGTGTGCCGAGCTCCTGGTATAATTGCCTTAGATTTTTTTAGTCTTTGAATCATGAACACAGGAAATGTCTCACGATGATGGGATCCCTGAGTGCATTTACTACACCGATGACATGGGTATGTGTGACTGTTATCCTCGCTTAGACAATGGTAGATCACCCATATTTTGGTTGTTCCACTTGGAGAGCACTATGCAAGGCCTACAGGTTTCGGGAGGGCATGCAAATAACCTTCGATCTTGGTCATGAAGATGATCGTGAAAATAATATCGAAATTCGGGTGCATATGGATCACATAATTCCAGTTTTACCTCCATGTGAGTTTGTCAACAAATTTGTCAAGTAATTTATATTGTTTATTGAAAAATATTTGGTACTCATCTCGATTAAACTTGTTTATTTTTAACTGTTAGCTTATTTCTCTTCTCCAAAAAATACACGGCGGATAGTAGACCGGACCTACTATAGTTATGGCTTCGAGCTAACTTGGTTGGAGAAAAATCATCTGATCTCATTTATTAATGATGTTGAGCATTTGAAGACCATTTACCTAATTGGCGACAGTTATACTGGTTACAGTTATTTAACTAGTATGATAAAAATTAGTTAGTATTGGTAACTTGTGATATGCTAGATGATGAGTTATGATAATATGATGATGAGTTATGATAATGATGAGTTGTTATATCATTCGGTGAAAAAACATGGGTTAGATTATAGTTGATGGGTCCAATTAACCAAGTTAAATTAGTAGGATGATATGATGTTGGGATGGCACACAAGTGTGCCTATCATTCGGCACTTGTCTGCCCAACATCATATCGTTCTACTAATCCAACTTGGTTAATATGATACATCGAATGTAATCTAATCGGTGTTTTATTCACTACTTCTTCGTTCCTGCCGTATAAAAACATGTATAACAATGTACAAATAAAAAAACAATAAAAATACATAGTAGTGGTGCTGGACAGAAACCGGCGCTGCTGCTACTTAGCAGTAGCGCTTGTGAAACAGGCGCTACTGCTATCACCATTAGTAGTAGCGCGGCCCGTGAACATGCTTCTGCTAAATATTAGTTGTAGCACCTTAGTAGTAGCGCGGGTCACCATGCTACTGGTAGGCCAAAAACCTGCGCTACTGGTAAGGTTTTCCCTAGTAGTGGGAGGGTTAGCTTCGCATTGTCGATGTCCGAGACTCTGTTCTCCATCGACCAAAAATCATCAGCCAACGAAACCCCGTCACGGGGTGCCGCCAAGAAGAGCTCCTTGTAAAAGGAGTAAATGCGGGCCTTAATCTTGTCTGGGTGTTCCAGGAGGTTGTGCCCCTCCCTGAGACACAGGATAGTGCATTTCCATCGGCGTCCATTGGCAATCGCCTGGAAGTATGCGGTATTAGCATCACCCTAGAGGAGCCATTTCTTCCCTCCTTGGCGTTGCCAAATATAATTCTTCGCCCTTGAATATCTCCATCAACGAGGATTCAAGGGCGTCTCACCTAAGGCAATCATAGACCAAGAGGCCAGACGAGTCGGCCTCTGCATGAAGTGCCTTAATCTGGATCATCAGGGCCTCTTTACGCGCTCTAATGTCCGCGCCCAGGTTGGCCCCTACCCCGGCAGGAGCTGTCGGGCGAGCTTAGTGCAGTGGTGCTAGATGTCTATAGCATAATACGACAGAGGCGGGGATGCCGCGACTTCTACCCAATGGTCCCGCACCATCTCAAAGAACCCTGGTTGTAGCAACCATGCGGTTTCAAAGTAAAACCACCTCGTTCTCAGGGGTGCATCGTCTCCTGAGGAGAAAAGCAAGGGGACATGGTCAGACCCAATCCGTGTGACTTCTCGAAGCGAGCAGAACGGAAACATGACCTCCCACTGAACCGACAGTAGGACCCTATCCAGCACACTCAAAATAGGGTATGCTTTCTTACTAGTCCACGTGATTCTAGCCCCTACGCGGGCTATCTCCCATAGGGCCAGGTCAGCTATGTAGTCATTCAACATGCGCATACGCAACCGGTCCACATTGAGGGAGCTCTTATCAGCATCGTGCCAAATAAGGTTGAAATATCCGACCACCACTACAGGTGTACTGCAGCATTTGACTTTATCCTTGAGCTCGACCAAGAACTCCACAGACCTCCCGTGGTCAACCGGGCCATAGACGATGATCACCTTCCATCTAAGGTTCATAAGTCGGTCAGCGATGGGCATACTAAGGAAGAATTCCTCTCGGTCCATGTCCTCGACCGAGAAAGCTTCCTCCCTGACCCCTAGCAGGATGCCCCCAGAGAGGCCAACTATGGGCAACCAATGCCCAGGCAAACGGGTGCCGGGAGAGCCCGTGGAGCTCCTGGATAGAGAAGTCCTGATGAATTGTCTCCTTCAAACCAACTATATCGATCCCCTATTTTCTTATGTACTCGATCAATTAACGCTTCCGGCCTAGGTGCCCGAAGCCCCGTATGTTCCAGCATAGGAGCTTCATGATGGAACCATCATCGTCGGACTACTAGGCCCCTTGGGTGGGGCCGAGCTAGCTCGGTTGCTATCCGCGGGCCGGGGGATCTGCCTGGTCAGACGCCCGCGGTGCCCCTTCCTAGCAGGGGCATCCACAACGTCGGTGTTCCGGGCTGGAAGGCCGACAGTAGCACCACGCACCACCGCCTGCTGCTCAGTGGGATGGAGGCATGTGGGAGGTTCGCCCCGCAGCACCCTTCCTGTTGAAGGACCGCCACAGACATCAGACACCGCACCCAGGTAGCCAGGCCCGCCCACAACCCCGGGCACTCTATGCTCAGAGTCGTCGGGGGCAGGGGTCACCTCAGACACACTATACCCAGGGAAGGTGGAGGTTGAGGCGTCATCGGCCCGTTGCTCAGCTCAAGCTCGGGCCTCTGCCAGCACCCCGTCTAAACACTCCTTGGCACAAATAGCCGAAATTTGCTCAAGGCGAGGACCCTTCTTGCCCCAAAAAACAATGTCGCAGTTTGCTGCCACATTCCCTAGGTGCACAAGCGAAACTGACCCAAGCATCGCAAACCGAGATCCAAAACAAGATGGACTAGGGGAGGGAGGCATCGTACCTGAAGTGAGATCACGAGCCGCCGCACGCATGGTCGCCTTCTGCAAAATGGTCGAGACCCGACCGTCCGACAGCATTCGAGAGCTGTAGAGCCAAGTGCTCTGTCTGGACGCCACCAACGGGGAGGGTACTGGTCGGGGCCAGCCACGGGAGAGGCGGTGTCGACCATGAACAACCCCATACTCGATGGTGGGGGCGTGGCGGGAACCAATGTCGGGGACCCCAAGGCTGGAGCAGGTGGGGTTCCATGCGAGCGGGTGTAGAAGACCGCCCCTGGTGAGCGCGGAGAGGACAGAGGACACACATCCATCCTCGGGCTCCTGGAGTGTGCCTCCAGCGCATGCGAATGCGAGAAGGCTAGGGTATCGGTCGGGGCAGACGCCCCCATGACCGCTGATGGTCCGAGGAGGTGTGTGACCGTCACAGGAGGGTATTCACCAACCCCCGAGCCAGAAGAGCTGCCATCGGATGGTCCCGAGCCCCCTCCGGCCCCGCCGATCTCAAGAGGAGGTCCAGCTGCCATCCTCGCATCAAGGTTGATCTCGTAGGTGAGGCGAACCCCCTTGGTCCTACCAAAGTAGAAGACCAGAGAGAGGCCATCGACGCCTGCCAGGGACTGGCACGGGATCTCAGCACGCGTCGGCCCGTCACCATCCAAGGTGTCCATGTCGACCATCAGAAGCTTGCCCACCGACTCCGACACCGCCTTGAGGATGTGGTCACACTTGCCCCTTGAAGGGAGGCCAAAGATGAAGACCCACACCTACTTGAGGGGGGGGGGGAGAGGGTCTGGCTTCGCCTCGGCCTTCTTGATGGAGATCATGAACTTGTTGATGGGACACTTGACAGCATCACGGGTGCAGACATTGAGCATCCCCGCTGAGGGGAAGGGCACAAGGAAGACCATCGGGGCCGTCTCCTTGACCACCCAAGAGAAGGTGCTCCCACGGTAGTCGCCAATGTATGAGTATAGCTCTGCTCGAATGACCTCGGCGGTAAACACCACTGAAGGGGGCGGCTCATGACCGGGGACGAGGTTGATCATACCGAGGTTATGACTGACGGGCCGGTCCTCCAGGGTCACGTCCACAAAGTAAAACCCCCCTCCGGCACCCCATACCCCAAGCCTCGCACTCCGAGCGGATGTGTGATACGTCTCCAATGTATCTATAATTTTTGATTGTTCCATGCTATTATATTATCGGTTTTGGATGTTTTATATGCATTAATATGCTATTTTATATTAATTTTGGGACTAACCTATTAACCTAGAGCCCAGTGCCAGTTTCTGTTTTTTCCTTGTTTTTGAGTTTTACAGAAAAGGAATATCAAACGGAGTCCAAACGGAATAAAAACTTATGATGATTTTTTTTGGACCAGAAGAAGCCTACAGGGCATTGGAGTTGGCCCAGAAGAGCCACGAGGCCACCACAAGCCTAGGGGGCGCCCCCCCCTAGGGCGCCCCCCCTGGCTTGTCGCCGCCTCGTGGATCCCCCTGACGTGATTCCAATGCCAAATATTTTTATAAATACAGAAACCCCTAGAAAGAAACCTAGATCAGGAGTTCCGCCGCCGCAAGCCTCTGTAGCCACGAAAAACCAATTGGGAGCCCGTTCCGGCACCCTGCCGCAGGGGGAAATCATCATCGGAGGCCATCTTCATCATCCCGGCGGTCTCCATGACGAGGAGGGAGTAGTTCACCCTCGGGGCTGAGGGTATGTACCAGTAGCTATGTGTTTGATCTCTCTCTCTCTCGTGTTCTTGAGATGACACGATCTTGATGTACCGCGAGCTTTATTAATATAGATGAATCATATGGAGTTTTCCCCTCTCTATCTTCTTGTGATGAATTGAGTTTTCCCTTTGAAGTTTTCTTATCGGATTGAGTCTTTAATAATTTGAGAACACTTGATGTATGTCTTGCAATGGGATATCCGTGGTGAGAATGGGATGTTCTATTGATCCACTTGATGTATGTTTTGGTGATCAACTTGCGGGTTCCGTGACCTTGGGAATCTATGCATAGGGGTTGGCACACGTTTTCGTCTTGACTCTCCGGTAGAAACTTTGGGGCACTCTTTGAAGTTCTTTGTGTTGGATTGAACATGATGAATCTGAAATTGTGTGATGCATATCGTATAATCATGCCCATGGGTACTCGTGGTGACATTGGAGTATCTAGGTGACATTAGGGTTTTGGTTGATGTGTATCTTAAGGTGTTATTTTAGTACGAACTCTAGGGCTGTTCGTGACACTTATAGGGATAGCTCATAAGATTGACCGAAAAAGATAACTTTGAGGTGGTTTCGTACCCTACAATAATTTCTTCGTTTGTTCTCCGCTATTTGTGACTTTGGAGTGAACTTTTTGTCGCACGTGAGGGATTTACATATGATTCAACTATGTCAGTATTGTTGAGAGAACTTGCACTAGTGAAAGTATGAACCCTAGGCCTTGTTTCTAAGCATTGCAATACCATTTGTGCTCACTTTTGTTACTTGCTACCTTGTTGTTTTTATATTTTCAGATTATAAAAGCCTATATCTACCATCCATATTACACTTGTATCACCATCTCTTGGCTGAACTAGTGCACCTATACAATTTACCATTGTATTGGGTGTGTTGGGGACACAAGAGACTCTTTGTTATTTGGTTGCAGGGTTGTTTGAGAGAGACCATCTTCATCCTACGCCTCCCACGGATTGATAAACCTTAGGTCATCCACTTGAGGGAAATTTTCTACTGTCCTACAAAACTCTGCGCTTGGAGGCCCAACACGAGTCTACAAGAAGAAGGTTGCGTAGTAGACATCAAGCTCTTTTCTGGCACCGTTGCCGGGGAGGTGAGTGCTTGAAGGTATATCTTTAGATCGTGCAATTGAATCTTTTAGTTTCTTGTTTTATCACTAGTTTAGTCTATAAAAGAAAACTACAAAAAAATGGAATTGAGGTTGCCTCATATGCTTCATCTTTTTAATGTCTTTCGTGAAAATGATGGAAAGGAAAATTGTGCTCAAGTGTTATAAGAAGAAGTTATTAAAATGTTTGGCACTAAATCTTTGAGTGATGAGCATGATTGCAATGTTGTTAGTATGAATTCTTTGAATATCCATAGTACTAATGATGATTGCACTAGTCATGATAAAAAGATTTCTTATAAGCATGTCAATTTTTGTGGAGTGCATAGAGTTTGTGAAGACATGCCTAAAAGGGAAGATGGATTTTGTAAGACGCATAAGTATTTAGAAACTAAATGGTTGCAAGAGAGGCTATATGTTTGTGCTGAAAGACTTAATATTTCTCTCCGTCCTTGTGAACTTTGCAATGAAAGTGGCCATTTTAATTTCCAATGTGAATTATTTCATGATCGAATTGTGTCCAAAAATTGTGATAACCTCATTACCCTTGAGCATCATAATGAACTTAGTCTATTTTTGGGGTATGAAGAAATGAAACATAAAACTAAGGATGTTCCAGCTTGGGTTCTCATGAAAATGATTGATTTTGATCTAAATGAAATATATATGTATTGCGTGGTAAATTGCATTGAGAATCCTTATATTGCCAATTACTTAAAGACAAGAAAACAAATAGAAGATGAAGAGAATACTAATGAAGGGGAAGAGGTTTCCCAATATCCTCTATTTTTTCTTATGATGAATCAGGTAATGAGGAGGAGCTTTTTATTCAACCAACCTCTTCAAAAAGAAGCTTGGAGGAATTAAATAAACCCACACATAATGTGGTGAAGAAGAAGAAAAGAAGGAAAAGTAAAGGTAAAGAGGTATCTCTCCCAAATAATGTTGCTCCCATTATTGATAGGCGTCATGAGAATGAATCAAAAATAGTTGTGGAAGATGATACACTTGAGGATGATTTTGTTATGCCTATTGCTTGTTGTGATAATTATGATTGGGAAGATAATGATCCTTCTTATAATCTTGAAAATATTTATGGCACCAACTTGGAGGATGATGATAATAATTGCTATACTATTGGTGTTATTCATACTATTAATGATGAGAGTGATTATGTTTATGATATACAAAGCCACAAGCTTGGGGATGCTATGTTTGATGAAAATGACATGTTTGAGAATTTATTTGCGGCAATTAATGTTTGTCCCAAGCTTGGGGATGCTATGCTTAATGAAGATGATCTTTTTATTCCCCCTACTTTGAATGATCAAAATTGTTATAATGATTGCATGCCTCCTACTTATGATGACTATTGTGATGATACTTATGCGATGAAAAAGAGTGATGATTACTGTTATGATACTTGTCATAATTATGAATATCCTTTTACTGAATATTACTCTTTTAATGTGGAACCAATTTGTAGTATTCAATTCTTTTATGATACTCCCACTATTAGTCATGAGAAGAAATTTTCTTGTGTGGAGAGTAGTAAAATTTCTATGCTTGTAGATCATGAAAAGAATGATTTATGTGCTGGTTATATTGTTGAATTCGTTCATGATGCTACTGAAAATTATTATGAGGGAGGAACATATGCTTGTAGTAATTGCAATAATATCAAGTTTCCTCCCTATGTGTTCAAAGTTTTGAAGTTATGCTTCTTTTGCCTTCCTATGCTAGTTGATTCTTGCTCCCATAAATTGTTTGTTCACAAAATCCCTATGCATAGGAAGTGGGTTAGGCTTAAATGTGCTAGTCATATGCTTCATGATGCTCTCTTTGTGTTTCAATTCTTATCTTTTATGTGAGCATCATTGAAATCATCATGCCTAGCTAAAAGGCATTAAAGAAAAGTGATTGTTGGGAGACAAAACAATATTTATACCTACTGTTTTTGTGTGTTCACATGATTAAGCTACTGTATTAATCATGTTTTATAGCTTTTGTTTCAATAAAGTGCCAAGTAAAGCCTTTGGGATGACTCACAAGATGAGTAGAATTGATGCTGAACGAAAACAGAAACTTTTGACTCCAGTGCAGGAATTTTCATTTTTTACTGGAGCGTGATAATGATCTGAAATTTTTACACAGTCTTTATATACAAATTCTTCAGGTTGTCCTAATTTTTCAGAATTCTTTCAGACAGGGAAGTATAGCTATACTACAGATCTTCACAGACTGTTCTGTTTTTGACAGATTCTGTTTTGCATGCATAGTTTGCTTGTTTTAGTGTTTCCATAGCTTATATTTAGTGGTATAAATTATGGGAATGATAGAATACAGTAGGTATCATGTGGGAATAATTATGAATCTTGTCTTGACTGTACCTAAGTGAATGATTTATCTTTATTACACTAACCCTTCTCACGAAGTTCCGTTAAGTTTTGTGTGATTGAAGTTTTCAAGTTTTGGGTGAGACACCGATATGAGCAGAATAAGGAGTGACAAGAACCTAAGCTTGGGGATGCCCAAGGCACTCCCAAGGTAATATACAAGGAAGCCTCAAGCGCCTAAGCTTGGGGATGCCCCGGAAGGCATCCCCTCTTTCGTCTTCAACATTATCGGTATATCTTACTTGGAGCTATATTTTTATTCGTCACATAATATGAGTTTTGCTTGGAGCATCATTTTATTTTCTTGTTCTCTGTTAGGTGTTATTTATAATCTTGTTTTTCAATAAAAAGTTCCAAGAATTGCCTTAGGATGCTTGCATTGCATGTTTTGATGAGTGCTGTGTAAAAACAGAAACTTTGGCTGTAGTGTTTGAATTTTCATATTTTACTGGAACGTGGAAAGTTTCTGAAATTTTTACACAGTGATGTCATATAAATTATTTAGCATGTCCTAAATTTTCATAATTTGTTGAATTACATAATTACACTCTTTTCATAAATTTCTACAGACTGTTCTGTTTCGACAGATTGCTGTCATAGTTTCGTTATCTACTTATCCTATAGTTTCCATAGCCTATATTGGTAGATATAAATTGTGGAAATGATAGTATACAGTACCTAATATTTGAAAATTATTATGCAACTTGTCTTGGCAGTACATAAAGATTTGATTTATTATTATGTGTACTAACCTATCTCACGAGTTCTTTTCAAGTTTTGTGTGGAAGATGTTTTTGAGAATAGGTGAAACCATGATATGAGAGGATTGAACGAGATACAAAAGCTCAAGCTTGGGGATGCTCAAGGCACCCCAAGTAAATATTTCAAGAAGTCTCAAGCATCTAAGCTTGGGGATGCTACCCATCCCACCTCTCTTCATCAACAATTATCAGTTAGCCTATGTTGAGCCTAAAGTTTTATTCGTCCACATGATATGTGCTGTCCTTGGAATGTCATTTTATTTTGTTTTGCTGTTTGAATAAAGTACTTAAGATCTGAAATTCTTAGATGAGAGAGTCTTCACATAGTTATTTAATTTTTTGACTACTCATTGATCTTCACTTATATCTTTTTGGAGTAGTTTGTCAATTTGCTCTAGTACTTCACTTGTATCTTTTTATTGCACGGCGGTGGTTTCATTTTATAGAAATTGATGAACTCTCATGCTTCACTTATATTATTTTGAGATTCTCTAAACAGCATGGTAATTTGCTTAGGTTATGAATTTAGTCTTAATATAATGAGCATCCAAGAGGGATATAATAAAAACTTTCATATAAAGCGCATTGAATACTATGAGAAGTTTGATTCCTTATGATTGTTTTGAGATATAAAGATGGTAATATTAGAGACATGCTAGTGAGTAATTGTGGATTGGTAGAAATACTTGTGTTAAAGTTTGTGATCCCCGTAGCATGCACGTATGGTGAACCGTTATGTGACGAAGTCGGAGCATGATTTGTTTATTGATTGCCCTCCTTTGTGTGGAGGTCGGGATCGCGCGATGGTTAACTCCTACCAACCGTTACCCTAGGAGCATGCATGTAGTACTTTGTTTTGATAACTAATAGACTTTTGCAATAAGGATGTGAGTTCTTTATGACTAATGTTGAGTCCATGGATTATACGCACTCCCACCCTTCCACCCTTGCTAGCCTCTCTAGTACCGCGCAACTTTCGCCGGTGCATTAAACCCACCATATACCTTCCTCAAAACAGCCACCATACCTACCTATTATGGCATTTCCATAGCCATTCCGAGATATATTGCCATGCAACTTACACCATGCCGTTTATGACACGCATCATCATTGTCATATTGCTTTGCATGATCATGTAGTTGACATCATATTTGTGGCAAAGCCACCGTTCATATTTTTTATACATGTCACTCTTGAGTCATTGCACATCCCAGTACACCGTCGGAGGCATTCATATAGAGTCATATCTTGTTCAAGTATCGAGTTGTAATTCTTGAGTTGTAAGTAAATAAAAGTGTGATGATCATCATTATAGAGCATTGTCCCATGTGAGGAAAGGATGATGGAGACTATGATTCCCTCACAAGTCGGGATGAGTCCCCGGACTTTACAAAAAATAAAAGAGGCCAGAGAAGCCCAAATAAAAAAAAAAAGAGGCCAAAGATGCCCACCAAAAGAAAAAAAATGAAATGAAAAAAAAAAGAGAAAAAAATGAGAGAAAAGAGAGAAGGGGCAATGCTACTATCCTTTTTCCACACTTGTGCTTCAAAGTAGCACCATGATCTTCATGATAGAGGGTCTCCTATATTGTCACTTTCATATACTAGTGGGAATTTTTCATTATAGAACTTGGCTTGTATATTCCAATGATGGGCTTCCTCAAATTGCCCTAGGTCTTCGTGAGCAAGCGAGTTGGATGCACACCCACTTAGTTTCTTTTTGAGCTTTCATACACTTATATCTCTAGTGCATCCGTTGCATGGCAATCCCTATTCACTCACATTGATATCTATTGATGGGCATCTTCATAGCCCGTTGATACGCCTAGTTGGTGTGAGATTATCTCCTTATTTTTTGTCTTCTCCACAACCACCATATTCTATTCCACCTATAGTGCTATATCCATGGCTCACGCTCATGTATTGCGTGAGAGTTGAAAAGGTTTGAGAATACTAAAGTATGAAACAATTGTTTGGCTAAAACCGGTGGTTGTGCATGATTTAATACTTTGCGTGATGAAGATGGAGCATAGCCAGACTATATGATTTTGTAGGGATAACTTTCTTTGGCCATGTTATTTTGAAAGGACACAATTCCCTTGTTAGTATAATTGAAGTATTATTGTTTTTATGTCAATATTAAGATTTTGTCTTGAATCTTATGGATCTGAATATTCATGCCACAATAAAGAAAATTACATGGATGAATATGTAAGATTGGATTCTACATCAAAAATTCTGTTTTTATCATTTACCTAGCCGAGGACGAGCAGGGATTAAGCTTGGGGATGCTTGATACGTCTCCAACGTATCTATAATTTTTGATTGTTCCATGCTATTATATTATCGGTTTTGGATGTTTTATATGCATTAATATGCTATTTTATATTATTTTTGGGACTAACCTATTGACCTAGAGCCCAGTGCCAGTTTCTGTTTTTTCCTTGTTTTTGAGTTTTACAGAAAAGGAATATCAAACGGAGTCCAAACGGAATAAAAACTTACGATGATTTTTTTTGGACCAGAAGAAGCCTACAGGGCATTGGAGTTGGGCCAGAAGAGCCACGAGGCCACCACAAGCCTAGGGAGCGCGCCCCCTAGGGCGCGCCCCCTGGCTTGTCACCGCCTCGTGGATCCCCCTGACGTGATTCCAACGCCAAATATTCTTATAAATACATAAACCCCCAGAAAGAAACCTAGATCGGGAGTTCCGCCGCTGCAAGCCTCTGTAGCCACGAAAAACCAATCGGGAGCCCGTTCCGGCACCCTGCCAGAGGGGGAAACCATCACCGGAGGCCATCTTCATCATCCCGGCGGTCTCCATGACGAGGAGGGAGTAGTTCACCCTCGGGGCTGAGGGTATGTACCAGTAGCTATGTGTTTGATCTCTCTCTCTCTCGTGTTCTTGAGATGACACGATCTTGATGTTCCGCGAGCTTTATTAATATAGATGAATCATATGGAGTTTTCCCCTCTCTATCTTCTTATGATGAATTGAGTTTTCCCTTTGAAGTTTTCTTATCGGCTTGAGTCTTTAAGGATTTGAGAACACTTGATGTATGTCTTGCGATGGGATATCCGTGGTGACAATGGGATGTTCTATTGATCCACTTGAAGTATGTTTTAGTGATCAACTTGCGGGTTCCGTGACCTTGGGAATCTATGCATAGGGGTTGGCACACGTTTTCGTCTTGACTCTCCGGTAGAAACTTTGGGGCACTCTTTGAAGTTCTTTGTGTTGGATTGAACATGATGAATCTGAAATTTTGTAATGCATATCGTATAATCAAGCCCATGGGTACTCGTGGTGACATTGGAGTATCTAGGTGACATTAGGGTTTGGTTTATGTGTATCTTAAGGTGTTATTTTAGTACGAACTCTAGGGCTGTTCGTGACACTTATAGGGATAGCTCATAAGATTGATCGGAAAAGATAACTTTGAGGTGGTTTCATACCCTACAATAATTTCTTCGTTTGTTCTCTGCTATTTGTGACTTTGGAGTGAACTCTTTGTCACACGTGAGGGATTTACATATGATTCAACTATGTCAGTATTGTTGAGAGAACTTGCACCTATGAAAGTATGAACCCTAGGCCTTGTTTCTAAGCGTTGCAATACCGTTTGTGCTCACTTTTGTTACTTGCTACCTTGCTATTTTTATATTTTCAGATTATAAAAACCTATATCTACCATCCATATTACACTTGTATCACCATCTCTTCGCCAAACTAGTGCACCTATACAATTTACCATTGTATTGGGTGTGTTGGGGACACAAGAGACTCTTTGTTATTTGGTTGCAGGGTTGTTTGAGAGAGACCATCTTCATCCTACGCCTCCCACGGATTGATAAACCTTAGGTCATCCACTTGAGGGAAATTTGCTACTGTCCTACAAAACTCTGCGATTGGAGGCCCAACACGAGTCTACAAGAAGAAGGTTGGGTAGTAGACATCAATGTGTCCGGCGCACCCGCAGTTGATGCACATTGCCTCCTCTCGGGTCCGGGGCCACCAACCCCTAGCCAGGGGAGGCGCCCGAGCCTCCTGCTCTGGTCCCCCGAAGGGCGTAGCAGCCGCCACCGGCTTCGAGGCCCCCGCTCTGTGGTGATCCCCTGTCCTCTTCTTCTTCTTGTTTTTCTTCTGGCGTGACCATTCCGAGATATATTGCCATGCAACTTCCACTGTTACATCATATGACTAGTACTTTCATTATCATATTGCTTTGCATGATCATATAAGTTGACATAGTATTTGTGGCAAAGCCACCGTTCATCATTTTTATACATGTTACGCTTGATCATTGCACATCCTGGTACACTGCCAGGGGCATTCATATAGAGTCATATTATATTTTTCGTGTTGAGTTGCAAGTAAATAAAAGTGTGATGAATCATCATTATTAGGGCACTGTCTCGGTGAGGAAAGGATGATGGAGACAATGATTCAAGTCGGGATGAGACTACAGACGAAAAATAAAAGAAAGAAAAAGAAAAAAGAAAAAAAGGAGAAAGAAAAAAGAAAAAGAAAAAAAGAGAAAAAAAGAAAAAGAAAAAAGGAATAAATGAGAGAAAAGAGAGAAGCGACAACGCTACTACCTCTTTTTGCACACTTGTGCCTCAAAGTGGCACCATGTTCTTCATATAGAGAGTCTCTTGTTTTATCACTTTCATATGCTAGTGAGAATTTTTCATTATAGAACTTCTCTTGTATATTCCGATGACGTGCTTCCTCAAATGCCCGAGGTCTTCATGAGCAAGCAAGTTGGATGCACGCCCACTTAGCTTCGTTTGAGGTTTCATACACTTATAGATCTAAGTGCATCCGTTGCATGGCAATCCCTACTCCTCGCATTGATATCTATTGATGGGCTTCTCCATAGCCCGTTGATACGCCTGGTTGATGCGAGACTTTCTTCTCCACTTTTACCTCTTTGAAACCTACCACCATATTCTATTCCACCTTTATGCTATATCCATGGTTCACACTCATGTATTGCGTAAGTAATAAAAAGATGAAGCGCGTTAACAAGTATGATCCAATTGCCTGACTTGACACTGTGGTGCTTGACATTTGTATTTATGTGGTGAAGACGGAGCCATGCTATTCTTATATGATAAAATGAATTGGGGGTGAACATTCTTTAATGATCGTATATTTTGAAACTTGATGATTATGTTGCTTATGTTTATAAGTATTTATGTTGATGTTTGTTAATTCATGGTTTCTCAATGATCGTACCTACAATAGATTACATGTTGGGTAGCATGTCACATCAAAAAATTTGTTTTTATCGTTTACCTACTAGAGGACGAGTACGAATTAAGCTTGGGGATGTTGAGACGTCTCCAACGTATCTATATTTTTTTTATTGTTTCATACTATAATATCATCATTCTAGGATGCTTTTTGGGTGATTATTTACCAATTCATATTATTTTTTAGCACTAACCTATTAATGCAGTGCCCAGTGCCAGTTGTTGCTTTCTGAATGTTTTTGACTTTTCAGGTTTACAATACCAAACGAAGTCCAATTGCCCCAAAACTTTTTTATGATTTTTTCTGGACCAAAGAAGATCTGGAAGCTTCGGGAGGAGACCGGAGGGCGCACGAGGGAAGGAGCACACAACAGGGCGCGCCCAGGGAGGCGGTCGTGCCCTGTTGCGTGCTGCCTCCCTCAGGTGGCCCCTGATGCCCCTCTCTGGCCTATAAATTCTAATAAATCCCCAAAACCCTAAAGAGCCTCCCGAAACACTTTTTCCGCCGCCGCAAGTCTCTGTTCCACCGTGTGCCCATCTAGAGCCCTATTCCAGCGCCCTGCCATAGGGGGGACCGATTACTGAGGGCCTCTACATCAACTTTGCTGCTCCCATGGTGATGTGTGAGTAGTTCCCTACAGACCTATGGGTCAGTAGTTAGTACCTAGATGGCTATCTCTCTCTCTCTCTTGATCTTCAATACATAGTTCACCGCATCTTCGTGGTGATCTATTCGATGTAATCACTTTGTGCGGTGCGTTTGTTGGGATCCGATGAATTGTGGGTTTCTGTTCAGATTATTCATGAAAAACATTTGAGTCTTCTCTGATTTCTATTATGATTCTTATTTGCTTGATTATTATAGTTTCATAAATCTCTCCGATCTATTGAAATAGTTTGGCCAACTAGATTGATATTTCTTCAGTGAGAGGGGTGCGTTGTAGTGGGTTCAACCTGACGGATTTCTATACCCCAGTGACAACGTAGGGGACAAGATACGTCTTTGTGTTGTTTCCACTAAGGATAAAATGATGGGGTTAATTCATATTGATTGAATTCTCTTTGTCTACATCATGTCATTGTGCCCCAAGCAGTACTCTGTTTTACTTAATACTCTAGATGCATGTTGCATAGTGGTCGATGGGTGGAGTAATAGTAATAGGTGCAGGCAGGAGTCGGCCTATTTGCTTATGGACGTGATGCCTATATATACATGATCATTGTCATGAATAAATATTGCATAACTATGCGCTTTTCTATCAATTGCCCAACAGTAATTTGTTTACCCACCGTATGCCTACTACATGAGAGAAGCCACTAGAGAACACTACAGCCCCCAGGTCTATTCACATATAAATTTACAAAAGCTTTCATTACCTTGCTGCCATTTATTTTATTGTATTGTATTTTGCAAATTACAACATTCAAATTTCATCCATATACTTCACTAGCTTGCAAACAACGAGTCCAAGGGGATTGACAACCCTCTTGCCCAAGTTGGGTGCAAGTGTTTGCTCCTTTGTGTGCAGTCGATGAAGACGGGGGTTGAGTGCTACTCCTATTGGTTTGATAAACCTTGGTTCTCTATTGAGGGAAATACTTTTCTATAATGTGCTGCATCACCCGTTCCTCATCATGGAAAACCCAACAAAGATCACAAGTATCAAGTTAATACTATTCCTATTGTTGTTACAATCACTGCAGAACTGCTGCTATTACTACTACTATTGCTACTGTTACCACTGCTATCAAACTATCATATAACTATTCTATTAAATGCTTTGCTGTAGAAATTTAGTTTTGTAAGTGTGGTTGAATTTTGACAACTCAACTGCTAAGGCTCATAAATATTCTTGGCTCCCCTTGTGTCAAATCAATAAATTGGGTCAAATACTACCCTCGAATATTGTCGCGATCCCCTATACTTGTTGGTCATCAAGACTATTTTCTGGTGTCGTTACCGGGGAGCTTAGCTTTATCTATTGAGTTCACTTGGGAATTATTTCTCTGCTGGTTACTATGAAGAAACTAAAAGACTCCAGAACCAAGTTTTTAGCCTCTAAGACGAGGGGAGGTAAGGAATTGTTGACTAGCTCTGCACTTGCTTCACCTTTTGTTTTAAGTCAGCTTGCAACACTACCACCTTCTATACAATCTCATATGTCACAAGTAATATACACTTCTTCTACTACAGATGGTATTTAGGATGAGCTACTACTATGCTTGATGAAAATTTTGTGCCACTAGGTGAATTTCTTGATGCTCAAATTGCTAAATCTAGAAAACTTGAAAATGAAATTGATGAAATGTTGAATCACCTATACCTGAGGGTTATGTTATGGATGGGGAGATTGCTAAGAAATTACTTGCTTGTAAAGATAGAGGAGGCGCTTAAGATTTAATGAAGTTGAAAAAAAACTATGAATGCAGTGATGAAATACGATCTTAAATGTGCCACCTCTCCTATATTTGTTTATGATAAGGATTATGAATTCTCTGTTGAGCCTGAATTAATTACTTTGGTAGAATCTGATCCTTTTCATGGTTATGAATCTGAAACTGTCGTGGCACACCTTACTAATTAAGCTGAATGATACATCCACCCTATTTTCTTATGTGAAAAAGATTCATTATTATTGTATCCTTAAATTATTTACTTTCTCATTAAATGGTGATGCTAAAGAATGGTTTAATACTCTTGCTCTTGGTTGTGTGCGTAGTCCCTAGAATACGATTTACTACCTCTTTGGAAAAAATGTTGCTCATATGGAACAAGCTGCCTTACATGAAATATTTAACGTTGTGCAATTTGAGGAAGAGCATCTCCATCAAGCTTGGGGAGGCTTCTCCAGCTATTAAATGCTTTGCCTGATCATCCACTTAAGAAAAATGAAGTACTTAATATCTTTTATAATGGACTAACCAATGCTTCTAGGGACTACCAAGATAGTTGTGTTGGTTGTGTTTTCAGGGAACAAACTGTTGAACATGCTCAGACATTATTGGATAATCTATTGAAAAATGCCAACGACTGGACACTTCGTGAACCACTACCCAAACCAACTCCGAAGAAGAGAGGTACTCTATTGCTTAGTCCAGAAGATATGCAGGTTGCAAATAAATCTATGAAGGAAAAGGGTATTAAATCTGAAGATGTTAAGAATTTACCAACTATTGAAGAAATAGATGGACTTGATATCCCGACATAGGTAGTGAAGGTAAATTCTCTTTAGATTTGATGAAGGTGCTTTGATGAATTTGATAATTTATTTTTAAGCAAGAAAATTTCAATGTGCAAACCAATGATCAATTGAAACATAATGCGATTATGATTGAATATTTGTGCGATACGATGATCAGAATTGCTAATGATGTTAAAGGCTTATGCAAACATGCATCTATGGTTCAAACTCAGCTACAACAAGTTTATAAATCACAAAATGACTTGCTTGATTAAATGAATAATGAAATGAATGATCATGATGTTAGAGTAATGACTAGAGGGGGTAAAATGACTCAGGAACCTCTATATCCCGAGGGTCATCCCAAAATAATGAGCAAGACTCTCAAATAATTAATAAGATGCACCCAATTCACCTAGAAAGAATAAAAAGAAAAAGAATAGGTCTTTGCATGCTTCTAGTGAACCTACCTTAGAAAAACCTCCTGAGAATCCTAATAATGTTTCTATTTCCGATGCTGAGACTCAAAGTGTGGATGAGCATTCTTCTAGTGATTCTGATAATGAAAGTAATGATGCTAATGATAATCATGTTGATGTTCCACCAGACAATAATAAAGAATGTGATAATGATGTAGAGATAGAACTTGAAGTTGAGCTTGATGACCACCTTCTAAAAATAAGAGATATGATAAAAGAGACTTTGTTGCTAGGAAACATGGTAAATAAAGAGAGCCATGATTCCAGACACCCATGCCATTTCCTAGGAAAGTTGTGAATTATAAAGATGCAGAGGCTTTTAACCGCTTTGTTGAAATGCTTAGACTTTTGTATCTGAGAACACTCTTGACTGAAATTATGAAAACGCCTCCATATGGTTAATATATGAAAGAGATTGTCACTAATAAAAGGAAAATACCAGAGGCTGAAATTTCCACTATGCTCGCAACTTATTCATTTGAAGGAAAAGTACCTCAGAAGCTAGGAGATAGAGGAAGACCTACTATACCTTGCTCTTTAAAAAACAATTATGTCAGAACTGCTTTGTGTGATTTAGGAGCTAGTGTTAGTGTTATGCATGTTTCTCCATACAGAAGACTTGATTTGAATAAGTTGACACCCACCAAAATCTCTTAGCAAATGGAGGAAAAATCAACTGCTTTAACCATCGGTATTTGTGAGGATATTCCCGTTGTTGTTGCCAATGTTACTATCTTTACAGACTTTGTTATTCTTGATATGCCCGAGGACGACAACATGTCGATTATCCTTGGTAGACCCTTTTTGAATACTGCAGGAGCTGTTATTAAATGCAACAAAAGCAAGGTTACCTTTCATGTCAACAAAAAAGAGCATACAATATATTTTCCGAAGAGACAAAACAAAGTGAATAGTATCAATTCCATTGAAAAGATTAAGACAATCACTATTGGAGGTTTTAAATTCCCTCTTTCGGTACGTGAAAAGAAATATCGAACTCTTAATGTTGGGACAATGCATATCCCGGTTGAGGTAACTTAGTATCATACGGAAATTCTTCGGTTTCATGTTACTCTAAAATAGTTTCTTAATAAGACTTGATCGACCTTATTAATGGATTCTTTTTTGAGGAGCAGGTAGTTGATGAATTCCGGAAGCACAACCTTCTGTAATCATAGTTCACTCCCTATTACATAAAGTTTAATAAAGTAAAATGCCATTATTATCCTATTTTCTAAATTATCCGTGCAATAAACAAGACCCAAAAATAAAAGTGCTCAGAATGTCGTAAAATTTAACCATGATTTTTTATTGAATATTTAAGAATTTTTGGCAGTGGACACACCCCCGGGGGTGCAGCTGTTTCCACAAGACAACAGGGCATGACCACCCCCCTGGCCACGCCATGATGTGTTGTGGGGTCCATAAGACCCCATTCACTTAGTCCACCTACCCATTGCTTCTTCTTCCTCTAGAAAAAGTCATGGTAGCTCTTGTTCTTCCCTCCAAAATTGAGAGTTTTTACCTCTTTGCTCGGAGCTTTGTTTCCGAAACTGTTTTGGGGGATTGCTCCCTTGTATGTGACTCCTCCATCGGTCCAATTAGTTTTTGTTTTAGTGGATCATATTTTTCTTATATTTCTACTATTGGAGCCACTAAAAATGAGCTTGCATGTTAAATTCATTTGGTTCTAAGTAGTTTGAATGCTTGATATAGCCTCTAGACACTTGTAGGAGTTGTTTCTATCAATTTTGTTAAATGTTATTGACATTTTTGTGTGACTCAAAAAAATTGGAAATTTCGCTTAGGAAGATGAACTTGTTCAGGAGAGGCTCGTCGATCCGGAGTCACAAGGGAGTTGCTGGTTGATCACCTGACCTTAACCTCTCGGGTAGGGTGGAGGTACGACCGTGCGAATGGCCACACAACGCCTTCATGAGCGAAGCCAGTTTCCAACATGAGTTTGTACAATTCATGGCAAATGTCGGCCTGGCAAACTTCCTCGCAGATGAGTGTGATCAGTACCACCTTCTCACAAATTCCTTTGTGCAAAATATCTATTTCATGCCTAGACAAGATTTTCCCATTGAACGCCTTGATTTATATGCTGAACATTTTGAAATACCTCTTGTTGAATTATGTGAGAGATGCATGATCCCTTTCGAGGGAGAACTGAAGGAACCTCGTCCTGAGGAGTTTGGGGATTTCCTCCTTACCTTAACTGTGGGAGAATATAGGGGGGTGTCCAAGGCGAGAGTCGCTAGTTTGCATTTTTCATGTTGTGCACTACTTTGATTTATTTATAGGGAAATGTTTTACTGCTAACAAGAGGGTAGCACACTAAGTGCCCTTGACCTCACCATTTTACGTTGTTTCACTTTATGGTGAGAGAACTTATAGCCTGGGAGGCATTATCGCACGTCTATTGCACACTAATAGAACTAGAGACAGTATTCACTGTGGTATCTATGCTAGTCTCCTTGTTGCACACTTTAAAATTTATATTCGTCCTGGTTATCGCTTGCTATCTAGACTTTATTTGGACCAGCAATCCATGATAGAGCACCATTTCATTGACGAACCTTGATACGTCTCCATCGTATCTACTTTTCCAAACTCTTTTGCCCTTGTTTTGGACTCTAATTTGCATGATTTGAATGGAACTAACCCGGACTGACGCTGTTTTCAGCAGAATTGCCTTGGTGTTATTTTTGTGCAGAAATAAAAGTTCTCGGATTGACCTGAAAATTTACGGAGAATATTTTTGGAATTAATAAAAAATACTGGCGAAAGAATCAACCGGAGGGGGTCCATCACCTGGCCACAAGCCAGGGGGCGCCCCCCCCTAGGGCGCGCCCCCTGTCTTGTGGGCCCCCTGGAGCTCCGCCGACCTCAACTCCAACTCTATATATTCCTATTCAGGGAGAAAAAAAATTAGAGACAAGAGTTCATCGCGTTTCACGATACGGAGCCACCGCCACCTCCTGTTCTTCCTCGGGAGGGCAGATCTGGAGTCTGATTTGGGCTCCGGAGAGTGGAAATCGACGCCGTCGTCATCACCAACCATCCTTCATCAACAATTTCATGATGCTCTCCACCATTCGTGAGTAATTCCATCGTAGGCTTGCTGGACGGTGATGGGTTGGATGAGATTTACCATGTAATCGAGTTAGTTTTGTTAGGGTTTGATCCCTAATATCCACTATGTTCTGAGATTGATGTTGCTATGACTTTGCTATGCTTAATGCTTGTCACTAGGGCCCGAGTGCCATGATTTCAGATCTGAACCTATTATGTTTTCATGAATATATATGTGTTCTTGATCCTATCTGGCAAGTTGTAGACACCTATTACGAGTTATGATCCGCATCCCCCAGGGTGACAATAACTGGGATTCTTTCCGGTGGTTACCGTAGTTTGAGGAGTTCATGTATTCACTAAGTGCTAATGCTTTGGTTCGGTTCTCTATTAAAAGGAGGCCTTAATATCCCTTAGTTTCCATTAGGACCCCGCTGCCACGGGAGGGTAGGACAAAAGATGTCATGCAAGTTCTTTTCCATAAGCACGTATGACTATATATGGAATACATGCCTACATTACATTGATGAATTGGAGCTAGTTCTGTGTCACCCAATGTTATAACCGTTGCATGTTGAATGCTATCCGACATAATTATCCATCACTGATCCATTACCTACGAGCTTTTCACATATTGATCTTTGCTAAGTTACTTTTCCGTTGCTACTGTCACGTTTGCCATCGTTACCGTTACTCCCATAATACTTTGCTGCAGATATTAAGTCTTTCAGGTGTGGTTGAATTAACAACTCGGCTGCTAATACTCGAGAATATTCTTAGGCTCCCCTTGTATCGAATCAATAAATTTGGGTTGAATACTCTACCCTCGAAAACTGTTGTGATCCCCTATACTTGTGGGTTATCAAGACCTTTTTCTGGCGCCGTTGCCGGGGAGCATAGCTCTATTCTCTGAGTCACTTGGGATTTATATTTGTTGATCACTATGAAGAATCTGAAAGACCCAAAAACCAAGATCTATCCCTCTACTACGAGAGGAGGTAAGGAACTGCCATCTAGCTCTGCACTTAATTCACCTTCTGTTATGAGTAAATTTGCGACACCACCACCTGCTAGTAATTCTGATATGTCGCAAGTAATTGATGATGCCACTTCTGCTATGCATGATGCTTATGATGATACTTTGCTTGATAATACTGTGCCACTGGGTGAATTTCTTGATGAACAAATTGCTAGAGTCAATGCTGAAACTGATGATATTTTTGAATCTGATGAAATTATTGAAACTGAACACTATGATACACCTACTAGACCTAGCTCTCCTAGATATAAATTTCCTAATATACCTAAGGGTTATGTTATGGAAGGAGAGGTGGCTAGGGACTTTCTTGCTTGTAAGGATAGAGATGATCTTAAGAAATTGCTATGCAAGTGGAAGGAAAAATCTTTGAATGCTAGAATGCAATATGATCCTAAGTTTGCTACTTCACCTATCTTTGTTACTGATAAGGATTATGAGTTCTCTGTCGATCCTGAGTTAATTACTTTGGTTGAATCTGATCCTTTCCATGGTTATGAATCTGAAACTGTTGTGGCACATCTTACTAAATTGAATGATATAGCCACCCTATTTACTCATGAGGAAAAAATTCGTTATTATTATATTCTTAAGTTGTTTCCTTTCTCATTAAAGGGTGATGCTAAGATATGGTTTAATTCTCTTGCTCCTGGTTGTGTGCGTAGTCCCTAGGATATGATATATTACTTCTCTGAAAAATATTTTCCTGCCCATAAGAAACAAGCTGCCTTGCAGGAAATATTTCACTTTGTGGAAATTGAAGAAGAGAGTCTCCCACAAGCTTGGGGGAGGCTTCTCCAATTACTTAATGCTTTGCCTGATCATCCTCTCAAGAAAAACGAAATACTTGATATCTTTTATAATGGACTAACTGATGCTTCTAGGGACCACCTAGATAGTTGTGCTGGTTGTGTTTTCAGGGAACAAACTGTTGAACAAGCTGAACTACTATTGAATAATATATTGAGCAATGATAATGATTGGACTATTCCCGAACCACCTCCAAATCCAACTCTGAAGAAAAGAGGTATTCTATTTCTCAGTCCTGAAGATATGCAAGAGGCAAAGAAATCTATGAAAGAAAAAGGCATTAAATATGAAGATGTCAAGAATCTACCACCTATTGAAGAAATACATGGTCTTGATACCCCGACACAGGTAGTAGACGTAAATTCTCTCCGTAGATTTGATGAAGGTGATATTCCTTATAATAAGTCTGCTAGCCAATGCTTGGATGAGTTTGATAACTTTATTGTTAAGGAAGAAAATTTCAATGCTTATGTTAGTAGACAATTGAAACACAATGCTTACATGCTTGATCACTTAGGTGATTATATGAGTAGAACTATCAATGATCTTAAGCTTATTGGTAAACATGCTTCCATGGTAACTACTCAAGTAGAACAAGTACTTAAAGCACAAAATGATTTGCTAAATGAGATGAATGGTAAGAACAATGATCATTCTGTTAGAGTTGTGACTAGAGGGGGTAAGATGACTCAGGAACCATTGTATCCTGAGGGCCACCCTAAGAGAATTGAGCAAGATTCTTAGAGAATTAATTCTGATGCACCTAGTCATTCTAGCAAAAGAAAGAAAAAGAATGATGATAGGACTTTGCATGCTGCTAGTGAACATGTTATAGGTACTCATGAAAACCCAAATGATATTTCTATTTCTGATGCTGAGACACAATCTGGTAATGAACATGAGCCTAGTGATAATATTAATGATGATGTTCATGTTGATGCTCAACCTATTAATGATAATGATGTGGAGATTGAACCTGCTGTTGATCTTGATAACCCACAACCTAAGAACAAAAGATATGATAAAAGAGACTTTGTTGCTAGGAAGCATGGTAAAGAAAGAGAGCCTTGGGTTCAGAAACCCATGCCCTTTCCTCCTAAGCCATCCAAGAAAAAGGATGATGAGGACTTTGAGCGCTTTGTTGAAATGCTTAGACCTATCTTTTTGCGTATGCGCTTGACTGATATTCTGAAAATGTCTCCTTATGCTAAGTATATGAAAGAAATTGTGACAATTAAAAGAAAGATATCGAAAGCTGAGATTTCCACCATGCTTGCTAATTATACCTTTAAGGGTGGAATACCAAAGAAACTAGGAGATCCCGGAGTACCTACTACACCATACTCTATTAAAAGAAATTATGTTAAAACTGCTTTATGTGATCTTGGAGCTGGTGTTAGTGTTATGCCTTTCTCTTTATATCGTAGACTTGATTTGAATAAGTTGACACCTACTGAAATCTCTTTGCAAATGGCTGATAAATCAACTACTTTACCCATCGGTATTTGCGAGGATGTGCCTGTCGTAGTTGCAAATGTTACTATCCTAACGGACTTTGTTATTCTTGATATTCCCGAGGACGACAGTATGTCGATCATCCTTGGTAGACCCTTTTTTAATACTGCAGGTGATGTTATTGATTGCAACAAGGGAAATGTCACTTTTCATGTTAATGGTAATGAGCATACGGTACACTTTCCGAAGAAACAATCTCAAGTTCATAATATCAACTCCATTGAAAAAATTTCAACGAATATTATTGGAGGTTTTGAATTCCCTCTCCCTACTGCCAAAAAGAAATATGATATACTTATTGTTGGGGACATGCATATCCCCATTGAGGTAACCTAGTGTTATTCTAACATTCTCCGGTTCCGTGTCATTCGAAAAAAGTTTGTCAATAAGACTTGATCAACCTTATTGATGGATTCTTTTTGACGGGCATGAGATGGATGAATTTAGAAAGCACGACCTTCTGCACCCAACTTTTACTTTCTGTTATTTAGATTAATTAAAGTAAAAATGCTATTATTTTTTCTGTTTTCTGTTTTATCCGTGCAATAAAAAAGTGACCTAAAAATAAAAGTTCTCCAAATGCCCTGAAAATGTAGTATGATTTTTTCTAGAATATTTAAGAATTTCTGGCACTGAGAACACATCAGGGGGCTGCACCAGTGGGCCACAAGCCTGCAGGGCGCGCCCACCCCCCCTAGGCGTGCCCCTGGCTTGTGGGTCCCACGTAGGCCCCCCTCACTTATTCCAGCCACCATCCACTTCGTCTTCCTCCAGAAAAAATCCCACCATTGCTCAAACCCGTGTTCTAGCTCATTTTGCTGCCATTTTTGATCTCCTTGTGCAAAGCTCTATTTGCAAAACTGTTTTGGGGGATTGTTCTTCGGTATGTGACTCCTCCAATGGTCCAATTAGTTTTTGTTCTAGTGCTTTATATATTGCAAATTTTTGCTGCTGTGGTGACCTTGTTCTTGAGCTTGCATGTCAAATTTGTAAGGTCCCAAGTAGTTTTGATGCATGATATAGCCTCTAGGCACTTGTGGGAGTAGTTGCTATAAGTTTTGTTGAGTTTTGTTCACCTTTATTATGAGTGACTAAAAATTTCAGAATTTTTCAGAGAAAAATTGATGAGGAGATTATTAAGAGGCTCTTCAAGCCGGGGCTCTAAAGAAGATGAAAATGAGGTGAAGACGAAGTCCAAATATAATCTTCCTCGCGTCGCGGAGGTTCGGCCTTGTGAATGGCCAAGTGATGCATTCTTGAGGGCGGCCAGAATTTATGAAGATTTTTATTATTTGGCTGAGAATGCAGGCATCACTGACTTCCTCAACGATAAGTGTGACCAGTACCTCCTACTCACTAATATCTTCGTGCAGAATTTTCACTTTTATCGTAGGAAGAATCCTCCCATGGTAGAATTTTACTTATATGATGTTCCTAAGAAGATGCACTTTACGATTTTTGCAATGTTTGCAAAATACCTCATGAGGGCAGCATCAGTGAACCACGTCCTAGAGACATGGAGGACTTTATTGTCGCAATCACTATGGGGGAAGAGAGAGGGGTGTCAAAGGCAAGAGCAGCTAGTTTACATTTTCCAGTTCTACGCTATTATTCTTTATTTGCGGGGAGATGTTTAGTTGGTCGTGGGGAGAGTGGAAGCCTTAGTGCTCCCGACCTCGCCATTCTGCGCCACGCTTTACTTGCTGATAGAACTTTTAGTCTGGGCGCTATGGTGGCCCAACGGTTGAACTTAAACCGTTTGAAGGGCCCCATATTCGGAGGTATCTATGCATCTCGTCTAGCCAAACACTTTAACATACCCATTAGGCTTGACGAGGAAGAGGAAATGCTGCTACCTACAAGATATTTAGACTATGATAGTATGGTAGCACATGATTTTATTAGGAAGGATAATGATAGGAGGCTACTATACAACTTAGTATTTAGTCAGGGTACTTGTGAAATTATTGCTCTGCCTGCTTCTTGTTTGTTTGATATTCATTCAGGCAGGTACACTATTATGCCCGAGGACATCTATAGATATTGGGGTCTGTCGCAACCCCCCGCACCTGAGTCGGCACCAGCCCTTGATCCGTATCAGGATCCAGTTTTTCAGTGGGAGCCACAGGAGCTCGCCAACCAGTGGAACCCTCAGTATCATCAGGAGTATCCAGGAGATGGTTATTTTCAGCAATGGCCATAGAACAACTTAGTCCAAAAGCCTAAGCTTGGGGGAGTACGTATTTCTCACCGACATTACATTCATGTTCACACACTCATCTTAGTAGTCGGTGCTTATACTTTTTCATTATATCATCCATGGTAGTTTATTTATTCTTTCCGCTTTATTCTTGTGTGCTTGATTAAGCTTGAGAAAAATCCAAAAAATTAGTTCTAGCTTTACCTTTTAGTTTGTTTAGTTGTATCATTAAAAGAAAACCCAAAAAGATTTCTCGTTCTTCTTTTGCTTGTTGGGAGCTTTCCCGTGTAAATAGTTTTTCCCGTTCTTGTTTCGAAATTTCTTTTCTTTGGGTCGTAAGGAGAAGGCCACGATGAAAATGTTGAGTGGATCTCATATGCATCATTGTTTATCTTACAGAGAGCCCATATTACCTTGCCTTCTCCTTTGAGTTATTGTTTGCAGATTCCAGCTTAGTCCAATGCACGGGCACTCTTAATATTATTCACACCGTTCGGTCGTGCAAGTGAAAGGCAATAATGACGATATATGATGAAGTGATTGAGATGGAGAAAAGCTGGTATGAACTCGACCTATTTTGTTTTTGTAAATATGATTAGCTTATCATTCTGGATTCACCTCATTATGGATGGAACATGTTTGCAATGACAATTAGAGATTATAGTTACTCATGCCATGCTTACTTAGCTAAGAGTGTATAATGGTTTGTCTTGAGTGCCAACATGCATTTTAAAATGGTTGTGATGTAGTATGATAGGATGGTATCCTCCTCTGAATGATTCAAGTGGCTTGACTTGGCACATGTTCACACATGTAGTTGAAACAAAATCAACATAGCCTCCACGATATTTATGTTCATGGTGATTTATATCCTACTCATGCTTGCATTCAATGTTGATTAATCTCAAAGCATGTTTATGACTGTTGTCGCTCTCTAGTTGGTCGCTTCCCAGTCTCTTGCTAGCCTTCACTTGTACTAAGCGGGAATACTGCTTGTGCATCCACCTTCATAAACCCAAAGTTGTTCCATATGAGTCCACAATACCTATCTATATGCGGTATTTACCTGCCGTTCCAAGTAAATTTGCATGTGCCAAACTCTAAACCTTCAAATAATATTCTGTTTTGCATGCCCGAATCGCTCATGTAGTAACTAGGGGATGTCAGTATCTTCCATGCTAGGTGGGTTATTCTCACGATATGTGTTGATTCACTATCATTCACGAGAAAGTGGCTGGTATTCGGAATGCCCAGTTCCATGCTCAAAATCAAATCAAAATATAATGAAACAAAACTCCCCCAGGATTGTTGTTTGTATGGACGGTACCCGTGGATTCGGCTCGCCGTGGAGTGTGATTGATTGGTGGAGGGAGAGTAAAAACTTTACTATTTTGTTTGGGAACCGTCTATAATGTATCTAGCATGGAAGATACCGAGATCTCTTGGTTGTTATGTTGACAATGAAAGCATACCGCTCAAAATTATTATTCATCCCTGTTTTAAAAGCTCGAGCTCTGGCACCTCTGCAAATCAATGCTTCCCTCTGTGAAGGGCCTATCTATTTTACTTTACTGGAGTCATCCTCCTCTTATAAAAAGCACCAGTTAGAGAGCACCACCGTCATTTGTATGCTTTGTTATTAATTGATATTGAGTATGATTGTGACTGGATCTCTTTTACCATGAATTACAATGTCTAGTCAGTCCTTGTTCTTTAGAGGTGCTCTGCATTTATGTTTTGCGGTCTCAGAAAGGGCTAGCGAGATACCATTATATCATATTGTATCATGATTGTTTTCATAAAAGTGTTGTCATCCAAGATTTATTATTATTGCTCGCTAGTTGATTATGCCATTGATATGAGTAAATGTGAGACCTAGATGTTATTGTGAATGTGGTTAGTCCATAATCCTTGCTGAAAATCTGAATATCAGTTAGACATATTTACAACAACAAGATCAAACAGAGTTTGTAAAAGTTTTTCTTTGTCACTTTCAGTTTGTCAACTGAATTGCTTGAGGACAAGCAATGGGTTAAGCTCGGGGGAGTTGATATGTCTCCATCGTATCTACTTTTCCAAACTCTTTTGCCCTTGTTTTGGACTCTAATTTGCATGATTTGAATGGAACTAACCCGGACTGACGCTGTTTTCAGCAGAATTGCCTTGGTGTTATTTTTGTGCAGAAATAAAAGTTCTCGGATTGACCTGAAAATTTATGGAGAATATTTTTGGAATTAATAAAAAATACTGGCGAAAGAATCAACCGGAGGGGGTCCACCACCTGGCCACAAGCCAGGGAGGCGCCCCCCTAGGGGGCGCCCCCCTGTCTTGTGGGCCCCCTGGAGCTCCGCCGACCTCAACTCCAACTCTATATATTCCTATTCGGGGAGAAAAAATCAGAGAGAAGAGTTCATCGCGTTTCATGATACGGAGCCGCCGCCACCTCCTGTTCTTCCTCGGGAGGGCAGATCTGGAGTCTGATTTGGGCTCCGGAGAGTGGAAATCGACGCCGTCGTCATCACCAACAATCCTTCATCAACAATTTCATGATGCTCCCCGCCGTTCGTGAGTAATTCCATCGTAGGCTTGCTGGACGGTGATGGGTTGGATGAGATTTACCATGTAATTGAGTTAGTTTTGTTAGGGTTTGATCCCTAATATCCACTATGTTCTGAGATTGATGTTGCTATCACTTTGCTATGCTTAATGCTTGTCACTAGGGCACGAGTGCCATGATTTCAGATCTGAACCTATTATGTTTTCATGAATATATATGTGTTCTTGATCCTATCTTGTAAGTTGTAGACACCTATTACGAGTTATGATCCGCATCCCCCAGGGTGACAATAACTGGGATTCTTTCCGGTGATTACCGTAGTTTGAGGAGTTCATGTATTCACTAAGTGCTAATGCTTTGGTTCGGTTCTCTATTAAAAGGAGGCCTTAATATCCTTTAGTTTCCATTAGGACCTCGCTGCCACGGGAGGGTAGGACAAAAGATGTCATGCAAGTTCTTTTCCATAAGCACGTATGACTATATATGGAATACATGCCTACATTACATTGATGAATTGAAGCTAGTTCTGTGTCACCCTATGTTATAACCGTTGCATGATGAATGCTATCCGACATAATTATCCATCACTGATCCATTGCCTACGAGATTTTCACATATTGATCTTTGCTAAGTTACTTTTCCGTTGCTACTGTCACGTTTGCCATCGTTACCGTTACTCCCATACTACTTTGCTACTAAATACTTTGCTGCAGATATTAAGTCTTTCAGGTGTGGTTGAATTGACAACTCAGCTGCTAATACTTGAGAATATTCTTTGGCACCCCTTGTGTTGAATCAATAAATTTGGGTTGAATACTCTACCCTCGAAAACTGTTGCGATCCCCTATACTTGTGGGTTATCAAGAAACCTGAACCCCCTCACCATATTCGTTACAACTATGTATTTAGGGAGGATACTCATGAGATTATCCATTGCCTGCTCCTGCCTTGTTTGATTTTCATGCAAGTGGAAGATATTTCATACTGCCAGAGGACATCATCGCTTAAAAAATGAGCTGGCTGCGGTAGAGAATGGCGTTCAACCTTGGGACTCTCAGGTGCCGCAGCAAGACCAGTTCTACCCCGAACATGACGGATTCTTGCAGTGGTCATAGAACAAGTTAGGCCAAAAGTATAAGCTTGGTGGAGTATGTATTCTCATCGACATTACATTCATGGTCACACATTCATTCCATTTGTCGGTGTTCATTGCTTTCATTGTATATCCAGGTTTCGCTGTATTTTGTTTTCCATTTGTTTGTTTGAAAAATGCTGAAAACTCCAAAAATATTTCTCACTTCTTTTTGATTTTTCTTTCACGGTTAATTAGTTAGACATAGTATTAAAAGAAAACCCAAAAAGATTTCTCATTCCTCCTCTTGTTTGTTGGGAGTTCTGCTGCGAAAATAGTTTTTCTCGCTTTTGGTTTTTCTTTTTTTTTGCTTTCTTAAGAAAAACTAAGAACTCCAAAAATATTTCAGTATGTTTCTCCAAATTTGCTTTCTTTGAGTCATAGTATGGAGAAGACTATGCTAAAATTGTTAAATGGCTCATATACGTCTTATTGTTGATCTAACGAAGAGCCAACATATTTTCTTTGTCTTCTCCTTTGAATAAAATGTTTGCTGATTACAGCTTAGTCCATTGAACCCTTGCACTATTATAATTTTCACATCATTCAGTTGTGCAAGTGAAAGGCAATAATGACGATAATTTTGATGAAGTGATCGTGGTTGTCGGAATCAGGGCTCCGCAAAACCCAACAAGGTTCGAACACTGTGGCGCATGCGAAGATCTCAAGCGGTTCAACGTCCCAACTTGTCACCCTACGACCTAGCTACGTCGAGTACATTCTTGCAGGGAAGAAGATGGACACAGTGGTTTACCCAGGTCCGGGCCACCTTGAGGTGTAAAACCCTACTCCTGCTTTGTGGTGGATTGGCCTCTCGAGGAGGCTGTGGATGAACTAGTACAGTGGTTGGATGGCCTCACGAGGGCTCTTGGTGGTGATGAACTCGAATCAGTTCTCCTTCATCTCCCCTTCTATGATGGGAGCTCGTCCCTATTTATAGGGGCCACGGTCCTCTTCCCTCGTCGCACCGGCAGGAAGGGATCCCACAATGGCCAAATTTGAAAGGGGAGAATTAGTACACCCTATCCTGACTAAAGGTGGTCTTCGCATGCAAAGCCTCTGGGTGTGACGCAGCGGTGGGCTCGGCAATGACATCCGTCCTGCCGAGCTCATGGTCTTGGTCCGCTTGCACCGGGAAGGAAACCTTTGGGGGGCTCATTGGGAACCCACATACGTCCTTGTCTCCTTTGCACCAAAGAGGAAATTGTCCTCCCTCTGCGCCCGCTGGCGCCCGCCTGTCTTGTTCGTCAGAACCCACGTCACCCCGGCCTCACGAGGCTAGGGGCTTGCATAGGAATCTCCGCTCCTCAAGAGGCGGACTGAAGGGGTGCCACTCCTCCGGAGGTCTTGACGATGTCCTCCTCGCGAGGCTGGGGCTCTCGCGAGGGCCTTGACTTGGGGGGCTCGTTGCAGGGCCGTACCGGGCCTTCGTGGTGGGCCATGCGCTGGGCCGCAGGCAGGCAGGTCTGGGAACCCCCGTTCCCAGAACGCCGACAGTAGCCCCTGGGCCCAAGGCGTGCCAACCTTACCTTCGAGGAGAAGGCAAGGAGTGAAGGGCGAAACGCCGTGGGCCCCCATTCACATGTGGGCCACGCTCGACACGCGGCGCGCGACGGGGAGCAGACACCTCCGCCCCCAATCGCCTCGGTAACTGTCCTGGATGACAAAAGTCTGGCGCCCTCGGCGGAGCCATCATTGCTCTTCTTCTGTGCGCCTTGCTCCCTTGCTCAGATCCCCTTTCCTCTGTGAGAAACTGCTCCAAGTCTTGGCGCAGCATCGCTCTCCCTTTTTCTCTCCTTCCTTCAGGATTCCTCGGATGGCGCCTGCTGGGAAGACGAAGCCTGAGGCTGTAGCCTCGGCCCCCTCTTCTCCGTCTCCGGTGCTCGTGACATCCTCCATCACCAAGGAGGGGGATCTCGCCTATGCGCTTCCGTTGACTGCGGGGGACTCCAACGAATGGGGAAGGACCTTGATCTGGTGCGGCTCAGCCAAGCGGCGCACCCTGGCGAAGATGGTATACCCCTTCTTTCTCCATAGCATCTTCTGCGGGCTTGTCCCGCCCTTCTCGGGGTTCTTCTCCACCATCCTTGTGCACTACGGAGTCCAAGCTCTCCACCTTCAGCCCAACTCCATCTTGCTCCTGTCGATCTTCACCTTCTACTGTGAGGCCTTCGTAGGCGTGAAGACTTCTGTGGCCCTCTTCCGCCACTACTTCAGCATGCTGCTTCATGACAGCGCGCAGCAGTCAGGGTGTGCTTCCTTCGTCGCGGTCCAGAGCGGCAATGTGCTCCTGAAGGCCGGGAAGAAGGTGGAAGGCTACCGGCACCGCTGAGTCTTCTTGGATGTTCAGGGGGTCGATTCACATAAGGAGCTCCCGACGAAGCTGCTCGAGAAGACCCTCGGGTGGGCCTCCGCGAAGCTCACCGACCCCCGGGCGGCGCCCGTCTTGAAACAGATCTCCTCGGACATGGCCGCCGGGAAACTGACCGGGCTGATGATGGTGAAGGAGTTCGTGACGCAGCGCCTGGCGCCACTCCAGCAGCACTCGAAGCCCATGTGGGAGTACGAGGGCATGGGAGACGCCATCAGGCTCGGATCCGCCAGCCTGACGGGCGAGGAGGGGACATGGCCCTGAACACCTTGCTCTTTAACGATCCCGGGGATCTTCCCAAGGCTTACGCCCCGCTGTACCGCCGCGATGATGGCAGTGCGTTGGCCGCCGCCATGCCTGATTTTGATGATCTGGGGCTCACGCCATCCGGGCTCCCCAATCCCATAGTGCTGGGTGTCCTCCGGCGACACCAGCGGCGGATAGGATTCAGAGGAGACCGTGGATGGCATTGAGGGAGCGTCCCCTCCGTCACAGAGCATGCTCCTCCACAGCCTTGATGATGATGATGACGATACTGACCAGCCCCCAGCCGCTGGCCCCTCAAGCCGCTCGGACGTCCGGCCGGTCGTCCCCTAAGAAGCGCACGACCGCTGCCCCTCAGGGCGTCCTCCACACCCCTCCGAGCGGCAGCACCATGCTGGGGGTCGGCGAGGAGCATCCCGCTCGCCCCCTGGACGCGGCCAAGTCTGTGTCAAAAGGAAGCGGGGGCATTCCGACCAGCGCCGAGGTGGAGAAGAAGAGGAAGTGGGTCGTGCGCGAGGAGTAAGTAGCCTTCTTTGTTTCTGCTTGATCTTGAACTGCGCACGTGCTCACGGCCCTCCTCCTCTCATTGGCCAGGGTCGAAGTCGTGCCGAAGAGGAAGAAGGCGAGCATTGAGACGAAGGAGCCCCCTGCCCTAGGGGTGCCATCGGCTTTATGCCGTGATGGAAGCGTGCCGCGCCAGCACAGCGCGCCGCTTGGAGGACCGGCCACTGGGGGCGCGGCGGCTCTCGTGGCGACGTCTCCTGCCACTGTCGTGGTGGCCCCGACGCTAATGGAGGGGGAAGCTCCTCGCCCCCTTCTGATGGAGTCCGCTCCCGTGGTCGCAGATATGCAGCCTCGGGAGGAGCCAGCCCCCACGGGCCAGCTGGTCGTGGGGTCGCCGACGCTCGCCGTGATGGAGGGGAAACTGGAGCCCTCGGCTCCCCAAGTTAGCCATGCTGTTGGGCCCTCGGTCACTGCGCCCGCCAATGTGCCGGTGCTGCCTCCTGGTCCGGCTCTCGCACTTGCGCATTGCGGTCCTCTGATCAGGCCCGGCGCCTTGGATGAGGTCTACACCATGCTTGGCAGGCTCCGTGCCGACCTACAGGAGGCTGAAAGGTGCCTCATGAGGGAGCGCCTGGGGCTCGTTTCTGGGTGGTCCCAGGCCGGGGCGACCACCCAGATGGCCTGGAGCCGAGCCAAGGCTGCCATCGCGAAGAGCGAGGAGGAGGCCGCCGAGGCCAAGGCAGCTCGAGACGCGGCACTAGATGAGGCAGAGTCTGCCAGGGCACGCTGCGGTGAGGCGGAGGCCCATCTGAAGGTCTTTCAGGATGAGCAAGCCGCACTCACGCAACAACTCCGTGAGCAGGGGGAGGCCCTCAAGGTCCGCGAGGCGGAGCTTGCAGATTGCGACTTTGCGCTGTCCCGAGTGGCCGCTGACCAAGCCAAGGAAAGCGACCGCCTGGCCAAACTGAAGGAGGATGTGGAAGGAGCCCAGGCGTCTCACACCCGGCGCGTCTCCGAGTCGACGGCCCAGATGGAGGCCAAGGAGATGGCCCTCGCCGATGCTGAGGAGAAAGCGGCCGCGGAGCGCGACGCCTTCCCCTCCCTTGAACTCGAGCTTCGCAAGTCGCTGCGCTCCATCTGCAGGGGAGGATTCTGGGAGCCTTTGGTGGCGCTCGAAGCCGGCTATGCGGGGCTCTCCTTCAAGCTTGCTGAGGTGCTCGAAGGCGCTTCCACCAGGGTGGACACCATTTTGGAGGACGAGTGTCGCGATCTCCTTGCCACATCAGTGACTCGAGTCTTCAGCCAGCTCTACCTCCGTGAGCCCGGCTTCAACTTCGATGCGGTGCTCGTCCAAGTTGCTCCCGCGTCCCGCGCCGCTGCGGAAGCGGCCGTGAAGGGCCCGATGGACGCGTTGGTGGAGAAGTTCACCTGCATCGCCACCGCCAAGCCCCTAGCGGTGGAAGCAAGCGGTGGTGACGACGGCAGCAGCGACGTCGACGATGACGTTGGCCATGGCGGTGGTGGCCCTTCCTCCTAGGTCTTATCCTGCAACATTTCACTATGCCTCGTGGAGGTGTGAGACTTTGAATTCGTAAAACATTCAGTGCCTGTAATAATTGATTGAATTTTCCTTGAATTTTGTGATTCCCTTTGGTGCCCTGTTTCCTTCCCATTTTCTTTTGTGCTCTACGTCGGCGAGGCCCGATCCCGCGCATACCTCGACCGCTGTTGGAGCGTCCGGATCGCCAGGACAAAGCCAAGGGGCTAGGGGCTACGTGACCAGTGAGGCCCCTGGGTCGTGATGCTCAGGGGTCCCCCTTGACGCACAAGCAACACTTATGAAGGAAACACGGCGAGGCTCGTCGCGCCAGGGCCCGTCACGAGGCTCACCACGCCAGCGGTCATCGCGAGGCTGGTCGCGCTAGTCCTGTCGTGAGTCGCAGTTGTCCCGATGACCTCTGCTGCGGCCTGCTCCGTGGCCGTAGCCACGGCCACCGTGCTCGGGGCGGCGACCGAGGCGCTCGTCACGGAGCTCCCTGAGCTCTTGGCAGTCACTGGTGCTATGGGTGTTGGTGTAGTGGAAGACGTAGAACGGACAGTTGCTCTTGAGGTGTTCCTCCTGGTCTCGAACGCGCTTTGCCTCGGGCTCGGCGGCCAGAACGGTGGGGTTCTTGCGCTTCACTTCCTTGGACTTGGCCTTCTTGTCTTCGTGGTCCGCCTCCGGAAGCTCGCGGAGGGAAAGCCGACCTGCCTCGGCCTTCGCGCACTTGTTCGCCAGGTTGAACATCTCGAGAGCAGAGCACAGGTCGTCGTGGATGGCGAGCTCCTCCCACATCCTGAGGTCCCTGACGCTGTCGGTGAACGCCGAGATGATGGCCTCATCCGACACCTTCGAAATCTTGAGGCGGACACTCGTGAAGCATTGTATGTACTTGTGCAGGGTTTCTCCCTCCTGTTGCTTCACGCGCCGCAGGTCGCTCACCGCTGGGGCAGTCCCGGGTGCCCTGGAAGTTGGCGGTGAAGTGCTCGCGAAGTTCGTCCCAGGAGGAGATCGATTCCTTCGGGAGGTTGAGGAGCCAGGAACGTGCGCCATCCTTGAGAGCCATGAGGAACCAATTTGCCATGACCTTGTCGCCAGCGCCTGCGGCCTCGATGCTCAGCGAGTAGAGCTGGAGGAACTCAGTTGGGTCGGCGGTGCCATCGTAGCGCGGAGAGAGGTCTGGCTTGAACTTGCTGGGCCAGACGACATGGCGCAGCTCTGAGGTGAAGGCGCGGCAGGCAGCTTCGCTCTCAGGCACGGCGTGGACAGGAGGAGCGTGGCCTTGACGTTCGTTCGCCGCAACCTCCAGCGGCGCACGGTCTTGATGCTGGCCCTGCTACGGACGGAGCGCACGCGCGTCACCTTGCGGCCGCGGCACCACCTGGCAGCTCACCTCGTCTCGAGCGCGCGCTGGTGCCGCGCGTGGCTGGTCATGGGGGCGCGCTTCATGCATGGGCTCAAGGTCGGCGCTTTGCAGGGACGGAGGAGGAGGAGGCGTGCCGTGGGCCATGTCGCCCGCCTAGAACGGCTGGGGACAAAGCGAGTGGGAGGGCGCCGGGGCTTCGCCGGCAGCGTCGACGAGCTCGGCGATGCGGCCGAGCCAATCTTCGTAGCGGTCGTTGGTGGGGCGGTAGCGCAGCAGCTCGCGCGCCATGAGCAGCGCAGTCGGTGCATTCGCCAGTCCACGGCGGGAGTGGGAGGATGAAGCCGTGACCGGGACGGGGGACGGAGTGGCGGTGTACCCGTCGCGCTGCACGGAGGGTGGCAGCAACGAGTCCTGCTGCTCTTGAGCAGCCGGGCCCGTGGCAGCGTTGGCTGCCGGAGAGATGGAACGGCGCGGGGTACCACGACCCTCGGGCGCCGTCTGGGCGACGCGAGCGGCCCGACGCTCAGCACGAACTCGGCGGGCGTCAACCATGGGTGCGACGGAGTTGAGACGGGGTGAAACCGGAGGAAGATTCCGACACGCCCCTACCTGGCGCGCCAAATGTCGGAATCGGGGCTCTGCAAAACCCAACAAGGTTCGAACACTAGGGTGTGTGCGAAGATCTCAACCGGTTCAACGTCCCAACTTGTCACCCTACGGCCTAGCTACGTCGAGTACGTTCTTGTGAGGAAGAAGATGGACACAGTGGTTTACCCAGGTCCGGGCCACCTTGCGGTGTAAAACCCTACTCCTGCTTTGTGGTGGATTGGTGATACGTCTCCAACGTATCTATAATTTTTTATTGTTCCATGCTATTATATTATCTGTTTTGGATGTTTTATATGCATTAATATGCTATTTATATTATTTTTGGGACTAACCTATTAATCTAGAGCCTAGTGCCAGTTTCTGTTTTTTCCTTGTTTTTGAGTATTGCGGATAAGGAATATTAAACAGAGTCCAAACGGAATAAAATCTTCGGAATGATTTTTCTTGGACCAGAAGAAACCCAGCAGACTTGGAGATGAAGGCAGGAGACCTGCCGTGGCGTCACAAGCCACCAGGGCATTCCCTAGGGGGGCGCGCCCCCTGGCTTGTGGCCCCATGGCAGCCCTCCTAACCCTATTCTTCGGCCTATAAATTCCCAAATATTCCCTGGATACCAAAAAGAGCCACGAAAGTACTTTTCCGCCGCCGGAAGCCTCTGTTCCCATGAGATCCAATCTTGGAGCCTTTTCCGGTAATCTGCCGGAGGGGGATTCGAGCACGAAGGGCATCTACATCAACTCCATTGCCCCTCCGATGATGCGTGAGTAGTTTACCATAGACCTTCGGGTCCATAGCTAGTAGCTAGATGGCTTCTTCTCTCTCTTTGTTCTTCAATACCATGTTCTTCATGATCTTCATGGAGATCTATCCGATGTAATACTCTTTTGCGGTGTGTTTGTCAAGATCCGATGAGTTGTGGGTTTATGTTCAGCTTATCTATCAATATTATTTGAATCTTCTCTGAATTATTATATGCATGATTTCATATCTTTGCAAGTCTCTTCGAGTTATTGGTTTGGTTTGGCCAACTAGATTGGTAATTCTTGCAATGGGAGAAGTGCTTAGTTTTGGGTTGAATCTTGCGGTGTCCTCACCCAGTGACAAAGTAGGGGTAGCAAGGCACGTATTTGTATTGTTGCCATCGAGGATAAAACGATGGGGTTTTCATCATATTGCTTGAGTTTATCCCTCTACATCATGTCATCTTACCTAGTGCGTTACTCTGTTCTTCATGAACTTAATACTCTAGATTCAGGCAGGAGTCGATCGATGTGTGGAGTAATAGTAGTAGATGCAGAATCGTTTCGGTCTACTTGACACGGACGTGATGCCTATATGCATAATCATTGCCTTGGATATCTTCATAATTATTCGCTTTTCTATCAATTGCTCGACAGTAATTTGTTCACCCACCGTATTATTTTCCTTCATGAGAGAAGCCTCTAGTGAAACCTATGGCCCCCGGGTCTATTTTCCACATTATATTTTCAGATCTATAAACCAAAAATACCTCACTGCATTCTTTTTTACTTCTGTTTTACTTTTCGTTTTAGCAATCATATCTATCTATCTCTATCAGATCTCATCCTTGCAAGTAACCGTGAAGGGATTGACAACCCCTTTATAGCGTTGGGTGCAAGTGTTTGATTATTTGTGTAGGTACATCTATTGGGGACTTGCTTGTATCTCCTACTGGATTGATACCTTGGTTCTCAACAACTGAGGGAAATACTTATCTACTTTGCTGCATCACCCTTTCCTCTTCAAGGGAAAACCAACGCATGCTCAAGAAGTAGCAATTGGCCTCTTGAGGAGGCTGTGGATGAACTAGTACAGTGGTTGGATGGCCTCACGAGGGCTCTTGGTGTGATGAACTCGACTCGGTTCTCCTTCATCTCCCCTTCTACGACGGGAGCTCGTCCCTATTTATAGGGGCCATGGTCCTCTTCCCTCGTCGCACCGGCGGGAAGGGATCCCACAACGGCCAAATTTGAAAGGGGACAAGTAGTACACCCTATCCCGACTAAAGGTGGTCTTCGCCTGCAAAGCCTCTGGGTGTGACGCAGCGGTGGGCTCGACGATGACATCCGTCCTGTCGAGCTCGTGGTCTTGGTCCGCTTGCACCGGGAAGGAAACCTTTGGCGGGGGGCTCATTGGGAACCCGCGTACGTCCTTGTCTCCTTTGCACCAAAGAGGAAACTGTCCTCCCTCTGCGCCCGCTGGCGCCCGCCTGTCTTGTTCGTCAGAACCCACGTCACCCCGGCCTCACGAGGCTAGGGGCTTGCATAGGAATCTCCGCTCCTCAAGAGGCAGCCCGAAGGGGTGTCACTCCTCCGGAGGTCTTGACGCTGTCCTCCTCGCGAGGCGGGGGCTCTCGCGAGGGCCTTGACTTGGGGGGCTCGTTGTAGGGCCGTACCGGGCCTTCGTGGTGGGCCACGTGCTAGGCCGCAGGCAGGCAGGTCTGGGTACCCCCGTTCCCAGAACGCCGACAGTGGTGAAGAAAAGCTGGTATGAACTCTTATTGCTTTTGTTTTTTTGTAAATATGTTTAGCTCGTAATTCTTGATTTAGCATTTTCATTTAAAAAATAATCCACCAAAATCATTGGTCACAAATGTAGAATTATTCAAGTTATATTATCTTGGCCCTATTGAGGAGGTCAAAAAGTCTCTCAACGTATTGCAAATGTTTGGTTGGCGTTTGCTTATGAATAGGTTTGATCCACCACAATGTTATGCACTATTCAATGGAAGAGGTTTGCGATGGACGGACCTTTACATTTTCCATTTAACATGCACAATATTGAGCATGGATCATGTCTTATTCCATCGATGATCACAAGTTCGACCTCACATTTGAACTTGCCACGTGACGATGTGGACTCAGGTTTAAAAGACATGGTCATTTTGAAACACCTTGCAAAAATAGTAGTTTAATGTCGTGCACACAAGGTCTCCATGACGTAGGAACCACATCGTGCATGTCTTGTGCACTCACTCACATCGCATATCTCATTTTCTTGTACTTTGTCACCATTAGGGTTTTGTTTCCATTTCACAATTTGGCGAGAGAGGTTTGCAATGAACGGACTTTTACATTTTCCATGTGACATGGACAATATTGAGCACGTATCATGTCTTATTCCATTGATGACCGCAAGTTCGACCTGTTGGAAATATGCCCTAGAGGCAATAATAAATTAGTTATTATCATATTTCCCCGTTCATGATAATAGTTTATTATTCATGCTAGAATTGTATTGACCGGAAACTAAATACATATGTGGATAATAGACAAATACTATGTCCCTAGTATGCCTCTACTAGACTAGCTCGTTGATCAAAAGATGGTCAAGGTTTCCTGACCATGGACATGAGTTGTCATTTGATAACGGGATCACATCATTAGGAGAATGATGTGATGGACATGACCCAACCGTTAGCATAGCAAATGATCGTTCAGTTTATTGCTATTGCTTTCACTATGTCAAATACACGTTCCTCTGACCATGAGATCATGCAACTCCCGGATACCGTAGGAATACTTTGGGTGTATCAAACGTCACAACATAACTGGGTGATTATAAAGGTTGCCGGTAACGAGATTGAACTAGGTATTGGATACCGACGATCGAATCTCGGGCAAGTAACATACCGCCAGACAAAGGGAACAACGTATGTTGACATATGAGGTTCACCGATAAAGATCTTCGTGGAATATGTAGGAACCAATATGAGCATCCAGGTTCCGCTGTTGGTTATTGACCGGAGAGTCGTCTCGGTCATGTCTTCATCATTCCCGAACCCGTAGGGTCCGCACACTTAAGGTTCGATGACGATTTAGTATTATATGAGTTATGTGATTGGTGGCCGAAGTTTGTTCGGAGTCCCGGATGAGATCACGGACATGACGAGGAGTCTCGAAATGGTCGAGAGGTAAAGATTCATATATTGTAAGGCTATATTCGGACGTCGGAAAGGTTCCGAGTGATTCGGGTATTTTTCGGAGTACCGGGGAGTTACGGGAATTCACCGGGGAAGTAATGGGCCTACATGGGCCATACGGGAAAGAAGAGGCAGCCCACAAGGGGTGGCTGCGCCCCTCCCCCTAGGGAGTCCGAATTGGACTAGGGGAAGGGGGCGCACCCCCCCCCCCCATTTCCTTCTCCTCTTCTCTCTCCCTTCCTTCCCCCTTCCAAGAGGGAATCCTACTAGGACTTGGAGTCCTAGTAGGACTCCTCTCTCTCCCTTGGCGCACCCCTAGGGGGCCGGCCAGACTCCCTCCTTTATATACGGAGGAAGGGCACCCCTTGGAGACACACAATTGTCCCATAGCCATGTGCGGTGCCCCGATCTCCGTTTTCCACCTCGGTCATATTTTCGGAGAGCTTAGGCGAAGCCCTGCCGGAATCACTTCACCGTCACCGTCGCCACGCCATCGTGCTGACGGAACTCATCTACTACCTCGACGTCTTGCTGGATCAAGAAGGCGAGGAACGTCACCGAGCTGCACGTGTGTAGAACTCGGAGGTGCCGTACGTTCGGTACTCGATCGGTGGAGCTCGAAGGATTGTTCGACTACATCAATCGCGTTGTGAGATGCTTCCGCTAAACGGTCTACGAGGGTACGTAGACACACTCTCCCCTCTCGTAGTGATGCATCTCCATGGATAGATCTTGCGTGAGCGTAGGTAATTTTTTGAAATTCATGCTCCGTTCCCCAACACGACCTCACATTTGAACTTGCCATGAGACGATGTGGACTCGGGTTTACTAAGACATGATCATTTGGAAACACACCTTGTGGGAATAGCAGTTTAAATTTGTGCCCACATGGTCTCCATTATCTAGGAACCACATTGTGCATGTCTTGCACACTTGCTCATGTCTCATATCTCATTTGCTTGTACTTGGTCACCATTGGTATTTTCTATCCATTTTTGTTAGAAAAATTTAATAAACCACACAGTTAGATTCATGGTTGTTGGATGCATGATGTACGACCTTTGTGTCGCTGCCTACTCGCCTTCTTGACTAGGAACCTCCACATGGTGGATCGATGGCTCCTAATTCGTCTGCCTTCTCCTCTGCCTTCTCACATAAGCTTCAACCGGATAGAGAAGGAACGTTTAGAATAGTTACCACTGCTCCTTCAACTCCTATCCCATCAGAAAACCGTCCCTCGATTTCTCATCTCGTTTCCCCATTCTCTCTCTTGTTCTTGACTTCTTGAATTGCATAGAGCTTCATCAGTTCTTTGAGAATCCGAATCTGCATGATGGATCCCAGCGGGACCCTTGGTGAAGCTGTGAGGGCAAAGGTAAGTTTGTTCATACTGCTTGCTATCTAGTTTTTCATTTGTTTGGATGAAGCAAATGCCCAAATCTGAACATTTATACATTTCCTTCATCATCTGTTTCACATGTGTGTCAAGAAAAAAAGCATGCACGGACTGTCGATGAAGTTGCAGAATACAGAAACAAACGACATTGGTTCTTTGATCCCAAGGTACATTTATGTTCTAATCCTTCATGATTTCTTCCTAATGTTGTGTTGTGTATCCCATAATTTTGGCCATGGGCAATATGGATGACGATTAGGTTCCCCTAATTAGTAATGGTATGTACTGAATCTGAATTTCTGTGTGCATTTTCAATAAAAAAAATATTTGCATTTCCGTTGTATGATCATTCCCCTAAAGTTCTTCGAATAGTGTATGCCACAGAGGTTTAGTTGGATGTGCAATATGGACATGTTAACGTATAGCCATGTTCATTGTCAAGAGCGGCCTATTTTCAGTTGCATTTGTTGTTGCATATGCTCTCCGTCAGACTTAATGTGATTGCACTACTCCAAGAAGGTCCAAATACGACACATCAATTTGAGACCCTTCGACCAAACTGTGTGCGAAGCATGAATCGCAAACTGTGTAGTTCTAGCTCCGTCGCAAATAACGCGAACTGTGTGCGATGGCGGATCCATCAAATACGATTCAAAAAAGAGTTGCATGTGCAATATGTGGCAAATACTTTATCCAGACAAACTATTTGCAATGAGCCAATATAAAGCAACTGATTAACCAAACACATATGTGTTCAATGTACGGCATACAGTTCACTCGGATAAACTGTTTGCGCTGATCCAGGAGAACACAAACGATTCGGTGTCAGAAGATGTGTGTGATACATGGCAACCACGAACTAGCGTTCATGTGATCCTCCGGTTTGTTACATGTATGTGTCAAAGCTTTGTTGGAAATATACCCTAGAGGCAATAATAAATCAGTTATTATCATATTTCCTTGTTCATGATAATCGTTTATTATCCATGCTAGAATTGTATTGATCAGAAACTCAGATACATGTGTGGATACATAGACAACACCATGTCCCTAGTAAACCTCTAGTTGACTAGCTCGTTGAACAGAGATGGTAAAGGTTTCCTGGCCATAGAAATGAGTTGTCATCTGATAACGGGATCACATCATTAGGAGAATGATGTGATGGACAAGACCAAACCATGAGCATAGCATTTGATCGTACTAGTTTATTGCTATTGCTTTATCCATGTCAAGTATTTGTTCCTACGACCATGAGATCATGCAACTCCCGGACACCAGAGGAATACCTTGTGTGTATCAAAAGTCACAACGTAACTGGGTGACTATAAAGGAGCTCTACAGGTATCTCCGAGGGCATCTGTTGGTTGGCATGGATCGAGACTGGAATTTGTCACTCCGTATGACGGAGAGGTATCTCTGGGCCCACTCGGTAATACAACATCACAAGAAGCTTGCAAGCAATGTGGCTAAGGAGTTAATCAAGGGTCTTGTATTACGGAAAGAGTAAAGAGACTTACTGGTAACGAGATTGAACTAGGTATGGAGATACCGACGATCGAATCTCGGGCAAGTAACATACCGCTGGACAAAGGGAACTGCATACGGGATTGATTGAATACTTGGCATCGTGGTTCGACCGATAAAGATCTTCGTGGAATATGTGGGAACCAATATGGGCATCCAGATCCCACTATTGGTTATTGATCGGAGAGATGTCTCGGTCAAGTCCACATGATTCTCGAACCCGTAGGGTCCGCACGCTTAACATTCGGTTACGCTAGAGTAGTATTGGGATATGTATGTTGGTGACCGAATGTTGTTCGGAGTCTTGGATGAGATCACGAGGAGCTACGGGATGGTCCGGAGGTAAAGATTTATATATGGGAAGTCATATTTTGGCTACCGGAAAAGTTTCAGGTTTTGCCGGTATTGTACATGGAAGCTTCTGGAAGGTTCCGAAGGGTTCTGGAGGATTCCGGAAGGATCCCTCCAGCCCCTAGGGCGTGCATGGGCTGTAGGGGGGCGTCCTAGCCTTATTGGTCCAGGGGCACCAGCCCCACAAGGCCCATGCGCAAGGGGAAGGGGAAACCTTAAGTGGTTGGGAGTCCACTTGCCTTGGGAGGCAAGTTTCCTCCCTAGCCGCCGGCTCTCCTAGGAGGAGGGGCCTAGGGCTGCGACCAAACCCTTCCCCTTGCCTCCTATATATAGTAGAGGAGAGGGGGAGGGCTGGACACAACAATCCCATGCCCCGGTGGCAGCCCTACCTCTCTCCCTAGATCGTTTTCTCCTCAGATCGCATCTACGGTAGCGCTTGGCGAAGCCCTGCCGGGATTGCTCCACCACCATCTCCACCATGCCGTCGTGCTGGCTGAGATCCCATCTACTTCTCCTCCCACGCTTGCTGGATCAAGAAGGAGGAGACGTCATCGAGCCGCACGTGTGCGGAACGCGGAGGTGCCGTCCATCCGGCGCTAGATCGGATCGGATCGCGATTGGATCGTGAAGAGTATGACTACATCAACCGCGTTATATACGCTTCTGCTTAGCGATCTACAAGGGTATGTAGACACACTCCCCCCTCGTAACTATGCATCTCCATGGATAGATCTTGCGTGTGTGTAGGAAGTTTTTTGTTTCCCATGCAACGTTCCCCAACAGTGGCATCATGAGCTAGGTCTATGCATAGATGATATGCACGAGTAGAACACAAAAGAGTTTGTGGGTGTTGATGTTCAGATTGCTTACTTCCTTAGTCTTATCTTGATTCGGCGGTATTGTGGGATGAAGCGGCTCGGACCAACCTTACTCGTCCACGTACGAGAGACCGGTTCCATCGACTAACATGCACTTTTTGCATAAAGATGGTGTTGGGGAACGTTGCATGGGAAACAAAAATTTTCCTACGCACACACAAGATCTATCCATGGTGATGAGCATCTACGAGAGGGAGAGTGAATCTACATACCCTTGTAGATCGCTAAGCGGAAGCGTTTAAGAAACGCGGTTGATGTAGTCGAACGTCTCCGCGATCCAAATCGCAAGTCGTCCCTCGATCCGATCACGAACTAGTGCCGAACGGACGGCACCTCCGCGTTCAACACACGTACGGCTTGATGACGCCTTCACCTCCTCGATCCAGCGAGCGATGGTGAAGTAGTGGTTGAGTTTCAGCAGCATGACGGCGTGGTGATGGTGGTGAGGAACAATCTCTGCAGGGCTTCGCCAAGCGCTACGGAGATTATGACGGAGGAACTAGAGGGTTAGGGTTGCCGCACACGGCTTGGGGAAATCTTGATGTGTCCCGTGTGCTAGCCCTGCCCCTCTATTTATATGTTGAGCCTTGGGGTCTAAACTTGGAGTAAAAGCCTCCTCCAGGTCGGTTTTGCCCGCACAAGGTCGGTTTGGCCCGCAGGGAAAGAGTCCAACTCGGATCCCTGCAGTACCGCACACAAGCGGTAGTACCGCTTAACACAAGCGGTAGTACCGCTTGGGCGGTAGTACCGCTTAACACAAACGGTAGTACCGCTTACGCGGCAGCAAAACTACTTTTTGCACTTTCCAATACCTCGTGGGCTTTATCCCTTTGGCCCATATAAAGTGTTGCTGCACCCGAACACTTCGGTAAACATCCGGAACCCATTCCGGTAAACTCCGGAACTCTTCCGGAGATCAAAACACTATTATCACATATATCAATCTTTACCTCCGGACTATTCCGGAGATCCTCGTCATGTCCGGGATCTTATCCGGGACTCCGAACAACTTTCGGTCACCAACAAAATAACTCAATTATACTAATCGTCACCAAACGTTAAGTGTGTAGACCCTGCGGGTTCGAGAATTATGTAGACATGACCGAGACACTTCTACGATCAATAACCAATAGCGGGACCTGGATGCCCATATTGGCTCCTACATATTCTACGAAGATCTTTATCGGTCGAACCTCTATGTCAAGGATTCAGTTAATCCCGTATGCTGTTCCCTTTGTTCTTCGGTATGTTACTTGCCCGAGATTCGATCGTCGGTATCTCTATACCTAGTTCAATCTCGTTACCGGCAAGTCTCTTTACTCGTTCCGTAATACAAGATCTCGTGGCTAACACTTTAGTCACATTGCTTGCAAGACTCATTGTGATGTTGTATTACCGAGTGGGCCCTGAGATACCTCTCCGTCACACGGAGTAACAAATCCTAGTCTTGATCCATGCCAACCCAACAGACACCCTCGGAGATACCTGTAGAGCACCTTTATAGTCGCCCAGTTACGTTGCGACGTTTGATACACACAAGGTACTCCTCCGATGTCAGGGAGTTGCATGATCTCATGGTCAAAGGAACAGATACTTGACATGCAGAAAACAATAGCAATAAACTGACACGATCAAATGCTACGTTTACAGTTTGGGTCTTGTCCATCACATCATTCTCCTAATGATGTGATCCCGTTATCAAATGACATCTCATGTCCATGGCTAGGAAATCTTAACCATCTTTTGATCAACGAGCTAGTTAACTAGAGGCTTACTAGGGACACAGTGTTGTCTATGTACCCACACATGTATTTGAGTTTCCAATCAATACAATTATAGCATGGATAATAAACGATTATCATGAACAAGGAAATATAATAATAACCAATTTATTATTGCCTCTAGGGCATATTTCCAACAGTCTCCCACTTGCACTAGAGTCAATAATCTAGTTCACATCACTATGTGATTTACATTGTAATGAATCGAACACCCATGCAGTTATGGTGTTGTTCATGTTTAGCCCTTGGAAGAGGTTTAGTCATCGGATCTGCAACATTTAGATCCGTGTGTACTTTGCAAATATTTATGTCGTCCTCCTTGATGTAATCGCGGATGGAATTGAAACGTCGCTTTATGTGTCTGGTCCTCTTGTGAAATCTTGGTTCCTTGGCTAGAGCAATGGCACCAGTATTATCACAAAACAGAGTCATTGGGTTAAGTGCACTAGGCACTACTCCAAGATCTGTCATGAACTCCTTCATCCAGACACCTTCCTTCGCCGCCTCCGAGGCAGCGATGTACTCCGCTTCACATGTAGAATCTGCTACCACGCTTTGCTTGGAACTGCACCAGCTAACCACACCCCCATTTAGAATAAATACGTATCCGGTTTGCGACTTTGAGTCATCCGGATCAGTGTCAAAGCTTGCATCGACGTAACCCTTTACGACGAGCTCTTGATCACCTCCATAAACGAGAAACATGTCCTTAGTCCTTTTCAGGTACTTCAGGATATTCTTGACCGCCGTCCAGTGTTCTATTCCTGGATCACCTTGAAACCTTCCGACCATACTTATGGCAAGGCTGACATCGGGTCTTGTGCACAGCATTGCATACATGATAGAGCCTATGGCCGAAGCATAGGGGATGACACTCATCTTTTCTCTATCTTCTGCAGTCACTGGGCATTGAGTCTTACTCAACTTCACACCTTGCAATACAGGCAAGAACCCCTTCTTGGACTGATCCATTTTGAACTTCTTCAAAACTTTGTCAAGGTATGTGCTTTGTGAAAGTCCTATTAAGCGTCTCGATCTATCTCTATAGATCTTGATGCCTAATATGAAAGCAGCTTCTCCTAGGTCCTTCATTGAAAAACTCTTGTTCAAATATTCCTTTATGCTTTCCAGCATTTCTATATTGTTTCCAATCAGTAATATGTCATCCACATATAATATTAGAAACGCTATAGAGCTCCCACTCACTTTCTTGTAAATACAAGCTTCTCCGTAAACTTGTATAAACTCGAACGCTTTGATCACCTCATCAAAACGAAGATTCCAACTCCGAGATGCTTGCACCAGTCCATAAATGGATCGCTGGAGTTTGCAAACTTTGTCAGCATTCTCTGGATCGACAAAACCTTCTGGTTGCATCATATACAACTCTTCCTTAAGGTAACCGTTAAGGAACGCTGTTTTGACATCCATCTGCCAAATTTCATAATCGAAAAAGGCAGCTATTGCTAACATGATTCTGACGGACTTAAGCATCGCTACGGGTGAGAAGGTCTCATCGTAGTCAACTCCTTGAACTTGTGAAAAACCCTTTGCCACAAGTCGAGCTTTATAGACGGTGACATTACCGTCCGCGTCCGTCTTCCTCTTAAAGATCCATTTGTTCTGAATGGCCTTACGCCCTTCAGGTAATACTTCCAAAGTCCATACTTTGTTTTCATACATGGATCCCATCTCGGATTTCATGGCCTCTAACCACTTCTCGGAATCTGGGCCCATCATCGCTTCTCCATAGCTCGTAGGTTCATCGTTGTCTAACAACATGACCTCTAAGACAGGGTTGCCGTACCACTCAGGAGTAGTACGCGTCCTTGTCGACCTACGAGGTTCAATAGCAACTTGATCCAAAGCTTCATGATCATCATCATTAACTTCTTCTTCAGCTAATGTAGGCTCCACAGAAACAACTTTCTGCGCTGCGCTACTCTCAGGTTGAAGTAAAGGTTCAACAACCTCATCAAGTTCTATCTTCCTCCCACTCAATTCTTTCGAGAGAAACTCTTTCTCAAGAAATGTTCCGTTTTTAGCGACAAACACTTTGCCTTCGGATCTGAGATAGAAGGTATACCCAACTGTCTCTTTTGGGTATCTTATGAAGACGCATTTCTCCGCTTTGGGTTCCAGCTTTTTAGGCTGAAGCTTTTTGACATAAGCATCACATCCCCAAACTTTAAGAAACGACAGCTTTGGCTTCTTGCCAAACCAAAGTTCATATGGCGTCGTCTCAACGGATTTCGATGGTTCCCTATTTAAAGTGAATGCAGCTGTCTCTAATGCATAACCCCAAAACGATAGTGGCAAATCGGCAAGAGACATCATAGATCGCACCATATCCAATAAGGTTCGATTACGACGTTCGGACACACCATTACGCTGTGGTGTTCCAGGCGGTGTCAATTGTGAAACAATTCCACACTGTCTTAAGTGACTGCCAAACTCATAACTCAGATATTCTCCTCCTCGATGAGATCGCAGGAATTTAATTTTCTTGTTACGATGATTCTCAACTTCACTCTGAAATTGTTTGAACTTTTCAAATGTTTCAGACTTGTGTTTCATTAAGTAAATATACCCATATCTACTTAAGTCATGAGTGAAGGTGAGAAAATAACGATAACCACCGCGCGCCTCAATACTCATCGGACCGCACACATCAGTATGTATGATTTCCAATAAGTCACTTGCCCGTTCCATTGTTCCAGAGAACGGCGTTTTAGTCATCTTGCCCATGAGGCATGGCTCACATGTGTCAAGTGATTCAAAATCAAGTGACTCCAAAAGTCCATCAGCATGGAGCTTCCTCATGCGTTTTACGCCAATATGACCTAAACGGCAGTGCCACAAGAAAGTGGTATTATCATTATCAATTCTACATCTTTTGGCATCAATGTTATGAACATGTGTATCATTACTATCGAGATTCAATAAGAATAAACCCCTCACATCGGGTGCATGACCATAAAAGATATTACTCATATAAATAGAACAACCATTATTCTCCGATTTAAATGAGTAACCGTCTCGCAATAAACAAGATCCAGATATAATGTTCATGCTTAACGCAGGCACCAAATAACACTTATTTAGGTTCATCACTAATCCCGACGGTAATCGAAGAGCGAGCGTGCCGACGGCGATCACATCAACCTTGGAACCATTTCCCACGCGCATCGTCACTTCGTCCTTTGCCAGCCTCCGTCTATTCCGCAGTTCCTGTTTTGAGATGCAAATATGAGCAACCGCACCGGTATCAAATACCCAGGCACTACAATGAGAGTTGGTAAGGTACACATCAATAACATGTATATCATATATACCTTGTTTGTTGTTGGCCGCCTTCTTGTCAGCCAAATACTTGGGGCAATTCCGCTTCCAGTGTCCAGTTCCCTTGCAATGAAAACACACAATTTCTGGTTTGGGTCCAGCCTTGGGTTTCTTCACGAGAGGAGCAACTGCTTTGCCACTCTTCTTGGAGTTACCCTTCTTACCCTTGCCATTTTTCTTGAAACTAGTGGTTTTATTGACCATCAACACTTGATGCTCCTTCTGAATTTCAGACTCAGCGGCTTTCAGCATCGCAAACAGCTCGGCGGCTGACTTGTTCATCCCGTGCATGTTATAGTTCAACACGAAGCTCTTGTAGCTAGGTGGCAATGATTGAAGAACTCTGTCAGTGATAGCCTCTGGCGGAAGGGGCATCCCTAACTCAGCCAGACGGGTGGAGTACCCCGACATTCTGAGTATGTGATCACTGATAGTGCCGTTCTCCTCCATCTTGCAAGTATAGAACTTATCGGAGATCTCATATCTCTCGATCCGGGCATTCTTCTGAAAGATAAACTTCAACTCCTGGAACATCTCATATGCTCCATGACGTTCAAAACGTCTTTGAAGTCCCGGTTCTAAGCCATACAACATTGCACATTGAACTATTGAGTAATCATCAGAACGAGCCTGCCAGGCGTTCACAACATCTAGAGACTCAACTGGAGCGGGTGGATCACCAAGCGGTGCATCAAGGACATAAGCCTTCTGGGAAGCCGTAAGGATAATCCTTAGATTACGGGCCCAGTCCACAAAGTTACTTCCATCATCTTTCAACTTAGCTTTCTCTAGGAACGCATTAAAATTCAGGGGTGCTACTGCGCGAGCCATGATCTACAACATAAATATAGCAAAGACAACTTAGACTATTGTTCTAGATAATTAGTTTAGTTAATCATATTACTTAAAAACTCCCACTCAAATTGACATCCCTCCGGTCATTCGAGTGTAACATGATCCAAATCCACCAACTCAAGTCCGAACATCACGTGAGTTGAGGTGGTTTCAATGGTAAACATCTTCATGTTGATCATATCTACTATATGACTCATGTTCGACCTTTCGGTCTCTTGTGTTCCGAGGCCATGTCTGTACATGCTAGGCTCGTCAAGTTTAACCCGAGTGTTCCGCGTGTGCAACATGGCTTGCACCCGTTGTATGTGAACGTGGAGTCTATCACACCCGATCATCACGGCGTGTCTCGAAACGACGAACTTTCGCAACGGTGCACACTCGGGGAGAACACAATTTATCTTGAAATTTAAGTGAGGGATCACCTTATAATGCTACCGTCGTCCTAAGCAAAATAAGATGCATAAAAGGATTAACATCACATGCAAATCATAAGTGACATGATATGGCCATGAACTTGTGCTTTTGATCTCCATCTCCAAAGCACCGGCATGATCTCCATCATCACCGGCATGACACCATGATCTCCATCATCTTGATCTCCATCAACGTGTCGCCATAAGGTTGTCGCGCCGACTGTTGCTTCCACGACTATTGCTAACGTTTAGCGATAAAGTAAAGCATTACATAGCGCTTAATGATTGACACGCAGGTCATACAATAATTAAAGACAACTCTATGGCTCCTGCCAGTTGCCGTACTCATCGACATGCAAGTCGTGATATTCTATACAACACATGATCATCTCATACATCACATATATCTCATCATGTAATTGGCCATATCACATCACAACATACCCTGCAAAAACAAGTTAGACGTCCTCTAATTGTTGTTGCAAATTTTACGTGGCTGCTACGGGTTTGCAAGAACCGTTCTTACCTACGCAAAACCACAACATGGTGTAGTGATTGCTTTTTGATCTTCTAAAAGAACCCTCTTCATTGAAATCGATTCAACTAAAGTGAGAGAGACAGACACCCGCTAGCCATCTTTATGCAACGAAGTTACATGTCAGTTGAAGGAACCTGTCTCGCGTAAGAGTACGCGTAATGTCGGTCCGGGCCGCTTCATCTCACAATACTGCCGAATCAAGTATCAACTAGTAATGGCAAGCAATATGTATACACCCACGCCCACAACTCGTTTGTGTTCTACTCGAGATCTCATCTACGCATAGACCTAGCTCATGATGCCACTTTTGGGGAACGTTGCATGGGAAACAAAAATTTTCCTACGCACACACAAGATCTATCCATGGTGATGAGCATCTACGAGAGGGAGAGTGAATCTACATACCCTTGTAGATCGCTAAGCGGAAGCGTTTAAGAAACGCGGTTGATGTAGTCGAACGTCTCCGCGATCCAAATCGCAAGTCGTCCCTCGATCCGATCACGAACTAGTGCCGAACGGACGGCACCTCCGCGTTCAACACACGTACGGCTTGATGACGCCTTCACCTCCTCGATCCAGCGAGCGATGGTGAAGTAGTGGTTGAGTTTCAGCAGCATGACGGCGTGGTGATGGTGGTGAGGAACAATCTCTGCAGGGCTTCGCCAAGCGCTACGGAGATTATGACGGAGGAACTAGAGGGTTAGGGTTGCTGCACACGGCTTGGGGAAATCTTGATGTGTCCCGTGTGCTAGCCCTGCCCCTCTATTTATATGTTGAGCCTTGGGGTCTAAACTTGGAGTAAAAGCCTCCTCCAGGTCGGTTTTACCCGCACAAGGTCGGTTTGGCCCGCAGGGAAAGAGTCCAACTCGGATCCCTGCAGTACCGCGCACAAGCGGTAGTACCGCTTAACGCAAGCGGTAGTACCGCTTGGGCGGTAGTACCGCTTAACACAAGCGGTAGTACCGCTTGGGCGGTAGTACCGCTTCACAAAAACGGTAGTACCGCTTACGCGGCAGCAAAACTACTTTTTGCACTTTCCAATACCTCGTGGGCTTTATCCCTTTGGCCCATATAAAGTGTTGCTGCACCCGAACACTTCGGTAAACATCCGGAACCCATTCCGGTAAACTCTGGAACTCTTCCGGAGATCAAAACACTATTATCACATATATCAATCTTTACCTCCGGACTATTCCGGAGATCCTCGTCATGTCCGGGATCTTATCCGGGACTCCGAACAACTTTCGGTCACCAACAAAATAACTCAATTATACTAATCGTCACCAAACGTTAAGTGTGTAGACCCTGCGGGTTCGAGAATTATGTAGACATGACCGAGACACTTCTACGATCAATAACCAATAGCGGGACCTGGATGCCCATATTGGCTCCTACATATTCTACGAAGATCTTTATCGGTCGAACCTCTATGTCAAGGATTCAGTTAATCCCGTATGCTGTTCCCTTTGTTCTTCGGTATGTTACTTGCCCGAGATTCGATCGTCGGTATCTCTATACCTAGTTCAATCTCGTTACCGGCAAGTCTCTTTACTCGTTCCGTAATACAAGATCTCGTGGCTAACACTTTAGTCACATTGCTTGCAAGACTCATTGTGATGTTGTATTACCGAGTGGGCCCTGAGATACCTCTCCGTCACACGGAGTAACAAATCCTAGTCTTGATCCATGCCAACCCAACAGACACCCTCGGAGATACCTGTAGAGCACCTTTATAGTCGCCCAGTTACGTTGCGACGTTTGATACACACAAGGTACTCCTCCGATGTCAGGGAGTTGCATGATCTCATGGTCAAAGGAACAGATACTTGACATGCAGAAAACAATAGCAATAAACTAACACGATCAAATGCTACGTTTACAGTTTGGGTCTTGTCCATCACATCATTCTCCTAATGATGTGATCCCGTTATCAAATGACATCTCATGTCCATGGCTAGGAAATCTTAACCATCTTTTGATCAACGAGCTAGTTAACTAGAGGCTTACTAGGGACACAGTGTTGTCTATGTACCCACACATGTATTTGAGTTTCCAATCAATACAATTATAGCATGGATAATAAACGATTATCATGAACAAGGAAATATAATAATAACCAATTTATTATTGCCTCTAGGGCATATTTCCAACAGATGGCTGGCGGGTGTGTGTCTCTCCCACTTTAGTTGAATCAGATTCGACAGAGGCGGTCCTTGTAGAATATTAAATAGCAACTTGAATATCACCGTTGTGGCTTTGTGTAGGAAAGAACGGTTCTTACTAGTTGCCAATAGCAGCCACGTAAAAACTTGCAACAACAAAGTAGAGGACGTCTAACTTGTTTTTCCAGGGCATGTTGTGACGTGATATGGCCAACGACATGATTTGAAATATGTTTTGTATAGATTATCACGACTTGCATGTCAATGAGGACGGCAACCGGCAGGAGCCATAGGGTTGTCTTTAATTATTATGTGGCCTGCGTGTCAGTCATTAAGCGCTATGTAATGCTTTACTTTATCGCTAAGCGGTAGAAATAGTAGTAGAAGCATGGTTGGCGCGACAACCCCGATGGCAACACGATGATGGAGATCATGATGATGGGGATCATGGTGTCATGCCGGTGACGATGGAGATCATGCCGGTGCTTTGGAGATGGAGATCAAAAGCACAAGTTCATGGCCATATCATGTCACTTATGATTTGCATGTGATGTTAATCCTTTTATGCATCTTATTTTGCTTAGGACGACGATAGCATTATAAGGTGATCCCTCACTAAAATTTCAAGATAAAATTGGTTCTCCCCGAGTGTGCACCATTGCGAAAGTTCGTCGTTTCGAAGCACCACGTGATGATCGGGTGTGATAGAATCTACGTTCACATACAACAGGTGCAAGCCAGTTTTGCACATGCGGAACACTCGGGTTAAACTTGACGAGCCTAGCATGTACAGACATGGCCTCGGAACACAAGAGACCGAAAGGTCGAACATAAGTCATATAGTAGAGATGATCAACATGGAGATGTTCACCATTGAAACCACCTCATCTCACGTGATGAACGGACTTGGGTTGGTGAATTTGGATCATGTAGTGACGTGGCTTGAGGCTGCATCGGTATTTCCCCAAAGAGGAAGGGATAATGCAGCACAGCGACGGTAAGTATTTCCCTCAATTATGAAACCAAGGTTATCGAACCAGTAGGAGGATCACCACCACCCAATAAGCACCACCTGCACACAAACAACAAATACTTGCAACCCGACGCGAAAGAGAGGTTGTCAATCTCTCTACGGTAAAAAGATAGATTAGGTAGTGATAGATAGGAGAGATAGATCTCTCAAGAACACAAAATAAAAAGGGCAAATAAAATATGCAGCAATATGTTTTTGGGTTTTTGGTTTTGTAGATCTAATAACAAAGATGCAAAAAGATAGATCTGAAAGAAATATGTTGGAAAAGTAGACCCAGGGGCCGTAGGGTTCACTAGTGGCTTCTCTCATGAGTATAGCGCATGGTGGGTGAACAAATTACTGTTGGGCAATTGATAGAAAATCCAATAGTCACGACGATATCCAAGGCGATGATCATTATATAGGCATCACGTCCAAGATAAGTAGACCGACTCCTCCCTGCATCTACTACTATTACTCCACACATCAACCGCTATCCAGCATGCATATAGTGTATTAAGTTCATGGAAAAATGGAGTAATGCAATAAGAACGATGACATGATGTAGACAAGATCCATTCATGTAGTAATAGTGCCCATCTTGTTATCCTTAATAGCAATGATACATGCGTGTCTTGCTGCCCCTTCTGTCACTGGGAAAGAACACCGCAAGATCGAACCCATCACAAAGCACCTCTTCCCATGGCAAGAAAAATTGATCTAGTTGGCCTAACTAAACCAAAGATTCGAAGAAGAAATACGAGACTATAAGTAATCATGCATATAAGAGATCAAAGAATACTCAAATAATATTCATGGATAGAAACTGATCATGAACTCAAAATTCATCGGATCCCAACAAACACACCGGAAACGTTTACATCAAATAGATCTCCAAGAGACCATTGTATTGAGAATCATAAGAGAGAGAGAGAGAGAGGAAGCCATCTAGCTACTGCCTACAGACCCGTAGGTCTATGGTGGACTACTACCGCATCATCGGAGAGGCACCTATGAGGAAGATGAACCCCTCCGTGATGGTGTTTAGATTGGATCTCGAGGTTCTGGAACTTGCGGCAGCTGGAATTGTGTTTCGTCGACTCCCCTAGGGTTTTTGGAATATTTGGGAATTTATAGGCATCAGAGGCGATGAAGAGGGGCCCCGAGGAGGGCACAACCCATCAGGGCGTGCCGGGGCCCCCCTGGCGCGCCCTGGTGGGTTGTGATCTCCTTGGACCACTTCTCCAGCACTTATTTGGCCCATCGGGGGTCTTCTGGTCCAGAAAAAAACTCCAAAAAGTTTCGTCGCGATTGGACTCCGTTTGGTATTGATTTTCTGCGAAGTAAAAAAACAAGCAAAAACAGCAACTGGCACTTTGGCACTATGTCAATAGGTTAGTCCCAAAAAATGATATAAAGTTGTTATAAAATGATTGTAAAACATCCAAGAATGATAATATAACAGTATGGAACAAGCAAAAATTATAGATACGTTGGAGACGTATCATGTAGCACTCGGATGACCGGAGGGATGTCAATTTGAGTGGGAATTCTTTAGTAATATGATTAGTTGAACTCATTATCATGAACATAGTCAAAATATCCTTGCAAATTATGTTGTAGATCGATAACTCACGCTGTAGCTCCCTTATATTTTGATATGTTCCTAGAGAAAAACTGAGTTGAAAGATGGTAGTAGCAATTACGCGGACTAGGTCCGTGATCTGAGAATTGTCCTCAGTTGCTGCACAGGAGGCTTATGTCCTTGATGCGCTGCTCGGTGCGCCACCCCCTCAAGCGTCGTCTGTGGGTGTTGAGAACATCAGACAGGCACGTTTTTTATGACTACTTGATAGTTCAGTGCGTCATGCTTTACGGCTTAGAATTGAGGCTCCAAATACGTTTTTGAACGTCACGGAGCATATGAGATGTTCCAAGAACTAAAATTGAGATTTCAGGCTCATACACGTGTTGAGAGGTATGAGACCTCCAACAAGATTCTTTGCCTGGAAGATGAAGGAGAATAGCTCAATCGGTGAGCGTGTGCTCAGATTGTCTGGGTGCTACAATCGCTTGAATCAAGTGGGAGTTGATCTTCCAGCTAAGATAGTGATTGACATAGTTCTCCAAGTCACTGCCACCAAGCTACTGGAGCTTCGTGATGAACTATAACATGCCAGGGATGGAGAAGATTATCCCTGAGCTATTCGCGATGTTTGACACCGCGAAGGTAGAAATCAAGAAGGAGCTTCAAGTGTTGATGGTTAGTAAAACCACTAGTTTCGATAAGGGCAAGGGCAAGAAGGGAAACTTCATGAATGGCAAGCCAGTTGCCACTCCAGTGAAGAAACCCAAGGTTGAACCAAACCCAAGACTAAGTGCTTCTATAATAAGGGGAACGGTCACTGGTAGCGGAACTGCCCCAGATACTTGGCACATAAGAAGGCTGGCAACGTCAACAGAAGTATATTTGATATACGTGTTATTGATGTGTACCTTACTAGTACTCCTAGTAGCACCTGGGTATTAGATATCGGTTCAGTTGCTAGTGTTAGTAACTCGAAATAAAAGCTACGGAATGAACAGAGACTAGCTGAAGGGCGAGGTGACGATGTGTGTTGGAAGTGTTTCCAAGGTTGATGTGATCACCATCGCACGCTCCCTCTACCTTTGGGATTAGTGTTGAACCTAAATAAATGTTATTTGGTGTTTGTGTTGAGCATGAACATGATTGGATCATGTTTATTGCAATACCGTAATTCATTTAAGTCAGAGAATAATGGTTATTCTGTTTACATGAATAATACCTTCAATGTTCATGCACCCAATGTGAATGGTTTATTGAATTTCGATCGTAGTGATACACATGTTCATAATATTGATGCCAAAATATGCAAAGTTAATAATGATAGTACCACATACTTGTGGCACTGCCGCTAAGGTCATATTGGTGTAAAGCGCATGAAGAAACTCCATGGTGATGGATCTTTGAACTCACTCGATTTCGAATCGGTTGAGACATGCGGGCCATCCCTCATGGGCAAGATGACTAAGACCCCGTTTTCCAATATGATGGAGCGGGCAAGTGACTTATTGGAAATGATACATGTTGATGTTTGTGGTCTAATGAGTGTTGAAGCATGCGGTGGATATCGTTATTTTCTTGGCTTCAATGATGGTTTGAGTAGATATGGGTATATTTACTTAATGAAACACAAGTCTGAAACGTTTGAAAAGTTCAAGCAATTTCAGAGTGAAGTTGAAGATCATCGTGACAAGTAGATAAAATGTCTATGATATGATCATGGAGGTGAATATATGAGTTATGAGTTTGGTATGCAACTTAAGACAATGTGGAAATTGTTTCACAAACTCACGCCGCCTGGAACACCATAGTGTGATGGTGTGTCCATACGTCGTAGCCGTGCTCTATTGGATATAGTACGTACTATGATGTCTCTTACCGATTTGCCTCTATCATTTTGGGGGTTATGCATTAGAGAGAAATACATTCACTTTAAAATAGGGCACCATCTAAAGTCCGTTGAGATGACACCGTATGAATTATGGTTTGGCAGAAACCTAAGCTGTCATTTCTTAGAGTTTGAAAATGCGATGCTTATGTGAAAAGACATCAACCTGATAAGCTCAACCCAAAGCGGACAAATGCATCTTCATAGGATACCCTAAGGAAACAATTGGGTATACCTTCTATCTCAGATCCGAGGGCAAAGTGTTTGTTGCTAAAAACGGGTCCTTTCTCGAGAAAGAGTTCCTCTCCAAAGAATTGAGTGGGAGGAAGGTAGAACTTGATGAGGTTATTGAACCGTCACTTCAGTTGGATGGTAGCACGACACATAAAGATGTTTCTGCAGTGACTACACCAAATGAAGAGGAAGCTAATGATGATGATCATGAAACTTCAGATCAAGTTACTACTGAGCCTCGTAGGTCGACAAGGAATCGTGCCGCCCCTGAGTGGTACGGCAATCCTGTCTTGGACGTCATGTTGTTAGACAACAGTGAACCTACGAGCTATGAAGAAGCGATGGTGGGCCCGGATTCCAACAAATGGCTAGGAGCCACGAAATCAAAGCTAGATCCATGTATGAGAACCAAGTATGGACTTTGGTAGACTTGCGCGATGAACGGCAGGCTGTTAAGTACAAATGGACCTTTAAGAAAGAAGACATACGTTGATGGTAAATGTCACCATTTATAAAGCTCGACTTGTCGCAAAGAGGTTTTCGATAAGTTCAAGGAGTTGACTACAATGAGACTTTCTCAGCCGTAGCGATGCTAAAGTCTGTTGGAATTATGTTAGCAGTTGCTGCACTTTTCGATTATGAAATCTGGCAGATGGATGTCAAAACAGAGTTTCCTTAATGGTTTCCGTGAGGAAAGGTTGTATGTGATACAACCAGAAGGTTTTGTCAGTCCTAAGGATGCTAAAAGGTATGCAAGCTCCAGCGATCCTTGTGCGGACTGGAGCACGCATCTTGGAGTTGGAATATATGCTTTGATGAGGTGATCAAAGCTTTTGGGTTTATACAAAGTTTATAAGAAACTTGTATTTACAATAAAGTGAGTGGGAGCACTATAGAATTTCTGATAAGTATATGTGGATGACATATTGTTGATCGGGAATGATGTAGAAATTTCTAGAAAGCATAAAAGGTTGTTTGAAAGGTGTTTTTCAAAGGAAGACCTGGATAAAAAGCTACTTAAATATTGGGCATCAAGATCTATAGAGATAGATCAAGACGCCTGATAAGACTTTCAATGAGCACATACCTTGACAAGATTTTGAAGGAGTTCAAAATGGATCAGTCAAAGAAAGAGTTCTTGCCTGATTTGTAAGGTGTGAAGTTGAGTATGACTCAAAGCTCGACCACGGCAGAAGAAAGAGAAAGGACGAAGGTCGTCCCATATGCCTTAGCCTTAGGCTCTGTATAGTATGCCATGCTGTGTACCACACCTAGTGTGTGCCTTGCCATGAGTCTGTCAAGGGGTACAAGAGTGGTCCAGGAGTGGATCACTGGACAGCGGTCAAAATTATCCTTAGTAACTAGAGGACTAAGGAAATGTTTCTCGATTCTGGAGGTGATGAAGAGTTCGTCGTAAAGAGTTACGTCGATGCAAGCTTTGACACCAATCCGGATGACTCTGAGTAGCAATCCGGATACGTATAGTGGAGCACCATTTGGAATAGCTCCAAGTGGAGCGTGGTAGCAGGATATACAGTATGACATAGAGATTTGCAAAGTGCACACGGATCTGAATGTTGCAGAACCGTTGACTAAAAACCTCTCTCACAAGCAAAACATGATAAAACCCCAGAACTTATTGGGTGTTAATCACATGGTGATGTGAACTAGATTATTGACTCTAGTGCAAGTGGGAGACTGTTGGAAATATGCCCTAGAGGCAATAAAAAATTAGTTATTATCATATTTCCTTGTTCATGATAATCGTTTATTATCCATGCTAGAATTTTATTGATCGGAAACTCAAATACATGTGTGGATACATAGACAACACCATGTCCCTAGTAAACCTCTAGTTGACTAGATCGTTGATCAGAGATGGTCAAGGTTTCCTGGCCATAGACATGAGTTGTCATCTGATAACGGGATCACATCATTAGGAGAATGATGTGATGGACAAGACCCAACCACGAGCATAGCATTTGATCGTACTAGTTTATTGCTATTGCTTTATCCATGTCAAGTATATGTTCCTACGACCATGAGATCATGCAACTCCCGGACACCGGAGGAATACCTTGTCTGTATAAAACATCACAACGTAACTGGGTGACTATAAAGGTGCTCTACAGGTATCTCCGAGGGTATCTGTTGGTTGGCATGGATCGAGACTGGGATTTGTCACTCCGTATGATGGAGAGGTATCTTTGGGCCCACTCAGTAATACAACATCACAAGAAGCTTGCAAGCAATGTGGCTAAGGAGTTAGTCACGGGGTCTTGTATTACGGAACGAGTAAAGAGACTTGCTGGTAACGAGATTGAACTAGGTATGGAGATACCGACGACCGAATCTCGGGCAAGTAACATACCGCTGGACAAAGGGAACTGCATATGGGAATTATTGAATCCTTGGCATCGTGGTTCGACCGATAAAGATCTTCATGGAATATGTGGGAACCAATATGGGCGTCCAGGTCCCGCTATTGGTTATTGATCGGAGAGGTGTCTCGGTCATGTCCACATGATTCTCGAACCCGTAGGGTCCGCACGCTTAACGTTCGGTGAGGCTAGAGTAGTATTGGGATATGTACGTTGGTGACCGAATGTTGTTCGGAGTCCCGGATGAGATCACGGACGTCAGGAGGAGCTCCGGGATGGTGCGGAGGTAAAGATTTATATATGGGAAGTCATATTTTGGCTACCGTAAAAGTTTCGGGTTTTGCCGGTATTGTACCGGGAAGGTTCCGGAAGGTTCCGGAGGGTTCCAGAGGTGTCCGGAAGGATCCCTCCAGCCCCTAGGGCATGCATGGGCTGTAGGGGGGCGTCCTAACCTTATTGGGCCAGCGGCACCAGCCCCACAAGGCCCATGCACAAGGGGAAGGGGAAACCCTAAGTGGGAGGGAGTCCACTTGCCTTGGGAGGCAAGTTTCCTCCCTAGCTGCCAGCCCTCCTTGGAGGAGGGGGCTAGGGCTGCGACCAAACCCTTCCCCTTGGCTCCTATATATAGTAGAGGAGAGGGGGTGGTCTGGACACAACAATCCCACACCCCGGTGGCAGCCCTACCTCTCTCCCTAGATCGTTTTCTCCTCAGATCGCATCTACGGTAGCGCTTGGCGAAGCCCTGCCGGGATTGCTCCACCACCATCTCCACCATGCTGTCATGCTGGTTGAGATCCCATCTACTTCTCCTCCCATGCTTGCTGGATCAAGAAGGAGGAGACGTCATCGAGCCGCACGTGTGCGGAACGCGGAGGTGTCGTCCGTTCGGCGCTAGATCGGATCGGATCGCGATTGGATCGTGAAGAGTACGACTACATCAACTGCGTTATATACGCTTCCGCTTAGTGATCTAAAAGGGTATGTAGACACACTCCCCCTCGTAGCTATGCATCTCCATGGATAGATCTTGCGTGTCCGTAGGAAATTTTTTGTTTCCCATGCAACGTTCCCCAACAAGCTTATCCGAAACAAAGCCATAATTTTTACCACGACATCTGGGTGCCATGTCATGAGATCATGCAAATTTACATGTATTTCAGAATAGTTTCTTATTTTCTAATTTTCAAAACCTAGATTCCTAACGTTTGTGTCCAAAGAGTGACTCCAAGATGTTTGGAATTCCTTCCAATTTATTCCATGGGGCATACTAAGGATACACACAAATATGAGTTCCAACAACTTTTTGCCTCCTCATGACATGTTCATGTATTTCAAATTTGAATTATGGCAATTACATGGCTAGAAGCTCACTTACTATCTTAAAAGGCCAAATGAACACCGAAAATTTTCAAATCTTAGCGTAACCGTTATATTCGTGCGTCGTAAGTGAAAAAAGCAAGGCCTAGTGAGGCAACGACTAGCGATTCGTCATCAACCATAAACCCCCGTTCCCTCTCAGAACCACGAGCTAGCCTTCTTGTGATGCTCCGGTTTGTTACATGTATGTGTCAAAGCTTATCTGAAACAAGGCCATAATTTTTACCACGACATCTTGGTGCCATGTCATGAAATCATGCAAATGTACATGTATTTTAGAGCATTTTTCTTTTTCTGATTTTGAAAACCTAGATTCCTAACGTCTGTGTCGAAAGAGTGACTCCAAGATGTTTGGAATTCCTTCCAATTTATTGCATGGGGGCATAATAAGGACACAAATATGATTTTTCCAAAAACTTTTTGCCTCATCGTGACGTGTTCATGTATTTCAAATTTGAATTATGGCCACTACATGGCTAGAAACTCACTTACTGTCTTAAAAAGGCCAAATGAACACCAAATTTTTTCAAATCTTAGCATAATGGTTGTATTCGTGCATTGTAACGGTAGGAATTTTTTTCTTACAATTAAAACTCTATCCGTTCCTGCTATATCCCGAACTAGTTTTACAAATCAACACAAAAAGTGAATTGAATACACACGGTTCTATATAGGAACCGTTTTTGCGATGAAAATTCATGGATCTATTTATGGCTTACACTGGAAACTTCGTCAGCTTCGTCTAGCTTGGATTCCGTTCACCCTTGATTCCCATTCAACAACAAACCCTTCTTGCAAAGAATGACGTCATGGAGACACTTCGTGAGGGCGCATACGACTCCCTCCTCTGCCTTGAGTGCTTCCGCCTCCGCAGAGAGCATAGCCGCCTACGCCAACAACGCAGTCGCATCCACCTTTGAGCGAGGCCGCATCCGCCGAAAGGGCTTCTACGACGGCCGCAGGGCATCTACAAGCGCTGAGACGGCACCTGTAACTGCTGTGACGGTGACTGCAAACGCCAAGAGCGCTCGAGCAGCCTTACGTGTCGCGGAGGTCACCCTGGCCCAGGTCTAGGCCATCCAAGCCAAGATCAAGGACGCCCACACCAAGATACTCCAGGCCTCCTTGGAATCCAGCCTTCACCCCATGTCCGGAGAGGCGGAAGATGCGGAGGCCAAGATGCATGCCGCCGATGTGGCGGTGGAGGACATGGAGCCCCTTCCACATGAGATCGGTGAGCAAGAGCTGGATATGCGGGAGTCGTCTGAGAGCGATGAGCACTGGGAGGAGTTGTGCATGGCTCAGGAGGAGGTTGAGAACCGCATGTCCATCAAGGAATCGATAGTGGAGTTCCAACACAAGCTCTGGCAGTGCCACTACTACGAGTACTACAATGGTGAGGGTGACGGCGAGGACGAGAGCCATGCTAAGGACGAGAGCCACACCGAGGATGAGGACGTCGCCTTGTGTTGGAGATATGCCCTAGAGACAATCATGTATGATGATATTTCCTATGTGTTTATGAATAAAGATTGTCCTTGGACATTGTCAGTGATGTGTATTAACAAGTACGTGACTTGTTTATGAGACTATGCATTGCATGATGATTGTCCTAAATGGTCCCTAGTCAAAAGGGTTGTGTGGACGCACAACCAGTTAGACTAGCATATGACATGGTGGATGGTCCGGTCTCACTGACCATGTAGCATTGGATGCTAGCCGGATAATATGGACTCAGAAAGATCTGATCGGATTCGACGTAGTCGGATCCGAGTCGAGATAAGGTATGTGTTGGACAGACCCAACTATGAGACGCAACGATAGGTCATCTGTGAGTCTCTAGTACAACATACGTTCTATGTCCTAAGACCTGAGCTGGCGCATGTACTCGGGGTGGTGACAGACTTGCTTTGGGCCAACCAAATGCTACTCCATGACAGGGTAGTTATAAAGGTAGGTTTCGAGCTTGTCCAGACCCATGCTGCGAGACATGGTCGAGCAAGATGGGATTTGCCCCTCCGATGAGGAGAGATATACTTTGGGCCCCTCGGGTGATCCGACCTGGATAAGCATGGCCATGCGATGAGGATTATGAGATAATCCGAAATGTTGATCGGATTCACCGAAACGAGAAAGAGGTCATGCGGCAACAAGGATGACCATGTCGCCTTGAGCACGACAACATATATCGTGTGCCAAAGGGAATAGAAGTGCGATGTACAGGTTCTGCTAACCGGCTTCATCGGACACTTGGAGTCGGCACGCTTTGCTAGAGGCCGCTACCAACTAGTCGAGTCGGATGTGATCTGACTCGCGACCAAGTGAACGAGAACCTAAGGGGTCGTGCGCTTAAGGGAAGGAGCTACACGTGGGCTTTAGGATCCGTGCGAGGCCCAAGAGTTGAGCCCGCGCCGGATTGCCTATATAGAGTGGAGGTGTGGCACACCCATCTGGTTGATCACTTCGGCACCGTCATTAGGGCTTTGCATGTGTTGCAGCTAGCCACCTCCACTTGCCGCCGCCGACTGTGTGCTCGGACCTAGCAGTCCGCCGCACGGTGTTCCTCCTGCACGCGCGGATACCGTTAGAGGAGGTGCACTTGCGCTGCTCCGGCGAACCTGTACGTGGGATCCGGCGACCGGCTGCGCGAGGGAGATCGGATCGGCTGTTCGAGGGAGATCGGACGAGGAGGAGATGGACCACGCGAACGCGCTGCCACAACTCTACTTCCGCTACACGGCACTGCGCGTCTAGTGGTAACGAGCTGTGATCCATCTCCGTAGCATGTTCTTGGATGTTCTGCGCGTAGGAAAATTTTAATTTGCATGCGATGCACCTACGGTAGAACATAATACCTTGGTCGAGTTCAGTCTGGGGGACGCGGAGTCCAGTGATACGTCTCAAACGTATCTACTTTTCCAAACATTTTTCTCTTGTTTTGGACTCTAATTTGCATGATTTGAATGAAACTAACCAGGACTAACGCTGTTTTCAGCAGAACTGCTACGGTGTTGTTTTTGTGCAGAAATAGAAGTTCTTGGAATTGGATGAAACTTTTTGGAGAATTATTCTAGAATATATAAAAAATATTGGAGCGAAGATTCACCGAAGGGGCCCGCCTATGGCTGCCAAGCCAACATGACGCGACCCCGCCCCCGGGCGCGCCCTAATGGCTTGGGGCCACCCGGTGGCTACGTAGACCCTAATTCCAGTCCTATAAATTCCTAATTCCGGAGAAAAAATAGGGGAGACATTTTCATCATGATTCATGAGACGGAGCCACCGCCACCTCCTGTTCTTCCTCAGGAGGGCTGATCTGGAGTCCGTTTGGGGCTCCAGAGAAGGGGATTTGTCGCCATCGTCATCACCAACCGTTCTTCATCAACACCCCCATGATGCTCACCACCGGGAGTGAGTAATTCCTTTGTAGTCTTGCTGGACGGTGATGGGATTGGATGAGGTTGATCATGTAATCGAGTTATTTTGATAGGGTTTGATCCCTAATATCCACTATGTTCTGAGATTGATGTTGCTATGACTTTGCTATGCTTAATGCTTGTCACTAGGGCCCGAGTGCCATGATTTCAGATCTGAACCTATTATGTTTTCATGAATATGAGAGTGTTTTAGATCCTATCTTGCAAGTTGTATGCACCTATTACGTGTCATGATTCGTGATAACCCACAAGTATAGGGGATCGCAATAGTCTTCGCGGGTAGTATTACACCCTGATTTATTGATTCAACACAACGTGGCCAAAGAATATTTATCGGCATTAGCAATTGAGATGTAAACTCAACCACACCTAAGATATCTCTTTGTAGCAAAGATTTAGTAGCTTGGCAAGTAGTAGTACTAGTAACAGTAATAGTGACAACAGCAATTTTGTAGCAGCTGTGACAGTAGCTGCAGCAGTAGTAACTTAGCAAGATTCAATATATGTAAAGCATAGGCTCGTGGATAGATGATGGATAATGATTTAGATGACATCAATCATGTAACCGTTACACAATAGGGTGACACAGAACTAGCTCGAATTCATTAATGTAATGTACGCGTGTATTCCGTATAGTCATACATGCTTGCGATAAGAATATGTATGTCATGTTTTGGCCTACCCTCCCGTGGTAGCAGGGTCCTAAAGGAAACTAAGGGATATTAAGGCCTCCTTTTAATAGAGAACCGGAACAAAGCATTAACACATGGTGGATACATGAACTCCTCAAACTACGGCAATCACCGAAAAGAATCCCAATTATTGCCACCGTGGGGTATGTGGATCATGACACATAATAGGTCCATACAACTTGCGAGATAGGATCCAGATCACTCTTATATTCATGAAAACTAAATAGGTTCAGATCTGAAATCATGGCAATCGGGCCCCAGTGACAAGCATTAAGCATAGCAAAGTCATAGGAACATCAATCTCAGAACATAGTGGATACTAGGAATCAAGCCCTATCAAATTAACTCGATTACATGATCAATCTCATCCAATCACATCACCGTCCAGCAAGCCTACAAAGAAATTACTCACTCCCGATGGTGAGCATCATGGCGGTGTTGGTGAAGAAGGGTTGGTGATGACGACGGTGACGAATCCCCCTCTCCGGAGCCCCAAACGGACTCCAGATCCGCCCTCCTGAGGAAGAACAGGAGGTGGCAGTGGCTCCGTCTAGTAAAACACGAGGAAATGTTCTCTCCTATTTTTTCTCCGAAGATGTCAATTTATAGGACTGGAATTAGGGATGGGGGAGCCACGTGGGCCCCACAAGCTAACAGGGCGCCCCCAGGGGGTGGGCATGCCCTGTTGGATTGTGGCCCACAGGCAGCCCCCTCCGGTGGTTCTTCGCTCCATAATTCATTATATAATCCAGAAATAATTCAAAAAAAGTTTCGTCCAATTCCGGGAACTTTTATTTCTCCACAAAAATAACACCAAGGTAGTTCTGCTGAAAACAACGTCAGTCTAGGTTAGTTTCATTCAAATCATGCAAATTAGAGTCCAAAACCAGAGCAAAAGTGTTTGGAAAAGTAGATATGTTTGTGACGTATCAACTCCCCCAAGCTTAACTCATTCCTTGTCCTAAAGCAATTCAGTGATAATTTGGAAGTGATAAAGAAAACTTTTCCAAACTCTTTGTTCTCGTTGTTATACACATGCTTAGCTAATTTTCAGGGTTTCAGCATAAATCACAAATAACCAAATCCATGATAACAATTAAATATCATATTAACTCATGGTAATACATAACCAACTAGCAAGAAATAATAAGATATATCACATGCCAACAATTTTTCAAAACAATCAAGATATAATATGATGACATGGTATTTCTCTAGCCCTTTCTGAGAACGCAAAACATAAATGCAGAGCACCTCTGAGGTTCAAGCAGCGATGAAACATTATAATTCAGGGTAGAAAATATCCAGTCATGGTCACATCCAACATTAACTAAACTTGATGCATAAGCATGACAATAGTGCTCTCCGGTCTAGTGCTTTTAGTAAGAGGATGATGACTCAAGAATAACATAAAAGTAAATAGACATGCCCTTCGCAGAGGGAAGCATTGATTTGCAGAGGTGTCAGAGCTCAAGGTTTAAAACAGGATTGAAATTATGATTTTTGGGTGGTGCACTTTTCATGTCAACGTCACAACAAAGGTTTTCAATATCTTCCGACACATTACTGGTGGTTCCTAAATGGATTTGTAAATTTTACTCCCATCCACCATACATACACAAGCCATGGCTGAACGAATCCACGGATGCCCTCCAACATTTCAACTATCCCAAGATTTTTGTTTAATTATTTTTGATTTTGCAGGACTGGGCATCCTTTTTACCAGCCTCTCTCGTGTGATGACAAGCGAATAAACGCCCGTCTTGAGAATAACCCACTTAGCATGGAAGATACTGACCGCCCCGTCACTGCATGAGCAGTACGAGCGCACAAAACAGATGTTTATTTGAATATTAGAGGTGGCACATGCAAATTTACTTGAAACGACAGGGTAATACCGCATATAGGTAGGTATGGTGGACTCATATGGAACAACTTGGTTTAAGGATTTTGGCTGCACAAGCAGTATTCCCACTTAGTACAGGTGAAGGCTAGCAACAGATTGAGAAGCGACCAACTAGAGAGCGAAAATGGTCATAATCTTGCATTGCAAATAATTACCATTGAACACTAGCATGAGTAGTATATAAACACTTAATTTAAACATCATGAAGGTTGCATTGGTTTTGAGTCAACTACATGTTTGCACACGGGCCAAGTCAAGCCGCTTGAATTACTCAGAGGGAAATACCATACTACCATACCACATCATAACCATTTTAATGCATCTTGACACATAAGATAAATCATTATCCACTCCTAGCTATTTAAGCATGGCATGAGAAAATATAATCTCTAATTGTCATAATAAACATGTTCGCTCATGGTATGCTGAATCGAGATCGAACGAGCTAAACATATTTACAAAAACGGAAGACAAGAAGAGTTCATACCAGCTTCCTTTACCACGATCACTTCATGAAATAACGTCATTATTGCCTTTCACTTGCACGAGCGAATAATGTGATAATAATAATAGTACAAGTGTGTCATGGACTAACCTGGAATCTGCGAACATTTAGGCAAAGGAGAATACAAGGTAATATTGGCTCTTTTGTTAGATCAACATTATTGCATATGAGAGCCACTCAACATTTTCATCGTGGTCTTCAACTTTCAATGACACAATCAAAAGAAAAGAAATTCATAGAAACACACTGAAATATTTTGGAGTTTTTGTTTTTCTTAAGAAAGCAAATAAACAAAGAAAAAACAAGAACCAGAAAAATTATTTACACGGGAAAGCTCCCAACATGTAAAGGAAATCTTTTTGGGTTTACTTTTAATACTACAACTAATTGAACGAGGAAGAAAAACCGAAAAGAAACGAGAAATATTTTTAGATTTTCAAAGTTTCAAACATACAAGAAGAAGGCGGAAAAATAAAACTAACATGGATATACAATGAAAGAGGATGAACACCGACAATTTATATGAAGTGTGTGACCATGAATGTAATGTCGGTGAGAAATACGTGCTCCCCCAAGCTTAGGCGTTTACGTAGCTTGGTGATCACCACTGTTGGTATGGATAATAGTTGAAGTGATAGCTCCAGGAGGCATTCCGTGCCCCTCCTCGGCCAAGCGAGCAGCCTCTACTGCAACATTGTACTCTTGCACCTCGTACTCTAGAACATAGTATCTTCATCTAGTCTGAAAGTCAAAGAGAGCAGGCGCAGGAGACGTAACAGAAACATGCATATATTTATAAAATGTTAGGTTGTACTCATAATCCCTAGCACTATACATAATAAAGTCATGACGGCGCATGGATTCAAAGTCTAAATATCTCTCAGGTAACATAGGGTCATTAGGGTTAGGTGAAACTCCTAGTTTTGTAGCTACGCAGGCGGCATAAATTCCTCCATACAAATCGCCAACACCCGCGTTAAGGTGCAGCCTCCGGGCAACAATTGCACCGAGGTTATAGTGTTTTTCACCAGTCATCGTAGTGTGAATAAGGCTCAAATCAGGAGCGCACAGTGCACTACAATCTTGCTTATCTACAACACATTTCCCATTAAACAATGTGAAGTAACGAATAGAGGGAAAATGAATACGTTGTATTCTAGCTTGTGTCACCCCTCTATCCTCTCCAACGCAAAGACTTTCAAGGAACATATTATAATCAGATTTTTGTGGTTTTTCTAGCGAGCCCCAATATGGAAGTTTGCATGCATCACAAAATTCTTCTACAGTCATACTAAAAGAACTATCATAAAGATTAAACAACATCCTAGAAGTATGGTGATGATATCGAAATCCATGCGTGAATGAACGGGTAAGATTGTAGTGTTGAACACACTTATCTGCAAGGAGGTCGGTGAGGCCGGTATTGTAAATGTATTGTTCAAATTCCTCTTTAATACATGCCTCTCATGAACTCATCGCATGGCCTGTGGCATGATTTAGTGTCAGCCATGACTATCAGGCTTGTTCTGGGCTCAACATAAGCTTTCCATACCGAGCCCTCGCTCGACGACTCACCTGAAGAACGCCTTCTTGAAGAACTCCTCCTAAGGAAATTCATTTCCCTAAGCACAAATTTCTAAAAAAATTGGGCCACAAAATTATGTCAATAAAACTTTGCAAGATTGGTAGCAACTACTCATATAGGTACCTAGAGGCCATATCAAGCATTCATACTACTTGGAACTCAAAGAAATCAACATGCAAGCTCATTTTCAGTAGCACCAAGTGCAACAAAATATGCAAAATATAAACCACTAAAGCAAAAACTAATTCGAGGAATGGGAGAGTTACATACCAAGGAGCAATTCCTCAAAACAGTTTCGGAAACGGAGTTCCGAGCAAAGAAATTGAAAATTTTAGTTTCAGGAGCAAGAACACGAGAGAGAGAGAGAGAGAGAGAGAGAGAGAGAGTATGGATTTTTGATGGAGGTAAGGGATGACACGGGCTGAAGAGATAAGGAAGGGGCCCCTGTGGCCCCCACAAGCTATCAGGGCACGCCCTGTTGGATTGTGGCCCAGAGGTGCTCCTCCCTAATGTGTTTTCAGCACCAAAAAATCTTTAATATTCCAGAAAAATTCATATTAAAATTTTGTGGCAATCTGAGACCTTTTATTTTTGGGTCATTTTTATTGCATGGGCAACTCAGAAAACAGGATAATCATGGTATTTTATTTTATTTAACTAAGAATAACAAAGGATAAATTAATGGTATAGAAAGTTGTGCTTACTAAATTCATCAACCACATGTCTTTCAAAAAGGATCCATTAATAAGGTTGATCAAATCTTATTAATAATCATTTCTGATTGACATGAAACCGAAGAATTTTCATATAACACTAAGTTACCTCAATGGAGATTTGCATATCCCCGACAATAAGAATATCATATTTCTTCTTGGCAGTAGGAAGAGGGAATTTAAAACCTCCAATGATGATTGTGGCACTTGGCTCAATGACATTAATATTATTAAGCAAAGTTTGCCTCTTCGGAAAACGGACGGTATGTTGTTTGCCATTAACGTGAAAAGTAACCTTGCTTTTGTTGCAATCAATAACAGTGCATGTAGTATTTGAAAAGGGTCTACCAAGGATAATCGACCTGTTGTCATCCCCGGGCATCTCAAGAATAACAAAGTCTGTTAAGATCGTAACATTTGCAACCACAACAGGAACATCCTCACAATTTCGATAGGTATAGCAGTAGATTTATCAGCCATTTGCAAAGATATCTCAGTAGATGTAAGCTTATTCAAATCAAGTCTTTTATATTGAGAGAAAGGCATAACGCTAACACCGGCTCCTAAATCACATAAAGCAGTTTTAACATAATTTCGTTTAATGGAGCAAGGTATTGTGGGTATACCCGGATCACCCAACTTCTTAGGCACTCCACCATCAAAAGTATAATTAGCAAGCATAGTAGCAATTTCAATTTCAGGTATTTTTCTTTTTTTGGTAATAATATCCTTCATATACTTAGTATATGGAGGCATTTTCAAAATATCAGTCAAGCGAGTGTGGAAAAAGACATGTCTAATCATTTCAGCAAAGCGTTCAAACTCCTCCTCGTCCTTAGTCTTAGAAGGCTTATGAGGGAATGGCATGGATTCTTGAACCCATGTCTCTCTTTCCTGACCATGTTTTCTAGCAACAAAGTCTTTCTTCTCATAACGTTTATTTTTGGTATGTCGGTTATCAAGATCTTCATTAGGTTCTATTTCCACATCATTATCAAGTTTTTTATTATTATCTGGCTAAGCATTTACGTGAATATCATCTTTATTATTATCATTCTCATTATCACTAGGTGCATGTTCACTACGAGATTGTATCTCAGCATCAGAAATAGAAACGTCATTATGTTCTTAAGTAGGTTATTCTATAACAGGTTCACTAGAAGCATGCAAAGTCCTATGATTTTTCTTTTTATTTTTCTTATTAGATGGACTAGGTGCATTATCATTAATTCTCTGAGAATCCTTTTCAATTCTTTTAGGATGACCTTCAGGATAGAGAGGTTCCTGAGTCATTCTTCCTCCTCTAGTCATTACTCTAACAACATGATCATTCATATTCTCATTTAATGCAGCAAGCAAATCATTTTGTGACTTAGAAACTTGGTCTAGTTGAGTATGAACCATAGAAGCATGTTTACCTAGACCTTAAACATCATTAGCAATTCTAAACATCAAGTCACTCAAGTGATCTATCATCATAGCATTACGTCTTAATTGATCTTTGACATAGTTATTGAAATGGTCTTGCTTAACAATGTAATTAGGTTTTTTTACATCCGTGCCCCTGGTTCCTTAGTTGTACTCACTCATCCCCATGCTCTTAACTTTCGCTCACTTTTCCTCACTCCCTTGTCCGAAACCCTCACAAATGGTCACAACGGAGGATGTCGTTGGGTCAATGGTTTGAACGTTAACTCTGACGAGTGGGGCCATGTCGGAACGGCTCCTCCTTTGACCATTCTGACGTGTGGGGCCACATTGAGACATGTCGGATGGGCTTGTCTGAACCTCGAGTTCGAGCCCTATAGCACCACGCCGCTCCGCCCCCTCCGCCGCCGTGCTCCACCCCCTCCGCCGTCGTCGTGCCCTCCAACCTCTAACCCCATTCCGCCTCCGCCGCCGTCGTGCCCTCCGCCAGATATACCCCCACATCCCCATATGGATTAAGAAGCGATGTCGGGGAAGCAGACTCTCAAGCCCATTGACCGTGGAGAGGATTGGGTGGAATCGGCGGCGGATAATTCATGGATTACACCTGGGTAAGCGTCGTTTTCCCCTCTAACTGATTTGGTAATTCGTAAATTCAGCCCTTTTTGGCCGCTAGTCACTTGAATCGTTCAAAATTTGCTGAATTGTTCCCGGCCTAACAACACCCCTTATTTGAATCGAATAGGATTGATCCTGCGCTTGCTTTCCGGCTGTCGGTTAGGATGGAAGTTAGTGTGCTGCGCGGTTGAAAACCGCATGTGCTTACTGGATTTTTCAATCCGAAGGTGGTAGAAACCAGTATGTCATTCAAATATTTTCTCGCGGCGCTCCGAAATTCTCCATATGGATGGAGCACTGCCGATGTTGTTGAACTGAAATTTTTCAGCAGTACCGAGCAAAAATTTATACCACTAACTTGCGATGAGCATCTGGGATTGCTCTTTACTTTGAATGCTGAAAGCCGCTTCGGTAAAATCCATATCAAGGTGCTTCATCCACGCAATTAACGTGAGAAGGGGAAGGGTGTTCAGGAATCTTCTACCTCTGCTAACGGAGAGCGCCCCGGCACTCCTTGTAGGTCGAAACCAAGCAGAGCTAGTGGTTCTGAAAGTCACAATATATCTGATGTCGTTTCTTGTGCCGCTTCTCTTGTCGCTGCCGCAGCCGATGTAGTACATAATGGGGAGCCAGACGTAGAGGTGTCTCGACATGATGACGAGGATGAGAATATGTTCCCTGACCTTGTAGATATTGCCAGTAAACAAGCAATGGAAGATGAATTTCAGGAGCAACCTATCAGTCGTGCTAGATTTGATGACATCGATGATGAAGAGAGGGAGGCAAACATCGACAGCTTAGTTTTAGATGAATATGATGGTGAGGACATGCCAACAATTGAGTGGAACAGGGAAGATCCTCAGCTTGGTGTCGGCACCGTATTCCTCGATGGTGGACTGTTAAAATGCAGTGACTACATACTGCATTCTCACACAAAATACATATGTGATTAAAAGGAGTGAGCCATCAAGGTTCACTGTTCGTTGCCCATATGATAGGTGTAGATGGAGGTTGCATGCATCACGTATGTTGAGGAGCAAGTTCATTCTGGTTTGTGTATTTCAGTATATACTGATTCTATTTTCAGATCATTGTGTAATGTTTCCAGATCATATTTGTTTCAGATAAAAAGGAACCCATGCCAGCACACTTGTCCACCTGGAGGGGGAGGGGGGAAGGCTAAAACAAAGCTAGCAAAGAGTAGATGGGTGGCAGATGCAATTTTGGATTGGTTGAGAGAAAAACCAACACTTGGTCCAACAGAACTCCAAGGGAAGCTATTTGAGAGGTACAAGATTGGTGTACCTTACATGAAGGTTTTTTATGGTAAGGAAATAGCTCTTGATAGGATTATTGGCCCTTGGAATGAGAGCTTTCAGTTGCTCTACACATTTAAAGCTGAAGTGGAAGCTGGTAGTCCAGGGAGTGTTGTAGAGATTGAGAAGCATACAGTTCCATACAAAATAAAAGGGAAGTCATTTGAGAAGGAGTGCTTTAGGAGGGCTTTTGTTTGTTTCAAGGCTTGTTGGCAGGGGTTGCTGGATGGTTGCAGGCCCTATTTGGCTGTTGATGCAACTGCTTTGAATGGAAGGTGGAGAGGACAACTGGTGGCAGCTTCTGCAGCTGATGGACACAACTGGCTATTCCCAGTTGCATTTGGTGTGGTGGAGGCAAAGTCCGAGGAAAGTTGGGTCTGGTTTCTGCAACAGTTGCGCAACCTTATAGGTACACCCCCAGGTTTAGCTATACACACAGATGCTTGCAAGGGTTTAAAGAGTGTAGTGGAAATTGTATTCCCTCGAGTGGAGCATAGGGAATGTATGCGCGACCTAGCGAAAAATTTCAGAAGCAAGTTCAAAGGTAAAGTTTATGATGAGAACTTATGGCCAGCATCATACACATGTAGTGAGAGGAAGCATGAGCATCATTTGAGAGTGTTGTATGCTCACAATCCTCTGGTGAAGGAGTACCTAGATGCACACCATGGAAAGTTGTGGTCAAGAAGCAAATTCAATGCAATATGCAAAGTAGACTATGTGACCAGTAACCTGGCAGAGTGTTTCAATTCAAAGATCAAGTCATTGAAAGGGCATCTTATATGGCAAATATTTGATAAGATTCGGCAGATGATCATGATAAAGATGGCTCTTCGCAAAAGAATTGCAAAAAAAGAATATGTTGTCCATGTTATGCTCCCATCTCTTATTAAGGCATTGCATGCCAAGGCAAGAGGACTGAGCATAATGAAATGCATTCGAGCGGCGACACATGAGGCTGAGGTAACATATACTGATAGTAAAAACAGGCAATGGAGATATCCAGTTAACCTAGCAACTAGGGAATGAAGTTGTAGGCAATGGCAGCTCCGTGGGAAGCCATGCATACATGCCCTACATCTGAAGACTGTTATCGGCGGTGAAGATGGTGAAGTTGATCAATACATCTCTGAATATTTTTCTGTTGCCAAATTTAGGGCTGCTTATGCTTCCAATGTGCATGCACTCTTGGGAAAAGATCAATGGAACATAGTAGATCCAGGGTTCAAACTACATTCTCATGTAGTGACTAGACCACCAGGCAGACCAAGGAAGAACAGGTACAGAAGAGGTGAAGAGGGCCGTGTAAAAAGACGGCGTAAGTGCAAAAAATGTGGAATCCTAGGGCACATTGCTAGGTTATGTACCAATCTAGTGGATGCTTCATTTGGAGAAGAGGAACAATGGACATCAACAAATGCAATTGAGAATGCAGCATTAGAGAAGATTGGAGTTAATGCAGAGGAGAATCCGGCATTAGAGCAGATTGCAGCTAATGTAGAGGAGAATCCGACATTAGAGCAGACTGCAGCTAATGCAGAGGGGAATGAAGCAACTGAATTAGCACTGTCGGCAGCTTGGTATGTGTGTAACAACCTTCAATTTTTGTGCATTTCTTCTGTTTTTTTATCGATGGCTTATACTCTTTTTTCTGTTTGACCTAGCTCTAGGGAAATTAAAGGAAAAGGAGAGAAGAGGCCCAGAGGAAAAGAAACTTCAGTTCAATCATCATCCGATGCAGAATTTGAAGACATGGCTTATGAAGGTTTTGAAGCTATTGAACCCCATCAACTGGCCAGTGGAAGTTCTCCGTCAGCACCTCGACAGCCACCAACCGAAGCGAAGATCAAAAGGAAGAAGAAAAAGGTGGATATGCCAGCTAGGGAAAGCAGGAGCAAGTCTGTTAAACCATCTAGGAACACAAGGAGCAGGGCAAAGATGTGAACTTTGAACGTTGAATGCAAGTTGTAAACTTTGAACTTTAAGGATTTGTAATAATCCAAAACTGGAGGCGAAATTTGAATTTGAACTAACCTTTGAATTTTAAGGATTTGTAATAATTCGAAATTGGAGGCAACATTTGAAGTCCATTGCTCTGTGATGTGATGCTTGCATAATTTGAATTATTGTTTGGGACTAAAGTCTTTGTTGTTTTTGTTGTTGTTGTTGATGTTGGCGACAATTTGGATTATTACATGTGGCAAAATTTGAATAATGAAAAAATAAGTCTACATCCTTCTTATTGACACTAAAACGAAGCTTTGGTGATTTTCTTGATTTTTTTAAAATTCCGTAAACCTATACCCACTATCACTCTCTTCTCTAACTCTATACAACCTCGTACGTGATAGCTCATTTTTGTGAAAGGAGTTTTCATGAAAATGTCCATAAACCAAGATTATTATTTTTTGTCATAACCATGTCACATACAACGGCATTGTGCGCATGTCTTCCATTTTTTTGATTTTTTGAATTAGTTCCGCTCATTTGAAGTTGGAAATGGTAGGTCACATCAAAAAAAGCTTTTTCATAAAAATGTCCCTAAACCAAGTTTATATTTTTATGGTAACTATGTCTTATGAAACGATGAACCGCGAAGGTTTCATATATTTTTTTATTTTTTTTGAATTAGTTAAGGTCATTTGAAAGTCGGTCAAACCTAAGATAACCTCGCTCACCGGCTCAAAACCCCGCAGCATCTTTCCAAACCCTAGCATCGAACTGTAGCCGTCCGATCATACCCTAGCACCAAGCGACAACCCTCAGATATGGTCTTCTAGAAGGAATTCTGAGGGCAGGCTGCGAGCCGTTGAATCACATGGACTACTCCGCATCGTTGGATCGTTGGGGCGATCCGCGAGACGGCGAGAGGTTGGTTCTGCTCGCACACCACTGCAGCATTGCCTCCCCTTTCCTCTGCTTCTTCTTCTGCGGCGATGACCGGATCCCCTCGTCTGCTTCGTCTTCCCTGGCGACGAGATATGTCGAGCTCCACCTCAGCCTCCCGCCCCGTGTGGACCCAGTATGGTCAAATGCCCATGCTGCCATGTCCTGACTGCCCACGCACCGCGCCAATGAAATGGTTGACTTCGAAGGAGGACAGGAATGGCAACTTTGGGCGCGAGTTCGTGAAATGCGAGAGCAAGCCAGAGGGGCAGGTTAGATCTCATGATTTTCCTCTTTGCTTTTAATTCTTTTTTGTTGGATCTTGGATTTAGGGCTCATGATTTCGTTTCTGATCGTGAAGAAGTGCACACATTTTGAATGGCTGGATGACTACGTTCTAAGACTTCAAGGGAAGGGCTTGATTCAATTCAATGGGGCCGCAACCCAGGAGCTCAAGCTGCCATCAGTTGTGCGGAATTTGGTGTCTGAAAGTGCTGCTCCGACAGTTGGGGATGCGGATCTGAAGGGAGAATTAAAGAAGATGAACAAGAACTTGAGGCAGATGATTCAATTGAACAAGCAGGCGAATCTGATAGCTTTAGGATTTTATTTTTGTATAGTTGCCCTAGGATTTGCTTACTTGCTGGTCATCACTCGTTAGAGATGTTATTACTGCGGTGTAAGCTTAATTTGTGGATCATGTGCTCCCTGGGTTGCTTAAACTATGTCCCTGTTGGTTCACCAGCTCTGGTTGGGCCATCGCATGGCGTTGACTGTCGAAGGCCCAAAGATAAAAGAGGCCTACGAAATGGTGCACGCGCTGGTTCTTTTTTTTTGCTTATTGATTTGATTGCACCTACAGAGAATGAGTGCACGTTGATTCTATTTTCCTTTTTGCTGATTGATTTGAAATATGGTCACCAAAAATTAGTTTACAGCGTGCAAAATGGCCACAGACTATTCAAAAAAGCTTCTTTCTGTTCGTAATATATAGGGATATACTCCCTCCTTTCCGGTTTACAGGGCTCAAATCTGAAATCTCATCAACCAAGGTGAATTCTAAGTGGATGGCACTAATTTTAACTAGACAATCAAATAATTCTCTCATATTCAATTTCCAAAGCAATAAATGTACCACCCTCCTTCTCATTTAGACTAAAAGCATGAATTAAATATGGCGTGAGACTCAAAGCATTTTAACTCAGTTAGACTCAAAATGAGCCTAATATTATGGAAATCTGAAATTTTAATATGGCCACCAACCGAACGGACGTGCACGCGCTTTCTCCTCGTCCGCCTCGGGGATGCGTGGCGGCCTTCCAACTACTGACATAGCCCAAAGTAAATGCACACGCGTGGCGGGCCCCGGTCGTCAGCCACCTCTGATCGGGTCGTCGTCCTTCTTTAAGTGGAAAGCCGTGGACAGTAGCTTCCACCCTTCCAAAAGCCTAGCATGTCCCTTCCAACCCCGGCAGGGTCTACGAACACTAGACCACCGGCGTCAAACCCTAGCCCGCCGGCGACAATTCAAAAAAATTAGCTTTTTTCCTTCTTCTTTTCAACATCAACATGGCTCATTTTTCTAGCTTTAGTTTCCTTTTGGGTACCCTTTCCTTTTTGACACTTCAAATAGCCCATTAGCCGCGCATGCCAAAACTTTGGAACGCATAAAATATAGGACCAAAACATAAATATCACCAAATGGGCTACAAAATAACAAATAAAAGTAGAAAGCATAACATAGATATATAAATAGGGTAAGATAAGTAGAAAGCATAACATAATTCTTACATAAAATACTATATAACCCGACATAGGTAAATAGTTCACGTTACACCCAACGACATAACATAGAAATATAAAAAAAAGCCCTAAGGTCTAACACCCTAGGGCAAGACAAGCTTCTTCGCGCCTCCTCTTCACTGCTCCGCCTCCCTGCCATTCTCGCCGAGGTGGTAGGGGAGGCTGTGGATGACGTTGCGGTTAGAGAAGATCCTATCGACATCCGTGAAAATGTTGTAGGTTGTGAATGCGATGAGCTTGCACCCACACCAAAACACCTTGTCGAGCAGGTGGAACGCATCAAACCTATTGTGGAAGTTGACGATGACCCCTGTCGGTAGAGAGCTGGGAGGTGGGCGAAGCCCGCATGGAGGAACCACTCGGCCAAATCCCAGCCAGTCCTCCAGCGTGAGATCGTCCACACGCGGAGCGTTTTCTCCACGACGACACCGGGGGTGTACTGTTGGGTTCTACCGTAGGTGCATTGCATGGGATGCTTAGGGTGGCAGAGTAAGATATTAAGAAAGGCATACATCAAGTGTTGATGGTGCAGAACTTGGCTAAGTTCAAGAAGAGTTGGTCCAAGAAAAAGGGTAAGGCAAAAGGCACGAGGAAGGTTGTCTCCGCCGCTGTGCCGAAGCCGGGACCCGACTCAAAGACCGTGTGCTTTCATTGCAAGGAAACTGGTCACTGGAAGAGGAACTGTAGCAAGTGGCTTGCTGAGCATGGCAAGAAGGCCGAAAATGCTTCTTCAAGCAAAGGTACACTTGTTACATATGTTATAGACATTTACCTTGCTGACATACCTAGTAGCTCTTGGGTATTTGATACCGGATCGGTTGTTCATATATGCAACTCGATGCAGGGGCTGATAAGAACTAGGCGTGTGGCACAAGGGTAGATTGACATCAGGGTCGGCAACAAAGCAAGAGTTGCTGCGTTGGAGGTCGGCACGATGCAGCTCAAGCTTCCTTCTGGATTTATTTTGGAATTGAATAATTGTTATTACATTCCCGCACTTAGTCGGAACATTATTTCTGCCTCATGCTTGATGAGTCGGGGTTATGAATTCAGTTTAAAGGACAATGGTTGTTCACTTTATTTGAATGGAATGTTCCACGACTATGCACCCATTGTGGATGGGCTATTTATTTCAAATCTAGAAATGGAACCAGTCTATAACTTGAATGTCAAGAGGCATAAGCCTAATGAGATAAATCCGACTTACTTCTGGCATTGCCGGCTTGGACATATTAGTCTGAAATGCATGAAGAAGCTCCATGATGATGGACTCCTAACTTCGTCCGACTTCGAGCCGTTCGAGACATGCGGATCATGCTTGCTCGGCAAGATGACTAAGTCTCCTTTTGCAAAGAGTTGCGAAAGGGCGTCCGAGCTGTTGGAGCTTATACACAGTGATGTGTGTGGTCCAATGAGCGCAACGGCCAGAGGTGGCTATCAGTACTTCGTGACTTTTACCGACGACTTGAGTAGATATGGATATATCTATTTGATGAGGCACAAGTCGGAAACTTTTGAAAGGTTCAAAGAGTTTCAGAACGAGGTTGAAAATCAGCTTGGCAAGACGATAAAGCTTTCGCGATCAGATCGTGGAGGTGAGTACATGAGCCAGGAGTTTGATGATCATCTGAAAAGCCGAGGTATAGTACCTCAGCTCAAACCTATTGTGGAAGTTGACCTTCCTGAAGGCATCGCCTTGAGGGTTGAGTGGTGGTGGGCACTTTGTGGGTCCTTGACGGTTGCTGGTGGTGGGCACTGCTTCGAGGGAAACCCTAGGATCTGGTCTTCTAGATCGGACGATGGCGGTACTGCGGTGTCGTTTCTCTCTTGGGAGCATCGTTTGTGGAGCAGCGCTGGAAGACAGAGGCAGGAGGTGGAGCAGCTTCGTCTTGCACGGAGTTTCGGTGGAGCTGTCAAGTCATGCCTGGACGACAGGTGCTACGTTGAGTCATGCCTGGTTGGCAGGTGCTACGCACGACAGATCTTCGAGTCTTCGCATCTGGACAGACGAGCGCAGGACGTGGCACCGTTGGGCGCCATGGTGGCGTCGACGGATGTCCGGACTAGCAAGGATGATGCGGATCTCTCTCCTGAAGATACGTCAGTGGTCCGATGATGATGGCGGCTTCTAAAACGTGTGCATGTGGTGTGCGCTTTAGGTCTGCTGCACCAGCTGTTGGTCTCGATACGTTATGTGAATGGATTGGCGACGACACCGGTTTTAGATATGGGGAGTGAGAGCACTCCACGTTATCGAGTTTGTAGGTGTAAGTGGTGGCTTTGGGTGGATTGATGTATGTTTTTGTCAGATGGTTGCATGTATCGATTGATGCAGAGGCCGGGGGTTTAACCTCCTTTTCAAAAAAAAAAGATACATTGGTAACACATTCTTCACAAAACTAAACTGAAGCGCTGCCAACAAAGATAAGGGGATACAAAAATGAAACATTATTACTAAGATTTCTTAATCATTGTGCACACATGAATCCTTGAGGGAAATCGACCTCTTAGTTCATCCATCCTCATGTACAAATCAAGGAAACACACATGCATGCCCTCGATCGGTCTCTACACGGTGCATCCCTGAGGAAATTCCATTAAATTTGCCGATCGGTCATGCATATTTATGCGGCGCTGAAGGATCCTGCGGCATTCTCGACGAACTTCTTGGCGCCCTTGAACCACCTCTTGTCTCCGGCTTGCGCCTTGCAGACGTAGAGCTTGCCGTCGGCGACGGTGGCGGTGATGAGCTGGTGCTTCCCTCCCTCGTCTCCGTCTGCGGTCCTGGTGAGCACCGTTATGCTGTAGTACTGCTTACCGTCCACCACCGGCGCCGAGCTCTCCAGCACGTTGGCCGTCGCCACAGCGTCTGACTCGAACCCACCCTGCATCCTCACATCGTCAGCACACTTGGGGAATGCATGGATTGGAAGGTGTGACAAAGAAGAAGAAGAAGAAAGGAAGGAATTATTAGACCTCGGAGTCGGTCTTGCCGCCGTAGGACTACTGGCCAAGGAGGAAGCCGACCTGGGAGAGGAACTCCTCAGGGGAACCGTAGTCGGTGATGGTCTTCTTGGTGGTGGGGTTGATTATAACGGAGAGGTTGTTGGTGGCGTCGAAGTTGTCCTCGTAGCGGAGCACCTGCCCAGGGAACTCACGCTCCTTGCTGGGGTTCCACTTGGCCGGGATCATCAGTTTGAACCCCTCGCCGCTGTACGCCACGAAGTCCGTGCTCTTCTTCTTGCCAAACACGTTCGCTGCAAGATATTCGTCCGCCAAGTCACTCATCAGAAACCGAACCTTACTGTCACTGTCGCTCACATACACGGCCACCAGCTCGTACCTGCTTCTCCGTAGGCGGCAGCGGCGGGAGAGACCTTGACGGCGACGGCGGCGGCACCGGCGAAGAGGGACAGCGTGGCGCGCCGGCTGGTGACGATGGCAGCGTCAGATGCAGCCTCTTCGTTCTTCTGTGCCTTGCAGACGAACAGCTGGGTGCGCCCAACGGCGGGAGCAGGGCGTGCCGAGGCGGCCAGGCGCGCGGTGGACTGGTGGAGGAAGCAGGAGGTGGACGCCATTGCTCGCTGCTGTTTAGCTTAGCTTAGCTGTGACTGTGCGTGCGTGCGCGTGGGTATGGTGTGTGTCACGTTAACTAAGGAGATCGGTGGGGTCCGGAGGCGCGAGAGTACTTGTGGTGCGTGTGTGTGGATGGAGTTGGGATGAGGCGCGATACCATCGGATAAGGCCCCGCGCCGCGCCATTGGGCCACGTCGGATCGCGATGCACCCCGTCATTCGTCCACTCGCGGCTTCTGGCCACAATGACCGCGACCGTAATTTCTCGATCCGCATCGAATGATCCGTGCATGTCACACACTAGCGCCCGGCACAGCGGTTGTACGAAAGATGTCACTGCCTTCTTGAGTTCTTGTGCTGTGTGTAGAGTACTAGAGTATAGCACAAATGAGTTGGGACATAGTAATTCCACCAGATCAAATAAAAATTAGCATTTTGGATCAAGTAAAATGTATAGATGGTCATTGAACTTGCGATGAAACTCACTTTTGTTCATTGTACTCAAGAATATGACCAATACAGTTACTAAATACGACAAGACGTAATTATATGGTCACTATACGAATATCGCTCACACGGTTGACCAGCCCACAAGCTCCATACGATGTTGAGCGAAATAGCTCACTTTGCATGGGATCTTTTTGCAAAATGGCTCCATCGCCTCTTTTCTAAAATTTCCCTTCCACAAATCCCTAATTTCTCCCCCGACACCCCAAATCCCTAATTTCCGCCGGCGACGTGAGTCGCCACGTCTGTCGTCGACCTACTCTCCATCACCCATCGTCGTATTCCTGCTCGCCATCGCCCAACTCCGTGGTCGGTGGCGCCATGTCGACTAGCATGGCTCGGTCAGTTCTTGGCGGACGAGTTTGATGGTGTCGCTCATCAGATGTCCTGATTGCTAGACTTCGATGAAGTTCTGAATCTCGAGCTCAAGAAAACAGGGTGGATTGGTCTTCTACATGTGTGTGAATCACAGTGTAAAGCCCCGGCGACGTGCGTTGTTAATTTTGATAGAGTTCGGCCCATGCTCTGTGGGAATTTTGACACTTTTTGATCTATTTGGTTTATATGATACGTGTCATTTCTGGCATCGAGAGTTGGATTATGTGGGTTATCTTGTCGATCGTCAGATCCTCGTTGGTAATGATACAGTAGATGCAATTGGCGTGGCAGAGGACATGAAGGAAGAGCTTATTTGAGCAAGGGATGAAAGGGTTAGGATTGCAGGTAAAGTCATTTGAGCTGGAAGGAGTGTTTGGGCAAGTTGTAGGTATAATAACCAAGCAGCAAGCAGATGAACTATTAGGTTTAGGTAGAGAAATGTTGGTGGTGCCGAAGGAAGTGATGGCAAATGTCATTCTGCTTTGTGTGTGATACATCTTCAACGTATTTAATATTTTTTATTGTTAAGTGTTATTATATTATCACTTTTGCATACTTTCTATATCATTTTAGATTATTTTTCTGGACTAACTTATTAATTTAGTTCACAGTGCGAGTTCCTGCATTTTTCTTGTTTCGGTTTCGCACAAAATACATGCCTAGGAAGTTCCAAACACGATGCCAATTTTGAAAGATTTTTTCTGAACAATAACCTATAAGCTTCGGGAGTGGTCAAGGGCACCCACGAGGTAGCCACATGGCTCGGTGGCACGACCACCTGCCCATGTGGGGCCCATGAGCCTCCGTTTGACCTAATTCAAGTCCTATAAATTCCTACAGTTTCCTAAACCCTCAAAATCGGACCCAAAAGAATTTTATCGCTGACGCAAATCTCTGTTCCGAAGTGATCACATCTGGAGCCCAGTTCTGGTGCTCTGCCGGAGAGAGAAACCACCATGGGAGGCCTCTTCGTCAACCTTGATGCCTCAATGATGAAGTGTGAGTAGTTCCTTTAGGACCTACGAGTCCATAGTAATAACTAGATGGCTTCTTCTTCTCCTCCTCCTCCTTCTTCTTCTTCTTCTCCTTCTTCTCCTTCTTTTTCTTCTCTCTCTCTCTCTCTCTCTCTCTCTCTCTCTCTCTCTCTCTCTTGGATCTTCAATACAATGATCTCCTCTGAGATCAATGTGATGTAATTCTTGTGGTGTGTTTATTGGGATCCGATGATTTGTGGATTTATGACATATTTTTCATTGAATATATTTGAACCTTTTGAAGCTTCTTTGTTGTATGATTGAGTACTATGTATGTTTTCTGAGTGATTTGTCTTCTCTGGCCAAGATAGATGGGTAATTCTTCAGAGGGAGTGGTGCATAGTAGTGGGTTCAACCTCACGGTAATCTTGCCCAGTGTCAAAAGGGGCAAAGGCATGTGATGTGTTGTTGCTACCAAGGATGAAACGATGGAGATTGATCTCATTGCTAGGTTTTATTCTGTCTACATCATGTCATCTTGCTTATTGCGTTACTCTGTTTCTTGCAAACTTAATACCTCGAGATGCATGATGGATAGCGGTTTTCAAGTGGATTAATAGTAGTAGATGCGGTTGGATTATGTTCTACTTGTCAGGATGTGATGCCTATACAAGATTATGCCATGAATAATCATAGTTATGATTGTTGTCAGGATGTGATGTCCCTTATATCAAGGTGTCGGGTCACGGAACGACGAAACTATGGACGAGGCTTGCCAGAGCGCTTCCCACGGCGCCATGGTGCCAAGCCAGTCGGCCGGTGCGATACCGGGATCTGAAGGATCAAAACATTCTAGTAATTGGTTCGGTGATGGATGCTCTCGCGTGTTCGCGTATCCGCACTATTCAACGGGGCATCAGGATGCCACGTTGAATCATCAATTGCAAACTCAAGGACGACAAAACAGATGCTGCCAATCGAAGTCGGTGAAGGAACCATCTGCACCATGGTGTTGATTGATGCTTGCCCCATGGTGGGCACAAACTTCTCATGGACGTAATCCCAACAATACTATAGGGGTGTGTATGTAGAGGCAATCGTATCTACCGATCAATACAAATGGGAGTACGCACAAGGGTTTATACAGGTTCAGGCCCTCTGCGGTGGAGGTAATACCTCACTCTTGTGAATTTCTTTGCTCTTCGCGTAAGGTACACTGTTAAAGAGTTTAACCCTCAGCCCGATGCCCTCCTCCGGGCTTATATAGAGTGTGGTAGCAGGGTTTTCATAATGGGATGGTGTTAATGTTGGTCGTGGCCGCATGCATGGCCGACAGTTCATGTTCACTACTACTAGTAACCATCGTATTTAACTATTACTCTACCGTTGGGTAACGGCGACAATTAAGACACCATGAGGGTTATTGTATCCTAGGCTGCAGACCACTGTAGAAGGTCTGACTGCTTCTATGTTCAGGTGTCCGACTATGAGGATTTTTTCCATCAGGGGTTGTAGGACCTGATTGTTAGGACTTAGCTTGGCCGTGGGGGACCCCTCTAGCCTTTAACATCTAGCTTTATTGGGCTTGATCAATAGCCTCTTGTCCTATCGTATTTTGGATTGTATTCTTGGTTGCTTTGGGCCTTAGGCTAGGCCATATGTATTTATGAGCGTACCCCTTGGGTATAACCTCGTCACCGATGCAAAACATCGGGCATAGTAAGAAATGAAATAAACCAAAGAAAACCATAAAGAAACAAATAAAAATGAAGCAAAAAAGGCATGCAAAGTAGTCAATATGAAAACCAAAACAAAATCAAAGAAGAAACAAAAAAAGAAGAAGAGAAAACCCAAAAAATAATGATTTTTTAGGGGCCCAAAAACTAATGATGCAAAATAGTGAACGCGGTAAAATATGTTACGGTACTCGGCCGACCAAGTCCTATAACGATCACTTTCGGTGAGAGAATCATATGTTCTGGCTATAAGCGAGATATAGCTCTCCCGTAGGAGCAGCATCCTTGTGCACTCCACTCTGGCCACACACACCCTGGCCACAGGAGAAGCCACCCCTGAACACACTAACATAGTGCCCACGCGGAGGCCGCTAGCGACCCCATCACATCCCCCGGTAGGGGGGACATGAAGGTTGCACCTCACCCACCAGGAGGAGTCATAGCATCGCGGCTCGAGGGAGGGCATGCGAGGCGGGTGCCAACGGACGTGCGAGCAGTGCTTTTCGCCACGGGATTGACCGAACCGCCACCAGGAAGTACCCTAGGGTCTGCATCGGCGACAGCTCCGGGTGCTCCTCGTTAGGACCGTTGGCATCCTCTTCCTCAGCTGCATCGGCCCAACGGAAGGGGAGCGGCGTGGTCTCCACAACGGTGATGTAGGGTCGGATGAAGGCACAAAAGAGGGATAGGGTGCGGCGGACCACCCGCCGGTTGCGGACGCGCCGAAGAAAACCATGGGTACAAGGGCCCTATAGCCGCTCATTTGTGTTGGATGTTGCCAGAGGCCGCTCACCGAATTCAATAACACTTTTGCTATATGTAAGTCGCCTAACTTTTAAATTAGGGCCAGTCGATCTCTTAGCCGTTGATTCTGTTCTCGGATTTGTGATGTGTTTTTTTTGGGCTGTTTTATGAGCTAGTTTGGGCTACTTGTTTGACAGCCAACATATTTGTGCGAGTCGAGTTGCTACTGGGCTGAAGCACAATTAGTTGTATCGCCCAGCCCATCCATTTTCCTGTTTGTTTTTGTTTTCTTTTTTCTTTTCTTTTTTATGCATTTCGCCTTTTTATTTTTTCTTTATTATTATTAGTTGGTTTTTTGTAGCTATTTTTAGGATGGTTGGTGAGTGTAAATGTATACACACAAATACTATTCATTATGTGAAAAATCACACTATTATAATTGTTGTTTGCATACTACAAAGTGCATTTTTAGTGCAAAGTTGTGTGCAAGTTTATTTTAACCTTTTTCATTATCTTTATTCTTAAACAGTAATACCAATGGCACTAATTCATCGTTTCTTATAAAATATTATTATTTGATTTATTTATTATGTTATTTCATTTCTTCTTTAAGGGTCACTAATTCATTCCTCCTTAGCAAACTTTTGTTACAAAATAATTCACTATTACATGCTTATTCTTGCATACTTTTTAAAAGCGCAAAGTTTTTGTATATTATGTGCAAAAAAAAAAATCATTGTTTGTTTTAGATTTTTTTCTGTTTCTTTCTGTTAAAGGGTAATACCAATGCCACCAATTCATTTTCTTATAAAACTAAATTATTTTGTTTTTTTTATATTTTACTTTATTTTACTTCTTCACTAATGGTAATACAAATGCCACTAATTCATTCCTTATTATGATATATTTTTTTGTGAAAATTCCACTATCATATGCTCATTCTTGCACATTGTAGAAAAACACATTATTTTATATATATTGTGTGAAATTTTTGTCATTCTTTGATTTATTGTATACATTTCTTTCTTCTTAAAGGCTAATACCAATGCTAGTAATTCTTTCTTCCTTAGAAAACTTCATTATTGTGATGTTGCTTTAGTTTTTATTCCGTTTTCTTTCTTCTTAAAGGGTAATACCAGTGCCACTATTTCATTTTTCCTTAGAAAATTTCATTATTTTGATTATTTTGCCTTTATTTCATTTTATTCTTCTTTAAAGGTAATAAAAATACCACTAATTCATTCCTTCTTTATGAAATTTCTCTTTGCGAAAAATCCATCATTATATGCTTATTCTTGCTTATTATAAAATAGTGCAAATTTTGTATAAATCTTGTGCAAATTTTGTCTTTTTTATTTTCTTTCTTCTTAAAGGGCAATATCATTGCCACTAATTCATTTATTCCTAGAAAACTTATTTTTTTTGTTTATTTAGAATTAGTATATGGGGAAGAAGAAGGCTAGAGAATGAAGAGGAAGGGTGGCCCATTGGATCTTGATAAGGTGGTGGAGACGATTTGACTGAACGCCCCCAAAATATTAGGCACCTATCAAATAATAGCCCCCATAACAAGGATATATACTCAATCAATTTTTATGTAATGTCTATGCAATTCATACCGTTTTCTAAAAATTGCACTGTTATATGCTTACTGATGCATCTTACGAAACGGTGCAATTTATATGCCAATCGTGTGCAATTTTCTACCGTTGTTTGTTTTATGCGTTTTTACATTTTCTTTCTTCTTTTAGGTAATACTAATGCCCTTAATTCTTTCTTAGAAAAAAACATGTTTCGGTTTTAGTTCTGTATTAGCTTTAGTTTGTAGTCATATCCATTTATCCAGCAAAGTTTAGCCGTGAATGGCATGTATGTGTAACCCTTTCATGTATGACATGTCCAGGAAATAGCATGCACGTGTGACCCATTCATGTATGACATCGTCCAAAATCCAAGAATGATGCATGGTGAAGAGAAGAAACAACCATGCATGCATTATCTGAAACTTCTTTGTTTTTCTGCAAAAGTTCCACTATTTATGTCTATTTTTGTATAGCATAATTTCTCTTTAAATTATACACAAATTTTGTCATTATTTACTAATAGCTTGACATGGGATCTATAATACCTAAATAGTTCATCCCTACTATCATATTTCTCTTGACATGAAGTCTATCCACCTCTGCAGTCCCGTCACATCAGCAACTCTTACCATGCATGATGCCACGTCCTATGTTCAGTTACCAGCTCATAGAACTGACGGAACACATCCACTTTTTGAACTGACCGAACAAAACCTTACAAGCATATAGAACAAACTAGCCATGTAAAACAAATCTCGGTTGAGCCCTCTTGCAAGTCACAACCCATCGAGCCCTCTTGCAAGTCACAACCCATCGAGCCCTCATTCACTACAGAAACCATTGCTTCCATTCATCGCTCCACCTCCCTTTCGGGTCGCCTCCCAGTCGGTTCGCCTCCCCACGATGGCCTCTTCAACTGCTATGATGTCATTATATCCTCTTCCATCCCTTTTTTGTGGCGCACTGACACTTGACCTGTACATCCACTCCGGCTCGTTGGACTATGGCAGCAGTTGTGCCGTCACCGTGATGAGCCTTTGCTTATGCCCCGATTCGCCGCTGCGGCTGCATCTTCTTCTTTCCCAGCGCTGACGACACGCTCGAACAACACCTCACCAAGTGGAACGGGTGCTATCACCACCACCTCCCTTCCGGCGACACACTAATCGTGGAGGTGGATGAGCAAGTGCTCCACAACACCGACAACAGTGGCACTGTGATGTTCGTCATCGGAGATGACACGTTGTCATTGGCAAGAACAAGGCCATGGTAGTTGCGCCAACTTCCTCTCCTTCCTTCTACTTAAGATTATTCAGTGAGCAATTAGTTTATTGACTGCAAGCTAGGTTACACGTCGTGTGTAATAACCCTGTTGCGTTTTTGTAGTGGAGAATCAGAAGGGGCAGCTCATGTCACTAAGCCCTCGGCCGGAGCCTAATACACATATAAGACTGAAGAAGGTAACACTCCAAGCGTTATCTTTACGAGGGATTCCTATTATGCTAAGGAGGTGTTCGGCAACACTCCACTCCTCCACCACGGAGCGGAGCCCGCGGAGCGCCGGGGTAGCAGCTCCCCAAATTACTGCTGCATGCCGCTCCGCTCCGGATCGGAGTTGCGGAGCGGAGTGTTGCCGAACAGCCCCTAAATTAAAGATAACAAGGCCATCTGCCACTGCCAGACATAAAAAAGTTTGTACAAGAAGATGGTGTGCAGTTATTTTGTTCCAGGGAGTCTATCTTATGCCAGAGCATGTATATACGAAATTTGTTTGCAGTTTCTGGACGACGATGGGAAACTGTACCTTGACATGTGGTAATGCTTTGAGATTATTAATGGCAGGCGAGGAGTAGCCTAATTAACAAGAGTCAGTACTACTTTAGGTTCTGCATTGTGTGGATTTTGATAACAGCTAGGTATGGCTGAATGGCTTTAAGTATAGTCCTGGTAAGCAACGATCTGACAATCTTGAGTGAAGTGGATCTCTGAATCCTTTTTGCCTGAATCTGAATTTGCATGTTATGTGTCTGAACAACTAACTTGACTGCCTTATCAGTTATCTATGTTGCTCGATTTCCCCTTTCATTTTGGCAGGACCTCTGGAACCATTCTTTGCTCTCTGTTGCACTCGCGAGTGAGTCGTTGTTCCTTACACGAGATTCAGTCATTGTACGCTCCGTAGGTGTTGTCACGCACTAAATTTTCTGCTGGTTGGATATAGATTTGTTTGGGGCGTGTTTGGTTGCCTGCATTAGGTCCAACCAGCCCCGCATGGACAGGAACGGACATATTGGTTGCCAGCATACACTATTGGACTGGCATGGCACGAACTTTAAAGCACCTCTGGGCCTGTCTCGCGAGGCACACTCGAATCGGCAGTTTCTCGCAAGCCAGGCCCGCGCGATGCACATGGGTGACGGGGGCTGCACGTGAGGAGCCACCCTCGAGAAGCCGCGTTGTTTCTCGAAGCGCCGACAGTTATTACCCTCAACTTTCCTCACCGCTCCCCTTTCCCCTCTCCCCACTCTCACAGACGGCGGGGGCGACGTGCAGCAGATCAGAGAATAGCAAATCGATCTTCGGCCCTTCATCGGCATCCGTACCAATACTTCGGCAATGATGGTAAGGACTTTTTCCCCTCGTCACGTACTACTTTGCATTCGATCCGAGTTAGGTTTGATCCGCGTTAGGGGAATGGAGAATAGGGGTAAACACCATAGGAGTGATCATAACATCGTCATGACTACCGGCCTATAGTAGGTTCCCAATCAGGATTGAGTACAATAGGAATGGGGATTAGGGTTCTTCTTACACAATAGGCATAGATCTTAACCTCGGGGACACTGGAGGTGGTTGGAGCGGCGGGTGGCCTTGGCCTTGGTCTTCTCCTCGAGATGCACCACCATCTCTTCTTCCTCGCCGGAGTCCAGCTCGATTGGCATGCTTCTGTGTCCTGGCTCTGGCGCCCTCACAATCATGGCCACCGGACCTTCTTCTTCCACCTCCATAGCCACCGCTTCTTGATCCTCCTCCAGCGGCACCACCACAGTCTTTGTGGTGAAGTACACTGCGGCACGATGGTCATGAGGACGTCGGCACTATCTGTACTTGGCCCACTTTGCCCTCTGTCCAGCGTCGCCGGAGTTGGCCTGATTCATGGCCCAGCGAAGTATGTTGACTGACATAGCGCCCTTCGATGGGTCAGGAATCGGCGTCTTCAACTCCTCCGGCATCGCGTTCTTCACCATAGCGTCTGCCTCTTTGTGGAGGTCTTCCATGCTGCCGAACTTTGAGCACACTTTAATGGTGTTCTCAAACTTGGTGCGGTCACCGAGCGAGCACCCTAGGAAGAAAGACCTCCATCCAATGCCCCAAGGGAAGGGGATGGGGTTGGGGTTGGGGTTTGACTTGTTGGTGGAGTCCATGGCACTGGGTTGGAGGAAGAGTGAGAGACAGAGAGGTGGTGGGTAAGTGGTGACCGTCAGGCTGGGTAAATAAGGGCTCTGGGTGATGGGTTTTAATGGCGCTGTTGCAACATTCATAATGCAGATCCTGACCTAACCGTTTGAACCTCTTCATAATGCAGATCGTCACAGAGAAGAAAGGCAAGGAGGTGGTGCCACCAAAGGAGCAGGACAAGGGCAAGGACGTGGTGTCACCCTCAGAGGTGACGCCTGTCCAGGTGACGCTCGTCCAGGGCCCGGCCACAGACGATGATGTGCCGGAGGAGCCCCCCTGCGGCAAGCGTCGGAACTACGGTCACTACCATGAGGTGGGTGGGCCAACTCACTCCTGCAAGGTGATCATGGCCCCCCAGCTCGAGGCCATACCTATGCCGCTGGACTTCACGAAGCACTTCTCGTCCGTGTCGCAGGAGTTCAAGCTGAAGACGAACGCCGAATGCTCATGGAGGGTCACTGTCCGGTTGTTAAACGACAGGGTCACCCTTGATCGGGATTGGGCCACCTTTGCCGCCGTCCATCAGATCAAGATAGCCTTCATGGTGGCCTTCAAGTTGCTGACTGCCGACACGCTAAAGGTCATCGTCTTCAATGACGATGGCATTGAAGTGGTGACTAGGTGCGGGAAGCACGACGATGTCTTCGCTGTGAACACCTATGACAGCCCCTCATATGCTCCAGCTGCTTTAGTTTAATATCGAACTGATTTTCTTTAGAACTGATCTGTTTATGTGTGGAACAATATGTATAACTGCTTGCTACTATCTTCTGTTGTGTGTGTTATTTCTGACGCCGTTGTGTGCTGGTAACCTCACCACCGCGCCAAAGAGGTTATCAGACAACAGGCCCTGCATGCCACCAAACAGCAGGCCTTGTGTTTGCGCGTACACAAGCGGGGAACCAAACAACATGCCTTTCGTGACACCAAATGCAGTCTAAAGTGTATGCAGGCAACCAAACCAAGGGCAGATTTTAGTTTTCTGCCAGTTTTCCCGCAGCCTGGCCTTGTTGAGCCAGGCTCCACGGGTCAGTCTCGTTGGGCACAGCTGCCAAATACGCCCTTGGATAATTTGTGCTGCTGCTGCTCATTTAGACTTTTATTCTTTTGTTACTTTTCTTATCATTTTTTGTTTTGATTTGAGGAGTAACTCACCCATTCTCATGTCTTTTGCAGATCTTTGTATTGTCATGTCGACAAGGTAGTTGATGAAACTTCAAACTTGCAGCAAGTGAAATGAACCAGTGTAATCTTCATAATTTAGTCAACGAATAATCCCATCTCCCTACGATGTTTCTAAGTATGTTATTTTTTCTAATTTAGTCAACGAATAATCCCATCGCAAAGAGAGCCTTGGCTCAGTGGTTGGGCATGCGGTTGTGCAGCCTAACGACCCGAGTTCAATTCCTAGAATTGACAGGTGATGCACAGGGGTTTTTCCCCATTTATTGAGGATCAAGTTTGGTGTGTGGTGAAACCACTGATCAAAAAAATATCTTGATACTCATTTAAAAAAATTCTGAGGACCATGTCTATCTTGGTACTCATACTAAAATGGTTGTATGCATCCCTAGTTGGTGCAGAGGCCGGGGAAGTGAAATTCTCCCCCAATTTTACAATGGAGTGAGCCTAGCTCAACTGGTTGGGGGAGTGGATGTATAAACCCAACACCTGGGTTCAAATCCTCACGGAGGTGAATTTAGGTTCCTATTTATTCTTGAGGACCAGGCTTTCCTGGTACTCACGCATTTATCATTGAGGACTAGGCTTGGTGCATAGCCGAGATTAAAAATCCTAGTACTCATACTTAAAAGGCTGTATGCATCCCTAGTTGGTGCAGAGGCCGGGGAAGTGAAATTCTCCCCCAATTTTAAAGCAAAGAGAGCCTTGGCTCAGTGGTTGGGCATGCGGTTGTGCAGCCTAACGACCCGAGTTCAATTCCTAGAATTGACAGGTGATGCACAGGGGTTTTTCCCCATTTATTGAGGATCAAGTTTGGTGTGTGGTGAAACCACTGATCAAAAAAATATCTTGATACTCATTTAAAAAAATTCTGAGGACCATGTCTATCTTGGTACTCATACTAAAATGGTCGTATGCATCCCTAGTTGGTGCAGAGGCCGGGGAAGTGAAATTATCCCCCAATTTTTAAATTCTTGAGGACCAGGCTTTCCTGGTACTCACGCATTTATCATTGAGGACTAGGCTTGGTGCATAGCCGAGATTAAAAATCCTAGTACTCATACTTAAAAGGCTGTATGCATCCCTAGTTGGTGCAGAGGCCGGGGAAGTGAAATTCTCCCCCAATTTTAAGCAAAGAGAGCCTTGGCTCAGTGGTTGGGCATGTGGTTGTGCAGCCTAACGACCCGAGTTCAATTCCTAGAATTGACAGGTGATGCACATGGGTTTTTCCCCATTTATTGAGGATCAGGTTTGGTGTGTGGTGAAACCACTGATCAAAAAATATCTTGATACTCATTTAAAAAAAATTCTGAGGACCATGTCTATCTTGGTACTCATACTAAAATGGTCGTAAGCATCCCTAGTTGGTGCAGAGGCCGGGGAAGTGAAATTCTCCCCCAATTTTTTAAGGTAGGAATTGCGTCCCCTCCTCTCGTCCCCTCCTCTCGTCCCCGCGTGGCGACGGGAGGGGAAAACCCTAGCCGCCGCCAACCGCCGCCCTCCCCACCTCTCCCTCTCCTCCCCCGCCGCCCCAGGGCGCGGCCGGGCAAAGCCTGGCCGTCGCCGGCGGCAGGGGAGGCCTCCTCGTCCCCTCACGCGATGGATCGGCGCGGGCCGACTTCTTCGAGCCGGGGTGTGGTGCGGCCGGGCACCATGGCGTGGTGGCTCCTCCGGCGCGCCTGGAGCAGCTGCGGCGTGGCGGATCGGCGCGGTGGTCTGCGCCTAGGAGGGGCGGCGGCTTCGGCCCCGATCTGTAGGCGGCAAGGAGGTGGATGGCACCGGATCTCCTGGCTGTGCGTGCACCTTGGGGGATCTGGGGACCGGTCTTGGGGGCTAGCGGCGGTGGATCTGGGGCCCCCGGCCCTGATCCGATCTCCTCCGGCGGCGGTCCTAGGGTTCTTCTTGCACCAAGACGATCTGATCCCACATCCTTTGTCGATCTGATCCGATCTGATCTGCCGAGTCAACCTGGCCAAGATCGTGACGCCGATCCCGGCGTGGACAGCGGCGCTCGGTCACAATCTGGCGAGGCGCGCGCCCCTCCAGCCGCGGTCGTCCATAGTGACGGAGGCGAGGGGCATGATGCCATCCGCGGCTGCCCACAGATGTTCCTTGTCTGGTACCGTTGTGTGGCCTTGCCAGAGATCTTCGGCGCTGCGCACGGATCACCGTGACGAGGTACAAGCGGCGGCGCCACCACATCGCATTATCCACCTCGTCGGCCAGGGATTTTTCCGGAGGTGGGTATGTCAAGATGGATCGAAGGCCAAAAGTTCTACACACTTATACTGTGTGAGACTTCTTGGTAATGGCGGTGATGTAAGAAGAAGACTGGATGGGACATATCGGAAGAAGTTCGCATGTCGGACGATTGGAGTTTTGCAGCAGTAATCTCGGCGGGTGGGGTGGCAACATTGGCAGAATTCGTTCTTGGCGGTCTCAGTTTCCGGGGTGAAAACCCTAGGTCTTGTACCTGGCAATGGCGGCTTCCTAGTCGTTTCCTTGGTGAAGGCATTGTTTGGAGATTGGACCTTCTCCAGGGTGAAAACCCAGGATCTGACTAGGATGGTTGGACCGGACGACGATGGTGTTTATGCACTATAACCTTCTTGAAGGCGTCGTTTTTTGGAGAATCTTTTTCGGAGTCTAGGTGTTGCCACCACTGGTGGTGCTCTTGCTGCTGCGAGCCTCTCTTTGTTTCGACGGGGCCTTTGTTTTCCTTTCTCTTCTTCTTTTATTTTTTGGCTGTGTGCATCCATGATGTCAAGACTTGCTCAGGTTATTATGTTGTTGCAGAGGCTGGGTGTAATTGGTATCATCTTGATATTAATATATATTCCCTTTGTCGAAAAAAAAAGTATGTTATTTTTTAGTCATTTATTTTTTGAATATCTAATTTGAAGACTGTTGTTGATCGTGTAAGAATAAATAATTAATAATATATGTTTTTGTGCATCACTCGATGTAGAGGCCGATGTTCTCCCCCTCTTAAAAAAAAGTGTAAGAAAGCCCTTTATCTTCATTGTCATATTATACATTTCCAATGTCATCACCATTACTGAATGTCATGCTAACTAACTATCATAGTAGTTTCTGATATATTTTTCCCATGTTGCTGATTAGTCATACAACATTGAGAGGTGGGGTAAAGGAGAATACACATATATCCTTCTCATGGTAACAACCTTAGAATGTCACTCAAGATTATACGTGACCAGAAAAGCAAAGACAGGGTAGGCAACATGCAAGGAGCCAACTGACAAACGTTCAAGTAATCAGTTGGCGATAGCCTTATGTAGGTGTGTGTTTCTCAACGTACAAGATATCTAATTATCTTATAAATTTGTATTGTTTTTTTTCTTGAGTTTTCTTGGCTTCATTTTCCGCAGCAACGCGGGGGGTTTCATCTAGTTTAGTAAAGAGCTAGTTCTTGAAGGTGCATGAGGCTTCTATTAAACATGCACTGCATAGCTAATCAGAAATCTTGAAGGAGCATGAGGCTCCTTTTGTATTATCGTAACTCTGAGTTCTTGAATGAGAGCCTGAAGATTATCATTATTACTCTTAATTCCTGAAGGAATAGTCTATGCAAATTTACTATATTGATTCGGTACAAGTTATTAGTCTGTCCACATGAGCTTGCTGAATGTCTACATGACGCATGAGGTTGAGCTTTTTTGTTCAAAATAAAGTGAACTAAATTTTTATTTTGAACACAAAAGCTCAACCTCAGATTTCACTGTAAGTTTACATATTCCGACGAGCTTACGCTAGCTTTGTATCCTTAGTACTCCGTAATATGTATTGTGCTTAGCACTAGGCATATACAGCAGCTAAACTGAAGATGTGTACAGCTGCACGTGGAGCACCTAATCATGCGATAAGAGTGACGGGCGTGCGGAAGGATGCAGAGCAGCGGCCGTACTTGGACTCTGAAAAAAAGTGACTGGCCGAAGTATAATTTTGATTCAACTGACACCTAGCTAGTCCCATTCAATAATCCCTTCCCCGTGGATGTAACACATAGTGCGTGCAGTTATCTGAAAGAAAGAAAAAAAATCGCATGAAAAGGATTTCTGAGACGAATACATTATCGATTATTCCTATTTGGCAAATTTTACATCTTCTAATCACCTTGCTCCCGTCGTGACGAATTTGGCAATATGCAAGCAACTCTTTCATCAGAAAATACAGATACAACTCATGGCAGCAACATTGAGAACTCTCCTCAGGGCAACCTTGGCCTTGGGATCAAACCATGCCGTGCTCGTGCATGCACCATCAACAAAGAAGCTTGCTTTCCTTCATTAATCTGTGTGCTCCTTTACCATCTTGTCGATGAACTTTGGGATCTTCACGTCGAACCCGAAGAGCGAGATGTTTTGCGGCATCTGCGGCAGGGACGCCGAAGGCATCGGCGGGAACGAGAGGTTCGTCAGCCCCGACAAGTCGGGCATCTTGGGGATCTGCGGCAAGCCCGCCGCTCCGTTGCCCTGGGAGGCTCCAGCAGCAGGCTGCCCGGGTTGCTGCTGCTGCTGCTTCATCGCCGCGAGGGTGGCCAACATATCTGGCGTCACGTTTGGTGGCAGCTTGTCTGGCGGGATACTGGCCAGCGCCTCCGGCGGGATCTTGGACAACATCTCCGGCGTCATGGTGATGGAGAGGTTGGCCAGGATCTCCGGTGGCACATTGGCTAGCATCGCCGGTGGCACGTTCGCAAGCACCCCCGCTGGCACGTTCGCAGGGAGGTTTACCGGCATGTTCGGTGGCAGGCTAGCAGGGAGGTTACCCGGAATGTTGTCTGAGATGTTCGCGGGGACATTAGCCGGCATGTTTCCCGGCAGGCCGCCGGGAGGGAGCGGCGCCGGTGCACCTGGCTGGCCATGTGGACTTTCGGCCAAGAGGCGTACGGATGCACAGAGTTGTACGTTGCTGATGGACAAGATGACCAGGAAAGTCACGTAGCAGAGAGATCTCATCGTGACTTCCCTCCTGGAATTGAGGATTGCAAAAAAGTGGCAAAATTTGGACTAAATTTGCAAGAAAGGATTAAGAACTGTTGCAGGTATATATATCAAGAAAGGATATGAGACAAGACCCTAAATTTAGTGAGATGGAGAGCCTAAATGTAGGGGCCGGGAAACGGACGCTGAACTAGAACCGAAGCCAAATATTTTTAGAACCAAATAAAAGTCAAATATAGGCCTCTCAATTTGCCTTGAATTCCAGTGGACTTCCCCACCAGATGCTTCTGTGCCCAATATAGATATAGCCAGGTCTAAAAAGCATTGTGACGGTTGAATAAAAGCTTTACGGTATTGTGTCAAGAAAAAAGGAATTCTTTGCATGCTGTTGAAGGCAGTTTCACATATGTAATTTCTCGGGGATTTTTTTTTGCATGTTGTAGATAGTGTTATTTTTATCTTGTTCTTAAGTTGTAATATACTAAAAAAAATCGAAAACACCTCGAGAAGGGCAGGGGTTCTTGCGTTTCATTAAGAAGAAGAGAGTTGGTCCGGTTTATAAGGAAAACCGGACCCAAAAACCTAACATTCTCGGTTGATCAGGGAAAACCGAGTAAAACTCCAAAAAGAAAGAAAAAAAGAAAACGAGAAAAAAGAGGCACTAGAATTTGAGGACAGGGATAAGACAAATGCATCATCAAGGGACATCATCGGAGCCACACACCAGAGCGCCTAGACCCAAAGCAGTTAGGCGAGGTTCAAGTGCAGCCAAACTGACCGCCACTCACCGAAGGAAAACCACCCACATCGAATGGCTCTTCTGTCTCGGCCTCAAAGAATCATGTGCTAACATTATCTTGTTGGTAACATTCTGAGAGGTCCAACTTTGACTTCCCCGCGATCCTCGCCAAAGAGCCCAACGCCTGGATCACTTGCGGTGAGAGAGGTTTTTTGGGGCTACTTCAATAACGAATAAAGACGCGAACCAACTTATGGTTGGACAGTTAGGAGAGCAGTTGTAACGCCCAAGATGCGGTCCTATCCTTATTTTGGCTCGAGGGCCTCGATAGGGATAGAAGCGCATCTCGTCGTTTCGCAAGAATGGATATCGTTATAAGTACATGTAAAGAGGAGATGGGTATATGGAATTGACATACACTCGCCACAAGCTACATCATGATCATATCAAATACAATCATCCACAACAATCATCATACCTAAAAGCAGGGTCCGACTACGGACGAAATCAAACGATAAAAGCGACATCCATCCTTGCTAATCCCAGGCTGCCGGCCTGGAACCCATCCTATGATCGATGAAGAAGAAGAAGAACTCCAAATCAAACAAGCATCGCTCTCACGTCAAAGCATCGCATTACCTATACCTGCAACTGTTATAGTAATCTGTGAGCCACGGGGACTCAGCAATCTCATTTCCAAGGGTATGAAGACTAGCAAAGCTTAATGGGTGAGGTATGGTTAAGTGGTGAGGTTGCAGTAAGCACTAAGCATTTGAATATGTGGCTAACTTACGAGTACAAGAATAAGAAGAGAGATCTACGCATAAATGGACGTGAACTAGAAATGATCAAGAAGTGATCATGAACACCTACTTATGAGTCAATCATAACCCCACCGTCTTCTCTTCCCAAAATCCCTCGAAAAGAGACGATCACGGTTACGCACACGGTTGGTGTATTTTATTTAGGTTTACTTCAAGTTTTCTATTACCGGATATTATAAAATTTTCAAGTTGCCACATAACCGCGGGCACGACTCTCAGAAAGATTTAACCCTGCAGGGGTGCTCCAACTCATCCATCACAAACTAGCCACAAGCTGCATGGAAAACCTCAACAGCGGGATAGCCCTTAGTATCTTCGGAATCCCGGTCCACAAGACGTTCGAGAAGGGTAAAACAAATCTAGCAAGACCTTCCGACGTGTCAACGATCCCGATAGAAGCTGTGTATCTCGTTCTCAGGACACGGCGGATGAGCAATGGTTACCACGCCAATCACCGAGTTGCCCCGGGCGGCGTTAATAAGCTGCTCTGGTTTGGACCGACACTCATGAGGATCACTGGCCCGGGGGTTGATTAATTATCCATGGGTTAATTACTCCCTATGCAAGGTTTATTAGTTAGGTAAATGTAGTACCAATGTTGGGTCTTGCCGGAAGAGTTTTATCCCAAGACGAAAATCAAGGGGGTTGCCATAACAACCCCAAGCATGTTAGGAGCACTCAATATGGAACATAACACCGGCACTTGGAAACTAAGGCGGCAAGAGTGGAACAAAACACCAAGCAAAAGGCCAAGCTTTTCACCCTTTACCAGTATATAGATGCATTAAATAAATAGCAAGAATATTGTGATATCCCAAAGATATCCATGTTATGACATGGAACAACCTGCACCTGCAACTAGCAACGCTATAAGAAGGGTTGAGCAAGCGGTAACATAGCCAAACAATGGTTTACTGGGAGGTGGAGGCTTAGAGGCTTATCATGACATTTTGGGAGGCTTGACAAACAAGTGGTAGGCAGCGAGACATAGTGATAGAAACAAGACAACTAGCATGGCAATGATAGTAGTGGTATCTAGGGAAATGGTCATCTTGCCTGAGATCCCGCTTGGAAAAAGAACGAATTCGTGAATTAGACGAACGAGCGTAGTCGAACGAATCTTCACACTCCGAACGGTTTCAGAACTCCATCGAGAAGAAGCAATCCGAAAACAAATAAATGACACGGTAAAAACCACAACATATTCATGATATGATGCGCAAACAATGATGATGCATGTCAAGGTTAAATATGCAAGGCATGGCAAAGCACAACAATCAACTTCTACACATCAAGTGAAGCTCAACATGCAACGAGTTGCATATTGACGAAACTCCACGTTCGAATCATTTAGTTCACTCTCGTTTATTACATGGCAAGTTTAATTTTTTTTATCATGGCAAGAGGTGAAGCATAATTAAACTACATATCTATGCATTTTAAATGAGGTCGGAAACAACTTATAGTATTTCTAAAACGACCCCATATGTTAATTTCGAAATTGGTCCAGATCTGCACTAATCATGTTTTATATTTATTAAACAGGAAAACAAAACACACCATGTGATTCTACTCGTCATTCTAGGTGATTTACATATATAGATCATTTAAAACGGAGCTACTGCCTAAAAGATACGACCAACACAAGATAAATATGTCATGAATGCAAAATGCATGCAAACGACAACCACACACATTTCAAATCATGGATGCAACATGAAACTACATGAGATTCAAGGCAAGTTCCATATATGACATGTTCAAAACGGAGCAATGGATCAACAATAATAACCAACACAAGTTTTAGTTATAATCTGCCCAAAACAGCAACATAGAAATTTGCACACATCAAAACCACAAGCTACAGGAATCTAAAATGCATAAACAAAGCATGGGGTAGTGGCATGTAACATACACTTTATTTCATCAAGAGGAATCATACTCAAAAGAGTCATGGATCATATGGTAGGAAGCTCACAACACGGCTATAAAACATGGCATTTAGGGACTTGGAGAAAATACTAGTTTTTCACAAACAGTGTTAACCTGAAGGCATATTGACAGCAATAAAAATACATGCTATAGGACTTATCATGGAATGAAAATCTACAACATGGTAGTGGACATGATGCACTACATATAAATCCACAGGAGCATCATCAAAATATGCACAACAATATGGCTAGCATCAACACAACATGGCAATCTGAAATAAGCAGACCCTCAGACTTCGTGAAAACTAGAGTAGACATGAACAACAATTTTATCAGATTGGCTTGTTTGACAGCAGAAATATATATGATACAAATCCTATACATAGGAACTAATGGCACAACATGATATCCCATAACATGCTTTACAAAACACTCCATGGGGGCAACACCAAAACAGTTGTAAATCAATGGCAATTCACATGGCAAGACAACAACAAAATATAAAAAATTCAAACTTAGAATTATTTTGGCATCTCAAAACAGCAACATTAAGTAAGCATGTTCACATGATAAAAACTATAGCTAAACATGAATTCCATGGCATGGCAGACATACTACCAGAAAGTAGACATGGCATACTTCAAATTGCTCCATTGGCACAAGTTCAAAAGAGGCATGGATTGCTTAACATGATTCTCGCAAAATGGAACTTATCGTTAATAGCAAATAGTTTTAACAGGAAGGCTGATGACCCACAAGTATAGGGGATCAATCGTAGTCCTTTCGATAAGTAAGAGTGTCGAACCCAACGAGCAGAAGGAAATGACAAGCGGTTTTCAACAAGGTATTCTCTCCAAGTGCTGTGAGTAACGATAGTAGATAGTTTTGTAGCAAGATAATTCGTAACAAGTGACAAGTAACAATAGTAGAAAAGGTGCATCAAGGTAGCCCAATCCTTTATGTAGCAAAGGACAGGCCTGAAAGTACTCTTATATTAAGCAAGCGCTCCAGAGGACACATGGGAATTTCTGTCTAGTCATGTTAATCATGTTGAGTTGATTCGCGTTTGCTAATTTGATAATTTGATACGTGGGTGGACCGATGCTAAGGTGCTGCTCTTACTTGAACTAACAACCTACTTATGATTACCCCCTCTCGCAAGCATCCGCAACTACGAAAGAAGAATTAAGATAAATCTAACCATAGCATGAAACATGTGGATCCAAATCAGCCCCTTATGAAGCAACGCATAAACTGGGGTTTAAGCTTCTGTCACTCTAGCAACCCATCATCTACTTGTTACTCCACAATAAATTCCCTTAGGCCCATAACATGGTGAAGTGTCATGTAGTCGACGTTCACATGACACCACTAAGAGAAGTAACAACATACATATCATCAAAATATCGAACGAATACCAACTTCACATGATTACTTATAACAAGACTTCTCCCATGTCCTCAGGAACAATAGTAACTACTCACACCTCATCAACATGTTCAAGATCAGAGGTGAAATAATAATAATTAAGGATCTGAACATAATGTCTTCCACCAAGTAATCCAACAAGCATCAACTACAAGATGTAATCAACACAACTAGTAACCCACATGTACCAATCTGAGATTTTAAGGCAAAGATTGAATACAAGAGATGAACTAGGGTTGGATATGAGATGGTGTTGGTGAAGATGTTTATGAGGATTGGTCCTCCCACGAAGGAGGAAGCATTGGTGATGACGATGGCTTCGATCTTCCCCTCCCGGAGAGGAATTTCCCCGACAGAATCTGACTGCCGGAGTGCAAAAGGGCCTCTGCCCGGGTTTCCACCTCGATACGGCGACGCTTCGTCCCGAAAGGTTGCTTATGTTTTTTTCTAGGGTAAAACACACCATATAGGAGAAGAGGGGGGTCGGGAGGCCAGCCAGGCCCCCACAAGCAATCCGGGGGCGGCCTGGGGGGGCGCCCTGTTGGCTTGTGCCTAGCTGGTGGCCCCCCTCTGGTATATTTTTGTCCCAGAAATTCACATATATTCAATAAAAATTCCTCGTGAAGTTTTAGGTCATTTGGGGTCTGGTGATTTTTCTGCCTTTTTCTCGGTTTTCCGGTCCAGAATTCCAGTTTCCAGGTAATTCCCTCTTTGTGATGTACCTTGCATATTGAGAGATAAAGAGCATAAGAATTGTATGATAATAGAGAATAATGGACAAGAATATCGTAAATATGAATAAGAAATCATGATGCAAAATGGACGTATCAACTCCCCCAAGCTTAGACCTCGCTTGTCCTCAAGCAAAAGCCGAACTCGAGAGTAATGACCACATAATTTGAGAGCGAGGTGTCGATAAAGACAAAATACGGATATGGTAGCATCATGATTATCATTATAGCAGCAAGCATTTGATCATATAGCTTATCATTAACAAGTAACACTACTGCAGGATGCTGCTAACGCGACACATCAATCAGAGACCCTTTGACAAAAATGTGTGCGATGACCAAATCGCAAACGGTATAGTTATAGCTCCGTCGCTAATGACGTTAACTGTGTGCGATGGCATATCCATCAAATACGATCTAAAAACTAGTTGCGTGTGCGATGTTTGGCAAACAATTGTCCTAGATAAACTGCTTGCGATTGGGTAATATAACACAAACGCTTATAAAAATACAAGTGTGTGCGATGTACGGCATACAGTTCACCCCGATAAACTGTTTGCGCTGATCAAGCAGAACACAAATGATTGTCCAGATGATCACGTGTGCGATAGACGACATACAGGTCACTCGGATGAACTGTTTGTGATGAGATAAAATAACATAAACGGTTACATAGATCAAGATGTGTGTGATAGACAGCATACAGGCTACTGGGATGAACTGTGTGCGATAAGCAAAAATAACACAAACGGTTTCTCAGATCAAGATGTGTGTGATGTACACAGGCCACTCGAATGTGTTGCGGGCAAACGGTTCCGGATAAAGAACTGTCAGGGACTGATGAAATCATCACCGACGGATTTGGTTGTTTATTCCGTATGCGATGTGATTTGCACAATCTGCCCATAAACATGTATGCTCTATTTAGAAGAACATGATTGCATAACCAAATTAAGCATCCAATACACACATAACATTGGCGCACACCTTAATAAACTATTGCATGCATAATAAACTTATATCCCTCTAAAACTACGAAAATTTCTGCATAGAGGGAGTATGAGAATTGAGAAACGATCATCAAATCATCTACTTCTTGTGACGCTTGCCGCCAGCGCTCTGCTTGTGGCTCGATCCCTCGTTGTCTTCAGGTAGGAGGCACTTCCTCATGTCAACGATCCGCCTGAACATCTCGTAGCATGTGTACGCTTGCTTGGCCGCGGTCTGGAGGTGATATTCATCTAGTTTCTTCATCCAGCCCCTATGCCAGACAGGCTTGTTCTTGTCTCACTCAGCCTTCATGTCAGCCTAGTAGGGGTCGATGATGGCCTCGGCGAGGTCAACATTGGAGTCCATGTGCTTCTTGCTGCCCCAGACCCTGTAGTGGCCGCGGATGTCGACAAGCTTCTGGCAGGCCAAGCCCAAAGTCTTGAGCACCTTTGGATCGTCGATGGTGTCCACCGTAGCATACCTGTAGTTGGGGCTGTTGACAAACCTGGTGAAACGCTCGCAAGGCACTGTGGCCAGGAAGTAGTGGTAGAGGAGGACGTGATGGCTGATAACCCACAAGTATAGGGGATCGCAACAGTTTTCGAGGGTAGAGTATTCAACCCAAATTTATTGATTCGACACAAGGGGAGCCAAAGAATATTCTCGAGTATTAGCAGCTGAGTTGTCAATTCAACCACACCTGAAAGACTTAATATCTGCAGCAAAGTATTTAGTAGCAAAGTAGTATGGAAGTAAGGGTAACGGTGGCAAAAGTGACAGTAGCGGTATTGTAGTGATTGTAACAGTAACAACGGAAAAGTAACTTAGCAAAGATCAATATGTGAAAAGCTCATAGGCAATGGATCAGTGATGGATAATTATGTTAGATGGCATTCATCATGCAACGGTTATAACATAGGGTGGCACAGAACTAGCTCCAATTCATCAATGTAATGTAGGCATGTATTCCATATATAGTCATACGTGCTTATGGAAAAGAACTTGCATGACATCTTTTGTCCTACCCTCCCGTGGCAGCGGGGTCCTAATGGAACCTAAGGGATATTAAGGCCCCATTTTAAAAGAGAACCGGACCAAAGCATTAGCACTTAGTGAATACATGAACTCCTCAAACTACGGTAATCACCGGAAAGAATCCCAGTTATTGTCACCCTGGGGGATGCGAATCATAACTCGTAATAGGTGTCTACAACTTGCAAGATAGGATCAAGAACACATATATATTCATGAAAACATAATAGGTTCAGATCTGAAATCATGGCACTCGGGCCCTAGTGACAAGCATTAAGCATAGCAAAGTCATAGCAACATCAAACTCAGAACATAGTGGATACTAGGGATCAAACCCTAACAAAACTAACTCGATTACATGGTAAATCTCATCCAACCCATCACCGTCCAGCAAGCCTACGATGGGATTACTCATGAACGGTGGAGAGTATCATGAAATTGGTGATGAAGGATGGTTGGTGATGACGACGGCGTCGATTTCCACTCTCCGGAGCCCAAATCAGACTCCAGATCTGCCCTCCCGAGGAAGAACAGGAGGTGGCGGCGGCTCCGTATCGTGAAACGCGATGAACTCTTCTCTCTGATTTTTTTCTCCCCGAATAGGAATATATAGAGTTGGAGTTGAGGTCGGCGGAGATCCAGGGGGCCCACAAGACAGGGGGGCGCGCCCCCCTGGCTTGTGGCCAGGTGGTGGACCTCCTCCGGTTGATTCTTTCGCCAGTATTTTTTATTAATTCCAAAAATATTCTCCGTAAATTTTCAGGTCAATCCGAGAACTTTTATTTCTGCACAAAAATAACACCAAGGCAATTCTGCTGAAAACAGCGTCAGTCCGGGTTAGTTCCATTCAAATCGTGCAAATTAGAGTCCAAAACAAGGGCAAAAGAGTTTGGAAAAGTAGATACGATGGAGACGTATCAACTCCCCCAAGCTTAACCCATTGCTTGTCCTCAAGCAATTCAGTTGACAAACTGAAAGTGACAAAGAAAAACTTTTACAGACTCTGTTTGATCTTGTTGTTGTAAATATGTCTAACTGATATTCAGATTTTCGCAAGGATTATGGACTAACCACATTCACAATAACATTTAGGTCTCACATTTACTCATGTCAATGGCATAATCAACTAGCGAGCCATAATAATAAATCTCGGATGACAACACTTTTATCAAAACAATCATGATACAATATGATATAATTGTATCTCGCTAGCCCTTTCTGAGACCGCAAAACATAAATGCAGAGCACCTCTAAAGAACAAGGACTGACTAGACATTGTAATTCATGGTAAAAGAGATCCAGTCACAATCATACTCAATATCAATTAATAACAAAGCATACAAATGATGGTGGTGCTCTCTAACTGGTGCTTTTTATAAGAGGAGGATGACTCAACAGTAAAGTAAAATAGATAGGCCCTTCACAGAGGGAAGCATTGATTTGCAGTGGTGCCAGAGCTCGAGCTTTTAAAACAGGGATGAATAATAATTTTGAGCGGTAAGCTTTCATTGTCAACATAACAACCAAGAGATCTTGGTATCTTCCATGCTAGATACATTATAGGCGGTTCCCAAGCAGAAAAGTAAAGTTTTTACTCCCCCTCCACCAATCAATCACACTCCACGGCGAGCCGAATCTACGGGTACCGTGCATACAAACAACAATCCTGGGGGAGTTTTGTTTCGTTATATTTTTATTTGATTTTGAGCATGGAACTGGGCATTCCGAATACCAGCCACTTTCTCGTGAATGATAGTGAATCAACACATATCGTGAGAATAACCCACGTAGCATGGAAGATACTGACAGCCCCTAGTTACTACATGAGCGATTCGGGCATGCAAAATTGAATATTATTTAAAGGTTTAGAGTTTGGCACATGCAAATTTACTTGGAACGGCAGGTAAATACCGCATATAGGTAGGTATGGTGGACTCATATGGAACAACTTTGGGTTTATGAAGGTGGATGCACAAGCAGTATTCCCGCTTAGTACAAGTGAAGGCTAGCAAGAGACTGGGAAGCGACCAACTAGAGAGCGACAATAGTCATAAACATGCTTTGAGATTAACCAACATTGAATGCAAGCATGAGTAGGATATAAATCACCATGAACATAAATATCATGGAGGCTATGTTGATTTTGTTTCAACTACATGCGTGAACATGTGCCAAGTCAAGCCACTTGAATCATTCAGAGGAGGATACCATCCTATCATACTACATCACAACCATTTTAAAATGCATGTTGGCACTCAAGACAAACCATTATATACTCTTAGCTAATTAAGCATGGCATGAGTAACTATAATCTCTAATTGTCATTGCAAACATGTTCCATCCATAATGAGCTGAATCCAGAACGATGAGCTAATCATATTTACAAAAACAAAATAGGTCGAGTTCATAAGCTTTTCTCCATCTCAATCACTTCATCAAATATCGTCATTATTGCCTTTCACTTGCACGACCGAACGGTGTGAATAATAATAAGAGTGCACGTGCATTGGACTAGGCTGGAATCTGCAAACAATAACTCAAAGGAGAAGGCAAGGTAATATGGGCTCTCTGTAAGATAAACAATGATGCATATGAGAGCCACTCAACATTTTCATCGTGGCCTTCTCCTTACGACCCAAAGAAAAGAAATTTCAAAACAAGAACGGGAAAAACTATTTACACGGGAAAGGTCCCAACAAGCAAAAGAAGAATGAGAAATCTTTTTGGGTTTTCTTTTAATGATACAACCAAACAAACTAAAAGGTAAAGCTAGAACTAATTTTTTTTTGGATTTTTCTCAAGTTTAATCAAGCACACAAGAAGAAAGCGGAAAGAAGAAATAAACTACCATGGATGATACGATGAAAAAGTATAAGCACCGACTACTAAGATAAGTGTGTGAACATGAATGTAATGTCGGTGAGAAATACGTACTCCCCCAAGCTTAGGCTTTTGGCCTAAGTTGGTTTATGGCCATGGCTGAAAATAACCATCTCCTGGATACTCCTAAGGATACTAAGGGTTCCACTGGTTGGCGAGCTCCTGTGGCTCCCACTGAAAAACTGGATCCTGATACGGATCAAGGGCTGGTGCCGGCTCAGGTGTAGGGGGTTGCGACAGACCCCAATATCTATAGATGTCCTCTGGCATAATAGTGTACCTGCCTGAATGAATATCGAACAAAGAAGAAGCAGGCAGAGCAATAATCTCACAAGTACGCTGACTAAATACTAGGTTGTAAAGCAGCCTTCTATCATTATCCTTCCTAATAAAATCATGTGCTACCATACTATCATAGTCTACATATCTTGTAGGTAGTAACATTTCCTCTTCCTCGTCAAGCCTAATGGGTATTTTAAAGTGTTTGGCTAGACGAGATGCATAGATACCTCCGAATATGGGGCCCTTCGAACGGTTTAAGTTCAACCGTTGGGCCACTATAGCGCCCAGACTAAAAGTTCTATCAGCAAGTAAAGCGTGGCACAGAATGGCGAGGTCGGGAGCACTAAGGCTTCCACTCTCTCCATGACCAACTAAACATCTCCCCGCGAATAATGAATAATAGCATAGAACTGGAAAAATGTAAACTATCTGCTCTTGCCTTTGACACCCCTCTCTCTTCCCCCACAGTGATTGCGGCAATAAAATTCTCCATGTCTCTAGGACGTGGTTCACTGATGCTGCCCTCATAAGGTATTTTGCAAACTTTGCAAAAATCGTAAAGTGACATCTCCTTAGGCACATCATATAAGTAAAATTCTACCATGGGAGGATTCTTCCTAGGATAAAAGTGAAAATTTTGCACGAAGATATTAGTGAGTAGGAGGTACTGGTCACACTTATCGTTGAGGAAGTCGGTGATGCCTGCATTCTCAGCCAAATAATAAAAATCTTCATAAATTCCGGCCGCCCTCAAGAATGCATCACTTGGCCATTCACAAGGCCGAACCTCCGGGACGCGAGGAAGATTATATTTGGACTTCTTCTTCACCTCATTTTCATCTTCTTTAGAGCCCCGGCTTGAAGAGCCTCTTAATAATCTCCTCATCATTCTTTTTTCTTCTTTGTGTCGGGGTATCAAGACCATGTATTTCTTCAATAGGTGGTAGATTCTTAACATCTTCAGCTTTAATGCCTTTTTCTTTCATAGATTTCTTTGCCTCTAGCATATCTTCAGGACTGAGAAATAGAATACCTCTTTTCTTCGGAGTTGGCTTTGGAGGTGGTTCAGGAATAGTCCTATCATTATCATTACTCAATATATTATTCAATAGTAGTTCAGCTTGTTCAATAGTTCGTTCCTGAAAACACAACCAGCACAACTATCTAGGTGGTCCCTAGAAGCATCGGTTAGTCCATTATAAAAGATATCAAGTATTTCGTTTTTCTTGAGAGGATGATCAGGCAAAGCATTAAGTAATTGGAGAAGCCTCCCCCAAGCTTGTGGGAGACTCTCTTCTTCAATTTGCACAAAGTTAAATATTTCCTGCAAGGCAGCTTGTTTCTTATGGGCAGGAAAATATTTTTCAGAGAAGTAATATATTATATCCTGGGGACTACGCACACAACCAGGAGCAAGAGAATTAAACCATATCTTAGCATCACCCTTTAATAAGAAAGGAAACAACTTAAGAATATAGTAATAACGAATTTTTTCCTCATGAGTAAATAGGGTGGCTATATCATTCAATTTAGTAAGATGTCCCACAACAGTTTCAGATTTATAACCGTGGAAAGGATCAGATTCAACCAAAGTAATTAACTCAGGATCGACAGAGAATTCATAATCCTTATCAGTGACAAAGATAGGTGAAGTAGCAAACTTAGGATCATATTGCATTCTAGCATTCAAAGATTTTTCCTTCCACTTGCATAGCAATTTCTTAAGATCATCTCTATCCTTACAAGCAAGAAAGTCCCTAGCTACCTCTCCTTCCATAACATAACCCTTAGGTATATTAGGCAATTCATATCTAGGAGAGCTAGGTCTAGCAGGTGTATCCTAGTGTTAATTTCATCAGATTCAGAAATATCATCAGTTTCAGCATTGACTGTAGCAATTTGTTCATCAAGAAATTCACCCAGTGGCACAGTATTCTCAAGCAAAGTATCATCATAAGCATCATGCATAGCAGAAGTGGAATCATCAATTACTTGCGACATATCAGAATTACTAGCAGGTGGTGGTGTCGCAAGTTTACTCATAACAGAAGGTGAATCAAGTGCAGAGCTAGATGGCAGTTCCTTACCTCCCCTCATAGTAGAGGGATAGATCTTGGTTTTTGTGTCTTTCAGATTCTTCATAGTGATCAACAGATATAAATCCCAAGTGACTCAGAGAATAGAGCTATGCTCCCCGGCAACGGCGCCAGAAAATGGTCTTGATAACCCACAAGTATAGGGGATCGCAACAGTTATCGAGGGTAGAGTATTCAACCCAAATTTATTGATTCGACACAAGGGGAGCCAAAGAATATTCTCGAGTATTAGTAGCTGAGTTGTCAATTCAACCACACCTGAAAGACTTAATATCTGCAGCAAATTATTTAGTAGCAAAGTAGTATGGAAGTAACGGTAACGGTGGCAAAAGTGACAGTAGCGGTATTGTAGTGATTGTAACAGTAACAACGGAAAAGTAACTTAGCAAAGATCAATATGTGAAAAGCTCGTAGGCAATGGATCAGTGATGGATAATTATGTCGGATGGCATTCATCATGCAACGGTTATAACATAGGGTGACACAGAACTAGCTCCAATTCATCAATGTAATGTAGGCATGTATTCCATATATAGTCATACGTGCTTATGGAAAAGAACTTGCATGACATCTTTTGTCCTACCCTCCCGTGGCAGCGGGGTCCTAATGGAAACTAAGGGATATTAAGGCCTCTTTTTAATATAGAACCCGACCAAAGCATTAGCACTTAGTGAATACAAGAACTCCTCAAACTACGGTAATCACCGGAAAGAATCCTAGTTATTGTCACCCTGGGGGATGCGGATCATAACTCGTAATAGGTGTCTACAACTTGCAAGATAGGATTAAGAACACATATATATTCATGAAAACAAAATAGGTTCAGATCTGAAATCATGGCACTCGGGCCCTAGTGACAAGCATTAAGCATAGCAAAGTCATAGCAACATCAATCTCAGAACATAGTGGATACTAGGGATCAAACCCTAACAAAACTAACTCGATTACATGGTAAATCTCATCCAACCCATCACCGTCTAGCAAGCCTATGATGGGATTACTCACGAATGGCGGAGAGCATCATGAAATTGGTGATGAAGGATGGTTGGTGATGACGACGGCGTCGATTTCCACTCTCCGGAGCACAAATCAGACTCCAGATCTGCCCTCCCGAGGAAGAACAGGAGGTGGCGGCAGCTCCGTATCGTGAAACGCGATGAACTCTTCTCTTTGATTTTTTTCTCCCCGAATAGGAATATATAGAGTTGGAGTTGAGGTCGGCGGAGCTCCAGGGGGCCCACAAGACAGGGGGCGCGCCCCCTGGCTTGTGGCCAGGTGGTGGACCTCCTCCGGTTGATTCTTTTGCCAGTATTTTTTATTAATTCCAAAAATATTCTCCGTAAATTTTCAGGTCAATCCGAGAACTTTTATTTCTGCACAAAAATAACACCAAGGCAATTCTGCAGAAAACAGCGTCAGTCCGGTTTAGTTCCATTCAAATCGTGCAAATTAGAGTCCAAAACAAGGGCAAAAGAGTTTGGAAAAGTAGATACGATGGAGCCGTATCAATGGCCGACGCACAACTGGGCGACGACAACCTTCTGATCATGCCCGGCACGACCGCCGGTGTAAGCGAGGTCGAAGCCGACCAATTTGTACTTGTCATCGGCATCAAGCAGCCGCTCCATGGTGTCGATGGAGTCCTCCACCATGCCCGGGTTGTTGGTGTACACCACCGTGAGGTCTGTCTTCCTCGTGTGGGTCTCCACATGATGCATGCCGAACTCCATTGGAGCGCCGCTGGACATCCTCTCTGTATGCGTCATCCAGGGTGTGCTTATTGTGTTGTGGGGCGCGATCGAAAGCATGAAGAGACTATGGTTAATGGCCGTGGGTATAAATGGGGGCCGGACATCCTGGAAAACTGGCACGTCCGGATGGCAGTTTTTGCAGCGCGTGACTCAGTCGTGGAGCACGTGACTGCATGGGGCGACGCACGTGGCGCAACCACATGCATATGGAGCCCCGAACGTGATCGTGGGCCGGCCCCAACCGCTGGCAGAGCGCGCGGAGGGGCGCAAGAGCAGAGCACGCGCAGGGACGCGAGAACAGAGCACGTGGTGGGATGCGAGGTCGAACCAGACCACTCTGTACTTGTCCTCGTCAAGTAACAGGTCCATGACGTTGGAGTTCTCCATCCAGATCGGATGTTTGGTGTACACCATGAACGGACAGGGCGTGTCTACGGCATGCATGGTCCAAACACGACACATCAATCAGAGACCCTTCGACAAAACTGTGTGCGATGCTAATGGTACGAACTGTGTGTGAAGGTGGATCCATCAAATACGATTCAGAAAGTAGTTGCGTGTGCAATCTACGGCAGACAGTTTATTCTTATGAACCGTTTGTGATTAGAGAAGATAACAGAAACAGTTACCAAAACTACATACGTGTGCGAAGTACGGCATACAGTTCACTCGGATAAACTGTGTGCGCTGATACAGCAGAACACAAACGATTCGGCATAACAAGATGTGTGCGATATACAACAAACAGGTGAGTAATGAGAATCGTGTGCGAACACCAGATATAACACAGACGGTTGGTGCTAATAACCTGTGTGTGTTGTGGGGAAACGTTTGCTGGTATACAACTGTCAGCGGTTGATGAAATCATCACCGACGGGTTTCGTACTTTAGTCCGTGTGTACTGTGATTTGCTCGGTCTGCCCAACATCAATGCTGCGCCTACAGAACAACAACATATGTACTTATAAGAACATGATTGCATAAACAAAAAAGAACACAATGCAATTTCAAATATTGTATTACAAATACCAGCAATATTACAAGGTTCAAATTCCAGCATAACGAGGCCCAAATTCAAAGATTACAAGATACAAACTAACATTAGAAATCAAAATCAATCTTCAGGATCCATGGGATGAAATATTTCTACGAAGGGATCATCCACCGAGAAGTCATATATCAGCTCGATAGAATTGCTTCCGAATAATCTATCATATGAACTTCCAAAGTAAAAAATCAGCTTCTGCAGAGCCTTTTCCATTTAGCTGTAGACTCCTCCGCTGGTCAGTAAACCATCCATTGTGGCGCACTAAATATAGTGCAAACCTCATTACCTTGAGCACCCTTCCTTTCTGAACAAAGAAACTGGCAAATTGAATCTCTGGATTGGTGCCTCGGTACTTGTTCAAAGTAATTTCCGTGAGATGGAATTCAAGGCATTTGATGGGATTGTTATATTGGGCCACCTTTTCCACTCCAACTCCTGCTTGTATCTGCAAACGAAGTCAACATATCAATGCTTAGATGTAGTATCGAACACTATGGGCCTCTTTGATTTGCATGATTTATAAAATACACTAATAGATTGACATGCCATCTTCGATCGTTCATGATTAACATCTAAAAAAATGTATAGTACACATTTCATTGTAATCATGGGTAAAAGTACCAACAAATTGAACTCCGTTGTGGTTAAGAATTAACAGGAAAGAAACATCACCTCGACGTATAGCTTCTCCGTGCACGGAAAGCATATAAGGAACTTAAGAACTTCATCCAGATTGGGGCCGATAGATTGTAGTGCCAAGATCTTCACTATGCGCAGAGACAATGTGAGGCTTGTGGGAATCATTTTCTGTATAACAGCCGAACATAGATCAACAAAAACTACATAAAATGTGATGTACAATAATAAGAATGAGAAGAAGATTGTTGTACCTGAACGAGTATGGATCCAGCTGTAACAAGTTCAGAGAATTCAGCACAAGAATACCCCAACACTGTCAATTTCGGTGCGCCAATGACCCTGATTCTTGTTCGACCTTCTTTATCAAGTACAAACAATTTCTCTAGGAAAGGCGCATTCTCAATGACCATATCATGAAACTCCCCAACTGACAGCGTGTTGCGGCACCAGCCATGCACATAAATCGTACGGAGATTCGTCGTAGCGATGTGGAGGCTACTAAACCCAAACATCATCTGAAGACGAAGGTACTCGAGCGTTGTACAGCCGCCGAGCAGGCGCTCCAAATCCGACTTCGAGATGTTGACGCCAATGAGCTCGAGGTGCTTCAGTTTAGGGAGATGAAGAGCATGCGCGGCATTAATCTTGGGGAAAAGGCACCGTATGAACGTAGCGCGGCGTAGCGTGGGCGCGAGGCGGAATACGGACGGAGGCAGCGAGCGCCCATGTCCAGCATCAAAGTTGAGCTCCTCGAGCTGATCTAGGGCGGGGGATAAGAACCAGTCGTGAAACTTGGGTTCGGCCTTGCAGTTTGAACGGAAAGTGCTGATGGCAAGGCGTCTGACGGGAGCAGTGTGTGCGTGTCGTGCTAGCTCGAGCTTTCTTCTTTCAAAAGTTATCCAATTTGTATTAAAATGATGTTCTATCCAAACACGCTCCTCCCGCCACTCCCCCAATCGGTCTCCCACCACTCCCCCAATCGGTTTCCCGCCGAAGCGCTGGCCCCGTCATCAACCTACTGGACGAGGAGGACGAGATGGAGCAGGCCGGATAGCAGGCAAAAGCGGCATCACGCCATCGAGCATCAGCAAGACGTCATCATCAGCCCCCATGCCACCATCGCACACGGTTTCCAGTACTACCAGAAACGTCTGCGATGCGTGTCTGGTCCCACCAGGTGCCCATCGGGGCACGCCTTGTATATGATAGGAGGCAACCATTACTAGCAAGACGTGGCTTTCCAGCTCGTAACCCATTCTAATGGAACTCGGAAGTTAAGGGTGCTTTCGGTGGAGTAGTCAAGGATGAGTGACTGGTTGGGAAGTTGCTAGATTTCAAGGTTCATTTAGGCGGTGTGATATGATCACTATAGGCATAAATAAAATGCCTATAGTGATATGTCATTCCGGCTAAATAAATCTTGAGATCCTTGTTTTGAAAATATCCATGATTTTTTTGCTTCTTTTGCTGTTTTGAAAATGTCAAGGATCGAGTGTGTGTGTGTGTGTGTGTGTGTGTGTGTGTGTGTGTGTGTGCGTGTGTGTGTGTGTGTGTGATATGTCATTCCCGCTAAATAAATCTGATCCTTGTTTCGAAAATATCCATGGTTTTCTTTTGCTTCTTTTGTTGTTTTGAAAATGTCAAGGATCGAGTGTGTGTGTGTGTGTGTGTGTACCAATGCCTGTGTGTGGACCATGTGCCTACATTGTGCGGTTTCTGATGACAAACCTATCGGTGGGCCCTTAGGATCTGCCATGCCTTTTATGACAACGCTGGAAGGCCAAAGATGGGTGACGATGTGTGTGTGTGTGTGTGTGTGTCTAAACCCATATGCTTGTGTGTGGACCATGTGTACATTGTGCGGTTTCTGACGACAAACCTATTAGTGGGCCCTTAGGGTGTATCATGCCTTTTATTGACAATGCTGGAAGGCAAAGGATGGGTGACGGTGTGTGCGTGTGTGTGTGGGCGGGGTGCGCTTGTGCGCGTGTGTGAACCCATGCCTGTGTTTGGACCATGTGCCTACATTGTTCGGTTTCCGACGACAAACCTATCGGTGGGCCCTTAGGGTTTGTCATGCCTTTTACGGACAACGCTGGAAGGGCAAGGATGGGTGACGGTGTGTGCGTGTGCGTGTGTGTGTCTCTGTGTGTGTGTGTGTGTGTGTGTGTGTGTGTGTGTGTGTGTGTGGACCATGCATGCGTCCATTGTGCGGTTTTCGACGACACGCTTATATACCGATGGGCCACTATATATCATCCATTTGAGTGACAACGCTGGAACGTCACCCTGCTACGTGTCATGTGTGTGGGGGGATGGGGGTGGGAGGAGGGGAACGATATATATATACACACGTCCATAACAATCTAGGTAGTATATATAACCAATCTTAAGGGGGGTATATATATCTATATATGTCCAGTTATCTCAGCTAGGTGCATGCCACATCATAGATACTGTACCATTGTGTATTAATTGTTGAAACACCGGACCAGACCATTTTCGCATATACATTTGGCCATATGCAGGGGGATGGTGTTCTTCTAGCCCCGCTCAACTAATCTTCGACGACGCGCCAAGTCGTGGGACCGCGTGATCTATATATCCCTATTGTCTGACAACAATATGTGATGGTTTGACCATAGTAAGGTATAAATTCTCCTGGTTGTCTTACGAAAATTCAAACATGGATAAATGTGTGACAAAGTTTGAACCAGGTCATGTGTTCATAGGACCCCATATATCCTCCGGCACATAGTGTAGGGGGCAACACCCTATATTATGTTTGTCATGAAACCCTTTTGTGTCACATTGGACACTTTTAGGCATGCACATATACAGCATGTGCCACACATTAAAGTTGCACATTGCGAATTTAAACATGACAACACCATGTTCGTACATATATATACTTCATCCGAACCTAATTACAAGTCTTTTTTACAGATTTCACTACGAACTACATATATATTTAGGAACGGAGGGAGTATATATTTGGGTCACTAGCGGGCGTGGTTGTGTTTTGACCCTCTCTTGTGTTTTTCTCTCGTTGATCTCAAAGATGCTAGTATTATGTAAAATAGCAAACGAAACTGATGAAACAACCGTATGCGATTGTACCCTGAGCAGACACGAGTGTGCTACCCTAACCGTGTGCGATGCCCGTACACAGCAAAATCGGCCTTGTCTAGTGGTGCCAAACGCAAGCGTTAGCCAGTGCAAAGGGGTAATGTGCACAGTATAAACCCAAACCCGACAACGACCTATAAAAGATCTCGCCGGCGGCGGCCAACAGCTAATTTTTCCGCCGATAGCTCGCCACCACCACCACACACACCAAATGGAACCGTTGCTCAACCATGAGGATGTGCATGGCACCGTCCTGATAGTGTTGGACGACGACGTGATAGAGGATTCCAACGCATTGGCCGCCATGGCGGGCAACGACAAACAGCCAGCTGCCGCGGCCAACGAAGACGGGATAGAGGATTCCAACGCGCTATCCTCCATGTCGGTCAATGGTCAACCGTCATCTACCATGGCCGACGACGATGACCCCGAGTTTCAGCGTCAGATGCAGATGGCCATCGCTCTGTCCGTCCAGGAATCGGGCCTCGATGCGTTCCTGCACGACGAGGATGAGCGTCGTCTCAGTGTCGGTGTGGAACAATCTATCGCATCTGCGGATGCCATCCGCAACGCGGCTAGGGATCTGAAGCGGCAGAAACGGCGGGAGAGTGCGAAGAGGAAGCGGAACTCAGATGCAGAGGGCAAAAAGAGGCGGGAGCAGGAGCAGAAGGCGGAGGAGCAGGCCGCCGCATGCCTCTCAGCAGCGTTGGAGACCAGTGCTGGCCTTGCAGCTGTGGCGGCAGCCCTGGATACAGCGGCCACGGCGACCAGGGAAGCAACTCTAGCGAGATCGGTGCCCGTCTGTAGCCCGATGGCCCACCTGGATGCCACGACATCTTCGTCGACAGTGGTAGACCTAGCGGGAGGCGCCGCGGTCGCTCCGGCCGACGTAGCCCCGATGGTCTCCGCCGTGGAACCAGTGGAGTACATCGGCTTGACGAGCTCCTCTGAATACTCGTTCTGAGGCGAGGAAGGTCATGACGACAGTGGAGGTGCGGCGTTTGTATGCATCCATGGCGTAGTGAATATTTTGTGCAGTTCATCTTCATGTAAATTGACAAACTGTTTGTAAATTACTGAGCGTATGAACTAATGTCAACTAATCCGCTGCAAAATAAGGCATTTTGTGTTGAAAATTTGCCAAATGTTTTTGTCATCTGTTTGTGGGCATGTGGAAATTTACGATGAATTTGACGTCTGTGACTGAAATTGAGGATGAACCGTGTGAGATGAACCTGCCTTGAGAAATCTCTGAAAGAGCTACCCGCCTCGAGCGATGCAAAATATTGTGGCTTCGCGGCACGGCATTTCGTTACATCGTAGAGCGTACACACTTTATTATGTTTGGACCGTGTGCGATCTTGGTTGCTCCCGCCCAGTTCGTTTGCTAAAATTTAATTGGAAGCGGTATTTCAATTGCATGCCGCCTTTCCTCGTCCACCGCACTGACCCTATAGTAAAATTTCAGCTGGCAAGGCATTTGAACCGTCGCCATCCCTCGTCCACCACCATCTCCACCCACACCATTACTACTAAAATTTTCAGCAGCAGCGGCACATCCGCAAACACCCCCCCCCCCGTCCGCACAACACCCCCTCCCCCTTCCTCCCCCGCTTGAACCCTAGCTCGCCCCCGCCGCCGCCTCCCACCACCAACCTCAGCCGGTCTGCCCGTGCCTCATAGCTAACCAAGTTCAGGGTCCCCACCGATCCACATACACCATCTCCGCCCTGAGTTTTTAGATGAGGCCGGCGGTGTCCCTTTCCCCCAGATCCCCATCCCGTACTCCAGAGAGTCGCAGCCTAATCAGCCTGACCACATCTCCCGTGGACCTCGAGGAATGTAAGAGCAAAAAGAGGTCTATCATGGCCTCTCCGCCATACGCTGGCGAGGTGGGCGCCGTTCGCGCCGACCCTTCGATCCCGGACGGACACCTCGCCGCGGTTGCCGGTGAGGACGCTGCCTACGTTGCCATGCTGAAGGCTTCAAGTCTGCAGGAACGCGTGTTCCTGTATCTCAGGAGAGCCGGCTACGACATCAAGATCGTCAACATCACCGGCTTCACCCGGGCCATGTCACAAGTTAAGTGGTCCACCGGCAACGCCTCTGGTTCAACTACCGTCGATCTCTCCAAAGGCCCCGCCGCTGATCTCCTCTGCCTCGCAGTCATGGATTTGCGATCCTTCTACGCCATCGAGCCCCTTTTGTCATTTCTGAAGGAAACGTTCTACGGCGGTGGCTTGGGATCCTTAATTTCAAAGTCAGATCTCATCCACCAAGATAATGGCACACACTACGGCTGTTACAAGGGGAAACATGCCATCTGCGACATCAGGGAGCGCACCCTGGGCACCTCATATCCCAAGTGGAAGGAGCCCATCCATGACAAGTGAGGCAACATCCTGTGAGCAAATCATACCTTTTTTAGCTAGCCGTCTCGTACCCATTGTTGTAGTAGCTTTTGCCATGCGATAATCATGCAGTGTTTAATTGAGCATTTGTCCAGTTGTCAAGCAGATGCCTTGCTTTTCTGTATCTGGTTGTTAGGTTGGTTGCATTGAGTATTTGTCCAGTTTTCAATGGCTATAGTTGGTTGTTACAGTGAGCATGAATGCCTTGTTTCTTTCAGTTATTCACAATGTGATGTTCATTATGTGCAAGTATGAACTGTGCAGTTCAATTTCATCAATACCACCTGTTATGCCTGGTGTTGTTAACTTGTGCCCTTAACTCCCGCTTTAAAGATTTATGCCTTGTTTCTCTGAATTTGGTTTCCAGGTTGGTTGCAGTGAGCATTTGTCTAGTTTCCAAGAAGATGCCTTGCTTTTCTGTATCTGGTTGTTAGGTTGATTGCAGTGAGCATTTGTCTAGTTTTCAAGCAGACGCCTTGCTTTTCGTTATCTGGTTGTTAGGTTGGTTCCATTGAGCATTTGTCCAATATCAAATGGCTATATTTGGTTGTTATAGTGAGCATATATGCCTTGTTTATTTCAAGCAGATACCTCGTATACTTGGTTGATGTTAAGCCTGATGTACTTATCATGACTTTACATGTACTTGCACATGACAACAATGGGAGTGGCCAATGTTTTCCACCGAGGTTTTTTTCATCCCTCCACTTATACTCCATCCGTTCCATCATGTAGTGCATATAGATTTTTGTGATGTATCTACATATACCATCTAAAATGTATACAAGATAAAATTTTGTGATGTATCTAATGAAATGGAATTGCAATTCTAGATGTAAATGTTTTTCTCTACAAACTTGGTCAAAGTAAGTAAATGTTGACTTCTCAAAATGTTTATATGCAACACATTGTGGAACTGATGGAGTAATATATTACACCATTCTGCAATTGCATTTTAGCTTCTAATATTGGCTTCTTGCTTGTAGGTACATATGTCTTAGGTAAAGATCCATTCCTGGACCCTTTTTGCGTGTGGGGTAATGAATTATTCGTGACCCAGCATCAAGTGAGGAAACTGAAAATGATTATTATGGAAAAGAGACGAACAATGCCAATTAGGCTATTTGTTTATGCTCTATCCAACACAACAGTGAGCTGTAGGATGGTAACTACGAACTCCGTAGGCTTCTATTACTACTGCCCATAATGAGTTGTCACACAACAATGTCTGAATCTTTTTCTTTTGCAGTGGTTCCCAAAGAAGTTTACTCAAGATTACCTCGCAAAGTACATGATTGCTGGACATGCAATGAAGGTTAAAATATATCACTGAGACTACAATGAGCATCAAGAAGTCGTAATGAAGACAGTGAAGGATGGGCGGGCGGCCATCACTAGGGGCTGGCCTAGAGTCGTTCGTGCATTAGGCATGGAGGAGGGCACAATATGGGCATTCCGCTTCACCTTCTCCAGCATACAAAATGTCTTTCAGCTCTCTCTTTACCGTCTTTAGTACAACCGTGCTTCCATCATTCTTTATTTGTCCCTTCTGTACTTTCCTTTTTTTTGAGAATTGATGCTTATGTAGTTCTTGAGTATATGTACATGTTAATCGAATTATGCATTCGTTCTTAAAGCTAAACATGATTCGATATGAAATACATGAATTCCTACTTTCAAATTTAAATTATGTGAATTATGAACAAAGGTATTTAATTATGGGCAAATCCTGCTCTGCAGGCCATTACAAATTTACAATGCACACGGTTTGAGAAAGCAAAACGTCTGCGATCAACTCCAACATCACACACGTTTCTCCATTCGAGGCGTGTGCGATGAATCTCGTCTTCGCGCGCGGTCAGAAGAGAAAGAACGTGTGAGATTAACAATACCATCGTTTGTGCTAGTCTCCTTATCACACACAATTTAGTATTTTGAACTGTGTACCATCGTAAATGTTGGTCAAAGAAGAACGCGTGCGATAGGCCTTCATCCGACACAATTATTCTGGATGACACGTTTGGGAAGTATGGATCACACGTTTGGGATGTTTTATAAATCACAAACGTTTATCAGAAACCCCGCGTGTGGGATATATTCAACCTTCACATACGGTTTTACAATGATAAACGTATGCACTCTTATATCATATCACAGACGGTCATAGTGGAACTAACTGAGTGTGATTGTCTCCTTATCGTACACGCTTTATAATCGTGAACTGTTTGCGATTCGGAGCACATCGTAAATGTCACTTCACAGAATAGCGCGTGCGATGTTGTGTGATCGCACACGAGTTGCAAGGATGAACCGTATGGGAAATACACATATCTCAAACGATTATCCGGTGACCCTCGTTTGTGATAGATGCGGACATCCCATACGCTTAGTTTTGCATAAAGTTTGCGTTCGTTGTCCACCATCGCCGACAGGTTTGCCGTGTCATGTGGGATGGACCCCCCTATCGCCCACACATGCAAGGCGATGGTTTCAAAGTACGTCGCGGAAAGGGGTTAAAAACCGTTTGTATAGCACGTCGCTGCACCAGTGTAAAGATCTATTCACAATTATCGAAGTATGAAGCATAAACCTTATTGACAACCAACAAACGGTGTCTTTAGTCATGGTGATAAATACAATTCATCATATTCAAGAGAAGAGTCTATATAAGAGCTTTCATTGTAGCAAACCCACATACTCAACTATCATTTAGTCATCTTTGATTGTTGACACTCATTGCATATTTTTGGAGCTAATATTTTTGCCGGACACATAGGAAGATAGGGGCTTCATTTGCCACCCAACTCATTTACCTCAAGGATAGTGTCAACAATAATGAATCATGATTTCTTACATTCAACTAAATATATATACCTGGATCTTTCCTCAACAAGTGATGCTTGCCACTAAGAGAGTTTATAAATTAAAATAAGGTAAGATATTAATGACTCTTGTGTAAAAGTAAGAACTTTATGAAAGTAAAAGATATGCCCTTCGCAGAGGGAAGCAGAGGTTGTCATGCGCTTTTATTTGATTAAATTTGCAATCTCTTAATGCAAAGGAACTTCACTTTATATTGCCCCTTGTGATAGCGAACTTTATTATGCACTCCGTCGCTTTTATTTCTTCACCATCACAAGATCGTAAAAAGCTTATTTTCCTTTTCAATAAAAGATCATACATGATTAAAGGCAATTTTTATTGCTTATGCACCGATGACAACTTACTAGAAGGATCTTATGCAATCCATAGGTAGGTAAGGTGGACTCTTTCAGGAAGAAACTGGGTTAAAGGGGTTATGAATGCACAAGTAGTATCTCCACTTGATGCTGAAATTTTGGCTAGCAAAAGATCTAAAGGAAGCATCACATGTTAAAGGATCCATGGCTATATAAATTCTATGCAAATGTAAGTAATCCTGACCATTAGGTTGTCTTCCATGTCCAACTTCAACACTTGATCATTATTTATTATTTGGCGAGGGTTCGCAATCATAAACGATGTCCAAGATAATTTATTTGTATGGGGATCTTCTCTTGTCTATCATAATCTTGCATAGATTATAACAATGACTAAGGCTATGTTTGTTCTATTCCCAACAATTTTCATAGCTCATACTTTCTTTTTATGCGAAGTCATTACTTCCCATGGGATAAGCATATGATCTTTACTATTCTTTTTATTGCCATGCTATGATGATTGCTGCAAGAGAGTAAAGCTCACGGACTCAACTAATCTTTATTATATAACTCTCACACTCGATTACAAGGATAGGTGGATCTCAAAGAAAAATTCTAAGAAAAAAATCTAAAACTTTATTTCTCTAATCCACGAAATAACTAAGGATCAAACTAAAATAAAAGATGATGGTGATACGATACCGGGGCGCCTCCCCCAAGCTTGGAACAAGCTAGGTGTTGTGCCCATACCCATGTGCTCAAGTGTTCTTCGGTGATGGTGGTGGTGTGCGGAACTCCTCCATCTTGCAAGGCATAGGTTCCCCATCATGGAAAGAAACTCTTGTCTCCAGAATCCTGAAATCAGCAGCGAGGCTCATCCTTTTAAACCTAGATTCATACTCACAGTTTTGGGTTTGGAGTTCATAGATTTGATCTTGGAGGTGCTCGATCCGCTCTTGAAGCTTGAAGAGAGCTTCTCCCACGCTACTTGTGTCAATATTGTTTTCGCGGATAAAGTCCGTGATCATAGAGTGATTAGCACTCAGACCACGTTCAACCATCCCTTGGCACTTGAAGATCTCCTGCTCCACTTCTGCAAGCCTGGCCTTGTTACTTCCCTCCTTCTTGGGACCTTGAACATCCCGGATGTGGAGCACCCCGTCACGCATCTCAATGGCTTGAGGGTGCTTCATCACCTCCGGGAAGTAGGGGTTGATGACCTTCTCGAAGAAAAACAGCTCGAAACAAGAACAGAGGAGAAACTCGCGATGTGGTGGTCAAAACATACGGGAGTATATATATAATGATTTTTTAGGTCAGAATACGTGTTTGGGAAGAAATCGGAGTCAGGGAGGCACACGAGGGCCGCACAAGCCATCAAGGCGCGCCCCAGGGGGGCCGCGCCCTGTTGGCTTGTGCCTCCCTCGTGGGTCTCCCTGACTCCGTTTTATTTTTGGAATTTTTCTAAAATACTAAAACTAACATAAATTATTTTTTTAGAATTTTTGGAGTCAGTTTGCTTACCGTACCACATACCTACCCCTTTTCAGGTTTCTGGAGTGTTCCGAAAGGCTTCCCATATGTGTTCTTCCAGTGTTATTACTTGGATGAAATTAGTCTCTTCATTAATGGGTGTACCTGAAATATAATGCTTGATTCTTTGCCCGTTCACCACTCTCAGGTTTTTGCCCTCGAAGTTATTAATTTTTATAGCACCGGAGCGGTAGACCTCTTCGACAACATATGGACCTTCCCATTTGGATAAGAGTTTTCCTGCAAAAAATCTGAAACGAGAATTGTACAAAAGCAAACGAGAAGTGTACAAAAGCACAAGGTCTCCTACATTGAATTCCCGTTTTTGAATCCTTTTGTCATGCCATCTTTTAACTTTTTCTTTAAACAACTTAGCATTCTCATAGGCTTGTGTCCTCCATTCATCTAGTGAGCTAATATCAAATAACCTCTTTTCACCGGCAAGTTTAAAATCATAATTCAGTTCCATAATTGCCCAATAATCCTTATGTTCTAGCTCAAGAGGCAAATGACAAGCTTTTCCATACACCATTTTATATGGGGACATCCCCATGGGGTTCTTATAAGCAGTCCTATAAGCCCAAAGAGCATCGTCTAATTTCTTAGACCAATTCTTCCTAGATCTATTGACAGTCTTTTGCAAGATTAATTTTAGTTCTCGATTGCTCAATTCAACTTGGCCACTAGACTGAGGATGACATGGTGATGTAATTCTATGGTTAACTTCATATTTAGCTAGAATTTTACGGAAAGCACCATGAATAAAATGTGAACCACCATCAGTCATTAAGTATCTAGCGACTCCAAACCTCGGAAAAATAATTTCCTTAAGCATTTTCATAGAGGTGTTATGATCAGCACTACTAGTTGGAATAGCCTCTACCCACTTAGTAATGTAATCAACATCAACTAAAATATGAGTATACCCATTTGAGGAAGGAAAAGGTCCCATAAAGTCAAAACCCCAAACATCGAATGGTTCAATGGCAAGTGAATAGTTCATAGCCATTTCTTGACGTTTAAAAATGTTACCAACTCTTTGACATTCATTACATGAAAGGACATACTTACGAGCATCTTTGAATAGAGTAGGCCAATAAAAACCAGATTGTAATACCTTGTGTGCAGTTCTGTCACCAGCATGGTGTCCTCCGTAAGGATCGGAATGACACTTCCTTAAAATATGTTCATGTTCATGCTCAGGTATACAACGTCTAATAACACCATCTACTCCTTCTTTATAAAGATGTGGGTCATCACAAAAGTAATGTCGTAAATCATAGAAGAATTTTTTCTTTTGTTGATCGGTGAAACTAGGTGGGATATATTTAGCAACAATATAATTAGCATAATCAGCATACCAAGGAGTACTACGTGAAGTATTTATAGCAGCAAGTTATTCATCAGGAAAATTATCATCAATAGGCAGTGGGTCATCAAGAACATTTTTCATTCTAGACAAGTTATCTAATACGGGGTTTTCAGCTCCCTTTCTATCAACAATATGCAAATCAAATTCTTGAAGCAAAAGCACCCACCTAATAAGTCTAGGATTAGCATCTTTCTTTTCCATAAGGTATTTAATAGCAGCATGATCCGTGTGAATAGTTACTTTGGAATCAACGATATAAGGTCTAAACTTATCGCATGCAAAGACAACTGCTAAGAATTCCTTTTCAGTGGTGGCATAATTTCTTTGGGTAGCATCTAGGGTTTTACTAGCATAATGGATAACATTCAATTTCTTGTCTACTCTTTGCCCTAGAACAACACCAACAGCATAATCACTAGCATCACACATAATTTCAAATGGCAAATTCCAGTCAGGTGGTTGAACAATGGGTGCACAAATCAAAGCTTTCTTAAGTATTTCAAAAGCTTCTACACAATCATCATCAGAAACAAAAGGAATGTCTTTTTGAAGAAGATTAGTTAACGGCCTAGAAATCTTTGAGAAATCTTTGATGAAACGCCTATAGAAACCAGCATGACCAAGGAAACTTCTTATACCTTTGATATCTTTTGGACATGACATTTTCTCAATTGTATCAACTTTAGCTTTGTACACTTCAATACCTCGTTCAGAGATTTTATGCCCAAGCACTATGCCTTCATTCACCATAAAATGGCACTTCTCCCAATTCAAGACAAGATTAGTTTCTTCATATCTCTGCAAAACTCGATCAAGGTTGCTCAAGCAATCATCAAAAGAAGTCACGTAAGCGGAAAAATCATCCATGAAAACCTCAACAATCTTTTCACAAAAGTCAGAGAATATAGCAGTCATACATCTTTGAAAAATAGCAGGTGCATTGCATAAACCAAAAGGCATACGTCTATAAGCATACGTTCCAAAAGGGAAAGTAAAAGTAGTTTTCTCTTGATCCTCTTTTGACACAGGTATTTGAGAAAAACCAGAATATCCATCAAGAAAACAAAAATGTGTATGCTTAGATAATATTTCCAGCATTTGATCAATAAAAGGTAAAGGGTAGTGATCTTTCCTGGTAGCTTTGTTTAATTTCCTGAAATCAATCACCATCCTATAACCAGTTGCTATTCTTTGTGGGATAAGTTCATTTTTATCATTAGGAACAATAGTTATACCTTCTTTCTTAGGAACACAATGAACAGGACTTGCCCATCTACTATCAGCAATAAGATATATTATGCCTGCTTCCAGAAGCTTTAGTATTTTAGATCTTACCACTTCCTTCATCTTAGGATTTAAGCGGCGTTGATGATCAACGACAGGTTTAGCGTCCGGTTCCATATTAATCTTGTGATGACATAGAGTGGGACTAATCCCCTTACACTGGTGCAGCGACGTGCTATACAAACGGTTTTTAACCCCTTTCCGCGACATAGTTCCAAACCGTCGCCTTGCATGTGTGGGTGATAGGGGGGTCCATCCCACACGACACCGCAAACCCGTCGGCGATGGTGGATAACGAATGCAAACGATCTGCAAATATAATCGTGTGCGATGCAGGAACAGATCACACACATAAAATTTTCGGCCTACGTGTGGGATTTGCGATCAATCACACACGTCCAAGACAAGTGAAATGCATCTAATTGCTCATGGAAAACAAACGGAGTTTGACCTTTGACCGTTTGCGAAACATTACCTAATCCACACGGGCCATTGTAGACACTGTGTGTGATATCTTCATCATCGCACACGAGATTTATCTGGGAACCGTGTACCATGTATAACATCATCGGACACGTTTCCCGAAAAATGTACGCGTGGGATAGTCTTTGCATCGGGCACGGTTTCCTGTTGGCTCACTTGTGAGATACGGTGCTATCGCAAGCGATTGAGTAGCTCCTATGCACACGTACAAGTGTTGCAAACCGTTTGCGATTTCTTATGTATCACCGACGTTTTAGATTATATCTCGTGTGCTTTTCCTGTGGATCACAGGCGGTTGCGCTATGAGTTGCGTGTGCTTTCCATTCTGGACCGCACACGCTTAGTTGCTTGAACCGTGTGCACTGAAATTGCCAGGTTATTGTAAAATATCGCATTTAATTCACCCTGCAAATAGCAAATTCGCCACAATATGCAATCGACAAATAGTGTCAACATTCATCATAATTCGCCACAATATGCAATTGAACGAATAGTATCCACAAGCAGAGGATTCATCATAATTCACGACAATATGCAATTGAGAAAATGCTAGCTAAATTCCACAACTGTTAAACCGACATATCCAGTACATAATCATAGTGTACGAAATACGAAGACATGATCACATGGAAAATAATGCATCCAGGTGTATATGTTTAGCTGATAACACTATATGAATGCGTACTTATTTTTAGGAGATTTGAATCCGGAAATCTTTGACGTCTTTAGAGGGCTTGATATGGTGTTTCACAAAGAAGGTGCTGATAAATTTCCTAACAGACAATAATTCATCGGCGACGAGCGGTTCAGAAGTCATCGGTGCCAAGATCAGCTGCATGACTTTTAGATCGGAATGTGACATACGTGTGGAGTAGAAGATAGTAATTAAGAAGCAGACTTATTGGTTTTATCATGTCAGCGTCGACACCACATTCAGCATGTCTGCATAGGTTTATCATGTGTGCACAAACGTAGTATCCACATAGGCTGGTACCTTGTTGTTGCTGAGGACACTAAAATTTTTTGTACAGTATTAGTCATGTATTTGCCCTGCTAGGAACAACCTAACCGGTGTAAGTTGTTTCTTCTTTTTTCTATGGAGAGAAATGGAAAGAGGTTTACTTAGAAACTCGAACATCTGACTAGCATTTTCTGAAAATAACGGATTTTGTTGTCTTACCGGAGAAACGATCACGTGGTGCAGAGGTAGTTGGCGGTCGAACCGATTCCCTCCTAAAGTTATGTTCTTTGACAATACACTAGAAATGAAGATGAATTTTCACACACTCAATTCTGGAACCAGATATGAACACGACGCATTAACATCAAAGAATTCAGTACCTATCCATGAAATCCTGAAGATGACTCAGAACCTGAGGCGCATTTGACTCTCTGAGAGAATCCATGTAGTAAACTGTGTTGCGTTTTGGAACAATGACCACCAAGATCCAGTGACCTCTAAAGTTTAAGAAAACCATGAACGTACAAACTATGTCTAAAACTGAAAGACGATCAATGTATGCGTGGTTGTATATTTATACTTACTCTTCATGATATGACACATGAAGAATTCTCCTATCTGTAAGTCGAACAAGATCTTGGCGACAAAATCAATGGAATCCGTGCGTGAGTCATTATCTTGTAACAAAACGCCATTTGCTAAATCAGGATCTATGAAATATGCATGCACCCTTGTTGTTCTCTGCGTCGTCAATCCCCTGAGAGGAATACAGTACAGTTAGCTTTTTTTGTCATTTACAGCCTTGTATGGAGAAGTTGATCAGGGTTTGTGAAGTACTTACAACATCAAGCATTTGACAAGAATGGCAGCAAGCTCATCGAAGTTGAAGAAGAGATGAAAGTCCTCGAATTCCACACTGATGGTACCTGGAATGTGAGAGAAATGCCAGTTGTCGTACTGCAATTCCACAATGTTATGATCTTCTCCTTTTGACATTATGTCCATGCAATATTTATGTAACTTGCGACAACTGGAACTGCACTCATCAAAGTATTCGCCAACAAGAAATGGCTGGCCATGCTTCTACTTGCGTGCTTCAAATGGGTCTTAATCAGAACCGGGATTATATGGGTCTTCATCGGCCATGCCATGTTCTGCTCGAAGAGTCTTTTTTGCTCGAAGAGTCTTCGTAATAGGATGCTCGGGTACTCGACCCTCCTCTGTTTCTGTCATGTGTAATAACAAATTGCCAATTTTACCATGAAGCTAAACATAAATGCAACAGTCTTTCTAGTACAGGATGCACATCGGCAGTGTTTGAATGAAAACAAATTAATAGTGACAGCTATGTACATTCTGCTGTCAAGCATTCCAATCTGTTAAAAACTACTGTCTTGCACCATGTTTTTTTTCACTAAGTCTGAGAATCTATTTATTTCAGATTGCCATGTGGTGTTGATGCTAGCCATGTTTCTGTGCATAATTGGACCTTGCTTGTGCTGAATGAAATGAAGTGCTTCATGTGTACTATCTTGCAGTAAATTTTCATGCAATGATAACTCATGTCGCATATAGTTTTCTTGCTGTCAATATGCCTTCAGGTTAAAACTATGACAGTGTCTTAATCACATCCAGAATCAAATAGCACACGGGAATCACACCTAATATAACAAATGATTTCTAACAACGAGAGGTAGGCTTTCCTTCTTTGCACGTCGCAGAAACTTCCTCCCACTATACCCAGATTCAAAAGCTCGCAACTTTACGGATTGAAATTGATGTTGACCATGAACAGGCAGGTCTTCAGCCACCCCTCTCCATTCGTTGGAAGTGATTGTCCTAGGGAGCTACAAGAGAAATAAATGGCGCAAATGGACCTGCCGCTTTAAAATCCCCAATTCCAAAACAAAACCCTAAGCCTAGTTGAGCCAGAGAGAAGAGAGACGAATACCTGGCTGGTGAGAGATTCGTTGTCGTCGGAGATACCGCTTGAGGGGTCACTCGAGGAGACCCCGCGGCGGTCGGATGCAAGAGGGAGAGATGTGGGCAGCGGCGCGGGGGGAGGGGGGTGGAGGGGTTGCAGGGTAAATGTGGCCCTTTGGCGGGGGGGAGGGGGAGGCAGATATTTCGGCGGTCGGAGAAATTTTTCGCTGGTTGCAGGGAATCTTGGCGCGCAAAGATTCGTCAGACACGGTCTTTCAGCTTTTATCGTGTGCGATGATACAAAACATACAAAAATTCACCCCTCCCCATGTATTCCCTGGTTATAGTGCACATCCACGTCATTGCATAATGTAACATCAACTGCTAACTTGGGTATAGAAAATAGCGGACACACATAGCTCACAGTTACTAAACCGAGCAAGTTCACTAAATAATCAAGCTGCTTGAACTAGACATAGCTCTTACAAAAGACCGGCTCTCTGAAGAAAGGCTATTAGTAGTACGCATAATTTTTACAAAGACGCCGACGAGCAGCCGCCCTATGCCTCGCCGATGTTCGATGAGATGTCGACGACTTGTCTGGGCGACATTCCGCAGGTGCTGGACTCCGCGTCGCCAAGGCTGACTTCGACCGTGCCGAAGTGCTCATCCTCGGCATTGTCCTTGTCATCGGCGTCGCCCTCATCTTCGTAGTACTCGTAGTAGTGGCGCCGCCATAGCTCGCGTTGGTACTCCATCACCGATTCCTCGATGGACAAGCGCTTCTCAACCTCCTCCTGAGCCACGCGCAACTCCTCCCAGCAGTCGGCGCTCTCGGACGGCTCCCACATCTCCACCTCTCGCTCGGAGATCTCGTGGGGAAGGGGCTCCATGGCCTCCGCCGCCGCATCGTCGGCATTCATCTCGGCATCCGCAGCAGCCGCCTCTTTGGACGTGTGGTGCATGCTGCATTCCGGCAAAGCTTGGAGTATCTTGGCGTGGGCGTTCTCGATGATATAGGCCTGGATGTCCTTGACCCTGGCTAGGGAAGCCTCCGCGGCACGACACGCTGCTCGAGCACTCTTGGCATTCGCAGCCGCCGTCGTAGCAGCTGCAGCTTCCGTCTACGCGGCTACACATGCCCTTTCGGTCGCCGCAGAAGACCTGTCGGCCGCCGTAGAGGCCCTTTCGGTGGATGCGGCCGCGCTTAAGGCGGATGTGGCTGCGCTCTCGGCCGAGGCGGCTGCATTCTCGGCAGAAGCAGGAGCGCTCGGGGCCGAGGGGGCGGTCGTACGCACCCTTACGAAGCGTTCCCACGGCGTCATTCTTTGCACAGAAGGTTTGTTGTGGAATGGGGGTCAAGGGTGAACGAAATCTTAGCTAGACGAAGCCGACGAAGCTTCCCTCGTAAGACATAAATAGATCCGTGAATTTTCATCGCAAACGGTTTCCGTATGGAACCGTGTGTACGCGGTTAACTTTTTGTATCGAATTGTAAAACTATTTTTGGGTACAGCGGTAACGGATATTGTTTTATTTGTAAGAAAAAGATCCCTACCGTCAAAATCCACTAACGACATCCTAAAATTAGGAAATATTCGGGGTATAATTGGCATTTTTATACATTAAGTTAGTTTGTACAAATTTTACGACCATAATTCAAAATTGTAACACACGAACATGCAAGATGAAGCAAAAACTGCTGGAAAAATCATATTTATGTACTACTTGCTTCCCAATATATGCCGCTTGCAATAAATTTTAAGGAGTTCCAAATATCTTGGGTAATGATTTGGACACACGTGCACGCATTGGGATTCTAGGTTTTAAAATTCAGAAAATGGAAAAAATGCTCTGAAGTACATGATAATAATCTGCATGATTTCCCGACATGGGGCCAAGATGTCATGGTCAAAGTAATGGCTTGTTCGAGATAAGCTTTGAGACATGCCTCTCACAAAACGTAGCTTCACATGAAGGGTCGCGGTTCCAAGAGGGGACATGACCTTGTTTGATGACGAGCCGCTAGTCGTTGTCTCATTTGGCCTACCTTTTTTGAATTCGTTACAATGCACGAGTACGTCCGACAAGATGAAATTTGGACATTTTCGGGGTTCAGTGAGCATTTTGTACATGAAGTTAGTTTCTACATATCTAGTGGCTATAATTCAAAACTAAAACACATGGACATGTTCAAGATGAACCAAAAACTGCAGGAAAAAATCATTTTTATATCTTTACTAGTGCTTCCGTCTATATGCCACGTGCAATAAATTTGAAGGAGTTCAAGACATCTTGAGTAACGGTTTGGACACAAGCATTGAGAATAATCTAGGTTTTTAAATTCAAAAAATAAATAAAAATGCTATGAAGTACATGAAAATCAGCATGATTTCCCGTCATGGGGCCAAGATGTCGTGGTCAAAGTGACGGCTTGTTCGAGATAAGCTTTGACACATGCCTCTCACAAACCGGAGCACCACGCGCATGCTCGTATATATAGTTCCGAGAGGGGACGTGGGGTGTTGTGTGATGATGAACCGGATCGCTGCCTCATTCGGTCTAGTTTTTTTTTCATTGATGCAATGTACGAATACGACCGTCATCCTAAAATCTGGAAAAAAATACGGCATTCAATTGGCATTTTTATACATGAAGTTAATTTCCAGAAATTGAATGGCCATAGTTCAAAGCTGAAACAGATGAACAAGCAAGATAAAGCAAGAATGGCTGGAAAATCATATTTATGTACTACTTGCTTCCGTATATATACCACAAGCAATAAATTTGAAGGAGTTACAAACATCTTGAGTGACGGTTTTGACACAAAAGCATTGGGAATCTAGGTTTTTAAAGTCAAAAGTTGAAAATTGCGCCGAAGTACATGAAAATATGCATGATTTCTTGACATGGGGCCAAGATGTCGCGATCAAAGTAACGGCTTGTTCGAGATAAGCTTTGACACATGTCAAAGCTGGTAATGCATGCATGGTTAACTGTTACCCATGTCCCCATGGGTAATTACTCTATTAGGGCATGGGTGGGAGCTTGAATGCCCATCTGGAAGTTGGTGGGTCAAATACCTTACGTACCGAGCGTGCAGGACGGGGATGAGGATGGGATAGCATTACCCGCCTTACACATGAATTGAAGTACTTACATGTGGGCTCTGAAATTAGTAGACCCCACGTAATTTGGGGCCTCGGTCACCCAAATTTACACACATCCCACCCCTTTGGCCCAAAATACCCTAAGAAATCCCAAACCTAACCACAACATATTGTTTATTGCGTTGAAATACTATTTTTGTACTGAAATACGCGAAGGTTGTTCTTAAATGAATGTGTGCGTTTCCCCACGGTGATAAAGAACTCCGTGGGGGCATGGATAGGAAACTTTTTATCCCCGCACACGGGTACGTAGACGGGGACGGGGATGGGAGGGCGGTGATTGGGACCGAGATGGGACTCCAATACTCGCCTAAGAAATCCCCAGCTTTAGACACAAGCCTCTCACAAAATGGAGCATCACACGAAGGCGCGTGGTTCCGAGGGGGAACGTGGGGGCATGTGTGATGACAAACCGCCAGTCACTGTCTCATTCGACCTAGTTTTTTTTCATCGATACAATGCACGAATACGACCGTCATTCTATTTTTTTTTAAATGGCGTTCTATTGGCAATTTTATACATTAAGTTAGTTTATAGGAATTTAATGGCCATATTCAGAACTGAAACACATGAACAAGCTAGATGAAGCAAAAACCGCTCGAAAATCATATTTATGTACTACTTGCTTACATATATATACCACGTGCAATAAATTTGAAGGAGTTCCAAACATCTTGAGTGATAGTTTGGACACAAAAGCATTAAGAATCTAGGTTCTAAATTAAAAAATAATGATAAAAATTTCTCTGAATTCTGAAGTACATGAAAATATGCATGATTTCCCGCCATGGGACCAAGATGTCGTGGTTACTGCTCTCGGACTTGCTTCGGTAACACAAATGACAGGCATGCATTACATTTGGATAGAAAATGTAAATATTTGGCAAAACAAACGGGTCCCACATGATTGGCGCCCTGTTTTGCGTTTCGAATTTTGGAAACCAATTTTCGCAGTCTATTAATCACACGCGGTCATGCATTGGGAACCGTCGGTGATGTTAATTCACACACGGTTGTTGAGTAGGAAATCGTGTGCAATCACTGCTGGCGTCGATCAAGATTCCAGCCTCCTATAAATGCTACCCCTCGAGACGTCATCCCGCCTGCATTCTCTCGTCTCTCTATCCCACCCCTCGCACAAAACTCTGCCATGGCGCGACCGGTCTGTGCACAAGAAAAGGAGGAGGCGCCACCCCGTGAGGACATGGCGAAATGCAGCGACGAGGAGGACCCCTTCGCGCCCCCAGACGAGGTCGCGCCAGAGCCCCCAACTGAAGATTGGTTTTTGGGCATGTACGATATGGCTTTGTGGAAGGCGCTGGCGCCGGCTGAGAGAGCCAGGCAGGTGGCATTCAAGAAGGAGCGGGCTGAGGAACGTGCCAGGAACCTTGCGGCCTGGAATGCCCATAATGCCGCAAGGGAAAAGGAGGAGTTGGAGCTTTGGCGGCGGGCGAGTCAACGAGCGGTGGAGGTGTACGAAGACGGCCGGTACCACGCAAGGAAAGCCAGAGGCGCTAGGCGCCTCACCGCTGCATGGGCGTGGGCCGATAAGCTCGAGCGTGCCACCGCCAAAGAGCTCCAGTGGGCGCCCACTGAACTGTCCTGCATGGTCGCACGCCTCTGCCAGCAAGAGGCTGATCGGCACGTCGAGCGCTACGAGGCGGAGGAGGCGCCGAACTCCCTCCGCGTTGGGAAGCCACCGCGCACCAGGGAGCTGCTGGCGAGAGGCTGCCATTTTACTTCTCCCCGCTCCTGGAGGGGTTATTATTAGTTTAGTTTTTATTCATTGTACGTATTAGTTAAGTACTATTATCACGTATATGTGATGATATATGCTGTATATGTATCATGTCTTCAATGAGAAATTCAACAATTAATATATATTATTAATTTCACATTTCTATCTGTTTTCATACTGATTTTCTGACTCTAACTGTTAGCCTTTTACACATATTGAAACATAACAATAGAACATAAATCATTCATACATCGAAACCTATCAATATTGTGATTGTTGTCCAGACATTGGGATCGACATCTAAAGGTTTCAACAAAATAAAACGCGTCCATGACTACACCCTAACCTACGGAAGCTCTTGGTTGTGCCTGAACTTGGTCAGGCGTTCGTCCATGCAGTTTACACGCTCGCGGTACAGCTGTAGCGCGATCTCGATCTCCAAGCTGGCTATTTCGTCGGAGATTACCATCTCGAGGATGTGACGGCGATTTTCTTCTACTGCTCCCCGCTGGACACCTAGGCCAAGGAGGCGCTCGAGCCTACCGATGAGCCCGTTAGCATCGAGGGGGCCGCGGACAAGGCGAACAGCGCGAACCATGCGAACGGCGCGGCCGGGCTCTGGTGCAAGTACGGCGCAGACGGGCGCTACCCATTTCTGGCGAGAAAGAGGGCTACTCACGTGCCTTGGACACCGCTGCAACGTCATGTCAGGTGGGATAGCAGGCAAGCGGGGATGGAACCGCTCTTGCTCTGCCGCGCGCCGCGCCTCTCGCTCTGCGGCCCTCCATCGGTCTTGCTGTACGGCGCGCCTTGCCCTCTCGGCGCGGACGCGCATGTTTTTCTCTACGGAGCACCACCGATGATCTTCTTGTGCGGCGTGCTGCAGCCTCTCGGCGGTGAGGCGGCTATGTTGCTCGGCGGCGCTGCCGTGCCCCGCGCCAAGGGTCTGCTCAAACCTTGCGATGACGCACAGCACAGCGTTGTCCGGCGCGTCGCCGGACACGCCATCGGCCTCGACAGGCCGTTGCGCCTGCACCGGATCGTTTTCGTCGTCGAGGAGGTTGATGGCAGAGGCGGCGCTTGGTCGGGTTGGCATGCTTCGTAGATGGGCTAGGCTGCACTAGGTGTGCATCTGCGTGTGACGCGCGCAGGCTCTTATGCTCATTCGCTTCTGGCGGGAAACCGATGGGGAAGCTTGCACGGGAACATGCGCGGCTCCGCGCGGGAACATGGCCAAAAGAAACGCCGGTGCGGTGCCGAAGCGTGCACTGGAATCCTCGGCCGAAAACGTGGTGACAAGACGTGAGAGGGGAAGAAGAGGTGATGCGCAGTCAGACTGGTATAATAATAATAAAACGTGTGCGATATTAATACGGGCAAACAGCACTTCCGTACGTACCGTCGGTAATGTTTTCATCAATTGCTGACAATTTTTTGGCAACAACCGTCTGTCCACAACACACATAACTTGTCCGGATGAATCGTTTGGGTTATTATTGGTCTTCCCACACAATTCTGATGAATGAACCGATTGATGCGTATCACACACACCTTCTTATGCTAACCCGTTTGTGTTCTGCTGGATCATCGCAAACAGTTTCTCTGAGTGAACTGTGTGCCGTACTTCACACACGTACGAAGTTTTGTTAACTGTTTCTGTTATCTTAGCTAATCCCAAATAGTTCATAAGAATAAACTGTCTGCCGTGGATCACACACGCAACTATTTTCTGAATCGTATTTGATGGATCTACCATCGCACACAGTTCGTGTCATTTGCGATGGAGCTTGAACAATACCGTTTGCGATTGGTGGATCGCACACAGTTTCGTCGAAGGGTCTCTGATTGATGTGTCGTCTTTGGACCATTCTGTAGTAGTGTTAAGATCATCAAGAGTATATCCAATAGCAGCCCGGTGCTTCCTCAGAGTTTTAAGTAATCTCTTTTCTTCATGGTCTAAAAGGTTAGCACTGATAATAACAGGATATATCTTCTTTTCATCAAGGTAAGCATATTTCAAAGTATCGGGTAAAGTTTTCAACTCAAACACAGGATCTCCCTTAGGTGGAGGAGGATCCCCTAAAATATCAACTGGTAAGTTGTGTTTTAGAATAGGTGCTTGTTCAAGAAATATGTCATATATTTCATTTCTCTCATTCATATGCATATCATTTTCATGGTCTAGCAAATATTGTTGTAACGGGTCTGCAGGAGGTACGACAACAGAAGCAAGACCTATTATTTCATCCTTACTAGATAATTCCTTCTCATGTGGTTCTCCACTAAATTTGGAGAAGTTAAATTCATGAGACACACCACCAAAGCTTACTTTGACCTTCTCAGTAACACAATTAATTTCAGCATTAACAGTATTAAAGAAAGGTCTACCAAATATAATAGGACAAAAGTTATCTTGTGTTGAACCAAGCACTAAGAAATCAGTGGGGTACTTGACTTTCCCACACAAGACTTCAACATCTCTAACTATCCCAAGTGGTGTAATAGTGTCTCTGTTTGCAAGTTTAATAGTGACATCAATATCTTCAATTTTAGCGGGTGCTATGTCATTCGTAATTTCTTGATATAAGGTAAAAGGTATGGCACTAACACTAGCACCAATGTCACACAAGCCATGATAACCATGGTCTCCAAATTTAACAGAAACAACGGGCATGCCAACAACTGGTTTATATTTGTCTAACTCACCCCGCTTACGTCTAACATGTTTTACAATTCTAGTAGTCTCATCACAGAAGTAAATAACATGTCCATCAATGTTATCAACTAGCAGATCTTTAACCATAGCAACTTTAGGCTCAACATTTATTTGTTCAGGAGGTGTAGGTGTCCTAGCATGACTTTTATTAACCACAGTTGTAGCTTTAGCGTGTTCCTTGATTCTAACAGGGAAAGGTGGCTTCTCAATGTAAGCAGTAGGAACAATTGGATCAACATAGCTAACAATTATTTCTTCCTTCTCAGTTTTAATAGGTTTCTCTAATTGCTTTTCAATGGGTGGATGGTATTTAAACCACTTCTCCTTAGGGAGATCAACATGAGTAGCAAATGATTCACAGAAAGAAGCTACTATCTTAGAGTCAAGGTCGTATTTATTACATAAAAGATTTAACACAATCGAACTTAAACTTTGTACCTGACTCTTTACCTTTGTCAAGTTCCCAATCTTCAGAGTTGCATTTAATTCTTTCCAAAAGATCCCATTTGAATTCAATAGTCCTATTCATGAAGGAACTAGTAGAAGAAGAATCGACTAGTACTTGATCATCATAAGAAAGCTGAGCATTTTTTGTTGCATAATAGTATTTCTTGGAATCTCATGGTTGGGGCAGGTGTGCATCATAGATTTAAGCCTCCCCCAAGCTTGAGCGATACTTTCTCCTTCACGAGGCCAGCAATTATAAATAAAGTTTCGATCACGATGAACTAGATGCATACTTTCGTGGTTTTGTCTTGGCAGATGTTCTCTTAGGAGAACTTGAGTGTGAGGCCATCGCCGCTAGGTGGCGACTCAAAGGGTTTGATCGGGAACGAGAGACGAGTTTACCCAGGTTCAGCCCCTCCGATGGAGGTAATAGCCTACGTCCTGCTTTGCGTGTATTGATTATGATCTCGATTACAAGGGTGCGGAATCGCTAACCTAGCTTTCGAGGGTGTGTAACTTAAGTCTTTCGGCCCTAGGGTCCCGCCTTTATATACAGGTCGAGACCTTGGGCTTTACAAGAGTCTGAGTCGTGCTATGATTCGTGACCTACTATGTCTCTAACTCGCCTTGCCTCTCAAGCAAGGAAACTCCTAGCGTCTTCTGCCTCTTGGGCCTTGAGTCGATGTCTTCATGTGTTGGGCCGCCATCCGGCTTACTTGATAAGCCGCCTTGCCTGCCTTGTCTTCAACGGCACGGCCCATCTTGAGTATAATTCACAAGCCGCCAATATGCTGACCCGGCCCAGTAGGGCGGGTTATACCGCGGGGTTATATCCCCGACATTAGGCCCCAGATTGATTTGAATTTATTCATGTCAATCTTCCTCACCTTCACTTGGCGGCTTATTATCGTCTTGTATCTGTGTCCTCCCTGAATCACGAAACGCCGGCTTACGACATTTCCAGACTTGTAATTTTTCTCGTGCCATCCATTAGTGACACGTCCATTTTGCATCATGATTTCTTACTGTTATTTATAATGTTTTGTTTAATAATAATGCTTTAAGGAGTGATTCTAATGCCGTTTCTCTCATAATATGCAAGGTTTACACAAAGAGGGAGAATACCGGCAGCTGGAATTCTGGACCTGAAAAAGCACATAAGAGATACCTATTCTGCACATCTCCAAATAAGCTGAAACTTTACGGAGAATTTTTTTTGGATTATATTAAAAATAATGGAGCAAATAACTACCGGAGGGGGCCACCCTGGTGAGCACAAGACACCAGGGCACGCCAGGCCCCCCAGGCGCGCCCTGGTGGGTTGTGCCCAGCACGACCCACCTCCGGTGCCCATCTTCTGGTATATAAGGTCTTTTGACCTAGAAAAATTATAGAGAGGACTTTCGGGATGGAACGCCACCGTCTTGAGACGGAACTTGGGCAGGAGCACTTTTGCCCTCCGGCGGAGCGATTCCGTCGGGGGAACTTCCCTCCCGGAGGGAGAAATCGAAGCCATCGTCATCACCAACACCCCTCTCATCTTGGGAGGCCAATCTTCATCAACATCTTTAACATCACCATCTCCTCTCAAACCCTAGTTCATCTCTTGTGTTAAATCTTTGTACCGGAACCTCAGATTGGTACCTGTGGGTGACTAGTAGTGTTGATTACATCTTGTAGTTGATTACTATATGGTTTATTTGGTGGAAGATTATATGTTCAGATCCATTATGCTATTCAATAACCCTCTGATCTTGAGCATGAATATTATTTGTGAGTAGTTACCTTTGTTCTTGAGGTCACGGGAGAAGTCATGTTGCAAGTAATCATGTGAATTTGATATGTGTTCGATATTTTGATGATATGTATGTTGTGATTCCCTTAGTGGTGTCATGTGAACGTCGACTACATGACACTTCACCATCCTTGGGCCTAAGGGAATGCATTGTGGAGTAGTTATTAGATGATGGATTGCTAGAGTGACAGAATCTTAAACCCTAGCTTATGCGCTACTTCGTAAGGGGCTGATTTGGATCCAAACGTTTAACGCTATGGTTAGATTTTATCTTAATACTTTTCTCGTAGTTGTGGATATTGGCTATGAAATTCCTTCGGGTATGGTAGAACAACTGCTTGCTAAACCTTATGCACGAGATGGAACCAAACATCCTGATATGAACCTATTATATGTGAATGAAATTTTTGGATTATTTAAGCCTGCAGGTTTATCCGAAGATGAAGCTAAGAAGAAGGTTTTCCCTTTATCTTTGAAAGGAAAAGCATTGACATGGTATAGGCTATGTGATGATATCGGATCATGGAACTGGAATCGATTGCAATTGGAATTCCATCAAAAGTTTTATCCCATACATCTAGTTCATCGTGATCGGAATTATATATATAATTTTTGGCCTCGTGAAGGAGAAAGCATCGCTCTAGCTTGGGGGAGGCTTAAGTCAATGTTATATTCATGCCACAATCATGATATCCCGAGAGAAGTTATTATTCAGAATTTTTATGCTCGGCTTTCTCATAATGATCAATCAATGCTTGATACTTCTTGTATTGGTCCTTTTAATAAGAAGGCTATTGAATTCAAGTCGGATCTCTTAGAAAGAATTAAACACAACTCTGAAGATTGGGAACTCGACGAAGGTAATGAGTCAGGTATAAAGCTTAAGTTTGATTGTGTTAAATCTTTTATGAATACCGATGTTTTTCACAAGTTGAGCACTAAATATGGCCTTGACTCTGAGATAGTAGCCTTTTTCTGTGAAGCATTTGCTACTCATGTTGATCTCCCTAAGGAAAAGTGGTTTAAATATCATCCCCTACTAAAGAAGAAATTAAAGAACCAGTAAAAGTTAAGGATGAAACCATCATTTACAATGTTGATCCAGTTATGCCTACCGCTTATATTGAAAAACCACCTTTCCCTGTTAGGATAAAGGAACATGCTAAGCTTTCAACTATGGTTCGCAAGAGTAATATTAGAGCACCTAAGCTCCCTGAGAAAATTAAAGTAGAACCTAGTGTTGTTATGGTTAAAGATCTCTTGGTAGAAAATATTGATGGGCATGTCATTTACTTTTGTGATGAAGCTGCTAGAATTGCTAAACCCGATGAAAAAGATAAACATAGACGCATAGTGGGCATGCCTGTTGTCTCATTCAAAATAGGAGATCATTGCTATCATGGTTTATGTGATTTGGGTGCTAGTGTGAGTGATATTCCTTTTACCTTATACAATGAAATTATGAATGAAATAGCACCTGCTGAAATAGAAGACATTGATGTTACTATTAAGCTTGCTAATAGAGACACCATCACACCACTTGGGATTGTTAGAGATGTTGAAGTCTTGTGTGGGAAAGTAAAATACCCTACTGATTTTCTAGTTCTTGGTTCCCCACAAGATGACTTTTGTCCCATTATCTTTGGTAGACCTTTCTTGAGCACCGTAAATGCTAAGATAGATTGTGAAAAACAAACTGTCGCTGTTAGTTTCGGTGATGTGTCTCATGAGTTTAATTTCTCCAAGTTTAGTAGATGACCTCGTGATAGAGAATTATCTACTAAGGATGAAATAATTGGTCTTGCTTCTATTGCCGTGCCTCCTACTGATCCACTAGAACAATATTTGCTTGACCATGAAAATGATATGCACTTGCGTGAAAGAAATGAAATACATAAAAAAATTGAACAACAACCTCTCCTAAAACACAATTTGCCTATTGAAACTCTTGGAGGTCCTCCTCCACCTAAAGGTGATCCTGTGTTTGAATTAAAGCAATTGCCGGATACTTTGAAGTATGCTTATCTCGATGAGAAAAAGATATATCCTGTTATTATTAGTGCTAACCTTTTAGAACATGAAGAAGAAAGATTATTAAAAATTCTGAAGAAGCATCGGGCTGCTATTGGATATACTCTTAATGATCTTAAGGGCATTAGTACCACTCTATGTCAGCACAAGATTAATATGGAACGTGATGCTAACCCGCTGTTGATCACCAACAATGGTTGAATCCTACGATGAAAGAAGTGGTAAGAACTGAAATATTAAAGCTTCTGGAAGCAGGTATAATCTATCCATAGCTGATAGTAGATGGGTAAGTCCAGTTCATTGTGTCCCTAAGAAAGGAGGTATTACCGTTGTTCCTAATGATAAAAATGAACTCATTCCACAAAGAATTGTCACTGGCTATAGAATGGTAATTGATTTTAGAAAATTAAATAAATCTACTAGAAAAGATCATTACCCTCTGCCTTTCATTGATCAGATGTTAGAAAGATTACCTAAGCACACACACATTTGTTTTCTGGACGGATATTCTGGATTCTCTCAAATACCTGTATCACAATCTGATCAAGAGAAAACCACCTTTACTTGTCCTTTTGGAACCTATGCCTATAGACGTATGCCTTTTGGTTTATGCAATGCACCTGCTACCTTTCAAAGATGTATGACTGCTATATTCTCTGACTTTTGTGAAAAGATTGTGGAGGTTTTCAAGGATAATTTTTCCGTTTACGGAACTTCTTCTGATGATTGCTTAAGCAACCGTGATTGAGTTTTGCAGAGATGTGAACAAACTAATCTTGTCTTGAATTGGGAGAAGTGCCACTTTATGGTTAATGAAGGAATTGTCTTGGGGCATAAAATATCTGAACGAGGTATTGAAGTGGATAAAGCTGAAGTTGATGCAATTGAGAAAATGTCATGTCCTAAAGATATAAAGGTATTCGAAGTTTCCTTGCTCATGCTGGTTTCTATAGGAGGTTCATTAAAGACTTCTCTAAAATTTCTAGGCCTCTTACTAATCTTTTATAAAAGGATATCCCTTTTGTTTTTGATGATGATTGTGTAGAAGCATTTGAAACAATCAAGAAAGCCTTAACTTCTGCACCTATCGTCCAACCACCTGATTGGAACTTGCCTTTTGAAATTATGTGTGATGCTAGTGATTATGCTGTTGGTGCTGTTCTAGGACAACGAGTTGATAAGAAGCTAAATGTTATCCATTATGCTAGCAAAACTCTAGACAGTTCCCAACGAAATTATGCTACTACTGAAAAAGAATTTTTAGCAGTTGTGTTTGATAAATTTAGATCCTACATTGTTGATTCCAAAGTCATTGTTCATGCCGATCATGCTGCTATAAAATATCTTATGGAAAAGAAAGATGCTAAACCTAGACTCATTAGGTGGGTTCTCTTGCTTCAAGAATTTGACTTACATATCGTTGATAGGAAGGGAGCTGAGAACCCCATAGCTGATAACTTGTCTAGGTTAGAAAATATTCTTGATGACCCACTACCTATTGATGATAGCTTTCCTGATGAACAGTTAGCTGCAATAAATGTTTCTCAAAACACTCCTTGGTATGCTGATTCTGCTAATTACATTGTCGCTAAATATATACCACCTACCTTCACATACCAACAAAAAAATTCTTCAATGATTTGAGACATTACTTTTGGGATGACCCACATCTTTATAAAGAAGGGGTAGATGGTATTATTAGACGTTGTGTAACTGAGCATGAACAGGAACAAATCCTACGGAAATGTCATTCCGAAGACTATAGAGGACATCATGCGGGAGATAGAACTGCTCACAAGGTATTACAATCTGGTTTTTATTGGCCTACTCTCTTCAAGGATGCCCGTAAATTTGTCTTGTCTTTTGATGAATGTCAAAAAATTGGTAATATCGGTAAGCGTCAGGAAATGCCTATGAATTATTCACTTGTTGTTGAACCATTTGATGTTTGGTGTTTTGATTACATGGGACCTTTTCCTTCCTCTAACGGGTACACTCATATTTTTGTTGCTGTTGATTATGTCACTAAGTGGGTAGAAGCTATTCCAACTAGTAGTGCTGATCACAACACCTCCATTAAAATGCTTAAAGAAGTTATCTTCCCGAGGTTTGGAGTCCCTAGATAATTAATGACTGATTGTGGTTCACACTTTATCCATGGTGCTTTCCGTAAGATGCTTGCTAAATATGATGTTAACCATAGAATTGCATCACCCTATCATCCTCAATCTAGTGGTCAAGTTGAACTTATCAATATAGAAATAAATTTGATATTATAAAAAACTGTCAATAGGTCTCGAAAGAATTGGTCTAAGAAACTAGATGATGCACTTTGGGACTATAGAACTGCTTATAAAAATCCTATGGGTATGTTTCCATACAAAATGGTATATGAAAAAGCTTGTCATTTGCCTCTAGAGTTAGAACATAAAGCATTTTGGGCAATTAAAGAACTCAATTATGATTTCAAACTTGCCGGTGAGAAGAGGCTATTTGATATTAGCTCACTAGATGAATGGAGAACCCAAGCTTATGAAAATGCCAAACTATTCAAAGAAAAGGTAAAAAGATGGCATGGCAAAAGAATCCAAAAGCGAGAATTCAAAATAGGAGACTATGTTCTTTTGTACAACTCTCGTTTAAGATTTTTTGCAGGTAAGCTTCTCTCCAAATGGGAAGGACATATATTATCGAATAGGTTTATCGTTTTGGAGCTATCAAGATCAATAAAGCCGAAGGTACTAACCCGAAGGTGGTCAATGGACAAAGAATTAAACACTATATCTGAGGTACGCCTATTAATGTTGAAACCAATGTTATTCAAACCATGACACCGGAGGAACACATAAAAGAAACCTTCCGGAACACTCTAGAATTCTGAAAAAGAGGAGGTACGAGATACGGTAAGTAAACGAACTCCGAAAAATCCGCAAAAATATTTTCTGTCAGTTTTGGAATATTACAAAAATTAGGAAAATAAGAAAGAAATGGGAAAGCAACCGAGGTGAGCACGATCCACCAGGGCACGCCAGCCCTGCCAGGCGCGCCCTGGTGGGTTGTGCCCACCTCGGACACCTTCCCGACTCCGTTTTCCTTCCATAGACTTGCTTCCCAATAATAAAAATACTCTATATATACCCCCCGACTGTTTTAACCACCGCATCGCAGAAAAATCCTTTGTTCTTGTTTCGTGCTATTTTCTCGTCAGATCTAGATCTCCATGGCTCCACCAAGCTCCTCCAAGGACAAGTTCTTTGAGAAGGTCATCAACCCGTACTTGCCAGACGTGATGAAGCACCCTCAAGACATTGAGATGCGTGAGGGGGTGCTCCACATCCGCGATGTTCAGGGACCCAAGAGGACCGGAAGCGTGGAAGCTAGGCTCGAGGCGGTGGAACAAGACATCTTCAAGTGCCAAAGGATGGTGGAGCGTGGACTTAGTGCCAATCACTCCATGATCACGGAATTCACCCGTGATCAAATGGTGGATGGTCGGTCTGTGAAGGACACCATCTTCACCCACAACGAGCAAATCAATTTTCTGCAAAGTCAAATTTATGATCTTCAAAACCAAGTTTTTGAATATGAGGCAAGATTTAAAGGTATGAGTTTAGCTACCGGTTGCAGGACTTAGGGGACTCGTGCGTCAACTTTTGATGGTGAGCCCTTGCCCTGGAAGCTGGAAGACAAGCCTACCACTCCATCACCACCACCTACTTCATCACCACCACCAAAGGAGACTTGAGCACATGGGTATGGGCACTCCCCTTGGCTTGAGCCAAGCTTGGGGGAGGTGCCCCGGTATCGCATCACCATCACTTTTATTCACCTTTACCTATTTTAGTTCGATCTTTAGCCTTTTCTTGTTTTAGTTGAATAAAAGTTTAGTATGATCTATTTTCGTGTGCTAGTTTCGTGATCTATCTATCTATGTAATCGAGTGAGAGTTATATAATAAAGTTTAGTTCGAGCTTTTGCTTCTTTATTTTCTTGTTGCAATCAAAATAAAAGGAAAGAGAAATAAATGAAAAGAATCATATGCTAAACTTATGGTAAGTAATGACATCACATAAGGAAAAGTATAAGTGGTAAAATTTATTGGAGATTGACAAACATAGCATTGGTCAATGATGCAATTCATGAAAGAATTAATAAGGGAAGAGAAGATTCACATGCAAATACACTATCTTGGACATCTTTTATGATTGTGAGCCCCCATTAAATATTATATGTCAAAATTGTTGACGTTGGACAAGGAAGACAACGTAATGATTTATGTTTGTTCATATTCACATAGAAGTTATATTCTCATAGATCCTTCAACATGTGGTGCTTGCTCAATATCTTTGCTAGCCAAAAATGTCGCACTAAGTAGAGATACTACTTGTGCATCCAAAAACCCAAAACCCAAATTCATGTTTTGAGAGTCCACCATACCTACCTACGGATCGAGTAAGATCCTTCAAGTAAGTTATCATCGGTGCAAGAAGGCAATAAAAATTGCTCCTAAATGTGTTTTGATCAATTAGTGTAAGAGAAAATTGAGCGCTATACGAACTTATAATGGCAAAGTAATAAAAGTGACTTGCTATCATAGGGGGCACTACAACTTGACGTTCTTTTACATTAAGGGATTGGGCATGCAAACCAAAAAGCGCATGACAACCTCTGCTTCCCTCTGTGAAGGGCCTATCTTTTACTTTTATGTATTTACTTTTATGCAAGAGTCAAAGTATTCTTCTCTATTCCTTTTTACTTTCTCTTTTTGCAAGAATCATGTGGTGAGGAAAGATCTAGGCACATATATCCAGTTGGATGTGAGTAAGCATGAGTTATTATTGTTTACATCACCCTTGAGGTGAGTATGTTGGGAGGCGAAACTATAAGCCCCTATCTTTCTATGTGTCCAGTTGAAACTTATTGCTCATGGGTATGCTGTGAGTGTTAGCAATCATAGAAGAATAAATGATGGTTGAGTATGTGGACTTGCCAAAAGGCTCCGACAAGAGACCCTTCCTGAAAATATGATGAATTGTGGTTGCAAAGTTGACTGAGAACATAGTTTGTTGGTTTCCAATAAGGTTTATGCTTTATACTTCTATGTTGTGATGAATTGTTACTTGTTCATGAGAAGTTATATGATGAAAGTATATGAATAAGTTTTATGATAAAGTTTGTTGTTGTTATGTTAATAAGCATGATGCTACTATGTCCGTATTTTGTTTTTATCAACACCTCTCTCTCAAACCATGTGGGCATGCTTTTCAATATCGGCATTCGCTTGAGGACAAGCGAGGTCTAAGCTTGGGGGAGTTGATACATCCATTTTGCATCATGATTTCTTACTGTTATTTATAATGTTTTGTTGAATAATAATGCTTTAAGGAGTGATTCTAATGCCTTTTATCTCATAATATGCAAGGTTTACACAAAGAGGGAGAATACCGGCAGCTGGAATTCTGGACCTGAAAAAGCACATAAGAGAATTATTTTGGATTATATTAAAAATAATGGAGCAAATAACTACCGGAGGGTGCCACCCTGGTGAGCACAAGACACCAGGGCGCGCCAGGCCCCCCAGGCGCGCCCTGGTGGGTTGTGCCCAGCACGGTCCACCTCCGGTGCCCATCTTCTGGTATATAAGGTCTTTTGACCTAGAAAAAAATAAAGAGAGGACTTTCGGGACGGAATGCCGCCGTCTCGAGGCGGAACTTGGGCAGGAGCACTTTTGCCCTCCGGCGGAGCGATTCCGCCGGGGGAACTTCCCTCCCGGAGGGTGAAATCGAAGCCATCGTCATCACCAACACCCCTCTCATCTTTGGGAGGATAGTCTTCATCAACATCTTCAACAACACCATCTCCTCTCAAACCCTAGTTCATCTCTTGTGTTCAATCTTTGTACCAGAACCTCAGATTGGTACCTGTGGGTGACTAGTAGTGTTGATTACATCTTGTAGTTGATTACTATATGGTTTATTTGGTGGAAGATTATATGTTCAGATCCGTTATGCTATTCAATACCCCTCTGATCTTGAGGATGAATATTATTTGTGAGTAGTTACCTTTGTTCTTGAGGTCACGGGAGAAGTCATGTTGCAAGTAATCATGTGAATTTGATATGTGTTCGATATTTTGATGATATGTATGTTGTGATTCCCTTAGTGGTGTCATGTGAACGTCGACTACATGACACTTCACCATCCTTGGGCCTAAGGGAATGCATTGTGGAGTAGTTATTAGGTGATGGGTTGCTAGAGTGACAGAAGGTTAAACCCTAGTTTATACGCTACTTCGTAAGGGGCTAATTTGGATCCAAACGTTTAATGGTATGGTTAGATTTTATCTTAATACTTTTCTCGTAGTTGCGGATGCTTGCGAGGGGGTTAATCATAAGTGGGAGGTTGTTCAAGTAAGAACAACACCCAAGCACCGGTCCACCCACAAATCAGATTATCAAAGTAGCGAACACGAATCAAACCAACATGATAAAAGTGACTAGATGAAATTCCCATGTACCCTCAAGAACACTTTGCCTATTACTAGAGACTATTCTGGCCTGTTCTTTGCCACAAAAGGATTGGGCTAACTTGCTGCACTTTATTTACCGTAGCCGTTACTTGCTCGTTACCAATTATCTTGCTATCAAACTATCTGTTACCTACAATTTCAGTGCTTGCAGAAATTACCTTGCTGAAAACCGCTTGTCATTTCCTTTTGCTCCTCGTTGGGTTCGACACTCTTACTTATCGAAAGGACTACGATTGATCCCCTATACTTGTGGGTCATCAACGTCACCCGCCGGAAATCCAGGAAACCAATGATGACATCACAACGAATCTGCGCATGTATCCGTTTATCCCGAAAATCGAGGCATCTTTGTTTTCAAAATTTACTGCGCCTCCTTGATTCCTGCGCTTGCCGGTTGCCTCTTCAGGTTTCTTCCTTATAAATATTCATTAGGGGGGCCCTCATTCACTTTTACCTCGCCCCTTCACTTCTTCTTCTTCTTCGAGCCCGAAGCTTCATCGCGCCACCGCTGCTGCTCATCCATCGCCGGCGACCGCTTTCGGGACTGCGGCGTTACCTCATCTTCATCAAGGTCCAGCTGAGCATCTCTTCTGCCCCCGACCACCTTCAGGTAAGCCATTTTTCTTCCCTAGATCGATAGTAGTTCATCGGAGTTCCTCGGGTATTCCAGAGTTCATCGTTTGTTCATCACCATTGCTAGTTCATGCATAGCTCATGAGTTTTATCGTAGAAACAGAGCGGTTTGTGCAACAGATCCATTTCATGCATATCGTCTTCAAATCCCCCTTAAGAATCTGTAAACTAGACCGCCGCTGCTTCCATGCTTCATCATTAGGTTTAGCAGATATTTTCCTTTTCTGAACCATTTGTAGATCCATAATTGTAGCCAGTTTGGTAGAAACTTGTTTGTCCCACACTTGCAAAAACTAGAAATCTCTGATTTGGCATAAGACACCCTTATGTTTGCCGTCTCATTCTTATGACTACAACCTGCCATATGTAGATACCGTTTCTTTTAAGCGTCGGCTCATCATTGTGACTATGACTCACCATGTTTAGAAACAGTTTCGTCTAAACGCCGGCTCATCATAAGGCGACTCACCTGTTGCAGATTTTTATGCCGTCTTATCCTTGATCATAAAATATATGCTTAAGCAGCTTCTTTTATTTGCACTTAGGCGTCTCATCATATCGAAAACTACCACATGTAACTGGGTGTCGTCCCAAGTTTCTGAACTTGTGCTCAAAGACTACCAAGACCAGGGTCTCCTGTCGTCTAAGGAGGCAATTGGATGGCGGGCTCCCCTTGGAGAGGAACGCCCAACACCCGGCGAAGGAGAAGTAGTGGTGTTCACAGATCACCTTCTTCGGGGGGTTTCTCCCCCCCGGGTCAAAATTCTTTCGGGATGCTCTACACTCTTTCCACCTTCATCCTCAAGATCTGGCTCCCAACTCTATAACCAATCTTTGCCAATTTCAAGTATTCTATGGGGTGTATCTGCAAATAGAACCCACCGTCCCTCTTTTCATGGAATTCTTCCACCTCAACCGTCAAACTGAGTGTGCAGATGGCCTTAGCCTGGAACTCGGTGGGATTTCTATTCAACGGTGCAGAGATGGTGCCTTCCCTCCTGTTGTTCTGCCAAGCCACACAAAAGGATGGGTCAAGACTTGGTTCTATTGCCGGAACACAACTCCTGTTAATGAAAACCCCCTGTTGGGTTACAAACCAGATAATCTTCCCATGAATTTTGAGCTTTCTGGCCAAGCTTCACAAGAAGAACGTGACCAACTCGCCTTTGTATACCCAAAACTGAAGGCTTTGCAAGCCCATGGGCTGACTAGAATTGATCTAACCCGGTGCTAGGTATCTTGGAGGATCATGCCATTGAGTCGTCGTGGCGACTTGATGTGGAATTATACTGGCGATTTAAACGACGTGCAAAGATATAGCAACCAAGATTTGAACGATGATGAAATTAACCGGATTGTGAAGAAGTTGATGGGAGAAACTCTAGCATACTGCAGTCAAGTTGGGCTGAATCCCTTCTGTACTCTCAACCCGGCTCCATCAGTAAGAAACCTTGATAATTATTCATCCGGCTCATAACACTTTTTAAGCTCCAAAGCTTACTTGTCGTTTTCATTGTTAACCTTATAGGCAAATTTTTCATTCTGGAAGAAGAAGAGGGGGAAGGTTGCAGCACATAAGCCAAAACCCGCCCAGAAGAATAAGACAGCTGCAGAAGAGTCATCCATTAGTGGGAGTCACCTGCAGCTGCTGCACAATCAGAGGTAAAACTTGACTCCCACCATTGTCTTTTTATTGAACTTGCTGACACCTCTTACTCTCAAGGTGACGCTGCAACCAGCCGTGCCGAAGGTGTTGAGGTAATTTTCGTCTCCTCCGGCTCAGAGTCCTTGTCTCCAATGAAAACAAGGCGGGTAATTCGGAAAGTAAGTTTCTCTCACCCAGATGCTTATTTAGATCCCAAATTTATTTTGAAGAAGACTCAGCATAAATCGAAGCGCCAAACTCGGAGCGGCAATGGTGACCTCGCAGCCGGCTTACTTGACAATCCAGCCACCTGCAAACGACAAAATGAGGTGCCTCATAGTCCAACTCCTTCTCTTCCAGAAGCCGGCTTTATCTGGCAACCTCTTAATCCTTCCGATTCAATTTATTAGGAGTCGCCACCTTCATCGGGCGACTCAACCGCCTCCAAGCTGCCACCCCTTGTTATCAACCACGGGTAAGCTTCTCTTCCTTTTATCATATATTTGCTTTATTTAAACTTTAACCTTGCCTATGCTTTATTCTGCCTTCTTGTTTTGCAGGGCCCAAGCCAAGGCCAAGAAGAGGAAAATTGGCGAGTCATCCACTGATCTTGAGGCCACTGACCCGGAAAACCCGGCTTTGGTTGCTCCTGACATCCATACTGATCATACTGAAGACCATCAGGAGGCCAAGCTAATTCTCCCCTGCATCCTGAGCTGGCAAGTACTGAGGCTATGGATACTGAAGCTGACCCGGCGGCCAACCTTAACCCGCCCAATCCTTCGAAGGCAGCTGAAAATGCTCCTTGTGATAAAAATGCGGAGATCACCATTACTGGGTCGGGTTACACTGCTCCTAAGGTCTCCAAGGTGCTAACCAAACTTGTTGCTAAAGACGAAACAGTACTGCCTGAGAAGGGGAAGGCCAAGCTAGACCTTCCAAGTTATGAGGACTTCGACGCTGAAGAATTGCATGCTGGTTATTTGGACCGTCTTTCTACAAGCCGGAAGATGGAAGCCGGCCTCGTCAGCATGATGAAAAGAAAATACAAGGTATGCTCAACTTTGTTGTGTATTCCATATATCCTTATGTAGCCCCCAAGGGCCGGCTCATCTTTATGAGATGAGGCGGATCTTGTAAATATGAAACTATTGTAGCCTCCAAGGGTCGGCTCATCTTTTTGAGATGAGTCGGGTCTTCGTAATATTTTGAAGAAATCAACATGTATCCCCCAAGGGCCGGCTCATCTTCTTGAGATGAGTCGGGTCTTCTTAATAATTTGAATAAATCAACCTGTAGCCCCCAAGGGCCGGCTCATCTTCTTGAGATGAGTCGGGTCTTCTTAATATTTTGAAGAAATCAACCTATATCCCCCAAGGGCCGGCTCATCTTCTTGAGATGAGTCTGGTCTTCTTAATATTTTTGCTGGGAAGAACTGATATGCATTAGCCCCCAAGTGTCAAGTATATTGCTTGCAATCTGCTTGGGACTTGTTATAATTTTTCTTATCATAGTCATGCTGCACCTTGTTGCCGACTCATGACCGAACAATACGATAACCCCTATTATGCAGGAAGCTCTGAGAATAGCCGAGTCAAATGTGACCGGCTTGAAAAAATATCTTGAAGTGGAGCAAACTGCCTGAGCAGAGGTTGAACAAAAACTTTGACTCTCCTTGGAAGAATTGGATAAAGCCAAGGCAGTCTTTGAAAAAGAAAAGAAGTCGTTCGAGACTGAAAAAGCTGCCTTGCTGAAGCGCATAGAAGACGCTGAGAGTCAACTGAAGCCCATCACACAAGAGCTATTCGGGTTAAAGTGGCATATTGCCCACATGACCCAGGCCATCTTTGGTAAGTACCTTTATGATTTTTGCTAACCCGCTCTAATACTCATGTATGAAGATAAGTCACCTGGTTCCTCATGTACTTGAATTGCTTTGCAGGCCCTCGGACTCGCAACCTCCAAGATAATAGCTTGCTGAATCTTAAGGTTGTGTATTCACTGACTAAACAACTCTATTCTGGAAGCCACTGCACAATCAAGGACGTTATAGGGGAACAAAGAGCCGGTGAAGTTCATCAAGGATGTACTAAGACGCCTCTCGACGATCCCAAAACAAATTGAAGAGTTGAAAAGATCAGCTGCCCGAGCCAGTGCAACGTCTTCTTTGAGTTGGGCCTTGGCTTACTCAGCGGAGCTTGATCCGGCAGAGATGGCCAAAGGGGTTTTTGAGTTTAAGGATGACGGGTCAGCATTCACCGATGTTGACTATGCTAAGTGCGTCAAGGCGGCTCGAGTGTTAGCTACCCAAATTGTTGTCGAAATGGAGTTGAAGAACTATCAGCCGGCTTACGATGCTAACAACTCGCGAGTTCGGCCGCCCACCTTTGAACCGGTGGACCTGACTCCTCAACGTCGTAAGCACATTTTTGCCCCTGACGTTGATCCGTCCTCCATCTTGAATGAAGAAGCTGTATTCCACGCCTTAACCCATTGCAACGGGGATGTCGACAACCTTCAGATCCAAGAACCAGAAGCCCCAGCAGAGGATGACCCGGAGGCGGCTCAGGCGAGAGGTCAACCCGAGGCTAACCTGGATACCTCAGAGGCTGGTTTATAAGGAATGAAAAAACTTTGATTCAACCTGCCTGGGCCCAATGGTGCCTTGTAATATTTTGAAGTCGACAGTTGTTTGTCTGCGCCGTGCCTTCGTGCACGTTTCAAACTTTTGATCTTGTCTTGATGATGAGGGATTTGTATATTTAACAAGCCTTGTTAACTCGCCTTTTATCCTTTCGCTTAGGAATCATACAGCCCGTGACTTGTACTTTGTATTATCTTGGCTGAGTCGCCCTTGAGCTTTAGATCTTCCAGGCAATTGCTAAAATATGAACAAGTTTTTTCCCTTTCGTCTTTGAAAATTTCCGCTGACCTTGCTTAATGAGCTATTGTCTGAAGCAGTATAGGCGGGTCAATGTAAGCTGGCCTTCTGAAATCTTTCCACAAGAGTTGATTGTAGAATGCTGAGTTGAACTGGTCATTATATGATCACAGTTTTCATAACCCGGACACTATGTTATGAGCCGGTAACATAAATAATATTGTACCAGTAAAATTTAGGAAGTAATAACATATGGTAATAATGATAAAAGAATTGTTAATAAGCCGGCTCAGTGAGACTCGGCAAGAAGACTTCCTTTCGAGGCTCGAGTCTTGCTTCAATGAAGTGGGTATGATAACCCATGGTTTATCCTAGCTCTATGTATGCTGGCTCTCACGTGACTCAAGCCGGTGTTTTAACCTTGATAAGTTCAGGGTCCAAAATGGATTGACTTGTCAAGAGTACACGGTGTCACCTGATCGGAGTCGCATCAAGCGTATAGGCAGGTTTAACCATATATTGTGGTGTTTTTGCCGGGTCAAGAGGGTGAGAAAGCTAAACTCGATGAGTTGGAAGACCCCAAGTGACCTATGTTTCAAAAAATAAAGACTCATGCTCAATTTGTAGGCTGAAACGATAGAGACCCCGAGTTTCGGGGGTGCCGGCTTTATTATATTTGAACATAAAGAAGTATGTATAGAGTTTGCAGGGGGGTTACGAAAAGGAAAAGGAGTCGGTGGCTCTAAGTATAATAAGGCCGCAGGTGAGCAATGTTCCAGGGCCGGGTTGTTTCCTCTTCGGAAGTATATGATCCTTGTCGTAAATCTATCACATAATACGAACCATTATTGAGGTTTCTGCTGATGAAGAAAGGACCCTCTCAGGGTGGGGAAAGCTTGTGCATCCCTGTTTGATCTTGAATCAGACGGAGTACTAAGTCGCCTTCTTGAAAAGTATGGCTTCAGACTCTACTGCTGTGATAGCGACGTAGGTCTTGCTGATATATAGCAGATCTGGCTGCTGCTAAGTCACGTTCTTCTTCCAATGCATCCAAGGAATCCTGACGTGCTTGTTCTTTATTGGCTTCAACATAAGCAGCGGCTCGAGGAGAGTCATGACGAATATCGCTTGGTAATACCACCTCAACTCCATAAACCAGAAAGAAAGGTCTGTATCCAGTGGATCTATTTGGAGTTGTTCTGATACTCCAAAGTACTGCGGGGAGTTCCTCAACCCAACAGCCTAGAGTACGTTGTAGCGGAACCATGAGCCGGGGTTTCATCCCTCTCAAAATATCTTGATTTTCAAGTTCAGCTTGCCCATTGAACTATGGATGTGCCACTGCTGCCAAGTCAAGCCGGATATGCTCACGTTGACAAAACTGTTCCATAGCTCCTTTGTATAGATTGGTACCATTGTTAGTAATAATGCTATGAGGGTAGCCAAAATAGAAGATCAACTTTAAAAAAAATTGACTGTTGTCTCCGCGTCACAGTTGCTGACAGATTCTGCTTCAACCCACTTGGTGAATTTATCAACTCCCACCAACAGGTGAGTCTTCTTATCAGAAGATGGCTTGAACGTGCTGACCATATCGAGCCCCGAGACCACAAACGGCCAAGTAATTGGGATCATGCGCAATTCTTGACCCGACACGTGAGCTTGTCAAGCAAACTTTTGACACCCATCGCACTTGCGTACAATGTCCTCTGCGTCTACATGAGCCGCCAGCCAATAAAATCCATGGCGAAAAGCCTTCGCCACCAAAGATCGTGAGCCGGCGTGGTGTCCACAGTCGCCAGTGTGGATTTCATTAAGAATTTCCTGTCCTTCCTCAGGGGAAACACAACGCTGAAAAAGTTCGGTGCTGCTTCGTCGATGTAACTCGCCCCTGATGATAGTCATGGACTTGGACCGCCGAATTATTTGTCGAGCGATGATTTCCTCTGCTGGGAGCTTGCCTCGAGTTAGATAATCTAGATAAGGCACCGTCCAATCAGGGATAGCGTGGAGAGCCGCCACCAAGTGTGCCTTTGGGTCAGGAATAGCTATGTCCTCCTCAGATGGCTACTTAACCGAAGGATTGTGAAGAACGTATAAAAAGACATTAGGGGGGACCGGCTTCCGCTAAGAGCCGAGTCATGACAAGGCATCGGCCGCCTCATTGAGATGGAAATCTGTATGATCGACTTGCTAGCCTTGAAAATAACCCGCCATGTCAGTGACTGCCCGCCGGTAAGCCGCCATCAGGGGGTCCTTAGAATCTCAAGTCCCTGAAACTTGCTGAGCCACCAAATCTGAGTCACCCAAACACCTGACCCGACTAAGATTCATCTCTTTAGCCATTCTGAGTCCATGTAGGAGGGCCACGTACTCATCTGCATTGTTAGTGCAAGGGAACATGAGTCGTAAAACATAACAAAATTTGTCACCTCGTGGAGAAGACAATATAACTCCAGCCCCCGAGCCTTCCAATTGTCTGGACCCATCAAAGTGTATAGTCCAGTACGTGTTATCTGGCCTATCCTCTGCAATTTTCATCTCTGTCCAATCATTGATGAAATCTACCAGTGCTTGGGACTTGATGGCAGTTCGGGTCACATACTTCACATGGTGAGGGCCAAGCTCAATTGCCCACTTGGCGATTCGACCAGTGGCCTCTCGATCTTGTATGATATCTCCAAGGGGTGTTGAACTGACCACGGTGATTGGATGCTCCTGAAAATAGTGCTTCAACTTCCGGCTTGCCATAAAAACTCTAAAGACCAGCTTTTGCCAATGTGGATACCGCTGCTTGGACAAGGTCAAGACTTCACTGACGAAATAAACTGGCCGCTGAACCAGATACTCCTTCCCTGCCTCCTTTCGCTCAACGACAACTGCAACACTTACCTCCTTGGAATTAGCAACAATGTATAGTAGCATAGGCTCTTTGTCGGTTGGGGCGGCTAAAACGGGCGGTTGAGCTAGCTGATTTTTGAGGGCTTCAAAAGCTTCGTTAGCTGCATCAGTCGAGACGAAGTTGTCCGTTTTCTTCAACAATAGATAAAGAGGGATTGCCTTCTCTCCAAGGCGGCTTATAAACCGGCTCAATGCGGCGATACGGCCAGCCATGCGCTAGATCTGATTTATATTTGTCGGCTTACCAACTGAAGTCACCGCCTTGATCTTATCCGGGTTAGCTTCGATACCTCGCTCAGAAACCAGGAATCCCAATAGCTTGCCTGCAGGAACATCAAAGACACACTTTGCAGGGTTAAGTTTCATCTGGTACACTCGAAGACTATGAAACATCTCCTTGAGTTCATCCAAGAGCGTCTCCTTCTTCTGAGACTTCACCACGATGTCATCGACATAAGCATGAACATTGCGCCCAATCTGTGGATGGAGGCAATTTTGAACACAGCGTTGGTAAGTTGCCCCTGCGCTCTTGAGCCCAAAAGGCATGGAGACATAGCATAAAGCACCAAAAGTAGTTATGAAAGCCGTCTTCTCTTGATCCTCAACAACCATCTTGATCTGATGATAACCAGAGTATGCATCTAGGAAGCACAAACGCTCGCAACCCATCGTAGAATCAATGATCTGATCGATTCGGGGGAGAGTAAAAGGATCTTTGGGACAAGCTTTGTTGAGATCTGTGTAGTCAACACACATACGCCAGGTGCCATTCTTTTTCAGGACAAGCACCGGGTTAGCCAACCATTCGGGGTGAAAAACCTCAATGATAAACCCAACAGCTAGGAGTTGGGCCACCTCTTCTCCAATAGCCTTGTGCCTCTCCTCATTAAAACAATGGAGGTATTGGCGTATAGATATCATCTTTGGATCCACATTAAGATGGTGCTTAGCGAGTTCTCTCGGGACTCCAGGCATGTCAGAAGGTTTCCATTCAAAGATGTCCCAATTCTCACGGATGACCTCGATGAGTGCGCTTTCCTATTTGGGATCCAAGCCGGTCCCAATAGTGAACTACTCAGATGAGTCGCCCGGTGTGAAGTCAATCTGCTTTGTATCTTCAGCCGGCATGAACTTGAGTAATGACTCAGACTCGATAGTGGGCTTCTTGAGAGGGCTCATATCAGCAGGATCAATGTTGGCCGCATAGAACTTCAACTCCTCTGCTGCACAGGCTGACTCAGCATAAGCCGCATCGCCTTCCTTGCACTCCTGAGCTATTTGCCTGCTGCTGCTCGCAGTTATGGTACCGTTTGGACCAGGCATTTTGAGCTTGAGATAAACATAACAGGGCCGGGCCATGTTATGTTTATCTCAAGCTCAAAATGCCAGGTCCAAAGGGCCGGGCCATGAAACGAGCATAAGCCAGCCGCTTGAAAACGGCATGATAAGGGCTCTTAATCTTAACCACCTCAAAGGTTAAGGGCTCGCATCGGTAGTTGAACTCATCACCAAAAGCAACGTCAAGCTTAATCCGCCCGATTGGGTATGCCGACTTCCCAGGTACGATACCGTGAAAAACCGTAGTTGAAGTTTGCAATCTGTTTTCAGGAAGGTTCATCCACCGAAAAGTGTCATAATACAGAATGTTGATGCTACTTCCACCATCCATGTGAACTTTCATCAAGGTATATCCGCCAACCTGTGGTGCCACCACCAGAGCAAGACCACTCAGGTTATCAACCTGCGGAGGGTGATCTTCTCGGCTCCAAATAATTGGTTGCTCAGACCAGTTTAAGTATCTTGGAACCGCCGTCTCAACTAAGTTAACGGCCCTTTGCTTCCGCTTACGATCCTTCCTGCAGGTGCTAGTGGTGAAGACATGATATTGCCCACTGCTCAATTGCTTGGGATTTCTCCGAAAATCAGTTTGATTATTATGCTGATGATTGCCTTGGCTGGAGCGCTTCCCATTGCCGTTGTTCCCTGGATGTTGAAAACATGCTCCTGAGCCGCCTTGGCCAGGGAAACCTGATCCCGCCAGGCGAACCGCTGTGTGAGCTGCCCTGACCAAGCTGACCCGGATGTCCCCCACCATTGCCTCCTTGGTAATTCTGGAAATCCTGGTTGCGAATTCCTGCATGATATAACAATTTTCCCATGAGTGCGTAGACGGCTTATCCGGGGTACTATGTTTGGGACAAGGCGCCTTGAGAGCCTCCTCATAATTGCGCGGCTTGTTCCCATTGTAAGTTCCTCCAGGGCGGTTGTTGCGACGCTGGTTCTTGAAACCGGTGTTGGTATTAGCGACGAATTCTGACCCGCCATCGGGCTGTTTTCGCTTACTATTATTCCCTTGTCCCCCTGGGTTCCCATTGTGCCCATGGTTTTGCTGACCCTTGCCACCGACGCCCTTCCTATTCTTGCCAGTTTTGTCCTCGTCTGAGCTGGGATCCTTCGTGCTGTCTGACTCGCTGTATCTGGTAAGAACATCCATCAAGTCGCCCATATCCTGCACCTTCCGCTTGAGACGGCCAAGTTTCTGGACTAGCGGCTGAAAGTGGCAGTTCTTCTCCAAAATTAGGACGGCTTGAGCTGTTGTGATGCTGTCCGATGAGTGGATGATTTTGGCAACCCGGCGAATCCAATGATGAGCCGACTCGTCCCCGCGCTGGACACAATGCTGAAGATCCAAAATCATCATTGGTCGCTTGCACGTTCCCTGGAAATTCTTGATAAATCGCTCCTTCAGCTCTGCCCAAGTGTTGATGGAATTTGGTGGCAAGTTCTTCAGCAACGTGCGAGCTGGCCCTTCCAGCATCATGGTCAGGTACTTTGTGCACACGGCGTCGCTGACGTCGAGCATATCCATGGCTAGCTCGTAACTCTCGATCCATGCTGTCGGCTCAAGGTCTGCTGTGTAGTTTGGCACCTTACGAGGCCCCTTGAAGTCCTTGGGCATACGCTTGCCACAGAGAGCCAATGATGAAGAAAGGGATCTCATTCGTCCTACTATTCACCCCAACCCCCATAGTCGCTGATTGAGGATGAAGCTACAGAGTCACCCGCGTTGCCACTGCTTCCGCCTTTGCCTGTCGCGCGGCCCTGGCCGCATCAACAACCGCCTGGGCGTTTGATAGCATAGGTCGGGTCGGGGAGACCTTAGGCTGTTGCCTGCATCCGCTGCTAGAAACAGTTGGAGATTCCACATGGCAACTCTTGCTGCGGCTGGCATTCGGGGTGGAGTGCATCCGATTGCAGCTATAAGAATACTACGCTTACTGCACCATAGCTGTTTTCAGCATCTCCATGGTGTTCCTAGCCTCGATCTCGACGGGGGTGTTCCCGTGGATGGGAAATGCCTCTTGATTGTGAGTCGCCGCTAACATGTTATCAACGGGGTTGGAGAAGTGTCCTTGCGGCGTCTGGAACTGCGGTGGTGAAGGCTGACCCGATAATGGTTGAGCCAGATCCGTTTGATGGGCCGTTTGACGAGGGAGATCCTCACGCGCTCGTTCAGCCCCCGGCGTCTGCTGCGGAATGGGGAATAAACGGGACGGCTCGAGATTCGGTGGCGGCCGACTCTGATATCTCCTCTGGTAAACCGCCTCAGAGGCGTCTCGACGAAGCCCTAACTGCCAAGCCTCGGCCTTCAGACGCTCCAACTCATTGTGGATACGAGCTTGTATTTCCGCCATCCGGGCATTTTCGACGTCAATTTCCTCCTGTACCTTAGTCATCTGCTCGCGGAGTTTTACCAACTCCGCATTGCACTCCTCCTTGTTCTCGGCATGACGGGCGTTCCTACCAGCTTTGCCATCTCAGCCATTAGATCTATCATGGCTTGAGCCAGCGCCTTGCCTGATCCACCAGAGCCGCCAACTGCGCCTGCTGACGACGGGTCTTGAGCGGCCGTTGTTCCTGCCATATAGACAGTAATCTGACGAGGCGGCTCGTGTGACTCCCTGGGAGCTTCCGCCTCCATAGAGCCCCCAAGTTTGCCATCGTAAAGAGGACAGATCGATTCGGTGTCTCCCATGGAAGATTCGCCGCCAGAGTTGACGAGGGTGTCCCTGCTGCCTGCCGGCTCATCCAAGAGGCTAACTCCCTGGATAAAGCCAACGAAGACGTGACGCCGGCCGGCTTGATGCCAGACGCGTTGAGCGCACCGAGCCGGCTCGATGATGCTGGTGCAGATGTCCGACTCGGGCACCGACGCGCCAATTTTGCCAATGAAGATGTGGATCTTGCCGAAGGGGACCCGGTACCCGTACTCTATTGAGTCGGCCTCGGGGCCCCATCCTGAATCATCGATATAGAGCTTGCCGCGGCGGCTTTTGGTCATCTTACTAACGTGGCTTGAGACTGCGTCGGTATTTCCCCAAAGAGGAAGGGATCATGCAGCACAGCGACGGTAAGTATTTCCCTCGGTTATGAAACCAAGGTTATCGAACCAGTAGGAGGATCACCACCACCCAATAAGCAGCACCTGCACACAAATAACAAATACTTGCAACCCGACGCGAAAGAGAGGTTGTCAATCTCTCTACGGTAAAAAGATAGATTAGGTAGTGATAGATAGGAGAGATAGATCTCTCAAGAACACAAAATAAAAAGAGCAAATAAAATATGCAGCAATATGTTTTTGGGTTTCTGGTTTTGTAGGTCTAAAAACAAAGAGGAAAAAAGATAGATCGGAAAGCAATATGTTGGAAAAGTAGACCCGGGGGCCATAGGATTCACTAGTGGCTTCTCTCATGAGTATAGCGCACGGTGGGTGAACAAATTTGTTGGGGAACGTTGCATGGGAAACAAAAAATTTCCTACGAACACGCAAGATCTATCCATGGTGATGAGCATCTACGAGAGGGAGAGTGGATCTACGTACCCTTGTAGATCGCTAAGCGGGAAGCGTTAAGAAACGCGGTTTAGTCGAACGTCTTCGTGATCCAAATCGCAAGCCGTCCCGCGATCCAATCACGATCCGTCCCGCGATCCAATCACGGTCCTTCCGATCAAGCGCCGAACGGACGGCACCTCCGAGTTCAGCACACGTACAGCTCGATGACGATCTCCGCCTCCTTGATCCAGCAAGGGAGAGCGGAGAGGTAGATGAGTTCTCCGGCAACACGACGGCGTGGTGGCGGTGGTGGTGGTGCTATCCCGGCAGGGCTACGCCTAGCGCTACCGAAACCGCGAACGGATGAGAAAACGATCCAGGGAGAGAGAGGGGCGCCAAGGGCTTCGTGTGTGCTCTTGGGGCGCCCCCTCCCCTCTATATATAGGTGGAGGGGCATGGAGATCAGCCCCTCCAAGCCCTAGGGCGCAGCCAAGGGGGAGGAATTGGACTCCTAGTCCAATTCCCTCCCTTTCCATAAACAGGTGGACTTTCCACCTCTCCCAAGCCACATGGGCCTTGAGGGACTTGTGCGCCTGGCCCAATAAGGCCAGGGAGCCTCCCCTCATCCCATGCAAACCCTTGGGACGTGGTGGAACCCTTGGTGGACTTCCGTACTCCTCCGGAAGTTTCTGGAACCTTCTAGAAGCTTCCCGGTACAATACCGGAAAAACCCGAAACTTTTCCGGTAGCCAAAATATGACTTCCCATATATAAATCTTTACCTCCGGACCATTCCGGAGCTCCTCGTGATGTCCGGGATCTCATCCGGCACTCCGAACAACCTTCGGTCACCAACATACATAACTCAATAATACCGAAACGTCACCTAACGTTAAGTGTGCAGACCCTGTGGGTTCGAGAACTATGTAGACATGACCGAGACACCTCTACGGTCAATAACCAATAGCGGGACCTGGATGCCCATATTGGTTCCTACATATTCTACGAAGATATTTATCGGTTGAACCTCTATGTCAAGGATTCAGTTAATCCCATACGCTATTCCCTTTGTTCATCGGTATGTTACTTGCCCGAGATTCGATCGTCGGTATCTCCATACCTAGTTCAATCTCGTTACCGGCAAGTCTCTTTACTCGTTCCGTAATACAAGATCCCGTGGCTAACACTTTAGTCACTTTGCTTGCAAGGCTCATTATGATATTGTATTACCGAGTGGGCCCTGAGATACCTCTCCGTCACACGGAGTAACAAATCCCAGTCTTGATCCATGCCAACTCAACAGACACCTTCCGAGATACCTGTAGAGCATCTTTATAGTCACCCAGTTACGTTGTGACATTTGATACACACAAGGTATTCCTCCGGTGTCACTGAGTTGGATGATCTCATGGTCATAGGAACAGATACTTGACATGCAGAAAACAAAAGCAATAAACTGACACGATCATATGCTACGTTCACAGTTTGGGTCTTGTCCATCACATCATTCTCCTAATGATGTGATCACATTATCAAATCACATCTCATGTCTATGGCTAGGAAACCTTAACCATCTTTGATCAACGAGCTAGTCTTATTAGAGGCATACTAGGGATAAAGTGTTGTCTATGTACCCACACATGTATTTGAGTTTCCAATCAATACAATTATAGCATGGATAATAAACGATTATCATGAACAAGGAAATATGATAATAACTAATTTATTATTGCCTCTAGGGCATATTTCCAATAGTCTCCCACTTGCACTAGAGTCAATAATCTAGCTCACATCGCTATGTGATTTACATTGTTATGAATCTCACACCCAATGAGTTCTGGGGTTCGATCATGTTTTGCATGTGAAAGAGGTTTTAGTCAACGGGTATGCGACATTCAGATCCATGTGTACTTTGCAAATCTTTATGTCATACTGTAGATACTGCTACCGCGCTCCACTTGGAGCCATTTCCAAATGGCTGCTCCACTATACGTATCCGGATTGCTACTAAGAGTCATCCGGATTGGTGTTAAAGCTTGCATCGACGTAACCCTTTAGGACGAACTCTTTATCACCTCCATAATCGAGAAACATTTCCTTAGTCCCCTAGTTACTAAGGATAATTTTGACCGCTGTCCAGTGATCCACTCCTGGACCACTCTTGTACCCCTTGACAGACTCATGGCAAGGCACACACTAGGTGCGGTACACAGCATGGCATACTATACAGAGCCTATGGATAAGGCATAGTTGACGACCTTCGTCCTTTCTCTTTTCTGCCGTGGTCGAATTTTTGAGTCTCACTCAACTTCACACCTTAGAAATCAGGCAAGAACTCTTCTTTGACTGATCCATTTTGAACTCCTTCAAAATCTTGTCAAGGTATGCACTCATTGAAATTCTTATCAGGTGTCTTGATCTATCTTTATAGATCTCGATGCCCAATATTTAAGTAGCTTTATCCAGGTCTTTCTTTGAAAAACTCCTTTCAAATAACCCTTTATGCTTTCCAGAAATTCTACATTATTTCCGATCAACAATATGTCAACCACATATACTTATCAGAAATTATATAGTGCTCCCACTCACTTTCTTGTAAATACAAGTTTCTTGTAAACTTTGTATAAACCCAAAAGCTTTGATCACCTCATCAAAGCATATATTCCAACTCCGAGATGCTTTCTCCAGTCCATATAAGGATCGCTGGAGCTTGCATACCTTTTAGCATCCTTAAGACCGACAAAACCTTCTGGTTGTATCACATACAACCTTTCCTCACGGAAACCGTTAAGGAAACTTTGTTTTGACATCCATCTGCCAGATTTCATAATCGAAAAATGCAGCAACTGCTAACATAATTCCAACAGACTTTAGCATCGCTACGGGTGAGAAAGTCTCATCGTAGTCAACTCCTTGAACTTGTCGGAAACTACTTTGCGACGAGTCGAGCTTTATAAATGGTGACATTTACCATCAGCGTCTGTCTTCTTAAAGATCCATTTGTACTTAAAGGCCTGCCCTTCATCGGGTAAGTCTACCAAAGTCCATACTTGGTTTTCATACATGGATCCTATCTCGGATTTCATGGCTCCTAGCCATTTGTCGGAATCCGGGCCCACCATCGCTTCTTCATAGCTCGTAGGTTCACTGTTGTCTCACAACATGACCTCTAAGACAGGATTGCCGTACCACTCAGGGGCGGTACGATTCCTTGTTGGCCTACGAGGTTTGGTAGTAACTTGACCCGAAGTGTCATGATCATCATCATTAACTTCCTCTTCATTCGGTGTAGGCGCCACAAAAACATCTCTCTGCGTCGTGCTACTATCCAACTGAAGTGACGGTTCAATAACCTCATCAAGTTCCACCTTCCTCCCACTTAATTCTTTCGAGAGAAACTCTTTCTCAAGAAAGGACCCGTTTTTAGCAACAAACACTTTGCCCTTGGATCTGAGATAGAAGGTATACCCAACTGTTTCCTTAGGGTATTCTATGAAGATGCACCTTTCCGCTTTGGGATCGAGCTTATCAGACATAAGCGTCGTATTCCCAAACTCTGAGAAATGACAGCTTAGGTTTCTGCCAAACCAAAATTCATATGGTGTCATCTCAACGGACTTAGATGGTGCCCTATTTAAAGTGAATGTAGTTGTGTCTAATGCATAACCCCAAAACGATAATGGCAAATCGATAAGAGACATCATAGTACGCACTATATCCAATAGAGCACGACTACGATGTTCGGACACACCATCACACTATGGTGTTCCAGGTGGCGTGAGTTGTGAAACAACTTCCACATTGTCTTAAGTTGTATACCAAACTCGTAACTCAGATATTTACCTCCACGATCATATTGTAGACATTTTATCTTCTTGTCACAGTGATCTCAAACTTCACTCTGAATTTGTTTGAACTTTTCAAACGTTTTAGACTTGTGTTTCATTAAGTAAATATCCCCATATTTACTTAAATCATCAGTGAAGGTAGGAAAATTACGATATCCACCACACGCTACAACACTCATTGGACCGCATACATCAACATGTATCATTTCCAATATCACTTGCCCGCTCCATCATACCGGAAAACGGGGTCTTAGTCATCTTGCCCATGAGGCATGGTCCGCATGTCTCAAGCGATTCGAAATCGAGTGAGTCTAAAGATCCATCAACATGGAGTTTCTTCATGCGCTTTACACCAATCTGACCTTAGCGGCAGTGCCACAAGTATGTGGTACTATCATTATTAACTTTGCATCTTTTGGCATAAATATTATGAACATGTGTATCACTACGATCGAGATTCAATAAACCATTCACATTGAGTGTATGACCATTGAAGGCATTATTCATGTAAACAGAATAACCATTATTCTCTGACTCAAATGAATAATTGGTATTGCAATAAACACGATCTAATCATGTTCATGCTCAACGCAAACACCAAATAACATTTATTTAGGTTCATGAGTAATCCCGAAGGTAGAGAGAGCGTGCGATGGTGATCACATCAACCTTGGAAACACTTCCAACACTCATCGTCACCTCACCCTTAGCTAGCCTCTGTTTATTCCATAGCTTTTATTTTGAGTTACTAACATTTAGCAACCGAACCAGTATCCAATACCCAGGTGCTACTAGGAGTACTAGTAAGGTACACATAAATAGCACGTACATCAAATATACTTCTGTCGACGTTGCCAGCCTTCTTATCTACCAAGTATCTAGGGTTGTTCCGCTTCAGCGACCATTATCCTCATAATAGAAGCACTTAGTCTCGGGTTTGGGTTCAACCTTGGATTTCTTCACTGGAGCAGCAACTGACTTACCATCCATGAAGTTTCCCTCCTTGCCCTTGCCCTTCTCGAAACTAGTGGTTTCACTAACCATCAACACTTGATGCTCCTTCTTGATTTCTACCTTCGCGGTGTCAAACATCGCGAATAGCTCAGGGATCATTATTTCCATCCCTGGCATTTTATAGTTCATCACGAAGCTCTAGTAGCTTAGTGGCAGTGACTTGGAGAACTATATCAATCACTATCTTATCTGGAAGATCAACTCCCACTCGATTCAAGCGATTGTAGCACCCACACAATCTGAGTACATGCTCACCGACTGAGCTATTCTCCTTCATCTTGCAGGCAAAGAATCTTGTTGGAGGTCTCATACCTCTCAACACGGGCATGAGCCTGAAATCCCAATTTCAGTTCTTAGAACATCTCATATGTTCCGTGATGTTGAAAATGTTTTGGAGCCTCAATTCTAAGCCGTAATGCATGATGCACTGAACTATCAAGTAGTCATCCGAACGTGCCTGTTAGATGTTCACAACATCTACAGACGACGCTTGAGGGGGTGGCGCACCGAGCGGTGCATTAAGGACATAAGCCTTCTGTGCAGCAATGAGGACAATCCTCAGATCACGGACCCAGTCCGCATTATTGCTACCATCATCTTTCAACTCTATTTCTATAGGAACATATAAAAATTCAAGGGAGCTACAGCGCGAGCTAGTAATCTACAACATAATTTGCAAAGACATTTTGACTATGTTCATGATAATGAGTTTAGTTAATAATATTACTTAAAAACTCCCACTCAAATCAACATCCCTCGGGTTGTCTAAGTGTGACATGATCCAAATCCACCAACCCAAGTCCAATCATCACGTGAGATGAGGTGGTTTCAACGGTGAACATCTCCATGTTGAAAATATCTACTATATGACTCATGCTCAACCTTTCGGTCTCTTGTGTTTCGAGGCCATGTCTGTACATGCTAGGCTCGTCAAGTTTAACCCGAGTGTTCCGCATGTGCAACACTGGCTTGCACCCATTGTATGCGAACGTAGAGTCTATCACACCCGATCATCACGTGGTGTCTCGAAACGACGAACTTTCGCAACAGTGCACACTCGGGGAGAACACAATTTTATCTTGAAATTTCAGTGAGGGATCTCCTTATAATGCTACCATCGTCCTAAGCAAAATAAGATGCATAAAAGGATTAACATCACATGCAAATCATAAGTGACATGATATGGCCATGAACTTGTGCTTTTGATCTCCATCTCCAAAGCACCGGCATGATCTCCATCGTCACCGGCATCACACCATGATCTCCATCATCTTGATCTCCATCAACGTGTCGCCATGAGGTTGTCACGCCAACTGTTGCTTCTACGACTATTTCTAACTCATAGCGATAAAGTAAAGCAAAACGGTGAAAATAAATTAAAGACAACCCTATGGCTCCTGCCGGTTGCCGTACTCATCGACATGCAAGTCGTGATATTCTATACAATACATGATCATCTCATACATCACATATATCTCATCATGTAATTGGCCATATCACATCACAACATACCCTGCAAAAACAAGTTAGACGTCCTCTAATTGTTGTTGCATGTTTTACGTGGCTGCTACGGGTATCTAGCAAGAACGATTCTTACCTACGCATAAACCACAACGGTGATACACAAATTGCTATTCAACCTTCTCAAGGACCGCCTTTGTTGAATCCGATCCAACTAAAGTGGGAGAGACAGACACCCGCCAGCCATCTTTATGCAACAAAGTTACATGTCAGTTGATGGAACCGGTCTCTCGTAAGCGTACGAGTAAGGTTGGTCCGGGCCGCTTCATCCCACAATACCGCTGAATCAAGAAAAGACCAAGGGAGGAAGCAATCTGAATATCAATGCCCACAAACTCCTTTGTGTTCTACTCGTGATCTCATCTACGCATAGACCTAGCTCTGATACCACTGTTGGGGAACGTTGCATGGGAAACAAAATATTTCCAACGCAAACGCAAGATCTATCCATGGTGATGAGCATCTACGAGAGGGAGAGTGGATCTACGTACCCTTGTAGATCGCTAAGCGGGAAGCGTTAAGAAACGCGGTTGATGTAGTCGAACGTCTTCGCGATCCAAATCGCAAGCCGTCCCGCGATCCAATCACGATCCGTCCCGCGATCCAATCACGGTCCTTCCGATCTAGCACCGAACGGACGGCACCTCCGCGTTCAGCACACGTACAACTCGATGACGATCTCTGCCTCCTTGATCCAGCAAGGGAGAGCGGAGAGGTAGATGAGTTCTCTGGCAACACGACGGCGTGGTGGCGGTGGTGGTGGTGCTATCCCGGCAGGGCTACGCCTAGCGCTACCGAAACCGCGAACGGAGGAGAAAACGATCTAGGGAGAGAGGGGGACGCCAAGGGCTTCGTGTGTGCTCTTGGGGCGCCCCCGCCCCTCTATATATAGGTGGAGGGGCATGGAGATCATCCCCTCCAAGCCCTAGGGCACAGCCAAGGGGGAGGAGTTGGACTCCTAGTCCAGTTCCCTCCCGTTCCATAAACAGGTGGACTTTCCACCTCTCCCAAGCCACATGGGCCTTGAGGGACTTGTGCGCCTGGCCCAATAAGGCCAGGGCGCCTCCCCTCAGCCCATGCAAACCCTTGGGACGTGGTGGAACCCTTGGTTGACTTCCGGACTCCTACGGAAGTTTCCGGAACCTTCTAGAAGCTTCCCGGTACAATACCGGAAAAACCCGAAACTTTTCCGGTAGCCAAAATATGACTTCCCATATATAAATCTTTACCTCCGAACCATTCCGGAGCTCCTCGTGACGTCCAGGATCTCATCCGGGACTCTAAACAACCTTCGGTCACCAACATACATAACTCAATAATACCGAAACGTCACCGAACGTTAAGTGTGCAGACCCTGCGGGTTCGAGAACTATGTAGACATGACCGAGACACCTCAACGGTCAATAACCAATAGCGGGACCTGGATGCCCATATTGGTTCCTACATATTCTACGAAGATCTTTATCGGTTGAACCTCTATGTCAAGGATTCAGTTAATCCCATACGTTGTTCCCTTTGTTCATCGGTATGTTACTTGCCCGAGATTCGATCGTCGGTATCTCCATACCTAGTTCAATCTCGTTACCGGCAAGTCTCTTTACTCGTTCCGTAATACAAGATCCCATGGCTAACACTTTAGTCACTTTGCTTGCAAGGCTCATTATGATATTGTATTACCGAGTGGGCCCTGAGATACCTCTCCGTCACACGGAGTAACAAATCCCAGTCTTGATCCATGCCAACTCAACAGACACCTTCGGAGATACCTGTAGAGCATCTTTATAGTCACCCAGTTACGTTGTGACGTTTGATACACACAAGGTATTCCTCCGGTGTCAGTGAGTTGGATGATCTCATGGTCATAGGAACAGATACTTGACATGCAGAAAACAATAGCAATAAACTGACACGATCATATGCTACGTTCACAGTTTGGATCTTGTCCATCACATCATTCTCCTAATGATGTGATCACATTATCAAATCACATCTCATGTCTATGGCTAGGAAACCTTAACCATCTTTGATCAACGAGCTAGTCTTATTAGAGGCATACTAGGGACACAGTGTTGTCTATGTACCCACACATGTATTTGAGTTTCCAATCAATACAATTATAGCATGGATAATAAACGATTATCATGAACAAGGAAATATGATAATAACTAATTTATTATTGCCTCTAGGGCATATTTCCAACAAAATTACTGTTGGGCAATTGATAGAAAATCGAATAGTTATGATGATATCCAAGGCGATGATCATTATATAGGCATCACGTCCAAGATAAGTAGACCGGCTCCTGCCTGCATCTACCACTATTACTCCACACATCGACCGCAATCCAGCATGCATCTAGTGTATTAAGTTCATGGAAAAACGGAGTAATGCAATAAGAACGATGACATGATGTAGCCAAGATCTATTCATGTAGGAATAGACCCCATCTTGTTATCCTTAATGGCAACGATACATGCGTGCCTTGTTGCCCCTTTTGTCACTGGGAAATAACACCGCAAGATCGAACCCATCACAAAGCACCTCTTCCCATGGCAAGAAAAATCGATCTAGTCGGCCTAACTAAACCAAAGATTCGAAGAAGAAATACGAGGCTATAAGCAATCATGCATATAAGAGATCGAAGAAGACTCAAATAATATTCATGGATAGAAACTGATCATGAACTCAAAATTCATCGGATCCCAACAAACACACCGCAAAAGTTTACATCAAATAGATCTCCAAGAGACCATTGTATTGAGAATCATAAGAGAGAGAGAGAGAGAGAGGAAGCCATCTAGCTACTGCCTACGGACCCGTAGGTCTATGGTGGACAACTCACGCATCATCGGAGTGGCACCTATGAAGAAGATGAACCCCTCCGTGATGATGTTTAGATTGGATCTCGAGGTTCTGGAACTTGCGGCGGCTGGAATTGTGTTTCGTCGACTCCCCTAGGGTTTTTGGAATATTTGGGAATTTATAGGCATCAGCGGCTGTGGAGAGGGGCCCCGAGGAGGGCACAACCCATCAGGGCGCGCCGGGGCCCCCCTGGCATGCCCTGGTGGGTTGTGGTCTCCACGGCCCACCTCTCTGGCACTTCTTTGGCCCACTAGGTGTCTTCTGGTCCATAAAAAATCTCCAAAAAGTTTCGCCGCAATTGGACTCCGTTTGGTACTGATATTCTGCGAAGTAAAAAAACAAGCAAAAACAGCAACTGGCACTTTGGCACTATGTCAATAGGTTAGTCCCAAAAAATGATATAAAGTTGTTATAAAATGATTGTAAAACATCCAAGAATGATAATATAACAGCATGGAACAAGCAAAAATTATAGATACGTTGGAGACGTATCAGCATCCCCAAGCTTAATTCCTACTCGTCCTCGAGTAGGTAAATGATAAAAACATAATTTTTGATGTGGAATGCTGCCTAACATGTTCATCTCATATTCTTTTCTTTTGTATAGCATGGACATTTGGACTTGTAAATGATTCAAAGCAATGGTCTAGTTTTAATATAATGACTTCAATACTCAAGCATGTCAACAAGCAACCATGTCTTTCAAAATATCAACACTAAAGAAAGTTATCCCTAGCCCATCATGCTCAATCATTGATCCATTCATGAAACACACTCAAATATTAGCTATGCCCAATGCTCAAGTACGATCATAGTGCCCCCTAGTTGGTGCTTTATAAGAGAAGATGGAGACTCAAAGTAAAAACAAAAATTGCATAAAGTAAATAGATAGACCCTTCGCAGAGGGAAGTAGGGATTTGTAGAGGTGCCAGAGCTCAAAGTTTTAAATTGAGAGAGAAAAATATTTTGGGTGGCATGCTTTTCCTGTCAACGAAAACGACAAAGTAGCTCACAATACTTTCCATGCTAGATATATCATAGGCAGTTCCCAAACAGAAAATAAAGTTTATTCCTTTTTCCACCAAACTTTCACTTTCCATGGCGGGCCGTATCCACGGTTGCCTTCCATACCAACACTTTCCAAGGAATTTATTATTTGACAACATAAAGTAAATATTTTTTTATTTTTCATTTCGGGAATGGGCATCCATATTACCGCCGCACTCTCGTGCAATGACAAGTGAATAAACACTCATCTTGAAAATAACACATCTAGCATGGAAAAATATTGGACACTCCCCACCGTTTCATGAGCGGTACGAGCACACAAAAGAGAAAAGTTATTTTGAAAATTTAGAGATGGCACATACAAATTTGCTTGGAACGGCATGAAAATACCGCATATAGGTAGGTATAGTGGACTCATAAGGCAAAACTTGGTTTAAGGATTTTGGATGCACAAGTAGTATTTCTACTTAGTACAAATGGAGGCTAGCAGATAGATTGAGAAGCAACCAAACCAAGAAACAAAAATTCACATAAGTGAGCATTGAGCATAACTAACACCGAATAATGCACCATAAGTAGGATGTAACTTCATTGCATAACTATTGACTTTCGTGCATGCATAGGGAATCACAAACCTTAACACCAATATTCCTACTAAAGTATAATTACTCACTAACATGACTCACATATTACTATCATCATGTTTCAAAACTATTACAAGGAATCAAGTTTAATTTTCCCAATGATCTTCATGAAAGTTTTTATTATATCCTCCTTGGATATCTATCACTTTGGGACTAGTTTCATATATTGTCATTGCTTTTTGACAAGCTCAAACAAATTTAAGTGAAGCACATGAGCATAAAGATTTCTTCTCTCAAAATAGTATAAGTGAAGCATGAGAGGATTTCTTAAAAATTTACTAACTCTCAAATTAGTCTAAGAGAAGCATGAGAGTATTTCTACAAAAAATTCCAAGCACACCGTGCTCAAAAAGATATAAGTGAAGCACTAGAGCAATTCTATAACTCAAAAAGTTTAAGTGAAGCACATAGAGTAATTCTAACAAATCATAGCATAATTGTGGCTCTCTCAAATACATCTGTCCAACAAGGATACAAATGACAAACTAACAAGCAAAGCAAGCAAAGATACAAGACGCTCCAAGCAAAACTCATCATATGTGACGAATAAAAATATAGCATCCCCAAGCTTACGCTCTTTTCACTCCTTATTCCTTCATCCATCGTGATCTCACCCAAAACTTGAAAACTTCAATCACACAAAACTCAACAAAATCTTCGTGAGATCCGTTAGTATAATAAAGCAAATCACTACTTTAGGTGCTGTTGCAAACCTATTCATATTTTATTATTGCATTATACCTACTGTATTTTAATTTTACCATGGCTCATACCCTTCAATATAACCCATAGATTCATCAAAACAAGCACACAATGCAACGAAAACAGAATCTGTCTTAAACAGAACAGTCTCTAGTAATCTGTACTCTAACCATACTTCTGTAACTCTACAAATTCTGAAAAATTAGGAGAACGTAAGGAATTTGTATAGCAACACTGTGTTAAAATTTCAGCTCAAGATCACATTCCAGCAAAAAATGACAATTCATATACTGGACGCAAAGTTTCTGTTTCTGTTTCAGATTTCAGCATCGCTTCTACTCATCCTATGAATCATCCTAAAGGCTCTACTTGGCACAAACACTAAATAAACCATAAAAACACAATCATAACAGGGGCATAATTGTGTCAACACTCAAAAACATAAAGTAAAAAAGAAAAAAATTATTTATTCATTGGGTTGCCTCCCAACAAGCGCTATCGTTTTACGCCCCTAGCTAGGCATGATGATTTCAATGATGCTCACATAAAAAGTAGTAATTGAAATATGCAAGAGAGTATCATGAATCTCATGACAAGGATATTTAAGTCTAACCCACTTCCTATGCATAGGGATTTTGTTAGCAAACAATTTATGGGAACAAGAATCAACTAGCATAGGAAGGCAAAACAAGCATAACTTCAAAACATTGAACACATAGAGAGGAAACTTGATATTATTGCAATTCCTACAAGCATATGTTCCTCCCTCATAATAAATTTCAGTAGCATCAATAAGGAATTCAACAATATAACTATCACATAAATCATTCTTTTCATGATGCACAAGCATAGAATTTTCATTACTCTCCACATAAGCAAATTCCTTTTCATCCATGGTAGTGGGAGCAAACTCAACAAAATAACTATCATGAGACACTTGATTGACATAACCACATTGCAAATTAAAACCATGATGATAAGTTTCATGGTTGTCATTACTCATTATAGCATACGTGTCGTCGCCATCATCATGAATAGGAGGCATGCAATCATCATAATAAATTTGCTCATCAAAACTTGGGGGACTAAAAATATCATCTTCATGAAACATAGCATCCCCAAGCTTGTGGCATACTAGCAACATTGCATATCATTAGTATCATGGATATTTAGAGAATTCAAATGGCAACATTGCAATCATGCTTTTCAATCAAGGAGCTATCATGAATCACCTTATAAATTTCTTCTTTCAACACTTCATCAAAAATTTCAGATTCATGATTTTCAAACAAAACTTCATGGAGATAATCAAGTGCACTCAAATCACTAGCAATTGGTTCATCATAATTTGCCCGTTTGAAAAGATTAGCAAGTGGATGAGGATCCATATCAATAGATTTTTAGCAAGCGAAGATGCAAGCAAATAGAAGGCACATGGCAACACAGGCAAAGATAGCAAACAAGAGATCTGACGAGAAAAAGGCAAACGAAAAAGAGGGCGAATAAAATGGCAAATTTGGTGAAGTGGGGGAGAGGAAAACGAGTGGCAAATGGCAAATAATGTAATTGCAAGGAGATGAGATTTGTGATTAGGAACCTGGTAGATGATGATGGAGTCTCCTCGGCGCCTACGATAGGCATGTAGAAGATACCGCTTCCTCCCCGGCAACGGCGCCAGAAATTCCTTTGACATGGCTTGAGACTGCATCGGTATTTCCCCAAAGAGGAAGGGATGATGCAGCACAGCGACGGTAAGTATTTCCCTCAGTTATGAAACCAAGGTTATCGAACCAGTAGGAGGATCACCACCACCCAATAAGCAGCACCTGCACACAAATAACAAATACTTGCAACCCGACGCGAAAGAGAGGTTGTCAATCTCTCTACGGTAAAAAGATAGATTAGGTAGTGATAGATAGGAGAGATAGATCTCTCAAGAACACAAAATAAAAAGAGAAAATAAAATATGCAGCAATATGTTTTTGGGTTTTTGGTTTTGTAGATCTGAAAACAAAGAGGAAAAAGATAGATCGGAAAGCAATATGTTGGAAAAGTAGACCCGGGGGTCGTAGGATTCACTAGTGGCTTCTCTCATGAGTATAGCCCACGGTGGGTGAACAAATTACTGTTAGGCAATTGATAGAAAATCGAATAGTCATGACGATATTCAAGGCGATGATCATTATATAGGCATCACGTCCAAGATAAGTAGACCGACTCCTGCCTGCATCTACCACTATTACTCCACACATCGACCGCTATCTAGCATGCATCTAGTGCATTAAGTTCATGGAAAAATGGAGTAATGCAATAAGAACGATGACATGATGTAGACAAGATCTTTTCATGTAGGAATAGACCCCGTCTTGTTATCCTTAATGACAACGATACATGCGTGCCTTGCTGCCCCTCAATGGGTGACCGTTCATAGCGACAAGCAACAGTAAATTTCAGCACGTATAGAAAATGTTTCCTTACCAATTCCACTTACAAAAGGCGCTTCACTCCCCAGTACCGCGCCAGAAAAGAGTCTTGATGACCCAAAAGTATAGGGGGTCAATCATAGTACATTCAATAAGTAAGAGTGTCGAACCCAACGAGGAGCAGAAGGAAATGACAAGCGGTTTTCAGCAAGGTATTCTATGCAAGTGATGTGAGTAACGATAGTAGATAGTTTTGTAGCAAGATAATTCGTAACAAGTGACAAGTAACAATAGTAGCAAAGGTGCAGCAAGGTAGCCCAATCCTTTTTGTAGAAAAGGACGGACCTGAAAGTACTCTTATATTAAGCAAGCGCTCCAGAGGACACATGGGAATTTCTGTCTAGTCATGTTAATCATGTTGAGTTGATTCGCGTTCGCTACTTTGATAATTTGATATGTGGGTCGACCGGTGCTAAGGTGTTGTTCTTACTTGAACTAACAACCTACTTATGATTACCCCCTCTCGCAAGCATCCGCAACTACGAAAGAAGAATTAAGATCAATCTAACCATAGCATGAAACATGTGGATCCAAATCAGCCCCTTATGAAGCAACGCATAAACTGGGGTTTAAGCTTCTGTCACTCTAGCAACCCATCATCTACTTGTTACTCCACAATGACTTCCCTTAGGCCCATAACATGGTGAAGTGTCATGTAGTCGACGTTCACATGACACCACTAAGAGAAGTAACAACATACATATCATCAAAATATCGAACGAATACCAACTTCACATAATTACTTATAACAAGACTTCTCCCATGTCCTCAGGAACAATAGTAACTACTCACACCTCATCAACATGTTCAAGATCAGAGGTGCAATAATAATAATTAAGGATCTGAACATAATGTCTTCCACCAAGTAATCCAACAAGCATCAACTACAAGATGTAATCAACACAACTAGTAACCCACAGGTACCAATCTGAGGTTTTAAGACAAAGATTGAATACAAGAGATGAACTAGGGTTGTTGATGAGATGGTGCTGGTGAATATGGTGATGAGGATTGGTCCTCCCACGAAGCAGGAAGCGTTGGTGATGACGATGGCTTCGATCTCCCCCTCCCGAAGAGGAATTTCCCCGGCAGAATCTGACTGCCGGAGTGCAAAAGGGCCTCTTCCCAGGTTTCCGCCTCGATACGGCGGCGCTTCATCCCGAAAGGTTGCTTATGATTTTTTTCTAGGGTAAAACACACCATATAGGAGAAGAGGGGGGTCGGGAGGCCAGCCAGGGCCCCACAAGCCATCAGGGCGCAGCCTGGGGGGCGCCATGTTGGCTTGTGCCTGGCTGGTGGCCCCCTCTGGTATATTTTTTGTCCCAAAAATTCACATATATTCAATAAAAATTCCTCGTGAAGTTTCAGGTCATTTGGGGTCTCGTGATTTTTCTGCCTTTTTCTCGGTTTTCCGGTCCAGAATTCCAGTTTCCAGGTGATTCCCTCTTTGTGGTGTACCTTGCATATTCAGAGAGAAAGAGCATAAGAATTGTATGATAATAGGGAATAATGGACAATAATATCGTAAATATGAATAAGAAATCATGATGCAAAATGGACGTATGAAAGGCCACTTGGGAGCAATAAATGGACATGCTAATGATGTTTTACATAGCAACCAGAGGCATGGCCTCAAAGTAAACATATGATAGAGCAATACTCATGAAGGAACCACATGCAAAAGACCTACGAATTAGATACAGTCATCCACGCAAGTTTGAATAAATTAATAGTTTTCAAATTACGACAAGATGCACTTTTGCAACGCAGATTTTGGCATGTTTATGAGCTCTAATATGCATGCAATAGACACCATCTTGTAGAGCATGACGACTAGATGCTTTTCCATATAAAGTTTATTTCAAACCGATGAACGGATACAAAGATATGGACGCCACAAAATGCTATTATGCAGGGGGGAAAAGACAATTCTCCAGACTTAGAGGAAATACAACCTCGGCAAAATGGGACGATGGGGTGCAGCGGACCCGCTTGGATCCAGGGATCTCAGGTCCAGGGACACGGCGGTCTCGATGGCGGTTGGCTGGGCAAAGGCCATGGCGATGGTGGCAGGCGGCGCCGACGGTGGCAGGGCGCGGTGGGACGATCCCCTTCGGCCGGATCTCGCCGGATTCGGTATGGGACGAGGCGGCGCGGTGGGACGGCGAGCTCGGGCGTGAGGTGGCAACGGCGAGCTCTGGTGGAGATGCGCGGGGCGAGCGGCAGTGGCTGCCAGGCTTGGCGGAGGGGAACTTCGATGCGGCGGTGGGGATGAGCGCGGCGGGCGGTGCACCGACGAAGGCCCGACTCGGGAGTGGCGACGGTCGGGCGGCAGCTCCGGCGAGCTCACAGGAGGAGCAGGAGGGCTCCCGTGCGGCAGAACACGCTAGGGCACGCGCGAGGGCGGCCGCGGGCTATGTCCGGGCCCAGATGGGCTCGGCGGGCCTAGAGCGGGCTCTAGCGGGCCCGGAGCGGGAGGAGGGAGGCTGGCGGCACTGGGGGTGACAGGTGGCGGTGCTGGAGTGGCTGAGGGAGGCGGCTCAGGTGGCGACTAGTCCGATGGGTGGCGGACAAGTGGCGGCGGGGCAGCGGCTGGGCACGGAAATTGAGGTGGAGGTTAGGGGAGGCTATTTTTGGCACGGGGAAGCTACTTAAATAGGTAGGGACTAGGGTTGATGGTTTTGGGAAGGTTTTTTCGACCCTCCGGTCGCAATCGGACGGTCCGATCGGAGAGGTGGGTTTGGTGGGTTGTGTTGGGCTGTGTAGATGGGCTAAGGGGGATGAGAGGGAGTTTTGCGGCCCGACAACAGAGTTTTATAAACCGAAACGTCTCACGACTAAATCGGGTATAGTGCCGCTATAGATTTATCCGTTGGGGTACCAAACAGACTCCAAATGCGACGAAATTTGGCAGACGGCCTATCTACAATAAAACAAGACCGCACGCTAACTTTCGAATCATTCTCAGAATATTTTTTACGCACTTTTAAAAACAATATTTTAACGCTGTCGCAGGCGCATGTGTGTGGTTAGTCTCGAAATGGTCATCGATGAGAACAGAGAGAACCGGCAACTACGGACGGATGCAAGTTTTGAAAAAAATGACGGCAACGGAGTGCCGATTCTATGCAGATGATGCGAAGTATGCGATGATAAATGTGACAAACAATTAAATCACATGGTGAAACTCGAAATAACTCGAAGGCATCTGGGGCGTCGGTCTCGGGTTGTTACAGCAGTGATATTCCGAGCCCACCAAGGTTGAAGTCCTAGACTTGACATCGGGTGTGCGTTAAGTAGGATTAGACGTTCCCGTCGACTACAAATGCGTTTGTGGCGACTTCTTCAATCTCAAGATGATGTGTCGGCTCAGTCTCTTAGATTTTCTCATAGGGATATGACGTGCATGCATGCGTTCATATGGATGAGTGTATGTACATATGTATGAGCGTTTGTGTTTGTATGTTTACTAAACCACTACAGGAATTACTGAATTTGCCATATGTCCACTCTTTATCGTCTGCTAGCTGACGGCAAAGAAGGTCTTTGCCATCAGCTTCCCAAAAGCTGACGGCAAAGAGTGGACAGATGGCACGGATACTATTTGCCATCTGTCCACTCTTTGTCGTCTGCTAGCAGACGACAAAGAGCATAAAAGCAGACGGCAAAGAACCTGGATGGTTTAGGTCAAACGGACGGCCTGGATGTCGTCCGTATGTTCTTTGCCGTCTGCTACTATCCTCTTTGCCATCTGCTAGCAGACGACAAAGATCCTATATATCTAACGGCCGTACCCGACCCCCACCCTCCATCTCTCTCTCTCTCTCTCTCTCTCTCTCTCGCCCCAAAGCCCCCGCCGCCACGGCCCCCTGCCGCCCGCCCCCCCCCCCCTCCGATGAGTGCATTTTTTTCTCTTTTTTTCTTTTTTATTTAATTAGTACTGTTAATTAGGTTATAGCTACTATTAACGGGTTAGTTAGGTTAGTTAGGTTAATTAGGTTAGTTAGGTTAGAAAAAAAGAGTAAGTAGAAGAAGAGGAAAAACGGAAGAAGAGGAGAGAGTAGAAGAAAAAGAGGAGAAGGAGAAGAGGAGAAGAAAAGAAGAAGAAGAAGAAGAAGAAGAAGAAGAAGAAGAAGAAAAAGAAGAGAAGAAAAGGAAGAAGAAGAGGAGAAAAAGAATAAAATAGAAGTCACAAAGTAGTTATATATAGAGAGATTTTTCTATCGGGATTGAATATTCGTGTTGATCGTGTGGATTTAAATCTGCAGTTGTTTCGTCGCTGCGAGGATTTGGTGTTCGACGACCTCCCCGTGCGTTCGATGAGCTCCTTGCGTTCGTGGGTGAGCACAAATGACATCTCCTCCTCCCCCCTTCATTTGCTCTGTTCCGGTCTTCATGCCAATGATACTTGCTAGCTATAGGTAGATTCAATCATCAGTATGCGTAACCAGTATGCGTCTCCCGGTCGAAAGGGTTACAGTTATAAATATGCATGCATTTGCATATTTATAACTGTGATTCTTTTGAATTGTCCAACGTTATCCATGGACAGCCCGAGAATGTGTAGATTGGGTTCGTTTTCCCATGCTCTGCTCCGGATACGATGCAGAATTTCGTCAGTGCCTCCATGTTATTCTCCGGGTACACATACTCTCGGTTTAATGCCGAGACGTGTATCAGGAGAACAGCGGCGAGGTACTGCCGAAATTCTGCGTCGGGTCCGAAGCAAAGCATGGGAAAACAAACCCAATCTACACATACTCGGGTGGGATTAGGACATATCTTTACCTATTAGCGTGTAGGTTGCATGGATGTAATAAAATTGACAAACTTGATTAACTGATGAATATGTATGCTGAATTATATATATATATATTTCTTGTGTGTTTAGTAGCTACGCAAGATGACTAATCGTGCATGGATGTACACCGGCCACACTAGTCAGAAAGACATGACCAATGAATGGTTAACAAAAACCAAGGAGTTTGTGAAAGCCGCATTTGCAAATGGACAGAGAAAAACCTAGTGCCCTTGTATTAGGTGCGACAACTTTTCACAGAGGACAGAGGGTGATATTGGTAAACACCTGCAGAAGTGGGGTTTTACGCTTGATTATACGGTGTGGACATTTCATGGTGAGTCTGCCCAACGTACCAGAGCTGAGGTGGTTCGTCGTCGCACCGACGAGCATGGTACCGGGATCGAAGACATGGTGCAAGACTTTGATGATGCTCGGGATTCGAATGATGAGATGGAGGAATCTGCAAAGGTCTGCTATGAAATGTTGGAGTCTTCAAAACGTCTCTCTACGAGCACACTAAGCTTTGGCAGTTGGATGCCATCGCACAAGTAATGGCTCTGAAGGCTCAAATCAACTTGGGCAGAGAATGCTATGACGTGATGATGACAGTATTTGGATGCTTTCTACGGAAAGGCCATGTCATGCCTGCAAACCTGTACCAGTCGGACAAAATCCTCCGTGTACTTAAGATGCCCTATGAGAAGATAGATGCCTGTGAGAACGGATGTGCCTTATTTAGGCTTGAGTATGCGGGCTTGAACTATTGTCCCATTTGCAAGTCTTCTAGGTATGTTGTGGTAGACAATGGTATAGGTGAGAAGAGGCAGACCAAAATCCCAGTTAATGGTCTTCGATACATGCCAATCATACCAAGACTTCAGCATCTTTACATGGTCGAAGAGACGGCCAGACAGATGACATGGCACAAATTGGGCAAAAGAACCGAACTAGATGCAGATGGGAATCAGATGTTGGTACACACATCGGATGCTTTTGCGTGGAAGCACTTCGATGCATTACATGAGGATAAAGTGGCAGATCCAAGGCATCCTCAAGTCCGCGTCGGCACGGATGGGTTCAATCCGTTTGGTATTACGGCAACCCAATACAGTTGTTGGCATGTATTTGTCATTCCACTCAATCCCCCCCCCCCGGACAGATGATGCAAAGAAAGAACATTTTCCTGACGTTGATCATTCCAGGGCCCAACTATCCGGGGAAGAATATGAATGTGTACATGCAGCGGCTTAAGGATGAATTGCAAGAATCTTGGGATAATGGGTTCAAGACATACGACGCCGCTAGAAAAGAAAACTTCAAAATGCATGTCGGGTACATGTACTCGATGCATGACTTGCCGGCTGTAGGAGATATGCCCTAGAGGCAATAATAAATGTTATTGATTATCCCTGTTCATAATTAGGTTTATGTTCCATGCTATAACTGCTATGGTTCTTGAGTCTACAATAACCACGAGGCTCGGAGGAAGACTCATATGCACGTGTGGAATAATAAACGGTAAAATGTATTCCTAGTCTGGCCTCTAAGACTAGCTCAAGTATTGCATGATGATCCTGTTTTCCTGATCATGGGCATGGCTATGCCGGCAATTTTGAGGGCGCAATGTTGGTAGAACGCTTGTGTTGAATCGACCCGAATTGATGTTATGCTATGAGATACATTCGTCACAAGTTAATGGTTTATCCCAAGTCATTGGGTATTCCCCCACCACTATACCGAGGCAAAGGATTTTGCCGCAAAACGGTATGCTTTTAAAGAGAATAGTTCTTACAAAAGGTGAGTGGGAGGACAGTGCAACTCGACGAGATAACCAGTATCTTCGTCATCAGATCAAAGGAAAGAAACCTTGGAAGTGATTCCGGAGTTTCCTACTGTGACTGATACAGAAGTCTCTACAATAAAATGTATGGACTTTGGTCAAACTTGCAGCTGAACCACGTAGGCAAAGCTCGTGCAAACCTATCAGGTGCGCAAACGAGATATTGTTGTTAGACAACAGTATACCTACAATACACAAGGAAGCGTTGATGGGCCCTGACTCCGGAATTGGCTAAATGTCAATACAATCCGAGATAGTTTCCATATAAGTGATTCGAGATTAAAATCTTGATACACCTTTCGGAAGACTTAGAGTCTAACGAATATTTATGGAACTAAAAACTGATACGGATAAAATGTTTTATCCATAAAGCTCGACTTGTTGCAATAACAAGTTCAAGGAGTTGACTACTATGAGATTGTCTCACCGTAGCGATGCTTAATGTCGGTTCGGGTTGAACTAGCAATTAATACATATTTCAATCATGAGATATGAAACATGGATGACAAAAGGATTTCCATCTGATGGAAATGAAACCTAGGACTTGTATGTGATACAGTCCAAAGTAATTTGTCGATCCAGAGGATGCTGGTAAGTATGCAAACTTCAGAGTTCCAGCGATGGACAGAAGAGAGCAAAGTGGAGTTGGAATCTTCGTTTTTGATGGAATGGTCAAAGGGGTTTGACTTCATCAAATGGGTATCGAAGATGCTTGTGATTCAAGAAAGTAAGTGGGAGCATGATAATATTTCTAAAAACCTTGTGTACTTGACACATTGTTAAATTGGAAATAAATTTCTTGACACGAATTAGGACTTCGTTTGAAAATAGTTTTTCGATGAAGTGCTTAGGCTAAATAGCCTCAATATTAGGCATGATGATCTATGGAGATAGATTTACCTAATGGGGCTAAGCTATGAATACATATTGACAAGATGCTAAAACTTTTTTAGCATTTAAAACGCCAAGGAGTGATTCTTGCCGAAGTCACATGGAAAGAGTTTTTGCAAGACTCGGTGTCCCAAAACACTGATGAGTAAAATACATGATGGAGATTCCACACACTCTTGTGTTTGGATTAATCGTGTATTCCATGGTATGTAAAAACAATCAGATATGTCCGATACTCCAAAGTTGTTGCGAGTATGGATACCAAAGTGATCAAAAGTACTGATCATGGGACAACAGTGAAAGATGTCATTAGGTACTAGAGTAGTACTGATGACATGTTTTCTCGCAAGCAGAGATTATGAAGTGCTCGTTGTAAGTAATTACATCGATACAGTCTTCATCAATGCTCCATGCGATTTTCGATTTAAGTTAAGGGTTTTGTGTAATACACAATACGGTGGCACGGTAAGTTGGAAATTGTTCCAAACAAGATACTGTGGCGAATTCTATAACAAAGGCTAAGTATGTTGACGCTTTAGAAGCGACAAAGAAGTTGTTGAATCATATAGTTCATTCATGAACTTAGTATGGTTCCAAGATGGCTTTTGTCTATGGGACACTATTGCAGATAGTTGCTCCATAGCTCAGTCTGAGGAATCAGGTTTCGACCAATGATTCACACATATGCAAGGCCAAGTCCACACAAAATGTGAATTTTGTGAAAGCGTGAAAACGCAAGGATATGCAAAGTTACACACGGAGCTGAAGTCGTCAGATCCGTTGGACATCAGGCTATACCACATGCGAAGCATATTTTACACCAGTGTGCCACAGGTGTAAAGTGCATTAGCATTGACTAGATTATTGACTCTAGTGCAAGTGGGAGTCTGTAGGAGATATGCCCTAGAGGCAATAATAAATGTTATTGATTATCTCCCTATTCATAATTAGGTTTATGTTCCATGCTATAACTGCTATGGTTCTCGAGTCTACAATAACCACGAGGCTCGGAGGAAGACTCATATGCACATGTGGAATAATAAACGGTAAAATGTATTCCTAGTCTGGCCTCTAAGACTAGCTCAAGTATTGCATGATGATCATGTTTTCCTGATCATGGGCATGGCTATGCCGGCAATTTTGAGGGCGCAATGTTGGTAGAACGCTTGTGTTGAATCGACCCGAATTGATGTTATGCTATGAGATACATTCGTCACAAGTTAATGGTTTATAACACAGAGATGGTTAATGTTTGCATGATTCCTTAGACCATGAGAGTATCGAGTTTCTTCATGCTTGCTTCATGAACTTTGGGGTTTTGTTAAACGTCATCCGTAAATGGGTGGCTATTACGGCGGCTTACGGGTTCATGGAAAAGTATGTCAAGTAACTTGATAGCTCAAGATTGGAATTTGCTCCTCCGACGATGGAGAAATATCTCTGGGCCCTCTCGGTGTTACGGTATCCATCATCGTCTGGCCAGACACAGGGTGATTTGATCACAGGGATACCGGAACACGGTAACGAGAAAAGAGAACAATACTGGCAACGAGGTAACTGGCATAGTGGACAAGTTGTTGATCCACGGGGATGCCAACATGTCTCACCTCGGGTATTTGTAACATATCGCGAAGCAACAGGAATAGCACACGGCAACTGGAGGTTCACTCGAATATTCATTCGTGTGGGTATAGGGGTCAATATGGGTGTCCACGGCTCCGATGTTGATCATTGATCGGAAGGGGTTCCGGGTCATGTCTATACTTCACCGAACCTATAGGGTCACATGCTTAAGGGTCATCTATCTGCTGAATACTAGACAGGGAGTCTGAGAGAAAATCACCGAAAAAGTTTCGGACACCGGAAAAGTTTCGGACAGCGGAAAAGTTCAACAGAGAGAACATCGGAACAGTTTCGGTAAAACTGAAAAGTTGTTTCAGGGGATACCATTAAGTCAAATTGGTTTCGGCACATGCCTGATAATTCTTGGAGGGTGCCAGAATCATTCTGGAAACTTCTGGGAATTTTCCGGAAGAAAAACCGGAAATGTTCCGGAGCTGCCGGAACCGCTTTGGATGCTTTTCGCAGATGAAAATCACTAATCCGGAATTGTTCCGGATCGTATTGAAAATTATTTTAGTGGGTACTGGAAATGTTCTAAGCCCACATAAATATTTTCAGTTCGACCGGACGCTGAAAAATGTCGTCGTGAATAGTGAAAGTGCTTTTTGGGATATTTATGGAAAGTCACCTTTTGGGATATTTCCAAAAGGCTTCTAGAAGGGCTTGGGGGCCAAGGAAGCCCCTCATGGGGGGGGGCAAGGGGTGGCCGGCCAAGGGTGGAGCTCCTCCATGGAGCTCCACGTGGCACCCCTTTTCCCTCTTATGGTTTTTTATGTGTGACATAAAGTGGGGGTAGTTTGGTACTTTGTGTGACCATCCTACCCCTTGGCTTTCCTATAAATAGAGGAGGTGAGGGCTTCCATCTTTTCATCCCTTGCTCTCACACACATGCTATGCTTTGCTAGCTCTCTCTCTCCCTCCCACGAAAAGAGTTTTTCGTAGAGCCGAAAGGCGGTCTGGGTTCCGGCAGGAACTAGTTCTGGACGGCGAAGCCCTGCCGGATAGATGACACCGTATGTGTGCAACTCTGTAGAGAGATCGTAGTTTCGTTCTTAGTTCGAGAGTGCCTCCCGAAGGGCTGTCCGAGTGACTGTCCGAGTTTCGAAGGTCCTCCCGAAGGGCTGTCCGAGTGACTGTCCGAGTTTCGAAGGTCCTCCCGAAGGGCTGTCCGCGACACCGTCCGGGGGACTGTCCGACCGCCTCCCGGAGGGCTGTCTGAGGGGCGGATGAGGGTATACATCCTTGCGGTTGGGAGGTTGTAAATCCTAGCTGCGGGGATCTGCACCGCCGATCGTCATCGACTCTACTTCCGCTGCGCTACGAGTCGGTAACGAAAATGATCAAACCTTGTATGCAGTCTCCATAGTGGTCCTGGGCTGGTGCGTAGGTCGGAAAATTTTTGTTTTCTGTCGCGTTCCCCAACACCGGCGTATGCGCTATTCACTGGCTGGGGTACGCATGGAAGGTTCCCGTGCCCCACATGCAAGGCAGCTCTTCAGTTTTATTGGCTGCAGGCGGGTTAGAAGTATTCTTGCTTCGACTTGCATAGACAGTTCCTGGATCCTCGCCATGAGTTCAGAAAAGACAATAAGAACTTCATCAAAGGTATAGTTGTCAAAAACTCTGCACCACCTACGTTGACAGGCCAACATATCCTAGATCAGTTAAATGCTCTCGAGCCTGATCCAGAGCATCCAGGGTATTTCAAGGGGTATAATTTGGAACACGCCTGGACTCACCAGACATGCTTGTGGAATATGCCTTACTTCAAAGACCTCCTTCTTCCACACAACATCGACGTGAGGCACACTGAAAAGAATATCGGAGAGGCCCTTTTTGGTACATTGTTCGGCATAGAGGGGAAGTCAAAGGACAATTCTAAGGCTAGAGTCGACCAGTAGACTCTATGTGATAGACCGTCACAAAACATGCGACAACCGAAAGGAAAGCAGAACTGGTCGAAGCCAAAGGCCTGGTTCAATCTTGCAAGGGGAGCTATGAGGGAAATTATCTTGTGGGTGAAAATGCACTTGCTATTCCCCGATGGGTATGCAGCGAATCTAAAGAGGGGAGCGAGTCTTGAAAAAATTAAAATATTTGGTCTCAAGAGTCATGATTGGCACATATGGCTTGAGCGGGTAATGCCGGTGATGTTGTGTGGCTTTATCCCTAAGGCTGAATGGCTAGTACTGCAGAACTGAGCTATTTCTTCCATGTTCTTTGTGCGAAAGAAATATCGCCTGGCGTGCTAGATGACAAGGGAAAGTTGGCGCAGGAGTTGCTCTGCAAGTTAGAGAAGATCTTTCCACCGGGTTTCTTTAATCCAATGCAGCATTTGATTTTACATCTCCCGACCGAGGCAAGATTGGGGGGGGAGCATGAAAAATCGTTGGTGCTATGCAACTAAGAGGATGCAGAAGACGCTTCGAGCAAAATGTAAAAATAAACGTAGAATTGAAGCATCGATGGCCGAGGCATTCGTTACTGAGGAGGCGGCAAACTTCGTGACAACACACTACGAAGCCAAAAATCGTCATTTGCATAATCCGAAGCCTCGGTACAATGCTGACGACCCTAGAAAAGATGGATCCAACCTCAGCCTATTCAAAGGGAAGCTCGCACCAGCCGGTGCTTGGAAACCAATAGTGTTGGATGTCGAAGAATGGCGGACCATTTCGTTGTATATCTTCAACAACCTAACAGAAGTGCGGCCGTATATCGAGTAAGTTCTCTGTACATTGTTTCGCAACTTCTAATTACTTTGAACTGCTCTTATTCCCGGATATTCAATACAGTCGATACGTCGCTAAATTCTCGGATGGAGCGGTGATCCAAAAGGATTCCATCGAAGAGTATGAGCTTCTGGCAAAGCATGGAGGCGGCTATCCCGGTTTCATCTCTTGGTTTAAACAAACGGTAATTACCATTAATAGACCATTTCATTTCTTGGTCTAATTTGCGGCTAATGCATCTATCATTTCGTATTAAACTTGTAGGCTAATTCAGAGTCTATCGATGCCGAATTGAGGCAAGCCGCTAATGGTTTTGACTATAAGGTCCGTTCATTTGAGAAATATGACATCAACGGGTATCGCTTTCATACCTTTGGCAAAGAGCAATCTATGGCCGACCGAAAATCTATAAATTGTGGTGTCTTTGCTATCGGTGAAGGAGGTACCGAGTATTATGGAAGAGTTGAAGCAATTTATAAACTTCTATTCTATGGTGAAAACCCATCGAACGTCAAAGTCTTCAAATGTTATTGGTTCCAGCCGAAGGAGACTAGAAGGACTCATGAACATATAGGGCTAGTCGAAATCAAACAAAGCACCCATTTATATGTTCCCGACGTTTATATTACGACTCAACAAGCGATCCAAGTTTTCTATCTACCGTGGGCCTGCCAAACTGATGAAAATCTGAATGGTTGGGATGTCATTTATGAAGTGCCGCCACGTGCTAGACCACCTCCCCCCAATGAAGAGGATTATGAACCTCACATTAACCCAGACACATATGAAGGAGAATTCTTCCAAGAAACACGTATTTCCAAAAAACGTTTCAAAAACCGCTCTACTTTACCCCAGAACATGGAAGTAGACATCGACAGTGAATCTGACTTCACCCCTGAGCCGGAACAAGAAGAGCCGGAAGAAGAAGAGGTTACTGCCGCGTATGACCTGTCAATGCTTGACCGATTGCGGAAAGGCCTTCCACATGTTGATGCCACTGAACCCGATGAGCACGTCATTCATGATGACACGCGTGATAGTGATGATGATGATGAAGATGCATTTATTGATCCCGGAGCATATATGGACGATCCGGACTATTATTAGTTTGTATGCATCCCAACTTTAATTATGTACATATTATTATTAATGTTAGGTATTCAGTTTTTTTATGTTGCACTAATTTCGTTTACTCATTGTCATGACAGGTGTTGAAAGATGGTGGGCGCGGGTCCAGAGCGGTTGATGGCCCGCGTGAGGGCTACTTCCATTCCACCCTAATCTCTCCGGAGAGCGTTGATAGGAAGTATGGGGACACCGGCATGCACTTGTTCATCGGCGTCGTTGCCCACCGGGAGAGGAGGTCGGGGTGGGAAGAAGAGAGGTACAAGACGTGGCCGCGGGAGAGGTAGGCGAACAGCTACGCCTTCCTCGCCGCCACCCCCAGCTCATTCTCTCGAGCACAGGACTGCTAGGGTGGACCCGTCTGAGGTGGAGGCTACGGGGACTCCGGACCACGAGCCTCGGGTTGACGGGCCTTCGGCCCACTAGACTCCGGCCCTAGAGGCTTCGGCTCACGAGACTCCGGTACCATATGCTTCGGCCCACGAGACTCCGGATGGGGCTACGTCCTAGGAGACTTCCGGATGGGGTACCTGGCCGGATCCGTCTCAAGAGCCGAGTCGCCATGGTGATGGTGGCGGGGATCAGTTTACTAATAGTGAGGGCGAGGTGGTTGAGGGGGTCACCGTGTACCAGCATGGTGGTACACGGTTCCCGCCCCGACCGGCGACCCGCGAGCAGAGGCCGGTGATTAGGCCTGATGGGGATAAGTAAGTGCATTCACTCTTTTTGTACCTTTTTGTTGGGGAACGTTGCATGGGAAACAAAAAAAAATTCCTATGCACACACAAGATCTATCCACGGTGATGAGCATCTACGAGAGGGAGAGTGGATCTACATACCCTTGTAGATCGCTAAGCGGGAAGCATTAAGAAACGCGGTTGGTGTAGTCGAACGTCTTCGGGATCCAAATCGCAGTCGTCCCATGATCCGTCCCGATCTAGCGCCGAACGGACGGCACCTCCGCGTTCAGCACACATACAGCTCGATGACGATCTCCGCCTTCTTGATCCATCAAGAGGGAGCGGAGAGGTAGATGAGTTCTCCGGCAGCGCGACGGCGCGGCGGCGGTGGTGGTGAACTAATCCGGCAGGGCTTCGCCGAGCTCCGCCGAACTAATCTAGAGGAGAAAACGATCTAGAGGGAAGAGAGGCAGCCATGGCTTTTTGGGGTGAGGGCTGCCCTATAAAATCTCTAGTATATATAGGAGGGAGGGAGGAAGGCAGCCCTAGGAACCCCTAGGGGTTCGGCCGAACCTCCACCAAGGGGGAGGAGTCCACCTCCCACAAGGGAGGTGGAATCCTAGTAGGACTCCTCCCCACTTGGCCTCCTCTCCCACCCTTGCTCAAGGGCCTCTAGGGGCTGGCCGGCCAGCCCACCAGGGGCTGGTGCGCCACCTCCTAGGCCCATGTGACCCTTGGGGTGGGTGGGCCCCACTTGGTGGACCCCCCGGAACCCATTCGTCACTCCCGGTACACTACCGGAAATGCCCGAAACTTTTTCGGAGACCAAAATGGGACTTCCTATATATCAATCTTTACCTCCGGATCACTCCGGAGCTCCTCGTGACGTCCGGGATCTCATCCGGGACTCCGAACAACCTTCGGTCACCACCATGCATAACTCAATACTACCGAAACGTCACCGAACGTTAAGTGTGTAGACCCTGCGGGTTCGAGAACTATGTAGACATGACCGAGACACCTCTACGGTCAATAACCAATAGCGGGACCTGGATGTCCATATTGGTTCCTACATATTCTACGAAGATCTTTATCGGTTGAACCTCTATGTCAAGGATTCAGTTAATCCCATACGATGTTCCCTTTGTTCTTTGGTATGTTACTTGCCCGAGATTCGATCGTCGGTATCTCTATACCTAGTTCAATCTCGTTACCGACAAGTCTCTTTACTCGTTTCGTAATACAAGATCCTGTGGCTAACTCTTTAGTCACATTGCTTGCAAGGCTTATTGTGATGTTGTATTACCGAGTGGGCCCTGAGATACCTCTCCGTCATACGGAGTAACAAATCCCAGTCTCGATCCATGCCAGCTCAACAGACACCTTCGGAGATACCTGTAGAGCATCTTTATAGTCACCCAGTTACGTTGTGACGTTTGATACACACAAGGTATTCCTCCGGTGTCAGTGAGTTGCATGATCTCATGGTCATAGGAACAGATACTTGACATGGAGAAAACAATAGCAATAAACTGACACGATCATATGCTACGTTTATAGTTTGGGTCTTGTCCATCACATCATTCTCCTAATGATGTGATCCCGTCATCAAATGACATCTCATGTCTATGGCTAGGAAACCTTGACCATCTTTGATCAACGAGCAAGTCTACTAGAGGCACACTAGGGACACAGTGTTGTCTATGTATCCACACATGTATGAGTGTTTCCAATCAATACAATTATAGCATGGATAATAAACGATTATCATGAACAAGGAAATATAATAATAATCACTTTATTATTGCCTCTAGGGCATATTTCCAACAGTCTCCCACTTGCACTAGAGTCAATAATCTAGTTCACATCACTATGTGATTTACATTGTAATATATCTAACACCCATACAGTTCTGGTGTTGATCATGTTTAGCCCTTGGAAGAGGTTTAGTCAACGGGTCTACTACATTCAGATTTGTGTGTACTTTGCAAATATTTATGTCCTCCTCCTTGATGTAATCGCGGATGGAATTGAAACGTCGCTTTATGTGTCTGGTCCTCTTGTGAAACCTTGGTTCCTTGGCCAGAGCAATGGCACCAGTGTTGTCACAGAACAGAGTCATTGGGTTTAGTGCACTAGGCACTACTCCAAGATCTGTCATGAACTCCTTCATCCAGACACCTTCCTTCGCCGCCTCCGAGGCAGCGATGTACTCCGCTTCGCATGTAGAATCAGCTACCACGCTCTGCTTGGAACTGTACCAGCTTACCGCACCCTCATTAAGAATAAATACGTATCCGGTTTGAGACTTAGAGTCATCCGGATCAGTGTCAAAGCTTGCATCGACGTAACCCTATACGACGAGCTCTTGATCACCTCCATAAATGAGAAACATGTCCTTAGTTCTTTTTAGGTACTTAAGGATATTCTTGACTGCCATCCAGTGTTCCATTCCTGGATCACTTTGAAACCTTCCGGCCATACTTATGGCAAGGCTGACATCGGGTCTTGTGCACAACATTGCATACATGATAGAGCCTATGGCTGAAGCATAGGGGACGACACTCATCTTTTCTCTATCTTCTGCAGTCACTGGGCATTGAGTCTTACTCAACTTCACACCTTGCAATACAGGCAAGAACTCCTTCTTGGACTGATCCATTTTGAACTTCTTCAAAACTTTGTCAAGGTATGTGCTCTGTGAAAGTCCTATTAAGCGTCTCGATCTATCTCTATAGATCTTGATGCCTAATATGAAAGCAGCTTCTCCTAGGTCCTTCATTGAAAAACTCTTGTTCAAATATTCCTTCACGCTTTCCAACATTTCTATATTGTTTCCAATCAGCAATATGTCATCCACATATAATATTAGAAACGCTATAGAGCTCTCACTCACTTTCTTGTAAATACAAGCTTCTCCGTAAACTTGTATAAACCCGAACGCTTTGATCACCTCATCAAAGCGAAAATTCCAACTCCGAGATGCTTGCACCAGTCCATAAATGGATTGCTGGAGTTTGCAAACTTTGTCAGCATTCTCTGGATCGACAAAACCTTCTGGTTGCATCATATACAACTCTTCCTTAAGGAAACCATTAAGGAACGTTGTTTTGACATCCATCTGCCAAATTTCATAATCGAAAAATGCAGCTATTGCTAACATGATTCTGACGGACTTAAGCATCGCTACGGGTGAGAAGGTCTCATCGTAGTCAACTCCTTGAACTTGTGAAAAACCCTTTGCCACAAGTCGAGCTTTATGGACGGTGACATTACCATCCGCGTCCGTCTTCCTCTTAAAGATCCATTTGTTCAGAATGGCCTTTCGCCCTTCAGGTAATACTTCCAAAGCCCATACTTTGTTTTCATACATGGAACCCATCTCGGATTTCATGGCCTCTAACCATTTCTCGGAATCCGGGCCCATCATCGCTTCTCCATAGCTCGTAGGTTCATCGTTGTCCAACAACATGACCTCTAAGACAGGGTTGTCGTACCACTCAGGAGCAGTACGCGTCCTTGTCGACCTACGAGGTTCGATAGTAACTTGATCCGAAGCTTCATTAGCTTCCTCTTCAACTGACGTAGGATCCACAGAAACAAATTTCTGCGCTGCGCTACTCTCAGGTTGAAGTAAAGGTTCAACAACCTCATCAAGTTCTATTTTCCTCCCACTCAATTCTTTCGAGAGAAACTCTTTCTCAAGAAATGTTCCGTTTTTAGCGACAAACACTTTGCCTTCGGAACTGAGATAGAAGGTATACCCAACTGTCTCTTTTGGGTATCCTATGAAGATGCATTTCTCCGCTTTGGGTTCCAGCTTTTCAGGCTGAAGCTTTTTGACATAAGCATCACATCCCCAAACTTTAAGAAACGACAACTTTGGCTTCTTGCCAAACCATAGTTCATATGGCGTCGTCTCAACGGATTTCGATGGTGCCCTATTTAAAGTGAATGCAGCTTTCTCTAATGCATAACCCCAAAACGATAGTGGCAAATTGGCAAGAGACATCATAGATCGCACCATATCCAATAAGGTTCGATTACGACGTTCGGACACACCATTACGCTGTGGTGTTCCGGGCGGTGTCAATTGTGAAACAATTCCACATTGTCTTAAGTGACTGCCAAACTCATAACTCAAATATTCTCCTCCTTGATCAGATCATAGGAATTTAATCTTCTTGTTACGATGATTCTCAACTTCACTCTGAAATTGCTTGAACTTTTCAAACATTTCAGACTTGTGTTTCATTAAGTAAATATATCCATATCTACTTAAGTCATCAGTGAAGGTGAGAAAATAACGATATCCACCACACGCCTCAATGCTCATCGGACCGCACACATCAGTATGTATGATTTCCAACAAGTCACTTGCCCGTTCCATTGTTCCAGAGAACGCGGTCTTAGTCATCTTGCCCATGAGGCATGGTTCACATGTGTCAAGTGATTCAAAATCAAGTGACTCCAAAAGTCCATCAGCATGGAGCTTCTTCATGCGTTTTACACCAATATGACCTAAACGACAGTGCCACAAGAAAGTGGTACTATCACTATCAACTCTACATCTTTTGGCATCAATGTTATGAACATGTGTATCATCACTATCGAGATTCAATAAGAATAAACCCCTCACATTGGGTGCATGACCATAAAAGATATTACTCGTATAAATAGAACAACCATTATTCTCTGATTTAAATGAGTAACCGTCTCGCAATAAACAAGATCCAGATATAATGTTCATGCTTAACGCAGGCACTAAATAACAATTATTCAGGTTCATCACTAATCCCGATGGTAATCGAAGAGCGAGCGTGCCGACGGCGATCACATCAACCTTGGAACCATTTCCCACGCGCATCGTCACTTCGTCCTTTGCCAGCCTCCGTCTATTCCGCAGTTCCTGTTTTGAGTTGCAAATGTGAGCAACCGAACCGGTATCAAATACCCAGGCACTACAACGAGAGTTGGTAAGGTACACATCAATAACATGTATATCATAGATACCTTGTTTGGTGTTGGCCGCCTTCTTGTCAGCCATATATTTGGGGCAGTTCCGCTTCCAGTGACCATTTCCCTTGCAATGAAAGCACTCAGTTTCTGGCTTGGGTCCAGCCTTGGGTTTCTTCACGGGAGGGGCAACTGCTTTGCCACTCTTCTTGGAGTTACCTTTCTTACCCTTGTCATTCTTCTTGAAACTAGTGGTTTTATTGACCATCAACACTTGATGCTCCTTCTGAATCTCAGACTCAGCGACTTTCAATATCGCAAATAGCTCGGCGGCTGACTTGTTCATCCCGTGCATGTTATAGTTCAACACGAATCTCTTGTAGCTAGGTGGCAGTGATTGAAGAACTCTGTCAGTGATCGCCTCTGGCAGAAGGGGCATCCCCAATTCAGCCAAACGGGTGGAATACCCAGACATTCTGAGTATGTGTTCACTGACAGACCCATTCTCCTCCATCTTGCAAGCATAGAACTTATCGGAGGTCTCATACCTCTCGATCCGGGCATTCTTCTGAAAGATAAACTTCAACTCCTGGAACATATCATATGCTCCATGACGTTCAAAATGTCTTTGAAGTCCCGGTTCTAAGCCATACAACATTGCACATTGAACCATTGAGTAATCATCAGAACGTGCCTGCCAAGCGTTCGCAACGTCTGCAAACTCTACTGGAGCGGGTGGTTCACCAAGCGGTGCATCAAGGACATAAGCCTTTTGGGAAGCCGTAAGGATAATCCTCATATTACGGGCCCAGTCCACAAAGTTACTTCCATCATCTTTCAACTTAGCTTTCTCTAGGAACGCATTAAAATTCAGGGGTGCTACTGCGCGAGCCATTGATCTACAACATAAATTTTGCAAAAACAACATAGACTATTGTTCAAGATAATGGGTTTAGTTAATCATATTACTTTAAAAAACTCCCACTCAAATTGACATCCCTCCGGTCATTCGAGTGCCACATGATCCAAATTCACCAACTCAAGTCCGATCATCACGTGAGATGACGTGGTTTCAATGGTGAACATCTTCATGTTGATCATATCTACTATATGACTCATGTTTGACCTTTCGGTCTCCTGTGTTCCGAGGCCATGTCTGTACATGCTAGGCTCGTCAAGTTTAACCCGAGTGTTCCGCTTGTGCAACACTGGCTTCCACCCGTTGTATGCGAACGTAGAGTCTATCACACCCGATCATCACGTGGTGTCTCGAAACGACGAACTTTCGCAACGGTGCACACTCGGGGAGAACACAATTTTATCTTGAAATTTTAGTGAGGGATCACCTTATAATGCTACCATTGTCCTAAGCAAAATAAGATGCATAAAAGGATTAACATCACATGCAAATCATAAGTGACATGATATGGCCATGAACTTGTGCTTTTGATCTCCATCTCCAAAGCACCGGCATGATCTCCATCGTCGCCGGCATCACACCATGATCTCCATCATCTTGATCTCCATCAACGTGTCTCCATGAGGTTGTCGCGCCAACTGTTGCTTCTATGACTATTGCTAACTTATAGCGATAAAGTAAATCAAAACGGCGAAAATAAATTAAAGACAACCCTATGGCTCCTGCCGGTTGCCGTACTCATCGACATGCAAGACATGATATTCTATACAATACATGATCATCTCATACATCACATATATCTCATCATGTAATTGGCAATATCACATTACAACATACCCTGCAAAAACAAGTTAGACGTCCTCTAATTCTTGTTGCATGTTTTACGTGGCTGCTACGGGTATCTAGCAAGAACGATTCTTACCTACGCATAAACCACAATGGTGATACACAAATTGCTATTCAACCTTCTCAAGGACCGCCTTTGTCGAATCCGATCCAACTAAAGTGGGAGAGACAGACACCCGCCATCCATCTTTATGCAACAAAGTTACATGTCAGTTGATGGAACCGGTCTCTCGTAAGTATACGAGTAAGGTTGGTCCGGGCCGCTTCATCCCACAATACCGTTGAATCAAGAAAAGACCAAGGGAGGAAGCAATCTGAATATCAACGCCCACAAACTCCTTTGTGTTCTACTCGTGATCTCATTTACACATAGACCTAGCTCATGATGCCACTGTTGAGGAACGTTGCATGGGAAACATTTTTTTTCCTACGCACACGCAAGATCTATCCATGGTGATGAGCATCTACGAGAGGGAGAGTGGATCTACATACCCTTGTAGATCGCTAAGTGGGAAGCGTTAAGAAACGCGGTTGGTGTAGTCGAACATCTTCGCAATCCAAATCGCAGCCGTCCCACGATCCGTTCCAATCTAGCGCCGAACGGACGGCACCTCCGCGTTCAGCACACGTACAGCTCGATGATGATCTCCGCCTTCTTGATCCAGCAAGAGGGAGCGGAGAGGTAGATGAGTTCTCCGGCAGCGCGACGGCGTGGCGGCGGTGGTGGTGAACTAATCCGGCAGGGCTTCGCCGAGCTCCGTCGAACTAATCTAGAGGAGAAAATGATCTAGAGGGAAGAGAGGCAGCCGTGGCTTTTTGGGGTGAGGGCTGCCATCTAAAACCTCTAGTATATATAGTAAGGAGGGAGGAGGAGGCAGCCCTAGGAACCCCTAGGGGTTCGGCCGAACCTCCACCAAGGGGGAGGAGTCCACCTCCCACAAGGGAGGTGGAATCCTAGTAGGACTCCTCCCCACTTGGCCTCCTCTCCCACCCCTTGCGCAAGGGCCTCTAGGGGCTGGCCGGCCAGCCCACCAGGGGCTGGTGCGCCACCTCCTAGGCCCATGTGACCCTTGGGGTGGGTGGGCCCCAGTTGGTGGACCCCCACCCCACCCACCCCCCCCCCCCCCCGGAACCCATTCGTCACTCCCGGTACACTACCGGAAATGCCCGAAACTTTTCCGGAGACCAAAACAAGACTTCCTATATATCAATCTTTACCTCCGGATCATTCCGGAGCTCCTCGTGATGTTCGGGATCTCATCCGGGACTCCGAACAACCTTCGGTCACCACCATGCATAACTCAATACTACCGAAACGTCACCGAACGTTAAGTGTGCAGACCCTGCGGGTTCGAGAACTATGTAGACATGACCGAGACACCTCTACGGTAAATAACCAATAGCGGGACCTGGATATCCATATTGATTCCTACATATTCTATGAAGATCTTTATCGGTTGAACCTCTATGTCAAGGATTCAGTTAATCCCGTACGTTGTTCCCTTTGTTCTTCGGTATGTTACTTGCCCGAGATTCGATCGTCGGTATCTCTATACCTAGTTCAATCTCATTACCGGCAAGTCTCTTTACTCGTTTCGTAATACAAGATCCCGTGGCTAACTCTTTAGTCACATTGCTTGCAAGGCTTATTGTGATGTTGTATTACCGAGTGGGCCCTAAGATACCTCTCCGTCATACGGAGTAACAAATCCCAGTCTCGATCCATGCCAGCTCAATAGACACCTTCGGAGATACCTGTAGAGCATCTTTATAGTCACCCAGTTATGTTGTGACGTTTGATACACACAAGGTATTCCTCCGGTGTCAGTGAGTTGCATGATCGTATGGTCATAGGAACACATACTTGACATGCAGAAAACAATAGCAATAAACTGACACGATCATATGCTACGTTTATAGTTTGGGTCTTGTCCATCACATCATTCTCCTAATGATGTGATCCCGTCATCAAATGACATCTCATGTCTATGGCTAGGAAACCTTGACCATCTTTGATCAACGAGCTAGTCTACTAGAGGCACACTAGGGACACAGTGTTGTCTATGTATCCACACATGTATTAGTGTTTCCAATCAATACAATTATAGCATGGATAATAAATGATTATCATGAACAAGGAAATATAATAATAATCACTTTATTATTGCCTCTAGGGCATATTTCCAACACTTTTGCCTTCACGTTTCTTCAAATATCTAATGTGTTGGCCTTGTCATACTGCAGGGGTTGGTATCACGCCCCTGGAGTCCGCAGGCCCAACATCGTCCTTGGTGTGCTTTGCTGGCAAAATTTCCCGGGGTTTGTCACGTTGCCCGATGAGGGACAACTTCCACAGCTAGGATTAAGCTGGGAGCACTACAAGGCTTCCAAGGCCCCGCCAGAGGAGATGATCGACGGTGTCTTGTGCCACACGACGGCCGAGATGGTGATCAACAGCTTTTGGGTAATTTCTCCTTTACACAATTAAAAATTAACAATAGCTAGTTCTTGTACTAATCAGTGTTGTCTCGTTTGATTGCATACCTTCTACAGGTGTGAGGAGGGATACGAGGAGGACGCAGCAAAGGTTATCGATACCGAGTGCAAGGGCCTATTACAAAACTTACGTCACAAGGCTCGGCCGCAGGCTGTTCGAGACTACTACGCCGCGCGTGGTATTAAGAAGGACAAGCCGTCGTGCCGCGAAAAGTTTCTGAAGAAGCATCAGTACATGAAGGTAATTACCTATTCTTAAGGCCTTGTACTTAGTTTCCTTGATTTGATTTGTAGGCGTAGCACTCAAATTTCTCTTTACTAACTTAGGTGCCCCCGAGATGGTGTGCGGATAAGATGGATTGTTGGGAGGCATTGGTGGATGAGTGGTGCACAGACCACTGGTGAGCCGTCCACGACAATGCAAAGGACCGGCGTGCCCAAATGGTTGGTGTGCCACACCATCAAGGCAGCGCCAACTTATTTCAGTTCGGGCGGAACTGGGTATGTGGTTTGCTTCATGATTCATGCAATTCATTCTTCATGCTAGATTAAGCCCTTTACTAATACTTTGTTCCTCTCTTTTAGGCGCATCACAATAACACGGAGGTGCCAGAGGTGTACGACCTCTATGCCATGGCCCATACTGTCTCGTACAAGAAGGCCAAGGCATTCTCTGAGTCTGACCTCGATCATCCAGAAAAGTTCACCAACATCTCCTCCCACCACAAGCTCGTGAGGTACAACGAGGAGGCGAAGTCGAGGAAAGGGGAGGACTATAACCCAAGCCAGCATCCTATTGATCCGGAGCTGGTGATGATAGCTGGTGGCGGGAGGCCCCATGGCTTGATAGACATTGGAGATGGACTGATGCGTTGTCCTCTCACTCTCCCGGAGATCAAGGTGTGCCAAACGAGCTCCTGTCCTGAGATAAGGACTCGTCCATGGCCAGTCGATCTCGCCATCGAGGTCAGTTATACGGACTCAGATATCTTTCCTCCATTACATTGTGTGTGCGGCCATCGATGATTACAATGCTAACGAGGAGTGGTGTTGCAGGCTGCTCTTAAGAAAGAGAGAGCGACAACCCAGGCGCTTCTGGAGGAGAGGGGCGAGGCGGCGGCAGAGAAGGAACTGGTCGCAGAGGAGAAGACGTCTAGGTTGTTGGAGGAGGAGAGGGCACGGAATGAGGCGGCTCACCGGGCCATGTACAAGCTTATCGTGGTAAGTTTCTTCTGTATATTAGCCAAATCATGCACGTAGTGTTCGTTTCATTACTAACTAATATGACTTACTCGTCAAACCAAATGTACAGTCTGTGTGCGAGAAGACCGGTCAGACCCCTCCGTCGATGCGAGTCATTACTGTGGTGGTAACAGTGAGTTTCATTTGAATGGTCATTAGTTACTAGTCTTAACATTTGAGTGTCATCATGCTAACGCGACATTGCAAATGATCTTTGGTGCGGCATAACTCCCAAGCCGCATCGCACAACCCTTCTCCAGGTGAAACCGGTCCGAGCAACCCCGGTGCTTCACCTCCGTGATGACGACGACGGTAAGTTTTCTCTAGTATTTTGCTTAACAAATGCATACTCAGCGTCATACATGCTAGTTTGCCCTAATATGCCACATACTTAGCTTATTTTTCCCAAAAAAAACATACTTAGCTAATTATCCTCCAAAATGACATAATTATTAGCTTATTTAGTTCATTTATGACATAATTAGCTTAGTTAGGTCAAAAATTGCTTAATAACATTGGTTAGCTCATAAATGTCATATACTTCGCTTATTTTCCTCCAAAATGACATAATAAGCTAAGTTATCGCAATAATGACCTATACTTAGCTTCGTTTCCTCCAAAATGACATAATAAGCTAGTTAGCTCAAAAATGGCATAATTTCCTAGGTTAGCTCAATAATGGCCTATACTTACCTTATTTTCCTCCAAAATGACATAATAAGCTTAGTTAGCTCTAAAATGGCATAATTACCTAAGTCAGCTCTAAAATGACACAAATAAGGAATAATAAGAAGAAAAACAAGGAAGAGGAGAAAAAGAAAGAACAGAAGAAGAAAGAGAAGAAAAAAAAAGAATAAAAGAAGAAGAATGAGAAGGAAAAGGATAAATAGATAGAAGAGAAGAAGAAAGATGAGCTTCTTCCTTCTTCTTCTTCTTCTTTCTTTCTTCTTATTATTTTTCTTCTCTTTCTTCTTCTTCTTCTTCTTCTTCTTCTTCTTCTTCTTCTCCTAGTCTTCTTCTTCTTCTTCTACTACTTCTTCTAACTTTCTTATTCCCATTTTGCAGATTGGATTCACTTCATGGAAGCTGGCATTGATGGACTGCTAGTGTTTAGTTTTTGTTTTGATTTATGTTGATGAACAATGTGAAACTGTATATGTATGTATATATGGATGAACAGTGTGACTGCTGCAGCTGGCATTAGTTCTTTTAATATGTATTGGTTCTTTTGATGGCCTATGTGACTTCTTGAACTATATATATTATATACGTGTTGTGAAAATGCAGAGAAATAACAGAAAACAAATTAAAAAGTGGTAATATAGGCACTTTGCCGTCCGCCAGCGGACGGCAAAGACATTGGTTGTCGGTAAGCAGATGGCAAAGGGGCCAAGTGGCAGCAACCTGTGCAACTTGGGAGCACCAGGTCTGACCAATTTGGTCATTTTGCCGTCAGCTAGCCAGCTGGCAGACGGCAAAGACACATCAGGCAGATGGCAAAGATTGACCAGCAGTGACGTGTAACCACAGGACTGCTTACGTCAGCTGGCAAACGACAAAGGCAGGTGTTTGCCGTCGGCACGCAGACGACAAAGTCTGCCGTTAGCCACCTAACGGGGCTAACACCTGTACTTTGTCGTCTATGAGCATTGTCGTCTGCTTGGCTGGTAAGACCGACGGCAAAGAGCTTTGCCGTCAGTTGTTGTTTTGCAGACGGTAAACAAGCTCATTGTCGTGACTTTCTGTGCCGAAAGTGGGGCCGTCAGTCAGCAGACGGCAAAGTCCGTGTCCTGGTCCTTTGCCGTCCGCTATGGCAGATGGCAAAGAAGCTGATTCCTGTAGTGAAGCAAAAAATTCTCAACACAGTTAGTACGTCAAAAATTGAGTAAACAGCATAAAACCACTACAAATGCAGCAGGTTTCAAACAACCACCACTTAAAATAATATTTGCAAACCCTACAGGTAGGGGTGGGCACAAAAAACCGAGGACCAAAGACCGGACCGAAAAAACAGGGACCGAAACCGAAAAAGCAAATGACCGAATTTTGGGTTAGAAAATCGGTTGCCAATTTCAGAAAACCGAATTTGTTTCGGTGATTTCGGTGTCAATTACCGATTGACCGAACTGACCGAGGTACCGAAGAAACAAACATAGAAAATGTCCAATCGATGCAACCCTAGCCCATTTACACATGACCCAGCTGTCCACCATAAACGCTCCAGGAATCCCCCCGTGGAAAGGCTCGTTGCCTAAAAAAATTGCTTGTTTCTCGAGGAGTCCATAAGATTTGGTCGTTCCTCTCTCCTTGCTACTGCTCCTGACTTTGTGAGCCGCACTCGCACGCGTCATCCTCGCCCTTCAAGCCCCATGCGGCGTCTCTGTAGTTCTGCTCATGTCGCGACTTGCAGACTCTGCTCCTCATCCCGGCGAAAATGGCGAGGGCTGCTGCTCGTGCTCCGTGAGAAGAAGGATGACTGGCGGCAGAGGCACTGCGGAGTGTGCCGGTGCTCCGGGAGAAGAAGGTCGACCGGCGACAGCGAGTCATCGAGTAGCTCCAGCGGATGGCGACCAGACAGAGGAGACAGAGGAGGCGCTCCAAACTGGGTAGGCAAGGCTGTACTCCTCGGTTTACACCGAAACCGAGCCGAATTTCTCGGTGCACCGAACACTCGGTTAGTGATTTTGTAGGAGACCGATCGGTCATCAATTTAAAGAAGGTAAACGTTTGGGGCCGGAGCGCCGGCCGAAGCGCTCGGCCGGTCGCTCTCGCTGGCTTCCTTTTTTCACGCGCTGAGACACGCTGGCACGCACGCTCGGTGGACCCAAACGTTTTCTTTCTCTTTTTCATTTTTTTTTCTTTTTCTCTCCTTCTTCTTCCTTCCGCCTCTGTATGATCCCATCCCATCTCCCGCAGTATGAGCTTGCCGGCGTCAGCGGCGTGACCCCCTGCTGCTTTCACGAGTGCCTCCTATCCCGTCGTTGCAAGCATCTCCTCTCCCAAACGAAACCCAAAAGTTGTTCCTTGATCGATGCTGCAATCGGCGACCCAAAAGCTACAACCAACGACGACAAAAGCTTCAACCAGAAGACGCCGGCGCGCCACCGGAGAGCAGCGGCCGCGTCCTGCGATGGAGCAAGCCACAACCTGGAGTTGCGACAGGGGCTCACAGGATGTTGCAACCGGCGACCAAGTTTGCTGGAACCGGCGGGGAGGTTTGCTGGAACCATCCCCAAAAATGCTACCACCGGAGTTCGTCCTGCTGGAACAGCGACGTTTTTGCTACAACCGTAGCCTGTTTTTGCTACCACCAGTGACTTTTTTTGCTACATGCATGCATGACGGTGTTGGTCGACGGCGGCGATGCCTTTTTTTTTGCTGCAACTGAAATGCTACCATCGTTTTTTGGTTTTTGCTGGAACCCGCGCCCACATTTGCTACCATCGGCTTTTGGGTTTGCTGGAAAGAACCGCCCAAAATGCTTCCATCGGATTTGGTTTTTGCTGGAACACCCACCAAAAAATGCTACCATCAGCTTTTCGGCCGCGAGCCATACCGTGGTCCGCCATTGATGCTGCAGCCGGTAGTGGTGCGGTCGGCGTCCATGGCGCTACAGCCGAGGTCTGTGACATTTTTTGTTACAACCGTTATCGGCATTTGCTACAACCGACGGTGGATTTTGCTGCGACGACAATGGCCAGGCGTTTGCGACCAGCAAGGCGTCTTCCTCCATGGCGACGAGAGACGGCGAGCCCGGGCTGGCCGGCGAGCGCGGGGGGCGAGGGCGAGAGCGCGGGGGCCGAAGGGCGAGCGCGCGGCGGCCGAGGGGCGAGCGCATGGCGGCCATGTTTTCGTGCACGGATCTGATGCGCGTTGGAGAAGAAAGGGAAGAGAATCAGACGGCCCAGCATGGTTCGATCTGACGGCTCGCGCGTGACCGGCCCAAATTTGGGCCGGTGCGCCGGCGCAGAGTACTGCCCTTTAAAGAAACTGATTTTTACAGTTAACCGTAGAACCGAACCGAATGGTTCGGTTAGACCGAATGCCCACCCTGACCTACAGGCATTGGGCCTAACTTTTGCAACAAAAAAATTGATCGCTCACTTGGTTAAAAATGAGCATGATTATGACACATAGGGCCTCCATGTAAGTGATGACGTGGAACTAAAAGTCAACGACATTTGTTTGACTGTTAAGTTCAACATGAGCCCATCCATGTGCAGTACATTGGAGCGGATAGTGTGAAACACAATTCATTGGCCACCAGCACCAACTCAACTATGGTGGTTGTTAGAGTTGTGTTGAATATTATGTACAAAGATCAACTATGGTGGTTGTTAGAGTTGTGTTGAATATTATGTACAAAGATAGATTGTGGTTGGATTTGGATAGAAACTGTGTGTAGACACGATAGGAGACTGTCCTAACCGAACACTTGTATCCTAGGCCTCTTATATAATGAGAGGGTAGACACATGATATAATCTATGGCAACATAACAACACAGACACGCAGGGGGAGTCGGTGGCGTGCGCCGACGCCCGGGAGGCCATGGTCTTGGTCTTGGATGCCTGGTTATATCTTGATCCAGAACTCATCTTACCAGCCATGGCAAACGCAAGGAACGATTTTTGGAGTTGATGAGGAGAGGAATGTGCAGTGATTTTCTACTAGGTTGTTTTATAGCCTACTCGTAAACAGGTGCTAAGTGGGAACACGTTTAGGTTTAGTAGGTGTGAACAAATTTGCAATTAATTATAGCATGGGAATTTGGAATGTGAAGGGAAAAAAGCTTAAAATTTATTGATGGTTTTCGTTTCGAAGCCCGAAACGATTCATAAAGCGTGTGGGCTGAACACTGGTGCAGCAACGCGCTATACAAACGGTTTTTAACCCCTTTCTACGACGTAGTTGTAAACCGTCGCCATGCATATGTGGGCGATAAGGGGGTCCATCCCACACGACACGGAAAACCCGTCGGCGATGGTGACCAATGAACGCAAACGATCTACGTAATCGTGTGCGGTGCATGATATCATCCCACATGTTTCCCGAAAATGTTACGCGTGGGATCGTCTTTGGATCGGGCACGGTTTCCTGTTGGCTCACGTGTGAGATAAGGTGCTATCGCAAACGTTTGAGGAGCTCCTACACACACGTACAAGTGATGCAAATCGTTTGCGATTTCTTATGTATCACCAATGTTTCAGTTTATATCTCGTGTGCTCTTCCTGTAGATCACATGCGGTTGTGCTATGAGTTGCGTGTGCTTTTACTGTTGATCACAGGCGGTTGCGCTATGATTTACATGTGCTTTTCTTATGGATCACAGGTGGTTGCGCTATGAGTTGCGTGTGCTTTCCGTTTTGAATCGCTGACGCTTAGTTACTTGAACCGTGTGCGCTGAAAAAGCCAACTTATTGTAAAATATCGCATTTGAATCACCCTGCAAATAGCAAATCCGCCACAATATGCAATCGACAAATAGTGTCGCATGAAGAACATTCATCATAATTCGGCACAATATGCAATTGAATGAATAGTGTCCATAGGAAAAACATTCATCATAATTTGCGACAATATGCAATTGAGCAAATGCTAGCTAAATTCCACATATGTAAGACAGACATATGCAATACAAAATCATAGTGTACGAAATACAAAGACATGATCACATGGAAAACAATGCATCAATGCGTATATATTTAGTTGATAACACTATATGAATGTGTACTTAATATCGGGGGATACTAATCCTGAAATCTTCAACATCTTTAGAGGGCTTGATACAGTGTTTCACAAAGAAGGTGCTAATAAATTTCCTAACAGACAGCAATTCATCTGCGACGAGCGGTTCAGAGGTCATCGGCCCGAAGATCAACTGTAGGACTTTTAGATCAGAATGTGACATACGTGTGGAGTAGAAAATAGTAATTAAAAACATACTTACTAGTTCTATTTTGTTAGCATCGGCACCACATTCAACATGTCTGCATAGGTTCATCATGTGTGCGCAAACGTAGTATCCACATAGGTTGGTCCCTTGTTGTTGTTGAGGACACTGTAATTTTTTGTACAGTATTAGTCATGTATTTGCCCTGTTAGGAACAACCTAACCGGTGTAAGTTGTTTCTTTTATTTCTTTGGAGAGAAATAGAAAGAGGTTTACTTAGAAACTTGAACTATGACTAGCATTTTCTGAAAATAACGGATTTCGTTGTCTTACCGGAGAAACGATCACGTGCTGCAGAGGTAGTTGGGCGTCGAACCGTCTCCCTCCTAAAGTTATGGTCTTACACAATACACTGCGAATGAAGATGAATTTTCACATACTCAATTCTTGAACCAGATATGAACACAACATATTAACATCAAAGAATTCAATACATATCCATGAAATCCTTGAGATGACTCAGATCCTGAGGCGCATTTGACTCTCTGAGAGAATCCAGGTAGTAAGCTGTGTTGCGTTCTGGAACAATGACCACCAAGATCCAGTGATCTCTACGGTTTAAGAAAACCTTGAACTTATGAACTATGTCGAAAACCGAAAGACGATCAATGTACGCGTGGTTGTATATTTAACTTACCCTTCATGATACGGCCACATGAAGAATTCTCCTATCTGTAACTCCCACAAGATCATGGCGACATGCGAGATGGAAGCCTCGCGTGTGTCATTTCTACTTAACAAAATGTCGTTTGCTAAATCGGGATCTATGAAATGCGCAAGCACCCTTATCGATCTCTGCGCCGTCAATCCCCTGAGAGGAATACACTATAGTTAGCTTTTTCCATTTACAACCTTGTATGGAGAAGTTGATCAGAGTTTGTGAAGTACTTACAACATCAAGCATTTGACAAGAGTGGCAGCAAGCTTATCGAAGTTGAAGAAGAGATGAAAGTCATTGAATTCCACACTGATGGTACCTGCATCGTGAGAGAAATGATGACGGTCGTAGTGCAATTCCACAATGTTATGATCTTCTCCTTTTGACATTATGTCCATGCAATATTTATGTAACTTGCGACAACTGGAACTGCACTCCTCAAAGTATTCGCCAACAAGAAATGGCTGGCCATGCTTATACTCGCGTGCTTCAAATGGGTCTACTTTCTGACTAGAAAGTAGCTTTTCAACTTCTGCTTCAGACATTTCGTCAGAACCGGGATTACATGGGTCTTCATCGGCCATGCCATGGTTCTGCTTGAAGAGTCTTTGTAGTAGGATGCAATGGTACTCATCCCTCCTCTGTTTCTGTCATGTGTAATAACAAATTGCCAATTTTACCAGGAAGCTAAATATAAATGCAATAGTCTTTGTAGTACAGGATGTACATCGGCGGTTTTTGAATGAAATCAAATTAATAGTGACAGGTATGTACATTTTGCTGTCAAACATTCCAATCTATTAAAAACTACTGTCTTGCACCCTGTTTTTTCACTAAGTCTGAGAATCTGTTTATTTCAGATTGTCATGTTGTGTTGATAATAGCCATGTTTTTGTGCATAATTAGACCTTGCTCGTGCTGAATGAAATGAAGTGCATCATGTGTACTACCTTGTTGTAAATTTTCATGCAATGATAACTCATGTAGCTTATAGTTTTCTTGTTGTCAATATGCCTTCAGGTTAAAACTATGACAGTGTCTTAATCAAATCCAGAATCAAATAGCACACGGGAAGTGTCTGAATCACACCTAATATAACAAATGCTTTCTAACAACGAGAGTTAGGCTTACCTTCTTTGCACGTCCCAGAAACTTCCTCCCACTGTACCCAGATTCAAAAGCTCGCAACTTCACGGATGGAAATTGATGTTGACCATGAATAGGCAGGTCTTCAGCTACCCCTCTCCATTCCTTGGTAGTGATTCTCCTAGGGAGCTACAAGAAAAATAAATGCCGCAAATCGGCCTGCCGCTTTAAATTCCCAAATTCCAAAACAAAACCCTAAGCCTAGCCAGAGAGAAGAGAGACGAATACATGGCTGGTGAGAGATTCGTCGTCGTCGGAGATACCGCTTGAGGGGTCACTTGAGGAGACCATGGCGTGTCCGCAGCGGTCGGATGCTAGAGGGAGAGATGTGGGCGGCGGCGCGAGGGGGAGGGTGGGGTTGCAGGGGAAATGTGGGCCCTGGGGGGAGGCAGATATTTCGGCGATCGGCGAATTTTTTCGCTCGTTGCAGGGAAACTTGGCGCGCAAAGATTCATCAGACACGGTGTTTCTGCTTTTATCGTGTGCGATGATATAGAACATACAAAATTTCGCCCTTCCCCACGTATTCCCTGGTAATAGTGCACATCCACGTCATTGCATAATTTAACATCAACTGCTAACTTGGGTATACAAATTAGCGGACACACATAGCTCACAGTTACTAAATCGAGCAAGTTCACTAAATAATCAAGTTGCTTGAACTAGACATAGCTCTTACAAAAGACCGGCTCTCTGAACAAAGGCTATTAGTAATACGCATAATTTTAAAAAAGACGTCGACGAGTCGCCGCCCTATGCCTCGCCGCTGTTCGATGAGATGTCGACGACTTGTCCGGGCGACATTCCGCCGGTGCTGGACTCCGCGTCCCCAGGCTGACTTCGACCGCGGCGACGTGCTCATCCTCAGCATTGTCGTCGTCATCGGCGTCGCCCTCATCTTTGTAGTACTCGTAGTAGTGGCGCCGCCATAGCTCGCGTTGGTACTCCATCGCCGATTCATCGATGGACAGGCGCTTCTCGACCTCCTCCTGAGCCACGCGCAACTCCTCCCAGCACTCGATGCTCTCGGACGGCTCCTACATCTCCAACTCTCGCTCGGAGATCTCGTACGGAAGGGGCTCCATGGCCTCTGTCGCCGCATCGTCGGCATGCATCTCGGCATCCGCAGCAGCCGCCTCTTCGGACGTGTGGTGCATGCTGGATTCCGGCGAAGCCTGGAGTATCTTGGCGCGGGCATTCTCGATGATATAGGCCTGGATGGCCTCGACCCGGGCTAGGGCGGCCTACGCGGCACGGCACGCTGCTCGAGTGCTCTTGGCGTTTGCAGCCGCCGTCACAGCAGTTGCAGCTGCCGTCTTCGCGGCTATAGACGCCCTTTCGGCTGCCGCAGAGGCCCTTTCGATGCATGCGGCCACGCTTAAGGCGGATACGGCTGCGCTCTCGGCCGAGGCGGCCACGTTCTTGGCAAAGGCGGGAGCGCTCAGGGTCGAGGGGGCGGTCATACGCACCCTTATGAAGCGTTCCCACGACGTCATTCTTTGCAGAAAGGGTTTGTTGGGGAATGGGGATCGAGGGTGAACGAAATCCGAGCTAGACGAAGCCGACGAAGCTTCCCTCGTAAGACATAAATAGATCCGTGAATTTTTCATCTCAAACGGTTCCTATATGGAACCGCGTGTACGCAGTTCACTTTTTGTATTGAATTGTAAAACTATTTGGGGTACAGCGGTAACGGATATTGTTTTAATTGTAAGAGAAAGATCCCTACCGTCAAAATCCACTAACGGCATCCTAAAATTAGCAAATATTCGGGGTTCAATTGGCATTTTTATACATTAAGTTAGTTTCTACAAATTTTACGGCCATAATTCAAAACTGTAACACACGAACATGCAACATGAAACAAAAACTGCTCGAAAAATCATATTTATGTACTACTTGCTTCCCTATATATGTCGCTTGCAATAAATTTTAAGAAGTTCCAAACATCTTGGGGTAACGGTTTGGACACACGTGCACGCATTGGGAATCTAGGTTTTAAAATTCAAAAAATGAAAAAAATGCTCCGAAGTACATGATAATAATCTGCATGATTTCCCGACATGGGGACAAGATGTCGTGGTGAAAGTAACGGCTTGTTCGAGATAAGCTCTGACACATGCCTCTCACAAAACGGAGCATCACACGAAGGGTCGTGTGGTTTCGAGAGGGAACATGAGCCTTGTTTGATGACGAACCGCTAGTCGTTGTCTCATTTGGCCTAGCTTTTTTTCATCGTTACAATGCACGAATACGTCCGGCATCCTGAAATTTGGACATTTTCGGGGTTCAATGAGCATTTTCATACATGAAGTTAGTTTCTAGATATCTAATGGCCATAATTCAAAACTAAAACACATGGACATGTGCAAGATGAAGCAAAAACTGCAGGAAAAATCATATTTATGTACTAGTGCTTCCGTTTATATGCCACGTGCAATAAATTTGAAGGAGTTCCAAACATCTTGAGTGACGGTTTGGACACAAACATTGAGAATCTAGGTTTTTAAATTCAAAGAAAATAAAAAAATGCTCTGAAGTACATGAAAATATGCATGATTTCACGCCATGGGGCCAAGATTTCATGGTCAAAGTAACGGTTTGTTCGAGATAAGCTTTGACACATGCCTCTCACAAACCGGAGCATCACACGCAGGCTCGTATAGTTCCGAGAGGGAACATGGGGCATTGTATGATGATGAACTGCCAATCGATACCTCATTCGACCTAGTTTTCTTTTCATCGTTACAATGTATGAATACGACCGACATCCTAAAAATTGAAAATTTTCGGCATTCAATTGGCATTTTTATACATTAAGTTAGTTTCCAGTAATTTAATGGCCATATAGTTCAAAACTGAAACACATGAACAAGCAAGATGAAGCAAAAAATCGCTGGAAAATCATATTTATGTACTACTTGCTTCCGTATATATATATATATATATATATATATATATATATATATATATATATATATGCCACGTGCAATAAATTTGAAGGAGTTCCAAACATCTTGAGTGACGGTTTGGACACAAAAGCATTGGGAATCTAGGTTTTTAAAATCAAAAATGAAAAAAATGCGCCGAAGTACATGAAAATATGCATGATTTCCCGACATGGGGCTAAGATGCCGTGATCAAAGTAACGGCTTGTTCGAGATAAGCTTTGACACATGTCAAGCTGGCAATGGTTAACTGTTACCCGCGTCCGCATGTGTAATTACTATATTAGGGCACGGGTGCCAGCTTGAATGCCCATCGTGAAGTTGGTGGGTCAAATACCTTGCCGAGCGTCCAGGACGGGGATGGGGATGGGATAGCATTATCCGCCTTACCCATGAATTGAAGTACTTACATGTGAGCTCTGAAATTAGTAGACCCCACGTAATTTGTGGCCTCGGTCACCCAAATTTACACACATCCCACCCCTTTGGCCCAAAATTCCCTAAGAAATCCCAAACCTAGCCACAACATATTGTTTATTGCGTTGAAATACTCTTTTTTCTTCTGAAATATGCGAAAGTTTGTTCTTAAATGCATGTGTGGGTTTCCCCATGGTGATAAAGAACCCGGTGGGGGCGTGGATGGAAAACTTTTTATCCCCGCGCACGGGTACGAGGACGGAGATGGGACTCCAATACCTGCCTGAGTAATCCGCAGCTTGAGACACATGCCTCTCACAAACCGGAGTATCACACGAAGTCGCGTGGTGCCGAGAGGGAACATGGGGCCATGTGTGATGACGAACCGCCAATCGCTGTCTCATTCGACCTAGTTTTTTCATCGTTACAATGCATGGATACGACCGACATCCTATTTTTTTTAAAAAAAATGGCGTTCTATTGGCATTTTTATACATTAAGTTAGTTTCTAGAAATTTAATGGCCATAGTTCAAAACTGAAACACATGAACAAGCCAGATGAAGCAAAAACCGCTGGAAAATCATATTTATGTACTACTTGCTTACGTATATATGCCACGTGCAATAAATTTGAAGGAGTTCCAAACATCTTGAGTGACGTTTTGGACACAAAAGCATTGAGAATCTAGGTTTCTAAATTCAAAAAAATGAAATAAAATGCTCTGAAGTACATGAAAATCTGCATGATTTCCCGCCATGGGGCCAAGATGTCGTGGTTACTGCTCTCAGACTTGCTTCCGTAACAAAAATGGCACGCATGCATTACATTTGGATAGAAAATGTAAATATTTGGCAAGACAAACGGGTCCCACGTGATTGGCACTCTGTTTCGCGTTTCGAGTTTTGGAAGCCAATTTTCGCGGGCTAGTAATCACATGCGGTCATGCATTGGGAACTGTCAGTGATGTTAAGTCACACACGGCTATTGACTAGGAAATTGTGTGCAATTGAATTCCGGCGACCGACGCGTCCGTTACAGTCTCCCCCCCGTTTTTCTGCTGGCGTCGATCAAGATTCCAGCCGCCTATAAATGTTGCTCCTCGAGGCGTCATCCCGCCTGCATTCTCTCGTCTCTCTATCCCACCCCTCGCACAAAACTCTGCCATGGCGCGGCCGGTCTGTGCACAAGTAGAGGAGGAGGTGCCACCCCGCGAGGACAGGGCGAAATGCAACGACGAGGAGGACCCCTTCGCGCCCCCAGACGAGGTCACGCCAGACCCCCCAACTGAAGATTGGTTTTGGGGCCAGTACAATCTGGCTTTGTGGAAGGCGTTGCTGCCGGCTGAGAGAGCCAGGCAGGTGTCGTTCAAGAAGGAGCGGGCTCAGGAGCGCGCCAGGGACCTCGCGGCCTGGAATGCCCTTAGTGCCGCATTGAAAAAGAAGGAGTTGTTTGGCGGCAGGCGCGTCGACGAGCGGTGGAGGTGTACGAAGACGGCCGGTACCACGCAATGAAAGCAAGAGGCTCTAGGCGCCTCACCGCTGCGTGGGCGTGTGCCGATAAGCTCGAGCGTGCCACCGCCAAAGAGCTCCAGTGGGCGCCCAGTGAAATGGACTGCATGGTTGCGCGCCTCTGCTAGCAAGAGGCTAATCGGCACATTGAGCGCTGCGAGGCGGAGGAGGCGGCGAACTCCCACCGCGTTGGGAAGCCACCACGTACCAGGGATCTGCTGGTGAGAGGCTGCCGCTTTACTGCTCCCCGCTCAAGGAGGGGTTATTATTAGTTAAGTTTTTATTCATTGTACGTATTAGTTAAGTGCTATCATCACGTATATGTATATGTATCATGTCTGCAATGAGCTATTGAACAATTATTATATATTATTAGTTTCACAATTCTATATGTTTTCGTACTAATTTTCTGTCTCTAGACTCTACCTGTTACACATATTGAAACATAACAATAGAACATAAATCATTCACACATCGAAACATATCAATACTACGATTGTTGTCCATACATTGGGATCGACATCGAAACGATTCAACAAAATAAAACGCGTCCATGACTACCACACTAACCTACGGAAGCTCTTGGCTCTGCCTGAACTCAGTCAGGCGTTCGTCCATGCGATTTACACGCTCGCGGTACAGCTGGAGCGAGATCTCAAGCTCCAAGCTGGCTATTCCGTCGGAGATAACCATCTCGAGGATGCGACGGCTATTTTCTTCTACTGCTCGCCGCTGGACACCTGGGCCAAGGAGTCGTTGGAGCCTACCGACCAGCGCGTCGACATCGAGGGGGCCGCGGAAAAGGCGAATGGCGCGACAGGCGTCCGGTGCAAGTACGGTGCGGCCGAGCTCTGGTGCAAGTACCGAGCAAACGGCCGCTTCCCATTCGTGGCGAGAAATCGGGCTACTCACATGCCATGGACACCCCTGCAACGTCCTCATGTCGAGTGGGACAACAGGCAAGCGGGGATGGAACCGCTCTTGCTCTGCCGCGCGCCGCGCCTCTCGCTCTGTGCCCCTCCATCGGTCTTGCTGTGCTGCGCACCTTGCCCTCTCGGCGTGGACGCGCATGTTTTTCTCTACTGAGCACCACCGATGATCTTCTTGTGTGGCGCGCTGCAGCCTCTCGGCGGTGAGGCGGCTATGTTGTTCGGTGGCGCTGCCGCGCCCCGCGCCCCGCGCCAAGGGTCTGCACAACACAGCGTTGTCCGGCGCGTGCCCGGGCACGCCATCGGCCTCGACAGGGCGTTCCTCCTATACAGGATCGTTTTCTTCATCGCGGAGGTTCATGGCAGAGGCGGTGCTTGGTCGGGTTGGCATGGTAGACGGGCTAGGCTACACTAGGTGTGTATCCGCGCGTGTCGCGCGCCGGCTTTTATGCTCATTCGCTTCTGGCGGGAAACCGATGTGGAAGCTTGCGGGGGAACATGCACGGTTGCACGCGGGAACGTGGCCAAAAGGAACGCCTGTGCGGTGCCGAAGCGTGCAGTACTAGAATCCTCGAGCGAAAGCGCGGTGACAAGACGTGAGAGAGGAAGAAGGGGCGATGCGCTGGCAGACGGGTAATAATAATAAAACGTCTGCGATATTAATACGGGCAAACGACACTTCCCTACGTAGCGTTGGTAATGATTTTATCAATCGCTGACAATTAAAATACACTAACCGTCTGCCAACAACACACACGCCTTCTTATGCTAACCTGTTTGTGTTGTGCTGGATCAGCGCAAACAGTTTATCCGAGTGATCTGTATGCCATACTTCGCACACGTATGTACTTTTGATAAGCGTTTCTATTATATTCGATAATCACAAATAGTTCATAAGAACAAACTGTCTGTCATAGATCGCACATCTAACTATTTTCTGAATCGTATTTGATGGATCCACCATCGCACACAATTTGTGTCATTAGCGACGGAGCTTGAACTATATCGTTTGCGATTCATGCATCGCACACAATTTCGTCGAAGGGTCTCTGATTGTTGTGTCGTCTTTGGACCATCCTGCAGTAGTGCGATGGACGTGAGCTAGCGTCTTGGATGTGAACGTGTCTACCCACTATCACACACGGTCCACACATCCGCATTGTGCCCCATCGATGGGACGACGCGCTTCCCATGGGTGCCACCCATAAGTGAACAAGACGGTTTGATACGCTACATGGGCCTTTTCCTCTAGTATCTGATGCCCGGCCCCTAATTAAGCACAACAACACATTCAACCTACTAGCCATAGCCTTACATCACCACGCAGGAGACTTGAGTTTGATCCCAAACCAGCCACTTTTTCTTTTTCATTTTTTTGTCTATTCAAATGCCTTTGAAAATATTCTTATCTTTCAAACCTTAACTCTAAATCTTTTTCTTTTCCACTTCCATTTTTTGTAAACTCAAATGCCTTTTAAAATATCCAAATCTTCCAAGCCCTAACTCTAAATCTGACATGTTATATATGTAAATCACTCAAAAAAATGTGTATATTTCAAACATGTTGTGATCTTGCATGTTAGGCCAACTCCAACGCACGACCCCAAACGGACGTCCGCTTTGTCCGGATTTCGTCTGTTTGGGGGTTGGAATGGGGCCGTATCCGCCCGGATATGCGTTTGCGTCGGCCTGGTGCCCAACGCACGGCCGCATCTTCGGCCGCATCTCGTCCCCGTGCTCGCAAACGTTGAGAACCAAGGTTTTTGGACGCAGCCGCAATTCACACTATTTCACGCCGGCCGGCAACACAACCGGCGGCCTATAGAATACTCACCCTATAGTCTCACGCCGGAAACAGAGCCAGTGGCCGGCACAGGAGCCAGCCTTCAAAAAGGACATGTTTGACGCGGGCAACAAATCTAGCGTCCGACACAGGAGCCAACCCTCAAAATGAACAAGTTTTTGACGCCGGCAACAAAGCTAGCGGCCGGCACTCCAGCCAGCCTTCAAAATGAACGAACATTGTCCACGACCCGAGGTCTCACCTAGTTCAGGCCATCGCGGGCGAACATCTCCTTCTGTCGATTAGCCAACCAAGCCTTCCTCTCCGGTGACATGTTGTTCTTGTCCACGCTCATGAATGCAAGTGCCACCTCTTTAGCTTTGGTGTCCTCCATGGTGGCCTCGATCTCGAGCTTCTTGAGTTGAGCGGCCTCCTCGATGTCAAGCTTCCTCCTCTTCGTTGCCTCCTTCATGTCAAGCTTCCTCCTCTATGCGGCCTCCTCCATGGCAAGCTTCTTCGTTTGGAGCTCTATATATATTTTCATTTGCTCCTCCTCTTGTCCCTCACTTCCTTTTGGCTCATCATGTTCTCCAAAGTCCCTTGCAAGGCAATGGAATACGCATCACGCCTCTCGTCAGCCTTCGAGTTTGTCTTGCCCCTCGGCCTCTTGAGCAAGTCTCCCTCATCAGCCACGGCCTACTTCCGTCCTTTCTTCTTACGAGCGGCATATTGGTCTTTGAACTTGGCACAATCTTTGATGATCACCCAACAATGCGTGAGAGTGAATGGCTTGTTCTTGTGCCGGGCCTTGAAGGCTTCCAAAGATTGAAATGCCTACACAATCATAGATGATGATGCTAATGTAATAGCGAAGGAAACAATATGTATGAAAATAAAAAGCATGCCAACATGAATGGACACAAAATGAAAAGGCAAGAGGTTCATACCAAGTCACTAACGCCTAGGCCACTCACGGGATGGGCTTCGACGCTCTCAAGTGCGGCACAATACTTGTTGCACTCTTTTTGAATGAACCCCCATCTCTTTTCGATTGAGTTGAGGTTGCGAGTACTCGCAAATTGGTAAGGGGCAAACTTCCTTCACTCATGGAAGGTTTTGTGAACCCTTGTCCAAAAGATGGATCCTTTTTGCTCGACACCTCTTATCGGATCTTCCCCTATCTCAATCCAACTCTCGCAAATCAATATGCCTCATCTTGGGTGTGTGATCCCGTGTGAATGCTTTTGCTCCTCTTTTGTGCCTCGGCCCTCTGGGTGAGCTCATCGATAAACACTAATGGCTCTTGCGAAATGTCGAGCTCATCCTCCTCATCTTCACAATACAAGTCATCATCTTCATGCCATGAGTTGCCATGGTCGTCCTCCTCTTCATCATGGCCGGAGAAATCAGTGTCCTCATAGTGGTCGCGGCCGTCCTGGCTCTGGGTCTCATCATGATCGAAGCCTGGCCTTGGCCGTAGTGTTGGAAGGCCTCACCAGGGCCCTCGAAGATGACGCTCTCCATGAACGCCGAGCAATCAGGGTCGTCGGATGTGCCATTCCATCGAACAACTTGCGGGCGCCGGCGAAGCTTACCGTCGAAAACGACCGGGGCTGCTTCCTTTGCATCCCGTCGGACGTGTGGCCAGCGCCACTGTACCCCGGCATCACGTTGAGGTTGATGACACCCACGGGCATGGCCGGAGCGACCACGCTGCACTCTGACAACGTGGAGAACCATCTCTACCCATGGCCGTAAGGCGGCGGAGCGGGTGTGGTGGACGAGCTCGGCGACCTGCACTGAGGAGGACGAGCGACCGACGATCCCATGCTCGCCGCGGCCATGGCAGCGACCGAGAGGATGGCCAACGGTGGTCGTGCCAACCCTAGCATGAGGAGGGCGTGCGCCTTGGAGACGATGGATTCCTTCCCGTCGATGTCAGCAAGATGCTGCGCTTGACGCCACGCGGCGACCTCGGCGGCGTAGGTCACCGCCGCCTTTGTCCACCGGCCCCTCCTCTTCACCACTTCGGCGTTGAGTCTGGCGATCTCCGACGGCGCGCACTCGGACCGAGGCTTCCTGGGACCCTTGGGACCCTTCTTCTTTGCCGCAGGGCACGCGGCCGCGGCCGCATCGCCGGGGTTTGTCGGGTTGCCGTCCATGGAGGAGGGAGAGGAGGGGGCGCGCGGGAGAGTTTGAGCGAAATGGAGGGAAAGTGGGAGGGGTGTGTCCCCAACGGGCGGGCCAGGGGAGGCCAAGGGCGGGCATCCCGCCCGTCCGCACGCTATCCGTTTCGCCGCAAACGCGGCTCAAACTGGGGCCGGAAATGGGTCGAAAGCGGACAGAAAACAGACATTTGTCTGTTTGTTCCCGCGCGTTGGGCTGCGCTTTGTGTCCGTTTACCCCTAAACGGACGCGGACGGACGATTTGGAGGGCGTGCGTTGGAGTTGCCCTTACTCATTTCTAGAACTTCCTGAATACACTTCAAAAATCATCCAATCATTATGTTTTTATGCAGCACACTCATCATGTTGTTTGTCATGTGGAGATTTCAATGAATTTGCTGATATCCTTGAGTGTTTATAAGAGGGTGATTTTTTTCCACCCGTTGAAGGCACGGGCATGTTTGCTAGTAAAAGACAAAAATCCGAGTGACCTGTATGATGCCTATCAGTCTTTACACACGATTCAGATAACTAACATGTTTACCGGGTATCACACACATATTGTTACGCCGAACAGTTTCTGTTATTTTGGCTCATCGCACATAGTTCATCCGAATGACTTGTATGCTGTCTATCACACACATCTTGATTTGTGTAACCTATTTGTGTTATTTTATCTCATCACAAACAGTTCATCCGAGTGACTTGTATGTTGTTTATCGCACACATAATCATCCGAGGAATCGTTTGTGTTCTGCTGGAACATCACAAACAGTTTATCCGAATGAACTGTATGCCGTACATCGCACACATTTGTATTTGGTTAACCATTTGTGTTATTTTGGCTAATCGCAAATAGTTCATGAGTACCAATTGTTTGTCATGTATCGCACACGCAACTTTTTTCTGAATCGTATTTGATGGATCCACAATCGCACACAGTTCGCATTATTGACGACGGAGCTAGAACTATACCGTTTGTGATTCATGCTTCGCACACAGTTTGGTCAAAGGGTCTCAGATTGATGTGTCGTCTTAGCACCTTCCTGCAGTAGTGAGGGCGCTTCCCAAAACTATCATCTAGGGTGTCAACTCCAACAACAGCGGTGATGTCCATATCATGAACACAACAAACTCGTGGCAGCGAGTAGTCGATGCTATGATCAAGTATGCATCCTCTTGGAATGTCGATGTGGTCCATGCAAATTACCTGCAAAAATAAAATACACATAAGCCACTGTAAAATTTTGTTGTCCCGGAAAAGAATAGGGGATTATTACGGGAATGAAGGGCTATACCGGAAGCATTGGTAGACAACCGCCAATCGAGAATTTAAGTTTGCCACCATTCCTCTTATCCTGATATTTTTTTAACTTCCCTCATCACATCAGACAGAATATACTCGTCCCACTCGAACTCATGGACAACACTCATGTCTCGTAAGGTGTGGAGATATTCTAGAGACACCATGTTTCTTGTCCCAGGAGCTAGGACCAATGATAAGCAAAGTGAAACCCATGACCTATCAATGGTCTCCTCGTCGTCATCATCCGCTTTTGACAAAAACAACTACTGTGGTGGCTATTGGAGCCTTTTCACCATCCAAATAAACGTTGCGGAAATCTGGTTTGCCCCTCTTGCTGAATTCTAGCGGTCTGCTACCGGATGGGACATTGAATATCTTCTTAACCATATCTCTTGTGAAGTGGATCTTCTTGTGATCATTTATCCCGCGGGGCACAAAAAACATATAAATCAGTAGATGTTGTGAGGATAAAAGGAAAAAAGGGGTTTATGCAACACATAGAAAAGAAAAAAAAACATAAAACATACTTGAGGAGACGCTTCTTGGTGTCAATCCTCATAACTATGAAATCTAGAAGCCCTTCTGGAGGAGGGACCAAAGGAGAGATGTGAAGCAAATCCCTGAAAGTGGACTTGCTTATTACATCCCTCTTCTTCTCTTTGATGGCATTGGCTATCTTGCGTAGCCGCCTTGCCGACCATCGAGTTTAGTAGATGGGCATGCTGCGAAAACAAACAAAAATGAAAAAAGATGCTATAAGCATGCATATCTAGTGGTTTAAAAAAGAATGAAAAGAATTGAAACTATTGCAGAGACATGCAAGATTCAGAAACATTAGCTAATTCAAGCAGGCATGACTGGGTTTCAGAGAAAACATTGCCTAATTGCGATGTCCTTATAAGCTACAGGAAATGCAATACCAAAAATTCAGAAAACATGAAGCTGGTTCAAGCAAAAAATCCACCTAATTTTAGAAACATAAGCTTTTTAGAAGCATAAGCTACTAGAAAATGCAGTACAAGAATCCATGTAGCTCATAAAAATTCAGTAGCATAAACTGAAAAGGTAGTATGTGCTACAAAGCAATAAAAAGCTATGAGATACAAAATGTACTATGAGCTATAGCCTATAGAAGCTATGAGCTACAGAAATTTAGAGGTAAAACAAATTCTGCAACACATGCATGACTATATGATTTTCAAGGATTCAGTGCAAAATTTCAGCTCCAAATAATTCCTGCAGTGCATAGCTCCAGTTATTCTAGCAGAAATGTGTATCAAATCCTAAAGGTGGATCACATCGAATCAAACAAAAATCATAGCACATCAACTACAGTTCCTGCAGCATCAAAACCAGTGCAACACATCAACAACACAAACCTCTGCTCCCCATGTGCAAAATTCAGAAAACTTCTGCAAAACAATCTGCCGCTCACCCTTCTCTCTGCAACACAACTTCCTACTACACCGGCGATCAGGTCGACGACCCCTATCCGCGACATCTCCTCCTACTACAACGGCGACCCTCTCCAGTACAACGCCGCGGAACCATCACCACACGGGGGACGCTACCGCAAAAATAAGCGTCGTGTAGCCGCTGGCGTAGCCACCGGAAAGCACAGAGGAAAAATCTCAGGGAAGCAACACCATCACCACATCAGTCAGAAATGGTGAAAAGGGGATCTCAGATCCCTGCCACGACCGCCTTTGTACCCATTCGCACTTCCCTGCTGCCGCGGGCGACCTTGACCTAGGGCAAAGGTGACAGACCTGTTCGCAGAGTTGTTCCTCCCTTGGTGTCACTAGGTGCAGATTTGGTGCTCCAACATTGCTTGTTGATGAACTGTACTGTATATGCAATTGCTGGAATATCTTAGAAATTCCGTGTATTTGATGGCCTGATGTTTTTAGGGCTTCATTAGTTTTTAGGGTTGTTCTTTAAGATCCGCCCCACAATTTAGGGTTGTTTGTTAAGGGCTGAATGTTTGTGCTACTGCAATCATATAACCTGATCAATTGACTGAAGGAAAGGGTCTAGTTATCTTAAATTTCATTACAAACATAAACATACCAGCAGCTTGGACAAGCATGTTTCGCTCGTAAGCTGTAGTTTAATCTATGTTTGTTTGTGCATTAGTACAGTATTTTATTAGGATTTGCCTCCAAAAAGCTAGGGTTCATCTGCCTCCCGCCGGCGCCATCGTCGGTCCACCCCGTCTCCGACGGCCTTAGGGCCATGGGGGCAGAGTGGATCCCGGTCCTTGCCGGTGGGAGGGCTCCGTTTTTGGATCTTTTTTCAAGTTTTGTTAGGGTTTGTGTTCTGTTCAGGAAGGCAAGATGGCGGCGGCTCCCTGAAGATGGAATAAAGGTCTCGCCGTCTAGCCCTCGTTCCGTTGATGCATCTAGCATCGGCGATGGGCGTGTGGAGGTGTGTCTCCGGCGGATCTGTCTTTGGTGGATTTGTTCGGATCTGTTCGTCGTTCGTCTATGTTCTTGTGTCTTTAGGTTGGATCCTTCTGATCTACACTCTTCATCGGCGGCGGTTGTTGTTCTGGTACGTTGGTTCTGTGGGGCCTTAGCACGACGACTTCCCGACTGTCTATTACAACAAGGTTTGTCTGACTCCGGCGAGGGAGGGGTGATGACAGTGGCATGCCTTCGGCTTGCTTCAGTGCTTGTAGTCGTCGCTAGGTGGTCTACGGATCTGGATGTAATTTCTATTATTTCTAGTGTTCGTTCTACTACCATTATTGAAGATAAATAGATCGAAAGTTTTTCCCGCAAAAAAAAAGTACAGCATTTTATTAGCAGCATCCCACACCATATCTGTAGTTTTTGGGAGTGCCTATCTGGGCACTATATATTTGCTGTGATCGAGCTGATCGTCCTCTTCAATAACTTCTCTTATAGGTCTAGCCTACCGAGGTGAAGACTTGGGACGAGATAATGGTGAGTTCATTTCACCTCCTGTTAAGCAGCTAAGCAATCTTGAATTTGCAATTTGTTTTCGGCAAGTGGTCTCATAGTGTGTTTCTAAACGGTGCCATTTCACAGGCAAGCCTCGCTGATTCCTTCTTGGCCGATCTTGACGAACTTTCAGACAATGAAGCCTATCCCGTGAGTTGATTTCTGTGTCTACTGCGTAACCATGTTTTAGAAGGATATATTTATTGGCAATTCCTTAATCTATTGTCAAATTTTCAGGAAGAAGACAATGGTGAGGCAGTGGGTGTGGATGAGGATGGTGACGATGATATGTCTGACCTTGAGTCTCTTAATTATGATGATCTTGACAGCGTCTCAAAACTACAGAAGACAGAACGTTATATTGACATAATGCAAGTATGTGATCAAACTCATAAATCTCTGCTAACCTTATACCTTCTTCTCTTGCATAGATCTATGTTTATCTGGTAAAAAGCAAAACCTTATTTGTGTGGTTAGGGTAATCAGTCAGTTATAAGATGCTGCACAATGTTTTCCACCAAAACAGTGTTTGCTAGTTCGAAAGAAATCTTAAAGGCACATATTATATGGATTTTGGAGAAACACTCGGTTGATTGTTCTTTTCATGTCTGATTCCCAAATACTCCCTCCGTTCCTAAATATTTGTCTTTTTAGAGATTCAACTATGGACTACATATGAAGCAAAATGAATGAATCTACACTCTAAATTATGCCTATATACATCCGTATGTAGTCTATAGTGAAATCTCTAAAAAGACAAATATTTAGGAACGGAGGGAGTAGTACTTTAAATGTTTTTAGGGTGCAAATGGAGATATTTTAGTATGTTTTGTGCGCAATAAGAACAAATAGACCAACCAGGGATTAGTTCCTTGAGATATATTATGATGTTCAGTGCAGAGGCTAGGCCTCAAATGCAGGTCTGCAGCGACACATCATGCACACTTGTGCTGCTATCGAACTGATCAACGCTCAGTTCTCGCTCATTGTTGCAAATGATTTGTGCGGAAAATATGTTTCCATTCAATTTGAGTTTATAGGGCTGCGATTTGAGTCCATAGGGCATGCAGCGTTGTTCATCTTTAGTCTAGCCTTAGTCTAAAAAAATCTTTGACTCACCCCATGCGTGACAATAGATTAATATACAGGTCCATTTTCTGCGCACAGAAAGTTGAAGGAGCACTTGAGAATAGCACAGATTTGTCTAATCAAGGGTTCATCCTGGAGAAGGATCCAGAGTACCAGCTCATTGTAGATTGCAATGCTTTACAGTAGATATTGAGAATGAACTCATTATAATCCATAATTTCATACGTGACAAGTATAGGCTGAAGTTTCCTGAGCTGGAATCCCTTGTTCACCATCCGATTGATTATGCCCACGTTGTTAAGAAGATCGCCAATGAGATGGATTCAACACTAGTAGAGGAAGGGCTTTTACCTTCTGCAGTTATAATGGTTGTCTCTATGACCGCGTCGACAACTAGTGGGAAGCCTCTTTCTGAGGAGAATTTGGTCCATTGAAGCATGTGACAGAGCCCTTAATCTTGATGCTGCAAAGAACAAGGTGCTTGATTTTGTCGAGGGTAAAATGGGGTATATTGCACCAAACCTTTCTGGCATTGTTGGCAGTGCTGTTGCTGCTAAACTGATGGGGATTCTGCTGGTGGTTTGGGAGCGCTTGCCAAAATGCCTGTTTGCAATGTTCAGTTACTTGGGGCAAAGAAGAAAGACCTTGCTGGATTTTCTACTGCCACATCTCAGTTTCGTGTTGGCTATCTTGAACAAACCGAAGTATTTAAGAGCACCCCTCCAGCCCTGAGGACACGTGCTTGCAGGCTTATAGCTGCAAAGTCAACTCTAGCAGCAAGAATTGATTCAATAAGAGGTGATCCAACTGGAAAAGCTGGTCGGAACTTGTTAGAAGAAATTTGTAAGAAGATCGAGAAGTGGCAAGAACTACTTCCTGCAAAGCTTCCAAAACCACTTCCTGTTCCAGACTCCGAGCCTAAAAAGAAGAGAGGGGGTCGCCGCCTTCGAAAAATGAAAGAAAGGTAAGCTTTTCTCAACTTCCTTTTTTTGCAAAGAAAACATATTGAACAGCCTTATGCTTATTTTTTCTTGAACTACTTATTTGCATTCTGTGCTGAAACTTGATTCATCACATATACAGCATGGTATCTTGTCATGACTTCGGGAACTTGGTTCTGCAGATATGTTGTTATGACCGGTGTGCACTACAGCCGGAGGAGGCCCAATGGCGCGTCTAGTTAGGGGCCTGGCCCAACTTATCTTTTATTTTTAGCACATATAGGATTATATAAACACTTGTAAAGATTCGTTTTAGAATCAAGCAATAAGACATATCTATTGCCCGGCTCCCTCAGGAGTCGGAACCCTAAAACCCTAGCCGCCGCCGCGTCTCCCTCTCCTTCTCCTTCGCGCGACCACGGCGCCCCAGCGCCGCCACTCGCGCCCATCGCCCCGGCAACCTCACTTCCACCCCTACAACCTGCGGGCTAGACCCGGTAGGAACCCAGCTCCTACCAATCTGGTATCAGCAGTCTCGGGATCGATCATGTCCGCCCCGCTGCCCACCGCCTCCCTTCCACCGCCGATCACCACCTCACAGCCGATGACCATCGCGGCCGGCGCGCCGTCCCTGTCCGGGCCGGCCTCCTCCGCCGCCTGGACACCACCCGCGCCCGTCCCCGCCGTCTTCACCCCGGAGGAGATGTCGGCGGCGCTTCGGGACCTCACTCAGGCGGTCCAGGGCATCCGCCTCTTCCTCGCGGGGCCATATGCACCGCAGCCGCCAGCCCCTGTCGCCAACATCATGGGGCCGCCGCAGCTCCCGTGGCAGCCGCCGCCCCCGGCGACCTCCATCGCCCCTACCATGCCGCTGCCGCCGCAGCAGCAGCCGTCGCCGCCACCGGCGACCTCGGGGCCGGGGCTTCCAACGACGGCGCCCGGGGTGCCCATCCACCAAGTTCGGTTTCCCCCGTTGCCGTCCCCGCTGCCGGCCTGGCTCTCCGAGCCCCTCGAGCCGGTCTATACGACGACCTCGGGCCAACCGTACGTGCCACCGCCGCCCACGTCGCACCCGACCCTGCAGTACGGGGGGGGGGGGGGGGGAGGCCCCCTGATGCCCGCCTACTCTGCCCCGCCATCCTCACTGCTCCACGCTGACGAGGCGTACTCGCCCCTCGTCCACGCCCAGCCGCCGCCAAGGTTCTCCAAGCTGGAGTTCGCCACCTATGACGGCACCGTGGACCCCCTGAATTGGCTCAACCAGTGCAATCAATTTTTCAGGGGGCAGCGCACGCTCGCGTCCGACCGCACCTGGATCGCCTCATATCACCTTCGGGGGGCGGCTCAGACGTGGTACTACGCCCTCGAACAGGACGAGGGCGGCATGCCCCCATGGGAACGCTTCCGCGAGCTCTGCCTCTTGCGTTTCGGACCGCCGATACGCGGGAGTCGGCTAGCGGAGCTTGGGCGCCTTCCTTTTCTCTCCACGGTGTAAGACTTCGCCGACCGCTTCCAGGCCCTGGCTTGCCACGCTCCCGGTGTCACGGCTCGCCAACGGGCCGAGCTCTTCGTTGGCGGTCTGCCGGACCACATCCGCGTGGACGTGGAGATGCGCGGGCCACAGGCCCTCCAGACGGCCATGTACTATGCCAGCGCCTTTGAGCGCCGCGCGGTGGCCATGCAGCAGGCGTCACCGCCCCGGGCCGCCCGGCAGCCCCCTCGGCCGACACCACCAGCGCCGGCCCGTCCTGCCCAGGCTTCCGCGGCGCCCAACGCCCCGGCCGCAACGCGCCCCTTCCGCCGGCTCACCCCGGCCGAGCAGCTCGAGCGCTGCCGACAGGGGCTGTGCTACAACTGCGACGAGCCCTATGTTCCGGGCCATGTTTGTCCACGCCTCTTCTACTTGGAGGCTGCGGACTATATCGAGGAGGACGCCGCCGCCGGTGGGCTCGGTGAACCGGCCGCCCCACTTGACGCCGAGGTTCCCCCGGGGCCCGCCCCGGCGAACGCCCTCGTGGTCTCTCTTCATGCGCTCGCGGGCATACGGACGGAGAAAACTATGCTGCTGCCGGTGATGCTCAACGGGGAGCGGTTCCTCGCCCTGCTGGACACGGGCTCCACCCACAACTTCTTGCCCGGGGCTATCATGCGCCGCCTGGCGCTGCAACCGACTGGCGGGGAGCAGCTACGCGTTACCATGGCCCACGGTGACCGTTGACACTGCCAGGGCATTGCTCGGCACGTCCCCATTATCATCGGTGACGAGCACTTCACCATCACCTGCGTCGGCATCGACTTGGGCTGCTTCGACTTCATCCTCGGCGTCGATTTCTTGCGGACACTGGGCCCCATCCTCTGGGATTTCGACGCCATGATGATGATCTTCTGGCACCTGGGTCGCCGAGTTCGGTGGAGGGCGTGGGTGGCGCCGCCCCGGCGGTGCCTTGGCCCCAGCTGACGGCGGCCGCCGTCGACGCCGAGCACCCCCTGTTGACTAGCCTGTTACAGCAGCACAGCGACCTCTTTGACGAGCCACAGGGCCTTCCGCCAGTCCGGCCCTACGACCACCGCATCCACCTGCTGTCGGACACCGCCCCCGTCGCCGTGCGGCCGTATCGCTACCCCCAGCTGCAGAAGGACGAGTTGGAGAGGCAGTGTGCGGTCATGCTCGCCCAGGGCATCATCCGGATCTCCACATCCCCGTTTTCCGCGTCGGTGCTCCTCGTTCGCAAGGCCGACGGCTCGTGGCGTTTCTGCATCGACTATCGCGCTCTCAACGCCAAGACGTCCAAGGACAAATTTCCTATACCCGTCGTTGAGGAACTCTTGGACGAGCTGCACGGGGCCCGCTTCTTCACTAAGCTCGACCTCCGTTCGGGCTACCACCAGGTGCGGATGCACCCGGACGATATCGTGAAGACAACCTTTCGCACTCATCACGGCCATTTCGAGTTTTTGGTGATGCCCTTCGGCCTCTCCAATGCCCCGGCGACATTCCAGGCCTTGATGAACGACGTCCTCCGCCCCTATTTGCGACGGTTTGTGCTCGTTTTCTTTGATGACATTCTGATCTACAGCTCATCGTGGGCGGAGCACCTGCAGCACGTGGCCATCGTCTTCAACGAGCTTCGCGCGCACCATCTGCACCTCAAGCGCTCGAAGTGCTCGTTCGCCACGCCCTCCGTCGCCTATCTCGGCCACGTCATCTCGGCGGAGGGTGTCGCCATGGACGCCGACAAGGTCGCGGCGGTCGCGGCTTGGCCAACGCCGCAATCGCCGCGGGCTCTCCGCGGCTTCCTGGGCCTAGCGGGCTATTACCGTTCATCCGGGAGTTCGGCCTCATCGCGGCACCGCTCACGCGCTTGTTGCGCCGCGACGCCTTCTCCTGGGACACTGAGGCGACCGAGGCTTTCCAGACCCTCAAGCAGGCTCTCTCTACGGGGCCGGTCCTCCAGATGCCTGACTTCGACAAGCTGTTCATGGTGGACTGCGACGCCTCGGGCGTGGGGTTTGGCGCCGTCCTTCATCAGGGCGACGGGCCGCTTGCGTTCTTCAGCCGGCCCTTCGCCGTGCGCCATCACAAGCTCGCGGCCTACGAGAGGGAGCTCATCGGCTTGGTGCAGGCTGTGCGCCACTGGCGGCCGTATCTGTGGGGGCGGCCATTTCGTATTTGCACGGATCATTACAGCCTCAAGTTTCTGTTGGACCAGCGCCTCTCCACCGTGCCGCAGCATCAGTGGATCAACAAGCTCTTCGGATTCGACTTCACCGTCGAGTACCGGCCAGGCCGCCTCAACACCGTGGCGGACGCGCTGTCCCGCCGCGATGCCAACCTCGACACGGGCGCCATCGACACCGAGGGGGCGGTCCTCTGCACCCGCTCGGGACCCTCTTTTGCTTTCATCGACGACATCCGCCGTGCCACCACGAGCGCCACGGATGCGCAGCACCTCCGCCAGCGCCTCGAGGTCGGCGAGTTGGAGGAGCCGTGGCGCCTGGACGATGGCCTGCTCCTGCATGGGCGGCGTCTCTTCGTGCCGGATCACGGGGACCTCCGCCACCAGGCCATGCTGCTGGCCCATGCGGCCGGCCATGAGGGCATCCAGAAGACCCTGCACCGCCTCCGAGCTGATTTCTACATCCCCGGTGACTGTGCGCTCGTCCGGGACTGGGTGCGGTCTTGCGTGACGTGCCAGCGCAACAAGACGGAGACACTGCAGCCGGCAGGACTGCTACAGCCCCTTGAGGTTCCCTCCCAGGTCTGGGCCGACATCTCCATGGACTTCATTGAGGGCATTCCCAAGGTGGGCGGCAAGTCCGTCATCCTTACGGTGGTCGACCGCTTCTCCAAGTATGCACACTTCATCGCGCTCGGCCATCCCTACACCGCCACCTCCGTCGCACGTGCCTTCTTCGACGGCATCGTTCGCCTCCACGGGTTCCCCTCCTTGATCGTCAGCGACCGTGACCCGGTGTTCACTGGCCACGTCTAGCGCGATCTTTTTCGGCTGGCAGGCGTGGAACTGCGCTTGAGTACGGCATTCCACCCTCAGACGGCCGGCCAATCCGAGGTGGTAAACAAGGTGATGGCTATGTACTTACGCTGTGTTACAGGTGATCGTCCCCGTGCTTGGGTGGACTGGCTCTCTTGGGCGGAGTACTGCTATAACACCTCCTATCACTCCGCCCTGCGTGCCACCCCCTTTGAGGTGGTCTACGGCCGCCCTCCACCGCCCATCCTGCCGTTTCAACCCGGGACGGCCCGGACGGAGGCGGCAAGCGATCTTCTACGCAGCAGGGATGAGATCCTTGCTGAGGTGCGCCAGCGTCTTCTACAGGCCCAGCAGCTGTCCAAGAAGTACTACGACGCGAACCACCGCGAGATGGAGTTTGCGGTGGGTGACTGGGTGTGGCTGCGCCTCCTTCATCGCACTACGCAGTCACTGGACCCGTGCACCAAGCGCAAGCTGGGCCCTCGCTACGCCGGACCGTTTCCAGTCTTGGAACGCGTCGGCAAGGTCGCCTACCGACTTCAGCTTCCACCTGGCGCCCGCATTCACGACGTATTCCATGTGGGCTTGTTGAAGCCTTTCCGCGGCGAACCGCCGGCAGCCGCGCCGGCGCTCCCTCCGACCTCCGATGGACGTCTTCTTCCAGGTCCGGCGAAGGTGTTGAAGGCCCAGCAGAGCCGCGGTGTGTGGCGCCTGTTGATCCAGTGGCAGGGACTTCCGGAGGAGGACGCCACTTGGGAGCAGCTCGAGGAGTTCCGCCAGCATTTTCCAGACTTCCAGCTGCTCGAGGACGAGCTGTTTGCGCAGGCGGGGAGAGATGTTATGACCAGCGTGCACTACAGCCGGAGGAGGCCCAAGGGCGCGTCTAGTTAGGGGCCTGGCCCAACTTATCTTTTATTTTTAGCACATATAGGGTTATATAAACACTTGTAAAGACTCGTTTTAGAATCAAGCAATAAGACATATCTATTGCCCGGCTCCCTCAGGAGCCGGAACCCTAAAACCCTAGCCGCCGCCGCGTCTCCCTCTCCTCCTTCGCGCGACCACGGCGCCCTAGTGCCGCCGCTCGCGCCCATCGCCCTGGCAACCTCACTTCCACCCCTACAACCTGCGGGCTAGACCCGGTAGGAACCCAGCTCCTACCATATGTGGTAACAGATATGATGAAGCTTGCAAACCGAATGCATTTTGGTATACCAGAGGAGAGCTCATTAAGTCAGTTGGTTTTGACAGTATGGTTGGAATAACATTGTGCTAGTTAGTTTAGCTACACTATTAATATTGACACGATCACATCTTGTTATTACCAGGTGATGGTTTGGGCGAAGGTTATGGTATGCTCGGGCAGGCCGGGAGTGGGAAACTACGTGTCTCAGCTGCGCAGAACAAACTTGCTGCTAAAGTGGCAAAAAAGTATGCCTTCTTTATTCTTCCACAGTATCTTATTTTCTTCCTCTCTGTTCCTTGCCATTTGGCGTCAAAGCATAAAACACATGACTACTAATTAGCTCGGCAATAAAGGTCTTATGCGCTTTTACTCCAAAAAACACAGCATAACTTGCAGTGTAATGTTTTCTGTCTGACTGTTTCTAAATTCAACAGAAGTTGGTTCAAACTATTAGAGGAAAATGTGCAAAACATTGGAACTTAGATGATCCTCAATTTAAGCTATCAAGTAATACATCAACAAGAACTAGTTTCCGACAGCTTTCTCTTCACTGTTTTATACCCACCTTGATTCCCGGAGCTTAGTATTTGCAGTGTAGTGCTTTATACTATCCCTATATCTATATTTCCATGCACAAACCTTAGGTCATTTAGGTGTTTGCACACATTTTTTATGTTAGAGATTATTTGCACCCTGTACCAGTTCCAGTAGCCTTGCAGGCAATTGTTATGCTGCTGTAGCTCTCTTGATTATCTTCAAATTGCTGTTTCTATTTCAATTCGTGACCTATTTCTTGATATCACGCACTGCAATCTCTCTTTGATTCCATATTACTTTCTAATATTAGATTCAAGGAGAAGAGTTATGGTAGCAGTGGTGCAACATCTGTACTGACATCTAGTTTGGCCTTTACACCAGTTCAGGTGGGTTTATTTTCCCCTGGTTCACTGTAAGATAGGTAATTGATGTTATGCACTATCTTTAACCAATCCAGCTGTTTAACATGGGATCATGGTTGGTACTCTAGATTGCAATGTAAATTTTTATCTTGTATTTGCTTAGTTGTTGCTTGACTTGCTCATGTTGAGGAGTCAGAGAAGGCAGTGCATCCATTGTTTTTGTCTTCTTGCTGCACTAGAAAGTCCTAGATTTTGCTTATGTGAGTGAAGTCGTCATGACCAATATATTTTGCTATACTGTAAGTTTTACCCATAAATATGCTACCGTACAGCATTGCACATTCTTTTTTTCTTTCTTGTAAACCAGGCGCTGTATGGCCGCTGTTAGTTTGGACCATGCTTTTATACATTTAACACCTTTTGTGTATTTTTTTTTGAAAAGGGGAATATATTAATATCGCGAAAATACCAATTACACCCAGCCTCTGCACCAAAAAGATATCTCAAAGACATCCAGGATACACACAGCCCGAAAAGAAAAGAAAAAAAAAGAAAGGAAAAAAAGGCCTCGCCACAGTGATCAACTCCTTTCAGCAGCAACACACAGACCACCACCAAAGACAACACCCGGAAAACATAACTGGTCTCCAAAAGCGACGCCTTCAAGAAGGAAACAGTGCACAAGCGCCGTCGTCGCCCGATCCAAGATCTTAGGTTTTCACCATGGAGAAAGTTCGAGCTCTCAAAACAATACCTTCAGCAAGGCAATTGCCAGGCACAACCAATGAAGGCCAGACATTAGATTTTCACCCTGAAAGTCACGACTCGGCAACCGAGGGGCACCCCAAAAACGAAATCCTCCGGTGTTGCCGCCCCCACTTATCACTGCTGCTTCTGAAGGCTGACCCCATCGTCTTCAAGGCTCCCTCCGCCTTATTGACCCTCCGATCTCAGCCATCAAGACTTTCTCCACCGTTGTCTATGTCATGGAAATCGAGAGACCGACATGTCCCATGGTGTCAACAAACAAACAGAACTTCGCGTCGCGCCCTCATGGAGCCGCGTAGGCTGATATGGACGCGCACGACCGGATTCTATCCGATCCAGATATCCTTGGGCAAGATCTCCAGCAGTAGTTCCGGAACACGTCGACGACCAGATCTAGGAGGACCGATCATGTAGGTTGTTGCCGTGAATGCGACAGAGCACTAGGACCGCCACCACACCACTGCCTCCATCACGTCGATGCCATCGCTGCCATGGCGGAGGACACCGGTCCACGCTGCCCACAGCCCACGCCGCCGGCTGAAGACGGACGCCAGATCGAGGCGGATCCCCGATCCGTCGCCATCCCCTTGCCTGCACGATCCACCACCTTGAAGCCTGCCGTGCACCGCCGATCCCGAACGACTCCGCCGTGGGGATCCGTTGCCGCACCACCGCGACCCTCGCCGTCGTGGTGTTCTGGCCCGGCCGCGTCGCCCCGTGAAGAAGGCCCTGCGCGAGAAGGCAAAACGCCCCGCCGCCGCCGACGCCGGCCAGCCTTTGCCCGGCCGCGTCCTTAGGCGGCGGCGAGGAAGGAGGGATGGAGAGGAGGCTGCTGGAGGTGGCGGCTGGGGCGCCCTCCCCGTCGCCCACGGGAGCGACGTGGGAGGGTCAGATGCGATCTGCTCTCCACGGGAGCGACCTTTTGTGTATAGAAGGTACTAGAAATATAAGCGCGCCTTGCTGCGCCGTTCTACTTTTCTACGGTTTATTTGTTTGATTGTGAATTCACGAATACATTCCTTGCTGCTCTCTGGAGTTGTTGTTCATTTAATAGGCCTTATGTGTTTTGGCTTCCATAATTTTGGGGTGAGAACACGTTTTATTGCATTGCAGGATATGTCCAGATGCTAAGACACATCATCATTTACTTGGTAGGAATTACTGTTTTTTTTTACAACTATTGTTCTTCACAAAAAATGATAAGTTTGCAACACTGCCAAAAACATATCCAAAGTAGTGTTTGGCGTCACGCATGTCCCGGACCTGCAGGTTAAACCATAGTACTGGATGGACATGATAATATTAATCTGCAAAACTAATTTAAAACTATGATATGCGCAACTGAGGCTTCTGATTGTAGTATTCATCTAGAACAATCATACACCTCTATGATTTGACCAACCAATATTTCATAACTTACCATGGTCACATGCAAATAATACAAAGCACCAACAATAATGGTTTGCAATAATGGTAAAAGGGTAGTGGAGGTGAGAAATACTTGGAAGTTGCAGCACTGCACCAAAATATATGGCCCCTGGTTTTCAACATTGATCATTTAGATGCATAGTAAGAATCAAAATAGAAAGAACATATTTGAAATAAAATCAATGCTTTCCACTGACTAACAACAGGAAAGGGAATGAAGCGGCCTCTAAGAGGAAGAGACGGAAATGGGAGGATCAAGAGATAATACTCCCTCCGTTTCTAAATATAAGTCTTTGTAGAGATTTCACTATTGGACTACATACGGATGTATATAGACATATTTTAGAGTGTAGATTCACTCATTTTGCTCCGTATGTAGTCCCCTATTGGAATGTCTAAAAAGACTTATATTTAGGAACAGAGGAAGTAGAATGTAACATTATTGATGCATTAATAAGGCCTGATCAGCTGTGTACATAAGCGACCCGGTGAAAAACAACAAAACAATCTTCACAAAAAAACCTAGTTATCATCTCGTCTTATTATTTTAGTGTCAATTAAGTCCAGTTAGAGACCGTGCTCCTTAGGCGTGGAACCATATGCTAATTAATACTTCCTCCGTTCTAAAATACATACTTAGTTTTGAAAAGTCAAGCGTATCAATGTTTGACCAAGTTTAATAAAAATCAACATCCACATGTACTTTTATAGTTTATTTATTTATTACTTCGGATATTGATAGTTTATTCTAGAAACTTGGTCAAACATGGACATCTTTGACTTTTGAAAAAACTGATATGCACTGGATTGTGAAACGGAGGCTGCATAAGGCATGCCATGTATATACTGCCTGAGGTTGTTAATCCACAAGCATGGACATGATACTCAAGCAGTGAAGCATGAGGCTTTCAAATTGAAACCTTACACGTTGAGATAAAATCCCGGCATAATCTGCTATTTATTCAGCCCCGAAGCGACCGATACTGAATTTGAATCAGGCTACCAAAGAAAGGATGACAGAGGGAGAGGAAGGAGGTATCGGCAGGGGCGTACCCAGGGGGTGTGCCAGGTGTGCCATGGCACACCCAGATTTTTGAAAAACATTTTTTCACCATGTAAAAACTAACTGATTTTTAAGGCCCATGCAAGCTAATTGAAATAGATCTCAATTTTTGTAAAGTGTGCACACCTTCCATTTTATTTCTAGGTCCGCCACTGGGTATCGGGACCTGTACTGTAAACCTTGTTGGCTGGCGTGTCGATGTAGGCGACCAAGTTCCAAAGACGACAGTCGTCCCTGTCCAGCGTCGTTGCTAGCCGTGGCAGCCTACCTTGCCGCCTGCTCCTCTAGGCCCCGAGTGTCGTCGTCGTTGGACGTTAATTACCACGCAAAAGAAGGGGAAACGATGGAGCGATGGGCGGGCTGTGCGGCGTGGTGGTGGACATGCAAAGCCCGTGCAGCCTTGTGGTGCAGAGGAGGTGGTGTGGGCCGGGCGCCTGTGCAACCCCTGTGGTACGGAGGATGCGGTTTGGACTGGCGGTGCCCGTGCAACCATATGACGCGGAAGAGCAGGTGATGGGTCGGGTGCCGGTGTAACCGTGTGGTGCGGAGGAGGCGGTGATGGCTCGGGCGTACTGCCATGAAAGAAGGGAGAAATATGGAGAGATGGGTGGAGCATGCCGCGTGGTGGTGCTGGACTGACTGCACCCATGCAACCATGTGACGCTGAGGAGGCGGTGATGGGCCAAGTTGGCGGTGATTTGTGCGATGGTACATCCTTCAATCGCGTGGATATAGTTGGTCGCATCATTAATTTCCCTCGTTCCAGATGTACATGAGCGACATGTAACCCTTTTTTCTTTGCAAAAAAGTAGTCCCTCTGGTCTAAAATAAATTTCATGGTTTTAGTTCAGGGAGTAAGTGATACAGTAAGTGATACGTAACCCATCACGTGTTAGACACACGTAATTGGATGGTTGACCCAAACAGTAAACAATACCTACTGGTGGATGGTTAGGAGAACATTCATATCTCCTGCTTATCAGAGTTCAAATCCAGACTTGACATTGGTGCTGGCATTTTGGCGATGTGCGTTCAATGGGAGGAGACGTTTCCGTGGACTACGAAGACGTCTGTGGCAACTTCGTCAATCTAAAAATGATGTGTCGGCTTAATCTTTCAGAGATGTTCATAAAGATAAAGTGTATGTGTGTATGTTTCGTAGGGATGAGTGTATGCTCATGTATGCGTGGGATTTTGATTATAGTACTATGTTAGAAGAAAACAATACCTACTCACCTAGTTCGTGGTTCTTCTAAGAAAAACTAAATGGTTCTCCTAAAATAATAAGAGACGTGGTTACTTGGCCCTCCCAGCCCGGAGCGCTCATAGCGCTTACATTCGAGGGAGCTTAGATATTGTAGAGATAATCAGTAGGCTGTATGCATCTTCGACGCCACTATACGGTTTCAGTTAGTTGTGTTGCCCTATTTTGTTATTGAGAAAAATTCATCATGGTTTTTGAGCAGCCCCCCGCGTCGCTCCCGTGGGCGACCGGGGGAAACCCTCGCACCGCCGCTTCCTCGTTCCCCCTCGGCCTCCCTCACCCCGCCGCCGCCCCGACGCGCCGCCGGGCAAAGCCCGGCCGGCGTGGGTGGCGGCGGGGCCTGCTTCCTCTCCTCGCGGCTCGGGGGCCAGCGCGGGATGGCCTCGCGCGTGGAGGCGCTGGGCTGCCGCAGGGCCTGGCGGCGCGACGGCCGGCGTGCGGGGCGGCGGCGTGCTCCTCTGGTGGTGGTGCGGCGGAGTCCTGATGCGTTGGCTCGGCGCGGCGGCTACGCGTTCCCCTGCTCCGGGTGGCGGCGGGCGGGACGACATCGACCTGGGCGGATGTGTGCGCCGCCGGGTGGCCCGATCTGGCGACCTGGCGGGCGGCGCGGGCGGCGGTTGACGTCTCGGTGGTCGTCCATGGCGTGGTGGCTGCCTGCTTCGGTGGTGGCGCGTTGGCCTCGTCCCGGCCAGATCTGGTGTGGGGGTGGCGGACGGCGCAGGGCCAGGTGCTCGGGGGCGACGGGTGCGTGGTGCTGGCGCGGATCTGGCGGGCAGCGCGCTCTCGACGCGGTGGTGCGGCTCGGGCCTTCTCGGGCGGCATTGGGGCGGGGCTGCTGCCTTGATTGGCAGCGGCCGATCCAGGTCTGCGGCGGTCGTCTGGCGGGCAGAGTGGATCTGGCCGGTGGTGGTGGATGGCGGCCGACGGCACACAGGCAGAGGGCCGACCTAGTCCGCGTTGGTGCTCGCCATCGCGTTTGTGCCATTCTGCTTTGCTGCTCCGTTGTGTCGTTGGTCCGAGTTAGCGCCCGTGTTGCTGCAGTGCCGTTGGTCGGAGCGACGCCGGTGGCCTCGGGTGTGGCGGCGTCTGAGCTCGTCTTGACCAAGGTCGGGGACTAGTGTTGGGGCTTGCTCGACGGTGGCCGTCGGCAGCTACTAGGCCGTGTCCCTCCCGGTCCACAGGGACTGGCTGGGGATGCAGGCGTGGACGCCTCCTACTGTGGAGGCGATCACCAGGCCCGGTGGCTGATGCCGGGCTAGGAGTAGAAGAACTGTCTTCCGCTCTTCCCACCGTGGTCTGCGCGTTGCGATGGTGATGGCTGGCGGTGACTCGGGACATGGATGCCGGGGCGGCGGCCCCGGATGGTGGTCCATATGGTGGCTTTCTGGCAGGCCCCATGATGGCAGTGGTGGCTATGTTTCTCGGTCGCCTGGGCGGCGAGGGGTGTAGTGGAGGGTGGTCCGGGCACACTTGTTGTTGCCCAGATCCAGATCTGGAGGCCGATTCTCGCCATGTCTGGTCTGGGTGCCCTGTCGTGGCACGGGTGAGCTGCCGAGCGAAAGCTCAGTGCTTTGGCACCGGTGACGATGACATCTGTGGGTGTCGTTATCTTCTTGAAGACGTCGTCGTGGTTCTTCTCTCCGTGTCACAGTCTCCGGGTGAAAACCTTTGCCCACCTCGGGCTCGGCAGCGGCGGTGCTCGCGTTCCCCTCTTGAGGGCGTTGTCGTGGAGGCAAGGTGTCCTAGGTCATGTCATGGCGTTGTAATCGGGTAGTCCTGCCGCGTGCGTTTATGCTGGCTTGTTATCTAGGGATCTGCTGTCTCAGAGGACTACCTCACCGCATTGTATCGTTCGGCCATGTATCCTTGGTGTTTTTTGCTTTATATATAAAGCGGGGCGAGAGCCTGTTTCGAGAAAAATTCATCATAGGTCCTCATACTTGTCTTGGTGGTCACTTTAGTCCACGTAGTTGCAAATACCCGAAATACAGTCCTCATACTTGTCCTAGGGGTTCACATACGGTCCATTATACGGTTTGCTGTACGTATTTGCTGATTTGGCACATGTCAACCCGATCCACTTGGCGTTTGACTGGCCACGTCATCTTAACTGCTGGAATACGCAGGAAATCAAAGGGTTATTTGCAAAATAGGCAAAACTAAAATCCCAGCCCCCCACCATGGTCGGACCAGAAGCCCACGCATCCGAGTTGCGCTCCTACGTGCCCATTGAGAGCCTCGCCGCCGAGCTGCACTCCCACCTCGCCGCCCTCTGCGCCGAGCTCGTCGGCCTCATCAACCGCGGCTATGCCGACTTCGTCAGCCTCGGCGCCCGCCTCAAGGGCGTCGACGCCGCCGCCGCCCGCATGCGCGCCCTGCCGATGAACAGCCCCGCGCAGCGCTCGACGAAAGGCCGCTCGGGACGCCGCCGCCTACGCCGCCACGGTCGACCTCCACCTGAGGTCCCGCAACCTCCCGCGCGCGGAGACGCTCTTCCACGCGGCGCCGGCATCCGCCCGCGCCCCTGGACAGAGTCCTGCTCGACGGGTACGTCAAGGCCGACCGCGTCGACCGCGCCCGCAGCCTGTTCTTCGACCGCGCCAGACCCATCGAAATGCCACCGTTCTCGCCATCGAAATGCCGCTCCCTCTGATCACCGATCCCCTTCCTCCTCCACCACCACCAGCGGCACCGGCGAGTGTGCTAAAGGGCACGAGCGCGGAGAGGGAGCGGACAAAGGAGAGCGCGACCTCGGCCGGTAGAAGTAGCGCCAGGAAGACGGTGGCCGGCGAGAGCGCGGGGAGCAAGGGCTGATGTTCTGGCCGATGAAGACGAGGTACGCCACGGTGCCACCGGTCTGGCAGAGGACGATGATGGCCTCTGTGAAGTGCCTGCCGACGGGGCCGAAGCATCGCTCGCTCAGGTCGTCGTAGGTGTAGTTGCCGCCATCGCCATGGCGGCTCTGCTCATCTCCGAGCCCGCCCTCCTCTGTTTCTTGCTCCCGCAGCTTGTCCCTGCAATCCAGCTTCAGACCCAACGGCAGCTAAAGTCAACTGCGAACGTGTGACTAAACTTCATCAGACCAATCGATTGAGCAGATTAAGCTGGATATTTAGTCACAGTATAGATCGATTGAAACTGATTGAATCCTCAGAAATCCAGGTAGTGATACTCAAAGTCAAACATGGGGAGTGGAGGAGTGTGTACTGGCGAGGAGGAGCATGCAGTAGAAGGTAGCAGCGCCGGCACCGGCGAGCCACCCCGCGGTGCGGAAGGCGTAGGGCAGGTCGAGCACGCTGGTGCCGATGATCATTTTAGGTCCTCATATAGCCGGTGCCGAAATAACCCTGACAGCAAACAACACATAATCATCATCATATAGTTCAACAATCCAGATGCTGCAGCTAGTTGCCTGCATATATAAATCCTTGTATCAAACAATCTCCGAGCCTCGTTCATCTGGCCGTCGTTGGCATAAGCAGTGACCATCGCATTCCATGCCGCAATGTCCTTGTCTTTCGGCATTCTGTCGAAGAACTCTCTCACCATCGAAATGCCACCGTTCTGACGTAATGCCATCGAAATCGATTGGTCTGACGAACCGACTGGATAGATAGATGTGTGTGATGTGTTCCTGCCGCAATGATTTTGGTGGCAGTGCTTGTCATTGTAAATTCAATTGTGTTATGTAAGAATTGTAAATTTTCACCATGTAGTTAGTCAAGTGTAATTTTTGCCCCATTGTTATGGACGCAGCTTTCTTGAAGTTCTAAGTTTCAACCGAAATTGATCTGATGATCCCCTAAAATTTTAATCTGATGATCAAGCTGTATCTGTTTGTTCTCTTTATTTTGTTGTATATGTCTCTACAACTTTCTACCGTCACTGTAAGTAATATGAACTGCTGATGCCAAGAGCTTCAAGTACCAGGAGCAGGCAAGTGCAACAATACACATTGCAGATTCTACAGGAGCTTCAAAAGCCTCATGGTATTTGTCATGACTCTGTTTATCTCTTTATTCAACAAGCAAGCAGGCAGCAATACACATTGAAGATTGTATTCTTGGTGTACATCAAATCCATTTATACAATAGATTAGCTTCCCAATCTGCATCAACTATCCTATATTAAATTGAGTAGAATTTTTTTGAAGAAAAATGTACAAAGCATCAACCATCCTAAACTACATGACAGAGGCATGCACAACAACAGATTGAGTTGGAGATCTGCTGATCGTTTTGTTGGTTCTTGTGTCTTCCTTTTGCCTTCTCGTGATCATCTTCAGTGTGGATAGAACAACATGCTTGTAGATCACCGAAAAATTTGTAGATTGCACATGTATCAGAAGATTGGTCACTGGCAAATAGTGCTATTGCACATTCTCACGTGCTAAGATCCAACCAGCAGCTCCGGCTCCATGTGCTAAGATGAAACCAACGGGTCAAATGTCGAGTAGCCATGCCACAACCGGCGGAGCCAAGTCGAGGAGCCGTGGATGAAGCGCATGTGGGTAGCGATGCAGCGAGCAGAGAAGTTGGCGAGCTAGCAGGGCGCCGAGGAACGCGGTCATGGACGGCAAGGGCGGTGGCCGCCACCGCGGTGAGCTTGCCGGAGAAGCGAGCATGGTTCGGACGACAGGGGCGATTCCTCTACTCCAGCTCCATGTGCCAAGATGCAGCCGACAGGTCAAACGTCGAGTAGCCAGACCACACCCGGCGGCGCTAAGCCGAGGAGGGTGACCATGGACGAAGCGCCCGTGGGTAGCAATGCAGCGAGCAGAGGAGTTTACGAGCTGCCGGGGAAAGCGGACGTGGACGGCGTAGGAGCGCCGGGGCGTCAGACCAATCTATCCAGTCGGTTAGTCAGACCAAAATCATTGCGGCAATTTCCTGTTGAATTCGTCCTATTTATTGTCGATTTGGTGGCCCAAAATGAGTCAATTTCTTGCTGCCAAAAGAGCATTGCATTGCTCATGAGAATCACCGGTAGCAATTAAGGTGATAATAACATCAGTGTGGTAAATAATATGAGAGTGGTAGGAATTATTCAGCACGAGCCGATGAACATGTTGCAAATTCTTGACCCCCTTTACTGCAGCCGTCATCATCCGCTGCAGCCGTCGGCGCCGCGGCGAGGTCCATGCTCCACGACTGGATCCTCCCGTCCTTGTGACCCGTCCACACGAGCTTGTTCGCGCTGTCCATCGCGACGCAGAGCGCCGGCGGCGCGGGCACGGACTCCGTGAACGGCACAGTCTCCTCGTCTCCCCGGCGCACCCCCGTGACGCTCCCGGCGAACAGCTCATCGAGGCCCCACACCCGAACCCCAGACTCGGCCCCTGCCCACAGCTGGCGAAGCTGCGGCTCGCACGCAAGCGTCTACAGGAAGGAGCACACCTGCGTCTCCCGCGGCGGGTGGGGCCGCACCTTGAGCCGTTGGGGGGATGGCCGCGTGCACCGGCATGGAGGTGGAGAAAGACGGTGTGGGGCGAGGGACGGAGGAACAGCCGCGCCGTGGTCGGAGTTCCCTTGCCTCCATGGCGCCCGTGGTCGGAGCCGGACGATGAGCGGGGGCGGGCACCGCAGCGGAAGGGGATATCCTACAGCCAGCCGCTGGCGCGGGACGCGGTGTCGCGGGCGGCGTACGCGCGCCACGTCACGCTCAGCTTGCACAGCCTCGACGACGACCCCATCACCCCCGCCTCGGCGCACCGCCACGACCCCGCGCGTAGCGTCTCGTACCCCCACCAGCTCCCTCCCCACCACCACCACAGCCGCGGCGACGAGTCCATGTACTTACACGCTGCTTTCTTCGGCGGCGGCGGCGGCGCGGTGGCGCTGGAGCGGACCGTGGGCGCAGATCACCTAGTCGCCCCCGTCCTCCGCGGCGGGGCGGCGCGGCGCTCAGTAGAGCAGCTGCGGTGGAGGCGCGGCCGGTCGCCGGCCCTACGGGAAGGCGCGGCCGTGGAGTTGGGGATAGAACACGTCGACGTCGACGAAGAACACGTCCCCGGCGCCCCCGCCATTGATGTTCTTGGTCGCAGTGCTGAAGAACGTGGAGACGCCCCCATGGTTCATGCTCTGCTCCGTCTTCGTGAGCCGCCTACGCATCGCCACAAAGGACCCCAGGGGCGGGGCCGCCGGCAGGTGGCCTTGAGGGACTAGTTGGCGCATCGACAGGCGCGGTGCCCCTCCCAACCGCCGCCGCGGGCGCTCTTCTGGGCGGAGGAGCACGTCGGCCTGGCCGCGCACGGCGTCCTCCCAACTAGCGTCGCCTTTGCCCCCACCAACTGCGCGGCTGGAGTGGAGGCCGCCGAACCAGCATCGTCCGACCAGGTGCTGGCAATTTTGCAAAAAAAGACCTCAAATCCCTGGGCATTACAGCTAATCAACCGACGTGTCAAGTCAACGCCAGAGTGTACCACTTGACCAGCGCCAAATCAGCGTGTACGTAGACAAAATCGTATAATGGACCGTATGTGAACCCCTAAGACAAGTATGAGGACCGTATTTCGGGTATTTGCAATTACACGGACTAAAGTGATCACCGCGACAAGTATGAGGACCTACAGTGAATTTTTCTCTTTGTTATTTTTAAACAGGTTAACCACACAAAATCCCTGGCATCACTTCATATTTGATATTTCTTATTATATACCTGCTTTCACTTACAGGGTGCTCTAGCTGTCAAACCCACAGCCACAGGCACACGGGAACCTTCTTGGAAGTGGAACCCAGAGCACCTACTTCTCGGAGACCGGAACATTTTCTCGGATCAGTAGGCCTGGAGGTTAGAATCTGAAAATGAAAGGACCTGATTTGAGATCAGAAGAGAGGATTGTTTCTGGGTCCCAGCGATTTCATCCCATTCTGCTCCTGGAATGCACTTGCACACAACCAGCTTGTAATATTCTTAGCTGTACCGTGTGGTTTGTAATGTACGTACAGTTTCCCCGCAAAAAAAGAATAAAAATATTGTAAATACAGTTCACGCAACATCACAATGTATGAAGTCAGGCAGTACACAACATTACCTATGCTTCGAGCGTGGATAATTTTTCCAGAAAACCCGCTGGAATTACCTTGTCTGACTGTTGCATTCCAAATGTTGGATCGTTCCATACCATTCAACCGAGTTGAGCTCCAGACAAGGTACATAATTGTGATTTACCTTTTTTGAGGAATATTTTTTCTGAAGTGTTCTTCACCATCATGTTGTGACCTACATAGAAGAATGAAGAATGCATGGTGCCGATGTTACAATTATCATGCTGCGGTGTTTGGTAACGGTAGGTTCTATTAAGCATGATCACGAACCAGTAAGTATCTTTCAAGTTCTCTTAGGGTTCTTCTGAGAGAACTTTGAGTACAAGGCAGAGTTTAGTCATTTTTCGTTTTCTTATTATAGGAAAATTTCGAGGCTAATTTTAGGGGAAGGAATCTCCAAGCTACTACATTGGCGACAAACGAGAGCAACTAGTTAGCGAGCGCTCCCTCCGCACGAAACGAAGGAACGTTTCGCGATCGCTAGGCGCGCGACAAGTGTCACGCGCGGAGGGAAACCCGCAGATTCCTGGTTTTTCCTTTCCGGTTTCTGGTTTCGTACATTTTTCAGCTAACCCCTTGGACTATTTTCGTTTCTAGTTTTCCCTTTTCGCGGCAAGGGACGTTGGCTCCCTGTTTCCCTTTTCGTTTTTTCCCATTATATTTTCGGGAAATTGAGATTTCAGGGGAAATTACGGGTTGGGGCTTCCAACACAATCAAATGTCAACTTTCAACTCGGTTGTGGAATCATTGTAAACTTTCAACAACTGTCTGAATCATTGCGAACTTTCAAGTTTCACACCCCTGATGCAAGTAGAGGAGGCACGCCTCATGAATCTTCAAAGCCACGATGCATCAATCATTACAGCCACGGTTCATGAATCTTTAGAGGCACGTTTCATCAATCTTCAGAGCCACGGTTCATGAATCTTCATCATGCAAACGGCGCCTCTGGCGGCGCAACCCTGGCTCGCCTTCGGCTCGGTTAGCATTCATATAAATCTTGAAGGGGGGTCATAGGTCGGAGCGCGTGTTTTGTCGTGCAGCGTGCAAACGGCGCCTCCGGCGGCTCAACCCTGGCTCGCCTTCGGCTCGGTTAGCATTCATATAAATCTTGAAGGGGGGGTCATAGGTCGGAGCGCGTGTTTTGTCGTGCAGCGTGCAAACGGCGCCTCCGGCGGCGCAACCCTGGCTCGCCTTCGGCTCGGTTAGCATTCATATAAATCTTGAAAGGGGGGGGGGGGGGTCATAGGTCGGAGCGCGTGTTTTGTCGTGCAGCGTGCAAACGGCGCCTCCGGCGGCGCAACCCTGGCTCGCCTTCGGCTCGGTTAGCATTCATAAAAATCTTGAAGGGGGGGTAATAGGTCGGAGCGCGTGTTTTGTCGTGCAGCATGTTTTTGTCGTGCAACGTGCAAACGGCGCCTCCGGCGGCGCAACCCTGGCTCGCCTTCGGCTCGGTTAGCATTCATATAAATCTTGAAGGGGGGGTCATAGGTCGGAGCGCGTGTTTTGTCGTGCAGCGTGCAAACGGCGCCTCCGGCGGCGCCACCCTGGCTCGCCTTCGGCTCGGTTAGCACTCATATAAATTTTGAAGGGGGGGGTCATAGGTCGGAGCGCGTGTTTTGTCGTGCAGCGTGCAAATGGCGCCTCCGGCGGCGCAACCCTGGCTCGCCTTCGGCTCGGTTAGCATTCATATAAATCTTGAAGGGGTGGTCATAGGTCGGAGCGCGTGTTTTGTTGTGCAGCGTGCAAACGGCGCCTCCGGCGGCGCCACCCTGGCTCGCCTTCGGCTCGGTTAGCATTCATATAAATCTTGAAGGGGGGGTCATAGGTCGGAGCGCGTGTTTTGTCGTGCAGCGTGTTTTGTCGTGCAGCGTGCAAACGGCTATCTAAATGTCTATTCCGTGACTCTTGTGCCTACTCACCCGTGCTGTACGCATTGGCTATCTAAATGTCTATTCCGTGACTCTTGTGCCTACACCCCCGTGACTCTTGTGCCTACTCACCCGTGCTTTAAAAAGTGGCTATCTAAATGTCTATTCCATGACTCTTGTGCCTACACTCCCTTGACCCTTGTGCCTACATTCCCGTGACTATTGTGCCTACACTCCCGTGACTCTTGTGCCTACACACTCGTGCTTTACACAGTGGCTATCTAAATGTCTATTGGAACTCATGCCTGTGGTGCGACACGCCCGTGATTATAGCGTCACGCCCCCTGATGGTTGAGAATAAAGCAAAAAAGCAAACCAGCTCTTCACCAATCTTGATGCAAGATTCAGGACGGTTCCATCGGTTCCCTCGCTCTCTCTACTACTGCGTTCCTTCTTCCCCCAATCGAAAATCTCAAACACTTCCCCTCGCGCACGCTCTGCTCTTCTCCTTCTCAAGCATGCGGAATTCGAAACCGCCGCTAGCCTCGCCGGTAACCGGCGCCGCGCTTCGCCAACCGCCCTCCACTCCGACACAAGCACTCAAAAGGTGCCCGCCACAAGAACCCCTCCCGCCGGCGGCGACCGTGGACGAAGAACTACGCTCGCAAAACCAGCGGCGGAGTTAACAACAAAGAGCAACGACAGAACGAGCGGATGGATTCGAGGAGTCCCGCACGCGAATTCGAAGGTAAACATTTCTGCATTCCATCCCGTTGCACCAGGTCGCTCGTAGTATCCATTTCCCCGCCTTGGACGAACAGAAACCCTAGCAACCGCACCAAATCTGTTTTCGAATACTTTGTCTCAACTTATCTAACAAGTAGAAATAGCGTAGGAAAATAGTTACCCACGATTGTTTACATACCTACATTTTATGAATTTCAAATTACGTGACCTGATTTTCAAAATCCGTGCTCCATGTGTAGAAAATACGTGCTTCAATCATCAAACAAACCGTGACCTAATTTGCTGTCAAATCCAACTAGGTCCCTTACAGCACGTCGTTTTACATGCAGAAATGGCTGGTGCGAAGGACTTCATAGAAATTGAGCAAGAGAAAATAGGTAATATTGTTGATTCAACAGTCATACATGCACAGTATGCAGTCAATCAAGGCAACTGTTATCGTCCAACTGTGCTTCTAAGTAACAACTCTTTTCTGCTGTACCGTGATTCCAATGACAAAGAGATGCTGCATTCCAATGACAACTCTTTTAGAATGCTTGCATAGTACCTTATTATCACCAAAAGGCAGTATATCTCATGTATAATCCATCAGTATGATTTAGAACTATGTCTTACTGTTTATAGTAAATATTGCGTCACAAACCTTATCTGCCAACTTGTTATTAAGCAGGGCATGTAGACGCTGATATTCAAACAATCATCTCTCAAATTAATACAGAATTTCCAGATAGACACAGCATCTCTCCTGGCCAACCAGGAACAAGGACGGGACCAAGCAAGCACAAAAAGGCACCTGCCGCCGTACCACTGCCACAGAAAACCATGGTAACTTACCGCAGGCAAAAAGCAAAGAGACAGCCAGAAAGAACAGATGGTGCTAATCTTGTGGAAAAGACACATAAGAGAAAGAAAAGCACTGAGCCTTTAGTCATGAGTGATACCTTGAAGCAACAGCCAAAGCCACAAATGGTAATCCCACCAGCTCATCATCAAGCAAAACCATCTGCAAACAAAAAACAAATCAACAGGAAGAACAAAAACAAACGACAGCGAGACGAAGAAGGAGAGGATTCAAAAAACAGAGTTTCAGAGGAGTCCAGTGGTGACAATGATTTCAATCCTGCACACAACAGCGATGCCGGAGAGGACGACAGCGATCATGTAAGAGTTGATTTCTCTACAAGTATTTGTTGCTACTGAAAATAGAATGGTACTTCCTAACAAAACATTTGTTTCTATTTTTTCTGAATCAGGGAAATACAAGCCAAAAGAGGAGACAGAGGAAAAGGACAAGCGGAAAACAATCGCCACCGATGATAGCCAATGAAGGAGATAAAACACAAACTGACGAAAAATGTCAAATCAAGGCTGGAGCTACATTTGTACAGGTCAAGCAAGCATGGGCAATTTTCAAAGAACGTCACCGAAAAGATGTTAAGACAGCTGGCTTTGGCAGCATAGAGGACTGCAAAATAATGGGGTCAATCAACAGGAACCTCGCAACATACATCTACAAAAATATGGACACAAAGAACTTGACGATAAGCTTCGGTGACGGCGATGAAGACAAGGAAATAAGGATTACCAAGGAATCCATCCATAAAGTTTTTGGATACCCAAACGGCAACAAAAAGACAGCACCAAGGCCAATGAATTGCAACAAATCAATGAAGGACTTCCAGTCAGACCTTGGCTTCAGAAATACTGAGTTCACACATTCAGATCTGATTGGGAAACTAAAGGAGCTTGTAGAAATAGATCGAGAAGAAGAAAACAACAAGGCTGTCAAAATCTTTTTCCTCATATTTTTCAACAAGGTTGTCTGTGGGACAACCTTCCCTCGCTACAGCAGACAAGCAATAATGGTCAGTAATATGAATTATGAAGGTATGGCGTAGATGGATTTCTGCCAGGTCATTGTCGAAACAATCCAGGCTGGAGCCATTGATTGGCAAAAATTGAAAAAGGGTGAAAAAGGAAACCAACAGCACCTCTATGGCTTGGAGCAAGGACCAGTAATCATGTACCTCGACTCCCTGCTGTTACCAAACACAAGAGAAATGAACAGAATATCTAAAAGAATGAACAAAAGTTGAACGCCCAGAGCGAACTATCTTGATGAGAAGGATCTAAAGAAGATAGCTAAAGAAGACATGAAGAAGGATGGAAAAGGACGTCCAGATGACTATGAATTTGGCAAGATAAAGGTATCTCTGCTGTCTACGAATTCCTCATACCGTGTAAAAACAGTGTTCATTCTAACAATCTTCGTCTTACCGAAACAATGCAGACATGGAAAGGGACAGCAGGTAGGATATTCTACACGAATCACGGAAACGCAGGATCACCTTCAACTTCAAAGCAATTTGTACCAGCACAGAGTAAGAGACATGACCAGCAAACGACAAAACTTCTACTAGATCCACCCAAGCTTAGGCGTGAAGCAACGGCCAGCACCAGAACGAGAAGCGAACACGAGACAAGCACCAGCAAAGGATCTGAAGAATCCTTCAAAGAGATCAACAAATTGTTGGAAAAAGTGCTTGCTGAAGCAACACAGTTACCCGCGTTAAGGCAGGATAATGTGGCAGGATGTACTGACGATGAGGCAAATTACGACCAATTAGCCAGAGAAAGTCTGATAAACCAAACGGTGTCACTGATTGATACTTTCAATCAACACAATGCCTATCAGCGCATGATTTGCAATAGGAACCTGACAGCAATAGTGAAAACAGTTGAAGAACCACCGAGAAGAACGAGAAAAAGAACTATTGAAGAAGAAGAGAAAGTAGAGGGAAAGAAAAGAACCAGAACACAAAAGACGACAGATGAAAACCGAGCCAGAACAGAGAAGAAACAGCTAAAAGATGGCAACAACAGTGAGCACGAGCATCCAAAGAAGAAATCACCTGTCATCTCTGCAGATACGAGAGAACTCAGAAGGAAAGGCTCATCCCCGGGCATCGTAACCAGCCAAAAAGTGAATATAAACAACCTTTTTTTCTCTTGTAAGCTGCATACGTACGTGTTTTACAAGCTAACAAACCTGGAACAAAATGTAGACTCGGCTGGACAAGAAACAACAAACAAGTCCAACAGAGATAGGCTCAAGCAGCGACAGATCACAAGATGAAAAAGAACAACAAGAAGAAAACAGTAATGAGGTGACCTTCCATAACCAACTTACCCACATACAAAAGTTCTAAGCAAAATGTACGTACCAGAAAACTCACCATGTTTCATACCCAGGTATTACAAGAACAGGAAATACTAGAGGATGTTGTGCAAGGCCACACTCAAGACTAAGTTGCTGCTGATACGGAGATAGAAGCCTCAGAGATGGCAGTTGGTGACAAGCTCGAAACTATTTCTTCTCAAAAAGAAATAGTAGTGGACGCAGAGACAAACACCACAACGACCGACGGACAGGTAAAATCAAACGACAAGAAAAAACCTATCTCGGAGATTTATCCTGCGATCCGGTTTATTACAGTAACATTTTTTATCTGAATGGACACAGGAAATGAACGAGACCATTGCTGCGAAAGAACGACAAGAAACAGAACAGGAGGAAACCAAGAATTCAGGGGAGCATGTCAGTACAACAGAAGCATTTGCTGTAAAAGAAGAACAACCTTCGCTTGACACAAAAAAAATAGGAGAGATCCCACAGGCACCAATGAGTGAAGAGGTAAAATTGGACAAGAGTTATAAGAGATCGCACATTCCAAATGAAGTTATATCGTTTTATGCCGATCACACATTCCAAATGAGATCCCATAGGCACCAATTGCTGTTCTATGCCGATTCTTTCGTTTATTTCGTTTCCTGTTTATGTTTAGACATGTTTAGAAGAAGCTCTAGATGAAGAAGAAGAAGCAAAAGTACAAGGCACAGACTAGGACACAAACATTGAACAGGTGAACACAACCCACCAACAATTCATGTTTCTACGTCATTTTTTTTAAAATTGGTAGTCAAGGAAGAAATACAATCCCTAATAATTACTTTTTAACTTCAAGAGCCATGAGAAACAGAGGAGAGTACCGATGCTAAACTCACCATCTTTCGTCTCCAGGTACTGCAGGAACAGGAAAGACAATAGGCAACCCAGGTTGAACCCGGATCCCCTGACGAATCTATGTCACATCAAAGCTACACTCAAGACAAAGTTGCTCCTGACACGGAGATACAAGCCTCAGAGATGGTAGTTGATGACAAGCTCCTGGAACCTCTTTTACCTCAAAAAGAAATAGCAGTGCATATAGAGACAAACACCACAACGACCGACGGACAGGTAAAATAAAACGACAAGAAAAAACCTATCTCGGAGATTTATCCTGGGGTTCTGGTTAATTACAGTAACATTTTTTATCTGAATGGACGCAGGAAAGAAACGACATCACTGCTGCAAAAGAACAACAAGAAACCCGACAAGAGGAAACCAAAAAAATCAGTGGAGCTTGTCAATACAACAGAACCAAGTGTTGTAACCGAAGAGCAATCTTCACTTGACAAAGAAAAACTAGGAGAGATCCCACAGGCACCAATGTCTGAAGAGGTACAGTTGGACAAGAACTATAAGAGATCGCACATTCCAAATGAAGTTCCATCGTCATTTACATTTTTGGTTCATCAAACAGGAAAAAGAAACAAACGAAAGCATCGGCATAGAACAGCAAGGCAGTGCTGTCAGCGGAGACCAAGAACAAGACTTGCAAAAAACAGACCCAAGAACTTCAGTAGATGAGGAAGAAGAAGCGAGAGTGCAAGGCACAGCCCAGCTCACAAACACTGACGAGGTCAACACCACCAACCAACAATTACTGTTTCTACAACATTTAAAAAATAATTGGTGGTCAAGGAAGGAATACAGTCCCTAATAATTATTTTTTAGTTTGAACAGCCGCAAGAAACAAAGGAGAGTACCGACGTTGTACACGTAAGCAAGCCACCAGAAGAGGTCAACAAACATATTATTCCAATGGCATACAACGCTGACACTGGAGATACAAAACATTCACTCAGCGAGAAAGAAATATCAAGGACTACAACGGCAACAACATCTGAAGAGGTAAATTTACATAAGCTGCTTCTCTGAATTGAAAAAATAGCTCCCCAGGCACAAATGAAATCACATTTTAAGTTACCTCTTTCTTTGAACAGCTGCAAGAGAAACGAGAGCACACTGGCAATGAGTAACAAACAACAACTACAGGACACGGCACCGGCGACAACATCCGAAGAGGTGGTATTCCACAAACTGCTTTTATAAAATTAAATATTGCAAATTTATTTTGATTTAACTACAAATCTCCGTGATAACACAGAAAGCCCAAGAAGATGAGCTCACACATATACAAATTGAAGCAAATCTTCAGAGTGTTCTGGACAAAAACAAGGACACAACAGAAACCAAGGCACCTCATGGCACAACAAGGCAGGAAGCCCAAGAAGATGAGCTGACACATATACAAATTGAAGCAAATCTTCAGAGTGTTCTGGACAAAAACAAGGACGCAACAGAAACCAAGGCACCTCATGACACACCAAGGGAGGAAAGTGACGACAAAGGACAAGGTACAACTTGTAGCAGCAAATCAGGCAATTAAAAATATTATTTCAACCCCTTTAAGAACATAACACAAAGTACCAAGTACTACGCTGCCAATTAAACCTAAAATCCTGTCCTCTTCAGGTACAAAAGGCAACAAAGACACTGAGCCCACGAAAGAAACCATCAAAAAAATATACAGCGCTGTTTGCAGCAGGGAATGGACAGTCGAAGAAAAGTAAGTCCATGTTACTTCCACAGAATAAATTATTTCAATGTTTTTTTCCTGTGAACAAATATACCCTTTATCTCTATCTCTCCATGTGTATATATATATATATATATATATATATATATATATATATATATATATATATATATATATATTGCAGAAATGATGATTTCATAATAACGGGGAATGTGATTACCAAGATCGGAGACGCTGCCAGAAGCTTCACAGATGGTAATGCGGTCAACAGTATAATCATCGAGCTCATGATACTGCTCCTACAAAATGAATTCAAGGGCACACGGAGGAAGATCCTAACACTAAACAACACTGTAAGTAAAAATCACGACACAATTTGTACATGTTTTAAGTAAATGAATATCAGCCTGTGTACATGTGGACTGACAAATTCTTTATATGTACGCTTCACAAAACAAGCAGCATGCAATATACGGAGACAATAGCAAAGATCCATTGAACTTTAGAGACCACGATGACAAAAAGATAAAACAAAAATTTCTGCCAGGGCAGCTTAGGAGGTTTTTCGATATCAACGAAGGAGAACATCTGCAAGATTATGACATGGTAAACAGAACAAACTACCATATCTAAGAACGATTACATATGTTTACATTTATGTTACAAATGTTTATGTTTTCATTGTTGTCGTTTTGCAGTTCCTTCTGCCAACTGCCATAGGGGGGTTCACGAAAGACAAAACTATCGGTCACTACGTGACCATAGCACTCAACATGAAAAAACAGCGCTTTGAGCTTCTTGACTCTATAAAAGATAATAACGAGCCAAGACAATTCTTCAACGTTGTAACAAGAAATTTAAAGAGGATCTGGAAACAACTAAGCCCAAAGGTTCAACTTTCACCAAGTAACATTGACCATTTCAAGAAGGTCATCATGGACGTGCCACTTCAGGGACCAGACACGTAAACACTACTAACATCCTTGTTCTTTATCTTTTATCTAACATTTATTTCTTCCAATCCTAAATATAGCTCGTTGAGACAGTTTAACTTGAAAAACGTAGAAAGTATTTTCATACCAAGGGGCCAGCAATATTAACGAATCATTCTCCCAACTCGCAGACTGGACTGTGCGTTCTACATGTACATGAACCTCAAGCACTACTCTCAAGAAGGAACAACCATCTCACTGACAGAAGAAAAAGTTCTTGAGTTGAGGAAGAGAATTCTGTATCATTTAATGAGCGAACACATGGGCAATACAAACCTAGTATTGCTAAACTGTATGACAACTTCGTCTTTCAAAAAACAAAAAACTAATTCTCTGCTGAGAGGTAGTTTTTACAAGCAAAGCCTCACAATTTTTATTTGTTTGTTTGATCGGATAGATATGCTGAAACATAAAGTTGTAATCGAAGACAGAGAAATGAAACAAGTCGAATGCGGCATAACTAAAGAAGAAATTCCTCAATCTCCCGAGCAAATTGATGTATGCACTGGAGAGATAGAATTTATTGAAGTGGTGGACAGTGAAGACGAAGAAGACAAATAAGACAACAATTCATGCAGTCAAGTGAAAGAACTTAACCAAGACAGCAAGGAAACTTACACAGAGCAACATGAGCAACAAGATGCCGATTTGCAGAGGGAGTATGAACGCAAGGATCCTCCAATAGAACCAAATCGACCCCCCGGCCCAACCGAGGAGGAGACTGAAAAAGAAAACGTCATCGAGAAGAGAAAGATATCTGAACAGAGGATGCTTGAACAGCGGAAACGCGATGCTGCCATGTCTGTTCATAAAGAAGCAAACAAAGGTGTCAAGAGAAAATTGAAAAAAAAACGAGCAGTAAGCAGCACATCAAGCACAGGACCAGACGAGTCTTTTGACTTCTTACTCCCAAAAACGCTATCCTCTGAAGAAGAACTGGCACTCTTTCTTAAGGGCCTTACACCTACTCAACTAGAAAGTTACGATGAACTTGTAGTTCGAGGAGGTATGGATTTTCAAGATTTCAAAACAACGTTAACTATGGCTGATGAGGATGAATTTAACAAGAAACATGCGGAGCACCTGGCAAGGTTGCAGTCGGATTCCCCAGGTACCTCAACACGTCAGTCATCTGAGATCACGCCGACAAACATAATATCTATCAAGAGGACGATAAAACGGTCAACCAGGCTCTACGGCAGAAGTAACATTCCAACATTTGAGCATCAACACTTCATTCACATGGACAAGGCCAGAGCCCTTCATGAATATCTAATGAGCAACGAAGGGCAGGAGGAATGCGGAGAGTAAGTAGCCTCTCTGCCCTGAAAAAAGAAAGACAAGTGAAGCTACCTAACCAGTGACTCTATTTTTTGTGTAAACCTTTTTGCTTTGCAGAGCATCCCTGTATAAAAGTGCAAATCGTGAAGATTATATTAGCGGAAAACTCATGCTGGACCAGCTCCAGAAAGGAACAAATGGACAGATGGAGGCCAGCATGTGTGACGCATTATTCGAAGAATGGACAGAACACAAACAGTACAACACAAGCGATAAAGTTATTCTCACATCAGAATTCGCAAATGTATGTAGAACCCTCTTCCATGAAAGCACTTCCATCACATAATCGATCGAAAAATGTTTTGCTAAACGTACACTCCTTCTTTGTTGCAGCTTGTACTCGGCCTCGAATTTAAAGGTGGAGGACTAAAAGAGTTCAACGAGGATGAATCACTACAACAGTTCGAAACAATCGTGAAAGGAAAAAACCTTCTAGACAAGAAGCTTGTAAGTTCACTTCACATCAGTTATTCTCCTTCTTAAGCCCGCATGTTCACATGACATTTGACTCTCTCTATGACCCAATGCAGATCTTGATACCTCATAACACCTCTTCACACCACATGTTGTATGTCCTGAAAAAGTACGAGGATACAGTTGACATTCTGGACTCGCTAGATTACAAGCATTATAGTAAGATGACATGGAGAGATCACCATAGAAGCCATAAAGAACTGGTATGTGGGTCTGAAGCCTTTGTTATCTCTCTGCTGATAACACGGTATGGTTACTTTTCTTAACAACAAAACAAAATTGAAATCACAGATTGAAAGGATGTATCTACTAATGAGGAGGCATTACGGGGAAGTGGCACTAAGAGCCCACGACGAACCAACTGGGGAAAATTAGCAGCCAGGCCTAAAAGAGTTTCCATGCCAAAACAAAGGGATACGCAATGCAGACAATTCATGGTCCACTTTGCAAAATACTGGAACGGCCAATCACTGGTGAAGGACGATGACGAACTCCACGTAAGTTAACAATATAACAATTTTATTTATTTTGAGCATCATAGTTTCCATGAAAATAATAAGTATTCGGATATCATGAGTGCAGCATAGTAAGGTAGATGACGAATGGAAACCAAAGTTCCTATTCACAGTGATATTTGGTAAAAGCAACAGCATAAAGTGGGACCAGCTGCCTCCACGAATACAAGAATTCAAACCAACAGATTCAAACTTTTTTTCAACCAAGGAAGGTAAGATAACTTTTCTGGAACGACACACGCGGACAAGCTATGACTAGACGGTTTGGCATATATTTTCTAGCATAGAAACATTGACAATCAATTTTTACCTGCTTTGACAAAGACAAGTAGCAAACACAAGGGCAGCCAACGAAGCAGCGTAACATATCCAAAACATGAAGCACCACGCTTCGACCACACAGACGACGCAGCCAAGATCCTGCAAATAATCATGAACAACAACTGGCAGAATGAATTCAAAAAGTGACTTGTTTACTCATGCACGCAGAAAAATACCTCAAGATACTTTTTATAGACCGCCCCACAGCAATAATTCTTTTTTTTCTCTCGCAGCAAAAATCTATATAAGCGGAGGCATGGAGACTCCGGAGAATCAATTTTAACTGGAGCGCAACTGAAGGCAGCATTTGGACCAACACCAGGTCTGAACAAAGCTCGCATTGAAAAGAGGGTGCTCAACGAAATAGCACATATCTGGGAAAGAAGAATACCTTCACAAGAAAGTGATGAAGACAGGATAATATTAGGCCCTTCCTTTGCAGAGGTAAATTTTAAAAAAGCACGCACATCCTTCTAAATTTGCACGTTTCACGTCGATAACAGTTTATTTCTTTTTGGTGCAGCATATACTGAAAATAAAGAATCACACTCTAGGCGTTAGCAAGTTTAAAGCTGAATTGGATAAAGAGAAGAAACAATTGATTCCCCTGTACCACAACGAACATCAGCAGAAGAAGCTCTCAACAGCAAATATGGTAAATGCGCTCTCTCCAAAACATAATCAAGATACGTGTTTGAGCAAATTCGTTCGTATAGCATTAAATAACAAAAAAACTTCCGTGTTTGCAGATATTCTTAATAATGGAGAAGGAAAGCCATTACGCCGTATATATGCTGGACAAATACACGAACAAAGTCCACATCATCGATCCTCACGAAGTATCTCTTAAGGAAATACATGAAGAAAGTGATCCAAACATTTACAATTTGACCGATGAGGAAGCAAATAAGCTGATTGACTTTTATGATGCAAGAAAGAAGAAAAGGGAAAGAGACTCTGATGCCTACCACAAACACAAATTGAAAGTTGTAAGTATCCTAAATACAAAAAAATCCAATTCAAAATTTTCCACTTGCTGATTTCTTCAACCCCCCCCCCCCCCAAAAAAAAACTATAGTTGCAGGTACCTAGGTTTAAAGCAGTTTTCGACGTGGTACATCACAGGGATATGGAAACCAAGCAGAAGGGTAATTAGCAAAAAAAGTTCGTGGAAGACATTCCAATGGTTGACAAGGGTGAATCAGCATATGCTGCTCTGAAGCTTGCATTCTTGTACAATGGCATGAAATTCGTTGAAGACATAGATCATTTTGACGTAAGTTTTCCCTCACACTGTACACTGTGCAAGGAGCATATGAAAAAACTGGAATTTTTTTTACTTCTTGTTACATATACACTTGTATGCACTAGTGCCAAGATTACATATTATTTAATTATTGTTGGTGAATTTTCGAAGGTTGGACTAGAAATCTGGAAGGCGGAAGCACTATACATGCTATTACTCAGTGAAGAAAACGAAGTCAAACCTGATGCGATGGGTCAACAGATTCGAAGGATCTTAAACAAGGATGAAGACTAATACTTGTCAAACGGCACGGTTAAACTGTCACTATAGCTGTTTTCCCAACGTAAACATGTAAACATGTAATTGGGAGCTTGTAAACGAAGTCCATCTCCGTGTGTATGTGCATGTAAACGAAGACTCGTGAATCATTTGTCTAGAAAATTCATACACATGTCTCTGTCGACGGCTTGATCCCATGCCTCTACAAGAATCACCCCCGTGACTCTGCAACAGATAAACCGTGAATCACACACATGCCTCCAGAGACTCATGAATCATGTGTCTAGAAAAATCACACACATGCCTCTGTCGACTCATACACCATACCTCTAGACGATTGCACGCTGCATGACAAAACACGCTGCACGACCAACACACCCGTGCTTTACACAGTAAACCTCCACAGGCACGGGAGTGAAGCCTCTACAGGCACGTGAGTGAAGCCTCCACAGGCACTTGTGTGAAGCCTCCACAGGCACGTGTGTGAAGCCCCTACAGGCACGCGAGTGAAGCCTCTACAGGCACGCACGTGGGATTCTCGAGGCACTAGTATCAACACCCTCTGCATACACAAGTGTGGTAGCAGTGGCGTGCGTCCGAATACCCAGCTAGAGAGTTGTAAAGTCTCTATAGCCACGGGCATGTTGCACTACAGGCGCCCGAGGCACGGAAGTCAAGGCACTACAGGCACGGAGGTAGCCATTGTGTAAAGCACGAGTGTGTAGGCACAAGAGACACGATAGAGTGAAGCCTGTACCTGCAGGGACGTGGGCCAGAGGCACGGGGGTGAAACCTCCATAGGCACAGGAGTGAAGCCTCTATAGGCACGGGAGTGAAGCCTCTATAGGCACGTGAGTGAAGCCCCCACAAGCACGTGTGTTAAGCCTCTACAGGCACGTGTTTGAAGCCTCTACAAGCACGTGTGTGAAGCGTCTACAGGTGTAGGACCGAAAGTATGTCTAGACGGGGGGTGATTAGACTACTTGACCAAATAAAAGTTTTGCCTTTTCCCAAATTTTAGTGGTTGCAGTTTTAGCATTTCATGGCAAGTCAAGTACACCCTACACATGCGAGTCTAAGAGTATAGCAGCGGAAAGTAACAACAAGCATGTATAGAAAGGATAGGGTAGGAGGATCAAACGCAATTGTAGACACGATGATTTTTTTCCCGTGGTTCCGATAGGTGGTGCTATCGTACATCCACGTTTATGGAGTCTTCAACCCACGGAGGGTAACGGTCGCGAGAGTCCACGGAGGGCTCCACCCATAAGGGTCCATGAAGTAGCAACCTTGACTATTCCATAACGGCTTCCGTCCACGAAGGACTAGCCTCACTATGGGTAGATCTTCACGAAGTAGGCGATCTCCTTGCCCTTACAAACTTCTTGGTTCACTCCACAACACGAAGTAGGAGGCTCCCAAGCGACACCTAACCAATCTAGGAGGCACCACCCTCCAAAAGGTAATAGGCTCGGTAATGACGATGAACTCCTTGCTCTTGTGCTTCAAGATGATAGACTCCTCAACACACAATCACTCTCTCACAGATTTGGCTTGGTGGAAAGCAACTTGGGGAGGCTAGAAATCAAGATCCATATGGTTGGAGTGGAAGATCTTGACCTCAACACAAGAATAGGTGGTTCTCTCTCAGAAAACTGGATGGGGCAAGTATGGAATAGTTCTGAGTGCTTTTCTTTCGAGTAAGTAGTGATGGAGGGGTATATATAGGCATCCCCAAAAATCCAACCGTTACACACAAAATGACCAACTCGATGACACCGATGTGTAAATCTCGGTGGTACCGAAGTGACCAAAAGGTGGCAACTTTTAAATCTTGGTGAGACCGATATAGGAAACTCGGTTGCACCGATAAGGTGACCAACGGTCAGATTGACAATCTCGGTGACGCCGATTCAACAATCTCGGTGACGCCGATCCAACAATCTCGGTTGTACCGATATTGTGAATTTGCATAACAGAAAGTTGGCAACCTAAACTCGGTGGCAGCGGTATGGAATCGGTTGCACCGAAGTGGCTAGGATTTGGCTGAGTCTGTCTGAGGTTTAGAATCGGTGGCACCGGAATGGAAATGTTGGTTGCACCGAATTTGAATATATGGCTTTGGACAGACTTTGGTGGGAGAGCTTGTGGGTGTTTTTGGTGACTATCACTTGTGCACGTATGAGCATTTTGTTCACCAACAAAACCTTACCCCCTTTTAATAGTATTGGCTTTCCTATGGACTCAAAGTGATTTCTCACAAATGTAAAATGTAGAGTCCTCTTTCTTGAAGCTTTGCCAACCTATTTCCTTGCATCTTGGGGTATTCCACAATCTCCACAATCCTTTTGCCATCCCTATCATTGAACTTTTCCTGAAATATACTTAGTGGAAACATTAGTTCAATGACTTATAGGTTGTTATAAATTACCAAAACCACCAAGGGAGCAAATGTGCTTTCAATCTCCCCCTTTTTGGTAATTGATGACAACATATAGATCAAAGCTTCGACAAAGATATAATCAATGAATATAATCGTCGCTTTGAGAAGTATGTGATAAGCAAGAGCTCCCCCTAAATTTGTGCATTATTTTGAATTTGCGTTTGAATACAAATGCACAATCGATTAGGTACATGGGGCACTTCTTCCATGTCACATACAACTTGGTGGTGTGCGATAATAATTAGAATGAACATCATAGCACAACACTATCAAGCAAAGGTGAATGATCATCTCATAAGCATTAAGATGATAGGAAATAGTAGCACAACACATAAAGCGTATGATCAAACACCACAAACATGAGTTCAACACAAGCAACCAAAAGACAATTGTTTTGAAAACAGCAAATAAAAACCAAACGCTCTCTCACTCGAAGCCTAAGGATCTATATACACTTCTCCCCCTTTGGCAACAAGTTACCAAAAAGTTCAAAGGCATATATATAAGCGTTCTTGGGTTGATCTCCTCCGGTTGTTGATGAAGGAGTCGAGAGAACAGCGTCGGCGAAGATCTCTGCAGATGTCGTGGATGGAGTTGGAGTGGCAACTGGAGGAACTGGAGCTGATGGAGCAGGAGCTGAGGTGACAGTGGCTGGAGCTGATGAAGAGGGCCTCAAGTCTGGAGCTGGCACAGTGGCTGATCTGGCCTGGGTGGTAAACTGTGTGCCTGGCCTGAGAGGTGATCCATCCTCATCATCATCATCATCTGAAGAAGTCTGAGGAAGAGGCACTGAGTCAACTTCCTTCTTGAGCTCATTAACTATTCTAGTCAGCCCATCCACCTTATCATTAAGGGTCTTGATCCTGTTCTCGAAGATCCTCACAAGACTGTTCTGGTTGTCCAGAATCCCCTTAATGTCCTTCTTCATGTCCTGAACTGATGAGATCAGAAGATCCATTTGCTCATTCCTGGATCTGGGGACTTGAGCACTAGTGGCTCTAGCTGCCTCTGCTTCTGCCTGAGCTGCAGCAGATGTGGGATGTTCAGCATCCATCACCACAACATTGTCCTCGAGATCTGGCTGTAGGGGCAAGTAGGGATGATCTAGAGCAAAAATGTGCTTCTCCAACTTTGAGTTGATGAGCATCTGGATATAGGGTGCATAACAGCAAGAGCGCTTCTGATCAGCAGCAACCCTCTTGATTGTCTCAACAATCAAGTCCATGACTCTGATCCTGGTGTGTTTGTCAATGTGGATCAACATATTAATGGAGTAGCCTCGGATCATCTTGTCATCTCCTGACTTGGGCATCAAAGTATGCCTTAGAATGGTGTTCATGGTGCGGAGGCCAGCCTGAAGAAAGTAAATAGATCCTAGCCTGTGAGACTTCACGTTAGCAGCAGGGATCTCCTTATACATGTTGGCCATAGCATTGTGGCTCTCCTTGGATTCTGAGTAGACATCCAAATGACCATCCTGTGCTTCTGGGACTCCTAAGATGGCAGCCCACTCCTCAACAGTAGACTTGTACCTTGCACCTTCAGTCATCCATACAATCCTACCATCTCCATAGAAATGTGCAGTGGAGTAGAATTGCATGATCATCTCATCATTCCAAGCGGTGAACTCTCTGCCAACAAACTCATCCAAACCAATGCAGTGGAAATTGTCTTGGACACTTGGAAAGTAGTCCTCATTCTCCTTGATGAATTTCCAATCAACATACCGCATATCGCTCACAGCTGGACTCTTGTCAAAAAGCACAGTCTCATAGAAATCCTGTTGCTCTTTGGTGTAGAATCTGTAGTCCACAGCTGTATTCTTCCTTTGGGCATATGGATCAGCAGCTCTCCATGCCCTCAAGCCAGAGTCCTTCCTCTTCTTCATATCCTCAGCAAGTGGGTAGCTGGCATTATGTACTGGAAGGTGTGGCCTAAGCTTCATTAGGGCAGACATAGCATCCTCATCCTCAACTCTGGAGGTGGTTCCTTTGTTCTTCTCAGAAGCTGGTATTTGCCTTGACAATCTCTTGGGCTTCTCAGCAGCAGGCTTCTTTGCAGTAGACTTAGTGCTCTTGGAAGTTCCAGTCTTTGGCATAGCATCAGACATAAGCTTCTTTTTCTTCTTGGGAGGGGCTTTCTCAACATGTTCTTCCTCCTCCTCAGCATCAGCAGCAGCAGCAGCCTCCTCAGGGTCCTCAAAGATGGAGGTCTACCTGCAAACAACATAAACAATCCTTTTCCTGGCACCCTTCTTCTCACCTGCCTTCTTAGGCAATGACTTCTTTGGGGGTGACTCAAGGTGAAGAGCCATCTTTGTCCTAGCACCTTCAGGTGCTCTCCTAGCTTCAGAGCTAGCATAGACTTTGCCAACAACTCTCCTGGAAGAAGTAGCTTCACTTGCAGACTTCTTGGCAGCCTTCTCTTGCTTCTTAGCAAGAACCTCTTCTGAAACGAAGTCTGAATCCTCTTCATCTGAATTCAGTTTCTTCCTAGCCCTTGTTGCAGCCTTGGGCAAACCTTGGGAACTGGGAGTGCCTGGATCTGAAGATGAACTAGACTCAGGACTAGTGCCTGAATCCATCTCAACACTCTGCTCTCTGAAGTTGTTCTCACTGTCATCAGCACTTGACATACTGACCCTGTGAATAGAGTATAGAGGAGCAGAAGAAGATGAGTCATCACAAAATGAGGCTGGTTTTTGAAAGATTGAACAAAAGATTTTCAAGATTTTGCATTCTGTCACATGAAAATCGGTACAGCCGAAGTAAAATTATCGGTGCCACCGAGACTGACTATCTCATTAACAGAAACTTGGCACTCTTTTCGGTGGGACCGAAAAGAAGTACTCGGTTTAACCGAGACAGTTCTCAGCAACACAGACAGACAAATCGGTGAGACCGATTTGTTCACTTCGGTTCTACCGAGTTTCATCGGGCGGAAGGCAAACCCTAGAAAATCGATGGTTCGCTAATCTACGGAGTTTTCTTGTGGATAGAAAGCTGTGCAAACTATGGCTTATAGAGAAAAACAACTTTATTGCGCAAGAATCGGACGGGAGCACAAGAAAGATCGAATCCGTACCCTAGCTCGATGACGGATCCGCTACGGCGGCGACGGCGGCGAAGATGCCCGTCGACGGCGAGGATTCCCAGCGGCGGAGAGGCTCAGGAAGGCAAGGCAATGACCAGGGGGTCCTTCCACGGCAGCTTAGGGTTTGGGGCGCGACGATTTGAAGATTGAAATTTCAAACCGTCGGGACCACAGACTATATACCCTTCACTGTCGGTGATACCGAGTCTAAATTTTCGGTGTCACCGAGTTCCTCAACTGTCAGCTGACAGGGAGACTCGGTGTAACCGAGAATATGGAATCGGTAGTACCGAGATAGAAAACCAGATCAACCCTAGGCATTCGGTGAGACCGAGAATTGTGGGTTGGTTCCACCGAGATGCACTTGGGAGGTTTTAATGGTCAGTCCTTGTCGATACGGAACTCCGAGTGCTCCACACACAGAGGGATCGAAAAGTACTTGTTCAAATTTTGTGATGCAGCATGAATAGAATATGAGGTGAGAAAGCATAGATAGCTAAAGAGTGGTCCTAGGCATTCTTGTCCATCCAATTGGCAAAAGATAAAACAAAAGCCAAATAACAACAATTGGATGTCCTCGAATGAGAAAACAAATGCAGACCAACATGCTCACACAATAAGATGTCAAATGAAATCATGACAAACATGCACAAACACACTAGCATCTAACAAGCACTAGGGCGATGACGAAGTCATCTATATATGAGTATTTGACTTAGGAGCCAAGTAAGAATAATTGATCATATGTCATACTCATCGTTTAAGCACAAGTGGGGTTACCACTTTTACATAAAGCATTTAATGTTGTCACATACTAAGAGATGCTTTGACTCAAGTCTTAGAGTAAAGCTCCCCCTTGATGTGACATCCCCCCATAAGAGGGATAAACTAACCTTGGGTTTTGTCGATGAAGACTTCATGTTGGTGAGGTAGTGGTGGATGCTCAAGGTTGATGAAGATCACCAAGAGTTGGGAGCATCCTTGTTGTTTCCTTACTCTTCTCACCTACATGGGTTAGTCCCAACACACAAGAGACAAATACAAGGATATCTATGGACATGGAGTGCAAAGCATGTGTTATGATGTCCATTGATTTGTTGATTACCTTGTCCCTTGCTTACCTTTGAGGGAATGTGTGACTCCTTGAATTATTGCATAGAGTTGATGTTGATTGCAAATAATTCTTGCCAATAATGAATGTGAGTGAATTTCATTGGCGGAGTCACCCCTCAAGAATTTACTAGTTCTTCTTCTTGGGAACCCACATCAAGTTGATGGGGATCCTTGGTGTTGTAGTAGCCTTTGTAGAAGTTGAGCTTGACGTTGCCTTGGGAACCCACTCCACCATAGCTAGGGATTCATCTTCATATGAGTCAATGTCCTCTTGAAGCTTGTTCTTGCCCTTGAGCTTGTGGTCTTGTGGTGGAAGGTCATCTTGAGTGCTTGTTCTCTTGGGAAGAGTATTTTCATACTTCTCCTTTTGAGGAACAAACTTTGGCTCGGGATATTGACTCCATTAGCGTTGAAGTAGCCAACACCACGATTCTTCCGGTATCCTCCGTTCTTGCGTACGATTTCCTCAAATTGCTTACACCCAGCAAGACTCTTGTAGATACCTTTCTCTATAATTCCTTTCAATAAAGCATTTTCTTGCTCAAGTGTAACTTGGCTAAGAGAATCATCATTAGTGGAATCAATAGAACTACTAGGATCAACATCATTAGGTTTAGCATTTTTATTGTTGCTACTAGATGAAGAACCTTTCTTGCCTTTGTTATTAGTTTGTTTAGATTTAACTTGTGGCATGAAAGTAGACAAGAGTAGTCATTTGGCTAGATAAGATGAAGTCTTCTTTCGGAGATCGTCATTGATAGCTTTAAGAAACTCATGCTCTTGCTCCAAATTGAGCTTCTCGAAGTGTAGCTTCTCATGAGTTCTTACAAGCTCTCTATGATCTTCAAGAGTAGATTCATGAGCTAACTTAAGAGTGTTTAGTTCTTTAGTTAGTTCTTCTATTTTCATCTTATCATCATCAATTGACTTATCTTGACTAGCATGAGAATTATCAAGTTCATTTTGACTAACATCACTAGTTTTATCAAAGAGCAAGTCATCATCACAAAGCAAATCATCTTCATCACTATTGAAGTCAAGATACTCGGGGTGTGATACCTTGGGGCCTTTAGCCATGAAGCAACTTCCACTCCCTTCGTTTGGTGAGTCAAATAGATCATGGGAGTTGGTAGTCACTAGAGCAATTCCGGCAACACCATCATCTTGACTATAGTCGGAGTCGGAGTGATAGCTTCTCTCGGAGTTGTTGTCGGAGTCGGAGCCGGAAACCCATTCACCAACATGAGCTTGATGTTTCCTTCTTGTGTAGCTCTTGGTGTACTTGTCCTTCTTCTCCGAATCTCTACTCCTCCTTGAGTGTCTTCATTCATAACGATCATCTCTACTCCTTCTCTCTCTTTGAGGTGATTCATTCCTTGAGCTTCGTCTTCTTGGTGACTCTTCTCTTTGTTTGTAGGGAGCCGTGCACTCATTGGAGTAGTGTCCGGGCTTCCCACAATTGTAGCAATTTCGATCACGACTTGACGAACGCTTCTCATCATATCTTGAGTTGGAGCTTCTTTCTTTGCCTCTATTCTTGTAGAACTTGTTGAATTTCTTGACCATGAGGCTTATCTCTTCATTGGTGACAAGGTTGTTGCTTGAAGTTGCGGGAGCATCACTTGTGGATTTGTAAGCACCGCTAGACTTGTGATGAAGCTCTTCCTTGTCTTTGAGTGTCATCTCATGAGCAACAATCCTTCCAATGACTTCCGTAGGCTTGAGATCTTTGTAGTTGGGCATCATTTGGATCAATGTGCACACGGTGTCGTATCTCTCATCCAAAGCTCTAAGTATCTTCTTGATGATGAATTTGTCGGTCATTTCTTTGCTTCCTAAGCCGGCAATCTCATTTATCATGAGAGCTAGCCTAGAGTACATCTCTGCGACTCCTTCACCATCCTTCATATTGAACTTGTGAAGCTAACCTTGAAGAACGTCCAACTTGGATTCTCTCACGGACTCGGTTCCTTCGTGCATATCAACCAAAGTATCCCAAATCTCTTTTGCATTCTCAAGACGGCTGATTTTGTTGAATTCTTCTGGGCATAGGCAGTTGAATAGAATGTCGCATGCTTGAGCGTTGTATTGTAACATTTTCAATTCTTCCATGGTTGCTTCACGATCCGGTTCCTTTCCATCATCAAAGAATTCACCTTGCAAGCCAACACGAACAACAACCCAAACGGCGGGGTTATGACCAAGAATATGCATTTTCATTTTGTGCTTCCAACTAGCAAAATTAGTGCCATCAAAGTACGGACCTCTACGGTGATAATTACCCTCACTAGACGCCATACTCTCCTAGGTTGTGAGACCAATGCAATGGAGACCAAAGCTCTGATACCACTTGTAGGACCGAAAGTATGTCTAGAGGGGGGGTGATTAGACTACTTGACCAAATAAAAGTTTTGCCTTTTCCCAAATTTTAGTGGTTGCAGTTTTAGCATTTCATGGCAAGTCAAGTACACCCTACACATGCGAGTCTAAGAGTATAGAAGCGGAAAGTAACAACAAGCATGTATAGAAAGGATCGGGTAGGAGGATTAAATGCAATTGTAGACACGATGATTTTTTTCCCATGGTTCCGATAGGTGGTGCTATCGTACATCCACGTTTATGGAGTCTTCAACCCACGGAGGGTAATGGCCGCGAGAGTCCACGGAGGGCTCCACCCATAAGGGTCCACGAAGTAGCAACCTTGACTATTCCATAACGGCTTCTGTCCACGAAGGACTAGCCTCACTATGGGTAGATCTTCACGAAGTAGGCGATCTCCTTGCCCTTACAAACTTCTTGGTTCACTCCACAACACGAAGTAGGAGGCTCCCAAGCGACACCTAACCAATCTAGGAGGCACCACCCTCCAAAAGGTAATAGGCTCGGTAATGACGATGAACTCCTTGCTCTTGTGCTTCAAGATGATAGACTCCTCAACACACAATCACTCTCTCACAGATTTGGCTTGGTGGAAGAGATGGGATTGGTGGAAAGCAACTTGGGGAGGATAGAAATCAAGATCTATATGGTTGGAGTGGAAGATCTTGACCTCAACACAAGAATAGGTGGTTCTCTCTCAGAAAACTGGATGGGGCAAGTATGGAATAGTTCTGAGTGCTTTTCTTTCGAGTAGGTAGTGGTGGAGGGGTATATATAGGCATCCCCAAAAATCCAACCGTTACATACAAAATGACCAACTCGGTGACACCGATGTGTAAATCTCGGTGGTACCGAAGTGACCAAAAGGTGGCAACTTTTGAATCTCGGTGAGACCGATATAGGAAACTCGGTTGCACCGATAAGGTGACCAACGGTCAGATTGACAATCTCGGTGACGCCGATTCAACAATCTCGGTGACGCCAATCCAACAATCTCGGTTGTACCGATATTGTGAATTTGCATAACAGAAAGTTGGCAACCTAAACTCGGTGGCAGCGGTATGGAATCGGTTGCACCGAAGTGGCTAGGGTTTGGCTGAGTCTGTCTGAGGTTTAGAATCGGTGGCACCGGAATGGAAATGTTGGTTGCACCGAATTTGAATATATGGCTTTGGACAGACTTTGGTGGGAGAGCTTGTGGGTGTTTTTGGTGACTATCACTTGTGCACGTATGAGCATTTTGTTCACCAACAAAACCTTACCCCCTTTTAATAGTATTGGCTTTCCTATGGACTCAAAGTGATTTCTCACAAATGTAAAATGTAGAGTCCTCTTGCTTGAAGCTTTGCCAACCTATTTCCTTGCATCTTGGGGTATTCCACAATCTCCACAATCCTTTTGCCATCCCTATCATTGAACTTTTCCTGAAATATACTTAGTGGAAACATTAGTTCAATGACTTATATGTTGTTATAAATTACCAAAACCACCAAGGGAGCAAATGTGCTTTCAACAGGCACGTGTGTGAAGCCTCTACAGACACGGACGTGGGGTTCTCGAGGCACTGGTATCAACACACCCTCTGCATACACAAAAGTGTGGTAGCAGTGGCATGCGTCCGAATACCCAGTTAGAGAGTTGTAAAGCCGCTATAGCCACGGGGATGTTGCACTACAGGCACCCAAGGCACGGAAGTCAAGGCACTACATGCACAGACGTAGCCACTGTGTACAACACGGGTGTGTAGGAACAAGAGACACGGGAGCCTATGAGTGCAGGGACGTGGGCCAGATGCACTGGTGTGAAGCCTCTACAGGCACGGGATGGAAGTCTCTACAGGCACGTAATTGTAGCCTCTAAAGGCACGTTTGTGTAGCCTCTGAAGGCACGTTTGTGTAGCCTCTATAGGCACATCTGTGTAGCCGCTACAGGCACAGAAGTGAAGCTTGTACACGCATGGGAGTGAAGCCTCCACAGGCACGGGAGTGAAGCCTCTACAGGCACGTGAGTGAAGCCCCCACAGGCACGTGTGTTAAGCCTCTACGGTTACGTTATTGTAGCCTGTGTAGGCTCTACATGCACGCGAGTGCAGCCTTCACAGGCACGTGAGTGAAGCCGCTAGAAGCACGCGAGTGAAGCCTTTACAGGCACGGGTATTAAACCTCTACAGGCACGTGAGTGAAGCCTCCACAGGCACGGGAGTGAAGCCTCTACATGCATGGGACTGAAGCATCTACATGCACGTGTTTGAAGCCTCTACGGGCTCGTGTGAAGCATCTACAGTGTAACAGCCCAAGTGCAATCCCTTGTCCTTGTGTCATCTCATGTGCTTGAGTTGGAGTTTGTAATATGTCATGTGAGACTTATATTGGATGTTTGCAATGCCATCATATGATTTGAGTTTCATCTTGCCTCTAGTCATTTCATGCATCATGCCATCATGATCATCATATCAAATGCATAATAATTCTTCCCATGTTTGCATTGTGAGTGTATGTGTTGTGGAGTGAGTGCATGTGTTACCTTGTTTGGAGTGCTACTCTAATCCCTCCCATTTCAAAAAAACCATCACCTCTCCTCTCTCATTCAAATATTCCACCTGATAACATTTTACTTGCTATTTTCACATATTAAAAATGTTGCTCCTTTTCTATATAATTAGATGAGAATTGTTGTGTAGCCTCAAGCATGTTCTACTGGTTTTGAATATTTCTAACAATGCAAACAGATTCCAATTCTAAATATACGTGAACGATTTAATTGTTCTATAAATGCCAACTCCATTTTTATTAAATATGCTACATTTTGCTGATTCCAAAACATATTTGCTCCCTCCAAAATTCTTTTCAAAAGTTGCCTGGGTTATTTTCTTTTGTGCTGTTTTATTTTAAATAGAATAGGCCCTGTGTGTTTTGTTTTCGCAGAGAGAGAGTGCCGGCCCATCTGGGCTTCCTTCCTCCCGCGGCCCAGCTAGCCCGCGCGCTGGCTCTCTCCAGCGTGGCGCGTGACGGTCCCGCTCGTCAGCCTCTCTCTTCCTCCCTCCTTCTTCCTCCTTTCCAGCTCCCTCTTAGAGAGAGCGCGAGCAGGGGTCCCGCCATGGCCAGGGTGGCGAGGCTAGTGCTATGCCTCCCGGCCTATAAATCCCCCTCGGTGTGTGTGCCTTCCCTAGGGTTTCCCCTCTCCCATTTCATGCCGCCTCCAGGTGAGTTCCCTCCAAGATTCAGTGAGTGAGCGGGTTCAGAGAGCGCCGATCTTCGCAGGTGCATCTCCGGCGAGCCCCTCGAGCAGGCGAGCATCGGGATCGCTCCGCGTCATCCTCTTCTTCCTCGTCGTCCTCTGCACCGTCGCGGGACGCCAAGAATCGCCGGAATTGCTGCCTTCTTCCTCCGCGCCCGCCGGTCATCGCCGTTCAAATTCGTCGCCGTCCGTCTTCCTCAAGCCCGTCCATCGTCGCCGAGCGCCTCTCTGTGAGCTTCTCCCCGTCCCCGCATCCGTTCCACTCCAGTTCACGTAGTGTAGCATCACCTCCGCGTAGCCAGCCTCTCGCCGCCGTCGGACCTCGTCACCGGCAAGACCTCCGTCCGTTCCAAGCATGTGCGAGTAGGTGGTCGAGTTCCTTCCGACGCATAGGTTTCATTTTTGCTCCGAAGCGTCGTTTTCGCCGTCGTAGCTCGCTGTTCGACTCCGCCGTCGCCACCGGAGTTCCTCAACGCCGGGAGCGTTCTAGCGCGTCTCTGGCCCTGTGCGAGTGCGTGCGTGTGCGGGATGCTGTTGCGCGGGTAGTGGTGACATCCGCCGCTCGGTTTGGTCATCAGAGGCCCCTCCATCGCGAGCGTGCGCCTCTGTTCGTCGCCGGTGAGATGCGATGTGTGTTTGTGTGTGTGTCGCTGGCAGGTGCGGCCAGGCCTCTCGCCAGGAAAGGGTCAACTGTGGTCGAGCCCTTCTCTCGTCAGATCCGTGTGGTGGCCGAGTGGTTCGACCGAACCAACTCGACCAGGAGGGCGTGGGTTCGATCCCCAGTGGGCACATCGCCCCCTTTTTATTTTCCTGTGCATGTGTGTGCTTCTATGTGTGTGTGTGTGTGTGTGTGACAGGTGGACCAGTGGGTCCACCCTGTCAGCCACTCAGGGCCCTGGTGTCTATGCCAGTGGGACCCCTCCCTTTTTTTTTTGTCTTCTCTGATTGTTTTTTTTTCAATTCTGGTGATAGTCCAGATCAGGATGCTGCCAATTTTGGATATGTCCAAATAGGGCAGGTTTTGACTTATAAGTGATTGTATGTATTTTCGAATTAGGTTTTGGGCAAGTTACAAATGCAAATATATGAGTATGATATATGATTTTGGGGTAGAATTTTCCAATGAATCCAATGGTGCAATTTGTTTTGTCATTTGAGCAAGTTTGCAAAATGTCATTTTTGTCCCAACATGCCATTTTGTCATTTCCATATGATTTAATCTATGCAATATATGTGATACTTGTCAACATGAATGTGCTAGTGTTTGGTGGGTACTAGGCCCTGGTATTTTTGTTTGGCATGATAAGCTTGTGGATAAGTGGGTTTCTTGCTGTTAACATGATAAGATAATAGCACTAGTTTCATGTCTCAAATTTTGCTAAGTGTTGATGCTGTTATTTTCTTACCATATTGTGAGGATGGTTCCCATGGATGTGTTGTTCCTTTGAGTTTGGGGCCTTAACATGTTTTGTTGTGCTCATCATACTCTACTTAATTGTGCTAAGAACTTGAGAATTAAACCTTTGCATCATAGTTTAAACCTGCTGTCAAGTTGCTATTCTGTAAACATGTGTCCAGTTTTGCCCTTGCTAATTGTCGTCTGAGAATCTGTTGTTATTTGTATGCCATGTTTAGAGGATGCTACCATGGGATCTATGATGTTTTAGGTTTTTCTCAGTGCTAGTGTTTTGTTGTAGATGTTGCCCTCTATCACCCTGTTAATTTGCATGACATGAAATGCCCTCTAGCATATATAAATAGTGCTGTCAATATGTCATCTGTTTAACTCAGATTCCAGAAAACTGGTATTTTCACTAAGTCCCTAAAAAACTGATTCAACATGCCATCTTGTGAGCTTCATTGCTATTGATCAATGCTTCCTTTCAAGTTTGTGTAGATAGATGATTTGATAAGCATGCTGTAAAGTTTCTGTACATGCCTTGGTTTTGATTTAAGACCTGCTGTAGCTCTGGCTAGGTGTGTGACAAGATGCCATGTTGCTGTTTGTGGACAGATTGTGTGTTTGATTGTTTTGTGACTTGTGGGAGCTATACTCCATTGTTTTGCTTGATCTTTAGCTCTATTCTTACTAGTTTTTCATTTCCTAACCAGTGGCATCCTTGGAACACCAAGGTATAGCCCAGAGATTGCCTCATGTTGTGTTTTGTCTCCGTTAACGTTCGTACCTTGCCGTGAGCGTACCGTGAGCTACGTTACTCCGTTTGTAACGTTCTACATATGCATTTGCATCGATTTTGCATGAAGCATCCATATTTGCCATGATCATGCATGTCCAAAAAAGTAATAGTGAGGTGCTGTCCAGAATACTAAACAACTTAATAAATGCATGTGAAACATGACTAGCATAGGCTTGCCATGCTATATTTCTTAATATGACCATGCATCATCTTGTTTGTGCATTGCACCTCGCTGTTTGTTTATTTGGTGCTGTTCTCTTTGGGTAGACGCGAGTGTTGAGCCTGGGTACGAGGATCCCGGAGAGTACAACTACGAGGACCCAACTCTTTGTCCCTCTGAAGAACCAACAGGCAAGATGATCATACCCGGATCCCGGCACTATTTTTGCCTTTCTAGATGTCTCGCTTTTACCGTTATGTTATGTTACCTACCACTTGAACTGTTAGCCTCCCAATTTGCCATGAAAGCCTCTAACCCCCTCCACTACCCAGCAAACATTGATTGGCTATGTTACCGCTGCTCAGCCCTTATCTTATAGCGTTGCTAGTTGCAGGTGCAAGCTTTCCATGTGTCAACATGGATTTCGTTTATATCACTCTATTTATTGTTATTTAATTTAATGCACATATATATCTGGCAACGGTGGAAGGCTTGGCCTTTTGCTCAGTGTTTTGTTCCGCTTTTGCCGCACTAGTTCCGAGTACCGGTGTTATATTCCATATTTTGCGCTCCTAACATGCTCGGGGTTGTTATGGGGACCCCCTTGACCATTCGTTTTAGAATAAAACTTGTCTGGCAAGACCCAACATTGGTACTACATTTGCTAAACAACTTAATAAAATTGCATAGGGCATAGCTACCCCGTGGATAATTAATCAACAACCCGGGCCAGTGCTCCTCATGAGTGTTGGTCCAAACTAGAGCCGTGTGCGGGGCCAACCCGGGGCAACTCGGGAGATGTCTATCAGGCCACTGTACGCTGTGCTTATCCGGTCGTGTCCTGAGAACGAGATACGCGGCTCCTATCGGGTTCGTCGACACGTCGGGCGGTCTTGCTGGACTTGTTTTACCTTTCTCGAATGTCTTGCGTGAGGAATTCTGGTTTTTCTTCGGGCTATCTCGAGGTTGCGGTTTTCCAGTGGAATTGCCTAGGAAGATCACGAGATTCGTGGTCGAGGTTATTCTCGCGGCGTGTCGTTAGTTTGTGATGGATGAGTTGGAGCACCCCTGCAGGGTTTAATCTTTTCGGAAAGCCGTGCCCGTGGTTATGTGGCAACTTGGAAATTTGTTAGCACCCGGTTATAGTTAACTTGAAGTAAACTCCAATAAAATACACCAACTGTGTGCGTAACCGTGACTGTCTCTGCTCGTGAACATGAACCGAGAGAGAACACGGTGGGGTTATGTTTGACGTAAGTAGGTGTTCAGGATCACTTAGTGATCATGCTAATTCACGATCGTCAAACGTATGCCACCATATTTACATTCATGTTCTCGTAAGTTAGCCACCAAATATATGCTTAGCGCTTGCTGCAGCCTCACCACTTAACCAATTCCTTACCCATGGCTTACATAGTTTCGGTACCCGGGTTATGAGATTGCTGAGTCCCTGTGGCTCATAGATTACAACAATACAGGTGCAGGTGTTGATGAGAACGTGCCAGAAGATGTGACTCAGCTCCAGTGGGAGTACGACAAAGAGAGTAGACGTATGTATGTTACATATCCAGACGAGTAGGGAGCTTCATGGTGGTGATCCCGGGATAGCAAGACAGTTTTACATTGCTTCTTTTATCGTTTGATTTCGTCCGTAGTCGGACCCTGTCTTCTGATTGATGTATGAATAATTTGTGTGAACTTGTAAGATAGCTTGTGGCGAGTGTAAGCCAACTCATATACTCATCTCTTCCTACATGTATTGCAATGTTTTACTGTACTTGCGAACGACGAGATGCGCTTCTATCCCCGTCGAGGCCACAAGCCTTAATAGGGATAGGACCGCATCTTGGGCATGACAAGTTGGTATTCAGAGCCATACTGACCATAGGAGCCCCTTGCTTGATCGAACTTGGCTGAGTCGAGTCTAGTGAAAAACTATTTTGAGTCTAGTTATATCGGAGAGTAGGATTCTTTTACTCCTCTTCTATACTCTGGTGAGGTATTCGACTTAGGAATTTTAATTCTACTCCTCTTCTTGCTCAAATTTTTTTAGGATCACGCGGGTATTTTGGAAACTATATGATGCCGATGTGACGGAGTTCTGTCTTGGTGCCTCCTGTCTGACTTGCTTTCTTCCGGGGAGTTGAGCTCCGAGGGATTCTTGACACATCGTTATCGTTCAGTTTCCTTAGTATCTCAGGACGGAGGATGTTCGTAATTGCTTCAATACTTCTCGTGGCGCGATAAGATCGGAGTCACCCAGTACTGGGGAGACGTCCGGGGTACTGCCATGTTTAGTATCGTTGTGATTACGAGTGTCTGTGGTAGACGAGTTTGCAGAGTTTTCTTGAATTATGGCGTGGAAGGTTGCGGGTGCAGTTGAGCTGATTACCCTGGGTACGTTCCTGGGTCCGCAACCCGAATCGCATAAACAAGAAAGACTTCGGAAATTCTTAGGTGGGAATTCCAGTAGTTCTTAGGATCATCTTCTGACAGATGTATAATGGTTGTACATTTGTTTTGAGCAACATTAGCTCAATACTTGTTGTGTTATTTCAAGTGGCTTCATGTTCTAATGATGTTATCAAGATCCTACAGAAAGCGTTCTTACTATTTGCAGTTTGAATGCAATTGATGATATTCCGTTGCAATTCTTTCAAGCCATTGATTCAACTTATTTCTATCATCTTTGTCAATGGTGTGCTGATATTTTGTCCATCTTCAGGATGGCTCCGGCAACTCGTGGGAACCCAGATCGTGATGGGGAGCAGTCTGATCCTCCACCACCCCCACCACCACCTCCACCTCCGGAGGCTTGGCAAGCAGTGATGGCCGCAACCAATGCGAACACCCAGATGTTGCTCAGGTTGCTGCAGGAAAGAGAGCAGGGACAGCAAGGTCATCAAGGGAATTTTCAGAACCAGCCGCAGTTTGCCACTTTGAACCAGTTCCTCGCAAATCAGCCCAAGTCCTTCACCTGTTGTGAGCAGCCTCTCGATGCAGACGATTGGCTCCGTGACATGAACAAGCATTTTGAGTGCAGCAATGTCAGACCTGCGGACTATGTCAAGTTCGCGACTTTCCAGCTCAAGGGCCAGGCAGGAGATTGGTGGCAGCAGTACAAGGATTCCAGAGGTGATCGTGTTATCAGTTGGGATGATTTCTGTCATGACTTCAGAGCTCATCATATTCCGACGAGCTTTGTCGAGGAGATGCGTGAGAAGTTCAGGAATTTGAAGCAAGGAAGCAAGTCTGTCTATCAGTATAACATCGAGTTTCAGAATCTGGCTCGCTATGCTAAGCAAGATGTTCCCGATGAGAGGTCAATGATTTATCAATTCAGAGGTGGTCTCAAGGATGAACTTCAGCCGGGTCTAGTCCTGCAAGAGCCTCATGAGTTTGATCAGTTCTACAACATGGCTCTAAAGGTCGAGGCATCTCAGCTCAGGTTGGAGAATTCCAGGAAGCGATTCAGAGACACCAACTCTTCTTCCTCCAGCTCTGAGGTTGTTCCTAAGCAGCAGAAGTATTGGGTTCCTCCTCCTCCTCCGTTTCGTCCCGCTCAGTAGCAGAGGCAGTACAGTGGTCGTGGTCCTTCCCACCAACCCAACTCAGGTTTTCAGCAGAGGCCTCAGGCTCCCAAGTCAGCAAATGCTCCTCCTCCAGGCAACTTCCGTCCGCTCTCAGAGGTTACTTGTCACAAGTGTGGTCAGAAGGGCCATTACTCCAACAAGTGCAACAACCAGCGGCGTCTTCCGCCTCCTCCTCCTATCAGGCCCCCAGGCAGTGCTATGGTGAAGCACAATCCCAAGTCAGTCAGAGTGAACATGGTGAATGCAGCTGAAGCAGATGATTCTTCTCAAGTGATTATGGGTAATCTCTTGGTTAATTCTATTCCTGCAAAAATTTTGTTTGACACTGGTGCATCGCATTGTTTTATGTCTCGCCCGTTCTTTGCTATGCATGAGTTCTCTTGTCAAGATCTGCTTAGACCTGTATCAGTTGTCTCTCCTGAGAAATTAATGAATTCCAACTGCATTGTTCCAGATGTCTCTATCAAGATGGGCAATTATTCTTTTCTGGCCTCTCCAATTATTCTCAGCAAGTCTGATATTGATCTCATTCTCGGCATGGATTTTCTTGCTATGAACAAGGCTTATATTGATTGCAAAGCTAAAGAAGTCCAATTGACTCATCCTTCTGAAGATGTGATCATTTTCGCTGCTCGCGATGACACGATTCGTCTATTTTCTCTCAATGAGAAGGGTGAGATTTCTGCCATCTCTCAAATTCCCGTTGTCTCGGAGTATGAAGATGTCTTTCCAGAAGAGTTGCCAGGAATGCCTCCTCACAGGCCAGTGGAGTTTGTGATTGAACTCGAGCCTGGAACTGAACCGGTGTGTAAGCGTCCTTATAAGCTTGGCCCCGAAGAGCTGAAAGAGTTGAAGAAACAGCTAGATGAACAAGAGCGTCTGGGTCTGATCAGACCAAGTTCTTCACCTTGGGGTTGTGGTGTTCTGTTTGTCAAGAAGAAGGATGGCACGGACCGACTATGCGTCGATTACCGTCCATTGAATAAGAAGACAATCAGGAACAAGTATCCACTTCCCAACATCAATGAGTTGTTTGAGCAATTGAAAGGTGCCAAGGTTTTCTCGAAGTTAGATCTCCGTATGGGCTATCATCAAATCCGCATTCGTGAAGAAGATATTCCAAAGACTGCTTTCAGGACGAGTTTTGGCTCTTATGAGTACACCGTCATGTCTTTTGGTCTAGCAAATGTGCCTCCGACCTTCTCCAGAATGATGAACTACATATTCTCTCCTTTCAAGAATGAGTTCGTCTTGGTCTATTTGGATGATATTCTCGTGTTCTCGGAGACTGAAGAAGAGCTTGCAGAGCATCTCAGGCTTGTGCTTGACATGCTAAGGGAACATCGGTTTTATGCTAAGTTCTCGAAGTGTGAGTTTTGGCTCAATGAAGTGGTGTACCTTGGGCATGTCATCTCTGCCGAGGGCATTAAAGTGCACCCTGAGAAAGTTGAGGCAATTGTGAAGTGGGAGCCTCCTCAGAATGTCAAGCAGCTTCGTAGCTTCCTCGGCCTTGCAAGCTATTGCAGAAGATTCGTCGAGAACTTCTCTCAGATCGCTAAGCCTCTGTCCAACCTCCTTTAGAAGAATGTCAAGTTTCTGTGGTCTCCTGAGTGTGATGTGGCTTTCAATACACTCAAACAGAAGCTGACTTCGGCTCCAGTTCTTGTTCCTCCCGAGCAATCCAAGCCTTTCCAAGTATTTTGTGATGCTTCTCTCCAAGGTCTCGGTGGCGTTCTCATGCAAGATAAGAAGATTGTGGCTTATACCTCGAGGCAGCTGAAGCCTGCTGAGAAGAACTACCCCACTCATGATCTTGAGCCGGCGGCAGTTGTGCATGCTCTGATGACATGGAGACATCTATTGTTGGGAAGACCAGTTGTGGTGTTCACCGACCACAAGAGCTTGAAGTATATCTTCACCCAACCCAATCTCAATCTTTGGCAGTCTCGTTGGGTGGAGATGATCGAGGACTTCAATCCGAGTATTGAATATACTCCTGGAAAGGCAAATGTCATTGCAGACGCGCTGAGCAGGAAGGCGTACTGCAGCAGTCTTATTCTCAAGCCTCTTCAACCCGAGCTTTGTGAAGCATTCCGCAAGCTCAATCTCCAAATTGTTCCTCAAGGTTTCCTTGCCAATCTTCAAGTCTCTCCGACTCTAGAAGATCAGGTTCACCAAGCTCAGCTTCTTGACGCTATGGTGAAGAAAGTGAAGAAAGGTGTGGCCAAGAGCATTCCAAAGTATAAGTGTTTCCATGTTGATGACAAAGACACCCTGTTCTTCGAGGACCGTCTGGTGGTTCCGAAAGGTGATCTCAGGAAGGTTATCATGGATGAAGCACATAATTCCCTCCTCTCAATTCATCCAGGAAGTTCCAAAATGTATCAGGACCTCAAGCAAACCTTCTGGTGGACTCGCATGAAACGTGAGATTGCTCAGTTCGTGAACGAGTGTGATGTTTGTCGCAGAGTGAAGGCGGAACATCAACGTCCAACAGGCCTCCTTCAGCCTTTGCCCATCCCAGAGTGGAAATTCGATCATGTTGAAATGGATTTCGTCACTGGGTTTCCTAAGTCCAAGAGAGGGAATGATGCTATCTTCGTGGTTATCGACAAGCTCACCAAAGTTGCCCACTTCCTTCCGGTCAAAGAATCTATCTCGACAGCTCAACTAGCAGAGTTGTATACGTCAAGGATAGTTTCTTTGCACGGTGTTCCTAAGCTCATATCCTCAGTTCGTGGAAGCATCTTCACTTCCAAGTTTTGGGATTCCTTCCAGACTGCAATGGGGACCAATCTCCGTTTCAGCACAGCTTTCCATCCTCAGACTAGTGGTCAAGTTGAGAGAGTCAATCAAATCCTCGAAGATATGCTCAGGGCTTGTGTGATTTATTTTGGCATGAAGTGGGAAGATTGCCTCCTGTTTGCTGAGTTCTCATACAATAATAGCTTCCAAGCAAGTTCCGGCAAAGCTCCTTTCGAGATTCTCTATGGCAGAAAGTGCCGCACCCCGCTCAATTGGTCTGAAATCGGTGAGCGTCAAATCCTTGGTAATGACATGATCTCTGAAGCAGAAGAAATGTGCCGTGTTATTCGTGCAAATCTCAAAGCAGCTCAATCCTGTCAGAAGAGCTATTATGATAGCAAGCATCGTGACATGACCTTTCAGATCGATGATTTTGCCTATCTCAGAGTGTCTCCCATGAAGGGCACTCAACGCTTTGGCATCAAAGGGAAGCTTGCTCCACGCTTTGTGGGTCCTTTCAAGATTGTGGGCAAGAGGGGTGACCTTGCCTACCAACTCGAGCTTCCTCCCAATTTCGCAAATGTACATGATGTGTTCCATGTCTCTCAGCTCCGAAAGTGTTTCAAGACTCCCGAGCGCACCGTTGATCTCCAAGAAATTGATCTCCAAGAAGACCTATCCTATCATGAGCATCCAGTTGCTATCCTTGAAGAAACTGAGCGTAAGACTCGCAACAAGTCAATCAAGTTTCTAAAGGTGAAGTGGTCACATCACTCCGAAAAAGAAGCCACTTGGGAACGAGAGGACCATCTCCGTTCCGAATTTCCCGAAATCTTCCGTTCCTAGATCTCAGGACGAGATCCTCATGTAGTGGGGGAGAGTTGTAACAGCCCAAGTGTAATCCCTTGTCCTTGTGTCATCTCATGTGCTTGAGTTGGAGTTTGTAATATGTCATGTGAGACTTATATTGGATGTTTGCAATGCCATCATATGATTTGAGTTTCATCTTGCCTCTAGTCATTTCATGCATCATGCCATCATGATCATCATATCAAATGCATAATAATTCTTGCCATGTTTGCATTGTGAGTGTATGTGTTGTGGAGTGAGTGCATGTGTTACCTTGTTTGGAGTGCTACTCTAATCCCTCCCATTTCAAAAAAACCATCACCTCTCCTCTCTCATTCAAATATTCCACCTGATAACATTTTACTTGCTGTTTTCACATATTAAAAATGTTGCTCCTTTTCTATATAATTAGATGAGAATTGTTGTGTAGCCTCAAGCATGTTCTACTGGTTTTGAATAATTCTAACAATGCAAACAGATTCCAATTCTAAATATACGTGAATGATTTAATTGTTCTATAAATGCCAACTCCATTTTTATTAAATATGCTACATTTTGCTGATTCCAAAACATATTTGCTCCCTCCAAAATTCTTTTCAAAACTTGCCTGGGTTATTTTCTTTTGTGTTGTTTTATTTTAAATAGAATAGGCCCTGTGTGTTTTGTTTTCGCAGAGAGAGAGAGAGTGCCGGCCCATCTGGGCTTCCTTCCTCCCGCGGCCCAGCTAGCCCGCGCGCTGGCTCTCTCCAGCGTGGCGCGCGACGGGCCCGCTTGTTAGCCTCTCTCTTCCTCCCTCCTTCTTCCTCCTTTCCAGCTCCCTCTCAGAGAGAGCGTGAGCAGGGGTCCCGCCATGGCCAGGGTGGCGAGGCTAGTGCTATGCCTCCCGGCCTATAAATCCCCCTCGGCGTGCGTGCCTTCCCTAGGGTTTCCCCTCTCCAATTTCTCGCCGCCGCCAGGTGAGTTCCCTCCAAGATTCAGTGAGTGAGCGGGTTCAGAGAGCACCGATCTTCGCGGGTGCATCTCCGGCGAGCCCCTCGAGCAGGCGAGCATCAGGATCGCTCCACGTCATCCTCTTCTTCCTCGTCGTCCTCTGCACCGTCGCGGGACGCCAAGAATCGCTGGAATTGCTGCCTTCTTCCTCCGCGCCCGCCGGTCATCGCCGTTCAAATTCGTCGCCGTCCGTCTTCCTCAAGCCCGTCCATCGTCGCCGAGCGCCTCTCTGTGAGCTTCTCCCCGTCCCCGCATCCTTTCCGCTCCAGTTCGCGTAGTGTAGCATCACCTCCGCGTAGCCAGCCTCTCGCAGCCGTCGGACCTTGTCGCTGGCGAGACCTCCGTCCGTTCCAAGCATGTGCGAGTAGGTGGTCGAGTTCCTTCCAACGCATAGGTTTCATTTTTGCTCCGAAGCGTTCGTTTTCGCCGTCGTAGCTCGCTGTTCGACTCCGCCGTCGCCACCGGAGTTCCTCAACGCCGGGAGCGTTCTAGCGCGTCTCTGGCCCTGTGCGAGTGCGTGCGTGTGCGGGATGCTGTTGCGCGGGTAGTGGTGACATCCGCCGCTCGGTTTGGTCATCAGAGGCCCCTCCATCGCGAGCGTGCGCCTCTGTTCGTCGCCGGTGAGATGCGATGTGTGTTTGTGTGTGTGTCGCTGGCAGGTGCGGCCAGGCCTCTCGCCAGGAAAGGGTCAACTGTGGTCGAGCCCTTCTCTCGTCAGATCCGTGTGGTGGCCGAGTGGTTCGACCGAACCAACTCGACCAGGAGGGCGTGGGTTCGATCCCCAGTGGGCACATCGCCCCCTTTTTATTTTCCTGTGCATGTGTGTGCTTCTATGTGTGTGTGTGTGTGTGTGTGACAGGTGGACCAGTGGGTCCACCCTGTCAGCCACTCAGGGCCCTGGTGTCTATGCCAGTGGGACCCCTCCCTTTTTTTTGTCTTCTCTGATTGTTTTTTTTTCAATTCTGGTGATAGTCCAGATCAGGATGCTGCCAATTTTGGATATGTCCAAATAGGGCAGGTTTTGACTTATAAGTGATTGTATGTATTTTCGAATTAGGTTTTGGGCAAGTTACAAATGCAAATATATGAGTATGATATATGATTTTGGGGTAGAATTTTCCAATGAATCCAATGGTGCAATTTGTTTTGTCATTTGAGCAAGTTTGCAAAATGTCATTTTTGTCCCAACATGCCATTTTGTCATTTCCATATGATTTAATCTATGCAATATATGTGATACTTGTCAACATGAATGTGCTAGTGTTTGGTGGGTACTAGGCCCTGGTATTTTTGTTTGGCATGATAAGCTTGTGGATAAGTGGGTTTCTTGCTGTTAACATGATAAGATAATAGCACTAGTTTCATGTCTCAAATTTTGCTAAGTGTTGATGCTGTTATTTTCTTACCATATTGTGAGGATGGTTCCCATGGATGTGTTGTTCCTTTGAGTTTGGGGCCTTAACATGTTTTGTTGTGCTCATCATACTCTACTTAATTGTGCTAAGAACTTGAGAATTAAACCTTTGCATCATAGTTTAAACCTGCTGTCAAGTTGCTATTCTGTAAACATGTGTCCAGTTTTGCCCTTGCTAATTGTCTAAGTCTGAGAATCTGTTGTTATTTTTATGCCATGTTTAGAGGATGCTACCATGGGATCTGTGATGTTTTAGCTTTTGCTCAGTGCTAGTGTTTTGTTGTAGATGTTGCCCTCTATCACCCTGTTAATTTGCATGACATGAAATGCCCTCTAGCATATATTAATAGTGCTGTCAATATGTCATCTGGTTAACTCAGATTCCAGAAAACTGGTATTTTCACTAAGTCCCTAAAAAACTGATTCAACATGCCATCTTGTGAGCTTCATTGCTATTGATCAATGCTTCCTTTCAAGTTTGTGTAGATAGATGATTTGATAAGAATGCTGTAAAGTTTCTGTAAATGCCTTGGTTTTGATTTAAGACCTGCTGTAGCTCTGGCTAGGTGTGTGACAAGATGCCATGTTGCTGTTTGTGGACAGATTGTGTGTTTGATTGTTTTGTGACTTGTGGGAGCTATACTCCATTGTTTTGCTTGATCTTTAGCTCTATTCTTACTAGTTTTTCATTTCCTAACCAGTGGCATCCTTGGAACACCAAGGTATAGCCCAGAGATTGCCTCATGTTGTGTTTTGTCTCCGTTAACGTCCGTACCTTGCCGTGAGCGTACCGTGAGCTACGTTACTCCGTTTGCAACGTTCTACATATGCATTTGCATCGATTTTGCATGAAGCATCCATATTTGCCATGATCATGCATGTCCAAAAAAGTAATAGTGAGGTTCTGTCCAGAATACTAAACAACTTAATAAATGCATGTGAAACATGACTAGCATAGGCTTGCCATGCTATATTTCTTAATATGACCATGCATCATCTTGTTTGTGCATTGCACCTCGCTGTTTTTTTATTTGGTGCTGTTCTCTTTGGGTAGACGCGAGTGTTGAGCCTGGGTACGAGGATCCCGGAGAGTACAACTACGAGGACCCAGCTCTTTGTCCCTCTGAAGAACCAACATGCAAGATGATCATACCCGGATCCCGACACTATTTTTGCCTTTCTAGATGTCTCGCTTTTACCGTTATGTTACGTTACCTACCACTTGAACTGTCAGCCTCCCAATTTGCCATGAAAGCTTCTAACCCCCTCCACTACCCAGCAAACATTGATTGGCTATGTTACCGCTGCTTAGCCCTTATCTTATAGCGTTGCTAGTTGCAGGTGCAAGCTTTCCATGTGTCAACATGGATTTTGTTTATATCACTCTATTTATTGTTATTTAATTTAATGCACATATATATCTGGCAACGGTGGAAGGCTTGGCCTTTTGCTCAGTGTTTTGTTCCACTTTTGCTGCACTAGTTCCGAGTAGCGGTGTTATATTCCATATTTTGCGCTCCTAACATGCTCGGGGTTGTTATGGGGACCCCCTTGACCATTCGTTTTAGAATAAAACTTGTCTGGCAAGACCCAACATTGGTACTACATTTGCTAAACAACTTAATAAAATTGCATAGGGCATAGCTACCCCGTGGATAATTAATCAACAACCCGGGCCAGTGCTCCTCATGAGTGTTGGTCCAAACTAGAGCCGTGTGCAGGGCCAACCCGGGGCAACTCGGGAGATGTCTATCAGGCCACTGTACGCTGTGCTTATCCGGTCATGTCCTGAGAACGAGATACGCGGCTCCTATCGGGTTCGTCGACACGTCGGGCGGTCTTGCTGGACTTGTTTTACCTTTCTCGAATGTCTTGCGCGAGGTTGCGGTTTTCCAGTGGAATTGCCTAGGAAGATCATGAGATTCGTGGTCGAGGTTATTCTCACGGTGTGTGGTTAGTTTGTGATGGATGAGTTGGAGCACCCCTGCAGGGTTTAATCTTTTCGGAAAGCCGTGCCCGTGGTTATGTGGCAACTTGGAAATTTGTTAGCACCCGGTTATAGTTAACTTGAAGTAAACTCCAATAAAATACACCAACTGTGTGCGTAACCGTGACTGTCTCTGCTCGTGAACATGAACCGAGAGAGAACACAGTGGGGTTATGTTTGACGTAAGTAGGTGTTCAGGATCACTTAGTGATCATGCTAATTCACGATCGCCAAACGTATGCCACCATATTTACATTCATGTTCTCGTAAGTTAGCCACCAAATATATGCTTAGCGCTTGCTGTAGCCTCACCACTTAACCAATTCCTTACCCATGGCTTACATAGTTCGGTACTCGGGTTATGAGATTGCTGAGTCCCTGTGGCTCACAGATTACAACAATACAGGTGCAGGTGTTGATGAGAACGTGCCAGAAGATGTGACTCAGCTCCAGTGGGAGTACGATGAAGAGAGTAGACGTATGTATGTTACATATCCAGACGAGTAGGGAGCTTCATGGTGGTGATCCAGGGATAGCAAGACAGTTTTACATTGCTTCTTTTATCATTTGATTTCGTCCGTAGTCGGACCCTGTCTTCTGATTGATGTATGAATAATTTGTGTGAACTTGTAAGATAGCTTGTGGCGAGTGTAAGCCAACTCATATACTCATCTATTCCTACATGTATTGCAATGTTTTACTGTAGTTGCGAACGACGAGATGCGCTTCTATCCCCGTCGAGGCCACAAGCCTTAATAGGGATAGGACCGCATCTTGGGCGTGACATACAGGCACGTGTGTGAAGCCTCTACATGCACGGTCGTGGGGTTCGCGAGGCACTGGTATCAACACCCTCTGCATACACCAACGTGTGGTAGCAGTGGCATGCGTCCGAATACCCAGTTAGAGAGTAGTAAAGCCCCTATAGCCACGGGCATGTTGCACTACAGGCGCCCGTGGCACGAAAGTCAAGGCACTACAGGAACGGATGTAGCCACTGTGTACAGCACGGGTGTTGTGACGCCCCCGATCTCGACCGTACGCTAAACATACATGCAATGCGTACGACCAAGATTAGGGACTCACTGATTGATATCAGAACACAACACTAGACACAAATTAAAGTCATACAGCTTCATATTACAAGCCAGGGGCCTCGAGGGTTCGAATACAAAGCTCGACAAAGCACGAGTCAGCGGAAGCAAATAATATCTGAGTACAGACATAAGTTAGACAAGTTTTGCCTTAAGAAGGCTAGCACAAACATAAGCAGCGGATCGAAAGAGGCGAGGCCTCCTGCCTGGGAACCTCCTAACTACTCCTGAGCGTCGGCGTTCTCCACGTAGTAGTAGGCTCCAGGGGTGGTGTAGTAGTCGTCTCCGGCGTACTCCATCTCCTGGGCTCCATCGTCTGAACGCCAAATCGTATCGAGGGGGAAAATAGGAAGCAAAGCAGCGGTGAGTACTCATCCAAAGTACTCGCAAGACTGACATCAGAACTATGCTAAATATGCATCATTATCAAGGGGAGGGGTTATATCTGGACTAACTGCAGAAAGCAAGAATAGGAGGAAGGCCTAGTCCTATCGAAGACTAGCATCTTCAGCATCTTGCAGCATTAGAAGAGAGTAGACTGGTATCACATATATAGTCATATTATTGTAGCAATTTTATTAAGTAACCATGCCCAGAGATTCTTCCTCGACTCCCTCCGAGGAAGCAATCTCGGAGCCACATTCATTTTAATTTAAAGTCACAATTATAGTTGTATAAGGTCAAGGTACAACTCCAAGTCGTCCTGTTACCGTGGACACGGCTATTCGAATAGATTAATCATCCCTGCAGGGGTGCACCGCATCTCCAACACGCCTGATCACCTCCGGCCGGACACACATTCCTGGGTCATGCCCGGCCTCGGGATAGCAGCACGTCGTCGCCCCACCTAGGCTCAACGAAGAGGCCAGCCCGCCGGTCTAAATCCTAAGCGCGCATGTTCGTGGGCCCACTTGCCCTTGCACTCCTGCACGATGCGAACGCGGCCGGAAGCAGACCTAGTACACTCCAGTCCGAGAGCTATACCGTCCAGTCCAATCCGGCGCGCGCCGCTCCATTGCTGATGTCCGAAGAGCTTCGGCTGATACAACGACGCTGAGTGCCCATAACTTTCCCACGTGATGGTTTGGTGCGCAATAAGGCCAACGACCAACTCAGATCAAATACCCAACCCATTAGCATTTTATTAATGCGGGGCAAGCGCGACCCGTAAAGTGCGGTCCCGCCACCCCGTCTCGAGGATGTGTGGCAAGGGCCTTTCCTGCCCGTCCACGCCTCAACATAACCCTTTGGATGCCTTACCTGCGCATCCCACCACATCTCACACACGGGTACCCTTGGGGCCGACCCGTCTCAAGACTGTCGGGAACTCAGGTCCACCTCAACCAGGGTGGTACCGCCTGTCCCTCCAGTCCCGTCTTTCACATGTGAACAAAGTTAAGTTAAAGTAACTGTGTGTCTATACACCAAGTGGATATCCGAGGAATCACCCTCGATGGATCCCACTCGAGGTATGTGTATGACAAGAGTCGCTAGCGATAAATGGGAAGGAGGAATCACCCTCGATACCCACGACCGATTAGCTACACTACAGAATTAACATCGGGAGTGCTAAGTGAGGTATCACCCTCGGCACCCGATAGTAGCTCTGCAGTGCCATACTTAAGGGGTGTGCGGTGATGTGAGGGGCCTGGCTCGTCGGTCGGTTGACCGAGTCTTCGGGTCTTCGAGTCGTCGAGTCGTCGATAAAGAAGCAGGGGCAACTGGGACTAAGGGGGTCACAGGGGATTCACTGATCAACCTATACTAAGCAGTTGGTATGATTGCAGGTAAAGTAACAGTTTATCAAAAACAGGCTATGCATTAGAATAGGAGCTAGCTAATACAGTAGCAAAATCTAATGCAAGAATAAGAGGGAAAGGAATAGGCGATATCGGAATGATCAAGGGGGTTTGCTTGCCTTGCTGCTCTGCTGCAAAAGGCTGATCGTCAACGGTGTAGTCGTACCCGGCAGCACCGTCAGTCTCGGAGTCTACCGGAGAGAAGAGGGGGAAGAAACAATAAATACAAGCAAACAGGTGCAACACGATGCATGACATGGCAATACGCAGTGCTAGGGGTAGTCTAACGCAGTACTACACGTATCAGACGGAGCGGGAGAATATCTGACGATATTTCCCGGGTCTTTGGGTTTATCGGACAGACGATCCGAAGGGGAAAAGTTCCATGTTTGCTATGCTAGGAGCATGTGACAGACGAACGGATAGCGTATTCGGATTCGTGGGATTTTTCTGATCAACTTTCATGTATAAAACTTTTTCATCTGAGCTACGGATTATTTTCTATTAATTTTTAAAGTTTTACTCATTTTCTGGAATTAACAGATTTAATTAAATTCGAAAAATAACTTATTGCGTCATCATGACGTCGGCATGACGTCAGCAGCCAACAGTGGGGCTGACTGGTCAAACTGACCAGTGGGCCCCAGCTGTCATTGACTCAGGGTTAACCAGGGTTTAGTTTAAACTAATTAGGCTAATTAACAGGGTGGGGTCCCACATGTCAGTGTCACATTAGCTTAACTTAATCATTTTTATTAATCTAACCGGGTTAATTAGTGCTAAACACCTGGGCCCACATGTCATAGACCCAGGGGGGGGGGGGGGTCGGGCCCCACTGTCAGGGACTGGCTGAGCCCAGTCAGCCAGTTGACCAAGTCAACTGGTCAACCAGGACCTGGGGGCCCACGGGTCAGTGACCCAGGGGTGGGGCCCACCTGTCAGTGGCACAGGGGTGCCCAGTCAGCACGTTGACTGGTCAAACCAGTCAACGGGGGCCCCTGGGCCCACTGGCAGTGACCCTGGGGGTGGCCCCAGGTCAGCCACGCTGGCGGCGGCCGGCGTCTCACCGGCGGCGACGCCAAGACGCGGCGGAGGGCTCGGGTCGGCGTCGGGTTTTGCCCACAGGGCACCATTCGAAGCGCGGCCGGGTGCGTTTGAACGGGTAGACGACGGCGCGTCGGTGGGTGGTGGCGGCAGGTGCGGCGGTGGTCTGCAGCGGCACCGGCGTCGAGGTCTGTGGCGGCCTGAATCGGGCAAGGAGGGATCCGGGGCTAGGGGCACGAGCGGAGGCGCGGAGGGGCTCGTTGGCCTCCTGGGGAGCCCAGGAGCGTGCTGCGGTGCTCGGGCGCGAGGTGGGGCGGCTCTAGCTACGGCAGCGACGGCAATGGCGGACGGCGGAGCACGGCAACGCGGCGGGGCGGCTACGGCTACGAAGCAGGACAGGGGAGAGAGGGAGGAAGAGCTGGGGCTCACGGCCGTTGCAGAGAAGGCCCGGGGAGGCTCGAGGTGCTCGGGGCGGGGCGGATTCCGGCAATGGCGTCGACGGAGCAGAGGGGGAAGACGAGCTCGTGGCCATCCCCGTAGCGCCACCCGGCTCGATTTGAGGCCCGTAGTCGATGTGGAGGGGCACGGCGGAGCTCGTGGGCACGGTGGTTGGGCGAGGGGCGGCCGGTGGCCGCGTGGGTCACAGCAGCGACGCCATGGCGGCGCTCGTTGGAGAAGCGGAGAGGGAAGAGCAAGCGCGAGCGAGGGAGAGGAGGGGGCGACTGAGACTGGCGTCCAGGGGGGGAAGGAAGGGCAGGTCCTTATCCCCTGCCCAACCACTCCGGCGTCGTGGCGGGCTGCGGCGGCGCGGTGAGCACTGGACCACGGCGGCGTCGACACGGGGGGGAGGGGAGCAGGTAAGGGATGGTAGGGTGGGCTGGGCCGGCCTGGCGGATGGGCAGCTGGGCCAGGGGGCCTTTTTGTTTTATTTTTATTTATCTTTTGTTTTTTTTTTCTGTTTTGTTTTATTTTAGTTTCACTTTTAGTTTAGTTTTATAAATTATAAAAGTAGTCCCTAATTTAGTGTGAATAAATATGCTACTGCCCCATTAAGTTTTGGGCAGAAGAAAAGTAGTTTGATATTTTATAAATTTGAAAAGGCATTTAATTAATTGTTTTTGCTGCTATTTAAATCATTTTTGGTGCATTTAATTATTTTATAAAAATGTGGATTCTTCACCAATATTTCCTATGCATTATTTGACACATTTAGAACATTTTTGTATTCATGTTTGAGAAATTTGAAATTTGACTTTGATTTAATTTTGAATTTGATCTGGATTTTAAACGAAGTGAGGTTTAGCAACAGTAACAGTGATGACATGGCACCATTAGCGTGGGATTACTGTAGCTTAATTACCCGGGCGTTACAGGTGTGTAGGCACAAGAGACACGGTAGAGTGAAGCCTGTACCTGCAGGGCCGTAGTGGAAAGGCTCGGGAGTGTAGCCGCTACAGGCATGTCTGTGTAGCCGCTACAGGCACGAAAGTGAAGCCTATACACGCACGGGAGTTAAGCCTCCACAGGCACGTTTGTGTAGCCGCTACAGGCATGGAAGTGAAGCCTGTACACGCACGGGAGTGAAGCCTCCACATGCACTGGTGTAAAACCTCCACAGGCACGTGTTTGAAGCCCCTACAGGCATGCGAGTGAAGCCTCTACAGGCACGCACGTGGGGTTCGCGAGGCACTGGTATCAACACCCTCTGCATACACAAAAGTGTGGTAGCAGTGGCATGCGTCCGAATACCCAGTTAGAGAGTTGTAAAGCCCCTATAGCCACAGGCATGTTGCACTACAGGCGCCCAAGGCGCGGAAGTCAAGGCACTACAGGAACAGACGAAGCCACTGTGTAAAGCACGGGTGTGTAGGCACAAGAGAGACGGGAGAGTGAAGCTTGTACCTGCAGGGCCGTAGTGGAAAGGCACATGACTGAAGCCTCTACAGGCACGCTTGTGTAGTGGCCGCTATAGGCACGCTTGTGTAGCCTCTACAGGCACGTTTGTGTAGCCGCTAAAGACACGTCTGTTTAACCGCTACAGGCACAGAAGTGAAGCCTGTACACGCACGGGAGTGAAGCCTCCACAGGCATGGGAGTGAAGCCTCTACATGCACGTGAGTGAAGCCTCCATAGGTACGGGAGTGAAGCCTCTACAGGCACGGGAGTGAAGCCTCTATAGCACGTGAGTGAAGCCTTCACAGACACGGTCGTGAAGCCTCTACAGGCATGAGTTTGAAGCCTCTACAGGCACGTGTGTGAAGCCTTCATAGGCAAGGACGTGGGGCTCTCGAGGAACTGATATCAACACCCTCTGCATAAGGCACGTGAGTGAAGCCTCCACAGGCACGGGAGTGAAGCCTCTACAGGCACGGGGGTGAAGCCTCTAAAAGCACTGGTGTGCAGCCATTGCGTTGAAACTAGTTTCAGGAACCCTGGGACTCGCCTTCCTCCCCATTAATAGTTTTATGTATACATACGGTACTTCGAAAAGAAAAGGGCGATATCATAAAACCCTAACACTCTTTACAGATCCACCGCACACAGATTTTGAGCGGAGGCGCCGCGAACACCGCAACAGACATGGAATCGGCTGCCTCCAGCAGCAAGAAGACGAGGTTCGCGCCACGACGGAGGTCGGTTGTACATCCGCCGACGAGGAGGGCAGAGTGTCCTTCCAGTAGGTGCAAGGACAGGAGGGGAGAGTGTATGCTCCCTAGGAGCATGCATAGGTGGGTCGAGTGCACAGGTGGATCTGAGCAACAAGAAGGTGGATCTTCTAAGGACCGCATCAGCGACCTCCCAGATGCCATCCTTGGCGAGATCATCTACCGTCCGCCGCTCAAGGATGGCATCCGCACCCAAGCCGTGGCCTCTCGGTGGCGAAATCTATGGCGCACCGCTCCGCTGAACCTCGACTACTGTGAGATCCCGGTCACTCGTGTCTTTAACAGTCTGGAAACAATCAGGTGCGAAATCATCTGCATTCTGCCCACCAAGGAGGTAGCCCAGACCACTCACGTCGGAACTCAATTCCAATCTATCGGCATCGACTGCCGTTTAGAATCTACAGCTGATGATATTATCCTTCCTAGAGCCATTCTTTCTGGCCACGAGGGGTCCGTTCACCATCTCTGCATCCCGACGAGCTACCTCCAGTCCCAACCCAGTGCCTTGATGAGTTGCTCCAATCCACAAAACTGGACAAAATCCAAGTTATCGAGTTCTACCATCTGTTCCCAAAATTCTTCCATCGGGCCGTCAGCCAACCACACCGATGCCCTTCATATATGCCCTCAGCACCAATGTCCATCTTGAGGTTCTACTCCTCCCTCCACACGATCACATTCACCCTTTGCAAACTAGCAGACAATCTAGTAGAAACGATTCGCCTCCCACTACTCAAGAGACTTTCACTGGTGGAAATTTACATATCGGAGGTCTCGCTACACAACATGATGCACTCCTGTTGCCCTGCCGTGCAATACTTGCTACTTGTTTGCAACAAGGAATTCCGCTGCCTGTGAATAAATTCACCTAATCTTATCAGCATCGCCATTCGTTGTGACAGAGGGAAGCTCAACATCGAGGATGCCCATTCACTTCGAAGATTGCTCCACGATTCTGTAGATACACGGTTGGAAATAACTATTGTTTCTGTGCCTAAACTGGACACCTTGGGAAAAAATTCGGATTTATCTGATGAATCGAAGATCGTCTTTGGTTCTACAGTCATTCAGGTACTGGTATTCCACAATACATTGTGCTGCGTTCACTTTCATAAACACAAACTAATAACATAATCTTCTATATATGATCAAATGAAGGGTCTGTCCATACACAACATACAAGGAGTGATGGATTCCATCAAGACCTTATATATCTTGCAGACATGTTTTAAACTAGATGAGGTTGTTGGATTGTTGCGATGCTTCAGATGCCTGCAGAACCTATTTATCGAGGTGATCATCTAACACACAATGAGAATAGTATTCTATGGGCTTTCACATACATGGTATTCCATGGGCTTCCCCATACATAGCAGTAACACAATAACAGTTTTTGTTGCTCTTTATATATATTTTATTTTGTGTATGTACAACTAGTGAACATTCTTGACAGTATTTTAGGTGCTTTCCAGACATTAACTGTTTTTCAGTCTCCGTGTATATCTAGGCAACAGGATGGGATGAGAGAGGTTTAACAAATGAATGGCGCCAAAAGCACCAGGTGTTTCTCAAGAGTCATGGGATTTACTTGAAGACAATAACACTTGAAGAATATCAAGACACAAGGGCAAACATTGAGTTTGTGAGATTCTTTACTCAGAATGCAAGCATACTACAAACCATCAAGCTCGAGTTCCGCTTGCACAAAGATTTCACGGTTAAATTTTACAAACAGCAAGAAAAGGTGCTTCAGATGCACAAAAGGGCTTCTAAGTGTGCTCATCTTGAACTAACAACAAGTTGCGAGCATATGTACCTGGATTTAGCAAACACACGCGTTGATTGTTTGGAATTGTCAAATCCATTCACTTGCGAATGCTGAAATCAGGGCCTGTGAGATGCAGTTGTCATCTTCTAATTACTGTGTAAAGCATAAAGGTCTTGTGTAGAACTTGTCAGACTAATAGCTTGTGTTTTGTAGCAGCAATAATTATGACATCAATACTGTGCTTTCTCTTACTATGTTCACTACGTGTTTGTACAACCATGAAGAGCTTAAAAAACAAAATAAAGATGGCTGACGCATGCTAAAAAACCAACCTAGTTTCTTCTCTTATTATCAGTGATTTGGCATCTAATTTCGATGCAGTGCCGCATGTGGGGGCATGGCTTCAAGCCTATGCCTATGACAATCAAACTAGAGTGAACCCATAGAGTCAACAGAGACACAATACCATGCCTCCTATCATTGAACTAGGCGTTAGACAAAACATCTCATTCACAAACGCACAAACGTGCTTTACCGAGAGTCCGATCCGTGCCCCTCTCTCTCATTTAAGGAAACAAACGGAATACCGTGCCTCTTCTGCATGTAGTCTTGTGCCTCAACTAGAGTGTCAACCGACCGTCTCATACTCCACGCGTCAATTAAAAATCTGCAACTCATCCGCACAGGCGTGCCTCCTTCGATTGTCAAACCGTGGCTATTTAAGTGAATGTGCAACTAGAATATTTCACAGCACAAAGGCACGACTGTGATTCCTGAGGCAACCGAAGCTCTCTACATGCAAAGCTAAAACCTCAACATTCGTTTTGGTGGCCCCAACTACACCCCCTTCCTTACTGTAAAAACAATATCCGACTAACCCGCTGTACAGCACTCTCTATTCCTCTCGCACCCTCTCTTCTCTCTCGATCCTCAAACTCACTCTAGGGTTCGTACGTTATCTCTCCATTTTCGCATCAATTTTTTGCTATGATTTGTTCAATCTTGGAGGTTTTTGTTTCTTTGTGCTGTAAATCGATGGATCTATGCTATTACGCTTAAAAATTTGCGGTGATCTCATACAGATCCGCTAAATGCCAGGACGAAGCTGTGCACGCCGTCAATATCCGACATCAACGACATCGTCGGAGTAGGACAAAGCTCTACAACCGGCAGCGAGGTACGACGTCCTAGTCGTAGGAGACAAATAAATTCCACCAGTGTAGGTGGGAACGTTATAGAAAACCCAGTAGCTCTGTGGCTAAAAACGGCGTGGGCGGAGGTTAAAGGGGAAAGTGGAGGAGGCGTTGCACGGTATCCCTTACCGACAACGGTGTGGTGAGACCGGCCCTGGGGCCGTGGATGACACTGATAGATCATCGATTCAGGAAGGTGGTGGAATTAGAAAGGAGATCCGAGCGTCTGGACGCAAAACTGACGTATTATTAGATATAGATGTGTGTAATACAATGCAACTGCCTAATACCATACATAATTACTTAAATAAGTTTTCAGGAAAAATATATTTCGCAATGGTGCTTCCATAACTAGCTGGGCATGCATCTTTGCATTGGCAACAAAGTAAACACTAGTTTCTTGTTATAATTGCTGCACGAACTGAGCTGTCATAAATCAAGCCGTTGCACATGTCTTTTCATGACTTTGCATGTAAACAACTCTTTACTCGAACATGCTTGTGCTGATAATTTCGTACATATCAAAATTCACATTTAACTTCTTATACCTTTGCTATATATTTTGCAGGAGAATTATGAGTTGCAAAATCTGTAAGAACGTCAACTGCCCTGGATTAGAAACAGGTGTTCTCTGTGCTATAATAGCACTTCAGCTGCCGCTGTGTTACGAGACATGCAGTGTAAGGAGAAAAGTTTTGGCACGACATGCACATAAATTACTACCATGTTACGTTTCTCACGGGATGAACTAAAAGTTTCTCTAATCCCATCTTTTACCAAAACCTTCAGTTGGTATGGTTTTACCGTTGTGTTACGAGACATGTAGTGTAAGCAGATGTGTACAGTCAACGAAATGATTGCATTTTTCAAAGCACATCTTTTACCAAATGCTAGACTACTGCCTGAAGCATTTATTTGGAATCAGGAAAACCCTACATTTTAACTGATTGAAGAATTTCTTCTTACTGATTGAAGCATTTTAACTTTTTTTGCAGTACATACCATGCTATTGCAGGGAGCACGTGGTTTCCTTAGTGAACCTATGGAAGCAACGAGCTCTGGAGGAAGAAGGCAAAATTAAGAACCCCGTACTTCTGACAAATGAAAATCTCTCATATGAAGTACACATTACTTATGAAACTGTCAGGTCTAAAATTCATGGACCTGGCTGGACAAAGTTAATGAGTGATTATGACCTACGCCACCATGATATCGTCATCATAAACTTAGATGGCGAGGGTCTCTCTATTCAAATTGATCTGAGACTCAGTGAATGTCGAGGAGGTTACAGAGCACAACCAAAACCTTCAGTTGGTATGGTTTTCATCTACCCCTACAACAACTTCTGATTCACGTTATCATTTTTCTTTTGGCATTGTACTTTGTTTTAGCTACTATTAATGCTCCTATCCCTTTGTTTAAATTTTGTATACACTAAACTATTCAGACAACTAAAACATTAGCAATTCTATCGCCTATGCCTTTAACTGCATTAACTGAATCCAAAGATTCTCTCTCGGTATAACTCCCCGTACTTTTGCACGCCATTATTACTTCAAGCAAATTGGCATAACAAGTTTTTATTTATTTAGCTCTAGATGAACTTAATGCTTCAGAGAAAGAATACATCAACAAGATAGTCCATACTCCAGGGCTAGAACTGTCATACAGACAAATGGGAGACCTTATTTACATTGTCTTCAACGCCCACGACTTCCCAACGATACCATTTGTCCACCGTCTCAACGTCACAAATATCACGACTGGCAGGCTGGTAAGTAATTTTTTATTTGTTTTCACCCACTTCTAATTTTCACTAGTAATTAAGTTGTTTTGTGTGCGTGCTAAAAAATTGTTGTTTATCCGTAATAACAATCTGCAGAGAATTCCATCAGCTGTTGTAAAAATTATGAATGCCAATCTTGTTTACCTTTCGCCAAGAGGCGTCGTAAGCCTTGTGCGGATCTACGATGAAATCGACGTTAAGACGACTTACTCGATACGAGCTGACGGGAGAATGGAAGTAACAGGGTTTTCGGATTTTGCAGAAGAATCTCAGCTGAGAGTTGGCTCAATAGTCCTTATCACGATTGAAAAGCACTGGCCAAGAATGCGAGATATGAGCTTACTGCGCCTTATAATCAATGATCTCTCCTGAATAGTTTTTTGGTAGTGTCCTACCCAATAGACTGCACGATGCATTTTACTATATAATTATGACATGAGGTGGTCGTATATACTAAATATATAATTATGTCTAGCTAGACATGGGTGTAAATTCAGAATCAAAAACGGTCTAATGTTTACCTTCATCACTTTAGTATATATAACTGTGGTGAATTACAAATGTTCATTTCGGTTGTTTTCTGCACATTTGACTGATGCTTCGACACCATCTCGTGACTCTACTACAAAAATTCTGTGGACAGCTTGATCTCACAACTAAACTCATAAGTGCTATTGTCACTATGTTGAACGGCAATGCTTCTGCCCAAAGACAGAGCAGTGCTCATTGTTCTTCTCCGATGCCCGTGCACAGTCAATGTTAATATTATAGTACACGGCGTGGCTTTGCTACACACGGAACCGTGCCTGTACAGCCAGCGCACGGACGAAAATGCTGTCACAGAGCAATGATCTCCAACACACAGGGGCACGCGCGTGCCCCTTCTCATTGAAGAAGTGTGCCCCAGAGGTCTGAAGATTCATGCCCCCATTGAATTTCGCTGACGAAAGACGTGCACCACGGGAGAGCCACGAATGTCGCCTCTCACCTAGGGTAAGAGGGTAAAACCCGTTACTGCTCAAAACCGTGCATGCAGAGGCTACAAGCCCGTGCACAGTCACTGTTAAAATTCTAGTACACGGCCATGGCTTTACTACACGTGGAACCGTGCCTGTAGAGCTCAACAATCTCCAACACACAAGGGCACGGAATTGTGTCAATCTCCAAACATTAAAACAGCAGAGTTATATATTTTTTAGCCGTCTGGATCTGCGCGCAGTGAAAGCCACACTTTGGGCAGATCCACACCGCACAGAGTGGTTCTCGTAGGCGGCGCGAACCAAGCAATGGAGACGGAGATGGAGATCCAGCCCGGTGCTCCGAACACAAAGATGGCGAGGTTCGCGCCACCGACGACGCGCTCCTTTGGGGGTTTGGCGGTAGCGGCTGGAAGCGGCGAGGGTGCCCTCACTGGAACCGAGGATCAGGAAGAGGAGTCTGGTCCGGACCGCATCAGCGACCTCCCGCACGCCATCCTCGGTGAGATCATCTCCCATCTCTCCACTAAGGAGGGCATCCGCACTCAAATCCTCTCAACCCGGTGGCGCCCTCTTTGGCGCACCGCTGCTCTGAATCTAGACTGCCGTGAGATCCCTCTCGCTCGAGTTTTTAACCCCCTCGAAAAAGTAGATTTCGAGTTGATTTTCGCTTGGTCCGCCACACCGGGGGAGCTCATCCGCATAACGTACACTGGAACTTTTTTTAGTGGAGAACCTGTCGGTGATGTTGATTCGAACATTCCAGAGGCCATCTTCTCCGGCCATGAGGGCGCAGTTCACAGCCTATGCATACCGGCATTCTACCTCCAGTGCAGACCCTCAACTGTTGACTCCTGGCTCGAATCCCCCAGATTGAACAATCTCCAGGTGCTTGAGTTTTACTACATGTTCCCACGATTTATGAGACAACGTGACGTACTACCATTGTCATGCCCTTCGCTTATGCCATCACCACCGGCATTCAACCCTCAGATTTTCTCTTCTCTCCACACCATCGCCTTTTCTCTTTGCAAGTTACCAGAATATTATGTACGGGCGCTTAAACTACCATTGCTCAGGAGACTCTCGCTTGTGGATGTTGATATATCTGAAGTCTCATTACAAAACATAATCCACTGTAGCAGTTGCCCTGCACTCAAATGCCTGATGCTTGTTTGGACAGTCAAGAGCCATTGCATCAGAATAAACTCACCTAACCTTATAAGCATTGGCATTTGTGGTCACCATGGCAAAGTTGTTATAGAGGATGCCTCCTCACTTCAATGGTTGATTTGTGAGGATCATAGCAAGAACTTGCAGATAGTTATCATCTCTGCACCTAAACTGGAGGTCTTCAGCAAATTATCTGATATTTTTGATGAATCCAGCATCGCACAACACCGTATATTTATTCAGGTACTGACTTTCCACAATATTTTCAGTTGCATTCGTTCAAACAAGCAAGTTCCATGTAATCCAATCTTTATTCTATATTAATATTATGTTTTATTCTTCATGAAGTGTTTGCCGACAGTCAGCACATCCACAGCGGTTCAATCTGTCAAGACGTTGCTTATCAATATGGATTATAATGTGAGCGCAGTCGTTGCCTTGGTGTAATGCTTCAGAAGCTTGGAAAACTTGTATATCGAGGTGATCATTCTCATACACATTGAAAACACATATCCTGCATGGTGTACTACTCCATTTATCTAAAAAGGCTTGTCTTAGATTTGTATGTCATGGACAAATATGTATGTATTAGACACATCTGTGTCTAGACAAAAAGTAAAAAAAAAACTTTATCAGAACGGAGGTAGTTAGGATTAATCATTCACTTGTTGTTTCAACAGAATCTTTCTTTATAGACCTTAAACATTTTAAATCTTTGTGCCTATTTAGGGAGGAGTCTCTAATGAGGAAAGTCTTACGAATGACTGTTCTTGTGAGCACCATCACGACGTTCATTTGAAGTCAGTGACGCTTTTAGGCTATATACAATGTGAGAAAAGAATTCAATTTGCAACATTCTTTATTCTCAACGCAAGACAGCTGGAGACTATCAGGCTTAAGTTTCTTTCTCACGAAGACTTCACGGAAGGATTTTACAAACAGCAACAAGAGGTGCTTCAGTGGGACAAAAAGGCTTCTAAATATGCTTGCCTTTGATTGTCGGCAAGTTGCAAGCACAAGCACTTGGATTTAAGACACGCACGCATTGAGCACCTGGATTTAACGGATCCATTCAATTGTAAGCGCTGAAAACAGCGTTGGGGTTAGATGTTGCTGCCACTTATCTGTCTGGGTTTTACGTAGGGGTGGTGAAACATTGCCTGTACCTTTTGCTGAATCTGTAACTTTGTTAACAACATTGTTATTGTGCTGAAACAATGCATGTACCTTTTGCTGAATCTGTAACCTTGTTAGCAGCATTGTTATTGTGCTGTGCACCCACGAAGGAGCTCGCGTCGCCGCTTCTCGCCTCTTCGACCACCGTTGAAATCCTAGAGGAGGGCGTCGACGGTGGCTTGAGACTCGCCCTCTTGCAGCGGGCTCCATCTCCGATTTCATCCTCCTCTTCATGTCCATCTCCATCTCCATCTCTATCTCCATTTCCATTTGTCGGGGTGTGGCGCTGCCTCCGAGGTCCGAGCAGAGCTCTATGAGGTAGATCTGGAAAGACGGTTAGGTATTCACTGCGCGGATGCAAGAAAAAACATCATGAAAGGCTTAAGTGGGGAGGGGGGGCTGAGGGGTTAGATGCACGGGTGTGTACGCAGTAAATACATGGGTGAGCGTGTGATAGAAGGAAATACGAAGCACGGTTTTATACGACGGACATGCACGGGTGTGTAGGCAGCAGATCCACTGGTGAGCATGCGAGAGGCACACCTGGTACAGCAACACGAAGCATGGTTTTAGACGGGAAAATATGAAATCATGGGATTTAGGCAGGAGCACGGATTTATTAGGTAGAAGCACGGATATGTACGCGGCACTTCCACGCTTGGGCCACGGTTGTTTCATATATAAAACAAAAGTCCGTAATGTAAAACAAAGGTCCGTGATGTAAATCTAGAGCACGGTCCTATGTAAGGAAGATGCACGAATTTGTGCGTAGGACATGCACGGGTGGGCGTGTGAGAGAGGCACCGCTGGAAAAGAGACACCTTTTGTTTACTAAAAGTCGAGCACATTTAGAAGCCTTTTTTGTCCATCTTAAAGATGCTTTCGTAGACTTCCCCCTCGGGTCCACATAAACAACACATGCACAGTTCTGTACGCAGTAGAACCACTGGTGTGCCTGTGCGAGAGGCACGGCTGGTACAGAAGCAGGGAGCAGGGTTTTAGATGGAAATAGGAAGAGGAAGCAGGAATATATTCGTCAAGGGTACTAGGAGGGAAATTTGGGGTGGAAAGTTCACAATTAATAAATACGCATCGATCCAAAAAATCCCATGATTACCACTCCAAGCAGTTGCGTCGCAAACCCACGATCTGCACGAACGCATAAACTGAAGTTGAAGAAGGTGCTGGCATAGAAAGTGTCTGTGAAAGTGCTCGTGCCATCTAGTTTTTGTTTTACCTGTGCTAAATTTAGGTTTGCTTGTGATCTAGTTTGCTTTTTAAACCACATTCAAACACTATATACTTTGCATATGTTATGAACATTTTTAGTTATAGTATTGCGAATGTTTCCAGTCACACCTTCATTGTCAAAGGTATGGCTCCACACCTTGCAAGCATTTCCGTTGAATTGTACACCCTTGGACGCACGGTTTCGTAGGTGCTACGTACACGGTCGTGCCTGGGTAAAACACAAGTATCGTTGAAAATTGCGCTGACACGTTCACTTTGAGAATCATGGCCGCAAGGCCAACAGGAGCACGACATTGCATTCAGAATACGCACGGGTTTACATACAGAAGAGCCACGGTTTCTTAGTCCCACCTGTAGTTGATCCACCAGAGTTGTTTATCTAGCTAACAAACGACGCAAAAGTTGAATGATTGTTTGAACAACCGAGCCCTGCTACAAGCGCCACACTTCAGACAGTTTTATTGTAGAGACCAGCAATTACAAGTGAGAGTAACTCCCTATCGGCCACGTTTCCCCTGAGGATAGTGAAGAGCACAACCGAGTCTATTGTCAACCTAGCTGCATTTGTCAAAGCAGATAACCCGGATATTGCCAACCTTCCATCTTTGTGCAAGCAGTATGTGCCAGGCAAATCGACAAAACTAGAAAGTTCAACAAGTCTGATGCTGCCCTTTAGAGGAAAAATATCCAAGCTTCATCATGAGAGCATCGGTAACAACAGTAGGTATTTTCTGTTCAAAAACAAATCATTGTAAGTTGTGCCATTGCATCAAGGGGAGTGACATGTGGAGATTAGCTTGTAGAAACAAAAAATGACTAACCAAACGACCTTTCTGAACATTGCTAAAATTTAGACAGTGCACGAAGGCAATGACAGGGATGTCCTTAGCACTTAAAACAAGGTTGGTCACGCACACCATTTCAGTATATGAAAGTTTTATGCCTCGGGTGTAGACAGTCCTGTCTATGTAGCTTCTCTGGGATATACTGAGATCTTGAAGAGCTGAACAATAAAATCATCTATAAGTCAGCATGTCTGAAGCAAAAAATGGTGGCTGCATGGTAAACCAATTTGTCAGAATGAATTGAAAAGTTAAATACGGTATACTTAGAAATATTGACTACAGGGTCACTATAAAGGATAAATCTCACACTACATGGTAAAAACAAATATTCAGTTAGACGATCTTCGCCGAGATTCGGATCACATGGTCTCTTGATAGGCGAGTGTAACATACCAACAGAAGGTTTGGGAACGGCTTTGTGACTCCCTCGAGATTCATTCAACTGCATATCAATGTGAAAGAAGAAATCTTCGCCTTGCAAATCCAGTTTAATAATATCACCGTAACACAGATCATAGTCGTGTATCATCTTTTCCCACCCAGGACCATGAAACTTGGACCTGTCAGCGCAATCGGTAAACTTAATATTGTACGACAACTACTCATCGGTGCCAAACACAAGGTTCAAATCATCTTCTTCAAATCCATCATCTAAAGCTTCTTCTTTCCATAAAGAAATCAAAGAGAGGACCTGCTTCCGGTAATAGCAAGGGACATACAGGCAAATAAGAAGAAAAAATAAGTATATATGATTCATAGATCAAAACAACCATGCCAAAAAGGTACTAACAAGAATGATGATGTGTCATTATTTATATCTCTTATATTTCTCGATTAATATTATTCCTTATGTAAGAACGGTAGAAGCAAAGGCACAAAACAAATGTTCTTGTTACTGATACCCAAAATTTACCAGGTACGACTCATAACAGCGAGGCAAAGGGACAATCAAGAAAGTGCTGTCAACAGCGGATTCACCACCATGACAACCGAGGTTCGAGCAAACATCACAGTTCATCGCTGTCTGCGAATATAAAACAATATATAAGACTGAGATGCATCAGATCTGGAAAACGACTAAATAGATCTATGACAACATGTGTAACCATTTATGCCAAGAGACAATTAAAAGACTATGCATCAGTGTTATATACTCAATCTAATGGGAAAAGACAAAGTAATATATATCCTTTTGATGTTAGTGTTTATATAAAGAAAACTTCACACATCTACCACGAGTGGCAGAGACTGGCGGAAAACAACCAACTCCATTCCCTCAAGATTTTTCGCCCAAATACTTTAAAAGGGGTAACATATGCAGGAATCCGACACACGCTAACTGAAAAACACTGTAAAAAGTGTGGAGATCTAAGTAAGATAGACGAACCTTAGACAGAAAGAGGGGAACGAGCTAAAGTGAAAGAACCAGATGTGAGGATAAAGCGGAAGAGCAAGTAACTCTGTTTACGAGAAACAGACAGCCTCATATTTTTGGAGTAATTATTGGAGAAATGGATGTCTTGATGAAACTAAAAAATGTCTGTAATAAGAGAGAGGGAGAGGTAGAGAGAGAGATAGAAAGACGCGAGAGACAGAAGTAACGTCTGCGAGTTCACCCCATTACTTCCCTCTGTAAATGCCGCTTCGTCACGCCAAGTACTCCTCCCGGCGCAAGAAAAATACCAGAAAGAAAAAAAAGTGGTGAGTAGGTGGGATCTTTTGTCACCCGGACAGACGTTTGGTGTAGTGGGACCATGCGAAAACTCCCTGCGAGGGTTGGGCCACTGACATGTGGGTCATGTTCCCAACGGACCCACGGGCCAGTGCCAGAAGGGCAGGGTGCCAAATGGCAGAGGATCCTCGTGCCCTGCGCGGTGCCTTCTTCGTGTATCACCGCGTCCTTAGCTCTCTTTCCCCGTCTCTCCAAACCACCCCCAACCCCCTTGTATATTCACTGATACAACGAGTAAGACGGCACCGCTTCTGCCCACAGCCGCTGTACCATGTCGACATCTAAGATCAGCAAAGCGATGAAGAATGAAGAGATGTACTTCCATGACATGGACTTCGATTTCTATGTAACAGATTTCCGCTTGCATGAGCAGTTCTGATTTTCGTGTTTTGTTTTTGGGAATATTTGATTTGACCACAAAAGGTACTTGTGTGCTTGTAGGAGAACCCTGATACAATCGTAGACCAAGATTTTCATGGTGAAGAGGAAGGTCTCACTCTGTACTGCGTGCTCCACGACACCAAGCCTCTAAGGTGTGTGGCGTTCGAAGGAATTGACACAGGAAGGAGGTTCTACGACTGTGCTGTCAAAGTTAGCCACTTTCGAAATCCCTGTTACTTCTTTGTTACATCAAGTTGGTTTCAAATAGGAGACATAGTTACAAACAAAACCTTTTTAGTTGGAACCATTATAAGAGGAATTTACAAACAAAATTTTAAGGTCGCTATTTACTGTATCTATCTTACTACTTTTAAAAGTCATTGCCTATTATATCTAGCTTTCTACTAGGCTGCTATTTAACGTTCGCTAGTTTCTCGAGGAAAACATATTACTTGTACTAAGATAATTTCTAACTTAATGCATACTTTCTAAATAAGATAGTTTTACTGGTGTTGGTTGTTCCCATTTGTTTCTTCGCCAGGCACAATTAATTGAGGCTCGTTACAAGAAAGTTAGTGCAATTTTAAATCTCGTGTAGTACGTTAATAATCTCTGTTCACATTTGTTTCTTCCCTTTTTGTTTACATTGCAGAGAGGTGTGAACTGTGGAGTCGTGAAATGGGTTGATCAGCCTTGGCCTCTTATAATGCAGAGGTGCCTGCTCAAGCTTTGGCAGATGTTGCACAAGGGTAATGGCGAACGCCAGGAACAGAAAGAAGAGATAAGCAAGCTTAAAAAGGACATCGAACAATGGAACCTTAAGCTCAAGAACCTTGAAAGGCAGAAGAAGCAACTCGACATCGATCATAAAGAGCTCAAGTCCATCCACGTGTGTCTCACGGGTGTTGTTCAGAATATCGAGGAGGAGAGAGATGAGACAAAGCTGGACAGAGATTTTCTGGAGCAGGAGGTGAATATATATGTTGAAGGGGAATAAGAAGAAGATGGAAACCGTCGTCTCTGATCTTGTTGAGAAAGGCTCTGCGAATAGGTATGAGCTTCTCATGATCAAGGAAATTCTTGAATAATGATTGTTAGGTATCCTGTTGATTGGACAGCATTGGGAAAACTATTCGGCTGGTATAAATTTATGATTGGACATGGAACTGGGTGTTGGTGTTTTTTTTTGCAACCTCGCATAGAGGCCATGTAGTTGTAGTGTTCTAGATATGAATGCTATATTGAAATATTAATGGAGATCCAAAAGACCCATGACATGCTGTTCATCTCATATATATTCGATTGCAAACGTCGTTGGTTCATTCCAAGTGTCATACATTAGCTGCATGAGGCAGTTTCACTCTTGCTTCGCCTGAAAATATTTCTGTTCAAAGTAAAATAGGAAGCATGGATTTATACTAGCGAGATGCACGGGCGTGTACGCAGCAGGTCCACTGCGCGAAAGGCACGGATACTACGGAATTACGAAGCATGGTATTAGACGGAAAATAGGAACATGAAGCAGCGTATTATGTAGGAACGTCCGTGATGTAAAATAGAAGCACGGATTTATATTAAGGATATGCACGATAATGAAGGCAGCACATCGATAGATTCATTTGACAAAATAGGCCATCCACCGTATGACAAACCTGCCATACAATAGTTCCCATCTCCGATGAGGAGTAGCTACGTAGTACGTACTTTTGTATGCTTTTGTATGGATGTAAGAATCTAAGCATGGGATGAAGTGGTGCTAATTTTGGATCACTCCTCGCGGGCGTCTTGAAGTTAATAGGGGTGGTTTTTTGCCAGGAACTTTGGTGATGTAAAACGAAAACCACGGGTGCGTACGCGGTAGGTCCAGGGGTGTGCGTGTGCTGGAGGGAAACACGAAGGTTTGGGTTTTTTGCCAGGAACTTCGGTGATGTAAAATGAAAACCACGGATGTACGCTAGGTAAACGCACGGGTGCGTACGTGGTAGGTCCACGGGTGTGGGTGTGCCTGTGCTGGAGGGAAACACGAAAGTTTGGGTTTTTTTGCCAGGAACTTTGGTGATGTAAAACGAAAACCACGGATGGACCCTAGGTAGACGCACGGGTGCGTACGTGGTGGGTCCACGGGTTTGGGTGTGCGTGTGCTGGAGGGAAACACGAAAGTTTGGGTTTTTTGCCAGGAACTTCGGTGATGTAAAACGAAAACCACGGATGTACGCTAGGTAGACGCACGGGTGACTACGCGGTAGGTCCACGGGTTTGGGTGTGCATGTGCTAGAGGGAAACACAAAACTTTGTGTTTTTTGCCAGGAACTTCGGTGATGTAAAACGAAAACCACGGATGTACGCTAGGTAGATGCACGGGTGACTACGCGGTAGGTCCACGGGTTTGGGTGTGCGTGTGCTAGAGGGAAACATGAAAGTTTGTGTTTTTTGCCAGGAACTTTGGTGATATAAAAGGAAAACGATGGATGTACGCTAGGTAGACGCACGGGTGACTACGCGGTAGGTCCACGGGTGTTTCTCTTGCGGAAGAAAAATTAGTTCTACAGCTGTTATTACAAAAAAAACATCTACTTCATAAGTCCTACGAACACACATGTGTTTCAGGTTTGAAAAATAACAAAAATAAGAAAGAAAATAGGAACATTAAAAACTTCAAAGACCATGTTGATAAAAACTTAGTTTCCACACATTCCATTCAAACAAGATTCAGAACCTGCGACATTACATTTAACAACTAAAAAAGTAGAGGTAGCTGGTAGTTCACTAATACATATTCATACAATAGATAGATCATTAGACATAAAACAGATAAATTGCTGTCTATCAGAGCTTCAGCAGCACCAGCACCTTATGCATTTCCTCAAGCAGAACCACTCGCGCCCCCACGAACATCTTTGGGAGCTTCAGCAGCACCAGCATCGACAGTAGAGACACTGTCGGAAGAAGGGACAGGTCGAATGATTTGAGTCATTGTAAGACCAAACCAATCTGGCTTGCAAGGCTTCAGCTCCACAACTTTATTAGCCATCATAACTGCATAATTGTTAGCGCTTACACCTTGCTTGAAATTCTTTCCATGGACAACATTCACAGAGAACAGGTTGTCAAACTTGACAACAACCTCGTCTTTAATGAAATGGTCTGCTACCTTAAATGACCAATCCCCAAGATAGTCGTGAAGTGCATAAGCAACACAGAATGATGCTGGGAACAAGTTGCGTGACACTGAGAAGACAGCAACATTGTCAACCAGACCATAATGGAGGCCTAGTTGCTCCTTTGTGGAAATGTCAATCTCTAGGACCTACGGTGCTCGATCATACAACTACAAAAAAGAAAAAAAGAATGAAGAAATTAATAACTTGACAAATAGATAATCAACAAGACAACTAAACAAGCATTTTAAGCATGTAAACAATAAAAAAGATGAACAAAAACACTAGTAATTAATAGTCTGTAGCTTTTAAACATATAAACAGTCAGAAGGCTTTTACAAACATCAATGGCAAAAAAAATCAACTTACACGACAAGTGTCATCTTCAACTTCATCACAATCCACTCTGGGCCTTTTGGCCTACGACAGAAGGATTAACATGTAAATAACAATAGGAAATCATAACACAAAATAAACATAAGCATACTATTACAGTAATTATAGAGCGACTTTGTAACCTTAGAAACCTCTCCTTTTCTCTTTGATGATGCAGAAGCATATGTGTCCATCTACAAAAATTGAGAAACCAAATAAATCAGATACAGAAGAATAAGAAAGTCTATTTGATTGATAACTGTTCCAACAAACCAGATCTACAAAAAAAAACTATCAGGAACTAAACGAATGCTTGCTCTAGTTGAAGGCATAACATCTACACAGGAAAACAGCAAAAAAAAGAAAGAGAGAAACCCTGAACAAATGGTTGCTTTAGGGTTTCAGTCAGAAAAATCAAACTAGTGTACAACAAATGAATAAGCACATGAAATTTATACGAGGAACCCTAAAGAATGAGGGCCACGCTAATCGCACATAGAAAGGAAGATGGAACCACCGCAGACCTCAATGAAGTGCCTGAACAAAACAACCCAAGGAAGAATAAAAAGGGATCAGATCACGTCGAAATATCAGAGTTTCCGAGGAAGACGATGAGAGGAATGGAGGAGAGGAGAAACCGAGGAAAAAAGAAACAGTTCGAATGGCAAGGGACTCTATGACTGGGGTGGCGCCTATATAAATGTTTGGGAAACTGAACCGACGGTAGTGTGGTAGTGGGGTGCGTGGAGGGGTAGTGGGGTGCCACGTTTGAGTAAGTTAACAGTCTCTCTGTGAAATGGGTAGTGGGGGGCGGGCTAGTTAGAGTAAGTTACACTCCAACTAGAAGATTTTGTTTCGTGTGTCTGTCTGTGTACACGGCTGTTTAAAAATGTCTGTATGTACACTGCTGTTTGAAAATGTATCTGTAGCTTTATTTGTCTGTACACGGCTGTTTAAAAATGGCTGTGCAAAATTAGCTAATTTAACAGCATCAATCAATAAACAAGGAAACAAACTTAAAATTAAGACAAACCCAAAATAAATAAATTTTAAAAACAGAAGAAGGAATTATTTTAAAAAATAAAACACAAAAAGATGTTTGCGCGGTAGATCCACGGGTGTGCGTGTGGTAGAGGGAAACACGATGCACGTTTTTTTGCTAGGAACTTCCCCGATGTAAAAAGGAAAGCACGGATCTATGCTAACAATACGCACGGGTGGTTGCGCGTTAGATCCACGGGTGTGCATGTGGTAGAGGGAAACACGAAGCACGATTTTTTGCCAGGAACTTCCCCGATGTAAAAAGGAAAGCACGGATCTATGCTAAAAATACGCACGGTTGTTTACGCGGTAGATCCACGGGTGTGCGTGTGGTAGAGGGAAACACGAAGCACGGTTTTTTGCCAGGAACTTCCCCAATGTAAAAAGGAAAGCACGGATCTATGCTAACAATACGCACGGGTGGTTGTGCGTTAGATCCATGGGTGTGCGTGTGGTAGAGGGAAACTGGAAGCACGGTTTTTTGCCAGGAACTTCCCCGATGTAAAAAGGAAAGCACGGATCTATGCTAAAAAGACGCACGGTTGTTTACGCGGTAGATCCACAGGTGTGCGTGTGGTAGAGGGAAACACGAAGCACGGTTTTTTGCCAGGAACTTCCCCGATGTAAAAAGGAAAGCACGGTTGTATGCTAACAATACGCACGGGTGGTTGCGCATTAGATCCACGGGTGTGCGTGTGGTAGAGGGAAACACGAAGCACGGTTTTTTGCCAGGAACTTCCCCGATGTAAAAAGGAAAGCACAGTTGTATGCTAACAATACGCATGGGTGTTTGCGTGGTAGATCCACGGGTGTGCGTGTGCTAGAGGGAAACACGAAGCACGGCTTTTTGCCAGGAACTTCCCTGATGTAAAACGGAAAGCACGAATCTATGTTAAAAATACGCACGGTTGTAAAGATCCGTTGAAACAGAGGAAAAGACATGCTGCTACGGCAGAGGCCTTCGAAGGAAGTGACACATGAAGGAGGTTCTATGGCCGTGGTATGTTAGAGGGAAAACTTCATCTTCACCAGCATACTACTCCAGCATCCAGTAATGTACATCAGACTAAGCTTGTTTCGTACTTAAGCAGACTACTACATGATTCCAAAGCAAATCAACTACATCACAAGCACACTGGGGAAAGCAAAAGCAAGCTAACAACTCGAAAGCAAATTAACTTGTAATCTAAGATGACTACGATCGAGCAATCCTGAAGATACTTCTTGGGGTAAATCAACTTCATCTTCACCAGTTCCTGGCGTGCTTCTTGGACTTCTCCAGCTTTGCACGGCGAAGTCCGTCTTGGGTGACGGTGAGGCGGCTCCATATCTCGTACGTGGCGTAAGCGTCCTTTGCCGCGTACTCGATGTGCTTCTCGGGCAGGGGCATCTTGTCCCAGAGCCTGTGATCTTGGTCGGTCAGCTTGTACTTCATGTCGATGTAGTAGTCGTTGATGGGCATGCTGGAGACATCGCCAAGCGAGTCCAAGTACTTGGTGCTTTCGGGCACCCTCCATTCCTTCTGGACGTCGACGAAGTGGCCGATCTCTAGGCCGACGCGGTAAAGCTTCTCGATGTCCTGGTCGATGGAGAAGCCAGCAAAAGTGTACCTTGTGTCTGCGAGGAAGTTGTCAAACGCCATGCACTTGTCTTCGGCGGCGCTCAGTTGGAACAGCAGCACCGGCTGGGTCTTGCCGACGGAGAGCTAGACGAGGGCGGTCTTCTGCTTGTGGGCTGGCTCGTCGGTGTACTCGACATCAACACCGACGATCTTGTTGCGCTGGTACTTGAGGTGCTTCTCGTAGTGCTTGATCGTTTCCTCCACCTTCTTCAGGTCGTTGGTGTGGATCGCGTGCAACTTGATGGTGCCGTGTGCCTCCACCTCCTTGAGTTCCCTGATGAAACCCATCATCGGGAGCCCTGGAGAAGGATTCGTGAATTTCTCGTGGAGAGGGAAGAGTGGGAGGGGAAGTGATGGCAGCGCAATGGTGATCTATGTTGTTCTGCAGGTCTGTAATTATGGGCGGGATGGCCGCAAGGGAGGAACCGCACGATCTCCCATGGTGATGTGGTCGTGGAGATCGTGGGTTGTTCTTCTTCTGTGATCATGGGTTTTACTGATGCAACCGATGGGACCGTGAGTTTTGTCTGTGATCGTGTTTTTTTTTCTTTGATCAATATTTTTTGTTAACCACCGTGCTATCCACGGGCGTTTAGAGCATCTACAACCAGACCTTGCAAATCCGGTCCCTGAAACGCCCGCGGACGCGCCCGGGCGCGTCCGCGGACACTGACCGGTCACGCCTCAAATATAGCTCTTTGCATCCGGACATCTCATATTTCTTCCTCAAATCCATACAAAAGCATGCAACTAAATGAACCTACGTACTACGTTAAAAGCTATCTAATCTTCGTCGGAGATGTGGACGATCTCTGTCCCCTCCGGCGGATAGATGTGCGCGCGCCGCAGGTCTGCCCCCTCCGGCGCCGTCGCTGCTGCCCCCTCTGCCCCCTCCGGCGCCGGCGCTGCTGCCCCCTCTGCTGCGGCTTCCTCGACCTCGATCTCGGCCGCCAGCTCATCGAAGAGGGCGTCGGCTTCCACCCGCCTCTACCGGATGAGCCGGCGGTTGGCCTCCACCTCGGCCTCATCCCGGATGGAATCCAGGATGGCCTGCTGCTCCGCCATTTCATCCGATTGGGCGATGACGAACTCCGCGTCCGCCTCCGCCATGGTCAAGCCGGGAGCCTCCTGCTCCGGATCCTCCTCCTCCTCCATTGCCTCCGGATCCTCCTCCTCCGGCAGTTCCTCCTCCTCCACCTCCTCCTCCGACTCCGGCGAGTCCGGAGGGAGACCCGCAACGATGCGGGCAGCGCGGCGAGCGTGGTACTCCTCCTCGATTTGTCGGCGCCGCTCCGGCGTCAGCTGCACATAGGTGGTGATGAGCCGGCGGACCATCCTGACAGAGAGGGAGCAGCGAGTGGAGGCGGAAGGGCTCGGCTGGCGGCGGAGAGAGGGAGGAGGCGGATGTGTTAGGGCTGGGGGGCGCCGGACGGTTAAATAGCCGGCCCCGACCTCGGGCGGGGAGGATGAGCGGCGCCATGCAGCGCCACACGGCGTTCACACCGCGGCGACGGTCGAGGCGCCCGTCGGACCTTCGGGTTTCCCGGCGAGTCCGTGTGGGGCCACGCCGTCAATATTTTAGTTAATTTCACAGCATCAATCAATAAACAAGGAAACAAACTTAAAATTAAGAGAAACCCAAAATAAATAAATTTTAAAAAACAGAAGAAGGAATTATTTTAAAAAATAAAACACAAAAAGATAAAGTTGTAAACACAGAAAAGATAAAAAAATATAGGGCAGTATTAAGAACCATTGCGGATCACGAATGTATGCACGGAACATGCACGGAACATTGCCAGGAACTTCCCCGATGTAAAAAGGAAAGCACGGTTGTATGCTAACAATACGCACGGTTGTTTGCGCGGTAGATCCATGGGTGTGCGTGTGGTAGAGGGAAACACGATGCACGGTTTTTTCCAGGAACTTCCCCGATGTAAAAAGGAAAGCACGGTTGTATGCTAACAATACGCACACGTGTTTGCGCGGTAGATCCACGGGTGTGCGTGTGGTAGAGGGAAACACGATGCACGGTTTTTTGCCAGGAACTTCCCCGATGTAAAAAGGAAAGCACGGATCTATGCTAAAAAGACGCACGGGTATTTGCGCGGTAGATCCACGGGTGTGCGTGTGGTAGAGGGAAACACGATGCACGGTTTTTTGCCAGGAACTTCCCCGATGTAAAAAGGAAAACACGATTATATGCTAACAATATGCACGGTTGTTTGCGCGTTAGATCCACGGGTGTGCGTGTGGTAGAGGGAAACACGATGCACGGTTTTTTGCCAGGAACTTCCCCGATGTAAAAAGGAAAGCACGGATCTATGCTAACAACACGCACGGTTGTTTACGCGGTAGATCCACGGGTGTGCGTGTGGTAGAGGGAAACAAGAAGCACAGTTTTTTGCCGGGAACTTCCCCGATGTAAAAAGGAAAGCACGGTTGTATGCTAACAACACACACGGTTGTTTGCGCGGTAGATCCACGGGTGTGCGTGTGGTAGAGGGAAACACGATGCACGGTTTTTTGCCGGGAACTTCCGTGATGTAAAACGTAAAGCACGGATGTATGGTAACTAGACGCACGGGTCTGCACGCGTTAGATCCACGGGTGTGCGTGGGTTAGAATGTCTGGAGACGTGTAAAGCACGGACGTGTGGGAGAATCTGCACTGTTGCTACTGGAGCAAACACACACTACTAGCTAGATTCTAGTGTGTGGTCCATGGAATGCACAATTTTCGGCATTTCCAGATGTCTGGAGACGATAAAAATATTGTAGCCAACAACATAAAGATACACAAAAAGATTTATTTAAGAAGCTGTGAGCACCTTCATAGGTGCACAGACGGTCCAAAAAGGTACAAGCTTACAGACGGTGCAAAATATACAAGCATCGTTTGATCACGTCTAGACTACAAAAGGGTGCAGCAACATCTAACACCAGCATTGTATTCAGCACTCACAAGTGAATGGTTCAATCAAATCCAGGTACTCGATGCATGCCATCTCTAAGTCCTAGTACCTGTGGGCGCAACTCGATGACAATATAAGGCCAGCATGCCTAGAAGCCTTGTTGTACCACTGAAGCACCTCTTGTTGGTGTTCGTAAAAACCTTTTGTGAAGTCTACGGCGATGCAAAACTTAAGCTTGATGGTCTCCAACACCGTTGCATTGAGAATAAAGAATCTGGCAAATGCAATGCTATTGTCACAGGGTTCATAGTCTTCCAGCGTTACCGTCTTGAGGCGAATGCCATGGTGCTTGAGAAACAGCTGGTGCTCATCATGCGACTCATTCATATCACTTTTTTCATTGGAGCCTCCTACCTAAAATATACAAGATTGAAAATGCTTAAGGTTGAGGCAGCAAATGAACGATTAATTCTATAACATCCCTCATAAAAAGTTTCTCCCTCTCAGATCTTTGTGTAGACGCAGACATGCAGGTGTATCAAACACTATAAAACATGTCTAGATACAGGTGCAACTATATAGTTCTAAAGCAATTATAAAGACAAGCATTTTCACACGGATGAACTAGTACACTATGCATGCTATGGACTTCCAAATGCCACGTGTGAAAAATCATCACCTCGATGAACAAGTTCTCCAAGCTTCGAAAGCATTGCATCAAGCGAACGACCTTGTCGACATTATAATCCATGCTGACAAACAACGTCTTGACAGGTTGCAACACTGTTGTTATGCTGACCGTCGGCAAACACTTCAGGGAGCACATATCATAATATTAATGGAATAAAGGTTGGATTAGTTAGAACTTGTTTACTCGAACAAACAGTCAGTATTTTCGAAAAGTAAGTACCTGAATAACTGTATGCTGACGTACATTGATGGAATCAGCAAAACCATCAGAAAATTTGCCCAAGGTCTCCAATTTAGGTGCAGATATGATTGTTATCTTCAGGTCCATGCTACGATTATCGTGAATCAACCGTTGAAGTGAGGGCGCATCCTCTGTAATGAGTTTCCCAGTGTGATGACGGATACCAATGCTTACAAGGCCAGATGAGTTTATTATGAGGGAATGGTCATGGAAAGCCATCCGGGCAGACCGAACAAGCAGCAGGCACTGGAGTGCAGGACATCTACTGTGGATTATGCTTTGCAATGAGACGTCTGATATAACAACATCAACAAGGGAAAGTCTCTTCACCAGTAGTAGTTCAAGCATTGATACTAAACTGTCTAGTATTTCACAGAGAGCTAAGGTGACGGTGTGGAGAGAGGACGAAAACCGAAAGATCGACGTAGGTGCTGAGGGCGTATATGAAGGGCGTGTGAATGGTAGTATGGCATCTTGACTCATAATTTGTGGGAGCATGTAGTAGAACTCAAGCACCTCGATATTGTTGAGTTTACGGGATCGGAGCCAGGCGTCGACGGCAGAGCGCCTGCATTGGAGGTAGCACGCCGGTATGCAGAGGCGACAAACTGCGCCCTCATGACCGGAAAGGACGGCTTCCGGGAGGCTCACACCATCACCGACATGTTCTCCACTTTCTCCACTATTAAAAGTTCCGGAGTATCTTACGCGGAGGAGCTCCCCCGTTGAGATTTTCATGCCGACAATATCCCAATGAACTTTATCTAGGGGCTTAAGAAGACGATCGGCAGGGATCTCACGGCAGTCTAGATTGAGAGGGGACTTGCACCATAGGGGTCGCCAGCGACTTGCGAGGACTTGGGTGCGAGCACTATCCTCGGTGGGGAGACGGGAGACAATCTCACCTAGGACGGCGTCTGGGAGGCCGCTGATGATGTCCGGACCTGACTCCACTTCGCGGTGAATATGGAGAGGCCGCTGATGATGTCCGAGCACCGTCCTGGATTGCTCCTCGGATCCAGGGGCGGGCAATCGCCGCTTCTCGCCCCTTTGACCGGCACCGAATCCTCGGAGGACAGCCTTGACATCTTGGTGTTACGGGCAGTGGACTCCATCTCCACATGCACATCCATTTGCCGGGGTATCCCGCCGCATCCAAGAAACGCCGTGCGCGGTGAATGTGGAGAGACGGTTAGGTATTCACTGCGCATATCCAGAAAAGGATAGATATAATAACTGACAGAGGAAGAAGGGAACTGAGGTCCGGTGCCGGTGCCACAAACAATACATATCCTTGTGTCTATGAAATGTGCATTGTACACCAAAAAGGCATGTGGCACTTGCAAGACAACTATCAGTTCCACAAACGAGTTTACATAAAGAGGCACGGATGGGCGGTCAATATAAGCACGGTAGTACATAAATCAGATGCACGGTTGTGCCTCTATACATGTCAATGTTTTCACAGGTCCCAGCCGAACAATCTTGCCAATGTTTTCCGCTTACACGTTCACTATTAGAGGCGCTGGTCCGGTCGTTAGAGGCACGTATATACGTGTAGAAAACGCACGTACCGTGACTCTGTGTTCAAAATGTTTTCGGTCGCTCCGCCTGTTCAAAAAGAGTGCCGCAACATAACTGTAAGAGATGCAGCGCCGTCAGGACAAAATAAGCATAGTTTCACATGCATGACCATCTATTCAGACGTTAATTATCAGAGGCCACGAGAGGAACTGTTTTACATGCAGGGAACGCACGGCTGTGCCCTAATACCGCAAAGGCTGTCTGTCACCCATATAGTTCAAACAGAGTGCAGTGACCTCAAGGCAGTTGCTGAGCGCAGGGACATGAGGTCACGCAAGGCGCTCGTTATCTGCATTGCAAAATGTTGCAGGCGGCACATTCATTGCTGGAGAGACGGCCATGAGGTCATGAGGGACATGGTTCTACATGCCGGTAACACAATGTCGTGACTATGTGTTCGTCCCTCATCTAGGTCGAGAGCAAACGTTCATCCCATCGTTTCCACGGGACTAGAGACTCTTTAAAATGTCGAGAGAAAACGACAGAAACTAGATTGATTTTAGGACATGTGAACTGCTTCGTCGAGGACAACAAACAACCTTACAAGCACAAAAACAAACAACCTTACAGACGATGCAAAAATTACAAAGGTTTTTTGATCATGTCTAAATCTCTAAGCTCCGTAAGCTTCCCCACAGAAGGCGCTACAACATGTAACTCTGTAAGCTTCCCCGCAGAGAGCTGTTTTCAGCATTCACAGCTGAATGGATTCCTCAAGTCCAGGTATTCAACACGTTTGTTTGTTAAATCCAGGCTGGTATGTTTGCAACTTGATGATAATATAAGGCGAGCGCATTTAGAAGCCTTCTTGCGCCACTGAAGCACCTTCTGTTGTTGTGCATAAAAATATAACTTGGTTGCTGGGGACGGCAAGTCTGGGGGGTAGCGAAACTTAATCTTGATGGTCTCCAACTCGCTTGCATTCAGAATAAAGAACGTCGCAAATTCAATGTGTTCCTGACAGCTTTCGTAATCTTCAAGTGTTACTGTCTTCAGACGAATGGGATGGTCTTTGAGAAATAGGTGGAACTTACGGCGCCAACATTGTCATTTACCACCACGATTAAATCCTCCCTAAAACATGCCAGTAGGTTGAAAATACTTAACATCAGTGGCGATAGAAAAAGAACGATTAATTATATTATGACCATCCCCAAAAGCTTGTCATATACTCCCTCCGTCCCAAAATAAGTGACTTGACTTTGTACTAACTTTGTACTAAAGCTAGTACAAAGTTGAGTCACTTATTTTGGGACGGAGGGAGTATTTGTCTAGATCCGGATATATCTATCAGTAAAGCTTTTGTAGACACGGGTGTACCAATCCAGACAAATGTAAGACAAGATTTTTGAGACGGAGGTATGAGTGCTACACTATGAAATGTTTGTGAAAACCATTACCTCAACAAACAAGTTCTCCAGGTTTGGAAAGAGTTCCAACAATTGAATAGCAAGGTCAACTTTATAACGCTGCAATACAAAAAAAGTCTTGACGGATTGCCGTATTTTTGTTAGCCCGACAGCCATCGAACCCTTCAGGAAACATAGAACAAAGTTAATAAAATAAAAGGTTGGATGACATCAAACTCGTTTCCTCCAACGAAACAAGGTGAAAGTATTGTGGAATTTCAGTACCTCGAGAGACTCGGAGTCACCCGCGTTAATGAATTCACCCAATGTCTCCAATTTCGGTGCAGAGACAATGGTTAACTGCAGGCGTCTGCTATCCAAATCATAAATCAGCCGTTGAAGTGCAGGGGCATCCTGGATAATGAGTTCAAATTTCCCACAGAGGATGCCAATGCTTACAAGCTTAGCTGAGTTTATTCTGATGCAATGGTTTTCCTCGTTCAAAACAAGCAGCAGGCACTCGAGTGAAGGACAACTAGAGTGGATTATGCTGTCCAGAGAGGCGTCTGATATATCAACCAGCACAAGGCAAAGCCTCTTGAGCAGCGGTAGTTCAAGCATTTGGACATAGTTGTTAGCTATCTGGCAGAGAGCGAAGGTGGCGGTGTGCAAAGAAGAGGAAAACCGGAAGATGGACATCAGTGGTGAAGGCGTAGGTGAAGGGCATCCGTCTAGTAATGTGACCTCGTGATTCATGAATTGCGGGATCAAGTAGTAGAACTCAAGCACCTGAATAATATTGTCGAGTTTTGGCGATCGAATCCAGGCGTTGACGGTAGATGGTCTGCACTGGAGGTAGCACGCCGGGATGCCTAACCGGCGAACTGCGCCCTCATGACCAGAGAGGATGGCTTCAGGAAGGCTCACACCATCAGCTACAGGTTCTCCACTAACCCAAGTTTCGAAGTGACTTTTGCGGACGAGCTTCTTGCTGTAGAGGGAGATAATAGCGGTGGTCTCTATATGAACTGTTTCTAGATGGTTAAAAAGACGAGCAGCAGGGATCTCACGGCAGTCGAGATTCAGAGGAGCAGTGCGCCATATGGGCCGCCACCGCGATGCAAGAGCTTGCGTGCGGACGGCATCCTTGGTGGGGAGACGAGAGATGATCTCACCTAGGACGGCGTCCGGGAGGCTGCTGATGATGTCCGGACCAAATCCCTCTCCGTGTTCGTCCGGTCGAGGGGGGGCGGCCATCGCCGCCTCTTGCACCTTCGACCACCACCGCACACCTAGAGGACGGCATCGCCGGTGGAGCGAGCCTCGCCATCTTGGTGCTAGGGGCAGCGCACATCTCCATCTCCATTGCCGGGGTACGAAAGCGATGTGTACGGTGGATCTGGAAAGACGGTTAGGTCTTCACTGCCTCTATATGTCTATGACGCGTAACCCATCTGTTGGCCCTACATGTCATAAACCCTAAGGCACAACAATCTTTTTTTTTCTTTACAAGTATTGGCCTTAATTCATTCAAAAAATAAATAAATCACGGAACATTAAAAACGAGAGGCAATGTTATGAACATGCATCGTGCCTTCCTGTATGCTTTAAGATTAAAGCAGGAGCACGGGTGTTGATGCAGCAAAACCACGGTCCTGCCTCTGGGCTATAAAATGTTATGTCTGACACGTCCGCTTGTCGAGGCACAACCGTGACTCTAGTGGAGGCACTCCATGTGAAACATTCACAGGAGTAGGGCGTCCGGTCATTAGAGGCACGTGTATACATGCATAAAACGCACGGCCGTGACTCTGTGTTCAGAATGTCTTCGGTCGGTCCGCCTGTTCAAGAAGAGTGCCAAAACATAATTGTCAGAGGTGCAACGCCGTCAGGACAAAAGAGGCACAGGTTCACATGCATGGCCACGTGTTCAGACATTAATTATCAGATGGTGCAACCGCACCACAGGGTAAATATAGAAGTAAATCTATTGGTCTTGTATGTCGCTCCTATGGTACCATAAAACAGAACTTACAAGTCATTTTTTATTACAACGCCACAAGAAAAATAAATCGTGCTGTCTCTTTCTCTCCTACAGACACAAGAAAACTTACAAGAAACTTTACTACAACGGATGGTACTGTTTTCTGAATATTCAGAGATCCATTCTTCTTTCTCCAAATCTGCGCATACTTTCCAAACTTCCTCGCCGTTCTCCTATTAAAAAATAATAAACGGCAAAAAACAAAAATTAGAATAATTTGTCATGGGCATATTTCTTGAAGTCGTAGCAATATTCTACGGTGCTAGATATTGTACATTATATTATTTCTTTTCAGGCTCTCCTTTTACCTTTTAATTCTTCACTCATATTGTTCGCCGGTACAAAATAGTCTCCATTCCGTTCTTTCTCTTCTCAAGGTAGGCTGCGCACATTCTGTTCCTTGAACCAAGTCTGCTTGCGGACATTTTGTGTGTCTTCCTTGTGTGATACTAGATTCTGGTGTGGTTGGAGGACTTTGCTTTCGATGCTCTGTTGTCAGTGCAGTTGTTGGCGTTGACACTGGGGTTGTTGGCGTTGATGCTGGTGTTAACCGTCTTGGTCCTGGGCTTGGAGTGCATTCTCCTCCTCCGTTTGATATTCTCGATGCAGTCGTTGGTGTTGTCGGCCATTTCATTGACCTTGCCTTCTTCTCCTCCTGTGCTTTCCTCTTCTCCTCTTGAATCCTCATTTTTTCAATCACTTCCGGGTTAGTCGGACAATGCGTTTTCGTATGACCTTTTGTACTGCAACGTCCGCAAATGGGTTTGCTTTTTTTTTTTTACTTTCTTCTGAGAACCAGCTTTGATTCGGTCTCCTTTTTTCGTTCCCTTTGAGCCACTCATGGGAGGGTTTTTGAGACTTGCGTCACATGGATTTTTGCCCGTGTCTGTTTCATCTGCAAGTGTCGTCATGACTTTTATTTTCATTTCTTGCATACACTCCAGTAGCACATTGTATGCTTTGTCCTTCTTGCAAGCATGTGAACATATATCGGACAACTCAGCGTATGCGAGACCAAATCTCATAGTTTCATCTTCTTGTGCGGTCATGCTGTTACCTTGACTTGTAGCCAGCAGTCTCAAGCTATCTGACCAATTCCTGGTCCATCTGGGGATGATAAAAGACTTTGGAAGGTGTTCAACCATACCTGTCTGGTCCATAACCTTAAGTACATGGCAGCACTGAATGCCATCCCTAGTCATCTTCTTGCAGCTGCACGTGTATATTTCCTTATGCTCATCCACATATACCCTGAATTCAGACCTATCAAATTCCTCACCTGGGTACGGTTTCCTGTCTTTTTCTTTCAATGGGATCCTTTTTAAAAGGTATTGCCTACCTTTTGCCAGGTCGTGGCACTTATAGTATGTGCGGTTGCGCAGCTCTAGCTGAAATTTCCTGAAAATTTCATTAGTGTATATTTCGCTTGCTTCTTTTTCAACTGGAAAACCTGTCTCTCGTGATGGTATCTTCTCTTCTGTTCGGTGCCTTTTCTTGTCAAGCGTGGCAAGGCAATTTTGCTGAATGATGTTATACGCACCGACAAACCTCGTTATGGTATCCTTGTGGTTCACATAATTTTTCCACATTGAGTTTGTGCTCTCACTACGTGTGGTTGTTGATGAGAATGGATAAAAGCAGTCCTTGAAGTAGGCTGGCACCCAGAATGTACGTAGTTCCCACAATGTATTCAGATGCGTGTTTCCTTCTGCATTGTATTTTGAAATCGCTCTTTTCCATGAACCTTCAAACTCATTTGGATTTAGTGAGTTTTTGATTATTAGAAATAACTCATCAGGCATCCCTGGGTGTTGCACAAACACTGTTGCGTTGTTCTCCTTCATGTTCTTCCGTATATGCCACAAGCAGAACCTGTGCCTGGTCCTCGGAAGTACTTGCTCTATTGCCGCCTTCATCGCCTTGTCCTGGTCTGTTATTATGTACTTCGGTTCCTTTCCTCCCATTCCCTCGACAAATGTACTTAGGAGCCATTTGAATGACCCTATGGTCTCATCCTTTAAAAGGCCTATTCCAAACAGGACGGTTGACCCATGGTTGTCAACCCCTATGATTGGTGCAAACGGTAAGCCATAGATATTCGTGGAAAACGTTGTGTCAAAAGACACGAAATCTCCGTACAGGCCGTAATTCATCTTGCACAAGGAGTCTGTCCAGAACAGGCTTCGCACCACGTTGTTTCCATCGGTCTCTTCCACATGGTGAAACCCTGCCCTCTTCCTCTGCATTTCTGCAAAGAGCTTCATGGTGTCCTCGATATCTGTGTTCCTTTCTCGAGCCCTGTCCCGGCATGCAATGTTGCTTATGTCAATCGTGTTGAACATAATTTCTCGCCTCGGTTTACCCATAGCAGTGAAGATCTGCACGACTTTCCTTGGCTCTAGCCTTGCCTTCTGCAGGACCTGGATAAAAACTTTCTCCTCGGGTCTCATGTTCTTATAGCACCTCATAAATTTCAGCATCCAGTCAGACGGGTGTAGCACATGGTTGTGCTCTAGGCGTACATTCCTCAAGTACCATATTCCTTAACTGTATCTCTCTTTGCTATTATCTCAACGGGACAACCTGTCCTAATCAAGCAATTGCTCCTTCTGTGCTTCACAAGTCTCTCGGTTGTTTTATTCGCACCTTCCTTTGTGCATTGGAACACTTTCTTGTCAATCTGATGCTCGGGACCTGCTCTTCTAGTGGTTGATCGGTTCACCGAAAAACCAACCTTTCTGGCATATGTGCAGAAGAAAAAGAAGGCATCGTCCCTTGTTTTGAAATGTAAGCCATCCTCTGGTTCACGTGCCTGCGTCACTTCCTCAATCGATGGGAATGCGCTTCCTTTGAACATTTCGTCCATATCTTTCTCTTCTTGCGTTCCCTTCCCCATATCAATGTTGTCTAACGTGTCTCCATTGGGGTCATCGTTGTCACTTGAGATATCATTACTTTCATGACCAGGCATTAGCTCGTTCCTGACAGAGCTGCTGCAGCTCGCTTGCTTGTCGGATGCGGGGGCGCCATCACTGCTTGAGGTCCAGTCCATCACTACTTCTCGAATGTTGTTGCCTCCTTCTCTCCCATCATCTTCATGAATGCTGTTCTCTGTTCCTCCGGTACACGTAAACCCAAGGACCTGCGCTGCTTCCACCACAACATTTGTGCTGTCACCATAGCCGTCTCTGTATACTACTTGCTTCTCTGCAGGTTGTTTTCCCTTAAGTGTGGGTAAAGGAATCTTGCAGTTATTTGACTCATCTGTCATGCTCTCTGTCAAGTCCTGCACATGAAGGTTGCAACAAAATTAGATATCAGAGGCACCTGAGACGTATGCATCTTATTTTCTCGTATAGAAAGTTTTAAAACAAATGTTTGTATGGACCATCATTTGTTCCACTCTGTTGTTGGAGACCAGGATTTAGCTGTAGGTTTTTGACAGGAACATCCGTGATGTAAACCACAAGCACGGATTTATACCAGGTAAGATGCACGGGTGTGTACGCACCAAATCCACGTGGGTGGGTGTGCCGAAGGCACGGCCGTGCTTTTGTTTGCACTTTACAATCAGAGAGGCACGGCCGTGCTTCTGCTTGCACTCTACAATCTAAAGTAGGTTTACAAACAGAGAACATAGTTGTGTCGTCACCTTTCTTTCCTCCTGCCTCTCCTGCTCAGCACATCTTGGCGACATCCTCCGTGCATTGGAGATTTCGTTGACAATCCTGAATGCCATCGGAGATCCCCTGGAAGGACCTCTCATGCTGAACGCCAATGGCGATCCTTTCAAAGGACCTTGCGTCATCATCTTTAAATTGTCACCAGTATATCCAATCCATTGGAGCCTTTGTTCCTGACGTGGACTGGCCTGATCCTTGTTTCTTTGCTCACAGGCCTATGGCACGCGAAAAGACAAAGAAATTTTCACGATTAAATTAAAATAACACAACTGTTTGACATATTTTTCGGTTGTTCGACGTTGCTATCACCTCTGCTATCTTCTGGTGATGCAAATCAGTAAAGGTTCTTCCTCCAATTGCTGGGATTCTGCTTTTGTCAATCATGCTTGATGATTCATCATTTGTGCTTTTATTGGCAACATTCAATGTGCCGACATCAACGATTCTTCTGTTACCATGTACCTCTTCACCAGGACCATCAGAAAACACTACTCCATTGGAACGACTGCTCTGCACGACCTTGAGTTTTTGAAGCACATCGTCATTAGATGCACATGTGTGTATTATGAAGCATTAGCAATTTAACAAATAAAACATATGAAACGATCTTGTGTGTCCAGATTTGTAAAACAAGGCTGAGTTTTCAAATTTTTTATTGGTACCTGGAGCGACTCGTTGGTACGGTTTCTGTGTTGCAACTTTGGATTACAGGCCGAAGTCGGGGACATTGTAGCAAAATTTACTCTACTGCTTAGAATGCTCCTTTTAGCATGTGTCTGCTGCACAGCTTGTTCCTGGCTGGGACGCTTACCGAGCACTTGTTTCTCGACCTTGACTACATTTACCCCAGCCCGCCTGGCATGTGCATGCTGAACGTCATGTGCACTCTTTTTTTTGTTCTCCACTTGCAGCAGTTTTTTTCTTCCATCTATCAATCTTTAACTGCGGAGCACATAGATGGAACAGTGACTCGTTACAGCACTCAACCAAGAAATATTCATGATTTTTTCTATCTGTTATTGATGCCCATGGGCCTAAACATTACATTACTCAATGGTGACACGTTACGCCTTGAGAGTATATAATGCAGAGAAAGAAAGACAAGATAGCATCCAAAACCTAAGTTTCAATTGATTTCGCCGCAAATGACTCTAGTGTGATTCACTTGTTGCTGTTACCTTCTTTTCATATGCCTTTGCGATATCATTTAGAGATACGCCAACCTTGCTACCCTGATCAGCTGGTGCGATCTTGAACATCTGCAGGAAAAAAAGTTATACAAATAGCTAAAAACTGTTATACAATGTTGTTTGAACACTCTCGTTTTTTAGCTGACATCTAAATAACTTCTATTTACTACAATAGAATTGACATGTATTTTTAGTTAAATAGAATTGATGTATAGAATATTTTTTTTCACATACTACACGGCATCCCAAACGCAAGTAAGATCCTTGTGCTAATCTGGCATAATATAACAATAGATATCCATGAAATATGCTAAAAAAAACATCCTATTTCTGCAAAGTATCAATGCTCAAAAGCCAACACAGAACAAAGCTCTTTTATTCCTCACGCACCACAACGCTAGGGAAATTAACAACCGTAACACAACAATTACGGCCTAAAACTTCTTTCTGCCCCCCTTGAAGACCAACTATGGCGGTTGGATCGTCGATTATATAAGAAGGGATCCAATTCGAATTATGGCACACGCTACCTGCTGCTACGAGCAAACTGAAACCATGCTTAAAAAAATAAGGATACAGAAAACTAACGAGAACATCGAAGACGCATGACCAAAACATAAATATATTGCGGTGACCGTGCTAGTTCATCAGGGAGGATTAAAAACGCCGAGCGGCAAAAATTCAATCTACCTCGTGCGTCAGGAAACATCACGGGATGACTTGTTCGTTTTTTAGCTAACCTTTGTTTGCTGAATCTTATTCCTAGAGCGTTCGGACCCGGATCCACTTCAATTTTGTGCGTGGTCTACTTTCCTGATCAAGGCAACTCTCAAATCTCCATGGGTGATTTTGAATTTGAACGAGAGACAGGAAAAGGGAGAGAGACGCGAACAAATAAAGAGAGCGTCCTTCTCTCTTTGCATGAAGGAAAAGTCTAGAGCTGGACCTGAGCCGTCGTACTGACACATGGGCCCTCCAAAGGTTTCTTTGACAGACTAGTGGGGTCACTTTTCGGGCAACATCAGGGAAAGTCCTAGATGCAGTCGAGCCATACTGACATGCGGGCTCTACAATGGTTCTCTTACTGACCAGTGGGGTCGGCCGTCAAGGAATTCCAGATCTCAGTTTGTTCACTCCCCATCTGGCGTCGTTGAAAACAATTTGGGGGCGGATATCCTAGCTCTCCCGAGGAATTCCTGCTGATTGGTCATATAATTTCTCTCTACTCCTCCCTCTTCCCCTGAGAAATCGTCCATCCTCTTCCTCCACGCCGTGCGCCTCCTGTTGAGGTAACACATTACACCTTGTACCTGCTACTTTGTTCCTCCTCGCAGTGCTTCACATGTTGTTTCAATTTTTGAATGAAAAAATTTCGGCAAGACCAGCTAAATTCACGTTGGATGAGGAACGCAACACGAGAGAGATGGGGCACGAATTAAATTTATCGAAATATTTTTCGAAATCCCAGGGGTCAGGGTCGCTGGTCGGAGAGTCGCGGAATTGCTTCACAGGAAAACGTTGATGGGCGTTACTTACAGTTCCGACCGAGGTTTCACTCGACTGACCCACAGTTCTAACCTGTCAGCTGTATGCTGATTTTAATTTCGATCCTGCTATTCATAGTGTTAGGAACACCTTTGATCCTTGTAATAGTCAGAGAGGTCAATGAATATATGTATCCACGTCTACAAGTTGACATGCGTAGTACTTACGCTAGATAACTCAGAGTTAACATCTTTCTGAATTAATTGAGATGTCAATGATAATGTCACAGCAACTGTTAACATCTGTCCTAGCTAGTTGAGGTAGTAATCATCATGTCTCATGGCCTGTTATGTAGCAATGGATGGGATGGACTCCACTCCACAGCTCTCGGAGACCCAGTCTCAGTCTGTGGATGGCACAGAGCTCGTGACACAAGATTTCATGGTCCCTGACCAACTAGAAAAGGAAAGGATAAGGACCGAGTCCAAACATACAGCGCACGAAAAGCTCGTTCAGGAGTACAGAAGGAAGAAGCAAATATCAGGCTCACAGTAGGTTCTTTTTTTCAGTGATTCCCATGTGTGTTGTTGTATTTGCTTATCAAAAATGAGTAATTCTCGTCTCATATGTGTTTCTTATTCGCAAGACGTTTATATCGAAGATTCAATACATTTTTTCAAATTCAATTCTTAATTTTGTTCACAGAGCAGTTAGAATGGCCGAGTATGAAGAAGATTTCAGTACAAAACTGAGCCTTAAGAAGTTCATATCTGTTTGTGACAAGCTGACAGACGACCAGAAGCAACTTGTCAGAGACATTGGTTTTGGAAACCTACTGGACTTGGCCTGCCAAGAGCTCCCGAGGTGCTTCATTCGATGGCTTGTCCGTTACTTTGATAGCAACTCTAGTTCTTTCATATTACCTAGTGGATTCACATTCCTTATCAACTCTTACACCGTGCACCGCATATTGGGAATTCCACTGGGAGGCAAAATGATTGCTAAAACGTGCTCAGAAGCTTTCAGATGTCAGGTTAAGTCTGAGACAAATTGTGCGGCGCAGACTCCAAGCATCAGAGAACTGATTTATCTCATGACCCCGGAACTGACAGGAGAATTATTTCAGCGGGTTTTTGTGATGTTTGCAACTGCAGTATTTCTATGCCCGACGACATATGAATGTGTAAGCCCAGATTACCTAGTAGCTCTTGAAGGACCAGCATCAGATATCCCATCATATGATTGGTCCGGAGCTACTCTGGACAAGTTGGTGACATCACTCCAGACATTCAAGGATAAAGAATTCAACGGCGCATTGTGTGGCTGCCTCCTGATACCCGTGGTTGGTTCACTACCTTTTTCTTTGAATTCTCTTCCGTCGTAAGTGTTGAGCATCTGATCCATTTTTAACCTTTTTATCTCCGGCAGATAAGCTACTTTGAGTACCTGGATATCAACGTGATGCGTATGAAAAATGATTTGCCATCAAGGCTACCTATCTGGGATACAGACGCTGTTAAGAATTATACTAACCTAGATAGACTGTCATCAGAGGAAGGAAATTTTGGCAAACACCATGTGAGTGTAGTTCATTCTTTGTTACTCTATGGACTCTTACCTCTCAGCAGAATGATTTAGCTTCCATACCTTAATTTAATTTAACCTGTACTTATTTGTTTTCTTGCCCATCATCGCAGCTAAAGGATATAAGGTGCACACCATTCTACCCACCAAATGGCTCTGAAGGGTCATTTTTTCGAATGGGTACCAAATTAGAAGCCTACCTAGAACAGTTTGTGCCAGAATGCAAATTATCTTCGGTGAGTCATTTCGAGTCCATGGACCATTTTTTGTTTCAAATTGTCAATAATTGCACACCCTGTAAGATTTCAAAGTGATTCAACATATAAGTCAGCATATATAGGAAACAGGTACGTGGGCTCGCTGCATTAGGATATAACTGCCTCTACTCAATCATTATAGGTGTGCTACCTGCAATAGGTTACATGTTGGGTGTGCTTTCTACAGCAGGTTTCGTTTATGTTACATGTGCCTCCTACCTACAGTAGGTTAGTTGTGCTAATTGAGAACCAACAGTAGGTAGTTTCTAGTTCTATGATGGTTATAGCCCTTCCTCACACGCTAAATTAGTTGTGCTTCATATAGTAGGCTAGCTGTGTTACCCAACGGCAGTGCAGCTGTGATTATGTGATTATTATAACTGTGATTCTTGGATAGGCCGTGTGTGATTCCTCGTCTGCTTCATGCAGTAGTCTAACTATGCTTCCTGCAGTGCAGCATTCCATACAGTTTTTTTGCATGTTATTATTCATTTAGCGTTATATTAATATCAGATGCTGTTTTTTTATGTCTCGTTTGTAGGCTAAAGCAGATCTTGGCAAAATCATTAATGAGATGTACACATAATTTTTCTCTGTGATTCAACCTGTCATTGAGCAGAATCTGGAAAAGGTTCTTTCCCTTGGTAGGGAATTTGGTGTGCAGGAAGTCAAACGATCTGACCGTGGCGTATATTGTAACTTCCAGAAAGATGAATTCAACAGAGAAGAAACCTTTTCATCACTTCCTTCCACTTTTCCATCACTTCCTTATTACCGCAAAGAAAATCCTCAAAGATCATGTAGAAGTGGCTCAAGCAATTTTTCACGTGCCTCATCATACTCGATGGATAATCTAAATGGTTGTTGCGGTACTCCTGTGTCACCCTCCCAAAACCAGTATGATAAGGAACAGTTCAATACCCAGCTATCCTTACAACGTCAAACATCAACCGAGCTTAAATTGTGCTTGGAGGTGATTGAGATAGACCTCAAGACCAATGACTTGGATGCCAATGATAGGTCACATCTGGAAACTTTGAGACACTTGTATAATACCTGCCTTGATGGGATAGCTGTTCATGAACATTTCGTGTCAACATCTGAGTTGTTGGACAAGAACACAGGAATGATACTAACTGGCGAAAATTCATCCGAGAACACTGCACCCACTGCAGCCAACATCTGCACAGCTTCCACAGAACGCGAACATGTAATCACCGAACCAACGCAATAAAGCAAAGCTACTGCTACTGAAGCTCACACCTCAGACTGTACAGATGAGAAACAGTTAAACACCGTCGCTCCATTGACAAGTGAGACTATTGAGCATCCTGCTTCTCTGATTAATCAAACGCCAGTCATTATTGGACGTTCCAACGGTGATGACACAATTGTTGAAATTTTTCCAACAAGCACGGAGAAGCTCATTGTATCCGAAGCTGTAACCAAGATAGACACTGCTACCGACAAATGTTCTCGTCCCACCATGAAAGCCCAGGTCAATGCTACTAGCAATTTGAGTGATGAGAACAAGATTGGTGGGTCCAAATCATATGAATTTGCATTAGACTCCAAGTTCAGCCACACGCCCACTGATACAGCAGCTGTCCCCTGCGGTTCCGGCAGCAGTTCTGGAATTGAAATGGTTCACACAACTGGTGAGCATGCTCAACAAAAAAACCTTGCATCCACTAGTGATGCTCCATTCGTTGCTGCCACTTTTACCAACACAACCAAAGATGCCACTGGAGAAATACGGGCACCAGCTACCGAGAATCCAACTAACAGTGTGAGCGCTGTTGTCTTCAAGAGCCAGCATGTAAAGCAGGCCAACGAACGAATGACAGCTGACAAGAGGCCCTCACTGATGATGCCCAATGCAGCAAACGGGGCCACGCCGCCAACGAAGAAAAGAGTCAGGATAATAGAGCCTTTAGGACAGTCACCCGAAGATGTATCCAATAAGCGACAACTTGTTGACAACCAAAAAGCCCTGCATGATGCTGCATTCATTGATGATGATAACATATGGTCTGACCCATCAATATATGAAGAAATTTACAAGGCAACAAAACGACAGAACAGGCCAGCCAACTCTGAGCATGTAGGCTTCAAAGAATGTCAACCTAATACTCCGATGTACATATCTGGGGCTACAAGCTCATCAGCGAGGTCCACCCTTACTTATACTGAAGGGTCAACTATACCTACCACATCAGCTCCTAAGTCAATGTTAAACGTTAGTTGCCTCTCACAGCCCATTGCTACATCATACTCTGTGGGTTTAACCCGATCTCCTTGGTCACAAACTCCCATTGCTACGTCATACTCTATGGGTTTAACCCAATCTGCCTGGTCACAAACTCCCAGACCAAATACTCTGTCCACACATTGCCAGGAACAACCCCCCTCTGATTATAATCTCCAGTTCTTGAACCAACAATACCAGCAACAACCTCCTGATTGTAATTTCCAATCCTCCCATCATAGAAATGTCCAACATAATGGTCGCTTGCACAGCCAACAGCGCCCACACAATGAATACAACCATCAGCATAACCATTGGAAAAGTTACAACAGCTTACATTCACGGATGAATAATACACAGTCTTCATGCCCACATCAACACAATACATTAGCAGACATTGCTCCAAACCAAATCAGCAAACCAGGCGTCGGTATGTCTACAACACAGATGCAGCAGCAAACAAGAGGGCCTGTGCTACAGAGAAACAACCGTTACAATGAGGGCCAGCACCAAAACCATTATCATGGCCATCAACGTATTTGTAATGGTCAAACCGGTTCCAGTGCACCTGACTCCCAGAACAATCATTATGATCTGCAGCAACAGCCTCGGCTAACTGATCCAACAAATAACCAACATGATTGCTTCAGATTGTTGGATATAAGAGATTCTACGCTCGTAGAGAAACTCGTCTACGAAACAGTTGTGAAGAACACGCCACCGTCAGGCAGAGATGACAGGTAACGAGATCATTGTTCCCACTGTAAAAAAAATTGGTCAATTGAAATATTGTTATTATTATTATTATTATTATTATGACTGGATACTTGGAGCTAAGACATTCAAGTGGTTCACCTGTAGTTTTCAGTTTTTTTTACATATTACTTCGAAACAGTGTTTCGGTTTCGCCATGTTTCAGCGTAACTGTCCTTGTAGTTTGATCACGCTGTGTTCTTCACGTCACTGTATATTAGGGCTATATTTGCATTTTGAAAACTGGTCGCCTCTCATCAAGTTAAATGTCAAAATAAGTAATTCATAAAATTTAATGGGCCATTTTTTGGCAGCAAGAGGATATTTTTCATCAATCGACGCTGGGCTGACCATCGAACCTTCGGTCTATCGATGAAGGTCTACGGTTATATGAACGAATACGTGATGGATGCTTACTCAGAGTTGTTGCTGAAAGAACAATTTTACAGTAAACACAACTTACACAAGCACATAATGTACATCGAAGCTTCAGTAAGTTTTAATTTAATTCCTCTACCTTTTTTTAAATATTAATAAAAAACTGTACCAAAGAATAGTAAGCAAGAATCTATCTTTTGCAGGATAAATTTCAGGTCAAAGATGTAAGCATTGAACTTCTAAAACAATACATTGTAGAAAAAACAATTGGCTACAGGATGTCAAACTTCTACATCTTTGTGAGTTGACCTTGCTAACTTCGCTCTACTGTGTTGGTCTTTGTTTATCCAGTTTTTCCTATTCTTTCCCCTCACAAATATTCCTGCTCACTGTTTTAGGTGTTAATTCCTGAGAGACAAAACCACTTTATATACTTGATAATCGTTAATTTCGAGAAGAAATGCTTTGAGATCCTGTGCCCTTTTATCAATTGTGACGGTATAAAGAAACATTCAGACATTGTGATTGGAAACTTCAAGAGAGCGTACCATTCAGCTTACAATACTCATCCTCACAGAATAAACGATTTCAGTGTACAACCTGTGACATGCATAACTAACTCCGAAAGAGAGTGAGTCTCTTATTACTGTACCTGTACATCAATATGTGTTATTCATCCTGTAATTCATAATCCATATATGTTATTCATCCTGTAATCACCGATATATTACTCTCATTTGACAGGGATGACAGCGGTATATTCATAATGCACTTGATGCCGCTCATTGATACGAGGTCATCCTTTTTATCAACAAAGTAAGTTTGATTTGTTTCAAATCACAAGATGTTACACTATATAATGTTGAAACAAGCGAGCTGTACCATTGAGTTTTAGAATATTTTTTCTTAAATTTATTATTTGTCTCCTTGCAGATCTATGTGAAGCCGTTGCGAGAACAACTAACTTACAAAATGATGACATCTGGCCACAACAAGGGCAAAATATTCGAAGAACTGCAAAATCTCTTCAACTAGCACAACATACAACGTACAAGACCAAACCTTTGAAGTCTACAATTCTAACACCTAGTTGTCAGAACAAGAAAGATTCACCTATTTTGTCTTGTGCTATGTGATTCAACATACATTTATATCTATACCAGATATCTGTCGTATCAAAAGTATGTTTGCCGTACTTAAAATCCTACTGTACTTTTAGAATAAGGTGGTGAAATTTCGGCAGAGAGAAACAAGACCGTGACTATTCCTATCAAAGGTCCGTGGCTCCTCATAACAAGGAACCGTGCTTCTCTGAGGAAACGCCTCGGAACAAACGTTTGGGACAATCACGCACGACCGTGACTCTCAATAACAGATTTCAATGCCTCTCCTAACTTCACCGCCGTACCCACGACGAAATCCGTATGCTTCGATACTGTCATGCTTTAGTTCCACTAGTGTCTCTACAACTATGCTTCTTCCGCCTCAGCTTCTCAAAGTGCCATTTAAACACTTTAACTCTTGACCGATCAAAAAAAAATACACTTTAACTCCTGTGTCAGGGTGGTGTGTGAGCGACATGCACAAAGGACGTTTTTCGACAGGAACATCCATGATGCAACACAGAAGCCCGAATTCATACCAGGAAGATGCACGTATGTATACTATGGATATGCACTATGATTCGTGTGCGAAAGCCACGCCTGGCAGACAAACACAAAGCAAAGGTCCGTCATGCAAAACCAGAGCACGGTTTTATAACCACAAAATGCACAGTTGTGTACTCAGAGGGTCCACCGGGTTGCGTCTACAAGAGGCACGCTGAATATAGAAACTCAAAGCACTGTTTTAGCGAGGAAAGTCGATGATGCAAACCGGAAGCATGGTTCATACGAGGAAAATACACGTATGGGTACTCTGGATATGCATTGTGCTTCGTGTGCGAAATGCACGGCTGGCACGAAGACACAAAGCAAAGGTCCGTGATGTAAAACTAGAGCACGGTTTTATAACATCAAGATGCACTAATGTCGACGCAGAGGGTCAACGGGGGTGCGTGTGTGAGAAGCACGGCTACCACGGAGTCAGGAAGTCACCAATTTTCAAAGTACAACTTCCTCCGGGTGAACAAACACCACATAAATTTACACAAAACGAAATAGTAACTAACTGCAAGTGGTAGAACTTAACCACCACGTATTTCTCTTGAGATCCCATCCAGAAGGAGATAGCTCAAAAACGTCGACGTCTGTAGCAAGGGAGAGAGCGCTTATGCAGACGGTCCTTCATCTTCAGAATACGGAGGTAAAGCTCATAGCTCACGTACCCGTCCTGAAGAAAAAGTGGAAGAACATGAAAATGTTGAATAAGAACAAGCATCCTGTCAAAACAAAAATTCAAATTAAAAATAAAAATTTCACATACAATTGCTGCATATTTCAAATGCTCCGGAGAAAGTGGCTTCCAATCCCAATAGTTATGCTGATCTCTTGGGAACGCTGACTTCATATCGCTGTAAGATTCATCTATGATGTCTGCCACCAGGTCTGCCATGGAGCCCCTTTCTTGGCCGCCTTTGATCATATACTCCTCCTGAATGTCGATGTGATACTCTCTTGGAATATTAATGTAACTTTGAAAGAGAACCCTTCTGTCCATGCTGACATCCACGCTAGCGAATGTTATACCTCTGTTTTCGAGGAAATCCTTCAAAGTCGGACACTGCGATCTCGCCTTGCACATGTGATAGAGCAAAACATGCTTGCGCATCGCCAGTTGAATCACGCCAACTTCCCTATTCCCCAAATAATTCTTCCGAGTGTACTCCGGGTCCAGACCAACAAACTTGTACTCGTCCTCCCGCAACCATTGCTCATACATGGCAATGATCTCCTCGACCTTGTAAGGCTCGTTGGTGTACCAGACGTCCAGCTTCGTGTTCCCATCAGCCCGTATCTCATGATACTCAGTAGTGTTCTTCCCGTCATCCATGCCACAGAAGAAAGATGACGTTGGAATCTAGAGCTGAGGTTCTGTGAAAAGAATTGGGCATGGTGAGGACGATGGGGAAATGGCTACGCGTCGCTTCCGTCACGAGAATGGGGAGACGTGGTGACCTGCAGGAACTGACTGGTATATAACCTTGACGGAAGACAACCTCAATTACCATGTCCATCAATGTGAATTGCAAACCGTCAATAGACGGTTGTGCTTCCCAAGAGCGTCGAATCATGATTCCTCCTGCAATCACGGGTGGGCAAAAAATTTAACGGGGCATCACATCCAAATTAATTATGGCAAGGTAAATGACATAATACTACTACTACTGAATAGTCACATACAACTGGCGCGCCACCAGTCATGAGTTGGTCCTTTGACCAGTGTACACACCTAGAGAAGAGTGCGAGAAAGCTAAGGGACACGCTATCGTCCATGTTAGATCCGACGGCACCACACACATGGCTCTCCTAGCCTATATGTGTATAGCCTCATATAGCCTATAAATTTGTGCACGGGTGTGTAGGCAAAAACAGACACGGGAGTGAAGCCTCTAGAAGCACGGGCGTGAAGCCTCTACAGACACGGGAGTGAAGCCTCAACACTCACGGACGTGGGGTTCTTGAGGCACTGGTATAAACACCCTATGCATACACATCTAACTATAGTCAAGGCACTACAGTTACCATGTCCATCAATGTGAATTGCGAACCGTCAATAGACGGTTGTGCTTCCCAAGAGCGTTGAATCATGATTCCTCCTGCACTCACGGCTGGGCAAAAAAATTAATAGGGCGTAACATCCAAATTAATTATGGCAAGGTAACTGACATAATACTACTACTACTGAATAGTCACATCCAACAGGCGCCCAATCAGTCATGAGTTGGTCCTTTGACGTCCATCTTAGATCCGACGGCACCACACACATGGCTCTACTAGCCTATATATGTACAACCTCATATAGCCGATAGATTTGTGCACGGGTGTGTAGGCGCAAGACGCACGCGAGTGAAGCCTCTACAGGCACGCACGTGGGGTTCTCGAGGCACTGGTATCAACACCCTCTGCATAAACAAGAGTGTGGTAGCAGTGGCATGCGTCCGAATACACAGCTAGAGAGTTGTAAAGCCCCTATAGCCACGGGCATGTTGCACTACAGGCGCCCGAGGCACGGAAGTCATGGCACTACAGGCACGGAGGTAGCCACTGTGTACAGCACGGGTGTGTAGGCACAAGAGACACGGTAGAGTGAAGCCTGTACCTGCAGGGACGTGGGCCAGAGGCACGGGGGTGAAGCCTCTAGAGGCACGGGAGTGAACCTCTATAGGCACGCGAGTGAAGCCTCTACAGGCACGGGAAATAAAAATACAAGCATTCATTCCGTCTCTTGGTCCCTCGAGCTTCTTTATATATTATTCCATTCCTCTGGCTCTTTCAATCACTTCGCTACCTCCATCTCTCCCTCCTCATGAGTCCGCAACTATCCCTCTCCCCATTGCCCGCATCTAGGGTCCGCCTCTAGGGTTCGTAGTTCTACGCCGATCCCAATTGGTCCGCCTCTAGGGTTCATAGTTCTTCGCCGATCCCCATTGGTCCGCCTCTAGGGTTCGTAGTTCTTCGCCAATCCCCATTGGTCCGCCTCTAGGGTTTGTAGTTCTTCCCCGATAGTCTTCTGCTCTACCCTTTCTTATTCTTTATTAATTTCTAAGTTGTGCTTGCACAAAATTTGCACACCCGTCATTTCCTTAGTATTGCTCTGCTCCATCCTCGTTCGCCCCCGGCTGCTTATCTGCTTTCACAGGTATGGCTTCCACAGGTATGGATCCTATTAAAATGTATCCGTCCGCTCCGTAATCGAATCCTTGATTACATTTTTTCAACAGGTTCATTTGATTTTTCTTGTTTTAAGTTTAGGGTTTAAGTTAGTTTCGTTAATGATCGACTAGATCTGCTACAAATTAATCCTTCTCTAAAGAAATCTAAGACGGTTAGAAAAATAAATTAGTCATCTAATCATCACTCCTGTATTTCTGTACTGACGAGGGGACTGTAAAAATAGATTTGCTGCTCAGTTTCTAGTTACTTGGCCACAAAGCTGGTCAGATTTCTTTTATGAAAAGAAAGATGAATTTGCAGTAGCTATTTGTTTAACCTAGTGTGTTTTTTGTTATCTAATTTCACCATTTTCTAGTTGTTCCATAACTTTTTTGCTCTTAATTTAACCAGGTATGGTTTGCCCTACTTGCCGCAATCCAAAAGGACGTTGCGAACGTTACGCTGGAGAAACGCAGGAGTTTGATCTTATTCTAGATGAGAATTGCTCGAGACGCATGGTTAGTGGACAAATTTAACATACTTATCTATGTATCTTATTCAGAAGACACTGAACATGATCCACTTTTGATGTCCGCTTTTGGAATATCGAGTTTTTTTATATCTTATTCCATCTCTTTGCCTCTCACAATCACTTCTCTGTCTCCATGTCTATACATTCAACCATGCAAACATTCTAGTCATTAATTTATCATACTATATCGCTGTGAATTACACAAATTCTTTAACTAGCGAATGCCCAAAGAGTTTGAATTTTTACTTACAGCTTTTCATTTTTAATAATTTTCACAGTACGTGCCTTGCAATGCGAGAGCATTTCTTGCTGATTACATAAATACACAGAAGGAGCATGAACAAAAATGGCATGGCAAGCAGATTGAGCCTACACTTGTTACCCCCGAAAACAGGTCCTATCAAGTTACCTTTAAGCACAGTCCAAAACACACAAAGCTACATGGTGATGGTTGGATGGAATTTGCTATTGATTATGATCTTCGGCCTGGAGACCGCATAGAATTTTTCACACCTGGCCATGGACTGAATCTGGAGGTCGTAACTTATCGTAGATATCGAAGGCTGTTTCCAATGCCTCATCTCGGTAAGACTATAAAATTTCAATTAAATTTTTTGCCAGCTTTTATAATGATGAATGATTTAGTACTAATTTTATACATCTTGTTTTTCCAGCTCTCGACGATCTTTCTTCCAATGACCACGAGTACGTTCAATGCTGTGTCTACTCGCGTGATATTGAGCTTACGTACAACCAGACACGGTTCTTACTGCGTTGCCTTTTTGGAGATACATTCATCCGTTGCCGCCCGTTTGTCCATGTGTTGACAACGACAAACACAAAATATGCTATCATGGTTAGTTATCGCTCTCCGTATTAAGTGTTTTTCAACGAAATTTATTCCTAGAACTTGATGTTTTTCACCATTCAGTATGAAGTTCAGACAAGACCTTTGAACTGCTGACAATCTATTATACCTGCAAGTATGAAGTTCAAACATGACTTTTGACCTGCTGACAATCTATTATACCTGCAAGTAGTGATAACTTTTGACCTGCTGACAACCTAACAAACTCTGCATTTCTATCATGCCTGCAGTGTACTAAAAATACATATCACTATGTTGTTTGTTCTCCTTTCTTGATCCATCTATTGATTTTTTTTCAATTACTGTTTCCATAACAAATTAGTTTTATGTAAGCTTACTTTCAATACAATAAATTATATTGTTTCCACACTGAACATACCCACTATTTAATTCAACGTCAAAATAATCATTTTTTCTATTTATTTCTATTTATTTTATATCTATTTATTTTATATCTATTTCTCAACATTGAAGACGTCGGTGGATGTGCCTGCCAACGGTAGGATGACCCTTGAAGCTGCAGAAAAAGGATCCCGTGTCATCACACCTTCATCATACTCCATCTGCAAAAAAGACGGCAGGATGGTGATTGAGAAGTATTCTTTCAAAGAATTCCTGTTCGATGCATGCTTTGCTGAAAAGGACGTTCTTCTGATAACATTCAAAGAGCGCAATGATCATTCTGTGTCCATTATGTTTTAGCGCATTGTATAGCTGATGTTAGTGCCGCAATTAAAACGCTGCCCCTAAGGACTGGTTTGTTTGTTAGGTTGAAGTTATCTTTTGCCCATATCAAGATGGTGCTACTTTGGTATTTGAAATGGCACTTATGAAGCTCATATGATCCAACTGGATATTTGAAGTCTGACAACATTCTGTAATCTGAATTTGTGTGCAAGACGGTTGGGAAGAATAAAACTGCACCCAGTACTTTGTGTGCAACACGCACGCATGGCAGGGAATCACAAAGAACGGTTCTACAAACAATTTCCGTGATGTAAATCAAAAGCACGGATTTATATCAGGAAGATGCATTGTATGTGTACACGGTAGATACACAGTGGTGAGTATATACGGGACGAACACAAAGCACAGTTTTAAGTAGGAACGTTCGGGATGCAAAAACAAAGCACGGATTCATCTAAGCAAGATGCACGTATGTCTACTGTGGATATGCACTGTGCTTTGTTTGTGAGAGACACGGCTGGCAGAGAGACACGAACCAAAGTTTCTTGCGCCCTGTATCTGTACACAACACTGTATCTCTACATAGCACATCGACGATGGTGCCTGCGGAAGGCACGGATGGCGGGGAGAAATGAAGCACGGTTTTAGACACAATCTCCGTGATGTAAAACAGAAGCACGAACTTATATTAAGAAAATGCACTGTATGTGCACGCAGTAGATTTACAGTAGTGCGAGTACGAGAGGCACAACTCATATGTAAGACAGAGCACTGTTTTATATTAGGAAGATGCACCGTATCTGTACACAGCACATCCACGGCGGTGAGTGTACGAGAGCACGGCTAATATGGAAACACGATGCACGGTTTTTAGACAGGAACGTCCATGATGCAAAACAGAAGCACGGATTCATAATAGGAAGATGCACGTATCTGTAATCCGGATATGCACTGTGCTTTATGTGTGTGGGGCACGCCTGATAGTGAGACATGAAAACACGTTCCGTGATGTAAAACTACAGCACGATTTTATACTCGGAAGGTGCATGGGTGTACAATGTGAGAGACGCGCGTCTCGCTGGGAGACAAGAAGCACAATCCACCTATATACATATAAGTTTTATATATTTGAATATCTATAATTCTGAATAACAATCTTTTGAACCCTATATTTTATTAAAAACATCTGGATACAACTATACACTACATAAATGTTTTACTTCACAGTCTATAAGTAGGATCACTGCGGCAGAGGGCTGGAAATAACAGCAAGCTCCTGATCACGCTCTTTGAAGGTTATGAGCACCAAATTGTTTACTTCAATAGACGATGCCCGAAGAAAATTACCGAAACCTTCCTTCTTGAACACCATTCTACCACCCAAGCCAATAAAGTAGGAACAAGGAATGCTCACAGATATATCATCATCTTCAGAATCCAAAGAAATTTCAAGAGTTAAAGAACCAGTCCTAGGAATTGACAAAAAATCCTTCAAACTCCTCACAACCATGCTCGGAATAACCTGACAAAAAACATCAAGTTATATGATGTCCAGCTTACAAATTTAAAACAGTATACTAGAGCAAAGAACAAATAAATAAACAGTAGCCAAAAACAAAGCTCACCATATGTTGACAATTAACATTCATGGAATCAATCCTATGAACAAAAGGAGTACACAATATGTAGTTGTCATCAAAGAGCTGTCGCGACATGAAATACATTTGCTGATAATTCAGACTGACACCACGACTATAAAAACAACTGTCAACAAGTTCCCTCTCAGTTTCACTCAGATCCTCAAGAGCTACAAAAATTAATTTCACAAGTTCAGCAAAACAGCAAAACGTATAAGGTGAAACAAAATTTAAAATTACTCAAAAAAAAACCTTACCAACACAGGGTAAAGGGAACAACATAACACCACCCCGATGAAAATCAACACCAATCATAGTTCCATAGTGCTCAAGCCTAACAGTCATCATGTCACGATGACGGAGACCATAATCATTCACAAGTTCCTCCCAGGAAGGACCATGGAATTTACTGCTCACCCGACCATGTCTAAACAGAACACCATATAAGTAACCCTCACTGCTGTGAAGAGCAAGATCAATATCTTTGTCACCCCTCCGAATAGCTAAAGCTCTGCACTCCTCAATGTACCGAGCAAGATGTGATCTAACACTGCACGGAACATACTACAAAAAGAATGGAAGCAAACATCATAATCATATAAACGAAGGCATTAGAATACATTCCAACCAAAACAACATCAACCATATGCCACAATCAGATAAACAAGAAATAGAATCCTACAACACGCCTTGAACAGCGACGATCCAGCACCACAGTGAAGACAGACGCACAAGAATCAAACGAAGAACAAGGGCCACCTGGAGCTCGGCAAAAGGGGCAAGCCATTACCTGCAAAGACACGGTGACCAATAAGAACTGATTCCACAACCGAGTTGAAAGTTGACATTTGATTGTGTTGGAAGCCCCCACCCGTAATTTCCCCTGAAATCTCAATTTCCCGGAAACAGGAAACCCCGACTACATGATTACCCGGGGACGAGACGAAACAAATCTGAACAAATAGATCAAAGCATTACTAGAAAACCTAAATTGTTCAGGGACTTAATTACAAAAGGGAAAACCAGATAAAGGAAACCGAAAATAACGGGACTCTTCCTCAGCGCGACAAGTGCCACGCGCTGAGCGCGGTTGAAAGGTCTCCAACGCGCCCAGAACGCGACACTTGTCGCGCGCGGAGTACACCCCGCGTAATCGTCGCGAGGTGTACTCCCTAACTAGTGATTTCGGCGACAAACCCAGTTCACACTTATTGCTCTAACGTGGCACTGGCCCACAGCCCAATTACGAGCAAGCCCACTGGCCCACCTATCCCTTTCATTCAACAAACTAGTTGCTCTTAAGAATTCCTCTTCTCCTTCTCTCTCTCTCTCTCAGAAAAAAAAAAAAAGAAGAAAAGAATTCCTCTTCTCCTCCTGACATTTCCCAACTTTCCCCTCTTGTCTGATTGGTACCTCTCCAACGCCTGCTTCTTGGGATCAGTTCGCCGGAAGATCAACAGCTTTAGTTGCCTACTGATTCCTCTTTTCTTGGTAAGTTCATCTCTCACAGCTTGTGCTATTTTCCCCTTCTTCTTTTCATGTTTGTCGGACCATGCAGAACCTTGCCTTACCCTTTCCGTGTTTTACAAAACTGGATTTGTTGTCTAGTCTGGTAGTTAGACAAAAAGGAGCCTTTAACTCCTTAAAAGTTTCAGATAATTGGCATGCCTTACTTTGATCAGCCCAATGATCTTGCAATCCCTTTTAGTTTATAAATAAACTATACTTGAAGGTTCTTCATCAAGTTTATTTACTTAATTAGCAAATTCCTGATTTACTTGAATGATCTGATTCACTCACAACAGTTGTGAGAAGGGCACTAAAGAGACATCGTAGTACTGTATATTCTTGTTGAAAATAAATATGAAGCTTGAGTTGCTCGCGTTTTATGTCAAATGGAGATGCTCCTACCTAACAGTTGTATTTTCCAGGGCGTGGAACGATGCCAGAGCACTCTGAGAATGCGGCAGAGAACATGATGGGCGGCATCATGGACGCCATCGCCGACAAGCTCCCCAAGCAAAAGTCTGTCAGGTTCGACGTCGACGACGAGGGCTCCATCTCCGGCCAAGCCAAGAAGCTCTTCGGCGGACACAAGTCTGTCCACCACATCCTCGGCGGCGGAAAATGTCTGGACCTCTTATACTTGGCTATTCATTTTCGCAACCTACAATTTTTATCTCCCTCTTATTAATTGGACAATGAATTGCTGTTGCTATGTCGCTTCCTTCCTCGCGACGGCAATGACCGCAGCCGCTGACGTGCTACTGTGGAGGAACAAGAAGATCTCATCCAGCGTTCTTGCTGTTGCAACAGCTGCCTGGGTCTTCTTCGAGTGGCTCGGCTACCATTTCCTGACCATCGTATCATTTGTGCTTGTTCTTGGCATGGTTATCCAGTTCGGATGGTCCAGCTTCGCAGGCATGCTCAATGGGTATGTATGCACCAATTCTGCATTTTTTTAATATGTTTTGCTCTCCATCCTGAACTTCGGTAGGCAGCATAATCACAAGCAGTAAAACTTTATGTATGGTGCCTGCTTTTTCAGGTCTCCTTCTAACGTGCCCCGTGTGGAGTTACCGCAGGAGCTGTTTGCAAACATCGGCGCCGCTGTCGGCGCCCAGGTGAACAACTTCTTGGGAAGCCTTCAGGATGTGTCCTGTGGAAGAGACCTGAAGCAGTTCCTCATGGTATGTTGCGCCTTAAGCTAACCTCTATGAGATGAAATCCATCCTACTCCCACCGTCCCATTATATAAGAGGGGTTTTGACATTATGGGACTGAGGGAGCGTCAGTTTGTCCTCTCCCATGAGCACTTGCAGACATGTAGTGTATCAGACCAGGCTTGATTTCTTTCTTTCAGGTGATCGCCGGGTTCGTTGTCACCGCTTTCATCGGGAGCTGGTTCAATCTCATCACCGTCATCTACATCGGTAACAACCATGATTTCACTTGATAATATGTTGAGGAGGGATGAACACTTGGATATTTTATTTTTTCTGAATACCATTTACACTGGTGCTCTGGTGCAGGGTTTGTGTGTGCACACACTCTACCGGTGTTCTATGAGAGGTATCATGATCAAGTCGATGAGGTGCTGTACAACATGCTTGGGTTGGTTGGGAGTCAGTACCAAAAGCTTGACAAGGGCGTCTTGAGCAAGATACCAAAAGGGAACCTCAAGTTCAGGAAGAGGCAGTAGTTGGACTGAGCATATATGTCGTGTGATACGGATGAACCTGTTAGAATTAACAGGCTTGGCCCATGTGTATTTTCAGACAATACAAAGTACAGTAAATCCTAAATGCCCATGAATAAATGGCAAGAAATGGTGCAAATCTTTAGTCGCATATAGCTAGTGGAGGTGCTGTGAGACCACCTTATATAATGGGTGTCACGGAAGTCCCCTTCTGCTCGTGACCTCAAATGAGCTCATGATAAACAGTAACACAAAGCATTGAAAAACGTTCAAAAAATTATGATTTTTTTGTGGCAAACTTTGATAAATATTCTATGTGCTTGGAAAGTTTTATGATGAAATCACATCCGTGGAAGTCGCGGAAAATAAAAATCAATGCTACAAAATGCTTTCAGAAGTAGCATTTTCAGAGCATTGGTTTTTATTTTTATTTTGACATGGTTCCACGAATGTGATTCCACGACGAAACTTGGCAAGAACTAGGAACATTTGTTAAAGTTTGACGAAACTTTGCAAGAACTTGGAACATTTGTTAAAGTTTGCCACAAAAGAAATTCAGAATTTTTTAAACTTTTTTTCAATGTTTTTTGGTCTTACTGTTCATCCGGGTGCAAATGTGCTCGGGAGCCATAACTTCGTGTCCGTTCTTCCCACTATACTTAAGTGATTACTATAGGGAAAGAAATCGAGCACCACACGTGCTCCCCTCGCTTGGCCGGGGCTGGGGCGGAGGGTGTGAGCGTGCGACATGCACGTGAATTTTTCGAGAAAACGCAGAGAGATTCATGCGTTTCTTTGTATTGAAAACGTAGAGTTTATGTTACATTCCTCCTAGGAGGTACAGTACTGATGATGATTACATAGAATTAGTGCACGTCCCAGGTCTGGTGGATGATGTCGCGGAGGCCAGCTGCTCCCGCCTTGGTCCAGAGGGACGCCTCGTCTTTGATCCTCGCAACCAGGTCGTTCGCCGAGGGTTGGGCGCCCTCGAACACGCAGCTGTTGCGGTGCTTCCAAATCATCCACGGGGTCAGCAAGGCCATGGAGGCAAAGCCTTTGCGCATGGGCTGCGGAGTTCTCTGCTTGGCGCTATGCCACCAGGCAAGGAGGGAAGACTCGTGGCTGGGGGGTGTGCAAGGCAAGCGGAGCCAAGTGATGACATCTTGCCATACCTGCCTGGAGAAGGGGCAGCGGAGGAGCAAGTGGTCCATCGTCTCGGGGTCCTGGCAGCACAAGAGGCAAGGATCGTGGTGCTGCAGCCCTCGCCAAGCCAAGCGATCTGAGGTCCAGCATCGATCTTGGTCAGCGAGCCAATGGAAGAAGCGCACCCGGGGTGGTGCCCAGCTCTTCCATATGAACTTCCAGGAGGCGCTGGGGATGGATCCCTAGAAGGTAGCCTTGTAGCAAGACTTAGCAGTGTAGGATCCATTCGTGGTCCACTTCCAGGTGAGCCGATCGGGCGTGTTGGTCGGGATGGTGTGCTCGATGGTATTCCAGAGGCGGATGTACTGGACAATCTCGTGGACTCCGAGAGTGCCCTCGATGTCGCGAGCCCAAGCGTTGGCATTGAGCCCCTCCGCGACGGTCCGCACCTTCCTTTTGCGCGTGGGGATGCAGGCGTGGAGCTGTGGCGCGATCTCGCCGACGGATCGGCCGTCAATCCAGCGGTCATCCCAGAAAAGGGCCGAGAGGCCGTTTCCCAGGGTCATTGTGGTGCAGGCGAAGAACAGGGCGCGCTCATCCGCCGGGAACTGTAGGTCAAGTCCGCTCCACGCTCTGTATTGGTCAGTGCGGCTGAGCCACAGCCAGCGCAGCCGTAGTGCCAGCCCGGTGCGCTCGAGGTCCGGGATGCCAAGGCCTCCGAGCTCGATAGGACGGCAGGTCCGACGCCAGTTGACATGGCAATTGCCCCCATTGGCAGCCTCGCGGCCAGCCCACAAGAAGCCACGCTCAATCTTCTCAAGTTGCTTGATGGTTTTCTTGGGCGGCGCGAAGACGAGCAGTTGGTGAATGGGGACTGCGCAGAGGACGGATTTTACCGTCGCGAGGCGCCCAGCCTTGTTCATGAGCCATGCTTTCCAAAACGGAAGTTGGCCCCGCACCTTGTCCACCAGGGGCTGTAGTTGCGCCGCCGTAGGTCGCTGGATTGTGAGTGGGATTCCCAGGTAGGTGACTGGGAGCTCGGCGATAGGATAGCCGAGTAACTGTACTGCAGCGGTTGCCGCGTCCTCGTCGCAGCGAATGAGGGTCGCCGTGCTCTTGGCGAAATTGACGTGGAGTCCGGAGGCGCGGCCGAAGAGCTGTAATATTCCTTTGACCGCGGTGATCTCGGCCGGCGATGGGTGGCAGAACAGCACGACATCGTCTGCGTACAGCGAGATCGCCGGCGCCGTGCGCCGCGGGTGGAGCTGCTGTAGGATTCCCAGCGAGGTGGCCCGATTGATGAGCCGGCCAAGGATGTCGACGACGAGGACGAAGAGCTGCGGAGACAGCGGGTCGCCCTGCCGGAAGCCACAACGATGCCAAATGGGGGGGCCCGGGTCGCCATTGAGCAGCACCCTAGTGCTTGCTGAAGATAGCAGGATGGCCATCCATGCTCGGAAGCGAGCACCAAAGCCGTAGCGCTGCAGCACCTCGAAGACAAAAGGCCAGGAGACCGAGTCAAATGCCTTCGTTAGGTCAAGCTTGAGGAGGGCTCGTGGGGCTTTGAGCTGGTGGAGTAGCCGCGCAGATTGTTTGACGAGGACAAAGTTATCATGCAGGCTGCGCCCGGGGATGAATGCATTCTGGTTCGGGCTGACGAGGCGATCCAGCCGTGGGCCGAGGCGGAGTGAGAGCACTTTAGCGAACACCTTGGCGACGAGATGGATAAGGCTGATCGGCCTATAGTCCCCGAAGGCAGCGGCGTCGGCGCGCTTGGGAAGCAAGGCGAGCAGCGCCTGGTTGAGGCGAGCGAAACCCCGGCCGCGCATGTCATAGAGCTGCTGGAAGACGTCCACAAAGTCTTGCCGCACTGTGTGCCAGCAAGCTCGTAGGAATTCTGCAGTGAAGCCGTCGGGGCCCGGCGCCTTGTGCGCGGGCAGGCGCTGGACAGCGTGCCAGATTTCATCGGCACCGAACGGCGCCTCGAGGTCGAGGAGGTCGTCGGCGGGCTCGATGAGCTCGTCAAGGTGGAGCGAGCACTCGCGGTCGATGGCGGAGCCGAGCAAGCCATCAAAATGCAAGAAGGCCGCGTCCACCATGTCGTCGTGGCTAGTGAGCGCGCGACCGTCCATGCTGATCGTGTGGATCATGTTCTTCTGCCTGCGGTAGGTGCTCTGGCGGTGGAACAAGGAGGTGTTGGCGTCTCCATCCTTCAGCGAGGCGATCCGTGCCCGTTGGTGGGCAATGGTGCGCTCAAGCGAGGCTAGCCCAAGGTAGGATATCTTCAGTTGGGAGCGCAGCCAATACTCGTCGGGGGGGAGGGCCCGGTCCTCTTGCGCCTTGTCGAATTTGGAGATCAGCTCCCGCGCAATCGCGAGCTTGAGGCGGCCGCCGCCGACCGAGCGAGCGCTCCAGCTAGTCAGCGCTCTAGTTGTAGCCTGGAGGCGCAGCACCATGCGCTTGAAGGGGTCGGCGTGAGTGACGGAGTTCCAAGCCGTGGTCACCACTTCCTGGAAGCCATCAAGGCGGAGCCAGAACTGCTCGAAGTGGAAGCGACGGTGAGCGCGAGGCAGGGGGCAGTAGTCCAGCAGCAATGGGCTATGGTCGGAGACGACGGACGCGAGGCAGCGGAGGTGGCACTCCCCATGCAGCTCCTCCCAGTCCGAGGTGCAGAGGACGCGGTCAAGGCGCACGAGCGTTGGCGGCGATTGCTCGTTCGACCAAGTGTAATAGCGGCCGTTGAGGTACACCTCTTTGAGCGCGAGGTCGTCGATCAGGCGACGAAACTTGCCCATCATGCGGCGGTTTAGGTTGCGGTTGTTCTTGTCCTCCTCGCGATAGATATAATCCGTCGAAATCCGGTCCATGGCCTTATAGGAACACAAACTTCTTTTGATGTTTTATTTGTTGCTTTCTTGACCAGTACGTTTTCGATTAATATAGATTCCACCACACAACAATTATAATGGCAATGAAAGTTAAAGTAACTTGGTGAAATTCCCGTGTGTCGTTGTCACACCCTGTGTTTGTACCACTTTGCTATGATTATGAATTTAAAAATTTGGACCAATTAAAACTTTTTGTGTGCTTGTGCATGTTTGAATTGTTCGTCATTTGCTTGTTTGCATGATTGTGTTTTGACTCACAAAAACTCTCATACTCTCAAAACTCATCTACTTGATCCACCTTTGCCCAATGATCATGCCATGTGTATAGGACCTAAAACTATTTTTATAAAATATTATTTTGGCCAAGAAGCATTTATTCAATTTAGGTTTCCAAAACCCCCTGAATTGAGGTTTGTACTACAAGTCCTCAAATTAGGGTGAGCGATTTTCCCCAAAGACTTTATTTGGAACCTACCATATATAAGACTTCCCAAAACCACCAAATATTATTTTTAAATATTATTTTCCTATTTTATTTAAAGGCTTTTTTAAGGCCAGAAATTGTCTTTTATGGGGAAAAAATTATATTTATGCTTTCAAAATATTTAAGAACATTTAGGGAAACTCAGTGGACATATATTTTTCATATATAAGAGTTTAACACATGGTCATGTTCAAAATATTGGACAGAACCCTCCAAAACCCTTTCTGCATATTTCAAGCATTCGAAATATTTATGTAAGAAATATTCTCAAATAAATCCAGGAAAATTCTAGCATGTCACATATGCGATATGTGATGATCTTGCCAAGTTTCATATCAATCCCAATATTTTTGGTTCACCAAAATGCCCCAAAACCCTCTCTGTCCAGATCCAAATTTGAGCAACTTTACATTATCAAGTTTCTCCAATTGACCCCAAACTTTGTGGGCATGCTCTAATACCTAAATGATGCCACCACACCAACTGGAGCATCAAGCAGAATAGATTTGCATGCCTAGATCTAAAGAAACCCGATTCTGTTGATTTCTAGGGTTTATAAAAGTTACATTGTCAACTTTATTCATATGAGCACAAACTCTGTGATCAACCTTATTTTTACCCACCATTTGATCCTCTCGACCCTATCATCTGCACCTCTCTCTCCATCCCCTCTCTGTCTCTGGCCACCGGGGCCCGCCCGTCAGGTTCAAACCCGACGAGCGCGCGCGCCTCGGGTCGGCTAGGCTGCTTCGCTGGCTGGGCCGGCTCGGCCAGCCGCTTATGGCCCAAAGGCACATTGTCTTTTTCTTTTTCTTTTCTGGCATTTCTTCCCAAAAATTCCACTGGGTTAAATATTCGCCCAAATCCAATAATTCAAACTTCTAAAATCTTGTAACATTCCATATTGTTTGATGATGCCACTGTGCACCATTTGGAAATAGTTCCTTGTGTTGTTCGTATTTAAAACCCCTTTTAAACCATTTTAAATTTCTGTTAAAATGCTTTTCACCATTTTGACACTCCAAAGCTAGAAACTAATAATTTTTTGTATTTTTAGTTTTCACCCTAGTATTTTATAAAAGTGGTTTGACATTTTTAGGAGTGATCTATTTTCCTTGTTTTTGTCATGGCCTTATTGTTGCTCGTTGTATTGTGACGATAGATTGTGTTGTTGACGAAGGAGTTAGACCAGAAGCATTTGAAGACCCCGAAGACTTTGTTGAGCCAGGCAAGTAGCCCCTTGACCATGTCTAAGAAACCTATTTATGCATGTCATATAGCACTTTAATTGATGCATCGGAATCGTGATGATTATGGTGACCACCTTGATGGGTTGTCTCTGTTACTTTCCCTCATTGATACTTGCATGACATGACTCTACATTCTGCTTAGAGATGTGTGGGTGGGAAGTAGATAGGATGCTAAAGTAGTTGCTACGCAAATGGGACGGGTATATGCATGGTGATGGAAACAAAGTATTTTCAAAGACTTTTCGAAAACCCCGTCGGGTGCCACTAATGCCCGAGGGAGAAGATCAACTAGGTAACCACTTGAGAAAGAAGTGGTGTACCGGAGCAAGTTGTGTGTGTGTGTGTTTTCGAAAACGGATTAGATTTAAGATCTGTCGACCGTTCCCAACCTTACATGTACAACCACGATACCCCTTATGGGACGGGGCTTTGTTGATTACTTTGGTCGATCCTAGCAGGGAGCCCGCATTACTAGTGGAGGGAGTGATGTGGTCATTCTCGACACGGGGTCATGCCTGAAAGGACGGCCATGGGCTGTTTTCACAGACACCTGGCACACCGTTGGTCTTCTCATGGATGGTACTCGTGATGTATATCATGTGGACTGGGTACCAACGAGTGGACTCTTTGTTAGTATCGTCAGGGGAAAGGCACTGTTCGGGTAATTACCTCGGGTATGCAATATACCGCGAGTCGTGGCTTGACACGGAAGTTTCCCGAGTCTTATGGGTAAAGTGTGCAACCTCTGTAGAGTGTAAAACTATTCGAATAGCCATGTCCACGGTCAAGGCCAGTTGGGTGGTGCTGCTGGAACTACGTCCAATGTTTTACTAAACTTGGTGTGTGTGTGGGGGGGGGGGTACTTGAGTTGAGTCGGATGACTTGACGTGATGATTGAACATGAGATGTTCAACCTCTATTCATATTGATATCTATAACATGTTCTTATGGATTCTCGTAACCTCATGATGCATGCTTACAAGTTGATAGGTCATGTCATTGCACTCAAAATTAGCTTTCTGCAAAATTACCTACTTAGTGCTATATCATGCTTTGTTGTACCTTGTTCCAAACATGGGTTGCTTGCGAGTACATTCAAAGTACTCATTGGCTTGCCACTGGTTATTTAATTGGCAAGGCATGGAAGAGCAGGAATATGGTGAAGATTACCTTGGTGATGAACATGCGAATTAGGACGCTTCCCAATCAGAATGCCTGTAGGGTTAAGGCAGATGGCATGGGTCTATGCTACCTTTCAAGATTTTTGCTGCGAGTTTATGTTTGTTGTTTGGCCTTCGTGGCCCTATCTATGTAAGAATTGACCTTGATGGTCTTTATTTATGTAAGACGGTATGTATGGATGTAAGACTCTTGATTATCCAGCTTCTGTGTGTTCAGTGAGCATTGATCTCTAGGATCACTGTACACGTGCATTCGGTGATCACGACTTATGAGTCGGGGTCCCCACGGTCGTCGAGAGCGATTTGATTCCTATAAGTAAATCAACCGGTTTGTCCTTGGTACAATTAAGGATTGGGCCACCTGATGCACCGTTGCACGTTTGTTCAGTTTAAGTTCTTGGAATTTTTTTGTGATCAAACAAATTATAAAACAATATTTGCAACTTTTACATTGAACCATGCTGAAATCTTTGATCAATTCCTTTTGCTTCTCGTTGAGTTTGACACTCTTACTTATTAAAAAGGGATACAATAGATCGCATACACTCATGGGTTATCAACTGCTAGTGAAGGTGGTGTCAGACCATCTTATATAGTGGGTTCTCCCCACCGCACTGAGTGATTGGTATGAGGAGAGAAAGAGAGCATCATATGTGTGCGCTCTCCTAACCGTACTGGGGCCGGGGAGAAGGGCGTGGACGTGTGACATGCTTGTGAGTGGTCCACTAAATCCGGTTTGTGTCCTTGCAGGAGCGCCGCTTCTTTTGTTGTTCTAACTTTTTGGTTCTTGACCAGTAAGTTTCTGAATTGGTTTCTTGACCATTAAGTTTTCAGGTTGGTTTCTTGACCATTAATTTTTGTCATTCTCTTTCCTGCCTTTTGTACCAATCTCGCTCTTGATCGAGCTCGACATACTTGCTACTCAGCTTACGTATATCCTGATAGAAAGCAAAAGTTCAAAGGAATAGTTAGACTACTACAAGTTAAAAACTCGGATTGATTCCCAGCAATCAGTCTGAGGGTCTACATCCACTCGGTGCACTAATTTTGCTCCCAGTGATGTAAAAGTCTTAAATAAAACCAACGAGGGGCAAAATTGCATGGAAAGTTGGCTTAAATCTTAGAGAGCCAAGTTCATGAAGTTCAAAGATGGCTACATGATATCATCTATTTACTCAGGTTAATCTAAGCCTCTGGTCAACTGCCAGCACTCAGTTAGAGGCTCAAGGACTACACTTAGTGGGTGCACTGATCTTGGCCCCACCAAAGAAAAAGCCTACAACATACATTGTCGGACGGGTTAAGAAACTCCAACTGATAAACTACAAAGAGTTGGACCCTTACACTGGCACTTACTTGAACATTGTTGTTGGAAAAATACCAAAGTGTTGGCTGCTGCAAGGTCGTTCATCATCAACTTCTATCCTTCCATGTGCTTCTCCGGGGAAAGAACTTGGACTAGTGTAAACTTAATGGTCTCGATTCCCTTCGTCGCAAGATTCGCTCTAGGAAAAACATATGTAAGGTTTAGCATAAGGTCTTCGAATCATCGTCTGTTGCTTTCTTGCTCACCTCAGCCGGGGCAGTCGGGCCGGGGGAAGTCAGAATAGCGAGGGCTCCTTCCTTCCCGACTGGCGGCAGATGCATCTATCAACCCCCTGTTGGTCTTCTGGATGGCAAGGGTCTAGCTTATCCACCCCTCATAGGACATCATTACCATGCGTTGATGAGCTTCTCCTTCAAGGAGGGGATAGTGGCTCGACAGGGCCAGTGTCTTCAACAACATCTCCCCCATCTACGTTAATGGGGGTGTGAACAGCTTCTCTGATGCAACTTTGACTTGGCCCTGACAGAACGGTCTTCACCTTCATGACGGAGGTCTTCTTCGCCATCCGGGTTAATGGGGTGGACGTGGCATCATACTGGTTGACGTCACAATTGACTTGGCAATTTTGCTAGACTTGGCCTAACTGGCTAAGGAACTTATATAGTAGACTTGGGCCTCCCCTTCGCACGGGGCATGGCATATTTCCTCTATTGTTGCTTTCTCACAACAAAATGAGCAAGCACTTGTCGCTTGGATGGAGCCGGATCCACTCGGGCTAATTTGGGGCTCGAACTGACGACATCCAGGCCAGTCGACGCCGCCCTCGCCTTGCGTCGTCGCTCATGAATGATAGGGGGTGAGGGTGGTGACTCATTTTGTTTGCCTTTCGAGTCTACGTCATAGTGGACGTCTCACCGGAAGTCCCCACCAATGTTGCCGCTCTTAGATGATTCTGTTGGGGAACGTTGCATGGGAAACAATTTTTTTCCTACAAACACCCAAGGTCTATCTATGGAGATCAACATCTACGAGAGGGGGAGTTCATCTACATACCCTTGTAGATCGCTAAGCGGGAAGCGTTAAGAAACGCGGTTGATGTAGTCGAACGTCTTCGCGATCCAATCACGATCTGTCCCGCGATCCAATCACGATCCGTCCTGATCTAGCACTGAACGGACGGCACCTCCGCGTTCAGCACATGTACACCTCGATGATGCCTTCACCACCTCTATCCAGCGAGCGAAGGTGAAGTAGTAGCTTGAGTCCTCCGGCAGCACGACGGCGTGGTGACGGTGGTGGTGGTGCGATCTCGACAAGGCTTCGCCAAGCGCTGCCGCGACGCGATGGAGGAGAAGAACTACTAGAGAGAGAGGGAGGGCGCCGCCAAGGCTTGGTGTGTTGGCTGCCTCCCTCTCCTCTAGTATATATAGGAGGAGGGGTGGAGGAGGGCCGGCCTAGGGTTTCCCCTAGGCGGGGCGGCGGCCAAGGGGTGGTGCCTTGCCACCCAAGGCAAGGGTGGCGACACCCCTAGGGCTTGGCCTTCCACCATCCAGTCGCATGGGCCTAGGTGGGAGTGGCGGCCAGCCCACCAGGGGCTGGTGCGCCCCCTCTCACAGCCCATGGGGCCCTCTAGGGAAGGTGGACCCTCCCGGTGGACCCCCAGAACACTTCCGGCATCTCCGTCACAAAACTGATAAGTCCCGGAACCTTTTCGGAACTCAAATACCAACTTCCTATATATCAATCTCTATCTCCGGACCATTCCGAAGCTCCTCGTCATGTACGGGATCTCATCCGGGACTCCGAACAACCTTCGGTTACCAACATATGCAACTCAACTATACTATATCGTCACCGAACGTTAAGTGTGCGGACCCTGCGGGTTCGAGAATGATGCAGTCATGACCGAGACACTCTTTGGCCAATAACCAACAGCGGGACCTGGATGCCCATATTGGCTTGTACATATTCCACGAAGATATTTATCGGTTGAACCATGATGTCAAGGATTCAATCAATCCCGTATACAGTTCCCTTTGTCCATCGGTATGTCACTTGCCCGAGATTTGATCGTCGGTATCTCCATACCTAGTTCAATTTCGTTACCGGCAAGTCTCTTTACTCATTCCGTAATAAAGACCCCGTGTCTAACTCCTTAGTCACATTGCTTGCAAGCTTCTTGTGATGATGTATTACCGAGTGGGACCAGAGATACCTCTCCGTCATAAAGAGTGACAAATCCCAGTCTCGATCCACGCGAACCCAACAGACACCCTCGGAGATACCTGTAGAGCACCATTATAGTCACCCAGTTACGTTCTGACATTTGATACACACAAGGCATTCCTCCGGTGTCCGGGAGTTGCATGATCTCATGGTCGTAGGAACAGATACTTGACATGGATAAAGCAGTAGCAATAAACTAGTACGATCAAATGCTATGCTTATGGTTGGGTCTTGTCCATCACATCATTCTCCTAATGATGTGATCCCATTATCAAATGACAACTCATGTCCATGGTCAGGAAACCTTAACCATCTTTGATCAAGGAGCTAGTCTAGTAGAGGCTCACTAGGGACACAGTGTTGTCTATGTATCAACACATGTATCTGAGTTTCCAATCAATACAATTATAGCATGGATAATAAACGATTATCATGAACAAGGAAATATGATAATAACTATTTTATTATTGCCTCTAGGGCATATTTCCAACAGTCTCCCACTTGCACTGGAGTCAATAATCTAGTTCACATCGCTTTGTGATTTACATTGTAATGAATCTAACACCCATAGAGTTCTGGTGCTGATCATGTTTTGCACGTGGAAGATGCTTAGTCAACGGGTCTGCAACATTCAGATCCGTATGTACTTTGCAAATATTTATGCCCCCTCCTTGATGTAATCGCGGATGGAATTGAAGCGGCGCTTTATATGTCTGGTCCTCTTGTGAAACCAGGGCTCTTTGGCTAGAGCAATGGCTCCAGTGTTGTCACACAAGAGAGTCATCGGATCCAGTGCACTGGGCACAACTCCAAGATCTGTCATGAACTACTTCATCCAGACTCCTTCATTCGCCGCTTCCGAAGCAACGATGTACTCCGCTTCATATGTAGAATTATCTACCACGCTTTGCTTGGAACTGCAATAGCTTACCGCTCCACCATTCAGAATATATATGTATCCGGTTTGAGACTTATAGTCATCCGGATATGTTTCAAAGCTAGCATCGACATAACCCTTTATGACGAGCTCTTGATCACCTCCATAAACGAGAAACATTTCCTTAGTCCTTTTCAGGTACTTGAGGATATTCTTGACCGCTGTATAGTGTTCCATTCCTGGATCACTTTGAAACCTTCCGACCATACTTATGGCAAGGATGACATCTGGTCTTCTGCACAGCATCGCATACATTATAGAGCCTATGGCTGAAGCATAGGGGATGACACTCATCTTTTCTCTATCCTCTGTAGTCGCTGGGCATTGAGTCTTACTCAATTTCACACCTTGTAAGACAGACAAGAACCCTTTTTTGGACTGATCAATTTTGAACTTCTTCAAAACCTTATCAAGGTATGTGCTTTGTGAAAGTCCTATTAAGCGTCTCGATCTATCTCTATAGATCTTTATGCCTAATACGAAAGCAGCTTCTTCGAGGTCTTTCATTGAAAAACTCTTGTTCAAATATATTTTCACGCTTTCCAAAAGTTCTATATTGTTTCTAATCAGCAATATGTCATCCACATATAATATTAGAAATGCTATAGAGCTCCCACTCACTTTTTTTTGTAAATACAAGCTTCTCCATAAACTTGTATAAACCGATACACTTTGATCACCTCATCAAAACAAAGATTCCAACTCCGAGATGCTTGCACCAGTCCATAAATGGATCGCTGGAGCTTGCACACTTTGTCAGCATTTTTAGGATCGACAAAACCTTCTGGTTGCATCATATACAACTCTTCCTTAAGGAAACCATTAAGGAACGCTGTTTTGACATCCATCTGCCAGATTTCGTAATCAAAAAATGCAGCTATTGCTAACATGATCCTGGCGGACTTAAGCATCGCTACAGGATAGCAAGTCTCATCGTAGTCAACTCCTTGAACTTGTGAAAACCCTTTTGCAACAAGTCGAGCTTTATAGACGGTGACATTACCGTCCGCGTCCGTCTTTTTCTTAAAGATCCATTTATTCTGTATGGCCTTACGATCATATGGTAAGTCCTCCAAAGTCCACACTTTGGTCTCATACATGGATCCTATCTCAGATTTCATGGCCTCTAGCCATTTATTGGAATCCGAGCCCACCATCGCTTCTTCATAGCTCGTAGGTTCACTGTTGTCTAACAACATGACCTCCAAGACAGGATTACCGTACCACTTAGGGGCGGTACGATTCCTTGTCGACCTATGAGGCTCAGTAGCAACTTGATCTAAAGTTTCATGATCATCATCATTAGCCTCCTCTTCACTTGGTGTAGGCGCCGCAGAAACATCTTTCTGCGTCGTGCTACCATCCAACTGAAGTGACGGTTCAATAACCTCATCAAGTTCTACCTTCCTCCCACTAAATTCTTTCGAGAGAAACTCTTTCTCGAGAAAGGACCCATTTTTAGCAACAAGAACTTTTCCCTCGGATCTGAGATAGAAGGTATACCCAACTGTTTCCTTAGGGTAATCTATGAAGACGCATTTGTCCGCTTTGGGTTCGAGCTTATCAGGTTGAAGCCTTTTCACATAAGCGTCGCAACCCCAAACTTTAAGAAACGACAGCTTAGGTTTCTTTCCAAACCATAATTCCTACGGTGTCATCACAACGGACTTTGATGGTTACCTATTTAAAGTGAATGCGGCTGTCTCTAATGCATAACTCCAAAACGATAGTGTCAGATCAGTGAGAGACATCATAGATCGCACCATATCCAATAGAGTACGATTATGACGCTCGGACACACCATTACGTTGTGGTGTTCCAGGTGGCGTAAGTTGTGAAACAATTCCACACTGTCTCAAATGCATGCCAAACTCATAACTCAGATATTCTCCACCATGATCAGATCATAGAAACTTTATCTTCTTGTTACGATGATTTTCTACTTCACTCTGAAATTGCTTGAACTTTTCAAATGTTTCGGACTTTTGTTTCATTAAGTAAATATACCCATATCTACTCAAATCATCAATGAAGGTAAGAAAATAATGATATCGACCGCGCGCCTCAACACTCATCGGACCGCACACATTAGTATGTATGATTTCCAACAAGTCACTTGCCCGTTCCATTGTACCGGAGAACGGGGTTTTCGTCATCTTGCCCATGAGGCATGGTTCACATGTATCAAGCGATTCAAAATCGAGTGATTCTAAAAGTCCATCAGCATGGAGCTTCTTCATGCGTTTTACACCAATATGACCTAAGCGGCAGTGCCACAAGAAAGTGGTACTATCATTATTAACTTTGCATATTTTGGCATCAATGTTATGAATGTGTGTATCACTACTATCGACATTCAACAAGAATAAACCATTCACATTGGGTGCATGACCATAAAAGATGTCACTCATATAAATAGAACAACCATTATTCTCTGATTTAAATGAATATCCATCTCACAATAAACAAGATCCAGATATAATGTTCATGCTCAACGCAGGCACCAAATAACAATTATTTAGGTTTACTACTAATCCCGATGGTAATTGAAGAGCGAGTTTGCCGACGGCGATCACATCAACCTTGGAACCATTTTGGACGCGCATTGTCACTTCATCCTTTGCCAGCCTCCGTTTATTCTGTAGTTCCTGTTTTGAGTTACAAATATGAGCAACCGAACCGGTATCAAATACCCAAGCACTACTACGAGAGCTAGTGAGGTACACATCAATAACATGTATATCAAATATAACTTTGTTGACGTTGCGAGCCTTCTTATCAGCCAGGTACTTGGGGCAATTCCGCTTCCAGTGGCCAGTCCCCTTGCAATAGAAGCACCCAGTCTCAGGCTTGGGTCCAGCCTTGGGTTTCTTCACGAGAGCAGCAACTTGCTTGCCACCCTTCTTGAAGTTTCCCTTCTTTCCCTTGCCTTTCTTGAAACTAGTGGTTTTATTCACCATCAACACTTGATGCTCCTTTTTGATTCTACTTCCCCGACTTTCAGCATCACGAATAGCTCGGAGATAGACTTGTCCATCCCTTGCATATTATAGTTCATCACAAAGCCTTCGTAGCTAGGTGGCAGTGACTGGAGAATTCTGTCAGTGACCATTTCGGGCGGAAGCTCAACTCCCAAATCATTCAAGCGGTTGTAGTACCTAGAAATTCTGAGTAGGCGCTCACTGACAAAACTATTCTCTTCCATCTTGTAGGCGAAGAACTTATCGGAGGTCTCATACCTCTCGATCCGGGTATTTGCTAGAAATACTAACTTCAACTCCTGGAACATCTCATATGTTCCATGGCGTTCAAAACGCTTTTGAAATCCCGATTCAAAGCCGTATAACATGGCGCACTGAACTATCGAGTGTTCATCAGAATGCTCCTGCCAAACGTTCATAACTTCCGTTGACGAAACTGGAGGGGGTGGGTCACCGAGCGGCGCATCAAGGACATAAGCCTTTTGCGAAGCCGTGAGGATAATCCTCAGATTACGGACCCAGTCCGCATAGTTACTTCCATCATCTTTCAACTTAGCTTTCTCTAGGAACGCATTAAAATTCAGGAGAGCTACTGCGCGAGCCATTGATCTACAACATAATTTTGCAAAGACAAATTTAGACTATGTTCATGATAATTAGTTCAATTAATCATATTACTAAAGGACTCCCACTCAAATCAACATCCCTTAGGTTGTCTAAGTGTGACATGATGCAAATCCACCAACCCAAGTCCGATCATCACGTGAGATGGGGTGGCTGCAATGGTGAACATCTCCATGTTGATCATATCTACTATATGAATCATGTTCGACCTTTCGGTGTCCTGTGTTCTGAGGCCATGTCTGTACATGGTAGGCTCTTCAAGTTTAACCCAAGTATTCCGCGTGTATAAATCTGGCTTACACCCGTTGTATGCAACTGTAGAGTCGCTTCGAAACGACGATCCTTCGCAACGGTGCATACTCGGGGAGAACACAATTTATCTTGAAATTTTAGTGAGGGATCATCTTATAATGCTACCATCGTGCTAAGCAAAATAAGATGCATAAATAGGATAAACATCACATGCAAATCATATGGCCATCATCATCTTGTTCTTTTGATCTCCATCTCCAAAGCACCGGTATGATCTCCATCGTCATCGGCATGACACCATGATCTCCATCATCATGATCTCCATCATCATGTCGTCATGTGGTTGTCACCCCAACTATTGCTTCTACAACTATTGCTAACTCATAGCGATAAAGTAAAGCAAGAATGGCGAAAATAAATTAAAGGCAACCCTATGGCTCCTGTCGGTTGCCGTACTCATCGACATGCAAGTCATGATAATCTATACAAAACATGATCATCTCATACATCACATATATCACATCATGTCTTTGGCCATATCACAACACAACATGCCCTGCAAAAACAAGTTAGACGTCCTCTACTTTGTTGTTGCAAGTTTCACGTGGCTGCTATGGGCAACTAGTAAGAACCGTTCTTACCTACGCAAAGCCACTTCAAGTTGCTATTTAACCTTCTACAAGGACCGCCTCTGTCGAATTTGATTCAACTAAAGTGGGAGAGACAGACACTCGCCAGCCATCTTTATGCAACAAGTTGCATGTCAGTCGATGGAACCGGTCTCTCGTACGTGGACGAGTAAGGTTAGTCCGGGCCGCTTCATCCCACAATATCGCCGAATCAAGATAAGACTAAGGAAGTAAGCAATCTGAACATCAACACCCACAAACTCTTTTGTGTTCTAGTCGTGCATGTTATCTATGCATAGACCTAGCTCATGATGCCACTCTTGGGGAACATTGCATGGGAAACAAAATATTTCCTACGAACACCCAAGATCTATCTATGGGGAGTGCATCTACATACCCTTGTATATCGCTAACCGGGAAGCGTTAAGAAACGTGGTTGATGTAGTCGAACGTCTTCGCGATCCAATCACGATCCGTCCCGCGATCCAATCACGATCCGTCCTGATCTAGTGTCGAACAGACGGCACCTCCGCGTTCAGCACATGTACAGCCCGATGACGCCTTCACCACCTCGATCCAACAAGCGAAGGTAAAGTAGTAGCTTGAGTCCTCCGGCAACACGACGGCGTGGTTACGGTGCTGGTGGTGCGATCTCGACAGGGCTTCGCCAAGCACTGCCGCGACGCGATGGAGAAGAACTACTAGAGAGAGAGGGAGGGTGCCGCCAAGGCTTGGTGTGTTGGTTGCCTCCCTCTCCTCTAGTATATATAGGAGGAGGGGTGGAGGAGGGCTGGCCTAGGGTTTCCCCTAGGAGGCGGCGGCCAAGGGGTGGTGCCTTGCCACCCAAGGCAAGGGTGGCGCCACCCCTAGGGCTTGGCCCTCCACCATCGAGCTGCATGGGCCTAGGTGGGAGGGGCGTCCAACCCACCAGGGGCTGGCGCGCCCCCTCTCACAGCCCATGGGGCCCTCTGGGGAAGGTGGACCCTCCCGGTGGACCCCCGGAACACTTCCGGCATCTCCGTCACAAAACCGGTAAGTCCCGGAACCTTTCCGGAACTCAAATACCAACTTCCTATATATCAATCTTTATCTTCGGACCATTCCGAAGCTCCTCGTCATGTCCGGGATCTCATCCGGGACTCCGAAAAACCTTCAGTTACCAACATATACAACTCAACTATACTATATCATCACCGAACGTTAATTCTGCGGACCCTGTGGGTTCGAGAATGATGCATTCATGACCGAGACACTCTCTGGCCAGTAACCAATAGCCGGACCTGGATGCCCATATTCTTTCCTACATATTCCACGAAGACCTTTATCGGTTGAACCATGATGTCAAGGATTCAATCAATCCTGTATACAGTTCCCTTTGTCCGTCGGTATGTCACATGCCCGAGATTCGATCATTGGTATCTTCATATCTAGTTCAATCTCGTTACCGGCAAGTCTCTTTAGTCATTCCGTAATACATGATCCCGTGACTAACTCCTTAGTCACATTACTTGCAAGCTTCTTGTGATGATGTATTACCGAGTGGGTCCAGAGATACCTATCTGTCATATGGAGTAACAAATCCCAGTCTTGATCCACACCAACCCAACAAACACCCTCGCAGATACCTATACAGCACCTTTATAGTCACCCGGTTACGTTGTGACGTTTGATACACACAAGGTATTCCTCCGGTGTCCGGGAGTTACATGATCTCATGGTTGTAGGAATAGATACTTGACATGGATAAAGCAGTAGCAATAAACTAGTATGATCAAATGCTATGCTTACGGTTGGGTCTTATCCATCACATCATTCTCCTAATGATGTGATCCCATTATCAAATGAAAACTCATGTCCATGGTCAGGAAACCTTAACCATCTTTGATCAACGAGCTAGTCTAGTAGAGGCTCACTAGGGACACAGTGTTGTATATGTATCCACACATGTATCTGAGTTCCCAATCAATACAATTATAGCATGGATAATAAATGATTATCATGAACAAGGAAATATAATAATAACCATTTTATTATTGCCTCTAGGGCATATTTCCAACAAATTCTTCCTAGGGGCATCAACTGGTTGCCCGACGGAGGAGGACATGAAGTCCTCTTACGGAACTCCTGCAAGATAGAGACAAGTTGGCATCATCATGATTAGTCAAATTGAGGACTATGGGATCGCTATCAGTCGGATTGAGGAGTATGAAACAATGAACAGTTAGAACAGGGGAAGTTCCGCCGAGCTTTAGGGAAAATCTGGTCCAATGCGGCAAAGATTCTCGTGCACCATCGTGACATGGTTCATCTTCTCAGCCAACTTTGCATCATCCTGATTCTTGGGAGTCACTTGGGCTCGGGGGTCGGTCCCCGAGTATGGCAACATGGGCTTCTCTTGGGCCTAGAGAGGCTGGAACCTACGATTCATCCACGCAGCCAAAAGAATGTTGCCCGTGAGTCCCCGGTATTGGACCTCTTCTACATTATTCATCAAGACCTTGACATGCACCATTGTTTTCATTAGAGAGCTTGGTGTTCCACTAGTTATGGTGCATAGTCGGTCCAGTAGTGTATGGTGGTAATCCTTCCATGCCAGTCAGATTTGGAACATTGACGCATTAGAACCAAGTTTCCTGCCATCGCTTTAATGTCTTGGGCCACTTCATGCCGAAGTAACTACTATTTGTCTTGATTTGCAACCTAAATTTCCCACTGAGCGATGACTGTCTGAGGTGACTGTCAGGGGATTCGCACAGAAGAGGTGCATCCACAAAGCCTAGTGGGGCTCTGTGTCCCAGAAAATTCTCGCAAAGCAAAATAAAGCGAGAGGTGGGCAATTCTGTTGGCCGGGGAATGGTGGAGTTCCGCGCCATATTTCCTAAACATTTCCTAGATGAAGAGGGTGGATTGACAGGGAGAGCCCTCTGACGAGGTATTGGGTGAGCAACACTCGCTCGCCGAGGCACAGCGCAAGCTCCAGTTCACTTGGGTTTGATGCTCTTCATCCCTCGACCGAAGGATCCCCTCAATGGCATAGCTGGCAATGATTCGCATCATCACTGTGGACGGCAACCAGCCCCCTCTGTGCCAGTTAATGGGAATAAGGGTCAAGGAAGAGGAGGCGGTGGCGGTGGCCTTTGCAAGCTCCAACCTCCATGTCTTGGTGACCATGGCGACGCCGCTTCATGGGGGAGATGAGGAGGATTTGGGTGAGCTCGCTCAGGCGCGATGGCACTGACGATGGCGGTTCAGAAGAAAGGGATTTTGGGGAGAATTTTCTCTCTCTCTCTCTCTCTCTCTCTCTCTCTCTCTCTCTTTGCCTTTTAAAGGGCTTCAAGTTCAACCTTCATCAAAATCTGACTATACATGTGTCGACTCCGGGAGACATAACGGGCACCAGTGCAAAGACCAAGGTGCAATGATTGTTCTCTCCTCCACATGCAACCATGTTGGTTGTCTCCAACCTCTAACTCGTAGGAGTCGAGGATATAACTCCTCTCCGACTGATCAAATGCCGCAGTTTGCATGGTCGGTTGGTTTGATGGTTCAGAAAAGATTCATTGTGATGTCGTCCGCAACGACAACCATGAGGCTTCTTCTTAGTCAGAGAAACTCAAATCTAACAATGATGACTTCGAGTTGATAGTTCTATGCCATTTAACAAAGAAATTCCGGGTGGCGTATTACACGGAGATAACCCGCTCTGCATTTTTGGGTGATGATAATCTGCCTCCATGGGGTTTGTCTAATTACATGGAAGCACCCTTAGCTCGGAGATGACCCAAACACAGTGAAGGCCTCCGACCTTAGGACACGAAGCCTAATTGTTGCGTGTACTCTTGCAAAAAAAATCGGGGGCTCCCGCGATCGCTGAGGCGACCTAGCGGCGATGGAGAAACAGAGTGGCTGAGATGGCGCCTCCGACGCTGGTGACCCCGCCAGGGAAGGGGGCTTTCCTCTCCAAGCGGGCCTCGATGGGTATTCCCCCAGCGCGCAGGAGTGGGAGGATCCCGCGGATGCTAGGGCGACCTAGTGGCAACGGAGAACCAAAGCCGGGGAGATGGCGTCCCCAACGCCGGCGGCCCTGCCGGGGAAGGGGGCTCTCCTCTCCAAGCGAGCCTCGATGGGTGCCTCCTAGTGCACTAGAGTGGGAGGATCCTGCGGATGCTGGGGCGACCTGGCGGCGACAGAGAACCAGAACAGGGGAGATGGCATCCCCGGCGCCGGCGGCCTTGCCAGGGATGGGGTACTCTTCTCCCCATGCTGGCCTCGATGGGGGCTTCCTCAGCGCAGGGGAGTGGGAGGAGTTTCGGGCACAATCAAGGTGAATTCTACGGCGAGCGCAAAATCGGGGTCTCTGCTTGGAGCAATCGAGAGAAAGAGCGAAGGAAGTTCTCAGCAAATCGGCAGGTGAGATCCTTTCCGATCCTTTAAGGGAAGGTTCGTTGGGGTCATCTAGGTCTGATTGCACCGCGATTCTGGCCGATTTCGGGAGTAATTACCCGAAGGGATCTGGCCAGTCTAGCAAGGGGGAATCCGAGGGGAAATTGAGTATGTCTCATGTAAATTTGGGAACTTTTTCACTTGGATCGGTGGACAGAGAGAGTAATCAGTGGGTAGAGGTCAATGTTGCGGTATTTCCTCAGGATTTTGCTGATTGTAATACTATTGGGGGCAAGAGAGTGATTACCGCTGCATTTGTTAGGAAACTTAAGATTTCAGGACATTCATTTTTTGTTAATTGCATCAATTATGTTATGGAAGCTGCGAGGTTAGGGGATTCAGGGTGCTATATATGTACTGGGTGGGGGTGTCGTTGTTCTTCACACTTTTTGTCCTAGGAATTATATAGAACTATTTCTTCTCTTTTGAGTCGGGGCTCAAGGGTGAGGGACAAGGATAGTCGGGGAGGGGCAAAGGAGAGGCCTAAGGAGGTGGAGCAGGAGAGAGTGGAGAGCTCGGGGGGGATGCTAGTTACGAAGGCGGGGGTGCGATACGTCTCCAACGTATCTATAATTTTTGATTGTTCCATGCTGTTATATTATCATTCTAGGATACTTTTTGGGTCTTTATTTACCAATTTATAATATTTTTGAGCACTAACCTATTGACCCAGTGCCCAGTGCCAGTTGATGTTTTCTGCATGTTTTTGGCTTTTCAGGTTTACAGTACCAAATGAAGTCCAATTCCACAAAACTTTTTGATGATTTTTTCTAGACCAAAAGAAGACCTGGAAGCTTCGGAAGGAGGCCGGGGGCCGCACAAGCCAACAGGGCGCGCCCCAGGGGGGACGCGCCCTGATGGCTTGTGCCTCCCTCGGCTGCCTCCCGATGCCCCTCTCTCGCCTATAAATTCTATTTTACCCTAAAAATAACGGAGGCATTCCTGAAACCCTTTTTCCGCCGGCGCAAGTATTTGTTCCGTCGCGAGGCCATCTGGAGCTCTGTTCCGGTACCCTGCTGGAGGGGGGATCGATCATGGAGGGCCTCTACATCAACCTTGCTGCCCTCATGGTGATGTGTGAGTAGTTCACCACAGACCTACGGGTCCATAGCTAGTACCTAGATGGCAATCTCTCTATCTCTTGATCTTCAATACAATGGTCATTTCATCTTTGCTTTGATCTATCCGATGTAATCCTATTGTGCGGTGCGTTTGTTGGGATCCGATGAATTGTGGGTTTATGTTCAGATTATACACGAAAAGTATTTGAGATACCTCTGATACATATACTGTCTCTTAATTGCATGATCATTATAGCTTCGTAATGCTCTCTGATCTATTGATGTGCTTTGGCCAAGTAGATTGATATTTCATCGGTGGGAGTGGTGCGTTGTGGTAGGTTCAACCTGACGAGTTTCTATATCCCAGTGACAAAGTAGGGGACAAGATGCGTCTTTGTTTTGATGCTACTAAGGATAACACAATGGGGTTTATTCATATTTCTTGAGTTTACTTTGTCTACATCACGTCATTGTTCTCCATGCATTACTCTGTTTTACTTAATACTCTAGATGCATGCTGGATAGCGGTCGACGAGTGGAGTAATAGTAATAGGTGCAGGCAGGAGTCGGCCTATTTGTTTATGGACGTGATGCCTATATACACATGATCATTGCCGTGAAAATCGTATAACTATCCGCTTTTCTATCAATTGCCCAACAGTAATTTGTTACCCACCGTATGCTGCCTACATGAGAGATGCCGCTAGGGGAAACTATGGCCCCCGGGTCTATTCACTTATATATTTACAAACGCTACTATTACCTTGCTGCCTTTATTTATCTTTTATTTTATTTTTGCAATTTATATTTATCAACAATTATGTACACAACTCATTTGCTTGCAAATAACGAGATCAAGGAGATTGACAACCCTCTTACCCGCGTTGGGTGCAAGTTGTTTGTTCATTTGTGTGCAGTCGCTGAAGACGGTTGAGGATTGATATTCCTATTGGTTCGATAAACCTTGGTTTCATAACTGAGGGAAATACTTACCCACTTTGTGCTGCAATAATCCATTCCTCTTCGAGGAAAACCCAACGCAGATCACAAGTATCAGGGTGCGTCCTCTGCCGGTAACTATCGGGGCAGTGGCCACTTTGAGCCCATCTACACCCGAGCGCATGGGGAAGACGACGTTGACGCGTCTCTGAGGCGAAAGTGAAAGCATATCTGCTCCCTTGGTGGTTTTGATAATTCATCACAACATACATTGTCTCTTGGACTAATAGTTCTATCTAGTTTATTTCAGGTTTAGTCCACAGAGAGGATTGACTAAGGATTGTGTGGAGAACCTCAACAGGGAGAGGAAGGAATAGATTTGGCCATGCTTCAAGAATGAGGACTCCATATTTTACATTTTGTGAGAAAGCACTTTCGAGTCCATAGGAAAGCCAATACTATTAAAAGGGGATGAGGTAAATATGATGATCTAGTTGCTCAAGTGCTTAGAGATTAGCCACCAAAAATACTCACCCACTTTCCCACACAAATCTTCTGTCGAAGCCAAAAGTCAAAATTCGGTGACACCAACATTTCCCATTCGGATCCACCGATTTTTACCCTAGACGGAAGCCAAACCAAACCCTAGCTCTCGATTCTACCAACATTCCATTCGGTGCAACCGAAACCAGTGACCAACTTTCTGGTTAGCCATTTTCAAGAATCGTTGCCACCGAGTTCTGAGAATCGGTCTCACCGAGTTTTGGACCAACTCTCTGGTTAGCCATTTTCAAGAATCGGTACCACTGAGTTCTGAGAATCGGTCTCACCGAGTTTTGGACCAACTCTCTGGTTAGCCATCTTCAGGAATTGGTACCACTGAGTTTTGGTAAATGCCTAGAACACCCATATCGATACCATCAAGATTCATATATCGGTCGCACCGAAAACGCCAAAGTTACCACATTTTGCACTAGTCGGTGCAACCGAGTTTTCACTTCGGTTTCACCGAGTTGGGTAATAATGTTGTAGCGGTTGGATTTTTGGAGAAGCCTATATATACCCCTCCACCAACTCTCACTCGCAAGAGAAGCACATAGATCTACACTTGCCATATCCAATTTTCTGAGAGAGAACCACCTACCCTTGTGTTGAGGTCAAGATCATCCACTCCAACCATATGGATCTTGATTTCTAGCCTCTCCAAGTTGCTTTCCATCCAATCAATCTCTTCTACCCATGCCAAATCTGTGAGAGAGTGATTGAGTGTTCAGGATACTAACTTTTGAAGCACAAGAGCAAGGAGTTCATCATACTGCCACATCTATTACCTTTTGGAGGGTGGTGCCTCCTAGATTGGTTAGGTGTCGCTTGGGAGCCTCCTTCTTCGTGATTGTGGAGTTGAACCAAGAGAGTTGTTAAGGGCAACGAGATTGCCTACTTAGTGAAGATATACCCCGAGTTGTTAAGGGCAACGAGATTGCCTACTTAGTGAAGATATACCCGTGGTTCCAATAGGTGGTGCTATCGTACGTCCACGTTTATGGAGACTTCAACCCACGGAGGGTAACGATCGCGAGAGTCCATGGAGGGCTCCACCCACGAAGGGTCCATGAAGTAGAAACCTCGTTTATTCCATATGCTTGCCTTTACTTTCCGCTGCCATACTTGTTGACTAGCATATGTAGGATGTATTAGACTTGTTAGAATTGCTAAAATCTGCCAACCAATTAACTTGGGAAAAGGTTAGGTTTTTATTTTGTCAAGTAGTCTATTCACCCCCCTCTAGACATCCCTTCTAGTGATCCCACAATTGGTATCAGAGCTTTGGTCTCCATAGCTTCCGTTTCATCACCGTTGGAGGAAGATGTATGTGTCTAGTTTGGAAGTCTTAGTTGTAGAGTGCCCGTTCTCGATGGGGAGTACTATAGTCAATGGAAATATGAGATGCTTGAGTTATTCAATGAATTCCATTTTAGCAAGTATGTTAAGAACCCCTATGTACCTCCCATTGATCCTTTACATTCCACACACGAAGAGGAAATTGATATGCTTCGTAATCTTAGAACTGTTAATCTTATCATTAGAGGATTGCCTAGAATTGTGTTTGATCAAATGAAGAATTTTTAATGTGCTTATACTTTGTGGAATGATTTGGAGAAACGCTAACCAAATTATTCATTGAGTAATCTTGATGAAATTCTTCATAAATCTATTGCTTTTCACAAAATGATGCCTAGTGATCCTAAGTTTGATGATTATCTATTTGAGCTTAGAGACCTCATGCGTGCTAAAGGAGATGTCATAACTATCAACAACATCATTGTTGAAGCCATTCGCATTCATAATCTTGAACATTGTCATGATCACAACTCTAACGAATCTCTTGTTTCTTATGACGAGGATTTCCCACTTGATGATGACAATGTGGAACATGGCTACTATGATGAGGATGAGTTGTTCGACATCGAGTATGAGAAAACTATCAAGAATCTAAGTCTCATGGCAAACTTCAAGGATTACATGTCCGGAGGAAAAGAGTGGATTCTCGACAGTGGATGCACCGATCATATGACCGGAGATAGAGACATGTTTAAAGAGATCACACCAAACCATGGACCACGGAGTTATGCGACTTTTGGAGACAACTCCAAGGGTAAGGTACTCGGTCTTGGTAAGGTGGCTATATCTCATGATAGCTCCATTCAAAATGCCATGCTCTTGAATCCATTGGCTACAATCTTCTTTCCGTATCTAGACTTGCCGACTTTGGTTTTAATGTGCTATTTACCAAAGTAGATTGCCAAGTCTTTCGTCAAGATAATCGTAGCATGGTCTTTACCGGTTTCCGTAGAGGTGATATATACATTGTTGATTTCACTAAAAGATCCAAACCTCGTACTTGTCTTATTGCAAAATCTTCTAAAGGTTGGCTTTGGCATAGAAGGCTAGGACATGTTGGTATGCGTAATCTAGACAAGCTCATCAAAGGTGATCATATACTTGGTGTTAAAGATGTTATGTTTGACAATGGTAGACTTTGTAGTGCTTGTCAAGCTGGAAAGCAAGTAGGTGGAAGTCATCCCGTAAAGAATATCATGACTCCCAGGAGACCACTCGAGTTGCTTCATATGGATCTTTTTGGTCCCAATGCTTACAAGAGCCTCGGTGGAAATTCCTTTGGTCTAGTTATAGTTGATGATTTTTTCAGATTTACGTGGGTATTCTTTTTTGATGATAAGTCGCAGTACAAAAGATCTTCAAGAACTTTGCTCGCAAAGCGCAAAATCAATTTGAAGTGAAGATCAAGAAAGTTTGGAGCAACAACGGATCGGAGTTCAAGAGCACAAATGTCGATTCCTTTCTTGACAAAGAAGTGATTTCATATGAGTTCTCGGCTACGTACACACCTCAACAAAATGGAGTTGTTGAGACGAAGAACCGGACTTTTATAGATATGGCTAGAATGATGCTCGACGAATACAAGACACCAAGACACTTTTGGGCAGAAGCCGTGGAAACAACGTGTCATGCCACGAACTGACTCTACTTGCACAAGCTTCTCGGTAAAACGGCATACGAGCTACTCACCGGTAACAAGCCCCAAGTTGGATACTTTCGGGTATTTGGCTCCAAGTGTTACATTCTTGATAAGCATCGTCGTTGTAAATTTGCTCCTAAATGCCATGAAGGTTCCCTACTCGGTTACGGATCAAACTCTCACACTTATCGTGTCTACAACAACTTCACTCGAAAAGTTGAAGAGACAGTAGATGTGAAGTTTGATGAATCTTATGGTTCGCAAGTCGAACAATTGCCAAATGATGTAGGAGATAAGGAACCTTCGGAAGCTATCCAAGACTTGTCCATTGGCAAGATTCGTCCCATGGAGGTGAAGGAGAGTACTTCATCAACCCAAGTGGAAGCCTCTACTTCGCGTCAAGGCGAACCTCAACACGACATGGAGGCATCCACAAGCGGTACACGACAAGATGAAGAGGAGGAAGAAGTTCATCATGATGATCCACCACAACCACCTTCACCACCACCTCAAGGCAACGACACCTTCAACAACAATGAAGAAGAATATGATGATGAAGAAGCTCCACCGTCCAACAAGCAAAAGCTACCTCGAGTTCGAGCAAGAGTGAACAAAAACCATCCTCTAGATCAAATCTTCGGTGACATACAAACCGGGAGGATAACTCACTCTAAAACTCAATTGGCTAACTTTTGTGAGCATTGTTCATTCATCTCTAGTATTGAGCCTTTGAAGGTAGAAGAAGCTCTTCAGGACCCGGATTGGTTGAATGCTATGCACGAGGAGCTACACAACTTCGAGAGGAACGAAGTGTGGACACTAGTGGAGAAGCCCAAGGATGAGCAAAACATCATCGGAACCAAATGGGTGTTTCGGAACAAACAAGACGAAGACGGTCAAGTCGTATGCAACAAGGCGTGTCTCGTGGCTCAAGGCTACACCCAAGTCGAAGGTATGGACTACGGTGAGACCTATGCCCCCATTGCTAGACTTGAAGCTATCTACATTCTTATTTCTTATGCTAATCACCATGATATCACTCTTTACCAAATGGATATTAAAAGTGCATTTTTAAATGTTGAGATTGAAGAAGAGGTCTATGTTAAACAACCCCCTGGTTTTGTAAACCCTAAGAAACCTAATCATGTCTACAAGCTTCGTAAAGCTCTCTATGGTCTTAAGCAAGCCCCACGAGCTTGGTACAAATACTTAACAAAGTTTCTTATCCAAAAAGGTTTTGAAATTGGTAAAATTGACGCAACCTTATTCACTAAAAGAGTTAATGGTGAATTATTTGTGTGCCAAATTTATGTGGATGATATTATCTCTGGATCTAGTAACCCACAATTTAGTGAAAAATTTGGAAGGTTGATGTCCAAGAAGTATGAGATGTCCATGATGTGTGAGATGAAATTTTCCCTTGGTTTGCAAATCAAGCAAATGAGAGAAGGAACTTTCATCTCTCAAACCAAGTATACCAAGGACTTGATCAAGAAGTTCAACATGCAAGAGTGTAAAGATATGAAAACTCCTATGCCTACTAGTGGACATGTTGACCTCACCAAGGAGGACAAACCAGTTGATCAAAAGGTTTATTCATCAATGATCGGTTCATTGTTATATCTATGTGCCTCCCGTCCTGACATTATGCTTAGTGTGTGCATGTGCGCTAGATATCAAGATGCTCCTAAAGAGTGTCATCTTAAGGTCGTGAAAAGAATTGTGAGATACTTGATACAAACACCAAACTTTGGCATATGGTATCCCAAGGGATCTTCTTTTAACCTGGTTGGCTATTCCGACTCGGACTATGCCGGAGATAAGGTTGATAGAAAATCCACCTCGGGTACATGTCAATTTCTTGGTAGATCTCTTTTGTCTTGGTCATCCAAGAAACAAAACTCGGTACCTCTATCTACTGCCGAAGCAGGATACATTGCCACCGGATCATGTTGTGCTCAATTGCTATGGATGACTCAAACTCTTAAGGATTATGGAATCCATGTGAGACATGTTCCATTGTTGTGCGACAATGAGAGTGCTATTAAGATTGCTCAAAATCCCGTGCAACATTCTCGAACTAAACATATTCAAGTTCGTCATCATTTCATTCGTGCTCATGTTGCCAAAGGGGACATTAATCTCAAACACGTTCGCACTAACAAGCAATTGGCCGATATCTTTACTAAGGCACTTGACGAGAAAGTGTTTTGTCACTTGAGGAGTGAGTTGAACATCATTGATGATTCAAACTTGAGCTAGGCTCACTCGGATGCATGCAAGGGCATGAGCTTACATGACTATTCCATGTTACACTTGATATGACATTATCTTATATCTTGGAAATATAAGCTCCCTTGTATTGCATCTAACCTTTTGTAGGTACTTAGAAGAACTACACTCCACAAGATTGCCAGCAACTTATATCACAAGCAATCTTGTCATGGCCAAGTATCTACAACCCTTCTTTGATGATGGAAGGAAGAAGACAACACAAACTATATCCTTGACTTACATATGATGAAAATTTCGCTGTTGTCATTTGCATATATACATTGTTCTTCCTTGCATGACTAACTCTTGTAGGAGGACCTAGCTTCAAACAAAATATGGATTGCTCCCAACTCAAGATGATCTTCATCAACTTCGAGCATCCACAAGAAGTTCTCCTACATGCCACATCATCAACATCACTCAAAGGTATGTGATTATATCCTTGAAATAGCTTTACTCCAAGTCATGAGATAAAGCAACTCAAGTGATATGGAAACATTAAAATGCTTAATCGACAAATGGTAACCCCATTTTGAGCTTAACGTAGAGTATGACCTATGATCAAGTATTCTTGCTTGGCTCCTTAAGTCAACATACTCTAATATAGGTGACCTAGTCACCGACCATCATCTAGATGAAGTATCTTATTTGGTTCATCTTATAGTTGCGTGCTTTCTTGGAACCACTCAATTTCCATCTAGTTAAAAATTCATTGCAAATCCTTCTAAAAATTCATTGCAAATTCTTCTAAGAATTCACTGCAAATCATTTTTCTTCTATTGAGACTTTCTGAAAAACTGCTTTTGACAAACTTTGCCAAGTTTCTATTTTGCATTTCGGACCCTCCGATCCAGATAACTCGGTGTCACCGATCATGCAGATAGGCTGCATAACATCATATCGGTTCCATCGACTAATTCTGCCTCGGAGCCACCGATTTTGCTATCTTCTGTGTACTTTGTCAAAATTAGCAAAATCTCAATGTCTTCAAGGATCCCTACATCAAGGGGGAGAAAAGTTTCTAGATAATAAAAGGGGGAGAAACTATCTTCAAGGATCCCTTAGTTTCAATTGCTCTCAATGACCCTTATTCTCAAGGATCCCTTCCCTCTCAATGATCCCTTTATCTGACCCTTTGTGTGACCATTTTTGGAAATTAATGCCAAATGGGAAGAAATATCAAAGCTTCAAAGCATATGCTCATACCAAAGGGGGGAGATATAATATTAAGGGGGAGAAATATCAAAGCATCTATGCTTCAGGGGGAGTAATATGAAGGGGGAGAGATAATCATGAAAAGAAGAGGCTTATGCTTACCCAAAGGGGGAGAAATATCTGTTCAAGTCTAACATAAAAATATCTCCTTGTTATTGTGTTTTAGATTTGATTGCCTATTAGTGCTAGACTTGTCTCACCCTACCTACTCCCAATATCTACATGCTAAGATTCAGGGGGAGAGGAAGACTTATAAATCAAAACTTAGGGGAGAAAGTTCTATATGTGCTTTGGAGACATATCAATGTTAAGAAACTCTATTTTTCATATGTCCTCCATATCTTGGTAATCTTGAATCATTTTTTCATTTGTATAAGTAGAATACTCTTGTGTTTCCTAACATTGTTTTCTCAAGTGTGTTCCTACTGTTAAAATGCTCAAGAACTTCAAGGTAAGTATATGCATCATATCCTTGGTCAAGATGATCTCTTGATTCTTGCACATATTGTTTGCAAGGGTGAAGTCTTGAACATGGAAACACCTCATTCACATATATTTGATGCATATAGCCAGGATATACATGACTTCTCAAGTCCTTTCTACTATGTGTGTGTTCATGCATTCCAAAGCAACAATCCTTTAAAATGGATTGCACACATTTAGGGGGAGCTTGTACTAGTCATGTATCCTTCAAAGCTATCGCATATTCCTGCACATCTTAATTTGAAGCTTTGATTGTATGTTGTCATCAATTACCAAAAAGGGGGAGATTGAAAGCACATATGCTCCCTTGGTGGTTTTGATAATACATGACAACATACATTGTCTCTTGGACTAATAGTTCTATCTAGTTTATTTCAGGTTTAGTCCACAGAGAGGATTGGCTAAGGATTGTGTGGAGAACCTCACCAAGGAGAGGAAGGAATAGATTTGGCAATGCTTCAAGAATGAGGACTCTACATTTTACATTTTGTGAGAAATCACTTTTGAGTCCATAGGAAAGCCAATACTATTAAAAGGGGATGAGGTAAATATGATGATCTAGTTGCTCAAGTGCTTAGAGATTAGCCACCAAAAGTACTCACCCACTTTCCCACACAAATCTTCTGTCCAAAGCCAAAAGTCAAAATTTGGTGACACCAACATTTCCCATTCGGATCCACCGAGTTTTACCCTAGACAGAAGCCGAACCAAACCCTAGCTCTTGGTTGTACCAACATTCCATTCGGTGCAACCGAAACCAGTGACCAACTTTCTAGTTAGCCATTTTGAAGAATCGGTACCACCGAGTTCTGAGAATCGGTCTCACCGAGATTTGGACCAACTCTCTGGTTAGCCATTTTCAAGAATCGGTACCACCGAGTTCTGAGAAATCGGTCTCACCGTGTTTTGGGACAACTCTCTGGTTAGCCATATTCAGGAATTGGTACCACCGAGTTTTGAGAATCAGTCTCACCAAGTTTTGGTAACTACCTAGGACACCCATATCGGTACCACCGAGATTCATATATCGGTCTCACCGAAAACGCCAAAGTTGCCACCTTTTGCACTAGTCGGTGCAACCGAGTTTTCACTTTGGTTTCACCGAGTTGGGCAATAATGTTGTAATGGTTGGATTTTTAGAGAAGCCTATATATACCCCTCCACCACCTCTCACTTGCAAGAGAAGCACTCAAAATAGATCTACAATTGCCATATCCAATTTTCTGAGAGAGAACCACCTACCCTTGTGTTGAGGTCAAGATCATCCACTCCAACCATATGGATCTTGATTTCTAGACTCTCCAAGTTGTTTTCCATCCAATCAATCTCTTTTACCCGTGCCAAATCTGTGAGAGAGTGATTGAGTGTTGAGGATACTATCTTTTGAAGCACAAGAGCAAGGAGTTCATCATACTACCACATCTATTACCTTTTGGAGGGTGGTGCCTGCTAGATTGGTTAGGTGTCGCTTGGGAGCCTCCTTCATGATTGTGGAGTTGAACCAAGAGAGTTTGTAAGGGCAAGGAGATCGCCTACTTCGTGAAGATCTACCCCGAGTACGGCTAGTCCTTCGTGGACGTAGGCCATCATGGAATAGACAAGGTTGCTACTTCGTGGACCCTTCGTGGGTGGAGCCCTCCGTGGACTCTCGCGACCGTTACCCTCCGTGGGTTGAAGTCTCCATAAACATGGAAGTACGATAGCACCACCTATCGGAACCACGGGAAAAATCTTCGTGTCTCCAAATTGCGTTTGATCTTCCTATCTCTACTCTCATACATGTGCTTGTCTTTACTTTCCGCTGCCATACTTGTTGACTAGCATGTGTAGGGTGTATTAGACTTGTTAGAACTGCTAAAATCGCCCAACCAATTAACTTGAGAAAAGGTTAGGTTTTTATTATGTCAAGTAGTCTATTCATCGCCCCTCTAGAGATCCCTTATAGTGATACCACAGAAAGCCTCCCTCTCGTCATTGACATGGAGGCGGCTCGCAAGGCCGTCAGTGGTTTATTGGTGGTCGGACGTCTAATTTTACCCTTCCTAGTCAAGCCGCGGGTCATCATTGATGAGCTTCGTGCCACGGCATGGAAGAGCCAGGGGGTCACCATCCAAGAGGTATCCATCGGCGATCGGAGGTTTGTCCTCAATTTCGTCGCCGAAGGGGATCGACGGTTTGTGCTAAAGGCACAGCCATGTCATTATAAGTGGGACAACGTCATTTATTCTTAGTTCGATGACAAGGGTGACCCGGCGGAGGTTGACCTTGGCGTTATGGCCATTTGGGACCAGGTATGTGACCTCCCTTTCGAGCTCAAGACTGAGAGTATGGGGTGGACTCTCGGGGATCAACTGGGGGAGGTGTGATACGTCCATTTTGCATCATGATTTCCTACCGTTATTTATAATGTTATTATGCATGATAATGCTTTATGTAGTAATTCTAATGTCTTTTCTCTCATAATATAAAAGGTTTACACAAAGAGGGAGAATGCCGGCACCTGGAATTCTGGACCTGAAAAAGCATATCAGATATACCTATTCTGCACATCTCCAAATAAGCTGAAACTTCACGGAGAATTATTTTGGAATATATGAAAAATACTGGAGCAAATAACTACCGGAGGGGGCCACCTGGTGAGCACAAGACACCAGGGTGCGCCAGGCCCCCCAAGCGCGCCCTGGTGGGTTGAGCTCAGCCCAGCCCACCTTCGGTGCGCATCTTCTGGTACTTTTGGGACGGAACGCCGCAGTCTCGAGGCGGAACTTGGGTAGGAGCACTTTTGCCCTCCAGCGGAGCGATTCCGCCGGGGTAACTTCCCTCCCGGATGGGGAAATTGAAGCCATCGTCATCACCAACAACCCCCTCATCTTTGGGAGGCCAATCTTCATCAACATCTTCAACATCATCATCTGCTCTCAAACCCTAGTTCATCTCTTGTGTTCAATCTTTGTACCGGAACCTCAGATTGGTACCGCTGGGTGACTAGTAGTGTTGATTACATCTTGTAGTTGATTACTATGTGGTTTATTTAGTGGAAGATTATATGTTCAGATCCATTATGCTATTCAATACCCCTCTGATCTTGAGCATGAATATTATTTATGAGTACTTACCTTTGTTCTTGAGGCCACGGGAGGAGTCATGTTGCAAGTAATCATGTGAATTTGATATCTATTTGATATTTTGATGATATGTATGTTGTGATTCCCTTTGTGGTGTCATCTGAACGTCGACCACATGACACTTCACCATCTTTGGGCCTAAGGGAATGCATTGTGGAGTAGTTATTAGATGATGGGTTGCTAGAGTGACAGAAGCTTAAACCCTAGTTTATGCGCTACTTCGTAAGGGGCTGATTTGGATCCAAACGTTTAATGCTATGGTTAGATTTTATCTTAATAATTTTCTCGTAGTTGCGGATGCTTGTGAGGGGGTTAATCATAAGTGGGAGGTTTGTTCAAGTAAGAACAGCACCCAAGCACCGGTCCACCCACATATCAAATTATCAAAGTAGCAAACGCAAATCAAACCAACATGATAAAAGTGACTAGATGAAATTCCCGTGTACCCTCAAGAACACTTTGCTTATTATAAGAGACTGTTCTGGCCTGTCCTTTGCCACAAAAGGATTGGGCTACCTTGCTGCACTTTATTTACCGTTACAGTTACTTGCTCGTTACCAATTATCTTGCTATCAAACTATCTATTACCTACAATTTCAGTGCTTGCAGAAAATACCTTGCTGAAAACCGCTTGTCATTTCCTTCTGCTCCTCGTTGGGTTCGACACTCTTACTTATCGAAAGGACTACGATTGACCCCCTATACTTGTGGGTCATCAAGACTCTTTTTTGGCGCCGTTGCCGGGGAGTGAAGCAACCAAGGTGAGCACGATACACCAGGGCGTGCTTGCCCTGCCTGGCGCGCCCTGGTGGGTTGTGCCCACCTCGGACACCTTCCCGACTCCGTTTTCCTTCCATATTCTTGCTTCCCAAGATAAAAAAAATCTTTATATATACCCCCGATTGTTCTGATCACCGCATCGCAGAAAAATCCCCTATTCTTGTTTCGTGTTGTTTTCCTGACAGATCTGAAAATATGTCTTCTCAAGACTCAGAGGGGGAGAGCTATGTTGCTGACTATATTGCCAACCCTGAGGTCTATGGAGAGGTGGATCATTATGGATGGACCACAGATGAGGAGGAAGATGCCGCCATGAAGGAAACAAAGGATGATATCTCTGATTAAGAGGATGACCCACTACCTCAGCCCGGAGACATGCATGTGGAATTCAAGAAGTCAAGCCTCCCTACAAGATACAAACCCGAGATTCAATTATTTCAATCTTGTTTTCTGCAGGAGAGTAAGGAGGTATTATGCAAAAAGATATTAAAGCTCGAGTTAGAGAATGAGGATCTAAGGGAGGAAAATTTTATGCTCAAATATAAGTTGAAGAAGAAGGCTACTTCATCACCACCACCTTCATCATCTTCACCACCAAAGGAGACTTGAGTACACGAGTATGGGCACTCCCCTTGGCTTGAGCCAAGCTTGGGGGAGATCCCTCAGTATCGTATCACCATCTCTTTTATTTACCTTTACCTATTTTAGTTTGATCTTTAGCGCTTTTGTGATCTAGTTGACTAAAAGTTTAGTATGATCTATTTTCGAGTGCTAGTTTCGTGATCTATCTATCTATGTAATCGAGTGAGAGTTATATAATAAAGTTTAGTTTGAGCTTTTGCTTCTTTACTTTCTTGTTGCAATCAAAATAAAAAGGAAATAAATGAAAAGGATCATATGCTAATCTTATGATAAGTAATGACATCACATAAGGAAAAATATAAGTAGTAAAATTTATTGGAGATCGACAAATATATCGTTGATCAAAGATGCAATTCATGAAAGAATTAATAAGGGAAAAGAAGATTCACATGCAAATACACTATCTTGGACATCTTTTATGATTGTGAGCCCCCATTAAATATTATATGCCAAAATTGTTGACGTTGGACAAGGAAGACAACGTAATGATTTATGTTTGGTCATATTCACATAGAAGTTATATTGTCATAGATCCTTCAACACGTGGTGCTTGCTCAATATCCTTGCTAGCCAAAAATTCCACACTAAGTAGAGATACTACTTGTGCATCCAAAACCCCCAAACCCAAACTCATGTTTTGAGAGTCCACCATACCTACCTATGGATTGAGTAAGATCCTTCAAGTAAGTTGTCATCGGTGCACTAAGGCAATAAAAATTGCTTCTAAAATGTGTTTGATCAATTAGTGTAAGAGAAAATTGAGTGTTGTACGAACTTATGATGGCAAAGTAATAAAAGTGACGGACTGCATAATAACGGTTGCTATCATAAGGGGCAATATAACGCGACATTCTTTTGCATTAAGGGATTTGGCATACAAACCAAAAAGCGCATGACAACCTCTGCTTCCCTCTGTGAAGGGCCAATATTTTACTTTTATGTATTTACTTTTATGCAAGAGTCAAAGTATTCTTCCCTATTCCTTTTTACTTTTTATTTTTGCAAGCATCATGTAGTGAGGAAAGATCTAGGCACATATATCCAGTTGAATATGAGTGAGCATGAGTTATTATTGTTGACATCACACTTAAGGTGAATATGTTGGGAGGCGAAACTATAAGCCCCTATCTTTCTATGTGTCTGGTTGAAACTTATTGCTCAGGGGTATGCTGTGAGTGTTAGCAATCATAGAAGATTAATTGATGGTTGAGTATGTGGACTTGCCAAAAGGCTCCGACACGAGACCCTTCCTGAAAATATGATGAATTCTAGTTGCAAATGTTGACTGAGAACATAGTTTGTTGGTTTTCAATAAGGTTTATGCTTAATACTTCTATGTTGTGATGAATTGTTACTTGTTCATGAGAAGTTATATAATACAAGTTATATAATAAAAGTTATATGAATAAGTTCTATGATAAAGTTGTTGATGTTATCATAATAAGCATGGTGCTACTATGTCCATATTTTGTTTTTATCGACACCTCTTTCACAAACCATGTGGACATGTTTTTCGATATCGGCTTTCGCTTGAGGACAAGCGAGGTCTAAGCTTGGGGGAGTTGATACGTCCATTTTGCATCATGATTTTCTATTGTTATTTATAATGTTTTATGCATAATAATGCTTTATGTAGTAATTCTAATGCCTTTTCTCTCATAATATGGAAGGTTTACACAAAGAGGGAGAATGTCGGCAGCTGGAATTTTGGACCTGAAAAAGCATATCAAAGATACCGATTCTGCACATCTCCAAATAAGCTGAAACTTCACGGATAATTATTTTGGAATATATGAAAAATACTGGAGCAAATAACTACCGGAGGGGGGGCACCTGGTGAGCACAAGACACAAGGGCTCGCCAGGCCCCCCAGGCGCGCCCTGGTGGGTTGTGCTCAGCCCTGCCCACCTCCGGTGCCCATCTTCTGGTACTTAAGGTCTTTTGACCTAGAAAAAATAAGAAGATGACTTTCGGGACGGAAAGCCACCGTCTCGAAGCGGAACTTGGGCAGGAGCACTTTTGCCCTCCGGCGGAGCGATTCCGCCGGGGGAACTTCCCTCCCGGAGGGGGGAATCGAAGCCATCGTCATCACCAACAACCCTCTCATCTTTGGGAGGCCAATCTTCATCAACATCTACAATAGCACCATCTCCTCTCAAACCCTAGTTCATGTCTTGTGTTCAATCTTTGTACCGGAACCTCAGATTGGTACCTGTGGGTGACTAGTAGTGTTGATTACATCTTGTAGTTGATTACTATATGGTTTATTTGGTGGAAGATTATATGTTCAGATCCATTATGCTATTCAATACCCCTCTGATCTTGAGCATGAATATTATTTGTGAGTAGTTACCTTTGTTCTTGAGGTCACGGGAGAAGTCATGTTGCAAGTAATCATGTGAATTTGATATGTGTTCGATATTTTGATGATATGTATGTTGTGATTCCCTTAGTGGTGTATTGTGAACGTCGACTACATGACACTTCACCATCTTTGGGCCTAAGGGAATGTATTGTGGAGTAGTTATTAGATGATGGGTTGCTAGAGTGACAAAAGCTTAAACCCTAGTTTATGCGCTACTTCGTAAGGGGCTGATTTGGATCCAAACGTTTAATGCTATGGTTAGATTTTATGTTAATACTTTTCTCGTAGTTGCGGATGCTTGCGAGGGGGTTAATCATAAGTGGGAGGTTTGTTCAAGTAAGAACAACACCCAAGCACCAGTCCACCCACATATCAAATTATCAAAGTTGCAAACGCAAATCAAACCAACATGATAAAGTGACTAGATGAAATTCCCGTGTACCCTCAAGAACACTTTGCTTATTATAAGAGATTGTTCTGGCCAGTCCTTTGCCACAAAAGGATTGGTCTACCTTGCTACACTTTATTTACCATTACCGTTACTTGCTTGTTACCAATTATCTTGCTATCAAACTATCTGTTACCTACAATGTCAGTGCTTGCAGAAATTACCTTGCTGAAAACCGCTTGTCATTTCCTTCTGCTCCTCGTTGGGTTCGACACTCTTACTTATCAAAAGGACTACGATTGACCCCCTATACTTGTGGGTCATCAAGGTGCTCGCTATGTCACACCATAACCATGTCATTGTTGAGAAATTCTTGCGTGCGCGTGATGAAATTATGTTTCATGAACCTCTTAAGAGCACAATAGGCTTCACTCCTTTGGGTAGTTCAAAGCAAGTTAATTTTGATGTACGGTATGAGAAACTACCTCTGTATTGCAGGTGTTGTGGTCTTGTAAGTCATACATATTCATACATCTGAGAGGTTTTGTAATAGTGAGAAAAGAGTAGCTAGTTATCCAAAAAATCTTAGTGTTGATGCCTACTGGAAGGGTCAGGCGCTAGTAAGAGAGTTCTTAATTTTGGGAGCTTCTCTCGTGGTGACAAGCTTTTGAGTGCTGGCATCGACATCAACAAATATGTCAAGGCAATGGATGGCATCATCGTCAAGGTGGCCACGGATGTGAGTGGACTCACGATGTCTAACAAGGACGATGCGGGTTTCGCCAAGGAGGTCCCCGGTGCGACGGAGTGTACTGCTACTCTCACGCTCAGCTAGGAGGGTCGGGCTTGGGGGGCACCTCGTAGGCTGCTACTCTCATGCTCGACCAGGAGGGCCGGGCTTGGGGGGTTGTATCTCGCAGGCTCCTATTGGTGCTGCACTCGGTCAGGCGGATCGGGTGTTGGCACAGGTAGTTCCTGCCAGCCTTGGCGAGGAGGGCCAGGGACTGGTGGATGCGGTGGACACCCGCCTAGGCGAGGTGCATGGCTGGAAGGGCCACAACATGCAGCACATGGCAATCCCCAACTCGAGCACTTTTGATACTACATGATAAGTTCTCCCTGTCAGCCAGGGCCCAGGAGGACATGGGAAACCAGCCACTGGGTTGTCCATCAATGTTCCCACGGCTGTAACTAAGGCCCTGTTCGGAATCTCTCCACTCCACCAAGCTGTGGAGCTGGGTGTGAGCCGCTCCATCAAAATGAGCTATACCCTGCTCTGCTCCGGGAGAAGAGTCGACGGAGTGGAGAGGAACCGAACAATCTCTAAGTTTGCACAGGGATCATTTTAGGTGGGTGCAGAGCATCCAAATGAGTAGCTCCTGTTCCAGCCTAGTGTACTGTAGGCACTTTCTAGTGCTCTGGTCGCGTGACTTAATGCTGCTGGGGGTGACAAAATTAATGATGGTTTATGCTTTAAGTTCAGTGCTGCTAAGAACACGATTCAGGCCAGCCAAGAAAGAAAGGGAAGAAAGATAGAAAGAAAGAGGAGACCGACATTTCTGAGGTTGCGCGTAGGTAGGTCCTAGGTAAAAAAGGAGGCATTTTTCTGACGCTCGTCCGACATGTAGTGATTTAGAATTTTCATTTGAGAAATCCCTGGATATCTATGAGTGCATGTTATATGGTTATGTAATTGTCTCTTCCAAGCGGGTGCATGGGTAGAGTAGAAGCAGTGCAGGACGTGGAGGGTGTTGTCACACATGTTGCAAAGGAGATAGATGAAAAGGAAGAAGAGTACGTGCAGCAGAGGGCGGAAATGGTTGGAGAAGAGAAGGAAGCTTATGGCGCATCGGCAACCTCCGATGAGGAGGTCCGTCGTGCCAAATGAAAATCTTAGCATGGAGCTGTCGTGATATGGTCTCCAACACGACAGTTCGCGAGCTCTTGGACTTCCAAGGACGCATAAGGGTAGACTTAATTTTCCTTTCAGAGTCTCATTTGAATAAATGTAAAGCCGATGAGTTGCATTATATTTTAAATTTGGATTCCATGTTCGTAGTAGAAAGTAATGGTAGGGCCGGTGGCCTCGTTTTGTTTTGTCAGAAGATGAATAAAGTTGTGTTGAACTATGTATTGTGTCATTTTATTGATGTTTGTTTCATGTATGAGGATATTGTACAGTGGAGGTTCACAAGTTTCTATGGTCATCCCAACTGGAATGAATGTAATTTATCTTGGGATGATATTCGCAATTTTCATAGTAAGGGCGACCATCCTTGGGTACTTTTCGGGTCTTTAATGAAATTTTATATTCCTCAAAAAAAGAGGGAGGTGACACGAGGCCAAACACAATGATGAGAGATTTCCGTGGGTGTCTCATGGATTGTGGCCTAGAGGATTTAGGTTACATTGGCGATCCTTTTACTTGGAGTAGAGGTGAAATCAGAGAGCGTCTTGACCGGGCTGTTTGCAATATACAGTGCGCACACAAATTTCCTCGGGTGAGGGCGATTAACGAAGAACATGTTCATTCTGACCATCGTCCGCTGGTCCTGTACATGGATTATCTCGATGAAAATATCTTCAAGCGCCTAGAGGGGCATGTGAAACCATTTGAAGCTAGGTAGTTGAAGGAACAGACCGTCGCTGAAATTGTGAGGGCATCTTGGGAAAAAGCCAAGTTAGCGGGTATTGGACAATCACTTGCAGATCGCACAAGAGCTATGCATGCCGACCTGCATTCCTGGGATCGTGAAACTCTCAAGGGACCAAAGCGTAGAATTAATAAATTAAAAAAGGAGTTAGAAAAATTGAGGCCTGGTCCGTTGAATGCTGACTCGCGCTCCCAGCAGAAGGAAATTATTGTGGTCATCGAGAATCTTTTGGATCAAGAGGAAATCTTCTGGCTACAGAGTGGTCGTGCAAACTGGTAGATGCATGGGGACCATAATACTTCGTTCCTCCATAACGCCGCAACGGAGAGGAAAAAAAGAAATAATATAAAGAAACTTCTCGATGAGTCTGGGATTTGGAGAAAAGAAAAAGGAACTAAAGGATCACATAACTGATTATTTTTCAAAGCTATTTATGTCGGAGGTTCTGCACCCAAACCAAGAAGTTGTTTCCCTTGTTCGTAGAAGAGTGTCTACTGAAATGAACAATGCCCTTGTTGCTCCTTATACTGTTGAAGATGTTCGTAAGGCTTTGTTCGATATTGGAGACTTAAAAGCTCCAGGGCCAGATAGACTTCATGCTATTTTCTATAAAGGATTTTGGCCCATGCTAGGGGATGATCTAATTGACGAGATCCTGCAAGCTATTTATACGTGCACTATCCCAGATGGATGGAATGATACTGTGATTGTGATGATCCCTAAGGTTAACTCACGAGAAAAGGTTACCCAATTTAGGCTGATCGGCTAAGGTAATGTAGTTTATAAGATAATTGCAAAAATGGTGCCTTCTAGGCTGAAGGCATTTGTACCCGATATTATTAGCCCTACGCAGAGTGCATTTGTGCCCGGTAGATTGATTACAGATAACATTTTAGTGGCTTATGAGTGTTTTCACACAATCAAAAATAAGAGAGAAGGTAAAGAGGGTATCTGTGCAATAAAGATTGATATGCACAAAGCTTATGACAGAGTTAATTGGCCTTTTCTGAAGGAGATTATGTTGAGACTGGGCTTCCGTCAAGGTTGGGTGAACCTTATTATGCAATGTGTTTTGACTGTTGAATATAGGGTTCATATTAATGGGGAGGAAAGTGAGAGTTTTAGGCCTACAAGGGGATTGAGGCAGGGTGATCCGTTGTCACCTTATCTTTTGTTGTTATGCACAAAGGGATTGAATGCCTTACTAGCACAAGCCGAGGAAAATGAAAATATTTTGGGAGGCAAAGTCTGTAGAGATGCCCCATCCATTACAAATCTTCTCTTTGCGGATGATTCATTGATCCTTATGAAAGCCAACCAACATAGTGTGGAAGCTCTGAAATCAGCGGTAGACTCATACTGCGCGGCATCGGGACAATTGGTAAGCGTTGAAAAATCTAGTATTTTTTCAGCCCTAACACAAAGGTGGATAATAGAGAACAAATGTGCACTACTCTGAATATAATGACTGAGGCCCTTAATGTTAAATATTTGGGCTTGCCAGCAAATGTGGAATTAGATAAAACTGATTGTTTCCAATTTCTGATTGAGCGAATAGTTAAGAAAATTAGTGGTTGGAAGGAAAAATTACTATCTGCCGGAGGGAAGGAGATCCTGCTCAAGGTTGTTATCCAAGCTATACCCACCTATGTCGGTCTTTAAAATTCCTAAAAAAAATTGTAAAGGAATCATTGACGTGATATCGCATTTCTGGTGGGGAGACGAGGAGAACTAGAGGAGGATGCATTGGATGCCCTGGTGGAAAATGTGCGTCCCTAAAAATCAAGGAGGAATGGGATTTCGTGATATTCACTGTTTTAATTTGGCAATGCTCGCCAAACAGGCATGGTGTCTTCTTGACAATCCGGATTCATTGTGTGCAACTATCCTAAGGGCCAAGTACTATCCTGATGGTGATCTGTTGAACACTAAACTAAAGAAAGGCTCTTCTTTTACTTGGCAAAGTATTATGGCAGGCATGAATTCTAGGAAACATGATTATATTTGGAGAGTGGGGAATGGAAAAAATATCAACATTTGGGATGACCCTTGGATTCCAAATTGTGCCAATATGAAAAAATTTACACTGAGGGGAGGACAATCGTTATCAAAATTGGCTGGCCTGATTAGATAGACTATGTGGCCCATTGATGTACACCGGATTCTTTCAATCCCACTATCACAACATGACATGCCAGATTTCATTGCGTGGAGTTATACGAAAAACGATATATTTTCGGTGCGGTATGCTTACTCTGCAGAGTGGGATCACCAGTTTGGCAGTAAACTGAAACATTCTAACATGTTGGGACGAACCACAGTTCACCCTATTTGGAGTAAGATATGGAAGTTATCTTTTTCGGCAAAGGTTCAATTCTTTATCTGGCGTACGGTACATGACACTCTTCCATGTCGTGTACCGCTTGTGAATAGACATATGAAAATTTCACCCATTTGTCCTACTTGCTTCGACAGACTAGAAGATACAAAGCACATGCTTCTTCTGTGTACCAAAGCAAAGGAGGTTTGGAAAAGGTTGGGGTGGATGCTATTATTGATAAAGCTTGTGAGGTTGATCGTGCTGGAGAGGCGGTGTTGCAGTACTTAGTTCTTCTACGAGATCAAGAATTGAAGATTATGAGACACCACAATGTGCGTGAAATTATTGCTATGTCAGCATGGTGTCTATGGTGGGAAAGATGAAAATTGATGCACAAGGAGACAACTCAGAACTCACATCTGATATCTATGGGAATTCTATCCCTCACGACAAATTTCGTTAATGCATCATCCCCAAAGGCTTCTATGAAAAGGGGGGCTGGTCCCTCCCCCCCAAGGGGCTTCGTGAAACTTAATGTTGACGCTTCTTTTGACCATGATCTGCTTCAGGGCACAATGGCGGCTGTTCTTAGAGATGATAAAGGCAGATTTATCGCAGGAGGAAATGGGAAGAGTGACTATTGGGCAGATGTCTTAATGGATGAAGCCCTGGCTCTCAAATTCGGTCTAACATTGGCGCAAAAGGCGGGATGTAATCGCTTCATTATTAACTCGAACAATATGGAGGTGGTTAATACCATGAAGGATGGAGGACGATCAACCGGAGCGATGGCGCCAATCTTTGATGATTGTTTCCATTATGCATGTGATTTTATTATTACTAGAGTTGAGCATTGTAATCGAGAAGCAAATAAACTTGCTCATGAGCTCGCTAGACTAACAAGATTTTCTATCACTTTTGAATGGTTTGAGGAACCTTTAGATGAAATTGTAATGATCCTCATAAACAATATATTGGTTATTTCTAATGAATAAAGCTTTCGTTTAATTTCAAAAAGGGGTGGATTTGTGATACGTCTCCAATGTATCCATAATTTTTCAAGTATTCATACTAATTTATATCATTTATTAATGGTTTTCGTGCACTTTTATATTATTTTTCTAGACTAACCTATTAATCTAGTGCCTAGTGTTAGTTTCTGTTTTATGCATATTTTTTGTTTTACAGAAAATCAATATCTAGGAAGTTCAAAACTCCCTGGCAATTTAATATGATTTTTCTAGAATATATGTGATTTTTGGATGAAGTAATCAACGTAAAACGACACCCGAGGGCCCCACAAGGGTAGGGGCGCGACCGCGCCATGGTCCCTTGTGGGCAACCCTTAAGTCGATTGGACCTCTTCTTTCACCGCAAGAAGGCTAATTTTTGGAGGAAAATCCCCTCAAAATTTCAGCCCGATCGGAGTTACGGATGTGGGGCTATCAAAGAAGCTGTATTTGGCCAGAAAACATAACCAAAAAATAGAGAAATAGAGAGAGAATAGATCCAATATCGGAGGGGCTCCTGCCCCTCCGGGCGTTGAGGACAAGGACCAGAGGGGAGAACCTCTCCCCATCTAGTGGGGAGGCCAAGGAGAAGCAAGCCAAATGGATCATATCTCTCCCCTTCTCTCCCGGTGGCATCCGAGTGTTGTTGGGGGAGTCTTCATCGCAAATATCGTCTTTATCAATGTCGTCGTCTTCACCAACATCTTCCTCACGTTCCTCACGTCTTTTCAACGATCCAATCTCCCGCAGCCCGATGTAATCCCCTACTTAAACATGGTTGGTGATATGCATTATTATCCAATGATTTGTGTCATCGTTATTGTGTTTGAGTCGATTAATTTTGTCCTATGGGTTAATTGGCAAATTGCTATGATTGATCTGAAGTGCTTGTGGTTATGTTACTGTCCTTTGGTACCCATCATATGATCGTACACGTGGATCACATCTTAGGGCTAGTAGTATGTTGATAGTACTATGCATAGGTCGACCAGAGTGACAGATATTACTGATGCTAAGTGTAGAAATTGATGCATATGGGATTGAAGGGGGACCAATGTATCTTAATGATATGGTTGGGTTTACCTTAATGAACTTGTTAGTAGTTGTGGAGGCTTGCTAATAGTTCTGATCATAAGTGCATAGAATTCCAAGTAAAGGATGACATGGTAGTAGAGGCCTCTCCCTTATAAACTTGCAATCGGTTTAGTAACTTAGCTAATTGCCTAGAGACAATTACGCACACCATACGACCACTATTCCACACTCGCTATTTGTATTATATTGTATTATATAGTATCTTTGCTTAGGCAACACCATTTTTTTATGTTTAAGTTCTCCATTTTCTTGCAAAGCATATCCATTTATGCCCACAAAGTAGTTCTAATATTATTTTCTAGATGAAGCAAACGCTTGGTGTACGCAGGGTTGTATCAGTGGCAGATAGAGCCTGGGAGAATATTGATCTTACCTTTAGTTCCTTGTGGGTTCGACACTCCATTCTTACCACTTCTAGCTTTGGAAAGTTTTATGATATTTCCTTGCACCTAGGGATTATCAATTTGCTATCCTCTGTGGCATAGGTTGGACTCTAACAAAGAGACAAATATTGAAGTTCGTAGGTTTGGATCCAATTTGGATGATTGAATGATGTTCCCCGGGGTTAATGACTCGCATCTCTTTGTGATAATTAGACTAGGCATCAGCTTCACCACTCGGATTTTATCATACGCCCTCATTCTGGCCATTAGTCTACTTCTTCTGAGTGTTGAACCTTTTCTACAACTTGTATAAAAGAACCTTTTCCTTAGACATAGGTCTGATGCGATCAGCCGACCCGAGGATAGAAATCTTCCTCGCAGAAAATCTTAATAAACTGAATGTCGAGTAGCCTGTGAGACTCAGGCCGGATTGAAAAGCCGGTCTGATGGTCGATATTCATCACATGGAGCATAGACTTAGAGAAACTGACGTGCAGTAGCCCCCGAGACTCTATTCAGGTAGAATAGTCGGCCTGAGGATTGAAATCCTCCTCGGACTGCCTTTTTCATTTATTAATTTGAACTTGAAAGATTTATGCAGCAGCCCCCGAGAATGACATCGGTTTGTAGAATAGATGTGAGGATCGAATCTTCTCAGATTATTGCTAACCGGCTTGAATTTTCCACACTTGTCATGTTCATAACACAACCTAGGAGAACTAGTACCTCTCCAAGGAAAAGGAGATGCTGAATAAAATGTTGGTGGGGTCCAAGCTCAAGGTGCAAAACCATGAGAAGAACACCAGAAACGCCTTTGGTAAGTTTTTTGTTCTCCCTTAGCATCGTTGCCCAACCTTGTACTTGTAATGTGTTGTGATCAACTCCGACTTCCTCTAAAGTAGCCAAGAAGCGAGTAACGAGATGGAGGCACAACTTGGAGCCACCGAGCAACAAGCCCAAGCTGCCCGAGAAGAAGCCCAAAGGACAACTGTCCAACCTACGCAAGAGCAAGCAGTGAGCCAGGCTGCCCAGGACGCGTGCGACCTCCTCCAGCAAGAACTTGACTAATGCCCGGCCATGTGTGACCAGTTGAAGACTGAGAAAACCAACCTGGGCAATGACCTGAAGAGGCTTGTGCATGACTTCATCATGAGGATACCCTATCGAGGGATCTATTGGATTCTTTGGGGGTTATTCACATGGCTCTGTGACACCCTTTACTTAATGTTGAGATATGTTATTGGAATGTGATAGTAAGTCAGGTAGGCCATGGTGGGAGGCCATGTTTTAGTGTATGGTGTTTTGTTCCACCTAGGCGTCACTAGGACACCGAGATCTCGACGTATTGTTTCGAGACTGAGCATGCTAACCATACGTGGGTGTTTTATGACCCCCCCCCCCTTCAACCAAAGTACCCGTAGTTGCAGGCTGTTCAGGAGCCACAGCGTTGATTTTCCATTTCACGTGTATTGTTATTGCATGTACGAGGAGATGTTCCAGAGTGATATGATGATTTTACCATCAGGGGTAGTTTTCCCCATGATGTTCTTTTGGGCCATTGGGGGAGGACTCCCTGGTAGTTCATAGTTGTGGCACGACAGGCAATTGACCTGGTTTTGACGGGCGTGCGTATGAAGCCTATAATGGGTATGGTGGTGCACCCCTGTAGGGTTAATTTTGTTAGAAGGTCCACGGTTATGGACGACTTGGAGCTTTATGCCAGTTCATAGGACAATGTCATCCATACTTGCTAAAACTTGTCACCCTTAGACTTGATACTTGATGTTAATTGCTTGCTCTACTTCAACCATGATAATTAAAATTTTCCAACCGCCTGAGTGCCATGGAGTACTTCCTGGTGAGAGATGCGAGTGAGGATTCATGGCGTGGTGTTATCTCTGACAGATAGGTATAATGCTCATGTGGGCGCAACGTGAGGTTGCCCTGCACGACAATTATAATAGATGGTTCTTATACGCTTCGCATCTTATTCTATTAAACGTAGAATTTAGTGTGTTTCTTAGATGCTTGCAACTTCACCACTTATCCCTTTCATACCTAACATATTGTTTGTGCTAGTACCTTTGGTAATGAGACTTGCGGAGTACATCATGTACTCGCCTCGCCACAACAAATACTTACACGTATGATGATGGACGAGGTTAATTGATTATCCGACAGACAACAGTTTGGGCAGGGATATGGATGTGATTTGCTTTACCTTGAGCCTTCTTAAGGCAATTTGTATCTTAGAGCATGTACAACCGGACCCCTCATACCTGTTTCAAACGCCCGGGCAGGCCGTCCGGTCACTGACCGGTCACGCAATTTCGACCCAGCCGGACGACTCAAACGGGCCTCAAACGCCCGGGCTGACCGACACCCCTCATATCCAGCCCAGATATGGGGCGGATATGGGGGTGCCAGGGCACGCCCGCCACGTCGGCCTGGCCCGCGCTAGCCCGCTTTGACCCGACATATATTCGTCCCCATCTGCTCGCCGAACCAAACCCTAGACACTCACTTCACTCCCCTCCACTCCCAACCGCCACCCAAGCTCACCTCCGACGATCTACGGCCTTCTCCGGCATGTCAGGTAGCGGATCCGAGTCCTTCAACTCTAGATCCGTCGACCACGAGCTCATCTCACGTGGCCCCGAGGAGGAGATGGTCGTCCGCCATGCACTCTGCCGCTCCCGGGAGGCGGCCGCCCGACGATAGCGCTCGACTCGCAACGTTGGGAATCCATGGAGTCCGCACAACCGGTGCATGGATCCAGAGTCACTGCCTCACCGGAGCCGGTGCTACCCGTCTGGCGTCCGAACGCCTTGGCGGACGCGCAACCCCTCTATTAGCGCGCAGGGGACGCACCATAGGCGTCCGCGGATGCAACCATGGTGCGGCGTGCCCACCGTGCGAGGCAGCGGGCACGGGAGGCGGCGGAGGCCCTCACGACCGTGGACGTTGGAGAGGCAGAGTCGCACTCTCCGGCGCCCCGCATGGTGAACCACTCCGGGCGCCGTAACCGCGTCATGGTGGATGTCGGCTACCCCAGGAGGGATCTGTCATCGATCTCACGTCCACCGGCACGGTCCGGGTTACGGGCTCCGACGAGGAAGAGTAGAGCATGGGAGACGGGGGGATCTCGACTCCCGTGAGCCAGCTAGTGTCCCATGTCCTACTCTACCCCGTCGGCGATCGGATTGACACTACGAGGGGCGCAGCCAGCCGACGGACATTGGCACGGCGGGGCCAGATGAGCTCCGTTTAAAGATTGCTTTACGTTGCACGTAATTGTATGGATTTGAGGTTTCTAATTTAAGGTATCCGGTTGTAGAATGCATTATTTGAGGCATGACCGGTCAGTGTCCGCGGACGCGTCTGGATGCATCCGCGGGCGTTTGAGGGGTCAGATTTGCCAAGTTTGGCTATAGATGCTCTTATGTGCCTAAGGTTTGTTCGCTTTTGTTGTATGAGTTGGATCTTGCTCGAAAAGTTCTGGCTATATGAGTTGTTGTATATGTATTATTATTGTTGTTGCAGATATTTGTAATTTGTGTTGTTGTTCTTGTAGAGAGATAGGTTTGGCAATGCAACTCACGATGTATTGATCGGGTGCATAAGCATGTATATATGATGTACAATGTGGGCCTCAACCTCTACTATACAAAGAATAGGAGGTGGGCCAGGATATACAATATACATGCAAAACCATATGTTCAATACCCCCCCCATAGTCGAAGCGTGGTCAGAGACGCAGAGACTGGACTTGAACTCCTCGAAAACAGAAGTAGGTAAGCCCTTAGTCATCACATCAGCAAACTGCTGCGCCGTCGGAACGTGAAGAACTCAAATGCGCCCAAGAGCCACCTGCTCGCGAACAAAGTGGATATCGAGCTCAATATGTTTCGTGCGGCGGTGATGAACAAGATTGGCGGAGAGGTAGACGGCAGAGACGTTGTCGCAGTAGACAAGCGTGGCCTTGTGAACCTCACAGAGCAACTCCTGGAGCAGCTGACGAAGCCAAGAGCATTCGGCAACGGCGTTGGCCACTGCCCTATACTCAGCCTCAGCACTCGAGCGGGAGACCGTGTGATGTCGCTTGGAGGACCAAGAGATCAGCGAAGGCCCGAGGTAGACGCAGTAGCCGGAGGTGGAGCGACGCGTGTCGGGGCAGCCAGCCCAGTCTGCATCGGAGTAGGCGACGAGGTCGGTGGAGGCGGAGGCCGTCAATGTGAGACCCAAGGACGTAGCGCCGCGTATGTAGCGAAGGATACGCTTGACCATGCCCCAATGAGAGTCGCGCGGAGAGTGCATGTGAAGGCACACCTGCTGAACGGCGTACTGCAGATCCGGTCGCGTCAATGTTAGGTACTGTAAGGCACCCACAATAGAGAGATAAAATGCAGCATCGGACACAGGAGATCCCTCGAGTGCGGAGACCTTGGCCTTCGTGTCGACAGACGTAGCAGCAGACCTGCAGTTAAGCATCTCGGCGCGCTCAAGGAGCTCATGAGCATACCTCTGCTGATGAAGAAAGAACCCATCGGACCGGCGGACCACCTCAATGCCGAGGAAGTAATGCAGAGGCCCCAAGTCCTTGAGGGCAAACTCAGCATGAAGCCGAGCGGTGAGCCGCTGAAGGAGCGCAGGAGCGGAAGCTGTTAGGATGATATCGTCGACGTAGAGCAGTAGGTATGCAGTGGCGGCTCCCTGATGATAAACGAAGAGTGAAGCATCGGAGCGAGTGGACCGAAATCCAAGCGACTGTAGGAAGGCGGTGATACGCTGGTACCACGCCCGCGGCGCCTGCTTCAACCCGTAAAGAGAACGAGAGAGCAAGCACACGTGGTCGGGGCGTGCGGCGTCGACGAATCCAGTAGGCTGCTGACAGTACACCTGCTCGGCAAGGTGGCCATGCAGAAAGGTGTTGGAGACGTCCAACTGATGCACGGGCCAGGCACAAGAGATGGCCAGCTAGAGCACGGTGCGTATAGTGCCCGATTTTACAACCGGGGCAAAGGTGTCGGTGAAGTCCACGCCCGCGCGTTGCCAAAATCCACGGACCACCCAACGAGCCTTGTAGCGCTCAAGAGTGCCCTCCGGACGGGTCTTATGACGGAAGACCCATTTGCCAGTGATGATGTTGGCATGAGGTGGCCGAGGAACGAGCTGCCAGGTACGATTCCGCTGGAGAGCATCGAACTCTTCCTGCATCGCAGCGAGCCAATGAGGATCCCGGAGGGCGGCTCGAGCTGACGACGGGAGAGGTGACGGCTCTGAGGTGGAAGCGGCGAGAAGATACTCATCGCTGGCATACCGCAGGTTGGGGCGGTGAATGCCTGCCCGAGACCAAGTCAGGGGCCCAGGTGGCGGTTCCGGCGTGGCGGCGGGTGATGGTGATGAAGAACCCGTCGCCCCTGAAACGCCGGGAGAGGCCGGACTGGCAGAGGCCGCGCCAAGCGCGGAGGCCGCATCGGCAGGGTGCGATGCCGTGGAGGGCGCCGGTGACATGCGGGGCGTCGAGGGCGCAGGGGACGCCGTGGGCGTCGAGGTCGGTGTAGCCGACGAGAGGAGAGGCGTGTCCACCGAGGCATCCAAGCGGGGAGGGACTCGACCCGCGGCGTGAGGTGGGGCCTCAAACCCAGGAGGCGGCCCGAGAGATGCTCTCGAGCGGCCATCACCACAGAGGCTCGCCGAAGGGGCGCCTGAAGCCGGCGACGACGAAACAGTCGAGGGTACCTGCTGCTGAAAGGGAAAAACCTTCTCATCAAAGTAAACGTGATGTGATGTGATCACGCGGTGGGAGATAGGATCATAGCAGCGATAACCTTTGGTGTTTGGTGGGTAACCGAGAAAGATGCATGCCAAAGAGCGAGGATCAAGCTTATGAGGGGTGGTGGAAGCAATGCTGGGGGTAGGAAAGACAGCCAAAAATGCGCAGCTCATCATAAGTCGGTGACGTGCCAAACAGAAGATGATGAGGTGTGAAGTTCCCGCGAGTGCGACAGGGGCGGATGTTCAGAAGAAGGGTGGTTGTGGCGAGCGCATCAGGCCAAAAACGTGAGGGCACGTTGGCGTGAAAAATAAGTGTGCGGACGCAGTCGTTAAGAGTGCGAAGGATGCGCTCGGCGCGACCATTTTGTTGCGAAGTGTACGGACAAGTGAGACGAAAAATCGTGCCATGTGTGGTAAGTAGGTTGCGGATAGCAAGGTTGTCAAACTCCTTCCCATTATCGGTTTGCAACGCATGAATGGGGCGGCCAAACTGCGTGAAAACATAGGAGTAAAATGCGGTGAGTGTGGGAAGAGCATCTGACTTTCGCCGCAACGGGAAGGTCCACACATAGTGCGAGAAATCATCAAGAATAACAAGATAGTATAGGTAGCCCGTATTGCTTGCAACTGGAGAAGTCCAAACATCACTATGAATTAACTCAAACGGGTATGAAGCGACATGCGATGAAGTGCTAAATGGAAGACAAACATGTTTGCCAAGACGACAAGCATCACAAGTGTGATTGTCGATCTTATTACACGTGAAGGAAAAACTCCGAAGAATATGACGAAGGGTGGCAGGATGTCCGAGGCGAGCATGCCAGAGGTCCACTCCGGTGGAGAGCGCCATGGGTGCGGCGGCGGTGGAGGAAGGCGAGTGGACTGGGTAGAGCTCGTCGGGGCTGTCACATCGGTGGAGCACCATCTGGGTACGGGCATCCTTAACAGAAAAGCCAAACATGTCAAATTCGACGGTGACAGGATTTTCACGTGTAAGATAACGAACAGAGACAAGATTTTTTATAAGGTTAGGAGAAACAAGTATGTTAGATAAAGATATTGGCGTAGAATTGGAAGGAAAAGCGGCATGACCAATATGTGTAATGGGAAGAGATGAACTGTCACCAACGGTAATCCGAGTGGAGGTATGAACCGGATGAGCGGTGAGGAGGTTACCAGGGTTGGCGGCCATGTGAGCCGTAGCTCCGGTGTCCATGTACCAGTCACCGCCGCCGGTGTAGTTGTGTGGAGTAGGAGCGGAGTGCAGGGCGGCGAGGAGCGCAGGATCCCAGGGCGCCGGAGGAGCCGACGGCTGCGGCTGTGGCGGGGGCGCCTGGAGCATCGGCGGTAGGCCGCCGACCGGAGGCAGCGGCCCATAGGGCGCCGGATAGCCATAGGGCAGCGGGGGCGTGTTGGGGAACGTTGCATGGGAAACAAAAATTTTCCTACGCACACACAAGATCTATCCATGGTGATGAGCATCTACGAGAGGGAGAGTGAATCTACATACCCTTGTAGATCGCTAAGCGGAAGCGTTAAGAAACGCGGTTGATGTAGTCGAACGTCTCCGCGATCCAAATCGCAAGTCGTCCCTCGATCCGATCACGAACTAGTGCCGAACGGACGGCACCTCCGCGTTCAACACACATACGGCTTGATGACGCCTTCACCTCCTCGATCCAGCGAGCGATGATGAAGTAGTAGATGAGTTCCGGTAGCACGACGGCGTGGTGATGGTGGTGAGGAACAATCTCTGCAGGGCTTCGCCAAGCACTACGGAGATTATGACGGGACAACTAGAAGGTTAGGGTTGCCGACACACGGCTTGGGAAATCTTGATGTGTCCCGTGTGTTAGCCCTGCCCCTCTATTTATATGTTGAGCCCTGGGGTCTAAACTTGGAGAGAAAGCCTCCACAAGGTCGGTTTCGCCCGCACAAGGTCGGTTTGGCCCGCACGGAAAGAGTCTAACTCGGATTCCAGCAGTATCGCGTACAAGCGGTAGTACCGCTTTCACATGAGCGGTAGTACCGCTTACGCGGTAGTACTGCCTTACCAGCGGTAGTACCACTTAAGGCAGCAGCAAAACTTCCTTTTGCACTTTCCAATACCTCGTGGGCTTTACCCCTTTGGCTCATATAAAGTGTTGCTGCACCCGAACACTTCGGTAAACATCCAGAACTTCTTCCGATGAATTCCGGAACCCTTCCGGAGATCAAAACACTATTATCACATATATCAATCTTTACCTCCGGACTCTTCCGGAGTTCCTCGTCATGTTCGGGATCTTATCCGGGACTCCGAACAACCTTCGGTCACCAACAAAATAACTCAACTATACTAATCGTCACCAAACGTTAAGTGTGTAGACCCTGCGGGTTCGAGAACTATGTAGACATGACCGAGACACCTCTACGATCAATAACCAATAGCGGGACCTGGATGCCCATATTGGCTCCTACATATTCTACGAAGATCTTTATCGGTCGAACCTCTATGTCAAGGATTCAGTTAATCCCGTATGATGTTCCCTTTGTTATTCGGTATGTTACTTGCCCGAGATTCGATCGTCGGTATCTCTATACCTAGTTCAATCTCGTTACCGGCAAGTCTCTTTACTCGTTCCGTAATACAAGATCTCGTGGCTAACACTTTAGTCACATTGCTTGCAAGGCTCATTGTGATGTTGTATTACCGAGTGGGCCCTGAGATACCTCTCCGTCACACGGAGTAACAAATCCCAGTCTTGATCCTTGCCAACCCAACAGACACCCTCGGAGATACCTGTAGAGCATCTTTATAGTCACCCAGTTACGTTGCGACGTTTGATACACACAAGGTATTCCTCCGATGTCAGGGAGTTGCATGATCTCATGGTCATAGGAACAGATACTTGACATGCAGAAAACAATAGCAATAAACTGACACGATCATATGCTACGTTCGTAGTTTGGGTCTTGTCCATCACATCATTCTCCTAATGATGTGATCCCAGTATCAAATGACATCTTATGTCCATGGCTAGGAAACCTTCACCATCTTTTGATCAACGAGCTAGTCAACTAGAGGCTTACTAGGGACACAGTGTTGTCTATGTACCCACACATGTATTTGAGTTTCCAATCAATACAATTATAGCATGGATAATAAACGATTATCATGAACAAGGAAATATAATAATAACTAATTTATTATTGCCTCTAGGGCATATTTCCAACAGGGCGCGTACTGCTGCGTAGCAGCATGCAGCGTCTGGTGACTCGCCGGACGAGCGCCGAAGTGGCCAGGAGCAGGAGCGCGTGGTACCGGCATGGAGTACGCGTGGACAACGCCCGTCCAAGGGTTCTGTCCAGCGTACCAGGGCATCGGCTGGTACTGCGGTTGCTGCTGCGGGCCGGGCGGCCCACCCTGGTTGCCGGTCTGCTGATTGCCGTCCTGCTGCTTGCGGACGCGACCACCGCGGCCCCCACGACGACCACCGCGGTCAGCGGCAGGAGCCTGCGGGGCCGGCGGAGGTGGGTGCGGGAGCCCCGGCGGCGGAAACGGCAGGAGACCGCCCGGGGCAGGGCGTGGCGGCGGGGTCGAGGCGGGTGGAGCAGCGCCGCGAGAAGTGCCTGCGGCCAGGGCGGTGTGGGTAGCCCGAGTGCGCGCCATCTTCATCCGACGCTCCTCCAATTTCAGATATGCCACGACCTTGGAAAACGTCGGGTCGGGGATGAGGGTGAGGTTGGAGGCGGCTAGGGATGGCACCCGCAGGGTATGGGTACGGGTGGAGCCACCCCATACCCTTACCCGCCCCACCTGAGCTTACCCATCACCCTTATCCATACCCGCCAACGGGTAAGATTTTTCCCCATACCCGTTACCCTACAGGGTAGATGGGTACCCGCGGGTAAAATTACCCATGTTTGCAAAACATCAATTTGAACAACTTATAGTCATAAACAACAACATATAATCATAGTTTACGAAAATATGTTATAACAATAACATATACTTATAAACAAAATCATATAGTCATAGACAACAAAACATAATCATACATTTTCACTTCACAAATTATTGACATAGTGTAGAATGTCGAGATAATTTTGAGTTCACATAGATTTTATATGGGTACATGGGTATGTGGATATGGGTTATATGATCCCATACCCGTGCCCGCTCTACCCGATGGGTTTCAGATTTTCCTATTTATATACCCATGGGTAAATTTTTATCCCATACCCTTACCCTAATAGGGTTTTTACCCGCAGGGTACGTGGGTAATAGGTACCCATTGCCATCCCTAGAGGCGACGTTCCCGAACTCCTCGTTCAGGCCGTTGACGAGGGTGCTGAGAAGAAGCTCGTCGGGGACCTTCTCACCGAGATCACGAAGCTCGTCGGAGATCTTCTTGAGTCGCATGCAATAATCATCAATGGACGAGTCAAGCTGCTGACACCCATAGAACTCGCCGTGCAAGAACACCTTGTGTTGGAGCTTGTTGTCGGTGAAGAGGCCGTTGAGCTTAGTCCAAACGGCGTGGGCATCATCCTCATCAGAGACCACCGTGTGGAAGAGGTCCTTCGAGATGGTGGTGTAGAACCAGCGGATGAGAGTGGCATCGATGGTCATCCACTATCATCATCCTCCATGCGGCTGGAGTCCACGGAGCCATCGACGTGATCCCGGAGATTGTACTCACGGAACACGAGGGAGAAGTACGTTTTCCAGGCGTAGTAGGTGGAGGTGTGGTGGTCGAGGATGACGGGGACGCGGGCAAGGATGTTGAGGTCGCGGATTAGGGCGGGATCGGGATCGGCGAACGGGTTGGTGTGGTTGGAGAGGGAGGAGCCGGGTGACGACATGGCAGAAGCGGTGGGGTGGCGGCGGCGGCTGTGCAACTAGGGATTGGTGGCGGCGGCGTGCGACAGCGGCGGCGGCGGAGTTAGGGTTTAGGGGCGGAAGCTTGGTGGGTGGGTTGGTGGCGACACGACGCGGCGGCGGCGGCGGGTTGGAGAAACCGCGGCGGCGGCGGCGGCGTGGTGAGGCGGCAACGATGGGAAGGAGCGGCGGCGGCGGCGGCGTGGTGAGGCGGCAATGATGGGAAGGAGCGACGGCGGCGAGGGAGATCGCGGCGGCGGCGGCGGCGGCGGCTGAGCTAGGTTAGAATCGTAGGTATGATACCATGTAGAGAGATAGGTTTGGCAATGCAACTCACGATGTATTGATCGGGTGCATAAGCACGTATATATGATGTACAATTTGAACCTCAACCTTTACTATACAAAAAATAGGAGGTGGGCCAGGATATACAATATACATGCAAAACCATATGTTCAACAGTTCTGACGCTTCACCACATGGCATGCATGTTTTCACGTGTATATTGTGTGAAGATGAAGTCTTGGGATCGATATTATGTGGCGGTTAGCGGAGGAAATTTAGCATGAAATTTAAAATTACCGAAACTGTTTCTAGTCATGAAATTTAGCATGTGCGTGGAAATGCTGACCGTCCATCTCTTCTCCCATGTGGCAACGGAAAGGTAGCGTCCTAACGTGCGTCACGTCGCGGTTCCGAAACATAGCTGCCTAGTGCCTACAGCACTAGAATTGGCAGACAGGTCCGCGCGAGGTCGACGCAGCCACACACGCAGAAAGTATCTGAGCTAGCCGCCAATTGTCTCCGGCTAGCGGCCAAGGCGCCAACCAAGCCGCAGGTCCTCTCCCTGTTCCTCCTCGTCCCCTCTCCTCCTGGCCAAACAAACTAGTTAAGCCCCAGCGCAACGGCCGATCGAGCTGACCTGACCTGAGCTCTTTAAGAGATCGAGTGGTGGCTGGTGGCTCAGCGGCCCAGCGACCGAGCGAGCCAGCGAAGTACAGTACTAGCTGGAGCATGCAATTAGGAATGGCTTCGCTGCAGGTCGGCGCCGGCCGCGGCGTGGGTTGCTGCTTCGGCCCGCTGGACGGCCGGCGGCAGGAGAGGAGAGCGAGGGTGGCGCTGCGACCGCCGAGGGCGGCGGCGGCGGGTGCGGGGGCGAAGGTGGCGGAGGAGGACAAGGTGAGGCTGGGGGAGTCCAGCGTGGCGGTGAGCAAGCTCGGCATCGGCGCATGGTCGTGGGGCGACACCACCTACTGGAACGACTCCGAGTGGGACGGTGAGACACTCGTTTCGTCACTTGTTTTTTGTTGCCTCCACCTACTGGAGTAATAATAATTACTTAACACAAATCTTAAATCTACATCACGTCCTCCTCGAGACGACGCACGATGAAACAGTATTGGACTTGAACTGCTTAAACTTTGATGCTAAACTTGCACAAGTTCGTTCTACACGTGGTCGTGGTGCTGTGTCATGTGTGTGTGTGCGCGCGCGCGCTACCTACATCTACAATTCTATTAGTACATGCCTGGTCTACGAAGTTTACAGGGTCAGTCAGAAAGTGTGACTACGAAATTAACGCTTTTAAACCCTGGCCATGCTTCCCATGCATGCATGATACAGTATGATCCAGATTATTTGCCTGCAGTATAGAAGAACCATGTAGCCTAGTAACTTATTACTCCCTGAGATCCATATATTACTTATAAAATATTTCCTCCGTTCCTAAATAAGTGTCTTAACTCTAGTACAACTTTGTACTAAAGTTAATACAAAGTTGAGACACTTATTTTGAGATCGAAGAAAGTAATAAGTAATATATAGATTGGAGGGAGTACTATTATTTTGTTACCTCGCCATCGCTATTCAAGCACTGAGTCAGGGGTTTCCATCCTAAAAAAGGGTTGATTCTGCATGCAGATAGGAGGCTGAAGGAGGCTAAAGCAGCATTTGACGCCAGTATCGACAGCGGAATGACTTTCTTTGACACGGCCGAAGTATACGGCACAGCGGTAAGATCAAATCAAGCCAGCCTCATGGGAGTCCCAAATTAACGCACACTTAGTTATTAAACACAGTGACTTTTATGTCATGTGTCCCTCGTGCAGCTCATGGGAGCAGTGAATTCAGAAAGCCTACTGGGAGAGTACGTAAACCATCCCATCAGCTCTCAATGATTTACCATTAGAAATTCAACAATTTCGTTCACAAATGAAATTATATCATCGATGAATACTTATGGATGCGTCTCTTTGTTTGTTATATGCATGTTGATGACAGTTTCATCAGGGAGAGGCAGCAGAAGGGTCCGGTGGAGGTGACCGTGGCCACCAAGTTTGCGGCGCTACCCTGGAGGTTTGGACGTGGCAGCGTCCTCTCCGCTCTCAAGAAGTCGCTGGAGCGCCTCGGCCTCCCCTCCGTCGAGCTCTACCAGCTCCACTGGTCCGTCAATCCTTCTTAACTTGTCTCAGAATCTCTGATGCAATATCTGCCTAGTTCTGAATCAGACTTTTGCTGACTGACAAACACTTGTTTTTTCAGGCCAGGGCTATGGGGAAACGAAGGTATCCAATTATATATTATACAGTAGGACCTATTCATATCGATTTCAAGGTGCATGAACAGAACTGATGTTCTTGCTTGCATCTGCATGGTTAACTATTTCACTCAGGGTACCTTGATGGCCTGGCGGACGCGTATGAGCAAGGTCTGGTCAAAGCCGTCGGAGTCTCCAACTACAACGGTAACATCTTGACTGGCCGTGGAGTAGAAATAATCGTATTCATCAGAAGATAACAGTTGATTACCCACTGGACGTATGTATGTATGGTATGATTTGAAATCAGAGAAACGCCTCCGGGACGCGCACGCGCGGCTCAAGAAGAGGGGCGTCCCGCTCGCCGTCAACCAGGTGAACTACAGCCTCATCTACAGGACGCCCGAGGATAACGGCGTCAAGGCCGCCTGCGACGAGCTCGGCGTCACGCTCATCGCCTATTCCCCCATCGCCCAAGGTTTCCTTTTCTCCCTCCCTCCCTCCTTGCTCAACGTCTCCGATTCATGAATCATCTTTATTTTATTTATTAATCATCTATTCCCCATCATTATATTCAGGTGTTCTGTCAGGGAAATACACTCCAGAGAATCCACCCACGGGTCCTCGAGGGAATACCTACACTCCCGAGTTCCTCACCAAGGTGATACCATTTCTGAAACCGTTGCACAAAACTCGGATGTTCATGTCCCCTTGACAAGAAAAACTCTGCTCACTGAAGATGTTTGTTTTTCAATTTCATGTGCACAGCTCCAACCACTCATGAACAGGATCAAAGAGATTGGAGTAAGCTATGGCAAGAACCCAACCCAGGTGATTCAGACAATCAATATTAATCAACATCATGTTTCCCTCTCTGAATAACACGTACCGCAGCACTGAAAGAAACTGTGTACACAAGGGATATGTGCAGGAGAGTTTAATGGCGGATTGTTGTGGTTTCAGGTGTCTCTGAACTGGCTGACCTGCCAGGGCAACGTGGTGCCCATCCCAGGGGCAAAGAACGCCGGGCAGGCAATGGAGTTCGCCGGTGCACTCGGGTGGAGCCTCACCGCCGACGAGGTCGAGGAGCTGCGGACCCTCGCGCGCGAGATCAAGGGAATCAAGATGCCCATTGAGGAGTCATGATGCATTGGATAACATCACTTCTACTCTTGTACCTGGTGTACGTCCACATATGATCCATCCATCGCAGCCCCATGTAGTAGAACAAGTAGATGTAATCGCATGGGACACGTGGTTAGCAAACTCAAAATTCAAATAGTAGAACAAATAGTAGATGTAGACGGTAAATAAAGGACACGAATACCGCGGGCAAGCGCCTCCTCTCTATGAGAACCTCCAACAGGCGCGCTATCTAAGCGGCGCGATGGAAAAAAAAAGTGATTTTAGCGTGCGCGGAGCCGTGTTGGGTGTTCGAGCAGCCGCCAAAAAATTGCGAGCGCGTTATACGCGGTCCAGCGCGCAGACCAAAACCACGTCGCGTGTGGTGTATTTGGTGTGCCCGCTCCCGCGCGCTGGACAGCGACGACGTGCGCGCGACTCTCCTCCCCCTCCCCCCCCCCAACCCAAACCGTCAAATCTCACCTCCCAGGCGTTGGCGCCGCCGCCCGAATACCCCCCCCCCCCCCGCGCCCCTTGCTCTGGCGCGCCGCCATCGCTTTCCCCGCCCTTCCCAACGCGACGCCGCTGCTTTCTCCACCTCCCCCGGTCGCCGCCGCTGCTCGAGCGCACCATCCTTGCTCCGGAAAGCGCCTGGCGGCCGTTTGGAGCTCGACGCCCACAAGGTGTTTGACAAAACGCTTGCAAGGTATGTATATTTCAACTTTATATTTTGTAGATGAATTTGATGTATTTTGTTCTTAGTTTTAAACTAGTTTAAATACAATATTGTAGATGAGTTTGTCCTATGATTCTTTCGACGAAGAATTTGATATTCAAGAGGAGGACGACATCGCAATAGTCGTAGCTATGCACGTCAATAAAAAACCGAGGCACGGTGGTTCGGTTATGGGTCGTCAGAAATTGTGGAAGGATAAGATCGATGCCCACAACAGATTGATAAGGAACTATTTTGCGGATGATGCCACATACCCCGAGTCCTACTTCCGACGCCTCTTCAGGATGAGCATCGAGCTATTCAAACGCATTGCAGAGAAACTGGCGAGCCATGATCGGTTTTTTCAGCAAAGGAGGAATGCCGCTGGAGAACCGGGCATAGCACATTTCAAAAGGTGACTGCCGCTTTGCGTATGTTGGCATACTGTATTCCGGCGGATCTCGTTGATGACCACTTGGCCATGGGTGAGAGTCAAGCCATCATGTGTGTCAAGCGCTTCACAGTCGGAATTGGGCAAGTGTTTGGTCCAGAATATTTGAGAGCTCCCAATGCTGAAGACACCGCAAGGATTTTGGAGATGAACAAAGCTCGCGGGTTCCCAGGTACGCTTGGATCAATAGATTGCATGCATTGGAGTTGGAAGAACTGCCCTAAGGCATGGCATGGTCAATTCCACGGCAAAAAAAAAAAGGTTCCACTATAATCATTGAAGCAGCGGCCGATCAGGAGACTTGGATTTGGCATGTTTTTTTTGGAATGCCTGGATCTTTGAATGACATCAACGTTCTTAATCGGTCACCACTCATGAATAAGATTGCAAATTGTGAAACTACACTGGTGGAGTTTGTAGCAAATGGCCATACATAAAACTATGGCTGCTATCTTGCGGATGGCATCTACCCAAGGTGGAAAACATTTGTGAAGCCGTTGTCGGCACCACAAGGTAAGAAAAATCTTGATTTCCACAATGCTCAATCGGCGGCTAGGAAAGATGTGGAGAGAGCTTTTGAGATTTTGCAAGCCCAATTTGCTATTATGAGAGGATCGGCTAGATTTTGGGATCAAAAGATCCTTCGGTACATCATGAACGCTTGCGTGATCATGCGTAACATGATCATCGAGAATGAGCGTGGCCAAGATTTAGACTATTCTCAGTATGAATTGTTGGGACATCCCGTGCGAGTGCAGAGGAGGGTTGCGAGGGTAGTCCGATTTATTGCCTCCCATCATTCCATTCGACATGCCGAAACGCATGATGATCTTTAGAAGGATCTAATCAAGGAGTGGTGGGCAAGGCATGGCCGCCAAAATTAGTTTGATGTTGTATGTTTCATGTTGTATTGTTAAACTATTTGTTGTATTGAAAAATAAACTATTTGTTTGAGTTGTAATAATAATTGAACTATTTATTATTGATTTAATTTTCTGTTTGATCTTCTTGATTTAATTATGGTGAAAAATGTTGTTTGGGCTAGGCGTGGGCGCTGTAAATATAGCGTGCCTGCTGGAGCTGCATCGCCGCGCGCTTTTTTCTAGCGCCTGCTGGAGCAGGCGCCATGCCGCGCATTAAAAAAACCAATTTCGACGCCCTAAAAAAGTTTTAGCGCGCCGCGCCGTTGCGCGCCTGTTGGAGTTGCTCTAAGAGCATCTCCAAGAGGCCCCTAAAAAAGGCCTCGCGCACAAAATTCCGATGTTTTTATGGGCCAGAGACAAAAAACCGCGCTCCAGCAGACGTTGTAAAATAGAACGCGCACAAAAAACGCTAGCGCCCGTGCTGCAAATCTTGGGCGCGCTGGCTCCCGTGCTGCAAATCTGAGGCGTCGGATTGTGCGCGCTCGCTGCTGCAGGTGGGGCCGCTGGATTGGGCGACGTGTTTTTGTGAATCTGAAAAACCTCTTCGTCGCTCCCGTGTGCAAAAACGCTATTTCGGCGCTGCAAATTTTTTTCAGCGCACCGCGCTACCGCGCGTCTGTTGTAGATGCTCTAAAACGGGACACAAATACGACGCTAGCGTTCCCTCCGATCGAATGCCAGCGTGCACGTCGCGCTGAGGTGCTATTGCACGAACAAAATGGTTCACTGTGCCCCTCCCTTTCGAACGATGAGCGCGCCCTCAGGCCAACTCCAACGCTCGACCCCAAACGGGCGTCTGTTTGGTCCGGATTTCGTCCGTTTGGGGGTGGGAATGGGGCCGTGTCCGCCCGAATTTTCGTTTGCGTCGGTCGTGCGCCCAACACGCGGCCGCATCTTGGACCCCATCTTGTCCGCCGGTCAGGCCAAGCACAATAAAAATCAAGCATAGTACAATTTAGTTCAAATCATGCAAAATAAATGGTTCCATGTCCGAAATAGTCTTTTATTACAACCTAATCAAAATTTTGAAAATATAAAATGGTCTTAAAAAACCACGCATAGTTTCTGCGCACGTACAGAGATTAAACTGATAGATCTACTCATTGCCAATATGTTCCCACATGTGCTCAACTAAGTCATCTTGCAGCTGTGTATGAGTGTCCCGATCACGCATCTCACGATGGAATTGAACGAACTGTTGAAAAGTGGCAGGAGGTGGGTGCTCAGGCTCAACATTCTCACCCTTGAAATCAAACCCTTGATCGTAGATGCTGCCATCACGTTCATCCTCAAAGATCATGTTGTGCATGATCACACAAGAATTCGTCACCTCCCAAAGCTTTTGAGTGCTCCATGTCAATGAATGGTTCGAACGATACCCCATCGAGATTGAAGCACACCAAATGCACGCTCCACATATTTTCTAACACTCTCCTGCTTTTGGGCAAACCTTTGTCTTTTCTCTCCTTGTGGATTGGGTATGGTCTTCACAAGAGTTGACCACTGGGGATAAATACCATCAGCAACGTAATATCCCTTGTTGTAATAGTAGCCATAGATCTCAAAGCTGACCTCCGGGTAGTGGCCTTCCGCAAGCCTTGCAAACACTGGAGAGTGCTGAAGAACGCTAATATCATTGTGGGAACCAGCCATGCCAAAGAAAGAATGCCATATCCACAGATCTTGTCAAGCCACTGCTTCTAGTATGATAGTGGCACCTTTCACATGCCCCTTGTACTGCCCCTGCCAAGCAAATGGACAGTTCTTCCACTTCCAGTGCATACAATCAATACTACCAAGCATGCTCGGAAAACCCCTATCTGCACTGATCGTCAACAACCTCTCTATATCTGCGGCATTTGGCTCTCTCAGCTATTCGGGGCCAAACACAGCCACAGCGGCCTTGCAGAAACTGTACATTGATTGCAGACACGTGGACTCACTCATACGAACATATTCATCCACAAGATCACCAGAAATTCCATATGCAAGTATGCGAATAGCCGCAGTGCATTTCTGATAAGAAGAGAAGCCAAGTTTTCCAAGGGCATCCTCTTTGCACTCAAAGTAAGGATCATATGCTACAACTGCCTCCCGGATACGATTGAACACATGCCTCCTCATTCGGAAACGACGACGAAATTGATGCGGTTTGTAAAGTGCGGTTCTCTCAAAGTAATCGGAATAGAGGAGGTGGTGCACTTTCTCCCTATTGCGGTTCAAGGCCGGAGCATGGCCGGGGATTAATCCCCTGAACCGAGGCCGCATCCTACTGATGTGGTCATGGACAACCAATGATGCCACCTGAAAGGACGTGGATGTCGCCTAGAGGGGGGTGAATAGGCGCTTTAAAATAATTACGGTTTAGGCTTGAACAAATGCGGAATAAAAATATCGTTTAATTAGTCAAGCACAAAACCTAAAACAACTAGGCTCACCTATGTGCACCAACAACTTATGCTAAGCAAGATAGACAACTAAGTGATAGCAAGATATATAACAAGAAACAATATGGCTATCACAAAGTAAAGTGCATAAGTAAAGGGCTCGGGTAAGAGATAACCGAGGCACGCGGAGATGACGATGTATCCCGAAGTTCACACCCTTGCGGATGCTAATCTCCGTTCGGAGCGGTGTGGAGGCACAATGCTCCCCAAGAAGCCACTAGGGCCACCGTAATCTCCTCACGCCCTCGCACAATGCAAGATGCCGTGATTCCACTAAGGGACCCTTGAGGGCGGTCACCGAACCCGTACAAACAAGGTTGGGGCAAACTCCACAACTTAATTGGAGGCTCCCAACAACACCACGAAGCTTCACCACAATGGATTGTGGCTCCGAGGTGACCTCAAATGCTCGGAGCAATCTCCACAACCTAATTGGAGACCCCGAAGCTTGCCCGGAGCTTTGCACCACAATGATTGAGCTCCGAGGCACCACCAACCGTCTAGGGCGCCAAAGCACCCAAGAGGAACAAGCTCAAGGGTGCTCAAACACCCAAGAGTAATAAGCTTCTCAAACTTCACTTCCACGTATCACCGTGGAGAACTCAAACCTATGCACCAAATGCAATGGCAAGGGCACACGAAGTGCCCAAGTCCTTCTCTCCCAAATCCCACCAAAGCAACTAATGCTAGGGAGGAAAATGAGAGGAAGAACAAATAAGAACACGAAGAACTCCAAGATCTAGATCCAAGGGGTTCCCCTCACATAGAGGAGAAAGTGATTGGTGGAAATGTGGATCTAGATCTCCTCTCCCTTTTCCCTCAAGAACTAGCAAGAATAATTGGAGGGATTGAGAGTTAGGAAGCTCGAACAAGGTCAACAATGGGGGAAGAACACGAGCTAAAGAGATGGGGTTCAATGGGGAAGAAGACCCCCTTTTATAGGTGGGGAGAAATCCAACCGTTATGCTCACAACCCGCACAGAGCGGTACTACCGCTAGGGCGGTGGAAGCCCTTCGAAAAACAACAGCGAGGAGGCAAAAGGCCAATAGAACCGCCGGAGCGGTACTACCGCTCGTCCTCACGGTACTACCGCTAGGGATAGCAGTACTACCGCTAAGGGTAGCGGTACTACTGCTTGCGAGCGGTACTAAAAAATACATCCGTCCCTACCATCGCTGGACTTAACACAAGATTTTGGTCCGGAGCGGTACTACCGCTCTGGAGCTGCGGTAGTACCGCTCTGGAGCGGTAGTAAAAAATTACATCCGCTCCAAGCGGTAGTAGCCGCGGTAGTAGCCGCGGTAGTACCGCTGCAGCCTTTTAAGAACACCAAAACTGCCACAACTTCTGCAAACGGACTCCGAATTCAACGAAACCAAGTTTGTTGGAAAGCTAACGACATGGGCTAACACAATCTTGATATAAATATCAATAAGAAGCAAATGAGAAAAGTCCCATAAGAAAATGGTGAGAACCCTTCCTCGGATAAGACCGGTAAAACCTCCAACACCGAAAACGCAATAGAAGAAGCATATGAAATCCGTTTTCGATGTACTAGAGCTTGTCACAAAGATAACCACAAGATCTAAAACCTCAAAAAGAGAAAATACAAATAAGAATCAAGAAAGATGATGCAAGGATGCAATGGTTTGAGCTCTCGACGAACGATACGATCAAGCTACTCACTTGAGAGCCCCCCTTGATAGTACGGCTATCGATCCTATAACCCGGTCTCCAAACTATCACCATGAGACCGGTGAAATAGAAAACCTATCAAGGCCAAACCTTTGCCTTGCACGAAGTCCACTTGAGCTAGATGATGACGATCTTGACTCCCTCAAGTTGGACCACCTTTCTTGATTGCGCCGGCTTGATGAAGACTAGTTGATTGCTCTCCCATGCTCCACTATGGGTGAGCCACTCTTCGGCACATCTTCACAAGTCCATTGTCACCACAATGAACGGCAAGCCTCAAGCATGATCTCTCCGTGATGCTTCACTTGAGCTTGCACATCGCAACCTTGATGACGATCTCCACTTGATGTCATCTTCCATGGGATGTATGGGATCTGCCTCTTGATGCAAGCCCATGGAAATATACCTAACCCCACAAAGAACTCTCACGTAGACCATGGGTTAGTACACAAAACGTAATGGACAATGCTTACCACACCATGGGATCACTTGATCCCTCTCGGTACATCTTGTACGCTTTGTGTGTTGATCAACTTGATTCACTTTTTGACTTAGTCTTGATCAACCTTGAATCTTATCTTCTCTCTTCATAAAGATGATGTCTTGAAGGTAAACATGAATGCTTACACAATCTTCATCTTCAAGACATGCTTGCAATAAGCTCAACTCCCACATGACCAATCTTTGGATAAACCTTGAATACCACCTTGGTCACCATATAAACTCCTTGAAACCAACAGATGGACTTCAAGAAGTACCAACGGACAAATCCTTCGAATATAACTCAAGGCAACCATTAGTCCATAGGGATTGTCATCAATTACCAAAATCACACATGGATAAATGTGCTCTTACAATCTCCCCCATTTTGGTAATTGATGACAACCACTTTCAAGAGAGTTTATATAAGGAAATAAGCACAACCAAGCACACACACATGCAGAGCAATACATAGGTGTGAGATGCAAATGCTTAGGCAATAAAAGCAAAACTCTCTAAGCTTTCCAAACTAAACTCTCTAAACTTCTCCCCCATTGGCATCGATTGCTAAAATGGGCGAAAAGCTTAGAAATCCAATATAATAGGTGTTCCTCCAAAAGGTGTGTATTTCTCAAAATATGAGTGCAATGAAATACACATATCAAATGATAAGTAGTTGGAGGAAAACAAACTATATTGAGGATCCAAAGATTGCAAAAAGGATCGTATGGCACAAAGACATACACCAGAGTGAAGCAAGCAATCAAAAGATACCAATTGGAACAATCAATCACATGGTCCTACCAGCCACATGAATAAAAGATATTATGATATGGGCAAAAGAGTGTTTATAAAGAAACTAGAGGAGCTCCCCATGATTTGTGCACAAATAAGAATTTTTGTATTTGACTACAAGTGCACAAAATAGGATCATGACTCCTCCAAAATCAATATAAACACACAACAAGTGCAAGCAAGTAGATAAGACAATGAGCATAGTACTTACACTAAACATATGGTTGAGCAACATGTAAAAGAGGCAATCTTAAGAATAGGCTCAACCAAAATGATGTGTGTGAGTCATGGCAAAGCACTTGAGAAGACTAGTATAAGGATGAGCATTAAGCATCACCATAGTCTTGATGAAATGAGACACAAAGTGCAAGCCATATCCTTCCCACATACACAAACCACTGGCAAATGGGTCCACAAGCTTACTAATAAGAGAATTAAAAACCAACGCTTGTGACAACCCCTGGTGAAGATAGGAAATAATAGCATTGTCAGGAGGAGGGATACCAATCGAAATGGCAAAACCCTCGTGAAGACAAGCATGAGGAAAATAATCTTCACCACCAAAGAGTGCATCAAGATGCAAGGATATAAGATCCGCACTCAAGACAGATTCTTTCATGAAACCACCAAGTAAATAAAAAGGAAATGCAACGGTGGACGTGAAAGAAAAGAGGATATCAACTAGAGATGTAACTTCTCTCATGTGTATAAGATTCTAGGTAGAGGACAATCATGATGATATATCCACAAAGAATGATGTACACACAAAATAGTTACAAGAAGGAACAAACAAGATATCCAAAAGGAAGTCATAAATATACCAATAAGATCTTTGCTTGAAAGCATAGCACATAGCCTAATATTTTCTTATTGTACATAAATGAACTCCCAATACACGAACATCAAAGACATCACAACTAGCAATATGACATCATCGTTGAGACGCTTTGAGAAAGGAAACAAGTACCACAAGAATGACTCAAGAAATTCATGCCATGATGCAACCTATAAAAGGTTGAATGCGAGAAATTTATGCATGAAGTAGATACTTGTTACCGAGATAGCATTGGATTGATGTAGTAGACAATGGTTCTTCGATCATCCTAGCATGGCTCCAATAAGCACATGGTGTCAACACCTTCCTTGTAAGTGAGCCGAGTGTCCAATGTATCTCCAATTGTTCCTAGAACAACACCACAAACAAAGTGGTACCCAAACTTATTGGGACCAAAGAGTTAGAGGATCAACAACACATAAGACAAACTCCACATAAATATGTGCATATAGATATGAAATTGAATTTCATGCACACTTTAGCCAATTTATGTCATAGTGGAGTTTCCCCTATATATTGGGTCAAGGAAAGAGAACATGCGAACGAAAGTACATGTAGTAAATATGCATGCTCAAGGCTTTCAAGAATCAAATCAACACACAGTTGATAAGATACTGAAAGATAAGGTATCAAGTGAAAATAAGATACCAAACGAAAAATTATCACTTGACGGATACCAACTAAAAGATACATCAAGGAATGAGATATCCATTGACACATGCCAAATACAAGGAAACAAGATACCAATTGAAGGAAAACAAGAGGTATCAAGTTCCCAAAAGAGAGCTAGGTTCCAAACAAACCAAACCCTCCGCAAATTTTCATGATGGCACAAAGCACCATAGAGAACAGGCTTGCCTCCCACCAACACACACTTGATGAAGATCGAAAGATTTTATGATAAAAAAATAAAGAGAGTGTTCTAAAGAAAATAGGATAGCTCCCCCAAGAGATGTGCATTATATAGAATTTGCATTTGAATACAAAATGCACACGATGGGATCATCACTTCCCTATATCTATAGAAACACTAGAAATGCTCAAAAAGATCCATAAGAGGCAAGGAAGACAAACGATAAATAAAAACCTATGTAAAGATGATTAGCAAATTCTACCACTTAAAAGGAATACCAATTGTCAAAGGACAAGAAGTATTTGGAAATAATTCCCATTGGTAGATTGCAAATAGATCCAACATCATCTTTACTCCTAAATCACAAGCAAATGACACTTGTAGAGCTAGCATGCCACCTAGAAACAAGATAAATTATAATATCAAATCTAAGTGGCAATATTTCAAATGTACACATTCTCTGGGCTTGTAATATGCACATAGCATATTACTCCCCCATAATGTGATAACCCAACGTTAATAACAAGTGGCAAATGAAATCCAACAAAAGATGATTAATGGACCATTTAGAATCTGAATTTCTCATGAGAAGACATACCACATAGAAGCTAGATAATCTTGTAATATCAATACTAAGTGGTATTCCTCATGTACACACATTTTTAGGGTCGTGAAGTGCACAAAGCACATCACTCCCCCAAAATGGGATAATCCATTAATCTCTCAAAAAAGCTAACTAAGATACATCCAAAAAGCAAAAAGGCTCAACACAAGACTCACTCATACATGATGTGCAACCCATCATACATACTTGATTACTCAAGATAAACAAATAGGAAGCACAACATATACAAACACATGCAAGGTACAAAACCACAACATGCGAAGGGGCAAGTAACTATCAATGTAAACAATTTAAGTACAAGTTACCGTAAGGAGGCACATTGGATATAAGATAGAAACTTGATAATCCAAATGACTTGGCTTGAGATAATATGAATGATGAAGATCCCTTAATTCTTCATGATGTAGCCAAGTCACCAATGCCCTCCAACAATACCTATTGATCAAGTTTGAGCTTGTTGGTCCCCAACCAAGTTGGGTCCTAAGAGGTTAGTCACAATAGGCTTGGCTACCCAAATGGTTCTTTTCTTGACACCACTTTGAGTACCAACACACTTGGCAAACATATTGCCAACCTTATCCTTCCCAAGAGAATAGACATCATCAATGATTATTGGGTTGGATACTTTACCATTAGTGCATGAAGAAGCAAAGTGACCCTTCTCACGACATAAGTAGCAACATCTACCCTTTAATTTCTTCTCCATTGATTTCTCAACTTGAGGAGTGTTGACTTGGGTCTTCTTTGGAAGTGGTCTTTCTTCAACTTGACGTTGAGCATGAGATTGTGGCTGCTTCCCTTGTTGCTTGTCGCTATGGGGCTTCTTCTTCAATGGGCAAGATCTAACATGGTGCCCTTCTATTTTGCACTTGAAGCAAATAATCTTGGCCGAAATCTTGACTTGTTCTTGGCCCTTCTTCTTGTTGCTTTTGGACTTCTTCTTCTTCTTATTGGAGTTGAATCCAAGTCCACCCTTGTCATTTGGGGATTTTTGCACACTCATGATATTGTTGAGTGTGGACTTCCCTTCATGACTCTTTTCCAAGTCTTTCTTCAAAGAAGTGACTTGGGCCTTGAGCTCTTTGATTTCCTCTACATGGTTAGTATCAACACAAGTACTAGAGGAAGTAAAAGCTTCATCGTTAGAGCAACAAGGCAATGGAAGTAATTCATCACAAGATGTAGCAACATTATGAGTAGATGAACTACGAGGACTAGCACATGGCAATAAAGCATTTCTACTAGATGTAGTGCTAATGTCCACATGAGGCTCACTAGATGTTACCTTAGTAGTACTAGCCTCATGAGCTATTTTTAGCACATTATGCAATACTAGAAGATCACCATGAGAGCTAGAAAGCTTTTCATGACTTTCTTCCAATATCCCATAATTGCTAGATAGCAACTCAAGTTGAGCCCTTAGCTCAACATTCTCCTTCAAAATGGATGCTTCACAAGAAATAGAGTTAGTAGCACAAGCATCATCATTAACAACAAAAGGAGAATGCAACTTGGCAAGCTCTTTAGCATATGAAGCTTCAAGTTGAGCATGAGACTCGGTGAGTTCAATGAGCGAACTCTTAATGACCCTTGAGCCATTTTCAAGGTGCTCAAAGTCTTCAAGGAGTTTAGCATGTGCAACTGCAAGCTTATCATTTTTAGTTCTAAAATCATTAGCCACCTCGAGAGCTGTATCATGGGATTCCTTTAATCTAGATAATTCTAGAGCAAAGGTCTCCTCAAGAGATTCCTTGGTGGTTTGTTCATTTTCAAGACCTTGAGATAGCTCCGCGATCTCATTAGCATAATCACGCTCATGACCTTCCATTTTATCAATGGTGTCCTCATGCTCCTCGAGATGAGCTTCCAACTCCTCAATATATTTCTTGCCCTCAATTGCAATAGACATGATTTCCATGAAGTTGGAACGAGCAATTTTATTTTTATGAAGAGCTTTAAAAACCATTTCTCCCTTAATTTATAAGGAAGCAATATTATCACTCTCTTCATCATCATCAACATCATCATCATGGGATATATTGGGATTCAAAGTAGGAGATACCTTTGAAGCCTTAGCCATAAGGCAAAAGTGAGAAATAATAGATGATGATGTAGGATCCCTTGACGCACCATTCAAGACCACATCTTGTTCCATGGAGTATTGGGTTTCCTCAAAATTGTTAGCACAACAACTCGAGGAAAGCAATGCATTTTTATCATGATAACAAGACATGGCAAGCATATCATCATGAGATTTAGTCAAGCAATTTCTACATGATATGCAAGGACTATCAACACAATCATGTGAAACATTTAGAGTGCTCGAAGTGTTGAAGTCCAAAGATGAAGCATTGCAATAAGATAGTGATGAAGAATCATCAACAATAAGCCCACTATCATCATTACAATGAACACCACTACTCACCATAACATTACCTTGTGGCAATCCACATGTAGGTGAAGTAGATGAAGTTGAGAAGGCAACACGACCGAAGGTGGAGCGAGAACAATCATCCCTAGAAATGTTGGACACACCATATTTATCTTGAAGCTTTGTCCACAACTCATGAGCATCCCGGAATGGCATGAGTTGAAATATAACTACATTGCTCAAAGCATCAAAAAGCACATTAGAAGCTTGAGCATTGAGATAAGAGTTTTTCTCATCCTCTAAAGATATGTGTTGAGAATCCTTTGGAGGAGAAAAACCCATATCTACAATTCGCTCCAAATTTGGGTCCATGACCCTAAAGAGATTAAGCATGCGAATTACCCAAACATCAAAATTTGTGCCATCGAAACTAAGAGTGTCAGAGAATCCTAATCCCCTAGTCGACATCCTTACTCTCTAGGTGGTTAAACCTAATAATGAGAGACCTAGCTCTGATACCAATTGAAAGGACGTGGATCTCGCCTAGAGGGGGGGTGAATAGGCGCATTAAAATAATTACGGTTTAGGCTTGAACAAATGCAGAATAAAACTATCGTTTAATTAGTCAAGCACAAAACCTAAAACAACTAGGCTCACCTATGTGCACCAACAACTTATGCTAAGCAAGATAGACAACTAAGTGATAGCAAGATATATAACAAGAAACAATATGGCTATCACAAAGTAAATGCATAAGTAAAGGGCTCGGGTAAGAGATAACCGAGGCACGCGGAGACGACGATGTATCCCGAAGTTCACACCCTTGCGGATGCTAATCTCCGTTCGGAGCGGTGTGGAGGCACAATGCTCCCCAAGAAGCCACCAGGGCCACCGTAATCTCCTCACGCCCTCGCACAATGCAAGATGCCGTGATTCCACTAAGGGACCCTTGAGGGCGGTCACCGAACCCGTACAAACAAGGTTGGGGCAAACTCCACAACTTAATTGGAGGCTCCCAACAACACCACGAAGCTTCACCACAATGGATTGTGGCTCCGAGGTGACCTCAAATGCTCGGAGCAATCTCCACAACCTAATTGGAGACCCCTAAGCTTGCCCGGAGCTTTGCACCACAATAATTGAGCTCCGAGGCACCACCAACCGTCTAGGGCGCCAAAGCACCCAAGAGGAACAAGCTCAAGGGTGCTCAAACACCCAAGAGTAATAAGCTTCTCAAACTTCACTGCCACGTATCACCGTGGAGAACTCAAACCTATGCACCAAATGCAATGACAAGGGCACACTAAGTGCCCAAGTCCTTCTCTCCCAAATCCCACCAAAACAACTAATGCTAGGGAGGAAAATGAGAGGAAGAACAAATAAGAACACGAAGAACTCCAAGATCTAGATCCAAGGGGTTCCCCTCACATAGAGGAGAAAGTGATTGGTGGAAATGTGGATCTAGATCTCCTCTCCCTTTTCCCTCAAGAACTAGCAAGAATAATTGGAGGGATTGAGAGTTAGGAAGCTCGAACAAGGTCAACAATGGGGGAAGAACACGAGCTAAAGAGATGAGGTTCAATGGGGAAAAAGACCCCCTTTTATAGGTGGGGAAAAATCCAACCGTTATGCTCATAGCCCGCACAGAGCGGTACTACCGCTCATGGGAGCGGTACTACAGCTAGGGCGGTGGAAGCCCTTCGAAAAATAACAGCGAGGAGGCAAAAGGCCAGTAGAACCGCCGGAGCGGTACTACCGCTAGGGATAGCGGTACTACTGCTAAGGGTAGCGGTACTACTGCTTGCGAGCGGTACTAAAAAAATACATCCGTGCCTACCATCGCTGGACTTAACACAAGATTTTGGTCCGGAGCGATACTACCGCTCTGGAGCCGCTGTAGTACCGCTCTGGAGCGGTAGTAAAAAATTACAACCGCTCCAAGCGGTAGTAGCCGCGGTAGTACCGCTGCAGCCTTTTAAGAACACCAAAACTGCCACAACTTCTGCAAACGGACTCCGAATTCAACGAAACCAAGTTTGTTGGAAAGCTAACGACATGGGCTAACACAATCTTGATATAAATATCAATAAGAAGCAAATGATAAAAGTCCCATAAGAAAATGGTGAGAACCCTTCCTCGGATAAGACCGGTAAAACCTCCAACACCGAAAACGCAATAGAAGAAGCATATGAAATCCGTTTTCGATGTACTAGAGCTTGTCACAAAGATAACCACAAGATCTAAAACCTCAAAAAGAGAAAATACAAATAAGAATCAAGAAAGATGATGCAAGGATGCAATGGTTTGAGCTCTCGACGAACGATACGATCAAGCTACTCACTTGAGAGCCCCCCTTGATAGTACGGCTATCGATCCTATAACCCGGTCTCCAAACTATCACCATGAGACCGGTGAAATAGAAAACCTATCAAGGCCAAACCTTTGCCTTGCACGAAGTCCACTTGAGCTAGATGATGACGATCTTGACTCCCTCAAGTTGGACCACCTTTCTTGATTGCGCCGGATTGATGAAGACTAGTTGATTGCTCCCCCATGCTCCACTATGGATGAGTCACTCTTCGGCACATCTTCACAAGTACATTGTCACCACAATGAACGGCAAGCCTCAAGCATGATCTCTCCATGATGCTTCACTTGAGCTTGCACATCGCAACCTTGATGACGATCTCCACTTGATGTCATCTTCCATGGGATGTATGGGATCTGCCTCTTGATGCAAGCCCCTGGAAATATACCTAACCCCACAAAGAACTCTCACGTAGACCACGGGTTAGTACACAAAGCGTAATGGACAATGCTTACCACACCATGGGATCACTTGATCCCTCTCGGTACATCTTGTACGCTTTGTGTGTTGATCAACTTGATTCGCTTTTTGACTTAGTCTTGATCAACCTTGAATCTTATCTTCTCTCTTCATAAAGATGATGTCTTGAAGGTAAGCATGAATGCTTACACAATCTTCTTCTTCAAGACATGCTTGCAATAAGCTCAACTCCCACATGACCAATCTTTGGATAAACCTTGAATACCACCTTGGTCACCATATAAACTCCATGAAACCAACAGATGGACTTCAAGAAGTACCTACGGACAAATCCTTCGAATATAACTCAAGGCAACCATTAGTCCATAGGGATTGTCATCAATTACCAAAACCACACATGGATAAATGTGCTCTTACACCACCACTATGTCATCATTTTCCGAGGACGAGTCATCTGATGAACAAACAAAGTTGTGAAAGAAATACTCATCCCCGCTATCCATGGTACCTTGCGAGCAAAGCGTCGAACACCTTGTGAATGTGGTGAAGACGCGGGCGGAAAGGACACCTTGTGGCCGTGGTGGAGACGCGGCAGCAAAGTAAGGCGGAGGAAGAACGTGTGGAGGAAGAAAAGGGATCGTGCCGCCGACGGGAAAGGTGGACGCCGTGGGTGGCGTCGGCGATGGCGAGGGGCGGAGGGCGGAGCAAGGAGCCATGAGCGAGGAGGACAGTGGAGCAATAAAATGGGATGTGTCCCCGACGGGCGGGCCAGGGAGGACAAGGGCACGCGACGCGCCCGTCCGCGCGTGTCTGTTTGGCCGCAAACGCGGCCCAAACTTGGGCCGGGAATGGGTCGAAAGCGGAACCGAAAATGGACACTTGTCCGTTTGCGGCCGCGCGTTGGGTCACGATATGTGTCCGTTTACCCCCAAACGGATGCGGGCGGAGGATTTGGGGTCGTGCATTGGAGTTGCCTTCACCTCGTGCCCTTGCTCATCTTTCCGAAAGATTCAGGTGGTCTGGGTTGGCCCACTGGCCCGGTGGACCGAACCTGGTTTTTGTTACCAGTAGGGTAACCTAGCGATCCAAAAAAACTTTAGGGGCCAGTCGGGATAGACCCTTCGACCCTAGGGTCAAACCCCACGACACCTCGCTCCCGCATCACCCAGCCATCCATCCGCCGCCGCCTTCGCAAGATGCTGGGTGGTCGGCCACCGCCAGGATAAACTCGCCGGAGTAAGAAAGCCGTCACACCCCGTGTTGCTCCCTCCACCATCCGCCTCTCGTCCCTCTCGCTGGTCTACAAATTGGAACGCCGTCCCTGCTGGTCTTCCCTCTTCCCCGTAGCTGCAGCCAGGCAGGACGTGGAACACCGGCCGTTGGGCAGGGATGAGAAGTTGCACATGTTCTTTCGAACAAGTCATTTCAGAAGTAACTGCACCATTTCATAATGAACTACATCTTGGGGAACGTTGCATGGGAAACAAAAAAATTCATATGCACATACAAGATCTATCCATGGAGATGAGCATCTTCGAGAGGGGAGATCGGATCCACATACCCTTGTAGATCGCTAAGCAGGAAGCGTTAAGAAATGCGGTTGATGTAATCGAACGTCTTCGCGATCCAAATCGCAAGCCGTCCCGCGATCCAATCACGATCTAGCGCCGAACAAATGACACCTCCGCGTTCAGCACACGTACAGCTCGATGACGATCTCCGCCTCCTTGATCCAGCAAGCAAGGGCGGAGAGGTAGATGGGTTCTCCGGCAGCACGACGACATGGCGGCGGTGGTGGTGGAGTTGATCCGGCAGAGCTTCGCTAAGCAACGCCGAGTCAAACTAGAGGAGAGACAATCTAGGGGAGAGGGAGGGCTGCACCGTGGCTTAAGGTGTGGCAGCCTCCCTCCCCTCTCATATATATAGGGGGAGAGGGAGAGGGGGTCGGCCCCCTAGGGTTCCCACCCCTAGGGGTGGCGGCCGAGAGAGGGGGCGCGGCGGCCAAGGGGTGCCTTGGCCCCCAAGGCAAGGTGGCCGGCCCCCTTTAGGGTTCCCCCCTCCACCCTTCGGCCGCATGGGCCTTGTGGGAGGGGCGGCCAGCCCACCAGGGGCTGGTGCGCGCCCTCTCACAGCCCATGGGGCCCTCCGGGGCAGGTGAACCCACCCGGTGAACCTCCGGAACCCTTCCGGTATTCCCGACGAAATCCGGGCATTCTCCGAAACTATTCCGGTGCCCGAACATCAACTTCCTATATATCAATCTTTACCTCTGGACCATTCCAGAGCTCCTCATGACGTCCGGGATCTCATCCGGGACTCCGAACAACCTTCGGTCACCAAAATACATAACCCAATAATACCGAAACATCACCGAACGTTAAGTGTGCAGACCATGCGGGTTCGAGAACTATGTAGACATGACCGAGACACATCTACGATCAATAACCAATAGCGGGACTTGGATGCCCATATTGTCTCCTACATATTCTACGAAGATCTTTATGGTCTATGTCAAGGATTCAGTTAATCTCGTACGTTGTTCCCTTTGTTTATCGGTATGTTACTTGCCCGAGATTCGATCGTCGGTATCTCTATACCTAGTTCAATCTCGTTACCGGCAAGTCTATTTACTCGTTCCGTAACACAAGATCCCGTGGCTAAATCTTTAGTCACTTTGCTTGCAAGGCTCATTGTGATGTTGTATTACCAAGTGGGCCCTGAGATACCTCTCCGTCACACGGAGTAACAAATTCCAGTCTTTATCCATGTCAACTCAACAGACACCCTCGGAGATACCTGTAGAGCATCTTTATAGTCACCCAGTTACGTTGTGATGTTTGATACACACAAGGTACTCCTCCGGTGTCAGTGAGTTACATGATCTCATGGTCATAGGAACACATACTTTGACATGCAGAAAACAATAGCAATAAACTGACACGATCATATGCTACGTTCATAGTTTGGATCTTGTCCATCACATCATTCTCCTAATGATGTGATCCTGTTATCAAATGACAACTCTTTGTCCATGGCTAGGAAACCACAGCCATCTTTGATTAACGAGCTAGTCCATTAGAGGCTTACTAGGGACACATTGTTGTCTATGTACCCATACATGTATTTGAGTTTCCAATCAATTCAATTATAACATGGATAATAAACATTTATCATGAACAAGGAAAAATAATAATAACCATTTTATTATTGCCTCTAGGGCATATTTCCAACAGTCTCCCACTTGCACTAGAGTCAATAATCTAGCTCACATCACTATGTGATTTACATTGTAATGAATCTAACACCCATACAGTTCTGGTGTTGATCATGTTTTCCTCATGGAAGAGGCTTAGTCAACGGATCTGCAACATTCTGATCCGTGTGTACTTTGCAAATATTTATGTCTCCTCCCTCGATGTAATCGCGGATGCAATTGAAGCGTCGCTTTATGAGTCTGGTCCTCTTGTGAAACCTTGGTTCCTTGGCTAGAGCAATGGCACCAGTGTTGTCACATAACAGAGTCATTGCTTTCAGTGCAATATAGAGCTCCCACTCACTTTCTTGTAAATACAAGCTTCTTCGTAAACTTGTATAAACCCAAACGCTTTGATCACCTCATCAAAACGTTTATTCCAACTCCGAGATGCCTGCACCAGTCCATAAATGGATCGCTGGAGCTTGCAAACTTTGTCCACATTCTCTGGATCGACAAAACCTTCTGGTTGCATCATATGCAACTCTTCCTCAAGGAAACCGTTGAGGAACGCTGTTTTGACATCCATCTACCAAATTTCATAATCGAAAAATGCAGCTATTGCTAACATGATTCTGACGGATTTAAGCATCACTACGGGAGAGAAAGTCTCATCGTAGTCAATTCCTTGAACTTGTGAAAAACCCTTTGCCACAAGTCGAGCTTTATAGACGGTGACATTACCGTCCGCGTCCGTCTTCCTCTTAAAGATCCATTTATTCTGAATGGCCTTTCGCCCTTCAGGTAATACTTCCAAAGTCCATACTTTGTTTTCATACATGGATCCTATCTCGGATTTCATGGCCTCTAACCATTTGACGGAATCCGGGCCCACCATCGCTTATCCATAGCTCGTAGGTTCATCGTTGTCCAACAACATGACCTTCAAGACAGGGTTACCGTACCACTCAGGAGCAGTACGCGCCCTTGTCGACCTATGAGGTTCGATAGTAACTTGATCCGAAGCTTCATGATCACTATCATTAGCTTCTTCTTCAACCGATGTAGGCTCCATAGAAACATCTTTCTGCGCAGCGCTACTCTCCGGTTGAAGTGAAGGTTCAACAACCTCATCAAGTTCTATCTTCCTCCCACTCAATTCTTTCGAGAGAAACTCTTTCTCGAGAAATGACCTGTTCTTAGCGACAAACACTTTGCCTTCGGATCTGAGATAGAAGGTGTACCCAACTGTCTCTTTTGGGTATCCTATGAAGACGCATTTCTCCGCTTTGGGTTCCAGCTTTTCAGGCTGAAGCTTTTTGACATAAGCATCGCATCCCCAAACTTTAAGAAACGACAACTTTGGCTCCTTGCCAAACCATAGCTCATACGGCGTCGTCTCAACGGATTTAGATGGTGCCCTATTTAAAGTGAATGCAGCTTTCTCTAACACATAACCCCAAAACGATAGTGGCAAATCAGCAAGAGACATCATAGACCACACCATATCCAATAAGGTTCGATTACGACGTTTGGACACACCATTACGCTGTGTTGTTCCAGGTGGCATCAACTGTGAAACAATTCCACATTGTCTTAAGTGATTGCCAAACTCATAACTCAGATATTCTCCTCCTCGATCAGATCGTAGGAATTTAATCTTTTTGTTACGATGATTCTCAACTTCACTCTGAAATTGGTTGAAATTTTCAAACGTTTCAGACTTATGTTTCATTAAGTAAATATACCCATATCTACTTAAGTCATCGGTGAAGGTGAGAAAATAACGATATCCATCGCGCGCCTCAATGCTCATCGGACCGCACACATCAGTATGTATGATCTCCAACAAGTCATTTGCCCGTTCCATTGTTCCAGAGAACGGGGTCTTAGTCATCTTGCCCATGAGGCATGGTTCGCATGTGTCAAGTGATTCAAAATCAAGTGACTCCAAAAGTCCATCAGCATGGAGTTTCTTCATGCGTTTTACACCAATATGACCTAAGCGGCAGTGCCACAAGAAAGTGGTACTATCATTATCAACTCTACATCTTTTGGCATCAATGTTATGAACATGTGTATCATCACTATCGAGATTCAATAAGAATAAACCCCTCACAATAGGTGCATGACCATAAAAGATATTACTCATATAAATAGAACAACCATTATTCTCTGATTTAAATGAGTAACCATCTCGCAATAAACAAGATCCAGATATAATGTTCATGCTTAACGCAGGCACTAAATAACAATTATTCAGGTTCATCACTAATCTCGATGGTAATCGAAGAGCGAGCGTGCCGACGGCGATCACATCAACCTTGGAACCATTTCCCACGCGCATCGTCACTTCGTCCTTTGCCAGCCTCCATCTATTCCGCAGTTCCTGTTTTGAGTTGCAAATGTGAGCAGCTGAACCGGTATCAAATACCCAGGCACTACAACGAGAGTTGGTAAGATACACATCAATAACATGTATATCATATATACCTTGCTTGGTGTTGGCCGCCTTCTTGTCGAACAGATACTTGGGGCAGTTCCGCTTCCAGTGGCCAGTACCCTTGCAATGAAAGCACTCAGTTTCTGGCTTGGGTCCAGCCTTGGGTTTCTTCACGGGAGGGGCAACTGCTTTGCCACTCTTCTTGGAGTTACCTTTCTTGCCCTTGCCATTCTTCTTGAAACTAGTGGTTTTATTGACCATCAACACTTGATGCTCCTTCTGGATTTCAGACTCAGCGACTTTCAGCATCGCAAACAGCTCGGCGACTAACTTGTTCATCCCTTGCATGTTATAGTTCAACACAAAGCTCTTCTAGCTAGGTGGCAGTGATTGAAGAACTCTGTCAGTGATCGCCTCCGGTGGGAGGGCAATTCCCAACTCAGCAAGACGGTTGGAATACCCAGACATTCTGAGTATGTGCTCACTAACAGACCCGTTCTCGTCCATTTTGCAAGTATAGAATTTATCGGAGGTCTCATACCTCTCAATCCGGGCATTCTTATCGAAGATAAACTTCAACTCCTGGAAAATCTCATATGCTCCATGGCGTTCAAAACGCCTTTGAAGTCCCGGCTCTAAGCCATACAACATAGCACACTGAACTATTGAGTAATCATCCGAATGCGACTGCCAGGTGTTCGCAACATCTGGAGACGACACTGGAGCGGGTGGCTCACCGAGCGGTGCATCAAGGACATAAGCCTTTTGGGAAGACGTGAGGATAATCCTTAGATTACGGGGCCAGTCTACAAAGTTAATTCCATCATCTTTCAGCTTAGCTTTCTCTAGGAACACATTGAAATTCAGGGGAACTACTGCGCGAGCCATTGATCTACAACATAAAATTTGCAAAGACAACTTAGACTATTGTTCAAGATAATGAGTTTAGTTAATCATATTACTTAAAAAACTCCCACTCAAATTGACATCCCTCAGGTCATCCGAGTGCTACATGATCCAAATTCAGCAACCCAAGTCCGATCATCACGTGAGATGAGGTGGTTTCAATGGTGAACATCTCCATGTTGATCATATCTACTATATGACTCATGTTCAACCTTTTGGTCTCTTGTGTTCCGAGGCCATGTCTGTACATGCTAGGCTCATCAAGTTTAACCCGAGTGTTCCGCGTGTGCAACACTGGCTTGCACCTATTGTATGCGAACGTAGAGTCTATCACACCCGATCATCACGTGGTGTCTCAAAACGACGAACTTTCGCAACGGTGCACACTCGGGGAGAACACAGTTTTATCTTGAAATTTTAGTGAGGGATCACCTCATAATGCTACCGTCGTCCTAAGCAAAACAAGGTGCATAAAAGGATTAATATCACATACAAATCATAAGTGACATGATATGGCCATGATCTTGTGCTTTTGATCTCCATCTTGAAAGCACCGGCATGATCTCCATCGTCACTGGCATGACACCATGATCTCCATCAACGTGTCGCCATGAGGTTGTCGCGCCAACTATTGCTTCTACAACTATTGCTAACTCATAGCGATAAAGTAAAGCAAAAGGAGAAAATAAATTAAAGACAACCCTATGGCTCCTGCCGGTTGCCGTACTCATCGACATGCAAGTCGTGATAATCTATACAAAACATGATCATCTCATACATCACATATATCTCATCATGTTTCTGGCTATATCATATCACATCATACCCTGCAAAAACAAGTTAGATGTCCTCTAATTTGTTGTTGCATGTTTTACATGGCTGCTATGGGTATCTAGCAAGAACGATTCTTACCTACGCAAAACCACAACGGTGATATACAAGTTGCTATTTCACCTTCTACAAGGACCGCCTTTGTCGAATCCAATTCAACTAAAGTGGGAGAGACAGACACCCGCCAGCCATCTTATGCAACAAAGTTACATGTCAGTCGATGGAACCTGTCTCTCATACGTGGACGAGTAAGGTTGGTCCGAGCCGCTTCAGCCCACAATACCGCTGAATCAAGAAAAGACTAAGGAGGGAAGCAATCTGAATATCAACGCCCACAAACTCCTTTGTGTTCTACTCATGATCTCATCTACGCATAGACCTAGCTCTGATGCCACTGTTGGGGAACGTTGCATGGGAAACAAAAAATTTCCTATGCACATACAAGATCTATCCATGGAGACGAGCATCTACGAGAGGGGAGATCGGATCCACATACCCTTGTAGATCACTAAGCGGGAAGCGTTAAGAAACGTGGTTGATGTAGTTGAACGTCTTCGCGATCCAAATCACAAGCTGTCCCGCGATCCAATCACGATCTAGCGCCGAATGGACGGCACCTCCGCGTTCAGCGCACGTATAGCTCGATGACGATCTCCGCCTCCTTGATCCAGCAAGCGAGCGCGGAGAGGTAGATGGGTTCTTCGGCAGCATGACGGCGTGGTGGCGGCGGTGGTGGAGCTGATCCGGGAGAGCTTCGCTAAGCAACGCCGAGTCAAACTAGAGGAGAGACAATCTAGGGGAGAGGGAGGGCTGCACCGTGGCTTAAGGTGTGGCAGCCCTCCCTCCCCTCTCATATATATAGGGGGGGAGGGAGAGGGGGTCGTCCCCCTAGGGTTCCTGTCGTGGTTTTGTCACGGCAAGATGTCCGGGTTAACGGACTTAGGTGTGAGGCCATCGCAACTATGTGGCGGCTTGAGAGGGGTTGGTCGGAATCGAGAGACGCGAGTTTACCCAGGTTCGGCCCCTCCGATGGAGGTAAAAGCCTACGTCCTACTTTGTGTCTATATTGATGATGAGGGCGACCTTGATTACAAGGGTGTTGTCTTGCTACCTCTAATCTCGAGAGCCTCTAATCTGTCTATCTCTAATGACTTCAAGTTGTCCCTCTAGGGGTGCTCTACCCCTCCTTATATAAGTGGAAGGGGTAGGTTTACATGTAGAACCCTACTAGGAGTAGGATTAGGACTAGTCTCTCTTGAATCCTAATCCGGGTCTTGTTTCCTTGTAAGGGAATCCTTTCTCTCCCTAGGCCTTCTCTTGTGAGCCGCCCTTCCAAGCCCGTCCACGAGCCGCCTTGCGCCGGCTTGCGCGCTGGGCCTTGGGCCTTGTCGCTCGTTTGACCCGCCTACCGGGTTACCCATGAACCGCCAAGTCTCGACCGGGTCACCAGTGAGTCGCCAAGTCCTCGCCGGGTCATACTTTCGGCCGGGTTATATCGCGGGGTATATCCCCGACATTAGCCCCCAGGTTAGCTTGAATTTATTCATGCTAAGCTCCTGAAATAAGAATAAATATGTTAAAATGACCAGCTCGCTCCACTGGCCGGCTTAATGAAGTAGCTCCTTGAAAATCCGGCTTTCTTCTTCATATGAACGAGCCGTCTTCTCAATCGTCTTGCTTGTCAGTGTCCTTTGAAGTAAAATATTGGGAATACAACACCCATATGCCATTGAGTTGGCCTCCAATACTCTTCAACTTGTGAAGCCGGGTTGCTTATATAAACTCTGCCGGGTTATGATCTTTTGATAATGTCGGGTCATGATTGTTGGTGACGCCGGGTCAAACAACTAGACTCCAGCTGACTTGATAAAAATATTGGGATCAAAATCCATCTGATGTAGAGCCGGTCTTCCAACGCTTCAGCTCCATGAAGAAATGAGACCTAGCTCACTCAAAATTTGATAGCTTAAAAATGTCCTGCTATTTTTATCTCCATATTACCTGTAGCCCCCAAGCTCCAAGTTTATCCATGATGACTTGGCACTTTGCAATAATATCTTTGATTGTGTAGCCCCCAAGTGCCAGGTTGTCTTGCCTGCAGCAGCCTGGGACTTGTAACTGTCTTATACTTTATAAAGCTTCGGCTGGTGCAGCCCCCAAGGACCGGGTTGTTTTGCTTGCAACAACCTGGGACTTTTGAACTTGGTGTTGAATGTTGAGAAATCTGGGTTGTTATCTGAGTCGCCAGATATATACTGAGTGTCTTGTATTTCACAAGTGTAGCCCCCAAGGGCCGGCTCATCAGCGTGTGATGGGCCGGGTCTTTCAATTCGGACCTTATAATCTGCTTGAACAGCTGAATACTGTAGCCCCCAAGTGTCGGGTCGCACGCCTGCGGCGACTTGGGACTTTAGCAATTTTGATCTGAGTAGTGTAGCCCCCAAGGGCCGGGTTGCATGCATGCGGCGACTTGGGACTTTAGCAATTTTGATCTGAGTAGTGTAGCCCCCAAGGGCCGGGTTGCATGCATGCGGCGACTCGGGACTTATATCCACTTCTCCTTTGAAAAGAAAAACATCACATGATGTAGCCCCCAAGTGCCGGGTCGCACGCCTGCAGCGACTTGGGACTGTATGAGAATAGCCCATCATAATGCACTTCAGAAGTTCTCTTGAACTGATATTTGATCTGATTTGAAATGAATCCTTGACCATGGTTGCAATATAACCCGGTATGAATATCCTGGAATAATTCCTTTGTCTTTGAAATGAAATCCCTGCTCGTGGTTGCGGTGCAACCCGGCAAATATATGTTTGAGAAATCCATGATGAAGATCCAGCCATGCTGGCTATTAAAGATTTATTTGTTCCTGCAGAGGTTACGATGTAACCCGGTTTGGTGACTGGCTTTCCGCATCATAAACAAATATGGATATGCATGTATGATGATGCATGATATGATGATGCAATGCAGGATGATGTAATGCAAGATGCAATGTATGGCCATAACCATCTTTCTTCACACTTAATGGCGGCTTATCTTAGGAGACAAGATCTGCAAAAACAAACAAGACAGGGTATATCCTGTATCGTTTTGAGGGCGGCTTGGAAAGCACAACCCGGAGATGTTAAATCCTTTATGACCTTGCTTTTCTTTTTGTTTTCAAAAACTCATATGCCGGCTCTCCTGGCATGAACTCGTTGTTTGAACTCTTAACAGTACAGGGTCTCTAGTGAGAGTGACCGTCAACTCCTTTGAGCGGCTCAGGGTCTCTAGTCGAGATTAACTGGTAAGAGTACAACGAACCATAGAGAGGCGCAGCAAGGCATGAGTACCCCCGGGGCCCATAAGCTACCTCTCAAGTGACATAAATCCGTCGTTTGAACCTTAAACAGTGCAGGGTCTTTAAAAGAGTAACTGTTTTAAGAGTACGAACGGGCCACATAGCGGAGAGTCGGCAGCAGATGGGTGAGTTTATCCTCGCTTTCCGTAAGCCGGCCCTCACGTGACAAGAGCCGCCGGTTTAACCTTGACCAGTACAGGGTCTCTAGCGAGAGTGACTGTCAAATATTTTGAACAGCTCAGGGTCTCTAATCGAGATTAACTGGCAAGAGTTCGGCGGGTCACCTAGCGGAGCAGCAGCAGCATACAGGCAGGTTTAACTCAAACTTGCGGTGGCTGAAGAGCCGATCAAGAGGGTGTGTAAGCTAAACCCGGTGGATTGGAAGCCCCCAAATGACCTTGTTGACGGAGTCAACTTTTGGATATACAACCCGGCCTTACAGTGGCTGAAGAGCCGATCAAGAGGGTGTGTAAGCTAAACCCGGTGGGTTGGAAGCCCCCAAATGACCTTGTTGAAGTATCCACCTTTACACCATCTTTTTGAAGAAACGGCAGAAACTCCAATGAATCAGGGCACCCATGTTTGAACGGTGCATCATGGCGGTTCGTCCTCTTGGGCGACTTTGAATCTTCTAGCAATAAGGCAGTAGCCCCCGGGACCAGGTTATCTTCCCTGCAATGACCCGGGGTTCCAGAATATTTGAACCCGGTTGTATCTGCCGAGTTATGTCTGTGTAGCCCCCGAGTCTTAAGTCGACTCGAAGAGGCGGCTTGAGATTCTTCACACTTGGCCACGGCATAAGCCGGCATATGGTTGACGGCTGATAACTGGGATTTATTGAAGCCAAAAGCTTGTGGCGAGTTGACGACCTCCGCGACACTCATTGTATGTCCCTGGCGTTGATAACGCAACATGAACCCGCGGAATGTTGAGACGGCGGGTTATAAATGATCCCATATGATTTTTGTCAGTAATCCGGCCAGCGGTTCATCCCTGCTGGTTTTTGAAGTTAACCAAAACGCAGTGGCGGCGACTTGCACGCCTATCCATTGAACCATCCGGTGGAGGCAGAGGCTGATAATATGTCATGACTTGCTTCAGAATTGTTGGAATAGACCGGATCGCAGGGCGGCGACTCATGAGCGTCCGTTGGGCGGCTCGTATAGGCGAGCACTGCACCGATGTGTTGATGTAAACTGGACCGCGGGCACGGCGGCTTGCGCGCGTCCGTTGGGCGGCTCAAGTGAGCAAGCTCGACATGGATGTGTCAATGTAGACTGGACCGCAGGGTGGCGACTCATGAGCGTCCGTTGGGCGGCTCGTACTGGTATATGCGGCCCCTGGCGTGTTGATGTAGATGTAGAAGTCAGCCGCAGTGTTTGAAGACGGCGCGGTCGCGAGAGACGGCCGCGGCGTTGTAAGCCGGTGCGGTCGCGAGAGACGGCCGCGGCGTTGTAAGCCGGTGCGGTCGCGAGAGACGGCCGCGGCGTTGTAAGCCGGTGCGGTCGCGAGAGACGGCCGCGGCGTTGTAAGCCGGTGCAGACGGCGAGTCGGCCGTGGCGTTGTTGGTGAAAAGCATACCGTGGATACGGCGGCTTGCCACATTCATTGGGCGGCTCGTATAGGCAAGCACTGCACCGCTATGTTGATGTAGATCAGACCGCGGGGGCGGCGCGGTTGCAAGAGACGGCCGCGGCATTGTAAGCCGGGGCGGTCGCGAGAGACGGCTGCGGCATTGTGAGCCGGTGCGGTCGTGGCGTCGGAAGCCGATGCGCGAGTCCGTTGAGTAATGCGACATGGACAAACACCAGTGCGGAATGACGCTGGTACACGCTCCTCCTCCGCGTTTTAATGCCACTGATATTTTGTCGGACGGACGTTTGGCCATAGCTAATGTGAGTAACTGGGAAGTAGTACTACTAGCCAGACATGATAATTCTTTTAAATAATTCAGCCTTGATCCCCGTGCTCATCAAGTAATAGTGCCACGGTTAACCAAAACGTCTTTAGCTTCTAGACTTTGTAATTTCTCCTTAGTGAGCCCCTTTAACCGCATCGCAAGCCCCTCATCAGTGAGAGGCGCTTCACCTCGGCCGTCCGGGTGGTACGTGAGCAGGTTCTTGGCCGTAAAATATGAGTAGTAAAATATTCCTCCAAACACAAATCGGCCCAAGATAGGTGCTCTGCTAAGCCGTGCAATCCCAGTTTCTGGAGAGCCATCAACGAACGAATCTAAATAAGATGCTTCGTAGATTATTGACGGTGCTGTCCAAACCAAAAAACTAAATTGAAGGGACTGAATTATTATTATTATCCAAGTGCAGACTGAAGTTGCAGGTTGATTGATCCTCCTAGAAGGTCTGACCGCTGAACGAAAGACAGATCATCAGCCGGTGTAATAAGAACCCACGAGGCCCTCGAATCCACTTCATATTTTACAACCGATGACGACGGAGCTCATGACAAGAGCGCTTGCTTCGGCCCTCGGGTCACACCGAATCAAAGGCGGGAAGCCAAATCGATGGAGTCCCCCGATCGATCGATCGCTCCCCAAGGTCGCGCGGAGGCGGGCCGAATCCCCTGCGATCGACACAGGCGGCGCGACCCGAACGAGAACTCCGAAGAGAGGGTGGAGGTCGGAGCGCGGTGGAGGCGGAGCTCAGCGGGGCAGGCCACCACGGCGGAGGCGCGCACGGAGGCAGGCCACAGCGGCTCAACACGGGGGCGCCCGCGGGCGAGGTGGAGCGGAGCACAGGCGGCGGCGGTGAGGCGGAGCCGGCGGCTGGCGGCTCACAGAGGCGAGAGCGGAACCACAACGGCGGGGCACAGCAACGGCCTGCAGGCGCGGAGGAGCCAGCCGGAGGTGAGGCGCAGCGGCGTGGCGTAGTGGCCGACAGGAGCAGCGGCTCTGCGTGGTGCGCAGCAGCGCGGCGCCGGGCATGGCAGGCTCGGCAGGAACGGAGCCACAGCGGCGGGGCGTGGCAAGCTCGGCGGCGGAGGCGGCGCAGTGAGGGCAGAGCTACGGCGCGGTGGGAAGATCCGGCGCGGACGAACGGGCCGCGGCCGGTCGCGGTGAGCCGGAGCACAGGCGGCGGCTCAGGCATGGCGAAGACGGCTCGGAGGCGGCGGCGTCGAGCAGGGCGAAGACGAGGCGGCTCGGACGCGCGCCGGCCGGATCAGAGCGAACGAAGCCGTCAAGAGGGGGTGGCTGATGCAGGCGGAGTGAGGTGGATCCCGACCCGGCTTTGGAGTGAGCAGAGCCGGCCGCAGGGGAGCCAAGCAAGCGGGGCACGGCAGCGACGAGTCGGCGGTGCGTGCGGGGGTGAACCATGGCGGCGGGGACTCGTACAATTTTGGCGGAGGCACGGCGAGGCCGGCTCCCAGTAGCTCGCGGCGGCCCGTTTCGGAACGGCGAGCCGGCCGGAGGCTTGAGGCAAGGGAGGCCGCGGCAGCATCGTGGAGGGCCAGCAGGCACACCGGCCCGCGGCGGCTCGTATGTGCTACAAGGTGACGGCGGGAGATGCAGGGCGCACCGGGCGAGGGAGGCCGCGGCGGCGGCTTGAAGGCGAGAGCGGAGGCCGGCGGTCTCTGCTGTTTCCGGGTCGGAGCCAGCCTTGTCGAGTCCGTGTCCCTCCCAGGCCGTGACTTTTCTCTTTTACTTTGTTGACCTTGACTCCGTAGCATATTGTACTGCCGTGTCTATGGCCTGTACGTATTCTTCTTCTTTTTTTATTGATTGGAGGAGGAGTTGCATACCACTTCGAGTGAAAATCGGCCGCCGCGGCTGTCGCTAATTGACATGATGATGTAGTTCTCATACGGCTGTCATCACCATTATAGATTTCTTTTTGCTGCCATGAGTCCCGTAACCGCGTAGACGGATCTGACTGGCGGCTGTAGCAGAGGTCGGAACTACCTCCCGTCATCGCGTAGGCTGCGGTCGAGACTTTTTCCATCTCGATTGATGAACTCAGAGTTAATATAGATTCCTCCTTGCCGGCTCTTGCGGATCCGGCAGGTCGTAAGCTTCTCGATCCCTAGGAGAGATCCCTTCAAGAACACAATACCACTGTACGCGGGCCCCACGGTGGGCGCCAACTGTCGTGGTTTTGTCACGGCAAGATGTCCGGGTTAACGGACTTAGGTGTGAGGCCATCGCAACTATGTGGCGGCTTGAGAGGGGTTGGTCGGAATCGAGAGACGCGAGTTTACCCAGGTTCGGCCCCTCCGATGGAGGTAAAAGCCTACGTCCTGCTTTGTGTCTATATTGATGATGAGGGCGACCTCGATTACAAGGGTGCTGTCTTGCTACCTCTAATCTCGAGAGCCTCTAATCTGTCTATCTCTAATGACTTCAAGTTGTCCCTCTAGGGGTGCTCTACCCCTCCTTATATAAGTGGAAGGGGTAGGTTTACATGTAGAATCCTACTAGGAGTAGGATTAAGACTAGTCTCTCTTGAATCCTAATCCGGGTCTTGTTTCCTTGTAAGGGAATCCTTTCTCTCCCTAGGCCTTCTCTTGTGAGCCGCCCTTCCAAGCCCGTCCACGAGCCGCCTTGCGCCGGCTTGCGCGCTGGGCCTTGGGCCTTGTCGCTCGTCTGACCCGCCTGCCGGGTTACCCATGAACCGCCAAGTCTCGACCGGGTCACCAGTGAGTCGCCAAGTCCTCGCCGGGTCATACTTCCGGCCGGGTTATATCGCGGGGTATATCCCCGACAGTTCCCACCCCTAGGGGCGGCGGCCGAGAGAGGGGGGGCGGCGGCCAAGGGGTGCCTTGGCCCCGAAGGCAAGGTGGCCGGCCCCTTTTAGGGTTCCCCCCTCCACCCTTCGGCCGCATGGGCCTTGTGGGAGGAGCGGCCAGCCCACCAGGGGCTGGTGCGCCCCCTCTCACAGCCCATGGGGCCCTCCGGGGCAGGTGGACTGATATGTCTCCGTCGTATCTATAATTTTTGACTGTTTCATGCCAATATTCTACAACTTTCATATACTTTTGGCAACTTTTTATACTATTTTTGGGACTAACATATTGATCCAGTGCCCAGTGCCAGTTCCTGTTTGTTGCATGTTTTTTGTTTCGCAGAAAATCCATATCAAACGAATTCCAAACGGGATAAAAACTTACGGAGATTTTTTTTGGAATATATGTGAATTTTGGGAAGTGGGATCAACAGAAGGCGGTGCCTGAGGGGCCCACAAGCCATTGGGGCGCACCCTAGGGGGTAGGGCGCGCCAGGCTGGCTTGTGGCCACCCCGTAAGGCGGTTGGTGCCCTTCTTTCTCTGCAAGAAAGCTAATATCCGGATAAAAATCTTGTTAAAATTTCAGCCCAATCGGAGTTACGGATCTCCGGGAATTTAAGAAACGGTGAAAGGCCGGAATCTGGGAAGGCAAAAACAGAAGGAAACAGAGAGAGAGATCCAATCTCGTAGGGGCTCGCGCCCCTCCGCCGCCATCGAGGCCAAGGACCAGAGGGGAAACCCTCCTCCCATCTAGGGGGAGGCCAAGGAAGAAGAATAAGGAGGGGGGCTCTCTCCCCCTCTCTCCCGCTGGCGCCGGAATGCCGCCGGGGCCATCATCGTGACGGCGATCTACACCAACAACTTCGCCGCCGTCATCACCAACTCTCTCCCCCTCTATGCAGCGGTGTAACACCCGTTCTCCCCGTTGTAATCTCTACTTAAACATGGTGCTCAACGCTATATATTATTTCCCAATGATGTATGGCTATCCTATGATGTTTGAGTAGATCCATTTTGTCCTATGGGTTGATTGATGATCATGATTGTTTGAGTTGCATGTTTTATTATTGGTGCTGTCCTATGGTGCTCTCCGTGTCGCGCAAGCGTGAGGGATCCTCGCTGTAGGGTGTTGCAATGTGTTCATGATTTGCCTATGGTGGGTTGCTTGAGTGACAGAAGCATAAACCCGAGTAGGTGGGTTGTTGCATATGGGAGTAAAGAGGACTTGATACCTTATAATGCTATGGTTGGGTTTTACCTTAATGATCTTTAGTAGTTGCGGATGCTTGCTAGAGTTCCAATCATAAGTGCATATGATCCAAGTAGAGAAAGTATGTTAGCTTATGCCTCTCCCTCATATAAAATTGCAATAATGATTACCGGTCTAGTTATCGATTGCCTAGGGACAAATAACTTTCTTGTGACAAAAAGCTCTCTACTAAAACTAACTTAGTTGTTTCTTTATCTAAACAGCCCCTAGTTTTTATTTACGTGCTCTTTATTTTCTTGCAAACCTATCCTATCACACCTACAAAGTACTTCTAGTTTCATACTTGTTCTAGGTAAAGCGAACGTTAAGCGTGCGTAGAGTTGTATCGGTGGTCGATAGAACTTGAGGGAATATTTGTTCTACCTTTTGCTCCTCGTTGGGTTCGACACTCTTACTTATCGAGAAAGGCTACAATTGATCCCCTATACTTGTGGGTTATCAAGACCTTTTTCTGGCGCCGTTGCCGGGGAGCAATAGCGTGGGATGAATATTCTCGTGTGTGCTTGTTTGCTTTATCACTAAGTAGATTTTATTTGCTGTTCTAAGTTGTTCTCTATATTTAGTTATGGATATGGAACACGAAGTACCAAAAAAATTAGGTGTACTTGCTACTCATGGAGATGGGAAACCTCCTAAAACCCTCGATGCTCGTTATGTGAAAGATATTATGCACTACTTTAATAATCCTGAGAAAACCCCATTCAATTATATAATGGGACACACGTTGGATCAACGTGAATACTTTAGGGATTATCGCTTGACTCAAAAAGGGAAACTGTTATGGGATCAAATCCATATGTTGCATTGGTATGCTTGGAATCTATGCTTGAGATATGATATTACATGTTGCTCTAGGATGAAGGCTAAACACCTTCCCTTTTCATGTAAATTTAATGATAATGAAACCTTGTCTTCTTATGATAATGGTATATATGATTACAATGATGTGGAACAAATAGAAGAGTTTGTTGCTTTTAAGGGTGCTTATGAAATTGAAGCTTTGTTTGAAAAGTATGAAGATTATGATGATGCTGTTTACCGATCTCAAAATTTGGCTATGCTTCGTTATTGTTATGCCAATTATGAATATAATTCCCATATTGATCAATTTATTGAGAAAGTCTCCGCTATCCAAGAAGAGACTAATATTTTGCAGGAATCTATGGAATAAGAAATTGATGACATTGTGAGCTCATTGGATGAAAAAGATGAGGAGGAGAGCGAAGAACAAAAGGAGGAAGAGCGGATTAGCTACCCGTTCCCACCTTCTAATGAGAGTAACTCTTCAACTCATACATTGTTTAATTTCCCTTCGTGCTTACCGAAGGATGAATGCTATGATAATTGCTATGATCCCTTGGATTCATTTGAAATATCCCTTTTTGATGAAATTGATGCTTGCTATGCTTGTGGCCACGATGCCAATATGAATTATGCTTATGGAGATGAACTTGCTATAGTTCCTTATGTTAAGAATTAAATTGTTGCTATTGCACCCACGCATGATAGTCCTACTATCTTTTTGAATTCTCCCAACTACACTATATCGGAGAAGTTTGCGCTTATTAAGGATTATATTGATGGGTTGCGTTTTACCATTGCACATGATGATTTTGATAAATATAATATGCATGTGCTTGCTGCTCCTACTTGCAATTATTATGAGAGAGGAACTACATCTCCACATCTCTATGTTTCCAATACGATAAAATTGCAAGAAACTGTTTATACTATGCATTGACCTTTACTTTGTGTGCATGAATTGTTCTTTTATGACATGCCGATGCATAGGAAGAGAGTTAGACTTCGTTATTGCATGATATATATTACTTTGTGCTCAATACTAAATTACAAATCATTGTTAATTAAAATTGGCTTTGATATACCTTGGGATCCGGGTGGATCAATTACTTGAGCACTTTATGCCTAGCTTAATGGCTTTAAAGAAAGCGCTGCAGGGAGACAACCCAGAAGTTTTAGAGAGTCATTTTATTCCGTTGTGTGCCTTTATATAGTTTAAAAACAAAAAAATAAAGAGGGGAACCTAAAACTTTTCAAAAAGAAAAGTGAAAGTGAGAGGGACGAGCATTGTGAAAGTGGGAGCTAGCCTTGAACTTTGTTCATGCCCATGGAAACCTTGTGAATCTTAATTACAGAAACTTTTCAACAAAAATAATTATCCCCTTGTATAAATCCATTGTATTATAAAAATAATGTGCCAACATTTGCCTTTAGGATTATTAGATTGCTTGTTTGGTGTATGCAGTGCAAAAACAGAAACTTTGGCTGTAGTGCGTGAATTTACATTTTTTTAGTGGAATGTCAAAAGTTTCTGAAATTTTTACACAGTACTGCTATGCAAATTTTTTATTTTTTCCTAATTTTTCAGAATTTTTAGAGTTACAGAAGTATGGTGAATGTTCAGATTACTACAGACTGTCCTGTTTTTGACAGATTCTGTTTTTGATGCATTGTTTTGCTCGTTTTGATGAAACTATCGATTGTATCGGTGGTATAAGCCATGGAAAAGTTATATTACAGTAGCTAAAATGCAAAAACAATATATGAATTGGTTGGCAACAGTACTTAAAGTTGTGATTTGCTTTATTATTACTAACGGATCTCACGAGGATTTTTGTTAAGTTTTGTGTGATTGAAGTTTTCAAGTTTTGGGTGAGATCACGATGGATGAAGGAATAAGGAGTGGAAAGAGACTAAGCTTGGGGATGCCCGAGGCACCCCAAGGTAATATTCAAGGACTCCCAAGAAACTAAGCTTGGGGATGCCCCGGAAGGCATCCCCTCTTTCTTCTAACGACCATCGGTAATTTTACTTGGAGCTATATTTTTATTCGTCACATGATATGCGTAAATCTTGGAGCGTCGTGTGCTTTTTATTTTTATTTTAATAATGCACCATGCTGGTATGAGAAAGTCCTTGGTTGATTTATAGAAGGCTCTTTGCACCTCACTTATATCTTTTGAGTATGGCTTTATAGAATGCTTCATGTGCTTCACTTATATCATTTGAAGTTTGGATTGCCTGTTTCTCTACACATAGAAAACCGCCGTTTGTAGAATGCTCTTTTGCTTCACTTATATTTTTTAGAGCGTGGGCATATCTTTTGTAGAAAGAATTAAACTCTCATGCTTCACTTATATCTATTTAGAAAGTTAACAGGAGTTGGTCATTCACATGGTTAGTCATAAAATCCAACATAAAACTTGTAGATCACTGAATATGATATGTTTGATTCCTTGCAATAGTTTTGCGATATAAAGATGGTGATACTAGAGTCATGCTAGTGAGTAATTGTGGATTGGTACAAATATTTGTGTTAAAGTTTGTGATTCCCGTAGCATGCACGTATGGTGAACCGTTATGTGAAGAAGTCGGAGCATGATTTATTTATTGATTCTCATCCTTTGTGTGGAGGTCGGGAGCGCGCGATGGTTAACTCCTACCAACCTCTCCCCTGGGGGCATGCGTCTAATACTTTGTTTCGATAGCTAATAGATTTTTGCAATAAGTATGTGAGTTCTTTATGACTAATGTTGAGTCCATGGATTATACGCACTCTCATCCTTCCACCATTGCTAGCCTCTCTAGTACCGCGCAACTTTCGCCGGTGCATTACACCCACCATATATCCTTCCTCAAAACAGCCACCATACCCACCTATTCTGGCATTTCCATAGCCATTCCGAGATATATTTCCATGCAACTTCCACCGTTCCGTTTATTATGGCACGCACCATCATTGTCATATTGCTTTGCATGATCGTAAGATAGCTAGCATGATGTTTTCATGGCCTCTCCATTTTTTGATGTCATTGCTACGCTAGATCATTGCACATCCCGGTACACCGCCGGAGGCATTCATATAGAGTCATATTTTGTTCTAGTATCGAGTTGTAATTCTTGAGTTGTAAGTAAATAAAAGTGTGATGATCATCATTATTAGAGCATTGTCCCATGTGAGGAAAGGATGATGGAAGCTATGATTCCCTCACAAGTTGGGATGAGTCTCCGGACTTTACAAATAAATAAAAGAGGCCAAAGAAGCCCAAATAAAAAAGAGAGGCCAAAGAAGCCCACCAAAAAAAACAAAAAAAATGAGAGAAAAGAGAGAAGGGGCAATGCTACTATTCCTTTTTTCCACACTTGTGCTTCAAAGTAGCACCATGATCTTCATGATAGAGAGTCTCCTATATTGTCACTTTCATATACTAGTGGAAATTTTTCATTATATAACTTGGCTTGTATATTCCAATGATGGGCTTCCTCAAATTGCCCTAGGTCTTCGTGAGCAAGCGAGTTGGATGCACACCCACTTAGTTTCTTTTCGAGCTTTCATACACTTATAGCTCTAGTGCATCCGTTGCATGGCAATCCCTACTCACTCACATTAATATCTATTGATGGGCATCTCCATAGCCCGTTGATACGCCTAGTTGATGTGAGACTATCTCCTTCTTTTTGTCTTCTCCACAACCACCATATTCTATTCCACCTATAGTGCTATATCCATGGCTCACGCTCATGTATTGCGTGAAAGTTGAAAAAGTTTGAGAATACTAGAGTATGAAACAATTGCTTGGCTAAAACCGGGGTTGTGCATGATTAAATACTTTGTGTGATGAAGATGGAGCATAGCCAGACTATATGATTTTGTAGGGATAACTTTCGTTTAGCCATGATATTTTGAGAAGACATGATTGCTTTATTAGTATGCTTGAAGTATTATTGTCTTAATGTCAAATGATAGACTATTGCTTTGAATCACTTGTGTCTTAATATTCATGCCATGATTAGATTATATGATCAAGATTATGCTAGGTAGCATTCCACATCAAAAATTATCTTTTTTTTATCATTTACCTACTCAAGGACGAGCAGGAATTAAGCTTGGGGATGCTGATACGTCTCCGTCGTATCTATAATTTTTGATTGTTTCATGCCAATATTCTACAACTTTCATATACTTTTGGCAACTTTTTATACTATTTTTGGAACTAACATATTGATCCAGTGCCCAGTGCCAGTTCCTGTTTGTTGCATGTTTTTTGTTTCATAGAAAATCCATATCAAACGAAGTCCAAACAGGATAAAAACTTACGGAGATTTTTTTTGGAATATATGTGAATTTTGGGAAGTGGAATCAACAGAAGGCGGTGCCTGAGGGGCCCACAAGCCATTGGGGCGCGCCCTGGGGGGTAGGGCGCGCCAGGCTGGCTTGTGGCCACCTCGTAAGGCGGTTGGTGCCCTTCTTTCACCAAAAGAAAGCTAATATCCGGATAAAAATCGTGTTAAAATTTCAGCCCAATCGGAGTTACGGATCTCCGGGAATTTAAGAAACGGTGAAAGGCCAGAATCTGGGAAGGCAGAAACAGAAGGAAACAGAGAGAGAGATCCAATCTCAGAGGGGCTCGCGCCCCTCCGCCGCCATGGAGGCCAATGACCAGAGGGGAAACCCTCCTCCCATCTAGGGGGGAGGCCAAGGAAGAAGAAGAAGGAGGGGGGCTCTCTCCCCCTCTCTCACGGTGGCGCCGGAACGCCGCCGGGGCCATCATCGTGACGGCGATCTACACCAACAACTTCGCCGCCGTCATCACCAACTCTCTCCCCCTCTATGCAGCGGTGTAACACCCCTTCTCCCCGCTGTAATCTCTACTTAAACATGGTGCTCAACGCTATATATTATTTCCCAATGATGTATGGCTATCCTATGATGTTTGAGTACATCCGTTTTGTCCTATGGGTTGATTGATGATCATGATTGTTTGAGTTGCATGTTTTATTATTGGTGCTGTCCTATGGTGCTCTCCGTGTCTCGCAAGCATGAGGGATCCCCTCTATAGGGTGTTGCAATGTGTTCATGATTTGCCTATGGTGGGTTGCTTGAGTGACAGAAGCATAAACCCGAGTAGGTGGGTTGTTGCATATGGGAGTAAAGAGGACTTGATACCTTATAATGCTATGGTTGGGTTTTACCTTAATGATCTTTAGTAGTTGCGGATGCTTGCTAGAGTTCCAATCATAAGTGCATATGATCCAAGTAGAGAAAGTATGTTAGCTTATGCCTCTCCCTCATATAAAATTGCAATAATGATTACCGGTCTAGTTATCAATTGCCTAGGGACAAATAACTTTCTTGTGACAAAAAGCTCTCTACTAAAACTAACTTAGTTGTTTCTTTATCTAAACAGCCCCTAATTTTTATTTACGTGCTCTTTATTATCTTGCAAACCTATCCTATCACACCTACAAAGTACTTCTAGTTTCATACTTGTTCTAGGTAAAGCGAACGTTAAGCGTGCGTAGAGTTGTATCGGTGGTCGATAGAACTTGAGGGAATATTTGTTCTACCTTTTGCTCCTTGTTGGGTTCGACACTCTTACTTATCGAGAAAGGCTACAATTGATCCCCTATACTTGTGGGTTATCATGGACCCACCCGGTGGACCTCCGGAACCCTTCCGGTACTCCCGACGAAATTCGGGCATTCTCCAAAACTATTCCGGTGCCCGAACATCAACTTCCTATATATAAATCTTTACCTCCAGACCATTCCGGAGCTCCTCGTGACGTCCGGGATCTCATCCGGGACTCCGAACAACCTTCGGTCACCAACATACATAACTCAATAATACCGAAACATCACCGAACGTTAAGTGTGCAGACCCTGCGGGTTCGAGAACTATGTACACATGACCGAGACACCTCTACGGTCAATAACCAATAGTGGGACCTGGATGCCCGTATCGGCTCCTACATATTCTACGAAGATCTTTATCGGTTGAACCTCTATGTCAAGGATTCAGTTAATCCCGTACGATGTTCCCTTTGTTTATCAGTATGTTACTTGCCCGAGATTCGATCGTCGGTATCTCTATACCTAGTTCAATCTCGTTACCGGCAAATCTCTTTACTCGTCCGTAACACAAGATCACGTGGCTAACTCTTTAGTCACTTTGCTTGCAAGGCTCATTGTGATGTTGTATTACCGAGTGGGCCCTGAGATACCTCTCCGTCACACGGAGTAACAAATCCCAGTCTTGATCCAGGTCAACTCAACAGACACCTTCGAAGATACCTGTAGAGCATCTTTATAGTCACCCAGTTACGTTGTGATTTTTGATACACACAAGGTACTCCTCCGGTGTCAGTGGGTTACATGATCTCATGGTCATAGGAACACATACTTTGACATGCAGAAAACAATAGCAATAAACTGACACGATCATATGCTACGTTCATAGTTTGGGTCTTGTACATTACACCATTCTCCTAATGATGTGATCCCGTTATCAAATGACAACTCTTTTTCCATGGCTAGGAAACCACAACCATCTTTGATTAACGAGCTAGTCCATTAGAGGCTTACTAGGGACTCATTGTTGTCTATGTACCCATACATGTATTTGAGTTTCCAATCAATACAATTATAGCATGGATAATAAACATTTATCATGAATAAGGAAATATAATAATAACCATTTTATTATTGCCTCTAGGGCATATTTCCAACACTACAGCTGTTTGATTTTTCCTGGGAGGCCTGAGAGAAAAGAAGCAAGCAGGGGTCAGACTACTCTTCTGTGTTGGTTTTGCATTGAAGAGGGTGTAGAAGCAAAGCATATGTTCATGGAATTTGAAGTGAATTTTTTGTTGTTGGAGAATTGTTTTTGGCATTATTGTCAGAATTATCATGAACAAAATGTTTTTCTTTTTTACTTCAGCTAGTTAATTCAGTTCATGATTAGCTTTTTGAATTATATGTATTTTATTGTACGACTATATGGATGTACAGAGGTCACTGTCAAAGATCTAATGATCTACAGAGTCGCTGCTGAATTAGAAGAAGTGATTGAACACAGATGGTATGATGAGAGCAGAAAACATGACTTGGTGAGGGATGAAATGAAGGAAAGGGGGGAGGAAATGAGGAAGAAGCTGAGAACTGATGATGGTGATGACACTGGACGCAAAGAAAAAATTGCTTTAGGAAGCCTGAGTCTCAAACAGTTTGAAGAATTTCAACAGAGGAGTAAGGAACTGTTGAAAAACCAACAGGATTATCAGAGAGAGGTGGACAAGAGGGAAAAAGTGGAAGATGATCTGAGCAAAGTGATGATGCACTTGAGGGAGATTGAAGAGGGTAGAAAAAGGGAAGATGCTCTAAGAACAATTGAAGAGAAAAAACATATCATGGGAGAAAGAGAGACAGGAGCTGACAGATGTGATTGTTAAGCAGAAAGAATTGCTTGACAGGTGGATGGAAAAAATTGACCTTATGGAAGCCAAAGATCTGGAGATTGAAGGATACAGTGATGGGGAGATACCCAATGAGACTCATGAAAACACAGTGAAAGGTGGAGATGCTTATGCTGAATATGTTAACTATACTGCAAGTCAAGACTCTGTGGAGTCCTTGGGGACCAAACTTGGGTTGTCAAAAAAAGAGCATGGTGAAAAGGACAAAGACAAAGATGGACCTACAAGGAGGAGTGACAGGAATCTGGACAAAAAAGACTCTAAGATTGAGGACCTTGCCAAAGAAAGAGTTGCTGAGAAAAACAATTATAGTAATGATCTTTCCCTCAACTCTGGACAAATTTCTCCAGGATCAAGATGTGTGAGTAGTTCCTTCACGATCAAGACGATTTTCTCTCTCTTTTGATCTTCAATACAATAATCTGCTCTAAGATCAATTTGATGTAATCTTTTGCGAAGAATTTGTTGGGATCCGATGAATTTTTGGTTTATGACCAGATTATTCTTTGATCTATTTATAGAATCAAATATAAATAAAATAACAAAAGTTTCTAAAAAGAATGAATTAGTGACATTGGTATTGTCGCTTAAGAATAAAGAAAATGAATTGAAAACAAAATAGAAAAATATTTTATCTAAGGAAAAAGTAATTAGAGGCATTGGTATTAGCCTTTAGTAAGAAAGGAAATGAAAAGATAATAATACAAGTAATGGAAAAATTTGCAGAGAAATTGTGCTTTTTTTATGAAATGCAAAAATAAACATATTTGTTTTTACAAACAAAATCCCGAAGGAATGAATTAGTGGCATTGTTATTACCGTTCAAGAAGAAGAAAATGAAATACAATAAAATAACGAAGTTTTGTAAGAAATAATGAATTAATGAGATTGGCATTACCCTTCAAGAAAAAAAGTTTTATGAGGAATAATTAATCTGTGGCATTGTTATTACTCCTTAAGAAGAAAGAAAATAAAAAACAAGTGATGCCACAAATTGCACACAATTTACACAGAAATTGTGTTTTTTAATAATATGCAAAAATAAGCATAAAATAGTTGGGTTTGCAAAAATAAAACAATCCTAAGAAGGATGGAATTAGTGACATTTGTGTTACCAAAAAGAAAATTAAATAAAAATTTAATTTTTTTCTAAAAACAAATGAATTAGTGACATTGGTATTACCCTTTAAGAAGAAAGGAAATAAAAAATATTATACAATAAAAGAATGCACATAATTTACAAGAAAACCATGATTTTCATAATATGCAAGAATAAGCATATACTAGTGGAACTTAAAAAATTTCTAAGAAGGAACGAGTGGCTTGGTATCTATATATTACCTACTAATAAAAAATAGATATTCTTGGTCCGTCATACTATTTTATAGAAAACCTCCTGATATTTATGACATTAAACCCGCAGTACATATCAAATGTTTTTTAAAACACTCATATCTTTTAAACCGTAACTTCAAATTAAACATGTTATATATGGAATTTGATTAGAAAAATATGTAGAAGCTGAATATGATGTTATTTTATCTGTTAATCATTTAAATAAAATACTATCTAGGTGCAATCTTAATCAATAATGCATTATTCGTCTTTCTTTCATACTGGTACTGATTCAGATTGGGGATGAACACCTCAACAAAATTAGAATTGGAGACAGAATTGAAGGTAAATTTGCTAGAGACACCCAATAAATAAGGACATGCATGACAAGAAATAAAAGAAGGACCCAATAAAGATGGGATGTCCGTTATAAAAGAAATAAAAGAAAAAATGCATAGAAGATCAGATAAACATGAGATGTTGCACTGTTTCTCCTATATATAAAAAGAAAGGGCAAGCATGACAAAAAGTAAAAAGGAGGCATACATGACAAGAAGTAAAATAAAATTTACATGTTTGATAAGATATAAATAGTGATGAAACAGGGACCAATACGTATGACATGTATGGCAAGAAATAGTGATGAAATAGGGGCGTAAGTACCTGTGTCCACACAAGACCATACACAAATATTATTTTCCAGACAAAAAAAATCTCTCTTTATGATTAAAAAATCCTGTATCTTTTTAACAACTCTTCATGTATATAAGAAATATGCATGTGAAAAAAAGTGTTCAAGAGTTACAACAAAAATATTGACATATACACAATAAATATATGTGTAGTTTTCAAAACATATGAAATCAGAGGTGTAGACCATATCAAATGTAGCCCTCTACTGTGATTGTTGGGCTTGAGGACAAAAAAATGCGACACCAACATCTTGTTTCAGACAGGTTGTAAACAACAAGCCAAGAGATTCTCTAGCAAAGGGGTGGATAAATTATCAGAAAGAAGATGTTGACGAACCAAACTAGGTGAGCATAGAGCAGGCATGAGGAGTTCCAGAGTGAAGTGAGGATGAGCTCGGGACGGCGGCGCGAGTATGAGCTTGAGGTCATGGATCGAAGCCAGGAGCTGGAATGATGTTGAACATGTCCTAAGTTGGTGATGCTTAAACTGGAAGCCACACTTGATGCACACATGTCTCCGTAGTGTGCTAATATGTTATCGTCTATTTTTGTCCTTTTCCTTGACCGGCCCGTAACAACACCACATTCCGGACATGACATGAATAAATGCACGACCACTTGCCTTTTTCTTTGTACGCATGAAATCTACATGCAAGCCGTGTTGAAATAAAAGACCTGTGAAACTTGAACTGTGCTTTTGTAGGATAAAACCGTCTTTGTTTGGGCCATAGTTATAAATTCTCAGATCATAAACCATTTTTTATAAATTAAGAGTGTATGGAATTATTTTCTCCCGTTGCAACGCACGGACCCTTTTGCTAGTTACTCTTAAAAAAAGAAAAATAATAACTAAAAAGATTAAGATAATGAAGTTTTTAAGAAAAAATGAATTAGTGGCATCAACAATAACCTTCAAGAAGAAAGAAATTAAATCTTGCACACAACTTTGCAATGAAATTGTACTTTTTGTAATATGCAAAGAATACACATATAATAATGCAATTTTTTCACTCACACACATTATATATTATTATTTAGACTCGCCCAATATCCCAAAATACCCATAAAGAAAAAAATAGACTAAAAATCAAACAGAGAAAACAAAAGCATAAAAATAGGAGAGAAAAACACAGGAATGGGCAATGGGCTTCAAGTCCAATAAAAATGGACTGACCCCAATAGGGAAGTCAAAAATTGCCCAAAAAGTCAGAACACCACAAGGAAAATCATTAAAAGAATGTTATTTTTTTTAACAATTAAAAGAATGTTATTGGCTTGCCAGTTTCCAGAATTGAGACATCTATATTTTAGGACGGAGGTATCGGGTAAACGTGGGCATGGGCAGCCCGACCCGGTGACCCGGCCCGAGCCCGGTCCGAAAAACCCGGGGCGGGCCGGGCCGGTCTTTAGGTTCGGGCCGGGTTCGGGCTCAGAAACGAGGCCCGGTTGGCAGTTCGGGCCGGGCTCGGGCTTGGGAAATAGGGCGTTTTACATGGAGGCCCGGCCCGGCCCGGCCCAAAGTTCACCATTTTAGTCTGTTCGGCCCGGTGGATGCCCAGGTTTAGTATCGGGTATCAGATATTTCAGTTCTTTGAGGTTCAAAAAAAGAAAAGATATTTCAGTTCTTTGAGTGAAGTAACCTGCAACGAATCACTTCCGAATGTTTTTGACAAGTTGCTGGTTTTTGACTACAGGAGTGGTACGTGCTGCGCCTGCGCGCGTCCGGCTGAGCCCCACACGCGCGTGCGCGGTCACCGGCGGCTCCACGTGACCCGCCCCGCTCTTCCCGTGGCCAAACAAAACGCGCGCGCTTCGCTGCCACTCGCCAAGAACACCACCGTGCCGCGCCCACTTACCACTCCACGAGAATTCCTACCCCCGATTCCGTCCGTGATGGCCCTGCAGGTCGCCGGCGGCGCGGGATGCTGCGGCTGCCTCCCGCTCCTCGGCCAGCGGCGAACAGCAGTGTTTCGCCCGCCCCGCGCGGTGGCTTCCGAGGGCGCGGCGGTGGAGGACGGCAGCAAGGTGATGCTGGGCGGGTCCGGCGTGGCGGTGACCAAGCTCGGCATCGGGGCCTGGTCTTGGGGCGACACCACCTACTGGAACGACTTCCAGTGGGACGGTACGTTCGCCGCGCGCAATACAGATACTCTGCTTCTAAATTGAATCCGTCGCTCTTGTTGATCCACCTGCGTCCATCAATTAGATAGTATCTCTTTCTGGTGAACTGATTTGTGAAGTTCTTCATAATTAGGATTATACTCAGCACGCTGGCTGTCTTATTCACCTGTTGCATCATTGCATGCTTGCTGTTGACGTTTCTTGGATGAAATTATGGTCATGCTTGCCATGCACATGAGGTGCTTGTTGCATTGCCTGTCAAAACCTTGTGTCACAGCACATGTCACGTGTATGCTCTCTAAAATTATAGCCCCAGAAAACCTTTGACCATGAACAGTAACCAACAAACTGAAAAATACCAAAAAATATGTGTGTAAATCTGTAATAGAGCCAATTTCGCATTGCTCCTGAGTTTTATGCCAGCACACTGATATCTGATTGCTGCTACATGTCTAACATGAACGAGCATTTTCTGAATTTTCCAGATAGGAAACTCAAGGATGCCAAGGGAGCATTCGATGCGAGCGTTGATAGTGGAATAACCTTCTTCGACACTGCAGAAGTATATGGTGCAGGGGTAGGGATCAAGATAGTTCATGCTTTGTTGCTCATTCTCTAGATCATTTCAGGGCAACCCTGACGACCTTCTGATTTTGATGACATTTAGGTATCGGGAGCGATAAATTCAGAAAGCCTACTGGGAAGGTATATCATGCATCATTATACACAATGCCCGTATATTTTGATAATGAAGTCTTCACAACGGCTGTTGCAAATTCCCCTTAATTCACATCAGATTTATCAAGGAAAGGCAAGAAAAAGAAGGGCTCGAGGTGGCCATTGCAACAAAGTTTGCGGCTCTTCCATGGAGGTTTGGCCGGGGAAGTGTTATTTCTGCACTAAAGGGCTCACTTTCCCGCCTTGGTGTCTCCTCGGTTGAGTCATACCAACTCCATTGGTTAGTAGTTCATCAATATATTGTTTTTTTTGTGAGAAATCAGTATATAGATTTAATGTTATTTGTAACTCTTTTTTAGCTTGCTGAATCTGTTCTTTTCATATCCTTTTCAGGCCAGGGATATGGGGCAACGAAGGTATCCGAACCTACATAAATGATGAATATTTTTTTGAGGGACCTTTAATACTATCTTATTTTAAACCCGCTGTGCTGCATTAAACTAATTGTTTTATTTCTTTCATAATCCAGGTTACCTTGACGGCCTTGCTGATGCTTATGAGCAAGGTCTTGTAAAATCCGTTGGAGTCTCAAACTACAGCGGTTTGTAAAAGCTGTCTTCATTTCTCATTTGACGGAGCATGTTATACTAGCTGCTTGTTTTATGGTAAAAGTAAGCTGAATCACATTCATTACCAGAGAAACGTTTGCGAGATGCTCACGACCGCCTCAAGAAGAGAGGAGTTCCACTTGCTTCAAACCAAGTAAATTACAGTCTGATTTACAGGAACCCTGAGGAAAATGGGGTGAAGGCAGCTTGTGATGAGCTTGGTATTACTTTGATTGCATATTCCCCAATAGCCCAAGGTATAGTTATTCATTTTTCCTTCACCTTTGCTGTTTGACTACTGAGCACTCAGCTCAAGTAGCTTCAGGGCTCTTCCAATCGCGTGATTACTTATTTCTTCTGGTGTAGTTTATCATAATCTTGGTCTGTGTTTTATATCAGCAGTTCAGCACACAGATTTGAAATATAATGCACCGTTTTCAACCTGTTTCTTTTTTCTTTTCTTTTCAGGTGCTTTGACAGGAAAATACACTCCAGCTAATCCCCCAACTGGACCTCGTGGACGGATATACACTTCTGATTTCCTGTCCAAGGTTGCCGCACCTTAACTTCGAACTCTCCCTTTCATCTCTGTTACGGCTCTGCTCACTCTTGTCATTCCACAATGCAGCTCCAACCGCTTATTAACAAGATTAGGGAGATTGGAGGAAGCTATGACAAAACCCCAACTCAGGTATTGTGTTCTTTATTGCATGCTTAATTATGCAGTGTTCACCCTCTATTACCAAGTCTTGTGTTATCTTAACGATGTACAAAGAAACTACACAATCATGACGACGATACAATGGCAATATGCATCAATTGGTTTTTGTTCATGTGCAGGTGGTTCTGAACTGGCTTATTTGCCAGGGCAACGTGGTGCCGATCCCGGGGGCAAAGAACGCGGAGCAGGCCCGGGAGTTCGCCGGTGCGCTAGGGTGGCTCTTGACGGAGCAGGAGGTGGAGGAGCTGCGGTCCATGGCGCGCGAGGTGAAGCCCGTCATGGGTTTTCCGGTAGAGAAGCTGTAAATTTGCGGCCAAGTTGCCCTCGTGGTTACTAGCACACAGGATCCGAGACATAGGATTTGTATTTCTGCCAAATGATGTGGAGTTGTAAAAAGAACAAACACGTAGAAAATCACAACGGAAGTAAGTGTATATTCAGGCTCATCGATCAAATTACGTCAAAACGATAGTTGTTTTCTTCTTTTGGTTTGTGTTCTCTGACGAATGAAATTCTGAGAAGATTTACCCGAAGGCAAAAATCCCGAGACGCGACAGACATGCGTGCAAGACTGAAGCACGGAGTGACGAGGGACCTTCGACCTCCAAGGATCTGGAACGATGATCATTTCCCGGGAGTATCTACGTCACAAACCCCACTCACCGACGCCAGGCAGGGTGGGCTGTAATCGCTAGGGCCGATGATCCTCTAGATCCCCGGAGACCACCTGATAATAAACATTATAAGGTGGGAGTAGGGTCTTACCTCATCCCCGCACGTCTTGAATCTGAGTAAACTCATGGTGTGTCCGCTTTACCCTTCCGATCTGTCGGGCGTTCGCCCTTATCGAAAAAATCGACGGCAGACGAAACCCCAACTGTAGAAGTAATAGGGAGGGAGATGATGAAATTATTGATATATTGCTTGAGCCTCGTGGGCGTATATATAGGAGCACATGGCTATCTTGGAGTATAAGACGAGCTAGAACAAATCCTAGTATATTCTAGGTTTCCTAATAATCATGATACTCAACATCCCCCGCATTCACAACGGTAGCGAGCGGAGTGTGAGACTGGAGAATAATCCGAAGGTAAGCCGACAGACATCCCCTCCCTAGCCGAATGGTCGATGCATCGCGGAAGTCGTGGCTGGAGTGGAAACCGACGAGCATGCTCAAGCAAGACGGTAGCGCTTTGTGTCAATGCCGAGGTAACCGAGAGCGTAGGGTGGTGTAGCCGTGGTCGAGATAGCCATGCGAGGGACACCATGGTCGATGTCGAGTCGGGGTGGCCGGTGTCGAGGTAGTCGCCGTGGACCGGGAAGAAGGGCGGTGGCAGCGGCGGCGGTGTCTAGGTTAGGAGCGCTGCGGCGGCGCTCGAAGTAGGCGAGGAAGAACCTGACAATGTGACGAAGACAGGCGCGGACGGTGGCGTTCCCGCACCTAGGAAGGCGGTGCAGCGCATACCACACATAAGTCGATGTGCGTGGACGGCCAAGTGGACCGTGTGCCGTGGCTCTACGGCCCGAAGGGACGACGCAGCGGCAGCGCGTGGGTCGGGGCGACGACGGGGAAGACCTCAGGGTGGCTGCACGGACTATGTGCCACGCTCACTACGGCCCGATGGGGCGATGCAACGTGATGCGGAGCATCCCATGGTCATCCACCTCAAGCTCCAAGTGGTCCTATGACAAGAGCTCGCGCACGTGCCATCGAAACCAAGGTGACATCTCTCTTTACCGAACCACCGTTTGATTCACTCGAGACATGGCTGCTACCTCAAGCGAAACACTTTGTATACTCGGGTACTCGGAGCAAGACCGTGGAACCATGACTACTAAGGACAGCGAGAACATCATGCGCGGAAGGATCAAAGAGGAGTTGTCAACACACTACAGCCACTGGACGACCGGTCCTTACCGGACGTCCGACCCCCTGGAGATCCGCCAGTCCGAAGCCCTCCGGACGACCGTGTCTTTGGACGTTCGACGTTCTCCGAAAATCCGGCGCATCCAGTTCAGAGCTGAAACTACGGAAGTCTCAAGCCCACCGGACATCCGATCCTTCGTGAGCTACCGGACGACCGGTAACTTCTGGACGTCCGGAACCTGTCTGCGCACAACCGCTCGGGCCTTGGCCCATGTACCCCTCTCTCGCCCTAGACTATAAACACCTACCCCTTGGACGTTTTAGGTGAGCTTATGTTTATCATTAGAGATTGTTAAGCATAGCTCCTTCCACTTACCTCCTCCCATGGAGATGACCTCTATGTGAGAAGATCCAAGTAGATGCTAAGACCCCTTTCGTTGGGAAGATCCTCTGGGATATCCAGGCCCCTCCTTCGGAGTGGGAAGACTACCTCGTTACTTGTATCTCGTGTGTCTTCTATGGATCTAGTGGATGTGTGATTGGAGATCGTTCTTGAGAGTTTGTGTTTTCTCTTTGGATTTCTCCATTTCCCCTCCATTGTGTGAAAAGATCGACATCCACGGGTTGGCCCCGTATCATCTTGGTATCATGAGCCACGTTGATTCACACCTTGGAGTCTCATCCCCCATTTGCTAGCCAATGTTTCTTTGTTTTGACCTAATTTTAAAAATCCCCACAAAAAATAGCCATATCCAAAATTTCTTGGATTCGTTGGATTTCAAGAGATTTTGTTGATTTTGATCAGTGGATTTCATGGTTGACAAGTATAGTAGCTTTTCCCCATCTTTTCCCTCGATTTCATCCACAAAATCGACCCACTTTTCGGGGAAAAAAATCGTGTTCATCCCATCTGTCCTCGGGTTCATCTCCTGTCCGAGGTCAACCCGCGAAATTGGCAGGCACCAAACGACCACCATTTACCGGACGTCCAGACGCTTGCGAACCACCGGACGTCCGACCTTCTCCGGACATCCGGTAAAACCTGACGAAACAGAATTTTCCACCGCGGTTTTTTTGTGTCCACCATTTTCTTCCACATTTTTCCACCGCCAATTTTTCCACAAACTTTTGCACTTGAGATTTTGAGCCGCGAATTTGCCAGTTCCTAAGGTGTTTCGGCTACTTAGGAGTGGTTCTTCGTTGACATCGCTGCTCATCATTGCCCCATTTTGTCGCTGACCAACTCATCGTTGACACCTCACCGTAAGCAAGGACGGTAACCGCGACGACACTCTTAATTATACCCTTGCTATTGCATTGTTACCCTGAGCCTATTTGCGTAACTTGCCTATCGAGACTAGCCATTGAGTATTGCCGGGCTAGGCTACTTGTGCACTTTAGTGATACATACTCCGCATAGCTTCAATTGCGTGCATATATCATCGTATCATCTCTTGTGTTACAATAGTACCGGCATATACATAATTTCTATCTTGGTGTGCACGTCCTGCATAGTCACCATACAAATATCATCGCCAAAAGAAAAGAGAAGCAAAGCTTTTAAGCAAAGAGCAAAAGCAATAGCATCGCCAAATTGCATATCATAGTTGATCATCTTGGATCACTTGAGCGAGTGACATAGTGCCTAATACATACATAGCAAAGTCGGGATAGAAAGTCGACACGTTTTGTTTCTTATAGGTTGTGCACAAGTTCGTATCACGATCATTTGAGCAATCGTGCTAGCGTATCTCTAGTATTGTGCAACACGGGATTTTTCCGTGGATACCACATTTTGTGATCATTCCTTGGTTGCATGACCCACTTATCTATCTGTGTGTGTGTGTGTTTCCGTGTATACTGATACGTCTCCAACATATCTATAATTTTTAATTGTTCCATGCTATTATATTATCATTCTAGGATACTTTTAAGCATTTGCTTTCTGATTTATATTATTTTTTAGCACTAACCTATTAACCCAGTGCCCAGTGCTGGTTGCTGTTTTGTGCTTGTTTTTTGTCTTTCAGGAATACTGTACCAAACGAAGTTCAAATACCCCAAAACTTTTTGATGATTTTTTTCTGGACAAAAATAAGACCTGGAAGCTTCGGAGGGAGACCGGAGGCCACACGGGGTGACGCCAAGCCAACAGGGCGCGCCCAGGGGGTGGTCGCGCCCTGATGGCTTGGGGCCACCTCCCACGGCCTCTGGCCCTCATCTTTGGCCTATAAATTCTCTAATTTTCCAAAAACCCTAGAGAGCCTCAGAAACACTTTTTCCGCCGCCGCAAGTCTCTGTTCCGTCGTGTGCCCATCTAGAGCCCTGTTTCGGTGCCCTGCCGGAGGGGGGGGTCGATCATGGAGGGCCTCTACATCAACCTTGCTGCTCCCATGGTGATGTGTGAGTAGTTCACCACAGACCTACGTGGCCGTAGTTAGTACCTAGATGGCTATCTCTCGAACTATGTTCTGCAATGCAAAGATCACCGCGTTTCCCGCGGTGATCTATCCTATGTAATCTTCTTTGCGGTGTGTTTGTTGGGATCCGATGAATTGTGGGTTTATGTTCAGATTATTCATGAGAATATATTGAATCCTTGCTACTTATTTATATGCATGATTGTTATAGCTATGTAATGCTCTCCGATCTATAGGTTTGATTTGGCCAACTAGATTGATTTATCTTAGCTGGGAGTGGTGCGTTGTAGTGGTATTAATCTTGCGGTGCTCAATCCCAGTGATAGAAAGGGGCATGAAACATATTGTATTGCTGCCACTAAGGGTAAAACGATGGGGTTCATTCATATTAATTGTATTTACTTTGTCTACATCATGTTGATAACCCACAAGTATAGGGGATCAGTTGAAGCCTCTTTCGATAAGTAAGAGTGTCGAACCCAACGGGGAGCTAAAGGTAGAACAAATATTCCCTCAAGTTCTATCGACCACCGATACAACTCTACGCACGCTTAACGTTCGCTTTACCTAGAATAAGTATGAAACTAGAAGTACTTTGTAGGTGTGATAGGATAGGTTTGCAAGATAATAAAGAACACGTAAATAAAATCTAGGGGATGTTTAGATGAAGAAACAACTAAGTTAGTCTTAGTAGAGAGCTTTTTTGTCACAAGAGAGTTATTTGTCCCTAGGCAATCGATAACTAGACCGGTAATCATTATTGCAATTTTATATGAGGGAGAGGCATAAGCTAACATACTTTCTCTACTTGGATCATATGCACTTATGATTGGAACTCTAGCAAGCATCCGCAACTACTAAAGATCATTAAGGTAAAACCCAACCATAGCATTAAGTATCAAGTCCTCTTTACTCCCATACGCAAACAACCTACTTACTCGGGTCCGTGCTTCCGTCACTCACGCCACCCACCATAAGCCAATCATAAACATATTGCAAACCCTACAGCGGGGATCCCTCACGCTTGCGCGACACGGAGAGCACAGCACCAATAATAAAACATGCAACTCAAACCAATCATGATCATCAATCAACCCATAGGACAAAACGGATCTACTCAAACATCATAGGATAGCCATACATCATTGGGAAATAATATATAGCATTGAGCACCATGTTTAAGTAGAGATTACAGCGAGGAGAAGGGGTGTTACACCGCTGCATAGAGGGGGAGAGAGTTGGTGATGACGGCGGCGAAGTTGTTGGTGTAGATCGCCGTCACGATGATGGCCCCGGCGGCGTTCCGGTGCCACCGGGAGAGAGGGGGAGAGAGCCCCCCTCCTTCTTCTTCTTCCTTGGCCTCCCCCCTAGATGGGAGGAGGGTTTCCCCTCTGGTCCTTGGCTTCCATGGCGGTGGAGGGGCGGGAGCCCCTCCGAGATTGGATCTCTCTCTCTGTTTCCTTCTGTTTCTGCCTTCTCAGATTCTGGCCCTTCACCGTTTCTTAAATTCCCGGAGATCCATCACTCCGATTGGGCTGAATTTTTAACACGATTTTTATCCGGATATTAGCTTTCTTGCGGAGAAAGAAGGGCACCAACCGCCTTACAGGGTGACCACAAGGGTCCAGGGCGCGCCCTACCCCCTGGGCGCGCCCCTATGGCTTGTGGGCCCCTCGGGCATCGTCTCGCGTTGATTCTTTTTCCAAAAAATCACATATATTCCAAAAAAATCTCCGTAAGTTTTTATCGCGTTTGGACTTCGTTTGGTATGTATATTCTGCGAAACAAAAAACATGCAACAAACAGGAACTGACACTGGGCACTGGATCAATATGTTAGTCCCAAAAATAGTATAAAAATTTGTCAAAAGTATATGAAAGTTGTAGAATATTGGCATGAAACAATCAAAAATTATAGATACGACGGAGACGTATCAGCATCCCCAAGCTTAATTCCTGCTCGTCCTCGAGCAGGTAAATGATAAAAAAGATAATTTTTGATGTGGAATGCTACCTAGCATAATCTTGATCATATAATCTAATCATGGCATGAATATTAAGACACGAGTGATGCAAAGCAATAGTCTATCATTTGACATAAAGACAATAATACTTCAAGCATACTAATAAAGCAATCATGTCTTCTCAAAATCAATCATGGCTAAAAGAAAGTTATCCCTACAAAATCATATAGTCTGGCTATGCTCCATCTTCATCACAAAAAGTATTAAATCATGCACAACCCCGGTTTTAGCCAAGCAATTGTTTCATACTTTAGTATTCTCAAACTTTTTCAACTTTCACGCAATACATGAGCGTGAGCCATGGATATAGCACTATAGGTGGAATAGAATATGGTGGAGGTTGTGGAGAAGACAAAAAGAAGGAGATAGTCTCACATCAACTAGGCAAATTAATGGGCTATGGAGATGCTCATCAATCGATATCGATGCAAGTGAGTAGGGATTGCCATGCAACGGATGCACTAGAGCTATAAGTGTATGAAAGCTCAAACTGAAAACTAAGTGGGTGTGCATCCAACTTGCTTGCTCACGAAGACCTAGGGCAATTTGAGGAAGCCCATCATTGGATTATACAAGCCAAGTTCTATAATGAAAAATTCCCACTAGTATATGAAAGTGACAATATAGGAGACTCTCTATCATGAAGATCATGGTGCTACTTTGAAGCACAAGTGTGGAAAAAGGAATAGTAGCATTGCCCCTTCTCTATTTTCTCTCATTTTTTTTGGTGGGCTTCTTTGGCCTCTTTTATTTTTTTGTAAAGTCCAGAGACTCATCCCAACTTGTGAGGGAATCATAGCTTCCATCATCCTTTCCTCACTTGGGACAATGCTCTAATAATGATGATCATCACACTTTTATTTACTTACAACTCAAGAATTACAACTCGATACTAGAACAAAATATGACTCTATATGAATGCCTCCGGTGGTGTACCGGGATGTGCAATGATCTAGCGTAGCAATGACATCAAAAAATGGAGAAGCCATGAAAACATCATGCTAGCTATCTTACGATCATGCAAAGCAATATGATAATGATGGTGCGTGTCATAATAAACGGAACGGTGGAAGTTGCATGGCAATATATCTCGGAATGGCTATGGAAATGCCATAATAGGTAGGTATGGTGGCTGTTTTGAGGAAGGATATATGGTGGGTGTAATGCACCGGCGAAAGTTGTGCGGTACTAGAGAGGCTAGCAATGGTGGAAGGGTGAGAGTGCGTATAATCCATGGACTCAACATTAGTCATAAAGAACTCACATACTTATTGAAAAAATTTATTAGTCATCGAAACAGGGTACTACACGCATGCTCCTAGGGGAAGGGTTGGTAGGAGTTAACCATCGCGCGATCCCGACCTCCGCACAAAGGATGACAATCAATAAATAAATCATGGTCCGACTTCATCACATAACGGTTCACCATACGTGCATGCTACGGGAATCACAAACTTTAACACAAGTATTTCAACCAATCCACAATTACCCACTAGCATGACTCTAGTATCACCATCTTTATATCGCAAAACTATTGCAAGGAATCAAACATATCATATTCAGTGATCTACAAGTTTTATGTAGGATTTTATGACTAACCATGTGAATGACCAACTCCTGTTAACTCTCTAAATAGATATAAGTGAAGCATGAGAGTTTAATTCTTTCTACAAAAGATATGCCCACGCTCTAACAAATATAAGTGAAGCAAAAGAGCATTCTACAAATGGCGGTTTTCTATGTGTAGAGAAACAGGCAATCCAAACTTCAAATGATATAAGTGAAGCACATGAAGCATTCTACAAAGCCATACTCAAAAGATATAAGTGAGGTGCAAAGAGCCTTCTATAAATCAACCAATGACTTTCTCATACCAGCATGGTGCACTATTAAAATAAAAATAAAAAGCACACGACGCTCCAAGATTTACGCATATCATGTGACGAATAAAAATATAGCTCCAAGTAAAATTACCGATGGTTGTTAGAAGATAGAGGGGATGGCTTCCGGGGCATCCCCAATCTTAGTTTCTTGGGAGTCCTTGAATATTACCTTGGGGTTCCTCGGGCATCCCCAAGCTTAGTCTCTTTCCACTCCTTATTCCTTCATCCATCGTGATCTCGCCCAAAACTTGAAAACTTCAATCACACAAAACTTAACAAAACCCTCGTGAGATCCGTTAGTATAATAAAGCAAATTACCACTTTAAGTACTGTTGAAAACCCATTCACATTTTATTTTTGCATTGTAGCTACTGTATTATAACTTCTTTATGGCTTATACCACCGATACAATCGGTAGTTTCATCAAAACAAGCAAAACAATGCATCAAAAACATAATCTGTCTTAAACAGAACAGTATGAAGCAATCTGAATATTTACTATGCTTATCTAACTCTACAAATTCTGAAATTTTAGTACAAAATAAAAAATTTGCATAGAAGTACTGTGGAAAAATTTCAGAAACTTTTGACATTCCAGTAAAAAATGTAAATTCGCGCACTACAGCCAAAGTTTCTGTTTTTGCACTGCACACACCAAACAAGCAATCTAATCATCCTAAAGGAAAATCTTGGCACATTATTTTTATAATACAATGGATTTATACAAGGGGATAATTATTTTTGTTGAAAAGTTTCTGTAATTAAGATTCACAAGGTTTCCATGGGCATGAACAAAGTTCAAGGCATGCTCCCATTTTAACAATGCTCGTCTCTCTCACTTTCACTTTTCTTTTTGAAAAAGTTTTAGGTTCCCCTCTTTTTTTAACTATATAAAAGCACACAACAGAATAAAATGACTCTCTAAAACTTCCGGGTTGTCTCCCTGGCAGCGCTTTCTTTAAAGCCATTAAGCTAGGCATAAAGTGCTCAAGTAATTGATCCACCCGGATCCCAAGGTATATCAAAGCCAATTTTAATTAACAATGATTTGTAATTTAGTAGTGAGCACAAATTAACATATATCATGCAACAATGAAGTCTAACTCTGTTCCTATGCATTGGCATATCATAAAAGAACAATTCATGCACACAAAGTAAAGGCCAATGCATAGTATAAATAGTTTCTTGCAATTTTATCGTATTGGAAACATAGAGAGGCGGAGATGTAGTTCCTCTCTCATAATAATTGCAAGTAGGAGCAGCAAGCACATGAATATTATATTTATCAAAATTATCATGAGTAGAACGCAACCCATCAATATAATCCTTAATAAGCGCAAACTTCTCCGATATAGTGTAGTTGGGAGAATTCAAAAGGATAATAGGACTATCATGCGTGGGTGCAATAGCAACAATTTCATTCTTAACATAAGAAGCTCTAGCAAGTTCATCTCCATAAGCATAATTCATATTGGCATCATGGCCACAAGCATAACAAGCATCAATTTCATCAAAAAGGGATATTTCAAACGAATCCAAGGGATCATAGCAATCATCATAGCATTCATCCTTCGGTAAGCACGAAGGGAAATTAAACAATGTATGAGTTGAAGGGTTACTCTCATTAGAAGGTGGGCACGGGTAGCTAATCCGCTCTTCCTTCTTTTGTTCTTTGCTCTCCTCCTCATCTTTTTCATCAAATGAGCTCACAGTGTCATCATTTTCTTCCATAGTTTCCTGCAAAATATTAGTCTCCTCTTGGACAGCGGAGGAGTCCTCAATATATGGCTTAACATAAGCATTAGAAGCATAGTTTTCATAGCAATATTTAAGTATGGCAAAACTTTCAGATTTGTAAAGAGTAGCATCATACTTTTCAATCAAAGAAGCAATTTCATAGGCACCCTTAAAAGCAACAAATTCTTCAATTTGCTCAATATCATAGTAATTATAAACACCCTTGGCATAAGAAGATACGATTCCATTATCCTTAAACTCACATTGATAGGGAAGGTGTTTTTTAGGGTCTTCAGAACAACAAGTAAAATCATAAATTTCGCATAAATTCTAAGCATAGCATTGCAAAGTATTAATATGATGCCATAAAAGTTTCCCTTTTTGAGATAAGCGGTGTCGCACATAATAAGCATGCTCATTTAATGATTTGCCCTCAACTAAGCTAGTTGGGGTTTCAGCACGAGCACAAACAGATCGAAGATGATCCAAGTAAAAAGCTTCAACAGTGTGATAGATTTTGGGTGGTTCTTCAACCATTGGTGTAGTAGGTTCAACTAATTTTTTTGGTATTTCGTGTTCCATATCCATAACTAAAGATAGAGAACAACTTAGAATAGCAAATAAAATCTACTTAGTGATAAAGCAAACAAGCACCCACGAGAATATTCACCCCACGCTATTGCTCCCCGGCAACGGCGCCAGAAAAAGGTCTTGATAACCCACAAGTATAGGGGAACAGTTGTAGCCTCTTTCAATATGTAAGAGTGTCGAACCCAACGAGGAGCTAAAGGTAGAACAAATATTCCCTCAAGTTCTATCGACCACCGATACAACTCTGCGCACGCTTAACGTTCGCTTTACCTAGAACAAGTATGAAACTAGAAGTACTTTGTAGGTGTGATAGGATAGGTTTGCAAGATAATAAAGAACACGTAAATAAAATCTAGGGGCTGTTTAGATGAAGAAACAACTAAGTTAGTCTTAGTAGAGAGCTTTTTTGTCACAAGAGAGTTATTTGTCCCTAGGCAATCGATAACTAGACCGGTAATCATTATTGCAATTTTATATGAGGGAGAGGCATAAGCTAACATACTTTCTCTACTTGGATCATATGCACTTATGATTGGAACTCTAGAAAGCATCCGCAACTACTAAAGATCATTAAGGTAAAACCCAACCATAGCATTAAGTATCAAGTCCTCTTTACTCCCATACGCAAACAACCTACTTACTCAGGTCTGTGCTTCCGTCACTCACGCCACCCACCATAAGCCAATCATAAACATATTGCAAACCCTACAGCGGGGATCCCTCACGCTTGCGCGACACGGAGAGCACCATAGGACAGCACCAATAATAAAACATGCAACTCAAACCAATCATGATCATCAATCAACCCATAGGACAAAATGGATCTACTCAAACATCATAGGATAGCCATACATCATTGGGAAATAATATATAGCGTTGAGCACCATGTTTAAGTAGAGATTACAGCGGGGAGAAGGGGTGTTACACTGCTGCATAGAGGGGGAGAGAGTTGGTGATGACGGCGGCGAAGTTGTTGGTGTAGATTGCCGTCACGATGATGGCCCCGGCGGCGTTCCGGTGTCACCGGGATAAAGGGGGAGAGAGCCCCCCTCCTTCTTCTTCTTCCTTGGCCTCCCCCCTAGATGGGAGGAGGGTTTCCCCTCTGGTCCTTGGCTTCCATGGAGGTGGAGGGGCGGGAGCCCCTCCGAGATTGGATCTCTCTCTCTGTTTCCTTCTGTTTCTGCCTTCTCAGATTCTGGCCTTTCACCGTTTCTTAAATTCCCGGAGATCCGTCACTCCGATTGGGCTGAATTTTTAACACGATTTTTATCCGGATATTAGCTTTCTTGCGGAGAAAGAAGGGCACCAACCGCCTTACAGGGTGACCACAAGGGTCCAGGGCGCGCCCTACCCCCTGGGCGCGCCCCTATGGCTTGTGGGCCCCTCGGGCATCGTCTCGCGTTGATTCTTTTTCCAAAAAATCACATATATTCCAAAAAAATCTCCGTAAGTTTTTATCGCGTTTGGACTTCGTTTGGTATGGATATTCTGCGAAACAAAAAACATTCAACAAACAGGAACTGGCACTGGGCACTGGATCAATATGTTAGTCCCAAAAATAGTATAAAAAGTTGCCAAAAGTATATGAAAGTTGTAGAATATTGGCATGAAACAATCAAAAATTATAGATACGACGGAGACGTATCACATGTCATCATCTTCCAATCATTACTCTATTTCTACGTAATACTCTAGATGCATGTTGGATAGCGGTCGATGGGTGGAGTAATAGTAGTAGATGCAGGCAGGAGTCGGTGTACTTGCTTATGGACGTGATGCCTATCATGAATAAATATTACATAACTATGCACTTTTCTATCAATTGCCCAACAGTAATTTGTTTACCCACCGTATGCTTTCCTCGAGAGAGAAGCCTCTAGCGAACACTATGGCCCCCGGGTCTCTTCACAAATATTATTACAAAAACTCTCAAAACCTTGCTGCCATTATTTACTTTCTATTTATTTACAATTTATATCTATCACTACTTATCGCTTGCAAGTAACAAGTTCAAGGGGATTGACAACCCTCTTGCCCGCGTTGGGTGCAAGTGTGTGCTCTTTTGTGTGTAGGTGCCAAAGTCGGGAGTTTGCGTGGTTCTCCTATTGGTTCGATAACCTTAGTTATCACTGAGGGAAATACTTATCTCTGTTGTGCTGCATCTACCCTTCTCTTGAGGGAAAAACCCAACACAGTTTACAAGTAGCATATACTCATTGCTATTGATCTATTTTTTTTCTTACTTGCGAATTTGCGAATCTCTTTCAACATTATTGAATCTTGTCTACGGATTGCTTGAATTTTGTGCCACCATCCTAACCAAGATACTCCATAAGTGATGGTGTCCTGGACTAGGGGGTACTAGCCTAGCCGGCCCATGCTCCTCGGACTAGACCGATGGGCCCTCATTCTTCCCAGGATGGACTCCGGAAGTTGTACAAGACTGCAACTGCCGAAGGCTTGCCGTATACTCCAAGATTTCTCCTACCGCCTCTATGCAAATATACTGACCTTGTAACCCTAAGTACCCTACCTGGCGTGTATATAAGCCAAAGGGTTTAGCCAGTAGAGGGCATCCCATCGCAATATCATTCACCTACCCTAGAGTTAGAACACATCTTACGATCTCGAGGTAGATCAACTCTGTAATTGATACTTCTCCATCAATATAAACAAGAGTAGGACGTAGGGTATTACCTTCATCAAGAGGGCCCGAACTTGGATAAACATCGTCTCCTTGCTCCTCTTACCATCTGTCCGAGATCCACAGCTCGGGACCCCCTACCCGAGGTCTGCCGATTTTCACAGCGACACTGGTGCTTTCATTGAGAGTTCCGCTGTGAGATCGACAGAAGGATCGATAGCTCATCTTCAGATCAACTACGATAGCAGCAACGGAAATGTTTACGTCCCCGGACAACTTTTCGTGTTCGGCAGCATGATGTTCTGCGCCGATTCGACCGGCCATCTGGCCTCCGTCGAGAACTACGCCCCAGATCAGATCGTGACCTTTGGAGGCCTGGAATACACTTCGGATTCCCGTGGAGCACTCGTCCTTTCAGGCTGGATGCCCGGCTGGATGGAGGGGCTACCTGGCACCGGAGCATCGACTCTGGAACCGATCTCTTTCGAGGACGTCGGGCCAGAAGCATTGGTGTTGCCGGAGATCCCCGTAGCAGCTCCGGGGGACGTCCCGTCGAACCTCGGCCCAGACCCAGTCCCGACCCTATCCCTGAAGCTAAGTTGGATCTCGAGCCAACCCCGACACGTGATCTAGAAACACCTTTGGATCCCCTGCACGCCGGAAACACGCCGAGCTATACACTGGACACACTTCGAGTCATCCCCGCTTATAGCCAGGCAATGAACTCCGAAGAACTATCCCACCTAAACAAGATGCTTGATCGTATCCAGAGCATGTCCATCTCGGATGATAAGACTTCGGTTTACGACAAAATCAGACTTAAAGCCCACGATCGGGAAATTTACGTCCCACCCACCACCACAGTCGATGACTTAACCGACATGTTAGTCTACGATGAGGCCACACACATGGATGAAGATGCTGATGGCCCCAAAGAACACACTTTGCCTCTGGTAAACACTGACAAGTGGACTGCAACATCCACCTATGATGTCTATATGGTGGATACCCCCAAATCCCCTACAAGATGTCGGTGCAGACACCGAAGGGGCAACAATGGGGAGCCCAACGGCAATAACACCACCGCCGATGGCGATGAGGCAATGGCCGGCGATGTCGACACCACTTGATAGGACACTGAAGCCTCCCCAGTACGGAATGACAATCCCAAAGAAAATGCCGAGGACTCGGATCCCGATGACCTCTTTGAAGGGGCCAACGACAATTACATGCCGGAGTCTGAGGAAGACAAGAGCCTTGGTACCGAGGACTATATCGTCCCCGAAGACCCCCTAGGACAAGAGCGCTTCCGACGGCGCCTCGTCGCCACCGCTCAAAGCATGAAACGCAAGCAGCAGCAGTTGCAAGCGAATGCGGATGCATTGAATGACAAGTGGGTCGACGTACTCTCGGTCGAACAAGAACTCGAAGAGCGACGACGTAGCGCGCCAAAATCATACCCACGTAGGCGTCTACTATCGGAGTTCGATGAAGAACTAGCTGCTGATGCGCCTGACTGACCCTCTAGAGATCGGGACAGACCAACACGGGAACACCTCAAAACCCGACCGGCTCCACACCGATATGGCAAGGACCCCATGGATTACTTAGACCCTCACAACGTTCGACGTCACATTGAGGCAAACCGAGCGCCTCCTCGGTCCATCTACGACTCAACAGGACGCGCCCAGCCGGGATTGATGGCTATGACACCCAGCTTGACAGGAATGACCATGCTCGAGAACAAGCCTACGAACGACTCTCCCCCGACCTCCGATGGGACACTACCCGGTTCCAAGGTCCAGCCCACACGATCAGCTTTACATGTAGAGTAATGGAACATCAATTTCCAGAAGGGTTTAAGACCATCAACATAGAATCATACGATGGCACCACAGACGCAGCAGTGTGGATCGAAGATTTCCTTCTCCACATACATATGGCTAATAGCGATGACCTCCACGCCATTTAATATTTGCCGCTCAAGCTAAAGGGGCCGGCTAGGCATTGGCTTAACAGCCTACCTCCTCACTCTATTGGTAGATGGGAAGACCTTTAAGATGCATTTAGGGCGAATTGCCAAGGCACTTAAACGCTGATGACCTCAGTCGTGTCACCCAACAGCCAAGCGAATCTGCTTGGAAGTTCCGGAACAGGTTCCTCACCAAAAAAAGAACCAGATAATAGACTGCTCTGACGCCGAAGCCATCTCTGCGTTCAAAAACAATATACGAGATGAGCGGCTTGCCCGCCAGCTCGGCCAAGACAAGCCGAGGACCACAACAGCCCTCACTTCGCCGATGACCCGCTTTTGTGCGAGAGAAGAGAGTTGGCTCGCATGAAGCACTCACAATGGTGAGGCAGGCACTTCGGAGACATGCGACGCCAATGGAAAACCTAGACGCAATAAAAACAAGCACGGGCATAAAAATGGCGGGAGCGACACAGAGGTCGCCGCAGTCAATGCAGGGTTCACTGGACCTAGATCCGGACAGAAAAGGAAACGCTTTAAAGGAAACAAGGATGAACCTAGCCAGCTTGACATGATTCTGGATCGCTCGTGCCAAATTCACGGCACTCAAGACAAACCAGTAACCCACACTAATAGGAATTGTTGGGTCTTCAAACAAGCTGGCAAGGTAACGACGGAGGGTCAAAGTAAAACCCAAAATCGCAGTGAAGACGAGGATGAACCTCGGTGGCCCAACAATGGAGGCCAAAAGAAGTTTCCTAAGGAGGTAACAGAGGTGAACATGATATATGTTACCCATATCCCCAAAAGGGAGAGGAAGCGCGCACTTCGGACATCTACTTGTTAGAGCCAGTCTCCCCGAAGTTCAACCTGTGGTCGGCTCACCCGATCACATTCGACATACATGACCATCCGACCAACATCAGGCATGGCAGATCAGCTGCACTTGTACGGGACCCGATTGTCGATGGTTTTCACCTGACGTGCGTCCTTATGGACGGAGGAAGCAGCCTCAACCTAATCTATGAGGACACGGTTAGGAAGATGGGCATCGACTCATCTCGGATCAAGTCGAGCAGCACTACCTTTAAAGGCGTCATACCAGGTGTTGAGGCTCGTTGCACCAGACACGTGTCACTGGAGGTCGTCTTCGGATCACCCAAGAACTTCAGATGTGAGGAGTTTTTAGATAAAAGGCATCAGCCCGACTTTATAGATAAAGCCACCAGGCAGCGTTCACCACAGGAAAGGAACCAGAGTATCAAACACAGAAGTACTTAAACGAGGGGTACATGGCTCCCAGGCGAACAACGGCACGCAGGCCAAACTAGAAACGCAACAAGATAAGAGGAACCACCGAGTCCACTAATCGCAAGTCTGGTGTTGCGAGAGGTAAGAAGCAGACGCCCGGATCTTGGAAGTCATCAAGTCAAAAGCACCGTGGTCGGACTCCTGAGTCAATAATCTCCACTGCTGCAAGAATATGCAAGATTTAAATAAACAATCAGCAGGTTTAGCAGGAAAGATATGCTCGATAGTGAATTTGTTCCTAGTAGTCCACAGAGCCGAGCAGACCGCCGCAAAACCAACCCAAAACATTTGTTTAGGGGCCCCAACCAGACCCAAGGCCAAGGTCCTGACCTCCGAAAAGGATGAAGGGATCCATGATATGTGGAGCCAGGACCTGATGCAGCACCAGGCGAGCTTCGCCAAAACACACGAAAAAAAGATGTGCTCCGTGTTCTCGAGGTCGCCACAAAGCGTGCACCTGTCGGATCCGAGGCCGTTACGCTTACGGATTTGGTCAGCGGCCGACAACCGCCCTCTAAAGGCCTACCACAGAAAGATCTTAATCTTAGGAGGAACACGGGCACGCCAGACCACCTTGAACCGATTAGTCGGAGAGCCAGAAATCAGCTTAGCGTATAGAGATTTAACCGAAAAGCGCCCAGAGGCGGAGTGGGGCCAGACCACCGAATCCTCCCCCTCCGAGAGCACTGGGATGCACGTAACAAGACGCTGCCAATCATCCAACTCTTCGGGAGAGAGAGCGACGAAGGGCCAAATCCCAATTATTGTCGGAGAGCTCAGAGATAGAAATCTCTGGGTCACGGCAATACGAGAAGAGAACCGGAAAGGAAACTGCGAGAGAAGAGTCACCGCACCACCAGTCAAGCCAAAAGCGAGTGGATTTGCCGTTATGGACTACAAATTTATCAAGGGATTTAAACACCGGACGGAGTCTGACAAGATCTTTCCAGAATTGCGAGCTGCCAGCAGAAGAGGCGAACATGGGGCTAGAGGTAGGGAAGTATTTCGCTCAGAGGAGGGTTAACCAGAGAGGATTCTCCGAGGTAGACATAATTTTCCACCACCATTTGATGATCAAGCATTTATTCATGGTCATAGTATCCAAAATGCCCAGCCCCCCAAGGTTCTTGGGCCTACAGATCTGCTTCCATTTGACCATTCTATACTTACGACGGTTATCCACCGCATTCCAGTAGAACGCACTCCTGTGCTTATCAAACCCCGCGTGCGTACCAGTAGAGAGAAGGTAGAAGCCCATCAAGAACATGGGGAGGGAGGAGAGGCAAGCATTTATGAGATCAACCTTGCCCGCTTGTGTATTGAATCTGCCTCTCCAAGGCAAAACGCGGTTGCCCACTTTTGAGACCACAGGAGCAAATTCTCTAGCAAGCAGCTTCTCAGGAGAGATCGGGAGGCCAAGATACTTAAAGGGGAAAGAGCCCAGGGAGCAGTTGAGGAGGTGAGAAACCCTCCTAGCCTCGGCATCCGACACCCGAGTGATAATGACTTCACTCTTTGCAAAATTAATCTTAAGCCCCGAAAGGGCCTCAAAGCAGAGCAAGAGGAACTTGAGGTGAGCAAGGCAGTCATCGTTAAGCTCAACCATGATAATCATGTCATCCGCATATTGGAGATGAGTGATACCCTGCGGGACCAGGTGAGAGCTCACGGGGGAGATGTGTCCGCTTGCGGCAGCCCTGGTCAGAATGTGGGATAAGGCATCCGCGACGAAGTTAAATAGAAGGGGGGAGGCAGGGTCCCCTTGCCTTAGGCCCCTACCATTGGCGAAGAAGTTGCTGATCCTGCCGTTGACCGAAACCGCAGTGTGCCCTCCCGACACCAGCTGCATGATTCTGTGAACGACCTCCCCATCGAAACCTTTGGCCAGCAAAACTTGCCGGAGGAATTTACAACTGACCGAATCATAGGCCTTCTCAAAGACGAGTTTGAGAATAACCGCTTTGGTACCCCTCATGCGAATATCATGAATAATCTTGTGAAGACTGAGGATGCCATCTAGGATGAACCTCTCTTTGACGAAGGCCGATTGAAAGGGACTAAGAACCCAATGGGCAATGGGGGAGAGGCACGTGGCAAGGCCTTTGGCCGGGAATTTTGTGAAGTTGTTAATCAGAGCAATAGGTGTAAATTGAGAGATCAGGTCCGCACCCTTGACTTTAGGAATGAGGGAAATAACCGCATATTTCAACCGAGATATATCGACCGTACCCAACCAAAATCTTTGAATAACAGCGCAGACCAGGCTTCCCAAATGGGGCCAGAACTTTCTAAAGAAGGGAATGGAAAAGCCATCAGGACCCGAGGCAGAATGAGGATTGACCGAGCGAATGGTATCGAAGATCTCCTCATCAGACAGCGGGATGATCAAAGCAGCATTCTCCTCAGAGGTGAGCATCTTGAGGGGGTCCTAGAAGGAGGGAGCTAGCACAAAACCTGACTCAGGCTTGGCCGAAAGAAGGGACGAGAAAAAATCCACAACGTGAGACATAATTAGGTTCTGATCCGAACCATAACATTGTTGATCTGCAAGCTGTCAATCGAGCATCGCCTACGCCTACCATTAGCAATGGCGAAGAAGTAGGCCATGGGGGAATCGCCTTTCGGCGTCCAGTTGATGGAACCCCTTTGGCACCAGTAGGTTTCGGCGTGGCGATGCAACTGCATCAAGGCCTCTTATAGGGAATACCTTAACTACCATTCCTGATCGGATAACCCAGGGCCGTCCGCCGTGGCATCCAACGAGGAGATTTGATCAGTCAGGGGCACTTTAGCCCTGCGCGCTTCAGCCGCCCTGTTGCGGGCCCAACCCCGAAGGAATTTACGAAGAATATATGAGCAGGAATGCCAGTCATCCATAGGGCCATAGGAACGCCTTCCACTAGCAAGAAGGGAGGATATCTTGGCGGATATCATGTCACCAAAGCCCTCAATCAGGAGCCAAGAGGCATCGAATTGGCAGCGGGGGGGGGGAGATAAGAGATTGGAGCCCGGTATCAAGAACGAGGGGAGCGTGGTCCAAGCCAACGATAGGTTTAACTTTCAGCAGGGCATGAGGAAACAATGCGTCCCAGCCAGAGCAGACAAACACACGATCTAGAACCGAACGAATAGGGACGTCCTGATGATTAGTCCAGGTAAATCGGGCTCCCACCCTAGGGATTTCGCGGATGGCACAGTCCCGAATGAAATCATTGAATGCATTAGCCAGGGGCCAAGAAAAGTTGCTATTATTTTTTATCCGAAGGAGACCGCGAGAGGTTAAAGTCACCACCCACTAGGAGAGGAATGGTGCACGCATCAATCTTAATCGAGAGCTCGTCAAGAAACAGCGAGGAGAGGGAATGATCCGCAGGCCCATACACCACCATGACCTCCCAAAGCACATTCAATTGGCGATGGTACACAACAGAGCTAGCCCAGAAGACACCGTGATCAAAAGCCACAAAGTCAAAGACCTCACGGTTAGTCCCAATCAGGATCCCTCCAGAATGGCCAGAAGAGGGGAGGAAGTTCCAGTCAAATTTATCGACACCCGCAACCGCGGAGAGCTCGTTAGGAGAGAAAGATTCTTTGAACATCTCAACCAACCCAACAATGTCAATACCATCACCCCGAACCACATCTCTGAGCTGGTCTCTGCGCCCCCTAGCGCCGAAACCCCTAATGTTCCAAAATAAGGCCCTCATCTGGCAGATAAATTTCTGATGCGGAGGCTCGACCTGCATGGGGCCACGCAGGATTTGGAACGTCTAGAGGAACCCCGTTTAACGATAGTAGAAGCATCCTGACCCTTAACAGCATCCCCCTCGGTTCCACCGGCCACAACCGTGGAACCCACACCTGAAGCCGCAAGATCTTTAGCCTTAGCAATGGCAGCCTGGGCGACTTTGTTTGCCCGCACTAAAGCCAGAACGGAAGAGGGAGACCCTAAGCCCGCATCAAACGTAATACCCACATCCGCTAATACTTGCGACAAGTGTTCATTCGAACGAGAGGGAAGAACCAGCCGAACAGGGGAAGGAATCGAAGGGGAGGGGCGAGGGGGAGGTGGAGTACCCGTAGGGGGAAGGTCCTTTGCCGCCGCATGCCGCACCGCCCGATCAACCACCCGCTCACCGCTAAGCAGAACCCTGCGGCTCTTGCGGGCGGTGGAGGTGGGAGACCGGATTGGAGAGGGGCGAGCCATCTGGGGGGGAGAGGTCGCCGCAGGAGCTGACGCCGGCCCGGACGCAGCGCCCATTCGTCCTCCAGGCACCGGCAAAGGCCGGCCACCGACTGCTTGGAGCCCACCGAGGCTCTGCTGCGTGCGGAGAATTTCCGGACCGAAGTCTTCTTCTTGCTCGCCCGAGCAGCCCGAACCCGAGAGGGGGAGACCTGGAGGTCCTCGATGCCAGAGAGAGATGGGGAAGCGGCGCGGGTTGGCAGGTTGGAGCAGACGCCCGAGATCGCGGTACGACCCAAAGGAGGGGCACCCGTAGCCGCCGCCGCCTGCCCCTCCAGGCCCACCGACTTGGCGCTAGTAGCCCCCTTCGAAGAGCCATCCACAGGGGCGTAGTCCTTCAGCACATCCCGCCCATCAGAGCCCAGATCCTCCCATTCAGAGCGAGTGAAGTGCGGGCCGCCCTCCCCACTGGGTTTAGTCGCCCCATTGGCGTCACCCCCTTGCTCGTATGACGGGGGAAGGTCTAGGCGGGGGAGGGGGAGGAGGTGCCTGCTGATTCTCTACCCCCTCGGCACGGACCCGGAACCGTAGACCCTCGGAGGAAGGGAAGGCATCAATGTAGCCACGAACACAGATAGGATCAACGCACCAGATCTTGATACAGGCCGGGCCAAGGAACTGTAGAGATTCGGGATCAACTTCAATGGGCTTGCCAATCAGAGCACCGAGGGCCATGAGGAAGGAGGTGAATCGAAGAGCAGGAGGGACATCATCAACAAGGACCCAAATGTCCGAGAGCAGTGGAACAGGTTTAGAACCCTTGGACGCAGCCTTGACAGATACCACAAGATTTATAAGCGGGAGGGTGAAGCTAGTACAGGAGGAGATCATCTTGAGGCTCGACAGAAAACTCAAAATCCGAGAGTTGGCGGATCTGCCAATCTCACCCATCAGCGTCCCAAAGTTTCAGCTCATCGAGGAGGGTATGGGGGGAGATCTTCTGGTCCTTGACAGTAATGACAACAGAATTGGAGAGGGAAGGAGCAACAACCACCTGAGGAATTTCACTTTCAAGGGCAAAGAAAGAGCAGCCCGGAAGCCCCAGGCCATACTGCACGAAGGCGGCCGGCTTGCGTCTGTTCTGGCAATCCACCGTGAGATGGCCCTCCTCCCTACAGATGAGATAGAAAGGAGGGTTGCCGCACCGAGACTGGAAGTGGCCGGGCTGGTGGCAAGTGAAGCATGTGAGAGTGGGGTTGGAGACGTGGGAGGAGGGGGTTGGACGCGACGAAGGAGGAGGGTGGGGGAGGATGCCATCCCCGAGACCGGCCGGAGAAGATCCAGCAATGGATGGGCTGGAGCGCCGGTTCTTGAAGCCGGACGGAGTGAGGCCGAAACCACCGTGGGGCGGTTGGCGACCACCGAAGGCCGCGCCCGCCGCCGACGCACGAGCCGGGGCCCGCACCAGAGCCGACGAGCCGCGGGGGGGAGGGGGCGCGGCGCAGCGTCGGAGGTACCACCCTCACCCGTCGCAGCCGCGGCTTCCCACGGATCAACGGCCCTCCACGACGAACCACCCGCCTCAGCAGAAGATCCCGCACCACCAGATCCAGGCGGAGCAGATCCAGCGCCGTCCGCCACGGCCGCCTCCGAGCGGGCCCACTCATCGCGCTGCAGCCACTCAGGCCCGGCTGCCCAAGCCTCACGCTCCCGAGCCACCCGCTCGCGCGCCGCCTGCTCCGCCTGGAGTTTGGAGCGGAGGGCGGCCTCGTAGTCCAGATCTGCACCCGCCTCCGACAAGCCCTCCCGCCGGCGCTTCTGGCCGGAGACGGCCTCGGAGGACGAGCCCCGCGACCGGTCCATGGCAACCACCGCAGTGAACGACAGGGAGAGGGGAGGAGGAGGGGCGGATCTACGGAATGTGCGAATGGGGGAGCGCAAGCGGCGAATGTCCGAAGAGGAGGCAGGAAACCCTAGAAAACGGTGGGATCGCGCCCCTGCGCACCCATAAGTACCCTGAGCTTGTCAGGCCTGGGCCTAGGCCGCTCGAACCGGACACAACAGCAACAGCAGGCTGGGGATGGGCCGCCCGAGGCCCAGAGCCCAGAGAGGGTAGAGGAGGAAATGAGAGAGGAGACACGATGGACAAAGGCCCAGCAGGCCCAACGTGAGACGGGCCAGACCGCACCAGGGGCCCACTAGCCGCCTGGCAGGCCGCCAGATCTAGGGTAGGGGCTGCCCTCGCATCCACCGTCGCCGTCGAGCACGTCGTCGGCGCCTTAGCAGCCGTGGGCGCCGGAGAGGGGGAAGGGGAGCGTGGTCCCTCCACCAGAGACGAGCCGTGGACCGGCCTTGAGCCCAGGACACCACGGTCCGGCGAAGCAGCAGGAGGCTTACCAGAGGCTCGACGGCGGCGCGAGACCCGGATCCAGCCAGGTTCCGCCGACGACAAGAACGCAGGCCGGCCGCGACCACCCGACGCAAACTTCCGCGCGCGAGGCGGCGCCGCTCCCGTGGCCTTCGACGCAGCAGGCCGGGGAGGCGAAAGGGACAGCAAGTCCGAATCAGAGGCCGAATCATCTGCATCAGAGCCGAGCGCCCAAAACCTGTTGACCGAACGCGAGGCGCAGGAAGGGGAGCTAGAAGGCGGGGGGAGCGACAGGGGGATCGAAACCGCCGCAGTCGGCTGCCGGGGGGCGCCGGACGGAGAAGGGGCCGGAGGCGGGGCCAGGGAGGGGGGAGGCGCCGCCGCCGGGGATGGGGACAGGGGAGGGGAGAAAGGGAGAGGGAGAGGGAGGGAGGAGCCATCTCGTCCCGATCTTGATCCCTCTCTTTGTGTACTCACTGATCGATGCGAGGACTTAATCTTCGACAATGTCCCCTTTCTAAGTGGATACCATGCGCCCCTATGGCGCACATCGTTCGCTCGCTTCAACACGGTCCCGCACTATGCTTATCTCAAACTCAAAATGCCAGGACCCAACGGTGTTATCACAATCAATGGTAACATGGAATGCTCCCTCCGTACCGAGGAGCAGACGGCCACAAGGTTTATGACCATGTAATACTCGAATGTGTGTGTGTCTGATCACCTTGTTGTTTATACATCATTATTATAAGTCGTTGTTTATGACCATGTAATACTCGAATTGATGTGTTGTAATCTGGGTAATTTTACCGTGGGTACCCATTTGCACTGACGGGTGACGGTTATAGAAAAAAATTGTACCCGTCAACGGGTATGGATACGGGTGATGGATAAGGTTTGGGGCGACGGGTAAGGGTATTGGATGGCTCCACCCATACCCAAACCCGGCGGGTGCCATCCTTAGCTTCGTGTCCGCGACGATGCAAACGAGGCCCAAATTTAAGCTTCAAAATGAGCCGCGTGGTGGATAAACGGACGCGTGTCCGTTTAGGTCCGCACGTTCTACCGATTTTTGTGTCCGATTCAAACGGACACGGACGAAATGTATGTGTCTGATCGAAACGGACACGGCGGACGAGTTGGGTGTGAACGTTTGGGTTGCTGTAAGCTTCCCGTGCGGTCTCGGTGCTCTGCAAACGTTGCAAAAGGCCCCTCAGGAAGTCCCTTAATTACTGTGTGCGTGTCGTCGCCATTGCCACCGCTCGAGAGATTCCTGAGATTGGAGAGAGGGAAGGGAAGTGAGAGAGGGAGGAGGCCGCGGCCATGTCGTCGTTGGGGACGTCCAAGGGGATCCTGGAGATCGCCAAGTTCGGGGTGTACGTCGCCGTCCCCATTACCCTCACCTACCTCGTCGCCACTGACTCCAAGACCATCAAGAAGCTCATGGGCCTCGTAAGGATTCCTTCCCGCTGCTCTCCGATTCGGCTCAGTTGTTAGATAACGCTGCCTAGTTCTTAGGCCCTGGCATCCTGCTGAGGAATTGAGTCCCTCCGTTCACTATTATAAGATGTTTTAACTTTTTTCTGATACAGATGTATATAGAGGCAATTTAGTGCGTTTGTTTGCTCATTTCAGTCTTTATGTAGTCCATGTTGAAATAACATCTTATATTTGTGGATATTATTTAGATGGCTAGATTGTTATAATATTGCTTGTAGGGTGGTTCTTGACCATGAACTAGAGTTTAGGGAAAGTAGGCAGAGTTGGCTCTGTAATTTGTGCATTTAAGAAAGCTTAGGCTCGCACATGTTTCAAGAACTTCATGGCTGCTAGGTTTGTATCTGCAGAAGGAGAATCTGTTGATAGGTAAAGGGTAAAGCTGTGTTATCTTTGTAGGCTAGTTGAATTACTGCTAATAAGATGGGACAGTCCATTATTCATTGATAAGAGACTTCAGAACTCTGCTGAGAAAAACACTTGAGGCCTTCTTTGGCGAAAGTACAGATATGGGGATTAAACTACTACAGTGTTGTTTCATGATCCATATGATGAGACGGTCCATAATCGTTGATAAGAGACTTCAGAACTCTGCTGAGAAAAACACTTACGGCCTTCTTTGGCGGCACTTTCCTCTCTAGCTTCACCAAATCATTTGGTATCTCTTTGTAATCATTATACCCCGGTGATACCAAGGAATGCAGCAAGCAAGATTTGTTACTGAGTAGGTGGAATTCATGGACTTTAAGAACATCAAGAAGGCTCAGGCGCTCTGCTAGATTATTAGCTGCTAGAAATATTTTGTTCATTTGTAAAGCATAGAGAAGAGGAATGTCTTTACCTCTTTGGATCACGAGCTGAATTAGAGGCTTATAACAATAGGTGGTGAATGATGGTGTGTCCTTGGAAGTGCTGGTGTCTAGTTTGTTATAGAAAACCAACACAATGCTTCATTATATGCATTGCATACTTTTGTTGATGGGGACTCTATGATGGTGCTGACTAACACTGGATGCCTTCTTTGATGTCCCGCTTTTTAGTTTTAAAAACAAATAATGTAGGATCAGTTCGCCCTAGTGTTATGAAAGAATTGAGCAAACAAGGGTTATGATGTCAAGAAAGTAAGTTCAATTATCTTTTTTTATGTGCCGGTGGAAATTTGCTCTATTTGTAGGCAACACGGTGATCTTGCTTGTGTTGGTGAAAATTTGCGTTATTTGTAGGCAAAGGCAGTGATCTTATTTGCACACATCTGCACTTGCTAATATGGTTCGTCAACATGTGAGCTCATATTGTTTTTGATGGTAGTCATGCTTCCTACAACTGTTTCTTGTTCTGCTGCATCACGAAGTTATCAGAAGCAAACCTTGCTAGCCATGTCCTTTCATGTATCCCTTTTTGTACATTCCCTTACTTTCCTTCCTTTTGGCGCTTTACAAAAGCTTGAGTTTATACTCTGTTTTGCTCCTATTGCAGCGTCCTTCTGTCGTTTACCCTCCAGAAGGCCCACGACCACCACCGCCCGAAGAACTTCGTGAAAGGGCTCGGGAGATAGCTCGCAGCAGAAGGCAAGAATAAACAGGTCGACCATGATTGCTCCAGATAGTTTGTACTGAAATCATCTTCTGCATGGTACTACGATCCGCCCAAAAGATTCATGAAACAGGGACACAAAAACTCAGACATGCTGTCATGGGTGTATGGTTGTGAAATAACATGCTTTCACTTTGGAAGAAACCCACTTAACTCCGGTTATACTGTTGTAGTGTTTCTGGTTGTTGATGTAAAATTATGAGACGTTTCTGAGTTGTGACGAAGAGTAATAAACCGATTTCATCCCTCGCATCATCCGTTTGATTGCTTATGCCATTTCTAACATCATCATCATCATGCCATTTCTAACATCATCATCTATCTCCACTAGCCGCTGCTTCTAGTTTTGAGCGTTTGTTGCTTTAGTTCTGAGTTTTGTGGTTGTTTGGATGCTGTGTAAGCTGATCATGTGGACTGTTGGTCGGTTTGTATTTTTTTTCTCTCAATCTTAAACTGCATGGTTAAGAAAAAAATCATCTCTGTCTCTCATGCCGTGTTTTTTCTTATGTGAACATGATTTATCTAATTTGACATTGTGTACTGATTTTTTTTTTTTGAGACAAACCTTGTGTACTAATGAGCAGTAGGATTGAAAATCAAATGAAAGTAGGCCAAACAATGGGAAGCAACTACTATAGAATCTGAGCCTATGATGCAAAAATAGAAAAATGGATCTGTACCATTGGATGGTCGATTGATGGCCCAGATTTGGGTGGGATGCTCTGCGCGCACAGTTTGCAAATAACTCCCTCTATGCAAGCGCACAGTTTGCAAATAACTCCCTCTATGCAAGCTAATTTGGTCCCGGTGCCCTCCCTGTCAAACCCAAATCTTTTATATTTTGAAAGACCCAGCGACTACTAGCTTTTCATTGATCATTAGTAGGAAACAATGGAAATAATAAAAGATGGTGAGGATCCTAGGATTAAAGGGCTTGCCACAATTTGGCAAGTCCCTAGTTTGCTAAGCCTTATATCTCATGGCGGGTCCCCGAAGGGTCTCTCAATACAGTTGGCACCTGTCACACGCCATAGCTCGATGCAATCCGTGATTCATGTGATGACATCTCTATTGTAGGGCAGTTTCTTCCTGAAGGTGCAATGGTTTCTCTCTTGACATATTTCCCAGCAGGCAAGTAGCAACATTGTCTTCGCTCCCTTACGCCACCTTGGTTCTGCTCCTTCCAGGATGGTTTGCACGATTGTCGTGGTTTGGTGATGGCGCCAGTCCACCTTTGGCGCGAACGAATGGCAGCCCTGACATTGCCTAATTTCATCCTAGACCTCCCGTGTCTTCAGGCATGTCCAGAAGAGGTGGCAGGACGACTCCAAGCTCCTGACGCAGAGTTGGCAAAAGTACTCGTTTGCCCATCCCCGGCGTTGCAACCTATCGTTGCACCACAGTCTGTTCTGCAAGAGGAGCCAGGCGAACATCTTGATCTTCCCTCGAGCCCACACCTTCTAGATGGTTTGATCAAAACCTGCATTTGTTCTCCCCTGGAATTGCATTTGGTAAGCCAATCTGGCTGAGTATCTCCCCGAGGCTTCCCTAGTCCAGGTAATTCTATCTGGCGATCCTTCCCGAAGAGCCTCGGCGGCGCCTTGCAACTGACAGTGCAAGTGTAGGACATCTTGCAACAGCTCTTGGGTGCGGCCGTGGGCGAGGTCTTTGATCCATGTATCCCTCGCTAGAGCTTCACGAACTGGCCTATTCTTCCTCCGCGAGTGCCTGAAGAGCGATGGGAAGCGCTGCACCAGTGTTCCATCCCTGTTCCAGGGCGATTGCGAGAAGGAGGTAGAAGCCCCGTCGCCGATGGTCAGGGTGGTTGATACCGTGGAGAGGGATCTGTCGTCCTCGTCGCAGGGTAGCTCCGTGCCCACCCATGGGCTGTCTGGGTGGTGCCAGGCAATCCATAACCAGCGTGGGCGAAGTGCCCTGCCGAAGCGCTGCAACTCATGGATTCCCAGGCCCCCGTAGGCCGTCGGGGAGCAGACCGCCGGCCAGTTTACTTTGCGCTGGCCCTCGAGATCTCGTCCTCTTGCCTCCACGGGGAACATCGTCTACATTTGTCTACCTCTCTAAGAAGTTTCTTTGGCACTCGCAGCACCGTGAGCGCGAAGGTGGGCATGACACTCAGGACGCAATGGACGAGCACCCGTTGGCCCACAAGCGGTAGGAGCTTTCCCTTCCAGTCGGCTAGTCGTGCTTTGATCCTGTCGATGATGAAATGGAGGTGCACGAGTCAAAGGCGATGATGAGTAACCGGAAGGCCTAGGTATTTTATTGGGAAGGGGGCGATCGATCCACCAAACCCCTGTAGCACATCGGGGATGGTAACTTCTTCGCATCGGATCCAGTGGCGGCCCGAAGTCGTGCAGGATGCGCATTAGTGAGTCTGCATCCCCCCTCGTCGGACTGATGAACACCATGGCGTCATCGGCGTAGAGGCTTACCCTAAGCTTGAGTTTGCGGCCCAGGATTTGCAGAAGGAGGTGCTGATCGACCGTTGCTGCGAGCAGGTGGTGCAGGGGGTCAATGGCTAGTATGAACTAGAACGGAGACAGAGTGTCCCCCTATCGCAGCTCGCGGCAATGCTGGATGCGCGCGCCCGCCATGCCGTTTAGAGAGACTGTCGAGGAGGCCGTTGACAGGAGCAAAGCCACCCAATGCGCCAACGCGTGCTAAAACCCAGCTTCTGTAGGAGCTCAAGCATGTACTCCCAGGAGACGGAGTCAAACGCTTTACCGATGTCTAATTTCATGAACAGGGCCGGGGTTTTTCGGCGATGCAACGCGTGCACCGTGTTTTGCACAAAGAGGAAGCTGTCGTGGATGCATTTTGTTTGTAGGAAGGCAGTCCGCGTCGGTGAGATGATGGAGTGGATGACAGACGCTAATCTGATGGAGAGTACCTTTGAGATGAGTATTGCTACGAATTGTATTAGGCTGATTGGTTTGTAATCTGTGATCGTCGTCGCACCGCCTTTTTTGGGTATCAAGACCACCATGGCGGTGTTGATCGTCGCCGTGTCACCCCCAGCCAGGTGGTAAAACTGGTGGAAGGCAGCCTTGATATCAGCTTTGATAATCGGCCAACAGACGCGGAAGAAGGTGCCGTTGAAACCGTCCGGGCCGGGTGATTTTTTCCTGTGGAGACATGGTGATTGCATGCCACACCTCCGCCTCGGTGAACGGATTGTCGAGGCCAGCCTCCTGTGTTGTGGGCAAGTGGATGGAATCCCGGTCGATGGTGACGCTTCTGTTGTTTGTTGTTCCTAACGATCAGCTGAAGTGGTCGTGGATCACATGTGCCTTGTCCTCGTGGGAGGTGGCGATCGTATCCGTGGTGTGAAGGGTGTGGATGCAATTCCTTCGGCGCCTGGAATTGATCTTGGCCTGGAAGAAAGCCGTCTTGGCGTCTCCGGCCCGGAGCAAGGTCACCCATGAAGCTTGCCGTTTCCTTGCCCGCATGACCGCGGCGAGGGCAAGGACGTGTATCTTGAGCATCTTCCGAAGTTGGACCTCGCTGCTCGACAGGCGCCGACTCTCTTGGGAGACATCGAAGCGCAGTACAAGCTCCGTTGCAATAAGGAACTGGAGCTTTACATCACTGGAGAAGCTTTTCGCCCAGATTTTCAGATCCTTGGCCACCCATTGCAGTTTGATGTTGATGCGCTTGAAGGCACATGAGGTTGCCACCGGGCGTTCCCATGCGTATTGCACCGTGTCGGGAATCTAGGGAGATGCGGCCAGAGTATTCAATGAGGAACCGGGCCAGCCGGCGCGGTGCGGAAGCCGCGGACAGGAGCAATGAACAGTGGTCGGAGCAGGATGTGGACGCAGCATGCAGGAGGAAGGATGGGAAGAGGGTATCCTACGCTAAATTGTAAAATAATTTGTCGATGCAAACGAGTGTTGGGTTGATGCGTTCTTTGCTCAAGGTGAACCTACGGTTTTTACACTTGATTTCCTTGAGGCCTGCCGCATCGATCACGGCCCGGAACTTTCCCATGATCCTATGATTTATATTGTTGTTGTTTTGTCCCTAGCCTCGTAGATGAGGTTGAAATCGCCGTTGATGAGCCATGGGTCACCTGTCGGTGGCGCCGTCCTTCCAATCTCTGCCAGGAACTCTACCTTCCTCCCCTCCTCTATCAGGATGTATACCGTGGTAAGCCAGAAGGTTGTCAATGTGGCTGCTAGGGTCACCTTGACGGTGATGGAGAACTGCCCGATGGCGTGGGACTGGACGGCGACATGATTTTTGTCCCAGAAGATGGCAGCTCCGCCCCTGGTGTCCACGGCCGGTAGCACAACGTAGTCCTCTAATCTCGTTCCTCCCACTTCCCTAGCAAGTGGGCGACTCCACTCCTCTATTTTTGTTTCCTGGATGCAAAGGAGTGCCAACTTGTGCATCTCTGGCGTCTCGCTAACTATCGCTCGCCAAGATGGCGTGTTTAGTCCTTGTATGTTCCATGACATAATTGGGCAGTTTGTGCTATCCATGGGGAAACGGGTAGATGCTCCGACGACTAAACGATCTATTAAGTAAACAGAGGTACACCTCCAAACATCCGTGGGGTTGCCGACGGCCACCAATAGGCCCCAAATCTCGCCGACTACCAACTACGGCTTTACTGCTACAATTGTTACTACAAGGAATTGATCCTAACTCTAACCAGCCCGTCCCTGGCCATCGCCAGAGACTATTACAACTAAAGTACTCTAACATGGGGAGGCTACGGCCCTAGAGGCCTCTCCGTCAGGACCGTTCATGACTGCCGCGATCTTGAGGGCAGCAATATGGAGGTTTGTGAGCTTGGCGATTGTTTTGATGTCGGAGTCAGACAACGGCTTGTCGAAGCGGCAGATGAGCGCCTCTGCCACCTTGGCCGTCATAGCCTCCTTTGACCCCAAAATGCCAAGGCCGTGGACGATGCGAATGGCCGCACGCTGGCTGACTGGGACCGCGGATGGGTTGCTAGCCTGTCGGGCACTATGGTGCGTCGGAGCCAACGTCGGTCTGGTGCGGTGCAAAGTTTTGGCACGCGTTGGTGCCTTCCCATCACCGATGGTGGGATGTTGGCGAAGAGCTGGCCCGGCGCACAGCTCCCCCCTGCTTCACCGATCTGCAACTAGCATACCTGGCTGGTGAACTCGCCGAGCTGCAGGGAATGAGTTGTTGCCGCCCTCGGGGTGTGTCTGGCAAGGGGTAGAGCAGGCCCCATGTCGATGTCGTCTGTGTTGTCGATGGTAGTAGGCACGTCCTCTGTGAAGCACAAAAGCTTGTCGATCTAGGCCGCAGCTGCGACATCGACGACAGCCACCCTCGGGTTCGCACGCAGTGGTGGAGGCAGCTCCTTATCCGTGCCATCGAAGAAAGCCGCCACTGTGTCAGCCTCCGGCGTGGCCGCCGCGTCTTTGTGCAGGGGGCGTGGTGGGGCCAGCAGGGGGTTAGCCGCGAGGGCCGCCGACCCGGAAGCCAATCCGCGCATGCTCCCTTGCCGTGGGTCTTGTCGCCATGGTCGACGCTAGAGTGACACCCGCGCAGAGCCCCCCGTAGGTGACGAGAGCTGGGTGTGCAGCTACTGTGCCACTCTATCGATGAGATGGTCATGACAGGCTCCTTGCCACAACCGCGCCCAAGCAGAGTGTCCTTCCAGGACCTCCATTGGCTGCCGTTGTCATCACTGTCGTGGCTTCGCCTGGCGCCAGCTGAGGGCATGCCTATGCACCCCATGGATGCCACTTGTGCCTTGGGGCGCGCATGCGGCCCCTGGCTCCGTGGCTGTATGCCGTCTTCCGTTCTTTGCACCCAACCGCCGGCAGGGGGCGGCGTGGGTATGGGTGATCATCAATGTCGTCGTCCGAAGAGGGCATGCCACTCTGTCCAGAGTGGGAGGAGCGCGGAGATAGAGGCGTCCAAGCTTCCATGCGGTCGATGTGCACGAGTACGTTCCACCTCAGCAGGGACGACGACGGCGCCACAACTCGACTCGGGGGCGAGAAGCCGTGCATCTCCTCGACGCGCCCCGCCCCCCGGCATGCTTCCAGAGTGTCCTCTTGGTGGGGATGTGCGCCAGCTCCCACACCCACACCCAGACGGTGAAAATCTTTGTGTCCGCGTGCCCGAAGGTATGGTTGTCGAGGCGGTCGATGATGACCTTGTCCCCGAGCGCTTCCTTTGCCCCGTCCAGGGTCCCGAGCTGCATGGGCAGCTTCTCCATGACGACACGCACATGCAGCATCCAGGTGGCATGGAGCACGTGCGTGTCCTCCCTCCAGGGCTCCATCAGGAACGTTACGCTGTCAACCGTGAGTGAGCCCCGCCGCACATCGAGGTCCTTGTGGGCCGGCAGGGTGAAGTGGATGAAGAAATCCTCGGGGTCGTGGCAGGTGACCCGCAACAGGTGGTTCGGGATATGGAACTCCTTTTCCGACGCCAGGCCGATGGAGTGGGGGCTAGCAGCATGGAGTTTGCTGACGGCGGTGACCACGACCGCGTGCAGCTGCAGTAGGAAGACATGTTGCTCCATCTCCGGCGTGGAGGCGATCACCTTGCGGCTGGTGCGCGACAGGTGCTGAGGAGCCAAAATTTATGGAAAACCCGGATCGGCTAGACCGAGGAACGACTAAGCTTCGAGCTTCCATACCGGCAAGGTCCTGTCAAAGATCTAGGCAGGGAAATATGCCATGTGGCTTCAAACATACAGTGGACATTTGCAGACCTCCTAAAAGGACTCGGCCAGTGAGATCTTTAAGCACATGTGATACTTGTGATCTGCGTTGGGTTTTCAGTGAAGAGGAACGGTAATTGCAGCACAATACATGTAAGTATTTCCCTCAGTTATGAAACCAAGGTTTATCGAACCAATAGGAATATCAATCCACAACCGTCTTCAGCGGCTGCACACAAAAAAGCAAACAACTTGCATCCAACGCAGGCAAGAGGGTTGTCAACCCCCTTGATCTCGTTATTTGCAAGCAAGTGAAGTGTGTAGATAATAGTAGATAATTGTAAATTCCAAAATAAAATAAAAACAAATAAATGGCAGCAAGGTATTGTAGCGTTTATAAATATATAGGTGAATAGACCCGGGGGGCATAGTTTTCCCTAGCGGCATCTCTCGTGAAAGTAAGCATACGGTGGGTAAACAAATTATTATTGAGCAATTGATAGAAAAGGGCATAGTTATGCAATATTCATGGCAATGATCATGTGTATGTAGGCATCACGTCCGTAAGCAAATAAGCCAACTCCTGCCTGCACCTATTACTATTACTCCACCCATCGACCGCTATCCAACATGTATCTAGAGTATTAAGTAAAACAGAGCAATGCTTGGAGAACATTGACATGATGTAGACAAAGAGAATTCAATCAATATGAACTAACCCCATTGTTTTATCCTTAGTGGCAACAATACAAAGACGTGTCTTGTCCCCTTCTGTCACTGGGATATAGAGCACCACCAGATTGAACCCACTACAACGCACCCCTCTCACTGAAGAAATATCAATCTAGTTGGCCAAACTGTTTCAGTAGATCGAAGAGAATTACGAAGCTATAATGATCATGCACTTAAGAATCATAATATATATCAGAGGTGACTCAAATACTTTTCATGAATAATCTGAACATAAACCCATAATTCATCGGATCCCAACAAACGCACTGTACAAAAGAATTACATAGGATAGATCAAAGCGAAGATGCGATGAACATTGTATTGAAGATCAAAAGAGAGAGAGAGAGAGCCATCTAGGTACTAACTACGGACCCATAGGTATGTGGTGAACTACTCACACATCATCATGAGGGTAGCAAGGTTGATGAAGAGGCCCTCCGTGATCGATCCCCCCTCCGACAGGGTGCCGGAATGGAGCTCTAGATGGGATCCCGTCAGAACAGAGACTTGCGGCGGCGGAAAAAGAGTTTCGGGATGCCCTTTAGGGTTTTTGGAATATATGTGAATTTATAGGCCAGAGAACGGGGTCAGGAGGTCCACCAGGGAGGGACAAGCCATCAGGGTGCGGCCACCCACCCTGGCGCGCCCTGTTGGCTTGTGCCTCCCTCGTGCGGCCTCCGGTCTTCTCCCGAAGCTTCCAGGTCTTCTTTTGGTCCAGAAAAAATCATGAAAAAGTTTCGGCGCAATTGGACATCGTTTGGTACTGTAAACCTGAAAAGTAAAAAACACGCAGAAAACAGGAACTGGCACTGGGCACTGGGTCAATAGGTTAGTACTAAAAAATAATATAAATTGGTAAATTATTACTCAAAAAGTATCCTAGAATGATAATATGTCAGCATGGAACAATCAAAAATTATATATACGTTGGAAACGTATCAACATGCGAAGTCGTGGTTGCATATAGTCCATCTCAGTCCTCGCCTTCAACGAGGACAAGCTGGTCAACAGCATGGAGACGCAGACGTGCGGCAGGAATTGGCCCGGGCCCATAAACCCGATGATAGTATCCGCCCTGTTTTCATATGCTCCTTCTTTTAATCCCTTGCATTCTATCTTTTTAGTTTCTCTCATTACAGCTCGCCATGTAAAGCTCGAATATATAAAATAAACAAATCATGCCCCTCAAGGTTCTTACAGTATTTCTGTACAAGCACTGCTTGTGAGCTACAAGAACGTCTTCAAGATACAACGGCCAAAGGGCTTCGTTTCCATGTCTTGAAACATCAAGTCCGAAGTACTCAGTGTCTCGGATGTTGAATTATATGCATTAGTTTTGAACCTAGATTTCGGTCAATAGTTGGGTTGGCCCGCTCCTATGTGTACCCCTTACGTTTCCGAACAAATTCGGCTAAGGGTGTAACGGGAGAACCACTGCGATAGTGTCGCCAATTTAATTGGCAGAGAGCCTCAGTGGAGAAAGCTGAAAACTGACTATCTAGGTAAGCAAAAACTAGTCGGCAATCCGAAGACCGTGTTAAGCGACGTGTCGTTAGAGATCACCCGTGTTAAACGAAGGGCTTATTCATAGCACAAGGCTATGTGGGTAACGACGTAGGCCTCGGCTGCCTCAAGCCGACCACTTAACACACCAGGGGTTCGTCATCAGCCCCCACAGTCAAACTCCTATGACTAAGTGAAAGTTATAAAGCCATTATAGTCCGATTGCCTTGTTCCTACAAGCACAAACTGCCTTCGAGTATCGAGACGTCGGCTAAGGTTCAAAACTACCGCAAGGAACACCCTCTCTATATTCTACATTGGGGTAGAAGTCGACGACTGGCCACTTTCAGATTCAACACATATATGAGGAAATCTAAAGACATACTCATTAAAAAAAAGATGGGTTTTTACATCCCATGTACTTCGGCACCCCGAAGTACTACAACTGATACAAAGTGTACTTTGGACACATGACCTCGGTCGTCCGAGCACCCCCTTTCGGCGTAGAACTGCTCCGCGGTGCGCTATTTCCCCATGGGGGGCCCCGCAGCACAAGTCGCGGCTTCCACCTTCCAGAAGTGCATGTTCACGCAAGCATACGCTCGCCATGATCCCTCGAAGCACGCGAATCGCTTCCAGCGATCCACCTGCAGACCAGCAACCTACATCCAGGCCAGGAGTCCGAAGAGGCTGGACAACAGAGGTTTGGCGGGCCACAACTTGATGCAGAGATCCTGGAGCGCTGGCCTCGTCATGCGGATTAGCTCCGCCAGCTGCATCATTCGATGGTTCAATGGATGTGGCGACGAAGAGTCCGGGAATTGCCACCAAAATGCCTTCTCCTCTTCCTGGCCCTCCAGTCGCCCGAAGTGTTGAACGACGTCCGTCACACTCTTCGGAAGATCTGCGAAGACCTCTATGGAATGCCATAGCTGGGTGAGCTCGACGCACCCTTCGCTGCCAAACACACACTGCAATAAGTATGGCTTACCCTCGGCTATTTGCTCCACTTGCTAGAGCACCCCGCGATTGGTCCGGGCCACGACCTGGAGCTTGGAGTGCACAAGCTGGAGCTTCTGGAGCTCTTCCTTAGCCTGCTTCTCCTCGACCTGAAGTTTTTCGCGTGTTTCGAACATGCCCTTCAGGGTCTCCTCGACCTCCACAACCCGCACCCGATCCTTCTCCCAAGCCACCTTCTCGGCAGCTCGATCCTTCTCTGCCTTCGTTGCTACAGCCGTCTGCTGGTCCGCCTCTTGCTGAGCCTTCTTGAGATTGGCCTTGAGCCCCTCAAGATCGGACAAAGCCGCTGTCATTCAAATAGTTTGGCATCAACTCCTAACTCATGACAAAACACAGTAGACTCCTAGCACTCCAAGGACAAGAAGTACTGATCGTTTACCTTGAGACTACTTGAACCGCTAGTTCATCGGGTCAAGGTCTTTCTCAGACCTCTCGAGCTTCCGGTTTACCTCTGCTATCTCCTTGGAGACGGAGCTCGGAGCCGAGGTAGAAACTTGCAAACAAAGATTTTTTCACATAAAGCCCCACGACCAATTTATTAACCTCGGACACGTGCCTTGCGTCCTGGGGGCTACGCATCAAGTTCCTACTTCTATTCGATCCCAACACCGGTTCCTCGAAACCGGCCTTGGGCTCGGGGGCTACTCACTTACCAGGCCGTTTAGAAGGCCATAAGAACATGTCCTTGGACAGGTACATGGATTTGCAAATTAAACGCAAAGCAAATAATTATTGCACAGGGGTAAAAACGTACCTCAAAGCTCGTAACGAGGCCCTTGAAGACCTCATGCAATCCAGCCCCCGCGGACCAGAAGACTTGTAGCACCGTGCCTATCACCCCACGCTAGCCCGCCCTTGGGCATGAGGTGGAGGCGACACAACCTCGTACCCAAGCACCTGGGTGCTGGGCGGAGTGGTCTATGACCTCGGTGCTGGAGCCTGGGCAGACTGCGGCTGGGCCGACGTGTGCCCTAGGGTTTCCTTGGTGACCTTGGGGACCTTATCCCCTTGGCCCCGGAGGACTGAGATGTCAACTTTGATCATATCAATAGAACCTCCGGTCCCCCGTGGTTTCAACCTAGAGAACCGGAGCAGAAGTCATCTCCCCTAGCCCATCATGAGCTGGCGGAGGACTGTGGGGGTCTGGGGTCCCGCTGGTGGATGGCAGCTTGGGAAGAGTCGCTTGGGCGCACCTTCGGCGGACTGCGGAAAGACGCGCGTATGATCTCACTCCTACTAAAACATAGATCTAATGAAGCGCAGAATGTGGAAAACAATGACTTACCCTCAAGGCGCCAATTTTTTCCTCCCCAGTATGAGGGGATCATCTTCAGAATTGTCAGAGAGCACGATCTTCCCCGATGGCTTGCCAGTGGCCCCGGCCGAGGTTCTCTTCAACCTCTTTTGGCCCTTGGGCCGCGCTCCAGCTTCGGCGTCCTCTGACGCTGCCCTCTTCCCTTTAAGGGAAGGGTCTTCCTCCTCATCCTCCTCTGCATCTTCGTTGACGGCGGGGATGTGGGTCTCTTCGGTCCGGGCAACCGAGGCCTCCTGCTTTCGAAGATCCGCCCTACCCCTCTAGGACTTCGGACCCTTGGGGACTACCACATGCGGCTCCACGACTAGGAGCATCGTGAGCTGAGGAGTTCTTGCCTCCTTTGGCAATGGGACCGGGCAATGCATGGCCTGCATCCTAGTTGTCCATTTCTATATATATCAAGAAAAACGGTTCATTGAAATCCGTCTCACCATGCAAAGAAAGAATAATATGACCACGTGTGTTAGAACACTTACTTCTGGGGCTCCATGAGCGGCCTCGAAGCCGCGGTCTTGCCCCTCCTCGAGGATCTCATCCTTGGGCAGCTCGAACAGACGCGTCCGCATGATGGCCAGGTTGGTGTGGAAGAAATGGAGAACGGGCTCCGCGTCCTCGGTTTTATACTCCCACATCGGTTTGGCCCGAAGTTGGAGAAGGAAGACCCAACAGTTTAGCATGACATTGATCACCTCGAGGAGCTGGAGGTTCTTCTCAATGGACTACCACTTTATCTTCTTGATCAGTGCTCCCACCTCGTTTTTGCATCCCCCCAGGCAACGAGTTTCTCCGTCCAAGACTTGAACTTCCTTGGGGGCCCGACTAAAAAGGCCGGAACTTTGGTTTGGCCAGGGGAGAGCGGCTCACTGATGTAAAACCACTCGCGATGCCATTCCTTCACCGTCTTGATAAAGGTGACTTGGAACCAGTCAACATTTTGGTTCTTGCTGACCATGGCCCCTTCGCACTCCACCAGACCAGAGCCGCTGGACTTCGGCTTGACTCCGAAGGTCTTCAGCCAGAGGCTGAAGTGCGGCTCGCAATGGAGGAAGGCCTCGTAGACCGTGATGAAGGAGGCGAGGTGAAGAATGGAGTTCGGGGCCATGTGGTGGAAGTCGAGCCCATAGTAAAACATCACCCCGCGCATGAACGGGTGCAGCAGGAATCCCAGGCCTCGAACGAGGTGGGGAATAAAGACTACCCACTCCCCTGTGTTGGGAACAAGCACTTGCTGGTTGGCGTGGGGAGCACGGGCGCTAATGGTGGAGGAAAGGTACCCCACAACACGTAGCTCCAGGATAGTGCCGCCCATCACGATGGAATCACCCTAGTGCCCTTTGAGGGTATCGACCATCGTTGGATGGGGGGTTGGATTTGCCGAAAGAAGGTGATACGGGGCAAGCCCGTGTGTGTTGACCTTTTCACACTTGGAGGTGGAGGAAGGGAGAAATTCACAAAAGAGAACGCGAACACAAAGAAGATCTCTGATCACACATCCACTAAATCCACTCAAGCAATCAAAGATACAAAGATCCAAGGTCAAACAAGCGATACACGGTAACCGGTAGTCGTCTCACTCCGTGGAGGTGAGGTCTTGATATCCCGTGGGATCTTCCCGAGATGGCGCCTTGGCATCCGCTTCGGATCTTCTCACGTAGAGGTGTCTCTCCATGAGGGAAGGAAGTGAATGGAGCTATGCTCAACAATATCCAATGCTAAACATAAGCTAACCCTAATTCGGAGGCATAGGAGGAGTATATATAGTACTAGGGACGAAGGGGTAAGTGGGAGAGATACATGGGCCTTGGGCCCGAGTGGAGTCTCTCTAGAAAGGCCGGAAGTTCCGGGCGGCTTCCGGGCAGGGTCCGGGCTGAACAGAGAGTTGGCGCAGGCTTCGGAGGCTGGCTTCACGGGGGGGGGGGGGGGGGGGGGAAGTTCCGGGCCGGCCGGAAGTTCCGGGGGTCGGAGGTTCCGGGCCAGGGTCCGGCCAGGGTCCGGGCTAGACAGAAAGTCTGCACTACTGGACTCGGCCCTAGGCCGACGGTGGGCCGGAAGTTCCGGGCAGGCCAGAAGTTCCGGGCTGTCCAGGGAGTTGCCCTTGGTGTTTGCTCCTTCTCCTCCTCGGCCTTGGTCTTGGGGATGCTCCCTTGATCCTTTGTGGTCGTCTCCCTCGAACCTTAGCTCCAATGTTGTGTGTGCGTGCTCTAGTCATAGGACCACTTGGGGGTTGGTATGATGGTGTAGACATCATGGGGATGATGGTGGGATGCTCCGCATCAGAAGGGGTGCGAAATTGGATCTGGGCGCTGGAGCTAGACGAAGTAGCAGGCGGGGGGGGGGGGGGGGGATGAGAGTGTGGATTACTAGCATTGTCCTCTTTCTACTCTTATAGGCTGCTGAAAAGCCAAGAGTCCCCTTAACCGCGCCGATAAAAATGACACTCCCACGGAAGATGTCGTGGTGCATATGTGGGGAAACAAAATCTTGATGACATCCCTAAGAAAACGGGCATGATCTCTGCTTCGATGGGATGTGCCAGTAAAAAGGATGCATCAAGCCGCGATTCGGGGTAGGCAGTACCTGCTCGACCTATCGTGGGATGTCATGCTTCAATAAAGTTGTCAGGTTAAGTGGCACTATTCACACTTATGTGGTCGGCCTTCGAGGCTAAGTTACCCCTCTTCTTCGGGTTAGGTATGAGCTCGACTAGGTCTTGTTTATACGACACTGCTTCTTTTAAGAGAGCGGATCGGAAGTTTGGGAATCGTAAAGAGGAACTCGTCTGTCAAGCCGAGGACTTTAGATCCGAGGTTTTCTTCATCAAGGGAACCGTCCTCGGCGTAGAAGACCAGTTCGGGGGCTACTGATGGTGTCCTGGACTAGGGGGTACTAGCCTAGTCAGCCCATGCTCCTCGGACTGGACCGATGGGCCCTCATTCTTCCCAAGATGGACTCTGGAAGCTGTACAAGACTACATCTGCCGAAGGTTTGCCGTATACTCCAAGACTTCTCCTACCGCCTCTATGCAAAGATACCGACCTTGTAACCCTAGGTACCCTACCTAGCGTGTATATAAGCCAAAGGGTTTAGCCAGTATAAGGCATCCCATCGCAATATCATTCACCTAGCCCTAGAGTTAGAACACATCTTACGATCTCAAGGTAGATCAACTCTGTACTCGATACTTCTCCATCAATATAAACAAGATCAGTACGTAGGGTATTACCTCAATGAAGAGGGCCTGAACTTGGATAAACATCGTCTCCTTGCTCCTGTTACCATCTATCCGAGATCCACAGCTTGGGACCCCCTACCCCGAGGTTTGCCAGTTTTCACACCGACAATAAGCCTTATTTGTGTAGGTGTGAGAAAGACGATCTCCGGTACCAATTCTACCATTTCCATATTTGGAAGAACGAAACCGCCAAGCGGGCGAAGAATGCAACCGCCAAGCAGGCAAAGAACTGACAACGTGCCCTCGGGGTAGGGGGTCTGCCACATTGTGAAAACCGACAATAAGCCTTATTTATAAGAACGCAACCGCCAAGCGGGCGAAGAATAAGAAGCCCTCTGGTGTGAATGCCAAGAAGAATCCGATTGCCAAGAGGAGCGCCAAGAACAAAGAAACCGAGTGTGTGTGCCTCGTCAATGCCCTCAAGTTCACCATGACGATCCCGATGAAGAAGAAGCACCAAGGCAAGAGCATCGTCCACAAGCCAACGACATTGATGCGCCACCTCCACGACAAGGGCATCGTCAACCAAATCACAATGATGAACAATGCTTCGGCAAGCTCAAGTTCACCATGCCTAAGTTCTCCGGAAGCAATGATCCCGAAGACTATCTCTCATGGGCGCTTAAGGTTGACAAGATCTCCCGTCTCCGCAACTATGACGAAGAAAAGAAGACCGCCATGGCTTCACTTGAGTTCCAAGACTATGTACTCATTTGGTGGGAGCAAGCCATCGAGCGGAGGAAGAGAGAAAGGTGAACCTTCTATCACGACTTGGAATCAAATGAAGGATGGCATGATAGCTCGTTTTGTGCCTACTCACTATAATCGTGATCTATTCAAGAAACTTAAACTCCTGAAGCAAGGCACAAAGTCCGTTGAAGAATACTATCAAGAAATGGAAATAGCCATGATCCGAGCCAATGTCAAGGAAGATGATGAGTGATACGTCTCCAACGTATCTATAATTTTTGCTTGTTCCATGCTGTTATATTATCATTCTTGGATGTTTTACAATCATTTTATAGCAACTTTATATCATTTTTTGGGACTAACCTATTGACATAGTGCCAAAGTGCCAGTTGCTATTTTTTCTTGTTTTTTACTTCGCAGAATATCAGTACCAAACGGAGTCCAATCGCGACGAAACTTTTTGGAGATTTTTTCTGGACCAAAAGACACCCAGTGGGCCAAAGAAGTGCCGGAGAAGTGGGCCGAGGAGACCACAACCCACCAGGGCGTGCCAGGGGGGCCCCGGCGTGCCATGATGGGTTGTGCCCTCCTCGGGGCCCCTCTCCACCGCCTCTGGTGCCTATAAATTTCCAAATATTCCAAAAACCCTAGGGGGGTCGACAAAACACAATTCCAGTCGCCGCAAGTTCCAGAACCACGAGATCCAATCTAAACACCATCACGGAGGGGTTCATCTTCTTCATAGGTGCCTCTCCGATGATGCGTGAGTAGTCCACCATAGACCTACGAGTCCGTAGGCAGTAGCTAGATGGATTCCTCTCTCTCTTATGATTCTCAATACAATGGTCTCTTGGAGATCTATTTGATGTAAACTTTTGCGGTGTGTTTGTTGGGATCCGATGAATTTTGAGTTCATGATCAATTTCTATCCATGAATACTATTTGAGTCTTCTTTGATCTCTTATATGCATGATTACTTATAGCCTCGTATTTCTTCTTCGAATCTTTGGTTTAGTTAGGCCGACTAGATCGTTTTTTCTTGCCATGGGAAGAGGTGCTTTGTGATGGGTTCGATCTTGCGGTGTCCTTTCCCAGTGACAGAAGGGGCAGCAAGGCACACATGTATCGTTGCCATTAAGGATAACAAGATGGGGTCTATTCCTACATGAATAGATCTTGTCTACATCATGTCATTGTTCTTATTGCATTATTCCGTTTTTCCATGAACTTAATACACTAGATGCATGCTGGATAGTGGTCGATGTGTGGAGTAATAGTGGTTGATGCAGGCAGGAGTCGGTCTACTTATCCTGGACGTGATGCCTATATAATGATCATCGCCTTGGATATCATCATGACTATTCGATTTTCTATCAATTGCCCAACAGTAATTTGTTCACCCACCGTGCGCTATACTCATGAGAGAAGCCACTAGTGAATCCTACGGCCCCTGGGTCTACTTTTCCAACATATTGCTTTCCGATCTATCTTTTTGCATCTTTGTTTTCTGATCTACAAAACCAAAAACCCAAAAACATATTGCTGCATATTTTATTTGCCCTTTCTATTTTATGTTCTTGAGAGATCTATCTCTCCTATCTATCACTACCTAATCTATCTTTTTACCGTAGAGAGATTGACAACCTCTCTTTCGCGTCGGGTTGCAAGTATTTGTTATTTGTGTGCAGGTGCTGCTTATTGGGTGGTGGTTATCCTCCTACTGGTTCGATAACCTTGGTTTCATAACTGAGGGAAATACTTACCGTCGTTGTGCTGCATCATCCCTTCCTCTTTGGGGAAATACCGACGCAGTCTCAAGCCACGTCAAAGGAATTTCTGGCGCCGTTGCCGGGGAGGAAGCGGTCTCTTCTACGTGCCTATCGTAGGCGCCGAGGGGACTCCATCATCATCTACTAGGTTCCTAATCACAAATCTCATCTCCTTGCAATTACATTATTTGCCATTTGCCTCTCGTTTTCCTCTCCCCCACTTCACCAATTTGCCGTTTTATTCGCCCTCTTTTTCGTTTGCCTTTTTCTCACCGGATCTCTTCCTTGCTTGCAATCTTGTTTGCGTTGTCATGATGCTCCAACGAAAGTACTATGATGTTCCTTACCCCAATATTTTGCTTGAAATTGAGAAGAGTACTAAGGCATATATGACTACACAATTTGAGCATAACAAATATTTGACCGATGAGCTTAGAGAACACTCTACCGTACTAGATGCCATAACGAAGCAACTTGATGATATTAGTAGAGAAGTTTGTAATCTACAATCTAAGTATGCTCATGCTGAAAATTTGCTTGGTAAAATCTCTGATGCACAAGCCACTTTAATAAATCAAATGGCTGCCAAACCAATCTCTCTAGAAGATAAAAAGAATGAAGATCTTAAAGTGATTGGTGTTTCTTCTATTTATTCATTGTTTAGTAATATTAAGATTGATGATAAAGGGACTGAAGTAGAGTCAACTTTAGCTAGAAGGCGTCCCAATAATTTGGAGGGTGAAAATCTTGATGAAATTTTTGATAAAAGTGGGTTTGAAGAGGTCAAAACTTTAACTAGTGATGTGCCCACTATTTTGGATTAATTCTGATAGTTGCTCTTTGATTGAATGTATTTCTTTGCTACAATCCATGTTGAATTCACCCCATGCTTATGAGCAAAATAAAGCTTTTACTAAACATATCGTTGATGCCATGATGAAATCTTTTGAAGAAAAGTTGGAGTTGGAGATTTCTATTCCTAGAAAATTACATGATGAGTGGGAACCTACCATTAAGGTCAATATTTAAAATTATGAGTGCTTTGCTTTGTGTGATTTGGGTGCTAGTGTTTCCACGATTTCGAAATCTCTATGTGATGTGCTTGGTCTCACCAATATTGAAGAATGTTCTCTTAATTTGCACTTGGCGGATTCTACTATTAAAAAGCCTTTGGGAAGAATTAATGATGTTCTTATTCTTGCAAATAGGAACTATGTGCCCATAGATTTTATTGTGCTTGATATTGATTGCAATTCGTCTTGTCCCATTATACTTGGTAGACCGTTTTTACGCACTATAGGTGCCGTGATTGATATGAAAGAAGGCAATATTCATTTTCAATTCCCTTGAGAAAGGGTATGTAACACTTCCCTAGAACAAGAATTAAGCAACCATATGAATCAATCATGAGGGCATCCTATGGATCCAAAACCAAGGATGACAATACTTGAATCTATGCGTTAGGCCTAGCTAGGGGCGTAAAACGATAGCGCTTGTTGGGAGGCAACCCAATGAATAAATTTATTTTTGCTTTTTCCTTTCTGTTTTTGAGTGTTTACAAAATTATGCCTCTGTTATTATTGTGTTTTTATGGTTTATTTAGTGTTTGTGCCAAGTAAAGCCTTTAGGATGATTCATAGGATGAGTAGAAGCGATGCTGAAATCTGAAGCAGAAACTTTGCGTCCAGTATATGAATTTTCCTTTTTTGCTGGAACGTGATCTTGAGCTTATATTTTAACACAGTGTTGCTATACAAATTACTTACGTTGACCAAATTTTTCAGAATTTGTAGAGTTACATAAGTATGGTTAGAGTACATATTACTACAGACTGTTCTGTTTAAGACAGATTCTGTTTTCGTTGCATTGTGTGCTTGTTTTGATGAATCTATGGGTTATATTGAAGGGTATGAACCATGGTAAAGTTAAAATACAATAGATATAATGAAATAATAAAATAAGAATGGGTTTGCAACAGTACCTAAAGTAGTGATTTGCTTTATTATACTAACAGATCTCACGAAGATTTTGTTGAGTTTTGTGTGATTGAAGTTTTCAAGTTTTTGGTGAGATCACGATGGATGAAGGAATAAGGAGTGAAAAGAGCCTAGGCTTGGGGATTCTACAGCACCCCCAAGATATATCCAAAGAGAAACAAGCAACTAAGCTTGGGGATGCCCCCGAGTGGCATCCCCTCTTTCTTCTAACAACCATCGGTATTTTACTTGGAGCTATATTTTTATTCGTCACATATCATGAGTTTTGCTTGGAGCGTCTTGTATCTTTGCTTGCTTTGCTTGTTATTTTGTCACTTGTATCCTTTCTGTACACACCTATTTGAGAAAGCCAAAATTATGCTATGACTTGTGAGAATTGCTCTATGCGCTTCACTTAAACTTTTTGAGCAATAGACTTGCTCTAGTGCTTCACATATATCTTTTTGAGCACGGTGTGCTTGGAAATTTTTGTAGAAATACTCTCATGCTTCACTTAGATTAATTTGAGAGTTAGTAATTTTTGAAGAAATCCTCTCACGCTTCACTTATACCTTTTTGAGAGATGAAATCTTTATGCTCTTGTGCTTCACTTAAATTTGTTTGAGCTTGCCAAAAAGCAATGGCTATATATAAAACTAGTCCCAAAGTGATAGATATCCAAGGAGGATATAATAAAAACTTTGATGAAGATCATTGGACAAATTAAACTTGATTCTTTGTAATAGTTTTGAAATATGATGATAGTAATATGTGAGTCATGTTAGTGAGTAATTATGCTTTCGTAGGAATATGGTGTTAAGGTTTGTGATTCCCTATGCATGCACGAAAGTCAATAGTTATGCAATAAAGTTACATCCTACTTATGGTGCATTATTCGGTGTTAGTTATGATCAATGCTCGCTTATGAGAATTTTCGTTTCTTGGTTTGGTTGCTTCCCAATCTATTTGCTAGCCTCCATTTGTACTAAGTAGAAATACTATTTGTGCATCCAAAATCCTTAAACCAAGTTTTGCCTTATGAGTCCACTATACCTACCTATATGCGGTATTTCCATGCCGTTCCAAGCAAATTTGTATGTGCCATCTCTAAATTTTCAAAATAAATTTTCTCTTTTGTGTCCTCGTACCGCTCATGAAACGGTGGGGAGTGTCCAATATTTTTCCATGCTAGATGTGTTATGCTCAAGATGAGTGTTTATTCACTTGTCATTGCACGAGAGTGCGGCGGTAATAGGGATGCCCATTCCCGAAATGAAAAGAAAGAAAAAATATTTACTTTATGCTGTCAAATAAGAAATTCCTTGGGAAGTGTTGGTATGGAAGGCAACCGTGGATACGGCCCGCCATGGAAAGTGAAAGTTTGCTGGAAAAAGGAATAAAATTTATTTTTTGTTTGGGAACCGCCTATGATATATCTAGCATGGAAAGTATTGTGAGCTACTTTTGTTGTTTTCGTTGACAGGAAAAGCATGCCACCCAAAATAATTTTTCTCTCTCAATTTAAACCTTGAGCTCTGGCACCTCTACAAATCCCTACTTCCCTCTGCGAAGGGCCTATCTATTTACTTTATGCAATTTTTATTTTTACCTTGAGTCTCCATCTTCTCTTATAAGCACCAACTAGGGGGCACTATGATCGTACTTGAGCATTGGGCATAGCTAATATTTGAGTGGGTTTCATGAATGGATCAATGATTGAGCATGATGGGCTAGGGATAACTTTCTTTAGTGTTGATATTTTGAAAGACATGGTTGCTTGTTGACATGCTTGAGTATTGAAGTCATTATGTTAAAACTAGACTATTGCTTTGAATCATTTACAAGTCCAAATGTCCATGCTATACAAAAGAAAAGAATATGATGAACATGTTAGGCTGCATTCCACATCAAAAATTCTGTTTTTATCATTTACCTACTCGAGGATGAGTGGGAATTAAGCTTGGGGATGCTGATACGTCTCCAATGTATCTATAATTTTTGCTTGTTCCATGCTGTTATATTATCATTCTTGCATGTTTTACAATCATTTTATAGCAACTTTATATCATTTTTGGGACTAACCTATTGACATAGTGCCAAAGTGCCAGTTGCTGTTTTTGCTTGTTTTTTACTTCGCAGAATATCAGTACCAAACGGAGTCCAATCGCGACAATACTTTTTGGAGATTTTTTCTGGACCAGAAGACACCCAGTGGGCCAAAGAAGTACCGGAGAAGTGGGCCGAGGAGACCACAACCCACCAGGGCGCGCCAAGGGGGCCCCGGCGTGCCCTGATGGGTTGTGCCCTCCTCGGGGCCCCTCTCCAGCGCCTCTGGTGCATATAAATTCCCAAATATTCCAAAAAATAGGGGAGTCGACGAAACACAATTCCAGCCGCCGCAAGTTCTAGAACCTCAAGATCCAATCTAAATACCATCACGGAGGGGTTCATCTTCTTCATAGGTGCCTCTCCGATGATGTGTGAGTAGTCCACCATAGACCTACGGGTCCGTAGGCAGTAGCTAGATGGCTTCCTCTCTCTCTTATGATTCTCAATACAATGGTCTCTTGGAGATCTATTTGATGTAAACTTTTGCGGTGTGTTTGTTGGGATCCGATGAATTTTGAGTTCATGATCAGTTTGTATCCATGAATATTATTTGAGTCTTCTTTGATCTCTTATATGGATGATTACTTATAGCCTCGTATTTCTTCTTCGAATCTTTGTTTTAGTTAGGCCGACTAGATCGATTTTTCTTGCCATGGAAGAGGTGCTTTGTGATGGGTTCGATCTTGCGGTGTCCTTTCCCAGTGACAGAAGGGGCAGCAAGGCACGCATGTATCGTTGCCATTAAGGATAACAAGATGGGGTCTATTCCTACATGAATATATCTTGTCTACATCATGTCATCATTCTTATTGCATTACTCCATTTTTCCATGAACTAATACACTAGATGCATGCTGGATAGCGGTCGACGTGTGGAGTAATAGTGGTAGATGCAGGCAGGAGTCGGTCTACTTATCTTGGACGTGATGCCTATATAATGATCATCGCCTTGGATATCGTCATGACTATTCGATTTTCTATCAATTGCCCAACAGTAATTTGTTCACCCACCGTGCGCTATACTTATGAGAGAAGCCACTAGTGAATCCTATGGCCCCCGGGTCTACTTCTCCAACATATTGCTTTCCGGTCTATCTTTTCGCATCTTTATTTTCAGATCTACAAAACCAAAAACCCAAAAACATATTGCTACATATTTTATTTGCCCTTTCTATTTTATGTTCTTGAGAGATCTATCTCTCCTATCTATCACTACCTAATCTATCTTTTTACCGTAGAGAGATTGACAACCTCTCTTTCGCGTCGGGTTGCAAGTATTTGTTATTTGTGTGCAGGTGCTGCTTATTGGGTGGTGGTTATCCTCCTACTGGTTCGATAACCTTGGTTTCATAACTGAGGGAAATACTTACCGTCGTTGTGCTGCATCATCCCTTCCTCTTTGGGGAAATACCGACGCAGTCTCAAGCCACGTCAAAGGAATTTCTGGCGCCGTTGCCGGGGAGGAAGCGGTCTCTTCTACGTGCCTATCGTAGGCGCCGAGGGGACTCCATCATCATCTACTAGGTTCCTAATCACAAATATCATCTCCTTGCAATTACATTATTTGCCATTTGCCTCTCGTTTTCCTCTCCCCCACTTCACCAATTTGCCGTTTTATTCGCCCTCTTTTTCGTTTGCCTTTTTCTCACCGGATCTCTTCCTTGCTTGCAATCTTGTTTGCGTTGTCATGATGCTCCAACGAAAGTACTATGATGTTCCTTACCCCAATATTTTGCTTGAAATTGAGAAGAGTACTAAGGCATATATGACTACACAATTTGAGCATAACAAATATTTGACCGATGAGCTTAGAGAACACTCTACCGTACTAGATGCCATAACGAAGCAACTTGATGATATTAGTAGAGAAGTTTGTAATCTACAATCTAAGTATGCTCATGCTGAAAATTTGCTTGGTAAAATCTCTGATGCACAAGCCACTTTAATAAATCAAATGGCTGCCAAACCAATCTCTCTAGAAGATAAAAAGAATGAAGATCTTAAAGTGATTGGTGTTTCTTCTATTTATTCATTGTTTAGTAATATTAAGATTGATGATAAAGGGACTGAAGTAGAGTCAACTTTAGCTAGAAGGCGTCCCAATAATTTGGAGGGTGAAAATCTTGATGAAATTTTTGATAAAAGTGGGTTTGAAGAGGTCAAAACTTTAACTAGTGATGTGCCCACTATTTTGGATTAATTCTGATAGTTGCTCTTTGATTGAATGTATTTCTTTGCTACAATCCATGTTGAATTCACCCCATGCTTATGAGCAAAATAAAGCTTTTACTAAACATATCGTTGATGCCATGATGAAATCTTTTGAAGAAAAGTTGGAGTTGGAGATTTCTATTCCTAGAAAATTACATGATGAGTGGGAACCTACCATTAAGGTCAATATTTAAAATTATGAGTGCTTTGCTTTGTGTGATTTGGGTGCTAGTGTTTCCACGATTTCGAAATCTCTATGTGATGTGCTTGGTCTCACCAATATTGAAGAATGTTCTCTTAATTTGCACTTGGCGGATTCTACTATTAAAAAGCCTTTGGGAAGAATTAATGATGTTCTTATTCTTGCAAATAGGAACTATGTGCCCATAGATTTTATTGTGCTTGATATTGATTGCAATTCGTCTTGTCCCATTATACTTGGTAGACCGTTTTTACGCACTATAGGTGCCGTGATTGATATGAAAGAAGGCAATATTCATTTTCAATTCCCTTGAGAAAGGGTATGTAACACTTCCCTAGAACAAGAATTAAGCAACCATATGAATCAATCATGAGGGCATCCTATGGATCCAAAACCAAGGATGACAATACTTGAATCTATGCGTTAGGCCTAGCTAGGGGCGTAAAACGATAGCGCTTGTTGGGAGGCAACCCAATGAATAAATTTATTTTTGCTTTTTCCTTTCTGTTTTTGAGTGTTTACAAAATTATGCCTCTGTTATTATTGTGTTTTTATGGTTTATTTAGTGTTTGTGCCAAGTAAAGCCTTTAGGATGATTCATAGGATGAGTAGAAGCGATGCTGAAATCTGAAGCAGAAACTTTGCGTCCAGTATATGAATTTTCCTTTTTTGCTGGAACGTGATCTTGAGCTTATATTTTAACACAGTGTTGCTATACAAATTACTTACGTTGACCAAATTTTTCAGAATTTGTAGAGTTACATAAGTATGGTTAGAGTACATATTACTACAGACTGTTCTGTTTAAGACAGATTCTGTTTTCGTTGCATTGTGTGCTTGTTTTGATGAATCTATGGGTTATATTGAAGGGTATGAACCATGGTAAAGTTAAAATACAATAGATATAATGAAATAATAAAATAAGAATGGGTTTGCAACAGTACCTAAAGTAGTGATTTGCTTTATTATACTAACAGATCTCACGAAGATTTTGTTGAGTTTTGTGTGATTGAAGTTTTCAAGTTTTTGGTGAGATCACGATGGATGAAGGAATAAGGAGTGAAAAGAGCCTAGGCTTGGGGATTCTACAGCACCCCCAAGATATATCCAAAGAGAAACAAGCAACTAAGCTTGGGGATGCCCCCGAGTGGCATCCCCTCTTTCTTCTAACAACCATCGGTATTTTACTTGGAGCTATATTTTTATTCGTCACATATCATGAGTTTTGCTTGGAGCGTCTTGTATCTTTGCTTGCTTTGCTTGTTATTTTGTCACTTGTATCCTTTCTGTACACACCTATTTGAGAAAGCCAAAATTATGCTATGACTTGTGAGAATTGCTCTATGCGCTTCACTTAAACTTTTTGAGCAATAGACTTGCTCTAGTGCTTCACATATATCTTTTTGAGCACGGTGTGCTTGGAAATTTTTGTAGAAATACTCTCATGCTTCACTTAGATTAATTTGAGAGTTAGTAATTTTTGAAGAAATCCTCTCACGCTTCACTTATACCTTTTTGAGAGATGAAATCTTTATGCTCTTGTGCTTCACTTAAATTTGTTTGAGCTTGCCAAAAAGCAATGGCTATATATAAAACTAGTCCCAAAGTGATAGATATCCAAGGAGGATATAATAAAAACTTTGATGAAGATCATTGGACAAATTAAACTTGATTCTTTGTAATAGTTTTGAAATATGATGATAGTAATATGTGAGTCATGTTAGTGAGTAATTATGCTTTCGTAGGAATATGGTGTTAAGGTTTGTGATTCCCTATGCATGCACGAAAGTCAATAGTTATGCAATAAAGTTACATCCTACTTATGGTGCATTATTCGGTGTTAGTTATGATCAATGCTCGCTTATGAGAATTTTCGTTTCTTGGTTTGGTTGCTTCCCAATCTATTTGCTAGCCTCCATTTGTACTAAGTAGAAATACTATTTGTGCATCCAAAATCCTTAAACCAAGTTTTGCCTTATGAGTCCACTATACCTACCTATATGCGGTATTTCCATGCCGTTCCAAGCAAATTTGTATGTGCCATCTCTAAATTTTCAAAATAAATTTTCTCTTTTGTGTCCTCGTACCGCTCATGAAACGGTGGGGAGTGTCCAATATTTTTCCATGCTAGATGTGTTATGCTCAAGATGAGTGTTTATTCACTTGTCATTGCACGAGAGTGCGGCGGTAATAGGGATGCCCATTCCCGAAATGAAAAGAAAGAAAAAATATTTACTTTATGCTGTCAAATAAGAAATTCCTTGGGAAGTGTTGGTATGGAAGGCAACCGTGGATACGGCCCGCCATGGAAAGTGAAAGTTTGCTGGAAAAAGGAATAAAATTTATTTTTTGTTTGGGAACCGCCTATGATATATCTAGCATGGAAAGTATTGTGAGCTACTTTTGTTGTTTTCGTTGACAGGAAAAGCATGCCACCCAAAATAATTTTTCTCTCTCAATTTAAACCTTGAGCTCTGGCACCTCTACAAATCCCTACTTCCCTCTGCGAAGGGCCTATCTATTTACTTTATGCAATTTTTATTTTTACCTTGAGTCTCCATCTTCTCTTATAAGCACCAACTAGGGGGCACTATGATCGTACTTGAGCATTGGGCATAGCTAATATTTGAGTGGGTTTCATGAATGGATCAATGATTGAGCATGATGGGCTAGGGATAAATTTCTTTAGTGTTGATATTTTGAAAGACATGGTTGCTTGTTGACATGCTTGAGTATTGAAGTCATTATGTTAAAACTAGACTATTGCTTTGAATCATTTACAAGTCCAAATGTCCATGCTATACAAAAGAAAAGAATATGATGAACATGTTAGGCTGCATTCCACATCAAAAATTCTGTTTTTATCATTTACCTACTCGAGGATGAGTGGGAATTAAGCTTGGGGATGCTGATACGTCTCCAATGTATCTATAATTTTTGCTTGTTCCATGCTGTTATATTATCATTCTTGCATGTTTTACAATCATTTTATAGCAACTTTATATCATTTTTGGGACTAACCTATTGACATAGTGCCAAAGTGCCAGTTGCTGTTTTTGCTTGTTTTTTACTTCGCAGAATATCAGTACCAAACGGAGTCCAATCGCGACAATACTTTTTGGAGATTTTTTCTGGACCAGAAGACACCCAGTGGGCCAAAGAAGTACCGGAGAAGTGGGCCGAGGAGACCACAACCCACCAGGGCGCGCCAAGGGGGCCCCGGCGTGCCCTGATGGGTTGTGCCCTCCTCGGGGCCCCTCTCCAGCGCCTCTGGTGCATATAAATTCCCAAATATTCCAAAAAATAGGGGAGTCGACGAAACACAATTCCAGCCGCCGCAAGTTCTAGAACCTCAAGATCCAATCTAAATACCATCACGGAGGGGTTCATCTTCTTCATAGGTGCCTCTCCGATGATGTGTGAGTAGTCCACCATAGACCTACGGGTCCGTAGGCAGTAGCTAGATGGCTTCCTCTCTCTCTTATGATTCTCAATACAATGGTCTCTTGGAGATCTATTTGATGTAAACTTTTGCGGTGTGTTTGTTGGGATCCGATGAATTTTGAGTTCATGATCAGTTTGTATCCATGAATATTATTTGAGTCTTCTTTGATCTCTTATATGGATGATTACTTATAGCCTCGTATTTCTTCTTCGAATCTTTGTTTTAGTTAGGCCGACTAGATCGATTTTTCTTGCCATGGAAGAGGTGCTTTGTGATGGGTTCGATCTTGCGGTGTCCTTTCCCAGTGACAGAAGGGGCAGCAAGGCACGCATGTATCGTTGCCATTAAGGATAACAAGATGGGGTCTATTCCTACATGAATATATCTTGTCTACATCATGTCATCATTCTTATTGCATTACTCCATTTTTCCATGAACTAATACACTAGATGCATGCTGGATAGTGGTCGACGTGTGGAGTAATAGTGGTAGATGCAGGCAGGAGTCGGTCTACTTATCTTGGACGTGATGCCTATATAATGATCATCGCCTTGGATATCGTCATGACTATTCGATTTTCTATCAATTGCCCAACAGTAATTTGTTCACCCACCGTGCGCTATACTTATGAGAGAAGCCACTAGTGAATCCTATGGCCCCCGGGTCTACTTCTCCAACATATTGCTTTCCGGTCTATCTTTTCGCATCTTTATTTTCAGATCTACAAAACCAAAAACCCAAAAACATATTGCTACATATTTTATTTGCCCTTTCTATTTTATGTTCTTGAGAGATCTATCTCTCCTATCTATCACTACCTAATCTATCTTTTTACCGTAGAGAGATTGACAACCTCTCTTTCGCGTCGGGTTGCAAGTATTTGTTATTTGTGTGCAGGTGCTGCTTATTGGGTGGTGGTTATCCTCCTACTGGTTCGATAACCTTGGTTTCATAACTGAGGGAAATACTTACCGTCGTTGTGCTGCATCATCCCTTCCTCTTTGGGGAAATACCGACGCAGTCTCAAGCCACGTCAAAGGAATTTCTGGCGCCGTTGCCGGGGAGGAAGCGGTCTCTTCTACGTGCCTATCGTAGGCGCCGAGGGGACTCCATCATCATCTACTAGGTTCCTAATCACAAATCTCATCTCCTTGCAATTACATTATTTGCCATTTGCCTCTCGTTTTCCTCTCCCCCACTTCACCAATTTGCCGTTTTATTCGCCCTCTTTTTCGTTTGCCTTTTTCTCACCGGATCTCTTCCTTGCTTGCAATCTTGTTTGCGTTGTCATGATGCTCCAACGAAAGTACTATGATGTTCCTTACCCCAATATTTTGCTTGAAATTGAGAAGAGTACTAAGGCATATATGACTACACAATTTGAGCATAACAAATATTTGACCGATGAGCTTAGAGAACACTCTACCGTACTAGATGCCATAACGAAGCAACTTGATGATATTAGTAGAGAAGTTTGTAATCTACAATCTAAGTATGCTCATGCTGAAAATTTGCTTGGTAAAATCTCTGATGCACAAGCCACTTTAATAAATCAAATGGCTGCCAAACCAATCTCTCTAGAAGATAAAAAGAATGAAGATCTTAAAGTGATTGGTGTTTCTTCTATTTATTCATTGTTTAGTAATATTAAGATTGATGATAAAGGGACTGAAGTAGAGTCAACTTTAGCTAGAAGGCGTCCCAATAATTTGGAGGGTGAAAATCTTGATGAAATTTTTGATAAAAGTGGGTTTGAAGAGGTCAAAACTTTAACTAGTGATGTGCCCACTATTTTGGATTAATTCTGATAGTTGCTCTTTGATTGAATGTATTTCTTTGCTACAATCCATGTTGAATTCACCCCATGCTTATGAGCAAAATAAAGCTTTTACTAAACATATCGTTGATGCCATGATGAAATCTTTTGAAGAAAAGTTGGAGTTGGAGATTTCTATTCCTAGAAAATTACATGATGAGTGGGAACCTACCATTAAGGTCAATATTTAAAATTATGAGTGCTTTGCTTTGTGTGATTTGGGTGCTAGTGTTTCCACGATTTCGAAATCTCTATGTGATGTGCTTGGTCTCACCAATATTGAAGAATGTTCTCTTAATTTGCACTTGGCGGATTCTACTATTAAAAAGCCTTTGGGAAGAATTAATGATGTTCTTATTCTTGCAAATAGGAACTATGTGCCCATAGATTTTATTGTGCTTGATATTGATTGCAATTCGTCTTGTCCCATTATACTTGGTAGACCGTTTTTACGCACTATAGGTGCCGTGATTGATATGAAAGAAGGCAATATTCATTTTCAATTCCCTTGAGAAAGGGTATGTAACACTTCCCTAGAACAAGAATTAAGCAACCATATGAATCAATCATGAGGGCATCCTATGGATCCAAAACCAAGGATGACAATACTTGAATCTATGCGTTAGGCCTAGCTAGGGGCGTAAAACGATAGCGCTTGTTGGGAGGCAACCCAATGAATAAATTTATTTTTGCTTTTTCCTTTCTGTTTTTGAGTGTTTACAAAATTATGCCTCTGTTATTATTGTGTTTTTATGGTTTATTTAGTGTTTGTGCCAAGTAAAGCCTTTAGGATGATTCATAGGATGAGTAGAAGCGATGCTGAAATCTGAAGCAGAAACTTTGCGTCCAGTATATGAATTTTCCTTTTTTGCTGGAACGTGATCTTGAGCTTATATTTTAACACAGTGTTGCTATACAAATTACTTACGTTGACCAAATTTTTCAGAATTTGTAGAGTTACATAAGTATGGTTAGAGTACATATTACTACAGACTGTTCTGTTTAAGACAGATTCTGTTTTCGTTGCATTGTGTGCTTGTTTTGATGAATCTATGGGTTATATTGAAGGGTATGAACCATGGTAAAGTTAAAATACAATAGATATAATGAAATAATAAAATAAGAATGGGTTTGCAACAGTACCTAAAGTAGTGATTTGCTTTATTATACTAACAGATCTCACGAAGATTTTGTTGAGTTTTGTGTGATTGAAGTTTTCAAGTTTTTGGTGAGATCACGATGGATGAAGGAATAAGGAGTGAAAAGAGCCTAGGCTTGGGGATTCTACAGCACCCCCAAGATATATCCAAAGAGAAACAAGCAACTAAGCTTGGGGATGCCCCCGAGTGGCATCCCCTCTTTCTTCTAACAACCATCGGTATTTTACTTGGAGCTATATTTTTATTCGTCACATATCATGAGTTTTGCTTGGAGCGTCTTGTATCTTTTCTTGCTTTGCTTGTTATTTTGTCACTTGTATCCTTTCTGTACACACCTATTTGAGAAAGCCAAAATTATGCTATGACTTGTGAGAATTGCTCTATGCGCTTCACTTAAACTTTTTGAGCAATAGACTTGCTCTAGTGCTTCACATATATCTTTTTGAGCACGGTGTGCTTGGAAATTTTTGTAGAAATACTCTCATGCTTCACTTAGATTAATTTGAGAGTTAGTAATTTTTGAAGAAATCCTCTCACGCTTCACTTATACCTTTTTGAGAGATGAAATCTTTATGCTCTTGTGCTTCACTTAAATTTGTTTGAGCTTGCCAAAAAGCAATGGCTATATATAAAACTAGTCCCAAAGTGATAGATATCCAAGGAGGATATAATAAAAACTTTGATGAAGATCATTGGACAAATTAAACTTGATTCTTTGTAATAGTTTTGAAATATGATGATAGTAATATGTGAGTCATGTTAGTGAGTAATTATGCTTTCGTAGGAATATGGTGTTAAGGTTTGTGATTCCCTATGCATGCACGAAAGTCAATAGTTATGCAATAAAGTTACATCCTACTTATGGTGCATTATTCGGTGTTAGTTATGATCAATGCTCGCTTATGAGAATTTTCGTTTCTTGGTTTGGTTGCTTCCCAATCTATTTGCTAGCCTCCATTTGTACTAAGTAGAAATACTATTTGTGCATCCAAAATCCTTAAACCAAGTTTTGCCTTATGAGTCCACTATACCTACCTATATGCGGTATTTCCATGCCGTTCCAAGCAAATTTGTATGTGCCATCTCTAAATTTTCAAAATAAATTTTCTCTTTTGTGTCCTCGTACCGCTCATGAAACGGTGGGGAGTGTCCAATATTTTTCCATGCTAGATGTGTTATGCTCAAGATGAGTGTTTATTCACTTGTCATTGCACGAGAGTGCGGCGGTAATAGGGATGCCCATTCCCGAAATGAAAAGAAAGAAAAAATATTTACTTTATGCTGTCAAATAAGAAATTCCTTGGGAAGTGTTGGTATGGAAGGCAACCGTGGATACGGCCCGCCATGGAAAGTGAAAGTTTGCTGGAAAAAGGAATAAAATTTATTTTTTGTTTGGGAACCGCCTATGATATATCTAGCATGGAAAGTATTGTGAGCTACTTTTGTTGTTTTCGTTGACAGGAAAAGCATGCCACCCAAAATAATTTTTCTCTCTCAATTTAAACCTTGAGCTCTGGCACCTCTACAAATCCCTACTTCCCTCTGCGAAGGGCCTATCTATTTACTTTATGCAATTTTTATTTTTACCTTGAGTCTCCATCTTCTCTTATAAGCACCAACTAGGGGGCACTATGATCGTACTTGAGCATTGGGCATAGCTAATATTTGAGTGGGTTTCATGAATGGATCAATGATTGAGCATGATGGGCTAGGGATAAATTTCTTTAGTGTTGATATTTTGAAAGACATGGTTGCTTGTTGACATGCTTGAGTATTGAAGTCATTATGTTAAAACTAGACTATTGCTTTGAATCATTTACAAGTCCAAATGTCCATGCTATACAAAAGAAAAGAATATGATGAACATGTTAGGCTGCATTCCACATCAAAAATTCTGTTTTTATCATTTACCTACTCGAGGATGAGTGGGAATTAAGCTTGGGGATGCTGATACGTCTCCAATGTATCTATAATTTTTGCTTGTTCCATGCTGTTATATTATCATTCTTGCATGTTTTACAATCATTTTATAGCAACTTTATATCATTTTTGGGACTAACCTATTGACATAGTGCCAAAGTGCCAGTTGCTGTTTTTGCTTGTTTTTTACTTCGCAGAATATCAGTACCAAACGGAGTCCAATCGCGACAATACTTTTTGGAGATTTTTTCTGGACCAGAAGACACCCAGTGGGCCAAAGAAGTACCGGAGAAGTGGGCCGAGGAGACCACAACCCACCAGGGCGCGCCAAGGGGGCCCCGGCGTGCCCTGATGGGTTGTGCCCTCCTCGGGGCCCCTCTCCAGCGCCTCTGGTGCATATAAATTCCCAAATATTCCAAAAAAATAGGGGAGTCGACGAAACACAATTCCAGCCGCCGCAAGTTCTAGAACCTCAAGATCCAATCTAAATACCATCACGGAGGGGTTCATCTTCTTCATAGGTGCCTCTCCGATGATGTGTGAGTAGTCCACCATAGACCTACGGGTCCGTAGGCAGTAGCTAGATGGCTTCCTCTCTCTCTTATGATTCTCAATACAATGGTCTCTTGGAGATCTATTTGATGTAAACTTTTGCGGTGTGTTTGTTGGGATCCGATGAATTTTGAGTTCATGATCAGTTTGTATCCATGAATATTATTTGAGTCTTCTTTGATCTCTTATATGGATGATTACTTATAGCCTCGTATTTCTTCTTCGAATCTTTGTTTTAGTTAGGCCGACTAGATCGATTTTTCTTGCCATGGAAGAGGTGCTTTGTGATGGGTTCGATCTTGCGGTGTCCTTTCCCAGTGACAGAAGGGGCAGCAAGGCACGCATGTATCGTTGCCATTAAGGATAACAAGATGGGGTCTATTCCTACATGAATATATCTTGTCTACATCATGTCATCATTCTTATTGCATTACTCCATTTTTCCATGAACTAATACACTAGATGCATGCTGGATAGCGGTCGACGTGTGGAGTAATAGTGGTAGATGCAGGCAGGAGTCGGTCTACTTATCTTGGACGTGATGCCTATATAATGATCATCGCCTTGGATATCGTCATGACTATTCGATTTTCTATCAATTGCCCAACAGTAATTTGTTCACCCACCGTGCGCTATACTTATGAGAGAAGCCACTAGTGAATCCTATGGCCCCCGGGTCTACTTCTCCAACATATTGCTTTCCGGTCTATCTTTTCGCATCTTTATTTTCAGATCTACAAAACCAAAAACCCAAAAACATATTGCTACATATTTTATTTGCCCTTTCTATTTTGTGTTCTTGAGATATCTATCTCTCCTATCTATCACTACCTAATCTATCTTTTTACCGTAGAGAGATTGACAACCTCTCTTTCGCGTTGGGTTACAAGTATTTGTTATTTGTGTGCACGTGCTACTTATTAGGTGGTGGTGATCCTCCTACTGGTTCGATAACCTTGGTTTCATAACTGAGGGAAATACTTACCGTCGCTGTGCTGCATCATCCCTTCCTCTTTGGGGAAATACCGCCGCAGTCTCAAGCCACGTCAATGAGCAAACAATGGCGCGTTTCTTGAATGGGCTTAGCTACCAAATCAAGAAGATCGCCGACTTCTAACCCTACTCCAACCTTCTCGAGCTAGTACATCAAGCATCCAAGGCGGAGAGCAAAGTGCAAGATGACTACAAGTACTCCAAGTTTTCTTACAAGACCTATGGCTCAGGTACTCAAGCTTCTCGAACTTCGGCGACTTTGACTATGGTACGTCTCACACGTATCTACTTTTCAAACACTTTTGCTCTTGTTTTGGACTCTAATTTGCATGATTCAAATAAACTAACCCGGACTGACGTTGTTTTCAACAGAACTATTTTGGTGTTATTTTTGTGCAAAAATAAAAGTTCCTGGAATCGGACAAAACTTTTTGTGAATTATTTCTAGAATATATAATGAATTATGGAGCGAAGATCCACCAGAGGGGGCTGCCCATTGGCCACAAGACAACAGGGCGTGCCCACCCCCCCCCCCGGGCGCGCCCTGTTAGCTTGTGGGACACACGTGGCTCCCCCGACCTTAATTCCACTCCTATAAATTCACATCTTTGGAGAAAAAAATAGGAGATAAGATTTCAACGTGTTTTACGAGACAAAGTCGCCACCACCTCCTGTTCTTCCTCAGGAGGGCTGATCTAGAGTCCGTTTGGGGCTCCGGAGAGGGGGATTCATCGTCGTCATAATCATCAACCCTTCTTCATCAACACCGCCATGATGCTCACCACCGGGAGTGAGTAATTCCTTTGTAGGCTTGCTGGACGATGATGGGATTGGATGCGATTGATCATGTAATCAAGTTAATTTGATAGGGCTTGATCCCTAGTATCAACTATGTTCTGAGATTGATGTTGCTATGACTTTGCTATGCTTAATGCTTGCCACTAGGGCCTGAGTGCCATGATTTCATATCTGAACCTATTATGTTTTCATGAATATAAGAGTGATTTGGATCCTATCTTGCAAGTTGTATGCACCTATTATGTGTCATGATCCGCATACCCCAAGGTGACAATAATGTGGATTGTTTCCGGTGATTGTCGTAGTTTGAGGAGTTCATGTATTCACCATGTGTTAATGCTTTGTTCCGGTTCTCTATTAAAAGGAGGCCTTAATATCCCTTAGTTTCCATTAGGACCCCGCTTCCATGGGAGGGTAGGACAAAATATGCCATACAAGTTCTTATCGCAAGCACGTATGACTATATATGGAATACATGCCTACATTACATTGATGAATTGGAGCTAGTTCTGTGTCGCCCTAGTGTGTAACGGTTACATGATTGATGTCATATAAATCATTATCCATCACCGGTCCACGTTCCTACGCTTTACATATACTGAATCTTGCTAAGTTACTACTGCTGTTGCTACTGTGACAACTGCTACAAAATTGTTGTTGTCACTATTACTGTTATTACTATTACTTGCCGTGCTACTAAATCTTTGCTGCAGCGAGATATCCCAGGTGTGGTTGAATTGACAACTCAATTGCTAAGGCCGATAAATATTCTTTGGCTCCCCTTGTGTCAATCAATAAATCAGGGTGCAATACTATCTGCGAAGATTGTTGCGATCCCCTATACTTGTGGGTTATCAAGACTATTTTCTAGCGCCGTTGCCGGTGAGCATTGCTATATTTATTGTGTTAACTTGAGGATATCCAATTGCTACTATGAAGAATCTGAAAGATACTCGAACCAAGATCGTTTCCTCTCGTACGAGAGGAGGTAAGGAACTACCATCTAGCTCTGCTTTTGATTCACCTACTGTTTTGAATCAGTTTATAACACCACCGCCTGTTGCTCGTTCTGATATATCGCATGAACTTGATGATCCTACTTATGAAATTAATGATGATACTACTGCTACACTTGACGAAATTGAAACTGTGCCACCGAATGAATTACGTGATGCTCATATCGCTAAAGCTAGAGAACTTGAAAATGTTGAAACTGATGAACATTTTGAATCACCTATTACACCTCGCTCTCCTAATAGATATGAATTGCCTGATGTACTTGAGGGTTATGTTATGGATGGAGAGGTAGCTAGGGACTATCTTGCTTGTAATGATAGAGGTGTTTTAAATAAACTACTTGCAAACTGAAAGGAAAATCTATGATGGAGAAAATGAAACTTGATCCCAAATTTGCTACTTTTCCTATATTTGTTATTTATAAGGATTATGAATTCTCTGTAGACCCTGATTTAATCCTTATAGTAGAATCTGATCCTTTCCATGGTTATGAAACTGAAACTGTTGTTGGACATCTCACTAAACTGAATGATATTGCCACTTTGTTTACTCATGTGGAAAAGATGCGCTACTATTATATCCTTAAGCTTTTTCCTTTTTCGCTAAAAGGTGATTCTAAGGAATGGTTCCTCACCCTTGCTCCCTGTTATGTGCATAGTCCCCAGGATATGATATATTACTTCTCTGGAAAATATTTTCCTGCTCATAAGAAACAAGCTGCTTTACAGGAAATATTTAACTTTGTGAAAAGTGAAGAAGAGAATATCCCTCAAGCTTGGGGGAGGCTTCTCCAGCTACTAAGAGCTTTACCTGATCATCCTCTTAAGAAAAATGAAATACTTGAGATCTTTTATAATGGACTAACCTATGCTTCTAGGGACTACCTAGATAGTTGTGCTGGTTGTCTATCAGGGAAAGAACTGTTGGGCAAGCTGAAGAATTATTGAATAATATATTGAAAAATGTTGATAATTGTACACTTCCCGGGCCACCACTGGAACCTATTCAAAAGAAGAGAGGTATTCTATTCCTCGGTCCCGAAGATATGCAAGAAGCCAAAAGAACTATGAAGGAAAAAGGTAATAAATCTGGAGATGTCAAGAAGTTACCACCTATCAAAGAAATACATGCACTTGACACCCCGACACATGTAATAGAGGTAAATTCTCTCTGTACCTTTAATGAAAGTGATATAACTTATACTAAGACTCCTAGTGAATGCATGGATGAATTTTATAATTACATTGTTAAGCAACAAAATTTCAACAACTATGTCAAAGATCAATTAAGACATAATGCTATGATGATAGATCGCTTGAGTGACTTGATGTTTAGAATTGCTAATGATGTTAAGGGTCTAGGTAAACATGCTTCTATGGTTCATACTCAACTAGACCAAGTTGCTAAGTCACAAAATGATTTGCTTGATGAATTAAATAGAATATGAATGATCATGTTGTTAGAGTAATGACTAGAGGAGGACGAATGACTCAGGAACCTCTTTATCCTAAAGGTCATCCTAAAAGAATTGAACAGGATTCTCAGAGAACTAACGATAAAGCACCTGGTCCATCTAAGAACAAAAATAAAAATAAAAATGATAGGACTTTGCATGCTTCTAGTGAACCTATTATAGAAAGACCTGCTGAAAAACATAATGATATTTCTATTTCTGATGCTGAGACACAATCTGGTAGTGAACATGCACCTAGTGATAATGAGAATGATAATAATAATGATGATGTTCATGTAGATGCTCAGCCAGATAATAATATAAGAACATGATAATGATGTGGAAATAGAACCTGCTAAAGATCTTGATAACCCACATCCCAAAAACAAACTCTATGAAAAGAAAGACTTTGTTGCTAGAAAACATGGTAAGGAAAGAGAGTCATGGGTTCAGAAACCCATGCCATTCTCTCGTAAGCCTTCTATGAGTAAGGACGAGAAGGAGTTTGAACACTTTGCTGAAATGATTAAACCTGTGTTTTTGCGCACTCGCTTGACTGCTATATTAAAGATGCCTCCGTATGCGAAATATATGAAGGACATTATTACCAACAAAAGAAAGGTACCTGAAACTGAAATTGCTACTATGCTTGCTAATTATACTTTTGATGGTGGAGTGCCTAAGAAGTTGGTAGATCCTGGTATACCCACAATACCTTGCTCCATTAAATGAAGTTATGTTAAAACTGCTTTATGTGATTTAGGAGCCGGTGTTAGTGTTATGCCTTTCTCTCTATATAAAAGACTTGATTTGAATAAACTTACACCTACTGAGATATCTTTGCAAATGGCTGATAAATCTACTGCTATACCTATTGGAATTTGTGAGGATGTTCCTGTTGTGCTTGCAAAAGTTACTATCTTAACAGACTTTGTTATTCTCGAGATGCCCGAGGACGACAACATGTCGATTATCCTTGGTAGACCCTTTTTGAATACTGCACGGGTTGTTATTGATTGCAACAAGAACAATGTTACTTTTCATGTCAATGGCAAACAACATACCGTGCATGTTCTGAAGAAGCAAACTTTGGTTAATAATATTAGTGTCATTGAGCCAAGTGCCACAATCATCATTGGAGGTTTTTAATTTCCTCTTCCTACTGCCAAGAAGAAATATGATATTCTTATTGCCGGGGATATGCAAATCCCCATTGAGGCAACTTAGTGTTATACAAAAATTCTTCGATTTCATATCAATCAGAAACGGTTATTAATAAGACTTGATCAACCTTTTTAATGGATGCTTTTTGAGAGACATGTCGTTGATGAATTTAGTACGCACAACTTTCTGCATCATTAGTTTACCCTCTGTTATTCTTAGTTAAATAAAATAAAATACCATGATTATCCTTATGAGTTTCCCGTGCGATAAAAATGATCCAAAATAAAAAGTCTCATATTGCCACAAAATTTTAACATGAATTTTTCTGGAATATTTAAGAATTTTTTGTGCGGAAAACACATCAGGGAGGAGCACCTGTGGGCCACAAGCCAACATGGCGCGCCCACCCCCTAGGCGCGCCCTGATAGCTTGTGGAGCCCACACGGGACCCCTACCTTATCTCTTCGGCCCATGTCATCCCTTACCTCCAGCAAAAATTCATACACTCTATCTTCTATTCTTGCTCCTCAAAATGAAATTTTCGATCTCTTTGCTCGGAACTCTGTTTCCGAAACTGTTTTGAGGAATTGCTCCTTGGTATGTGACTCTCCCATTCCTCCAATTAGTTTTTTATTTAGTGCTTTATATTTTGCATATTTTGTTGCACTTGGTGCTATTGAAAATGAGCTGGCATGTTGAATTATTTGAGTTCTAAGTAGTATAAATGCTTGATATGGCCTCTAGGTACCTACACGAGTAGTTGCTACCAATCTTGCAAAGTTTTATTGACATAATTTTGTGGCCCAAAAATTTCACAAATTTGTCACAAGAAAAATGGATTTCCTTAGGAGGAGTTCTTTAAGAAGGCGTTCTTCGGGTGAGTCGTCGAGCGAGGGCTTGGTACAACAAGCTTATGTTGAGCCCAGAACAAGCCTGATATTCATGGCTGACGCTAAATCATGTCGCTGGCCATGCGATGAGTTCATGAGAGGTGCAGGTATTAAGGAGGAATTTGATCAATACATTTATAATACTGGCCTCACCGACTTCCTTGCTGATAAGTGTGTTCAACACTATAATCTTACCTGTTCATTCACGCATGGATTTCGATATCATAACCATACTTCTAGAGTGTTGTTTAATCTTTGTGATAGATCTTTTAGTATGACTCTAGAAGAACTTTGCGGTGCATGCAAACTTCCATATTGGGGCTCTCTAGAAAAACAAAAAAAATGATTAAAATATGTTCCTTGAAAGTCTTTGCGTCGGAGAGGATAGAGGGGTGACAGAAGCTAGAATAAAAAGTATTCATTTTCCCTCTATTCTCTACTTTGCATTGTTTAATGGGAAATGTGTAGTGGGTAAGCAAGATTGCGGTACATTGTGCGCTCCTGACTTGAGCCTTATCCACACTGTAGTTACTAGTGAAAAACATTATAACCTCGATGCAATTGTTACCCGAAGACTGCATCTTAACGCAGGTAGTGGTGATTTGTATGGAGGGATTTATACCGCCCACGTAGCTACAAAACTAGGAGTTTCACCTCAACCTAATGACCCTATGTTACCTGAGAGATATTTAGACTTTGAAGACATGCGTCGTCATGACTTTATTATGGACAATGCTAGGGGTTATGAATACAACCTAATGTTTTATAAATATAAGCTTGTTTCTGTTACGTTGCCTGCGCCTGTTCTCTTTGACTTTCAGACTAGACGAAGATACTATGTTCTCGAGTACGAGGTGCAAGAATACAACGCTGCAGTAGAGGCCGCTCGCTTGGCTGAGGAGGCGGCACATAACGCCTCCACGAGCTATCACTTCAACTATTATCTTGACCAGCAGTGGTGATCACCAAGCTAGGCAAACGCCTAAGCTCTGGGGAGTACGTATTTCTCACCGACATTACATTCATGTTCACACACTTCATATAAATTGTCGGTGTTCATCCTCTTTCATTGTATATCCATGTTAGCTTTATTTTTCCACCTTCTTCTTGTGTGTTTGAAAAACGGTGTGTTTGAAAAACTTCTAAAATCTAAAATATTTCCCGTTTCTTTTCAGTTTTTCTTTCCCGTTTAATTAGTTGTAGTATTGAAATAAAACCCAAAAAAGATTTTCTTTGTATGTTGGGAGCTTTCCCGTGAAAATAATTTTTCCCGTTCTTGTTTTTCCTTTGTTTATTTGCTTTCTTCGAGAAAACTAAAAACTCCAAAAATATTTTAGTGTGTTTCTTTGAATTTCTTTTCTTTTGATTGAGTCATTGAAAGGAAAAGACCATGATCAAAATGTTGAGTGGCTCTCATATGCATTATTGTTGATCTAACAGAGAGCCAATATTCCTCGTCTTCTCCTTTATATAAATCTGCCTTGCAGATTCCAGCTTAGTCCATGACATTCTTGCACTATTATTATCACATCATTCGGTTGTGCAAGTGAAAGGCAATAATGACGATATTTGATGAAGTGATCATGGTAAAGGAAGCTGGTATGAACTCTTCTTGTTTTCCGTTTTTGTAAATATGTTTAACTCGTTCGATCTCGATTCAGTATATCTTGAGTAAACATGTTTATGATGACAATTAAAGATTATAGTTTCTCATGCCATGCTTAAATAGCTAGGAGTAGATAATGATTTATCTTATGTGTCAACATGCATTAAAATGGCTATGATGTGGTATGGTAGTATGGTACTTCCCTCTGAGTAATTCGAGCGGCTTGACTTGGCCCATGTGCTAACATGTAGTTGATTCAAAACCAATGCAGCCTTCATGATGTTTAAGTTCGGAGTGTTCATATCCTACTCATGCTAGTGTTCAATGTTAATTATTCTCAACGCATGATTATGACCGTTTTCGCTCTCTAGATGGTCGCTTCTCAATCTATTGCTAGCCTTCACCTGTACTAAGAGGGAATACTGCTTGTGCATCTAAAATCCTTAAACCCAATTTGTTCTACAAGAGTCCACCCTACCTACCAATATGCGGTATTACCCTGCCGTTCCAAGTAAATTTGCATGTCCCACCTCTAATATTCAAATAAACATCTGTTTTGTGTGCTCGTACCGCTCATGAAGCGACGGGGCGATCAGTATCTTCCATGCTAAGTGGGTTATTCTTAAGATGGGCATTTATTCGCCTGTCATTGCACGAGAGAGGCTTGTAAAAAGGATGCCCAGTCCTGCAAAACCAAAAATAATTAAACAAAACTCCCGGGACAGTTGATATGTTGGAGGGCATCTGTGGATTCGGTCAGCCATGGCTTGTGTATGTATGGTGGATGGGAGTAAACTTTACAATTCCGCTTGGGAACCGCCAATAATGTGTTTAGAATGGAAGATATTGAAATCCTTTGTCGTGACGTTGACAGGAAAAGCGCACCACCCAAAAACTATAATTTCAATCCTCTTTTAAACCTTGAGCTCTAGCACCTCTGCAAGTCAATGCTTCCCTCTACGAAGGGCCTGTCTATTTACTTTTATGTTATTTCTGAGTCATCATCCTCTTGCTGAAAGCACCAGACCGGAGAGCACTATTGTCATTCGTATGCTTTTAGTCTAGTTAATATTGGATGTGAGCATGACTGGATCTTTTCTACCCTGTATTATAATGTTTAGTCACTTTTGAACCTCAGAGGTGCTCTGCATTTATGTTTTGCGGTCTCAAAAAGGGCTAGCGAAATGCCATGTCATCATATTATATCATGATTGTTTTGATAAATTGTTGGTATGTGAGATATCTTATTATTGCTCGCTAGTTGGTTATGTATTGCCATGAGTGAATATGATGTTTAATTTTTATCATGGATTTGGTTATTCATGATTTATGCTGAAAACTTGAACACTAGCTAAGCATATGTATAATAACAAGAACAAAAGATTTTGTAAAAGTTTTCTTTATCACTTTCAATTTATCAACTGAATTGCTTGAGGACAAGTATTGAGTTAAGCTTGGGGGAGTTGATACATCTCAAATGTATCTACTTTTCCAAAAAGTTTTGCTCTTGTTTTGGACTCTAATTTGCATGATTTGAATGAAACTAACCCGGATTAACGCTGTTTTTAGCAGAACTACCTTGGTGTTATTTTTGTGCAGAAATAAAAGTTCCCGAAATTGGACGAAACTTTTTGTGAAATATTTCTTGAATATAAAATCAATTATGGAGCGAAGATCCACTAGAGGGTGGCTGCCTGTGGGCCACTGATACGTCCATTTTGCATCATGCTTTTATATCGATATTTATTGCATTATGGGCTGTTATTACACAATTTGGTACAATACTTATGCCTTTTCTCTCTTATTTTACAAGGTTTATCTGAAGAGGGAGAATGCCGGCAGCTGGAATTCTGAACTGGAAAAGGAGCAAATCTGAGATACCTATTCTGCACAACTCCAAAAGTCCTGAAAACTTACGGAGAATTATTTTGGAATATATAAAAAAATATTGGGCGGAAGAAATACCAGAGGGGGCCCACCAGGCACTCACAAGCCAGGGGGGCGCGCCCTACCCCCCTGGGCGCGCCCCTGTGGCTTGTGGCCCACCTGGTAGCCCTCCGGCGCCCATCTTCTGCTATATGGAGGGTTTTGACCTGGAAAAAATCATAACAGAGCTTTCGGCGCAAAGCGCCGCCGTCTCGAGGCGGAACTTGGGCAGAACCAATCTAGGGCATCGTCGGGGAAACTTCCCTCCCGGAGGTGGAAATCGAAGCCATCGTCATCACCAACGATCCTCTCATCGAGAGGGGGTCAATCTCCATCGACATCTTCACCAGCACCATCTCCTCTCTAAACCCTAGTTCATCTCTTGTATCCGATCTTTGTCCCACAGCCTCAGATTGGTACCTGCGGGTTGCTAGTAGTGTTGATTACTCCTTGTAGTTCATCTCTTGTATCCGATCTTTGTCCCACAACCTCAGATTGGTACCTGCGGGTTGCTAGTAGTGTTGATTACTCCTTGTAGTTGATGCTAGTTGGTTTACTTGGTGGAAGATCATATGTTTAGATCCTTAATGATCATTAATACTCCTCTGATTATGAACATGAATATGCTTTGTGAGTAGTTACCTTTGTTCCTGAGGACATGGGATAAGTCTTGTTATAAGTAATCATGTGAATTTGGTATTCGTTCGATATTTTGATGAGATGTATGTTGTCTCTCCTCTAGTGGTGTTATGTGAACGTCGACTACATGACACTTCACCATTATTTGGGCCTAGAGGAAGGCATTGGGAAATAATAAGTAGATGATGGGTTGCTAGAGTGACAGAAGCTTAAACCCTAGTTTATGCGTTGCTTCGTAAGGGGCTGATTTGGATCCACACGTTTCATGCTATGGTTAGATTTATCTTAATTCTTCTTTCGTAGTTGCGGATGCTTGCGAGAGGGGTTAATCATAAGTGGGAGGCTTGTCCAAGTAAGGGCAGCACCCAAGCACCGGTCCACCCACATATCAAATTATCAAAGTAACGAACGCGAATCATATGAGCATGATGAAAACTAGCTTGACAGTAATTCCCATGTGTCCTCGGGAGCGCTTTGCTTTATATAAGAGTTCGTCCAGGCCTGTCCTTTGCTATAAAAAGGATTGGGCCACCTTGCTGCACCTTAGTTACACTTGTTACTTGCTACCCGTTACGAATTACCTCATCACAAAACTATCTGTTACCGATAATTTCAGTGCTTGCAGAGAATCCCTTACTGAGAACTGCTTGTCATTTCTTTCTGCTCCTCGTTGGGTTCGACACTCTTACTTATCGAAAGGACTACGATAGATCCCCTATACTTGTGGGTCATCAAGACTCTTTTCTGGCGCCATTGCCGGGGAGTGAAGCGCCTTTGGTGAGTGGAACCTGGTAAGGAAAAATTTATATACTGTGCTGAAATTTACTGTCACTTGTTACTATGGAAAGTAATCCTTTGAGGGGCTTGTTCGGGGTATCTTCACCTCGACCGGAAGCACAAAGAGATGCTCCTCAACCTGCTGCACCTATTGAAAATATTTATTATGAAATTCCCTCGGGTATGATAGAGAAACTGCTAGCTCATCCTTATGCAGGAGATGGAACACTACATCCTGATTTGCATCTAATCTATGTGGATGAAGTTTGTGGATTATTTAAGCTTGCAGGTTTGCCCGAGGATGATGTCAAGAAGAAGGTCTTTCCTTTATCTTTGAAGGAGAAGGCATTGACATGGTATAGGCTATGTGATGATATTGGATCATGGAACTACAACCGATTGAAATTGGAATTTCATCAGAAGTTTTATCCTATGCATCTGGTTCATCGTGATCGGAATTATATTTATAATTTTTGGCCTCGTGAAGGATAAAGTATCGCTCAAGCTTGGGGGAGGCTTAAGTCAATGTTATATTCATGCCCCAATCATGAGCTCCCGAGAGGAATTATTATTCAGAACTTTTATGCTCGGCTTTCTAATAATGATCGGTCCATGCTCGATACTTCTTGCGCTGGTTCTTTTATGAAGAAAGATATTGAATTCAAGTGGGACTTATTGGAAAGAATTAAACGCAACTCTGAAGATTGGGAACTCGACGAAGGTAAGGAGTCAAGTATAAACCTTAAGTTTGATTGTGTTAAATCCTTTATAGACACCGATGCTTTTCGTGAATTTAGCACTAAATATGGACTTGACTCTGAGATAGTAGCTTCTTTCTGTGAATCTTTTGCTACTCATGTTGATCTCCCTAAGGAGAAGTAGTTTAAATATCATCCTCCCATTGAAGTGAAAGTAGTTGAACCTATTAAAGTTGAGGAGGAAACTATCACTTATAATGCTGATCCTGTTATTCCTACTGCTTATATTGAGAAACCACCCTTCCCTGTTAGGATAAAGGAACATGCTAAAGCTTCAACTGTGGTTCGTAAGAGTTGTATTAGAACACCTACACCCCCTGAACAAATTAAATCTGAACCTAGTATTGCTATGGTTAAAGATCTGTTGGTTGATAATATTGATGGGCATGTTATTCATTTCTGTGATGAAGCTGCTAGAATTGCTAGGCCTGATACTAAGAGTAAACATAGACCAGTTATTGGCGTGCCTGTTGTTTCTGTTAAAATAGGAGATCATTGTTATCATGGCTTATGCGATATGGGTGCTAGCGTGATTTCAATTCCCTTTTCCTTAAACAAAGAAATTATGCATGATATTGCACCAGTTGAACTAGAGGAAATTGATGTTACTATTAAGCTTGCTAATAGAGATACTATTGCACCAATGGGGATTATTAGAGATGTTGAAGTCTTGTGTGGGAAAATAAAGTATCCTACTGATTTTCTTGTTCTCGGTTCCCCACAAGATGATTTTTGTCCCATTATATTTGGCAGACCCTTCTTGAATATTGTTAATGCTAGGATTGATTGTGAAAAGGAAGCAGTTACTGTGAGCTTTGGGGATGTGTCTCATGAGTTCAATTTCTCTAAATTTTGTAGACAACCCCATGACAAAGAATTGCCTAGTAAAGATGAAATTATTGGTCTTGCTTCTATTGTTGTGCCTCCTACTGATCCTTTAGAACAATATTTGCTAGACCATGAAAATGTTATGCATATGAATGAGAGGAATGAAATAGATAAATTTTTCTTTGATCAGCAGCCTATTTTGAAACACAACTTACCTGTTGAAATACTTGGGGATCGTCCTCCACCCAAGGGTGATCCCGTGTTTGAGCTTAAACAATTACCCAATACTTTGAAATACGCTTATCTTGATGAAAAGGAGATATATCCTGTTATTATTAGTGCTAACCTTTCAGAGCATGAAGAAAAGAGATTATTGAAAACTCTGAGGAAGCACCGTGCTGCTATTGGATATACTCTTGATGATCTTAAGGGCATTAGTCCCACTCTATGTCAGCATAAAATTAATATGGAGCCTGATGCCAAACCAGTTGTTGATCACCAACGACAGTTGAATCCCAAGATGAAAGAAGTGGTAAGAAAAGAAATACTAAAGCTTCTGGAGGCAGGTATAATTTATCCGGTTGCTGATAGTAGATGGGTTAGTCCCGTTCATTGTGTCCCTAAGAAGGGAGGTATCACCGTTGTCCCTAATGATAAAAATGAATTGATCCCGCAAAGAATTGTTACAGGGTATATAATGGTAATTGATTTTAGGAAATTAAACAAGGCTACTAAGAAGGATCATTACCCTCTACCTTTTATTGATCAAATGCTAGAAAGACTATCAAAACATACTCATTTTTTCTTTCTAGATGGTTACTCTGGTTTCTCTCAAATACCTGTGTCAAAAGAGGATCAAGAAAAAACCACTTTTACTTGCCCTTTCGGTACCTTTGCTTATAGATGTATGCCTTTTGGTCTATGCAATGCACCTGCTACCTTTCAAAGATGTATGATGGCTATATTCTCTGACTTTTGTGAAAAGATTCTTGAGGTTTTCATGGATGACTTTTCCGTTTACGGAACTTCTTTTGATGATTGCTTGAGCAACCTTGATCGAGTTTTGCAGAGATGCGAAGAAACTAATCTTGTCTTGAATTGGGAAAAGTGCCACTTTATGGTTAATGAGGGCATTGTCTTGGGACACAAAATCTCCGAAAGAGGTATTGAGGTGGATAAAGCTAAAGTTGATGCTATTGAAAAAATGCCGTGCCCTACGGATATCAGAGGTATAAGAAGTTTCCTTGGTCATGCTGGTTTCTATAGGAGGTTTATTAAAGATTTATCTAAGATTTCTAGGCCACTCACTAATCTTTTACAAAAAGATGTTCCATTCGTTTTTGATGATGATTGTGTAGAAGCATTTGAAATCCTAAAGAATGCCTTGATTTCCGCACCTGTTGTTCAACCATCTGATTGGAATCTACCCTTTGAAATTACGTGTGATGCTAGTGATTATGCTGTTGGTGCTGTTCTAGGACAAAGAGTTGATAAGAAATTAAATGTTATTCATTATGCTAGTAAAGCTCTAGACAGTGCTCAAAGAAATTATGCTACTACTGAAAAGGAATTTTTAGCGGTTGTGTTTGCTTGTGATAAGTTCAGGCCTTATATTGTTGATTCCAAAGTAACTGTTCACACCGATCATGCTGCTATTAAGTACCTTATGGAAAAGAAAGATGCTAAACCTAGACTTATTAGATGGTTTCTTCTGCTACAAGAATTTGATTTGCATATTATTGATAGAAAGGGTGCTGATAACCCTGTAGCAGACAACTTGTCTAGGTTAGAGAATGTTCTTGATGACCCACTACCTATTGATGATAGCTTTCCTGATGAACAATTAGCTGTCATAAATGCTTCACATAATGCTCCATGGTATGCTGATTATGCTAATTACATTGTTGCTAAATTTATACCGCCTAGCTTCACATACCAACAAAAGAAAAAGTTCTTCTATGATTTAAGGCATTACTTTTGGGATGATCCACACCTTTATAAAGAAGGAGTGGATGGTATTATTAGACATTGTGTACCTGATCATGAACAGGAACAAATCTTACGCAAGTGTCACTCCGAGGCCTACGGAGGACACCACGCTGGAGATAGAACTGCACATAAGGTACAACAATCTGGTTTTTATTGGCCTACTCTCTTCAAGGATGCTCGTAAGTTTGTCTTGTCTTGTGATGAATGTCAAAGAATTGGTAATATTATTTGACGTCAGGAAATGCCTTTGAATTATTCTCTCGTTATTGAACCGTTTGATGTTTGGGGTTTCGATTATATGGGACCTTTTCACAATCTAACGGGTATACTCATATTCTAGTTGCTGTTGATTATGTTACTAAGTGGGTAGAAGCTATTCCAACTAGTAGCGCTGATCATAACACTTCTATTAAAATGCTTAAAGAAGTTATTTTCCCTAGATTTGGAGTCCCTCGATATTTAATGACTGATGGTGGTTCACACTTTATTCATGGTGCTTTCCGTAAATTACTTGCTAAGTATGATGTTAATCATGGAATTGCATCTCCGTATCATCCTCAGTCTAGTGGTCAAGTAGAATTGAGCAATAGAGAAATTAAATTGATCTTGCAGAAGACTGTTAATAGATCTAGAAAGAATTGGTCTAAGAAACTTGATGATGCATTATGGGCTTATAGAACTTCTTATAAAAACCCTATGGGTATGTCTCCGTATAAAATGGTTTATGGTAAAGCATGTCACTTACCTCTTGAACAAGAACATAAAGCTTACTGGGCAATTAAAGAGCTCAACTATGATTTCAAACTTGCTGGTGAGAAGAGGTTATTTGACATTAGCTCACTTGATGAATGGAGAACCCAAGCCTATGAGAATGCCAAGTTGTTTAAAGAAAAGGTTAAGAGATGGCATGATAAAAGGATACAAAAGCGTGAATTCAATGTAGGTGATCATGTATTGCTATACAATTCTCGTTTAAGATTTTTTGCAGGGAAACTTCTCTCTAAATGGGAAGGTCCTTACGTTATCGAGGAAGTATACCGTTCCGGGGCCATCAAGATCAACAATGCCGAAGGCACAAACCCGATGGTGGTGAACGGTCAAAGAATCAAACATTATATCTCAAGTACTCCCATAAATGTTGAAACCAATATTATCAATACCATAACCCCAGAGGAGTACATTAGGGAGACCTACCAGAACGTTTCAGACTCCGAAAAGGAATAGGTATGTGGTACGGTAAGTAACCGACTCCAAAACTTTTTAAATGGCAATTTTTATCTGTTTTGGAATATTTAAAAAATTAGAAAAATTTAAAGTAGTCCGAATAGTGCACGAGGAGGCGACAAGCCAGGGGGGCGCGCCCCTGTGGCTTGTGGCTACCTCGTGTACCATCCGGACTCCGTTTTCTTGTGGTATACTCCTTCGGGTCGGCAAAAATTCATTATATAATCCCCAGAAGTTTTTGACTCTCGTATCATGACAATATCTCCTGTTTTCGTTTTGAGCTGTTTCTGTAGCAGATTTAGATCAACATGACGTCTCCAAGTGCTTCGAAGGACAAGTTCTTCGAGAAGGTCATCAACCCCTACCTTGCGGAGGTGATGCAACACCCTCAAACCATTGAGATGCGTGAGGGGGTGCTGCACATCCGTGATGTTGAGGGGCCCAAGAAGACCGGAAGCGTGGAGACAAGACTCGAAGCAATGGAGCAACAAGTTTTTAATAGCCAAGGGATGGTGGAACGAGGACTCAATGCCAATCACATGATGATCGCGGAGTTTACCCATAAGCACAAGCTGGATGCCAAGAACATCGGAGAGCACATCTTCAAGCTTTACGAGAAAATCGAGCATCTCCAAGCCCATATCTATGACCTGCAAAACCAAAACTGTGAGTATGAATACAGATTTAAGAGAATGAGTTTGGCTGCAGATTTGAGGATCCCGGAGACCCGTTCATCTTTTTACGATGGTGAGCCTATGCCTTGGAAGACGGAGGACAAGCCTCCAACCTCTTCAACAACTCCCACATCACCACCTCCTAAGCAGGACAATTAAACACATGGGTATGGGCACTCCCCTTGGCTTGTGCCAAGCTTGGGGGAGGTGCCCCGGTATCGTATAACCATCACATCTTTTATTTTTATCGTTTTTCTTAGTTCAATCCTTTTGGTTATATCTTGATCAAATAGAATAAAGTTTTAGTGTGATCTTGTTTTGAGTTTCACTTTATGTTCCCCCTATGTAAGCAAGTCCGAGAGTTATATAATAAAGTGTAGTTTTAAGTTGAGGGCTTTGCTTGTTTTCTATGATCTTGATAAAAGAAATAGAAAGAAGTATAAAATAAAAGCAAAGAGTATATATGATCATCTTATGGGGAGTGATGACTTCACATATAAAAAGTATGTTGATTGAAACTTGTTGTGGGTTGACAAACATAGCTATCGGTCATTGTGGCAATTAAAAGGAAGTAATAAAGAAAGAGAGGTTCACATATAAATATATTATCTTGGACATCTTTTATGATTGTGAGCACTCATTAAAATATTATATGTTAAGAAGTTGATGGGTTATGTTTGCTTACTTCCGAATAGAAGTTATATGGTTATAGATCCCTCAACATGTGTCGCTTGCTTCCACCTCATATCAGCCAAAACTTCCGCACCAAGTAGAGATACTACTTGTGCATCCAAACACCCTTAACCCAGTTTTGCCATGAGAGTCCACCATACCTACCTATGGATTGAATAAGATCCTTCAAGTAAGTTGTCATCGGTGCAAGCAATAAAAAAATGCTCTCTAAATATGTGTGATCTATTAGTGTGAGGAAAATAAGCTTTATACGAACTTGTGATAGGGAAGAAATAAAAGCGACGGACTGCATAATAAAGTTCTCTATCACAAGGGGCAATATAAAGTGACGTTCTTTTGCATTAAGGGATTATGCATCCAACTATAAAAGCGCATGACAACCTCTGCTTCCCTCTGCGAAGGGCCCATCTGTTACTTTTATTTTCTAGTACTTACCTTTATGCAAGAGTTGTGGTGATGTACATCACTTCCTTTATTTCGCCTTTATCTCTTGGCAAGCGTCATGTGTTGGGGAATGATCTAGGCACATATATCCACTCGGAAGTGGGCGAGCATGAGTTATTACTGTTGACATTACCCTCGAGGTAAATAGTTGGGAGGCAATACTATAAGCCCCTATCTTTCTCTGTGTCCGATTGAAGCTTTGACCTCATAGGTACCTCGTGAGTGTTAGCAATTGTGAAAGACTAAAATATGATTGAGTATGTGGATTTGCTTTACAAGCTCTTATATTGACTCTTTCCTACGTTATGATAAATTAGAATTGCTTCAATGACTGAGATCATAGTTTGTTGGTTCTCAATAGAGTTCTTGATTCATACTTTACCTTGTGAATGAATTGTTACTTCATCATAAGAAATTATATGCCAATATATGTTGCTGTTTTAAAGATGATCATGATGCCCTCATGTCCGTATTTTATTTTATCGACACCTCTATCTCTAAACATGTGGGCATATTTATCGATTTCGGCTTTCGCTTGAGGACATGCGAGGTCTAAGCTTGGGGGAGTTGATACGTCCATTTTGCATCATGCTTTTATATCGATATTTATTGCATTATGGGCTGTTATTACACAATTTGGTACAATACTTATGCCTTTCTCTCTTATTTTACAAGGTTTATCTGAAGAGGGAGAATGCCGGCAGCTGGAATTCTGGACTGGAAAAGGAGCAAATCTGAGATACCTATTCTGCACAACTCCAAAAGTCCTGAAAACTTATGGAGAATTATTCTGGAATATATAAAAAATACTGGGGGGAAGAAATACCAGAGGGGGCCCACCAGGCAGTCACAAGCCAGGGGGGCGCGCCCTACCCCCCTGGGCGCGCCCCTGTGGCTTGTGGCCCACCTGGCAGCCCTCCAGTGCCCATCTTCTGCTATATGGAGGGTTTTGACCTGGAAAAAATCATAACAGAGCTTTTGGGGCGAAGCGCCGCCGTCTCGAGGCGGAACTTGGGAAGAACCAATCTAGGGCTCCGGCGGAGCTGTTCTGCCGGGGAAACTTCCCTCCCGGAGGGGGAAATCGAAGCCATCGTCATCACCAACGATCCTCTCATCGAGAGGGGGTCAATCTCCATCGACATCTTCACCAGCACCATCTCCTCTCTAAACCCTAGTTCATCTCTTGTATCCGATCTTTGTCTCACAACCTCAGATTGGTACCTGCGGGTTGCTAGTAGTGTTGATTACTCCTTGTAGTTGATGCTAGTTGGTTTACTTGGTGGAAGATCATATGTTCAGATCCTTAATGATCATTAATACTCCTCTAATTATGAACATGAATATGCTTTGTGAGTAGTTACGTTTGTTCCTGAGGACATGGGATAAGTCTTGTTATAAGTAATCATGTGAATTTGGAATTCGTTCGATATTTTGATGAGATGTATGTTGTCTCTCCTCTAGTGGTGTTATGTGAACGTCGACTACATGACACTTCACCATTATTTGGGCCTAGAGGAAGGCATTGGGAAGTAATAAGTAGATGATGGGTTGCTAGAGTGACAGAAGCTTAAACCCTAGTTTATGCGTTGCTTCGTAAGGGGCTGATTTGGATCCACACGTTTCATGCTATGGTTAGATTTATCTTAATTCTTCTTTCGTAGTTGCGGATGCTTGCGAGAGGGGTTAATCATAAGTGGGAGGCTTGTCCAAGTAAGGGCAGCACCCAAGCACCGGTCCACCTACATATCAAATTATCAAAGTAACGAACGCGAATCATATGAGCATGATGAAAACTAGCTTGACAGTAATTCCCATGTGTTCTCGGGAGCGCTTTGCTTTATATAAGAGTTCGTCCAGGCTTGTCCTTTGCTATAAAAAGGATTGGGCTACCTTGCTGCACCTTAGTTACACTTGTTACTTGCTACCCGTTAAGAATTATCTCATCACAAAACTATCTGTTACCGATAATTTCAGTGCTTGCAGAGAATACCTTACTGAGAACTGCTTGTCATTTCCTTCTGCTCCTCGTTGGGTTCAACACTCTTACTTATCGAAAGGACTATGATAGATCCCCTATACTTGAGGGTCATCAGCCACAAGCTAACAGGAGGAAAAAATAGGAGAGAAGATTTCATCGCGTTTTACGAGACGGAGCCGCCGCCACCTCCTGTTCTTCCTCGGGAGGGCTGATCTGGAGACCGTTTGGGGCTCCGGTGAGGGGGATTCGTCATCGTCGTCATCACCAACCCTTCTTCATCAACACCGCCATGATGCTCACCACCGGGAGTGAGTAATTCCTTTGTAGGCTTGCTGCACGGTGATGGGATTGGGTGAGATCGATCATGTAATCGAGTTAATTTGATACAGCTTGATCCCTAGTATCCACTATGTTTTGATATTGATGTTGCTATGACTTTGTTATGCTTAATGCTTGTCACTAGGGCCCGAGTGCCATGATTTCAGATCTGAACCTATTATGTTTTCATGAATATAAGTGTGATTTGGATCCTATCTTGCAAGTTGTATGCACCTATTACGTGTCATCATCCGCATACCCCAAGGTGACAATAATTGGATTCTTTCCGGTGATTGCTGTAGTTTGAGGAGTTCATGTATTCACCATGTGTTAATGCTTTGTTCCGGTTCTCTATAGAAAGGATGCCTTAATATCCCTTAGTTTCCATTAGGACCCCGCTGCCATGGGAGGGTAGGACAAAAGATGTCATACAAGTTCTTATCGCAAGCACGTATGACTATATACGAAATACATGCCTACATTACAGTGATGAATTGGAGCTAGTTCCGTGTCGCCCTAGTGTGTAACTGTTACATGATTGGTGTCATCTAAATCATTATCCATCACCGGTCCACGTGCCTACGCTTTACATATACTGAATCTTGCTAAGTTACTACAGCTGCTGCTACTGTCACAACTGCTACAAAATTGATGTTGTCACTATTACTGTTACTATTATTACTTGTCGTGCTACTAAATATTTGTTGCAGAGATATCCCAGGTGTGGTTTAATTGACAACTCAACTGCTAAGGCCGATAAATATTCTTTGGCTCCCCTTGTGTCGAATCAATAAATCAAGGTGTAATACTCGCGAAGACTGTTGCGACCCCCTATACTTATGGGTTATCAGACTACAGGAACTCCAACAACTACCGGCGACAATTCAAGTTACAAGTACAAGACGACTTCGTCAAGCCGCCCTCCTACAAGCAACTACAAGCCAAGATCTTCATCCTCTACAAATCCAACGGATGCACCCGCCAAGTCAAGTTCGATTCAATGTTTCACTTGCAAGGGCCGTGGCCACAAGACTTTCGAGTGCCCAAAAAGACACGCTATGATCCTTCATGATGACGGCACTTATAATTCTATGAGTGATGACGAGATGGAAGCTATAGAGCACGTGGCCATGCACCGCCAAGTGAATGAAGATGAACATGCACAAATATGTTGCGACAACGATCCGAGCCCCGCTGATACGTCTCCAACGTATCTATAATTTTTGATTGTTCCATGCTAATATATTATCATTCTAGAATACTTTTTGGGTATTTATTTACCAATTTATAATATTTTTGAGCACTAACCTATTGACCCAGTGCCCAGTGCCAGTTCTTGTTCTCTGCGTGTTTTTGCCTTTTCAGAGTTACAGTACCAAACGGAGTCCAATTGCCACGAAACTTTTTCACAATTTTTTCTGGACCAATACAAGACCTAGAAGCTTGGAGGAAGGCCGGAAGGTGCACCAGGGCCCCACCACATATCCCACCGCGCCACTAGGGGGCGCGGCCAGATATGTGGTGGCCCCTAGTGGCTCTCCCGACGTCATTCTCTGGCCAATAAATTCACATCTACCCTAAAAACACCAGGAGTGCTCCCGAAACACTTTTTCGGACGCCGCAAGTCTCTATTCCGACGGGAGGCCATCTACACCTCCGTTTCAGCACCCTGTTGGAGGGGAGATCGATCACGGAGGGCCTCTTCAGCAACCTTGCTGCCCTCACCATGATGTGTGAGTAGTTCACCACAGACCTACGGGTCCATAGGTAGTAGCTAGATGGCAATCTCTCTCTCTCTCTCGATCTTGAATACAATGTTCATAGCATCTTTGCCCTGATCTATCCGATGTAATCCCTTTGTATGGTGTGTTTGTTGGGATCCAATGAATTGTGAATTTATGTTCAGATTATTCATGAAAAGTATTTGAGTCAGATCTGATTACTATGATTCTTATTTGCATGATCATCATAGCTTCGTAATCCTCTGTGATCTATTGAGATAGTTTGGCCAACTAGATTGATATTTCTTCGGTGAGAGTGCTACGTTGTAGTAGGTTCAACCTGGCGAGTTTCTATATCCCATTGACAGAAGGGGACAAGTTGCTTCTTTATGTTACTGCTACTAAGGATAAAACGATGGGGTTTATTCATATTGATTGAGTTTACTTTGCCTACATCATGTCAATGTTCTCCAAGCATTACTCTGTTTTACTTACTACTCTAGATGCATGTTGGATAGCGATCGATGGGTGGAGTAATAGTAATAGGTGCAGGTAGGAGTCGGCCTATTTTTCTTATGGACGTGATGCCCATATACACATGATCATTGCCGTGAAAATCGCATAACTATTCACTTTTCTATCAATTGACAAACATTAATTGGTTTACCCACCGTATGCTTTGCTTATGAGAGATGCCACTAGAGAACTCTACGCCCCCCAGGTCTATTCACTTATATATTCACAAACGCTATCATTACCTTGCTGTTATTTATTACCTTTTATTTTATTTTGCACTTTACTATTATCTACAATTATCTACACAACTCACTTGCTTGCAAATAATGAGATCAAGGGGATTGACAACCCTCTTGCCGGCGTTGGGTGCAAGTTGTTTGTTCTTTTGTGTGCAGCCGCTGAAGACGATTGAGGATTGGTATTCCTATTGGTTTGATAAACCTTGGTTTCATAACTGAGGGAAATACTTACCCACTTTGTGCTGCGATTACCCGTTCCTCTTCACGGAAAACCCAACGAAGATCACGAGTATCAGGAAGGATTTCTGGTGCCGTTGCCGAGGAATACCATCACAAACTATCAAGTAACTTCGCACAAAATCTCATTCACTTGTTCTTCTTTTTATTTGCTGTTATATTTAGTGTGTCTCGTAAAAATCAAAAAATACAAAAATATTTCTTCTTTGCTAGTTACTAGTTTGCTTTACTTGCTAGTTTACTTGTCTTGCTTGTTGCCTTGCTTTTCTGGTCACCATGTCGCAAGATAGATTCTACAATACTTCTTTCTATCAAAGAATGATGGAGATAGAGGGTTCTATGAAAACCTTCATGACTTCACAATTTGAGCATAATAAATTCTTTGCCTCTGAAATAAAGGAACATTCAATTTTGCTTGATGCTATTAGTATGCAACTTGATGAAATCAATAAATAGGTGTCTAGCCTTCAATCACAATTTTCTCACACTAAAGAATTATTAGGAAAAATCTCCGATAAGCAAACCACTCTAGTAAACAGGATGGCCGCTAAACCGGAATCTTTCCCGGTTATGAATCATGATGAAGATCTTAAAATGGTGTTTCTCCTATTGAATCTTTGTTTACCTCTCTGAATATGAATGATAAAGGGACTGGAGATGAGTCAACTTTAGTTGAGGACTGTCCCGTTTGCTTGGAGGGTGATGATTCTAATGCTAAAACTGAAAAAAGTGGGTTTGGAGAGGTCAAAACTTTAGCTAGTCATGTGCCCACTATCTTGGATTACAAGGACTTTAATTATGATAAATGCTCTTTAGTAGAATGTATTTCCTTGCTGGAATCCATTATTAGCTCACCCAATGCTTATGAACAAAACAAAGCTTTTACCGAACATATAGTAGAAGCTATGATAAAAGCTTATGATGAGTAACTTGAGCTTGAAATTTCTATTCCTAGAAAATTGCATGATGAGTGGGAACCTACTATCAGGATAAGGATAAATAAATATGAATGCAATGCATTGTGTGACCTTGGTGCTAGTGTTTCAACTATACCTAGAACCTTATGTGATGTGCTTGGTCTCACTAATATTGAAGAATGTTCCCTAAACTTGCATCTTGCGGATTCTACCATCAAGAAACCTTTAGGTAGAATTAATGATGTGCTTATTATTGCAAACAAAAATTATGTGCCTGTAGATTTCATTGTGCTTGATATTGATTGCAATGCTTCTTGTCCCATAATACTTGGAAGGCCATTTTTACGAGCTATAGGTGCAATTATTGATATGAAAGAGGGAAACACAAGATTCCAGTTCCCATTAAAGAAAGGGATGGAATGCTTCCCTAGGAAGAGAATTAAACCACCTTATTAATCAATCATGAGAGCCACTTATGGGTTGAATGTCAAAGATGACAACACTTGAAACTATGCATTATGCCTAGCTAGGGGCATAAAACAATAGCGCTTGTTGGGAGGCAACCCAATATGTATCTTAATTATTGTTTTCCATTTCTGTTTTTGTGTGAGAACATGATTATTGCCTCTGTAATGATTATGTTTTTATGTTTTAGTTAGTGTTTGTGCCAAGTAAAGCCTTTGGGATAACTCACAAGATGAGTAGAAACAATGCTGAAACAAAAACAGAAACTTTTGACTCCAGTACAGGAATTTTCATTTTTTACTGGAGCGTGATCTTGATCTGAAAGTTTAACATAGTATTTCTATACAAATTCTTTACGTTTTTCTACATTTTCAGAATTTTTAGAGTTACAGAAGTATGGGCTCTTTACAGATTGCTACAGATTATTCTGTTTTAAATAGATTCTGTTTTGCTTGCATAGTTTGCTTGTTTTGATTATGCCATGGACTATATCGGGGGGTGTAAGCCATGGGGAAGTTAGAATATAGTACCTATTATGCAAAAATGAATTTGAATCAATTTATCACAGTACCTCAAGTATGCAATATGTTTCTTATACTAACGGATCTCACGAAGTTTTGTTGAGTTTTGTGTGATTGAAGTTTTCAAGTTTTGGGTGTGATCACGATGGACTACGGAATAAGGAGTAGCAAGAGCCCAAGCTTGGGGATGCCCAAGGCACCTCAAGTGTAATTCTAAGGAGACTCAAGCGTCTAAGCTTGGGGATGCCCCGGAAGGCATCCCCTCTTTCGTCTCAATCCATCGGTATGTCACTTGGAGCTATATTTTTATTCATCACATGATATGTGTTTTGCTTGGAGCGTCGTTTGCTTTTGTGTGATTTTACTTTCAGTTTGTCACAATCATCATTTGCTGTACACACCTATTTGAGAGAGACACACCTTCATGATAATCTGCTAAAATACTCTATGTGCTTCACTTATATCTTTTGAGCTAGGCAGTTGCTCTAGTACTTCACTTATATCTTTTTGAGCACGGTGGCATGTAGATTTTATAGAAATAATACGCTCTCATTCTTCACTTATACTTGTTTGAGAGCTGAATTAATAGTGACGGTAATTTGCATGGGTCATAAGACTAGTCCAAGAATATTAGGTATTCAATGAATGGTAAGCAAAACCATCGTGTAGCACATATAGAGAAGTTGTGGGTTAATGACATTGATGTAGTAATATGAAAAAGGGGTGAGTCCAAAATTGTTGATTCGTAGAAGTGTAGACATTAAGAGGTGTTAACTTGTTATTCATCTAAAAGTTAAAGAGGCATGGTGATGATGTGTGAGCATTTATATTCCCCGTTGAAATCCTAGTGTTGTTTTGAGTCGGGGCGCGCGATGGTTAACTCCTACCAACCTCCTCCCTCGGGGCATGCGAGGAGTACTTTGGTTTGTGATAAAACTAATAAAACTTTGCAATAAGCATGTGAGTTCTTTAAGACTAATGTGACACCATGGACATACGCATCTTCACCTTCTCATATTTGCTAGCCTCTTCGGTACCGTGCATAGCCCATTCTCACCTTGAGGATCGGTGCAAATATTTGCCGGTGCATCCAAACCCCGTGACATGATACGCTCAGTTGCACATAAGCCTCATTATATCTTCCTCAAAACAGCCACCATACCTATCTATTATGGCATTTCCATGGCCATTCTGAGATATATTGCCATGCAAACTCCATCGTCACTTCACATGACTAGTTCGTTCATCATCATAATGCTTTGCATGATCATATAGAGCTGACATAGTATTTGTGGCAAAGCCACTGTTCATCATATTTTTGATACATGTCACGCTAGATCATTGCACATCCTGGTACACTACCAGAGGCATTCATTCAGAGTCATATATTCCTATAAGTCCTTCATGTTGAGTTGTAAGTAAATAAAAGTGTGATGATCATCATTATTAGAGCACTGTCCCAGTGAGGAAAGGATGATGGAGACTATGATTCCCCCACAAGTCGGGATGAGACTCCGGACAAAAAATGAAATAAAAATGGGGGAGGCCAAATGAGCCCACCATATAAAAAAATAGAAAATGGGGGAGGCAAAAAGAAAAAAAGAGAGGAAAGCCCACCATAAAAAATAAAAAAATGAGAGAAAAGAGAGAGAGGACTTTGCTACTATCTTTTACCACACTTGTGCCTCAAAGTGGCACCATGTTCTTCATATAGAGAGTCTCCTATGTTGACACTTCCATATGCTAGTGGGAACTACCTTTTCAAATAATAAACTTGGCTTGTATATTCCGATGACGGGCTTCCTCAAATGCCCGAGGTCTTCATGAGCAAGCAAGTTTGATGCACACCCCACTTAGCTTCAATTGAGCTTTCATACACTTATAGCTCAAGTGCATCATTTGCATGGCAATCCCTACTCCTTACATTGACATCTATCGATGAGCATCTCCATAGCTCGTTGGTACACCTAGTTGATGTGAGACTATCTTCTCCACTTTTTACCCCTTTGATACCTACCACCATATTCTATACCACCTATATGCTTTGTCCAATGGTTCACACTCATGCATTGCGTGAAGAATAAAAAGTTGATGCATATTGAAAAAGTACAATCCAATTGCCTGACTTGGACATCATGCTGCTTAACATTTGTATCTATGTGGTGAAGACGGGGTCATGTCTTGCTAATATAATAAGATGAGTAGGGGTAAACATTCTTTTTGGATCGTATACTTTGAAAAATCAATGATTTTGTTTCCTATACTTATAAATATTACTATGTTGCTGTTTGTTAATTCATCATTTCTCAATGAGCATACATACCAAAGATTACATAATGGGTACCATGTCAAATCAAAAATTCTGTTTTTATCATTTACCTACTCGAGGACGAGCAGGAATTAAGCTTGGGGATGCTGATACGTCTCCAACGTATCTATAATTTTTGATTGTTCCATGCTAATATATTATCATTCTAGGATACTTTTTGTGTATTTATTTACCAATTTATAATATTTTTGAGCACTAACCTATTGACCCAGTGCCTAGTGCCAGTTCCTGTTTTCTGCGTGTTTTTGCCTTTTCAGAGTTACACTATCAAACGGAGTCTAATTGCCACGAAACTTTTTGACAATTTTTTCTGGACCAATACAAGACCTAGAAGCTTCAGAGGAAGGCCGGAAGGTGCACCAAGGCCCCACCACATATCCCACCGTGCCACCAGGGGGCACGGCCAGATATGTGGTGGCCCCTGGTGGCTCTCCTGACGTTGTTCTCTGCCCTATAAATTCACATCTACCCTAAAAACACCAGGAGCGCTCCCGAAACACTTTTTCCGCCGCCGCAAGTCTATTCTGACAACAGGCCATCTACACCTATGTTCCGACACCCTGCCGGAGGGGAGATCGATCACGGAGGGCCACTTCATCAACCTTGCTGCCCTCACCATGATGTGTGAGTAGTTCACCACAGACCTACGGGTCCGTAGGTAGTACCTAGATGGCAATCTCTCTCTCTCTCTCTCTCTCTCTCTCTCTCTCTCTCTCTCTCTCTCTCTCTTCAATACAATGTTCATTGCATCTTTGCCTTGATCTATCCGATGTAATCCCTTTGTATGGTGTGTTTGTTGGGATCCGATGAATTGTGAGTTTATGTTCAGATTATTCATGGAAAGTATTTGAGACAAATCTGATTACTATGACTCTTATTTGCATGATCATCATAGCTTCGTAGTGCTCTCCGATCTATTGAGATAGTTTGGCCAACTAGATTGATATTTCTTCGGTGAGAGTGGTGCGTTGTAGTAGGTTCAACCTGGCAAGTTTCTATATCCCAGAGACAGAAGGGGACAAGTTGCGTCTTTGTATTGCTGCTACTAAGGATAAAACGATAGGGTTTATTCATATTGATTGAGTTTATTTTGTCTACATCATGTCAATGATCTCCAAGCATTACTCTGTTTTACTTAATACTCTAGATGCATGTTGGGTAGCGGTCGATGGGTGGAGTAATAGTAATAGGTGCAGGCAGGAGTCGGCCTATTTGCTTATGGACGTGATGCCTATATACACATGATCATTGCCGTGAAAATCGCATAACTATTCGCTTTTCTATCATTTGCCCAACAATAATTTGTTTACCCACCGTATGCTTTGCTTATGAGAGATGCCACTAGAGAACTCTATGGCCCCCGGGTCTATTCACTTATATATTCACAAACGCTATCATTACCTTGTTGTTATTTATTACCTTTTATTTTATTTTGCACTTTACTATTATCTACAATTATCTACACAACTCACTTGCTTGCAAATAACGAGATCAAGGGGATTGACAACCCTCTTGCCGGCATTGGGTTTAAGTTGTTTGTTCTTTTGTGTGCAGCCGCTGAAGACGGTTGATGATTGGTATTCCTATTGGTTCGATAAACCTTGGTTTCATAATAGAGGGAAATACTTACCCCCTTTGTGCTGCGATTACCCGTTCCTCTTCACGAAAAACCCAATGCAGATCACGAGTATCACCCGCTCTCGTTGTTTCCAAGGTTTTGACACTTCAACAAATGCAAGATGAAGACTAAGGTTGCCACATCTTCCACACAAAAGAGGGTATCCAAGGAAAATCCATCTAGGTCATCATCGACGATGGAAGTTGCCACAATTTGGCAAGCGAGGACCTTTGTTCCAAGCTACAATTGATCAAGAAGAAGCATCCATGCCCCTACAAGGTCCAATGTCTTAGTGACTCCGACACTCTCCTAGTTGACCACACTGTGCAAGTATCTTACAAGATTGGCGCATATGAAGACACTTTGGAGTGTGATGTGGTTCCCATGTGCGTTTGTCATCTTCTTCTTGGAAGACCTTGGCAATTTGACCGCGGTGTCATCCACAGCGGTCGAACAATCACTATAGCTTCAAGATGAAGGGCGAGGAGTACGCTTCGACCAATGTCTCTAGGTCAATTGACCGCCGAAAAGCAAGATTCATCCCATCATGGAGATAAAAGTGAGTGAGGGATCCACCTAAAAGAGAGTGAGCGCCACAAGCCATACTTGAGTGACTCCACGATGAGGAACAAGAAAGATCTAGTTCTTTTAGCCACCAAAAGAGACTTGAGGGATGTGAGTGAGAGCCCATCAAGTGTACTTCACTTTGTACTTGTGTGCAAAGATGAGGTTGTGAGGACTAATGCTTCACAACATCTACCTTTGGTTTTCTCTCGTTTGTTACAGGAATTTCAAGATGTCAATCCTGATGAGCTACCTCCGGGACTACAACCTAAACGAGGGATCGAACACCGCATTGACCTCATACCCGATGCACCAGTTCCGAACAACGCACCTTACCGCGTCAACCTCGACGATACTAAGGAGATACAAAGGCAAGTGCAAAACTCCTAGATAACGGGCATGTACGCAAAAGCTTAAGTCCATGTGCGGTTCACATGATACTAGTTCCTAAGAAAGATGGTAGTATGCTGATAACCCACAAGTATAGGGGATCGCAACAGTTTTCGAGGGTAGGGTATTCAACCCAAATTTATAGATTCGACACAAGGGGAGCCAAAGAATATTTGAGAGTATTAGCAGTTGAGTTCTCAATTCAACCAGGCCTGGAGATTAAATATCTGAAGCAGAGTGATCGGTAGCACAGTAGTATGATAGTTTGGATAGCAGTAGTAGCATGACGTAGCTTGAGACTTCGTCGGTATTTCCCCAAAGAGGAAGGGATGATGCAGCACAGCGACGATAAGTATTTCCCTCAGTTATGAAACCAAGGTTATCGAACCAGTAGGAGGATCACCACCTCCCAATAAGCAGCACCTGCACACAAACAACAAATACTTGCAACCCGACGCGAAAGAGAGGTTGTCAATCTCTCTACGGTAATAAGATAGATTAGGTAGTGATAAATAGGAGAGATAGATCTCTCAAGAACACAAATAAAAATAGCAAATATGCAGCAATATATTTTTGGGTTTTTGGTTTTGTAGATCTGAAAACAAAGATTGCAAAAACGTAGATCGGAAAGCAATATGATGGAAAAGTAGACTCGGGGGCCGTAGGGTTCACTAGTGGCTTCTCTCATGAGTATAGCGCACGGTGGGTGAACAAATTACTGTTGGGCAATTGATAGAAAATCGAATAGTCATGACGATATCCAAGGCGATGAGCATTATATAGGCATCACGTCCAAGATAGATAGACCGACTCCTGCCTGCATCTACCTCTATTACTCCACACATCGACCGCTATCCAGCATGCATCTAGTGTATTAAGTTCATGGAAAAACGGAGTAATGCAATAAAAATGATGACATGATGTAGACAAGATCTATTCATGTAGGAATAGACCCCGTCTTTTTATCCTTAATAGCAAGGATACATGCGTGTCTTGCTGCCCCTTCTGTCACTGGGATAGAACACCGCAAGATCGAACCCATCACAAAGCACATCTTCCCATGGCAAGAAAATCGATCTAGTCGGCCTAACTAAACCAAAGATTCGAAGAATAAATACGATGCTATAAGCAATCATGCATATAAGAGATCAAAGAAGACTCAAATAATATTCATGGATAGAAACTGATCATGAACTCAAAATTCATCGGATCCCAACAAACACACCGCAAAAGTTTACATGAAATATATCTCCAAGAGACCATTGTATTCAGAATCATAAGAGAGAGAGAAGAAGCCATCTAGCTACTGCCTACGGACCCGTAGGTCTATGGTGGACTACTCATGCATCATCGGAGAGGCACCTATGAGGAAGATGAACCCCTCCGTGATGGTGTTTAGATTGGATCTCGCGGTTCTGGACCTTGCGGCGGCTGGAATTGTGTTTCGTCGACTCCCCTAGGGTTTTCCGAATATTTGAGAATTTATAGGCATCAGAGGCGGTGCGGAAGGGGGGCGAGGAGGGCACAACCCATCAGGGCGCGACGGGGCCCCCTGGCGCGCCCTGGTGGGTTGTGCTCTCCACAGCCAACCTCTCCGGCAGTTGTGTGGCCCACTGGGTGTCTTCTAGTCCAGAAAAAATCTCCAAAAAGTTTCGTCGCGATTGGACTCCGTTTGGTATTGATTTTCTGTGAAGTAAAAAACAAGCAAAAACAGCAACTGACACTTTGGCACTATGTCAATAGGTTAGTCGCAAAAAATGATATAAAGTTGTTATAAAATGATTGTAAAACATCCAAGAATGATAATATAACAGCATGGAACAAGCAAAAATTATAGATACGTTGGAGACGTATCAGCATCCCCAAGCTTAATTCCTACTCGTCCTCGAGTAGGTAAATGATAAAAACAGAATTTTTGATGTGGAATGCTGCCTAACTTGTTCATCACATTCTTTTCTTTTATATAGCATGGACGTTTGGACTTGTAAATGATTCAAAGCAATAATCTAGTTTTAACATAATGACTTCAATACTCAAGCATGTCAACAAGCAACCATGTCTTTCAGAATATCAACACTAAAGAAAGTTATCCCTAGCCCATCATGCTCAATCATTGATCCATTCATGAAACAGACTCAAATATTAGCTATGCCCAATGCTCAAGTATGATCATAGTGCCCCCTAGTTGGTGCTTATAAGAGAAGATGGAGACTCAAAGAAAAAAAATTGCATACAGTAAATAGATAGGCCCTTCGCAGAGGGAAGTAGGGATTTGTAGAGGTGACAGAGCTCAAGGTTTAAAATTGAGAGAGAAAAATATTTTGGGTGGCATGCTTTTCCTGTCAACGAAAATGACAAAGTAGTTCACAATAATTTTCATGCTAGATATATCATAGGCGGTTCCCAAACAAAAAATAAAGTTTATTCCTTTTTCAACCAAACTTTCACTTTCCATGGCGGGCCGTATCCACGGTTGCCTTCCATACCAACACTTTCCAAGGAATTTCTTATTTGACAACATAAAGTAAATATTTTTTTTCTTTTTCATTTCGGGAATGGGCATCCCTATTACCGCCGCACTCTCGTGCAATGACAAGTGAATAAACACTCATCTTGAGAATAACACATCTAGCATGGAAAAATATTGGACACCCCCCACCGTTTCATGAGCGGTACGAGCACACAAAAGAGAAAATTTATTTTGAAAATTTAGAGATGGCACATACAAATTTGCTTGGAACGGCATGGAAATACCACATATAGGTAGGTATGGTGGACTCATAAGGCAAAACTTGGTTTAAGGATTTTGGATGCACAAGTAGTATTTCTACTTAGTACAAATGAAGGGTAGCAAATAGATTGGGAAGCAACGAAACCAAAAAATGAAAAATAACATAAGTGAGCATTGAACATAACTAACGCGAATAATGCACCACAAGTAGGATATAACTTCATTGCATAACTATTGACTTTCGTGCATGCATAGGGAATCACAAACCTTAACACCAATATTCCTACTAAGCATAATTATTCACTAACATGACTCACATATTACTATCATCATGTTTCAAAACTATTACAAGGAATCAAGTTTAATTTGTCCAATGGTCTTCATGAAAGTTTTTATTATATCCTCCTTGGATATATATCACTTTGGAACTAGTTTCATATATTGCCATTGCTTTTTGGCAAGCTCAAACAAATTTAAGTGAAGCACATGAGCATAAAGATTTCATCTCTCAAAAAGGTGTAAGTGAAGCATGAGAGGATTTCTTCAAAATTTACCTACGCTCAAATTAATCTAAGTGAAGCATGAGAGTATTTCTACAAAAGTTTCCAAGCATACCGTGCTCAAAAAGATATAAGTGAAGCACTAGAGCAATTCTATAGCTCAAAAAGTTTAAGTGAAGCACATAGAGCAATTCTAACAAATAATAGCATGGTTTTGGATTTCTCAAATAGGTGTGTCCAGCAAGGATACAAAGGAAAAACTAACAAACAAAGCAAGAAAATATACAAGACGCTCCAAGCAAAACACATGATATGTGACGAATAAAAATATAGCTCCAAGTAAAATACCGATGGTCGTTAGAAGAAAGAGGGGATGCCACTCGGGGGCATCCCCAAGCTTAGTTGCTTGTTTCTCTTTGGATATATCTTGGGGGTGCGTTAGAATCCCCAATCTTAGGCTTTTGCTACTCCTTATTCCGTCATCCATCGTGATCTCACCCAAAACTTGAAAACTTCAATCACACAAAACTCAACAAAATCTTCGTGAGATCCGTTTGTATAACAAAGAAAATCACTACTTTAGGTACTGTTGCAAACCCATTCAAATTTTATAATTGCATTATAACTACTGTTTTTTAACTTTACCATGGCTTATACCCCCCAATACAAACCATAGATTCATCAAAACAAGCACACAATGCAACGAAAACAGAATCTGTCTTAAACAGAACAGTCTGTAGTAATCTGTACTCTATCCATACTTATGTAACTCTACAAATTCTGAAAATTTAGCACAACGTAAGGAATTTGTATAGCAACACTTTGTTAAAATTTCAGCTCAAGATCATGTTCCAACAAAAAATGAAAATTCAAATACTGGACGCAAAGTTTCTGTTTCAGATTCAGCATCACTTCTACTCATCCTATGAATCATCCTAAAGGCATTACTTGGCACAAACACTAAATAAACCATAAAAACACAATAATAACAGAGGAATAATTGTGTCAACACTCAAAAATAGAAAGGAAAAAGCAAAAACTTATTTATTCATTGGGCTGCCTCCCAACAAGCGTTATCGTTTAATGCCCCTAGCTAGGCATAATGGATAGATTCAAGTATTGTCATCTTTGGTTTTGGATCCATAGGATGCCCTCATGATTGATTCATATGGTGGCTTAATTATTGTTCTAGGTAAGTGTTCCATACCCTTTCTCAAGGGAATTGAAAACGAATATTGCCTTCTTTCATATCAATCACGGCACCTATAGTGCGTAAAAACTGTCTACCAAGTATAATGGGACAAGACGGATTGCAATCAATATCAAGCACAATAAAATCAATAGGCACATAGTTCCTGTTTGCAAGAATAAGAACATCATTAATTCTTCCAAAGGATTTTTAATAGTAGAATCCGCCAAGTGCAAATTAAGAGAGCATTCTTCAATGTTGGTAAGACCAAGCACATCACATAGAGATTTCGGAATCGTGGAAACACTAGCACACACTAGCACCCAAATCGTGGAAACACTAGCACCTCTATAAGCATTGTTATTGAATTGTTGCGCGAGACAAAATTCACATCTACAGATTCACTATTTTGCTCAATCAAAGTAGACAAAGGCTCATCATTAAGATCAATAGGAGCATTTTTACTAGCAACCAATTTCATCAAAGCATCAACTTTATCACTCAAAGTACTAATTTCCTCTACCGAATTAACTTTTTTGCTAGTAGGTGCTCTTTCGGTATGCTATTGAGAATAATTAGCCATGATATTATCTAGCAATTTAGTAGCTTCACCCAAAGTAATCTCCATAAAAGTACCACCTGCGGCGAAATCTAAAAGATTTCTAGAGACAAAATTCAATCCCGCATAAAAATTTTGTATGATCATCCAAAGATTCAAACCATGTGTAGGAAAATTTCTTATCATCAACTTCACTCTTTCCCAAGATTGGGCAACATGTTCATGCTCAAGTTGCTTAAAATTCATGATTTGCGTCCTAAGGGAAATAATTTTCGTGGGCGGAAAATACTTAGTGATAAAAGCATCCTTGCACTTATTCCAAGAATCGATACTATTGCGAGGCAAAGAGGAAAACCAAATTTTTGCACGATCCCGCAAGGAAAAAGGAAATAGTTTCAACTTCACAATATCATTGTCCACATCTTTTTTCTTTTGCATATCACACAATTCAACGAACGTGTTTAGATGGGACGCGACATCCTCATTAGGAGTACCGGCAAATTGATCTTTCATGACAAGATTCAACAAAGCGGCATTAATATCACAAGACTCCGCACTAGTGGCAAGAGGAGCAATCGGAGTACTAATAAAATCATTGTTATTAGTACTGGAAAAATCACACAACTTGGTGTTCTCTTGAGTCATCATGACTATGCAAACAAGATTGCAAGCAAGGAAGAGACCCGGCAAGAAAAAGGGCAAACGAAAAAGAGGGCGAATAAAACGGCAAATTTGTGAAGTGGGGGAGAGGAAAACGAGAGGAAAATGGCAAATGATGTAATTGCAAGGAGATGAGATTTGTGATTAGGAACCTGGTAGATGATGATGGAGTCCCCTCGGCGCCTACGATAGGCACGTAGAAGAGACCGCTTCCTCCCCGGCAACGGGGCCAGAAATTCCTTTGACGTGGCTTGAGGCTGCGTCGGTATTTCCCCAAAGAGGAAGGGATGATGCAGCACAACGACGGTAAGTATTTCCCTCAGTTATGAAACCAAGGTTATCGAACCAGTAGGAGGATCACCACCACCCAATAAGCAGCACCTGCACACAAACAACAAATACTTGCAACCCGACGCGAAAGAGAGGTTGTTAATCTCTCTATGGTAATAAGATAGATTAGGTAGTGATAGATAGGAGAGATAGATCTCTCAAGAACACAAATAAAAAGAGCAAATATGCAGCAATATATTTTTGGGTTTTTGGTTTTGTAGATCTGAAAACAAAGATTGCAAAAACGTAGATTGGAAAGCAATATGATGGAAAAGTAGACCCGGGGGCCGTAGGGTTCACTAGTGGCTTCTCTCATGAGTATAGTGCACGGTGGGTGAACAAATTACTGTTGGGCAATTGATAGAAAATCAAATAGTCATGACGATATCCAAGGCAATGATCATTATATAGGCATCACGTCCAAGATAGATAGACCGACTCCTGCCTGCATCTACCTCTATTACTCCACACATCGACCGCTATCCAGCATGCATCTAGTGTATTAAGTTCATGGAAAAACGGAGCAATGCAATAAGAACGATGACATGATGTAGACAAGATCTATTCATGTAGGAATAGACCCCATCTTGTTATCCTTAATAGCAACGATACATGCGTGTCTTGCTGCCCCTTCTGTCACTGGGAAAGAACACCGCAAGATCGAACCCATCACAAAGCACCTCTTCCCATGGCAAGAAAAATCGATCTAGTTGGCCTAACTAAACCAAAGATTCGAAGAAGAAATACGATGCTATAAGCAATCATGCATATAAGAGACCAAAGAAGACTCAAATAATATTCATGGATAGAAACTGATCATGAACTCAAAATTCATCGGATCTCAACAAACACACCGCAAAAGTTTACATCAAATAGATCTCCAAGAGACCATTGTATTGATAATCATAAGAGAGAGAGAAGAAACCATCTAGCTACTGCCTACGGACCCGTAGGTCTATGGTGGACTACTCACGCATCATCGGAGAGGCACCTATGAGGAAGATGAACCCCTCCGTGATGGTGTTTAGATTGGATATCGCGGTTCTAGAACTTGCGGCGGCTGGAATTGTGTTTCGTCAACTCCCCTAGGGTTTTCTGAATATTTGAGAATTTATAGGCATCAGAGGCGGTGCGAAAGGGGGCCGAGGAGGGCACAACCCATCAGGGCGCGCCGGGGCCCCCTGGCGCGCCCTGGTGGGTTGTGCTCTCCACAGCCCACCTCTCCGGCAGTTGTTTGGCCCACTGGGTGTCTTCTGGTCCAGAAAAAATCTCAAAAAAGTTTCGTCGCGATTGGACTCCGTTTGGTATTGATTTTCTGCGAAGTAAAAAACAAGCAAAAACAGCAACTGGCACTTTGGCACTATGTCAATAGGTTAGTCCAAAAAAATGATATAAAGTTATTATAAAATGATTGTAAAACATCAAAGAATGATAATATAACAGCATGGAACAAGCAAAAATTATAGATACGTTGGTGACGTATCATAGAAGTAACAGTAACGGTGGCAGTGGTAGCAATAGTTTTGTAGCAAGTGTAATAGTAGCAGTAGCAATAGTAACTCAGCAAGAACAATAAGTGGAAAACTCGTAGGCACTGGATCGGTGAACTCGTTGGATGATATTCATCATATAACAGTCATAACCTAGGGCGACACAGAACTAGCTCCAGTTCATAAATGTAATGTAGGCATGTATTCCGTAAATAGATATACGTGCTTATGGAAAAGAACTTGCATGACATCTTTTGTCCTACCCTCCCGTGGCAGCGGGGTCCATAAGGAAACTAAGGGATATTAAGACCTCCTTTTAATAGAAAACTGGAACAAAGCATTAACACACGGTGAACACATGAACTCCTCAAACTACGGTCATCACCGGAAAGTATCCCGACTATTGTCACTACGGGGTTTACGGATCATAACACGTAATAGGTGCGTATGACTAGCAAGATCGGATCAAGAACATAGATATAATGGTGATAACATAAATGGTTCAGATCTGAAATCATGGCACTCGGGCCCTAGTGACAAGCATTAAGCATGGCAAAGTCATAGCAACATCAATCTCAGAACATAGTGGATACTAGGGATCAAGCCCTAACAAAACTAACTCGATTACATGATGAATCTCATCCAACTCCTCACCGACCAGCAAGCCTACGAAGGAATTACTCACTCCCGGTGGGGAGCATCATGGAATTGGCGATGGAGAAGGGTTGATGATGACGAAGACCAAAGATTCCCCTCTCCAGAGCCCCAAACGAGCTCCAGATCTGGCCTCCCGAGGAAGAACAGGAGGTGGCGGTGGCTCCGTATCGTAAAATGCGATGAAACATTCTCTCCGATTTTTTTCTCCGAAAATAGGATTTTATAGCGTTGGAATTAGGGTCAGTGGGGCCTCGAGGTGGGCACAACCCACCAGGGCGCGCCTGGAGGGGGTGGCGTGCCCTGGCGTATCGTGCCCAGCCAGGGCTCCCCCTCCGGTGGTTCTTGGCTCCAGTATTTTTATTTATTGTAAAATAAATCTCCAAAAAGTTTTGTCCAGTTCCGAGAACTTTTATTTCTGCACAAAAACAACACCATGGTAGTTCTGCTGAAAACAGCGTTAGTCCGGGTTAGTTTCATTCAAATCATGCAAATTAGAGTCCAAAACAAGGGCAAAAGTGTGAGGAAAAGTAGATACGACGGAGACGTATCATATGCGTATGTATTCTGATTGTTGTCCCATTAATGCTCTCGCTGTTAGGAATCAACACCCCATTCCACGCCTTGATGACATGCTAGATGAACTATGTGGTGCCACAATTTTCTCTAAAATTAATCTTAAAAGTGGTTACTATCAAATACGCATGCAAGAAGGTGATGAATGGAAAACAGCTTTCAAAACCAAATTTGGTCTTTATGAATAGTTGGTTATGCCTATGGGTCTATCTCAAGCACCTATTACATTCATGTGTGTGATGCATTATGTCCTTAGACATCTCGTTGGTTATTGCGTTGTTGTATATTTTGATGATATTCTTGTGTTTAGCCAATCTCTAGAGGAGCATGTTGCACATGTTAGGGAAGTATTGCAAGTTCTTAGAAAAGAGCAACTTCATGCCAACATGGAGAAATGTACTTTTGGTGTAGACAAGCTTGTTTTCCTAGGATTTGTGGTATCTGATACTTGTAAACTGCGTTGGGATTTTCCCCGAAAAGGAGGGGATGATGCAGCAAAGCAAAGGTAAGTATTTCCCTCGGTGAGAACTAAGGTTATCGAACTAATAGGAGAACCACACAAATTCCCGTCTTTAGCGCCTACGCACAAAAGAGCAAACACTTGCACCCAACGCGGGTAAGAGGGTTGTCAATCCCCTCGAACTCGTTACTTGCAAGCGATAAGTAGTGATAGATAGATAATTTGATAAATATAAATTGAAAATAAAAAGAAAGTAAATAATGGCAGAAAGGTATTTTGAGTTTTTGAAAATATAATTGTGAGGAGACCCGGGGGCCATAGTGTTCGCTAGAGGCTTCTCTCTCGAAGAAATCATGCGGTGGGTAAACAAATTATTGTTGGGCAATTGATAGAAAAGCGCACAGTTATGCAATATTTATTCACGGCAATGATCATGTATATAGGCATCACGTCCATAAACAAGTAGACCGACTCCTGCCTGCATCTACTACTATTACTCCACCCATCGACCGCTATCCAGCATGCATCTAGAGTATTATAGATACGTTGGAGATGTATTAGCATCCCCAAGCTCAATTCATGCTTGTCCTCGAGTAGGTAAATGGTAAAAATAGAATTTTTGATGTGACATGCTACCCGACATGTAATCTTTTCAGGTATGATCATTGAGAAACGATGAATAAACAAACATTAACATAGTAATATTCATAAGCAGAAATAACAGAATCATCAACTTTCAAAATATACGATCCTTAAAGAATGTTTACCCCCCCCCCCCCAATTCATTTTATCATATTAGCATGGCATGGCTCCGTCTTCACCACCTAAATACAAATGTCAAGCACCACGGTGTTAAGCCAAGAATTTGGATCATACTTTTTCACGCGCTTCAGCATTTTATACCTCACTCAATACATGAGCATGAACAATGGACATAGCATATAGGTGGAAGAGAATATGGTGGTAGGTTTCAAAGGGGTAAAAGTGGAGAACAAAGTCTCGCATCAAGTAGGCAGATCAACGGGCTATGGAGATGCCCATCGATCGTTATCAATGCGAGGAGTAGGGATTGCCATGCAATGGATGCACTAGAGCTATATGCATATGAAAGCTCAAATGAAACTAAGTGGGTGTGCATCCAACTTGCTTGCTCATGAAGACCTCGGGCATTTGAGGAAGCCCATCATCGGAATATAAAAGCCAAGTTCTATAATGAAAAATTCCCACCAGTATATGAAAATGAAAAAACATGAGACTCTCTATATGAAAACATGGTGCTTTCTCTAAGCACAAGTGTGGAAAAAGAGGTAGTAGCACTGTCCCTTCTCTCTTTATCTCTCGTTTATTTCTTTTTTTCTTTTCCCTTTTTTTTCTTTTTCTTTCTTCCTTTTTTTCTTTTTTCCTTTTTCTATTTTTTTATTTTTTTATTTATATCTTCTATTTTTTATCTGGAGTCTCATCCCGACTTGTGGGGGAATCATTGTATCCATCATCCTTTCCCCACTAAGACAGTGCTCTAATAATGATAATCATCAAACTTTTCTTTACTTACAACTCGATATGAAAAACTACTAAACAATATGACTCTATATGAATGCCTCTGGTAGTGTACCAGGATGTGCAATGATCTAGCATAACATGTAAACAATGATGAACGGTGGCTTTGCCACAAATACTATGTCAGCTACATGATCATCCAAAGCAATATGACAATGAGTGCACTAGTCATATGATGCAACGGTGGAAGTTGCATGCCAATATATCTCGGAATGACTATGTAAATGCCATGATAGGTAGGTATGGTGGCTGTTTTGAGGAAGATATAATGAGTCTTATGTGCAACAGAGCGTATCATATCATGGGGTTTGGACGCACCGGTGAAAGCTGCACCGATCCTCGAGGTGAGAATGGGCAATGCACGGTACCGAAGAGGCTAGCATATATGAAAACGTGAGTGTGCGTACATCCATGGATTCACATTAGTCATAAAGAACTCACATACTTATTGCAAAGCTTTATTAGCTCTCTCGAAGGAAAGTACTACTCGCATGCCCCTAGGGAGGAGGTTGGTAGGAGTTAACCATCGTACGCTCCCGACCTAAACAACACTAGGATTTCAACGAGGAATAAGAATGCTCACACATCATCACCATGCCATAACCAATACTTGGATGAACAGCAAACTAAAACCCTTTAACTATCTATATTTCTACTAACCAACAACCATGCACTCACAACCTTCGATATTACCACATCAATATCATTAACCCACAATTTCTCTTTTATGTGCTACATGAAGGTTTTGATTATGCACTCCTTGAATAACTGTTATTTTTGGACTAGTCTTATAACCCATGAAAATTACCATCACTATATATTAGACACTCAAAAAAAATTAAGTGAAGAATGAGAGTGCAATTATTTCTATGAAATCTAAATGCCACTGTGCTCTAAAAGATATAAGTGAACCACTAGAGCAACTGCTTAGCTCAAAAGATATAAGTGAAGCACATATAGTATTCTAACAAATCATGGTGATCATGTGTCTCTCTCAAGTAGGTGTGTTCAGCAAACAATGATTGTGGAAAACTAAAACGAAAGCAAACTAAAACACAAGACGCTCCAAGCAAAACTCATATCATGTGATGAATAAAAATGTAGCTCCAAGTAACATACCGATGGATTGAGACGAAAGAGGCGAGGCATTCCAGGGCATCCCCAAGCTTAGACACTTGAGTCTTCCTAGAATATACCATGGGGTTCCTTGGTAATCCCCAAGCTTAGGCTCTTTGCTGGTCCTTATTCCTTCATCCATCGTGATAGCACCCGAAACTTGAAAACTTCAGCACACAAAACTCAACAGAAACTCATGAGCTCCGTTAGTATGATAGGTAAATCAAAAACTTTAGGTATTGTCATAAATTGATTAATATTTTATTATTGCATAAGGTACTGTATTGTAGCTTCTCCAGGGTTTATACCCCCCGATACAATCCATAGCATCATCAAAACAAGCAAACTATGCAAGCAAAAAACAGAATCTGTTGGGCAATTGATAGAAAAGCACATAGTTATGCAATATTTATTCACGGCAATGATCATGTATATAGGCATCACGTCCATAAACAGGTAGACCGACTCCTGCCTGCATCTACTACTATTACTCCACCCATCGACTGCTATCCAGCATGCATCTCGAGTATTAAGTAAAAACGGAGTAATGCTTGGAGGAGGATGACATGATGTAGACAAAGTAAATCCAATCAATATGAATAAACCCCATCGTTTTACCCTTAGTGGCAGAAATACAATACGTGTCATGTCTCTTTCTGTCACTAGGATTGAGCACCGCAAGATTGAACCCACTACAATGCACCACTCCCACTTGAAGATAAATCAATCTAGTTGGCCTAACCAAACCGATAGATCGGAGAGCATTACGAAGCTATAACAATCATGCAAATAAAATACCAGCAAGTATTAGATATCTTTTCATGAATAATCTGAATATAAACCCACAATTCATCGTATCCCAACAAACACACTGCAATGATTGATTACATAAGATAGATCACCGCAGGAATCACGGTGATCTTGTCAATGAAGAACATAGAGAGAGAGATAAACATCTAGGTACTAACTATGGACCTGTAGGTCTGCGGTGAACTATTCACACATCACCATAGGAGCAGCAAGATTGATGTAGAGGCCCTCCGTGATTGACCCCCCCCTCCGGTAGGGCACCGGAACAGAGCTCCAGATGGGCACACAGCGGAATAGAGACTTGCGGTGGCAGAAAAAGTGCTTCGGGAGGCTCTCTAGGGTTTTCCAAATATTAGAGAATTTATAGGACAGAGAACGATGCAAGAGGGCCGGGGAGGTAGCCCCAAGCTATCAAGGGGCGACCACGCCCCCTGGGCGCGCCCTGATGGCTTGGGGCACCTCGTGTGCCCTCCGGTCTTCCTCCAAAGCTTCCAGGTCTTATTTTTGTCCAGAAGAAATCATCAAAAAGTTTTGGGGTATTTGGACTTCGTTTGGTACAGTATTCCTGAAAAGCCAAAAACAAGCAGAAAACAGCAACTAGCACTTGGCACTGGGTTAATAGGTTAGTGCTCAAAAATAATATAAAACAACAAATAATTGCCTAAAAAGTATCCTAGAATGATAAAATAATAGCATGGAGCAATAAAAAATTATAGATACGTTGGAGACGTATCAGTATCTTCTAAGGGTGTCCAAGTAGATGAATCTAAAATTGATGCTATTAAAACTTGGCCAACTCCCATGAACTTGCAACAAGCGCGTAGTTTCCTTGGACTAGCCGGTTTCTACCGTCACTTCGTTAAGGAATTTAGCACAATTGCATCGCCTTTACATGCTTTGAGCAAGAAGAATGCACCTTTTGTTTGGGGACCATCCCAAGACACCGCTTTTCATGAGCTTCAAAATTTGCTTACACATGCACCTTTGCTCGCATTACCCAACTTTGACAAAACATTTGAAGTGCATTGCAACGCTAGTGGTAATGGCATAGGACGTGTGTTAATGCAAGAGAAACGCCCCATTGCGTACTTTAGTGAGGAACTTTCCGGCGCACAAATTAAGTACCCCATATATGATAAGGAATTGTATGCTTTTGTGAGAGTTTTGCATGTTTGGGAGCATTATCTTCGACCACGTGAATTTTCTAGTACCTTAAAGGTCAAACGAAGTTGAACAAACGGCATGATAAATGGAGTGAATTCATTGAATCTTTTCCTTATGTCATCAAGTACATTAAGGGTAAAGAGAATGTTGTTGCGGATGCTCTTTCCCCAAATGCATGTTATTTATTCAACTTGAATTGAATGTCATTGGTTTTGAGCATATCAAATACTTGTATGTGCATGATGTTTCGTTTTCTACTCCATATGCCAAATGCCAAGCTAACAATTGTTGGGAGAAGTATTACATGAAAGATGGCTATCTTATGTGTGCTAACAAACCTTGTATACCCGAATCTTCTCTTCGTATATTGCTTTTGCAAGAGGCTCGCGGTGGAGGACTCATGGGTCACTTTGTACGCGACAAGACATTTGCCACGCTCTCCCACAAGTACTTTTGGCCAACGATGTTCCGTGATGTGGCACACTTCACCAACATTTGCTCTACATGTCGCAAAGCTAAGTCAAAAGCTCAATCCCGTGTCTATACATGCCACTTCCAATACCTTTTGCACCTTGGGAAGATATAAGCATGGACTTTGTGCTTGGTTTGCCAAGAACTAAGAATGGCCATGATTCTGTATTTGTTGTTGTTGATCGTCTTTCCAAGTCGGCACATTTTCTTCCATGTCACAAGATATACGATGCTTCACATGTTGCAAAACTTTTTTGTAGGGAAATCTTGAGACTACATGGAGTCCCCAAGACCATTGTGTTCGACCGCGACATCAAGTTCTTAAGCTACTTTTGGGAGACGTTATGCTCCAAGCTCGGAATCAAGCTACTCTTCTCTTTGGCCTATCATCCACAAACCGATGGCCAAACAAAGGTCACCAACCGAACGCTCTCAACGCTACTACACGTGTTGACTAAGAAGAACATCAAGGAATGGGAAGAATGTCTCCCCATCGCCGAGTACACCTACAACCGCACGCGACACGTCACCACCGACAAGTCTCCCTTTGAGGTGGTCTACGTCTTCAACCCTTTGTCCCCATTGGACATACTTCCGCTACCACTCCAAGAGCGTGTGAACATGGACGCAAGGGCAAGCTACATCAAGAATACGCATGAAGATACAAGGCGCATGATCGAACGTCAAGTGGAACGAGTCACCACCAAGTGCAACATCAACAAGCACCCCATGGTGTTCAAGACTAGTGATCTTGTGGCATGATTTCTTATCGATATTTATATTGTTCTTGGTCCTTATTCTATTTTATGACACAATTCTAATGCCTTTTCTCTCTTAATTTGCAAGATCTAACACATAGAGGGAAATTGCCGAAAACTGGAATTCTGGACCTGAAAGCCATGGAAAAGGCTGGAAATTTTCTGGACTCCAAATGACCTGAAACTTCACGCGGAATTTTTGTGGAATATATCTGAATTATTGGAGCGAAGAAACATCAGAGGGAGCCCACCTGTGGCTCACAAGCCAACAGGGCACGACCATCCCCCTAGGCGCGCCCTAATGGCTTGGGAGGCCCACGGGAAAGCTCCAGCCCCCCCTCTTCTGTTGTATGAAAGGTTTTGACCAATAAAAAAATCAAGAGGATACTTTCGGGACAAAGCACCACCTCTCGAAGCGGAAGCCTAGGCAGGATCCCTTTTGCTCTCCGGCAGATAGATTCTGCCAGGGAAACTTCCCTCCGGAAGGGGGAAATCGAAGCCATCGTCATTACCAATGCTTCCGCCTTCGTTGGAGGACCAATCTTCATCAACGTCATCACCAACACCATCTCATCTCAAACCCTAGTTCATCTATTGTATTCAATCTTTGTCTCAAAATCTCAAATTGGTACCTGGGGGTTGCTAGTAGTGTTGATTACATCTTGTGTTTGATGCTTGTTGGTTTACTTGGTGGAAGATAATATGTTTAGATCCTCTATCATATTCATTACACCTATGATCTTGAACATGGTGATGATTTGTGAGTAGTTACTTTCATTCTCGAGGACATGGGGGAAGTCTTGTTATAAGTGACCATGTGAAGGTTGTATTCATTCGATATTTTGATGATATGTATGTTGTTGCTTTCCTTTAGTGGTGTCATGTGAACGTCGACTACATGACACTTCACCATACTTTCGGCCTAAGGGAAGGCATAGTGGAGTAATAAGTAGATGATGGGTTGCGAGAGTGACAAAAGCTTAAAACCTAGTTTATGCGTTATTCCATAAGGGGCTGATTTGGATCCATATGTTTCATGCTATGGTTAGATTTATCTTAATTCTTCTTTCATAGTTGCGGATGCTTGTGAGAGGGGTAATCATAAGTAGGTTGTTTTTTCAAGTAAGAACAACACCTAAGCATCGGTCCACCCACATATCAAATTATCAGAGTAACGAATGCGAATCAACTCAACATGATGAACGTGAATAGATGGAAATTCCCATGTGCCCTCGAGAGCACTTTGCTTCATATAAGAGAACTTTCAGGCATGTCCTTTGCAATAAAAAGGATTGGATACCTTGCTGCACACTTGGTACTTTTGTTACTTTTCACTTGTTACGAATTATATTGATACAAAACTATCTGTCACTGTCAATTACAACACTTGCAGAGAATACCTTGCTGAAAACTGCTTATCATTTCCTTCTGCTCGTCGTTGGGTTCGATAGTCTTACTTATTGAAAGGACTACGACTGATCCCTTATACTTTTGGGTCATCAACACTCTTTTCTGGCGCCGTTGTCGGGAAGTGAAGCGCCTTAGGTGAGTGGAATTTGGTAAGGAAACATTTTTGATACGCGCTGAAATTTACTACTGCTTGTTACTATGGATGATAATCCTTTGAGAGGTTTGTTCGGGGTATCTTCACCTCGAATGGAAGTGGGAAATGCCGCTCCCCAACCTATTGAACTTTCTAAAAATATTTATTATGAGATTCCTTCGGGTATGTTAGAGAAACTGCTAGCTAAGCCATATGCAGGAGACGGAACAACTAATCCTATAATTTGCACTTGATATATATACATGAGATTTGTGGATTATTTCAGCTTGCAGGTTTATCCGGGGATAAAGTGAAGAAGAAGGTTTTACCTTTATCTTTGGAGGGAAAGGCATTTATTTGGTACACGCTATAGGATGGTGCTGGAACATGGGACTGGAACCGGTTGAGGCTGGAACGTGGAGCATCTTATTCACCAATAGTACCTTATCCCCTTTTAATAGTATTGGCTTTCCTATGGACTCAAAGTGATTTCTCACAAAGTAAAATGTAGAGTCCTCTTGCTTGAAGCTTATCCAATCCATTTCCTTGCATCTTGGGGTTTCTCCACAATCTCCACAATCCTCTTGCCATCCCTATCATTGAACTTTTCCTGAAATATACTTAGTGGAAAACATTAGTTCAATGACATATATGTTGTTGTTAATTACCAAAACCACCAAGGGAGCAAATGTGCTTTCAATCTCCCCCTTTTTGGTAATTGATGACAACATATAGAGCAAAGCTTCGACATATGATATAATCAATGAATACAATCGTCGCTTTGAGAAGTATGTGATAAGCAAGAGCTCCCCCTAAATTTGTGCATTATTTTGAATTTGCGTTTGAATGCAAATGCACAATCGATTAGGTACATGGGGCACTCTGTCATGTCACATACAACTTGGTGGTGTGCGAGAATAATAAGAATGAATATCATAGCACAACAGAATCAAGCAAAGGTGAATGATCATCTCATAAGCATCATAATGATAGAAAGTAGTAGCAATACACATCAAGTGTATGATCAAACACCAACAAAGTTTAACACAAGCAAACCAAAAGATCAATTTTTTTGAAAAGCAATAAAAATCAACGCTCTCTCTCTCTCTCGAAGCCTAAAGATCTATATACAACTTCTCCCCCTTTGGCAACAAGTTACCAAAAAGTTCAAAGAGATATAGCTAATCGTTCTTCTGGGGCTGATCTCTTCCGGTGGTCGATGAAGGAGTTGAGAGAACTGCGTTGGCGAAGATGTCGGCAGACGTCATGGACGGAGTTGGTGTAGCAACGGGAGGTACTGGAGGAGTTGATGGAGCTGAAGAGGCTGTAGCAGGTGCTGATGAAGAAGGCCTCAACTCTAGAGCTGGCACTGTGGCTGATCTGGCCTGAGTAGTGAACTGAGTGCCTGGCCTAAGAGGAGAGTCATCCTCATCATCTGTAGTGTCGGGACTGGGCACGCTATCAACTTCCTTCTTGAGCTCGTTCACGGACTTGGTCAGCCCGTCCACCTTGTCATTGAGAGTCTTGATCCTATTCTCTATGATCCTCACAAGACTATGCTGATTCTCCAATATGTCCTTGATATCCTTCTGCATGCCCTGAACGGTAGTGATCAAGAGATCCATTTGCTCGTTCCTGGATCTAGGGACTTGAGCACTAGTGGCTCTAACTGCCTCTGCCTCTGCCTGTGCTGTAGCTGAGGTGGGATGATCTGGGTTCATCACCACAACGTTATCCTCAAGATCTGGCTGTAGGGGCAAGTGTGGCCTATCAAGAGCAAAAATGTGCTTCTCCAACTTGGAGTTGATGAGCATCTGAATGTAGGGTGCATAGTAGCATGAGCGCTTCTCATCAGCAGCAACCCTATTCACAGTCTCTACTATCAAGTCCATCACCCTTATCCTGGTGTGTCTATCAAGATGGATCAGCATGTTGATGGAATAGCCTCGAATCATCTTGTCATCTCCAGACTTAGGCATCAAGGTGTGCCTCAAGATGGTGTTCATGGTTCGCAGACCTGCCTGGAGGAAGTAGATGGATCCTAACTTGTGAGATTTCAAGTTTGCAGCAGGGATCTCATTGTACATGTTCTTCATAGAATCATGACTCTCCTTGGATTCAGAATAGACATCCAAATCTCCTTCTTCTACCTTTGGGACTCCTAAGATGGCAGCCCATTCCTCAACGGTTGATTCATACCTTGCTCCTTCGGTCATCCACACAATCCTACCATCTCCATAGAAGTGAGCAGTGGAGTAGAATTGCATGATCATCTCGTCGTTCCATGCAGTGAATTCTTTTCCAACAAATTCATCTAGGCCAATGCAATGAAAGTTGTCTTGAACATTTGGGAAGTAATCTTCATTTGCCTTGATGTGCTTCCAATCAACGTATCTCATGTCACTCATAGCTGGACTCTTATCAAGCAAGATTGTCTCATAGAAATCTTGTTGCTCCTTGGTATAAAACCTATAGTCCACAGCTGTTTTCCTCCTCTGAGCATATGGATCAATTGCTCTCCATTCCCTCAAACCAGAATCCTTTCTCTTCTTCATGTCCTCAGCAAGCAAGTGGCTGGCATTATGCTCTGGAAGGTGTGGTCTGAGCTTCATCAAAGCAGTAAAATCATCATCATCCTCAGCTTCCCTGAAAGTGGAGGTCTTGTTCTTGCGGGAAGCTGGTATGTCTCTGGAGAACCTCTTAGGCTTTTCAGCAGCAGCAGCCTTCTTGGGTGCAGACTTGGTGCTCTTGGATGTGTTAGTTTTGGGCATAGCATCTGCCATAAGCTTCTTCTTCTTCTTTGGAGGGGCCTTGACAACTGGCTCTTCCTCCTCTTCTTCAGCAGCAGCTTCTGCTGGATCCTCAAACATAGAGGTAGGCCTGCCCACAACATGTATGATCCTCTTTCTGCTCTTCTTCTTCTCCCCAGCCTTCTTAGGCATAGACTTCTTGGGAGGCACAACTGTCATAGTTGCCCTGGAGCTCTCTGGTGCTCTAGTTGACTCAGAGCTAGCATACTCCTTCCTTATGGCTTTCTTCTTCTTGGATGAAGAAGCAGCAGTGGTGTTCTTGGCAGCATCAACTTTCTTGGGCAGCTCCTCAGGGATGAAGTCCTCATCCTCCTCATCAGAATTGAGCTTTCTCCTTGCCCTGGTAGCAGCTTTGGGCAAGTCAGGAGAGCTAGGGATGTCATCATAGCTCCCCTCAGGACTAGTGCTTGAGCTCATGTCAACACTCTGCTCTCTGAGATCATTCTGACTATCTTCAGCATCTGACATATCTGACCCTGTGAATAGAGTATAGAGGAGTGGAAAGGGATGAGTCATCACAAAATGCAGACAATTTTTCAAGGGTTTGAACAGAGAAATCCTTAGATATAGTTCTCAGCAAAAAGGGATTTCGGTGTCACCGGGTCATAAGTTTCGGTACCACCGAGACACACAGAGCTCTTGACAGAAACTTGGCAGCAATTTCGGTCGCACCGATAATTGTCACTAAGTTTCACCGAGACTGTCCTCACTAGCACAAAAACAAAATTGGTAGAACCGATTTTTCTGACTCGGTGTCACCGAGATTCGGTTTTGCGGACAACTAAACCTAAAAATCCTTCGTTCGCTGATCTAATGAGTTTTCTAGAGCATAGGGAGGTTTGCAATCGGTGGATTATCGATAAAAATAACTCCAATGCGCTTGAATCGGACGTGGAGCGCAAGGAGGGCCAGATCCATACCCTAATTCGGTGAAGGACCTGCTAAGGCGACGACGGCGGCGAAGATTCCGTCGGCGGCAGCGATTCCCAACGGCGGAGATGCACGGGGAAGCAAGGGCGACGACCATGGGTTCCGGAATGGCAGCTTAGGGTTGGAGGAAATGGGCTCTTGAGATTGAATTTCAAAAGTCGTGTCCGCCAGGATATATATACCCTTCGTTGTCGGTGACACCGGTTCAAAATTTTCGGTGTCACCGAGTTTCTCAACTGTCAGCTGACAGGGAAACTCGGTGTAACCGAGAATAAGGAATCGGTGTTACCGATATTGAAAATCCAGATCAACCCTAGGTATTCGGTGAGACCGAGATTTTGGGTTGGTTCCACCGAGATGCACTTGGGAGGTTTTAATGGTCAGTCCTTTGTCGATGCGGAACTCCGAGTGCTCCTCACACAGAGGGATCGAAAAGTACTTGTTCAAATTTTGTGATGCAGCAAGAATGGAATAAGTAATAAGAAAGCATATATAGCTAGAGAGTGGTCCTAGGCATTCTTGTCCATCCAATTGGCAAAAGAAAAATCAAAAGCCAAATAGCAACAATTGGATGTCCTCGAATGGGTAAATAAATGCAGACCAACATGCTCACACAATAAGATGTCAAATGAAATTATGGCAAACATGCACATACATACTAGCATCTATCAAGCATTTTGGCGATGACGGAGTCATCTATATATGAGTATATTGACTTAGGATCCAAGTAAGAATACTTGATCATAGGTCATACTCATCGTTTAAGCACAAGTGGGGTTACCACTTTTACATAAAGCATTTAATGTTGTCACATACTATGAGATGCTTTAACTCAAGTCTTAGAGTAAAGCTCCCCCTTGATGTGACATCCCCCCATAGGAGGGATAAACTAACCTTGGGTTTTGTCGATGAAGACTTCATGTTGGTGAGGTAGTGGTGGATGCTCAAGGTTGATGAAGATCACCATGAGTTGGGAGCATCCTTGTTGTTTCCTTACTCTTCTCACCTACATGGGTTAGTCCCAACACACAAGAGACAAATACAAGGATATCTATGGACATGGAGTGCAAAGCATGTGTGATGATGTCCATGGATTTGTTGATTACCTTGTCCCTTGCTTACCTTTGAGGGAATGTGTGACTCCTTGAACTATTGCATAGAGTTGGAGTTGATTGCAACTAGTTCTTGTCAATAATGAATGTGAGTGAGTTTCATTGGCGGAGTCACCCCTCAAGAACTTCTCTAGTTCTTCTTCTTGGGGACCGACATCAACTTGATGGGGATCCTTGGTGTTGAAGTGGCCCTTGTAGAAGTTGAGCTTGAAGTAGCCTTGGGAACCCATTCCACCAAAGCTTGGGATTCATCTTCATATGAGTCAATGTCCTCTTGAAGCTTGTTCTTGCCCTTGAGCTTGTGGTCTTGTGGTGGAAGGTCATCTTGAGTGTTTGTTCCCTTGGGAGGAGTATGTTCATACTTCTCCTTTTGAGGAACAAACTTGGGCTTGGGGTATTGACCTTCTTCCCATTCAACTCCATTAGCGTTGAAGTAGCCAATGCCATGGTTCTTCCGGTATCCTCCGTGCTTGCATACAATTTCCTCAAATTGCTTACACCCGGCAAGACTCTTGTAGATACCTTTCTCTATAATTCCTTTCAATAAATCGTTTTCTTGCTCAAGTGTAACTTGGCTTAAGAGAATCATCATTAGTGGAATCAATAGAACTACTAGAAGCAATATCATTAGGTTTAGCATTTTTATTGTTGCTACTAGATGAAGAACCTTTCTTGCCTTTGTTACTAGTTTGTCTAGATTCAACTTGTGTCATGAATGTAGACAAGAGTAATCGTTTGGCTAGATAAGATGAAGTCTTCTTTCGGAGATCGTCATTGATAGCTTTAAGAAACTCATGCTCTTGCTCCAAGGTGAGCTTCTCGAAGCGTAGCTTCTCATGAGTCCTTACAAGCTCTCTATGATCTTCGAGAGTAGATTCATGGGCTAACTTAAGAGTGTTTAATTCTTTAGTTAGTTGTTCTATTTTCATCTTATCATCATCAAATGACTTATCTTGACTAGCATGAGAATTATCAAGTTCATTTTGACTAACATCGATAGTTTTATCAAAGTGCAAGTCATCATAAAAAAGTAAATCATCTTCATCACTATGGAAATCAAGATACTCGGGGTGTGATACCTTGGGGCCTTTAGCCATGAAGCAACTTCCACTTCCTTCATTTGGTGAATCAAATAGATCATAGGAGTTGGTAGTCACTAGTGCAAGTCCGGCAACACCTTCATCTTGACTATAGTCGGAGTTGGAGTGATAGCTTCTCTCGGAGTTGTTGTCGGAGTCGGAGCCGGAAACCCATTCACCAACATGAGCTTGATGTCTTCTCCTTGTGTAGCTCTTGCTGTACTTGTCCTTCTTCTCCGAGTCCCTACTTCTCCTTGAGGGTCTTCGTCAATAACGATCATATCTACTCCTTCTCTCTCTTTGAGGTGATTCATTCCTTGAGCTTCGTCTTCTAGGTGATTCTTCTCTTCGTTTGTAGGGAGCCATGCACTCATTGGAGTAGTGTCCGGGCTTCCCACAATTGTAGCAGTTTCGGTCACGACTTGACGAACGCTTCTCTTCATATCTTGAGTTGGAGCTTCGTTCTTTGCCTCTATTCTTGTAGAACTTGTTGAATTTCTTAACCATGAGGCTTATCTCTTCATTGGTGACAAGATTGTCGCTTGAAGTTGCGGGAGCATCACTTGTGGCTTTGTAAGCACCGCTAGACTTGTTGTGAAGCTCTTCTTTGTCCTTGAGTGTCATCTCATGAGCAACAATCCTTCCAATGACTTCCATAGGCTTGAGATCTTTGTAGTTGGGCATCATTTGGATCAATGTGCACACGGTGTCATATCTCTCATCCAAAGCTCGAAGTATCTTCTTGATGATGAATTTGTCGGTCATTTCTTCGCTTCCTAAGCCGGAAATCTCATTGGTGATGAGAGCTAGCCTAGAGTACATCTCTGCGACTCCTTCACCATCCTTCATCTTGAACTTGTCAAGTTGACTTTGAAGAATGTCCAACTTGGATTCTCTCACGGATTCGGTACCTTCGTGCATATCAACCAAAGTATCCCAAATCTCTTTTGCATTCTCAAGACGGCTGGTTTTGTTGAATTCTTCGGGGCATGGGCAGTTGAAGAGAATGTCACATGCTTGAGCGTTGTATTGCAACATCTTCAATTCATCTGCGGTTGCTTCACGATCTGGTTCCTGTCCATCACCAAAGAATTCACCTTGCAAGACAACACGAACAACAGCCCATACGGCGGGGTTATGACCAAGAATGTGCATTTTCATTTTGTGCTTCCAACTAGCAAAATTAGTGCCATCAAAGTACGGACCTCTACGGTGGTAATTTCCCTCACTAGACGCTATACTCTCCTAGGTTGTGAGACCAATGCAATGGAGATCAAAGCTCTGATACCACTTGTAGGACCGAAAGTATGTCTAGAGGGGGGGTGATTAGACTACTTGACCAAATAAAAATCCTACCTTTTCCCAATTTTAAGTGTTGGCAGATTTTAGCATTGATAGCAAGTCAAGTCCACCCTACACATGCATGTCTAAGAGTATAGCAGCAGAAAGTAACAACAAGCATGTATAGTAGAGGGTAGGAAGGAAGATCAAACGCAATTTGTAGACACGAAGATTTTTCCCGTGGTTCCGATAGGTGGTGCTATCGTACGTCCATGTTTATGGAGTCTTCAACCCACGGAGGGTAACGGCCACGAGAGTCCACGGAGGGCTCCACCCATAAGGGTCCACGAAGTAGGAACCTTGACTATTCCATAACGGCTTCTGTCCACGAAGGACTAGCCTCACTATGGGTAGATCTTCACGAAGTAGGCGATCTCCTTGCCCGTACAAACTTCTTGGTTCAACTCCACAACACGAAGTAGGAGGCTCCCAAGCGACACCTAACCAATCTAGGAGGCACCACCCTCCAAAAGGTAATAGGCTCGGCAATGTCGATGAACTCCTTGCTCTTGTGCTTCAAGATGATAGACTCCTCAACACACAATCACTCTCTCACCGATTTGGCTATGGTGGAAGAGATTGATTTCGTGGAAAGCAACCTGGGGAGGCTAGAGATCAAGATTCATATGGATAGAGTGGAATGGCTTGATCTCAACACATGAGTAGGTGGCTCTCTCTCAGAAAATTGGATGGGGCAAGTATGGAATAGTTCTGAGTGCTTCTCTTTCGAGTGGGTGGTGGTGAAGGGGTATATATAGGCATCCCCAAAAGTCCAACCGTTACACCTAAAGTGACCAACTCGGTGACACCGATGTGTGAATCCCGGTGGTACTGAAGTGACCAAAGGCAGTAACTTTTGAATCTCGGTGAGACCGATATATAATTCTCGGTGGTACCGATTAGGTAACCAACGGTCAGATTGCGCAACTCGGTGACGCCGATCCAACAAACTCGGTGGTACCGATTTTGTGAATCGAGGTAACAGAAAGTTGGCAACCCAAACTCGGTGGCACCGAAGTGGAATCGGTTGCACCGATGTGCTAGGGTTTGGCATGGGTCTGTCTGAGTTTGGGAATCGGTGGCACCGAGTGGGAAATGTTGGTTGCACCGATTTTGGATATTTGGCTTTGGACAGACTTTTGTGGAAGAGTTTGTGGGTGTTTTTGGTGACAATCTCTTGTGCACGTGGAGCATCTTGTTCACCAACAGTACCTTACCCCCTTTTAATAGTATTGGCTTTCCTATGGACTCAAAGTGATTTCTCACAAAGTAAAATGTAGACTCCTATTGCTTGAAGCTTAGCCAATCCATTTCCTTGCATCTTGGGGTTTCTCCACAATCCTTTTGCCATCCCTATCATTGAACTTTTCCTGAAATATACTTAGTGGAAAACATTAGTTCAATGACATATATGTTGTTGTTAATTACCAAAACCACCAAGGGAGCAAATGTGCTTTCACTTATAAGCGGACTATCGCTCTACTACTGCTTATAAGAGGTACTACCGCTCGGGGAGCAGCACTACTACTTAGAGCTGAAAAACCGCCCAAGCAAAACAGAAGGATGCTCCAATACTAAAACAAATGTAACTACTGCATACAAACTCCGAATTGAGAAAACTCAAGCTTGTTGGATAGAGCAAGGCAATAGCTATCCAAAAATTGATGGTTATATTAAGAACAAGCAATGGAGAATAAATGCCAATAGGATAAGGAAGATGAACTTCCCAAACATGATCCGGCAAAATCTCCAACACCGAAAACACAAAGATGATGCATACGAAATCCGTTTTCGATGAGCTTGAGCTTATCACGATGAAGACCATAAGCTCCAAAACTCACATAGCGAAAAGACAAACAAGAACCAAGAAAGATGATGATGCCAACAATGCAATGGTTTGAGCTCTCAACGAACGATACGATCAAGCTACTCACTGCTACTTCTCGAGCATGCGTTGGTTTTCCCTTGAAGAAGAAAGTGTGATGCAGCAAAGTAGATAAGTATTTCCCTCAGTTGTTGAGAACCAAGGTATCAATCCAGTAGGAGATACAAGCAAGTCACTAATGGATGTACCTACACAAATAATCAAACAATTGCACCCAACGCTATAAAGGGGTTGTCAATCCCTTCACGGTTACTTGCAAGGATGAGATCTGATAGAGATAGAAAGATGTGATTGCTAAAACGAAAAGTAAACTAAAAGTAAAAAGATTGCAGCAAGATATTTTTGGTATTTTTGGTTTATAGATCTGAAAATATAATGTGGAAAATAGACCCGGGGGCCATAGGTTTCACTAGAGGCTTCTCTCATGAAGGAAAATAATACGGTGGGTGAACAAATTACTGTCGAGCAATTGATAGAAAAGCAAATAATTATGAAGATATCCAAGGCAATGATTATGCATATAGGCATCACGTCCGTGTCAAGTAGACCAAAACGATTCTGCATCTACTACTATTACTCCACACATCGACCGGCTCCTGCCTACATCTAGAGTATTAAGTTCATGAAGAACAGAGTAACGCATTAGGTAAGATGACATGATGTAGAGGGATAAACTCAAGCAATATGATGAAAACCCCATCTTTTTATCCTCGATGGCAACAATACAATACGTGCCTCGCTACCCCTACTTTGTCACTGGGTGAGGACACCGCAAGATTGAACCCAAAACTAAGCACTTCTCCCATTGCAAGAATTACCAATCTAGTTGGCCAAACCAAACCAATAACTCGAAGAGACTTGCAAAGATATGAAATCATGCATATAAGAATTCAGAGAAGATTCAAATAATATTCATAGATAATCTTAACATAAACCCACAATTCATCAGATCTCGACAAACACACCGCAAAAGAGTATTACATCGGATAGATCTCCATGAAGATCATGAAGAACATGGTATTGAAGAGCAAAGAGAGAGAAGAAGCCATCTAGCTACTAGCTATGGACCCTAAGGTCTGTGGTAAACTACTCACGCATCATCGGAGGGGCAATGGAGTTGATGTAGATGCCCTCCGTGATTGAATCCCCCTCCGGCAGATTACCGGAAAAGGCTCCAAGATTGGATCTCACGGGAACAGAGGCTTCCGGCGGCGGAAAAGTATTTTCGTGGCTCCCTTTAGTATCCAGGGAATATTTGGGAATTTATAGGCCGAAGAATAGGGTTAGGAGAGCTGCCGTGGGGCCACAAGCTAGGAGGGCGCCCCCCCCCCCCTAGGGCGCCCTAGTGGCTTGTGATGCCACGGCAGGTCTCCTGCCTTCATCTCCAAGTCTGGCAGGTTTCTTCTGGTCCAAGAAAAATCATTCCAAAGATTTTATTCCGTTTGGACTCCGTTTAATATTCCTTATCTGCAATACTCAAAAACATGGAAAAAACAGAAACTGGCACTAGGCTCTAGATTAATAGGTTAGTCCCAAAAATAATATAAAATAGCATATTAATGCATATAAAACATCCAAAACAGATAATATAATAGCATGGAACAATCAAAAATTATAGATACGTTGGAGACGTATCAAGCATCCCCAAGCTTAATTCTTGCTCGTCCTCGAGTAGGTAAATGATAAAAACAGAATTTTTGATGTGGAATGCTACCTAACATATTTATCCATGTAATATTCTTTATTGTGGCATGAATATTCAGATCCGTAAGATTCAAAACAAAAGTCTAATATTGACATAAAAAGAGTAATACTTCGAGCATACCAACAAGGCAATTGTGTCCTTTCGAAATAACATGGCCTTAGAAAGTTATCCCTACAAAATCATATGGTCTGGCTATGCTCCATCTTCCCCACACAAAGTATCTAAATCATGCACAACACCGATGACAAGTCAAGCAATTGTTTCACACTTTTTATGTTCTCAAACCTTTTCAACTCTCACGCAATACATGAGCGTGAGCCATGGATATAGCACTATAGGTGGAATAGAATATGGTGGAGGTTGCAAGGGAAAAGGAGAAGATAGTATCACATCAACTAGGCGTATCAACGGGCTATGGAGATGCCAATCAATAGATATCAATGTGAGTTAGTAGGGATTGCCATGCAACGAATGCACTAGAGCTATAAGTGTATGAAAACTCAAAAAGAAAACTAAGTGGTTGTGCAAAAATGATGAAAAATTCCACTAGTTATATGAAAGTGACAAAATAGGAGACTCTCTATCATGAAGATCATGGTGCTACTTTCAAGCACAAGTGTGGAAAAAGTTAGTAGCATTGTCCCTTCTCTCTTTCTCTCATTTCATTTTTTTTCTTTTTTTTCTCTTTTTTTTATTTTGGTGGGCATCTTTGGCCTCTTTTATTTTTATTTGGGCTTCGCTGTCCTCTTTTATTTTTTGTAAAGTCCGGAGATTCATCCCAACTTATGAGGGATTCATAGCTTCCATCATCCTTTTCTCACACGGGACAAATGCTCTAATAATGGAAATCATCACACTTTTATTTACTTACAACTCGATACCTAGAACAAAATATGACTCTATATGCAATATGAAAGTGATGGTGCATGTCATGAAAAACGGAACGGTGGAAGTTGCATGGCAATATATCTCGGAATGGCTATGTAAATGCCATAATAGGTAGGTATGGTGGCTGTTTTGAGGAAAGTATATGGTGGCTGTTTTGAGGAAGGTGGGTTTGATGTACCGGCGAAAGTTGCGCGGTACTAGAGAGGCTAGCAAAGGTGGAAGGGTGAGAGTGCGTATAATCCATGGACTCAACATTAGTCATAAAGAACTCACATACTTATTGCAAAAGTCTATTAGTTATCAAACAAAGCATTAGACGCATGCTCCTAGGGGAGAGGTTGGTAGGAGTTAACCATCGCGCGCTCCTGACCCTCACACAAAGGTTGACAATCATTAAACAAATCATGCTCCGACTTCGTTACATAACGGTTCACCATACATGCATGCTACGGGAATCACAAACTTTCACACAAGTATTTCATCTAATTCACAACTACTCACTAGCATGACTCTCATATTACCATCTTCATATCTCAAAACTATATGCAAGGAATCAAACTTCTCATAGTATCCAATGCACTTAATATGAAAGTTTTTATTATATCCCTCTTGGATGCCCATTATATTAGGACCAAATTCATAACCTAAACCAATTACCATGCTGTTTAAAGAGACTCTCAAAATAATATAAGTGAGATACGAGAGTTCAATAATTTCTACAAAATATAACACCACCGTGCTCTAAAAAGATATAAGTGAAGCACTAGAGCAACATTGCCTAGCTCAAAAGATATAAGTGAAGCACATAGAGTATTCTAATAAATTCATGATTCAGCGTGTCTCTCTCAAAAGAAGTGTGCAGCAAGGATGATTGTGGGAAACTAAAAAGCAAAGACTCATATCATACAATATGCTCCAAGCAAAACACATATCATGTGGTGAATAAAAATATAGCCTCAAGTAAATTTACCGATGGATTGAAGACGAAAGAGGGGATGCCTTCAGGGGCATCCCCAAGCTTAGGCTTTTTGGTATCCTTGAATATGACTTGGGGTGCCTTGGGCATCCCCAAGCTTAGGCTCTTGCCACTCCTTATTCCATAGTCCATCAAATCTTTACCCAAAACTTGAAAACTTCACAACACAAAACTCAACAGAAAACTCATGAGATCCGTTAGTATAAGAAAAATAAATCACCACTTTGGGTACTGTTGTGAACTAATTATTTATTTATTTTGGTGTAATATATACTGTATTCTAACTTCTTCATGGTTCATACCCCCCGATACAACCCATAGATACATCAAAATAAGCAAACAACACAAAGAAAACAGAATCTGTCTAAAATAGAATAGTCTGTAGCAATCTATAGACTTCGAATACTTATGTAACTCCAAAAATTCTGAAAAATTAGGACAATCATGGAAATTTGTATATCAATCTTGTGTAAAAATTTCAGATCAAAAGCACGTACCAGTGAATTTAAAAAATTCCTGGACTGAGAGCAAAAGTTTCTGTTTTTCAGCAAAATCAAATCACAAACACCGTAGACCATCCCAAAGGTCTTACTTGGCTCAAACACTAATTTAAAGAAGAAAACACAATTATTACAGAATTAATAATGTGCAAAACACACAAAAACAGAAACAAAAACAAAAGCATAAAAATAAAATTGGGTTGCCTCCCAACAAGCGCTATTGTTTAACGCCCCTAGCTAGGCATAACGCAATAGATCTAGGTATTGTCATCTTTGGTATGCAATCCATCAATTGCACACTTGTAAACTCTATGAGATTCCTTGGTTTTATCAATAATCATACTCCTAGGCAAGAAGTCAAGCAATTCACTTGTAACAATTGGTTCCCTAACAATATTGATAAAGCTAGGGTGAACACTTATCATCTTAAGATCTTCATCCCCTTTACTAGAGGATTCGCTCTTATTTTTAGGAACATAAACAAACTTGGCAGTCTTAGAAGGAGAAAATTTTGGAGTGGTTTGAACAGAGGCAAAAGCGGAACCCAAGTTGGTAATAATGTCCTCTAGCTTTCCAATTCTAGAGGAATCTTGATCCAATTTTTCATTAACTATGGGTTCCTTTTCCCTTAGATTTTTTAAAGTAACTCCTACCTTAGATCCATATTGAGTAATATGATTATGAATCTTTTTATCCAAGTTTTCGATGAGATCAATAGTAGCAACTTTATTTTCAATAATATCAAGCCTTCGCATCACATGTTCCAAAGTTAAGATTGTTTCATTAACCATGAGAGGGGGTGAACCTACCAAATTTGTCATAGCATTATAAGAATCAAAGGTATGGTTACCCAAGAAATTTCCTCCCGTAATGGTATCCAAAACATATCTATTCCAAGGAGAGACACCCACATAAAAATTGCGAAGGAGAACGGTAGTAGATTGCTTACGAGTAGATCTATTTTGAGCATTGCAAATTCTATACCAAGCATCTTTTAAGTTTTCTCCCTCCCTTTGCTTAAAATTAAGAACTTCATTCTCAGGAGTAATAGCAATAGTGGCAAGGCTAGCCATAAGTTTAACCGATCTAGCACACAAGCAAGCAAAAAGCAAACGAAAAGACAAACGGAAGAATGGCGAATAAAAAGGCAAATCTTTTCTGAAAATCGTTTTAGAAGTGGGGGAGAGGAAAACGAGAGGCAAATGGCAACTAATGTAAATGCAAGAGATGAGTTTGTGATGGGTACTTGGTAGGCTTGATGTAGATTTCCCCGGCAATGGCGCCAGAAATCCTTCTTGCTACTTCTCGAGCATGCGTTGGTTTTCCCTTGAAGAGGAAAGGGTGATGCAGCAAAGTAGATAAGTATTTCCCTCAGTTCTTGAGAACCAAGGTATCAATCCAGTAGGAGATACAAGCAAGTCACCAATGGATGTACCTACACAAATAATCAAACACTTGCACCCAACGCTATAAAGGGGTTGTCAATCCCTTCACGGTTACTTGCAAGGATGAGATCTGATAGAGATAGAAAGATGTGATTCCTAAAACGAAAAGTAAACTAAAAGTAAAAAGATTGTAGCAAGATATTTTTGGTATTTTTGGTTTATAGATCTGAAAATATAATGTGGAAAATAGACCCGGGGGCCATAGGTTTCACTAGAGGCTTCTCTTATGAAGGAAAATAATATGGTGGGTGAACAAATTACTGTCGAGCAATTGATAGAAAAGCGAATAATTATGAAGATATCCAAGGCAATGATTATGCATATAGGCATCACGTCCGTGTCAAGTAGACCGAAACGATTCTGCATCTACTACTATTACTCCACACATCGACCGACTCCTGCCTGCATCTAGAGTATTAAGTTCATGAAGAACAGAGTAACGCATTAGGTAAGATGACATGATGTAGAGGGATAAACTCAAGCAATATGATGAAAACCCCATCTTTTTATCCTCGATGGCAACAATACAATACGTGCCTCACTACCCCTACTTTGTCACTGGGTGAGGACACCGCAAGGTTGAACCCAAAACTAAGCACTTCTCCCATTGCAAGAATTACCAATCTAGTTGGCCAAACCAAACCAATAACTCGAAGAGACTTGCAAAGATATGAAATCATGCATATAAGAATTCAGAGAAGATTCAAATAATATTCATAGATAATCTGAACATAAACCCACAATTCATCGGATCTCGACAAACACACCGCAAAAGAGTATTACATCGGATAGATCTCCATGAAGATCATGAAGAACATGGTATTGAAGAGCAAAGAGAGAGAAGAAGCCATCTAGCTACTAGCTATGGACCCGAAGGTCTATGGTAAACTACTAACGCATCATTGGAGGGGCAATGGAGTTGATGTAGATGCCCTCCGTGATCGAATCCCCCTCCGGCAGATTACCGGAAAAGGCTCCAAGATTGGATCTCACGGGAACAGAGGCTTCCGGCGGCGGAAAAGTATTTTCGTGGCTCCCTTTAGTATCCAGGGAATATTTGGGAATTTATAGGCCGAAGAATAGGGTTAGGAGAGCTGCCGTGGGGCCACAAGCTAGGAGGGCGCCCCCCCCCTAGGGCGCGCCCTAGTGGCTTGTGACGCCACGGCAGGTCTCCTGCCTTCATCTCCAAGTCTGGCAGGTTTCTTCTGGTCCAAGAAAAATCATTCCGAAGATTTTATTCCGTTTGGACTCCGTTTAATATTCCTTATCTGCAATACTCAAAAACATGGAAAAAAACAGAAACTGGCACTGGGCTCTAGATTAATAGGTTAGTCCCAAAAATAATATAAAATAGCATATTAATGCATATAAAACATCCAAAACAGATAATATAATAGCATGGAACAATCAAAAATTATAGATACGTTGGAGACGTATCACTCACTCGGGAGCCCCCCCTTGACAGTACGGCTATCGATCCTATAACCCGGTCTCCCAACTACCACCATGAGACCTGTAAAATATAAAAACCTATCAAGGTCAAACCTTTGCCTTGCGCATAGTCCACTTGAGCTAGATGAGGATAATCTTGTCCTCCTCAAGATGGACCACCTTTCTTGATTGCGCCGGCTCGATGAAGACTAGTAGATTGCTCCCCCCATACTCCACTATGGGTGAGCCTCTCTTCAACACATCTTCACATGTACATTACCACCGTAATGGACGGCAAACTTCAAGCATGTGATCTCTTTGTGACACTCCATTTGAACTTGCACAACACAACTTTGATGACGATCACAACTTGATGTCATCCTCCATGGGTTATATGAGATCTTCTTTTCGATGCAAGCCCATAGAAAGATACCTAACCCCACATGGAAATCTCACAAAGACCATGGGTTAGTACACAAAGCATAATGGACAATACTTACCATGCCATGGGATCACTTGATCCCACTTGGTACATGTTCTACGCTATGCGTGTTGATCAACTAGAATCACTCTTTGTATTTAGTATTGATCAACCTTCTATCTTATCTTCTCACTTCATAAATATGATGTCTTGAAGGTAAACATGAATGTTCCCACAATCTTCTTCTTCAACACATGCTTGCAATAGGCTCAACACTCACATGACCAATCTTTGGATAAATCCTTGAATACCACCTTGGTCATCACATAAACTCCTTGAAACCAAACAATGGACTTGAAGAAATGCCTATGGAGAAATCCTTGAAATAAAACTCAAAGCAACCATTAGTCCATAGGGATTGTCATCAATTACCAAAACCACACATGGATAAATATGCTCTAACAATTTCCCCCATTTTGGTTATTGATGACAATCACTTTCAAGAGAGTTTATATAAGGAATTCAACAACCAATAATGCATGAGCATGAGATGCAAATGCTTTTAGAACAAAACCAAAGTATGCAACAAAACTCTCGAAACTACTCCAAACTAAACTCTCTAAACTTCTCCCCCATTGGCATCGATTGACAAAATGGACGAAAAGCTTAGAAATCCAATATAATAGGTGTTCCTCCAAAAAGTGTGTATTTCTCAAAATATGAGTGCAATGAAATACACATATCCAAAGATAAGTAGTTTTAGGAAGAAAAACTATATTGAGAATCCAAAGATTGCAAAAAGGATTGCATGGCACAAAGACATACCAAAGAGTGAAGCAAGCAATCAAAAAATAACAATTCAAACGATCAATCACATGATCCTATGAGCCAAATTAATAAAATATATTATGATATGGGAAAAGAATTGTTTTAAAGAAACTAGAGAAGCTCCCCATGATTTATGCAATATTTAGAATTTTTTGTATTTAGACAAGTGCACAAATAGGATCATCACTCCGCCGAAATCAATAAAAACACAAAACACGTGCAAGTGAGCATAGATCGGAAATAATGCATAGCACTTGCAAAAAATAAATGGTTGAACAACATAAAAGAGGCTACTTAAGAATAGGCTCAGCTAAAATGATGTGTGGGAGTCATGGCAAAGCACTTGATAAGACTAATATGAAGATGAGATTTAAGCCTGAACATAATCTTGAAGAAATGAGACACAAAGTGCAAGGCATATCCTTCCCCCACACACACTACTAGCAAATTGGTTCACAAGCTTACTAATGAGCAAATTAAAAACCAAAGCTTGTGATAACCCATGGTGAAGATAGGAAATAATAGCCTTGTCAAGAGGAGGGGTACCAATCGAAATGGCAAAACCCTCGTCAAGACAAGCATGAGGAAAATAATCTTCACCAACAATGAGTGCATCAAGATGCAAGGATATAAGACCCGCACTCAAGGCAAATGCTTTCATGAAGCCACCAAGGAACTAATAACACGATAATGAAAAGGTGGATGCGAAAGAAGGAGGTTATCACCTAGATATGTAACTTGTCTCATGTTTATAAGATTCTAGGTAGATGAAAATCATGATGATGTATATATCCACAAAGAAGGATGTACACACGAAATAATTACACAAGGAAGGAACAAGATATCCAAAAGGGTGTCATAAATATACCAACAAGATCGTTGCTTAAAAGCATAGCACATGACTTAATATTGTCTTATTGTATATAAATGAACTCCACCACACAAATATCAAAGACATCACAACTCGCAACAAGATATCATTGTTGGGATGCTTTGAGAAAGGAAACAAGTACCACACGAACGAATCAAGAAATTCATGCCATAATGTAACCTACACATGTTTGAATGCAAGAAATGTATGCACGAAGTAGATACTTGTTACCGGGATAGCATTGGATTGATGTAGTAGATAATAGTTCATTGATCATCCTAGCTTGGCTCCAATAAGCACATGGCGTCAACACCTTACTTGTAAGTGAGCCGAGCATCCAATGCATCTCCAATTGTTCCTAGAACAACAACACAAACAAAGTAGTACCCACACTCATTGGGACCAAAGAGTTAGTGGACCACCAATACATAGGAAAAACTCCACATAAATATGTGCATATAGATATGAAATTGAATTTCATGCACACTTTAGCCAATTTGTGACATGGCGGCCTTTCCCCGATATATTGGGTCAAAGAAAGAAAGCATGCCAAAGTAAGTACATATAGTAAATATGCATGCTCAAGACTTTCAAAGAAATTATGCTGCTATTGAGAAGGAATTTTTAGTAGTTGCGTTTGCATGTGATAAGTTTAGACCTTATATTGTTGCTTCTAAAGTTACTATTCACACTGATCATGCTGCTATTAAATATCTGATGGAGAAGAAAGATGATAAGCCTAGACTATTTAGGTGGGTGCTTTTACTTCAAGAGTTTGATTTGCATATTGTTGATAGAAAGTGAGCTGTGAATCATGTAGCAGATAACTTGTCTAGGATGGAAAATGTTCTTGATGACCCCCTACCTATTGATGATAATTTTCCTGATGAGCAATTAGCTGTTATAAATGCTTCCCGTAATACTCCTCGGTATGCAGATTATGCTAATTACATTGTTGCTAAATCTATACCACCTAGTTTCACCTACCAACAAAAGAAAATTTTCTTCTTTGATTTAAGGCATTAATTTTGGGATGACCCACATCTATATAAATAGGGAGTAGATGGTGTTATTAGATGTTGTGTACCAGAGCATGAACAGGAACAGATCCTACGGAAGCGTCATTCCGAGGCCTACGGAGGGCACCACGCTGGTGACAGAACTGCACACAAGGTATGACAGTCTGGTTTTTATTGGCCTATTATTTTCAAAGATGCACGTAAGTTTGTCCTTTCATGTGATGAATGTCAAAGGATTGGTAACATTGGTAGACGTCAGGAAATGCCTATGAATTATTCACTTGCCATTGAACCATTTGATGTTTGGGGTTTTGATTATATGGGACCTTTTCCTTCCTTTAATGGGTACACTCATATTTTAGTTGTTGTTGATTACTTGACTACTCCCTTCGTACCGGTGTATAAGTCATCTTACGTTGTGCACTGCGACCAAGGTGAAGGGGAAAACGAGAGAACTTAATATTTATTAGCTAATTAATATCATTGCATGCAATAAACTGACCAATGCATGCGGTGCTAGGTAGTCTCAAGTCATTAAAAACATATACGCCCCACATTTTCTATTGGTTGATTCCTTTAGTCATGTTAAGAAACAAGAAACGAGGTAAGAATTAATGCACCGCGCCTAAGTGTTTTGGGAAAATCTGATTTTCGTAAGATGACTTATACACCGAGATGGAGGGAGTAAGTGGGTAGTAGTTATTCCAACTAGTAGTGTTGATCATAACACTTCTATTAAAATGCTTAAAGAAGTTATCTTCCCAAGGTTTGGAGTCCCTAGATATTTAATGACTAATGGTGGTTCACACTTTATTCATGGAGCTTTCCATAAACTTCTAGCTAAATATGATGTTAACCATAGGATTGCACCACCTTATCATCCTCAGTCTAGCGCTCAAGAATTGAGTAACCGAGAAATAAAACTGATCTTGCAAAAGACTGTTAATAGAACTAGAACGAATTGGTCTAAGAAACTTGACGATGCATTATGGGCTTATAGAAATGCTTATAAAAATCCTATGAAAATGTCCCTGTATATGGAAAAGCATGTCATTTACATCTTGTGTTAGAACATAAAACTTATTGGGCAATTAAAGAACTTAACTATGATTTCAAACTTGTCGGTGAAAAGAGGTTATTTGATATTAGCTCTCTAGATGAATGGAGGACACACGCCTATGAAAATGCCAAGTTGTTCAAGGAAAAAGTTAAAAGATGGCATGACAAAAGAATCCAAAAATGAGAATTTAAAATTGGTGATCTAGTTCTTTTGTACAATTCTCGTCTTAGATTGTTTGCAAGAAAACTTCTCTCCAAATGGGAAGGACCATATATCGTCGAAGAAGTTTCTCGCTCTGGATCCATTAAGATCAACAATGCCTAAGGCAGAAATCCGAGAGTGGTTAATGGGCAAAGAATTAAACATTATATCTCAGGTATGCCCATTAATGTTGAAACTAATATTATTCAAGTGATGACACCGAAAGAACACATAAGAGAGACCCTCCGGAACACTCCAGAACCCAGAAAAGGAGTAGGTATGTGATACAATAAGTAAACCAACTCCAAAAATATAAAAATTATTTCTATCAGTTTTGGAATGTTAGAAAATTTACAAAAATAAAAATTAGACGAGGGAACCCACGAGGGAGTCCTAAGCCAACAGGGCACACCCTGGCGGCTTGGGAGCCCCTCGTGTGCCTTCCCGACTTCGTTTTCTTCCTGAACTCGTATTTTGACTTGGAAAAAATCATTATATATACTCCCGTATGTTTTGACTACTGCATCGCAAGTTTCTCCTTTGTTCTTGTTTTGGGCTATTTTCCCTGACAGGTCTAGAAGCAATATGTCATCTCAAGAGTCAGACGGAGAGAGTTGTGTCTCAAATCTCATCGCCAATCCCCGAGTCTATGTGGATATCGATCCTTATGGGTGGTCCACGAAGGAAGAGGTGGAAGCCGATCTAAAAAGGATTGAGCCTTCGAGTGATGAGGAAGAAGAGGAAGTACCTCTACCTCAACGTGGAGATATGCATGTTGAGTTCAAAAAGTCGAGTTTACCAAACAATGTTACACCTTCCAATACTCGATTTACCCCTTATCATCATGCGTAGGTAGACACTATTGCTGCTTCCACCAGTAAAGTCCATCTTTGATGGAAGGAGCGATGATCGTCACCGACAAACTTCACAAGGAGAACTTAGACCTTAAGCGGGAGGTTGATAAACTTAAGGAGGAGATCCGTATACTAAAGAGCATAATTGCTAAGAAGATTACTTCATCACCACCATCACCCAAGAAGGACACTTGAGTATATTGGTACGGGCACCACCCCTAGCTTGTTCCAAGCTTGGGGGAGGTGCCCCGGTATCGTATCACCATCACTTTTACCATTATCATCTATCTAAGTTCAATCCTTAGCTATTTCGTGATCTAGAGGAATAAAAGTTTAGTATTGCTTTGCTTAGAGTGCTTGCTTTGTGATCTATTTATCCCTGTAACCAAGTGTGAGAGTTATATAATAAAGATTAGTTTGAGTTTGCTTCTTTACTCTCATACATTAATCATAGAAATGCAATAAAAGAAATAGAAAGATCATATGCTAATCCCATGAGGAGTAAAGACTTCACATAAAAAGAAGTGTGCTTGATAAAAGTTGTTGGGAGTTAACAAACATAGTGTTAGTCATTGATACAATCCATGCAAAAATACTATCTTGGACATCTTTTATGATTGTGAGCCCCCATCAAATATTTTCTACATGATCGAATTGTTGATGTTGGACAAGGAAGACAGCGTAATGAGTTATGTTTGTTTATATTCACAAATAAGTTATATTGTCATGGATGCTCTAACATGTGGCACTTGTCTAGGATCTTTTGCTAGCCCAAAAATTTGCACTAAGTAGAGACACTACTTGTGCATCCATAACCTTTAAACCCAGTTTCTTGCTGTGAGATTCCACCATATCTACCTATGGATTGAATAAGATCCTTCAAGTAAGTTTTCATCGGTGCATAAAGCAATAAAAATTGCTCCTAAATATGTATGATCTTTTATTGTAAGGGAAAATAAACTTTGTACGATCATGTGATGGCAAAGAAATAAAAGTGACGGACTGCATAATAAAGGTTGCTATCACAATGGGACGTATCAACTCCCCCAAGCACATCCAAATATAAAAAGCGCATGACAACATCTGCTTCCCTCTGCAAATGGCCTATCTTTTAATTTTTTGTATTTACTTTCATGCAAGAGTCAATAATGTTCATCCCTATTCCATCTTATTAACTCTTTAGTGGCAAGCATCATGTGTTGGGGAAAGATCCATGCATATATATCCAGTTGGATGCGGATGATCATGAGTCATTATTGTTGACATTACCCCTGAGGTAAATAAGTTGGGTGGCGAAAACAATAAAACCCATATCTTCCTATGTGTCCGAAGGAAACGTTTGCTCCAAAAAATTATGCATTGAGTGTCAGCAATCATAGAAGACTAAATGATAGTTGAGTATGTGAACTTGCTAAAAATGAAAGCTCTTACATAGACTCTTATCTGAAATATTATGAATTGTGATTGTCTCTATGACTAAGAACATAGTTTGTTGGTTGTCAATAAAGTTTATGCTCCATATTTTAATATTTGTGGATAGATTGTTACTTGTTTATGAGAAGTTATATGATGAAAACTAGCTGCTATGATAATATTCATGATGCTCGCATGTCCATATTTTGTTTTTATCAGCACCTCTCTCTCTAATTATGTGGTCATTATTATCGAGTTTGGCCTTCGCTTGAGGACCAGCAAGGTCTAAGCTTGGGGGAGTTGATACGTCCATTTTGCATCATGATTTCTTATCGATATTTATATTGTTCTAGGCCATTATTCCATTTTATGATACAATTCTAATGCCTTTTCTCTCTTAATTTGCAAGATCTAACACACAGAGGGAAATTGTCGGAAACTGGAATTCTGGACCTGAAAGCCATAGAAAAGGCCAGAAATTTTCTGGACTCCAAATGACCTGAAACTTCATGAGGATTTTTTGTGGAATATATCTGAATTATTGGAGCGAAGAAACACCAGAGGGGGCCCACCTGTGGCTCCCAAGCCAACAGGGCGCGGCCACCCCCCTAGGCGCGCCCTGATGGCTTGGGAGGCCCACGGGCAGGCTCCAGCCCCCCTCTTTTGCTATATGAAGGGTTTTGACCTAGAAAAAAAATCAAGAGGATACTTTCAAGACGAAGTGCCGCCGTCTCGAGGCGGAAACCTGGGTAGGAGCCCTTTTGCTCTCCGGTAGAGAGATTCTACCGGGGAAACTTCCATCCGGGAGGGGAAAATCGAAGCCATCGTCATCACCAACGCTTCCTCCTTCGTGAGAGGACCAATCTTCATCAACATCTTCACCAGAACCATCTCATCTCAAACCCTAGTTCATATCTTATATTTAATCTTTGTCTCAAAACCTCAGATTGGTACCTGGGGGTTGCTATTAGTGTTGATTACATCTTGTAGTTGATGCTTGTTTGTTTACTTGGTGGAATATAATAAGTCCAGATCATTTATCATATTCATTACACCTCTGATCTTGAACATGGTGATGATTTGTGAGTAGTTACTTTTGTTTTCGAGGACATGGCAGAAGTCTTGTTATAAGTAATCATGTGAAGTTGGTATTCGTTCGATATTTTGATGATATGTATGTTGTTGCTTCCTTTACTGGTGTCATGTGAACGTCGACTACATGAAACTTCACCATGCTTTGGGCCTAAGTGAAAGCACATTTGCTCCCTTGGTGGTTTTGGTAATTAACAACAACATATATGTCATTGAACTAATGTTTCCACTAAGCATATTTCAGGAAAAGTTCAATGATAGGGATGGCAAAAGGATTGTGGATAACCCCAAGATGCAAGGAAATGGATTGGCAAAGCTTCAAGCAAGAGGACTCCAAATTTTACTTTGTGAGAAATCACTTTGAGTCCATAGGAAAGCCAATACTATTAAAAGGGGGTAAGGTACTGTTGGTGAACAAAATGCTCATACGTGCACAAGTGATAGTCACCAAAAACACCCACAAGCTCTTCCACAAAAGTCTGTCCAAAGTCAAATATCCAAAATTGGTGCAACCAACACTTTCCACTCGGTGCCACCGATTCCCAAACTCAGACAGACCCATGCCAAACCCTAGCACATCGGTGCAACCGATTCCACTTCGGTGCCACCGAGTTTGGGTTGCCAACTCTCTGTTACCTCGATTCACAAAATCGGTACCACCGAGTTTGTTGGATCGGCGTCACCAAGTTGCGCAATCTGACCGTTGGTCACCTTATCGGTACCACCGAGATTTATATATCGGTCTCACCGAGATTCAAAAGTTGTCACCTTTTGGTCACTTCGGTACCACCGAGATTCACACATCGGTGTCACCAAGTTGGTCACTTTAGGTGTAACGGTTGGATTTTTGGAGATGCCTATATATACCCCTTCACCACCACCCACTCGAAAGAGAAGCACTCAGAACTATTCCATACTTGCCCCATCATATTTTCTGAGAGAGAGCCACCTACTCATGTGTTGAGATCAAGCCATTCCACTCCAACCATATGAATCTTGATCTCTAGGCTCCCCAAGTTGCTTTCCACCAAATCAATCTCTTCCACCATAGCCAAATCTGTGAGAGAGTGATTGTGTGTTGAGGAGTCTATCATCTTGAAGCACAAGAGCAAGGAGTTCATCGTCATTGCCGAGCCTATTACCTTTTGGAAGGTGGTGCCTCCTAGATTGGTTAGGTGTCGCTTGGGAACCTCCTACTTCGTGTTGTGGAGTTGAACCAAGAAGTTTGTACGGGCAAGGAGATCGCCTACTTCGTGAAGATCTACCCATAATGAGGCTAGTCCTTCGTGGACGGAAGCTGTTATGGAATAGTCAAGGTTGCTACTTCGTGGACCCTTATGGGTGGAGCCCTTCGTGGACTCTCGCGACCGTTACCCTTCGTGGGTTGAAGACTCCATAAACGTGGACGTACGATAGCACCACCTATCAGAACCACGGGAAAAATCTTCGTGTCTACAAATTGCGTTTGATCTTCCTTCCTACCCTCTACTATATACATGCTTGTTGTTACTTTCCGCTGCTATACTCTTAGACATGCATGTGTAGGGTGTACTTGACTTGCTATGAATGCTAAAATCTGCCAACACTTAAAATTGGGAAAAAGTAGATTTTTATTTGGTCAAGTAGTCTAATCACCCCCCCTCTAGACATACTTTCGGTCCTACACTAAGGGAAGGCATTGTGGAGTAATAAGCGAGAGTGACAGAAGCTTAAACCCTACTTTATGCGTTATTCCATAAGGGCTGATTTGGATCCATATGTTTCATCCTATGGTTAGATTTATCTTAATTCTTCTTTCGTAGTTACAGGTGCTTGCGAGAGGGGGTAATCATAAGTAGGTTGTTTGTTCAAGTAAGAAGCACACCTAAGCACCGGTCCACCCACATATCAAATTATCAGAGTAACGAACGCGAATCAACTCAACATGATGAACGTGACTAGACGGAAATTCCCATGTATCCTCGAGAGAACTTTGCTTCATATAAGAGAACTTTCAGGCCTGTCCTTTGCTATAAAAAGGATTGGGCTACCTTGATGCACACTTGCTACTTTTGTTACTTGTCACTTGTTATGAATTATCTTGATACAAAACTATCTATCATTATCTTACAGCACTTGCAGAGCATACTTCCTGAAAACTGCTTGTCATTTCCTTCTGCTCCTCGTTGGGTTCGACACTCTTACTTATCGAAAGGACTACGATTGATCCCTTATACTTGTGGTTCATCACCCTACGTCCCGAAGGGGCGACATTGTGGCAACGCGCGGGCCAATGCAACGGTGGGAGAACCATGGGGGCAAACATGTGGATGACGACCGCGATGGGCCGCCGCATCACGCGAGGCCATCAGGTTGGAGAAAAGGCTTGGTGATCGCGGCGGTGTTGGAGTAGAGGCACGCAGGGCCGACGGCCACGATGGGCGACGCAAATCGATCTTAGACCGAAAATCCAATAAAAAGTTGATCAATGTGGCCGACGGGTGAGAGAAAACCCCAAATCAAATGATCAGGAAAAAAGACTATAGGGTAGCCGGTCAACTAGATCAGTAGACGTACCCTAGGGATTGAAGGTGCGGCCCCCGATGGCGATCATGGAGACTGACCACCCCAGGGGCGGGGCGGTGTGAAAGCGGCGGTGGCTAGGTTTTGGATCGGGTTAGGCTGATACCATGAATTGATGGTGGAATTGTTGATGTATTTCTTCAGCCTCCTGGGCGTATATATCGGAGTACATGACTATCTTGGAGTACAAGACAAGCTAGAACGAATCCTAGTATATCCTATGTTTCCTAGTAATCACGATACTCAACACCGACAGTTGACGCGCCAGGTAGGGGCAACGTGCATGGTTCTAGCCAATCGGGTCAGAATGGCTTCCTCCACCAAGATTGTGAGCTTCGTGATGAGACAGAGCATCCCCCTCAATCCCCTCGGCTTCGTCTCCAAGAAAACTGAGGCGTTATGTCTCGCCACACCCTTCCACGATGTCAAACATTTTGATTAGGACATTCCGACTTCGTCTCCAAGAAAGCCGAGGCACGATGTCTCGCATCGACCTTCCACGGTGGCAAACCTTTCTATTCGGATGCTTTCATTTCATCGCCTACGATTTCGGTGTGCTACACAGCTCCTACATGGAGGCAGGGCACCAAGCCATGTCGACTTTCGTCCTGTCAGTGGACAAGAACACGACGGCCTGCTTTGTGGGGATCGTCGACAGCTGCTCGTCCTCGACTTCGACAAGGATAACAACAACGAGAGCTCCACCAACTACGACCCGGTGTGTGAGGTCTTCATGACGGCGGCGGGCACCAGTACAACGTCGAACCTCGACATCCTCTTGCCCACATGTAACACCTCGTGAATAATACCCTAAATATATTTGCCTGTCATATTGTTTGTGCAGCATATGCATTGCATGATCATCATGTTGCATTAATTAATTAATTTGGATATTTATTTTGCCAATTTGTTAAATGACGGTTAAGTAAATCCCCTCTCCATTTCGATGTTCTAGGCTGAGACTCACCCAAACATTGGACACACTCTTATTGTGATATTTGGGAGCTACCCAAGTTATTTCACAATTTTAGACCAAGCCTAGGTATCACTCATAGTGCAAAACTCATTTATTTGACAAATGGATTTATGCTCTAGATAAATATCAAGTGAGCTATGAATGTGTGTGGCTTTGCTATAATATAGAAAGGCTAAGTTTAAAATTTCAAGTCAATCAAAGTTCGTTTGATTCCTCAATGAGTAAATATGAAGGCATTATAGCCATTTAAATAATAATAATAAATCAATTTGCAAATAGGAGTGTTGATGGCCTGCCTCTTTTCCCTTCCTCATAAACCTAGCCCAATAACCCACCTAGCCCTACCTACCCCCAGGTATATAAGCAGACCCTCTCTGCCATCTTTTGCACCCCCTAGTCTCCCCTGACGCTAGATCTAAGGGGAAGAGAGAGCTCCCTCAGATATGAGCCGCCCACCTCCCAAATCCTAGCCCCAGATCCTCCCCTGCCCTCAAGATCTGGACCACCGGGCCTGCATCTGACTTTCGTCAATGGTTATTGTCACTCTACATCGACTTCTAGACATGGTCATGGTGGTCTCTCTTTTATGACTCCTCTCGCGACCACCTCACATGGTTATTGTCATTCTACATCGACTCCTCTCTTGACATAGACATAGTGTCGGTAGGACTTTACTGTTGTCGATATGTCAGGTTTTTATTTTTATTTTGTTAGATAGTTCATGTTTTGGCTGTGTGCATGGTAGATACGCACAAGTAGGGTGTTGCCCATATCATGATTGTAGACCCTTGATATTACTCCCCCGTTTCTAAATATAAGCCTTTTTAGTACTACATACGGAGCAAAATGAGTGAATATACACTCTAAAATATGTGCATATACATTTCTATGTAGTCTATACTAGAAGGGTTGGACGCGCTTTGCTGCATCGTTTGTTGACCCGGTCAAATTTGTAGAGTGAGAATAATATCAAATTGGTATGATTAGATTCATCATGAAATGAATTTCATACTTATTGTTTAATATTATGAATGTCGATATTTTTGCTCTGAACTTGATCAAAGTTAAAGAAATTTGACTTTACAAAAAAGTAATACCCATTATATTTTGGAAAGTGTGGGGGAGATGATGGAATGTGTTTTATTTTTATTTATAGTGTGGTGATTTGGTGGGCTTTTGTGGTGTGATTTTGTGTTATCCGTTAACCAACCTATATTTATGTGGGTATTTTTTTACATCGGTGACTGCATGTACTATATTGGTGCTACAATATCACATGACGACGTGTCTTTTTATGGTGAGAGGGTGTGCAGGATTGGTATATTTTTTTAGGCCGGTTGTTGTTGATTTATTTAAAAAATTATTGGCCCGGTCAAAATTGAATAACTCAATTGAACGAAATAGATTCAAAATTAGGGAACATAGTGAATTAAAAAAAATGGAAGAGTTTGAGAAATTGTTGACCTAATCGAGTGACCAAATTATAAATTGAATACCTTAATTAATTATGAGGCCTTAAAATTACGAAGTATATTGTATAGTATAAAAGAATTAATGAGAAAGCTTTAATAAATTATTGACTCGATCAAAATTGGATGACCCAATATTAATTAAAGACCTCAATTGAATATAGTCACTTTAAAATTAGGAAGCTCATAAAGAATTCAAAACTTAAACGGGCTTATATTTGGAAACCATTTTTAAATCAATATATAAAAGCATCTTTTATCGAAAGAGGAATACACACGTCGAGCATGCCTTGTTCCACGTATCGCCACGAAACACCATGCAAGATAATCGGGTACGTTTTCGCCGGTGTTACTTTTTCTAAAAACATACTGTACGTTACTACTATTTCAGTATTTTTCTATTGAATTTTGATTTTTCATGTTCAATCTCCGCGCCGGGAGCAAGTAGTACTCCCTCCGTCGGACAAGTATTTCCGGACGGAGGGAGTATTTTTCTTGGTGGCTGCCGCGGATTCAGTCACAGGGCCGACGCGACAACGATGTCAACGGATCCTCCCCTCCATACGGATGCCGCACAACTCTTCTCCTTTTATTATTCCCGAGAAAATCCAACCCAGCAGCTAGACTAGCCCACACTCCACACCGCTCCTCCTTCTCTCTAGAACTACTAGAACACAGCTTGGCTCTCCGCCGGTTTCTGGTCGATCGGTTCCTGGATCATGGACGACGGCGCAGCACCGGCGCCCAACCACAAGAGGCACCTCCCGTAATTCACGAGCTTCTCTAACCAATTGATTTGTTTCTTTTCTTGTGTGCTTGCTGTTCCTTGTGAGAGACCCTTCTCGTGGCGCAGACTGCAGGAGGCGGGCGGCGAGCTCGTGGAGCTGCTCTGGCAGGATGGGGCCATCGTAGCGCAGGCGCAGGCGCAGACCCCGCACCGAAGGTGTTCCCAGAGCGGCGCGGCGAGCGGCGTCACCGCGGACGATGCGGCCGCGTGGTTGATCCCGGACGGCGGCGGCGGCGGCAGGGACCTGTACTCTCGCCTCTGGCACGGCGTCGCCGACGGGGACGCGGGCGCGCTCGTGGCTGGGAGCGGCGGCGCCGGGACGAGCTTCTGCGGGAGCAACGTGGTGACGGCGCCGGCGCTGCTGCCATCGCCCGAGGAGGAGCCGGGCTCGTCCTCAGCGGGAGGCCAAGCGCTACTGTTCAAGAGGGGGAGGGACCAACTGGGTAGCGGCCGAGAGGACGAACTGGATACCGAAGACTGTGAGGCCGCCAATGAGACCCGGCCGCAGCGGCCGGCGGCAAAGCGCAGGACTCGTGCTGCCGAGGTCCATAACCAATCAGAGCGGGTAAAGCCCTGACGACTCGCCCATTCCATTCCAGTGTCGATCTGTTCCATTGTTGATCTGTTGTAATGTTTCTGTCTTTCAGAGAAGAAGGGATCGGATCAACGAAAAGATGAAAGCATTGCAAGAACTCGTACCCCATTGCAACAAGGTATCACAGAAACCGTATGCATTCTACATTACTACTTCTTCCTCGACAAGTTTCCGCATTAGTACTTGTGTTCTTGAAACATTGTTACGTTTGTAGTTTGGTGTGGATGATTGATCCTAGCTCCTCTAAAAATAATTGCAGAGCGACAAGGCGTCCATCCTAGACGAAGCAATCGAGTACTTGAAGTCTCTGCAACTGCAAGTTCAGTTTCAAAATTCAAAATCACACCCTGAATTTTTAATTTCTGCTCCTCGTATGTAAAAAGACGGTGGTTCTTCCTCAGTCAAACACGGTACTCGACTGACAGTGTTGGTTTGGGTTCAGATCATGTGGATGACTACTGGGATGACGCCCATGATGTACCCTGGTGCCAACTCATGCCGCCGATGGCCATGGGCTTGAACTCAGCGTGCATGCCCACAGCGCAGAGCCTTAGCCAGCTGCAAAGAGTAGCACCGTTTATGAACAATCATCTCCCCAATCAAATGCCTCGGGTCCAATCTCCAGCTATCGATTCCCTCAATGTGGCAAACCAGATGCAAAACAATGGTGTCTGTGGTGACCCAAGAAACCCTTTCCTGCATCCAGACGACACACTGCCAGCAGCATCTCAGGTTATTGCAACACAGTTAGTATCCTCCTGATCTATCAGACTTTTACTCCTCTTAGCTTACGGTGTCAGTTCCTTGCAGCTGCCGGGTATGTTGCCCTATTCATCTCAAAAGGCACAACAAAACAATCAGTTACTGCCTAACACTGACATGCCAGCTTCAGGACCCTGTACCGCATCTTTTGCTGACGGAACAGGAACATAAGGCCAGGCAGTTTCAAGCAAGATGATATACTGGTCAGCATAAAGTTATTTTTATCTTTTTTTTTTACGTAATAAATTTTGTTACCGATGAACTGAAACTCCAATAGGCATGTATATAACAGAAGATGAATCTCCCAGTAATACAAAGTTTGCTATTGGTAAACTGAAACTCCAATAGGCATGTAGATCGGTAAATAATGCGCAGGCATGATTTTGTTGAGTTATCTATGAAATGTTCTACATGCTATCATTATGTACCGTGCTTAAGCGTAACCACTTAGCGCATGGAACCTACCGAATTGCCATCGCAGGATGGATTGGTTCTTGATATTTTGTTCCCCTTTGGCACCTTCCTGGTCCTGTCCAATCAGTTGATTAACTCTGATCGCGGCGGTTGTGCATCCGTTTCACTCTTTCGCTGCTACATTCAATAGACATTTTTGTCAGATTAGAAAAACAAGTCCCACTAGTTCACAAGCAATTGGGTTGAGCATCGCTCTCTTGATGCAGACAGGACAAGGAATGCAACAAGGACTTGCATGAGATCAGCAACTAATGAAAATACTACTAGTAATAGCCAGATGAGATCCTTGATGCTATCCCAACAAGCAATTTATGCATAGTTTTATTGCCGAAAATTATCGTCATTGAGGCAGGATCATTGGGCCGATGTAGAGGCTAATGATATACTAGTTTCAGATAACCGAGGACCTTTAGGACCTTATATACCAATCAAGTTCTTTGGTTTATTTAGATTTGTATCTTTATGTAGAGGCTAATGATATATATATGCTTCCTCTGTTTCAAATTAATTGAAGTTCTAGGTTTGTCCTAAGTAAAAACCTCTTTAAGTTTTACCAAGTTTATAGAAAAAATACATCAACGCCAAATTAGTTTCAGTAGATTCTTTATAAAATATATTTTCATACCATATATTTGATTTTGTAGATCCCAACAGATTTTCCATAGGCTTGGTCAAACTTTAAAAAGTTTGATTTAGGACAACCCTAGAACTTCAGTTAATTTGGAACGGAAAGAATACTAGTTCAGATAACCCAGGGCAACCCTTCTATACTAATCAAGTTGTATACTTTGTTTTTTTTTAGATTGGCCATCTATCTATATGATAATATAAGATGCCAAGGAAACAGAGACATGTCTACCACATCCCTAACAAACGGCCAGAGTATCACTTGGTGGCATATATAACTCGCAGGTATTCCCGGGAAGCAATAAAATACTGTGACGACGCTAAGTTTAGCTCTTTCTTTTCCTTATCATCTTTGACATGTTGCTGAATTTTTGGGTAGTGACCAGCCAGGGGGGGGTGGATACAGGAGGTCAGAGCAAACTGGTCCTAGAAGAAGAAGAGATATGAAGATATGATATGATACCAAGACGCTGTGTGCTGTAAGGCCAGGGACAGATCATGCAACATTGAGCCTTCGTGGCACCACTAAGCAACCAACACGTATGGTCCTAAGCAGATACTATTCTTATCTGAAGAATAGTCTCGAACATCACCTTTCTGTTTATGGAAGGATTTGGTCCATGGGAGATGAACTTGGGTCTTGACAGGGACAAGAAAAGATGCTTGTGCTGATATGCTGCAGATCTGGAGATGACTCTGCACAAGGACACAACTTGGGCACTTATGCTCTGCTCGTCTTTCCACCGATGTAACTCCACTCCACTGGTGAGTCCTAATGGGACTGCCCTGTTGACCCGCAGTCGGTCGACGATTCAGCTATCGATATTCGATTGGACGCCTAAAACAAGGGTAGGCAGAAACTTGTGCTTTTCGGACACAGTTGTAGATCAGGTTTGCATATGCCTTTCAGAAATTCAGACAGGTGGCACATGAAGATCATTCTCAATCATCCATCAGGATTGCGAGATTATCGCCTTACCCTTAACCCTGGAAAGATTGTATACCACATGTGGTCATGCCCTGTTACAAGTTAATCAGGACTGTGACGGTCATCATCCGTTTCCTCACAGAGTAATTAGTCTCTGAAATTATCAATGCAGCTGCATCTTTGTTGTGTTAATTCCGAGTCAGCTTCAGTCGCCGTCAGTGGAGACTGGGACTTTGCTTCGCATTTATACGTTCAGATTTGGTTGTCATGCTTAAGTATTTTTTTCCCCTCTTTATGCGTATCACAGCGATTGATGCCGATGCTTGGCAATTTGGAGGACAGATATTCATTCTCTGCGTTTTGCTCTTGTTTGCATAATTTTTTTTTTCTGTGGACAGTTGCAGATACAAAATATCTAGTAGTAAATCATACAGTAACTTAGTAGAAAAAACAAAAAAATGGCTTCGCCCGGGTTCGAAGCGGAGACCTTCAGTGTGTTAGACTGACGCGAAACATTTGGTACAATCTCCACATATCGTAAATTTATCTTCTCACTAGGCTCAGTTGACAAGCCAAACGAAAGGCGGAAGCAAAAATGAGAAGTGAAAGAGAAGGACGGAGGAGAGTCGACGTTCTGAACACACCAACCTCTGATCCTTACAATCTCGCCGATGACTTTTACGCAGGGATCTGAGCCCAAAAGTGTTTTATTATGGCAATCGTGGAATCCTATTCAAGGTCTTAAGTGTCACTTAACTTACAGTATAAATGGTACGTAGCACCTGAAGTATTTTATTAACAAAAGGAATCCTATTCAAGGTCTTAAGTGTCACTTAACTTACAGTATAAACGGTACGTAGCACCTGAAGTATTCAAGGTCTTGAGCGTCATTTTTTAAGGGCTACACGTTAGATTTTATTGCTCAATAGTCAGATTTAAAGGAATGATGTTAGCATCATGGGGCTCACCCAACCAAGTATATTATAAAGAGAGAGAAAACCTAGCTAGATTGTGTGCTTCAGTATTACAAGTTCTCCTTTCAAACACAAAACTACAAGAAATGAAAGCTTTCATCCAGTCCCTAATTTTCTTTATTACCACTCTGTGCATCACGTCAAATCCTTCCTGAATATCACCAATTACTAATTTGCAATCTGATGCGACGTGTAATCTTTTAATCCCTAGGTCCACAGCGAGCGCCAAGGTCTCCCGACATGCAATGGATTCAAGCGTTGTTGGGCCATTCAGATCATGGATCACTGGTGAAGACGATCCCAAGTATGTACCTTGATCATTGCGGCACACTACTGATGTTGTTCCTCGGCCTCCCGACCGTGCTACACCAACATTCACACTGAACTTGTAAAACAAGGCATGTGGGGCGATCCAGTTTCTCCTTTGGTTAACAGCCTGCACTGGTATTCTCCCATTCTCAATTGGTTTGGTTGCTTCAGCTAATCAAGTTTTTGTATGAAATGAGTGATGAAAATATGTGTTGCCATCGGACTCTAGTTAATACCTTCATGCGGTAGTTTTTTCCTAGCAGTCCAAATTGCCCAAAGTGTCATAGCAAGACCGTCAATTTTTTGTGCTAGAGTTCGCCCTACCTCAGAAAAATTTTGTCCTCCGCCACTGCCAAGACGAACAAACACTTCATGTGGCAAGCTATCAATCATAGTGAATACCCAATTGCGTGCATTTGGTTCCCTTGTGGCAATCATATGATCAATCAAAGCCCACACACAACGTGTCATGTTGCACTCTATCAGAGAGTGGTACCATGAATTATCCATGCCATAGATTGTGCAAGTGCAAGTTGTGACCATATTTCCGTGATGCCCGGCATCTTCCATTGGTAAGGATTGGCGTGCTTCGGGAATGACGTGCTTTCGTGTGGCAACTGTTCTGGGATCGCATACCTTCGGGGACGGAGGTGCGTAAGCGGCACGGCCCCGGGGACGGCTTGTGCCCCTTATGCTTGATCCTGGAGACAGTGATCCACATCATATTTACTTGTACGACGGCAAGGGCCATATGGGCATTCATTCGCGAGGCTCTTGGGCACGACTGGGAGGCCCAGGACCTTGCGGAGTTTCTCCAAACTAGGGCCACTCAAACTGGGCGGCGACGCCGCTTATTTTGGCTGACCTTTGCGGCAATGTCATGGACCCTATGGACGACTCGCAATAAAATGATTATTGAGCGGATATTCCCGCGGCAGGCGTCTGACTCCTTTTTCAAACTCCTTGCTTTTATGCAGCACTGCCACCCGCTCTCTAGGCAGCGGGACCGGGATCGTCTAGGTAGCATGTTGGACACGCTTCAGGATGCGGCGCGTCGAATTTCATCCCAGTAGGGCCGCTGTGCACCCGTCACTAGGTGCTTTTTTTCTCATTTCTCTTTTTTTCTTTGGGCAAGTGTGTGCCGATGCCCCGGCGGTTATCTGTGTTGAACTTGTATGCTGGTTGTATGGACCGTTGCTTTATTTATAAAGCGGGGCGAAAGCCTATTTCGGACAGGATTGACGTTCTAGTCGCCACAAAAACACCTTAATTTTTTCCAGAACCATTGTTCTCCACATCTGTACACAAGAAGCTTTCATAGAGCCATTATTTATGAGCCTGCCTTCCGACCTAGCCAATTTTCGCGACACTTCTTTGTTTCAACAATCATATGATAGGATGATCGCACAGTGAACCCGTCCTTCTTCTCAACATTCCATGACGAATGGTCCTCAAAATTACGTTTGCGGATGGGGATCGCACAGTCAACCCGCCCTTCTTCTCGAACTCACTGACTATGGTAGAAACTATCGCTTTAAGCAGTAGTACCGCTCCTTCGAGCGGTAGTACCGCTTGAGTGGGGGTTGTGAGTAGATAACGGTTGTATTGAGCCCCACTATATAAAAGGGGTCTTCTTCCCCAATAAGACCTTCCTCTTATTCCCTAAGCTCCATTGTTGCCCCCTAAGATCATTTTCGTCCGAGCTCTCTCCCTAACCGTCAAAACTTGTTGATTCTCTAGGTTTGAAGGAGAGGGCCTCGATCTACACTTTCACCAAGAGAAATTTGATTTCCCCACTAATCTCTTGCGGGTCTTGTTACTCTTGGGTGTTTGGGCACCCTAGACGGAAGAGGTCACCTCGGAGCCACATTCCATTGTGGTGAAACTTCGTGATGGTGTTGGAAGCCTCCAATTAAGTTGTGAAGAGAGCCCCAACCTTGTTTGTAAAGGTTCGGTCGCCGCCTTTAAGGGAACTACTAGTGAAATCACAACATCTAACATCTTGCATTGTGCGAGGGCATGGGGAGAATACGATGGCCCTAGTGGCTTCTTGGGGAGCATTGTGTCTCCACACCGCCCCAAGGGAGACGTACCCCCCCCCCCAAAGGGAGAGAATTTCGGTAACGCATCCTCGTCTTCATCGACTCCACTTGTGGTTAATTCTAACATTTACTTTGAGCAAGCCTATATTTTGTTTGTATCTTGTGCTTGCGTGTGTTGTTATTGTTGAGCTCATCATATAGGTTGTCCATCTAGTTGCATATCTAGACAACCTATTTTGTTATTAAGCCTAAATTGTTAAAAGAAGGTAAAAATTGTTAGTCGCCTATTCACCCCCCCCCCCCCCTCTAGTCGACCATATTTGATCGTTTCAGATATCGATCACATGGATACTGGAATAGGGAAACGAGAAAAGAGAACAAATTTCACAACAAGGATAACATTTATAGTGATCAAAGTGTTGATCATGGAAATACCGTCTTGCCTCAGGTTTTATAGAAGTATTGCGAAGCAAAAGGGAGTGTATGCAGAAACAAAAGGTTCACCAGATAAAATCTTCGTGTATGTGTGGGAGTTAACAGGGGCGGAGCCAGGTTAGCATTGGGCCCCGGGCCTGCTTCAGCGCTACCGTGTTCAACAGTGTAAAACAGTGTCAAAACTACTACAATACACACTGAATTCCAATGCCAAGACCCGGGCCCAGGCCCCCCAGGCCTGGGGTGTAGCTCCGCCACTGGGAGTTAACATGGGCGTCCAGTTCCCGCTGTTAATTATTGACCGAAAGGTGTTCTAGGTCATGACTGCGTATTACTGAACCTATAGGGTCACATGTTTAATGACTAGTGGTTAGTAAGACAACTAGGAGTCATAGGAGTATGAGAAAAGGGCACCAGAGAAAGTGTTCCGAATGAGTCCGATTGCGTTCCAAAAACGTCCTACAATTTTTTTAGAAAGCACCAGAAACTTTCGGAGGGTCCTAGTGGGTTGTTCCCTTGGTTGGCCCAAGGGGCAACGCCACACACCCTCAAGGCCCTCCTTGGTGCGCCGGCCCTAGGGGGGACCCCTCTGCAATTTGGTTGGTCCCCCTAGACCCCCCCCCCCCCACCCTTTTCCCGCGCGAGCTCTCTCTCTCTCTCTCTCTCTCTCTCTCTCTCTCTCTCTCTCTCGGTTTTACAGACACTGCTAGGCTGCTCCTCTCTGTAGTTCTCTCGGCGATCTTTGTCCTGGACGACGAAGTGTAGGCTTTGTAATTGTTCTTGGCTCTTGCTATTTAATTTATGTTCAGATTGGTAGGTTGGCCGAAACAACTTCTGAATTATCAAGGACATTTATAAACAGGCGGCTCACACAAGTTGTGGCACACCTGCATACATAATATATGCAAGATTGCAAGTTGTAAGTGCATGCGCACACAATGTTTGGTTTGTAGCCACGCCTTGCCAGCTTTTCTGACGAGCAATTTCTTGCCTTCGCTTTCTCATGGCTTGCCAATGTTTGGTGGGTGAAGTATCACAAAGTCTGGCTATGAGCAAAACGTGGCTCATTGTCCAAGCCTCCAAACTCAGGAAGAAAACCCAAGCTGTAAGATCAAACGGGACACAGATACAATCTTCAAAATTTTCTGCCTTAAGACATTTCAAAAGGAGCGGCAAATACAACGAGTGATAAGGCTTACGTGGTGAAAATACAACGAGAGACACCACATACAAAAGATATTGAAATAAAGTCAAGCACCAAGGCTCTGAGCCAAGTACAATTCGAATGGAGTTCCATTTCACAATACAAGATTTTGCGAAGTGCTTGGATGAACAACAGTGTTATAGTTACACATCGATTGGATGATTGTTCAACAAAAATCACTAGCTACATTACATGTTAAGATGTTCTTCAGCCGGAATTGATTCCCCTTATAACCGTAAAATTTAAACTTGCTCATGCCAAAAACTAATGCTGAAGAAATACGTATAATGTATCTATGTGTGCCATGGGGGTTCTTACTCATAAAGTACGGGTCCTTAATTTTCCTTTAAAAGGACGTTAACGCTGTCGTGGACGAGATACAAGCCACCTTCATCCGATACCCCATTGTCACTCTGAAAGGGGTACCATTACCCAGGCTTTGATCCCGGGAAGGTGATTTGCACACAAAACTCGGTTGCAATCTTCAATTTACTTAGGTGCCGCTATGGAGGCCACTTCTGATTTGTGAAGGCCTTGATACACTCCATCGTTGATCGGAAGCTGCTGGACATGCCTTTCCCCAGCATGGGCAGATCAACTCCACCTGAAACCCGAGGGTTCTCCTGAGATCTTAAAAGCTTCTGCCGAGATTCTTTCTTCATAGCTGCGACGTTGCTCACATAACTCATGGCATCCCATAGCATACCTCTTAGCAAGGTCAAGGTATAAAACCTTGCTGATTCGAACGGGACATTGTTTGCAAAACCTACAAATCGGAAACAAGCATGTTGTTCAAAGTGAGATATTCTAGTGTTAAATAGCAACTAGATGCATAAGGCTGTGGCAGACAAGCATTCAAGTTGAATAGAATCCCATACAACAACACGGATAAAGGCATCATTAAATTATAAGTATATCCATTTCTCAAGAAAGAAAAAGTACTATTGAGTACGGAGTATATCCGATGCAACACTGTAGTTGCAATCGGACGTGCAGAGCTATTGAAACTACAGTTTTCAACACTAAGGAGCGGCTGGTTATGTTCTTCATTAGTTCATCTCTACACCAATTCAAATTCAGTTTTTACGAAACCAAACACCGCAAGATAGTATTGGGTGGGTGGTTTGCACACAAAGGCATCCCCATGTGGAGCTTTTCTGTTCCCCAAGAATAAGAATAGGACTAGTCAGTGACACTTGTTGTGCGAGCAGAAGAGCATACCGCTGCCGTAGTAGTGGTTCTTGATGATACCGTTCTGTGGCAGCCCGATGCCGACACCGGCGAGCGTGATGCCGACGCTGAAGCCGACGCCACATCCGGCGCCGACGTAGCCGATGACCTCAGGCCCAAACCCCGGGCCCCACCCGACGCCGCAGCCGAACCCCAGCCCGACGCCCCAGAAGGCGCCCGCCGTCGGGTGCACGGGGTTCCACCGCTCGTACCGGCCCAGCATCCCCTTTATGATCATCTTCGGCTGCACCGGCGGCACAGCGATCTCCGGCAACGGCAACGGCAGCGGCAGCGGGGCCTCAACAACAAGGAAGAAGACAAGCAAGAAATCAGAGGAAAAACTTGTCTCGCTCCTTCCGCACGGAGAATGGGAAGAAATGGTACCGGATTGCGCCGGGCATTTGCAGCCGTGGAGGCACCGGGGTTTGGATCGGTTGGAGGCGGGGGCGGGGGTTGGTGGATTGGGTGGGGCTCGGGCATGAGCAGCGTCGGCTGCTGTGGAGAAACGAGACTCTGCTTTGGTCTCGAAATTCCGGATGCCTCAAGCCTTGAACCACTTCACAATTCCAACTCATCTTATCCATGACCTGATCTTAATATCCAAGATTCAACCCATCCCTATCCTATTCGAGTTTGGGCCGGGCTACCCCTATAGTAGTGGATTCTACAAAAAAAAAAAAAAAAAACTACAGTAGTACAGTCAAAGAAGTACTAGTACAAAAACCGCTCAAAAAAAATACTAGTACAAAAAAAATTATGTTTAGTCAACCCCATCAAATGATTCTCAACAAGAAAAGAAAAAGACTTGCCCATTATCTAAAAAAATAGACCTATCCCAAAGAAAAAATAAAATATAAAGTAAAAATGTTTAAATCATTCAAATATCAACTGAGAGCTCCACTCGGAAAAAATGTTGACCACGAAACTAACAAAATGGCTGCGCATGGTGGCATGCCGCATGTCTGGGAGCATTATCAACCATAAAAAAAGGAAACTAACACAGTAACACGTCTCCGCTTAGGTTGGTCACAATGTGAGTATCATAGTTATTAGGCAAAAGTCTGAAAAAAACCTTGAATTCGTTCTCAAAGTCTGAAAGCAACCCTGAACTCTGAATCCCTGAAATTGACACCTTGTTCTCTCTGATCCCAGTTTATCCCAGCCCTTTACGTGTTTGTGTGAGATGGGATTAAGTACGTGGCACAGAGAGGGGGAAAGACCCGCCAACATGGACTGGTTGTGGGCCTCCTAGGGCGCTCATAAACCCCAGCACGAACCCACCTCCCTCCCATGTTTCTCGCCCGACGCCATGCCTTGTGCCGCTGCTCCTCCCCTTCCTTCCAGCAGTAATGGCAACCGGCGGCGGTTGATCGCTAGAATGCAAGAAGATCGAGGCGGTCAGAAAAATCGTTGGTAATCTCCTTCCTCCTTTTGTCAGTCTTGTCGTATTTGCGTCTCCATCCGCTGTTTGTTATGGTCATGGTTTTTATTAGGAAAAGTGAGGGTTCTTAGGGTGTTCGGCTGTTGATTCTTGTCAAAAATTGTGTGGCAATGCAGGTTAGGGCCTGTGCTTTCATCATGGATCCGTGTGACATACTGAATGTGAGGTTTCACTTCGGTGGCGAATTTGTTCGGATGGGGCCTGACTTAGACTATATTGGAGGAGATGAGGCAATGTCAGAGATAGAAAGAGACAAGTTGTCTTTGCCAGAACTGAAAGGGTATCTTGGTGATCATGTTCCTTTGAAAGAAAGTATGAAAATATACTTCTTGTTGCCTGGTAAAGAACTAGTGGATGGGTTGTTTTTCCTGTGTGATGACGTTGGCTGCATTAAAATGTCTGAATACATAACTAAAGGAGGAGTTGCTGATGTTTATGTGGAGTATTTTGGGGAGCAAGATGATGGAAGTGCAAGTGACAGTGAAAGTGACTTTGAAAATGGGATGGGCAATGAGTCAGCATGACAGAGTGATGTAGAACCAGATGCAATCATAACGGCAGAAGAAGATGTGCAGATTGTTAGTGCAAATCCATCATCTCAGTTGAATGTTCTAGATGATCCCACTACCGGTAGCTCTCAGATCTTCAATCCAGGATCACAAAGTGGAAGTGCAGCAGCTCAACAAGCAATTGTCCAGCAGTTAGATCGTGCACACGAACATGGGGAGGATGGTAATGGCTCTGCATTTTCAGATAGTGAGGAAGATGATAGTGATTATGTGGCAGGAAGTGATGACAGTGGGTTGGATGATGAATATGTGGAACTAAGGGAAGAAGCAAGGGCTTTCAAGAAGAGAATTAGAGACTCAAAGAGGTGGGCAGAGAGAAATCCATTTGGTGTTGTTCCGATAGATCTAGTTGCAAATGTGGAAGAAGTTGTAGGGGAAGATCACTTTGACTCAGATGATGAAGATTACTCATATGACGACGAGACTGATGATGATGGCCATGTTGTCAGGAGGAAGAGCCAGTACATCAGGTATAACCCCAAAGCAGATATCCCCATGTTCTGTTTAGGAATGGTTTTTAGGAGCAAGAGCCAAATGAAAAAAGCACTAATAAAGTATGGGCTACTAACATTTAGGAGTATTATTTTCATGAAGTCAGAGGATGAAAGGATTAGGGCTAAGTGTGGCTGGCCTGGATGTCCATGGCTTATATATGGTGCAAAGACTAGCAGGTGTTCCAGGTTTCAGGTTCTAACATATGAGGATGAACATATGTGTGCTCCAAACAGAGATAACCACCTTGTAACTGCAAAAGTCATTGCAAGAAGGTATGAGCATATCTTAAGGGCCAATCCCACTTGGAAGATTGATAGCATTAAGGCCACTGTTCTGAAGGATTTCTTTGCTGATGTATCAACATCAAAGTGCAAGGCTGCGAAGAAGATAGTGTCACAGAAATTGTTAGAAGGGATGAAAGAAGAGTACACAAAGGTCTTTGACTACCAGCTAGAGTTACTGAGAAGCAATCCTGGTAGTACCATTCTTGTTGGTCTAGATCCTGAATACATGGATCAAAACATATTCCAAAGATTCTATGTTTGTTTCAGTGCCATGAAAAGGGGGTTTAAAGCATGCAGAAGGGTTATTGGGCTTGATGGTTGTTTCTTCAAAGGAGCATGTCAAGGTGAACTTCTTTGTGCTATTGGTAGGGATGCTAACAACCAAATGTACCCAATTTCTTGGGCAATAGTGGAGCAAGAAACTACAAAAAAATGGGAATGGTTTATTGGCCTTCTGATCAAAGACTTGGACATAAATGATCAAGGTGAAGGTTGGGTGTTCATTTTAGATCAGCAGAAGGTAATTTTGTTAATCATGATGTTAATCACTCTCTTAAGCATGTTGTTAATTACTATTGTTAAATATTGGTAGAATATTGTAGTCATCGTTGCTTATTCGCCTCGACGGAGCATGACCGAGTACTTTAGTAGAATATTGGTAGTACCACTTCTTACAATATTAACGTGTTGACATTGTAATTTATTGTGATCTGTAGGGCTTGATCAGTAGCATGCAGGACTTTCTGCCAAAAGCACAACATAGGATGTGTGCTAGACACATCTATGCAAACTGGAGGAAGAAGTACAGAGAGCATGCTTTACAGAAGAAGTTTTGGGCTATTGCAAAGGCTGCAAATAGAGAAGATTTCATGTACAGAAAAGCAAAGTTAGCTCAAGACACACCTGAAGGAGCAAGGGACATAATGAGAACAGAGGCTAAGCACTAGGCCAGAGCTTTTTTCCCTGTGGGTTCACTATGTGACTCGATGGACAATAACTTATGTGAGTCCTTCAACAATTCAATCATTGAGGCCAGATTCTATCCTTGCATATCTATGCTTGAAAAGGTTAGACAAAAAATGACAAAGAGAGTTCAAGAAAATAGAGAGAAATATGAGAAGTGGACTAATAATCCAATTTGCCCAAACATCTTTAAAAAGTTTAGGGTGAACATCAAATTAACTCAGTTCTGTGATGTGCTCTAGAATGGGAAAGAAGGGTTTGAGGTTAAACATGTTAGTGGAAGAGGAAGGACCTACACTGTCAACTTAGATAAGAGGACATGCTCCTGTGGGTACCTGCAGCTGGCAGGTCTACCTTGCTGCCATGCTATCAGTGCCATTTATAAGAGTGGCAGAAAAATTGAAGACTTCATTGACAAGTGCTATTCAGTTGAGCAATTCAAGAAAATATATGAGCACTGCTTGGAGCCAGTTGTGTAACACCGCTGGATCAGTGCTACAGTGATGACCATGATCAGCAACAAATCATTTTTGCTAAACAGGATATGATCAAAATAGAAATCATATCTCATTTCAAATTCCACTTCAAAAGGGCTTTGAATTATATTGTGATAAAATAATTCTCCAAACAGCAAAGGAAAAATGTTGCACACTCATGGAATAATACAAAATAAATGTTGTTAAGGAAAACAACATCACCCTCACACTGGTGTGGACCCCCCCATCAAAACAGAGCCATTTTTGCATTTACAATGCCCTTTAAATTGCATGGTTAATTCCAACAGTACCCACAAATGCTCAAACTTGGTGTGGCCATTCAAAATAATGCATGTTATTTTGTGGACCATGTTACACATTTTGCTAAAGCAAATATTAGCTAAAAGGAATTAAAACAGAAACAAAGAAATGAAAACAGAAAAAGAAAAGGGAAAAGGAAGAGTGGCCCTGTGCTCATGGGCCATGTGGCGCCACAGTGCGGCCCAGCCCATCCCCACCGGCCTTCCCCTACCTCCGGCGCGACAGGAGAAGGCCGCGGCAGCGCCATGCCGACCGACTCGCGCACGCGGCCATCGAGCCTCCCCTGCTGTCGTGGAGGATAAGACCGACCCCAGCGCCCTCTCTCTCACTCCCGCAAACCCTAGCGCCACAACTCCCCTCCCCTCGCCTGCTCTCTCCTCTCCCGAGCGCTGCCGCCGCCATGGCCGTCGGCTAGCCGCGCCCACCGAGCCTCCTGCGCGTCGCCTCCGTGCCAGGAAGGACCACCGCAAGCTCCTGCGTCGACTGCGCCGAGCCATTGGAGCCGAGGAGCGCTGCACCGTCGCCATCGTCCCTTTCTTCCTCCTCGGATGCCGCCGCTCGCCGCTACGATTCCGGCCACCTCGAGCCTCCTCCGAGCCCGCTTAGCACCTCTACAGGGCCACTGTGAGGCCCCGATCTTTTCCCCTCTCCCTCCTTGACGGATTCGAGCTCGCAGCCGCTAGTTCCACCGGAGCCGAAGCTCGGTTCCGCCGGTGCGTCTCCGGTGACCTTTTGGTCCTGCAATCACCACCATTCGACTCCCCGCGTTGCGTAGGTCCTCGTAGCACCTCTGGTCCGCTCGTTTGCGTGCCATTTAGCGCGTTGCCGTAGATGCCCGAGCGCCACCGCCGCTGCCGTCGACATAGCGCTCGCCACCGTCCACCGTTGCTCCTCCCGATGACTGGAATGGAACGGCGACGACGCCAGCTCGTGAACGCACGAAACGGCGTTCGATTTGGTGCCCTGTGCGCGAAATCCGAGCCCCCTCGCCGTCTCTGGTGAGCTCCGGCGACGAACGCCGGCCACCGCCGACGTGGCCCGGTCGGGGCCACGGCCAGGATCACTGGCCAATGGGCCAGGGCGGCCCCGTTGACCTGTTGACCGGGTCAACGGGCTGACTGGACTGGGTCCAGTCGCTGACAAGTGGTCCCCACCGTTTACTGTTTAGCTAAATTAATTAAACGTGTTTAATTAACCTAATGTGCTACTGACAGGTGGGGCCCCTTCTAATTAATCTGTATTTAGATTAAATTCAAACCCTGGATTAAGTTTGAGTCACTGACAACAGGGCCCCACAGGTCAGGTTTGACCTGGGCACTGTGCTGTTGACTGCTGATGCCCTGATGACGTCAGGATGACGTCATAAAGCATTTTTTGAATTAATATTAAATCTGTTAATTTCAGAAAATGATTAAAACTTTAAAAATTAATATAAAATAATCCGTAGCTCAGATGAAAAAGTTTTATACATGAAAGTTGATCAGAAAAATCCCACGAATCCGAATACGCTATCCGTTCGTCTGTCACATGCTCCTAGCATAGCAAACATGGAACTTTCCCCCTCCGAATCATCTGTCGATAAATCCAAAGACCCGGGAAATATCGTCAGATATTCTCCCGTTCCGTCTGATACGTGTAGTACCGCGTTAGACTACCCCTAGCACCGCGTATTGCCATGTCATGCATCGTGTTGCATCTGTTTGCTTGTATTTATTGTTTCTTCCCCCTCTTCTCTCCGGTAGCCTCCGAGACTGACGCTGCTGCCGAGTACGACTACGCCCCTGACGACCAGTCTTTTGCAGCAGAGCAACAAGGCAAGCAAAACCCCCTTGATCATTCCGATATCACCTATTCTTTCTCCCTCATGCTTGCATTAGATTTTGCTACTGATTTAACAACACCTATTCTGATGCATAGCCTGTTTTTGAGTACTGCTTTCATATAATGTTGTAGTATAGGTATGGATAGTGTCCCCCTGTGACTCCCATTTTACTATTGTCGTTGCCCCTGCTTTCATCACCGTCGTCATCGAGGACTTGAAGACAGAAGACTCAGTCAACATGACTGACAAGCCGTTACCGACACACAACCTTTTTGACTTGACACTGAATTACATGTGAAAGACGGGACTGAAGGGACAGGCGGTACCACTCTGTTGAGGTGGACCTGAGTTCCCGACAGTCTTGAGATGGGTCGGCCCCAAGGGTACCCATGTGTGTGAGATGTGGTGGGGTGCGCCGGTAAGGCACCCAAAGGGATATAGACGGGACGTGGCCGGACAGTGATGTCCTTGCCGCAAGTTCTCGAGACGGGGCAACGGGATGGTGGGACCGATCGTCACCACAACTATAAAGTCACTAACGGGTTTGGATATGTGATCTGAGAAGGCCTCTGGCCACTTTCGCACTAACCACCACGCGGGAGAAAGTATGGGCACTCTACGGCGTACATTCTTCCGAAAGCTCATCAGATGTCACATGGAGCGACTCGCGCCCGGGTGGCCCGCGACAGCATGGCGCTTGCATTAAGGCATGCTAGGACTGACACCGGCCGAGGGCGTAACGTGCCGGATGGCGAGGGCGATGGCCCAAGACCCCGAGCTATTAGGATGTAGACCAGCGTGCTGGCCTCTGTGATGAGCCTAGGTTGGATTACGGCGTGTCGATGGATGAGGCCGGGTATGACCCGAAAATTGTATCCGGCCAGAGTTTATCGAGCGTGATGGGTAAGTTTGTGCACCCCTGCAGGGAAGTTAAACTAATCGATTAGCCGTGTCCACGGTAACGGACGCTCAGAAATTATCCTGGTCTATGATAACTAGAACTGGATACTTATGATGTTACTTGAATTACTGGCTCCGGGATTGCTTTCTCGCAGGGAGTCGAGGAAGAATCTTTGGGCCTTGCTACCTTATACCCCTGTTAATTAAAATATGCTGCTCTGAACTCTCGTCTTATGTTGCAAGACGCTGAAGATGCTAGTCTTCGATAGGACTAGGCCTTCTTCCCTCTTCTGGCATTTCTGCAGTTTAGTCCAAAGATATAGCCCCATTCCTTTGATACTGGTGCATATCTAGCATAGTTCTGATGTAAGTCTTGCGAATACTTTGGATGAGTACTCACCGTTGCTTTGCTCCCCTTTTCCCCTTGATACGATGCCGCCACCAGATGACGGAGCCCAGGAGACCCAGGATCCAGTTCACCCCGTTGACGACTACTACTACCCCGACGGAGGCCACTACTACCAGGATGGAGCCTACTACGACGTAGACTTCTCTGACGTCCAGGAGTAGTTCGGAGGTTCCCAGGCAGGAGACCTGCGCCTTTTCGATCTAGTTTGTCGTTGTTATGCTCAGCCTTCTTAAGGCAAAACTTGTGTACCTTTTATGTCTGTACTCAGATGATGTTGCTTCCGCTGACTTTGTACTCAAGCTATTATATTCGAGCCCTTAAGGCCCCTGGCTGTAATATGAAGCTTGAATTATTTTAATTTGTGTTTAGAGTTGTGTTGTGATATCGATCAGTGAGTCCCTAATCTTGGTCGTACGCATTGCGTGTTTGATTAGCGTACGGCCGAAATCGGGGGCGTCACAAGTTGGTATCAGAGCCGACTGCCTGTAGGTAGCCCCCTTTCCAACTCCTTGGCCGAAGTTGAGTCTAGTACTTGAAAAACTTTTACTAACATAGTTGTGTGGCTTACGGGCCCACATCTCAATCGGGTGGCATTAGGATCTTTTATTCCTCATCTATACTCTGGGTTCTGATCTCTCGTTTATTTCGGGTTAAAGATTTTACTAACTCTAACCTTAGGATCTCGTAACTACTTTCTCCCGGAGAGCCCCTCATTCCAGATGATCGCCTGCTTCATCAGAAGATTCCGAAGATACTCTCCGTTGTCCCGACAATCCTTTGATCTTACTACTTTGCAATTCGTTGTCGCATGAAAGCCCTTACAAATAATTCCTCACACTTACCGGGGGTTCGATCATCCTCAGTTGTTATGTGTTTCGTAAAATTCTTCGGAACGCTATTCGATCTCCCGAAATCCGCAGTAGCCTATTGCTTTTGACCTTTTTACCTGCTTTCATTATGGTTAATTCCATATGTCTAGCAATTATTATTAAAATCCTTTGTGATGGTCATCTGATTTAATGGATTCAACCTGTGTGTGTGAATGCACGCAGTCCTCAGTTGAACCTTATAAATTATCTTTTCGGCTCAGACCTCTTTCCAAAACATGAGCTGGTTCTAGGTAAATCAAACCTTGATTGGTTATTCCTTTGTATTCAAGACTCGACTTATTCAGATAATTCAATGATTTGATGCCTTTGCATTCTTTCTTCTTTTGGTTGAGTATCGTTACTCACATCGGATCCATTGTAGTTCGCTAGATCTTTTGGTGGATTATTATCCGACAGTGGCATACATATTCAAAATTCTTGTGAATTCTTCCCCTGATACATAATGTCTTTGGTAGAGAGTATCCTCTGCTTTTGTCAACCATGCTCTACTTTCGAGCTTGTGTTATTCACCCTTGAAGTTTGTGGTGTATGTTCCTAAGATGCCCCTATGGGTTGAACCTATGCTTTCCCTAATCTGTGTGAACTCAAGAGTTTTCACGAGTCATATTCTCTGTTGTTTAGCCCGATAAAATTTCAACACTGCAACTTCATCGAAAGCGAGAAGTGAATGAGAGGTTATGCCTTGAAGAAGTGGGAGTCGACCTTGAACTTTGTGTTCATGCCCATGGACCCGGTGTATGACTTATCATGGAGCTTCTTGTAACAATAATCATTCTCTTTGTATGGATTGATCTTGTATCTATGTTTTGGTACTTTGCAACCGTGGTTTCGACCATGGTTGTTCTTCTTTGATCCCATTTCTTGGACAAGTTCAAGCACTTGTCTTCGGCAGATCAATGCACCTGCCCAGCCTCTATTTTGATCTACCTTCGAATATTACCCCCTGGTATCTCAAGGATATCGTGTCTTTGCACTACATCTTAGGAATTTAAGATGAAGTAATACCTTACCCTGTCATAGTCACTCCATGGGTTCTGGGTTGTCATCAACCGAGAACATCGAATAGTGAATCGAGTCCGCACTGCAATTCAACAACTCGTAGTAAACTTCTTTGTTTATGAGTTTGTACTCGATCATGTCATTCCCAGCTGATTGGCTACCTCATCGTCGTCATGCTGAAGCTTGACCATGCTACCTAAGTCCTTCATCCTCGGAACACAATTCCAACAGTGCACTAAGTTTACATCGAGTTTTCAACATCATGATTAGTTGTCTTCAAAGGCAATATCGATTTTGAGCTAGCAATCTTATCTGTGGTTCCGATAACCTTTTTGCTTCATCATTCCTTTGCTTGATGTCGTCGCTACTCGATTACATCTTCATGAAAATTCTCGACAAATGTGTCGTGATCGTCATCATCATTCTGAGCTCTTCCAGGTATCAATTAAATTCATAATGAGAAATATCATCCTTGCCTCTGGTAATTTGTGTTGTCGTTGACAACATCCTTTCTTTCATCCCAAACGCAGACTTGGTCTTATTTTGTGTTGTACTTTGATTCCTTGTTGTCCAACTAATGGTCTGTTCTATCTTGGAGTATTACCATCTTTTGTCGAGAATGTCGTGAGAATTGCACACGTCTTAAGAATTCTTGATATAGTGGTGATTCTCGCCATCTTCATTCATTGCTTGGTCCCCGTGTTATTTTGACCGGAGTACCGACAAGTGAACTGTGAATTGTGAATTCAATACTTCAAGCATTCCTATCGCTTTAAAGTTGATGAGTGGTAATTTCATTCTTAGTGTGTTGGTTGTTAAATCACCATTCTAACATTGATCGTGCCGCTTGGTCTATAATTCCAGGTGCGCTTTTTGATCAATGTTTAATTGTGGATGTTTCTCTCGAACATTCATCATTATATCATTGGTGTGACCAATGCTATCACCTTGTTCACGTAATTGTGGAAAATCACGTTTATGGAAATCTCGATAAATCGTTGTTGAGCCCGTCGGCCACCTTCTCATCTTCTCCATGGTTAATGATGGACTCCTGTTTCGGAGCTTGCTTCCGTATTCCATGTTTTGAGATTCTTGCAACGTGATCTTGTCGATTTGTGTTGCATCCCTTTTCCTTCACAAGCCTGCTAAGTCTGAGGTATCGAAATACCAAACATACCTGAATCTCAGTCAGATATGATGGTTGGAACATCTTCCAAGAATTGTAACATTGGTCTCTAGGTACCCGATAAGGTGATGTCATGTCGGACACACGTGGTCGGATGACCTATAGTTATAATGCCTTGTTCAGCAAGAATTGCAATTCTTCCATGGGGAAATTATAAGACTTATTTTATAAGTTGTTCCTACTGGATCCTTGTGTAACCAAAGTCTGACCTTTACCTGGTGACCATGTCTTTGCTATCTCGAAGCATGTCTGTGGTACACCGATCATCAAAACAGGAACATTGGAGGCATAATGCTAAATGTTTCTTGATCAATTATCCAAACATCGTTGTATGGGTAAACATCATAAATTCCTTGCCCCTTAGTCTTAATGGTTACCTACCTGGAGCCTTGTCATGATTGTCTCGCTCGGCTTGCCCTTGGAAAGGATATACACCTAATGCTCGTGTATACACATTTTCCTTTCCATTGGTCTGTTTAAGGTGATAATCACATTTTCCTTTCCATTGGTCTGTTTAACCTTTCTTGAGATTTATTTGATCTGAGCAGTGATAATTCCCTGCTTAGGTAAATACCTCGGTGTACTACTCTGTCAGTAAGACCCTGTTACTATTGTTGTTAACATTTCGGTAACCGCCGGTGCACGAGAACTTTGCCTATTGGTCCGCCTCGTTTCGACGAGCAGGAAGATGGTTCTCTTCGTCCCCCGCCCTTGGTACCGATGTTGTTGCCAACATAGTTGACAGACTATCCTCTGACATGTCTTGCTAGCATGACCGTGCAAGATGTCACCGCTCTTCCTACTCTTAATCCACATGATGGGCCCATAACCCATAGTTCCACAGGATCGAAACCTGACTCTCCTGTACCACTTTGATTCCAAGGTATCTTTGGCTTCGTATGTAATTCCCGAGCCACCGCCTAAGGGATGATCTATTCTTGTGTCAGACGCAATATTTATTTCGTTGCTCTGAACCCCTTTTCACCTTCTGATCAGGCATCGAATGATTGCCTACCCGTTTGAAACTTTTGAACCATCGCATATTGCTCTCAATGAATTCCCTGAGTAACAACTCGAGAAATAATTCATGTCTTCTTCCTTGAGTTCACTGTCAGGTGCCCAACTTGGTGGAGATACGTTCTACCAGAGTTTCTCCCTCTAATCGCATTCGTAGGACGATGAAGATCCCGAAGAAAGGATGACGACTTCATCAGGATGACCTGGAACAGAGAATTGAAGACTTCAACATAAGGGGATCAACCTCTTCGAGAAGAGCAACCAGAACGAGAGGACTCGTTAGAATTTCGTAACCAGAACTTTTTCCCTTACTCTACCTCTTAATTCTCGGGACGAGAATTCTTGTTAGACGAGGAGAGTTGTAACACCCCTGGATCAGTGCTACAGTGATGACCATGATCAGCAACAAATCATTTTTGCTAAACAGGATATGATCAAAATAGAAATCATATCTCATTTCAAATTCCACTTAAAAAGGGCTTTGAATTATATTGTGATAAAATAATTCTCCAAACAGCAAAGGAAAAATGTTGCACACTCATGGAATAATCCAAAATAAATGTTGTTAAGGAAAACAACATCACCCTCACACTGGTGTGGACCCCCCCATCAAAACAGAGCCATTTTTGCATTTACAATGCCCTTTAAATTGCATGGTTAATTCCAACAGTACCCACAAATGCTCAAACTTGGTGTGGCCATTCAAAATAATGCATGTTATTTTGTGGACCATGTTACACATTTTGCTAAAGCAAATATTAGCTAAAAGGAATTAAAACAGAAACAAAGAAATGAAAACAGAAAAAGAAAAGGGAAAAGGAAGAGTGGCCCTGTGCTCATGGGCCATGTGGCGCCACAGTGCGGCCCAGCCCATCCCCACCGGCCTTCCCCTACCTCCGGCGCGACAGGAGAAGGCCGCGGCAGCGCCATGCCGACCGACTCGCGCACGCGGCCATTGAGCCTCCCCTGCTGTCGTGGAGGATAAGACCGACCCCAGCGCCCTCTCTCTCACTCCCGCAAACCCTAGCGCCACAACTCTCCTCCCCTCGCCTGCTCTCTCCTCTCCCGAGCGCTGCCGCCGCCATGGCCGTCGGCTAGCCGCGCCCACCGAGCCTCCCGCGCGTCGCCTCCGTGCCAGGAAGGACCACCGCAAGCTCCTGCGTCGACTGCGCCGAGCCATTGGAGCCGAGGAGCGCTGCACCGTCGCCATCGTCCCTTTCTTCCTCCTCGGATGCCGCCGCTCGCCGCTACGATTCCGGCCACTTCGAGCCTCCTCCGAGCCCGCTTAGCACCTCTACAGGGCCACTGTGAGGCCCCGATCTTTTCCCCTCTCCCTCCTCGACGGATTCGAGCTCGCAGCCGCTAGTTCCACCGGAGCTGAAGCTCAGTTCCGCCGGAGCTCGACGCCGGTGCGTCTCCGGTGACCTTTTGGTCCTGCAATCACCACCATTCGACTCCCCGCGTTGCGTAGGTCCTCGTAGCACCTCTAGTCCGCTCGTTTGCGTGCCGTTTAGTGCGTTGCCGTAGATGCCCGAGCGCCACCGCCGCTGCCGTCAACATAGCGCTCGCCACCGTCCACCGTTGCTCCTCCCGATGACTGGAATGGAACGGCGACGACGCCAGCTCGTGAACGCACGAAACGGCGTTCGATTTGGTGCCCTGTGCGCGAAATCCGAGCCCCCTCGCCGTCTCTGGTGAGCTCCGGCGACGAACGCCGGCCACCGCCGACGTGGCCCGGTCGGGGCCACGGCCAGGGTCACTGGCCAGTGGGCCAGGGCGGCCCCGTTGACCGGGTCAACGTGCTGACTGGACTGGGTCCAGTCGCTGACAAGTGGTCCCCACCGTTTACTGTTTAGCTAAATTATTTAAACATGTTTAATTAACCTAATGTGCTACTGACAGGTTGGGCCCCTTCTAATTAATCTGTATTTAGATTAAATTCAAACCCTGGATTAAGTTTGAGTCACTGACAACAGGGCCCCACAGGTCAGGTTTGACCTGGGCACTGTGCTGTTGACTGCTGACGCCCTGATGACGTCAGGATGACGTCATAAAGCATTTTTCGAATTAATATTAAATCTGTTAATTTCAGAAAATGATTAAAACTTTAAAAATTAATATAAAATAATCCGTAGCTCAGATGAAAAAGTTTTATACATGAAAGTTGATCAGAAAAATCCCACAAATCCGAATACGCTATCCGTTCGTCTGTCACATGCTCCTAGCATAGCAAACATGGAACTTTCCCCCTCCGAATCATCTGTCGATAAATCCAAAGACCCGGGAAATATCGTCAGATATTCTCCCGTTCCGTCTGATACGTGTAGTACCGCGTTAGACTACCCCTAGCACTGCGTATTGCCATGTCATGCATCGTGTTGCATCTGTTTGCTTGTATTTATTGTTTCTTCCCCCTCTTCTCTCCGGTAGCCTCCGAGACTGACGCTACTGCCGAGTACGACTACGCCCCTGACGACCAGTCTTTTGCAGCAGAGCAACAAGGCAAGCAAAACCCCCTTGATCATTCCGATATCACCTATTCTTTCTCCCTCATGCTTGCATTAGATTTTGCTACTGATTTAACAGCACCTATTCTGATGCATAGCCTGTTTTTGAGTACTGCTTTCATACCTGCTTTCATATAATGTTGTAGTATAGGTATGGATAGTGTCCCCCTGTGACTCCCATTTTACTATTGTCGTTGCCCCTGCTTTCATCACCGTCGTCATCGAGGACTTGAAGACAGAAGACTCAGTCAACATGACTGACAAGCCGTTACCGACACATCACCACACATACCCCGGGTGTGATATATCGAGAGTGATTCCTCGGATATCCACTTGGTGTACTGACACACAGCCTTTTTGACTTGACACTGAATTACATGTGAAAGACGGGACTGAAGGGACAGGCGGTACCACTCTGTTGAGGTGGACCTGAGTTCCCGACAGTCTTGAGATGGGTCGGCCCCAAGGGTACCCATGTGTGTGAGATGTGGTGGGGTGCGCCGGTAAGGCACCCAAAGGGATATAGACGGGACGTGGCCGGACAGTGATGTCCTTGCCGCAAGTTCTCGAGACGGGGCGACGGGATGGTGGGACCGATCGTCACCGCAACTATAAAGTCACTAACGGGTTTGGATATGTGATCTGAGAAGGCCTCTGGCCACTTTCGCACTAACCACCACGCGGGAAAAAGTATGGGCACTCTACGGCGTACATTCTTCCGAAAGCTCATCAGATGTCACATGGAGCGACTCGCGCCCGGGTGGCCCGCGACAGCATGGCGCTTGCATTAAGGCATGCTAGGACTGACACCGGCCGAGGGCGTAACGTGCAGGATGGCGAGGGCGATGGCCCAAGACCCCGAGCTATTAGGATGTAGACCGGCATGCTGGCCTCTGTGATGAGCCTAGGTTGGATTACGGCGTGTCGATGGATGAGGCCGGGTATGACCCGAAAATTGTATCCGGCCAGAGTTTATCGAGCGTGATGGGTAAGTTTGTGCACCCCTGCAGGGAAGTTAAACTAATCGATTAGCCGTGTCCATGGTAACGGACGCTCAGAAATTATCCTGGTCTATGATAACTAGAACTGGATACTTATGATGTTACTTGAATTACTGGCTCCGGGATTGCTTTCTCGCAGGGAGTCGAGGAAGAATCTCTGGGCCTTGCTACCTTATACCCCTGTTAATTAAAATATGCTGCTCTGAACTCTCGTCTTATGTTGCAAGACGCTGAAGATGCTAGTCTTCGATAGGACTAGGCCTTCTTCCCTCTTCTGGCATTTCTGCAGTTTAGTCCAAAGATATAGCCCCATTCCTTTGATACTGGTGCATATCTAGCATAGTTCTGATGTAAGTCTTGCGAGTACTTTGGATGAGTACTCACCGTTGCTTTACTCCCCTTTTCCCCTTGATACGATGCCGCGACCAGATGATGGAGCCCAGGAGACCCAGGATCCAGTTCACCCCGTTGACGACTACTACTACCCCGACGGAGGCCACTACTACCAGGATGGAGCCTACTACGACGTAGACTTCTCTGACGTCCAGGAGTAGTTCGGAGGTTCCCAGGCAGGAGGCCTGCGCCTTTTCGATCTAGTTTGTCGTTGTTATGCTCAGCCTTCTTAAGGCAAAACTTGTGTACCTTTTATGTCTGTACTCAGATGATGTTGCTTCCGCTGACTTTGTACTCAAGCTATTATATTCGAGCCCTCGAGGCCCCTGGCTGTAATATGAAGCTTGAATTATTTTAATTTGTGTTTAGAGTTGTGTTGTGATATCGATCAGTGAGTTCCTAATCTTGGTCGTACGCATTGCGTGTTTGATTAGCGTACGGCCGAAATCGGGGGCGTCACAAGTTGAAGGTGAGGAAAGGTGGCCTGTTTCTCAGAATCCCAGACCACAAGCTCCTGGTTATGTGAGCATGCCTGGTAGACCCAAGAAAAATGACAGGAGGAGGGAAGAGGGAGAAGCACCAAAAGGAAAGAAGATGTCAAGACATGGGATTAAAATTACTTGTAGTATGTGTGGGATGAAAGGCCACAATAAGTTAGGTTGCCACAAAAATCCAGAAAAAGGCAAGAAAAGAAATGCCTTTCTGAGAAAAACAGGGAGGAAAATGAAGGCCTCTGAGGTATATAGTTGTCCATTTGTTCTATTTAATATACTAGTGGATTTCTTCTATTTCATATAATTTTGCATTTCTTCTGTTTCATATAATTTAGCATTTCTTCTGTTTCATGTACATGTTCATTTCTTCAGTTTCATATAATTTTGTATTTCTTTTGTTTCATATAATTTGCGTTTCTTCTATTTCATATACTAGTGCATTTCGTCAGTTTCATGTAATTTTGCATTTCTTTAGTTTCATATAATTTTTCATTTCTTATGTTTCATGTACTTGTGCATTTCTGCAGTTTCGTATAATTTTGTGTTTCTTCTGTTTCATACAATTTCACTTGTCTTCTGTTTCTATTAATTATGCATTGTTGAATATACTTGATTTCTCAGCAGCAAGCACAAACAGATGCTAATGTCAGAGCAAGCCAGCAGAATGGCAACAAAGGAAAAGAACATGCCCAAGCAGGACCAAGTACAAAGAAGAGGAAGGCTCCTAAAATGCAGAATGGGCAAGGAAAGAAATCAAAGAAGTGAACCTGCTTGACAAGTGTACTGGTCATTTTCTTTTAGTTCTGATCAAAACTAGTGATTCTACCCTTTTGGTGTTAGTACTGTGAGTTCTATTTGAAATACTGGTTAGTGTCAATTGCAAGTGCAACTAGATACTAGTCTTATCAGGTGGTAGTAGATGCTGTTTTGAAATTATCACAAAAACTGAACTAGATACTACTCGTGTCAAGTGTAACTAGACAATGTTCTGAAAGTATCAAAATAACTGCTGTCAAATACCAATTTTCTACTACTTACAAGCTGTCAAATTTGACACACAAAGTGAAGTTCCAGTCATAATTTTTCATAAATTGAGTACAAAGGCCATACATCACAGAAACTTTAGTACAAAATGTGAAGTTCCACTCATAATTTTCATAGATTGAGTACAAACCCACTCATAACAGGTCAGTTCACCATCCCACCTTTACATCATCTAGCCACTACATTGATCATGTACCTAGCACAAATCCTACAAAAAGACCAAGTACTGATAATGCCACAAAACGCACAGTTGAGCATCGCATCTCTCTCCATCAATTCATATCTAGCCCTCATTTCATTAATTTCTTCATTCTTCTCCTGAACTTGCTGTCTCTGTCCCTGTTCCAGCCATGCTTGTCCACCATCAGTATTCATCCTCCTCATTGCATCCTAAATCAATCAGTACTTGACGAAAAATGGGCAGCACGGATCATCATGCCTGTCCACCATCAACAAATCATACAATCAAAATCTGGAAAGAAGAAGAGATATGAAATAGGAATGAGGAAAAACGGTGGAACAGAGCAACATACAGTAGCTTACAATTCCTAGTACGCAACGGTAGTATCAAATCTGGAAAGAAGAAGATATCCAGCGGGGAGGCTTCTTTGGTGGCAGGCAGTAGCATTTCCTCACCGGCTACTACGCCCCTACTGCCCTGTGACGGCATCCTTCGCATGAGTACGTCGAACAGGAGGAGGAGGAGGCCATCGTCAATTGCTCTGCCGCCGCTCGCCTACCCTCCTCGAATAGCCGGCTCCGCCGCCGCCACTTCCCTACCCTCCTCGAATAGGCGGCTCCGTCGCCGCCGCCGCCGTTGTTGCCGCGAACCCTAGACTCTCTCCACCGGCAGTTTTTCTCTATTTGCAACCCCGCCGCTACCTTTTTTTGTGCCGCTACTTACTGAATATCCAAAGGGGGACAGCGACTTGTCCAACTTAGCGTCTGAGTAGACCATAATTCGTGCCACGTCAGCAAACCCGGTGCACGAACGAGCTTTTCAAAGAAATCAGCCAGGATAAGTTGGGATAAGAAAGGACAGGGTGACGATTTCATGGATTCAGAGGTCAGGGTCGTTTTCAGACTTTAAGAACGAATTAAAGGTTTTCTTCAGACTTTTCTCTAGTTATTATCATACATGTCAACTAGACATTTTTGTTGACGTGACACATAATTAAGTGAGGAGAGAGTGGATTGAGTATCATGATATGATACAGTATCATATTAAATGATATACTAGCATGTATCATGTATAATAATAAATGATGCCAATATGATACCAATGTATGATACTATGCATTGTGGAGGTAGTATCATACACTACTAGAAGGACAGTGCACGCTTTGTCGCGCCGTTTATATTCTTGGGATTGTACATGTTTTATGTTATTTTTTTAAAGTTATGAAAAATATTTACGTATTAGTTGGTTTGGTGTGTGGGCATACAACGAAGTGTATCTTTTTTATTAGATATGCTACTCCTACGGACATAATTTACGAAATCATGCTTACGGATGGATGTGTCAATTTATGGTCAAAGATTAGGAGAAAAGTGGGCCAAAGGTGCAAATCGAAGAAGTGATTGATATGTTTGGTATGACCAATCCGTAGCGAATCGTTCGTGAGTTTATTATCATTTTTCTTTTTTTATTGTGGTGTTTGGGTGGATTTTTTGACCGTGTGATTGGAGGAGGTCTTTTAATTAGTAAAAAATATGACAAAGTTACTTACGTTGTTGGACACATGTGTTATGCTGGTGCTAAACGCGGCATGGACGACACTTTCGTTTTGTCACCCATTCATCGAGAGATCCCATCACGAAGCCAGGGTGAACGACCCAATCAATTATGTATCCAATCCAAATTGAAGATTTGAATGAGGGGCTTTAAAACGGGATAGCTTAACGAAGTTAGAGATTTCATTGCCACAAAAAAAGGATTGACGGAGTCAAAATCAAGGATTGACGGGAGAAGCTTTAAGATTAGGGAGCATAGTGTATTAAAAAATGAATGAGAGAGCTCATTGTGAAATAGTTGACTCGGTCAAAATTGGATGATCCAACTCCAAATTGAGACCTTAATTGATTGTGAGGCATTAAAAAACATAGAGAGCTTAGTGTTATAGAGGATTAAAATAATTGAGTGAAAAATTGTTGACCCGGTCAAAATCGGTGACCCAATTTCAAATTGATGACCTCAATTGAATGAGAGGCCTCCAATTCTAGGAGGATTAGTGATATAGAGATATACATGATACTAGTATATGATACTTTTCATTATGATCAGCTTAGCATGAAAAGTGAGTATGTATAGCACCATTGATCCATGTACACATAATGTTCAGTCTCTCACAGACACCCATGGGAGAATTGCGAAACAAAACATACGTGCAAATTAATATCATAAGATTCTCACGAATTTTTGCTTACGTGGTGTTATGCACTGCCTCTCGACAACTTTCCTACTTTGATGGTGGAGCCTTGTTCATCGCTATGACATAACTTGTGTTGTGCTAGGCCAGATACCATTTCTTCCCAAGTGATGTAGGAACATAAACCAATCGCCTCAATACCACTTGGCGGTTCATGTTCCTATGTCGCTGCAGCCGCGAGCTCCCCTTCCCTCCGCTAGTCACTCTGGCAGCGGCGGTTGGGCAAGGGAGCCCGGTTCCTTCTATGCAGTGTCTAGGTATAGGATTAGATTATCGGGTGACGACGCTTGGTCGGTGCCGATGTCGTGATCATGAATAAAAGTTTTGGGGCCACCGCCTTGTGTCCAGGCGAGGCCTTCAAGATGGTAGTGGAGGTCTTGCTGGTGTCCTGTTTCTTCCGCTATGTCCATGTTGTGTCGGCGGTTCCTCCAACGCCATGGCAGAGCCGGAAGTGTTTGTGTTGGAGGTGGTTGGCATTGCGGGATCAACTTCATCGAAGAGATGGTGCACCAAGAGTTTCTTCACCGAAGAAAGATGGTTGATGGTTCTGGAGCCTCTCGGCGGCTTCACCGTTCGAGACCTTCAGGGTCGTGATCCAAGAGGGGTGGAGATTTGCTTCGGTCAACAACCCACACCAACAAGTGTAGCACAATTCACGTTAGCGCATGTTCAGAGGCTCACAACGCAACTTTGCTGATATGGCTCTCTTGGATCTTGGCTTAGTGGAGACTGTTTCTTCTCCTCTCCGACAGACACTTCAGCGCCGACAGTAGGTCAGTGTGTTGGTGGTTGCAGGGATGAAGAAGGATTTTTCTACAAAAAGAAATATGTCGGGACCCCACACATAGCAACACATATCACACGTACGCATAATATGCAACTATGTGTTGGTACACCATGGCATCACAACCTAACCCTATGACTCAAAGTATTTATTAAAGACTCATAGGAGCCAACATAGTAGGATAATACAAACAGGGGTCAGATGACCAAGCACACAAAGTCATACAAGCAACAAGCCGAAGCACAACATGTCTGGGTACAGACATCTACTAAAAGTGGCTGGAGGAGCCTGAAAATCTACAACGACCCTCCCAAAGGAGCCAGACCTCTGTCTGGGATTCCCAAGCTAATCCGGTCAACATCGAACACATCCTCAAAACCAAAAGTGAGACCGAAGTCTCGTCTGCAAAAACATAAATTAAGCAACCGTGAGTACAAAGGTACTCAGCAAGACTTACATCAGAACTATCTGCATATGCATCACTGTCAACAAAGGGAGGTATGAAGTTTATTGCAGCAAGCCAACTTGGACTCTTGGCTAACCTGTACTACAACTATGCGTACTTTCTTTGAGGTGAGAGAGCGCACACGAGTCCAGATATTCACCACATCAATACACCACTATCGATTCTCTCCCGTCTCCCTAAGAGAAGGCCATCCATAGCACTCACACTTATCTTGCGCATTTTAGAGTATCCATTTCAAGTGGTTTATGAACAATATAAGCATTCCAAATAGTCCATATCCACGGACGCGGCTATTCAAATAAATGAATAACCCTGCAGGGGTGTACTTCTTCACACATGTTTCCACCACTTTGCGCCATATACACGTCATGTATCTCGGCAACCTTCAAGCGGAAGCCCGACATGGATGTAGACCACGACCGATAACCACACAAGACTCTAGTCCAGGTTTATCGCCTATTTGAGACTGAACCCGCAAGGAAGTCCGACCAAAGTTTCCTCTACGGCCCCAAACAATGTGAGCAGGGTTCCACAAGCCCACCATTCGGGGGCCACTTGGTACACCGTGCCACTGTGCATCTACCGTACTAAAGCTCACCCCGTCGGACAACGCTAAACACGGCCGCCAGCACTTGTCCTACAAACACCAGAAACTAGTTACAACTCCCGGATAGAGATCAAGGCGATTAATAAGTCGAGCGGGGTCATATTTCAGGGCCCAACGTGTGGTAGTAGCTGTCTTGGATCACATACATAGAAATCAGTTCTTAAGGATGGCCCAATGAGACAACCCACCATGTACTCCTACGTGGTCTCTCATCGCTACCTTTACCAAATCGGATTCACACACTTAGCTCTCACACAGCAGAACATGAATACATCCATTCTGATTCATCGCCCAGATGGATCAGACTCGACACGACTCTAAGCATAGCAGACATAGTAAGCAAGAATGGATGAGTAGGCACAACAAGTCTCAAGCATTTGCTACTCATGCTGAGTGGTTTCAACTATTTACCGTGACAAAGACAAGTCATGCAGAGGAATGGGTTCAACTACCGAAACATGTAACAATTCAATCGTTGTTGTCCTAATGCAGTAAAAGAGAGCAGGAGCGAGAGAGTGGGTTTATATCAGAATTCTCAATGGGGGTTGATTGCCTGACACTTCTGAAGATAACAATGAGTCTTCATCGGTGACATCGATCTTGTCGTCGGAACAACGTCTACCGACAGGAAACAAACAAAAACAAACAAAGAAGGAACAACAATCAATGCAACGCACAACCAAAATGAATGATATGTCATGTTAAGATTCTAAATTGAGACCTATTACAACAATATTCCAAGTTAATTGAAGTGGAATTGAACAAGGATCAAATTCCAACTCCAAATGTTATTTCATAAATTGCCCTAGTCATGAAATGTCCTACTTGGTGATGTTAACTTGTTCAAACATGCATGACAAAGTCATAAACAGAGTCTTCATATTTTTCTGATCATTTTTCATATATAAACTATTTCCATCCAAGTTATAGATTATTTTATATGAATTTTAGAAGTTTTAAACATTTTCTAAATTTGATAAATCATTTTTGATTTATTTTAATTCTAGAAAACATTTACTGCGTCAGCATTAAGTCAGGGTGACGTCGGCAGGTCAACCTGGCTGGTCCAGGTCAAACCTGACCAGTGGGACCCACTCGTCAGTGAGGCAGTGCTAGTTACTGTCACAGACAGGTGGGTCCAGTCAACGCTGACTAGGACAAGTCAAACTGACATGTGGACCCTCATGGGTTAGTTTAAGATAAACAGTGGGTTAATCCTGTGGTTAATTAGGCTTGTGGGGCCATGCTGTCAGTGTCACACCAAGGTTAATTAAGACGTCATTAACCACTAATGACGATGCCACCTCAGACACTGGCGTTTAACCGCCGGCGACCACAGACCGCGGCGGTGTCCGCATCGGAAATGCTCTACTAGCCACCGTTCGATGCACGGGAGGGCACGTTTGAAGGAGGGGAGCGAGCCACATCCATTGGCGGCGGTGGTTGGAGCGGGGGTGGACGGAGTCGACGGTGGCAACCATAACAGCGGCGGCCGGAGCTCAGCTTCGACGGAATCGACACCAGACTGCACCTCTGAAGGAGCTAGAGGTTGCTACGTGTTCATGAGGGCGTTTTGAGCTTGGTGGTGTGCTCAGGTGGAAGGTCTGGTGGCCATAACCACAACAGCGACATGGCTGGCGGACGGAAGCTCTCGGCTACGCTGGTTGACGCGGCTAGAGTGAGCAAACGGCTGCGGGGAGAGAGGGGAAATGAAGAGAAGCTCATGGTGAGTTTCTTGGGTTGAACGACGAGCTCGGGGACGGTCCGGATGGCGCCAATCATTGATGGCGATCTCGGTTGCCCGAGGTAGAAGATGATGATACGTCTCCAACATATCGATACTTTATGAAGTATTCATGTCATATTTGCCTATGTTTTTACTATGGTTTTATGATTTATTGTGACTAACCTATTAATGGTTGCAAAAGTGCACAAGTTCCTGTTTCACACTTTGATGTGCAGGAATTAATTGGAAATTGTTGAAAAAACGCAAAAGGAGTCTTGTTGGAGGAGGACTCTGACTTTCCTGAAATCTGTACATGAAAAGTTTTTAAAGATCGTCAGTTTGACCCCAAAGCCGGCATTAAATGGAAAAAGCTAAAACTAGAAAAGTGTGGGGAATTTTATGGCATTGATTCTGAACTCCAAATTCGTCCAAAATGGACTTCGGATGCGAATCTGTAGACCCGTTTTACTGGAGGAAAATATCTGATTACGGGATTACGATAATTGATGACGTGATTGAGTCCAACTCTTACCATATCTGATGTATTCGACCAAGCCACGACTTTGAGGAGTCATGAGGGCTGTGAGGAGTCCCTAGGAAGGTTCTAGAGGTGCCCAAGAGCCATTGGATCAAGGGTCTATCCATCGGAGGGCCATAGAGCACCACAGAGGTACATATAAGGAGAGAAAAACCCTAATTTCGATAGAGCCACCAAAAGCCACGAATTTGCCTCTCCCTTGGCAGCCGCCAAGAAGGGGAGAGGCTCCTCCATTGCAGCACCAAGACCAAGGAAGAAGGGGGGGGCAAGGGGCCGCCGCCCGTCGCCACCGCCGCCTCCCATCGCCGGCGCTGTGGCCGCCATCGCCTCCATCTCTTTGGGGCTGCACCTCTCCATTAACAACTCTCTCTTTCTCACCATGATAACGTGTGAGTAATCCACCTTGGGGCTGAGGGTTTGTACCGGTAGCTATGTGTTTAGTCTCTCTCTCTCGTGTTCTTGAGATGGCACGATCTTGATGTATCACGGGCTTTGTTAATATAGTTGGATCATATGGTGTTTTTCCCTCTCTATCTTGTTTTGATGAATTGAGTTTTCCCTTTGAGATTTTGTTATTATCGGATTGAATACTTTTATGGATTTGAGAGCACTTGATGTATGTCTTGCATGCGATACCTGTAGTGACATTGGGGTATTCAAGTGATTCACTTGATATATGTTATGGCATCAACTTGCGGATTCCGGTGACCTTGGGGTTCTACGCATAGGGGTTGATTGCACGTTTTCATGCCTTGTTCTCCGATAGAAATCTTGGGGCACTCTTTGAGGTTCTTTGTGTTGGATTGAGTACTGAAATTGTTTGATGCGTATCGTATAATTAACTCATGGATATTTGTGGTGACATTGGAGTATCTAGGTGACATTAGAGTTGGTTGATGCGTATCATATGGTGTTGTACGAACTCTTAGATAGATCGATCGGAAAGGATAACTTGGTGTTATTTTAGTATGAACTTTTGGATAGATAGATCGGAAAGGATAACTTTAAGGTGGTTTCGTACCCTACAAACAATTTATTCTTATGTTCTCCGCTAGATAAGAACTTTGGAGTGATTCTTCGTTGCACATTGAGGGATGGTTATGTGATCCAATTATATTAGCATTGTTGAGAGATTGCACTAGCGAAAGTACGGACCCTAGGCCTTGTTTTCAAGCATTGCAATACCATTTGTGCTCACTTTTGTTACTTGCTACGTTGCTGTTTTTATATTTTCAGATTACAAAAACCTATATCTACCATCCATATTGCACTTGTATCACCATCTCTTCACCGAACTAGTGCACCTATATAATTTACCATTGTATTGAGTGTGTTGGGGACACAAGAGATTTCTTGTATTTGATTGCAAGGTTGTTTGAGAGAGACCATCTTCATCCTACACCTCCCACGGATTGATAAACCTTAGGTCATTCACTTGAGGGAAAATTGCTACTGTCCTACAAAACTCTACGCTTGGAGGCCCAACAAAGTCTACAAGAATAATGTTGCGTAGTAGACATCAAGCTCTTTTCTGGCGCCGTTGCGGGGGAGGTGAGTGCTTGAAGGTATATATTTAGATCTTGCAATTAAATCTTTTAGTTTCATGTTTTTCACTAGTTTGGTTTTTATAAAAGAAAACTACAAAAAATGGAGTTTAGGTTGCATCATTTGTATCGTCTTTATAATGTCTTTCGTGAAAATAAGGATTCAGAAAATTGTGCTCAATTGGTAGAGGAAGAAATTATAAAAATAGTTGATGAGAATTCCTTGAATGATGAGAATGATTGCAATGTTGCTAGTATGAATTCTCTAAATATCCATGATGCTAATGATATGCAAAGCCACAAGCTTGGGGATGCTATGTTTGATGAAGATGATATTTTTAGTCCCCCAAGTTTTGATGAGAAAATTTATTATGATGATGGCATGCCTCCTATCTATGATAATTATGATGATGACATGTATGCTATAAAGAGTGATAGTAACCATGAAACTTGTCATCATGATTTTAATATTGAATGTGGTTATGTCAATCAAGTGTCTCATGATAGTTATTTTGTTGAGTTTGCTCCCACTACAATGAATGAGAAGGAATTTGCTTATGTGGAGAGTAATGAAAATTCTATGCTTGTGCATCATGAAAAGAATGCTTTATGTGATAGTTATATTGTTGAATTCCTTCATGATGCTACTGAAATTTATTATGAGGGAGGAACTTATGCTTGTAGGAATTGCAATAATATCAATTTTCCTCTCTATATGTTCAAAGTTTTGAAGTTATTCTTGTTTTGCCTTCCTATGCTAGTTGATTCTTGCTTCCATAAATTGTTTGCTCACAAAATCCATATGCATAGGAAGTGGGTTAGACTTAAATGTGCTTTTCATGAGATTCATGATGCTCTCTTACATGTTTCAAATACTATTCCTATGTGAGCATCATTGAAATCATCATGCCTAGCTAAAAGGCTTTAAAGAAAATCGCTTGTTGGGAGATAACCCAACACTTTTACTTTATGTTTTTGTGTGTTCACATGATTAAGCTACTGTAGTAATCATGTTTTGTGTCTTTTATTTCAATAAAGTGCCAATTAAAGCCTTTGGGATGACTCACAAGATGAGTAGAATTGATGCTGAACCAAAACAGAAACTTTTGACTCCAGTACAGGAATTTTCATTTTTTACTGGAGCGTGATAATGATCTGAAATTTTTACACAGTGTTTATATACAAATTATTCAGGTTTTCCTAATATTTCAGAATGTTTAGAGACAGGTAGGTATGGTTATACTACAGATCTTCATAGACTGTTCTTTTTTTGACACATTCTGTTTTAAATGCATAGTTTGCTTGTTTTAGTGTTCCCATAGCTAATATTCAGTGATATAAATTATGTGAATGGTAGAATACAGTAGGTATTATGTGAGAACAATTATGAATCTTGTCTTGACAGTACCTAAGTGAATGATCTTTATTTATTATACTAACCCATCTCACGAAGTTCCGTTAAGTTTTGTGTGATTGAAGTTTTCAAGTTTTGGGTGAGACACCGATATGAGGAGAATAAGGAGTGACAAGAAACTAAGCTTGGGGATGCCCAAGGCACCCCCAAGGTAATATCCAAGGAAGACTCAAGCGTCTAAGCTTGGGGATGCCCCGTAAGGCATCCCCTCTTTCGTCTTCAACATTATCAGTATATCTTACTTAGAGCTATATTTTTATTCGTCACATAATATGTGGTTTGCTTGGATCGTCATTTTATTTTTTTTCTCTGTTATATGTTATTTATAATCTTGTTTTTCAATAAAAAGTTCCAAGAATTGCCTTAGGATGCTTGCATTGCATGTTTTGATGTGTGCTGTGTAAAAACAGAAACTTTTGCTTTAGTGTTTGAATTTTCATATTTTACTAGAATGTGTAAAGTTTCTGAAATTTTTACACAGTATTTTCATATAAATTATTTAGCCTGTCCTAAATTTTCATAATTTTTTGAGTTACATAAGTACACTGGTTTAATAGATTGCTACATACTGTTCTGTTTGGACAGATTGCTGTCATAGTTTTGTTATCTACTTATCCTATAGTTTCCATAGCCTATATTGGTAGATATAAATTGTGGAAACGATAGTAAAAAGTAGATGATGTTTGAAAATTATTGCGCAACTTGTCTTGGCAGTACATGAAGTGTTGATTTGTTCTTATGTGTACTAACCTATCTCACGAGTTCTTTTTCGAGTTTTGTGTGGATGAAGTTTTTGAGAATAGGTGAAACCATGATATGAGAGGATTGAATGAGATACAAAAGCTCAATCTTGGGGATGCCCAAGGCACCCCAAGTAAATATTTCAAGAAGTCACAAGCATCTAAGCTTGGGGATGCTACGCATCCCACCTCTCTTCGTCAACTATCGGTTAGCCTATGTTGAGCCTAAAATTTTATTCGTTCACATGATGCGTGCTATTCTTGGAGTTCTATTTTTGTTTAGTTTGATGTTTTAATAAAATACTCAGATCTGAAAATCTTCATTAAGAGAGAGAGTGATAGAGGTGAAGTTGTCCCTGTCTTTCGATGAGATGTGGATATCGTTTATGGTAGAGTCGACTTTGACGATCCGAGTACGAACGTGCGAGGACATCGCGCCTTAGCAATCGCTAAACCAACTCCGAGAGGTTATTGACCATGCCGGAGCACGATCAACCTGACCACGAGGGTCTGTTTCCTGCAAGCAAACGAAGAACAAGCAAGAAACTAAGATTGCAATCTGGATATTGCGAATATAAGAGGAAAGCTTTATTGATGAAGTGGGGTTCTGTGACGCCTTTGTCTGGTCGTGGAACACAAACGAAGAACGCGAAGTTGCAGCTATGGCTAACTTTCAATCTAAACAAAACCCAAGTCTAAAACGACACCCTAAGGGCTGTATATATGGGGGAATAGAGGGGGATTTCGTGGCCCATTGGAGGAGGGGTCCGAAACCAGCCCTAACTCAGCTTCCCCACACATACGGACTCTAAAAACAGCCTATAATATGGTATTTCGAAATTACATGGGCCTGGCCCAAAAATAAGGTGATGCAACACCTATAATAGCCTATGGACGAAATTTATGAAGTGGCATGTTGTATATTTCGTCCAAGCCTCCAAGCACTCCTTATGGTGGCTTCAAAGTGCAAAAATCACCACTAGAAAGTCCATTGTTCCTTCCCGCACGCGCACCTTCTTCTCCATGCTTGATCCCGCTCCAATGGTCATCCTTCTTGTCCATGCTAGGTCCTTCATTCACAAGTAAAAAAAAAGTATCTAATTTAGGTAGCATCATATGTTCATGAACATTAGAAGGATTTCCAAGAAACGAAAGTACCTGATAATTTAGTTGGCGTGCGCGGGCTCTAGTGACTGGTCCAATATGTGTAGCTGGTGGGGATGTGGGTGTAACATTAGTAGGGATGTCCTCATCATCCTCCCCTTCTTGAACTGAAGTCGTCCTTGACGGAAGCTCATCATCCTCACCCAAATAAGGCTTCAAATCAGCTGCAATGTTAAAAGTGGGACTAACCCCAAAATCTGCAGGCAGCTCAAGTTTATATGCATTATCATTTATTTTCTCTAACACCTTAAAAGGACCATCAGCACGTGGCATTAGCTTTGACTTGCGCAATTCAGGAAACCGATCCTTACGCAAATGTAACCAAACAAGATCTCTAGGCGCAAAGACAACATGTTTTCTACCCTTATCTCCAGCAAGTTTATATTTAGCATTCATATGCTCAATGTTCTCCTTAGTTAACTCATGCATCTTTAATATCAATTCAGCACGTTCTTTAGCATCAAAATTGACCTTCTCCGAAGATGGAAGAGGCAACAAATCAATAGGTGCACGAGGTAAGAAACCATACACTACTTCAAAAGGGCACATCTTAGTAGTAGAATGCAGCGAACGATTATAAGAAAATTCAATATGAGGCAAGCATTCTTCCCACATTTTCAGGTTATTCTTCAAAACAGCCCTAAGCATAGTAGATAATGATCTATTCACTACTTCAGTTTGTCCATCAGTTTGGGGTGACATGTAGTACTAAAAAGCAGTTTAGTCCCCAACTTAGCCCATAAACATCTCCAAAAGTGGCTAAGAAATTTAACATCACGATCTTAAACAATTGTATTTGTCACACCATGCAAGCGAATAATTTCACGAAAGAACAAATCAGCAACATTAGCAGCATCATCACTTTTATGACATGGTATAAAGTGTGCCATTTTCAAAAATCTATCCACGACAACAAATATGCTATCCCTCCCCTTCTTTGTTCGAGGTAAACCTAAAACAAAGTCCATAGATATATCCTCCCAAGGAACACTAGGTACAGACAAAGGCATATATAAACCATGAGGATTGAGTCGTGACTTAGCTTTTTGACATGTAGTGCAGCGAGCAACAAAACGCTCAACATCCCGTCTCATCTTTGGCCAAAAGAAATGTGTAGCAAGTACGCCCTCTGTCTTCTTCACGCCAAAGTGTCCCATTAATCCTCCTCCATGTGCCTCCTGTAACAACAAAAGACGAACGGGGCTAGCTGGAATGCATAGCTTGTTAGCATGGAACACAAATCCATCATTAATGACGAACTTGTTCCATGTTCTCCCTTCTTTACAATTCTGCAATACATCTTTAAATTCAGCATCATGCATATATTGATCTTTGATGGTCTCCAAACCAAATATTTTAAAGTCAAGTTGTGAAAGCATAGTATAACGACGAGACAATGCATCAGCAATAACATTTTCTTTACCCTTCTTGTGTTTAATGACATAAGGTAAAGTCTCAATGAATTCGACCCATTTAGCATGCCTACGGTTCAGTTTTGCTTGACTTTTAATATGTTTCAAAGATTCATGATCAGAATGTATAAAAAATTCTTTGGGCCATAAATAATGTTGCCATGTTTCCAAAGTCCGAACAATAGCATATAATTCCTTATCATAAGTAGAATAATTCAGACTAGGCCCACTCAATTTTTCAGAAAAGTATGCAACAGGTTTACCATCCTGTAATAACACACCTCCTAATCCAATTCCACTAGCATCGCATTCAAGCTCAAAAGTCTTATTAAAATCAGGAAGTTGGAGTAATGGAGCATGTGTTAACTTATCTTTCAATACTGTGAAGGCTTCTTCCTGTGCGGTACCCCAAACAAAAGGCACATCCTTCTTTGTAAGCTCATCTAGAGGTGCAGCAATGGTGTCGAAATCCCTCACAAAACGCCTATAGAAACCAGCGAGTCCAAGAAGACTCCTCACTTGTGTGACCTGCTACTTCTTGAGCATGCGTTGGTTTTCCCTTAAAGAGGAAAGGGTGATGCAGCAAAGTAGATAAGTATTTCCCTCAGTTGTTGAGAACCAAGGTATCAATCCAGTAGGAGATACAAGCAAGTCCCCAATAGATGTACCTACACAAATAATCAAACACTTGCACCCAACGCTATAAAGGGGTTGTCAATCCCTTCACGGTTACTTGCAAGGATGAGATCTGATAGAGATAGATAGATAGGATTGCTAAAACGAAAAGTAAAACAAAAGTAAAAAGATTGCAGCAAAGTATTTTTGGTATTTTTGGTTTATAGATCTGAAAATATAATGTGGAAAATAGACCCGGGGGCCATAGGTTTCACTAGAGGCTTCTCTCATGAAGGAAAATAATACGGTGGGTGAACAAATTACTGTCGAGCAATTGATAGAAAAGCGAATAATTATGAAGATATCCAAGGCAATGATTATGCATATAGGCATCACGTCCGTGTCAAGTAGACCGAAACGATTCTGCATCTACTACTATTACTCCACACATCGACCGACTCCTGCCTGCATCTAGAGTATTAAGTTCATGAAGAACAGAGTAACGCATTAGGTAAGATGACATGATGTAGAGGGATAAACTCAAGAAATATGATGAAAACCCCATCTTTTTATCCTCGATGGCAACAATACAATACATGCCTCGCTACCCCTACTTTGTCACTGGGTGAGGACACCGCAAGATTGAACCCAAAACTAAGCACTTCTCCCATTGCAAGAATTACCAATCTAGTTGGCCAAACCAAACCAATAACTCGAAGAGACTTGCAAAGATATGAAATCATGCATATAAGAATTTAGAGAAGATTCAAATAATATTCATAGATAATCTGAACATAAACCCACAATTCATTGGATCTCGACAAACACACCGCAAAAGAGTATTACACCGGATAGATCTCCATGAAGATCATGAAGAACATGGTATTGAAGAACAAAGAGAGAGAGAAGAAGTCATCTAGCTACTAGCTATGGACCCGAAGGTCTGTGGTAAACTACTCACGCATCATCGGAGGGGCAATGGAGTTGATGTAGATGCCCTCCGTGATCGAATCCCCCTCCGGCAGATTACTGGAAAAGGCTCCAAGATTGGATCTCACCGGAACAGAGGCTTCCGGCGGCGGAAAAGTATTTTCGTGGCTCTCTTTTGTATCCAGGGAATATTTGGGAATTTATAGGCCGAAGAATAGGGTTAGGAGGGCTGCCGTGGGGCCACAAGCCAGGGGGGCGCCCCCCCCTAGGGCGCGCCCTGGTGGCTTGTGACGCCACGGCAGGTCTCCTGCCTTCATCTCCAAGTCTGCTGGGTTTCTTCTGGTCCAAGAAAAATCATTCCGAAGATTTTATTCCGTTTGGACTCCGTTTAATATTCCTTATCTGCAATACTCAAAAACAAGGAAAAAACAGAAACTGGCACTAGGCTCTAGATTAATAGGTTAGTCCCAAAAATAATATAAAATAGCATATTAATGCATATAAAACATCCAAAACAGATAATATAATAGCGTGGAACAATAAAAAATTATAGATACGTTGGAGACGTATCAAGCATCCCCAAGCTTAATTCCTGCTCGTCCTCGTGTAGGTAAATGATAAAAACAGAATTTTTGATGTGGAATGCTACCTAACATATTTATCCATGTAATATTCTTTATTGTGGCATGAATATTCAGATCCATAAGATTCAAAACAAAAGTCTAATATTGACATAAAAACAGTAATACTTCAAGCACACCAACAAGGCAATTGTGTCCTTTCGAAATAACATGGCCTTAGAAAGTTATCCCTACAAAATCATATGGTCTGGCTATGCTCCATCTTCCCCACACAAAGTATCTAAATCATGCACAACCCCGATGACAAGTCAAGCAATTGTTTCACACTTTTTATGTTCTCAAACCTTTTCAACTTTCACGCAATACATGAGCGTGAGCCATGGATATAGCACTATAGGTGAAATAGAATATGGTGGAGGTTGTGAGGAAAAAGGAGAAGATAGTCTCACATCAACTAGGCGTATCAACGTGCTATGGAGATGCCCATCAATAGATATCAATGTGAGTGAGTAGGGATTGCCATGCAACGAATGCACTAGAGCTATAAGTGTATGAAAGCTCAAAAAGAAAACTAAGTGGTTGTGCATATGAAAAATTCCACTAGTTATATGAAAGTGACAAAATAGGAGACTCTCTATCATGAAGATCATGGTGCTACTTTGAAGCACAAGTGTGGAAAAAGATAATAACATTGTCCCTTCTCTCTTTCTCTCATTTTTTTATTTTGGTGGGCATCTTTGGCCTCCTTTTTTTTTATTTGGGCTTCGCTGGCCTCTTTTATTTTTTGTAAAGTCCGAAGACTCATCCCAACTTGTGAGGGATTCATAGCTTCCATCATCCTTTTCTCTCACGGGACAAATGCTCTAATAATGGAAATCATCACACTTTTATTTATTTACAACTCGATACCTAGAACAAAATATGACTCTATATGCAATATGAAAGTGATGGTGCGTGTCATGAAAAACGGAATGGTGGAAGTTGCATGGCAATATATCTCGGAATGGCTATGGAAATGCCATAATAGGTAGGTATGATGGCTGTCTTGAGGAAAGTATATGGTGGCTGTTTTGAGGAAGGTGGGTTTAATGTACCGGCGAAAGTTGCGCGGTACTAGAGAGGCTAGCAAAGGCTGAAGGGTGAGAGCGCGTATAATCCATGGACTCAACATTAGTCATAAAGAACTCACATACTTATTGCAAAAGTCTATTAGTTATCGAAGCAAAGTATTAGACGCATGCTCCTAGGGGAGAGGTTGGTAGGAGTTAACCATCGCGCGCTCCCGACCCTCACACAAAGGTTGACAATCATTAAACAAATCATGCTCCGACTTCGTTACATAACGGTTCACCATACGTGCATGCTACGGGAATCACAAACTTTAACACAAGTATTTCTTCCAATTCACAATTACTCACTAGCATGACTCTCATATTACCATCTTCATATCTCAAAACTATATGCAAGGAATCAAACTTCTCATAGTATTCAATGCACTTAATATGAAAGTTTTTATTATATCCCTCTTGGATGCCCATTATATTAGGACTAAATTCACAACCTAAACCAATTACCATGCTGTTTAAAGAACTCTCAAAATAATATAAGTGAGGTATGAGAGTTCAATAATTTCTATAAAATAAAACACCACCGTGCTCTAAAAAGATATAAGTGAAGCACTAGAGCAACATTGCCTAGCTCAAAAGATATAAGTGAAGCACATAGAGTATTCTAATAAATTCACGATTCAGCGTGTCCCTCTCAAAAGATGTGTGCAGCAAGGATGATTGTGGCAAACTAAAAAGCAAAGACTCATATCATACAAGACGCTCCAAGCAAAACACATATCATGTGGTGAATAAAAATATAGCCTCAAGTAAATTTACCGATGGATTGAAGACGAAAGAGGGGATGCCTTCCGGGGCATCCCCAAGCTTAGGCTTTTTGGTATCCTTGAATATGGATTGGGGTTACTTGGGCATCCCCAAGCTTAGGCTCTTGCCACTCCTTATTCCATAGTCCATCAAATCTTTACCCAAAACTTGAAAACTTCACAACACAAAACTCAACAGAAAACTCATGAGATCCGTTAGTATAAGAAAAATAAATCACCACTTTAGGTACTGTTGTGAACTCATTCTTTATTTATTTTGGTGTAATATCTACTGTATTCTAACTTCTCCATGGTTCATACCCCCCGATACAACCCATAGATACATCAAAATAAGCAAACAACACAAAGAAAACAGAATCTGTCTAAAACAGAACAGTCTGTAGCAATCTATAGACTTCGAATATTCTGTAAATCCAAAAATTCTGAAAAATTAGTAAAATCAGGGAAATTTGTATATAAATCTTGTGTAAAAATTTCAGATCAAATAAACGTTCCAGTGAATTTACAAAATTCCTGGACTGAGATCAAAAGTTTCTGTTTTTCAGTAAAATCAAATCACAAACACCGTAGACCATCCCAAAGGTCTTACTTGGCTCAAACACTAATTTAAACAAGAAAACACAATTACTACAGAGGTAATAATTTGCAAAACACTCAAAAACATAAGCAAAAACAAAAGTATAAAAATAAAATTGGGTTGCCTCCCAACAAGCGCTATTGTTTAACGCCCCTAGCTTGGCATAACGCAATAGATCTAAGTATTGTCATCTTTGGTATGCAATCCATAAGTAGCTCTCATAATAGATTCATAAGGTAATTTTATTTTATTTCTAGGAAAGTGCTCCATGCCTTTCCTTAATGGAAATTGTAATCTAATATTTCCTTCCTTCATATCAATAATTGCACCAATCGTTCTAAGGAAAGGTCTACCAAGAATAATAGGACATGTAGGATTGCAATCTATATCAAGAACAATGAAATCTACGGGCACATAATTCCTATTTGCAACAATAAGAACATCATTAATCCTTCCCATAGGTTTCTTAATGGTGGAATCCGCAAGATGCAAATTTAAAGAGCAATCATCAAATTCACGGAAACCTAGCACATCACATAAAGTTTTTGGAATCATGGAAACGCTAGCACCCAAATCACACAAAGCATGGCACTCATAATCTTTAATTTTAATCTTAATAGTAGGTTCCCACTCATCATAAAGCTTCCTAGGTATAGAAACTTCCAACTCAAGCTTTTCTTCAAAAGATTTCATCATAGCATCCACGATATGTTTAGTAAAAGCTTTATTTTGATTATAAGCATGCGGAGAATTCAACATGGATTGCAACAAGGAAATACAATCAATCAAAGAACAACTATCATAATTAAAGTCCTTGAAATCCAAAAGTGTGGGTTCATTGCTATTTAAAGTTTTGACCTCTTCAATCCCACTTTTATCAATCTTAGCATCAAGATCTATAAACTCCGAATCATTGGGACGCCTTTTAACTAAAGTTGACTTATCTCTAGTCCCATCTTTATCAAGATTTATATTAGAAAACAAAGATTCAATAGGAGTCACATCAATCACTTTAAGATCTTCATCAATATTATCACGAGAACACACCTTTTCAAGCCATTCACGCTTAGCACGTATTCTAGCGGTTCTTTCCTTACACTCATCAATAGAAATTCTCATAGCTTTTAAAGACTCATTAATATCATGCTTGGGTGGAATAGATCTAATTTTCAAAGAATCAATCTCAAGAGAAATTCTATCAACGTTCCTAGCCAAATCATCAATCTTGAGCAATTTTTCTTCAATCATAGCATTGAAACCTTTTTGCGAGCTAATAAATTCTTTAATATTATTCTCAAGATCAGAGGGCATCTTATTATAATTTCCATAAGAATTGTTGTAGGAATTGCCATGATTATTAGAGGAATTACTAGGAAACGGCCTAGGATTGAAATTACCTCTATACGCATTATTACCAAAATTGTTCCTACCAACAAAATTCACATCCATAGATTCATTATTATTTCAAATCAAAGAAGACAAAGGCATATAATTAGGATCAATAGGATCACTCTTACTAGCAAACAATTTCATCAACTCATCCATCTTTTCACTCAAAGTATTTATTTCTTCAATAGCATGCACCTTTTTACTAGTAGGAGATCTTTCGGTATGCCATTGAGAGTAATTTGCCATAATATTATCTAGGAGTTTAGTAGCTTCTCCTAATGTGATTTCCATAAAAGTACCACCCGCGGCGGAATCTAAGAGATTCCTAGAAGCAAAATTCAATCCCGCATAAAAAAATTGTATAATCATCCATAAACTCAAACCATGCGCGGGGCAATTTCTAATCATAAGTTTCATCCTCTCCCATGATTGTGCAACATGCTCATGATCAAGTTGCTTAAAATTCATTATATCGTTCCTAAGGGAGATGATCTTAGCGGGCGGAAAGTACATGGAAATAAAAGCATCTTTACACTTATTCCATGAATCAATACTATTTTTAGGCAAAGATGAAAACCAAGTTTTAGCATGATCTCATAGTGAGAACGGAAATAGCTTCAATTTAACAATATCATTATCCACATCTTGCTTCTTTTGCATATCACACAACTCAACGAAAGTATTTAGACGGGATGCGGCATCTTCACTAGGAAGGCCGGAAAATTGTTCTTTCATAACAAGATTGAGCAAAGCAGCATTAATTTCATAAGATTCCGCACTAGTGGCGGGAGCAATCGGAGTACTAATAAAATCATTATTATTAGTATTGGAAAAGTCACACAACTTGGTATTCTCTTGAGACATCGTGACAAAGCAAGCAATCTAGCACACAAGCAAACGAAAAGCAAAAGAAAAGACGAACGGAAGAAGGGCGAATAAAAAGGCAAATCTTTTTGGTATTTTCTGAAAGTCGTTTTAGAAGTGGGGGAGAGGAAAACGAGAGGCAAATGGCAAATAATGTAAATGCAAGAGATGAGTTTGTGATGGGTACTTGGTAGGCTTGATGTAGATCTCCCCGGCAACGGCGCCAGAAATCCTTCTTGCTTCTTCTTGAGAATGCGTTGGTTTTCCCTTGAAGAGGAAAGGGTGATGCGGCAAAGTAGATAAGTATTTCCCTCAGTTGTTGAGAACCAATGTATCAATCCAGTAGGAGATACAAGCAAGTACCCAATAGATGTACCTACACAAATAATCAAACACTTGCACCCAACGCTATAAAGGGGTTGTCAATCCCTTCACGGTTACTTGCAAGGATGAGATCTGATAGAGATAGATAGATAGGATTGCTAAAACGAAAAGTAAAACAAAAGTAAAAAGATTGCAGCAAAGTATTTTTGGTATTTTTGGTTTATAGATCTGAAAATATAATGTGGAAAATAGACCCGGGGGCCATAGGTTTCACTAGAGGCTTCTCTCATGAAGGAAAATAATACGGTGGGTGAACAAATTACTGTCGAGCAATTGATAGAAAAGCGAATAATTATGAAGATATCAAAGGCAATGATTATGCATATAGGCATCACGTCCGTGTCAAGTAGACCGAAACGATTCTGCATCTACTACTATTACTCCACACATCGACCGACTCCTGCCTGCATCTAGAGTATTAAGTTCATGAAGAACAGAGTAACGCATTAGGTAAGATGACATGATGTAGAGGGATAAACTCAAGCAATATGATGAAAACCCCATCTTTTTATCCTCGATGGCAACAATACAATACGTGCCTCGCTACCCCTACTTTGTCACTGGGTGAGGACACCGCAAGATTGAACCCAAAACTAAGCACTTCTCCCATTGCAAGAATTACCAATCTAGTTGGCCAAACCAAACCAATAACTCGAAGAGACTTGCAAATATATGAAATCATGCATATAAGAATTCAGAGAATATTCAAATAATATTCATAGATAATCTGAACATAAACCCACAATTCATCGGATCTCGACAAACACACCGCAAAAGAGTATTACATCGGATAGATCTCCATGAAGATCATGAAGAACATGGTATTGAAGAACAAAGAGAGAGAGAGAGAGAGAGAGAATAAGCCATCTAGCTACTAGCTATGGACCCGAAGGTCTGTGGTAAACTACTCACGCATCATCGGAGGGGCAATGGAGTTGATGTAGATGCCCTCCGTGATCGAATCCCCCTCCGGCAGATTACCGGAAAAGGCTCCAAGATTGGATCTCACGGGAACAGAGGCTTCCGGCGGCGGAAAAGTATTTTCGTGGCTCTCTTTTGTATCCAGGGAATATTTGGGAATTTATAGGTCGAAGAATAGGGTTAGGAGGGTTGCTGTGGGGCCACAAGCCAGGGGGGCGCCCCCCCCCTAGGGCGCGCCCTGGTGGCTTGTGACGCCACGTCAGGTCTCCTGCCTTCATCTCCAAGTCTGCTGGGTTTCTTCTGGTCCAAGAAAAATCATTCCGAAGATTTTATTCCGTTTGGACTCCGTTTAATATTCCTTATCTGCAATACTCAAAAACAAGGAAAAAATAGAAACTGGCACTAGGCTCTAGATTAATAGGTTAGTCCCAAAAATAATATAAAATAGCATATTAATGCATATAAAACATCCAAAACAGATAATATAATAGCATGGAACAATCAAAAATTATAGATACGTTGAAGACGTATCATGACCGTTTTGCGCTGCGGCCAACTCTTAATAGCTTCAATCTTGGCTTTATCAACTTCAATTCCCTGTGGAGTAACAACATAGCCAAGAAAAGATACTCGGTCGGTGCAAAAGGTGCACTTCCCAAGGTTACCAAACAAATGTGCATCACGTAGAGCAATAAAAACAGCACGCAAATGATCCAAGTGTTCCTCCAAAGATCTACTATAAATCAGTATATCATCAAAATAGACTACCACAAATCGTCCAATGAAAGCACGTAAAACCTCGTTCATTAATCTCATGAAAGTGCTAGGTGCATTAGTTAACCCAAAAGGCATGACTAACCATTCATATAATCAAAACTTAGTTTTAAATGTTGTTTTCCATTCATCTCCCAATTTCATACGAATTTGATGGTATCCACTACGCAAATCAACTTTGGAGAAAATTGTAGAGCCACTTAATTCATCAAGCATATCATCTAGCCTAGGAATAGGATAACGATAACGAATAGTAATATTATTAATGCCTCTACAATCAACACACATACGCGATGTACCATCCTTTTTAGGCACTAGAATAATAGGAACAACACAAGGACTAAGAGATTCACGTATATAACCTTTGTCGAGCAGCTCCTGTACTTGACGCATAATCTCCTTCGTCTCCTCTGGATTAGTACGGTATGGCGCACGGTTGGGCAGCGATGCACCGGGAATTAAGTCAATCTGATGCTCAATCCCTCAAATAGGTGGTAATCCCGGTGGCACGTCTTGTGGAAAGACGTCAGCGAACTCCTGCAAAATGTTAGCGACAACAGGAGGCAAAGAGGGAGGCATGTCCTCGAATGAAAATAATACCTCTTTGCATACAAAAGCATAGCAAACAGATGTAGTAACATCCAAATCAGTAATATCAGATTTAGTGGCAAGTAAACAACCACTCTTCAGTTTTATTTCAGATGCAACACTAGATGATTGTTTATTAGGCTTATTATGTTGCTCAAATTCCTTTGCCACAATCTGATTTTCACTCTCACTTTGCTTCTGTTTTGCCTTACTAGCTCTAGCAATGTCATCTTTCATAATATGTTCGGGAGACATAGGAAGCAAAGTTATATTTTTTATCCTTATGAACAAGAGTATACTGATTTGTCCTACCATGGTGTATAGATTTTTTATCAAATTGCCATGGTCTACCAAGTAAAATGGAGCATGCTTGCATGGGTACCACATCACAATCAACATAATCAGAATATGTAGCAATGCTAAAGTGCACACGAACAGTACGTGTTACCTTAACCTTACCACTGTTGTTGAACCATTGGATGTAATAAGGATGAGGATGTGGTCTGGTGGTTAGAGACAGCTTCTCCACCATCTCCATGCTAGCCAAGTTGTTGCAACTCCCTCCATCAATGATGACGCGAACAGAACGCTCCTTCACAACTCCCTTTGTATGGAACAAGTTGTGCCTCTGGTTTTGCTCAGCCTGTGTAACCTGCACACTCAGAACACGTTGAGCAACTAAACTTTCATACCTCACAGCGTAGTCAGCAGCCATGTAGTGTGTCTCTTGTTCAGTCTCCTCTACACCTTGTTCCTCACTCGCAATAAGAGCCAGGGTCTCCTCATCATAATCACTAGCGGAGTCATATCCACCATCCTCAGTAACAATCATCACACGCTTGGAAGGGCATTCTCTCGCATAGTGACCTCCACCCTTGCAACGACGACATATAATCTCATGTGTTTGCCCCGTGGATGCAATGGAAGAAGAAGAGCTCTGATCAGGCCCGGAAGGTGTGCTCCTCGTGGAGGGTGGGGCGGGGGCCTGTTTCCTGGTATCTCGGTTGGAGTTGGTGGCTGAAGTAGGCGGTGCTGCAGCAGGACGTGTGGACGTAGATGGGGTACATGGCGTCCATGATGAAGTGCGACCTACAGAAAAATTAGTTCTTGCCAATGCATGTCGATCCTGCACTTCACGTTCAGCTTTACAAGCAAGATGGAATAAACGAGTGATAGTGTTATTGTAGCGACCCGATCTCAAAGGATCGGAGTCTCTGTGCTTAAGTGTCATCCCTGGATCGGTATGCTGACACACACAGTACTCGAGAATTTACAACAGAGTTCAATCACACACTTTATTACATCGAGATCCTCAAAAGAGTATTTATTACAATAATGTGGCCTAAGGCCAAATAAAACAAATATAATGCGGAAGCAAATAAGTGTAACGAGTCCATCAACTCCACGAGCAAGCTGAGTGCAGAACAACGACCTATCGCACCTTATTCGTTGTCGGATAAATCTGCAACATGATAAGTTGTAGCCGTGTAGGTCAGTACATGGAATGTACTGGTAAGTCACATCATGAGAGTGTAATGAGCCTACTTGTACATGCAATTTGGCTGGTGGAAAGCTCTAAGTTTAATTTTGCATAAAGCTAGTTTTTCCCTATCAAATTTTATTCTATCTCTACAAATTTCGTAGGACTGAGATGGAAACCCCAACTCAATCCATTCCCAAAGTTGCATCAATACCCAGTTGGTTAAATTAAGAGTGATGAGATCTCCCTACATTCCCACTACTAAAAGCTCAAGTTGTCCATATCCGGGGACACGGCTAATCGATTAGATTTTAACTATACAGAGGTTGCGCACTTTTCCCCACAAGACTCGACCACCTCCTTGATCGGAAGATCGAGACATAGTCTTTCGAAAGCATTTCCCCTAACCCACGGATAGGCCGGTACACCTACATCATCTACATCTGCTAGCCTATCCCGGAAGAGGTCACACCATCTACTCAACTAAGCCAGAGCCCATATTGGCTTGCGGCTGCACACAGAAGCTTCTAGACATGAAAACAAGGTTGATCCCTTTGAGCCTAGGTGGACAGACCACGAGTGTGCACTCCCATGGATTCCCATGAATGCTCCCACTGTACTTCGCCACCATACAAACCAATTTTCCACCCAGGTAGTTCATTAAAGTCTTGGTCCTAATTACTACTTTGTCACTCATATCTCAATGTGAAAACACTCCCCAATCCATGTCTACTTGGCGAAGCATTATAATTTAACATGGTGGCGACAAAGATGTACGGTTCAGGCCTACCTCAAATGAACTACTGGGTGCAAAGCATAGTCATACGGCATAATTTCCTAACATAAAATCCTACAACAAAGGACTACGTGCATATATAAAACATAGGTAAAAACAGGTATGATCAAAATGTAACTTGCCTTCGTGCTGGGAGTGAAGTTCTAGGGAGTGGTAGTACTCTGCTTCGCACTCCGGACAATCTATCGTAAAGTAAATAAACACACATGAACAAGCATTCATACAATTCAAAGTAACATGCAAAAGCATTCGCAAAAGCCAAATAAAATCCAACACACGAAATAAGCATGAAAATTTTCAAGGTATAAAATCACGTGTGAAATAGTGTTCAAAATTCGTGACGTGCACTAGTGTTCCTACAAGGCATACTAGCAAAATTATCATGAACATAAACTAAATGTGTAGAAAATATTGTGGCAAATGTCCATGGCCTAGGATTTAGCTTGTGTGACACAGTGCAAAAGGAATCACTTCAAACGGGTATACCGTTTGGAAGATATGGCCTAATAGAGTTTGAATTCAAATCTGAATTAAATTCAAATTTGAACTTGCAAAAGTTTGCAATGATGGGTTCTCTGGTTAGGGCTATTCGAGACAAAAATTTGGCCGCTGGTTTCATCTCATTTGGATCTACGGTTAAAAAGGTAAGGCCGTTTGAAGTTTTGAATCAAATCTGAAAAAAACTGCAGCTAAAAAAAACATTGGCCACGTGGCGGCCGGTGGTGGGCTGAGCGCTATTCGCTGCGATGGCTATGCGGTGGACGTCCGCACGTTACCTAAACTGAAAGAAAACCGGCCCGGTTGTTTTTAAAATAAAAACCGCGGTTAACCGCGTACCGGTTTGGGAATATATAAAAAAAACTAGATCTAACCTACCGGTTTGATCTAATAAAAAAACTACCTAATCTAATATGAACGAGCGAGGCGAGTGCTTACAGAGGCGAGGACGTGGCGCTGGGCAGGAAGCTCGTCGGCGGCAGGGCGGCAACTGCGGCGGGCTCCGGCACTCTGGTGAACTCCGGCGACGCAGGTCGTCAAGGCGTCGTCTCCGGCAAGTCCTAAGGGCCAAAAAGATGTCAAAACGAAGCGCATAGACATGGGGATCCGATTTCCTGAAGCAAAATAAGCCATGGTGGCTCACCGACGTCGCAGTTCTCCGGTGAAGGGACTCCGGGTAGTGAGATGAGAACGGCGACGACGTCGGCTACTAGCGGCGAGAGGAGGGGCGGGGTTGCTGAATGGAACGAGGAGCATCGGGGCTCTTTATAGGCGCGATCGAGCGAGGTGCGGCTGCGGGGATAAGCCCTATCCCGTGAGCCTTGGCCGGCGGTTGCGGGCGAGCTTGGCGCGGCTCTATCCCGTGGTGAGCGCTAGAGGTTGGGGATGACCTGGGGCTGGGGCCCACTTGCCAGGTACGTGAGAGAGAGGGAGAGAGAGACTAGCGAGAGAGAGAGAGACGTGGGGAGGGGCGAGCGAACGTGGGGAGGGGCTCGGGCGAGCGAGCGGCTCGGCCTGGCTGGCCGATTGGACGTGGGGCTGGTGGGCTGGCTTCGGCTGGCCTGTGTGCGTGCATGTTTTTTTTTTCAGAAAACCTTTTTAGATCTAAAACACACCCAAAAAAAATATAATTACCAAAATAATTTTATAAATCAGTATAGATTATACATAAAATAGTGAACATTATGTCCATCTCAATAAGTTGTTGAAAATATTTTCTTATGTAATAATCTAACTTTTGACTAACAAAATAATTTCCAATGCAACTTTAAAACACCAAATATAATTCAAATACTCTCCCACTCATTTATATTTTGAGGAAGTCATATTATCCTCTCTCTATTATTTTATGTGAGTGGGAAAACTTTGAACATCATAAACTCCAAATGCAATAAAATATGATATGCAATATGATGATCCTAGTAACATCCTAATTTAATAAAATTGGGATGTTACAGTTATACTCCTTATACTCTAATATAGTCTGAATATCTCTATTTAATCCACCCATAAAACGTGCAAGCATAGCTTCATTCTCCTCAACAATACCACATCTAATCATGCCAGTTTGTAATTCCTGATAATATTCCTCTGCAGAATTTTTTCCTTGTCTTAAACGCTGCAAATTTTGAAGCAATTCACGTTGATAATATGGGGGAACCCAACGATTACGGATAGCAGTTTTCAAAGCAGCCCAAGTAGTAGGAATATTATCATGATGTATTCTACAATGTTCAGACCACCAAACACAAGCAAAACTAGTAAAAGCACAAACAGCAGCAGCAACACGTCTATCCTCAGGAAATTGTAAGCATGTAAAACGTTGTTCTGTTTCTAACTCCCAAGTAAGATATATATCAGGAACATATCTACCCTCAAATGTCAGAATATTCAATTTATCTTAGGGAGATGATCATGATCCCATACCTGAGGTGGTGGTGCAGCCCTACCGTTGCGATTGTAAACATGTGGACGACCCGGTGCTTGTGGTGGTGGTTGTCCCTGGGGCTGATCGGGAGCAACCTCTCCCTCATCATCGTAATCACCATCAAAATCGCCATTCTCCTCAACGACAGTAGCAGCAGCAGCAGCCATGGAAGCCACAGCAGTAGGAATGGCACCAGAATGTTGGCCTTCCTCAAGGGGCACATGTCGTGCACGCCCCGCGAAATTCGGTTGTTGTTGTTGTTGTTGTTGCTGAGGTATGACCGGTGCAGCTGGTGGTAGACGTGCAAGCACCTCATTGAACTTCGCATCCAGCTTGGTGTCGAATGTCTTCTCCAAACCAGATAGCTTCTCCATGGCCTCTCCAAGGCTGGTCATGACGTCTTGTACCTGGTCAGCTATCATTTGCTGAAATTTATCATGGAGCTTCTTGTTCATCATGCCGTCCCAGTTGATCTCGTCAGCTTGTGATCCTGTCATGGTTAGCAGTAATAGGAACACACGAGAATATGAACCTACAGACTACTAGGAAGTGGTGGTGATGGTGGTGTGTCACAAATCCGTCAAGCAAATCTCAAATTCTTACCAGTTCTTACCCAGCAGCAGGTGGTGATCGGCAACCGTTGTAGTCAAAAACTCTCAAAGCTTGGATAGAGCGATTGCCACGTGGTGTCAACACACGACGTAGATGTATGTGTAGCTGGGATGGCTTATATATGGTAGCAAAAGGGGTCAGAAATAATCAATTCAGAGATGCAAAGTTGAATAAACGCTCAACGACGATACTGTGCTGGTCCTAGGCTAGACCGTGCTAGAGACGCGAGCCTAGAACACCAAAAAAATCACGACGCTACACGTAATCAAGGGAAAGAACCCTCTAAACTTTTTTTTTCGTTTTTTTGCGCCTCTTTTTTTTGCGCTTTTTTTTTGCTCAGAAAAACACTATAATGGCGAGTGTCTCAAAACTCTTCCGAAGGTCTAAAAACAGGATAGGCACGAAAAAAATTTGACTAATTTTTTTTTCGGGAGCGATTCGGGGCTGGGACGACCAAAAAATGCGACAAAAATCACTATGATGGCGAGTGTCTCAAAACGCTCCGAAAATCCTAAAAATAGGATAGGGAAAAATATTTTCACCCGCCGAAATTTTGGCCTAAAAAGTGCTATGAAAAGCGTGCCAGACTTTTTTTTTCGAGACCTACTCAGTCAAGGAAACGCGAAAATAAAATCAAAGGGATCTCGAAAACAACCCTAATATGAAATCGACTCGGATTGGTGGTATATATGGATACAGATTGATGGCAGATATATGGTGGTGGAATATAATGGTGGGTATGGCAACGGTGATGATGATGATGGGTATGGCAGCGGTGCTGATGATGATGGTGGGTATGGCAGCGGTGATGATAATGGTGGGTATGGCAACGGTGCTGATGATGGTGGGTATGGTAGCGGTGCTGATGATGATGGTGGGTATGGCAGCGGTGATGATGATGCGGCGGCGGCGTGACAAACTGTGAACAGAACTCGAAACTCTAAAGGCCTAGACGCTAAGACCAGCAACTTGACACGACGATGCAATCGCGAATTCAACAAAGCAAATACCGAACAGAAAATTGCAAAGGCTCAGATTGGTTCGGATATGATGATCTAACCCTAATTTTTTGTTTGTGTTTGTTTCGTGGACTATAGGTATGAAGAACATATACGATCTAACTACAAAAACTGGTAAAATCTCACCGAGCAACCTAGAAATCTGATACCACTTGATAGAGGTGAAGTTGTCCCTGTCTTTCGATGAGATGTGGATATCGTTTATGGTAGAGTCGACTTTGACGATCCGACTACGAACGTGCGAGGACGTCGCGCCTTAGCAATCGCTAAACCAACTCCGAGAGGTTATTGACCACGCTGGAGCACGATCACCTGACCACGAGGGTCCGTTTCCTGCAAGCAAACGAAGAACAAGCAAGAAACTAAGATTGCAATCTGGATATTGCGAATATAAGAGGAAAGCTTTATTCATGAAGTGGGGTTCTGTGACGCCTTTGTTTGGTCGTGGAACACAAACGAAGAACGCGAAGTTGCAGCTATGGCTAACTTTCAATCTAAACAAAACCCAAGTCTAAAACGATGCCCTAAGGGCTGTATATATGGGGGAATAGAGGGGGATTTCGTGGCCCCTTGGAGGAGGGGTCCGAAACCAGCCCTAACTCAGTTTCCCCATACATACGGACTCTAAAAACAGCCTATAATATGGTATTTCGAAATTACATGGGCCTGGCCCAAAAATAAGGTGACGCAGCACCTATAATAGCCTATGGACGAAATTTATGAAGTGGCATGTTGTATATTTCGTCCAAGCCTCAAAGCACTCCTTATGGTGGCTTCAAAGTGCAAAAATCACCACTAGAAAGTCCATTGTTCCTTCCCGCGCGCGCACCTTCTTCTCCATGCTTGATCCCGCTCCAATGGCCATCCTTCTTGTCCATGCTAGGTCCTTCATTCACAAGTAAAACAAAAGTATCTAATTTAGGTAGCATCATATGTTCATGAACATTAGAGGGATTTCCAAGAAACGAAAGTACCTGATAATTTAGTTGGCGTGCGCGGGCTCTAGTGACTGGTCCAATATGTGTAGCTGGTGGGGATGTGGGTGTAACATTAGTAGGGATGTCCTCATCAGAGAGTCCTCACATAGCTACTTAATTGTTTGACTACTCATTGATCTTCACTTATATCTTTTGAGAGTAGCTTGTCATTTACTCTTGTGCTTCACTTATATCCTATGAGTAAATTGTTGAATGAATTGAATACCATGAAGTTGAAATTATATGTTCATATCTTGCCTAGTAGTAGCTTCACATTTGGTTTAGAAAGTAAAATATATTGAAGTTTGACAATCACAATATTGGTCATACAAGCAATTCGTGAATGATTAGTATAACAAAGAGAACTTTCACATACAAATATATTATCTTGGACATCTTCTATGATTGTGAATACCCATTAATTATTTTCAAACTTGAGCAAATTAGTTGAAGTTGGACAAGGAAGACAATGTAATGAGTTATGGTTGTGTATATTTGCATAGAAGTTATATTGTTATGGATCCTCCAACATGTGGTGCTTGTTTAGAACCTTTTGCTAGCCAACACTTCATACAATGTAGAGATACTACTTGTGCATCCAAATCCTTGAGCCAAGTTTCTTCCATAAGAGTCCACCATACCTACCTATATATGGTATTTCACTGCCATTCCAAGTAAATTTGCATGTGTCACCTCTAAACATTCAAATGAGCATCTGTTTTGTGTGCCTGGACCGCTCATGGAGCGACGGGGGGCGGTCAGTATCTTCCATATTAAGCGGGTAATTCTCATGATGAGTGTTTATTCACTCGTCCTTGCACGAGAGGGGCGGTAATAGGGATTCCCAGTCCCTAAATCAAAACAAAAGTGCAAATAATTAAACAAAACTCCTCCAGGAATGTTGTTGGTATGGACGGTACCCATGGATTCGGCTAGCCGTGGAGTGTGTTTGTTGGTGGAGGGGGAGTAAACCTTTACTTTTACCGCTTGGGAACCGCCGCTAATGTGTTTAACATGGAAGATATTAATAACTCTTGGTCGTAACGTTGACAGGAAGGGTGCACCTCCCAAAATTATATTTATCTATGATTTAAGCTTTGAGCTCTGGCACCTTTGTAAATCCCTGCTTTCCTCTGCAAAGGTACAATCTATTTACTTTCATGTTATTTACTATTCATGTTGAGTCAACTTCTTATTCCAACCTCAGTCTATTAGTTGGCAAGCATCATGTGGTGGGGAAAGATCCAAACATATATATCCAGTCAAATATATTATCTCTATGATCATGACTTATTATTGTTGACAATTATCTATATTATCTATATTGATCATGACTTATTATTGTTGACAATTATCTCTATGATAAATGAGTTGGGAGGCGAAACATTAAGCCCCTATCTTTCTCTGTGTTCGACGGATGCCATTTGTTCTAAAAATATGCTTTGAGTACTAGCAATCATAGAAGACTATATGATGATTGAGTATGTGGGGATCTTACTTAGACTTTGTTGAGAATAAGTTGAATTGCAATTGTTTGGTGACTAAGAACATAGGTTGTTAACTTTTAAGAGAATTCATTGTTTGAACCATAACATGTGAATTGGTTGCTACTTTATCATGATGATTTTTATGAGAAAAAGTTGTCGTTATGATGCTAGGAAAAGTGGTTGAAATTATCATCAATCAAACTTATGCACTATGCTAGCATTCGCACTTCATAAATTATTTCTTTTATCATTTACCTACTCGAGGACGAGTAGGAATTAAGCTTGGTGATGCTGATACGTCTCCAACGTATCGATAATTTATGAAGTATTCATGTCATATTTGCCTATGTTTTTACTATGATTAATGATTTATTGTGACTAACCTATTAATGGTTGCAAAAGTGCACAAGTTCCTGTTTCACACTTTGATGTGCAGGAATTAATTGGAAATTGTCGAAAAAACACAAAAGGAGTCCTGTTGGAGGACTCTGACTTTCCTGAAATCTGTACATGAAAAGTTTTTAAAGATCGTCAGTTTGACCCCAAAGACAGCATCAAATGGAAAAAGCTAAAACTAGAAAAGTGTGGGGAATTTTATGGCATCGATTCTGGACTCCAAATTAGTCCAAAACAGAGTTCGGATGCGATCTGTAGACCCGTTTTACTGGAGGAAAATATCTGATTACGGGATTACGATAATTGATGACGTGATTGAGTCCAACTCTTACCATATCTGATGTATTCAACCAAGCCACGACTTTGAGGACTCATGAGGGCTGTGAGGAGTCCCTAGGAAGGTTCTAGAGGTGCCCAAGAGCCATTGGATCATGGGTCTATCCATCGGAGGGACATGGAGCACCACAGGATTTTTTTTCAAAACTATGAGTATATTTATAGCAAATTCGGACAATATATGGCTGAATGCAAAAATGGCAAAAATATTACCCTGTCGGCCTGCGGTGGGCCGACGGGGGGCCTGTCGGCCAGCAGTGGGCCGATAGGTGCCTGTCGGCCTCCGGGCGACCAACAGCTGGCCCGTCGGCCTGCGGGCGGCCGATAGGTACCCGTCGGCCTGCGGGCGGCCGATAGGTGCCTGTCGGCCTTCGGGCGACCGACAGCCCCTGGATAAGGCCGACCGCCCGGTTTCTTCCTCCTCTGGCTCGCTCATCCTCTCTCTCTCTCTCTCGTTTTCTCTACCGAATTTCCTCCCCTTCCGATCTCCTCCATCCTCCACCCATTTTCCTTTTGAATCCGCTGAAACAATAGATCATACCCATCTCCACCGGTCTACGGTCTCATTTGGGTAGTTTTTTTTCGTTTGGAGGAGCCATGGTGGGGTGGTGGAGGTGTAGATGGTGAGGAGGTGGTGTGGTTGAGAGGAAGAAGAAGGGGACACACGCATCGAAGGTATACCGATTTTTTTTAGTTTAGGTTAGTTTTTTTATTGTACATAAAATTAGTTTATGTAGTGTACGTGTACGTGTACATTTTTGTTTAGGTTAGTAGTCATTTTAGTGTACGTGTTGGTAGTGTAAGTTTATTTAGTTTACTTAGTGTAGTCATTTTTAGTATACGTTTATTTAGTGTACGTAGGTTTATTTTAGTATAGGTTTATTTAGTGTAGGTTTATTTTAGTGTAGGTTTATTTAGTGTACGTAGGTTTATTTTAGTGTAGGTTTATTTTAGTATAAATTTGTTCGTTGCGATTAATGAAAGATGGCAATGTCTGACAGGTGAAAATGTCTGAATCAGTAAATTTTACTGTTTACTACGGCCCTGGTAATGTTCGATATAATGAGTTGGGGGTTGATCTTAGCAAGTTTAAGAATGGCGTCATGACACTTTCACACCCGGACATACTGGACATTAGACAGTTGAAGCACTGGTTGACAATTAGTTTTGGGCTAGATCCTGAAGTATGTTCCGTCAGTATTCATGCATTGTGGACAAAATCCTGTAAAAATGTCAAGTGGGAGTTGATGCCGATAGATAGGAGCCAGCATTGGGTGACCCTGTTAAGTCGTTGCCGAGACCGAAGAATCCACCCATATGCCCTAGTGCAACCAGTGGCGAAGGAGGAGAATACGGTACAACTTCACGTGGGGTATGAACCAGGCCAGGGTAGTCAAGTGGCTAACGAGAATTATTTATCCGGGTCACAGCCACCGGATGTGGATGGTAGCCAAGCCGAGAAAGAGTCAGACTACATGCCACACAATGTTTGTGGTCATGATACTGGGCAGAGTATTAAGTCAAAAATATTGGTTGGTTCTGGTGTTGCTGATGGGGATGAGGAAGGCGATGAAATGCAGAGGGTGATGGAGGAAGAGGACGAGGATGGATTTGCGGAGGATTTGGATTCTGAAAATTCTGCGGATGAAGTGGAGGTACCGATTCCTTCTGCATGGGATCAGGACATATCCACCGGCCTTACTGTCAACGATGGCCATGAGACTCCATGGCAATATAATCTGAACCAAGTCCAGATAGGGGCTATGTTTGATACAAAGAAAAAATTGAAGTATGCGGTGATAAAGTGGGCTATGTCTACGCAGAGGGTTTTCCGGACACACATATCGAGTCCAACAAACTATACCGTGAAGTGTGTTGAAACAGGTTGTCCTGCGAAGGTGCACGGGCACGTGCCGAAGTATAACATCCACTGGGTTGTCAGCAATGTGGTCCCACATAATTGTGTGAGGAAAAACCTGTTGGTTAGTCATCCAAACCTGACTTCAACTCTCATTGCGCAACTCATGTATACTGAGATAGTGGAGAAGAAAGATATGGAAGCAAAACACATCCAGAGAGCAGTGAATGTCAGATGGAATTATGACATTCCATATGGGAAGGCTTGGAGGGCTAAGCAGAAGGCTATGGAGGAAAGGTTTGGGACATTCTTCGACTCATATGATAATGTTGTCCGTCTCCTTGACATACTGAAGGAGAGAAATCCCGGCACTTATGTTAACATACAACACACGAGGTTGGACATTATACCAGATCACAAGGTGTTGAAACGAGCATTCTTCTCTTTCGCTATGTGCATCGAAGCTTTCCGGCATTGTCCTCCTGTAATGTTTGTGGATGGTACATTCCTGATTGGTCAGTACAAAGGGCAAATCCTGACTGCTATTGGTGTGGACGGGAACAATCAAATCATCCCACTAGCCATGGCATTTGTGGAGGGTGAGAACTTTCCGAGCTGGGTATGGTTCTTCCGGCAAGTTAAAATTGCGATCGTGAAGGACCGACCAAACGTGTGTGTCATTCATGACAGACATCCTGGTATATTGAAGGCCGTGAAGACACTAAGGAATCCAATTGCTGACGAACCAACACCTTGCAAGGACTTGCAGAGCCGGTGGTGCATGCGCCATCTTGGGGCTAATTTTTTCTCACAGTTCAAGAACAAGCGGTTGATGAACTTGTTTAAAAACTTATGCAAGCAGAACCAGCAGCGTAAATACCATTTTATTTGGTCAAAACTTGATGAGTTCACTAAGAAGCAGGTCCGCGCGAGGAAGAAAATGGAAGCAGATCAGGTTAAATTAGCAACACTCATGGCGGAGCTAGAGGAGCCAGTAGGTCTTTGTGACTTGCCAGCAATTGACCCTCCTAATACCAAGAGAAAGAAGGGCAGGGCAATAAAGGATTTTTCTGAGTGGATAGAGAAAGAGCCTCCAGTGAATTGGTCTTTGCTGCATGACACCCATGGAGCTAGGTATGGCCACATGACAACCAATCTTGCAGAGGTGTATAACTTTGTACTCAGAGGGAATAGAGCATTGCCACTCACAGCTATTGTGGAGGCTGTATTCCATGGCACTTTGAGATATTTTAGAGAAAGGAATGAGTTAGCAAAGAAGCATATTGCAGACAATCAGAACACACCTTATTGTAGCCGTGTCATGGAGTACATAGCAAAGAAGATAGAGAAAGCAAAGAAGCACACTGTCAGACTCATAGGTAATCAGGAAAGGAGGTATGAGGTTCAGCTACCTACTGATGGTTTTGGTTCTGCAAATGAGGTGAAGACGCACGAGGTAAAAATTGGAACGGAATTTTATCCAACTTGTGAGTGTACATGCAACAAACCGAAGTTGTTGCACCTGCCTTGCTCACATGTGTTGGCTGCCTGTGGCCAGATTGAGTTGGACGCTATCTCCTTCGTGTCCCCATACTATTTAAAAGATGCAGTAGTCAATGTCTGGACAGGTGAGATGACAGGGTTTAGAGTCGTCGGCAATTTCAACAAGGTAAAAGATGGGGAGAGAGTATACATCCCGGATCCAGAACTTCGGCGAACAAGCAGGGGCAGACGTAAGGTAAAGCGCATCCGTAACGATATGGACCAATCTGAAGCTGGTGGAGCAACCAGACAATGTTTGCTATGCGCGGCTTACGGGCATAGGATGAAATATTGTCCCGACCTGAACAAAGACGGTGCTTCCACTTCGACGAGTGCTTCCACATCGACAACTGCGACCACAGTAGCAAGAGGCGGATGTGGTCATGGCAGTCCTGGTGGTCGTGGAAGTCGAGGCCAAAGGGGCAGGCAAGGAAGAAATAACTCAGAAGCTATATAATGTGTAATATGTCTGGACTATGTTTTAATGTGTAATATGACGGACTATGTTTTATTCTGTAATATGTGCGGTCTATGTTTTAATGTGTAATATGACGGACTATGTTTTATTCTATAATATGTCTGGACGATGTTATAATTTGTAATATGTCTGGACTATGTTTTAATTTGTAATATGTCTGGGCTATGTTTTAATTGCAGATATGGCTTCGTATCCGTTGCTTAATGGGAATATCGATAGAGGGCACCGGGCCGCACTTATGGAAGCGGGCAAGAACTTCGACGTGTTGATCACTCGCACCCCAAATCGTAACTGGATGATACACCCTTTATGGGTTGATAGGTATGTGTCGGTACAGTGACTTACTATGTTTGAAATCCTTTTGATAGCCGCTAACTGTATGCTACATTCTCTTTATTTTGTAGGTTAAGTTGGGCAGGACTTCTACCCTTGGCACGGCTGGTTGAGGGTACATTGGATGAGTGGGTTGAACATCCGGACTTGGATGAGGAAGGTGAACCAATGCAGTTACACAAGAGGCAAGTGGCACGTTTCTCTTACGACAGGTCACTGCTTACCTGCTTAGTAGATAGATGGAGACCAGAGACACATACGTTTCTCTTTCCCTGGGGAGAGATGGCTCCTACTCTACAGGATGTGTCTTTCTTGTTGGGATTACCTTTGGCCGGTGCTGCCATAGGTCCTTTAGAGAAAGAACCTTTGGCCGGTGCTGCCATAGGTCCTTTAGAGAAAGAACCTGCCTGGCTAGCACTGATGCAGACACGTTTTCTAGCTGTGGTGCCAACTGTTGTGCCCTTAGACAAAGATCCTCACGGGCCTCATTTTAAGTGGTTGAGCCAGTTTCAGGTAACCTTCTCAGTGAGCTGAACATATTTTATTTTCCTAGTTGCCCTTACTAGATAGTTTACACAATTGTATGATTTCTATACAGATTGTCCGGTTAGGGTACCCCGGAGTTGTGTTGTCAGAGGCACAGATTGATCGATCCCTAGAGGCATACATTATGTGGTTGTTCAGCAAGACGATGTTCACGGAGAACCACGTGACCACTGTCGATGCACGACTCATCGGTATTGCACGAGAGATAGCTGACGCACGTTGCCCGGGGGACATTCAGCAGAGGAGTTTTGGTTCTGCTGTGTTAGCGGCTACGTACAGAGGAATGTGCAAAGCTTGCGTGTTGAAGTCTAGAAAATCAGCTCTTGTTGGATGTCCACTATTGTTGCAGCTCTGGTCATACGAGAGATTCCCTATTGGTCGACCCTATGTCTGCGTTGATAAACCTTTTGGTTTGGAGGACATGGCTGGGACTTATGTGCCTTCTATCGGCGACTTGCCTACTATGGGATCTGTGTGGACACGGAGAGAGGTATTTTCATATTAAGTAACAATATGAATTACTAATGTTTATTTCTTGCCATTCAATAGAATTACTAATGCTTATTTGTTGTCATGCACAGAGACAGTTCGCGCATAGCCAGGTGAGGGGCTGCTACCCCTCCTTCACGGCGCAGTTTGATAGTTTGCACGAGGATCAAGTTATCTGGGAGCCATACTCCCATCACGCTATATTATCCAGGTGTCCAGCTGGGATTTCTGGATTGTGCACTAGAGATCGGCACTATTGGATGACCAAGGCCAAGTTGGTGTTCGACGTGACGGTTGAGGAGATGGCTCTTCATAGGGTGATGAGACAATTCGGTCTATGCCAAGAGCTTGACATTCCAGTTATTCCACACGTACCAGATCACGTGCACAAGTAAGACATACTATTTTACTTCTCATGTCTGCATTCAGAATATAACATTTCAATCTCAGGTACACTCGCTCAGGAGGAAACAAGTCCCAGGATTCTTGGCTTCGTGACATTAGCCCTTACGTGGATGAATGGACTACTGCGCCGACAGATATCTGGGATGAAGTTCGGCCCTTTCACTGGGACAAGTTCGGGTTGTATCTGTAGCGTTACCGGCATAGCACGAGGATCTACTTGGTTCCATTAGCAGCTCCTGATCAGATCGAAGCCCCTCTCACCAGCGATCTGTTCCCAACTGCCTCTGTTGTCGGGACCAGACGCCACGCGGTACGTGCTATGTTTCTCACATGTTAAGTTTTTTCTTAACCTGAACATATACAATTGGTTAACTATTCGTGTTGTCTGCCATACAACGATGATCTAATTGGTTAACTCTCCGTGTATAGAGTGACTTGGCATGCGAGGTGCTGGAGGAGGTTTCCTCTTTAATGGAACGCTTTGAGAGAGGAGATAATATCCCACCGCGAGAGCACGTCTCATGGTTGAGGGGTCTTCATGAGAAGGTTCGCGGGATTTACGCAGCTGTTACATGTAGACGATCTTCGGATGTTGCTATTCCTCGTCCAGCACATCGTCCGCCACATCCCTCTCTGCAGCGTTCAGAACCTCGAACCTCTGTGCACCGTTCGGAACCACGACCTTCACAACGAGGGACCTCTTCCTGGCAGCATACACCTCCTTCACAACCAGGGAGCTCTTCCTGGCAGCATACACCTCCTTCACAACCAGGGAGCTCTTCTTGGCATAATCAGATGGACCTAGGTAACACTACTTTGTGCATTCTTTTAAACATTCTAGGTTCGCAAATCAATTTTACATGTTTTACTTTACCGCAGTCGGCAGCCAGTCGCAACCGTTCATGCAGTCTAATGTCCAGTCACCGATGCTTAGTGGTGGTGGTTCGTTCTTTGCCGGCGACGGCGACGACGATGACCGAGCTGCAAACACCTATGAGTTCTCGCAGACAGTTCTTCACACTCCACCACCACCATGGACGCAGGAGACACAGACACTGACAGACGATGTGGTCTATGGTCGTGGTCATCGTGAGACTCGTCCACCGCCTGAGCGCTTATCGCCTTCCGGTCCTCGTCCGAGGAAGACCAAGATTCATCGCCGTCCCCAGCAGTGATATGGTTATCAGATTCCTCCCAGGGCACCACCTCCTTTCCAGCCCGGTGATACTATTATCTATGCATGAGACATATTTCTATCTATGTTTGTTTCAGACTTTTATCTATGCATCAGACATCCTTCATGTATGTGTTACTATCTATGTATGAGTCATTATCTATGTAAGAGACTGATTTGTTTTCAAGACACTTGTCTACTTCATATTAGTAGTACATCTGAATTAAACGGTACGACTCAACTAAACGGTACAAGATACATTTCCAAACAGACTACAACAGAAAATTAAGATAGAAGTACATCTAAATTAAACGGTACAAGATACATCTTGCTGCGAATTTTAAGATACAACTTGCTGCAATGCGAACGTTACGATACAATAACATAAATCTACTGAGTCCAACGGGGATATTTTCCTTTTCCATCACCAGCTTCTTCTGCTGCCTTGGCTGCACGAGCCCTTTCTTTCTTTATCTGCCTCTCAGCCTCACGGGCCTCCTGTCGCTGTCGGTAAACCTCCGCCAGTCGAAGTCCCTCTTCTCGGTTTTTCTTCTTCATCTCATCAAGAAAAGCCCTCTGCTTCACACAGTACTCTTGCCACTCTCTCTCCTGCTCTGCTTTCTCCTCTGCTGCCGCCTTCGCGCGGCGCTCTTCCGCGTCCAAACTTGCCCATGCACGACGACCTCTTTCACGAATCTCGGTCACCGCCCAGTCCGGTTTTTTCGTGTCAATCCAACGATAGTACATGCACAGAGGCGGAGGAGACTACAACAAAAATAGAAATAGAAATATCAAATCAACAATAATATCAACAACGTGTTTATTCTTCGTGACTGAAACATACCGGAGGACTGATGTACGGTGAAGTAGCAACGGGTGGATCTTCCTCATAATTGGCGCACATGAAAAACTTCATGCCCAACCAATCTGAAAAATCCGTCACCTCCTTCACCTTGCAGAGATCGCCACACCAACAACGAAGTACTTCCACCCCCCGAGGCAAAGTCGCACTCTTCATTTTCGTAGGCCTAATGCTTTGATCCGAGCAAGGCAAACTCATACTGACTAGCGCGTTGGTGTTAACTGCGGCTGGACGATGGAGAAGAGAGTGAGAAAGAGCAAGCAGTGTGGGCAGAAGCAAAGAGAAGAGCGTGACAGAGCAGGCAACGGCATCTCGTATATAAAGATGAGGAGCACTGTGTTGTCGGTGCAAGAAAATAAAACACGCGCGTGCGATTCTGCCAATCACTACAGTCTGCCATGGAAAGCAGCGCATTTTGCTGCAGTGTGGGCATCGGAATTAGCGTCTGCGCATGGGAAAAGCTAATTTGTATCGTAGAATAAATAAATAAATACTGCATCTGAATTGGAATATTTTGCTCCAGTGGGCATCGGAAAAACTATTTTGTATCGCAGATAATTAAGATACAAGTACATCTGAATTAAACGGTACGACTGACCTTAAATAATACTGCATACAAACTACATAAAGTCATCATCACTATTCTCACTAACATGTTTCTTCGGCTTTGATTTTTTATTGGCTGTCATAAACTCATCGCTGGAAGAGTAACCATCATCACCAGGCTTTCGTGATGCATCGCTGCATTTCTTCTTCTTCGAGCTTGAGCCATCATGAGTTGCTACATATTTCGGCGGCGGTCTTCCGTTAACAGTCGGAACAGACCCAAATAAAAGCTTGAACCATGCCAACATACTGACATCGTGGTTCATTTCTTTAACGTCCACATTGTATCTCTACAATTCACAAAATGAACAAAAAATAATTAAAACGACAAACATATTAAATATGTAAATAAAATATGAAATTTAAATTACCTTATGAAACGCAATATATTCATCAACTGGCAAATCTATCACATGATTATCTAAATCATCAGATGATCGTATGAATCGCGCTAATTCATATATTAGTTCACAAAGTCTTTCCCACCTTGCACGCAACCGAAAAAGTTCTAGTCGAATGTCCGCTGTGTTTCTACTATGACAAGCTGTTTGTCTCAACCTCTGCAAGTTACTCTCACTGCTAACTAATTCATCGAAAGATACACCTGGAGTTCCATGAAGCCCGGACTTCATTCTAACCGCACCTATCAAGACATCACAAGAGTCCTCTCGTGAAAATGGACGAGGATCACCCATCACTGCGGAATTGTTAATGCTACCACAACAAGCAGTGAGGAGAAGAGGCAGTGAGGAGAAGTGCTGTGAGGCAACGGCATCTCGTATATAAAGATGAGGAGCGCTGTGTTGTCGGTGCAAGAAAATAAAACACGCGCGTGCGATTCTGCCAATCACTACAGTCTGCCGTGCAAATCAGCTGCCAATCACTACAGTCTGACGTGGAAAGCAGCGCATTTTGCTGCACTGTGGGCATCGGAATCAACGTCTGCGCATGGGAAAAAGCGAGCGCATTTTGCTCTGCATCCGGCCGAAGGAGCAGCCGTCGGTGGCGGCAGGTCCCACCGTGCAAATCAGCTGCCAATCACTACAGTCTCCGTATGGTATGTGGTCTATTTGCACTGTGCAGGAATTATAATGCATTTAAGTGGAAAAAACTTCAATACAAAACATAACACCAATACCCGGTTACATGTCACAATGCTGGCCAATCAACAGGATACCTAATTAACACTGTGACCATGCACATGATGTACTTCACAGTCTATAAGTACCATCACTACGACAGATCACTACGGCAGAGGGTTGAAAACAACAGCAAGCTCATGATCACGCTCTTTGAAAGTTATGAGCACCAAATTGTTTACTTCAATAGACGATGCCCGAAGAAAATTACCGAAACCTTCCTTGTTTAACACCATTCTGTTACCCAAGCCAATAAAGTAGGAACAAGGAATGCTCACAGATATATCATCATCTTCAGAATCCAAAGTAATTTCAAGAGTTAAAGAACCAGTCCTAGGAATTGCGCAAAAATCCTTCAAACTCCTCACAACCATGCTCGGAATAACCTGACAAAAAACATCAAGTTATATGATGTTCAGCTTAGAAATTTTGAACAATATACTAGAGCAAAGAACAAATAAATAAACAATAGCCAAAAACAAAGCTCACCATATGTTGACCATTAACATTCATCGAATCAATCCTATGAACAAAAGGAGTACACAATATGTAGTTGTCATCAAAGAGCTGTCGCGACATGACCCACGTTTGGTGATAATTCAGACTGACACCACGACTATAGAAACAACTGTCAACAAGTTCCCTCTGAGTTTCACTCAGATCCTCAAGAGCTACAAAAAAATAATTTCACAAATTGAGCAGAACAGCATAACGTATGAGCCGAAACAAAACTTAAAATCACTCAAAAAAATTACTTACCAACACAGGGTAAAGGGAACAACGTAACACCATCCCGATGAAAATCAACAGCAATCAAAGTTCCATAGTGCTCAAGCCTAACAGTCATCATGTCACGATGACGGAGACCATAATCATTCACAAGTTCCTCCCAGGAAGGACCATGGAATTTACTGCTCAACCGACCATGTGTAAACAGAACACCATATAAGTTACCCTCACTGTTGTGAAGAGCAAGATCAATATCTGTGTCACCCCTCCGAATAGCTAAAGCTCTGCACTCCTCAATGTACCGAGCAAGATGTGATCTAACACTGCACGGGACATACTACAAAAAGAATGGAAGCAAACATCATAATCATATAAACAAAGGCATTACAATACATTCCAAGGAAAACAACATCAACGATATGCCACAATCAGATAAACAAGATATAGAATCTTACAACACGCCTTGAACAGCGACGATCCAGCACCACGGTGAAGACAGACGCAGAAGAATCAAACGAAGAACAAGGGCCAACTGGAGCTCGGCAAAAGGGGCAAGCCATTACAACCTCGCGGACTCCTTGCACCACCGGAACTCCTCCTCCGCACGCACAGAAAACTACCCCGTAGCAAAAAAAAATACCATAGGCCGGCGGAGAATGCTACGATCTATTGTTTCTGCGGGTTGGATAAGAAAATGGGTGGACGAGGGAAGAGATCGGCGCGGGGGTGGAAGCACCAGAGAGCAACGGGAGAGAGAAGAGGAGCTAGCGAACAGGGGAGGAAGAAAGGAGTGGTTCGGTTGGGCTGAGCACTAGGAGGGTCGCTGTATGGGCCTATCCAGGGGCTGTCGGTCGCCCGGAGGCCGACAGGCACCTATCGGCCGCCCGCAGGCCGACGGGTACCTATCGGCCGCCTGCAGGCCGACGGGCCAGCTGTTGGTCGCCCGGAGGCCGACAGGCACCTATCGGCCCACTGCTGGCCGACAGGCCCCCCGTCGGCCCACCGCAGGCCGACAGGGTAATATTTTTGCCATTTTTGCATTCAGCCATATATTGTCCGAATTTGCTATAAATATACTCATAGTTTTGAAAAAAAATCCACCACAGAGGTACATATAAGGAGAGAAAAATCCTAATTTCGAGAGAGCCACCAAAAGCCACGAATTTGCCTCTCCCTTGGCAGCCGCCAAGAAGGGGAGAGGATCCTCCATTGCAGCACCAAGACCAAGGAAGAAGGGGTGCAATGGGCCGCCGCCCGTCACCGGCACCGTGGCCGCCATCGCCTCCATCTCTTTGGGGCTGCACCTCTCCATTAACAACTCTCTCTTTCTCACCATGATAATGTGTGAGTAATCCACCTTAGGGCTGAGGGTTTGTACCGGTAGCTATGTGTTTAATCTCTCTCTCTCATGTTCTTGAGATGGCACGATCTTGATGTATCACGAGCTTTGTTAATATAGTTGGATCATATGTGTTTTCCCCTCTCTATCTTGTTGTGATGAATTGAGTTTTCCCTTTGAGATTTTGTTATTATCGGATTGAATACTTTTATGGATTTGAGAGCACTTGATGTATGTCGTGCATGCGGATACCCGTAGTGACATTGGGGTATTCAAGTGATTCACTTGATATATGTTATGGCGTCAACTTGCGGATTCCGGTGACCTTGGGGATCTACGCATAGGGGTTGATTGCACGTTTTCATGCCTTGTTCTCCGATAGAAATCTTGGGGCACTCTTTGAGGTTCTTTGTGTTGGATTGAGTACTGAAATTGTTTGATGCGTATCGTATAATTAACTCATGGATACTTGTGGTGAAATTGGAGTATCTAGGTGACATTAGAGTTGGTTGATGCGTATCATATGGTGTTATTCTAGTACGAACTCTTAGATAGATCGATCGGAAAGGATAACTTGGTGTTATTTTAGTATGTACTTTTGGATAGATCGATCGGAAAGGATAACTTTAAGGTGGTTTCGTACCCTACAAACAATTTTCTTCTTATGTTCTCCGCTAGATAAGAACTTTGGAGTGATTCTTCGTTGCACATTGAGGGATGGTTATGTGATCCAATTATATTAGCATTGTTGAGAGATTGCACTAGCGAAAGTATGGACCCTATGCCTTGTTTTCAAGCATTACAATACCGTTTGTGCTCACTTTTGTTACTTGCTACCTTGCTGTTTTTATATTTTCAGATTACAAAAACCAATATCTACCATCCATATTGCACTTGTATCACCATCTCTTCATCGAACTAGTGCACTTATACAATTTTCCATTGTATTGGGTGTGTTGGGGACACAAGAGATTTCTTGTATTTGATTGCAAGGTTGTTTGAGAGAGACCGTCTTCATCCTACACCTCCCACGGATTGATAAACCTTAGGTCATCCACTTGAGGGAAAATTGCTACTGTCCTACAAAACTCTGCGCTTGGAGACCCAACAAAGTCTACAAGAATAAAGTTGCGTAGTAGAGATCAGACGACCGCGGTGACGATGAAGCAGGGCCTTCCGGCTTGCGTGGCTCGGCGAGGAGGACATGAAGGTCATAGCGGAGCTCTTAGACATGGAGAGAGGGCGAGAGGGACACGGTGGTCACGCGGGCGACAGCGGCGAGCTCGGGAGGCTCTCGGCCATGGCAATGGAGGGACGATGGAGAAGGCAGGGGGAGGAATGAGCGGGCAAGACAGACAGGGACGGCTTCGGGGAGCCTATCCCCGTCGCCTCTCTGGCCTGGGGTGGGAGGCAGGCTCCTGCCGGCGTGGCATTCATGCGCGCGTGCCGTGCCTCGCTTCTCCTCTGCCTTCTGGCATGAGGAAGAAGACGAAGGAGCCCCTGGTGGGCTGGGCCGCCAGGTAAGGCAGGTAAGCTGCTTTCTCTTATTTATTTTTATGTTTTTGTTTTCTATTTCTTTAAATCTGTTTTGATTTAATAAAATATTAAATCATTTTGAAAACTCCTGAAATAAATTGTGGGCAATATTTAGAATATTCCAGAGACCCTCAACTATTTTCAGAATTCTTGGAGCAATTAAATATTTATAGGATTTAAATGCTCCAATTCAAATACAATATGTGATAAATCAAAAACCAAAATGACTAGGAAAAATGTGCATCACCTCTGGTTGATGTTTTCAACATTTTCCAAAAATCATGAACATTTTTTAAGGCCATTTTGGATTCATTGAAAAGGTTTAAATCTGAACCTAGTTGAATTAATTATCTGCTAGGGTTTGATCAATCCCCATTTCAAAGTTTCAAAAAAAATCATGATGCATGAATACAAGTGCAACTAATTGCAAACAAATTCTAGGGCTGTGACAAAATAATTGTTGGGAGTGCTTCCTGTACCTTCTATTGGTGTGCTATCTGTTTGGATTTCCCCCCCGGAGATGCTACATTTGTTGTAATTTGCTGATACTATCAATGTAAATGTGGCATTTCTCCTAAAAATAACTTGTGTTGCATCATCCAACCACCTACATTCAGCTCTAGATGATTGGGGTATTGATCTTTTTGTTGTGTTGTAACAATGCACAGGGTGTTTTGTTGTTTTCTATCTTCTTGTTTTCGGCAAGATGTATTGTACCTAGGCACTTGAGTTTCTCGATTAGGTTTTCCTTGTAAACTGGATCAATCTCTTTTTTGAAATACAATCATATCAACGTACGAACTGAAATGAGTGAACAAACACGTTAAAACATGTCTATATACATCCGATCGAGAAAAGTGTTAGAACATCTTATAGGAGTATTTGCGAACGAAGGGGACTAAAAGATAAAGAAACATATGGCCAAAGAAATTTGGATGCTCCTGCCCCTCAAATCAAGATGTACAAACAACAAAGATCAGATAAGATGACAGTGTTTCCTACAAAAATGTGCATCTAACCTAAGTGCTCACTGAACACTGATAGCAAAACTCAAATATAAACAAACTTTTACAGACCTGCCTGACCAAACATTTCAGGGAAGTGGCGCCCAGCCCAAACTTTCATGGAGGGAGCAGAAGATGAGTTTTTTCCCATATAAATACAACGAGTACCAGAGACATGCATCGCAATTATTCTGCCCTAAAAAACATCACAAATATTCACAGAGCATACATGTTTCTCCAACAACCCGACATACAAACGAACTACACAGAGATTGGTAAACTCATTCATGCAAGAAAAACACTAGTGGTCCAAAGGCTCATCGGAGCTGTACACAGTTAAATCCTCTGACCCGATGGTTAATCCTTACTGCTGCCTGGTCTGCCAAAACCATTAGTGCTTCTGCCATACCGTGAAGGGTCTGAATCATCGGATCTCCTGGGGAAACGAAACTCCGAGTTACCACCTCTGCTGTTGCCTTCTCCAAAGTCGCCAAATCCACCTGAGCGATTGAAGCTAGACCTGCCAAAGCCATTAGAAGTTTGAGGACCTCGCCGAGAATCTCCAAACCCGCTGGACCTGCCAAAGCCATTGGATGGTTGAGAAGGTCGTCGAGAATCCCCGAACCCGCCAGGGTATCTTGAACCCGCATCCCCGGACCACCCAGCACGATTAGGGGCACCGCCAAAGCTGCCAAATTCGCCAAAGCCATGGGAGTAGCGTTCGCCATAGTCACCGTCCTGGCTGAAAGAGGAACCACCACTTCTTCTGGTTCCAACTGATCTAGAGCGAGTGTCTCTCATAACATTAAATAGCTCCGCAGCTTCGTCTGCAGCTGCAACCTTCGGAAGCTACACGTCCCAAAAAGAAATCAGCCAATGAGTTCTAATATTTCACATCAGTACTAACATGAAACCATGGATTACCTCTGTGAACCTGCATCCTATATCCTGCTCGATGACTTTTACAGTTCTACTTTGTTCATATGTGTACATTAGAATGGCAATGCCTTTCTTCCCTGCTCGTGCAGTTCGCCCAGATCTGTGAACAAATAACTCCGACGAGTTTGGGATTTCGTAATGTACCACCTGAAAGATAGTAACATGGTATTCCAAGTTATGCTAATGTGCACATCAAACGACCAGAGCAATCTATTTTTAGGGTGCCGAAGAGGTTCTTGTGCTGTTCATATCCATAGGGAATATCTCAAGCCACTTACTAGATCAACATTGGGTATGTCTAATCCACGGGCTGCAACATCAGTTGCTACAAGGATGTTAAAGCGGCCATCTCGAAATCCTGAGAGAGTCCTTTCTCTCTGATTTTGTGAGATATCTCCATGCAGCGCCTGACATGCATAACTCCTGCCCATGGCATATGCCAATCTATCTGCTTCTCGTTTAGTTTGAGTAAATACAATGCATTTCCCACCATCAGCATGCTCCTGCAGAAAAGTGAAAAGGAAGCGGTATTACATAGAGTTGCTGACAATGCCAACCATAAAACACACATACAGTCAGGAGAATGCTCACTTTAATCAATGGACCAAGAATCGAGGACTTCCCATAGTTCTCAGATACAATTGAATAAAGAGAGATTCCTTCAGGTAATTTCTGTTCTGAGTCACCAACCTGAGAAAAAATGTAATTGCCAAACAATTCCCCTAAAATTCCAACCCAGATGCTGAACTGACAAAGAAAAGCAAACAAAGTACAAACTATACTAATATACACATGTGCTGATGTGCATAATACATAAACTAGCAAGGGATTCATGCAAAATGTATGATGTTTCCCAGCGCAAAGATTAAAGGTCTTAGGGCAAATAAGACAAAAAAGTCACTCACAAGGTCAATTATGACTGGATCTTTTAAGTACTGATTTGTAAGTTTTCTGATCCAACTAGGCATTGTTGCAGAGAACAGCATACTTTGTTGGTTTTGTGGCAGCTTCTCCATGATCACCTCAACAGCTTCATCAAAACCCACAGCCAGCATCTGATCAGCTTCATCCAGAACCACAAATTGGATCTCTGATAAGTTTAGAACACCCCTTCTCAAAAGATCAATAACACGCCCTGGAGTTCCAACCACAACGTCAACACCATAATTAAGAGTTCTCATTTGCTGGCTGATGGGAACACCTCCATAGACACAAAGAGTGTCTAATGGAGCAGATTCTCTAAATTCCTTCTCAACTTGTCGAGCGAGTTCTCGAGTAGGTGCCAAGATGATGGCTAAAGGATTTCTACCACTTCTGCATGTAGCAGACTATACAATTATTACCATAAATCATATATGTGCAGTAGCTGGATAAGAACAGTTCTAAAGTAGAAAGAGAACCCGACCCATTCTTCTCATTGTGACGAAGAATCCTGTCTATGATAGGAATGCCAAAAGCCAAGGTTTTTCCAGTTCCAGTTCGAGCACGGCCAATCATGTCTTTCCCTTGCATTGCTGGTTCAAGAACTAGGCTAGCACAGCAGAACAAAGTAAATCATATCCCAAGTTTAACAGATTTGCAGAAAGTAGCATCTTGCCAATTGACATGACACAGATAAATAAGTATACACATGAACCCCATCGAAATCGTAATCATTACCTAGTCATGTCAATATGTCATGAGAGATCTTTCAGATTTATTGTTCATTTGTTCACAGGAAATAACATTAATTTTCCTTGTAAAGATGGCACATTTGTTCTTCTGAGAAATAACAAGGATGGTCCTGTACCGTGTCCTGCAGTAACTGGTCAACCACCATATGCAATACAAGGCCACATTGCCGATGGATCCAGAAATAGAGGACAGCAAGGCAAACTAGTGAGCTTGTGCATGGTCATATTAGTCATATCAATTTCGGTATGGAGTTTTCTTTTCCTTCTTTGAAGCAACCTTTTCCTCTTTCATAATAATCGTATGGATGTTTTTGAGGGGTAAAACTGGAGGAACTTAGTATTCAGTAAGTCATCAGGTAGCCATATAAAACTGCTGCTGCATTAGCTATACACCAAATGGTTCTGACCAGATTCCACGGGTACTTGCAAAATTCAGCGATTTGTGATTTCTTTTCTTACTTGTCAAGACATGTCCAAGAGAAAAAACATGGTTGGAATCAATAGGCCTCTTACTAAAATTATCACAACAGCACTGTTCAAGTAAATTTTAACCCGTCAGTCGAAGCAACATTTCAGCGGATTTGTTGCTGACGTAAAGCTAAACCTCCTCTTGTGTCCATGTTTGCAAATAATTGAGTACGACACAAAGTAAAGCAGCGCACATCATACAAATGGCGAACCAGCTTGCTAAATGGGATTCAACTGAAGATAACACGAACAACTGGGTGTATCATGACTAGTATGGCTACAATGATTCCACGAGCTGCAGAACAGACACAATTAAGCAAACACACTGGACTGCAGATTCGAATCCTAATGTGCAAAAGGCGCTACCTGGATGGGGAAGAGCTTGGTGATGCCCCGCGCGGCGAGTCTCTCCACGATCCGGGGCGAGATCCCCAGCCTCGCGACCTCCAGCCCGTCCTCCCCCGCTGTCGCGCCGGCCTCCGAGACCGTCCCGGGCCACGGAGCGGGGGTGGTGGACCTGAACCTCAGGGGTCTCGGAGAGGCGTGGAACGCTCGCTGCCTCGGTGGCTCCAGCAGCTGCGGCGCGGGGGGGCGACATGGCTGGGGAGGGCCGGCCGGCGGAGGAGAGAGAAGCGCCGAGAGGAGCGCTCTCTGCGGACGCGCCGGCGAAGAGGAGGCAGAGAGCGCGCGGCGGAGCAGCGAGTTCATGGCGACGGTTGAGATGAGACGTCCTCGTGCTGGTGTTGGAAGGTCGAGCTGAGACCTTTTTTATTGCGAGGGACGAAGGAAGACGACGGTATCTTTTTTTTCCTGGTCTGGGCCGTGAATTGGACTGGGCTGTATGATCAGCACGCTCGAGTAGAACTTAAGGCTCCTCAAAAGAAAAGAAAAAGATATTTTATTATTAGATTAAGGGAAAATGTTACACTCACACGAGTGTTTTATGCTGCCTGTAGTATTTGTCAAAACGGAGAGTATGTACGTCTAGTACAGTATCTAAGAATATTTTCATTGTAGATATATCAGGTAGTATGTACTCTTTCCGATCAAAAATAAGTGTCGCAAAATATTTCAAGGTCATTTTAAAATTGTGACACTTGTTATAGATCCAAGGGAGTACTATTTTATACTTCCTCCGTTCCATAATATAAAAATGTTAAATAGTGTATTTGTTTTATACGTACAAACATAAATGTATTTTCAAAATATACTAAAAATTGTGTACTCACATACAATTTTTTTTCATATAGCTCGCTTAAAAAATCTTAAATATAGTACATGAATATATTTAGGATGATAGAGTAGCGAAAATGCGTAGGAGCACCTACGGGCGTACCCTCCTGATATCTTATCATTAAATAAACATAGGGGTGTGTATCGCTATATTAATATGCATGTATTCACCGTTTAATTCAATGTATGCTTTGTTTTAGAAGAGGTATAGCCGTATAGGTCACACATTCTTCTATACTTTTGATGATCTCTGACTAAGATAAATGCATCTCGATGCGGATGGCTGGACTCACATATGACAGCAGCCCCACGTGCATGCGGATTTTCTTGAGCCCTGCTCTTTGAATCACATAACACATCTAATATTTAGTTTGTATCAAGTTTTCAAACTACAATATCATTTCAACTTGGAAAATATCTTTCACAAGTTTATATTTTCTGTACTTATCAATTTTGAAAACATAATATCATTTCAACTTTAAAATATATATTTCCACGAAGTTATGTGACATCTATGAAAACTTAGAATCTCACCCCTAGGATAGTTAAAACAGTGGATTTCATGATTGTTAAAATGTAAACTGCAAAAAAGAGAAAGTTCCTATATTCTACTCCCTTCGTCCCATAATGTAAAACGTTTTTTGGCATTACATTGGGACGGAGGGAGTAATTCCTAGAAAATTCATGGTGTAAATTCCATGAAATTACGCCTTTCTATTTCTTTTTTTACTTAAAAACTTGAGAACTTCATGATAATAAATCTAGAAATTTTTATTATACTAATATCAAAACTTTTTCTCCTTTAAAAAGCTATGTTATTAGTCACATTACTTGGTTTATTAGTCCACTGCAGCCGCATTTAGTCGTTACTCATGATCCAGTCAAATGAATTAACTTTAATTATATTGCACACAATTGGTTTGTTTTGTTGAATAAAGAAGTCCCATAAAGAAGACTACGACATCATGAGAGACAGGGCCGCCTCTAGGAATTCGTGGTCCATACGAAAAGCAAAATGAGGCCCTAAAATTAAAAAAATATACTCCCTTCGTTCTATAATTTAGTGCATATAGATTTTCTGAAAGTCAAACCTCATGAACCTTGATCAAGTTTGTGGAGAGAAACATTTACATCTAGAATGTCAAACATATATCATTAGATTCGTCGTAAAATGTAGTTTCATATTTTATATTTTAGTATTGTAGATATACATAGTTTCCCCTATAAACTTGGTTCAAATTTGCAATGTTAGATTTTTGAAAATAAAATCTATACTCACTACATTATGGAAGGAAGGGAGTATAATATAACTCAAGCATAATCTCACATAATTATATTATTTAAATTCATGTTATTTTGTACAATGTTTAGAAATTTCTTAACTATGAGTTCAAAAGACTAAAAGCACTAAACTGACCTCATGCTCTGCTTAAAAGTGTCCGTCTTGTGTTCCCTGAAATGAAATCTTTAATTATATCTTCATATTAATCTTCTCCAATACATCATTTTCAAGTGCTATCGTCGTCACACCATTGAGTTTTTCTTGTGTCATAGTAGATTGCAAGTAGGATTTCAGTAACTTGAGTTTATAATTTATAAAATCTCTTTTCCGCAAAGGCAAGTGTCACAAAAGTGGTTAAGAAAATAAGTATGCTATAATAGCATTAGGATAGAAGGGACGCTTCGTAAAAAACTCACGAATATCAACAGGGCACATAGATTCCTAAGTGGTTCCTAGATAAAAAGTAACTCCCACACAATTCAATTCCATCAAGGACTTCATGGTCTCCACTATTAAGCGCGTGCTCAAGATTAAGACAAGCAACCATTAAACTCTTATCGTCCCAAGATCCATGGGATCGCTCTAATCCTCTATTCTTAAATAGTTGCCACCCACTACCTATTTTTCCTTTTCATGCAACTATGTCATATCATCAAGTCATGCATGTGGTCATTATTCTCAAATAGTTGTAACCCACCACCTATTTTTGCTCTTCATGCAATTATGCCACATTATCAAGTCATGCACGTGGTTATAAGTTACAATTTGTGCACGAATCTATCCATGCAAGTATGCAATCATGTCATCTTAATAATCATGCATGTCAATTTGTTTCACTAATTTTTGTGTGGGCATAGACGATATATACGTTGGACACTTTGAGCAAATAGATGTTATCATGGATTCCTAGATTAGGGGGTGCTCGGGAGGTATGTTGCCCAACCTACAAATTGTGCCGAGGACAGGGCATCACTACTACAAACACCCACAACTCATGCTGCCATACATACTAGGCCAATTACTAGAGCTCGCGCACGCCAATTAAATTACCAGGTACTTATGTTTCTTGGTAACGATTCTAATGTTCATGAGAATATGATTGTTGGGGAACATTGCATGGGAAACAAAAAATTTCCTACGCACACACAAGATCTATCCATGGTGATGAGCATCTACGAGAGGGAGAGTGAATCTACATACCCTTGTAGATCGCTAAGCGGAAGCGTTAAGAAACGCGGTTGATGTAGTCGAACGTCTCCGCGATCCAAATCGCAAGTCGTCCCTCGATCCGATCACGAACTAGTGCCGAACGGACGGCACCTCCGCGTTCAACACACGTATGGCTTGATGACGCCTTCACCTCCTCGATCCAGCGAGCGATGATGAAGTAGTGGATGAGTTCCGACAGCACGACGGCGTGGTGATGGTGGTGAGGAACAATCTCTGCAGGGCTTCGCCAAGCACTACGGAGATTATGACGGGAGGAACTAGAGGGTTAGGGTTGCCGACACACGGCTTGGGAAATCTTGATGTATATTGTGTGTTAGCCCTGCCCCTCTATTTATATGTTGAGCCCTGGGGTCTAAACTTGGAGCGAAAGCCTCCACAAGGTCGGTTTTGCCCGCACAAGGTCGGTTTGGCCCGCACGGAAAGAGTCTAACTCGGATTCCAGCAGTATCGCGTACAAGCGGTAGTACCGCTCACGAGCGGTAGTACCGCTTGTGCGGTAGTACCGCTTCACACAAGCGGTAGTACCGCTTACGCGGTAGTACTGCCTTACCAGCGGTAGTACCGCTTAAGGCAGCAGCAAAACTTCCTTTTGCACTTTCCAATACCTCGTGGGCTTTACCCCTTTGGCTCATATAAAGTGTTGCTGCACCCGAACACTTCGGTAAACATCCGGAACCCCTTCCGGTGAATTCCGGAACCCTTCCGGAGATCAAAACACTATTATCACATATATCAATCTTTACCTCCGGACTCTTCCGGAGATCCTCGTCATGTCCGGGATCTTATCCGGGACTCCGAACAACCTTCGGTCACCAACAAAATAACTCAACTATACTAATCGTCACCAAACGTTAAGTGTGTAGACCCAGCGGGTTCGAGAACTATGTAGACATGACCGAGACACCTCTACGATCAATAACCAATAGCGGGACCTGGATGCCCATATTGGCTCCTACATATTCTATGAATATCTTTATCGGTCGAACCTCTATGTCAAGGATTCAGTTAATCCCGTATGCTGTTCCCTTTGTTCTTCGGTATGTTACTTGCCCGAGATTCGATCGTCGGTATCTCTATACCTAGTTCAATCTCGTTACTGGCAAGTCTCTTTACTCGTTCTGTAATACAAGATCTCGTGGCTAACACTTTAGTCACATTGCTTGCAAGGCTCATTGTGATGTTGTATTACCGAGTGGGCCCTGAGATACCTCTCCGTCACACGGAGTAACAAATCCCAGTCTTGATCCATGCCAACCCAACAGACACCCTCGGAGATACCTGTAGAGCATCTTTATAGTCACCCAGTTACGTTGCGACGTTTGATACACACAAGGTACTCCTCCGATGTCAGGGAGTTGCATGATCTCATGGTCATAGGAACAGATACTTGACATGCAGAAAACAATAGCAATAAACTGACACGATCATATGCTATGTTTATAGTTTGGGTCTTGTCCATCACATCATTCTCCTAATGATGTGATCCCGTTATCAAATGACATCTTATGTCCATGGCTAGGAAACCTTCACCATCTTTTGATCAACGAGCTAGTTAACTAGAGGCTTACTAGGGACACAGTGTTGTGTATGTACCCACACATGTATTTGAGTTTCCAATCAATACAATTATAGCATGGATAATAAACGATTATCATGAACAAGGAAATATAATAATAACTAATTTATTATTGCCTCTAGGGCATATTTCCAACAATGATGCTGCCTAAATTGGATATATTTGTTTTGCTTACAAATGAAGGGTCCAACATGGACAAGAAGGATGAACATTGGAGCATGATCAAGCATGGAGATGATGGCGCGTGCAAGGGGAACAAGAACAGAGTTTCTAATGGAGTTTCAGTACTTTGAAGCCATCATGATGACATACAAGGACATGGAACAAATATATAAGATGACCTTTCATAAATTTTATCCATATCTTAATATAGGTGTCATACCACCTTATTTTTGGGCCAGGCCCTTGTAATATCGAAATACACTTAGTAGGCTTTTTTTAGAGTCTGTGTTAATAGGGAAAACGACTTAGGAAAGAATTTAGTCCCACCTTGCCAAGGGTGGACGAAATTCCCCTCTGTCTCCCTATAAATACATCCCATAGGGCGTCATTTTAGACTTGAGTTTTGTTTAGATTCAAGTTTGCCAAAACTACAACTCGCGTCCTTTGTTTGTATTCAACGACCAGACAAAGACATCACAAAATCCCACTTGATTAGTAAATCTTTCCTCCTATATTCGCAATATCCAGATTGCAATATCAGTTTCCTGCTTGTTCTTCGTTTGAGTTTGGGAAATAGACCCTAATGGTCAGGTTGATCTGTATCAAACAAAGTCCAAACGTTGCTCTGGAGTGGTCAATAACCTCTTGGAGTTGGTTTAGCGATTGCTAAGGCGCGACGTCTTTGCACGTTCGTAGTAAGATTGTCAAAGTCGATTTCTACCAAAAATGATAGCTACCTCTCATAGAAACATCGAGACACCTTCTCTTCTATCAAGTGGTATCAGATTTCCAGGTTGCTTGGTAAGATTTTACCACTTTTTAGTTTAGATCGCTTATGTTATCATACGTATAGTCGACGAAAAAGCCAAAAAAATAGGGTTAGATCATCATATCCGAACCAATCTGAGCCTTTTTGTAATTTTATGTTTGGTGTTCTGCATTGTTGAATTTGCGGTTGCATCGTGATGACCCACAAGTATAGGGGATCGCAACAGTCTTCGAGGGAAGTATTTTACCCAAATTTATTGATTTGACACAAGAAGAGCCAAAGAATATTTATAAGTCTTGGCAGTTGAGTTTTCAATTCAACCACACCTGGGATATTATTTCTTCGTAGAAGAGCATTAGTAGCATAGTAGTTTGATAGTTTTAATAGTAGTGGTAATGGTAACAACAATAGCAGCAATTGTAAGAGTAGCAAGATCAGTAGTAATTTAGCAAACACAAAATGATAAAAGAGTTGGCATGGAGTATCGATGGATATTTGTACGACATCAACCATGTAACTGTCACAACCCAGAGCGACACAGAACTAGCTCCATTTCATCAATCATATGTAGGCATGTATTCCGTAAATAGTTATATGTTCTTATAATAAGAACTTGCATAACATCTTTTGTCTAACCCTCCCGTGGCAGTGGGGTCCTATTGGAAATTTAAGGGCAATTAAGACCTTCTTCTAATAGAGAATCGGAATAAAGCATTAACATATAGTGAATACATGAACTCCTCATACTAGGTTCATCACCAGAATGAATCCCAATTATTGCCACCTTGGGATATGCGGATCATAACACGTAATAGGTGCATACAACTTGCAAGATAGATCTAAAACACACTTATATTCATAAAAACATAAAAGGTTCAGATCTGAAATCATGACACTTGGTCCCTAGTGACAAGCATTAAGCATAGGAAAGCCATAGCAACATCAATCTCACAACATAGTGGATAATAGGGATCAAACCCTAACAAATTGACTCGATTACATGATGAATCTCATCCATCTCCATCTACCTCCAGTATGCCTACAATGGAATTACTCACTCTCGGTGGTGAGCATCATGAGGTTGTCGGTGAAGAGGGGTTGATGATGACGACAACAACAATTTGCGCCCTCTCTGGAGCCCAAAATAGGCCTGGGCAAGATGGTACTTATGGAATTGGAAGTAGGTCAAACGGAGCTGTGAGGGGGCCACAAGGGCAGGGGCGCACCCTGGGGGTAGGGCACGCCTTGCACCCTGTGGATGGCATGTTGGCCCCCTCCGGTAGGTCTTCGTTCTAGTATTTTTATTATTATTCCGAGAAATTGTATTTCAACAACACCATGGAATTTCTGTTGAAAACAACGTTAATCTGGGTTAGTTCCAGTCAAATTATGCAAATTAGAGTCCAAAACAAGAGCAAAAGTGTTTGGAAAAGTAGATATGTTCGGGACATATCAACTCCCCCAAGCTTAACTCATTGCTTGTCCTCAAGCAATTCAGTTGATAAACTAAAAGTGATAAAGAAAACTTTTACAAACTCTTTTGCAGTTGTTTCTATATATAAGCTTAGCTAGTAATCAAGTTTTCAACACAAGTCATGAAGTAAACATACAAATGATAACACGTAGAAACCACATTTACTCATATCAATGGCATAATCAACTAGCGAGCAATAGTACTATATCTCAAATACCAAAAGTTTGTCAAAACAATCATGAAGCAATATGATAAAATGGTATCTCACTAGCCCTTTCTAATATAGCAAAACATTAATGCAGAGCACCTCTGAAGTTAAAACAGCGACTAAATATTGTGATTCAGGGTAGAAGAGATCCAGTCATGCTCACAACCAACATTAACTAGACCCAATGCATAAAAATGACAGTAGCGCTCTCATGATTGGTACTTTGAATGAGAAGATGATGACTCAAATAATAAAAAGAAAATAACATAAAAGTAAATGAATGTTTGATACGTCTCCAACGTATCTACTTTTCCAAACACTTTTGCTCTGGTTTTGAACTCTAATTTGCATGATTTGAATGAAACTAACCAGGACTGACGCTGTTTTCAGCAGAACTACCATGGAGTTGTTTTTGTGCAGAAATAAAAGTTTTCGGAATTGAACGAAACTTTCTGGAGATTTTTTATGGAATATATAAAAAATACTAGAGCGAAGATCCACAAGAGGGGGCCCACCAATTGCTCACAAGGCAACAGGGCGCACCCTGTTACCTTGTGGGGACCACGTGGCTCCGCTGATCCTAATTACAAGCCTATAAATTCATATTCTCCTAGAAAAAAATAAAATAAAAGTGTTCATCATGTTCTACGGGACGGAGCCGCCGCCACCTCCTGTTCTTCCTCGGGAAGGCTGATCCGGAGCCTGTTTGGGGCTCCGGAGAGGGGAATTCGTCGCCATCGTCATCACCAACCCTTCTTCATCAACAATTCCATGATGCTCACCACCGGGAGTGAGTAATTCCTTTGTAGGCCTGTTGGACGGTGATGGGATTGGATGAGATTTAGCATGTAACCGAGTTTTTTTGATAGGGCTTGATCCCTAGGATCCACTATGTTCTGAGATTGATGTTGTTATGACTTTGCTATGATTAATGCTTGTCACTAGGGCCCGAGTGCCATGATTTCAGATCTGAACCTATTATGTTTTCACGAATATGAGAGTGTTTTGGATCCTATCTTGCAAGTTGTATGCACTTATTATGTGTTATGATCCGTAGACCCCAAGATGACAATAATTGGGATCATCTTTGGTGACGACCATAGTTTGAGGAGTTCATGTATTCACTATGTGTTAATGCTTTGTTCCGGTTCTCTATTACAAGGAGGCCTTAATATCTCTTAGTTTCCTTATGGACCCCGCTACCATGGGAGCGTAAGACAATAGATGTCATGCAAGTTCTTATTATAAGCACGTATGACTATATACGAAATATGTGCATATATTATATTGATGAATTGGAGCTAGTTCTGTGTCGCTCTAGTGTGTAACCGTTACATGATGAATGTCATCCAAATCAATTATCCACCATTGATCCATGGCCTATGCTTTTCGCTTATTGATTTCTATTAAGTTACTTTCGGTACTACTGCTATTACAATCAATACAATCTGCTACTTTTTACTGTTCCTATTGCTTTTGTTACTAAGCTACTAAATACTTTATTGTAGAAAGAAATTCCAGGTGTGATTGAATTGAAAAATCAACTGCTAAGACCAATAAATATTCTTTGCCTCCCCTTGTGTCGAATCAATAAATTTGGGTGAAATACTACCCTCGAAGACTATCGCGATCCCCTACACTTGTGGGTTATCATGACTATTTTCTGGTGTCGTTGCCGGGGAGCATAGCTCTATTTGTTGAGTTCACTTGGGATTTTCGATTGTCACTATGAAGAATCTGAAATGCGCTAAAACCAAGATCGTACCCTCTAGGAAGAGGGCAGGTAAGGAATTGCCATCTGGCTCTGCACTTGATTCACCTTCTGTCTTGAGTAAGCTTGCGACACCACCACCTGCTATTCAATTTGATATGTCACAAGTAGTTTATGATGCTACTTCTGTTTTGAATGAAACTTATGATGATGCTACTACTATGCTAGATGAAACTGAACATGTGCCACTAGGTGATCTACTTGATGCTCAGATTGCTAAGTCTTGATAACTTGAGAATGCCGAAATTCATGAAAACTATGATTCACCTATCCTGTCTAGATCTCCTCCTAGAGTTGAAATGCCTGATGTACCTTACGATTATGTTATGGATGGGGAGATAGCTAGAGACTTTCTTGCTTGTAATGATAGAGATGATCTTAAGAAATTACTGAGTAAACTGAAAGAAAAATCTATGAAGGAGAAAATGAAATATGATCCTAAATTTGCTACTGCTCCTATATTTGTTACCGATAAGGATTATGAACTATGTTGATCCTTAGTTAATTACTTTGGTAGAATATAATCATTTTCATGGTTATGAATCTGAAACTGTTGTGGCACACCTTATCAAATTAAATGATATTGCCACCCTATTTGCTAATGAGGAAAAAAAATTCGCTATTACTATATTCTTAAGCTTTTTTCTTTCTCACTAAAGGGTGATGCTAAGAAGTGGTTCCTTTCTCTTGCTCCTGGCTGTGTGCGTAGTCCCGAGGATATGATATATTACTGTTGGAGATATGCCCTAGAGGCAATCATGTATGATGATATTTCCTATGTGTTTATGAATAAAGATAGTCCTTGGACATTATCAATGATGTGTATTAACAAGTACGTGACTTGTTTGTGAGACTATGCATTGTATGATGACTGTCCTAAATGGTCCCTAGTCGAAAGGGTTGTGTGGACGCACAACCAGTTAGGCTAGCATATGACACGATGGATGGTCCGGTCTTACTGACCATGTAGCATTGGATGCTAGCCGGATAATATGGACTCAGAAAGATCTGGTCGGATTCGACGTAGTCGGATCCGAGTTGAGATAAGGTCTGAGTTGGACAAACCCAACTATGAGACACAACGACATGTCAGCTGTGAGTCTCTAGTACAACATACGTTCTATGTCCTAAGACCTGAGCTGGCACATGTACTCGGGATGGTGATAGACCTGCTTTGGACTGACCAAACACTACTCCGTAACTGGGTAGTTATAAAGGTAGCTTTCGGGCTTGTCCAGACCCATGCTGCGAGACATGGTCAAGCAAGATGGGATTTGCCCCTCCGATCAGGAGAGATATACTCTGGGCCCTCGTGTGATCCGACCAAGATAAGCATTGATTTGTGGTCGGCATCACTAGAATGAGAAAGAGGTTGGGCTAACACATGGATGACAGACTCGCCTTGAGCCCGACAACATATATCGTGTGGCAAAGGGAACAGAAGTATGAAGTACAGGTTCACCTAACCAGCTTCATCGGACACTTGGAGCTGGCACGCTTTGCTAGAGGCCGCTACCGACTAGTCGAGCTGGATGTGATCTGACTCGCGACCAAGTGAACGAGAACCTAAGGGGTTGTGCGTTTAAGTGAAGGAACACGTAGGCTTTAGGATCCGTGCGAGGCCCAAGAGTTGAGCCCGAGACGGATGCCTATATATATTGGAGGTGCGGCACACCCATCTAGTTGATCGCTTTGGCGCCGTCATTAGTGCTTTGCATGCATTGCAACTAGCCACCTCCACTCGCCGCCGAGCTGTGTGATCTGACCTAGTAGTCCGCCGCATGGTGTTCCTCCTGCACGCGCGGATACGATTAGAGGCGGTGCACTTGCGCTGCTCTAGCGAACCTGTACGTGGGATCCGGCAACCGGCAGTTCGAGGGAGATTGGACCAGCTGTTCGAGGGAGATCGGATGAGGAGGAGATGGACCTCGCGGACGCACTGCCCCAACTCTACTTCCGCTGCACGGCACTGTGCGTCTAGTGGTAATGGTCTGTGATCCATCTCTGTAGCATGTTCCTGGATGTTCTGCGCGTAGGAAAATTTTAATTTGCATGCGATGCACCTACGGTAGAACCCAACAGTGGTATCAGAGCCTCTGCTATAGGTTTTGGTTTCAGATTGGATGTATATTTGATATGTGGAGGCGACAGATGAGATCTGTTGTCGTTCATGAGATCGGCTATGTGCACGGTTGATGAGATCAACTGCACATGGGGATCGTTGAGGCTATGTTTTCTGTCAATCAGAATCGAGGAGGTCGTGACACAACCTACCCCTACCGGTCGGTTTCCACCATCGGGGTTAACAGTGAAACGTAAATCCGAATCGGATTCGCGATGATCGATAAGATCGGTCAGATCGGAAAATTCAGCGTGATCGGAGTATAGATTCGATCTGTGATTTCTGAAAACGTCGGGACCGCCGTGTGCGTAGCGCCTTGTATTTCGTACATGATCACACAAACCGGTAGAATGTGATTCTAGGCATAACTTTGTTTTGCAGGTTTGATGTGCATAGTATGGCTCATATGTATGTGATGCATGTGTGTAATTTAACATGACCTGCGTGTCATGTTTGTCAGCCGGCAGGAGCCAAAGTGCTGTCATTATATTGTATAACGACCTGCGCGTCGACTTGTGATTCTCTGTAAATTCATTACTAGTGGTAGTAGTTGGAGAACAGAGATCAAGTTCAAGGCTTTGGCGTCCCGGTGTGATGAACAAGAGTGAGTTCCGCCTTGGTCATTGGAGTTGGAGCCGGCCTGGAAGGATGTCGATGAAGGAGCCATACTATTTCACATATTTATGTTTATATGTGATTGATATTGCTTCTTGTTTCTATGCATGTTAAAATGGTAGAAAGATCCCTCGTTGATATCAAGCACATTGCCATTCCGGATGTTGCACCTTCACACGTCAAGTACGTCTAGTGGTGGGCTCATAAAATTGAGGTGCCACTAGGTGTCCTTGAACTGGAGGGTTCGTGTCGGACACAGACATGCACTACATCAGGTTAACTTGACAAGGCTATCAAAACGGTTTTGGGCCTTGTGGCAAAGAAGGTCGGGAGCCGGGGTATGAGATACCTACCCGACCGACAGGAGTTGTATAGAGATACGATTAGCAAGGAGTTGCTTACCGAATAGGCAAGTTGGCTAGCGGTGATGCTAAAGCTCACTAGTCGCTTGCGCTAGACGGGTCCTGAATCACTGAGAGTTTGCGGAGGGATGCTGACTTCAGTGGGAGTAGTTATGTTTAAGGCTTGAATTACTCTACATAAACATATTGCATAGTGATTGCATATTTTCTGTTCTAGATCAATGGCACCACCTGCTCAACCCAACTTTGCATTGAAATCAATTCTGGAAAAGGATAAACTGAATGGAACAAACTTTACCACCTGGTATAGAAATTTGAGAATTGTTCTCAAGCATGATAAGAAGGAACATGTTCTAGAGGATCCACTTCTAGAGGAACCTGCCGAGAATGCTAGTGCGACAACCAAGAATGCCCACCAGAAACTCGTTGATGAATCAAACGAGATCAACTGCCTCATGCTGGCTTGTATGGAGCCCGATTTGCAACAACATTTCAAAAACATTGAGGCTTTCGAGATGATCGAGAGTCTCAAGAGCATGTTTCAGGTGCAGGCTAGGGCCGAAAGGTTCAACGTCTGGCTATCCTTGATGGATTGTAAGCTAAAAGAGGGTGATCCACTGAGTCCGCATGTGATCAAGATGATCGGGTACGTGCAAGCTTTGGATCGGTTAGGCTTCCCACTTGGGGACGAGCTGTCCACGGATGCAATCCTGGGTTCTCTTCCACCTAGCTATGGGACGTTCATCTCGAACTATCATATGCACGGCAATTGCATGAGATGCTCAAGGTGGCAGAGCAGGATATTAAGAAAGGCACGCATCAAGTGTTGATGGTGTAGAAATCGGCTAAGTTCAAGAAGAGTTGGTCCAAGAAAAAGGCTAAGGGCACAGAGAAGGTTGTCTCTGTCGTGGAGCCAAAGTCAGGACCAAACTCAAAGACCATATGCTTTCATTGCAAGGAACCTGGTCACTGGAAGAGGAACTGTAGCAAGTGGCTTGCCGATCATGGCAAGAAGGCTGGAAGTACGACTTCGAGCAAAGGTACACTTGTTACATATGTTATAGACATTTACCTTGCTGACATACCTAGTAGTTGTTGGGTATTTGATACCGGATCGGTTGTTCATATTTGCAACTCGATGCAGGGGCTGGTAAGAACTAGGCGTGTGGCACAAGGGGAGATTGACATCAGGGTCGGCAACAAAGCAAGAGTTGCTGCATTGGAGGTCGGCACGATGCAGCTTCAGCTTCCTTCTGGATTCATTTTGGAATTGAATAATTGTTATTACATTCCTGCACTTAGTCGGAACATTATTTATGCCTCATGTTTGATGAGTCAAGGTTATGAATTCAATTTAAAGGACAATGGTTGTTCATTTTATTTGAATGGAATGTTCCATGGCTATGCACCCATTGTACATGGGCTATTTATTTTGAATCTGGAAATGGAACCAGTCTATAACATGAATATCAATAGGCATAAGCCTAATGAGATAAATCCGACTTACTTCTGTCATTGCTAGCTTGGACATATTAGTCTGAAACGCATGAAGAAGCTCCATGATGATGGACTCCTAACTTCGTCCAACTTCGGGTCGTTCGAGACATGTGAATCATGCTTGCTCGGCAAGATGGCTAAGTCTCCTTTTGCAAAGAGTTGCGAAAGGGCATCCGAGCTGTTGGATCTTATACACAGTGATGTGTGTGGTCCAATGAGCACAACAGCCAGAGGTGGCTATCAGTACTTCGTGACTTTTACCGATGACTTGAGTAGATATGGATATATCTATTTGATGAGGCACAAGTCGGAAACTTTTGAAAAGTTCAAAGAGTTTCAAAACGAGGATGAAAATCAGCTCGGCAAGACAATAAAGCTTCTACGATCAGATCGTGGAGGTGAGTACATGAGCCATGAGTTTGATGATCATCTGAAAAGCTGAGGTATAGTACCTCAGCTCACACATCCGGGTACGCCGCGGAGAAACGGCGTGTCAGAATGGAGAAATCGAACCTTGTTGGACATGGTCCGATCGATGATGAGCAAATCGGATTTACCCTTATCATTCTGGGGATACGCTCCAGAAACTACAGCTTTCACACTTACTAGGGTACCATCAAAATCCGTAGGTAAGACACCACATGAGATGTGGACTGGGAAGAGTCCTAGTTTGTCTTTTCTAAAGATTTGGGGTTGTGAAGCATTTGCCAAACGACTCATGTCGGACAAGCTTACACCCAAGTCGGATAATTGCATATTCGTGGGATATCCGATGGAAACCTTGGGATATAGCTTCTATAACCGAGAAGAGAACAAATTGTTTGTTGCTCGGAAAGGGGTTTTCCTAGAGAAAGAGTTTCTCAGTCGGGAAGCCAGTGGGAGAACTGTGCGACTCGAATAAATTCGAGAGCCACTCGGGGACGACTCGGCTAGTGATGAGATCATACCAAAGTTGGTCAGGGAACCCGTAGTGGAATCGTCACAGGAGCCACGAATGTCGGAAAGATTGCGTAGAGTGCATGATGTGTTGTTGCTAGAAAGCGACGAGTCGGCCACGTATGCGGAAGCGATGGTGAGCCCAGATTTCGAGGCATGGCTGGAGGCCATGAGATCCGAGTTAAAGTCCATGGATGATAATCAAGTCTGGGACTTGGTTGATCCGCCACCTGGCATAATTGCCATTGGTTGCAAATGGGTCTTTAAGAAGAAAACCGATGTGGATGGAAATGTTCAGATCCACAAAGCTCGGCTTGTCGCTAAAGGTTATGGACAAGTTCAAGGAATTGACTACGATGAGACCTACTCGCCGGTAGCGATGCTAAAGTCGGTGAGGATCATACTAGCTATAGATGCATATTTCGATTATGAGATATGGCAGATGGATGTCAAAACGGCTTTCCTTCATGGAAATTTAAAGGAGGATGTATACATGATACAGCCTGAAGGTTTTGTCGATCCAAATAATGCTAGTAAAATATGCAAGCTCAAGAGATCCATTTATGGATTGAAGCAAGCAGCTCGGAGTTGGAACATTCGTTTTGATGAAGTCATCGTTGACCTTGGTTTCATCAAGAACGAAGAGGACTATTGTTTATACAAGAAGTCTAGTGGGAGCTCGGTAGTATTTTTGATCATGTATGTGGATGACATACTGCTGATCGGAAATGATGTTTCAATGAACTTAGTCAAGGAATCATTGAATGGCAAGTTTTTGATGAAAGACCTTGGAGAAGCAGTATACATTTTAGGCATCAAGATCTATAGGGATAGATCGAAGAGGCTGCTCGGCTTAAGCCAGAGCACGTACATAGATAAAGTGTTGAAGCGGTTCAACATGAGTGAGGCCAAGAAAGGGTTCTTGCCCATCTCACATGGTATAAGGCTAAGCAAGACTCAGAGTCCTATGACTTCTGATCAGCGAAACCGGATGAGTAGAATTCCGTATGCTTCGGCAATAGGATCCATCATGTATGCCATGCTATGTAATCAACCTGATGTTGCTTATGCAATAAGCTTAACAAGCAGATACCAGGCTGACCCAGATGAGAGTCACTGGGCAGTGGTGAAAACTATCCTGAAGTACCTGAAAAGGACTAAAGAGATGTTCCTAGTTTATGGCGGTGAGGAGGAGCTCTGTGTAAAGGGTTACGTTGATGCTAGTTTCCCAACCGACAGGGATGATTGTCGATCACAAACTAAATTTGTGTCTGTCATGAATGGAGGAGCAGTGAGCTAGACGAGTTCCACAATAGAGGCCGAATACATTGCGGCTTGTGAAGCCGCAAAGGAAGGTGTTTGGATTCGGAAGTTCCTGGAGGATCTTGGTGTGTCCCGGGCTGGGCAAAACCGTTGGACCTGTAATGCAACAATTCAGGTGCCATCGCACAGGCCAAGGAGCCGAGACAACACCACAAGACCAGACACCTAGACCAAAAGTATCACCTGATACGAAAGCTCGTAAAGAATGGTGATACTAATTTATGCAAGATTCATACAGATGAAAATGTTGCAGATCCGTTGACTAAGCCACTTCCACAACCCAAGCATGAGGGGCACGTTAGAGCTATGGGCATTCGATGTCTATTTGCTTGAATCTAGTGCAAGTGGGAGACTGTTGGAGATATGCCCTAGAGGCAATCATGTATGATGATATGCCCTAGTGCAAGTGGGAGACTGTTGGAGATACGGATGCCTATATATAGTGGAGGTGCGGCACACCCATCTCGATGATCGCTTTGGCGCCGTCATCAGGGCTTTGCATGTGTTGCAACTAGCCACCTCCACTCGCTGATAACCCAAAAGTATAGGGGATCGCAACAGTTTTCGAGGGTAGAGTATTCAACCCAAATTTATAGATTCGACACAAGGGGAGCCAAAGAATACTTGAGAGTATTAGCAGTTGAGTTATCAATTCAACCACACCTGGAGATTAAATATCTGCAGCAAAGTGATCAGTAGCACAATAATATGATAGTTTTGATAGCAGTAGCAACAGTAATAGTGGCGGTAACAGTAGTAGCAACAATTTTGTAGCAGTTGGAACAGTAGCAACAGCAATAGTAACTTAGCAAGAACAATAAGTGGAGAACTCGTAGGCACTAGATCGGTGAACTCATTGGATGATATTCATCATATAACAGTCATAACCTAGGGCGACACAGAACTAGCTCCAGTTCATCAATGTAATGTAGGCATGTATTCCGTAAATAGTCATACGTGCTTATGGAAAAGAACTTTCATAACATCTTTTGTCCTACCCTCCCGTGGCAGCGGGGTCCATAAGGAAACTAAGGGATATTAAGGCCTCCTTTTAATAGAGAACCGGAACAAAGCATTAACACATGGTGAATACATGAACTCCTCAAACTACGGTCATCACCGTGAAGTATCCCAAATATTGTCACTATGGGGTTGACGGATCATAACACGTAATAGGTGCATATGACTAGGCAAGATCGGATCAAGAACATAGATATAATGGTGATAACATAAACGGTTCAGATCTGAAATCATGGCACTCGGGCCCTAGTGACAAGCATTAGGCATAGCAAAGTCATAGCAACATCAATCTCAGAACATAGTGGATACTAGGGATCAAGCCCTAACAAAACTAACTCGATTACATGATGAATCTCATCCAACTCCTCACCGACCAGCAAGCCTATGAAGGAATTACTCACTCCCGGTGGTGAGCATCATGGAATTGGTGATGGAGAAAGGTTGGTGATGATGAAGACCGAAGATTCCCCTCTCTGGAGCCCCAAACGGGCTCCAGATCTGGCCTCCCGATGAAGAACAGGAGGTGGCGGCGGCTCCGTATCGTAAAACGTGATGAAACTTTCTCTCTGAATTTTTTCTCCGAAAATAGGAATTTATAATGGCGGAATTAGGGTCAGTGGGGCCACGAGGTGGGCACAACCCACCAGGGCGTGCCCAGGGGCCTAGCGCGCCCTGGTGGGTGCTGGCCACCCTAGCCCCCTTCTCCGATAGTTTTTGGCTTCAATAATTCTTATATATTCTAAAATAATTCTCCAAAAATTTCGTTCCATTCCGAGAACTTTTATTTCTGCACAAAAACAACACCGTGGTAGTTTTGCTGAAAGCAGCGTTAGTCCGGGTTAGTTTCATTCAAATCATGTAAATTAGAGTCCAAAACAAGGGCAAAAGAGTGAGGAAAAGTAGATACGCTGGAGACGTATCAACTCCCCCAAGCTTAAACATTTGCTTGTCCTCAAGCAATTCAGTTGACAAACTGAAAGTGATAAAGAAAAACTTTTATGAACTCTTTTGGTCTTGTTTACATATATATGCTTAAGTAGCACCCAGGTTTTCAGCAAAGATTATGACTAACCATGCCTACAATAACTCTTAGAAATTATATTAACTCATAACAATAACATAAGCAACTAGCGAGCAATAATAAGATATCCCAAGCGCCAACACTTTGTCAAAACAATCATGATACAATATGACAATAGTGGTATCTCGCTAGCCCTTTCTGAGATCGCAAAACATAAATGCAGAGCACCTCGAAAGTTCAAGCAGCGACTAAACATTGTAATTCATGGTAGAAATGATCCAGTCATGCTGCACCCAATATCAACTATACACAATGCATGAGGATGACAATAGTGCTCTCAGGTCTGGCGCTTATTTGAGAAGGTGATGACTCAACATAAAAGTAAATAGATAGTCCCTTCGCAGAGGGAGGCATGGATTTGCAGCGGTGCCAGAGCTCAAAGCTTAAAACAGAGATAGATATAATTTTGGGAGGTACACCCTTCCTGTCAACGTCACGACCAAGAGTTATCCATGCTAAACAAATTAGAGGCGGTTCCCAAGCGGTAAAAGTAAAGGTTTACTCCCCCTCCACCAACAATCACACTCCACGGCTAGCTGCATCCACGGGTACCGTCCAAACCAACAACATTCTTGGGGGAGTTTTGTTTAATTATTTTTGATTTTTGATTGCGGGACTGGGAATCCCTATTACCACCCCTCTCGTGTAAGGACAAGTGAATAAACACTCATCATGAGAATAACCCGCTTAGCATGGAAGATACTGACCGCCCCTGTCGCTCCATGAGCGGTCCAGGCACACAAAACAAATGTTCATTTGAATTTTTAGAGATGGCACATGCAAATTTACTTTGGAACGGTAGGGTAATACCGCATATAGGTAGATATAGTGGACTCATATGGCACAACTTGGTTTAAGGGTTTTGATGCACAAGCAGTATTCCCGCTTAGTACCGGCGAATGCTAGCAAATAGATTGAGAAGCGGCCAGCTAGAGAGCGAAAACGGTCATGAACATGCATTACATATAATCAACATTGAATACTAGCATGAGTAGGATATGGACACCATGAACATAAATATCATGAAGGCTATGTTGGTTTTGATTCAACTACATGCGTGAACATGTGCCAAGTCAAGCCACTTGAAACATTCAGAGGAGGATACCATATCATCATACCGCATCACAACCATTTTAATGCACGTTGACACCCAAGATAAATCATTATCCACTCCTAGCTACTTAAGCATGTCATGAACAACTATAATCTCTAATGGTCATTGCAAACATGTTTGATCATAATATGCTGAATCAAGGATACTAGGTTAAACATATTTACAAAAACAAAAACAAGTTGAGTTCATACCCGCTCTTCTCTGCCACAGTCAATTCATCAAATATCGTCATCATTGCCTTTCACTTGCACGACCAAATGATAAGAAAGTAATAATAGTGCAAGAGTGCCGTGGACTAAGCTGGAATCTACAACACTTTATTCAAGAGGAGAAGACAAAGTAATATGGGCTCTTTGTTAGATAAACAATAATGCATATGAGAGCCACTCAACATTTTCATTGTGGTCTTCTCCTTGGTACGACTCAAATAAAAAGAAAAGAAATTCAGAGAAACACACTGAAATATTTTTGGAGTTTTTGTTTTTCTTGAAGAAAGCAAATTAAAGAGGAAAAACAAAAACGAGAAAAAACTATTTACACGGGAAAGCTCCCAACAAGTAAAAGAAGAAGCGAGAAATCTTTTTGGGTTTTCTTTTGATGCTACAATTAAACTAAGCTAGAAAGAAAAACTAAAAAAGAAGTAGAAAATATTTTTGGGTTTTCTCAAAGTTTTCAAACACACAAGAAGAAAGCGAGAAAACAAATCTAGCATGGATATTACAATGAAAAAGTGTGAACACCGACAACTAGAATGAAATGTGTGAGCATAAATGTAATGTCGGTGCAAATACGTACTCCCCCAAGCTTAGGCTTTTGGCCTAGCTTGGTAATCACCATCCGTAGTAGCCGTCCGGTTCCAAGTTGTAGTGAGGTGGAGGCGGCACCTGAGCATCCCACCCCTGGGGCTCCTCCTCAATAGCTGCTAGGTTGTTCCGGTAGGCTGTAATGTCATCTGGCATAATCATGTATCTGTTCCTAGCAATAGAATCAAACAAAGCAGGTGCAGGCAACGGAATAACATCACGGGTTTCTTTGCTGAATACTAGGTTGTAATGAATATCACGGGGAGAATCAGTTACATCGAGGAATTGGTGATCTTGCAGTGACTTGTGATCAAGGTAAACTCGGGACAAGAGATAATCATGTGGGCGAAACTGAACATTAAAGTGTCTCGCTAAGCGAGTAGCATAAATACCACCATGTATCTTTCCCTTAGTTTTGTTAAGGTGTAAGCGACGAGCAATAACAACCCCCATACTAAAGGTGTGATCATCATAAAGTGCACGACATAAAATAGCAAGGTCAGGGGTACTGAGTGCGTCGACCTTCTCCCAAGCGGTTAAACACTTAGCGATGACCAAAGCGAAGTAACGCACTGAGGGAAACTGCAAGCTGGTAGCAGTAGCGTTTGACACGCCTCTATCCTCATCCACTGTTAAAGTGAGGAGAAAATCCTCAAACTCAGATGGCCTAGGTTCTCTCAACTCCCCATCAGAAGGGATCAAGCATATGTTGCAGAAGTCAGTTAGCGGCATTTTGTAAGTTTCAGCATAAAGATTAAACTGCACTTCGGCAGGATTGTTTCTCCATAGATAATAAAAACCTTGCACTTAGGAATTTGTAAGGATGTGATATTGGTCACACTTAGCTACGAGGAACTCGGTCAACCCAGCGTTTGCAACAAACTGAGCGAACTCTTGATGGAACCCGGCCTCCTCCATGAAGGCATCATGCGGCCATTCACACGGCCGCACCTCCGCCCTTCTTGGGGTGTGAAGGTCATTGTCCGATGATTCCCCAATGACTCCTTTGGCATTTTTCTTGGAGGAGAACTTCCTAAAGATTTGCATTTTATTCCTATAAAAATTCTGAAAAAATTTAGTCCACAATTTTTTTTGTCAACAAAGCTTTGTAAGATTGTTAGCAACTACTCCTAAGCATGCATAGAGGCCATATTGAGCATTCAAACTACTTAGAACTCTAAGAATTCAACATGCAAGCTCATCTACAACAGCACCAAGAGTAGCTAATTACTCTAAACACAACCCACTAAATCAAAAACTAATTGGAGCAATGGAGGACTCACATACCAAGTAGCAGTCCCTCCAAACAGTTTCAAAAACGGATCTTCGAGCAAAGAGATCGAAATAGGCGGGTTTGAGAGCAAGAACACAAGAATGGTGGTTGTGGTGATTTTTTCTGGAGGTAGGGGATGATGTGGGATAAAGAGATAAGTGAGGGGGGCCACGTGGGGGCCACAACCCACCAGGGCGCGCCTGGGGGTGCTGGCGCGCCCTGGTGTCTTGTGGGCACCAGTTGCACCCCCCATCTAGTATTATTTGCACCATAAATTCAGAAATATTCAGAAAAAAATCGTATCAAATTTTCAGGACATTCTGAGAACTTTTATTTTTGGGTCATTTTTTTATTGCACGGAGAAAACAGAAAACAGGATAATCATGGCATTTTATTTTATTTGACTAACTAAAACAGAAAATAAAAGGTGAGAGCAGAGAGTTGTGCTTACTAGATTCATCGACTTCATACCTCTCAAAAATGATTCATTAATAAGGTTGATCAAGTCTTATTAACAACCACTTCTGATTAGCATGAAACCGAAGAACTTTCGTAAAACACTAAGTTACCTCAATGGGGATGTGCATATCCCCAACAATAAGTATATCATATTTCTTTTTTGCAGTAGGTATAGGTAATTGAAAACTTCCGATAGTGATGGTCGGAGATTCTTCAATAACATTTATACCATTCACTTGGAATTGTTTCTTTGGAAAGTGCACCATATGCTCATTACCATTGATATGAAAAGTGACTTTGCTTTTATTGCAATCAATAACAGCCCCTGCAGTATTCAAAAAGGGTCTACCAAGGATAATCGACATGTTGTCGTCCTCGGGCATCTCAAGAATAACAAAGTTCGTTAAAATAGTATGCAACAACAACGGGCACATCCTCACAAATACTGATAGGTATGGCAGTTGATTTGTCAGCCATTTGCAATGATATCTCAGTAGGTGTGAGTTTATTCAAATCAAGTCTTCTATATAAGGAGAAAGGCATAACACTAACACTGGTTCCCAAATCACACAAAGCAGTTTTGACATAATTTCTTTTAATGGAGCAAGGTATAGTTGGTATTCCAGGATCTCCAAGTTTTTTAGGCACTCCATCCTTAAAAGAATAATTAGCAAGCATGGTGGAGATTTCAGCTTCAGGTATCTTCCTTTTATTTGTGATGATGTCTTTCATATACTTTGCATAAGGGGCCATCTTCAAAATATCGGTTAAGCGGGTACGCAAAAAGACTGGCCTAATCATTTCAGTGAAGCGCTCAAATTCTTCATCATCCTTTTTCTTAGACGGCTTAGGTGGAAATGGCATGGGTTTCTAAACCCATGTCTCTCTTTCTTTACCATGTTTCCTAGCCACAAAGTCTCTTTTATCATAACGTTTATTTTTAGGTTGTGGGTTATCAAGATCAGCAGCAGGCTCTATTTCAACATCATTATCTGGTTCTTTATCATTGTTAGGTTGAGTATCTTCATGAACATCATCATTATCATTTTCATTATCACTAGGTGAATGTTCATTACCAGACTGAGTTTCAGCATCGGAAATAGAGACATCATTATTATCAGGAGGTTTTCGTATCTTAGGTTCGCTAGGGGTATGCAAAGTCCTATCATTTTTCTTTTTCTTTTTCTTCTTAGAAGGACTAGGTGCATCGGAATTAATTCTCTGAGAGTCTTGTTTAATTCTTTTAGGATGACCCTCAGGATAGAGTGGTTCTTGGGTCATTCTACCTCCTCTAGTTACTACTCTAGCAGCAAAATCATGCATATTATTATTCATTTCATCAAGCAATTCTTTTCGAGACTTAAGAACTTGTTCTAACTGAGTTTGAACCATAGAGGCATGTTTTCCTACACCTCTAACATCATTACTAATTCTAAATAGCAAGTCACTCAAGCGATCAATCATATCAGAATTATATTTCAATTGTTTCAGAACATGTGCATTGAAATGATCTTGCTTCATAATGTAGTTGTCAAACTCATATAAGCATTGACTAGGATGTTTATTGTGAGGGATATCACCTTCATCAAACTTTACCACTTGTGGAGGTGGTGGTGTGTCAAGGCCATGTATTTCGTCAATAGGTGGCAAATTCTTAACCCTCTGCTTTAATACCTTTTTCCTTCATAGATTTCTTTGCCTCTTGCATATCTTCAGGACTGAGAAATAAGATACCCCTCTTCTTCGGAGTGGGTTTAGGCGGTGGTTCAGGAAGAGTCCAATCATCATAATTCTTCAATATGTTATTCAATAATTCTTCAGCTTGTTCAACAATTCGTTCCCTGAAAACACAACCAGCACAACTATCTAGGAAATCCCTAGAAGCATCGGTTAGTCCATTATAGAAGATATCAAGTATTTTATTTTTCTTGAGAGGATGATCAGGCAAAGCATTAAGCAACTGGAGAAGCCTCCCCCAAGCTTGTGGGAGACTCTCTTCTTCAATTTGCACAAAGTTAAATATTTCCTGTAAGGCAGCTTGTTTCTTACGAGCAGGAAAATATTTTTCAGAAAAGTAGTAGATCATATCCTGGGGACTACACACACAACCAGGAGCAAGAGTATTGTACCATGTCTTAGCATCATCCTTTAATGAGAACGAAAATAACTTAAGGATGTATAGTAGCGAATCTTCTCATCATGAGCAAAGAGGGTGGCTATATCATTCAGCTTAGTGAGGTGTGCCACTACAGTTTCAGTTTCATAGCCATGGAAAGGATCAGATTCAACCAAAGTAATTAACTCTGGATCGACAGAGAATTCATAATCCTTATCGGTAACAAAGATAGGTGAAGTAGCGAACTTAGGATCACATTTCATGCTAGCATTCAAAGTCTTTCCCTTATACTTGCGTAGCAATTTCTTAGGATCGTTTCTATCCTTGCAAGAAAGAATTTCTCTAGTTACCTCTTCGTCCATAACATAACCTTCGGGTATCTTAGGCATTTCAAACTTAGGATAGCTAGGACTAATAGGTGTTTCATAATCATCATCGGTTTCATAGGCTTCATCAGTTTCAGCAATCTCATCAGTTTCAGTAGTTTCATTCTCTTTAGCTCTAGCAATTTGTTCATCAATAAATTCTCCTAGTGGCACATTATCATCAAGCATGGTACTAGCATCATCAATAGCATAATTCATAGCAGAGGTAGCATCATCAATAACTTGCGACATATCAGGATTACTAGCATGTGGTGGTGTTGCAAGCTTACTCATAACAGAAGGTGAATCAAGTGCAGAGCTAGATGGCAGTTCCTTACCTCCCCTCATCATAGAGGGAAAAATCTTAGTCTTTGGATCCTTCAGATTCTTCATAGTGATAAATTGATATAAATCCCAAGTGACTCAACAAATATAGCTATGCTCCCCGGCAACGGCGCCAAAAAAAGGTCTTAATAACCCACAAGTACAGGGGATCGCAACAGTTTTCGAGGGTAGAGTATTCAACCCAAATTTATAGATTCGACACAAGGGGAGCCAAAGAATACTTGAGAGTATTAGCAGTTGAGTTGTCAATTCAACCACACCTGGAGATTAAATATCTGCAGCAAAGTGATCAGTAGCACAGTGATATGATAGTTCTGATAGCAGTAGCAATAGTAACAGTGGCGGTAACAGTAGTAGCAACAATTTTGTAGCAATTGGAACAGTAGCAACAGCAATAGTAACTTAGCAAGAACAATAAGTGGAGAACTCAAAGGCACTTGATCGGTGAACTCGTTGGATGATATTCATCATATAACAGTCATAACCTAGGGCGACAGAGAACTAGCTCCAGTTCATCAATGTAATGTAGGCATGTATTCTGTAAATAGTCATACGTGCTTATGGAAAAGAACTTGCATGACATCTTTTGTCCTACCCTCCCGTGGCAGCGGGGTCCATAAGGAAACTAAGGGATATTAAGGCCTCATTTTAATAGAGAACCGGAACAAAGCATTAACACATGGTGAATACATGAACTCCTCAAACTACGGTCATCACCGTGAAGTATCCCAAATATTGTCACTATGGGGTTGACGGATCATAACACGTAATAGGCAGGCCCGGCCCTGACGGGGGGCAAGCGGGGCGGCCGCCCCGGGCCCCCAAAGCCGAGGGGCCCCGGATGCGATCTGTGTTCTGTAATAGGCCTCGCCAGAAGTCCACGCACACCACGCTGGTTCTTGACTCCACTATCTAGGCTAGCGCATAACCTAAACGACACCGAAACCTTCGCCTGTGAATGCGTGGATTGATAGCTCGATCTCCTTAATTTTCCATCGGCTGCGGCTGCAGCTGCGTTCCCGGATTTGTGATCCATACCTATGGCGCCAGATGTGTTTGTTGGCTGCAGTCAGGTATCACGGCGGCTACTCGAACCACGCTGCAGATCTACCACAAGCTCATCACCAACCTCTCGGTAAAAACTGAAAACTGAGAACAGGTGGTCGTCGTTGCCCCTTGTGCATCCCCTCAGTCCTGGAAGCCTGTGGATAGCTCTGTATGCATGGCCGTACGAGGACTGAGTGCTACATGTCTGCATCCAGGTATAGAACTCTTAAGACAAGCAAGTTCCATATAATTTTGCTTTCCGTCTCTTGGCTGAATTAATTAAATTGTCTAATGAAAGATAGTGGCTGTGTGTTCTTGCAATGTGAAATTACTTCCAATTTATCTTTCAAGAAGCCGTCAATGAGATGTGAAACAATTGCTTAATTTACTATATAACTAAATATTAGTGCAAAGTTTGTGGTTAATTTTGCTGGGTTAATTAGGACCATAATAAAGTAAGAAGATGATGTTGTAAACGAATGGAGATGGATTTACGGATCAATGGATGGTCGTGTCCTAACAATTTTCTTATAGAAAATATTATTGATTCCCGCAGCATATTTTGTTTATGTATTATCTTGTACAAGAAAAAAAACTTGCACATATTTTATGCCAGGAGAAGCTTTTTAGAGTTGAAAATTATTGTTTTCGTGTTTATATTCGAGGCCTCAGGTTGTCGTTTCGCCCCGGGCCCCCGAAATCTCAGGACCGGCCCTGGTAATAGGTGCATATGAGTAGGCAAGATCGGATCAAGAACATAGATATAATGGTGATAACATAAACGGTCCAGATCTGAAATCATGGCACTCGGGCCCTAGTGACAAGCATTAGGCATAGCAAAGTCATAGCAACATCAATCACAGAACATAGTGGATACTAGGGATCAAGCCCTAACAAAACTAACTCGATTACATGATGAATCTCATCCAACTCCTCACCGACCAGCAAGCCTACGAAGGAATTACTCACTCCTGGTGGGGAGCATCATGGAATTGGCGATGGAGAAAGGTTGGTGATGACGAAGACCAAAGATTCCCCTCTCCGGAGCCCCAAACGGGCTCCAAATCTGGCCTCCCAATGAAGAACAGGAGGTGGCGGCGGCTCCGTATCGTAAAACGTGATGAAACTTTCTCTCTGTTTTTTTCTCCAAAAATAGGAATTTATAGTGGCGGAATTAGGGTCAGTGGGGCCACGAGGTGGGCACAACCCACCAGGGCGCGCGCAGGGGGCCTGGCGTGCCCTGGTGGGTGCTGGCCACCATGGCCCCCTTCTCCAGTAGTTTTTGGCTCCAATAATTCTTATATATTCTAAAATAATTCTCCAAAAAGTTTCGTTCCATTCCGAGAACTTTTATTTCTGCACAAAAACAACACCATGTTAGTTCTGCTGAAAACAGCGTTAGTCCGGGTTAGTTTCATTCAAATCATGCAAATTAGAGTCCAAAACAAGGGCAAAAGAGTGAGGAAAAGTAGATACGTTGGAGACGTATCACTCGCCAACGAAATGTGTGATCGGACCTAGCAGTCCGCCGCACGGTGTTCCTCCTGCACGCTCGGATACCATTAGAGGCGGTGCACTAGTGCTGCTCCGGTGAACATGTACGTGGGATCTGGCGACCGGCAGTTCGAGGGAGATTGGACCAGCTGTTCGAGGGAGATCGGACGAGGAGGAGATGGACCTCGCGGACGCACTGCCCCAACTCTACCTCCGCTGCACGACACTGCGCGTCTAGTGGTAACGATCTGTGATCCATCTCTGTAGCATGTTCTTGGATGTTCTGTGCGTAGGAAAATTTTAATTTGCATGCGATGCACCTACGGTAGAACCCAACAATTACTTCTCTAAAAAATATTTTCCTGCTCATAAGAAACAAGCTGCTCTACAGGAATTTTTTAACTTTGTGCAAATTAAAGAAGAGGATCTCCCTCAAGCTTGGAGGAGGCTTTTCCAGCTACTTAAAGCATTGTCTGGTCATCCTCTTAAGAAAAATGAAATACTTGATATCTTTTATAATGGACTAACCAATGCTTCTAGGCACTACCTAGATAGTTGTGCTAGTTGTGTTTTCAGGGAACGAACTGTTGGGCAAGCTGAAGAACTATTGAATAATATTTTGAAGAATGCTAATGATTGGACACTTCCTGAACCAATTACAAAGAAGAGAGGTATTATATTCCTTAGTCCAAAAGATATGCAAGAAGCCAAGAAACTCTATGAAAGAAAAAGGAATTAAATTGAAGATGTTAAGAATCTACCACCTATTGAAGAAATACATGGACTTGATACGCCTAAACATGTAGTAGAGGTAAAATCTCTTTGTAGATTCGGTGAAAGTGATATACCTTACAATAAAACTGCTAGTCAATGCATGGATGAATTTGATAATTACATTTCTATGCAAGAACATTTCAATATGTATGTTAAGGATCAATTAAAATGAAATGCTATTATGATTGAACGCTTGAGTGACTTGATGTTTAGAATTTCTAATGATGTTAGAGGTTTAGGTAAGCACTCATCCATGGTTCATACTTAGTTGGAACAAGTTGCTAAGTCACAAAATGATTTGCTTACTGGAATGAATAATAAATCGAATGATCATGCTATTAGAGTTGTGACTAGAGTGGGTAGAATGACGCGAGAACTCCTATATCCTGAAGGACATCCTAACAGGATTGTGCAGGACTCTCAGAACATTAAAAATGATACACCTAGTCCATCTAAGAAGAAAAAGAAAAATTATAGTTCTTTGCATGATTCTAGTGAACCTGTGCTAGAAAAAACGTCCTGAGAATCATAATGATGTTTCTATTTCTGATGCTGAGACACAATCTGGTAGTGAACATGCACCTAGTGATAATGAAAACGATAATGTTCATGTTGTTGCTCAACCAGAAAATGATAAAGAACCTGATAATGATGTAGAAATAGAACCTGCAGTTGATACTGATAACCCACATCCTAAGAATAAACATTATGATAAGAGGGATTTTATTGCTGAAAAACATGGTAAAGAAAGAGAGCCATGGTTTAAAAAACCCATGCCATTCCCTCGTAAGCCTTCTAAAAATAAGGACGAGGAAGAGTTTGAGCGCTTTGTTGAAATGCTTAGGCCACTCTTTTTGCGAACACATTTGACTGATCTTTTAAAGATGGCTCCTTATGCAAAATATATGAAGGATATTGTCACTAATAAAAGAAAGATACCTGAAACTGAGATTTCCACCATGCTTGCTAATTACTCTTTGAAGGATGGAGTGCCTAAGAAATTGGGAGACCTCGGGATACCTACTATACCTTGCTCCATTAAACGTAGTAATGTTGAAACTGCTTTATGTGATTTAGGAGCCAGTGTCAGTGTTATGCCTTTCTGTCTTTATGAAAGACTTGATTTGAATAAGCTCACACCTACTGAAATATCTTTGCAAATGGCAGATAAATCTACTGCTCTACCTATTGGGATTTGCGAGGATGTCCCTGTTGTTGTTGCAAATGTTACTATTTTGAAGGACTTTGTTATTCTTGATATGCCCGAGTGAAAGGACGTGGATGTCTCCTAGAGGGGGGGGGGGTCAATAGGCACTTTAAAATAATTACAGTTTAGGCTTGTACAAATGCGGAATAAAACTAGCGTTTAATTTGTCAAGCACAAAACCTAAAACAACTGGGCTCACCTATGTGCACCAACAACCTATGCTTAGCAAGATAAACAACTAAGTGATAGCAAGATATAAAACAAGAAACAATATGGCTATCACAAAGTAAAGTGCATAAGTAAAGGGCTCGGGTAAGAGATAACTGCTACTTCTTGAGCATGCGTTGGTTTTCCCTTGAAGAGGAAAGGGTGATGCAGCAAAGTAGCTAAGTATTTCCCTTAGTTGTTGAGAACCAAGGTATCAATCCAGTAGGAGATACAAGCAAGTCCCCAATAGATGTACCTACACAAATAATCAAACACTTGCACCCAACGCTATAAAGGTGTTGTCAATCCCTCCACGGTTATTTGCAAGGATGAGATCTGATAGAGATAGATATAAAAGATTGCTAAAACGAAAAGTAAAACAAAAGTAAAGAGATTGCAGCAAAGTATTTTTGGTATTTTTGGTTTATAGATCTGAAAATATAATATGGAAAATAGACCCAGGGGCCATAGGTTTCACTAGAGGCTTCTCTCATGAAGGAAAATAATACGGTGGGTGAACAAATTACTGTCGAGCAATTGATAGAAAAGCGAATAATTATGAAGATATCCAAGGCAATGATTATGCATATAGGCATCACATCTGTGTCAAGTAGACCGAAACGATTCTGCATCTACTACTATTACTCCACACATCGACCGACTCCTGCCTGCATCTAGAGTATTAAGTTCATGAAGAACAAAGTAACGCATTAGGTAAGATGACATGATGTAGAGGGACAAACTCAAGAAATATGATGGAAACCCCATCTTTTTATCCTCGATGGCAACAATACAAATACGTGCCTCGCTACCCCTACTTTGTCACTGGGTGAGGACACCGCAAGATTGAACCCAAAACTAAGCACTTCTCCCATTGCAAGAATTACCAATCAAGTTGGCCAAACCAAACCAATAACTCGAAGAGACTTGCAAAGATATGAAATCATGCATATAAGAATTCAGAGAAGATTCAAATAATATTCATAGATAATCTGAACATAAACCCACAATTCATCGGATCTCGACAAACACACCGCAAAAGAGTATTACATCGGATAGATCTCCATGAAGATCATGAAGAACATGGTATTGAAGAACAAAGAGAGAGAAGAAGCCATCTAGCTACTAGCTATGGACCCGAAGGTCTGTGGTGAACTACTCACGCATCATCGGAGGGGCAATGGAGTTGATGTAGATGCCCTCCGTGATCGAATCCCCCTCCGACAGATTACCGGAAAAGGCTCCAAGATGGGATCTCACGGGAACAGAGGCTTCCGGCGGCGGAAAAGTATTTTCGTGGCTCTTTTTGGCATTGGGGGAATATTTGGGAATTTATAGGCCGAAGAATAGGGTTAGGAGACCTGCTGGGGGGCCACAAGCCAGCCCCCCCCTAGGGCGTGCCCTGGTGGCTTGTGACTTCCCGGCAGGTCTCCTGCCTTCGTCTCCAAGTCTGGCAGGTTTCTTCTGGTCCAAGAAAAATCATTTCGAAGATTTTATTCCGTTTGGACTCCGTTTAATATTCCTTATCTGTAATACTCAAAATCAAGGAAAAAACAGAAACTGGCACTAGGCTCTAGATTAATAGGTTAGTCCCAAAAATAATATAAAATAGCATATTAATGCATATAAAACATCCAAAACAGATAATATAATAGCATGGAACAATCAAAAATTATAGATACGTTGGAGACGTATCAAGCATCCCCAAGCTTAATGCCTGCTCGTCCTCGAGTAGGTAAATGATAAAAACAGAATTTTTGATGTGGAATGGTACCTAACATATTTATCCATGTAATATTCTTTATTGTGGCATGAATATTCAGATCCGTAAGATTCAAAACAAAAGTTTAATATTGACATAAAAACAGTAATACTTCAAGCATACTAACAAGGCAATTGCGTCCTTTCGAAGTAACATGGCCTCAGAAAGCTATCCCTACAAAATCATATAGTCTGTCTATGCTCCATCTTCCCCACACAAAGTATTTAAATCATGCACACCCCCGATGACAATTCAAGCAATTGTTTCACACCTTTTATGTTCTCAAACCTTTTCAACTCTCACGCAATACATGAGCGTGAGCCATGGATATAGCACTATAGGTGGAATAGAATATGGTGGATATTGTGAGGAAAAGGAGAAGATAGTCTCACATCAACTAGGCGTATCAACGGGCTATGGAGATGCCCATCAATAGATATCAAAGTGAGTGAGTAGGGATTGCCATGCAACGAATGCACTAGAGCTATAAGTGTATGAAAGCTCAAAAAGAAACTAAGTGGTTGTGCAAAATGATGAAAAATTCCACTAGCTATATGAAAGTGACAAAATAGGAGACTCTCTATCATGAAGATCATGGTGCTACTTTGAAGCACAAGTGTGGAAAAAGATTGTAGCATTGTCCCTTCTCTCTTTCTCTCAATTTTTTTTATTTTGGTGGGCATCTTTGGCCTTTTTTTTGTACTTCATTGGCCTCTTTTATTACTTGTAAAGTCCGGAGACTCATCCCAACTTGTGAGGGAATCATAGCTTCCATCATCCTTTTCTCTCACGGGACAATGCTCTAATAATGAAGATCATCACACTTTTATTTACTTACAACTCGATACCTAGAACAAAATATGACTCTATATGAATGCTTCCGGTGGGACACCGGGATGTGCAACGATCTAGCAAAGCAAATGACATCAAAAAACGGACAAGCCATGAAAACATCATGCTAGTTGTCTTACGATCATGCAAAGCAATATGAAAGTGATGGTGCGTGTCATGAAAAACAGAACGGTGGAAGTTGCATGGCAATATATCTCGGAATGGCTATGGAAATGCCATAATAGGTAGGTATGGTGGCGGTTTTGAGGAAAATATATGGTGGCTGTTTTGAGGAAGGTGGGTTTAATGCACCGGCGAAAGTTGCGCGGTACTAGAGAGGCTAGCAAAGGTGGAAGGGTGAGAGTGCGTATAATCCATGGAATCAACATTAGTCATAAAGAACTCACCTACTTATTGTAAAAGTCTATTAGTTATCGAAGCAAAGTATTAGACGCATGCTCCTAGGGGAGAGGTTGGTAGGAGTTAACCATCGCGCGCTCCCGACCCTCACACAAAGGATGGCAATCATTAAACAAATCATGCTCCGACTTCGTTACATAACGGTTCACCATACGTGCATGCTACGGGAATCACAAACTTTAACACAAGTATTTCTACCAATCCACAATTACTCACTAGCATGACTCTAATATCACCATCTCTATATCTCAAAACTATATGCAAGGAATCAAACTTCTCATAGTATTCAATGCACTTTATATGAAAGTTTTTATTATATCCCTCTTGGATGCCCATTATATTAGGACTAAATTCATAACCTAAACCAATTACCATGCTGTTTAAAACTCTCAAAATAATATAAGTGAGGTACGAGAGTTCAATATTTCTATAAAATAAAACACCACCGTGCTCTAAAAAGATATAAGTGAAGCACTAGAGCAACATTGCATAGCTCAAAAGATATAAGTGAAGCACATAGAGTATTCTAATAAATTCACGATTCAGCGTGTCTCTCTCAAAAGATGTGTACAGCAAGGATAATTGTGGCAAACTAAAAAGCAAAGACTCAAATCATACAAGACGCTCCAAGCAAAACACATATCATGTGGTGAATAAAAATATAGTCTCAAGTAAATTTACCGATGGATTGAAGACGAAAGAGGGGATGCCTTCCGGGGCATGCCCAAGCTTAGGCTCTTTGGTATCCTTGAATATGGCTTGGGGTGCCATGGGCATCCCCAAGCTTAGGCTCTTGCCACTCCTTATTCCATAGTCCATCAAATCTTTACCCAAAACTTGAAAAATTCACAACACAAAACTCAACAGAAAACTCGTGAGATCCGTTAGTATAAGAAAAATAAATCACCACTTTAGGTACTATTGTGAACTCATTCTTTATTTATATTGGTGTAATATCTACTGTATTCTAACTTCTCCATGGTTCATACCCCCCGATACAACCCATAGATACATCAAAATAAGCAAACAACACAAAGAAAACAAAATCTGTCTAAAACAGAACAGTCTGTAGAAATCTATAAACTTCGAATACTTCTGTAACTCCAAAAACTCTGAAAACATAGGACAATTAGGGAAATATATATATATAAAGATTTTTTAAAAAATTCAGATCCAATTGACGCTGTGGTAAATTTATAAAATTCCTGGACTGGGCGCAAAAGTTTCTGTTTTTCAGCAGAATCAAATCACAATCACCATAGACCATCCCAAAGGTCTTACTTGGCTCAAACACTAATTAAAACAAGAAAACACAATTACTACAGAGGTAATAATGTGTAAAGCACTCAAAAACAGAAGCAAAAACAAACAAAAACAGGAACTTAAAATAAAATTGGGTTGCCTCCCAACAAGCGCTATTGTTTAACGCCCCTAGCTAGGCATAACGCAATAGATCTAGATATTGTCATCTTTGGTATGCAATCCATAAGTGGCTCTCATAATAGATTCATAAGGTAATTTTATTTTCTTTCTAGGAAAGTGTTCCATGCCCTTCCTTAATGGAAATTGGAATCTAATGTTTCCTTCTTTCATATCAATAATTGCACCAATCGTTCTAAGGAAAGGTCTACCAAGAATAATAGGACATGTAGGATTGCAATCTATATCAAGAACAATGAAATCTACGGGAACATAATTCCTATTTGCAACAATAAGAACATCATTAATCCTTCCCATAGGTTTCTTAATGGTGGAATCCGCTAGATGCAAATTTAAAGAGCAATCATAAAATTCATGGAAACCTAGCACATCACATAAAGTTTTCGGAATCGTGGAAACGCTAGCACCCAAATCACACAAAGCATGGCAGTCATAATCTTTAATTTTAATCTTAATAGTAGGTTCCCACTCATCATAAAGCTTTCTAGGTATGGAAACTTCCAACTCAAGTTTTTCTTCAAAAGATTTCATCATAGCATCAACGATATGTTTAGTAAAAGCTTTATTTTCATTATAAGCATGTGGAGAATTCAACATGGATTACAACAAGGAAATACAGTCAATCAAAGAACAACTATCATAATTAAAGTCCTTGAAATCCTAAAGAGTGGGTTCATTGCTATTTAAAGTTTTGACCTCTTCAATCCCACTTTTATCAATCTTAGCATTAAGATCTATAAACTCCGAATCATTGGGACGCCTTGTAACTAAAGTTGACTTATCTCCAGTCCCATCTTTATCAAGATTTATATTAGAAAACAAAGATTCAATAGGAGTCACATCAATCACTTTAAGATCTTCATCATTATTATCACGAGAACACACTTTTTCAAGCCATTCACGCTTAGCACGCATTCTAGCGGTTCTTTCCTTACACTCATCAATAGAAGTTCTCATAGCCTTTAAAGACTCATTAATATCACGCTTAGGTGGAGTAGATCTAATTTTCAAAGAATCAATCTCAAGAGAAATTCTATCAACGTTCCTAGCCAAATCATCAATCTTGAGCAATTTTTCTTCAATCATAGCATTGAAACCCTTTTGCGAACTAATAAATTCTTTAATATTATTCTCAAGATCAGAGGGCATCTTATTATAATTTCCATAAGAGTTGTTGTAGGAATTACCATAATTATTAGAGGAATTACTAGGAAACGGCCTAGGATTGAAATTACCTCTATACGCGTTATTACCAAAATTGTTCCTACCAACAAAATTCACATCCATAGATTCATTATTATTTCCAATCAAAGAAGACAAAGGCATATCATTAGGATCAATAGGAGCACTCTTACTAGCAAACAATTTCATTAATTCATCCATCTTTTCACTCAAAGTATTTATTTCTTCAAGATTCCTAGATGCAAAATTCAATCCCGCATAAAAAATTTGTATAATCATCCAAAAACTCAAACCATGCGCGGGGCAATTTCTAATCATTAGTTTGATCCTCTCCCAAGATTGTGCAACATGCTCATGATCAAGTTGCTTAAAATTCATTATATCGTTCCTAAGGGAGATGATTTTAGCGGGCGGAAAGTACTTGGAAATAAAAGCATCTTTATACTTATTCCATGAATCAATACTATTTTTAGACAAAGATGAAAACCAAGTTTTAGCACGATCTCGTAGTGAGAACGGAAATAGCTTCAATTTAACAATATCATTATCCACATCTTTCTTCTTTTGCATATCACACAACTCAACGAAAGTATTTAGATGGGATGCGGCGTCCTCATTAGGAAGGCCGGAAAATTGTTCTTTCATAACAAGATTAAGCAAAGTGGCATTAATTTCATAAGATTCCGCACTAGTGGTGGGAGCAATCGGAGTAATAATAAAATCATTATTATTAGTATTGGAGAAATCACACAATTTGGTATTCTCTTGATTCATCATGACAAAGCAAGCAATCTAGCACACAAGCAAACGAAAAGCAAACGAAAAGACAAACGGAAGAAGGGCGAATAAAAAGGCAAATCTTTTTGGTATTTTCTAAAAATCGTTTTAGAAGTGGGGGAGAGGAAAACGAGAGGCAAATGGCAAATAATGTAAATGCAAGAGATGAGTTTGTGATGGGTACTTGGTAGGCTTGATGTAGATCTCCCCAGCAACGGCGCCAGAAATCCTTCTTGCTACTTCTTGAGCATGCGTTGGTTTTCCCTTGAAGAGGAAAGGGTGATGGAGCAAAGTAGATAAGTATTTCCCTCATTTGTTGAGAACCAAGGTATCAATCCAGTAGGAGATACAAGCAAGTCCCCAATAGATGTACCTACACAAATAATCAAACACTTGCACCCAACGCTATAAAGGGGTTGTCAATCCCTTCACGGTTATTTGCAAGGATGAGATCTGATAGAGATAGATATAAAAGATTGCTAAAACGAAAAGTAAAACAAAAGTAAAAAAGCTTGCAGCAAAGTATTTTTGGTATTTTTGGTTTATAGATCTGAAAATATAATATGGAAAATAGACCCGGGGGCCATAGGTTTCACTTGAGGCTTCTCTCATGAAGGAAAATAATACGGTGGGTGAACAAATTACTGTCGAGCAATTGATAGAAAAGCGAATAATTATGAAGATATCCAAGGCAATGATTATGCATATAGGCATCACGTCCGTGTCAAGTAGACCGAAACGATTCTGCATCTACTACTATTACTCCACACATCGACCGACTCCTGCCTGCATCTAGAGTATTAAGTTCATGAAGAACAGAGTAACGCATTAGGTAAGATGACATGATGTAGAGGGATAAACTCAAGCAATATGATGAAAACCCCATATTTTTATCCTCGATGGCAACAATACAAATACGTGCCTCGCTACCCCTACTTTGTCACTGGGTGAGGACACCGCAAGATTGAACCCAAAACTAAGCACTTCTCCCATTGCAAGAATTACCAATCTAGTTGGCCAAACCAAACCAATAACTCGAAGAGACTTGCAAAGATATGAAATCATGCATATAAGAATTCAGAGAAGATTCAAATAATATTCATAGATAATCTGAACATAAACCCACAATTCATCGGATCTCGACAAACACACCGCAAAAGAGTATTACATCGGATAGATCTCCATGAAGATCATGAAGAACATGGTATTGAAGAACAAAGAGAGAGAAGAAGCCATCTAGCTACTAGCTATGGACCCGAAGGTCTGTGGTGAACTACTCACGCATCAACGGAGGGGCAATGGAGTTGATGTAGATGCCCTCCGTGATCGAATCCCCCTCCGGCAGATTACCGGAAAAGGCTCCAAGATGGGATCTCACGGGAACAGAGGCTTTCGGCGGCGGAAAAGTATTTTCGTGGCTCTTTTTGGTATTGGGGGAATATTTGGGAATTTATAGGCCAAAGAATAGGGTTAGGAGACCTGCTGGGGGGCCACAAGCCAGCCCCCCCCCCCCTAGGGCACGCCCTGGTGGCTTGTGACTTCCCGGCAGGTCTCCTGCCTTTGTCTCCAAGTCTGGCAGGTTTCTTCTGGTCCAAGAAAAATCATTCCGAAGATTTTATTTCGTTTGGACTCCGTTTAATATTCCTTATCTGCAATACTCAAAATCAAGAAAAAAATAGAAACTGACACTAGGCTCTAGATTAATAGGTTAGTCCCAAAAATAATATAAAATAGCATATCAATGCATATAAAACATCCGAAACAGATAATATAATAGCATGGAACAATCAAAAATTATAGATACGTTGGAGACGTATCAATAACCGAGGCACGCGGAGACGACGATGTATCCTGAAGTTCACACCCTTGCGGATGCTAATCTCCGTTTGGAGCGGTGTGGAGGCACAATGCTCCCCAAGAAGCCACTAGGGCCACCGTAATCTCCTCACGCCCTCGCACAATGCAAGGTGTCATGATTCCACTAAGGGACCCTTGCGGGCGGTCAGCGAACCCGTACAAATGGCAACCCTTGGGGGAGGTCATCGAAGCCGTACACTTTGCTAACCCTTGGGGGAGGTCATCGGTACCCGTACAAATTGCTCGGGGCAATCTCCACAACCTAATTGGAGACCCCGACACTTGCCCGGAGCTTTGCACTACAATGATTGAACTCCAAGACACCACCAACTGTCTAGGGCGCTAAACACGCAAGATGCACAAGATCTAGGGTGCCCAAATACCTAAGAGTAATAAGCTTCTCAAAGTTCACTTCCACGTATCGTTGTGGAGAACTCAAACCTATGCACCAAATGCAATGGCAAGGGCACACGGAGTGCCTAATTCCTTCTCTCCCAAATCCCACCGCAACAACTAATGCTATGGAGGAAAATGAGAGGAATAATGAAGAAGAGAACACAAAGAACTCCAAGATCTAGATCCAAGGGGTTCCCCTCACATAGAGGAGAAAGTGATTGGTGGAAATGTGGATCTATATCTCCTCTCTCTTTTCCCTGAAGAACTAGCAAGAATCATTGGAGGGGTTGAGAGATAGCAAGCTCGAAGAAGGTCAACAATGGGGGAAGAACACGAGCTCGAAGGATAGGGACCATTGGGGAAGAAGGCCCCCTTAAATAGCCCCCTCGAATCCAACTGTTATGCCCACAAGCCGTGCTCAAGCGGTACTACCGCTCGCGGGAGAGGTACTACCGCTTAGCACGGTCAAAATAGCCCAACGATACAGAAAAAGCTCCTCCACAGAGGTACCACCGCTTATAAGAGGTACTACCGCTCAGGGAGGTAGTACCGCTTATAAGAGGTACTACCGCTCGGAGAGGTATTACCGCTTATAAGAGGTACTACCGCTCGGAGAGGTATTACCGCTTATAAGAGGTACTACCGCTCGGAGAGGTAGTACCGCTTATAAGAGGTACTACCGCTCTTTACACAAAGATGATGCATACGAACTCCATTTTTGATGATCTTGAGCTTATCTTGATGAAGACCATAAGCTCCAAAACTCACATAGAGAAAATCCAAACAAGAACTAAGAAAGATGATGATGCCAAGAATGCAAGGGTTTGAGCTCTCAACGAAGGATACAATCAAGCTACTCACTCGAGAGCCCCCTTGATAGCACGGCTATCGATCTTGTAACCCGGTCTCCCAACTACAACCATGAGACCAGTAAAATAGAAAACCTATCAAGGACAAACCTTTGCCTTGCACATAGTCCACTTGAGATAGATGATGACGATCTTGTCCTCCTCAAGTTGGACCACCTTTCTTGATTGTGCCGACTCGATGAAGACTAGCTAGTAGATTGCTCCGCCATACTCCACTATGGGTGAGCCACTATTCGACACATCTTCACAAGTTCATTATCACCACAATTGACGTCAAGCTTCAAGCATGATCTCTTCATGATGACCCACTTGAACTTGTAAACCACAATCTTGATGACGATCACCACTTGATGTCATCCTCCATGGGTTGTATGAGATCTTATTCTTGACGCAAGCCCATGGAAACATACCTAACCCCACATAGAACTCTCACGTAGACCATGGGTTAGTACACAAAGCGTCATGGACAATGCTTACCATACCATGGGATCACTTGATCCCTCTCTCGATACATCTTGTATGCTTTGTGTGTTGATCAATGATACGTCTCCAACGTATCTATAATTTTTGATTGTTCCATGCTGATATAATATCATTCCAGGATACTTTTTGGGTCATTATTTACCAATTTATAATATTTTTGAGCACTAACCTATTGACCCAGTGCCCAGTGCCAGTTGTTGTTTTCTGCATGTTTTTGCCTTTTCAGGTTTACTGTACCAAACGAAGTCCAATTGCCACGAAACTTTTTGATGATTTTTTCTGGACTATATGAAGACCTAGAAGCTTCGGATGGAAGCCAGGAGGTGCACGAGGGCCCCACCACACATCAGGGCGCGCCTTGCGGGGCGCCCTCATATGTGGTGGCCCCCTCGGGCGCCTCCCGACGTTCCTCTTCGGCCTACAAATTCTCTAAAATCCTAAAAAACCCAGAGGCAGTGCCGAAACCCTTTTTCCGCCGCCGCAAGTCTCTGTTCCATCGCGAAGCCATCCGGAGCTCCGTTCCGGCACCCTGCCGGAGGGGGGATCGATCACGAAGGGCCTCTTCATCAACCTTGCTGCCCTCATGATGATGTGTGAGTAGTTCACCACAGACCTATGGGTCCATAGCTAGTACCTAGATGGCAATCTCTCTTTCTTATGATCTTCAATACAATGGTCATCGCATCTTTGCTTTGATCTATCCGATGTAATCCTATTGTGCGGTGTGTTTGTTGGGATCCGATGAATTATGGGTTTATGTTCAGATTATTCATGAAAAGTATTTGAGATGCCTCTAAATTATATTATCTCTTAAGTGCATGATCATTATAGCTTCTTAATGCTCTCCGATCTATTGATATGCTTTGGCCAAGTAGATTGATATTTCATCGGTGGGAGTGGTGCGTTGTGGTAGGCTCAACATGGCGAGTTTCTATATCCCAGTGACAAAGTAGGGGACAAGATGCATATTTATGTTGTTGCTACTAAGGATAAAACAAGATGCATATTTAAGTTGTTGCTACTAAGGATAAAACGATGGGGTTCATTCATATTGTTTGAGTTTACTTTGTCTACATCATGTCATCGTTCTCCAAGCATTACTCTATTTTACTTAATACTCTAGATGCATGCTGGATAGCGGTCGATGAGTGCAGTAATAGTAATAGGCGCAGGCAGGAGTCGGCCTATTTGCTTATGGACGTGATGCCTATATATACATGATCATTGCCGTGAACATCGCATAACTATCAGCTTTTCTATCAATTGCCCAACAGTAATTTGTTTACCCACTGTATGTTGCCTACATGAGAGGTGCCACTAGAGAACACTATGGCCCCGGGGTCTATACACTTATATATTTACAAACGCTACAATTACCTTGCTGCCTTTATTTACTTTTTGTTTATTTTTCTTTTATCAACAATTATCTACACAACTCATTTGCTTGCAAATAACGAGATCAAGGGGATTGACAACCCTCTTGCCCGCGTTGGGTGCAAGTTGTTTGTTCATTTGTGTGCAGCCGCTGAAGACGGTTGAGGATTGATATTCCTATTGGTTCGATAAACCTTGGTTTCATAACTGAGGGAAATACTTATCCGCTTTGTGCTGCAATTACCCGTTCCTCTTCATGGAAAACCCAACGCAGGTCACAAGTATCAATCAACTTGATTCACTCTTTGACTTAGTCTTGATCAACCTTATATCATGTCTTCTTTCTTCATAAAGATGATGTCTTCAAGGTAAACATGAATGTTCCCACAATCTTCTTTTTCAAGACATGTTTGCAATAGGCTCAACTCTCACAAGACCAATCTTTGGATAAATCCTTGAATACCACCTTGGTTATCACATAAACTCCTTGAAACCAACAAATGGACTTCAAGAAATTCTTGTGGACAAATCGTTGAAGTACAAGTCAAAGCAACCATTAGTCCCTAGGGATTGTCATCAATTACCAAAACCACACATGGACAAATATGCTCTAACACTGAGGATGACAACATGTCAATTATCCTTGGTAGACCCTTTTTGAATAATGCAGGGGCTATTATTGATGGCAACAAAAGCAAGGTTACTTTTCATGTTAATGGAAATCAGCATGCGGTATACTTCCCGAAGAAATGGGTTGTGGTGAATAATATTAATTCTATTGAGCAAATAGAACAATCACTATTGGAGAGTTCAAATTTCCTCTCTCTACAGTCAAGAAGAAATATGATATTCTTATTGTTGGGGAAATGCATATCCCCATTGAGGTAAACTAGCGTCATACGATTTTTTCTAGGTTTCATGTCAATCAAAAATGGTTCGTTAATAAGACTTGATCAACCTTATTAATGGATTCTTTTTTAGAAGAATGTGGTCGATAAATTTCGTAAGCACAACTTTCTGTAACTTTAGTTTGTTCTCTGTTATTTATAGTTTAATAAAGTAAAATGCCATGATTATCCTGTTTGCTGAATAAACCGTGCAATAAAAAAGACCCAAAAATAAAAGTGCTTAGAATGTCATAAAATTTGAACATGAATTTTTATAGAATAATTAAGAATTTCTAGAGCTAAACACATCCCAGGGGGTGCACCTGCTGCTCACAAGGCAACAGGGCACGCCAAGATGCCTTGTGGGTCCCACAGGGACCCACTCACTTAGTACTTCAGCCCACATCATCTCTTACCTCTAGAAAAAATATTGGTTGCTCTCTCTCTCTCTCTCTCTCTCTCATGTTTTTCTTGCTCCCAAACGTGAGATTTTTGATCTCTTTGCTCGGAGCTCCATTTTCGAAAATGTTTTGATGATTGCTCCTTGGTATGTGACTCCTCCATTGCTCCAATTAGTTTTTGCTTTAGTGGATTGTATTTTCCATATTTTGCTGCACTTGGTGCTACTGAAAATGAGCTTGCATGTTGAATTCTTTGAGTTCCAAGTAGTTTGAATGTTTGATATAGCCTCTAGGCATCCATATGAGTAGTTGCTATCAATCTTACAAAGTTGTGTTGATATAATTTTGTGGTCCAAAAATTTCAGAAATTTGCTCTTAGGAAAATGAACTTCTTTCAGAGAGGTTCCTCGAGCCAGAGTCGCAAAGGAATCGTTGGGGATGTTCTGGACCGTGACCTCAATATCTCGCGGAGGACGGGGGTTCGGCCGTGCGAGTGGCCACACCATGCCTTCACGACGGAAGTCGGGTTCCACCAAGAGTTCATGCAATTGGTTGCAAATGCTGGTTTGACTGACTTCCTCTCAGATGAGTGTGACCAATACCACATCCTTACAAATCCCTTTGTGCAAAATTTCTATTTCATGCATAGGCTCGATGTTCCCATGGTACACTTTGATTTATATGCTGAACACTATGAGATACCATTTATCGAATTCTATAAAATATGTCTGGTTCTCTCTAAGGGGGAATTAAGAGAGCCTCGACCAGAGGAGTTTGAGGACTTCCTTCGTACTTTAACTGTGGGAGAAAATAGGGTTGTGTCGAGAGCCAGAGCTACTAGCTTACATTTTCCTGCTGTGCATTACTTTGCTTTATTCATAGGGAAATGCCTGACTGCTGGGGAGGAAGGTTGCATGCTCAGTGCCCCTGACCTCGCCATTTTATGCCGTGCGGTTTTTAATGACAACACATATAGCTTAGGAGCTATCTAGCTTAGGAGCTATCATTGCATGCCGCTTACACACTAATAGCACTAGGGGTAAAATTCATGGTGGTATTTATGCGAATCGCTTGGCAAAACACTTTAATGTTGACATACGCCCCAATGATTACTTGCTGCCTATGGTTTATTTGGATCATCAGGCTACGATAGATCACCACTTTATTGATAACCCTGAGCCTCCTAACCACATTTGTTATAACTTGGTGTTTAGCGAGAGTACTCGTGATGTTATTGAATTGCATGCACCCTCTTCGTTCGATTCTCATGCCAGGCACGGATATGTCATCATGCCACCGGACATCTCAGCTTACCAGAACGAGTTGGCTGCGGCGAAGGCTGAGGCCCAGGCTTGGGACGCTCAAGTACCTTCGCCTAACCACTTCGCTACAGGACCTGACGGATACTACGCAGTTCCGAACCGTCGCCTTGCGTGTGTGGGCGATAGGGGGGCATCCCACACGACACCGAAACATCGTCTGCGATGGTGCGAGCGCCTGCTGACGATTCTCCTAACGTAAACGCATGCGAAGTCATAGCCTATCCCACACGCCACACTTTGATGTTACGTTTGTGATCAACCACACATACGAGACGATGGCACAGATATATTCGTGTGCGAAATATGTATATCACAAACATTTAATCCCATGACCTGTTTGCGATAGGTACATTATGACACACGGTCCAAAAATATTAACTATGTGCGATGGATCCACTATCGCCAACGTGCCAATATAATAATCTTGTGCGATAGTTGTCGGGGATATACCCCATGGTATGACCCGGGGACAGTTCTAAGCCGGCAGACAGTTCTAAGCCGGCAGACAGTTATAACCCGGCAGACAGTTAACCCGGCAGACAGTTAACCCGGCAGATAGTTATAACCCGGCAGACAGTTATGACCCGGTGACAGTTACGGCCCGTCAGACGGTTAAGTCCCTGAAGACGAGTCCCTGAAGATGAGTCTTGAAGATAAGCCATGGTTGTAAGCCGCCCGGTTAAGCCGCCTGGTTGTGATAAGAAGCCCGGAACTCAGAAGCCCAGGAAGAGAAGCCCGCGATGGGAAGTCATCATAAGTTAAGTCTCAGTCCGACTTAGACTCTACATGTAAACCGCCCCTTCAACTTATATAAGGAGGGGCGGGTCACCCCAAGAGGGTCAAGTTTTTAGACGTCTCCATAGACAGGTCTTAGACAGACAAGTCATTAGAGATAGTCAGATTAGAGGTTCTCGAGATTAGAGGTAGCGACTCCGCACCCTTGTAACCGAGATCATCGTCATCATCTATACAGACACAAAGCAGGACGTAGGCTTTTACCTCCATCGGAGGGGCCGAACCTAGGTAAACTCGCGTCTCTCGATTCCGACCAACCCCTCTCAAGCCGCCACATAGTTGCGATGGCCTCACACCTAAGTCCGCTAACCCGGACATCTTGCCATGACAAATCCACGACAGTTGGCGCCCACCGTGGGGCCTTACGCACAGTGGTGTTGAGTTCTTGGAGGGATCTCATACAGGGATCGAGAAGTTCACAATTTTACGGATGAAGAAGAGTCGTTGCGGAAGGATTTACATTGTCTCGAAGGCGGACAGTCAGATCGAGTACCCGTCCAAGGTTCAAGAAAAAATTGGGGTTATGATCTGTTTATTACCGTGAGTCGCCAACACGAGTCGCCGAGATCAGCAGAATCGTTCCCACTGCAGTCAAACATCAGTTGTTTATGGTGGAACAAGTCTCGAAAAGATTCAATAGTCAAACCGTATCAGGGTCGTGCTGCTGTTCAAACCTCTCATCAACCCAACAAATAATAAGTCATCAGACATGGATATAGACAGACGTGGGTGGTCAAACCAATTATGACCCGGAGAAGGAATTGGACATGGGCACAAACTCTGTTTTTTGTCCCCGAAGACACCCACGCTTCTGCCTCTACTACGGTTCGGCTGCAGCCCCGCGGTGCTGACGTTTCTCCGACGCCGCCGGCTCAGCCGCGTTTCGCCATTAAGCCACTGTGGCCTCCCTTCACCTCTGACCTGGTCCGCACTTCGAGCAACTATCTCCGTCGCCGCGGCCGTGAGCCGGCCTGCTGCAACCACAGCGGCGCTGAGCCGCCGTCCGCCGCAAACCTCTACCTTCGCTTCATGCTACTGGGGCCTCGTCGTTCGCTTCCGAGCCGCCTCCACCGAGCCGCCTCGCCTCGAATCGCCCTCGACCCGCCGTGTTATCTTGAGCCGCTCCATTGCCGCATCCTTGAGCCATCCCCACCATGTTCACGCTGCTCTGCCTTGTCGCGACCGGCCGGATCTCTCCCCCGCCACAGCAACTATGACCTTTCTTTGCTTCGCTGTTGCGCCCTTGAGCCGGCCTGCCGCACCCTTGAGCCGCTGGCCTCGCCTCTCCTACGACGCGCCCGCTGCACCTTGCCTTGAGCCGCCGCAACGCTGACCTCCGCCGCACCTTGAGCTGCCGCATCGCCGCTCCTGCAGGTGAGCCGCCCCGTCGCGTGCTGCTACCGGTGAGCCGCCCCACGCAAAGCCGCCCGGGTCTCCCCCTGCGCACCTCCGCTGCATGGCCCGCCCGAGCAGCCACCTCAGTTTGTCTCAACCTGCCAGCCGCACCCGCCGTTTTCCGCTTCAAGCTGCCATCCACGCCTCGAGTCGGTGCGCAGTTCTGAGCCGCCGCTTTCCGCCTCGGCCGCCGCCGTCCGAGCCGCGTACCACGCCTCGCCTGCGCCGACCTGACCGAGCGCCGGCTTCTACTCGCCGCGCCGGATCGCCGTTCCGCCTCACGCGCGCCGCTGCTCCGGCCTTCCCTGCACTTGGCTGCGCCTCCATACATGGTTCATGCCGCCGCACCCGCGCACGCCACGAGCTGCCTCCGCCATGGTTCGTGCCGCCGCACCCACGCGAGCCGCCGGCCTCCGCTCGCCAAACCGCCAATGTGTCCGTGGCTCCACCTCGCAGCTCCGTCTCGCCTACTGGCCTCGCCCCGAGCCAGGTCTCCGCCACGGCCGCACCGCGCGTCGCGCCACCTCTGCCGCGCGTCGCCTCGAGCCGCCCCCGCGCGGACCTCGTGTCGAGCCACCGCTGACTCGTCTCCGCCTTCGAGCGGCCCCTGCGGCGTCGCCTCTGTGGCCTCAAGCCGGCCGCTAATGCCTCGAATCGCCTCGACCCGCCGCGCTCGCCTCCTTCCAGGCTGGCACCACTCCGGCCTCCATCCTCGCCCGCTCGCCGAACCGGCCCTTTTCTCCGCCCCGCCTCACCGTGGCTAGCTCCTCCTCGCCCGCTGCGCTCACTGCATCGTGCCCCGGCCGGCGGTCAAGCCTCCCCGCCTCGCCTCGCCTCCACCACCGAGCCCTACGCCAGCTCACCACGTCGCGCCGCGCGCTGCTCCGCCCCGCTGCGTCCGGTCGGCTCGTCGTTCCACACCGGCCGACCCTCCCGTGCCCGCCCACCGGCATGCTGCCCCTCGCCGCCAGCCGCCGCCGCACCTTGAGACGCCGCGGCGCCAGCCGCTGCCGCGCCCCGCTTACGTCTTCCCCGCGTCCAGCTCCCCTCGCCCCACGGCTGGGTCGGACTCCCCCCACGCCCGCCGGCTCGCTGCCCCTCGCCATTTTCCTCCGCTCATGTGGGGAAGGAGGGGAAGTGGGAGGCCGGCTGAATAGGAAGGAGGTGGGGAGCCGGTTAGAAAAAATATGTGATGAGCCGTTTCAAAAAAAAACGTGTAGACGGCCACACCGTGACGTCCGGTCTACATCGACACGCCGAAGACAATGCCAAGTGCAGCGAGCTGTTCAACGGACGCACGCAAGACGCGGCCCCCGTGATCTGGTCTACATCAACACGCCGGTGCCGTGCCTGCTCACTTGAACCGCCCAACGGACGCGCGCAAGCCGCCGTGCCCGCGGTCCGGTTTACATCGACTCATCGGTGCAGGGCTCGCCTATCTGAGCCGCTCAACAGACGCGCCTTCATCACATTCAAGTGTTTCCGGTGTCAACTATATGCCGGTTTATGCCACGGTCAAGTATGGAGAATCTCAAGCCAACTCTTCGAGTCGTCTTAAGACTCGGGGCTACAGACATGATTCAGCAAATGTTGCTAGTTTCAGCAAATTCAAGAACCCCGGATCACCCGATTTCGGGGGCTACAGCCACATTGGTGAAAATTTAAAGGCTGTCAGAAAATTTCCAACTAAAAGGTGCCAAGCAATCTGAGAGTCCCGGCTCAAGAGAAATCTGTCTCTCACAAAGTTTTGAGATCTTGATATCCGGCACAAGCATCCGGTTCAAAAGGAATTCATCTCTCGCAAGTTCGAGTTTTCAGAAAATTAAAAGTTGCCCAAGAGGACGAGCCGCCATGATGCACCGTTCAAACATGGGTGCCTGGATTTATTGGATCATCATAAAGTCACTTGGAGGCTTCTGTTGTTTCTTCTTACAAGATGGCGGCTTACAAGATGGTGCAACAATGTTGATACTTCAACAAGGTCATTTGGGGACTTCCAACCCGCCGGGTTTAGCTTACACACCCTCTTGATCGGCTCTTCAGCCACCGTAAGGCCGGGTTATATACCCAAAAAGTTGACTCCGTCAACAAGGTCATTTGGGGGCTTCCAACCCACCGGGTTTAGCTTACACACCCTCTTGATCGGCTCTTCAGCCATCGCAAGTTTGAGTTAAACCTGCTTGTATGCTGCTGCTGCTCCGCTAGGTGACCCGCCGAACTCTTGCCAGTTAATCTCGATTAGAGACCCTGAGCTGTTCAAAATATTTGACAGTCACTCTCGCTAGAGACCCTATACTGGTCAAGGTTAAACCGGCGGCTCTTGTCACGTGAGGGCCGGCTTACGGAAAGCGAGGATAAACTCACCCATCTGCTGCATACTCTCCGCTATGTGGCCCATTCGTACTCTTAAACAGTTACTCTTTAAAAGACCCTGCATTGTTTAAGGTTCAAACGACGGATTTATGTCACGTGAGAGGTAGCTTATGGGCACTGGGGGCATGACCCGCCGTTTGCTGCGTCTCTCTCTGGTTCGTTGCGCTCTTATCAGTTAATCTCGCCTAGAGACCCTGAGCCGCTCAAAGGAATTGACGGTCACTCTCACTAGAGACCCTGTACTGTTAAGAGTTCAAGCAGCGAGTCCACCCAGAAGAACCGGCATATGAGTTTTCAAAAAAGAAAAAGCAAGAACATACACAACAGTTGATCTCTTCTGGTTGTGCCTTCAAAGCTAGAACATCATACATTGCATCATACATTGCATCATACATTGCATCATCATTGCATCATACATTGCATCATCTTACCATGCATCATATATGCATGGATATCCTGGTCTACATTGCAGGAACCGGTTCTTCCAAACCGAGTTATATTATTCAAATCTCAAATAGCCAACATGGCTGGATTTTTCATTATGGTTGTCATAACCAGCATTGGATGATTGAGGTTTTCAAAGCCCCTTCAGAGTAATGGCTATTATTCCTTCATCCCAAAAATACCAGCTTACAGCAAGGAGCATGGTTCAACATTAATATGCAAGGTTTTCAGCAAACATCATCTGGACAGTGGATAAAATTTTATGCTACAATGGAAGGAATAGTCCCGAATCGTTGCAGGCATACGACCGGCACTTGGGGGCTACATTATTCAAGTCCTGTTTATATCAAGTATGCAAGTCCCATGTCACTGCAAGCATGCACCACGGCACTTGGGGGCTAATGCAAGTTGTTTTTCAACTCATCACATTATCAACGAACCCGGTTATCTCAGGGAGATGAGCCGACCTTTCTATCTTTTTCTAAGTCCTAGCCCAGTATTGTCTTACTGAGCCGGCCCTTGGGGGCTACACATTGCTCCTCAAGTCTATATGATCAGATCTATAAAAAGTTCCTGCTCATTATTGTATAATGACCCGGGCCTTGGGGGCTACACTGGCTGAAGTTTTATGAGCATAAGACTTTTACATGTCCCAGGTTGCTGCAGGCAAGACAACCCGGTACTTGGGGGCAACATATGTGGAACATTCAACTTATGACTGGGAACTCAGATAAACAATCTGGATTTCTCTAGGTTTGCAATATGTTGAAGCAAGTCTTAAGGCTATCACTACGTTTCCCTTCTTAAGACTTGGGGGCTACAGGTAATATGGATATGAGGAAGATATGTCTTCAAATTCTCAGTTATGAGGGAACCAGGCGAATTTATCAAACCAAGGCAGTTGATAATAAGGGTTATTTTGTCTACAAGGAGTCAGCGTCAGTGTATTGATATGACAGAGTTTCAGAATTTTCAGGAGCTGGTCAACTGGTATTTTTGAGTGAACCGGTCCCTTTACATATTCTTATTTCAGGAGGTTACCATGAATAAATTCAAGCTAACCTAGGGGCTAATGTCGGGGATATACCCCGTGGTATGACCCGGGGACAGTTCTAAGCCGGCAGACAGTTCTAAGCCGGCAGACAGTTCTAAGCCGGCAGACAGTTATAACCCGGCAGACAGTTAACCCGGCAGACAGTTAACCCGGCAGACAGTTATAACCCGGCAGACAGTTATGACCCGGTGACAGTTACGGCCCGTCAGACGGTTAAGTCCCTGAAGACGAGTCCCTGAAGATGAGTCTTGAAGATAAGCCCTGGTTGTCAGCCGCCCGGCTAAGCCGCCCGGTTAAGCCGCCCGGTTGTGATAAGAAGCCCGGAACTCAGAAGCCCAGGAAGAGAAGCCCACGATGGGAAGTCATCATAAGTTAAGTCTCAATCCGACTTAGACTCTACATGTAAACCGCCCCTTCAACTTATATAAGGAGGGGCGGGTCACCCCAAGAGGGTCAAGTTTTTAGACGTCTCCATAGACAGGTCTTAGACAGACAAGTCATTAGAGATAGTCAGATTAGAGGTTCTCGAGATTAGAGGTAGCGACTCCGCACCCTTGTAACCGAGATCATCATCATCATCTATACAGACACAAAGCAGGACGTAGGCTTTTACCTCCATCGGAGGGGCCGAACCTGCGTAAACTCGCGTCTCTCGATTCCGACCAACCCCTCTCAAGCCGCCACATAGTTGCGATGGCCTCACACCTAAGTCCGCTAACCCGGACATCTTGCCGTGACAAATCCACGACAATAGTTATTCGGATCGCACACGCGAAATGTATGTTAACCGTCTTCTTATCGTCCTACATTACACACGCACGCAGGTTTGGAACCGTTTGTGCTATTGACGGCAATCGCAGACGGTTACGATGTGCAAAGGTGTGTGTGACAGTGCGCATATCCCACACGCACAAAATATGCGACCGTGTATTGTAAAGCTGATAATCACACACACTATTCTTCAAGCCATCGTTGTGATATACGGGAGTGTCGCACACGGTTTAATCGTTCTAACTGTGTGCGCTGCAATTTATTACCTAGTAGCTTATTTTTGTCAATTTATTATTAGAATTAGAAATTTCAAAATTTTAATTATGAAATGTGGTTTTCACATCCATCAATACATACCCTAATTACAATGGTTCAACAACCAATGCATAAATCAAAAGCTCAGTACATGTTCGATGGTTACATAGTTCGACAGAAGATTAAATATGATGAACCCCAATATATAGTACTAGAGGCGGTAAAGGTGAAGAGAGAATTGTAAATGCTTTTGGATGTCGATGGTGTTGAAGAAGCGGAATACCCATAATGTGCCCTCCTCCATGCCAAAGGTGCGCACAACTTTTATCCAACCCCTTGTGATGATCGCCCGCCCATCCTTCACCGCCTTCAGGAAGACTTCTAGACCATTATCATGGTAGGATGAATTATATGCTATAACCTTTGTTGCCTCCACTTCGGTCAGGTAGTTTGCTAGGTAATCTCGAGTAAATTCCTTCGGAAACCACTGAAAAGAGACAACTTTCAGGTATTCATGTCTAATAGAGTAACTTATTCTCGGCTGGAAAAGAAGGCAATGGATTACTTACCATCCTAAAGCTCACTGATGTCTTGGATAAAGTAAAAATAAAGAGTTTAATTCCAATCAGATGTCTCTTCTGCCTAACAATATTTCTTAGTTTCCTCACTTGATGCTTGTTCATGTTTATCTCATTGCCCCATATGCAAAGGGGGTTAAAGCGTGGATCGGTACCGCTGACATATGTACCTACAAGCAACAAATAAATGTTAGAACCTAATTGTAATTGCACAAATGATGTAAAATATTATAAGACAATGGGATGTGACTAACCTCGATGGTAAACAACAGCATCACGCATTGTAGCCCTACATAAGCACATAGAAAGACGTGTTAAATACAACAGGGTTAACATCCACCAAAAATAGCAAATGTTAATTAAACGACAGTATCTCCGGTGATATTTTAATTGCGAGGAGTAGAACGGTAGCAAAGGGATAGGTATTGGTGAAATTAAAATGGACAGTTCATACATGAACAGTTGTTCGCATTACTGAAATAAACAACAGACGTGTTAACTTCAGAGTACAGACAACCTAACATAGTCATTAAAACTTGTACCAGTGAAACTGAAATTGACACGGTTAAACTGGTATTGGTCAAATTGAACTGGATAGTTCATACTTGGTAAATCCCGAGGGGTAGTTGCTGGGGCACTTCAACTCGGCCAGAGCCCGCACAAAGTCGGTGGCAGGTGTTCCTGCTGGTCGCAGCGTGGATCAGTACCGCTAACATATGTACCTACAAGTTGTCGGTGTCAAATCCAGCATATCTCATAGTAGGGGTCCTAAGCTAGACGTCTTGGAGCGATGGTAACATGGACACAGGATTTTACCCAGGTTCGGGCTCTCTCAAGGAGATAATACCTTACGTCCTTCTTTTGATTGTATTGATATGGGGATAGTACATAGTACAGGTATTTACCACGAGATTGTAGTAATGAATAGGAGATGATCTAATGACTAGCCTGGCCTCGGTTTATATATGCACCGGAGGCCTAGGGTTTAGAAGAGTCCTCGTCTTGTGTACCAAGTCTTCGGGAGTCTTCCTTGTATGCGTCATGGGCTGCCCGAAGTGGCCCATGAGTGTACCGCCATGGGGGTCCTCGGCCAGATCAACCTAGTCGGTAGACGACGTAGTGAGTACCCCCTAGTCCAGGACACCGTCAGTAGCCCCCTGAACCGGTCTTCAAGTTGGGGACGCTCCTCGGTTCTTCCGAACTGTTCTTCGTCTTCGGTCGTCGGTCTTGAAAACTGGTTCAACAAATCTTCCCATCTCCGATCTTGTGGATCGCCGTGGTGTATCCGAAGAGCTCATACGTCGGATATCCGAGGAGCCCCTTTAAGTTTTCGGCCTTTATCAATGCCTTATTATTTTTTATGCCACACCTCGGGTTCGAAGTGTTTCCCGTGCGGCAGTGTCCTCTTGCATCCGAGCTCCAACACCGGACTACATCCGAGGTATCTTTTGCAGCTGAGCACCAATGCCGGACCACTTCCGAGCCCCAACGCCGAAATGTATCCGAGCTCCAACGCCGGACTGTATCCAAAGAGTCTTTTTACAGCCGAGCTCCAACGCCGGACTGCATCTGAAGAGTCTTTTTACAGCCGAGCTCCAACGCCGGACTGCATCCGAGGTGTCATAGAATACCTCGGTCTTTGAAAAAGTTGAAGGGGTTCAACCGAGCTTAATGCCGAAAATGCCCTCTGTGTAGGCAGCCACTTGCATCCGAGCTTTATGTCGGACTGCTTCCGAGGTGGTGCACCATCTCGGCCATGGGCTGATTTTTGTGAATTTAATTCCGATTTGTGCAATGTATTCTCCGCCGACATATATAGCAAGTAGCCCTCAAGGTGTGTGTCCATTGAATGTCCGGCATGCACCTGAAGGAAAACATAAAACCGTTGATCCCAGTAGCCCCTGAGACTCAGGTCGATTCACAAAATCGGCCTGAGGACCAACTCCTAGCTCTGCGGCATACTTAGGAATAGAAATGCGGTGTAATATATTAGAGGAAATAGTGATTGGCAGGCGGGCCATTGAGAGAGGGTCTTGAGAAGTTGCCGTAATATATTAGCTTGATGCCGGATAGGTCCATATGGTACCTATTGTTGTCCGAAGACGCGTCTGCCCATAGCTCGGTCAAGCCCAACACTGAGTATTTTGAATTTTCTGCATTGAATAGGCAATGCAGTAGCCCTCGAGCCACTGGTCGGGTGGCAACACCAGATCAGGGGATCGATGTGCCCCTTTAATATTTGTAAATGATAAGCGCGAAGCCCAGTAGCCCCCGAGCCTTAATGTGGGCACGGGTGGCCGAATTAAGGATCGATATCCGTTTGACAAAAAAAATTGTTGTGTTTAACACAAACTTCTCGGAAAGAGAATAAAGATCTCTTAAAGGAGCTAGAGCTAACGAAAGCTGAGCTCGCCAAGGTCGGCCTCAAGAGGCTTAATAGATAGGAAATCAATGCCAATAGGGAATTATGAGAGCGTTATGTCAGCTGCTCGGTTATCTCAACAAGATTGTGCCCTTGACGCTTTAAAAGATGGGCTGCAGTAAATTGACTTGTACTCGCAATTTATGTGTAATGATTCTATGTATCCAAGTACTTTACATCATTAATGCTCGGATCCGCATTGTACAAAACTTTGTTGACCGACCATCGGCTTCAACCTCCTCGGCCAGTAGCCGGGGAGTGTTTGTCCCACTTTATAAAGCCTTTATGAGGGCAAAGGTTTACGGCAAACAAGGCAATCCGGCCATATGGTTTTATAAACAAAGGTACGCGGAGAGATATGTTATATTACTTTTTAACGTAAGAAACAACTTCCAAAGAAAATAGTCCTGCTATCGGTTCCTTTCTTTGGGTTGTCATGCTGACCATGATCATGAAACCTCAACTCCGATCAGTGTGGGAGGAAAATATTGAGGATTTAGTTTGGGGAATGTTCCCGAACTCTGTGGTCGTTAATGAACCGAAATTTTCACTTCCGTCGTTGCCGACCAATTATATTCTTAAGATGGCTAGCTTTCGGCTTCACCTAGTCTGAGGTACTATCCCGGATGACCCGGAAGTAACAATCACAGAGGTGCTCCCTTTACCCCCTAGCCGAACAATCGGGAACGTAGGGGCTAAGCGCAGGAACCAGGCAACCCAGCTTGGCCAAAATCTTAAATCAAATTGATGCATATTTATGGCTTTATAACGATGATTACGGAAGGCAGCACTCGCATATTAAATACAAATGCTGGTATGCTATATGCTATTTTGACTCCTTTGTGACCGTTTATCATTTGAGAGTGGCCCATCGTCGGCTTCTACCCCTTTGTAGATGCAACGCAGGGTGTTTCCGTAGTAACAAGACAACCCTTAGCCGACGTCTCGGTGCCCGGAGGCGGTTGTGTTAGCGGAAACTAGGCAATCAGATATCTAGGCTTTATAACTTTCACTTGGTCATGGGAGCTTAAAGTTTGGGAGGCCAGTTACTAGCCCTCGGTTAGTGTTCGGCGTCAGCCGAGGTCAAGCCATTAACACTCCGGCCAATTTTATGAAAGGCCCATTGTTTAATACGGTCATCGGATCGCCGACCAGTTTATGCTCATTGTGACAGTCAATTTTCGGCTTTCTCCACTGAGGTACTTGACCAGCTAAACCTGAAGTACAATCGCAGTGGTTTTCCCTTTGCACTCCTAGCCGAACAGAGCGGAACGTAGGAGGCAAGCACAGGAGCCGGGCAACCCAACTATTGACCGAAGACACAATTCGAAACTGGTGCATATAAAGCAATATCCGAGAACGTTTTGCCGAGGACTCCTCGGAGTGCCTTGGCTTTTGGTGGGTTCGGCTCTAGTCGCAGCCCCCCGTTGATACTGCCGATGCTTTACAAGTGTACTACGAGAGTTATGCTCGGAAAAAACAAAAATTTACGCAAAAAACTTTATGTTTAGATAAAATAAAACAGTGCCAATCCGAAATTGGTCTAAAATGTAATGTGTGCTTCGGTCGTGCTTTAACATGATACATCCGATCTCCGAACTCCAAGCGGGTCAACCTTTCGCTTCAACCTCCATATCCCGAAGGCGGAGTGTTTCTCTGAGGCTTGTTTAGCGAACTAAACTCGAGCGGCTTTAGAAAGAAACCCGGCTATCCGGCTATTGACCACACACTCGCGTTGGAAAAAAGGAGTAGTAGATAAAGACTTTGCAACGACGAAGAAGAAAACACATTTATTTAAAAACAATGGCTCATATAAATTTAAGAGCCCCCAAGTGACTTGGGTAAAAGAATTTTATGTATAATGATTGTATGTACCGAAGTACTTATATCATATATGTGTTCGCCAGAACTTTAAACGCGTCTTAACCGACCGTCGGCTTCTCCCTCTTTGGCCAAGGGCCGAAAAGTGTTATCTACTATGCCATCCGAGGATATCGGAGGTGTTTCGAATAACCAGGCAATCAGGCCATTAGGCTATAACAGACAAAGCGCGCCCAGGGAACTTATGCTATATTACTATTTAACGTAAGAAGCATCTTCAAAGAAAATAGTTCCGCCAACGGTTCCTTTCTTTGGGTTCTCATGATTACCATGAGGGGTGTGCAATAGATTTATGTATGCTTGTCTTCCGTCGTGGCCGACCATAGTTGAAAACAGTAAGAGCGCTAGCTTTCGGCTTCACCCGTCTGAGGTACGAGTTCGGATGACCCGATCGTAACAATCGCAGACGTGCTCCCTTTACTCCCTAGCCGAACAATCGGGAACGTAGGGGTAAGCACAGGAGCAAGGCAACCCAGCTTTGCAGAACACTTAAGTCAACATGATGCATATATTGGCGTAAACACGAACAAGGAAGGGTGCGATACATTAATAATCATATGCAAGAGGAATGGCTTCATAAAGGAAGCCCCCAAGTAAACGGGGTATTTGAATTTGTTTGTAACAAACAAAGTTTTGACAAAGAAAGTTTTTCGCAAACAACTTTTTGTCAAAAAAGTATAATGCTTGGTCGAACCGATCAAAATTTAAAACTGAAAGTTTTTGAGCATGAAAGCGACTTAGCTGGTTAATGTGCTCGGTGTCGATGACGCGATCCGGTCTTGTGGCGGGACAAGGACGCCCATCGAACTTTGACAGATCCGGTGTGTAGTCTTCGGCATGACCGAGGTCCCAGCCCCCAAGCCCGTCCCGAGGTGACCGAACAAGGAGTTCGGCACTCCGAAGTAGTGTCACGGCTCGACCGATGTGGCGAGGCGAAGCCTCTAGTCCAACCGAGGTGGTGGAGTAGGTCGGCAAGGTAACGCCGGGGTGAACGCGTGACGGCAGTCGAAGTCGATTTCCTGCACTCATAAAATAGTACAAGCCAAAAGTAATAACAAAGAAAGATAATAATATATTTAAAAAAAATCTTCTACTTAGTTAATTTAAGTGAAGCAAATAAGTAAAGGAATATGGCCTGGGCGCCGAGGTGCCAGAACGAAGAGTTAGGCTTGACGAAGTGGCGACGCTGCACGGTCGATGTGGCGAGATGAAGTCCTCGGTCCAGTTAACATGGCAAAGCTGTGATCGGCGGACGCCAAAGTCTCATGCAGGTCGGCTGGTGACGCCGAAGTCTCATGCCAGCTGAGGTGTTGAAGCAGGTTGGCTGGTGACGCCGAAGTCTCACGCCAACCAAAGTGTCAAAGCTGGTCGGCTGGTGACGCCGAATTCTCATGCCAGCCGAGGTGTCGAAGCTGGTCGGCTGGTGACGCCGAAGTCTCCGGAGCGGGTTGATGAGGAGATGATGAAGCCCCCAGTCTAGCCGAGGTGACGGGGCAGATCGGTAAGGTGACGCTAGAGCCCCATGCCAGCCGACGTGTCAAAGCAGGTCGGCGTGGTGGACGTCAGCTTGAAAAAGTAACGGCGCGGCGATGCCGACGCAGGTCGGAATTTGTGACGATGTCAATGCTGGCTTGATGAAGCAACGGAGCGCCCGACCCGTACAACCCGCGGATGACGAGGTTCGCTTAATGATTATTCGGCCCTCGCGATGCCGAACTCTTGGTCGGATGACCGCGATGATGAGAAAATTTCCTTCAAAAAGGACGTCCGACAACCCGTTCATGGCAAAGATGAACTCGGGTTGGATTCGTTTTCGCGCAGAAAACAGATCGGAAAAATTGATGCACTCATCGGCCGTTTCCTGGAGTTTGAACGGTCGGATTGAGATGGAATTTTGAGGGGTGATCGCTATGGGAATTTTGCAGCCGATGAACGGTGGGATCTTCCAAACGATGTCCGAGCTGGAAGCTGGACACCTCGCCCTAAACTCATCCTGATTCCAGTCCAGATTCGACAGGGCTCCTGTATTTCGTAGATCACCGAAGATTCCTCCATTGGAATATGACGAAATTTTACGGGGTCATTATGGACTCAATTCCGCACAGTTCCACCAAAGCAATTGTCAAGGCGACGCTCGAGGAAGCGGGGACGACGAACACGAGTCGCTGTCCAGAAAAACTGCACGGTTGCTCGAGGACGAAGTCAACATCGAGCCCCCGAGCTACATGGATGATTTCTCGTGATCTTGATAGAGATCGGAGATGATGACGATGAAAGTATCCGTCCGATCTTGACGATCCGGGACGGAGCGCAGTCCTCGGTCCAGCCGAGGTGACCAGTCGAGCCGGCGACGAAGATGCCGACATCGACAACAAAGCTCGGTTCCAACGCGTAGATCGCGCCGGAGACGATCTGAATTCCCATCGCACCGCGGCGACTGCCAGCAGGCTCTCAATGAAAGCACCAATGTCGGTGTCAAATCCGGCATATCTCGTAGTAGGGGTCCAAAGCTAGACGTCTTGGAGCGATGGTAACATGGACACAGGATTTTACCCAGGTTCGGGCTCTCTCAAGGAGATAATACCCTACGTCCTGCTTTTGATTGTATTGATATGGGGATAGTACATAGTACAGGTATTTACCACGAGATTGTAGTAATGAATATGAGATGATCTAATGACTAGCCTGGCCTCGGTTTATATATGCACCGGAGGCCTAGGGTTTAGAAGAGTCCTCGTCTTGTGTACCAAGTCTTCGGGAGTCTTCCTTGTATGCGTCATGGGCTGCCCGAAGTGGCCCATGAGTGTACCGCCAAGGGGGTCCTCAGCCTGATCAACCTAGTCGGGAGACGACGTAGTGAGTACCCCCTAGTCCAGGACACCGTCACAAGCAACAAGTAAATGCTAGAAGCTAAACTTCAATTGAAAAAATGATGTAAAATACTATAAGATATTGGGATGTGACTAACCTCGATGGTAAACGACATTATCGTGCATTGTGACACTGCGTAAGTACATGGAAAGGCATGTCAACTACAACAGGGTTAACATCCACCAAAAATATCTAATGGTAATTGAAGGACAACATCTCCAGTGATATTTTCATTGCGAAGAGTAGCACGGTACCAAATGGACAGCATAAAAAATGGATATAATTGTTCACCACAGCAGGCTTAACAGCAACCTAGCATAGGCATTGTAAGTTTGTAACTGGTATTGGTGAAAATGAACTGGACAGTTCATACTTGAACAACACAGTGTGCATAACTGAAATGAACAATGGGTGTGTTAACTACAGAGTACAGACAACCTAACTTAAACTTGTACCGTTGAAACTGAAATTGACACGATTAAACATTGCAACTAGTATTTGTAAAAATGAACTGGGCAATTCATACTTGGTAAATCCCAAGGGGTAGTTGCTTGGGCATTTCATCTTCACTAGAGCCCGTCCAAATTCGGCGGCGAGGTGTTCCTGCGGATCGAAGCGTGGATTAGTACCGCTACAGTAAGTACGTGTACAAACAACAAGTAAGTGTTAGAAGCGTGGGGCACTTCATCTCGGCCAGATCCCGCACCAAGTTGGCGGCTTTGGGGGCAAGGTGTTCCTCCAGGTCGGCACGCATAGCATCCACCGTGCCATCGATCGCCATGATCAGCTCCTCGACCTCTGCATGATATGTGGTTGGGCTTACGTGGGATGCTTAGCGATAGGGGGTGGGGATGTGGAGCCATGAGGGTGGTTCGCAGGCTCCATCTGAGCAATCGGGCCGGGGCGGTGATGGAGATCGGAGGTTACCTCACTAGATCGACGAGCTAGACTAGGGCAGAAATTAGATTTGGTTGCAGCGGTGGCGGCGGTTTGGGCTGCAGTTAGAGGGGGCGGTGGGGGGGTAGGGGGAAATGTGATGGGTGGGTATGGGGTGGGAGGAATAACTTCTAAAATCGCGCACCTACTGGAAATTTGGCGGTGCAATTCGAACCTTACGGGGGGAAGCACGCAACGCAGACGAAGCGCATCAAATACCCGTGTGAGAGAAAAGAGAAAATTGGCGATCCCGCGCCAGAAAAATTACAAGCCTTCTCTCTCTCGTGCCATCGAATGTTTTGCAAATGGTTCATTGTAAGAAAACGTTTGCGGTGAAAGCTGTATTTTTGGAAAACTAATAGTATCAGATAGTACATGATTCTACTTTGCTTGGTGTTGAAATATTTGCCAAAGCATACTGGTGTCGTATAACGACACCACACCAGGCCTAAATTGAAGTATAAGCACAAAAGGCCTAGAAAAGTGCACATAAAAGACTGAATATAATAAACGAGCCTGATAAAATGTCATATTTGGACACTCTGCATTCTAGTGGGTATGATGATCGTAGAAAATAAATCAAGTTGAAAGGACCAAGGAAATATGACGACATTATCCATACCTCCTCATATATTTACCAGATCATATTGAGGTTGTGCCTAGGCACCACACGAGGTAACATGTTTTTCAGGCATGTTTTCCATTTTTATAGAGTTACAAAACAAATAAGCGACACATCTATGGTTGCCTCTTTCCACACATATCCTTTAAAGTTATATTAATTTCCTATAAAATACATGAAAAATTATTCAATGACACGATTATGAATTTTCGAACCCTTTTTTGAACACCTTTTCATGTACAGAACGTTCGAACTTGAATTATAAGCAGTAAATGCCTAGAAAGTACACATAAAAGACTAAATATGATAAACAAGCCTGAAAAAATGTCAAATTTGGACACGGTGCATTCTTGTGGGTATGATGATCGTAGAAAATAAATCAAGTTGAAAGGACCAAGGAAATATGGGTTCCCCTTCAAAACATGGTGATTTCGCTCCCCGAAGCATTAAACTCCATAGGTGATGGTCCGGTATATGAAGAGTGTGTATGCCGACATTATCCATACCTCCTCAAATATTTATCACATCATATTGAGGTCATGCCTAGGCACCACAGGAGGTAACATGTTTTTCAGGCATGTTTTCCATTTTTCTAGTTACAAAACAAATAAACGACACATTTGTGGTTGCCTCTTCCCACACATATCCTTTAAAATTCTATTAATTTCCTGTAAAATACATGAAAAGTTATTCAATGACACGATTATGAATTTTTGAGCCCTTTTTTGAACACCTTTTCATGTACATAACGTTCGAACTTGAATTATAAGCAGGAAATGCCTAGGAAGTACACATAAAAGACTAAATACAATAAACAAGCTCGAAAAAATGTCAAATTAGGACACAGTGCATTCTAGTGGGTATGTTGATCGTAGGAAAAAAACCATGGAGAAACGACCAAGGAAATATGGGTTTCCCTTGAAACTTTGGGATTTGTTTGGGCATACAATTACTTTGTGAAGGCCGTGTGCGTTCATCCCATTTTGCGCTGTGTTTTCTGATTGACCAGAACCCCAGCCACACGGATCGGGCATGCGCACCATAGGATGCACTACGATCGAACAACAATCCACACCTCTTCCGTCACACCCGTATACTGTAGTTGGGATTTTAATTCGTACATGCACTAAATTAAGCTACTAACAAAACTTTAATGGCATTAATCACACACGGTTCCTTTTTACGAACCGTTTCCTACGCGGACCCTCTACCCCGGCCGTCACCCCCTTCGTCCTCATTCGCATTGTTGTATAGTTGCTCGTTCTCGACCTCGGCCCGCCCAAATCTTCGAGCTCGACGACGCCTGTCACAGCCGGCTGCCGCCGATGAACGCCACCGGATTTTGTTTCATCCCCACGCCGATGCCTATCGGCGCCGACTTTATCGACGCTGCTCGATTGGGGATTTTCTGCGGGATTGGGCCGGTTTTTTTTCTAATGGAGAACCAGGTAATTAATTTTGCGAAATATTTGAGCATCCCTTATCGCAGTTCGTATGTCCCTATCAATCACCCGTTGGAAAATAGCCATCGATGTATTTTTCTTGTAGCTGATTCAAGGGTTTTCATTCGTAGTGTCCACAGTGCAAGAACAAATCAGGCATGAACAATTCAATCGAGCATTTACATGCTCAAATCGGTACTGCCTCGGACGCAACTCTTACCAGGACTGTGGCGTCCGCCAGGTCTTCGTACATCATCCCGGTGGCCGACCAGACCCTAGCTATTGCCAGTTCTGCAGCAACGGCCACCAGGCCTCCCCCGGCGTCCGGAGCTGCGTCCTCCTCCATCTAGGACATAAGCCCGCGCCTCGTGCGGCGACCACTGCCGCATTTGTCCTTGCGGCGTCACGGTTCCCGCTTCACCGCCCGCACCATTTGTCGCACTCTGCGTCGAGCCCGCAATATCGCTCGCTCGCGATCCCTAGCTGCTTTCAAGACGACCCTGGCTAACCTACTGGCTTGCTCGTGTCGTGATTCCTGCCTCCTCTGGCTGTCGTCATGAGAGGTGGCGGCATGACCGTCGACCATCAAGCCGACCATCGCGCCGGCAGCCTCGATTCTGCCGTCACCCAACTCCATCCCGTTGTCGGCCATTGGGGGTTTGACAGTATGTGTGGCAACTAGCTGCTACCAAGGGGATTGGAGATTTTACAATTTACCGTTGTGGTTGGCGCTTGCGCTTGTGCTTGCGCGGGAAGCATTGGCTCGAGGGCGAGAAGACAAAATGGAGCTCATGAGCGACGACCAGCCACCATTGGTGAGGGTATGGCGACGATGGGCAATGAGTCGTGCCACACAGTTGGTACTTTACACCCGTGTGTGGTTACGTCACTCATCGGAGGCGATTCGTATTTTACACTGTGACCTGTAGACAACATAGATGTTGTGCAGACAGAGCAAATCACAGTACACACGGACAAAACTACGAAACTCGTTGGTGATGATTTTATCAATCGCTGACAATTCTATACCAGCAAGCGTTTCCCCACAACACACAGGTTATTAACACCAATTGTTTGTGTTATTTATGGTGTTCGCACACGATTCTGATTACTCACCTGTTTTCCCTCTATCGCACACATCTTGTTATGCCGAATCGTTTGTGTTCTGCTATATCATCGCACACAGTTTATGGTAGTGAACTGTGTGCCCTCTATCGCACACATCTGGATCACTGTAACCGTGTGTGTTATTTTAGCTAATTGCAAATAGTTCGTATGGAAGAACTGTATGCCACAAATCGCACACGTAAGTCTTTTCTGAATCGTATTTGATGGGCCCGCCATCGCACACCGTTCACGTTATTAGCGACGGAGCTTCAACTATACCGTTTGCGATTCATGCATCGCACACAGTTTCGTCGAAGGGTCTCTGATTGATGTGTCGTCTTTGGACCATTCTGCAGTAGTGCAAGCTAGGCCAAGGCCTAAGCTTGGGGGAGTACGTATTTCTCACCGACATTACATGCATGTTCACACATTTCATTCCAATTGTCGGTGTTCATCCTTTTTCATTGTATATCCATGTTAGTTTTATATTCGTTTTCTTCTTGTGTGTTTGAAAAACTTCAAAAACCTAAAAATATTTCTTGCTTCTTTTCGGCTTTTCTTTCTTGTTCAATTAGTTTGTAGTATTAAAAGAAAACCCAAAAATATTTCTCGTTTCTTCTTTTGTTTGTTGGGAGCTTTCCCATGTAAATAGTTTTCTCATTTTTTGTTTTTCCTTCATTAATTTGCTTTCTTCAGAAAAACTAAAAACTCCAAAAATATTTCAGTGTGCTTCTCTGAAATTCTTTTCTTTTCTTTGTTCTCAAAAGGAGAAGAGCACGATGAAAATGTTGAGTGGCTCTCGTATGCTATATTGTGGACCTAACAACGAGCCAATATTACCTTGTCTTCTCCTTTGAATAAATGTTTGGCAAATTCCAGCTTAGTCCAGAACACATTTGCACTATTATTATTTACACATCATTCGGTCATGCAAGTGAAAGGCAATAATGACGGTATTTTGATGAAGTGATTGCGGCAAAGGAAGCTGGTATGAAATTTTCTTATTTTCTGTTTTTGTAAATATGTTTAGCTTAGTCGCTCTTGATTCAACATATTATAAGTAAACATGTTTGTGATGAAAACTAGAGATTATAGTTGCTCATGCCATGCTTAAATAGCCAGGAGTGGATAATGATTTATTTTGTGTGTCAACATGCATTAAAATGGTTGTGATGTAGTATGTTAGAATGGTATCATCCTCTGAGCAATTCAAGTAGCTTGACTTGGCACATGTGCAAACATGTAGTTGATTCAAATCCAATGCAGCCTTCATGATATTTACGTTCGGAGTGTTTATATCCCACTCATGCTAATATTCAATGTTAAATATTCACAATGCATGATTATGACAGTTGTCGCTCTCTAGCTGGTCGCTTCCCCATCCATTTGCTAGCCTTCATCTATATTAAGCGGGAATGCTGCATGTGCATCCAAAATCCTTAAACCAAAGTTGTTCCATATGAGTTCACTATATCTATATATATGTGGTGTTACCCTGATGTTCCAAGTAAATTTGCATGTGCCACCTCAAATCATTCAAATAAATATCTGTTTTGTGTGCTCGTACCGCTCATGGAGCGACGGGGCGGTCAGTATCTTCCATGCTAAGCGGGTTATTCTCATGACGGTGTTTCTTCTCTTCTCATTGCATGAGAGAGGCTGGTAAAAAGGATGCCCGGTCCTGCATAATCAAAAATAAATAAATAAAACTCCCCTGGAAAGATGAATGTTCGAGGGCACTCGTGGATTCGGTCAGCCATGGCTTGTGTATGAATGGTGGATGGGATTAAACTTTACAATTATGTTTGGGAACCGCTTATAATGTGTTTAGCATGGAAGATACTGAAATCCTTTGTCGTGACGTTGACAGGAAAGGCACAACACCCAAACTTATACTTTCATCTCTGTTTTAAACCATGAGCTCTGGCACCTCTGCAAATCAATGCTTCCCTCTGCGAAGGGCCTTTCTATTTACTTTCATGTTATTTACTTTTATTGTTGAGTCATCATCTTCTTATCAAAAGCACCAGTCCTGAGAGTGCTATGCATTGAGTCTAGTTAATGTTGGATGTGAGCATGTATGGATCTCTATTACACTGAATTACAATGTTTAGTCGCTGCTTGAACCTTAGAGGTGCTCTGCATTTATGTTTTGCGGCCTCAGAAAGGGCTAGCGAGATACCATCTTATCATATTATATCATGATTGTTTTGACAAATTGTTTGCATCCGAGATATCTTATTATTTCTTTCTAGTTGGTTATGTTATTGTCATTAGTAAATGTGAGACCTAAGTGTTAACATTGGCATGGTTAGTTCATGATCTATGTTGAAAACTTGAACATTGACTTAAACATACATACAACAACGAGAACAAAAGAGTTTGTAAAAAATTTCTGTAACGCTTTCAGTTTGTCAACTGAATCTCTTAAGGACAAGCAATGAGTTAAACTTGGGGGAGTTGATACGTCTCCAACGTATCTACTTTTCCAAACACTTTTGCTCTTGTTTTGGACTCTAATTTGCAGGATTTGAATGAAACTAACTCGGACTGATGTTATTTTCAGTAGAACTACCATGGTGTTGTTTTTGTGCAGAAATAGAAGTTCTCAGAATTTGACGAATCTTTCTGGAGATTTTTGATGGAATATATAAAAAATACCGGAGCGAAGATCCACCGAAGGGGGCCCACCAGTTTCTCACAAGGCAACAGGGCGCACCTGAGGGAGTCCCGGACTAAGGGGTCCTCGGGCCGCCGGCTCATCTCTCGATAGGCCGACTTGATGGGCCGTTCTCTGAAGAAGGGCCGGGCACATCAAGACTCCACATTCCAGAAGGGAGCCCCGAAGGCGCGTCGTGCACTCCAAGTCAAGATGAGAAAGTCGACATCTCCATCCTCGGCAGGAGGCCCATCATGTGTAAACCTTAGGTACCCCCCGGTGTCTATATAAACTAGGAGGGTTTTAGATCATGACAGAGAAACTCATCTAGGGCTTCAGCTAGTCGATCTCGAGGTAGATCAACTCTATAACCTTCATAACATCAATATAATCAAGCAGGACATAGGGTTTTACCTCCATAGGAGGGCCCGAACCTGGGTAAACATCATCTCCTTCGTCCCTTTGTTACCATCGATCCTAGTCTCACAGCTCGGGACCCCCTACCCGAGATCCGCCGGTTTTGACACCGACGTTGGTGCTTTCATTGAGAGTTCCGCTGTGATCGCCCAAGGAATTGATGGCTCGCGTCTTCGTCAATGAAGAGGTCCGCAGCATGGACTCCTTTGTCCCTGGACAGATCTTCGCTTTCGGCAGCATCGTGCTGCACGCTGACCCGACCGGCCGCCTTGGCCGGGTCCGAAGTTTCGCCCCTGATCAAGAAGTCAGAATCGGGAACTTGGAGTTCTCCGTAGACCCTCGGGCGACCTCTTGCTCACCGGGCCCGCAGTCTCATCTGACGCGCCCGAGGACTCCGAGGCCTTAACCTTGGATGTCGTTTTCAACCCCGCTTACGGGGCCCATCCCGATGATGATCTGGACTTCAATCCGGATCCGGCTATAGCGCCAGATGGCCGGGCATCAACCCCTACCGAATACACTTCTCGTGCAGACGCGTCAGAGGTTAACTCCAGACGCGCCGGGCAGATTGACGCAATCGAGCTCTCGACACTAGGCAAAGCTCTAGATCGGATCTCCTTGATGAAAACTACTGATGACCCAATCCCGATCCACACTCAGATCGGTCTTGAGGCGGGTCAAGAGGAATTTTTCGTCCCACCCACCACCCACTTCGTAGCCACTATCGAAGACTTAACCGATATGGTGGACTACTCCTCCGACGAGGCAGAAGACATGGAAGAAGAGGATCGCGCTCCCACCCCCAGTAACACCGGGCGATGGACCGCCACCTCCACCTACGACGTCTACATGGTGGATACGCCAGCCGGTAATGGCGAGCGCACACCAGCTAACAATGGCGATGACCCAGGTGAGCCGCCGTCAAGGCGCCGGAAACCGCGTAAACGGTCAAAGACAAAATAGGGGAGGGAAGCTATTGCCGGCACCGGGGAAAATGATACCCCGGAAGACCTCGGCGATCCCGATATACCCGAGTATCCGTTAGAGGACCAGGAAAGGCCGGATGACCAGCGCAACCCCAAAGATCCGAACGACTCCGAGGATGACAACTACCTCCCCCCTGTAGAAGAGGAGGACAGCCCGGAAGACGAGGACCTCATCGTCCCCGAGACCATCAAGGATCAGGAACGGCTCAGGCAACAGCTTTTAGCCACTGCCCGGAGCCTAAAGGCAAAAGCACGGCAGCTCAAGGCCGAACAAGACACCCTCAACGATAGATGGACCAGGGTTCTATCAGCCGAGGAAGAACACGGTGCCGGTCTATGGGACCAACCCAAGAGTTACCCATGCCGGCGGTTGCTGCCACAATTCGACGACGAGCTCCCCAATATGTCGTTCCCCAAGCACACTCCATACGACCAGCTAGACCGCCCTCCCCGAGGACGAGATAGGACGGCTGGCGAGGCCGGTTACAGGCCGGCGATACCCCGCAGAAGGGGAAAGGAGCCAATGGAGCCTGATGACAGGTACGACCTGTGACGCGACCTGGATCATAGAACAGGCCGCACGAGATCTATCTACGGATCCAGAGGGTACTCCCCCGATAGACGGGATGAGTACCGACCCTGGCTCGACCGAAACAATAGAGTTCGGGACCAAAACCGGGCTAGAACAGACGCCGATTACCGGCGCGATATAGCCCGGGTCAGAGGCGCTGCCCACCCATTGTGCTTCACCGAAGAGGTGATGCAGCATCAGTTCCCGGAAGGATTCAAACCCGTGAACATCGAGCAATACGACGGCACAACTGACCCAGCAGTGTGGATTGAGGATTTCCTCCTCCACATTCACATGGCACGAGGAGATGATCTCCACGCCATCAAGTACCTCCCCCTTAAGCTTAAGGGACCAGCTCGGCACTGGTTAAACAGTCTACCCGATTCTATCGGGAGCTGGGAGGATCTCGAGGATGCATTCCGATCTAACTTCCAGGGAACCTATGTGCGGCCCCCGGACTCCTCCGACCTAAGCAATGTCGTCCAAAAGGCAGGAGAGTCCGCTCGACAATTCTGGAACCGGTTTTTGACCAGGAAAAACCAGATCGTCGACTGCCCGGATGCCGAGGCTATAGCCTCCTTCAGGCACAATATTCGGGACGAATGGCTGGCTCGCCAGCTCGGTCAGGATAAACCTAGGACCATGTCCGCCCTTACATCACTCATGACCCGCTTTTGCGCGGGCGAGGACAACTGGCTAGCGAGGCGACGCCACAACCCCGAAGACCCCGGCACCTCCGAAGTCCGGGATGGAAACGGGAAACCATGACGCAACAAAAACAAACGCCGGCACAGCACTAGCGACACCGATGACACGGCCGTTAACGCCTGTTTCCGCAACCCAAGACCCGGGCAGCGGAAGAAGCCTCCTAAAGGCAATCGCGACGGACCCACCCCGTTGGACAAGATCATGGAGAGGCCTTGCCAGATCCATGGAACTCCGGACAAGCCCGCCAACCACACCAACCGTAATTGTTGGGTGTTTAAACAGGCCGGCAAACTCGCAGCCGAGGAGCAGAGCAAAGGCCCACGCAGCGAGGACGACGAGGAGCAACATGGCTCGAGCAATGGAGGTCAGAAGCAGTTCCCTCCAGAGGTAAAAACTGTGAACATGATATACGCCACTCATATACCTAAAAAGGAGAGGAAGCGCGCCCTTCTAGAGGTCTACGCCGTAGAGCCTGTTGCCCCAAAGTTTAACCCATGGTCGGCCTACCCGATCACCTTTGATCGGCGAGATCACCCGACCAGTATCCGTCATGGAGGTTCGGCGGCCCTCGTCCTAGACCCCATTATCGATGGGTATCACCTCACTAAAGTCCTAATGGACGGAGGAAGTAGCCTAAATTTGATTTACTCAGATACGGTGAAAAAGATGGGCATAGATCCATCAAGGATAAAGCCTAGCAACACTACCTTTAAAGGAGTGATCCCAGGAGTCGAAGCCCGGTGCACAGGCTCTGTTAGCCTGGAAGTAGTGTTTGGCTCGCCCGATAACTTCCGCGGCGAGGACTTGATCTTCGACATCGTACCTTTCCGCAACGGCTACCACACCCTGCTGGGCCGTACAGCGTTCGCTCGCTTTAACGTCGTCCCACACTACGCATACCTCAAGCTCAAGATGCCGGGGCCCAAGGGGGTCATCACCATCAACGGCAACACAGAGCGTTCCCTCCGAACTGAGGAACATGCGTTGGCCCTGGCGGCCGAATTCCAGTACGAGGACGGTCGGCAAACACCTAAATCCGCCATAATGGCTCGCAAGGTCGACAAACGAGTTCGATTTCAATCCGAACTCCCAGATTCTCCCCCCTCCCCAGAAATAGGGACACGCCCCCCATTGCACAGCCCTAACGACCGCCAAACACGTGCCAAGAAAGCACAACTTCGCGCTCAAGATTCCATGGGCAGCAATGGGGAACAACCATCAAATGGTAAGTGTTCAGCTGGACCGACCAATACCATTACACGTCCTCGGACAAAACACGGGTTCCATCAAGGACCTGCTAAAAGCGTAAAGCTCATCCACACTTCGGCGACTTATCAAGACCTTCTTCCCAAGGTCCGCTCGGCGACAGCATCACTTTTAAAGGGATGCAACCCCCCAGAGGAATATGAACGGACAGGCGACAAGGCACATCGAAGACGTCATGTCATCAATCGAAGACTCCTGGTACAGCCTCCCCTCTGTAAATTTTATATTTCATCTACCTGTAAACAGTTGCTTCGGCAATCCAAGTTATAAGAATTATTGAGCAAGTACAAAACCATCATATATGGCCACTTCGTTGTCTTTCATACATCCTCTGTTCTTCCCTTGGTAACGCTTCTTGCGAAAACTGTTCGGTATATATTATGATGCCACCGGCTAATAGACCGAGGGCTTGAATTTAAAATCGCCTTGAACATTATCCCAATACAACTGGTTGTGTGTTCGGCGTCTTGGGTTTTGCTTTATATGCATCGGATCCGAACTATGTCTTGGGTCAATAGTTGGGTTGCCTGGCTCATGTGCTTGCCCTCTTACGTTCCGCTCGTTCGGCTAAAAGGGCAAAGGGAGAACCACTGCGATTGTGCTTCCAGCTCGTCTGGTCAAGCACCTCAGGGGAGAAAACCGAAAACTGACCGTCATAGTAAGCGAGAACCGGTCTGCGAATCCGAGCATAAGTGTCATACTAAAAAAACCGATAGCGGTTATTCCGTGTTATACGATGGGTTTTGTGCTAGTACAAACCATGTGATGCTGGCTTCGGTCCCGATACATCGGAACATCACAAAACACTGGGGGCTTGCCATCAGCCCCCTCATTTTTCTACACTCCCATGGCTAAGTGAAAGCGATAAAGCACCATAGTCCGATTGCCTTGTCCCGCTCGCACTACCGCCTTCGAGCACCGATACCTCGGCTAAGGGTAAAAGTGCGGATACAGAGACACCCTGCATAGTATCTAAGTGGGGGCTGAAGCCGACGATTCGCTGCTTTCAGGTAACCCGGCCACATAGGAGTCTAAATAAAAATAAACTACTTATAAGACATGATAAACCGTGCAACTCTAATTATAAAGCGTTAAAGTCTTCGGACATATTACATCGCGCTCATTCATACAAAACATCTTTGGAGCATTGGGCCTCTATTGCCCGAGCACCCTCCATTACATGGGGGAAGTACAGCTCGGGGCACCTATGACTCTTGTCAGGAGGCGGAGGTGCGGTGGCCATCTTGGTCGGCTGGAGCTTTGGTCAGTGCACCATGGTCCTTGCAAAGGCCATCCGCGCGCCCTCGATGCATGTAGAGCGCTTCAGCACGTCAACCCGAGGCGCAGCATCACATAGCTTCTGCACCAGGCCGAAATAGCTGCTCAGCAACGGCTCATCGGGCCACAGACGGATGCAGAGGTCCTTCATGGCCGGCTCCGCCATTCTGTGCATCTCTAGTAGTTGCTTCATGTGATCAACGAGGAGAGGAGAGCGCTCGGGGGACTCAAACTGCGCCTAGAATAGCCGGGCCTCATCATCCTCCGCCCGCGAAGCATAAAGCTTGTTCGCATCCGCCGCACTCTTCTGGAGATCCACACGAACGCCTAAGGAACACCACACCTGGGTGAGCAAAGCAAATTTGCTACCACCGAAGGTGCATCGCAGCGAATATGGCTTACCATCGATGACAGCCTTGACTTGGCGAACCTCCTCTTCGAAGGACCGCTTGTCCACCCGCTCCTTCTGGAGCTCGGATTTCAGCGCGGCTAGCTCGGCAACTTGTTCTTTGCCTTTCTGCTCAAGGGCCTCGCACTTCGTGCCGGCATCCTTGAGCTCTTGCTGCACCTCCTCCACCTGGGCCTCATGCTTGGCGCTTGCAGCCTTCAAACTGGAAAGCACGGCTGCTGATTCTTTGACGGCCGTCTTCTTCTCCTTGGCCTCTTGCTTCATTTTCTAGAGCTCGGCCTTGAGTCTTTCAACCTCCGTAGCTGAAGCTGTGGAAGCAATAATAAGCAAATCACACTGGGTCACTAGTGCGGATCATTATCAATCTACAATTCGGATATTAGAATTCGGCTTACCTTGTGCCTCGTCGAACCTCTTGTTCAGGCTATCAAGCTCCTCTTCGGAGATTTGGAGCTTCCGATTCAGCTCGGTCAGCTCAGCGGCATTACCGGCCGCCGCCGATGACGAGGCCTACAAAAAACTACATTCATTTATGTGCATCCCAACCCTCGAACTGTCAAGGACGTGGCTCTATGTTCGATCCTCTTAAAGGGCTTTTAGAACATTGCAGGACTAAATGGCACCTTGTACGTCATTGTTCATTCCTTTTTATCTGACCCCCGGATGCGTTTTTGTAAACCCATCCGGGGCTCGGGGGCTACTACATATATAAAGATAGCACAAACTTAAAATTAAAAGTTGTTCGGGAAAAGGTATTACATGACTCACCTTGAAGCCCGTCAAGAGACCATTGAAGGCCTCCTTCAGTCCGATATCGACGGACTAAATTCCTTGTAAAACCGCACCCATGAGAGTGCGGTGATCCTCGGAGATGGAGGCGCTTGCTAGCGCCTCCTCCATAACCGGCCACCCAGCCGTCGGTGGCATCGGTGGCGACCGGACAGTCCGATCCATGACCGGAGACTGAGCCGGTATCTCCGGAGGCACAGCGTGCTCCGGAGACGTCCTCGGAGGGGACTGGGCATCTCTTTGCCCTTCCCCTTCGGCGGCCAGGGGAGTATGCTCCCCCCGGTCCTCAGCATCCTGGGGAATTTCTTCTCCCTGGCCTTCGGCGGCTGCGGCGTCAGCCTCGGCCATGGTGTGTCGACCCCGCCGGCCATATTCGGCTCCAACGGAGCCTGGCTGGATGACAGTTCCGCGGCATCCTTCGCGACCCCTGGAGGTGTGGGGGGCGATGCAGTCCCGCTCTCCGCCAGCTCGGCGGGTAGGGACTCCCCGTCCGATATTTGGTCGGTGGGGAGAACGCGCGGTGGGCTGCAAATCAAAAGACGTGCTTGTGTTTAAAACATTGAAAAACCCTGCATAAATAACCCGGGAGTCTTCGGACTCATACCTTTGAGCGGGGGGATTGACCCTCAGGCTCCTTCGTGGAACCCTCTCAAACTCCTCGGATTTTGCGTCAAAATCCGAGCTATCATCGGGCAGGATCAACCTCGCCCGGCGCGCCCTCTTCTGGGCAGGAGGGACAGCATCCTCCTCGGCGTCCGATGACACCGCCCTCTTTCTTGTGAGGGGGGAAACGCCTTCCCCCCCGTCTTCATGCTCCTCCTCATGACTAGAGGAGGCATGGGTCTCCTCGGATGCAGCGTCTGGCTGGTCCTTTATGCAGAGGCCCTCTCTGGCCTTCTTTTTCTTCTCCTTCTTCTCGGGCGCCGAGTATGGCGCCACAACAAGCATCGCCGCTAACAACTCCGACCTGGGGTCTTCGGGATGTGGAGCCGGGCAGTTGACCCTCGCGGCTTTGCTCAGCCACTTCTGCGAAAGTAAGGGAGAAGGCGTTCAGACCTTTTTGCCGAAGGAACGGAATCAATGAATTGAAATGATACCGTACCTTGGTCGGTGGGTTATCGGCGCTTAGGCCCGTATCCTCTTCCTTGGCCGGCCAGCTTTTTCGAGGCTTGAATAATGCCTTCCACAACTTCTCAGGAGTGGCACGGAAAAGTTGGCGCACGGTGGGCTCATCGTCAGTCCGATAATTCCACATCAGGGAAGCCCGGCGCTGGCAGAGAAGGATACGGCGGTGGAGCATGACCTGGACCACGTTGACCAGCTCCACCTTGGCCTCGATCACCGAGGTAATGCGCTTTTGCAACAGCTTCACCTCAGCATCCGACCCCCAGTCAAGGCCCTTCCTGAGCCACGAGGTCAATCTCATTGGGGGTCCGGATCTGAATTTGGCAGGCGCCACCCAACCCTCATCCCTTGGCTCGGTGATGTAAAACCACTCCTTCTGCCAGATCTTGATTATGTCGATGAAGGTGCCGGTAGGCCAGTCGACGCGGGGGAGCTTGCTGATTACCGCCCCTCCGCAGTCTGCGTGCTCGCTGGCCACGGTCTTCGGCTTGACATTGAAGACCTTGAGCCACAAGCCGAAGTGCGATTCGACCCACAGGAAGGCTTCGCAGATGATGATGAATGCCGATATGTGCATGAAGGAGTTCGGTGGAAGGTCGTGGAAGTCCAGCCCATAGAAAAACATAAGACCCCTGACGAAGGGGTGGAGCGGAAAGCTCAGTCCCCGGATGAAGTGGGGGGCGAACACCACCCTCTCGCCTTCCTTGGGGGTGGGAATCACCTGGTTCTTCTCCGGGGCGCGGTGGAAGACATTGGCGGGGAGGTAGCCGGCCTGCTTTAGGTCCCGGATATCCTGGTCAGTGACCGTGGAGGCCTCCCACTTGCCATTAGAGCCCGAACCCGCCATGGCTAAGCTCGGAGGAAAGGGCGAGGAAGAACTGGATCTGGGCTCTCGGATCTTGGAGAGATTGAGGAGGCGGAGGATGCGAATGGGAAGCGTGAATAGGCCTTAGGGTTTTTTCCCTTTTTATGGGACGTGTCACCGATTAGCCTCGCTTACCGCACCACAAATCCCTCCGCTTCCCAAGACATGTGTGCCGTTATGCGCGTGTGGAGATTAATCATATCCCGTGTGAAACGGAGCACGATCTGCGCATTGATAAGTCGTGTCGCTGTAAAAACGGCCTCGAACCGCGAATCGAGTTTTCGTAACTGGTTCAGTGGTCGTGGTAGGTCACGACCCTTCGTCAGGGGGGGTGTTAGAAAACACTGTTTACACTTTGGCGATTGGCCTTCGGGGCTAAGCAATTCATGGTGTTCGGTCAATCATATGATCGGAAGAAATACGTGTCATCGGAAACCGAACTAGTCTCAGCCGATCATGGAAAGGGAAGAAGAACTCACCTCGCAAGCCGAAGACTCTGATCATACGAAGCAGCTGGAGCTAAGACCCTTGGCGTTGGGGGCTAGTTCGGGGGCTACTGAGGAAGTCCCGGACTAAGGGGTCCTCGGGCCACCGGCTCATCTCTCGATAGGCCGGCTTGATGGGCCGTTCTCTGAAGAAGGGCCGGGCACATCAAGACTCCACATTCCAGAAGGGAGCCCCAAAGGCGCATCGTGCACTCCAAGTCAAGATGAGAAAGTCGACATCTCCATCCTCGGCAGGAGGCCCATCATGTGTAAACCTTAGGTACCCCCCGGTGTCTATATAAACCGGGAGGGTTTTAGATCATGACAGAGAAACTCATCTAGGGTTTCAGCTAGTCGATCTCGAGGTAGATCAACTTTGTAACCTTCATACCATTAATATAATCAAGCAGGACGTAGGGTTTTACCTCCATAGGAGGGCCCGAACCTGGGTAAACATTGTCTCCTTCGTCCCTTTGTTACCATCGATCCTAGTCTCACAGCTCGGGACCCCCTACCCGAGATCCACCGGTTTTGACACCGACCGCACCCACCCCTGGGCGAGCACTGTTACCTTGTGGGGCCCACGTGGGTCCGCTGAACCTAATTCCAAGCCTATAAATTCATATTCTCCAGGAAAAAAATGAGAGAAGTTCTCATTGCATTCTACGGGATGGATCCACCGCCACCTCCCGTTCTTCCTTGGGGGGGGGGCTGATCTGGAGTCCGTTTGGGGCTCTGGAGAGGGGAATTTGTCGCCATCGTCATCACCAACCCTTCTCCAACAATTCCATGATGTTCACCACCGGGAGTGAGTAATTCCTTTGTAGGCCTCCTAGACAGTGATGGGATTGGGTGAGATTTATCATGTAATCGAGTTATTTTGATAGTGCTTGATCCCTAATATCCACTATGTTCTGAGATTGATGTTGCTATGACTTTGCTATGCTTAATGCTTGTCACTAGGGCCCTAATAACCCACAAGTATAGGGGATCGCGACAGTCTTCACGGGTAGTATTTCACCCTAATTTATTGATGCGACACAAGGGGAGCCAAATAATATTTAGTGGCCTTGACAGTTGAGTTGTCAATTCAACCTCACGTGGGATATCTCTCTGCAACAAAGGTTTAGTAGCATGACAAATAGTAGTAGCAAAAGTAACAGTAATAGTGACATCAGCAATTTTGTAGCAGTTGTGACAGTAGTAGTAGCAATACTAACTTAGCAAGATTCAGTATATGTAAAGCGTAGGCACGTGGATCGGTGATGGGTAATGATTTAGATGACATCAATCATGTAATAGTTACACACTAGGGCGGCACAGAACTAGCTCCAATTCATCAATATAATGTAGGCATGTATTCCGTATATAGTCATACGTGCTTGCGATAAGAACTTGCATGACATCTTTTGTCCTACCCTCCCGTGGTAGCGAGGTCCTATTGGAAACTAAGGGATATTAAGGCCTCCTTTTAATAGAGAACCGGAACAAAGCATTAACACATGGTGAATACATGAACTCCTCAAACTACAGCAATCACTGGAAAGAATCCCAATTATTGTCACCTTGGGGTATGCGGATCAAGACACGTAATAGGTGCTTACAACTTGCAAGATAGGATCCAAATCAATCTTATATTCAGAGATAATATAATATGTTTAGATCTGAAATCATGGCACTCGGGCCCTAGTGATAAGCATTAAGCATAGCAAAGTCATAGCAACATCAATCTCAGAACATAGTAGATACTAGGGATCAAGCCCTATCAAACTTTCAATTACATGATCAATTCCATGCAATCCCACCACCGTCTAGCAAGCCTACAAAGGAATTACTCACTCCCGGTGGTGAGCATCATGGCGGTGTTGATGGAGAAGGGTTGGTGATGACGACAACGACAATTTCCCCTCTCCGGAGCCCCAAACGGACTCCAAATCAGCCCTCCCGAGGTAGAACAGGAGGTGATGGCGGCTCCGTCTCGTGAAACACAATGAAAACTTCTCTCCTATTTTTTTCTCTGAAGATGTGATTTTATAGGACTGGAATTAGGGTCGGAGGAGCCTCGAGGGCCCCACAAGCCATTAGGGGGCGCCCTGTTGGCTAGTTGCCCCCAGGTGGCCTCCCTCCAGCATCTCTTCACTCCATAATTCATTATATATTCCAAAAAAATCCACAAAAAGTTTCATCCAATTCTGGGAAATTTTATTTCTGCACAAAAATAACACCAAGGTAGTTCTGCTAAAAACAACGTTAGTCCGGGTTAGTTCCATTCAAATCATGCAAATTAGAGGTCAAAACCAGAACAAAAGTGTTTGGAAAAGTAGATACGTTGGAGACGTATCAACTCCCCCAAGCTTAACTCATTGCTTGTCCTCAAGCAATTCAGTTGACAAACTGAAAGTGATAAAGAAAACTTTTACAAACTCTTTTGTTCTCGTCGTTATACACATGCTTAGCTAGGGCTCAAGTTTTCAGCATAAATTATAAGTAACCACATCCATGATAACAATTAAACCTCATATTAACTCATGGCAATACACAACCAACTAGCAAGTAATAATAAAATATCTCACATGCCAACAATTTATCAAAACAATCATGATATAATATGGTGACATGGTATTTCGCTAGCCCTTTTTGAGACCACAAAACATATGCAAAGCACCTCTGAGGTTCAAGCAGCGACTAAACATTATAATTAAGGGTAGAAAAGATCCAGTCATCCTCACATCCAACATTAACAAAACTCAATGCATAAGAATGACAATAGTGCTCTCCGGTCTGGTGCTTTTAGTAAGAGGGCGATGACTCGACATAAAAATAAATAGATAGGCCCTTCGCAGAGGGAAGCATTGATTTGCAGAGGTGCCAGAGCTCAAGTTTTTAAAACAGGATTGAAATATAGTTTTTGGGTGGTGCACTTTTCTTGTCAATGTTACGCCAAAGGTTTTTAATATCTTCCATACTAAACTCATTATTGGCGGTTCCCAAACAGAATAGTAAAATTTACTCATATCCACCATCCATACACAAACCACGGCTGACCAAATCCACGGATGCCTGCCAACATATCAACTGTCCCAAGGAGTTTTGTTTAGTTAATTTTTGATTATGCAGGACTGGGCATCCTTTTTACCAGCCTTCTCGTGCAATGACGGCGAATAAACGACCGTCTCGAGAATAACTCACTTACCATGGAAGATACCGGCCGCCTCGTCGCTCCATGAGCGATATTCAGACATGGCACATGCAAATTTACTCGAAACGGCAGGGTAATACCGCATATAGGTAGGTATGGTGGACTCATGTGAAATAACTTGCTTTAAAGGTTTTGGATGCACAAGCAGCATTCCCGCTTAGACAGGTGAAGGCTAGCAATAGGTTGGGAAGCGACCAGCTAGAGAGTGAAAACGGTCATAGGTATGCATTGTGAATAATTAACATTAGACATAGCATGAGTAGGATATGAACACTTTGAATTTAAACATCACGAAGGTTGCATTGGTTTTGAATCAACTACATGTTTGCACATGGGCAAAGTCAAGCCGCTCGAATTTCTCAGAGGGAAATACCATACTACCATACCACATCATAACCATTTTAATGCATGTTGACCTATAAGATAAATCATTATCCACTACTAGCTATTAAGCATGGCATGAGAAGCTATAATCTCTAATTGTCATCATGAACATGTTCACTCATAATATACTGAATCTAGATCAAACGACCTAAACATATTTACAAAAATGAAAAAGAAGAAGAGTTCATACCAGCTTCCCTTGCCACGATCACTTCGTCAAATATCGTCTTTATTGCCTTTCACTTGCATGACCGAATGAGGTGATAATAATAATAGTGCAAGAATACCGTGGACTAAGCTGGAATCTGCAGGGCAGTTTTGGACAAAGGGGAAGGCAAGGTAATATTGGCTCTCTGTTAGATCAATCAATAAAGCATATAAGAGCCACTCAACATTTTCATCGTGGTCTTCTCCTTTCAAAGACTCAACAAAAAGAAAAGAAATTCAGAGAAATACACTCAAATATTTTTGGAGTTTTTGTTTTTCTCAAGCAAGCAAATAAATTAAGGGAAAACAAGAACGAGATAGCTCCCAACATGCAAAGGAAATCTTTTTGGGTTTTCTTTTTAGTACTAAAGATAATTAAACGGGGAAAGAAAACTGAAAAGAAGCGAGAAATATTTTTGGGTTTTCCAAAGTTTTTCAAACACACAAGAAGAAAGTGGAAAAATTAAAACTAATATGGATATACAATGAAAGAGGATGAACACCGAAAATTTATATGAAGTGTGTGAACATGAATGTAATGTCGGTAAGATTTAATCAGCGCGCGACAATAGCTCCTAAGTTGTAAGTATTATCACCTGGAATCTAGGGAGCTGTCCCATCCATCCCTTGTCCCCCGCCGCCACTCTAATTCCTTGGGATTCATCCCGCATCCACCTCGCTTTCTGCATCCACACAACCAGCGCCGCTTGCCCGATCTCCTTTGCTTCCTCCAGTCGCCCGCATGGACATGTCCACGACCGAAGGCGCTCGCGTCCACCTTCCCTCAGCGCAGCCGCAACCCCTCCTCACGTCGTCTTTGAGCCAGCCGCCGGACCCTGCTGCCATTGGAACTCCGGCGAGCCGCCAGAGCTCGCACCCTTGCCGCCCCTGTTCTTCCTCTCCGCGGGCACCTCATCCCCGAGCCACTGCGCCCGAACAGAGGAGCTCCTCCGGAGCGCCTCCCAAACTGCCTCGCCGACCCGACCGCCGCTCCTGCGAGCTCGAGCAGGACCAGGTCATCATGCCTCCCCTGTCTTCTCCCTCCCAGACTTCTCTCTCAATCTCTCTCATCCCTCTGCCCTCTGTCCATCAGCTGCAGGAGCTCCCATGGCCGCCGGCGTTGCGTCCAGCCCCGCCTCGAATCTGGCTGGATATGGACGGGTGCTTCCTTCGCCGCTCGTTCTTGGCGTCGCCCCATGCCTCGTCGCCTTGTCCGTCGCCCCGCGCCGCCAGCACCATAGCCTCCAGTCCCGCCATGGTCTCTTGTTTGTGTGTCTGAACGAACGCAGCTGAGCTGCTGGTTCGTTCAATCCGGGGACGAATCAGCGCCTCCGTTGACCGGCGCCCGTGGGCCAGATCTGTGCCGCGTCTTCTGCCAAGGCCCAGCCCAACTTCCGTGTGCGCGGTGAGAAAACGAACCCATGGCCTACATTTTGTTCAAGAGGGGAATCCCCACCTTTTGTTTTGAACACATGTGCCCAGTGGAGCTGGTTAGGGCGTGTTTGGTTCCTTGCGTAGCCTCAAGTTGCATCGTATCTACCATCCTGGCTGAGTCTGGCATGGCCAATCTGATGCAAAACTTAGTTCAGATGTATGTTTGGTTGTGTGCATGGCGTAGGGCACGCTAATGTGGGATATTGTTTGGTAGGTTGTATGAGAAATCAGCCACGTGCTTGACAGCGACTAAATTCGACGACCAGATCAAGCCGCCACCAATGCGAGCGGTCTTGCCGAGCCGGCACAGCCGAGGCCTCCGCCTTCGATGCAGACTAAGCCGGCAAGCGGAGGAGCACGGATCTCCGGCGGCGGGTCGCAGCGGACGACGGAGCTCCGGCCGGTGGAGAAAGGAGGATGGCGGGATTGAGGCGGACAGGGAAGTTCACACTGGCGATGGACAAGGTGTTGGAAATATGCCCTAAAGGCAATAATAAAATGGTTATTATTATATTTCCTTGTTCATGATAATCATTTATTATCCATGCTATAAATGTATTGATTGGAAACTCAAATACATGTGTGGGTACATAGACAACACCGTGTCCCTAGTATGCCTCTAATAGACTAGCTCGTTGATCAAAGATGGTCAAGGTTTCCTAGCCATAGACATGAGATGTCATTTGATAACGGGATCACATCATTAGGAGAATGATGTGATGGACAAGACATAAACTATGAACGTAGCATATGATCATGTCAGTTTATTGCTATTGTTTTCTGCATGTCAAGTATCTGTTCCTATGACCATGAGATCATGCAACTCACTGACACCTGAGGAATACCTTGTGTGTATCAAACATCACAACGTAACTGGGTGACTATAAAGGTGCTCTGTTGACTATAAAGAAACCCAAGGTTGAACCCAAACCCGAGACTGAGTGCTTCTATTATGAGGAGAACGGTCGCTGAAGCGGAACAACCCTAGATACTTGGTAGATAAGAAGGCTGGCAACGTCAGCGGAAGTATATTTGATATACGTATTATTGATGTGTACCTTACTAGTACTCCTAGTAGCACCTGGATATTAGATACCGGTTCAGTTGCTAATGTTAGTAACTCGAAATAAAAGCTACGGAATAAACAGAGACTAGCTAAGGGCGAGGTGACGATGTGTGTTGGAAGTGTTTCCATGGTTGATGTGATCACCATCGCACGCTCCCTCTACCTTCGGGATTAGTGTTGAACCTAAATAAATGTTATTTGGTGTTTGTGTTGAGCATGAACATGATTGGATCGTGTTTATTGCAATACGGTTATTCATTTAAGTCAGAGAATAATGGTTATTCTGTTTATATGAATAATACCTTCAATGGTCATGCACCCAATGTGAATGGTTCATTGAATCTCGATCGTAGTGATACACATGTTCATAATATTGATGCCAAAAGATGCAAAGTTAATAATGATAGTACCACATACTTGTGGCACTGCCGCTAAAGGTCATATTGGTGTAAAGCGCATGCAGAAACTCCATGCTGATGGATCTTTGGACTCACTCGATTTCGAATCAGTTGAGACATGCGGACCATGCCTCATGGGCAAGATGACTAAAACCCCGTTTTCCGGCTTGATGGAGCAGGCAAGTGACTTATTGGAAATGATACATGTTGATGTATGCGGTCCAATGAGTGTTGAAGCGTGCGGTGGATATCGCTATTTTCTTACCTTCACTGATGATTTGAGTAGATATGGGGATATTTACTTAATGAAACACAAGTCTGAAATGTTTGAAAAGTTCAAACAAATTCAGAGTGAAGTTTGAGATCATCGTGACAAGAAGATAAAATGTCTACGATATGATCGTGGAGGTAAATATCTGAGTTACGAGTTTGGTATACAACTCAAGACAATGTGGAAGTTGTTTCACAACTCACACCACCTGGAACACCATAGTGTGGTGGTGTGTCCGAACGTCGTAGTCGTGATTTATTGGATATGGTGCGTACTATGATGTCTCTTATCGATTTTCCATTATCGTTTTGGGGTTATGCGTTAGAGACAATTACATTCACTTTAAATAGGGCACCATCTAAATCCGTTGACATGACACCATATGAATTATGGTTTGGCAGAAACCTAAGCTGTCATTTCTTAATGTTTGGGGCTGCGACGCTTATGTGAAAAAGGTTTCAACCTAATGAGATCGAACCCAAAGCGGATAAATGCATCTTCATAGAATACCCTAAGGTAACAGTTGGGTATACCTTCTATCTCAGATCGAAAGGCAAAGTGTTTGTTGCTAAAACGGGTCCTTTCTCGAGTAAGAGTTTCTCTCGAAATAATTGAGTGGGAGAAGTAGAACTCGATGAGGTTATTGAACCGTAACTTCAGTTGGATAGTAGCACGGCGCAGAAAGATGTTTCTGCGGCGCCTACACCAAATTGAAGAGGAAGCTAATGATGATGATCATGAAACTTCGGATCAAGTTACTACCGAACCTCGTAGGTCGACAAGAACTCGTACTGCCCCTGGGTGGTACGTCAATCCTATCTTGGAGGTCATGTTGTTAGACAACAATGAACCTACGAGCTATGAAGAAGCGATGGTGGGCCCGGATTCCAACAAATGGCTAGGAGCCATGAAATCCGAGAAGGGATCCATGTATGAAAACCAAGTATGGGCTTTGGTAGACTTGCCTGTTAAACGGCAGGCCGTTGAGTACAAATGGACCATTAAAAAGAAGACAGACGTTGATGGTAAATGTCACCATTTATAAAGCTCGACTTGTCGCAAAGAAGTTTCCGACAAAGTTCAAGGAGTTGGCTACGATGAGACTTTATCACCCGTAGCGATGCTAAAGTCTGTTGGAATTATGTTAGCAGTTGCTGCATTTTTCGATTATGAAATCTGGCAGATGGATGTCAAAACATTGTTTCCTTGACGGTTTCCTTGAGGAAAGGTTGTATGTGATACAACCGGAAGGTTTTGTCAGTCCTAAGGATGCTAAAATGTATGCAAGCTCCAGCAATCCTTCTACGGACTGGATCAAGCATCTTGGAGTTGGAATATACGCTTTGATGAGGTGATCAAAGTTTTTGGGTCTATACAAAGTTTATGAGAAACTTGTATTTACAATAAAGTGAGTGGGAGCACTATAGAATTTCTGATAAGTATATGTGGATGACATATTGTTGATCGGAAATGATGTAGAATTTCTGGAAAGCATAAAGGGTTGTTTGACAGGAGTTTTTCAAAGGAAAACCTGGAATGAAGCTACTTAAATATTGGGCATCAGGATCTATAGAGATAGATCAAGACATCTTATAAGACTTTCAATGAGTACATACCTTGACAAGATTTTGAAAGAGTTCAAAATGGATCAGTCAAAGAAAGAGTTCTTGCCTGATTTGTAAGGTGTGGAGTTGAGTGAGACTCAAAGCTCGACCACGGCAGAAGAAAGAGAAAGGACGAAGGTCGTCCCCTATGCCTTATCCATAGGCTCTATATAGTATGCCATGCTGTGTACCGCACCTAGAGTGTGTCTTGCCATGAGTCTGTCAAGGGGTACAAGAGTGGTCCAGGAGTGGATCACTGGACAGCGGTCAAAATTATCCTTAGTAACTAGAGGACTAAGGAAATGTTTCTCGATTATGGAGGTGATAAAGAGTTCGTCGTAAAGGGTTACGTCGATGCAAGCTTTGACACCTATCCGGACGACTCTGAGTAGCAGTCCGGATACGTATAGTGGAGCAGCCATTTGGAATAGTTCCAAGTGGAGCGTGGTAGCATCTGCCGTATGACATATAGATTTGCAAAGAACACACGGATCTGAATGTTGCAGACTGTTGACTAAAACCTCTCTCACATGCAAAACATGATCGAACCCCAGAACTCATTGGGTGTTAGATTCATAACAATGTAAACCACATAGCGATGTGAGCTAGATTATTGACTCTAGTGCAAGTGGGAGACTGTTGGAAATATGCCCTAGAGGCAATAATAAAATGGTTATTATTATATTTCCTTGTTCATGATAATCGTTTATTATCCATGCTATAATTGTATTGATTGGAAACTCAAATACATGTGTGGGTACATAGACAACACCGTGTCCCTAGTATGCCTCTAATAGACTAGCTCGTTGATCAAAGATGGTCAAGGTTTCCTAGCCATAGACATGAGATGTCATTTGATAACGGGATCACATCATTAGGAGAATGATGTGATGGACAAGACCCAAACTATGAACGTAGCATATGATCGTGTCAGTTTATTGCTATTGTTTTCTGCATGTCAAGTATCTGTTCCTATGACCATGAGATCATGCAACTCACTGACATTGGAGGAATACCTTGTGTGTATCAAACGTCACAACGTAACTGGGTGACTATAAAGGTGCTCTACAAGTATCTTCGAGGGTGTCTGTTGAGTTGGCATGGATCAAGACTGGGATTTGTTACTCCGTGTGACGGAGAGATATCTCAGGGCCCACTCGGTAATACAACATCACAATAAGCCTTGCAAGCAAAGTGACTAAAGTGTTAGCCACATGATCTTGTATTACGGAACGAGTAAAGAGACTTGCCGGTAATGAGATTGAACTAGGCATGGAGATACCGACGATCGAATCTCGGGCAAGTAACATACCGAAGAACAAAGGGAACAGCATACGGGATTAACTGAATCCTTGACATAGAGGTTCAAGCGATAAAGATCTTCGTAGAATATGTAGGAACCAATATGGGCATCTAGGTCCCGCTATTGGTTATTGACCGTACAGGTGTCTCGGTCATGTCTACATAGTTCTCGAACCCGCAGGGTCTGCACACTTAACGTTCGGTGACGTTTCGGTAGCATTGAGATATATGTGTTGGTGACCTAAGGTTGTTCGGAGTCCCGGATGAGATCCCGGACGTCACGAGGGGCTCCGGAATGGTCCGGAGGTAAATATGTATATATAGGAAAGTGGTATTTGGGTTCCGGAAAAGATTCGGGTATTTCCGGTAGTGTACCGGGAGTGACGAATGGGTTCCGGGGGTCCACCGGGTGGGGCCCACCCACCCCGGGGGCCACATGGGCCCAAGAGGTGGCGCACCAGCCCCTAATGGGATGGGGAACCGACCCCATAAGGGCCCATATGCCCAAGAGGAAAAAAGGTGGAGATAGGACGGAATAGGACTCCTTCCTAATATGAATCCACTTCCTAGTAGGAAGTGGATTGGACTCCTCCTTGCACTGGTTCGGCCGACCCCTAGTGGAAACCCTAGGGAGGCTTGCTCCTCCCTCTCCCTCCTATATATACTAGAGGAATAGAGCCCCAAAACACACGGCCACGTGCTAGTTCTCTATTCTCTAGTTCCTCCACCAAATAGATTCTAGTAGTGCTTAGGCGAAGCTCTGCCGGGATAGCTCCACCACCACCACCACACCGTCGTGCTGCAGGAGATCTCATCCACCTCTCCGCCCCCTCTTGCTGGATCAAGAAGGCGGAGATCGTCATCGAGCTGTATGTGTGCTGAACGCGGAGGTGCCATCCGTTTGGCACTAGATCGTGATTGGATCGCGGGACGGCTTGCGATTTGGATCGCGAAGACGTTCGACTACATCAACCGCGTTTCTTAACGCTTCCCGCTTAGCGATCTACAAGGGTATGTAGATCCACTCTCCCTCTCGTAGATGCTCATCACCATGGATAGATCTTGTGTGTGTGTAGGAAATTTTTGTTTCCCATGCAACGTTCCCCAACACAAGGAAGCTTCGACCGGCGACACAAAAGGGAGCTCCGACCGCCGCGACGGCGATTGGTTTGCATGTTCGATCCGATCTGATGCGTGAGAGAGGAGAGGAAAGAGAGATACACGGTTGGTTGCGGTGGCAGCTTTGATGTAATTCTGGAAAATAACAAGGCCAATTCCATGTACCGTTTCGTTTTAAGTGAAGCCGCGGGTGCAGGCGCGAGGCTACATCGGAGAAACGCGAGATTTATGCGTTCCTCTCAGCCTGGCTGAGAGGCCTCTTTCTGCATCTGTTGGGCCAGGCCGAGGAGGCCACACAGGTAACCAAACGGACTGGATTTTGCATGCGTGATGCGGGCCAGGTGCGAGGCATCCATCCAAACACGCCCTTAGTGTAGCACGTTTGCATCGAGGAGGTCCTGGGTTCGAGTCCTAGGTACCTCAGTTTTTGCTTGCGGTTGTATTTTGTTGTTGTAGCCTGACACCTTGGCCCCGCTTGCCATTCCCACATGAGCACACATGTTAGCTTGGGCCTGATCCAGTCTTGGGTCACTGTACTATGCTGCAGATTCGGCCCAAATTAATATTTTTAGGTTCTGCCAATTTGTCAAATAACCACACATGCATTTTACCGATAATGACAGTAGTTTAAATTGCTAATAACTAAATGACCGTGCATCGTATGAAAATGTTTTATATATGTAAATGGGTAGAATTTCGTGTAGTATCACAATATTCAACTTTCATGCATGATCAAAATGTTTAAACTTGCTGTTTGCATTAATTTGCATAAATGCCATGCTAAAATGATTTATTTTAGAACTAATTAACCGTAGCTCCGATAAAAATGATCCATATATGTAAATTGACTAGAAAAATGTGTAGAATCACATGGTTCACTTTATTTTCCTGTTTAACAAATATAAAATATGCTTAGAACAGATCTGAACCAATTTCACAATTTGCATAGGCGGTCCTTTCGGAAATGCTATATGTTGCTTTCGGCCTCATTTAAAATGCCTAGATGATGTAGTGGTGTATGCTTCACCTATTGCCATGATTAACAACATTTAAAATAATTGTTTAGTTAAACAACATTAACCTCATTTCTCGTAATATGCAGAGTTATTATTTTGTTATATGTGTGTTCCCCTTCTCCATCTAAAATTGCGTTAATTCCATCTTCACCTTATGCCATGACCACCCATGATTAAACAAGATTTATTCATGAGTACCTATACGAGAGTGAACTAAATAATTCGAACGTGGAGTTTCATCAATATGCAACTCGTTGCATATTGAGCTTCACTTAATGTGTAGTGTTTGACTGTTGCATCTTGCCATGCCATGCCTTGCATATTTAAACTTGACATGCATCATCATTGCTTACGCATCATGTCATGAATATGTTGTGGTGGTTACCGTGTCATTTGTTTGTTTCCGGATTGCTTCTTCTCGATAGAGTTCCGAAAGCATTCGGAGTGTGAGGATTCGTTCGACTACGTTGGGTCGTCTTCTTCACGGACTGGTTCTTCTTCCAAGCGGGATCTCACGCAAGATGAACATTTCCCTGGATACCACTACTATCATTGCCATGCTAGTTGTCTCGTTTCTATCGCTATGTCTCGCTACCTACCACTTGTTTGTCAAGCCTCCCAAGATGCCATGATAAGCCTCTAACCCTCCACATCCCAGCAAACCATTGTTTGGCTATGTTACCGCTTACTCATCCCTTCTTATACCGTTGCTAGTTGCAGGTGCAAGTCGTTCCATGTGAGAACATGGATATTTTGAGATATCACAATATTATTGCTATTTAATTTAATGCACATATATACTTGGTAAAAGGTGGAAGGCTTGGCCTTTTGCTCGGTGTTTTGTTCCACTTTTCCCGCCCTAGTTACTTGTGTACCGGTGTTATGTTCCATATTGAGCGCTCCTAACATGCTTGGAGTTGTTATGGGGACCCCCTTGATTTTCGTTTTAGGATAAAACTCTTCTTGCAAGGCCCAACATTGGTACTATTTGCTTAATAACAACTAAAATATGCATAGGGCATGATCACCCCGTGGATAATTAATCAACCCCCGGGCCAATGCTCCTCATGAGTGTTGGTCCAAACTAGAGCACTGTGCGGGGCCACTCCGGGGCAACTCGGGTGATTTCTATCAGGCCACTGCACACTAGCTCATCTAGTCGTGTCCTGAGAACGAGATACGCGGCTCCTATCGGGTTCATCGACATGCCGGGCGGCCTTGCTGGATTTGTTTTACCTTTCTCGAATGTCTTGTGCACGGGATTCTGAGGATACTTTGGGCTATCTCGAGGTTGAGGTTTTCCACCGGGATTCTGAGGATACTGCGGGCTATTCCGTGGTTGAGGTTTTCCACGCAGCGTGTGGCTAGTTTGTGACGGATGAGTTGGAGCACCCCTGCATGGTTAAATCTTTTCGAGAAGCCGTGCCCGCGGTTATGTGGCAACTTGGAAATTTGTTTAACATCCGGTTATAGAAAACTTAAAGTAAACTCAAATAAAATACACCAACCGTGTGTGTAACCGTGATTGTCTCTTCTCGTGAGTTCTGAACCAAGAGAGTTAGGCAAAATAGATGGTCTATTTATAGAAAAACAGGGATGATCTTGATCCTCCATTTAGATCCGAAGTTCGGAAAATTAGGTTAGGGAGTCCAGTTGAAAAACCGATGATGGTTTGGGGTATTTCGGAGTTGATCCTAATCCAACGGTCACGACTCGACAATTCGGGTTCGGGGAAGTTATCGGACACACGCGAGGGGTATGTGCACTGTGTAGAGGGGCTAGGCATAAAAGAGATGGAAAACGCGGGCATCCCGACAACAGGTTTCTATATACGAAAAAGGTCCGACGATTTGACCGGCTATAGTGCCGCTATAGGTTTAACAGTTGGAGTATCAAACGACCTCCGAATGCGACGAAATTTGGCAGGTGGTCTACCTACAATAAATTAAGACCGCACGCCAACTTTCGACCCATTCCGAGAATATTTATGCACACTTTGAAAAACAATCTTTTACGATGTCACGGGCGCGTGCGTGTGTGGTTGGTCTCAAAACGGTCGTCGATGAAAACGGAGAGAACCGGCAACTACGAACGGACGCAAGTTTTGAAAAATGACGGCAACGGAGTACCGATGCAATGCGAATGATGTGCATGATGTGATGATGAATGCGACAAACACATGGAACACACGGCGAAACTCTAAATAACTTGGAAGGCATCTGGAGCGTTGGTCTCGGGCTGTTACAAGTACACTTTATAAATGAATTTCTACATACTATTTTGTCTGGACAGATTGCTATCATAGTTTTGTTATCTACTTATCCTAGAGTTTTCATGGCTTATATTGGTAGATATAAATTGTGGAAATGATAGTATACCATAGTTAATGTTTGAAAATTATTATGCAACTTGTCTTGGCAGTACATGAAGTGTTGATTTATTTTTATATGTACTAACCTATCTCACGAGTTGTTTTCAAGTTTTATGTGGATGAAGTTTTTGAGACTTAGGTGAAACCGGGATATGAGACGATTGAACAAGATACAAAAGCTCAAGCTTGTGGATGCCTAAGGCTCCCCAAGTCAATATTTCAAGAAGTCTCAAGCATCTAAACTTGGGGATGCTACGCATCCCACCTCTCTTCGTCAACAATTATCGGTTAGCCTATGATGATCATAAGTTTTTATTCGTTCACATGTGCTATTCTTGGAGTATGTTTTGTGTTTATTTTCCCTTTTTATTTTATGCATCATGCTGGTATGAGATAATCTTTGGCTTATTTATAGAATGCATCATGCGCTTCACTTAAACCTTTTGAGTACGGCTTTATAGAATGCTTCATGCGCTTCACTTAAAACTTTTGAGTATGGATTTATAGAATGCTTCGTGCGCTTCACTTATATACTTTGAGCTTGGATATTGGTCTCTCTATATTCATTGTACAATGCTCTATGAACTTCACTTATATCTTTTTGAGAGTAGTTTGATGATCACTCTTGTGCTTCACTTATATCCTAAGAGAAAATGTAGAATGAATTGAATGTCATAAAACGTGAAATTATATATGCTTCATATGCTTGTCCCATGGGGAATAGTTACTTCACATACTAAGAGTATAAGAAATAAAATTTATTGGAGGTTAGCAAATATAGCATTGGTCACTTGAACAATTCATGAAAGAATATTGAAGGAAGAGAGATTTCACATATAAATACGCTATCTTGGACATCTTCTATGATTGCGAGCCCCCATTAATTATTTTCAAACTTGATCAAGTAGTTGACATTGGACAAGGAAGACAACGTAATGGTTATGTTTGTTTATATTCACATAGAATTTATATTGTCATGGATCCTCTAACATGTGGTGCTTGCTTAGGATCTTTTGCTAGCCAAAGAGATACTACTTGTGCATCCAAAAACCCTTAAACCCAGTTTGTTGCCATGAGAGTACACCATACCTACCTATGGATTGAATAAGATCCTTCAAGTAAGTTGTCATCGGTGCATCAAGCAATAAAAATTGCTCCTCAACATGTATGATATTCTATTGTAAGGGAAAATAAGCTTTGTACAATCTTGTGATGGCAAAGAAATAAAAGCGACGGACTGCATAATAAAGTTTGCTATCACAAGGGGCAATATAAAGTGACGTTCCCTTTCATTAAGAGATTGCACATCCAAAAATAAAAAGTGCATGACAACCTCTGTTTCCCTCTGCAAAGGGCCTATCTTTTACTTTTATGTATTTCTACATTTACTTTTATGCAAGAGTCAATAATGTTCATCTGTATTCCAATCTATTAATTCTTTAGTTGGCAAGCATCATGTGGTGGGGAAAGATCCAGGCGCATATATCCAATTGGATATAGGTGATCATGATTCATTATTGTTGACATTATCCCTGAGATAAATAAGTAGGGAGACAGAACATTAAGCCCCTATCTTCCTATGTGTTTGATTGAAACTGCTTGTTCTAAAAATATGCCTTGAGTGTCAGCAATCATGGAAGAATAAATGATAGTTGAGTATCTGGAATTTGCTAACTCAAAGCTCTTACATAGACCCTTTCTGAAAGAAGACGAATTGTAATTGTTTGATGACTGAAAACATAGTTTGCTAGTTTTCAAGAAAGTTTATGGTCTATACTTTAACATGTGAATACCTTTTTACTTGATCATGAGAAGCTCTATGACAAAAGAGTTGTTGTTTTATGATGCTAGAAAAAGTGATTGGAAGTAACATTGATCAAACTTATATACTATGCTAGCATTCACACTTCATAAATTGTTTCTTTTATCATTTGCCTACTCGAGGACGAGCAGGAATTAAGCTTGGGGATGTTGATATGTCTCCAACGTATCGATAATTTATAAAGTATTCAATCCAATCTACAACTTTCATATACTTTTGGCAACATTTTATATTATTTTTTCGGACTAACTTACTTACCAAGTGCCTAGTGCCAGTTCTTGTTTTGTGTGTTTTTTGTTTCACAGAAATTCCATATCAAACGAAGTCCAAACACGATAAAAATTTACAGAGATTTTTTTTAAATATATGTGAATTTTGGGAAGAATAATCAATGCAACACGGTGCCCGAGGGAGGCACAAGTCAACAGGGCATGGCCAAGGGGGTGGTCGCGCCCTGATAGCTTGTGCCTCCTCCTTAAGTCGGTTGAGGGCCCATCTTTCGCCGCGAGAAAGATATTTTTCCGATAAAAATCCCCTCAAAATTTCAGCCCGATCGGAGTTATGGATCTCCAGATATTTAAAGAAACGGTGAAGGGCCAGAAAACAGCAGCGAAAATAGGAGAGAAACAGAGAGAGAGATCCAATCTCGGAGGGGCTCTCGCCTCTCCGGGAGCCATGAAGGCCAAGGACCAGAGGGCAGAACCTCTACCCATCTTGGGATAGGCCATGGAGGAGGAAGCCTAAGGGGGTATAATCTCTCCCCCTCTCTTCCGGTGGCGCCGGAGTGCCGCCGGGGGAACCATCGCCGCGATGATCGTCTTCATCAACATAACCGTATTCATCACCTTCCTCATCTCTTTTCAGAGGTCCACTCTCCCGCACCTCACTGTAATCCCCTAGTTCAACATGGTGTTTCATGCCACATATTATTAATCAATGATGTGTTGCCATCCTATGATGTTTGAGTAGATTTATGTTGTCCTTTGGGTTGATTGATGATCTTGATTGGTTTGAGTGTATGTTTTATTTTGGTGCTGTCCTATGGTGCCCTCCGTGCCGCGCATACGTGAGGGAATTCTTGTTGTAGGGTGTTGCAATACGTTCATGATTCGCTTACAGTGGGGGGCTAGGGTGACAGAAGCTTACAGCCGAGTAAGGGGATTGTTGCGTATGGGAGTAAAGGGGACTTGATGTTTAATGCTATGGTTGGGTTTACCTTAATGATTTATAATAGTTGCGGATGCTTGCTGGAGATCCAATCATAAGTACATATGATCCAAGTACGAAAAGTATGTTAGCTCATGCCTCTCCCTCATATAAAATTGCAAGAATGATTACCGATCTTGTTATCAATTGCCTAGGATGATTCCGCACACCATACCATCATTATTCCAAAATCGCTATTTGTAATATATTGTGATATATTCTAACTCTATTTAGTGCAGCAACTATTTTTCATATTTTAGTTCTCCAATATCATGCAAAGCTATCCTGTTTATACCCACAACACAGTTTTATTTCTCGTTACTAGATAGAAGCAAACGTTCAGTGTATGTAGAGTCATATCGGTGGCAGATAGGACTTGAGAGAATATTGATCTTACCTTTAGCTCCTCGTGGGTTCGACACTCCATACTTATCACTTCCATCTTTGGAAAGTGCTACGATTATTCCTTGCACTTGGGGATTATCACGCCGTTGCTGGGGAGCATATTGCTTGGCTATTACTTTCCCATTCACATTTAGTTTACTTTGTTTGTTGCAAAAATCTGCTAATCATGTCTTCTGAGATGTCTACTCAAGAAAATCTAAAATCTGCAATGGAGGAGAAGAGCAGCAAGATTCCACCTTTGGCTATCAACAATGAGAAGATAAAAGAATGGATAGCACTACTGCAAGAATGGGCACCGATTACATGCAATGAGTACTTTGTAATGTGCAAAGATTGTAAAATGAAAGGGTGCTATGCTTATCAATGTAAGTACAATGTGGATCCTATACTAGCAATTTATAATAGGAGTGATAAATCAATGCTAGTACTGAAGTTCTTCAGTTAGTACTTTATTATGGCGTCGATGAAGTTTTACATTACATGGGAGGCGCATGGATAAATGATATGGTGCTTGGTAGTGCTTGTAGGAAATTGCATCCTATTCACCGTGCTTGTCGAGATAACTTCCACGATAGTGCTTTGGTTATGACTATTCCAGAGAGGTTAGCCACCTCGGAAGAACTGAGCCTTTTGCAGGATCTGTGGAAGGATAAAAAGAAGGATGCAAAAGAAGAGCCAAAAGCACCCCTAGATACATGGTTGCAAGGAATGGTAAGAGAACATTTACTATATATATAAATCAAACTAACTTGCAGCCAACAAAAGGGGACCACGAAGAACAAATTATCATGGATGAACAAGTGTTCCTGGAAGAAAAAAACCTCATGGAAGAAGAAGTGGATGAAATCCCACCTCCCACTCTCAAGAGTAAACTTTTGCACACACTCACTGAGTTCTTCGATGATGCAACTCTCAAGAAGAGCATAAAGTCTATGAATACATTAGAACCACTAGAATTTTTAAATACATGCGTGTATATGCTATGTTGTATGTATGAAGTTTCTTGTAGATGTTGCCGGTCTCCGAAACATCTTGACTTCCAGTGCACAAAAATCTATGATGAGGTGGTAGCACAGTAAAACAGTAGTAAGAATGCCACCGAGGAAATGATGCGGTATGTGTTAAGCACAAGTGCGTGGAAATTAATTTTTGAGATCGAAGTTGTTCAAGCTCACATGAAAGATGAAATTCTTGATTGGATATATTATGTTGTGGATTCCATCAATTATTATTGTCGAGAATATCTTTCCAATAAAAAAGATACTAGCGTGCATGAACTAGAGTATGATGATGACTCTAGTTTGGAGGAACTTGAAGCTAATGAACTTGACTTGCAGGATTGTCACCCTCTAGTCAAGACGTCTAGTGTTAGCAATGGTGATGAACTAGAGGAAGAAAATACTTTTGATTTACCTATGCTAATGTCTAACTATGTTTCGTTGGATGATCTTCTTGTGCAGGGGAAACCATTAGGGAGTGTTGACCTACCCACTCCAAACAAAGAATTTTATGAAGTGTTCCCTTACGAAGGTAGCCAAGGTAATATCTTAAAGTTTATGTATAATTAGTCTCTAACCCTCTTGTTGCGGAACTATAAGAAGGCATGCCTAAGTAGCTCGGTGCATCGGTTCTTGCTTGAGGACGAGAATCTATTTGCCTACATTATATCGATGCACCATAAGCATGTACGACTCCGACCACAATCTGCTATGAGGTGCTCCAAACCCCAGTCGGAGTCAGGTCTCATGCTCGGGGTTGATATCCCTTGGGATCCAGGTGGATGACCGTATGGATCACCCAAGCCCAGCGACATGGCTATAAAGAAAGCGCTGCTTGGGAGACAACCCGGAAGTAAGTAGGTGTCTTTCTTAGATTTTTGTCTTTGAGTCTAGTTGCATTCATGTTTGCATTGGCACTTTTATTTTGTTTTGCATAGTTGCTATTAGAATTGGTCTTGGAATAATCTTTGTTCGTTAAAATTTATCGTATCGGTAACCCAATATGTTGTTGCACATCTCCTCTTATTTTTGATGCAAATATGCTATGTTACTAACGTGAGGAGGAAACACAAAAAAATTCACGAAGTTTTGCAGCTCCAGGAAAAAATATGGTGTATCATACGGCCAATACAGTCGTATTTGCGCTTGTATCAGCTCGTAACCGCGAGCAAAAAAAGACCAGAACGAAAGACGGCCTACCGTACGAGCGCTCACACTCGTATGCGCGGTCGTATGACCTGGTGGCCACGTATGAGTGCACGTATGAGAGGGTGACACTGACCATGGACTTCCAGAGCGAAAGACGATGTGTTGTACGACCGCACCCGGTCATACGTGCACTCGTATGAGGGCAAAAATACCCCCATTTGATTCATTTTCAACGTCTGAGGTCGATGGGGTATTTTCTAACCGATTATTTTCTTTGTTCTTTCATTTAATTACCTTTGAAGCTCCTTGACCAATAAAATTTTAGCAACCTATGTTTTTCTTAGTTTTATTTCTGGGTTGGGTATACCGAATCGATGCATTTATTTTGTGTGTGATTTTCGCAGGGACTTGAACCTTATGTGGTGATGTGTACGGTATGGTGCCAATCGTATGAAGATCCACACAAGCCACTTGGTTGCTTCCATTCGATAAGTTTCAACTACAAGTGGCCGGTGATGTTTTCCAATTTGAACCTTGCCCCAAATAAAAGTTGTTTAGTAGTAAGTTTCTCACCTTAAGTTAGAACCCTTTTTAAAACTAGGCACTTAGGAGCTGCACACTCGTGTTTCATGTTTTGTCTCTGACACACTTCACTTATAATCTAGAGCTTTCATGAGCTCCTAGACTTAGTTTGTTGACTTAAGCAAGGTGCTTAGGTTGATGAACCGATCTTTATGAGGCAAATGTTTTTTATCACTTGTGTTGCTAATCCTTTGTGCTAGAAAAAAATTGAAAACCCCCAAAAGCACACAAAAATACTTTGTTTTCTCTTTAGTTTGTTTTTAGCAGGTTCTATCGGAGGGCGGGCACCGGACCACAACGAGGATATTGTAGAAGCAAGGTCCATATCCATTAAAGGAGAGGTTATTTGAACCTCAACGGTAAAAGTGTCTAACCCTTGCTTTAACTTAAGCTTGGGGAGGTAACCACTTCTCGCACTCTCCTTTAAAAACTGCATTTTCTCTTTTCTTTCGTATTTTTCTCGAGTTTGGTATTGCAAAGTTCTAAGCTCGGGGAGGTTAACTTTGCATGCGTAGGGTCTTATGCAATGTTCATTATCATAGGGTTTTCGTGCAATCGTGTATCCTGCTGTTTTGACATGCTTGCTTTGCTTTAGTTTCACCTAGCGTGATGAAATCTTGTGACCCTCTGAAATACATTGCCATGTTCTTTTATCCAAAAACTAATAAAGGAGTCCTTTGAATTGTTTCCTTTCTTTCACCTAATAACTTAAGTTGGGGACTCTAGTGGTGACTTGAGTAGAGACTGAATAATTGTAGAGGCTTTTTGCTGATGAACCCAGCATCTTTGGTTGATCTGGGACGCGTAACGGGGTTATCCCCACCAAACTATCCCCTCGGGGTACTTAGCTTTTGATCCTTATGTAATATGACACCGGGATGCTCTTGTGTAGTGTTGAGTTCTTTATGACTAATGCGAGTTCGAAGCCTTCACACTTCCATTTCATCTTATTTTGCTAGCCTCTACGGTGTTTGATGTCTAATACACAACTTTATTCTTGTAGACTCGTGTTGGGCCTCCAAGCGCAGAGTTTTGTAGGACAGTAGCATTTTTCCCTCAAGTGGATGACCTAAGGTTTATCAATCCGTGGGAGGTGTAGGATGAAGATGGTCTCTCTCAAGAAACCCTGCAATCAAATACAAGAAATCTCATGTGTCCCCAACACACCCAATACAATGGAAAATTGTATAGGTGCACTAGTTTGACGAGGAGACGGTGATACAAGTGCAATATGGATGGTACATATAGGTTTTTGTAATCTAAAAATATAAAAACAGCAAGGTAGCAAGTGGCAAACAACGAGCAAAACGTTATATAAATTCTTGGAAATAAGGCCTAGGGTTCAAACTTTCACTAGTGTAATCTCTCAACAATGCTAACATAATAGGATCATATGATCATCCCTCAACGTGCAACAAAGAATCACTCCAAAGTTCATATCTAGCGGAGAACATAAGATAAAATTGTTGTAGGTAGTAAAACCACCTCAAAGTTATCCTTTCCGATCAATCTATTGGGCTATTCCTATAGGTGTCACAAACAGCCCTAGAGTTCGTACCAAAATAACACATATGATACATATCAATCAACCCTAATGTCACCTAGATACTCCAATGTCACCAAAGTATCTGTGGGTTAATTATTTCATCAAACAATTCCAGATTCATCATATTCAATCGAACACAAAGAACTTCAAAGAGTACCCCAAGATTTCTATCGGAGAACGTAGTATGAAAACTTGCAATCAACCCCTATGCATAGATTCCCAAGGTCACCGGAATCCGCAAGTTGATGCCATAACAGATATCAAGTGAATCAATAGAATACCCCAATGTCACTACGGGTATCCGCATGCAAGACATACATCAAGTGTTCTCAAATCCAACACAACAAAATCTCAAAGGGAAAGATTCAATTCATCACAACAAGATAGCAAGGGAAGAACACCATATGATCCAACTATATTAACAAAGCCCGTGATACATCAAGATCGTGCCATCTCAAGAACACGAGAAAGAGAGATTAAACACATAGCTATTGGTACATACCATCATCCCCGAGGGTGAACTACTCCCTCCTCGTCATGGCCTCCACCGGGATGATGAAGATGGCCACCGGTGATGATTTCCCCTCTCCGGTGGGGTACTGGAAAGGCTCCATATGGGTTTTTCTTCCATACAGAGAGTTGCGGCGGCGGAGCGGAAGTTCCCTTTTTATTTCTCAGGGTTTTTGTATATATAGGATTTTTGGCGTTGGAATCACGCTAAACGGAGCCACGTGGGCCCCGCAAGCCATCACGGCACGACCAGGGGGTGGTCGCGCCCTGTTGCCTCGTGGCCCAAAGGTGGCTCTCCTCTGGTGGTTTTTCGCTCCAATATTGCTCATATGTTCCAGAAAAAATCATCAAAAAGTTTCGGGCGATCCCGAGAACTTTCATTTTCTGCACAAAAAACAACACCACGGTAATTCTGCTGAAAACAGCGTCAGTCCGGATTAGATCTAAATAAATCATAAAAAGTGCATCAAAGCCATATAAAAGTATTGTAAACATAGGCAAATATGGCATGAATACTTCATAAATTATCAATACGTTGGAGACGTATTAGTGTGTGCATTGCCCACTCTCACAACGAGACTTGGCGCATACTTCGCAGGTACATCCAAACCCGTGGGAGGACTTCCTCTTGTTCTCCTACACATAAAACACCCCATCTCCTCAAAACAGCCACCATACCTACCTGCCATGGCATTTTCATAGCCATGCTAAGTATATCGCCTTGCACTACCATCACTGTTACATTACATGACTAGGAGACATGATTTTCATTTGCTTTGCATGATCATATAGAGCTGACATGATATTTGTGGCACATCCACCGTTCATCATTGTTATACATATTACGCTAGATCGTTGCACATCCTGATACACCGCCAAAGGCATTCATATGTAGTCATCTTTTTTCAGTTTATCGAGTTGTGAGTAAATAAAATTGTGATGATTATCATTATTAGAGCATTGCCCTAGTGAGGAAAAGAATGGTGGAGACTTATGAGTCCTCGAAAAAGTGGGGATGAGGTCCATGAGATTGTTCTAAAAAAGAGAGAGAGAAAAGAAAAAGAAAAAAAAGAGAAAGAGAAAAATGAAAAAAATGAGAGAAAAAGAGAGAAGGGGCATGCTACTATCCTTTTACCACACTTGTGCTTTAGAGTAGCACCATGTACTTCATATAGGGAGTTTCCATATACTTCTTGACTATGCTAGTGGGATCTTTACATTATAGAACTTGGCTTGTATATTCTGATGACGAGATTACTCAAATGCTCGAGGTCTTCATGAGCAAGCAAGTTGGATGCACACCCACTTAGCTACATAAGAAGAGCTTTCATACACTTATAGCTCTAGTGCATCCGTTGCATGGCGATCCTACTCCTTGCGTTGACATCGATCATAAGGCCTTCTCCATTGCCTAATGGTCATATGCGTTGATGCAAGACTTTCTTTGTTTGTGACTTCTCAAACCCCACTCATTATTCTATTTTCCCTATAGGCTTGTGCTCAGCTCTGCATAGGTAGTTGAGTGGTTTAATAATGCAGACAAACGATCTTACTATTGTACCTGGTATGCCTCGGGTTGGTGTTTTCAAAGCGATCATTGATGCATGATTTCTTTGTCTATGATAGTCATTGTTATGTTCCCAACATAATATTGACATCCTCTCTAAACCTTTGGCAATGGAATTTGGAATCCACAAAAATATTTCCTCTTTCTTGACCTCCATGGCAATGGAACAGGATTGTAGGTATTACTCCCGTGCTAGCTAACTCTTGCAAGCTTGCACGATAAACATGGATATCACTTTTGGACTTTGGTTTTCAATGTGTGCTTAGAGTTAGCAACAATGAGCTTAGATACTCAACCTTCTTACTCGAGGACGAGCAAGGTTTAAGCTTGGGGAGGTTGATGGCTTCAAATTTTACGCATAGTTAGAGCTTATTTGTTGCACATTATCTCTGTATACAAGTCATATCATGTTCCATTGAGCCAATTATATGTCCATATGCATGATTTCCAGTTTTTATCCTTTTCACGAGCATTGCATAATATTTATTCTTAGTTAGCTTTTATTAATTTTCTTTGTCTTTGTGTGTCTTGTAGGTGAGATGGACTTCCCAAGCACTTAGCACGATGAAAGGAGTTCAAACGGTGGACACTCATGGGCCAGACTTAGTCATTCCGGAGGTCGGAAAAAGTGATTTTTTTTCTAAAGTTCTCCAAATCAAGATCAAAGACCAGGAATGGATCGGCGTCGTTCATATGAATCCAACGAGCCCAAGAACTTCAAATTCCGGGTTCGTATGAAGAAACTACGACCGATTTACCGAGAGAGGCAGATTGAAAGATGACCTTTCGAACGACCGCGCGCGGTCGTTTCGGCGGTCGTTTGACATGCAGACAACTCCTCCAAAATTTGTCTCTCGTGACGGGATTTTGTATGGATTTCGTCCCCATTTGTTCCCACGACTTCCTTGGCCTTCAAGGAATGATTTGGGAGAGGATTGTGCTCATCTAGAGCCCTTGAATCAATGGAGAGATGCCACATCAAGGGAGGAGGCATAGGGAGAGCTCTTATATAAACTCTTCCAACCCTAGCCACCTCCATCATCCATCATCATTCTCATCTTCATCAAGCATCACCTCCACGTCCAGCCGCCACCACATCAAAAACACAAGGGGACAACCACGAGGGAGACCGGAAGGAAGCCGGCACTCGAAGACAAGATCCAATCACACATGCCTCTTTAATCAAATCCACACAAGTACCACAAGATCCGCAAAAAACAAGGTGAATAAGTACTAGGGTAAGTTCTTCCCAAATCCACTAGGGAGACGAGGGCTTGGGGGTATGTCTTCTTCAAATCCACAAGAGGAAGAAGAGGTCTTGGTAATCCCTTGAGATTCTTCTCCAAGAGGAGATGATAGATTAGTGAAGCCCTCTTTAGTTTAATCTAATCCTATATACCTAAGAGACTCACCCCCACTATTCTATTCATCTTAATATGCAACCTATCCACATCAGCAACCCTACCACGTCAGCGGTTACAGGAGGGACCCACCATAGATTGGCAACAAATCATGTGTTTAATTTTTTTTATTTGCTACAGAAGGATTGCTGAATTGAAGTGTGAAAGATTGGGCTAACTAGGGCTTTGCCTACACCACATCTCTTGCTTGACGCGGGGGTGGGGCGGCGAGTGCGCAACCGGGCCACCCTCGCAGCGTGCTTCTCGGTCCCGAGCACCATCATCGCATGGAACTCCTCATCGGCATGCGTCCCCTCGGTGAGGAGCGACAGCGGCTGTTGTTGGTCGTCGTTCGTGAAGGAGAGCACCACCTCCTCCTTCACCTACAGAGCGATGGGGATGATGGCCCCAGAGACCGTGCACGCCAGCGCCACGATCCGGAGCTCCCTCCAGATCGACGGGTCGGCGCCGAGAACTAGCCATTGTCGCCAGACTTGCCCATCGCTTGGTCGAGAAGTGGAAAGGGTTGGCGATTGTGTGCGAAGAGGAGAGGAGTTGAGAGGCGAGAGCGGGGCTGATCGACGCGGCTTGCCTGCTTAAATAGTCGGGCCAGATTCACTTCCAGTTTATAAAAATTCGAACATACAGACAGGTCCGCAGATGTTTGATACTCCCTCCGTTCCTAAATATAAGACTTTTTAGAGATTTCACTATAAACTACATACGGAGCGAAAGAGTAGACGACATTGGATGGCATAAAGTGTTTGGACCGTGCAGTGTGAACGTTTAGTGGCATTAAAAAAACTATTTAGCGAAACGGCATTTTTTAACTATTTATTAACTATTTAACGACGTTTAGCGGCGTTTTTATGCGTTGGAGATGCCCTAACATCCCGTGGCCTCCTCGGGTCAGGGAAGCAGTGCAAGCTTCAGGCCTCCAACCAAACACACTTCTGGCAGGTCTCAGGATTGACCCGGCCAGGCAAAATTTGGTGAGGGTGGCAACCAAACAGCCCCTCTCCAAACATAGTTTCAGAACTCTGTACCGAAGGTGCGGGCGTGACAGGCGCCTCCACGCGGCGGCGATCATGGCCGCGGCCCTCCGCCCCCTGCTCCGCCGCCACGCAGTTCTGCCGCCATCTCCGATGCTGTGCTCTCTGTTCCCCGCGCCGTACTCCAAGGTAAGATGGTTTCGCTGCTTGATTTCCCTTGGGCCCTCGCCCCGACTGGACGCGCTAACTTCGCTCCCCTCTCCAGGCCGCCGCCACCGCCACCGCCACCGCCGCCGCCGCCGCCAGACCCCCAGCCGTGTGCCACGCGCCCCTGCCGCCTCCCATTCTGAGGGAGGTTACTCCAAGAAGGGCTCCTCCAGTTCCAAAGGTAATAATCTGCATAGTCAGCTACTAGAAAAGAATAGGGTTCCGACCTCCCAAATCCACCGAAATTGCTGGTCGCTTTCCCGAGTTCGGACAGGTTAGAAGGAATTGCGGGGTGGAAATTTTTATTTTCTTGCTTTTCTCCCCCAACATTTAAAGGTTGGGAGATATGTCGATCTAGGCCCTGGCTCTGTCCCTCCTTTACTTGTTCGAGACTGCCTTGATTTTATTTCTTTTAATCTCCAACCTGATGCCCACGCTCGACTGTCGAAAACCCTTGAATTTCTTGCCTTCCAGGATTCAATGCATAGCTCAGAGCCTCAGACAGCAACGTCAGTTGGCAACCATGTACCTTCAGTGTAGCTAAGGGGCCGTACGAATTCTCTGTGATTTTGCTTCAACTGGAGGCAGCATGATTCAGCGAGAGCACTCTCCAAACATGTCACGTCAATAATTTACAGCAGAGCCAGAGCGCCGTGTGATCGGTTTCGCTCGATGATAGTGCAATGGACACTGCCCGCGTCATGTTCCTGGGATATTGTCATTTGTATTTAGCCTTGCTTCGAAGGCCAACCAGAGAAATACCTACACCTGAGGAATCGCTTTAATCCAAATGTAGCTGTCTGATTTCCTACAAATGCACATGAAGTTGATATTGATTAAGTGTGTTATTTTTGTTAACATGATTTGAATGGTTTACATTTGACGTTGATGTATCATCTACTTTTTTTTTTACTGAAGTCGATTAAAATGCAGGGTGAACCACGCCGCTGCACTGCTGTTCAAAGTACCATGAGTGACAGTACAAAGCCGTTGCTGGATAAACTGAAGGATCTCAAGGACAGTAAGAAGTCACTGGAAGACATGGAAAAGAATGTTAAGGAGCGTAGGCAAATGATAAAGAAAGCGCTGGATGACTCTAGGGTTGCTAATGCTATGTTTAGGGTAAGGCTGGATGACCTTAGGAAACTTCTTGCCAAAATACTTGATGGCCGAGAGGATTCTGCCATAATGAATGCAATATACCGCAGATTGGAGGATGACTATGACAAAGATTGGGCCATTCATGAGTCTAAGGGTCGCTTGATTGACGAACAGATGAAAATATTAAGGAAGGAGGGAGATGACTATATCAATGCTTTGAGGTAAAGGGATTATAACAATCTGTTCTCATTGGCGTAAGAAGCAATTTATTATTGTTAGTTTTGATAACTCGTGTTGATCCAAACATGTATATCTCTTTGTGTCTATTTTGGAAGGGGGTATCATAAATTGCAAATATCCATCTTGAAGCATGCGGAGGAGGAGAAGGTGGAGGAGGCGGAGAAGGTGGAGAAAGTGGAGGGGGCGGAGAACATGGAGAAAGTGAAGAAGGTTGCAAAAGTGTGTGCCGCTGCTGGCCTCATGGGAGGGCTTCTGCTGATACTGGGAAAGATCTAGATTGGTTTTGTGTAGAACTGAGATGATAGATATGACTAGGCTGAGTTGGTATTTGGAGTAGCAGAGTAACATTGTACCATTTCTTGGTTTTGCTCATTGTGCCGTTGTAATGGTGCACTCGTGGGAAGGCTTGTGCTGATACTAGCGAAGATCTGGATTAGAGCAACATGGAGTGCTTCTTTTTGTTTAGAACTGAGTGGCCAGATGACTATGGTGAGCTGGTATTTGGTGTAGCGTGGTAGTTATTGACTATTTCCTTGGTTAGTAGTCTATGTGGCATTTGTGGTGCTTGTTAGAACCTGCAAGAGAAGCTAAGAGAAAGCCAAGTGATAGGATTGTTATATTGCAGTTGTCTCTATCTAACACTAGAACGCAACTCATTTTATGCACCCTGAAGGCTTGGCTTAGAGAAAGATGTGTTGGTCGTGGAATGGGGGTTTGTCTTGTGCTTCAGTTTATACCATTTGGCATCCTTATCTAGGAATGAGGTTTGCTTTTGTATTGAATCTGAGCACCTGCAATACTTGGAGAAGAATTTCGTAGACTTGACTTGTTGATTTTATGAAGCATGGAAAGCTGTGATTGGAGAGTAACGTTTTTCACTGTATCTTACTCCCTCAGTCCCATAATATAATCGGGTACTTATGTTGTGAGTCTTTCTTCTTGTGGAAAGGGCTTTCCTCCTATTCAAATTCAGTGAACAAGTTGGCCCCAGATCTAAAAGAAATTGCATTTTCCTCCACTAAATAAAATAAAATTTAAATAGTGTATTTGCTTGTTTAGCTTTCTAGAATTGATAAGCACTGCTGTCAAATCAATGTGCAGGTTGCTGCATGAATCTATATATGAAACTACACAGGTGATGCATGGATCAGTACCAGTACTCTTTGACATCTCGGTGACGGTTTTGAGGTGAAGTTGAGATTTCAGAAGACAGATTAGCGCACTCCTCTAAAGTTGGCTAATCTAGTTGCAAAAGCAGATTCCATAATAAACAATATAAGTACTACAACGCAACCAATGAGACATTGCCATCTGAACTTGCAGGCATCAAGTTGATGCCACACATCAAGTTGAGGCACAAGCTAACAACACATGAGTATCCAACTCTAAAGCTACAGAATGATGGTGGCTAGCTAGATCGATGAAAGGTCCTCGTACACAGACTTGATCCCAGGCCTTTCCGAGACAGGTCGGATGCATCTCAACGCAATGCCCAGCACCTCCTTCATGCCCTTCAGCCCCTGAGGGTTCTCCGAATCCGAAGCCATGGCCGGGTCAAAGCACTCCGATCCTTGGTCTTCCGCCACCCGCAGCCGTACCCAGTCCGTCAGGTCGACACCACCTTCAGACCCCGTGATGACGTCACCGGCGCACCGGCCAGTCAGGAGCTCCAGCAGCGCAACACCAAAGGCGTAGACGTCAGACTTGAACGAAGGGGATGGCTTCTTGGATGCCGCCAGCTCCGGGGCACGGTAGCCCAGCACCCCCAGGTCGACAATCTGCTCGACGACACCGGCCTGGGTCATCAGGCGGTGCAGGCAGTAGTCCGCGACGCGGGCATTGAGGTCAAGGCCGTCCAGCAAGATGTTGGTGGCCTTGAGGTTCCCATGAGGCATTGCGCGGTCGAAATGGAGGTAATTCAGGCCACGTGCCACATCAACCACGATCTTGAGCCGCTGAGCCCAGGTCAGTGGAGGGCCTCTCCTCCCCGGCCGATCTGCTCAGTAACATAGACACAAGAAGGTTGAATTAATTGCTCAACAAGTTTATAGAATGAGCTTCTTTATCAGATTATTAATGCATCATATCTGCAGAAATTGGAAATCAACGAACTGAGAGCATTATAGTATTACCATACAAAAAGCTAGCCAGACTTCCCGGCGAAACATAGTCTGACAAGATGAGCTTCTCATGCGGTGTTGGACCCCAGTAGTATCCACGCAAGCCAACCACATTGGGATGCCGGATGTTTGCAAATTTCTTGGCCTCCTTGGTGAACTCTTTCTTGGGCCTCGCCACACCTTCTCTCAGCCACTTAACTGTCAAGAACACACCATTCTCCAGCGTTGCCCTGTACGAAGTTCCGTGGCTGCTCCTCCCAAGCACTTCAGCTGGCGCCCTTGACAGTTCCTCCGGTGTGAGCGTGATTGTTTCATCCAGGAAGTGCAGCTCCCCTGCTAACCTGTCAGGTGACCTGACGTCCAACCGTGCTAGGCCTTCTTGTGCGTACGCCTCTCCAGAATCCGGTGACCAAGAGAAGCGGCTCCCCTTGGATGGTGAAAAGCCCCCCCCACCTGACAACTTCTCTTCTTGGCTCGGTGCTTCAGACGTGGAGCCCTTTCGAGGAGCACCAAGATCATCTGCCGACACCTCCGAACTACCTTTGTTGTCCTTTCTTTTCATGCTCTCAATATCCTTAGTAGCCCTGTGGAGGTTCTTGTCAGAGACCTTCTCTGAGCTAGGGAACTGCCGTGAGATCCGATTGTAGTGGCATACAATAGCAATAAGGATAAGGATGACAAGAAGAACAATGCTAGCTGCTACAAGTCCTATTTTAGCACCTGTGCTGAGTGATTTGCCACGTGCTGAACCAGATTGGGAATTGCCGGATCCAGATGAGCTAGCAGGATACTCTAATCTCGAGTTCCCGGGGTGGAAAGAAGACTCTGGGAACTTTCTCAAGTTCATAGGAACGACACCAGATAGGTCATTATAAGAGGCATTGAGGGACTGAAGAGTATCTGGAAGTGTGTCTGGCAGTGGCCCTGTAAACTGGTTCGTTGATATGTCAAGAGCAGTAAGTGCTGCAAGCTTACTCACAGTGGCTGGTAAAACTCCGGAGAAGTTGTTTGTGGATATGTCAAGGACACGGAGGCCAGACAAGGAGACCACATTATCAGGGAGGCTGCCACTAAAATGATTTCCAGAAATATCAAGCACTTCAAGACTCAAGTTTTTGGACGAGGATCCTGGGAACGATACGCCACCAGTAAGCATGTTATCTTGGATGTAGAGCTCATGCAGCATGGAGGAAGAGAGTAGATTAGCAGGAATAGGACCACTAAACTGATTGGAGCTGAGGTCAAGGACAGTGAGTTTGGGATACAAAACAACAGCTTCAGGGATGGTATCAGCTAGAGAATTATGAGAAAGATTCAGGTAGTTTAGGCGAAGGAATTGAGAGCTCACATCAGGCATAGTCCCAGTTAGATTGTTCTGGCTAAGGTCAACATATTCCAAGTCATTGCTCCATTTCGTAAAAACTGATAAATTTCCTCGAAACTGGTTATTTGATAGATCTAACACAGTGCAGCTTCCAGCAAGCAATGGTAGATCCCCAAATAGAGCATTTGAGGACAAATTAAGGATCTGCAAGGTAGTTGATGTGATCATATTGATATGTCCTGCACAGCACAGAGAACTACAGTTAGCAGGGGGGGGGGGGGGGGGGGGGGGGGGGAACTAATGGGCAGATACTGACAGATTATCATCGTAAAGTGCCATGCTAGGAAAGTAAAACTGCAGATGATCATGCATGCATTTACACATGGAATTCCCACATTTTTCTAATGCTGAGAAAAGGAAAGATAATTTTACATCAGACACATCTGTGAAGCATCACATGCCAGTGCCATAATTATGAAATGGAACTGTACGACACAACCATAGCTTAGCTCTGTACTGCATAGCCGCATAGGGCTAGCCAATAACACACCGCCCAGCGCTGTCCTGCATAGGGCCACTCTACCTTACAATGGTAAATGATCTACCAAGACAGCACACTTCATCACGCGAGCAATCCCCGATCAAGTACTCCCTCTGTATCAAAATGTAAGACATTTTTTGACACTGTCATAGTGTCAGAAAACGTCTTATATTAAGTTACAGAGGAAGTAGTTGCAAAGGAGAAAATCAATTGTTTGTAGGCAATTGTTTTTACGCTCAGATTGTGAGCACTTTGCAGACCTAAGACTTTATACTTGAATTCTTAATAATATGGCTGCATGCATCGATTGATGCAGAGGCCGGGGGCTCCGTTCCTCCTTTTCCAAGAAAAAAAAAGAGACAGCATCATAGAAATATGATTCTTCACAGACAATTTGAAATATAGAATTGACAAACTGGTACCATACTAAGTCAACCACAGACCAATGAGACATCAACTTGTTTCCAGTAATCACCAGCTACGATCATATTTGTCATAAGAAAATCAGCTGACATAAAGAAAGAAAGAAACCAGGTGCAAGATAATAAAAACACAAAGTTTCACATGAGCTGTAAATTTCCAATATAATCAGAACGAGCATTGCATGTCATGCATAAAATGAAATAGCGAGAGGATCAAAAACATAAATTCTGAACTAGAGTTTATACCTGTCAGGTTATTTGCACTAAGGTCCAGTTGGTTCAACACCAGAGAATCTCCCTTTAGAAGTCCACTAGGTACAAACCCAGTGAATCCATTGTTTGCGAGGCGCAAAACTTCGAGATCATACACATAATTGAACCCTGGGAGGTCTCCAGACAGCTCATTACTACTGAGATCAAGCACCTTCAATCTCCCAAAAGTTGAGAGCTCGACTCCATCTATCAGTGACCCGGTCAACTTGTTGTTGCTAAGGTTCAGATAGAGAACTGTCTCCGAAATATCTGCGAGAAACTTGAGTTCTTTGGGGGTGGTGCTGGTGAGCAAGTTTCCACTGAAGTCAACATGAGTAACAGTTGACTCGATCAAGAATTTCCAATCAACGCCACCATCCAATTGATTCCAGCTCAGATCCACAGACTGGAGGTTCACAAGGAGGCCGAGCCCCGCAGGAATGCCCTTTGTGAAGGCATTATATGAGAGGTTGAGAGCAACCATGCTCCGAAGACCTTTCAGAGTTGCCGGCAATGGGCCAGACAGAGCATTGCCGCTCACATCCAGCGACTGAAGCGACGCGAGCCCGTCGATGGAGTCAGGCAATGGACCTGAGAAGTTGTTCCCAGCGAGCGACATGTTCTGCAGGCTCCGGAGACTGCCAATATCATCGGGGATTGGACCCGAGAACCGGTTGTTGGAGACGTCCAGGAACTTCAAGCTCTTGAGACTAGCCACATTGCTAGGGAGGCTCCCGGATAGATTGTTATTGGCCATGGAGAGCTTGACAAGCATCGTCAGGTTGGCAAACACGGAGAGATCGGCAACACCCGAGATCCGATGCCCGTCAAGCACAACCCCAGCCACGCTGGCGCCATTGCACACGACGCCGTTCCAGGAGGCCGGGCAGCCATTGAAATCAATTGACTCGTCATTCCAGGAGTCTGTGACGAAGCCGGCAGGGTCATGGGTGATTCCCTTCTTGAAGGCCAGGAGCGCGAGGATGTCTTGCGACGGCAGTTGGCCCAAGGCAGGGGCGGCCACCAGCAAGAGCAAAAACAAAAATCTGCCAACAATCCCCATCGTGTTGACGCTCCTCCACGGGAAAGACTGGAAGCTAGCAGGCCTCAAGAAGGCAGCACCTGAGGCATTTCCCGGAGCGAAAGATGGAGTGAGCTTGGAGGGTACCTACTATCACACAGGACTCCACGGGTACCAATAGACGCAGCTAGGACTTGTCCCTTTCAGCTTGATCTGCAATAGACAGCAGCCCGCAGTCGCATAGAAAAACCAACAGATTAACTCCTTGGAACCTGAAATGGACACGGAAATGGCAGGTTAATCACAGGTTTCTGCTTTGACGGTGCACTAATTTAAGAACCAAATCTTTGAGCATCCAAATAATAGGAAAACTAAGGTAAGAATCTAGCTGTAACACTTAACAGACAAAGAAAGAACACAAGGACAGTTAATAAAAACCCTCCAATGATGCAGCATGCAGGTAGAAGAGAAGTAAAAGTACTGAGCCCCGCCCACTAAACGCAACCACCCACCACAGCTTCGGCCATGAACACAGCTCAGCTCAAAAGCAGCAGAAAGTCATCACCCCTCCAAGAAAGTGAGAAACCAATCCTCGGAATGCAGGGCAGCCGAGGAGAGAAGAAGTGGCAGCAGCTGCGTGTGCATCTCCTTACCGCGCAAATGACAAGAAGTCTGAGGCACCGGCACGCAGGGGCAGGGCGGCTCCGGGAATGATTGGGCTGAGCTGGGTTGCAGGGGAGGCAAGGCAAGGCAAGGCAATGCCGTGGGGCTGAGCGGGAGCCGGGGGCGAGACGGCAAACGCGGAACCCTAACCCTAGCAGCCGGGGGTGGGGAGAGTGGCTGCCGAGAAGAGGGAGGGAGGAGGAGAGTGGGGCGGAGCAGTGGGGGAGTGGAGTGGCAAGGGGCAGTGGGGAACGGTGCCTTCTTTTCTCTGCGTTTGGCCGCGCAGCCAAGCGCTGAGATTTTTGTTTGTTTTTCTGCTCGCGGGCGCGGCACTTTATTGTGCCTTTTGCGTTATGGTCCTTAGACAACTAGAGGAGGGCTTAGTTAGACCTTGGTGAGTGTCGCAGGCGTCTATGTGTCATATTTGGCCTCATAAGTTGCAACCTGTCAAAAGCTTTGATTGGAGAGAGGTTATTACTAGTATTAGTAGTACGATCCTTGGCCATGGAGTACTGCATAAATAGCCGATGTTTGTGTACTGACACATCTGAGCTTAAAAAGGATGGATAGCAAGATCTCCATGTGAAAAAAAGCCGAATTTCCTTGTTATCTCCGGGATGGCCGCACCCATTTTCCTCCCTTGGTGGTGCTTCCTTGGTGTAAATCAGAAGAGAAATTGTGCTGTAGGATTATGTTTGTACAGAAGTTGAAGGTGCTTTGACACATACTACAAGAGACACAAGAATCGGGGAAACCCTCAGAGCGACGGACTAGCAGGAGTACGGAAAATGTGGGTGGGGGTTCAAAACGTGAAACGGCAGCGAAAAGGAAAAGGGCTTTCCTTTCCCGCGGTGTCGCCGGAGCCGCACCCGCCAAAAACAAAAACAGAGCAACCAGCCTCGGGTCCTCTCCTCTCCTCGCGGACCCCAAACCCGCGGGTGAAGCGCAGCTCACTCCCCCGCCTCCACGCACGCACACACTGGAAAGGGTTCGTTTCACCGTGGGCCCCGTTCCGCAGATCCCGGTCTCCGCGGTACTAGCTCCGGTTTCGTTTGATTTAATTAATGGCCTCGTGAGCCGAGCCCGGAAAATGTGCGTGTAGCCGTGCTCGCCTCGCGGAATTTGTGTTTTTTTCTTGCCACTTGTTACACATTGTACTTTTTCCTTTTTAGATCAACTTGTTACTCCTACATTGTACTCCTTCCATTCCCTTACCACAAACTCAGGTTATAGGTATCAAGGTAAAATTTAAGGGTCCTGATATTGCCCACACGTATGAGCGTTAAGGGGTCTTGCCACACGTCCCGTGTGGTATCTAAGAGAAACAGCCAACACGTCTACGTGTGGCCAAAACAGGTAACGCCCACACGTCCGGCCTCCTGCCTCACGGTCCCGCCCACACGCCTACGTGTGGGCAAAACAGGTAACGCCCACACGCCCGCACGTCGGGCCTCCTACCTCACGGTCCCGCACGCCCGCTTGACAGTCACCACGCGCCCTCACCCTAAACCTGTTCGGACCCTCTTTCATGTTTGTTTAACTGCAGTTGCCATGGTTGCTGAACTGCGGTTGCCATGTCTGGACAACTACAATTGCCATGGTTGCTCAACTGCAGTCGCCATGTCTGAACAACTACAGTTGCCATCTCAGGTCAAGTGCAGTTGTCATTTATGGACAACCGCAGTTGTTGCCATGTATGTCCAACTGCAGCTACCATGACTTATCACTTGCAGTTGCCATGCTTCTAATCACACTAGGCAGTTGTCATATGCTTCTAAGCACACTAGGCAGTTGCCATAGAAACACTGCAAAAAAACATGGCAAAATAATATATTCAGGTAAGAGAGAGAGTTGCCATCTGCTTACAAGCACACTAGGCAGTTGCCCTGTACCACTGCAAAAAACATGGCAACTGAACGTTTGGGGTGTGGGAGAGGAGGATATGGGTGGCGATCGTGCGGGCGTGTGGGCGTCAAACAGGCGTGTGGGAGAACTGATAAACACCCACACACCAGCCCCTCTGCGTGCGTGAAATAGGCGTGTGGGCGAACTGATAAACGCCCACACACCGGCCCTTCTGCGTGCGTGAAACAGGCGTGTGGGCGAACTGATAAAGACCCACACACCGGCCCCTCTGCGTGCGTGAAACAGGCGTGTGGGCGAACTGATAAACGCCCACACACTGGCCCCTCTGCGTGCGTGAAACAGGCGTGTGGGCGAACTGATAAACGCCCACACACCAGCCCTTCTGCGTGCGTGAAACAGGCGTGTGGGCGAACTGATAAACGCCCACACACCAGCCACTTCCTACGTGGCATAGAAAACTGGAGAAAACTTGTCAAGATTCGTGCAAACATGAATGGACGCCGATCATTGTGTGTGGGCGAGTTGTAAAACGCCCACACATGTGGGCGTTATCTTTTTCAAAATTTAATGATTGCTTTGAAAGCCAACTTTTCTTTTTATTAACCGTGATCATTAATACGACACATGCATGCAAGGAAGGAATGAGAAGAAAGTAGCTAAGTGTCATTATGACTACGTGCATACAAGTATTAAACAAGTTATTACTACGAGAAAACATCATTAATTTTTACCACGATTATTGTTGATGGCCTTATATAGATGCAAAATGTATTTTTCATAGTGGCCTTGGATAAGGAAATGGAGGAAGTACTACTATTTTTTTAATAAGTCTGGTCGTAATGGGAGTATCATAACTAGTATCATGCATGCCAACTAAACATTTTTTACGAGGTGACATAAAATTAAATGAAGAAAGAGAGGGTTGAGTATCATATCATGATACCGTATCATAATAAATGTTACTCCCTCCGTCCAGGTGTGTTGAGCGTCTAAGAGAATCCAAAAAATCCAAAAATATTAGCCGCGATGTAATTAATCAAGCCTCGTTAACTCAACAGCCTCCTACGTCCACATCCCTCTCAATCTATTTTTTCGTTTGCCCCACCAAAAAACTCGTTCACCTAAGAGCAACTCCAACAGGCGCGCAATGGCGTGGCACGCTTAATTTTTATTTACAGCGTCGAAATAGCATTTTATAGCGCGCAACAGGGCACTTGCAACAACAGACGCCGTAAAATATGGCGCGGCGCTGTAGCTCCAGCAGGCGCGCTAAATTTATAGCGCTCGCGTCCAGCACAAACAACATTTCTCACTGAAAATAAAACTAAAAAGATCAAACACACAAAAAATAAATCAAAAATAAATAATTCAATTATTATTACAACTCAAATAAATAGTTTATTTTCCAATACAACAAATAGTTCAACAATATAACATCAAACATACAACATCAAACTAATTTTGGCGGCCATGTCATACCCACCACTCCTCGATTAGATCCTTTTAAAGATCATCATGCATTTCGGCACGTCGAATGGCATGATAGGAGGCAATAAATCGGGCCACCTTCGCAGCCCTCCTCCGTACTCGCACGGGACGTCCCAACAATTCATATTGAGAATAGTCTATATCTTGCCCACGCTCATTCTCGATGAGCATGTTATGCATGATCACGCAAGCGTTCATGATGTATCAAAGGATCTTTTGATCCCAAAATCTAGCTGGTCCTCTCACAATAGCAAATTGGGCTTGCAAAATCCCAAAAGCTCTCTCCACATCTTTCCTACCCGTCGACTGAGCATTGTGGAAATCAAGTTTTTTCTTACCTTGCGGTGCCGTCAACGGCTTCACAAAAGTTTTCCACCTTGATAGATGCCATCCGCAAGATAGTAGCCATAGTTATGTATGGCCATTTGCTACAAACTCCACGGATGTAGTTTCACCATTTGCAATCTTATTCATGAGTGGTGACCGATTAAGAACGTTGATGTCATTCAAAGATCTAGGCATTCCAAAAAAAAGCATGCCAAATCCAAGTCTCCCGATTGGCCACTGCTTCAAGGATTATAGTGGAACCCTTTTTTTGGCCATGGAATTGACCATGCCCTGCCTTAGGACAGTACTTCCAACTCCAATGCATGCAATCTATTGAGCCAAGCATACCTGGGAACCCGCGAGCTTTGTTCATCTTCAAAATCTTTGCGGTGTCTTCAGCATTGGGAGCTCTCAAATATTCCAAACCGAACACTTGCACAATTTCGACTACGAAGCGCTTGACATGCATGATGGCTTGACTCTCACCCATGGCCAAGTGGTCATCAACGAGATTCGTCGGAATACCGTATGCCAACATACGCAAAGCGGCAGTCACCTTTTGAAATGTGTTATACCCGAGTTCTCCGGCGGCATTCCTCCTTTGCTGAAAAAACCGATCATGGCTCGTCAGTTTCTCTGCAATGCGTTTGAACAACTCGATGCTCATCCTGAAACGGCGTCGAAAGTAGGACTCGGGGTATGTGGCATCCTCCGCAAAATAGTTCATCATCAATCCGTTGTGGGCATCGATCTTATCCCTCCACAATTTCTGACGACCCATAACCGAACCACCGTGCCTCGGTTTTTTATTGACGTGCATAGCTATGATTATTGCGAGGTCCTCCTCCTCTTGAATATAAAATTCTTCGTTGGAAGAATCATAAGATGAACTCATCTACAATATTGAATTTAAACTAGTTTAAAACTACAAACAACATGCATCAAATTCATCTACAAAATATAAAGTTGAAGTATACATACCTTGCAAGCGTTTTGTCAAACATGGGGAAGTCGCGCACGAGTCGTCGCCGTCAAGCGTGCGGGAGCGGGCGCAACAAATACACCGCGCGTGATGCCGTTTTCATCCGCTCGCTGAACCGACTTTATTGCGTGCGGGGCTGTTGGAGCGCCCAACTCGAATCCGCACGCGCTAAAATCGGGTTTTTTCCACCGCACCGCTAAGATAGCGCGCCTGTTGGAGTTGCTCTAAGGCAAGACCCAATGCATGCATAGGGGAAGGGGCGCCGATTTGACAAGCGAGGGTGGCCGGGTGGGCCATGTTGAATGCATTTACTTTGAACAAGTTACACTAAACAGCCGTGCAATAATGATGAGATTTATTGCCTAGTTTTGTTTCGCTTTTGAGGGAAAGGATGGTGCACGCTCGTCCAATCATCTTCCGCCTAAATCGCAGAGCCATTTCTTAGGCGCCCAACACACCTGGACGGAGGGAGTATACTACTACGTGTCATGCATGGCATTAAATATAGTCATCTACTCCCTCCGTACCAAAATAACTGTCTCAACTTTGTACTAACTCTAGTACTAGTACAAAGTTATACTAAGTTTCAGACACTTATTTTGAGACGGAGGGAGTATGATACCAATATATGATAATAGGCATTAAGAAGATACTATCATATGCATGATATTAAGTTATGATACTGCCCATTACGACCAGCCTAAGGGCATCTCCAACATTATACACCAAGATAGACACACCAAATGTTCAAAGTCACATCTGCGTGTCCTTGGACAGGTTTAGGGGAGCCAATCCTCCAACCCGACGCAACAAATGAAAGCGGACATGGCATTTTCATTAATATAGAAAAAAATACATAGCAAATGTTCCCCTAGTATACAACTTTATTGGTCGTGGGCACATTTGTCTCCCACATTCTACTTGTGCTCGTTACAGCCCGGTGCAAATGACGCGGAGCTGCCGACGTTAGTGACGCTCCCGTCTACCGTTGTCCGTGTCGCATCCGCGTCCGCCGCGCTGCGATCTCCTCGAACTGGTGGTCGTGCTCCGCCTCGTTGACGCGAAGCCACCACCGCTCACGGTGGATGGCGCATGCGCTGCACATGGACACACACAGCGACCGCTGCTCATCCATCATGCCCCGATTCTTCGCGACCATTCATCATGTGACCGGCTCCTTGATGACCCACAAGTATAGGGGATCTATCGTAGTACTTTCGATAAGTAAGAGTGTCGAACCCAACGAGGAGCAGAAGGAAATGCTAAGCGGTTTTCAGTAAGGTATTATCTGCAAGCACTGAAATTATCGGTAACAGATAGTTTTGTGATAAGATAATTCGTAACGGATAGCAAGTAACAAATGTAGCAAAGGTGCAGCAAGGTGGCCTAATCCTTTTTGTAGCAAAGGAAAAGCCTGGACAAACTCTTATATAAAGCAAAGCGCTCCCGAGGACACATGGGAATTTCTGTCAAGCTAGTTTTCATCATGCTCATATGATTCGCGTTCGTTACTTTGATAATTTGATATGTGGGTGGACCGGTGCTTGGGTGCTGCCCTTACTTGGACAAGCCTCCCACTTATGATTAACCTCTCTCGCAAGCATCTGCAACTACGAAAGAAGAATTAAGATAAATCTAACCATAGCATGAAACATATGGATCCAAATCAGCCCCTTACGAAGCAACGCATAAACTAGGGTTTAAGCTTCTGTCACTCTAGCAACCCATCATCTACTTATTACTTCCCAATGCCTTCCCCTAGGCCCAAATAATGGTGAAGTGTCATGTAGTCGACGTTCACATAACACCACTAGAGGAGAGACAACATACATCTCATCAAAATATCGAACGAATACCAAATTCACATGATTACTTATAACAAGACTTATCCCATGTCCTCAGGAACAAACGTAACTACTCACAAAGCATATTCATGTTCATAATCAGAGGAGTGTTAATTATCCTTAAGGATCTGAACATATGATCTTCCACCAAGTAAACCAACTAGCATCAACTACAGGGAGTAATCAACACTACTAGCAACCCACATGTACCAATCTGAGGTTTTGAGACAAAGATCGGATACAAGAGATGAACTAGGGTTTGGAGAGGAGATGGTGCTGGTGGAGATGTTGATGGAGATTGACCCCCTCTCGATGAGAGGATCATTGGTGATGACGATGGCTTCGATTTCCCCCTCCGGGAGGGAAGTTTCCCCGACAGAACAGCTCCGCCGGAGCCCTAGATTGGTTCTGCCCAAGTTCCACCTCGAGACGGCGGCGCTTCATCCCGAAAGCTCTCTTATGATTTTTTCCAGGTCAAAACCCTTCATATAGCAGAAGATGGGCACCGGAGGGCTGCCAGGGGGCCCACAAGCCATAGGGGCGCGCCCTGGGGGGTAGGGCGCGCCCCCCAGGCTTGTGGCCTCCTGGTGGGTCCCCTCTGGTATTTCTTTCGCCCAATATTTTTTATATATTCCAAAATAATTCTCCGTAAGTTTTCAGGACTTTTGGAGTTGTGCAGAATAGGTCTCTCATATTTGCTCCTTTTCCAGTCCAGAATTCCAGCTGCCGGCATTCTCCCTCTTCATGTAAACCTTGTAAAATAAGAGAGAAAAGGCATAAGTATTGTACCAAAATATGTAATAACAGCCCATAATGCAATAAATATCAATATAAAAGCATGATGCAAAATGGACGTATCAACTCCCCCAAGCTTAGACCTCGCTTGTCCTCAAGCGAAAGCCGAAATCGATAAATATTTTCACATGTTTAGAGATAGAGGTGTCGATAAAATAAAATACGGACATGAGAGCATCGTGATCATCTTTAGAACAGCAACATATATTGACATATAATTTCTTATGCTAAAGTGACAATTCATTCACAAGGTAAAGTATGAATCAGAAACTTTATTGAAAACTAACAAACTATGATCTCAGTCATTGAAGCAATTGCAATTTATCATAACATCAAAAAGAGTCAATATAAGATCTTTTCAGCAAGTTCACATACTCAACTATCATTTAGTCTTTTACAATTGCTAACACTCACGCGATATTTATGATATCAAAGTTTCAATCGGACACAAAGAAAGATAGGGGCTTATAGTTTTGCCTCCTAACTATTTACCTCAAGGGTAATGTCAACAGAAATAACTCATGATCAACCACATCCGAGTGGATATATGTGTCTAGATCATTCCCCAACACATGACGCTTGCCAAGAGAGAAAGGCGAAATAAAGGAAATGGTGAAGATCACCACGACTCTTGCATAAAGGTAAGTACTAGAAAGTAAAAGTAACAGATAGGCCCTTCGCAGAGGGAAGCAGAGGTTGTCATGCGCTTTTATAGTTGGATGCGCAATCTCCTAATGCAAAAGAACGTCACTTTATATTACCGCTTGTGATAAAGAACTTTATTATGCAGTATGTCGCTTTTATTTCTTCCGTATCACAAGTTCATATAAAGTTTGTTTTCCTCACACTAATAGATCATACATATTTTGGGAGAAATTTTTTTTATTGCTTGCAACGATGACAACTTACTTGAAGGATCTTACTCAACCCATAGGTAGGTATGGTGAACTCTCATGGCAAAACTGGTTTAAGGGTGTTTGGATGCACAAGTAGTATCTCTACTTGGTGCAGAAGTTTTGGCTAGTATGAGGTGGAAGCAAGCGTCACATGTTAGAGGATCCATGACAATATAACTTCTATTCGGAAATAAGCAAACATAACTCATTATGTTGTCTTCCTTGTCCAATGTCAACTTTTTAGCATATAATATTTTGATGAGTGCTCACAATCACAAAAGATGTCCAAGATAGTATATTTATATGTGAGACCTCTCCCTCTTTATTACTTCCTATTAATTGCAACAATGACCAAAACTATGTTTGTCAACTAACAACAAGTTTCATGCGACATACTTCTTATATGTGAAGTCATCACTCCCCATAAAGTCATCATATATACTCTTTGCTTTTATTCTATTCTTCTTTTTATTTCTTTTTCCCAAGATCATAGCAAGTAAGCAAAGCCCTCAACTTAAAACTACTTTTTATTATATAACTCTCGGACTCGATTACATAGGGGGAACATAAAGCAAAACTCAAAGCTAGATCACACTAAAAACTTTATTCTACTAGATCAAGATATACCCAAAAGGATCGAACTAAGAAAAACGATAAAAGTAAAAGATGTGATGGTGATACGATACCGGGGCACCTCCCCCAAGCTTGGCACAAGCCAAGGGGAGTGCCCGTACCCATGTGTTTAGTTGTCTTTCTTCGGAGGTGGTGATGTTGGAGTTGTTGATGAGGTTGGAGGCTTGTCCTCCGTCTTCCAAGGCATAGGCTCACCATCGTAAAAAGATGAACGAGTCTCCGGGATCCTCAAATCTGCAGCCAAACTCATTTTCTTAAATCTGTATTCATACTCACAGTTTGGGTTTTGCAGGTCATAGATCTGGGCTTGGAGATGCTCGATTTTCTCGTAAAGCTTGAAGATGTCCTCCCTGATGTCCTTGGCGTCCAGCTTGTGCTTATGGGTAAACTCCGCGATCATCATGTGATTTGCATTGAGTCCACGCTCCACCATCCCTTGGCACTTGAAGACTTGCTGCTCCATTGCTTCGATCCTTGTCTCCACGCTTCTGGTCTTCTTTGGCCCCTCAACTGTAGGAGATATGCCCTAGAGGCAATAATAAATGTTATTGATTATCTCCCTGTTTATAATTAGGTTTATGTTCCATGCTATAACTGCTATGGTTCTCGAGTCTGCAATAACCACGAGGCTCGGAGGAAGACTCATATGCACATGTGGAATAATAAACGGTAAAATGTATTCCTAGTCTGGCCTCTAAGACTGGCTCATGATCCTGTTTTCCTGGTCATGGGCATGGCTATGCCGGCAATTTTGAGGGCACAATGTTGGTAGAACACTTGTGTTGAATCGACCCGAATTGATGTTATGCTATGAGATTCATTCGTCATAAGTTAATGGTTAATAACACAGAGATGGTTAACGTTTGCATGATTCCTTAGACCATGAGAGTATCGAGTTTCTTCATGCTTGCTTCATGAACTTTGGGGTTTGTTAAACGTCATCCGTAAATGGGTGGCTATTACGGCGGCTTACGGGTTCATGGAAAAGTATGTCAAGTAACTTGATAGCTCAAGATTGGGATTTGCTCCTCCGACGATGGAGAGATATCTCTGGGCCCTCTCGGTGTTACGGTATCCATCATCGTCTGGCCAGACACAGGGTGATTTGATCACAGGGATGCCGGAACACGGGAACGAGAAAAGAGAACAATACCGGCAACGAGGTAACTGGCATAGTGGACAAGGTGTTGATCCACGGGGATGCCAACATGTCTCACCTCGGGTAATTGTAACATATCACGAAGCAACAGGAATAGCACACGGCAACTGGAGGTTCACTCGAATATTCATTCGTGTGGGTATAGGGGTCAATATGGGTGTCCACGGCTCCGATGTTGATCATTGATCGGAAGGGGTTCCGGGTCATGTCTATACTTCACCGAACCTATAGGGTCACACGCTTAAGGGTCATCTATCTGCTGAATACTAGACAGGGAGTCTGAGAGAAAGTTTCCAGAAAAAGTTTTCGGAGACAGCGGAAAAGTTCCGAAGAGAGAGGTCATCGGATGAGTTCCGGTGAAACTGAAAAGTTGTTTCAGAGGATACCATAAAGTCAAATTGGTTTTGGCACATGCCTGATAATTCTTGGAGGGTGCCAGAATCATTCTGGAAACTTTCTGGAATTTTCCGGAATGAAAACCGAAAATGTTCCGGAGTTGCCGAAACCGCTTCAGATGCTTTTCGCAGATGAAAATCACTAAACCGGAATTGTTCCGGCTCGCGTTGAAAATTATTTTGGTGGGTACTGGAAATGTTCTAAGCCCACATGAATATTTTCAGTTCGATCAGACGCTGAAAAATGTCGTCGTGAATAGTGAAAGTGCGTTTTGGGAGAAAATATCTCGTGAATAGTGGAAACACTATTATGAATAGTGGGAAACACTATTGGGAGAAAATATCTCATGACTAGTGAAAACACTATTACGAAATAGTGGAAAACACTATTGTGAATAGTGGGAAACACTATTTATGAATAGTGGAATCACTATTATGAATAGTGAAAATATCTGAGGGCATTTTGGTATTTTTACCATAGTCTCTCACCCTATAAATAGGGGTGAGGAGGCAGCCCAAAAACTTCACTTTTGCTCTCATACACAAGCCATGCATGATCTGGCATTCTCTCTCCCTCCCAGCGAAATAGTTTCGTAGAGCCGAAAGGCTGTCTCGGTTCCGGTGGGAACTAGTTCTGGACGGCGAAGCCCTGCCGGATAGATGACACCGTATGTGTGCAACTCTGTAGAGAGATCGTAGTTTCGGTCTTAGTTCGAGAGTGCCTCCCGAAGGGCTGTCCGTGTGACCGTCCGAGTTTTGGAGGTCCTCCCGAAGGGCTGTCCGAGTGACAGTCCAATTTTCGGAGGTCCTCCCGAAGGGCTGTCCGCGACACCGTCCGGGGGACTGTCCGGCCGCCTCCCAGAGGGCTGTCCGCGGGGCGTATGAGGGTATACATCCTCGCGGTTGGGAGGTTGTAAAATCCTAGCTGCGGGGATCTGCACCGCCGTTCGTCATCGACTCTACTTCCGCTGCGCTACGAGTCGGTAACGAAAAAGATCAAACCTTGTATGCAGTCTCCATAGTGGTCCTGGGCTGGTGCGTAGGTCGGAATTTTTTTTGTTTTCTGCTGCGTTCCCCTACAGTGGCATCAAGAGCCGTGCTATGCGTAGATGCAGGTTGCGATCTAGAATACATAGAGATGTATGGGTGTTGCACAATATAATTAGGTAGTAGATGAGATCTATTACTGAAAATTATTTGTGCGGGTAGCAGATGAAATCTGTTACCCGATGTTCTTGTTGCTTCCCTGGAATTTGCATATTTCTGATCTTGATAACAGTATGGTGGAGTTTCAATGTTCTGGCAATCCGCGATCCTGATTGATCAACGAAGTGCTAATAGTTCATTGAATTCCACCGTAGTTAAAAAGAAAGATGAAATTTCGCAGACGAAAGGGCAATGCAGATATGATCTGCACGGGGGTCACGCGTATGACGAAGTTTAGTATGGGGCTCGAGATTTTATTATCTCGTGTTTCATACACCCCGCAATGTTAATCTAGCGACTTGGATTATCATGCTTGATGATGGACGTTGGTAGCTTCGGTTTGTTTCGAAACCTTAGAAGCCACGTAAAATAAAATTTTGCATGAACCGATTAGAGGCGTCTAACTTGGTTTTGTAGGATGGTTTGCATGTGCATGTGATGTGGTATAGCAGTGCTCATTATAATTTGATTATGTATGAGATGACTATATAATGTAAATTGATTAACATGACCTGCGTGTCATGATTCGGCATGATGGCTGGAGGCATATGATTGTCACTTTAATGACCTGCGTGTCAACCTTCAGTAATGCACTTATTTTATTAGCTATAGAGATAGCAATATTATCTGGTGCATCGACAAGGTGGTGGCAATCTTCGCGAAGGTGAACACCAACGCGAATGCCGAAGACGAAGAAATGAAAGACTTCTCCGTCAGAAAGGGCTATACCATATCATGCTATTATGAATTGCCTGAGATGTTTATCCCTTATGATGCACCCTTCTTGATTGCGCGGTAGTCGCTTTTTATTAGGGTGATCTCTCACAAAAATATCAAGTGATTAGTGTTCTCCCAAGTGTAGCACCGTCACGGCACCTAACTTCTCGGAGTGCGCCGTGTCACACGGGTACAAACGATTAGGGAAGTGTGAGGCGGGTGAGTTGAGACCTCGCAGCAAGATCACTTGGTTGTCTTGACGTTCAGGCATGACCGTCATGAGCTCGGAACACGCGCATCGAAAGATGAACAAGAATCACATAGAGATGTGATTGGCAAGTTAGCCTACCGGTTGAGATTTTCGTCATCAGTGGTGTTACACCAATGGCGAACAATTGAAATGGGGGTCTTGTATCACTCACAATCAATTATGAGAGGTATTGATTTGAGTGGGAGCGCATTGTAGAATTAATTCTTTTAATTCTCAGTGCAATTAATTATGAACACTGTCTAAGTGTTATTTGCATAATAGTTGTAGAATAATGGCTCGCGTTTCCACCTTCCCACTTAAAATTGAATAGCTGTTAAATATCTGGTTAAAACTTTACGGTTGGTAACGTAATGAGAGGATTGTCCTCTAGAGTGCCGAGAAGGACTTGTCCTATCGCATGCTTTCGGTATTCTCCCGCTAATGCTATGGATCATGTGACTCTCGTCCATCGATCCAAAGGCTAGAATTCCGTTTCAGTCAAGTGCAATATGTTTGCTTCCATGAGACCCGAACTTCGAAAGTTTGGATAGTTATGTGATATTCATGGAATCTGAAAATCATTTTCAGAGACAGACAAAGGCTAAAAGATATGAGATATCCAAAGCAATGTTTGTTTGCAAACTATTAGTAAAGGAGTTTACTATGCATTTGACTGATAAGAGAGGGATCCAGAAGAACGCCTGTCATATAAAGAGAAAGGAAGTGTCCGGAGGGTGTTAGTGAAACTTTCACGCCTAGGAAGTCCGGGGCTATCGCCACTCTTAAGTTGGGTGCTTCTTCTGAGAGTAGGAGAAATACTGAAAGATAAACTGTTAGAAGTATAAAGGCAAAAGGAAAGAAGACTGGAATATCCAGCTCATGTATGAATGTCATACAGGTTTTTGATGTATAGAAGTCTGGTCAAAGATATAGTTCTTGGGAATTATGGTTAAACATGTTAATCACTAATTCTTGGGTATTGTGAGTTAATCACAAAGATACCCGCTCGATTGCATTCTGTTGCAACTCGATGTAAGAACTACTATGGCCTGAAAGACTAGCCAGGAATGAGGTTTAGATACACGCAGGGAACATAGTAAATGTTACTATGCCTTCCATAGGTGTATTCCCTATGTATTTACTTTCATAAATCATTTTAGAGTTTTACACACTCTAGCCCATTGCATAAAGTATCTTGCAAGAAGGTTGTTCATAAGAGAACTTTTAATGTTCGGAGTTATGAATAACAAAAGGGCCATACTTTCATTATGAATGAGAAGTATGTTATGAATATTGATAATAATACATTACCTCTGTATTTACTTTCATAATTCATTTAGAGTTTCGTACACTCTAGCCCTTTGCATAAGGTATCTTGCAAGGAGGTTATTCATAAGAGAACTTTCGATGTTCGGTGTTATGAATAACATGAAGGGCCATGCTTCCATCCAGGATGGGATGTATGTTATGAATATTGATGGTAATATGATACATCCATAACACTGACGCTAAATGTCGCAAGACTAAAAGAATACCACATATGTGTGGCACTGCATTTGGTCACATTGGAGAAACCCGCATGGAAAATTCCATTATGATGGATTTTAAAGTCATTTAATTTTGAATCATCTGACACTTGCAACTTTCCTCCGAAAAGTTAAGTGACTGAAATACCGTTCACAGGCCATAAGGAACGAGCAACAAACTTATTGGTGATCATACATTTTGATGTGTGTAGTTCAATAAATGTTGTTGCAAGTAGTGGATTTATCTATCTTCTGAAATGACTCAAGTAGATATATTGATATTTACTTGATGAGACGTAAGTCTGGATCTTTTGAATTCATTCATAAGGTTTTCAAAAATGAAGTAGAAGTTGTTGTAACAAGAAAATTATGTTTCTACAATTCGATTGCAGAAAGGAATATTTGAGTTACAAGTTTAGCGAATGTCTGATGAGTCGTGAAAGGGGTTTCATAACTTGCACCTCCCGGAACACCACTGCAAGTGGAAAGTCCGTGAAGATGTAATCGAACCATTTATGACATGGTAAGATCAAAGATGACATAAATAGATTTGCCATTATCCCTTTTAAAGAGTAATGCTTTAGAGACTGCGGCTTTTACACTGAAAAGAGCTCCATCGGGTCTGTTGAAATGACGCCATGGTATGGTACGCCCAACCATGTTATATCTTTTCTTAACATTTGGAATATGGGGCTTGTGTAAAAGGTTACAAACCTATTCCAAATCAGACAAGTGCTACTTTGTAGGTTATCCCAAGTCATTGGGTATTCCCCCACCACTATACCAAGGCAAAGGATTTTGTCACAAAACGGTATGCTTTTAAAGAGAATAGTTCTTACAAAAGGCGAGTGGGAGGACAGTGCAACTCGACGAGATAACCAGTATCTTCGTCATCAGATCAAAGGAAAGAAACCTTGGAAGTGATTCCGGAGTTTCCTACTGCGACTGATACGGAAGTCTCTACAATAAAATGTATGGACTTCGGTCAAACTTGCAGCTGAACCACGTAGGCAAAGCTCGTGCAAACCTATCAGGTGCGCAAACGAGATATTGTTGTTAGACAACAGTATACCTATGATACACAAGGAAGCGTTGATGGGCCCTGACTCCGGAATTGGCTAAATGCCAATACAATCCGAGATAGTTTCCATATAAGTGATTCGAGATTAAAATCTTGATACACCTTTCGGAAGACTTAGAGTCCAACGAATATTTATGGAACTAAAAACTGATACGGATAAAAAAAATTTATCCATAAAGCTCGACTTGTTGCCATAACAAGTTCAAGGAGTTGACTACGATGAGATTGTCTCACCGTAGCGATGCTTGAAGTCGGTTCGGGTTGAACTAGCAATTAATACATATTTCAATCATGAGATATGAAACATGGATGACAAAAGGATTTCCATCTGATGGAAATGAAACCTAGGACTTGTATGTGATACAGTCCAAAGTAATCTGTCGATCCAGAGGATGCTAGTAAGTATGCAAACTTCAGAGTTCCAGCAATGGACAGAAGAGAGCAAAGTGGAGTTGGAATCTTCATTTTTGATGGAATGGTCAAAAGGGTTTGACTTTATCAAATGGGTATCGAAGATGCTTGTGATTCAAGAAAGTAAGTGGGAGCATAATAATATTTGTAAAAACCGTGTGTACTTGACACATTGTTGATTGGAAATAAATTTCTTGACACGAATTATTACTTCATTTGAAAATAGCTTTTCGATGAAGTACTTAGGCTCAATAGCCTCAATATTAGGCATGATGATCTATGGAGATAGATTTACCTAATGGGGCTAAGCAATGAATACATATTGACAAGATGCTAAAACCTTTTAGCATTTAAAACGCCAAGGAGTGATTCTTGCCGAAGTCACATGGAAAGAGTTTTTGCAAGACTCGGTGTCCCAAAACACTGATGAGTGAAATACATGATGGAGATTCCACACACTCTTGTGTGTGGATTAATCATGTATTCCATGGTATGTAAAAACAACCAGATATGTCCAATACTCCAAAGTTGTTGCGAGTATAGATACCATAGTGATCAAAGTACTGATCATGGGACAACAGTGAAAGATGTCATTGAGTACTAGAGCAGTACTGATGACATGTTTTCTCGCAAGCGAAGATCATGAAGAGTTCGTTGTAAAAGGTTACATCGATACAGTCTTCATCAATGCTCCATGCGATTTTCGATTTAAGTTAAGGGTTTTTGTGTAATACACAACCTGGTGGCACGGTAGTTGGAAATTGTTCCAAACAAGATACTGTGGCGAATTCTATAACAAAGGCTAAGTATGTTGACGCTTTAGAAGCGACAAAGAAGATGTTGAATCATATAGTTCATTCATGAACTTAGTATGGTTCCAAGATGGCTTTGGTCTATGGGACACTATTGCAGATAGTTGCTCCATAGCTCAGTCTGAGGAATCAGGTTTCGACCAATGATTCACACATATGCAAAGCCAAGTCCACACAAAATATGAATTTTGTGAAAGCGTGAAAACGCGAGGATATGCAAAGTTACACACGGAGCTGAAGTCGTCAGATCCGTTGGACATCAGGCTATACCACATGCGAAGCATATTTTACACCAGTATGCCATAGGTGTAAAGTGCATTAGCATTGACTAGATTATTGACTCTAGTGCAAGTGGAAGTCTGTAGGAGATATGCCCTAGAGGCAATAATAAATGTTATTGATTATCTCCCTGTTCATAATTAGGTTTATGTTCCATGCTATAACTGCTATGGTTCTCGAGTCTGCAATAACCACGAGGTTCGGAGGAAGACTCATATGCACGTGTGGAATAATAAACGGTAAAATGTATTCCTAGTCTGGCCTCTAAGACTGGCTCAAGTATTGCATGATGATCCTGTTTTCCTGATCATGGGCATGGCTATGCCGGCAATTTTGAGGGCACAATGTTGGTAGAACACTTGTGTTGAATCGACCCGAATTGATGTTATGCTATGAGATTCATTCGTCATAAGTTAATGGTTAATAACACAGAGATGGTTAACGTTTGCATGATTCCTTAGACCATGAGAGTATCGAGTTTCTTCATGCTTGCTTCATGAACTTTGGGGTTTGTTAAACGTCATCCGTAAATGGGTGGCTATTACGGCGGCTTACGGGTTCATGGAAAAGTATGTCAAGTAACTTGATAGCTCAAGATTGGGATTTGCTCCTCCGACGATGGAGAGATATCTCTGGGCCCTCTCGGTGTTACGGTATCCATCATCGTCTGGCCAGACACAGGGTGATTTGATCACAGGGATGCCGGAACACGGGAACGAGAAAAGAGAACAATACCGGCAACGAGGTAACTGGCATAGTGGACAAGGTGTTGATCCACGGGGATGCCAACATGTCTCACCTCGGGTAATTGTAACATATCACGAAGCAACAGGAATAGCACACGGCAACTGGAGGTTCACTCGAATATTCATTCGTGTGGGTATAGGGGTCAATATGGGTGTCCACGGCTCCGATGTTGATCATTGATCGAAAGGGGTTCCGGGTCATGTCTATACTTCACCGAACCTATAGGGTCACACGCTTAAGGGTCATCTATCTGCTGAATACTAGACAGGGAGTCTGAGAGAAAGTTTCCAGAAAAAGTTTTCGGAGACAGCGGAAAAGTTCCGAAGAGAGAGGTCATCGGATGAGTTCCGGTGAAACTGAAAAGTTGTTTCAGAGGATACCATAAAGTCAAATTGGTTTTGGCACATGCCTGATAATTCTTGGAGGGTGCCAGAATCATTCTGGAAACTTTCTGGAATTTTCCGGAATGAAAACCGGAAATGTTCCGGAGCTGCCGAAACCGCTTCAGATGCTTTTCGCAGATGAAAATCACTAAACCGGAATTGTTCCGGCTCGCGTTGAAAATTATTTTGGTGGGTACTGGAAATGTTCTAAGCCCACATGAATATTTTCAGTTCGATCAGACGCTGAAAAATGTCGTCGTGAATAGTGAAAGTGCGTTTTGGGAGAAAATATCTCGTGAATAGTGGAAACACTATTATGAATAGTGGGAAACACTATTGGGAGAAAATATCTCATGACTAGTGAAAACACTATTACGAAATAGTGGAAAACACTATTATGAATAGTGGGAAACACTATTTATGAATAGTGGAATCACTATTATGAATAGTGAAAATATCTGAGGGCATTTTGGTATTTTTACCATAGTCTCTCACCCTATAAATAGGGGTGAGGAGGCAGCCCAAAAACTTCACTCTTGCTCTCATACACAAGCCATGCATGATCTGGCATTCTCTCTCCCTCCCAGCGAAATAGTTTCGTAGAGCCGAAAGGCTGTCTGGGTTCCGGTGGGAACTAGTTCTGGACGGCGAAGCCCTGCCGGATAGATGACACCGTATGTGTGCAACTCTGTAGAGAGATCGTAGTTTCGGTCTTAGTTCGAGAGTGCCTCCCGAAGGGCTGTCCGTGTGACCGTCCGAGTTTTGGAGGTCCTCCCGAAGGGCTGTCCGAGTGACAGTCCAATTTTCGGAGGTCCTCCCGAAGGGCTGTCCGCGACACCGTCCGGGGGACTGTCCGACCGCCTCCCAGAGGGCTGTCCGCGGGGTGGATGAGGGTATACATCCTCGCGGTTGGGAGGTTGTAAAATCCTAGCTGCGGGGATCTGCACCGCCGTTCGTCATCGACTCTACTTCCGCTGCGCTACGAGTCGGTAACGAAAAAGATCAAACCTTGTATGCAGTCTCCATAGTGGTCCCGGGCTGGTGCGTAGGTCGGAATTTTTTTGTTTTATGCTGCGTTCCCCTACATCAACATCACGGATGTGCAGCACCCCCTCACGCATCTCAATGGTTTGAGGGTGTCGCAGCAACTCCGCAAGGTAGGGGTTGATGACCTTCTCGAAGAACTTGTCCTTCGAAGAACTTGGGGACGTCATGGCGATCTAAATCTGTCCGGGAAACAACTCGAAACAAAAAGAGGAGATATTGTTGTGATACGAAGGTCAAAACCTTCGGGAGATTATATAATGAATTTTTACCGACCTAAAGGAGTATACCACAAGAAAACGGAGTCCGGAGGGTGCACGGGGTGGCCACAAGCCACAGGGGGTAGGGCGCACCCCCTTGGCTTGTCGCCTCCTCGTGCACTTTTCGGACTACTTTAAATTTTCCTAATTTATTAAATATTCCAAAATGGAGAAAAATTGCTATTGGAAAAGTTTTGGAATCGGTTTGCTTACCGTACCATATACCTATTCCTTTTCGGAGTCTGAAACGTTCTGGTAGGTCTCCCTAATGTACTCCTCCAGAGTTATGGTATTGATAATATTGGTTTCAACGTTTATGGGAGTACCTGAGATATAATGTTTGATTCTTTGCCCGTTTACCACCTTCGGATTTGTGCCTTCTGCGTTGTTGATCTTGATGGCACCGGAATTATATACTTCCTCGACAATGTAAGGCCCTTCCCATTTAGAGAGAAGTTTTCCTGCAAAAAATCTTAAACGAGAATTGTATAGCAAGACGTGGTCACCTACATTGAATTCACGCTTTTGTATCCTTTTATCATGCCATCTCTTAACTTTTTCTTTAAACAACTTGGCGTTCTCATAGGCCTGGGTTCTCCATTCATCAAGTGAGCTAATGTCAAATAACCTCTTCTCACCAACAAGTTTGAAATCATAGTTGAGCTCTTTGATTTCCCAATAAGCTTTATGTTCTAGTTCTAGAGGTAAGTGACATGCTTTACCATAAACCATTTTATACGGAGACATACCCATAGGGTTTTTGTAAGCAGTTCTATAAGCCCATAATGCATCATCAAGTTTCTTAGACCAATTCTTTCTAGATCTATTAACAGTCTTTTGCAAGATCAATTTAATTTCTCTATTGCTTAATTCTACTTGACCACTAGACTGAGGATGATATGGAGATGCAATTCTATGATTAACATCATACTTAGCAAGCAATTTACGGAAAGCACCATGAATAAAGTGTGAACCACCATCAGTCATTAAATATCTAGGGACTCCAAATCTAGGGAAAATAACTTCTTTAAGCATTTTAATAGAAGTGTTATGATCAGCCCTACTAGTTGGAATAGCTTCTACCCACTTAGTAACATAATCAACAGCAACTAGAATATGAGTATACCCGTTGGACTTTGGAAAAGGTCCCATATAATCAAAACCCCAAACATCAAATGGTTAAATAACAAGTGAGTAATTCATAGGCATTTCATGACGTCTACTAATATTACCAATTCTTTGACATTCATCACAAGACAAGACAAACTTACGAGCATCCTTGAAGAGAGCAGGCCAATAAAAACCAGATTGTAATACCTTGTGTGCAGTTCTGTCTCCAGCGTGGTGTCCTCCGCAGGCCTCGAAGTGACACTTGTGTAGGATCTGTTCCTGTTCATGCTCAGGTACACAATGTCTAATAACACCATCTACTCCTTCTTTATAAAGGTGTGAATCATCCCAAAAGTAATGTCTTAAATCATAGAAGAACTTTTTCTTTTGTTGGTATGTGAAACTAGGTGGTATAAATTTAGCAACAATGTAATTAGCATAATCAGCATACCATGGAGCATTACGTGAAGCATTTATGACAACTAATTGTTCATCAGGAAAGCTATCATCAATAGGTAGTGGGTCATCAAGAACATTTTCTAACCTAGACAAGTTGTCTGGTACGGGGTTCTCAGCACCCTTTCTATCAATAATATGCAAATCAAATTCTTGTAGCAGAAGAACCCATCTAATAAGTCTAGGTTTAGCATCTTTCTTTTCCATGAGATATTTAATAGCAGCATGATCAGTGTGAACAGTTACTTTGGAATCAACAATATAAGGTCTGAACTTATCACAAGCAAACACAACTGCTAAAAATTCCTTTTCAGTGGTAGCATAGTTTCTTTGAGCACTGTCTAGAGTTTTACTAGCATAATGGATAACATTTAATTTCTTATCAACTCTTTGTCCTAGAACAGCACCAACGGCATAATCACTAGCATCACACATAATTTCAAAGCGTAGGTTCCAATCAGGTGGTTGAACAACAGGTGCAGAAATCAAGGCTTTCTTAAGAATTTCAAATGCTTCTACACAATCATCATCAAAAACGAATGGAACATCTTTTTGCAAGAGATTAGTGAGAGGCCTAGAAATTTTAGAGAAGTCTTTAATAAATCTCCTATAGAAACCAGCATGACCAAGGAAACTTCTTATACCTTTGATATCCGTGGGACACGGCATTTTTTCAATAGCATCAACTTTAGCTTTATCCACCTCAATACCTCTTTCGGAGATTTTGTGTCCCAAGACAATGCCCTCATTAACCATAAAGTGGCACTTCTCCCAATTCAAGACAAGATTAGTTTCTTCACATCTCTGCAAAACTCTGTCATGGTTGCTCAAGCAATCATCAAAAGAAGTTCCGTAAACGGAGAAATCATCCATGAAAACCTCAACAATCTTTTCACAAAAGTCAGAGAATATAGCAGTCATACATCTTTGAAAGGTAGCAGGTGCATTGCATAAACCAAAAGGCATACGTCTATAAGCAAAGGTACCGAAAGGACAAGTAAAAGTGGTCTTCTCTTGGTCCTCTTTTGACACAGGTATTTGAGAAAAACCAGAATAACCATCTAGGAAGCAAAAGTGTGTGTGTTTGGATAGTCTTTCTAGCATTTGATCAATAAAAGGTAGAGGGTAATGATCTTTCCTGGTAGCTTTATTTAATTTCCTAAAATCAATTACCATTCTATATCCTGTAACAATTCTTTGCGGGATCAATTCATTTTTATCATTAGGAACAACGGTAATACCTCCCTTCTTAGGGACACAATGAACGGGACTAACCCATCTACTATCAGCAATAGGATAAATTATACCTGCCTCCAGAAGCTTTAATATTTTATTTCTTACCACTTCTTTCATTTTAGGATTTAACCGTCGTTGGTGATCAACAACTGGTTTAGCATCAGGCTCCATATTAATTTTATGCTGACATAGAGTGGGACTAATGCCCTTAAGATCATCAAGAGTATATCCAATAGCAGCACGGTGCTTCTTCGGAGTTTTCAATAATCTCTTTTCTTCATGCTCTGAAAGGTTAGCACTAATAATAACAGGATATATCTTCTTTTCATCAAGATAGGCATATTTTAGAGTATCCGGTAATTGTTTAAGCTCAAACACGGGATCACCCTTGGGTGGAGGAGGATTCCCAAGTATTTCAACAGGCAGGTTGTGTTTCAAAATAGGATGTTGATCAAAGAAAATCTTATCTATTTCATTCCTTTCATTCATATGCATATCGTTTTCATGGTCTAGCAAATATTGTTCTAAGGGATCAGTAGGAGGCACAGCAATAGAAGCAAGACCAATAATTTCATCCTTACTAGGCAATTATTTATCATGGAGTTGTCTATGAAATTTAGAGAAATTAAACTCGTGGGACACATCCCCAAAACTTACAGTAACAGTTTCTTTCTCACAATCTATCTTAGCATTAACAATATTCAAGAAAGGTCTACCAAATATAATGGGATAAAAATCATCTTGTGGGGAACCAAGAACAAGAAAATCAGTAGGATATTTTATTTTCCCACACAAGACTTCAACATCTCTAACAATCCCAACTGGTGCTATAGTATCTCTATTAGCAAGCTTAATGGTAACATCAATTTCTTCTAATTCAGCTGGTGCAATATCATTCATGATTTCTTGATATAAGGTAAAGGGAATTGCACTCACACTAGCACCCACATCACATAAGCCATGATAACAATGATCTCCTATTTTAACAGAAACAACAGGCATGCCAACAATAGGTCTATGTTTATCTTTAGTATCAGGTCTAGCAATTCTAGCAGCTTCATCACAGAAATGAATAACATGCCCATCAATATTATCAACCAAGAGATATTTAACCATAGCAATACTAGGTTCAACTTTGATTTGTTCAGGGGGTGTAGGTGTTCTAGTATAACTCTTACAAACCACAGTTGAAGCTTTAGCATGTTCCTTTATTCTAACAGGGAAAGGTGGTTTCTCAATGTAAGCAGCAGGATCAACATTATAAGTAATAGTTTCTTCTTCAACTTTAATTGGTTCAACTACTTTCACTTCAATGGGAGGATGATATTTAAACCAGTTCTCCTTAGGGAGATCAACATGAGTAGCAAACGATTCACAGAAAGAAGCTACTATCTCAGAGTCAAGTCCATATTTAGTGCTAAATTCACGAAAAGCATCGGTGTCTATAAAGGATTTAACACAATCAAACTTAAGGTTTATACCTGACTCCTTACCTTCGTCGAGTTCCCAATCTTCAGAGTTGTGTTTAATTCTTTCCAATAAATCCCATTTGAATTCAATATCTTTCTTCATAAAGGAACCAGTACAAGAAGTATCGAGCATGGATTGATCATTACGAGAAAGCCGAGCATAAAAATTCTGAATAATAATTTCTCTTGAGAGCTCATGATTGGGGCATGAATATAACATTGACTTAAGCCTCCCGCAAGCTTGAGCGATACTTTCTCCTTCACGAGGCCAAAAATTATAAATATAATTCCGATCACGATGAACCAGATGCATAGGATAAAACTTCTGATGAAATTCCAATTTCAATCGGTTGTAGTTCCATGATCCAATATCATCACATAGCCTATACCATGTCAATGCCTTCTCCTTCAAAGATAAAGGAAAGACCTTCTTCTTGACATCATCCTCGGGCAAACCTGCAAGCTTAAATAATCCACAAACTTCATCCACATATATTAGATGCAAATCAGGATGTAGTGTTCCATCTCCTGCATAAGGATTAGCTAGCAGTTTCTCTATCACACCCGAAGGAATTTCATAATAAATATTTTCAGTAGGTTCAGTAGGTTGAGGAGCAACTCTTTGTGCTTCCGGTCGAGGTGAAGATACCCCGAACAAGCCCCTCAAAGGATTATTTTCCATAGTAACAAGTGACAGTAAATTTCAGCACACTATATAAATTTTTCCTTACCAAATTCCACTCACCAAAGGCGCTTCACTCCCCGGCAACGGCGCCAGAAAAGAGTCTTGATGACCCACAAGTATAGGGTATCTATCGTAGTCCTTTCGATAAGTAAGAGTGTTGAACCCAACGAGGAGCAGAAGGAAATGATAAGCGGTTTTCAGTAAGGTATTCTCTGCAAGCACTGAAATTATCGGTAACAGATAGTTTTGTGATAAGATAATTCGTAACGGATAGCAAGTAACAAATGTAGCAAAGGTGCAGCAAGGTGGCCCAATCCTTTTTGTAGCAAAGGACAAGCCTGGACAAACTCTTATATAAAGCAAAGCGCTCCCGAGGACACATGGGAATTTCTGTCAAGCTAGTTTTCATCATGCTCATATGATTCGCGTTCGTTACTTTGATAATTTGATATGTGGGTGGACCGGTGCTTGGGTGCTCCCTTACTTGTACAAGCCTCCGACTTATGACTAACCTCTCTCGCAAGCATCCGCAACTATGAAAGAAGAATTAAGATAAATCTAACCATAGCATGAAACATATGGATCCAAATCAGCCCCTTACGAAGCAACGCATAAACTAGGGTTTAAGCTTCTGTCACTCTAGCAACCCATCATCTACTTATTACTTCCCAATGCCTTCCCCTAGGCCCAAATAATGGTGAAGTGTCATGTAGTCGACGTTCACATAACACCGCTAGAGGAGAGACAACATACATCTCATCAAAATATCGAACGAATACCAAATTCACATGATTACTTATAACAAGACTTATCCCATGTCCTCAGGAACAAACGTAACTACTCACAAAGCATATTCATGTTCATAATCAGAGGAGTATTAATTATCATTAAGGATCTGAACATATGATATTCCACCAAGTAAACCAACTAGCATCAACTACAGGGAGTAATCAACACTACTAGCAACCCACAGGTACCAATCTGAGGTTTTGAGACAAAGATCGGATACAAGAGATGAACTAGGGTTTGGAGAGGAGATGGTGCTGGTGGAGATGTTGATGGAGATCGACCCCCTCTCGATGAGAGGATCGTTGGTGATGACGATGGCTTCGATTTCCCCCTCCGGGAGGGAAGTTTCCCCGGCAGAACAGCTCCGCCGGAGCCCTAGATTGGTTCTGCCCAAGTTCCGCCTCGAGACAGCGGCGCTTCATCCCGAAAGCTCTCTTATGATTTTTTCCAGGTCAAAACCCTCCATATAGCAGAAGATGGGCACCGGAGGGCTGCCAGGGGGCCCACAAGCCACAGGGGCGCGCCCTGGGGGGTAGGGCGCGCCCCCCAGGTTTGTGGCCTCCTGGTGGGTCCCCTCTGGTATTTCTTTCGCCCAATATTTTTTATATATTGCAAAATAATTCTCCGTAACTTTTCAGGACTTTTGGAGTTGTGCAGAATAGGTCTCTCATATTTGCTCCCTTTCCAGTCCAGAATTCCAGCTGCCGGCATTCTCCCTCTTCATGTAAACCTTGTAAAATAAGAGAGAAAAGGCATAAGTATTGTACCAAAATATGTAATAACAGCCCATAATGCAATAAATATCAATATAAAAGCATGATGCAAAATGGACGTATCACTCCTCGTTCCCCTGCTCGTGGGCGATCTGGTCCTCAGCTAATCAAGGTTGCCCAAGGAAGCTGCAGGTTGTACTGGTCCTCCTCCTCCCGCAACATTCGGAACATGAACAATTGCGACGCCGCGTGCTGCTCCGGATGCGCCTCCGCCATGACGGATGAAAGGATCGGTATGGTCAACTAGAAAGGAGGGTTGAATAGGCAACTAACAAATTTTAATTTTGTTCTCACATTTTAGGCTCAAAAACAAAATAGGTTGTCTAGATATGCAACTACATAGACAACCTATATGTCAAGCACACAACACACAATAGGTGCAAGCAAATGTAAACACAAGATAAGAGCTTGCACAAATTAAAGGTAAGATGTAACTGCAAGTGAACACGATGAAGACGAGTGAGGGAGTCCGGGACTAAGGGGTCCTCGGGCCGCCGGTCTATCTCTTATGGGCCAGATAGGTGGGCCGCTCTGTGACTATTATTGGAAGGCTGAGTTATAAGGCGGCTCCATGTTCAGAAAGGAAACCTCCGGTGCCTTGGTGTGTTCTCCAAGTCAAGATGGTAGATTCGGCATGTTTATTCCCTGATGGTAACCGACCATGTGTAACCCTAGGTACCCCCTGTGTCTATATAAATCGGAGGGTTTAGTGCGTAGAGGGGCAGAACCTCCATCCTATTCATCTAGGGTTTAGTTCATCTGATCTCGAGGTAGATCAACTCTGTAATTTTCATACACACATCAATACAATCAAACAGGACATAGGATTTTACCTCCTCGAGAGGGCCCGGACCTAGGTAAACACTGTCTCTTAGTCATCCTGTTCCCCATGATCCAAGATCCACAGCTCGGGATCTCCTACCCGAGATCCGCCGGTTTTGACACCGGCATTGGTGCTTTCATTGAGAGTTCCGTTGCGGGATTGCCGAAGGATTGATGGCTCGCTTACTCATCAGCGATGACGTCTGCGTCAGGGACGTTTTCCTCCCTGGACAGATCTTCGCATTCGGCAGCATCGTACTGCACGCTGATCCGACCGGCCACCTTGGCCAGGTCGGAAGTTTCACCCCCGATCAGGAGATCAGGTTTGGGAACCTAGAGTTCGTCGCCAACTCCCAGGGAGATCTTGTTCTGACGAAGTCTTCACCTCCCCCTGAGGAGCTCGCAAACCCTGACGCCTTAACCTTGGGAGCGGTGAACCCCGTCACTGGGGCGACTCCCACCCTGGGTCCAGCCTTAAAACACGATCCAGTCGGGATGCCCAGATTAGCTTCGGCCGAATACTGCCCAGACGTGACTTTAAACGCCCCTAGAGAAGCGATACTATGGACCGAGCCCATATACTCCAGGAGCATGGACTCCACGGATATCTCGTCGATAAACGAATTGCTCGGCCGGATCCAAGCCATGGGGATAACCGACGACCAACCCTCGGTTTATGATCTGATCGGTCTTAAACCCGACAACAGGGAAATTTACGTCCCACCTATCACACCCTTGGTCGCTACCATCGAAGACTTGGCCGAAGGCTCTCCCTCTCAATCACCGAATCCAAAATCGGCTTATGTTCGGATTTCCGACCATCAAGATCGTTCCTCTAGTTCCTCTGTACACGGCTCCTATAGACCAGGACGAATATTATAAGTGCGTGAAGCAGCTACAATTATGACCGAACTATGAGTTCAATGTATTACCTCTTGGTCGGGGGCGCGGTCGAGGTAGCTCCCGTGGCTGCCACACGTTGGGGAACTCTGTCGTCGCTTGGTGTGGGCACGGTTGGCACCACTCTCATCGGTGTTCGATGTGTGGTGCGACGGCCCTTGGGAGTAGAAGTCAGCGTATTCGGAATGACGGGAGGCGAGCATCTTTTTTGGGAAGAAGCCTTCTTGTTACTTACAACGGAGGAGGGGAGTGTCCCAGGGTGATCGGCCAAAAGGGCCACCTTGGAGCGGTCAAGACTCTCCTGGTAAAAAAAACCATCCTCAAAATCGATCGTCGTATCTGGATCGTCGTGAAATCTTGGGTCACCGTCACGGGAATAACTCTCCGGTTGAGGAGAAGGGCAGTTGATTGTCTCGATCCAGCCCCTCCAGCTCTGTTTGGAAAATTAAAAGGTTCGATCAACAAAAGCGGACATAACATCGAGACTATGAAAACATAACTGAACTTACCCATTCAATGGGATTATGACTCGAGTACCCGTCCCTGGTCCTCAGGCGGGCAAACTCTTCCTTTTCTCCCTTGAAGAGATCGGCAAGTATGGTTGCCATTGCAGCCTGGTTGGCAGGCCCTTTCCATTTATAGCGGGTTGCGTCGTTTGCCCCATTGTAACACCATAAGGGGTGCGTCCTTTGTTGAACAGGTTGGACACATTGAGTAATGGCATCGACCATCACATTAATGATGGTTAGCTTATCGTGAGCTAACAACCTCGCCTGAGCGGCTAGACGCTTTACTTCGGCACTCTCCTCTTGGGAGGGGCTTTTCAGTCGCCAGTTGAACCGTTTCTTTAAAGGAGCATCTGAGTATTCGGGCAGGCCCCTTCAAGCTGGATCGAATAAGGGGACGTCTTCAATATAAAACCATTCTGAGGTCCACTCCTCGGAATCCTTCTTCGGGGTCCCAATAGGATACCCCGTCCCGGCTATGCGCCATACTTCGGCTCCGCCAACTTCCAAGATTGTCCCTCCTCGGGTGCGGGGGACGAGGCAGAAATATTTTCTCCATAATTCGAAATGGGCCTCGCAACCTAGGAACATCTCGCAAAGGGCGACATAGACCGTGATATGCAGGATGGATCCAGGGGTAAGATGGTGGAGCTGGATCCTGTAAAACTCTAGCAAACCACTCAAGAAGGGGTGAATGGGGAAGCCCAAGCCTCGTAAGAGGAAGGGCACAAAGCATACCCTATCTTCCCCGCGTGGAGCAGGGAAGTTCTCTGCAAAGACCTCGCCATTCGCGAAAGTTAATCCGGGACGGGTGGGCGCCAGATTTGAAGCAGGAAGGTATCCTTGCATTTCAAGGCTGCTCAATTGGAGACGGGAGACTGAGCAGCTTGCCCAGTCGCCTGGAAGGGGGCCGTGAGGGCGTGAGGAGGAGTTAGGGGCGCTTGCCATATCTCTCGACTCCCTGATTTTTGGCTTTGCAAGAGTTGGAGAACATGGTGTGTTGCTCATGGCACGCCCGGCCTATTTAATAGGCGTTTTTTCTCTGACCAACGAAGGGCATTTCTGTAAAAGACTGCTGGCTGCCCACCTCCCATGAATGCACAGAAATCGAGGGGTGTCATTAAACCTCAAGCAGAAAAGTTAACATTGTGGGCCCCGTGACGCTTCGGCAATCAAGAATCCGTCGGTGACCGCACTATTACCGACCGAACATGGAAGTGGAGAAGAACTTGCCCAGCAAGCCTGAGACTTTGGGCGCGCAAGGCTACTGGGGATTATGGACCCCGGTGTTGGAGGCTAGTTCGGGGGCTACCGAGGGAGTCCGGGACTAAGGGGTCCTCGGGCCGTCGGTCTATCTCTTATGGGCCGGATAGGTGGGCCGCTCTGTGACTATTATTGGAAGGCTGATTTATAAGGCGGCTCCGTGTTTAGAAAGGAGACATCCGGTGCCTTGGTGTGTCCTCCAAGTCAAGATGGTAGATTCGACATGTTTATTCCCTGATGGTAACCGACCATGTGTAACCCTAGGTACCCCCTGTGTCTATATAAACCGGAGGGTTTAGTGCGTAGAGGGACACAACCTCCATCCTATTCATCTAGGGTTTAGTTCATCTGATCTCGAGGTAGATCTCCTCTGTAATTTTCATACACACATCAATACAATCAAGCAGGACGTAGGGTTTACCTCTTCGAGAGGGCCCGGACCTAGGTAAACACTGTCTCTCGGTCATCCTATTCCCCATTGATCCAAGATCCACAGCTCGGGACCCCCTACCCGAGATCCGCCGGTTTTGACACCGACAACGAGGATGTGTTTCTGAAGTTCCCTCCTTTGGCGGAGATGTGTCTCCGTTGGAGGGGTGTGGAGGCACAATGCACCCCAAGCGTCCCAAGGACTCACCATATTCTTCTCACGCCCTCGCACAATGCGAGATGTCGCGAATCCACTAGTGGTGCCCCTGAAGGCGGCAACTGGAACATTTACAAACAAGGCTGGGGCAATCTTTATAACTTAATTAGAGGCTCCCAACACCACCATAGAGCTTCACCGTGTTGGAATGTGTCTCTGAGGTGACCCCTTTCGTCTAGGGTGCTCAAACATCAAAAGAGTAACAAGATCCACAAGAAATGTAAGGGGGAATCAAATTTCCTCTGGTGAAAGTGTAGATCTAGGTCTTTGCTACTTCTCAAGCATGCGTTGGTTTTCCCTTGAAGAGGAAAGGGTGATGCAGCAAAGTAGATAAGTATTTCCCTCAGTTGTTGAGAACCAAGGTATCAATCCAGTAGGAGATACAAGCAAGTCCCCAATAGGTGTACCTACACAAATAATCAAACACTTGCACCCAATGATATAAAGGGGTTGTCAATCCCTTCACGGTTACTTGCAAGGATGAGATCTGATAGAGATAGATAGATATGATTGCTTGAAAGTAAAGTAAAACAAAAGTAAAAAGATTGCAGCAAGATATTTTTGGTATTTTTGGTTTTAGATATGAAAGTATAATATGGAAAATAGACCCGGGGCCATAGGTTTCACTAGAGGCTTCTCTCATGAAGGAAAATAATACGGTGGGTGAACAAATTACTGTCGAGCAATTGATAGAAAAGCGAATAATTATGAAGATATCCAAGGCAATGATTATGCATATAGGCATCACGTCCGTGTCAAGTAGACCGAAATGATTCTGCATCTACTACTATTACTCCACACATCGACCGACTCCTGCCTGCATCTAGAGTATTAAGTTCATGAAGAACAGAGTAACGCATTAGGTAAGATGACATGATGTAGAGGGATAAACTCAAGCAATATGATGAAAACCCCATCTTTTTATCCTCGATGGCAACAATACAATACGTGCCTCGCTACCCCTACTTTGTCACTGGGTGAGGACACCGCAAGATTGAACCCAAAACTAAGCACTTCTCCCATTGCAAGAATTACCAATCTAGTTGGCCAAACCAAACCAATAACTCGAAGAGACTTGCAAAGATATGAAATCATGCATATAATAATTCAGAGAAGATTCAAATAATATTCATAGATAATCTGAACATAAACCCACAATTCATCGGATCTCGACAAACACACCGCAAAAGAGTATTACATCGGATAGATCTCCATGAAGATCATGAAGAACATGGTATTGAAGAACAAAGAGAGAGAAGAAGCCATCTAGCTACTAGCTATGGACCCGAAGATCTGTGGTGAACTACTCACGCATCATCGGAGGGGCAATGGAGTTGATGTAGATGCCCTCCGTGATCGATTCCCCCTCCGGCAGATTACCGGAAAAGGCTCCAAGATTGGATCTCACGGGAACAGAGGCTTCCGGCAGCGGAAAAGTATTTTCGTGGCTCTTTTTGGTATCCAGGGAATATTTGGGAATTTATAGGCCGAAGAATAGGGTTAGGAGGGCTGCCGTGGGGCCACAAGCCAGCCCCCCCCTAGGGCGCGCCCCTGTGGCTTGTCGCCACACGGCGGCTCCCCTGCCTTCATCTCCAAGTCTTCTGGGTTGCTTCTGGTCCAAGAAAAATTATTCCGAAGATTTTATTCCGTTTGGACTCCGTTTAATATTCCTTATCTGCAATACTCAAAAACAAGGAAAAAACAGAAACTGGCACTAGGCTCTAGATTAATAGGTTAGTCCCAAAAATAATATAAAATAGCATATTAATGCATATAAAACATCCAAAACAGATAATATAATAGCATGGAACAATCAAAAATTATAGATACGTTGGAGACGTATCAAGCATCCCCAAGCTTAATTCCTGCTCGTCCTCGAGTAGGTAAATGATAAAAACAGAATTTTTGATGTGGAATGCTACCTAACATATTTATCCATGTAATATTCTTTATTGTGGCATGAATATTCAGATCCGTAAGATTCAAAACAAAAGTCTAATATTGACATAAAAACAATAATACTTCGAGCACACCAACAAGGCAATTGCGTCCTTTCAAAATAACATGGCCTTAGAAAGTTATCCCTACAAAATCATATGGTCTGGCTATGCTCCATCTTCCCCACACAAAGTATCTAAATCATGCACAACCCCGATGAACAAGCCAAGCAATTGTTTCACACTTTTAATGTTCTCAAACCTTTTCAACTCTCACGCAATACATGAGCGTGAGCCATGGATATAGCACTATAGGTGGAATAGAATATGGTGGAGGTTGCAAGGGAAAAGGAGAAGATAGTCTCACATCAACTAGGCGTATCAACGGGCTATGGAGATGCCCATTAATAGATATCAATGTGAGTGAGTAGGGATTGCCATGCAACGAATGCACTAGAGCTATAAGTGTATGAAAGCTCAAAAAGAAAACTAAGTGGTTGTGCATATGATGAAAAATTCCACTAGCTATATGAAAGTGACAAAACAGGAGACTCTCTATTATGAAGATCATGGTGCTACTTTGAAGCACAAGTGTGGAAAAAGATAGTAACAATTGTCCCTTCTCTCTTTCTCTCATTTTTTTTATTTTGGTGGGCATCTTTGGCCTCTTTTTTTTTATTTGGGCTTCGCTGGCTTCTTTTATTATTTGTAAAGTCCGGAGACTCATCCCAACTTGTGAGGGATTCATAGCTTCCATCATCCTTTTCTCTCGTGGGACAATGCTCTAATAACGAAAATCATCACACTTTTATTTACTTACAACTCAAAAGGAAAATTACAACTCGATACCTATGACAAAATATGACTCTATATGCAATATGAAAGTGATGGTGCATGTCATGAAAAACGGAACGGTGAAAGTTGCATGGCAATATATCTCGGAATGGCTATGGAAATGCCATAATAGGTAGGTATGGTGGCTGTTCTGAGAAAAATATATGGTGGCTGTTTTGAGGAAGGTAGGTTTGATGCACCGGCGAAAGTTGCGCGGTACTAGAGAGGCTAGCAATGGTGGAAGGGTGAGAGTGCGTATAATCCATGTCTCAACATTAGTCATAAAGAACTCACATACTTATTGCAAAAGTCTATTAGTTATCAAACAAAGCATTAGACGCATGCTCCTAGGGGAGAGGTTGGTAGGAGTTAACCATCGCGCGCTCCCGACCCTCACACAAAGGTTGACAATCATTAAACAAATCATGCTCCGACTTCGTTACATAACGGTTCACCATACGTGCATGCTACGGGAATCACAAACTTCAACACAAGTATTCTTCCAATTCACAACTACTCACTAGCATGACTCTCATATTACCATCTTCATTGTCTCAAAACTAGATGAAAGGAATCAAACTTCTCATAGTATTCAATGCACTTAATATGAAAGTTTTTATTATATCCCTCTTGGATGCCCATTATATTAGGACTAAATTCATAACCTAAACAAATTACCATGCTGTTTTAAAGACTCTCAAAATAATATAAGTGAGGTACGAGAGTTCAATAATTTCTATAAAATAAAACACCACCGTGCTCTAAAAAGATATAAGTGAAGTACTAGAGCAACATTGCCTAGCTCAAAAGATATAAGTGAAGCATATAGAGTATTCTAATAAATTCACGATTCAGCGTGTCTCTCTCAAAAGATGTGTGCAGCAAGGATGATTGTGGCAAACTAAAAAGCAAAGACTCATATCATACAAGACGCTCCAAGCAAAACACATATCATGTGGTGAATAAAAATATAGCCTCAAGTAAATTTACCGATGGATTGAAGACGAAAGAGGGGATGCCTTCCGGGGCATCCCCAAGCTTAAGCTTTTTGGTATCCTTGAATATGGCTTGGGGTGCCTTGGGAATCCCCAAGGTAAGGCTCTTGCCACTCCTTATTCCATAGTCCATCAAATCTTTACCCAAAACTTGAAAACTTCACAACACAAAACTCAACAGAAAACTCATGAGATCCGTTAGTATAAGAAAAATAAATCACCACTTTAGGTACTATTGTGAACTCATTCTTTATTTATATTGGTGTAATATCTACTGTATTCTAACTTCTCCATGGTTCATACCCCCCGTTACAACCCATAGATACATCAAAATAAGCAAACAACACATAGAAAACAGAATCTGTCTAAAACAGAACAGTCTGTATCAATCTATAGACTTCGAATACTTATGTAACTCGAAAAATTCTAAAAAATTAGGACAATCAGGGAAATTTGTATATCAATCTTGTGTAAAAATTTCAGATCAAAAGCACGTTCCAGTGAATTTACAAAATCCCTGGACTGAGAGAAAAAGTTTCTGTTTTTCAGCAAAATCAAATTGCACACACCGTAGACCATCCCAAAGATCTTACTTGGCTCAAACACTAATTTAAACAAGAAAACACAATTATTACAGAGGTAATAATGTGTGGAAAACTCAAAAACAGAAGCAAAAACAAAAGCATAAAAATAAAATTGGGAGCCTCCTTCTTCATGATTGTGGAGTTGAACCAAGAGTTTGTAAGGGCAAGGAGATCGCCTACTTCATGAAGATCTACCCCGAGTAAGGCTAGTCCTCCGTGGACGTAGGCCATCATGGAATAGACGAGGTTGCTACTTCGTGGACCCTTCATGGATGGAGCCCTCCGTGGACTCTCGCGACCGTTACCCTCCGTGGGTTAAAGTCTCCATAAACGTGGTCGTACGATAGCACCACCTATCGGAACCACACGAAAAAATCCCCGCGTCTCCAAATTGTGTTTGATCATCCAATCCCTAACCTCTTACATTTGCATGTCTTTACTTTCTGCTGCTATACTCTTAGACTTGCATGTGTAGGGTGAACTTGACTTGCAACAATTGCTAAAATCTACCCACAACTAAAATTGGAAAAGGTTAGATTTTTATTTGGTCAAGTAGTCTAATCACCCCCCTCTAGACATATTTTTGATCCTACAAGTGGTATCAGAGCTTTGGTCTCCATTGAATTGGTCTCACAACCTAGGAGAGTATGGCGTCTAGTGAGGGAAGTGATACGTCTCTGTCGTATCTACTTTTCCTCACGCTTTTGCTCTTGTTTTGGACTCTAATTTGCATTATTTGAATGAAACTAACCTGGACTGACGTTGTTTTTAGCAGAACTACCATAGTATTGTTTTTGTGCAGAAATAAAAGTTCTCGGAACTGGACGAAACTTTTTGGAGATTTATTTTACAATAAATAAAAAATACTCGAGCCAAGAACCACCGGAGGGGGTGCCCTGGTTGGGCACGATACACCAGGGCGCGCCACCCCCTCCAGGCGCGCCATGGTGGGTTGTGCCCACCTCGGGACCCCACTGGCCCTAATTCCAATGCTATAAAATCCTATTTCGCAGAAAAAATCAGAGAGAAAGTTTCATCGCGTTTTACGATATGGAGCTGCCGTCACCTCCTGTTCTTCATCAGGCGGCCAGATCTGGAGCCCGTTTGGGGCTCCGGAGAGGGGAATCTTGGGTCTTCGTCATCATCAACCCTTCTCCATCGCCAATTCCATGATGCTCCCCACCGGGAGTGAGTAATTCCTTCGTAGGCTTGCTAGTCGATGAGGAGTTGGATGAGATTCATCATGTAATCAAGTTAGTTTTTTAGGGCTGGATCCCTAGTATCCACTATGTTCTGAGATTGATGTTGCTATGACTTTGCCATGCTTAATGCTTGTCACTAGGGCCCGAGTGCCATGATTTCAGATCTGAGCCGTTTATGTTATCACCATTATATCTATGTTCTTGATCCAGTCTTGCTAGTCATACGCACCTATTACGTGTTATGATCCGTAAACCCCGGAGTGACAATAGTCGAGATACTTTCCGGTGATGACCGTAGTTTGAGGAGTTCATGTATTCACCGTGTGTTAATGCTTTGTTCCGGTTCTCTATTAAAAGGAGGCCTTAATATCCCTTAGTTTCCTTATGGACCCCGCTGCCACGGGAGGGTAGGACAAAAGATGTCATGCGAGTTCTTTTCCATAAGCACGTATGACTATTTACGGAATACATGCCTACATTACATTTATGAACTGGAGCTAGTTCTGTGTCGCCCTAGGTTATGACTGTTATATGATGAATATCATCCAATGAGTTCACCGATCCAGTGCCTACGAGTTTTCCACATACTGTTCTTGCTAAGTTACTATTGCTACTGCTATTGTTCCAACTGCTACAAAACTATTGCTACCACTGCTACTGCAACTACTGCTATCAAAACTATCATACTACTGTGCTACTGATCACTCTGCTGTAGATATTTAATCTCCAGGTGTGGTTGAATTGACAACTCAGCTGCTAATACTCGCAAATATTCTTTGGCTCCCCTTGTGTCGAATCTATAAGTTTGGGTTGAATACTCTACCCTTGAAAATTGTTGCGATCCCCTATACTTGTGGGTTATCAAGACCTTTTTCTGGCGCCGTTGCCGGGGAGCATAGCTATATTTGTTGAGTCACTTGGGATTTATATCAATTGATCACTATGAAGAATCTGAAGGATACAAGAACCAAGATTTTTTCCCTCTAAGACGAGGGGAGGTAAGGAATTGCCATCTAGCTCTGTACTTGATTCACCTTCGGTTATGAGTAAACTTGCAACACCACCACATTCTATTAATCCTGATATGTCGCAAGTTATTGATGATGCTACTTCTGCTATGAATGATGTTGATGATGATGCTAGTACCATGCTTGATGATAATGTGCCACTAGGTGAATTTCTTGATGAACAAATTGCTAGAGCTAAAGAGAATGAAATTATTGAAACTGATGAGATTGCTGAAACTGATGAAGTCTTCAAAACTGAGAACTATGAAACACCTATTAGACCTAGCTCTCCTAGATTTGAAATGCCTAAGATACCTGAAGGTTATGTTATGGATGAAGAAATAGCTAGAGAAATCCTTTCTTGTAAGGATAGAGATGATCTTAAGAAATTATTATGCAAGTATAAGGAAAAGACTTTGAATTCTAGAATGAAATGTGATCCTAAGTTTGCTACTTCACCTATCTTTGTTACCGATAAGGATTATGAATTCTCTATCGACCCAGAGTTAATTACTTTGGTTGAATCTGATCATTTCCATGGCTATGAAACTGAAACTATAGTGGCACATCTTACTAAGCTGAATGATATAGCCACCCTCTTTGCTCATGATGAGAAGATTCGCTACTACTATATTCTTAAGTTATTTCCATTCTCATTAAAGGGTGATGCTAAGATATGGTACAATACTCTTGCTCATGGTTGTGTGCGTAGTCCCCAGGATATGATTTACTACTTCTCTGAAAAATATTTTCCTGCTCATAAGAAACAAGCTGCCTTACAGGAAATATTTAACTTTGTGCAAATTGAAGAAGAGAGTCTCCCACAAGCTTGGGGGAGGCTTCTCCAATTGCTTAATGCTTTGGCTGATCACCCTCTTAAGAAAAATGAAATACTTGATATCTTCTATAATGGACTAACTGATGCTTCTAGGGACTTCCTAGATAGTTGTGCTGGTTGTGTTTTCAGGGAACAACCTGTTAAACAAGCTGAGGAACTATTGAATAATATATTGAAGAATTATGATGATTGGATTCTCCCTGAACCACCACTTAAACCCACTCCGAAGAAGAGGGGTATCTTATTTCTCAGTCCCGAAGATATGCAAGAGGAAAAGAAATGTATGAAGGAAAAAGGTATTAAAGCTGAGGATGTTAAGAATTTACCACCTATTGAAGAAATACATGGCCTTGACACACCACCACCTCCACAGGTGGTAGAGGTAAATTCTTTATTAAAGTTTGATAAAAGTGATATTCCTTACAATAAACATCCTAGTCAATGCTTATATGAGTTTGATAACTACATTATGAAACAAGATCACTTTAATGCAAATGTTCTGAAACAATTGAAATATAATTCTGATATGATTGCTCGCTTGAGTGACTTGTTAGTTAGAATCAGTAATGATGTTAGAGGTGTTGGAAAACATGCCTCTATGGTTCAAACCAAGTTAGAACAAGTTGCTAAATATCAAAAGGAATGGCTTGATGAAATGAATAATAATATGAATGATTTTGCTGCTAGAGTAGTAACTAGAGGAGGTAGAATGACCCAAGAACCACTTTATCCTGAAGGTCATCCTAAAATAATTGAACAAGACTCTCAGAGAATTAATAGTGATGCACCTAGTCCTTCTAAAAAGAAAAAGAAAAAGAAAAAGAAAAATGATAGGACTTTGCATACCTCTAGTGAACCTGAGATACAAAAACCTCCTAAAGATAATGATGTCTCTATTTTTTATGCTGAAACTCAATCTGGTAATGAACAATCACCTAGTGATAATGAAAATGATAATGATGATGTTCATGAGGATACTCAACCGAACAATGATAAAGAACCAGATAATGATGTTGAAATAGAGCCTGTTGTTGATCTTGATAACCCACAACCTAAAAATAAACGATATGATAATAGAGACTTTGTGGCTAGAAAACATGATAAAGAAAGAGAGCCATGGGTTCAGAAACCCATGCCCTTTCCCCCTAAACCATCTAAGAAATAGGATGGTGAAGAATTTGAACGCTTTGCTGAAATGATTAGGCCAGTCTTTTTGCGCACCCGTTTAACTGATATCTTAAAGATGGCCCCTTATGCGAAATACATGAAAGACATCATCAGTAATAAAAGAAAGATACCTGAAGTTGAAATCTTCATCATGCTTGCTAATTATTCTTTCAAGGATGGAGTACCTAAAAAACTTGGAGATCCGGGAATACCAACTATACCTTGCTCCATTAAAAGAAATTATGTCAAAACTGCTTTGTGTGATTTGGGAGCTGGTGTTAGTGTTATGCCTTTCTCCTTATATAAAAGACTTGATTTGAATAAACTCACACCTACTGAAATATCATTGCAAATGGCTAACAAATCAACTACCATACTTATCAGTATTTGTGAGGATGTGCCCGTTGTTGTTGCAAATGTTACTATCCTTACAGACTTTGTTATTCTTGAGATGCCCGAGGACGACAACATGTCAATTATCCTTGGTAGGCCCTTTTTGAATACTGCAGGGGCTGTTATTGATTGCAACAAAAGCAAAGTCACTTTTCATATCAATGGTAATGAGCATATGGCGCACTTTCCGAAGAAACAATTCCAAGTGAATGGTATAAATGTTATTGAAGAATCTCCAACACTCACTATTGGAAGTTTTCAATTACCTCTACCTACCGCCAAAAAGAAATATGATATACTTATTGTTGGGGATATGCATATCCCCATTGAGGTAACTTAGTGTTTTACGAAAGTTCTTCGGTTTCATGCTAATCGGAAGTGGTTGTTAATAAGACTTGATCAACCTTATTAATGGATCATTTTTGAGAGGTATGAAGTTGATGAATCTAGTAGGCACAATCTTCTGCTCCCACCTTTTATTTTCTGTTTTACTTAGTCAAATAAAATAAAATGCCATGTTTATCCTGTTTTCTGTTTTCTCCGTGCAATAAAAAATGACCCAAAAATAAAAGTTCTCAGAATGTCCTAAAAATTTGATACGATTTTTTTCTGAATTTCTGGTGCAAATAACACCAGAGGGGTGTGTGATAATCCCCAAGTGCAAGGAATCATCGTAGCAATTTCCAAAGGTGGAAGCGATAAGTATGGAGTGTCGAACCCACAAGGAGCTAAAGGTAAGATCAATATTCTCTCAAGTCCTATCTGCCACTGATACGACTCTACGTACGCCGAACGTTTGCTTCCTACTAGAAACGAGAAATAAAACTACGTTGTGGATATGAAGAGAATAGCTTTGCATGATATCGGAGAGCTAAAATATAAAAATAGGTGCTGTTATCATAAAGTTAGAATATATTACAATATATTACAAACAGCGAGTGTGGAATAATGATGGGTCGGTGTGCGGAATTGTCCTAGGCAATTGTTAACAAGATCGGTAATCATGATTGCAATTTTATATGAGGTAGAGGCATAAGCTAATATACTTTCTCTACTTGGATCATATGCACTTATGATTGGAACTCTAGCAAGCATCCGCAACTACTAAAGATCATTAAGGTAAAACCCAACCATAGCATTAAAGCATCAAGTCCCCTTTATCCCATACGCAACAACCCACCTACTCGGGTTTATGCTTCTGTCACTCAAGCAACCCACTATAAGCGAATCATGAACGTATTGCAACACCCTACAGCGAGAATCCTTCACGTGTGCGCGGCACGGAATGCACAATAGGACAGCACCAAAGTAAAACATACAACTCAAATCAATCTAGATCATCAGTCAACCCAAAGGACAAAAGTAATCTACTCAAAACATCATAGGATGGCAACACATCATTGGATCATAATATGTGGCATAAAGCACCATGTTCAAGTAGGGGATTACAGCGGGGTGCGGGAGAGTGGACGGCTAAAAGGAGATGAGGATGGTGATGAAGAGGGTGATATTGATGAAGACGATCACCGCGGCGGTGGTTCCCCCAGTGGCACTCCGGCGCCACCAGAAGAGAGGGGGAGAGGGTCTCCCCCTTGTGATTCCTCCTCCATGGCCTCCCCCCTGAGTGGGGAGAGGTTCTCCCTCTGGTCCTTGGCCTCCATGGCGATGATGGCCCCATCCGTCCACCTTCTCCATGGTCTCCGGTGAAGGTGACCCCCTCCGGCAGGGTGCCGGAGAGGGCCAAGATTGATCTTTCGTGGCTCTGGAGACTTGCGGCGGCGGAACTTCCGATCTAGGTTTCTTTTCGGTGTTTTGGGTATTTATAGGAGTATATGGCGTTGGTCCCACGTCCAGAAGGTTCCCGAGGAAGTCACAAGCCAGGGGGGCGCGCCCTAGGGGGGGCCGCGCCCCTGTGGCTTGTGGCTTCCTCGGCCTTCCTCTCCGGTGACTCTTCGCTCCAGTATTTTTTATATTTTCCAAAAATATTCTCCGTAAATTTTCAGCTCATTCCGAGAACTTTTATTTCTGCACAAAAACAACACCACGGTAGTTCTGCTGAAAACAGCGTCAGTCCGGGTTAGTTCTAATCAAATCATACCAAAATCATATAGAAATATTGTAAACATGGCATGAATACTTCATAAATTATAGATACGTTGGAGACGTATCAGCATCCCCAAGCTTAATTCCTGCTCGTCCTCGAGTAGGTAAATGATAAAATAAATAATTTATGAAGTGTGAATGCTAGCAAGTGCACAAGTTTGATCAATGATAATTCCAATCACTTTTTCTAGCATCAATATAAACCATAAACAGTAGCTCGTCTCATAAAACTTCTCATGATCAAGTAACAAGCTATTCACATGTTAAAGTATAGACCAGAAAGTTTCTTGAAAACTAACAAACCATATTCCTAGTCATCAAACAATTGCAATTCATCTTATTTTTAGGAAGGGTCTATGTAAGAGCTTCGATTTATCAAATTCCACATACTCAACTATCATATAGTCTTCCATGATTGTTGCTACTCAAAGCATATTTTTAGAACAAATAGCATCCATCGAACACAGAGAAAGATAGGGGCTTAACGTTTCGCCTCCCAACTTATTTATCATATAGATAATTGTCAACAATAATAATTCATGATCAAATATATTTGTGTGGATATATATGTCTAGATCATTCCCCAACACATGACGCTTGCCAAGAGATAAAAGCGAAATATAGGAAGTGGTGAAGATCACCATGACTCTTGCATAAAGGTAAGTACTAAAAAGTAAAAGATAGGCCCTTCGCAGAGGGAAGCAGAGGTTGTCATGCGCTTTTTATTTTTGGATGCGCAAACCCCTTAATGCAAAGGAACGTCACGTTGTATTGCCCTTTGTGATAGCAACCTTTATTATGCAGTCCGTCGCTTTTATTTCTTTACCATCACAAATTCGTACAACGCTTATTTTCCCTTACAATAAAAGATCATACATATTTAGGAGCAATTTTTATTGCCTTTTGCACCGATGACAACTTACTTGAGGGATCTTACTCAATCCATAGGTAGGTATAGTGGACTCTCATGGCAAAACTGGTTTAAGGGGTTTGGATGCACAAGTAGTATTTCTACTTGGTGCGGAAGTTTTGGCTAGTATGAGGTGGAAGCAAGCACCACATGTTGGAGGATCCATAACAATATAACTTCTATACAAATATACCCAAACATAACTCATTAAGTTGTCTTCCTTGTCCAACTTCAACTAATTTGCTCAAGTTTGAAAATAGTTAATGGGTATTCACAATCATAGAAGATGTCCAAGATAGTATATTTATATGTGGAATCTCTCTTCCTTCAATATTCTTTCATGAATTGTTCAAGTGACCAATGCAGTGTTTGCTAACTTTCAATAAATTTCACCACCTATACTTATTATGTGTGAAGTCATTACTCTCCATGGGATAAGTATATGAAGCATATTTAATTTCAGATTAATGATATTCAATTCATTCAACCATTTACTCATAGGATAAAAGTGAAGCACGAGAGTGAATGACAAACTACTCCAAAAAGATATAAGTGAAGAGCAATGAGTAGCCAACAATTAAATAACTATGTGAGGACTCTCTCATATAATAATTTCAGATCCAATGATTTTATTCAAATAGCAAGCAAAAGAAAAATAGCACTCCAAGAATAGCACGCATCATGTGAACGAATAAGAATTTAGGCTCAACATAGGCTAACCGATAATTGTTGATGAAGAGAGGTGGGATGCGTAGCATCCCCAAGCTTAGATACTTGAGAATTCTTGAAATATTTACTTGGGGTGCCTTGGGCATCCCCAAGCTTGAGCTTTTGTATCTCATTCAATCCTCTCATATCATGGTTTTACCTATTCTCAAAAATTTCATCCACACAAAACTCGAAAAGAACTCGTGAGATAGGTTAGTACTCATAAGAATAAATCAACACTTCATGTACTGCCAAGACAAGTTGAACAATAATTTTCAAACATCAGGTACTGTATACCATCATCTCCACAATTTATATCTACCGATATAGCCTTGGAAACTATAGGATAAGTGGATAACGAAACTATGACAGCAATCTGTCCAAACAGAACAGTCTGTAGAAATTTATGAAAACAGTGTACTTCCATAACTCAAGAAATTATGAAAATTTATTACATGCTAAGGAATTTATATGAAAATACTGTGTAAAAATTTCAGAAACTTTCCACGTTCCAGTAAAATATGAAAATTCAAATACTACAGCAAAAGTTTCTGTTTTTTACACAGCACACATCAAACATGTAATGCAAGCATCCTAAGGCAATTCTTGGAACTTTTTATTGAAAAACAAGAATATAAATAACACCTAACAGGGAATAACAAAATATAATGACGATCCAAGCAAAGCACATATTGTGTGACGAATAAAAATATAGCTCCAAGTGAGGTTACCGATAATGTTGAAGACGAAAGAGGGGATGCTTCCGGGGCATCCCCAAGCTTAGGCGCTTGAGTCTTCCATGGATATTACCTTGGGGGTGCCTTGGGAATCCCCAAGCGTAGGTTCTTGTCACTCCTTATTCTCCTCATATCGGTGTCTCACCCAAAACTTGAAAACTTCAATCACACAAAACTTAACGGAACTTCGTGAGAAGGGTTAGTGTAATAACGATAGATCATTCACTTTGGTACTGTCAATACAAGATTCATAATTGTTCCCACATGATACCTACTGTATTATATCATTCCCATAATTTATACCACTAAATATAAACTATGGAAACACTAAAACAAGCAAACTATGCATGCAAAACAGAATCTGTCAAAAACAGAACAGTCTGTGAAGATCTGTAGTGTAGCCATACTTCCCTGTCTCTAAAACTTCTGAAAAATTAGGACAATCTAGGAAATTTGTATATAAATCATGTTTAAAAAATTCAGATCAAAATCACGTTCGAGTGAATTTACAAAATTCCTGGACTGAGAGCAAAAGTTTCTGTTTTTGCACAGAATCAAGTCAACTATCATCCACACTATCCCAAAGGCATTACTTGGCACTTTATTGAAATAAAAGGCACAAAACATGATTACTACAGTAGCTTAATCATGTTAAAACACAAAAACAGAAAGGGTAAATATTGGGTTGTCTCCCAACAAGCGCTTTTCTTTAATGCCTTTTAGCTAGGCATGACATTGATACACTACCAAGCCCAATTCCGATGGAAATTTTATTCATACTCTAAAAGATATAAGTGAAGTTCATAGAGCATTCTACAATTAATGAAGATTAACCAATACCCAAGCTCAAAATATATAAGTGAAGCACACGAAGCATTCTATAAGGCCGTACTCAAAAGATTTAAGTGAAGCACAAAGAGCATTCTACAAAGCCATGCTCAAAGGATTTAAGTGAAGCACAAAGAGCATTCTACAAAGCCATGCTCAAAATATTTAAGTGAAGCACATGAAGCATTCTACAAAATCAATGAAGGACTTTCTCATACTATAAGGGTGCATAAAGGAAAAGAAAAACACTAAAGACGCATATCATGTGAACAAAACAAAAACCGAGGTATACCGATAATTGTTGAAGAATAAAGATGGGATGCCTTCCGGGGCATCCCCAAGCTTAGATGCTTGAGTCTCCTTGAAATATTTACTTGGGGTGCCTTGGGCATCCCCAAGCTTGAACTCTTGTCTCTCCGTATTCTTCTTGTATCGATACCCCCTCGATCTTCGAACACTTCATTCACACAAAACTTAACGAAACCCTCGTGAGATCCGTTAGTATAATAAAGCAAAATACTACTTTAAATACTGTTGTGAACTCATTCCAAATTCATATTAGCATTATATCTACTTTAGTCCAACTTCACCATGGTTCATACCCCCCGGTACTACTCATAGATTCATCAAAATAAGAGCACAATGCATAGAAAACAGAATCTGTCAAAAACAGGACAGTCTGTAGTAATCTGGAAACTTCATATACTTCTGTAACTCAAAAAATTATGAAAATTTAGGAAAAATTTAAAAAATTGTATAGAAGTACTGTGTAAAAATTTCAGAAACTTTTGACGTTCCAGTAAGAAATGTAAATTCATGGACTACAGTCAAAGTTTCTGTTTTTGCACCGCACCAAGCAAACAAGCAATCTAATCAACCTAAAACCAAATCTTGGCCCATTATTTTTATAATACAATGGATATATACAGGGGATAATTATTTTTAAGAAGCTTCCATGAAAAATTCTACATTGTTTCCATGAGCATGAACACAAGTGTTCAAGGTCGACCCTCACTTCTCCAATGCACAACTTTCCAATCACTTCTCTTTTTGAAAAACTTATTAGACAAGAGGCAAGTAATTCTTTTTGTATTTTTCATTATGTAATTTTTTTGTTTGTTTCACCCACAACTAAAGAAATCAAAAAGGGAAAACAAAATCTACTTAGTGAAGAAAGCAAACAAGCACACACGAGAATATCAACCCCACGCTATTGCTCCCCGGCAACGGCGCCAGAAAAGAGCTTGATAATCCCCAAGTGCAAGGAATCATCGTAGAAATTTCCAAAGGTGGAAGCGATAAGTATGGAGTGTCGAACCCACAAGGAGCTAAAGGTAAGATCAATATTCTCTCAAGTCCTATCTGCCACTGATACGACTCTACGTACGCCGAACGTTTGCTTCCTACTAGAAACGAGAAATAAAACTACGTTGTGGATATGAAGAGAATAGCTTTGCATGATATCGGAGAGCTAAAATATAAAAATAGGTGCTGTTATCATAAAGTTAGAATATATTACAAACAGCGAGTGTGGAATAATGATGGGTTGGTGTGCGGAATTGTCCTAGGCAATTGTTAACAAGATCGGTAATCAAGATTGCAATTTTATATGAGGGAGAGGCATAAGCTAACATACTTTCTCTACTTGGATCATATGCACTTATGATTGGAACTCTAGCAAGCATCCGCAACTACTAAAGATCATTAAGGTAAAACCCAACTATAGCATTAAAGCATCAAGTCCCCTTTATCCCATAGGCAACAACCCACCTACTCGGGTTTATGCTTCTGTCACTCAAGCAACCCACTATAAGCGAATCATGAACGTATTGCAACACCCTACAGCGGGAATCCTTCACGTGTGCGTGGCACGGAAGGCACAATAGGACAGCACCAAAGTAAAACATACAACTCAAACCAATCTAGATCATCAATCAACCCAAAGGACAAAAGTAATCTACTCAAAACATCATAGGATGGCAACACATCATTGGATCATAATATGTGGCATAAAGCACCATGTTCAAGTAGGGGATTACAGCGGGGTGCGGGAGAGTGGACCGCTAAAAGGAGATGAGGATGGTGATGAAGAGGGTGATGTTGATGAAGACGATCACCGCGGCGGTGGTTCCCCCGGTGGCACTCCGGCGCCACCGGAAGAGAGGGGGAGAGGGTCTCCCCCTTGTGCTTCCTCCTCCATGGCCTCCCCCCTGAGTGGGGAGAGGTTCTCCCTCTGGTCCTTGGCCTCCATGGCGATGATGGCCCCTCCGTCCACCTCCTCCATGGTCTCCGGTGAAGGTGACCCCCTCCGGCAGGGTGCCGGAGAGGGCCAAGATTGATCTTTCGTGGCTCTGGAGACTTGCGGCGGCGGAACTTCCGATCTAGGTTTCTTTTCGGTGTTTTGGGTATTTATAGGAGTATATGGCGTTGGTCCCACGTCCATAAGGTTCCCGAGGAAGTCACAAGCCAGGGGGGCGCGCCCCTGTGGCTTGTGGCTTCCTCGGCCTTCCTCTCCGGTGACTCTTCGCTCCAGTATTTTTTATATTTTCCAAAAATATTCTCCGTAAATTTTCAGCTCATTCCGAGAACTTTTATTTCTGCACAAAAACAACACCACGGTAGTTCTGCTGAAAACAGCGTCAGTCCGGGTTAGTTCTAATCAAATCATACCAAAATCATATAGAAATATTGTAAACATGGCATGAATACTTCATAAATTATAGATACATTGGAGATGTATCAGGGTGCACCTGGTGCCCACAAGACACCAGGGCGCGCCAGCAACCCCAGGCGCGCCCTTGTGGGTTGTGGCCCCCACGTGGGCCCCCTCACTTATCCCTTTAGCCCATGTCATCTCCTACCTCCAGAAAAAATCACCATAGCTCTCATTCCCGTGTTCTTGCTCTCAAACCCGCGGATTTCGATCTCTTTTCTCGAAGCTCCATTTCCGAAACTGTTTTGGGGGATTGCTACTTGGTATGTGACTCCTACATTGCTCCAATTAGTTTTTGATTTAGTGGGTTATTTTTAGAATAATTATCTACTCTTGGTGCTGCAGTAGATGGGCCTGCATGTTGAATTCTTGGAGTTCTAAGTAGTTTGAATGCTTAATATGGCCTCTATGCATCCTTAGGAGTAGTTGCTAACAATCTTACGAAGTTTTGTTGACAAAGTTTTTGTAGACTAAAATTTTCAGAATTTTAATTATAGGAATAAGATGGATTTCTTTAGGAAGTTTTCCTCCAAGAAGAATGCTAAAGGAGTCATTGGGGAATCATCGGACAATGACCTCCACACTCCGAGAAGGGTGGAGGTGAGGCCGTGTGAATGGCCGCATGATGCCTTCATGGAGGAGGCCGGGTTCCATCAAGAGTTTGCTCAATTCGTTGCAAATGCTGGGCTGGCCGAATTCCTCGCAGCTAAGTGTGACCAACACCACATCCTTACAAATTCCTTTGTGCAAGGTTTTCATTTTCTGAGTAGGAATAATCCTCCTGAGGTGCAATTTAAGATATATGCTGAAACTCACAAAATACCGCTCACTGACTTTTGCGACATATGCTTGATCCCTTCTGATGGGGAATTAAGAGAGCCTAGACCAGGGGAGTTTGAGGACTTTCTCCTCACTTTAACAGTGGGTGAAGATAGAGGCGTGTCAAAAGCCACTGCTACCAGTTTGCAGTTTCCTTCTGTGCACTACTTTGCTCTATTCATCGCGAAGTGTTTAACCGCTAGGGAGAAGGTTGGCGCACTCAGTGCTCCTGACTTCACCATTTTACACTGTGCACTGCACAATGATCACACCTTTAGTATGGGGGCCATTATTGCACGTCGCTTACACCTTAACAGGACTAAGGGAAAGATACATGGTGGTATTTATGCTACTCGCTTAGCGAGACACTTTAATGTTCAGATTCGTCCACATGATTATCCCTTGTCCCAAATTTATCTAGATCACAAGGCATTGCAGGATCATCAATTTATTGATGGAGCTGATTTTTCATAACATTCTCTATAACTTAGTATTCAGCGTCGAAACCCGTGATGTTATCCCGTTACCTGCACCTGCTCTGTTTGATTCTATTGCCAGGAACGGATACAGGATCATGCCAGAGGACATTACAACCTACCGGAACAACCTGGCAGCTGCTGAGGAGGAGCCCCAGGAGTGGGACGCTCAGGTGCCATTTCCACCTCACTTCGACTTAGGACCGGATGGTTACTATGGATGGTGATTACCAAGCTAGGCCAAAAGCCTAAGCTTGGGGGAGTACGTATTTCCACCGACATTACATTCATGTTTACACTTTTCATTCCAGTTGTCGGTGTTCATACTTTTTCATTGTATTATCCATGCTAGATTTATTTTCTCGCTTTCTTCTTGCGTGTTTGAAAAACTTTGAGAAAACCCAAAAATATTTCGTACTTCTTTTCGGTTTTTTCTTTCCAGCTTAGATTAATTATAGTATCAAAAGAAAATCCAAAAAGATTTTTCGTTTCTTCTTTTACTTGTTGGGAGCTTTCCCGTGTAAATAGTTTTTCTCGTTTTTTTCCCTCGTTAATTTTCTTTCTTCAAGAAAAAACAAAAACTCCAAAAATATTTCAGTGTGTTTCTCTGAAATTCTTTTCCTTTTATTTGAGTCGTACCAAGGAGAAGACCACGATGAAAATGTTGAATGGCTCTCATATGCACTATTGTTGATCTAACAAAGAACCCATGTTACTCTGTCTTCTCCTCTTGAATAAAATGTTGCATATTCCAGCTTAGACCATGACACTCTTGCACTATTAATATTTTCATACCATTCGGTCGTGCAAGTGAAAGGCAATAATGACGAAATTTGATGAATTGACTGTGGCAGAGAAAAGCGGGTATGAACTCAACTTGTTTTTGTTTTTGTAAATATGTTTAACCTAGTATCCTTGATTCAGCATATTATGATCAAACATGTTTGCAATGACAATTAGTGATTATAGTTGCTCATGCCATGCTTAAGTAGCTAGGAGTGGATAATGATTTATCTTGGATGTCAACATGCATTAAAATAATTGTGATGTGGTATGATGATATGGTATCCTCCTCTGAATGTTTCAAGTGGCTTGACTTGGCACATGTTCACGCATGTAGTTGAATCAAAACCAACATAGCCTTCATGATATTTATGTTCATGGTGTCCATATCCTACTCATGCTAGTAGTCAATGTTTATTATTCATAATGCATGTTCATGACCGTTTTCGCTCTCTAGCTGTCCGCTTCTCAGTCTATTTGCTAGCCTTCGCCTGTACTAAGCGGGAATACTGCTTGTGCATCAAAATCCTTAAACCAAAGTTATCCTAGATGAGTCCACCATATCTACCTATATGCGGTATTACCCTGCCGTTCCAAGTAAAATTGCATGTGCCACTGATACGTCTCCATCGTATCTACTTTTCCAAACTCTTTTGCCCTTGTTTTGGACTCTAATTTGCATGATTTGAATGGAACTAACCCGGACTGGCGATGTTTTCAGTAGAATTGCCTTGGTGTTATTTTTGTGCAGAAATAAAAGTTCTCGGATTGACCTGAAAATTTACGGAAAATAGTTTGAGGAGTTCGTGCATTCACCGTGTGTTAATGCTTTGTTCTGGTTCTCTACTAAAAGGAGGCCTTAATATCCCTTAGTTTCCTTATGGACCCCGCTACCACGGGAGGGTAGGACAAAAGATGTCATGCAAGTTCTTTTCCATAAGCACGTATGACTATGTACAGAATACATGCCTACATTACATTTATGAACTGGAGCTAGTTCTGTGTCGCCCTAGGTTATGACCGTTATATGATGAATATCATCCAACGAGTTCACCGATCCAGTGCCTACGAGTTTTCCACATACTGTTCTTGCTAAGTTACTATTGCCACTGCTACTTTTCCAACTGCTACAAAACTATTGCTACCACTGCTACTGCTACTGTTACTACTACTACTGCTATCAAAACTATCATACTACTGTGCTACCGATCACTCTGCTGCATATATTTAATCTCCAGGTGTGGTTGAATTGACAACTCAGCTGCTAATACTCGCAAATATTCTTTGGCTCCCCTTGTGTCGAATCTATAAATTTGGGTTGAATACTCTACCCTCGAAAATTGTTGCGATCCCCTATAGTTGTGGGTTATCAGGAAGTTATCACCGTAGAGGTCCATATTTTGATGGTACAAACTTTGCTAGTTGGATGCATAAGATGAAAATGCATATTCTTGGTCATAACCCCGCTGTATGGGCAATTGTTCGTGTTGGCTTGCAAGGTGAATTCTTTGGTGATGGAAAGGAACCGTATCGTGAAGCGACCGCGAAAGAATTGAAGATGTTGCAATACAACACTCAAGCATGTAACATTCTATTCAACTGCCTATGCCCCGAAGAATTCAACAAATTTAGCCGTCTTGAGAATGCAAAGGAAATTTGGGATACTTTGGTTGATATGCACGAAGGTACCGAATCCGTCAGGGAATCTAAGTTGGATGTGCTACAAAGTCAACTTGACAAGTTCAAGATGAAGGATGGTGAAGGAGTTACGGAAATGTACTCTAGGCTTGCTCTCATCACCAATGAGATTGCTGGCTTAGGAAGCGAAGAAATGACCGACAAATTCATCATCAAGAAGATCCTTAGAGCCTTGGATGGAAAGTACGACACCGTGTGCACATTGATCCAAATGATGCCAAACTACAAAGATCTCAAGCCTACGTAAGTCATTGGAAGGATTGTTGCTCATGAGATGTCACTCAAGGACAAAGAAGAACTTCACACCAAGTCAAGCGGTGCTTACAAAGCTACAAGTGACACTCCCGCTACATCAAGTGACAACCTTGTAACCAATGAAGAGATAAGCCTCATTGTCTAGAAATTCAACAAGTTCTACAAGAGCAGAGGCAAAGAAAGAAGCTCCAATTCAAAATGTGAAGAGAAGCGTTCATCTAGTCGTGACCGGAATTGTTACAATTGTGGAAGGCCCGGACACTAATCCAATGAGTGCACGGCCCCTCACAAAAGAAGATAAGAGTCACCTAGAAGAAAGAGCTCAAGAGATGAGTCACCTTGAAGAGAGAGAAGGAGTAGAGATGATCGTTATGAACGAAGACCCTCAAGGAGAAGTAGGGACTCGGAGAAGAAGGACAGGTACACCAAGAGCTACACAAGAAGAATACATCAAGCTCATGTTGGTGAATGGGTTTCCGGCTCCGAATCCAACAATCACTCCGAGAGAAGCTATCACTCCGACTCTGACTATAGTCAAGATGAAGGTGTTGCCGGACTTGCACTTGTTTCCTCCAACTCCTACGACATATTTGATTCATCAAATGAAGGGAGTGAAAGTTGCTTCATGGATAAAGGCCCCACGGTATCACACCCCGAATACATTGACTTCAATAGTGATGAGGATGACTTACTTGGAGATGATGACTTGCTATTTGACAAAACTAGTGATATTAGTCAAAATGAGCTAGATAATGATCATGCTAGTCAAGATAAGTCGTGTGATGGTGATAAGAAGGAAATAGAACGACTAACTAAAGAATTAAACACTCTTAAGTTAGCCCATGAATCTACTTTAGAAGATCATAGAGAGCTTGTAAGAACTCATGAGAAGCTACGCTTCGAGAAGCTCAATTTGGAGCAAGAACATGAGTTTCTTAAAGCAATCAATGACGATCTCCGAAAGAAGACTTCTTCTTATCTAGCCAAACGACTACTCTTGTCTACATTTATTCCACAAGTTAAGACTAAGCAATCTAGTAACAAAGGCAAGAAAGGTTCTTCAACTAGTAGCAATAAAAATGATAAATCCAATGATATTGCTTCTAGTAGTTCTATTGATTCCACTAATGATTCTCTTAGCCAAGTTACACTTGATCAACAAAATGATCTATTGAAAGGGACTATAGAAAAGGGTATCTACAAAAGTCTTGCCGGATATAAGCAATTCGAGGAAATTGTACGCAAGCATGGAGGATACCAGAAGAACCAAGGCATTGGCTACTTCAACGCCACTGGAGTTGAATGGGAAGAAGGTCAATATCCCAAACCAAAGTTTGTTCCTCAAAAGGAGAAGTATGAACATACTCTCCCCAAGGGAACAAAAGCTCAAGATGACCTTCCACCACAAGACCACAAGCTCAAGGGCAAGGACAAGCTTCAAGAGGAGATTGACACATTTAAAGATGAGTTCCAAGCTTTGGTCAAGTGGGTTCCCAAGGCTACTGCAAGTTCTACTTCAACAAGTGCTACTTCAACTCCAAGGATTCCCATCAACTTGACGTGGGTCCCCAAGAAGAAGAACTAGAGAAGTTCTTGAGGGGTGACTCCGCCAATGAAATTCACTCACATTTATTATTGGCAAGGACTATTTGCAATCAACTCCAACCTTATGCAATAGTTCAAAGAGTCACACATTCCCTCAAAGGTAAGCAAGGGACAAGGTAATGAAAGAATTCATGGACATCATCATTTATGCATTGCACTCCATGTCCATAGATATCCTTGTATTTGTCTCTTGTGTGGGACTAACCCATGTAGGTGAGAAGAGTAAGAAAACAACGAGGATTGCTCCAAACTCAAGATGATCTTCATCAATAATGAGCATCCACTACTACCTCACCCACATGAAGTCTTCTACGACAAACCCAAGGTTAGTTTATCCCTCTTAGGGGGGATGTCACATCAAGGGGAGCTTTACTCTAAGACTTGAGTTAAAGCATCTCTTAAAGATGTGAACACATTAAATGCTTTATGTAAAAGTGGTAACCCCACTTGTGCTTAAACGATGAGTATGACCTATGATCAAGTATTCTTACTTGGCTCCTAAGTCAATATACTCATATATAGATGACTCCGTCATCGCCAAAGTGCTTTGTAGATACTAGAGTGGTTTTGCATGTTTGCCATATTTCATTTGACATTTTATTGTGTGAGCATGTTGGTATGCATATCGTTTCTCATTCGAGGATATCCAATTGTTGTTATTTGGCTTTCATTTTTATTTGGCCAATTGGATATACAAGAATGCCAAAGACCCCTCTCTAGCTATCTATGATTTCTTGTCTCAAGATCTATTCATGCTACATTACAAAACTTGAACAAGCACTTCTCGAACCCTCTGTGTGAGGAGCACTCGGAGTTCCGTTTCGTTAAGGCTGACTTCCAAAACCTCCCAAAAGTGCAACTCGGTGTAACCAACCAGAAAATCTCGGTTCCACCGATGCTTAGGGTTGATCTAATTTTTGCAACTCGGTAGCACCGATTCCATAATCTCGGCTTCACCGAGTTTCCCTGTCAACTGGCAGTAGTGGAACTCGGTGGCATCAAAATTTTAGAACCGGTGTCACCGACAGCGAAGGGTATATAATATCGGCGGACCCAACTTTTGAAATTCAATCTTCAATCGTCTGTTCCTCCAACCCTAAGCTACCGCACCTGGACCCCTGGTCGTCGCCCTTGCCTCCCCGTGCGCCCTCCCCGCTGGGATCCTCGCCGTCGATGGTAATCCGCACCTCCATCGCCGCCATAGCCGAGCCATCACCACATTAGGGTATGGTTTCGATCCCCTCTCGTGCTCCCATATCAAATTCAAGCACATAAGGGTTGTTTCATTATCTTGCCATAGTGTGAAATCAATCTATCCACCATAAACTTCCATAGATTAGAGAACAAGGAATTCTTGGATCTGACCTTCCACAAACTGCATCTCGGTGTCACCGAGTTGTAAAAGTCGGTTCTAGCGATTTTAGTTTTAGGGTTACCGAGAACCACTTCGTTGAGATCGATCAGTTCTTTTCGGTGAAACCGAAAGGACTGCCAAGTCTCTGTTAAGGCAAGTGGTCAGTCTCGGCGGCTCCAAAATTATCAACTCGATGCAACCGAAATTCCTTTTGCAGAAGTTCAAAACTAAGATTCTAAGTTCAAATTTTGAAAATCTTCTGTGTTTTGTGATGCTCAACCTCTGTGCTCTTCTATACTCTATTCACAGGGTCATCATGTGAGGTTCTGATGATAGTCAAAATGATTTCAGAGAGATGGAAGTGGACATGAGTCCAGGCACAAGCCCCGATGTCAGTTCATCTTCTTCAGAGGATCCAGGAACCCCAAGTTCTCATGGGCTGCCCAAGGCTGCCACCAGGGCAAGGAAGAAGCTGAATTCTGATGAGGAGGATTCTGATTTTGTGCCAGAAGAGGATCTTGCAAAGAAAGTGCAAGAAAAGAAGGACAAAGCTGTAAAGAAGGCTGCTTCTGAGGCCACATCAGCTAAGAGGACTGTCAGGAAGGAGTATGGCACCTCTGAAACTATGAGAGTACCTGAGAGTGCTAGAGCAAACACATCTCTATCAGCTGAACCTCTAAGGAAATCTGTGCCTAAGAAGGCAGGAGAGAAGAAGAGAGCCAGGAAGAGGATTGTCCATGTCATTGGCAGACCTACTTCCATGTATGAAGACCCAACAGAAGCTGAGGAGGAAGAGCCAGCTGCCAAGGCTCCTCCATCCAACAAGAAGAAGAAGTTACTTGCTGATGCCATGCCCAAGCAAGCTCCTTCAAAGAGAAACTAGTCCGAGTCCAAGAAGCCAATTCCTCCAAAATCCAAGAAGACTACTAGGACATCCCTCTTGCTGCTAAGAACAAGAGATCTTCCACCATGGAAGAAGAGGATGATCTGTCAGTGCTGAGGAAGCTAAGACCACACTTGCCATTGCATAATGATGCACACCTAGTAGATGAAGACATGAAGAAGAGGAAGGACGCATGTCTGAGATTGTGGAGGGCAAATGATCCTTATGCCTCCAGGAGGAAGACTGCTGTAGATGACAGATTCTACACCAAAGAACAACATGATTTCTATGAGACTGTCCTATTGGACAAGAGCCCTACAGTCAGTGACATGAGATATGTTGACTGGGCATATATCAAGGAGAATGAAGATTTCTTTCCAAGAGTGCAAGACAACTTCAAATGCATTGATATTGCAAATTTTGTTGGAAAAGAGTTCACTGCTTGGAACGATGAGATGATCATGCAGTTCTACTCTACTGCTCACTTCTACCCAGATGGCAGGATTATATGGATGATTGAAGGAGTCAGGTACTAATCCATAGTTGACGAGTGGGCTATCATCTTAGGAGCCCCACAGGTAGAAGAAGGAGATCTGGATGTGTATGCTGAAGCAAAGATGAATCATAGCTCTATGGAAAATAGTACAAGGAGATACCAGCTGCTTATGTGCATTCACATAAGTTTGGCTCTGTCTACCATCTGCAAGCAGGACTACCCACTACAAACACTATCTTGAGGTACACTTTGATGCCCAAATATGGAGATGACAAGATGATTAGAGGGTACTCAATCAATATGCTACACCATGTAGACACCCACACCAGGATTAGGGTGATCGACCTGATTGTGGAAACAATCAAGAGGACAGCTACAGACCAAAAACGATCTTGTGGATATGCACCGTACATTCAGATGCTCATCAATTCCAAGTTGGAGAAGAATGTATATGCACTTGATCGACCTCATATGCCACTACAGCCAGACTTCGAGGACAATGTTGTGGTGATGGATCCCAGTCATCCCACTTCATCTACTGCACAGGCAGAGGCAGAGGCAGCTAGAGCCACTAGTGCTTAGGTTCCAAGATCCAGGAGCAAGCAAATGGATCTACTTTTCAGCACCATTCAGAGCATGCAGAAGGATATCAAGAACATTTTGCTGAATCAACAAAGCCTTGAGAGGATTGTGGAAGACAAGTTCACCACTATGAACAACAAGGTAGATGGGCTGACGAAGACTGTGGATGAGCTTAAGATGGAAGTGGATGCAGTGCCTAGCCCTCATTCCTCCGATGATGATGATAGTCCACCTCTCAGGACCAGCACCCAATTCAAAACCCAAGCCAGGACTCCTACTGTGCCAGTTCCAGAGACGAGGCCTACCTCATCAGCACCTGCCGCAGCTCCATCAGCTCCTCCAGCACCTCTAGTGTCTACACCACCACCTCAGAGGACTTCAGCCGAAGCGTTTGCGGATGCTCTTATCTCGACTCCTTCGACAGCCATCAGAGCAGCTTCATCGTCTCATGGAGCAGATCATGCCCAGAGCGACGAGTAGCTCTATAGCTTTGAACTTTTTGGTAACTTGTTGCCAAAGGGGGAGAGGTTATAGATCATAGGGCTTCGAGAGAGAGAGAGAGAGAGTGTTGCATTTTGATCCCTCTCCGCAGTTTTAAAAATATCTGGTTTATCGTTTGGTTGAAACTTTGTTCGTGTTTGATCATATACTTTTGTGTGATGCTACCATTCTCTATCCTTGAGATATCTATGAGATGATCATTCACTTGTTTGGTGTGATGTGCTTATGCAATTCATTCATATTAATTTTTGCGCACCACCAAGTTGTATGTGACATGGAAGAGTGACCCATGATCCTAATCGATTGTGCATTTGCATTCGAACGCAAATTTAAAATAATGCACAAATTTAGGGGGAGCTCTTGCTTATCACATACTTCTCAAAGTGACGATGCTATTCATTGATTATATCTCTCATCGAAGCTTTGATCTATATGTTGTCATCACTTACCAAAAAGGGGGAGATTGAAAGCACAACTTCTCCCTAGGTGGTTTTGGTAATTAATAACAACATATATTTTATTGGACTAATGTTTCCACTAAGTGCATCTCAGGAAAAAGTTCAATGATGGATTGGCTAAAAGATTATGTGGAGAACCTCACCAAGGAAATGAAGGAATAAGATTGGCCATGCTTCAAGATCAAGGACTCTACATTTTATATTTTGTGAGAAATCACTTTGAGTCTATAGGAAATCCAATACTCTTAAAAGGGGATGAGGTAAATATGATGATCTGGTTGCTCAAGTGCTTAGAGGTAGCCACCAAAAATACTCACCCACTTTCCCACACATATCATCTGTCCAAAGCCTAAAGTCAAAATTTGTTGCCACCAATATTCTCATTCGGATTCACCGAGCTTATCCAAGACAGAAGCCAAACCAAACCCTAGCATCTCGGTACTACCAGCTTTTCATTCGGTGCCACCGAAAACAGACCGACTTCCTGGTTAGCCAGTTTCTAGATTCGGTCCCACCGAGTTTGGCAAATCGGTACCACCGAGAAGTTGGACCAACTTTCTGTTAGCCCATTTCTCTAAATCGGTCCCACCGAGTTTGAGGAATCGGTCTCACCGAGATTTGGTAACTGTCTAGGTCACCCATATCGGTACCACCGAGATTCATATATCGGTTCCACCGAAAAGCCTAAAGTTGCCACATTTTGAACTAGTCGGTGCCACCGAGTTTATACTTCGGTTTCACCGAGTTGGGCAATAATGTTGTAACGGTTGGATTTTTGGAGAAGCCTATATATACCCCTTCACCACCACTCACTCGTAAGAGAAGCACTCAGAACAAATCTCCACTTGCCATATCCAATTTTCTGAGAGAGAGCCACCTACCCTTGTGTTGAGGTCAAGATCATACACTCCAACCATATGGATCTTTATTTCTAGCCTCCCCAAGTTGCTTTCCATCCAATCAATCTCTTCTTCCCATGCCAAATCTGTGAGAGAGTGATTGAGTGTTGAGGAGACTATCTTTTGAAGCACAAGAACAAGGAGTTCATCATACTACCACATCTATTACCTTTTGGAGGGTGGTGCCTCCTAGATTGGTTAGGTGTCGCTTGGGAGCCTCCTTCTTCGTGATTGTGGAGTTGAACCAAGAGTTTGTAAGGGCGAGGAGATCGCCTACTTCGTGAAGATCCACCCCAAGTAAGGCTAGTCCTCCGTGGACGTAGGCCAGCATGGAATAGACGAGGTTGCTACTTCGTGGACCCTTCGTGGGTGGAGCCCTCCGTGGACTCTCGCGGCCGTTACCCTCTGTGGGTTGAAGTCTCCATAAACATGGACGTACGATAGCACCACCTATTGGAACCACGGGAAAAAACCTCCGCGTCTCCCAATTGCGTTTGATCTTCCAATCCCTAACCTCTTACATTTGCATGTCTTTACTTTCCGCTGCTATACTCTTATACTTGCATGTGTAGGGTGAACTTGACTTGCAACAATTGCTAAAATCTGCCCACAACTAAAATTGAGAAAATGTTAGATTTTTATTTGGTCAAGTAGTCTAATCACCCCCCTCTAGACATACTTTCGATCCTACAGAAATCACTCTTGAGCAGTGGTTGGCGGTACAAGAGTCGGTTCAACCGCCCTGTCAGCTAATATGGGTGGGGGTGGCTGCTAGGTCCCAAGCAGTACAACCGCTGGAGACACCGGTTATACCGATTATTAAATAACCGGAATAACGGGTCAACCATCTTTTGTGTACAGTTGCCTAACCCGAGGGAATCACCCCTCGAGAGGTAGTTGTCACCGCTCGTTGGCTTGCTCGTGTGGGCATGGTCTTTGCTCGCGCCAAGATTGTGTGCATATGTCGAGGTCGGGGCAAGTGGAGGAGACAATGCAAGATGACTTTGATTGGGTGGTGCTTCTTGAGTACTTGGTTTCGGGCTCCGGTGTGAAAATCCTAGGTGCGACCCTAGTTGGTTATACTTGGCGATGACAGCGTTCTCTATGTCACTGCCGTAATGAAGGCATTGCTTGAAGTTTGCTCGGACTTGATCTTTTTGGGGTGAAAACCCACGATCCGGCCTTAGGTGGTTGGATCCGGCGACGCCGACGCTTGCGTGCCATTCCCTTCTTGAAGGCGTTGCTTTTAGAGAACCTTTATCGTAGCTGTTGTTTTGTTAAAAGATGGGTGGTGTTGATGGTCACTGATGTATATCGTCAATCGTTGTTTTCTTCGCTTCGGTTTTCTTTTCCTTTTTTTCTTCGCATGGTCATAGCTTCGGTCTTATATGACTTCACTCTCTGTGGGGGCGATCGTTTTTGTGTGTTCGTTGTGTGCACCATAATTATGCAAAGGGTAGGTGTATGCTCATTATGATTGTATCGTTTGATGCTACAATATAAGTCAGTAAAAGCACCTTTTATGAAGAAAAAAAATGATGACCAAAATCGACCATATGAATGGTCAACGTGTGGTATCACAAAAAAAGAAGGGAAATGCAGCTCTTTTATCGGTTCATTTTGTTATAAATTTGTCCAGACATTTTGTCTACATACTGGATAGTTGTAATGCATAATATTTGTCACATTCTGATTATTCTTTTGAGGAGAGGATGCATACCCGCTTTTGCTGCCCACTTTTGTTCCCATTGCATTTGCATATTTTAAGCTAACAGAGAGCCATCTTTGTGTCATTAAGTAAAGTTGGCCCATGTCCATGTGTGCTTTGACCCAAAGCACATGTAATTTGACATAGTTTACTGCCCCCTCCTCCTGAAGCGCCACCCCTGCTGCGTAAAAGATTCTACCACTAGACTCGAGATCACATGAACTGAGAGTTATGAAAATTTAACCTGTCAAATGTTACAACCTTACCTTTTGGCAATGGAATAATGGGTTCTTTCTACTATCGCAGATCTTAACCTTTGCAAATGCAAGCAGCAGCTACAGCAACAGCTAGGGATGGTGGTTACGCATCAGTAAAGGGTCAAAGGCTCAACCGCATCCGAGGCAAAAAGTTCAACTCTCTCTGTGTCCCGCCATGTGCATGTGCGAGCTGAAACATGCACCATGATTGTTCACCGCTGGCAGTGCAGTGCAGTGCAGTGCAGGTCAGCAAAGTTGTTGAGTTTATGCTTTAGAGGAAATGCCCGCCACTTTGCGAGCTTTCTTGGTGAATTCAACGCCAACATCATTCCTTTAATCAGCTCTTGATCAGGAGCGTGTACTTAATTAACAGATCAATGAGCCTGTACTTAATTAACAAGTGAGTGTTACTTTTTTTACCTGGAGATGCAGCAGCAACATATAGGTGAGACAAAGCTTGTGCCCAAGCACCAACGCGGCCAATTAGAAGATCCCAATCAAGTTCCAAGTCGCCGCCAAAACTTGCGAAAGCAGCTACAGGCCAGTACAGGCAGCTAGTCGAGGGTTGAACGGATTACAAAGTGGGGACATCACCTACCTACCACGTACAGTAGCATTCAGTTATGTATTGACGGCATTGTTTGCTGAGCCCCCAAAGACCAGAGTCCAGAGGACGATCCCGCTGGAATCGCAGCAATGTCGTACGAATTTCCAACGGAAGACCTGAATCCATCCTTGTGGAGATAGGGAAAAGGAAATCGCGCATGCCCAGCTGGACCAAATAAGACAGCGAATTGAGCTGCAATGCAATCATTGTTATCCTTGTTAGCTCGGAGGTTCCAGTTACACACTGGCTAGTGTTAGTTGGTAAAGGCAATCAAGTGCACACTATCAACAGGCATTTCCATCTCAATCCTCTTGTCTGCTCACCACATGGGTGGAGAACACAACGAGATGACAACACCTGAAGCCTGAAGAAAACTCTAATAGATTAGATGACCAAAACAGAGAGCGCGTTAAGGTTTTAGCCGATCAAAAGAAATCCAGGTGGAGCAATTGCTTCACAATGGTGCATTCATGAGTCCTTTTTCTTGCTCTCTTCGAGGAAACGCTAGATTGCACCTAGATGTACTTATTTCATCCTTTTTTTGAAACGGAGGCAAAAACTTTGCCTCAATCATTAAATAAGAGAGAATAGAGTTTGTTTATTACAAAACACCCAAAAATACATGGCATGCGGATCGATCGCGCGAAATAAAAGACCCTAGCTTTTTTGCACCGGTGACGGTCCAAAGGTTGGCCTCGGTGCAGATTGAGGCGAGCAAGATAGGCGGTGGAGCGCTTTTCTGCTTGAAAACCCTCGTGTTTCGCTCGTTCCATAAAGTCCAAGAGACGAGCATGGTTAGGGAGGCCTTTGCTTGTCGGTTTAGCGTACCGTCGGCACAAGTACTTGCCCACCACGCCTCCACCGAGTCGAACAAGGGCCAAGCGGAAGTGTCAAGCTCGAGCAAGTGAAATTTCTCGATGACCAAAGACCAAAGTCACCTGGAGAAGCGTCATTTGTAGAAGAGGTGAGGTCCGCATTCTTGCACCCTCCTGCAGAGAGGGCAGAGATCACAATTTGGCCACCCACGTTTTGGCAATCTATCCACCGTCCATATTCTATCTTGAAGAGCCAACCAAGCAAAGAATTTTACTTTTGGAGGCGCCCAAGCCTTCCAAACCATCTTATCCATGGGAGAAAGGACCATCCCAAGAAATTGTGCCTTATATGCAGAGGCCGCCGAGTAGTGCCCACTAGCCGTATGCCTCCATATGATGTCGTCCTCGGCGAGCTCGTCAAGATGGACCTTTTAGTAGTATCCAAAAGGCGAAGAATTGCGAGATATGCTCGACGGAGACGTTGATGGGGGGTTTGATCTTTAGAATCCACGCATTGTGCTTGAGGGCCTCCCTCACCTTCCAGTTCTTTCTCATGGAAGCTTCATAGATGAGTGGGGCAATGTCCTTTGGCATCCGCCCAAGAAGCCAAGGAGAGTCCCAAAAAGGTGTCCTTGCGCCGTTATCAACGGTGATGGTGGTGGAAGCATAGAAGAAGTTAAGGTCCTCCTCATCACACGGGTTTCCCATGCCCACCCACATCTTGGTGGACTCCTTCCATTCGTACCACGGCCACCGCAAATGAAGAGCCCTTGTAAACTTGTCGGTGTTGAGCACCCCAAGCCCTCCAAACTTTGCCCCCGTTGTCTTGTCCGAACCGGACCATAGGAAGGCTCTCTCGAGCTTGTTGACGTCGAGGAGGATGGTTGGTGGGATGACCAACGGGGTGGCGGGATAGACCACTTGGGAAGTGATCACGGATTTGACAAAAGTCGTTCGTCCGATGGTGGTGATGTTTTGGCCATCATAAGTTGATAATTTGCGTGCCACCTTGTCCACGAAAAATTGGAAATCCACCAACTTTAGCTTCCAAATGGATAGGGGCAGCCCCAAGTATCGCAAGGGGAACAAGGTCCGTGCAGCCGGCAAACTTTGGGTTAAGCTACCCAAACCAAGATGATTGCAACGAATGGGAACCACGGAACTCTTTTGGAAATCGGTGCAAAGGCCCGTGAATTCCCCAAAACCCTGCAAAATGCTTGCAAGGTTGTCCACATCCTTTTTGATACTTATTTCATCCTAATAGTAGAAAGAAAGAGGAATGTACAAGGCCGAGAGGCCACTCTTACTGGAGTACTTACAAGTGGCAACGCCAGCAAGAGTTTCTGCAACCGCAAAGCCCCAGCCAGTTCTAGCCCAATCATGTGCCTCCAACTTGATGGATCTACCCAAGAGATTTTAAAGGTTAGTGCACCAACACTTTTTCAGTGGCATCATGTGCATCAACACTTGACAGATTTTTTTGCAAAAAAAAGAAACACTTGGCAGTTTAAATGCACTTCCTAGCTAGAAAGTAGGACTAGTATCGGATGAACTAACATTTCTCTTATTTTTGGCCTTTTGAGCTTTATGTTTGGTAGTGCATCCCTTTTACGATGCCACATCCTGATTGACCAAAGAAAAGGGTAAACCAACTAGTAGGGGTTGCCTAAAACAGAAGATGAACATGCCTACACAAAGGGAAAATGGTCGTGATCAACAAATTTCGCCATGTGTAAGCAACCAAAGTACCAAAGCATGGTACTGACTCAAGAGAAAAACTCACTAAGGATAACATGGCAGGTTAAAAGAAAGACTAATTTCTTCTCCACGTCCTCACATTTCTAGTTTATGTGTGGTGTGTGTGAATTGTAAGCCCCTTCACTCATGCTCAACCCTCCCAACACAAGATACACGCTGATCCGAGAGCATGAGACAAGGTCAAGCAGATAATGATGAAAAGCTCCAATATCTCTGAGATATCATCCCCTTCTCCACCAGAATGTGTCAATGCTGTTTGATTCATATTCATCTTTTAATAGATTTACACGTTGTAGTATTTCCTTCACAGAAAAGCATCATCGATCATGGAGGTGCCAACTTTCAGCCCCTTCATGTCTTAGTTTTCCTTTTTTTTTCGAGGAATCACCGGGGGAAGAGTTCTCCCATTAGAATATATTTACCAAAGATGCCAAAGTCAAGAGTAGTTATCCTCTTGGTATTTGGCTGATCCAGCTTAAAAGTGAAACCAGACCGAAAACTTGAACAAGTTGACCCTCTTTACGAGGCAAACCAGGACAGAACCCTGCAAGTAACAAAGTGAAAAAAGATGAGAAGAAACGGATAACTAGGAGAAGGCAGCAGACAAGGACTATCAGGACGAGAGACACAAGTAGACGTGGGGTGCCGTTGAGGGATCACAATACCAAAACTTTTTGCAAACAGCCTACACACTGCACCGACGTGCGTACCGAACCCCACGGCAACACAAGAGGATCAACAATCAACCAGTGTCGAATCTGAACATGAACGTTGACTGATAGTTCCGCCACAGGAAGTCAAAACGTTTAGCAAGTTGGGAGGGGGGGTGAACCGAGAAAACACAAAGAGCCCGAAGCTCGCCACAACACAACAACCACCATGAAAAGGCCTTGAGCATGCACAACAACAAGACGACACACCACACGATGGGCAACCGAAGAGTAACACATGAGGAAGAAGAACACGCCACCGTCGACCCCAAGCTGGCCGCAACACCACCACCTGACACGCCAAGCTAACTCCAAGCCCACCGGCTGTCAGTAGGAGGCAGGAGACCTAACCAAGAAAATGGGCGGTGCTAGTCCCTTCCATACTCTGTCGATCATGCAGGCTTCCAACTGCCTCTGAGCAGAATACAGGTCCGTGTTGGAGACCTAAATGGGACCGGACCGTTCAGCCTAGATCTCTGATGCTAGAGTAGGGATCTGTGTTGAAGATGCCTTAACTTGTACCCAACTATCTTATGAAGCCCTCAATTCTAAAGATATACCAATACAGACAGCCCGCTGTATAAGGTAATTTAATAATACTAATTAGTTGTGTCCTTTTCTGATTTAACTATGCCTCAAGGATCAAGAAGAAGACAAGAACAATAATAAATTCCTTGGTTAACTAATATGAATGTATTTTTCTTTTGCATGCACAAACATATGTTACTACCTACTCCCTCTGTCCCACACTATAGCTTGCAAAAACGTCTTATATTACGGAACGGAGGGAATAGATAATACCTCGCACATTGTTGCGTGATATATTTCAATCATTTGTTGTGTTTGATTACTGTATAGATGTAAAATAATTAATAAATATAAATAGCACAATATAATTTGAATTATCATGCATGTTTGCATGTTGAAGTGAGTCTTTGCCATGCATGTTGCATGTTGAGAGAACTTGGTTAGTTGATGCAAACTACTACTATTTGGATATAGAAAATATCTTTATATGAATGCTATTTTGACACTTGAAATACTGTGGTATTTTACGTCTTGGGTGATCATTTCGTCTTTCGGCCATCTGGATGCGTGGGCTTCAGAATTTTCCACACCATCTGGATGCGTGGGCATTCAGTGTTTTGGACACCACGTAAGCCTTGCTTGCAAATAAATTTTGACAAACCAGTTTGGCTTACAAATAGCACTGCCATATTCTGATGTTACTGTTAAAGATAAGCTCATCCAAAGTGCTACTCTCGAAATTGACCTATGAGGTGACACCTGAGATTTCTCAACCATGGAAACGATAAAAGGATGGTGAAACCTTGGGTACTTATCCATTCCAGATTCCATAAGTGCGCCGTTTCTAATCAGCCAAGCAAGAGACAAGGGTTGTTCACGTGATCATGGACCCATGACACACCATTATAGCAACTGTTATCGAAGGGCCAGTGGCCGAATTATATTAGATAGGAAAGAGAGTACAGAGTACAGCCGGGAAGCAGTCTAGGCGGACTAGGACTGGGACCCGATACAAAATTAGGCGTTCGCCGGCAGGTCGCAAATGCAACCGGCAGCCCGCCACATTCCAATGTCCTCCTTGATCAAGTCAAGGACCCTGTCTACGGAGCTGGCGACACTATCAAAAATTCTTGCGTTTCTCTCCTTCCATATTCTCCAATGGATCAGGATAGCGATCGTGTCGAAGTTCTTCCGCATCGATTTCGGGATCGCCGCCCTAGCTTTTAGCCACCAGTCTTCGGTGGTGCCGAAATGCTCGTTCGGCACCTGGAAATCAGCCCCCGTCCAGGTCCTGAAGCTCCTCCACAGCTGCAGTGTAAATCTGCAATTAACAAACAGATGAGTACAGTCCTCCGGCTGCTGATTACAAAGTGGGCAGCTGCCGTTGGATGGCCAGCCCCTGCTCTCAAGGTTGTCCGCCGTGAGACACTTCCGTTGAACCGCCAACCACATGAAGAATTTGCATCTCGGAGGCGCCTTGGATTTCCATATTGGCTTGGAGCAGGCAAAACCATTATAGCAACTGTCCAACATGAAAATAGACCGTCAAATCCCTGTCACTCACTGCCCGCCACTCTCAGCCCCCCTGTATTTAAACCATGCATTAGCCGTGGGAGAACCTAAATTAAACTCAAAAGTGAGTGAATCAGTGAGCGAGTGAGCGTTGTCACAAACAACATGTCCTGCCTCTGCCATGGCATCTTTGGCTCTCAAACCATCTCCCCCTCCTCTGTTACAACGATCCAAGCTTGGAGGCGTGCGACCATCGGCGAGGCCGATGCCGTTGTTGGTCGTAGTGGCCAAGAAGGCGAAGAAGGTCCAGACTGCCCAACCCTACGGTGGGTATATATATGTATGCCGTAATATTCAGAGTTGAGAACTACCTTGGCATGAATTTGTCTGTGTGTCAACTTGTAGGGCCTGGTGGTGGAGTGGCGTTCAAGGAAGGCGTCGATGCGTCTGGAAGGGTAGCCAAGGTCAGTCATAAGCTCAAGAAACTAGATCTGACAAAATTATCACTGCTGCGCATCGCCTAATGATTTTCCAACTTAACCAGGGGAAGGGCGTTTACCAGTTTGCCGACAAGTATGGAGCAAATGTTGATGGGTACAGGTAAAGCGCCGTAAACCCAAACCTACAGTTTTTGTCAGTAAAAACACAATTCAGACATCTCTTTCAGAAAACAAAAACATCTTATTTGGTTCTTACTACGTTGCAGCCCTATATACACACCAGAAGACTAGAAGAGTCAAGAGTGGTCTCCAAGTGGCGACGTTTATGTTGGAGGTACGCGTAGACTGGCATCTCGAAACAAATAGCTTTACATTGCGTGACGTTTGTTTAAGCGCATCGTAAAATGTTTACTATTATCTTAAATTCATTAAAATTTTACCTTTTTTACATTCTTGATTTATACTATACAGGAAAGACAGGGCTGTTTCTCTGGGCAGTGACTCTTGCTGGAATTCTGCTGGGCGGTGCTCTTCTTGTCTACAGTACTAGTGCCTTGGCTTCCTGAAGCCTATGTGCAGCATACCAAAGCTATGCACCAAACGATGTGTGTATATAGTGCGGATTACAACCGTCGCGACATATGTAATGGATGCAAATATCACTACACCAAATCAGTAAATACCCATAATTAATTACTACTAATGTTCTAAGCAGCATGCTGCAAGCGTGATTAAATTTTCAGTGCCAAGCTCTCTCACAAATGTTATCAGGTTCTACAATGGCACCTGAATCATCACAGAGTTGAACAGACTTCAATTCTGCAAGTAAAGATGAAGATAAAGAATGCCTGGTACCATATGTTGCATATAATTGCTGGATATTACAAAACACTCAACAAGTATCATAAACAGCGTTTTAAATAGCCGGCTATAGTAGACACACTATAGCTGTTTGAGCAGGGTTCCGCTATTTGGCATAGCTCGCTATTTAAAATTATGGTCATAAAGCATCGTGCACATCAGGAAAATAAATGTCCTCAGCACCTTAATAGAAAAAAAAGTCTTTACAATATTTATGGCATTGTTTTTGCAACTAAAAGTTATAGCCTTAACGACACTAAGACATTAAGAAAAAGGCTTTACAATACTAGCAAAGATAGGGTTGCACAAAATAATTCTAACAAAGATAATCTATTATTTTAATTTCCAAATGCTGTCCAAGATAATTCTCCTTGAGTATCAGTTGTCCATCATCACAACCAGAGAGTTTTGCCATTTGGTTGCAAGATCAAAAGACTATGATACTTTCTATGTCTTATGTTACCTACTTTTCGACAAAGAGTGAATTTGATTAGCTCAAAAAGGAGCATCAAGAGGATACAAACCCAAAGAGCACAAACCCGGCCTCTGCATAGTTAGGATGCACACAGCCAACACCAATGCACGCACACAAAAAACACCTCGGCAAATAGAAAAATCATATAAGACCAAAACTATGCGTAGGCTTGAAAAAAATAAAAACCCAAAGAGATCATATCCGCAAATGGCAAACTACAGCAATGACCATATTCACACAAACCATCTCATGACACCACACAGACGACGAGGTTCTTCAACAACAACACCTTCAATAAGGGAGCGCGCTCAAGCATCGCCGTCACCGGATCCAACCACCAAGGCAAGAATCTAGGTTTTCACCCCGAAGAATCAATCCGAGCATATCCGCACAATTCATTCAACAAGGTAGACGTAGAAAAAAAACATCACCATTGCCAGGTATAGCCAGCTTGGGTTAGACCTAGGCTTTCACCCCGGAGCTCATGACCAGGTGCACAAGTAGCACCACCGTCGAAGTCACTCAAGTGATGTTGTCATCACTTTTCCGCGATCCCAGCAGCTACACGCGATGCGACTACCACCGCTGCACAACCATTCCTCCGCGTCAAGTCGTCACCATAATTTGCATCTCACCACCGAAGTCAATCAGTGGATCTTGAGAGATGAACACTTCCGAAGATCTTGCGGTGACCACCGTCGTCGTGGAGCCGTAGGAGGTCGACACAGTGTGCAATCACCCCCACTCGGTCGATCGAATCTCGATCACCACCACCAAGCCGTGGACCGTAGCCCTGTCGGACGGTCACTACGCTCGCAAAAGTCCAACACCTCGCCGCTGCGGTCCACCTCCAAGCATCGGAGCCGCCTCATGGCCCAACATGCCGACCACCAGACCGGGGCCGCTGCCGCAGTTCCGGGTGCTACAGCCAAGCACCTACCGTCGCGTCAGAAACCGCCGTCCTCATGAGCATGACGAGCCACCGACATGACTGCCAGATTCGGGCACCACAATGATGCAAAGGCCAGGTTTAACATCTTTTCGAAAAAGAATGTTACCTACTAGGAATAGAAAGTTTCATGCCCACATGTATACTACTATTTTTATTTATATCTATACCTACTAATAAAGGAAATAGGTATTCTTAGTACGTCATATTATTTTTTAGAAAACCCCTTTAAGTTTCTGATAATGAACCCGCAGTACATATTAATTGTTTTTTCAAAAATCCATATCTTGTAAACCCCAACTCCAAATATAACATGTTATATATGAAATTTGATTAAAAATATATAGAATCTAAATATGATATTATTTTACCTGTTAACCATTAAAAATGTTATTTACTATGAAACCTTAATCAACAACGTATGGTCAGTCTTTCTTTCATACTGGTGCTGATCTGAATTGAAAATGAACACTTCGACGAAACCAGGATGAGAAACGAAAAAATATCTAGATCCACGCATGCACGCCTCATCAAAACCTCACAGAAAAAATAGATTTATCATCCTATACCGAGAGGGAGACGTCTTAAGATTGGCAACATTCAAACGTGTTGTGAGTGTGTGAACAGTGAGCCTACCGTCGACGAGAGTGGGAAGAAGAATAAATAGAAACACATACGGGATTTCATGTGTTAAAATAAAGGACATGGACCTGTTGAAGCCTCAAGTCACGGTTATTAGGTTAGGGAGTGTGTTTCTTTTCACCCGTTGTAACGCACGGGCTTATTTACTAGTATGTTGCAAAAATACAATAAGTGTTGTCTACAACATGCAGGAATACTCGAACACAATAACGGGAAAAATAAAATGCCATCATGAATTCACGATGTTGAATCATAAGGGCCTCCTCGTTGTGATAGAACAGTCTAGCCCGAGAGAGCCGTAAAAAGATGCAATGGATAATCTTCTTCTAGATAGTAAGAAAAATAATATTTGGATTATGATGGCACAGTTGAAGATAAGTTATCTGAAACTCAAACTACATGAAATTATTCACAACCGAACAAACTACATATCTCTGTCAGGGAAGATGGAAGCAGAACTCTCAGGACTATACGGTCACCACCTAGATGTTTCCTTCAAATTCTATCATCTTCAGTTGGTCATGTGAAGAACAACGACTGGTGACACGGTAGAGCCCATTGTCACCACACAACAACTGACACTTGTCAAACTAAGTATAATCACTTGCTGCTACATCCAACCTGTTTTCTTGTATTTAAGGCAAGTATTGCACATGATTTAGCAAGGCAAATTAGACTAGCAGCAAAAAGGAAGAGCGAGAGCTTACTGTCATTCGCATGGCGACCTCGATCATGGCTTCTATGGCTCTGAAACCATCTCCATCGCCATTTTCTGGGCAGTTGCAGCTCCAGCGCATCCAGCCTTCCGCACGATCATCATCTTTCAGAGTAATGTCCAAAAAGGCAAAGAAAGTTCAGACTTCTCAGCCTTTCGGTCAGTACATGCAATAAAATCCACCTTCTGTCATACTGAATTTCATTAAGGAAAAAAAGGAACAATTACTGGCCTCTTGGATAGCAGTGTTTGTGTTTATCAGTATAGCTGAGTATATCTTATAAAAGCTATGAAATTGTGCTTTCTTAACATCTAGGGCCTGGGGGAGGATTGGAATTGAAAGATGGTGTTGATGCATCTGGAAGGCCAGCCAAGGTTAGTTTTCAGGCTGAAGAAATGTGTTAGTTTTCAGGCTGAAGAAATGTATTCTTTTTTCTAATAAGTATCATTATTCATCACTTAATATTGCACATTTTTATCAGGGGAAGGGCGTCTACCAGTTTGCCAGCAAGTACGGAGCAAATGTTGATGGGTACAGGTAGAACATTCAACCCAATATAAAAACTAAATACAAAAGCTACCTCTACTGTTTAGAAATTAGATGATAAAAAAAGGTTAAGAAAATGCCGACCCATGACACCGTTAGAAAGAAAGAGTGAAAATAATAGCATTCAGAATTCATCTACCGCCCTCAGTTGTCATGGCATATATGATATTCGTGATATCTTTACTGTAGCCCAATATATAACCCAGAAGAATGGTCTCCAAGTGGTGACTACTATGCAGGAGGTAAGCACATACAACCATCCGGAAACGATGATCTTAAAGCTCTCGCCGTTACATTGGAATAAATAGGCGTTTCAGTTGCCTCTTTTCTTTGGGAAAGATCTAGCATTCAGCATGCCTTGGTTTATGCAGGAAAGGCAGGGTTGTTGCTCTGGGTGGCTACTCTTGCTGGAATTCTGCTGGGTGGTGCTCTTCTTGTTTACAATACTAGTGCTTTGGCTTCTTGAAGCCTGGTATAGCAAACCAAATTATGTACTCCACCATCCAAGGATTTACATCATCTAGGGTACATATTCAGACATATTTATCCCTAGACATAATTACCAAAAGCGACAAGTTTCCTATATGCAAATAATGGTCTTATATGTTGTGCAATTGATGTAATCGTTACTAAATAATCAGCAAAATGCTACGCCTTCAGCTAACAAGGCAGTGTATATGAGTGCACAGAGTCTGACTTGAACAAAATAGGTGAACATGACACAACTGAAATATGGGGCAGCTCATGAGGAAATTGTTCAATTTGTTTTCTCTTAGCACGTCTACGCTAATGCTCTGCATAGCATTTGGTTCCAGCGTGTTAAAAAGAATCAATCAAACTGACATCATTAACCAGTTTTTGCACTAGCAAAACAAAAATATTTTTGCTCTACTGTACCAAAAGAATTTCAGTATATTGTAGGGACCTCGGCATATGGTGTTACAGTACTACAAGTGACATGCACCTAAGCATGTTGTTAGCTGGACACCCACCCTATTCATTTTGCTTGAAACTTCGAAAGCCCTTCTGTATCATGGCACCTCAATCTTGACATCAACAACTTGCCCATCTGAATCGTGAGAGCCTGGACGAGTGGATTGCTCAACTTCTTTGATGCGCGCCACGCGGATGGGTACGTCAGAAGGCTGCGGTTGATGGTCTGAACAGCCATCACCATTTGTGCTTTGCGGGTGACCTTGTTGCAACTGCAAAGCACTCTCTAGTTGCCAGAGGACTTCGCCCATCGAAGGCCGGTTCACCCCCTCATCTGCGAGGCATTTTTCTGCAATCTCGCTGAATTTCTTGACAGACTCCAGTGTGTAATTTCCATCCAATCGAAGGTCGATTATGGTCTCAAGTAACTTGTGCCTTTGCCGGTTGAGAGCCCAGTCAGCGAGGTTTATTTGGTCTCTTGGCAGGGTTGGATTTATGACTGGTCGAGCACACAGCACTTCAAACAGCACGACACCAAAAGAGTACACATCTGAACTTGGCGTTAACTGCTGCCTCCTATAGTACTCTGGATCGAGGTAACCAAAACTCCCTTTGACAGCAGTACTAACATGAGTATGATCTAAAGCTGGACCATCTTTTGAGATGCCAAAATCTGCCATCTTGGCAACAAGGTTGTCGTCCAACAAAATGTTGGTAGTCTTGACATCCCTGTGAATTATACCCCTGTCAAGCCCAGTGTGAAGGTAGTGAAGCCCTCGTGCTGCGCCGATACATATTTCGAGCCTTTGCTTCCATGTAAGAGCAGGAAGGTCACTTCCATAAATATGGCTCCTTAATGTGCCATTTGCCATGTGCTCATAAACTAAGACCATCTCATTTTGCTCATCACAATAGCCAATCAAGGGCACGAGGTGCCGGTGCCGCAACCTTGAGAGCATCTCGATCTCAGTTTCAAATTCCTTCACACCCTGACCTTGGTGAGATTCTGTATGCCCCCTCTTAATTGCCACCTGAGTGCCATCCTCCATTTGACCCTTGTAGACCTTGCCAAAGCCTCCAACCCCAATCACCAAGGACTCATCAAAGTTCATGGTGGCTGATCTGATTTCTGCAATGGTGAACCGCCTGCCCATCCTGTTGCTACCAAATGCCCTAGATGCGCGAAGAGTTGGAGAACGGGTATGTGTAGCACCATGGAGATTGTCCTTGGCTTTGTTGGCTGAACTATTTTTCTTCCGTCGCAGATTGAAACAGAAATAAAGAGCACCAACAATTGCAATAAAAATTATCAGACCGGAAGCAGCACCAATTAGCACCCACTTGGGGCTCCGTTTTGGTTTCCTTACGCCACCACTGATGCCTCCAATCCTGACGGTTGGATGGGCAAGATTCCCATCCCGGCTGACCTTAAAGATCTCCATGCCATTCAGAAGAGCATCAGCAGCCGCGGAACCTGCTGAAGACTCGGCCCCCAGCTGAACCCAAAGAGTGTCCATCTGCGGCGAGGCAGCATCAAGGAAGTCTTCATAAAAGGCCTTGTTCTTGCCCCCAGCTCTGGCAAACACATCATAGCCCTCTGCAGCAGTCTTGTTGTTTATGTAAATCTTGAACTTGCGTTGCTCGGCCTTGTCATACTCCAGCTCGCAGAAATGAAGCCTGACCAAGTAATCAAAGCCAGGGTCAATGTTAAAGCTCCATGACACATTGAACTTCTTGCCCAAGACCGAGCTCTCTGTTGGCACCCTTGCAGTCTGATAGAGCCTCAAAGGGGCTAGTGTGGGATCATCAGCAGACACATAACTAATGTTGGAAGAGTTGACGATGGAACGTGCGGCGTTGAGAGAGAAGATGAAATGCTCATCTGAATCCCACTTCCTCCACAATCCTGGATCCTCTTTCCTGGCCAGCACATCGATGCATCCCACACACAGCCTGTACATTGTCTCGATGCCACCGCCGTCGAGGCTAAAAGGGCCTTTCAACTCATGAGCACCCACCTTGTTAACTGAATCAAAAATTGAGGTGCCAGACACGGGTAGAACCTCCATGGCGTTGATGAAGGCGAAGGACCCTTCATTGGGGGTGAACTCAATGCCCAGTTTACCAGAAGTGAGATTGAGAAGGTACTCCTTGACGATGACGCTGCTGGTTGAGTTCATCTGAGAATCCCTCCAAGAAATCTCTCCGTGGACACTGAACTTGGAGAGCAGCTTCAGGCCATTTGCCGCGACACTGAAGACGGGCTCCTGGGCGCCGGGATTGGCGAACAGCTGGCTGAAATGGAGGCGGAGGAAGTAGCTCCCGGGGGCGACGGCGAGCCTGTAGCTGGAGGAGGCGTTGAAGACACGGGCGGTCTTGTACAAATCCCCATACGGGTCTTGTTCTCCACCGTCAACTCCCGGAGCCGCCGAGGCGACGGTTCCGGGTAGGCTGAGCGTGAAGTTGTTGGAAGGGGAAGAATCCCCAATCCATGGCCTGGCGTCGACACTGGTGGTGGAATCCGAGCCGCAGTTGATGAGGATCGGTCGGGGCTGCGCTCGCGCATTCCCAGCCGTCAAGAACACCAGCAGCACCAGGATCGACAGCGAATTCGCGGAGGATTTCATCTCTCTCCTCCGCCGCCGCGATTTGGAGCGGATAAACCCTACTCGGGTCACCAGTTTTTATTTTATTTTTTGCTCGCCGGTCGAGTCGAGGAATCGCAACCTGCGAGCGCCAAGCAGAACCGCATTGGTAAGTAATTGGGGACCCTAAGTGATAATAAGGCCACAAAATGGTGGAAAAACCAAAGATGAACTGAGCGTAAGAGAACAGGGAAGAGCAAGAGCAGGAAGGAAGACGAGAAAGAAGGAAAGAGACTTTGAATCATTGGTTTCACTCACCTCTTCTTGCTCGATCTGGAGAGCGCTCTCTTTCTCTTCCCCAGCAAAGCAAATCAAGAGCAGCGCCAGAAGAAGAAGCCCACAAACAGAGAGAGAGAGAGAGAGCAACAAATGGCAAGCCGTCCTGTTTAAGCTAGCTTGGGAGGGATGGAAGAGGCCCCAAACAAAACCATTGCCGCTAATAGTATACTAGTAATACTGATATTGGGAAATCAGGCGCAGGCCTGCAGCTGATTGACTGATTATTAATCCTGTCCTGAGAGGAGACACGGACAGGGAGAGGTATCTGTCTGCTCTCAGGAGGAGGTGGGGATTGCAATTCTTGTGTGGATTTGGCTCCTCTACGTGGGACCGGCCCACGACGACCCCACAAAATCCCCTTCATATCCCCACCCTCTATCAAACTCTAGTCATTTCTCTCATTTCACTTCACTTCCAGTCCGCTCCTCCAACTCTCCCTCTCCGGCCATCTTCGGCATGTCTACCAGCAAATCTGAGTCCAATCGGTCCGGATCCATTGGTTGTTTGCTCGGACGAGAAGGAGACTGTCAGGCTCGCTGTCCGTTGGTCCTACGAGGACATTCGCGCTCCGTCATCGGAGCGCCTTCTTCGCCACTCCGACTGGGATCCAACGGTGGTGCCACGTCTGGCGTAAGCTAGCATCACATGTACACTATGTCACCGCAGCAAGCGTACGCCGAGTGGAGCTTTCAGTGTGCTGTGTAGACTCTGTGTGTTGCTCCCTGGTGTCGGGTCCTTGTCTCCACGTCATTGTGCTTGGTGTCCGGGGCCAATGGCAGCAATGTGCAGGGCCACAGATGCGCCGAATGTTTTAGATGTGGTGATGTTCCTGAGATAGAGGGACGACGTGCCCGCGGTGAGAGGGAGAAGTGTGCCACGTCGCAACGCTAGTGATGAGGATTCCCTGTTCCGGGTCCTGGTGAAGCGGCAAGTCTGGGTCGTCGTGCCATCACGATGGAGCAAGACCGGGTCGTCCATGCCCCCCCCCAACACAAAGAGGATTTGAACATGTCGGGTGCCGTGTCTAACACATCCAGCTCCAATACCGAGCGAATCTGCCTCGACCCCTATTGTGCCTTCGACTGCTACTTGCATGACCACGAGGACAAGGGCAAGGGTGGTCGTCAATGGTGAACTTGACCTATCTATATGGTCTTAATTTAGTTGTGAAGTAGTAGAACATGCCATCATTTGGGTATTCGCATGGTATGCATGTACTCCCCTATGCTATGTTTGGACTATATGTGAACTATGTGCTAGAAATGGAAGTACGTGTGTTGATTTGTGTTGCATGTTTGTGTACAGATCCGGGGGTTCGGATATGAGGTGGGTGGCGGTGGATGTGGACAAATGAGGGGTGTGTGGGTGCTGTTCGCAGACATATATGAGGCCAAATTAGCTATGTCCGATTAGAGATGCTATTATCCAACCAACATAGTCCTATAATCATCGGTCAATTGAGAAGAGTCAAGCCAACTCTGAGTCACCCGTCGTGAGCAAGCATTCTTAGCACAAAGGTGGGCTAGGGTATTACCAGCTATGTAAACACGTTAAACTACAAATGGGTTAAAAGATGAAGCTAACTCTCTCAGTTCTATAAGTATAGGTGAAAAGGTCGAGCATGAATTGCACTGAGTATTCCAGAGGTTAACGACCTCCAAGCAATCTGTCTCCAATGTGACATGTTAGAATCTTCATAGCTTGGTGAAGATGACTACTTCTCACAGTGATAAGGACTCGATGATGAGCGGATCAGTTACTCCAATAAGGGATTTGATCCATAATCCAATTAGTGCAACTAACAATTGGACGGCGCAACCCCCGCTGCCTCTTCTAATGCCCACATCGATCTCCCCATTAGTGCTCATCTTCATCCATCAAACTTCATGTGGTTACCACCTGTGTGCTGGAAGGATCGCAACATGTTGCCAAGGGATGTCAAGCAGTAAAACATCCTCTCAGATGCACCTAACAGAGAACACCATATTTGAGTACTCTCCTTCATGTGTTAGTATATTACTTGAATGCCAGATGGACCACATAAGAGAGAGTGTTTTTTCTCTATCTTGTTAAGAACATTGATCATCACATAAAATTCCTCGTGCCCAAGTCTCCAGATGGTGTCGTGGCAGCCAAAACTTGAACCAAGATTGCTCTTTGTCACATAGCCTCTTAGCATGCGAACAATGCACCAGTGCATCCATCAAGTCTTCCTCCATACCTAAGCAGACATTTGACCTGCTGATGGCCTACAAGACAAATAGGGTATTGTAGCACCTTCGTGTAAGTATCACAATAGTAACCGTTCCAACAAAGAGCGGAGGAGAGTATTAGTGACATTTTGGTTGCACACGAGTTGTCATGGGTCTCACGTGAAGTAACTGTTTGAGAATCTGCAGATGCTATTAGTGTTCTCAACAAATAAACTAGAGTTATAAAAAGGATTGATTATAGCAACAAGAGTAATAACAAGTTGAAAATAAAGAACATAAATTAAAAGACTAAAAATAAAGGTGGTTTCTTGTAGTAGAGAGATTAGGCATGGGAGACTTCGGATCATGGTGTATATCAAGTGTGCCAGTGCGACCGTAATGCCACTTACCTAGTCTAGTATAATGTTTGTCGGTTCAATAGGCGGATCCCCCTTTTGGTTGTAGAACTCCTCCACTCGGAGTTACATTCTACTCGATGGTCTTGTTTCGACGTTGCCGCAGCGTGGTCGTCTTCACAATTATGGTTGTTAAACCGGAACCATGCATTAAGTTCAGTGCTTCACCGTTATCTCATATTGTCTCTGATCTTCGTAGATATCTCCACTTGGCACCCTGACGTCACGGATTTACTAAAAAATATGTGCTGCCTATGTAGGTATTTAGATCATGTTGCCTGGGCCCTTGAATTGGACTACATGCATTACGCCCACCATAGATAAACAACTCACTAAACAAGAATAAAACTACAAACGCGAATGATGACGTATAGAATAGGCACAAATGAATCTTACCAATCACCTACATATTCCATGCCTAGGGGATTTACCAAATCATCGGGAAGAATAACTAATCATCATGAAGAATAACTCAATGGAAATCATATCGATAACACCATGATGATCCACAATAAGATAAATGATTAAATAAATCTTGATCTCAAGATGAGTACAAATATATTACAAACTCTAGTCTTACAACTTGGAATTCCTCTCTAAATGGTGATGAAATGAAATGAGAAAAACGAAAATAACAAGAGTTGCGGTGGTTCTTCTTCTCAGGATCTCTTCTCCCTCTATTCTCGTGGGCACTAGTAGAGAAATGGCTAACCACAACTCTTGTTCGTGGCGCGCCATTTCTCGCCAACGCCAGCATTAATATCTTCAAATATTGCTGGCGTGGGCTAAAATTGTACGCCATAGCTATTTGCTTAGTGCTGGCGTTGCAAATTAGGCTCGGCGTTGCACATTCAGGCCCAAATAGGCCCGCGCCAGCACTAGTCGGTTTTAACAGCTCCCGGCGCAGTGAAACCTTATCCTTTTGTGCTCACTCTCTCGATCCTCAAACTTCACGTCCTCTCCTCTCTATCCCCGCCGCCGCCCCACCCGCCGCCCGTAGTTGCCCGTCTCCGCCCGACGCCGCCTCGCCCGACCCGGCCCGTCTTCATCGGAGGAGCAGTGTGAGGCCGCCCCGCCTGACGCCGACCCACCCCGCCCGACGCCGCCCCGCCCGACCCAGCCCATCTTCGTCGGAGGAGCAGCGTGAGGCCGCCCCGCCCGACGCCGACCCGCCCCGCCCGACGCCCAACACTCAAGCACAGGTACATCTAGCATTCATCGTAAGGATTTTGATGTTTTGGTTCAATAAATTATAAACAATACCATGTCTTAATATCTTGTCGTACAAAGAATAGGTACAATTGTTCTTATATTTTAAATCAGCAACAACACAATTGCTTGCTTGTGTACATAGTTTGCTTGGTTTCATTACAAGTTTGCTTGGTTTCATTACAAGTTATAATTTGCTTGTGTACATAGTTTGCTTGCTTTCATTACAAGTTATAATTTGCTTGTGTACATAGTTTGCTTGGTTTCATTACAAGTTTTAATTTGCTTGTGTACATAGTTCAGCATGGACAACTCAGCAAACAACAACGAATCGGTGGGCGACGTGGAGAAGTGGAATCGGTGGAGATTAGAGGAGTCAGAGTGGAGCATAAAAAACTCGAAGAACACAATGCCGAATTGAAGAAAGAAAGGGATGAGTTGCTCCTAGAGGGTGCTAATGCCCTCACTAAGGTCGACAAACTGAGGGAGCTGAGGAATAAGTTGACGGATGATAGGGATCAACTCAAGCTGAAGAAAAAACAACTTAGGACAAAGAGGTTGGAGCTACAGACAGCCGTTGCTCATTTCAAACAAGATGGAGAGGGCAATCGGAAGAAGATGCGCCAGCTGAGGATAATCCTTGATGACGAAGAGTAGTTACTTGATTACTAAGTTTTAAACTATGAAGTTTATGAGTATGTTTAAATGACCAGTACTAAGTTTTAAACTATGTAGTTTATGAGTATGTTTAAATGATTGGTATCTTTTGTGAAGTTTAAGCTCTTAAGTTTTTGAAGTATTATTTTTTTATTATATAAAAAAAATTTGCTGGCGTTGATCAACAACGCACGCCATAAACATGTGAAATACTGCTGGCGTCGTCTCCAACGCCACCACTATTTTTAAACCGCGGCGCTATATTGCTGGAGCCGGGTGTCTACGCCAGCAAGGCCCTTTTTGCCACGCCATAGCTAGGCTTTTCTGCACTAGTGAGGTGTGGGGTGGTTGGGCCTCTCTGATGCACGATGCCCCTTTACAAAGTTTGTTGTTTTAGAGTCTAGAAGAGGGGCAGCCGTCAACGCCTAGTACGATCGCTGGTAGAGGCCATCTTGAGCTCTGGATGCGCATGTGAGATTGAAGTTGTTCCTTTTGGCTTGATTTGATATGATCTTGATTTGTTTCTTTCTAAAAATATGTGTTTCCCTGCCGAAAAATAGGGTTAAAAATAACCGGAAAATAATGACAACCCGATAAGAACCAAGTCAAAACCTTTTACTAAAATTGATAAAATTAGAGCCATCAAGTCCCCCAAGCTTAATTGTGCTCGTCCTCGAGCAACTAAGAAATCAAAATAATGAAAGGGAGATTAACATTTCAGTAGAAATAATTTTAGTGGCGTGAAGATATAATATTTCCAATCTCACAAAGCCTGCAATCTTAATTAAGAGAATCGTTGCACTTGAATGACTGCACTTAAGCTCGCTGGCTAGCCACATATAGTTCTGTATCACTAGTTATAAGTCTCAAGTTAATTCTTTCATAGTTAACTAGATGCAGAGCAAGTGAAAATTATTCTCTTGCGAGAATTTTCTTTGGAGCTTCTTCGAACAAAAATCCAACCAAGGGGTTCTGGTCAGAACAAAACATAGTACTCAAGTATCTCATTAACACCCACAAATCTCTCCAAATCATGTATGCCAAATACTTCCGTCAACCCTTGTTCATTGGAACTTCAATATTTGGTTACTGGGTTATGCCAAAAAAGGATAGATGCAATTGGGTTTACACTTGTGGTTTAAATTTGTACACTAGGGACCAAAAAGTTTGTCTCTTTCGAGCAAAACAATCAGTGTTCAGTTTTACCACATACACGCCACTCAAGAGAAGGCCAGACAATCTCAACCTGAGATCAAGAGCGGTGACGGAGTCACATTTATGCGCGAAATGACACATATAGTGACAAGACATGGAACCAACAAGAAGCTGAACCACCATAATTTTGAATTGCGGACAAGCTTTGTCATAAGCTCGATCACCTCAAATATGTATTCCTCTAAACAACTCTATCACTAGGTACCATCAAGACAATCAAATTCAGTTCTGTGTAGTTGAGTTCCTTAAGTACTAGTTCTCTTCAAAAATCCGATCCCCTAAGTTTCTTTTAAAAAATTGTTTCTCACCATTTTCTTGTTTTGAAAATCAAAATCATGCTTTGCATCCAAGTTTTACTAGCAGGATTTGGAAGTGGGAATGATACTTAAGTGTAACCAGCCAAATGAAAGTATTAACTTAATTAAAGTTGCCAGAACAAGTGAGTATGCAAATGTTATACCTTCTCGCGCAGGCTCGTTCATTTCTCTTCTCCACTTCGTTCTTTTTGTTTCTAATTTGCCAGCGACGCTCAATCATGTGGGCTCATAAAGAAAACACCAACAAAGAGAATTCCAAGAAACAAAAAAATATTCTCTAAAGTATTTATTATGAAAAAAGGAAAGTAAATATGAAAACATAAAAAGAAACTAAACCGTAAATAAATATGCATGCAAGGATAACTAGGGTAGTGAGCTCCCCCAAGCTTAGACTCTTGTCTACCACGATCTATTCCATGTACTCGTCATCGTGGTCGCGTGGTGCGGTGTGCGGGCACTAAAAAGCCTGTGATGGACCATAGACAACGATGGCGCAGTGCCGGATTACTCGGTCTGCATGCTGTGTGAGTCTGTATGTTGCTACTGGCTAACTGGAGGTTAATCTTGATACCCCCAACACGCTGCACTAGCCGGGCAAGGGAGAGTAGCCACTCCTGATGAATGTACATAAAAAAACTTGCGCAAGAAGCAAGCAAACAAGCACGCCCTTTGTACCTGGCAAGGGTCACTTATAAGAGTGATCCCCACCGTGCATCTCATCAGGGCCAATAAATTGAGACAGTTAATCACAACCCTACGGTTAAGCACGGTGTGCTCATGAACATGAGAAACCTCCTCCAAGTTAATGTGGAAGCGCTCAACAAGGTGGGTAACCAAACCACTAATGCTAATGTCTCCCGAAGGTTGTTTAGCCTTCCTACAGAAGTGGGCAATCAATAAATCTCCCAAGTTCAATTTTGGAACCGCTTGGGGTTGAGTGTTGCATGAAGCACACACATTTCTGAAATGGACATACCCCAAATATGCATCCTACCAAACAAAGTATTTGCGATAAAAAACATGAAGTAGCATATGGCGGGATTTTGGATGCTAGCTATGTTACCCTGGCTGAAGTCGTCCCTTTGCTCGATAGAGATGAGGTTCCATCTCGCGGATTCTTCAGCCACGGGTTGCCCGTTAGGGACGATGGAGCCCTCGTTCGCGAAACCAAACCACTCGCACACCTCCTAGAGTGTGAGTGAACTAACCACTCCACCCAAGGAGAAGGTGCACAAGGGTGCGACGTCAGGGTTCTTGAGGGTGTCCGTGAAGCTTGTCGGAAATCGGGCTCCGCAAGCCCAAGAAGGTTCGAACTCTGGGGCGTGTGCAAAGATCCTTCCCAGCTCAAGCCTCAAGCTCATCGCCTCACAGCCAAACCCCGCCGAAGATGCGCCAGAACACAAGAAGATGGACATAGCGATTTACCCAGGTTCGGGCCACCTTGCGGTGTAAGACCCTACTCCTGCTTTGGTGGATTGGCCTCACGAGGAGGTTTGCAGATGAACTAGTACAGTGGTTGAGCGACCTCGCGAGGGCTCTTGGGTGAGGATGGACTCCCTCCCTCTCTACGGTGGTGGCTAGTCTCTGTTTATAGTGGCCTTGGTCCTCTTCCCTTATCGCACAGGCGGGAAAGGATCCCACAACGACCAAATTTGAAAGGGGACAGGAGGTACAGCTTATCCTGACTAAAGGTGGTCTTCACCTGCAAAGCTCCTGGCGTGACGCAGAGGTGGGCTCGGCGATGACATCCGTCTTGCCGAGCCCGTGGTGTTGGTCTTGTTGCACCGGAATGGAAACCTTTGGGGGGTTCCTTGGGAACCCGCGTTCGTCCTTGCCTCCTTAGCACCAAAGGGAAAACTGTCCCCTCCGCGCCTGTTGGCGCCCGGTGGCCTTGGTCGTCATGGCTCGCGTCATCGTAGCCTCCTGAGGCCAGGCACTGCATAGGAATCTCCGCTCCTCGGGAGGCAGCCTGGGGAGGCCGCTCCTCTGGAGGTCTTGGCGTCGTTCTCCTCGCGAGGCCGGGGCCCTCACGAGGGTCTTGTCCTGGGGGGGGGGGGGGTTGTCACCAAGCCATACTGGGCCATCGAGGTGGGCCATGCGATGGGCCGCACACAGGCAGGTCTGGGTACCCTGGTCCCAGAACGCCGACAGTAGCCCCGGGCCCATGGAGCGCCCGGGCTGGCTTCGGGGCGAAGCCAAGGAAGGGAGGCCGAAACGCCGCGGGCCCCAACCGCCTGCGGGCCAATCTTGACGCGTGGCGCACAACGGGGCACGGACGCCTCCACTTCCCCACGTCGCCCCGGTAACCGCCCCGACTGACAAGGGCTGGCGCGTGCTGCAGGGCCATCATTGCCCGGCATGCGGAGAGACGCCGGTTGGCCTCTGATCAACTATAAATGGGCGAAGGGGGCAGAGCCCCCCTAGCCCATCTTCCTCTTCTCGCCTCATCACTCCAATCCGCCGCTTCCACGATCACGACACCAGTAAGGAGGTTCTCTGCTGCCGAGAAGGGGAAGGGACGCCTGGAGAGACCAGACTCGCCGCCACCCAAGAGGGGTCGCAACTGTCCTCGCAAGTACACGACGACGCCGGCGGTGGCCCCCCGAGGGCGTGGGCGCACTCCCGCGCGGGCCGGCGCTGCCTTCGGCAGCCGCGGGAAAGCTCCCTCCCGCGCAGGTGGCAGCGGTAGCCGTGGCGCCCGCGGCCGAGGGGGGAAGCTCGCGGCGGGCACCCGGCCGCCCCGCCCGCGATCTCACTCGGCCGACGCGGTCCAAGAGTTCGTGGTGTGGGAGGAGAGGCCGTCCATCACCTGGCTCCAGCTGCCGCGCTTCTTCGCAGGGCACTGCCCGCTGGAGGGCCTGCAGGCCGATGGTTGTTGCAGTGAAGCCTCGTGGGTGGAGGTCGAAGTCACTCCCGCGGGCTACGTGTTCCTGAACCGCGGGTGGCAGACATTCGCCCGCGCTCGCGGCCTGCAGGGGAGGTGTGCCCTCCACTTCAAGTATGACGGGGCAGCGATGCTCTTCGTCAAGACCTTCGGGGAAGACGGTAGGCGCTTGGGGCGCTGCCCGGAGGGCGACGGCGGCGACATCGACCACTTCTCCGCCGACGATGACCATCGCGGTGGCGGCGGCCTCGCTGGTGAGCTTGCCCTTGGCGATGGACGCAACACCTCCAGTAGCAGCGACGCCTCCACTGGGGGAAGCTCGAGCGATGACGACTACGACGAGCCGCCACACCGGCGGGCCCGGACCAAGGAGGGCGGCGGGCCGCCGCGGCACCATGCCCCTGCCCAAGAGGTCGTTGAGCCGCCATGCCGCCATGCCACCGCCAAGGAGGAGGAGGACTCCGACTGAGGGCGGCGCCGGAGCCAGGCCTCAGGGGTGGTGATCCTCGGGAGGTCGCCTTTGTTTTTTTATTTCCTGCATTCAAGAACCATGGAGAGGTCCACGGGGGCGTGTAATGAACTATGGTGCTTGCGCCTTTACGTTAGCATATTTTGCCTCGTACTCTGGTATTTATATTGCTACCAATAAAGAGTCCCTGCTTGTCGTGATTAGGATAACTTAGCTTGGTGTGACCGTGGAGGGTTCCTGCGTCGTGAGGTGCGGCTGGGGCAGTTCCTTTCTTCTGGACCGGATGGCTTCGTGGCCTCGGGAAGCGAAGCCCCTAGGGGGGTTTGCGAGGAGTTAGGGCCTCCGGAGGCGCCTCTTCGAGGCACCGCATCCTGCAACAGCGCCGAAACGCGCTTACTTAGGGTTAGAGTCCGTTGGTAATAAGTCGAACCGTGACTTCCCTTTCCTCGGTCGTCTTCCTCAGCGACCATTTTGGGTTGGGGTTGGAGCCCCCGAGCGAGGGTTGATCGTTGCTGGCATGTCGGGTCGTGATGCCCGGCAAGGCCGGGAGATGAGTGCTCCTGAGGCCAGGGGCATGAGGCAATGTGCGCCTGTTTGCTCGCTCGAGAGCGTCGCGCGAGGATTAGAACGCCAAAGCTTTGGCGAGGTGCACACCGTGTCCAGCCCCCGCTCGTGGGGCGCAAGAGAGGGAGAGGCCGGCAGGTGCCAAACCTTTTTAAAACGGGCCATCAAAACGAGAAACGATGCAAAGAAGAAAAATCCCCCCTTTTTCCGAATAAGATGCGAAAACTTCAACTTCATTCCAAAAAGTGCCAAATTCGGGTACAAAAAGGGGCAAGGAACAACCGCGTCCGGCACCTAAGCTAGTCTTCGTCTTCCCCCAGCGTGGAGCATAGGGCTTCAACTAGGCGTGGGCATAGTCATTGGAGGACCATGTCGTCCGCCAGCGCGGAGCATGGGGCTTCCACTTGGGCGTGGGTGGGGGCCCCTCCGCGTCCTCGGGGGACCCCGGGCGTATACATCCCACTCATTATTACGTGAGAGTGTCACGGTTTTAGATAGCTGGGCGAACCCCCAGGCACAAGGCTCAGGGGTTCCCAACTCGATTCTTGAGTCAGCCCGCACATTTCGACGCGGTTGCGCGCCCCTACGGCCCAAACATGAGTGCATTGCTCCCCGCGTGACCGCGAGATTGCGCTCCCGCGGTCCAAACATGAGCGCAACACACCCCGCGCGACCGTAGGAGTATTGTGTTGATGTAGCCGCCTCGAGATGCGCCAGGGAGCCAGCCAAGCCGTGCCTCGGGGGCCTCGCCGGGCCCTGCCTCCTGAGGATTGTGCCGTCACCACCCGAGCCGTGGGGCGCACGGGGCCCTGTGCCAGACCCTCGCACTACGCGCGAGGCCAGCCCCCGGCGCGTCACCCCGGCGTGCCTTGCCGGGGTGTCCGGGTGTCTCGCTCGGGCACTCGTCCCTCCGTCTCCAAGCAGGCAGCGCCTGGCCTAGGGACGTGGACGAGTGCTCCAGCTTCTGTCCCCAGGCAGGCAACGCCCGGCCCGGAAACATGGGCGTGTGTTCCACCCTCCGTCTCCAGGCAGGCAACGCCCGGCCTGGAGACATGGGCGTGTGTTCCACCCTCCGTCTCCAGGCAGGCATCGCCCGGCCCGAGGACATGTGCACCTGCTGGTGATGGCGCCTGGCCTGATGACGTGCCTTGCGAGGTTGCTCGCGCCAGGCAACCTCACAAGGCCGACCACGCCAGCTCTCCCCGCGAGGCTGCTCTCGCCAGGCCAGGCGGAGGCCGCCCGCGGGGGCGTGGCCACTCCACGGGGTGTCGATGTAGACGTGCAATCCGTCGCCCATGTTGGGGGCGGCAGCCGCACAGGGCGGTGCAGGGCGTCGCCCGCCGCGCATTACCCACGGCTCGCGAAGCTCCTTGACTGTGCCGGTGATGAATCCTCTCGAGCCTGGCGCCTCGCGCCGTGCTCCTTGCTCGTGAGGGCGCGCATCAAAACACGCCTCCAAGCGGTGCCCGAGTGCCTCTCTCGGCGCTCTTGTCAGGTCTGGAGCTCTCCCGGCGGAAGCCCCGAGCCCGCCCTGGAGAAGAGTGCCAGGGCCTCATCGGCAGCGTTGACGGGTTTTGCGACGCGTGCCAGCCAGTCGCCGTAGTGATTGTTGGCGGGGTGGTAGCGCAGCAGCTCGCGCGCCACGAGCAACGCAGCCCGCGTATTCACCGGCCTACGGCGAACGCGGGAGGACGACGCCACTGCGAGGGCGAGGGCCAGAGTAGCGGCACAGCCGTCACGCCGCACGGTGCGCAGCGGCATCAGGTTTTGCTGCCCGCAAGCAGCCGGGTTGGCGGCAGCGTTAACTGCAGGAGGGGCGGAGCGGTGTGGGAAACCGCGGCCCACGGGCACCGTCTGGGCGACGCGGGCAGCTCGGCGCTCAGCGCGAACTCCGCGGGCGTCGGCCATGGGAGCGACGAAGCGGAGACAAAGCGGAGCAGGGGGAAGGATTCCGACACGCCCCTACCTGGCGTGCCAAATGTCAGAAATCGAGCTCCGCAAGCCCAAGAAGATTCGAACTCTGGGGCGTGTGCGAAGATCCTTCCCAGCTCAAGCCTCAAGCTCGTCGCCTCACAGCCAAACCTTGCCAAAGATGCGCCAGAACGTAAGAAGATGGACACAACAATTTACCCAGGTTCGGGCCACCTTGCGGTGTAAGACCCTACTCCTACTTTGGTGGATTGGCCTCACGAGGAGGTTTGCAGATGAACTAGTACAGTGGTTGAGCGACCTCGCGAGGGCTCTTGGGTGAGGATGGACTCCCTCCCTCTCTACGGTGGTGGCTAGTCTCTATTTATAGTGGCCTTGGTCCTCTTCCCTTATGGCACAGGCGGGAAGGGATCCCACAACAGCCAAATTTGAAAGGGGACAGGAGGTACAGCTTATCCTGACTAAAGGTGTTTTTCGCCTACAAAGCTCCTGGCATGACGTAGAGGTGGGCTCGGCGATGACATCCGTCCTGCCGAGCCCATGGTCTTGGTCTTGTTGCACCAGAATGGAAACCTTTGGGGGGTTCCTTGGGAACCCGCGTTCGTCCTTGCCTCCTTAGCACTAAAGGGGAAACTGTCCCCTCTGCGCCTGCTGGCGCCCGCTGGCCTTGGTCGTCATGGCTCGCGTCATCGCAGCCTCCTGAGGCCGGGCACTGCATAGGAATCTCCGCTCCCCGGGAGGCAACCTGGGGAGGACGCTCCTCTGGAGGTCTTGGCGTCATTCTCCTCGCGAGGCTGGGGCCCTCACGAGGGTCTTGTCCTGGGGGGTTTGTCGCCAGGCCATACTGGGCCATCGAGGTGGGCCATACAATGGGCCGCAGGCAGGCAGGTCTGGGTACCCCAGTCCCAGAACGCCAACAAAGCTGGAAAGGAACTCGTGCGTGAGCTCCTTGTACATTAGGTAATGGAAGGTGTTGAACACCCCCATCCCGAATTGGTGGCCAACCAAGTGAAGTCATCAAAAAGTCCTTGCTCATGCAAGAATGCTTCACACCTCCACCTAGTGTGATGCACCTTGCGGTGGCTCTAAACCTCTCATGTCTTGTCAACAGCGGCCCTAAGGCCGCCACCCTCACCACGTGCGCATTTGGCGCTGCCGGCCAACATCTTCATCCCCTTTTCATTGCAGCCCTCATCATGGTCTACAACAAAACTATGGGCGTTGGGGACGCCACACAGGCGATCGTCTAGTGCGAGCAAACCACCTCAATAGAGTGGCTCCACACGCAAGACTACGTTGTTGTTGGCACGACACACACCTCGTCTGGTGCAACCGAACCAGCTCAACGGGGATGCCACACAACCACTCGGCTTGCGCGAGCGAGCCGCCTTGATAGAGGGGCCCATCAAGCGAGCCGCCATCGCGGGATCCTAGCGAGGACGCCACACAGCCACCCGGCTCACGCGAGCAAACTACCCCAATAGAGGGTCCTCTCGCACGAGCGAACTACCCCGATAGAGGGTCCCCTTGCATGAGCCGACATCATGGGCGGGAAACACATCCACCCTGGCATGACTGGACCAGGTCAGCATGGCCGGACGAAGCTGACAGGCAGGTCTAACTCCCTTGTAGCACACAAAGCAACGCGTGAAAGGGGACTCGTGGGCACGCCCAAAGCCGCCCAATAATGGTGGTCCACCCGTCATGGAACGTCTAGTGAGGTCACCTGGGTCCACGCCATCCGAGCATAATGAACGACTCGCATTGTCCCCAAGAACCCCATGGCAAGCCACGTGACAACGGACGACTATGAGGGCCTCTTCGCCCGCGAGGAGACGAGGGAGGCGGGTACTCTAGTATGCTTTATACAAGTAATAATAACATCAACCCCACTATTTCGCCTACCGCCGCTGATTTTCACCACTACTACTCAAAGACATGGAGCAGGTCTACAGAGGGCGAGGTTATCGCTAGAGACTCACGCGGGAGCGCCAACGCTGCTTCAACATCCAGTTTGGGTAAGGGTGTGGTCGACAACCATGTGTAGGATCCCTTCCCACTTCCACCAGGAGGTCCCGAGAGTGTCGACGGCCAAGAACTAGGAGATAAAGGAGAATAAATAATTGGGCACTAGAAGTGTTCTGGGAGGTCCCGGGAGTGTCTAGGAAGACCTTGAAAGCTTTTGGAAGGGTCTGAAATTTTTGCAGAACATTTTAGAGGGGTCCTAGTGGGTCGGACCCCTAAGAAATGCGGGCAAGGTGCCACATAGCCCCAAGTGGGTCGCCGGCCAAATAGCCTTGGGTCCAAGGTAGGGGGCGAATCCTAGAAGAACCCCCCCCCACTCGTGGAGGATAATTCCTCCACTATGGTTAGCTGGACCCCATGTACACCTATATATATATGTATATATAAATACATGGGGGCACCCCCGATGTAAGGGCATTCTCTTACCCTAGTGTTTTGGTGATGATGACAACTTATTGTGTGTGAGACACAAGACGGTTAGCATTCCCTCCAAACGGAAAAGATCGAAGACGGTGTTCTCTATGTGTTTATTCTCTTTGGTCGTAGGGATCCCGTACTATTAAGAGGGAATCCACATTGGAAGGTCTTGGGTGAATCAGTTCTCTCGCACATCCTTATGCACCCAACTCATTCCTTCGCATCATAGAGAGAGAGGCCCCTCTTTCCTTCCAGGCTTACTGGTTGTACCGTTGTCCCGACCTGATGCACCGCTCGCTCCAGACATCCGGTTTCACCACCACTCCAGGGGTGATACCCTGGAGGTGCTATCACTGAGAAGTCCCCAGCGGTTGTACCGCTGCCCCTGGGCGGTTGTACCGCCCACAGCTAGGTGACCCAGGGTGGCAGCTCAGGGCGGTTGAACCGGCCCAGCACCGGGCTCCAACCGGACACGGTTCTGTTGGGCTCCGGTTGTTGGGCAGACCTGGACCGGTTGTACCGCTATATTATATAGCCCGGTACTACTGGTGTCCCAAGCGGTTGTACCGCTAGGGACTTTGCCTGGTCCAGCGCTCGGGTCGAGCTGTTGCATCTTGGTGGAACCACCGGCCACCTTTCTATTGTGGTCTGGTGGTTGGGCGGTGGTTGGGCGGTTGTACCGGTAATACCAGTTGTACCGCCCGCAACACCGGTTGTACCGCTGCCATGTAAAAATGGTTGTAACGGTTGGAAAGTGGGGGACCTATATAAAGGGGTGGTTCTTCCACCTCTCTCTTATCTCTTACCTCTCTCTCCACCATTGATGCCCATTGAGCTTTCTTGCCCGATCTCTCTCTCTAGCCACCCAAACTTGTTGTCTTGCTAGGGATTGAAGGAGGAGATCTAGATCTACACTTCCACCAAAGGAAAATTGATTCCCCCATACTTTCTTGTGTGGATTTTGTTACTCTTGGGTGTTTGAGCACCCTAGACGGAAGAGGTCACCTCGAAGCCATATTCCATTGTGGTGAAGCTTCGTGGTTTAGTTGGGAGCCTCCAATTAAGTTGTGGAGAGGGCCCCAACCTTGTTTGTAAAGGTCCGGTTGCCGCCTTCAAGGGCACCGCTAGTGAAATCACGACATCTTGCATTGTGTGAGGGCGTGAGGAGAATACGGTGGCCCTAGTGGCTTCTTGGGGAGCATTGTGCCTCCACACCGCTCTAACGGAGACGTACTTCCCTTTACCGGGAAGGAACTCCGGTAACACATCCTCGTCTCCTTTGGTTCCACTTGTGGTTACTTCTTACCCTTACTTTGTGCAAGCTATTTGTATTGTTTATCTCCTTGCTTGTATTGTTATTGTTGTTAGCATCATATAGGTTGCTCACCTAGTTGCATATCTAGCCAACCTATTTGTTGCTAAGCCTAACTTGTTAAAGAAAAGCTAAAAAGTGGTAGTTGCCTATTCACCCTCCTCTAGTCAACCATATCGATCCTTTCAATTGGTATCAGAGCCAGGTCTCTTTATTAAGGGTTTCATCACCCGAAGAGTATGGTTGACGACGGGGACCGTCCGGTTGAACTCCCCGAGGCCATGGGTGTGAACACGGTCTCTCGTGAGGATTTAAACGAGGCCATGTCCTTACTTAAATCCTCCATGACGACCGAGGTCAAATCCATGTTTAAAGAATTCCTTGATACTCTTAAACTTTCCACCGATGCGGTGCAAGTGGCTAATCCCACTAACTCGACATGGGATGTCAACTCCGGTAAGGAGGGGGCTAGTGCTGATAAGGACACTCGTTCTCAAGGAATTAATGGGGCGGGGACCTTTGCCTCAGTTCCCCCTCCCTTGGTCTATGGAGGACCGGTGCACCCACCTCATATAGTTAATATCGGTCCTCCTCCTAAACTTGTTAAGAATGATTTTGCTAATTGGGTTTTTCGTATCAAGTCTCATTTGGATCACAACTCAATTCAAATCATGCGAGTCATTGAAGAATGATACTATCCTCGTGATCCACGCAACGTCACCCCAAGAGAAGAGGCTGATAAACAGCTAAATTCCTGCGCCTTGTTCATACTCCAAGCTGCTGTTCCTACCGAAGACCTAGCTCACCTGCGTCCCTTCACTGTTGCTAAAGAATGTTGGGAACACATTGTCACCATGTACAAGGGCAGCTCAAGCATTCAACGGTCAAACTATGAGGTAGTGCTTGATCAGTCAGATGAGTTTGTAATGATAGAAGATGAGGAACCGCGTGAGCTTTATAGGAGGGTAACTACTTGCTACTTCTCGAGCATGCGTTGGTTTTCCCTTGAAGAGGAAAGGGTGATGCAGCAAAGTAGATAAGTATTTCCCTCAGTTGTTGAGAACGAAGGTATCAATCCAGTAGGAGATACAAGCAAGTCACCAATGGATGTACCTACACAAATAATCAAACACTTGCACCCAACGCTATAAAGGGGTTGTCAACCCCTTCACGGTTACTTGCAAGGATGAGATCTGATAGAGATAGATAGATATGATTGCTAAAACGAAAAAGTAAACTAAAAGTAAAAAGAATTGCAGCAAGATATTTTTGGTATTTTTGGTTTATAGATCTGAAAATATAATGTGGAAAATAGACCCGGGGGGCATAGGTTTCACTAGAGGCTTCTCTCATGAAGGAAAATAATACGGTGAGTGAACAAATTACTGTCGAGCAATTGATAGAAAAGCGAATAATTATGAAGATATCCAAGGCAATGATTATGCATATAGGCATCACGTCCGTGTCAAGTAGACCGAAACGATTCTGCATCTACTACTATTACTCCACACATCGACCGACTCCTGCCTACATCTAGAGTATTAAGTTCATGAAGAACAGAGTAACGCATTAGGTAAGATGACATGATGTAGAGGGATAAACTCAAGCAATATGATGAAAACCCCATCTTTTTATCCTCGATGGCAACAATACAATACGTGCCTCGCTACCCCTACTTTGTCACTGGGTGAGGACACCGCAAGATTGAACCCAAAACTAAGCACTTCTCCCATTGCAAGAATTACCAATCTAGTTGGCCAAACCAAACCAATAACTCGAAGAGACTTGCAAAGATATGAAATCATGCATATAAGAATTCAGAGAAGATTCAAATAATATTCATAGATAATCTGAACATAAACCCACAATTCATCGGATCTCGACAAACACACCGCAAAAGAGTATTACATCGGATAGATCTGCATGAAGATCATGAAGAACATGGTATTGAAGAACAAAGAGAGAGAAGAAGCCATCTAGCTACTAGCTATCGACCCGAAGGTCTATGGTAAACTACTCACGCATCATCGGAGGGGCAATGGAGTTGATGTAGATGCCCTCCGTGATCGAATCCCCCTCCGGCAGATTACCGGAAAAGGCTCCAAGATTGGATCTCACGGGAACAGAGGCTTTCAGCGGCGGAAAAGTATTTTCGTGGCTCTTTTTTGGTATCCAGGAAATATTTGGGAATTTATAGGCCGAAGAATAGGGTTAGGAGGGCTGCCATGGGGCCACAAGCCAGGGGGCGCCCCTCCCCCCTAGGGCGCGCCCCTGTGGCTTGTCGCCACACGGTGGCTCCCCTGCCTTCATCTCCAAGTTTGTTGGGTTGCTTCTGGTCCAAGAAAAATTATTCCGAAGATTTTATTCCGTTTGGACTCCGTTTAATATTCCTTATCTGCAATACTCAAAAACAAGGAAAAAAAAACTGGCACTAGGCTCTAGATTAATAGGTTAGTCCCAAAAATAATATAAAATAGCATATTAATGCATATAAAACATCCAAAATAGATAATATAATAGCATGGAACAATCAAAAATTATAGATACATTGGAGACGTATCACTACTCTTGCCGTTGCCATCCGAGATCATGGCAGCAAGGATGTGGATGACACTTGGGTCAAGCGTAAGTTTCTGAAGGCCATCATGCCCTTCAACAAGGCCATGTCCGTCGTCATCCGCCAAAGACCGGACTTCCACACTTTGTCCTCTGGCAATGTGTTGGATGAATTTATTGCAATGAACATCTTGAACACGACCACAGACAATGCTCTTGCTCGTGTGCAACGGTCGTAGAAATCATCTCCCAACCTTGCTTTGAAGGCCAAGGTCAGTCAAGAGGAAGAAGAAGAGGAGGAGGAGGAGGAGGGTTGCCCCGAGGATACCAAATATGCTTACCATGAGCATATGGCTCTAGCATCTAGGCAATTCTGGGGCAACAAGAGAAACACAAGGCCCAACTTCTCCAAGAACAACTCAAGCGGGTCAATGGGCAAGCAACGTGTGAGGACCTGCTACAACTGTGGTAATGTGAGTCACTTTGTGGTGGATTGTCCATATGAGAAGAGGGAAGACAATGGTGGAAAGCTCATCCGCAAAGATAAGGCCAAGTCCTTCCCCAACAAGACCAACTTCACCAAGAAGGCTCCTCACAAAGTGTTGGTGGATCAAGAAGAGTATGTTTCCGATGATGATGGAGATGACGAAGACACAAGTGGTGAAGGAATGGCAATGGCATCTGTGGCGATTGCATCTTCTACCTCAACAAAGGTGTCACTCTTCGACGCCCCCAACGAGAACCACATTGCTCGGTGCCTCATGGCAAAAGGTATCACCAAGGTAACCTCGAACGCCAAAACCTCAAACATTATTATTTCTATTTCTTCCACTTCGTCTTTGTTAGATTGTGTGGACGAACATGAGGAGGCAAAAGAGGGTGAGAATGAGTTTGACAAGTTCTTGTGTAAACTCAAGGGAGGATCCAAGAAGCACTTCGTTGCTCTCTTGGAACAACTTGGTGAGGCCAATGCCACTATTGAATCTCAAGAAGAATACCTTGAGGAGTTGAGAGGGCATAGTCGTGATTATGCCGACGATATAGCAGATCTTTCTATTGCTCTTGAGGAAGAGCGAGGTCTTCGTTTGACTCTTGAGGAGTCACAAAATGATGACCTTGCTAAATTACGTAAAGATTATGATCATGCTATCGTTCTCAACCGTGTGCTCAAATCTGAAAAAGTTGTGCTTGGGGTTGGGCATGATCGACTCAAGGATGAGTTTGAAACACTTGACAATACTCACAAGGCATTGAAGAGTGTTCATGCTTCTCTTAAGGAGTCGCATGATCAACTCCAAGTAAAACTCACTAAGGAAATTGCTACGTGTCCTCCTTCTGTTTTAATTGATAATGCCTCTGCTACTAACCCGTGTTGTGAGCATGCACATCTTGTGGAGGAAAATGCTAAGCTGAAAGAGCAGCTTGAGAAAGGCCTTGTGTCATGTATCCAAGGTGAAAAGACTCTCAATGATCTTTTGAACAATCAAAAGGAAGTGGTTGCAAAGGAAGGAATTGGGTTTGCATCCAAGTCCAAAAAGAAGAAGAAGGTGAAGACCAAGCAAGCTCCCCCGCTCAAGGAAACGTTTGTCAAAGCAGGGGGATCTACTCATGAGAAGAAGAAGGACAAGGTTGTGAGTGGTAGTGCCAAGAAGGGGAAGACCACTCCCTCCAACAGGGCTGGCGACTTTAACCCCTCTTATATCTTGTGCCGTGCTAGTGATGGGCATGTTTATGCCAAATATGTTGGGTCTTCTTATGAGTACATTGAGTGGTCTATTTGGGTTCCTAAGACCCTTGTCACTAACGTGAAAGGACCCATTAAAGAATGGGTATCTAAATTCAAACATTGATCTATTGTAGGAGTTTGCTTCCGGAGAAGCTTCATGGTTGCTCGACAGTGGAGCAACAAATCATATGACCGGAAGCAAGGACTTGGTGGTGGACGTTCGACCCGATACATCCGTGGCCACTCAAGTCTCCTTTGGCGATGACACAATTTCAAAGGTATTAGGTCTTGGTAAGGTGGTTATCTCTCCAACCTTAACCATTGAGAAAGTCATGCTTGTTGAGACCCTTGCATACAATTTACTTTCCGTTCGTCAACTTGCACTTATGGGGTTTAGTACCTTCTTTGGCATTGACACCGTGACCCTTTTGTGGAGCAAGACTCTTAAAGTAGCCTTTATTGGGCATGTCGAAAACGGTCTCTATGTGATTAACCTCTCAGAGCGACCCACTAAGACCGCGACATGCCTAATGGCTAAAGTTGATGTGGGGTGGCTTTGGCATCGCCGACTAGCCCATGTCAATATGAGATCTTTGCAAAGTCTCCTCAAAGGGGATCACATTCTTGGACTAACAAATGTGAGTTTTGCTAAAGATCGTGCTTGCAGTGCTTGTATCGAAGGAAAGCTACATGAAAAGGCTCATCGTCCTACCACTACGATATACTCAAAAAGGACCCTAGAGCTCCTTCACATGGATCTCTTCGGTCCTCCATCTTTTGACAGTCTTGGAGGGAGAAAGTATTGCTTGGTGATTGTGGATGATTACTCAAGATATACATGGGTATATTTCTTCAAGAGGAAGAGTGAGACCCAACAGACCGTCATCAACTTTGCAAATGAAGTTCAACGTCAACATGAAGCAAAGATTTTGATGATTAGAAGTGACAACGGCACTGAGTTCAAGAACTACACCCTAGATGAGTTTCTCAGTGATGAGGGGATAAAGCACAAATATTCCACTCCTTACACCCCTCAACAAAATGGTGTTGAGGAGAGAAAGAACCGGACGTTGATGGATGCGGCAAGAACCATGATGGCAGACTTTAAATCTCCTTACAACTTTTGGGCCGAAGCCATCAACACCGCGTGTCATGCATCAAATTGGCTCTATCTCCGTAAAGGCTTGAACAAGACTCCCTATGAGATTCTTACCGGGAACAAGCCCAACCTCAAGTACTTCCGGCTGTTCGGTTGTAAGTGTTTCATTCTTAAGAAAGGTGTTCGTTTGTCAAAATTTGAATCTAGAGCTCATGAGGGCATATTTGTTGGTTATGCTACAAACTCTCATGCTTACCGTGTCCTCAACAAGTCCACGGGACTCATTGAGGAGACGCGTAACGTAGAGTTTGATGAAAATAATGGCTCCCAAGTGGAGCAAAGTGGTATTTGTGATGTAGGTGATGAAATTCCTCCCCAAGCCATAAGAAGAATGGGAGTGGGATACTTCCTACCCGTTGAGGAACCCCTTGTGGCTGAAGGAGAAGGACAATGTTCCACTCAAGTGGAACCATCACCGACGCACGACCCACACGCTTCCGAAGAACAAAGTGAAGGCCCTCAACCCCGTGATCAAGATCAAGGGCAAGATCAACTTAATGGTGATGATTCTACATCACATGATGCTCGAGATCTTGCTCTCACCCCCGTGCAAGCTCAAGATCAAAATGAAGCTATAGACCAAGATCAAGTTCAAGACCAAGGTCAAGCTAAAGATCAAGATCATGCTCAAGATCAAGAGCAAGCCGGTGCTAGTACTGAAGTTCGTCAAGTTACCAAGCCTCAACTTTCCATGGAGGAAATTCTTGAAAGACGAGCTGCCAAGATCGCTTCCAAACAAAGAGTCAAGCAACACCTATTAAAGAACGTTTATGGAAGTTTTAAGAGAGGGGTAACTACTCGTCGTCAATTAACAAACTTTTGTGCACATCATGCGTTTGTTTCTTGCTTTGAACCCCTCAAGGTACAAGATGTGCTCGAAGACGAGGAATGGCTTGAAGCCATGCATGAAGAAATCAACAACTTCGAGCGCAACAAAGTGTGGCGATTGGTGCCAAGACCAAAGGAGAAGCACAATGTCATTAGAACCAAATGGATTTTTAAGAACAAGCAAGATGCACATGGTATTATTATTCGCAACAAGGCAAGACTGGTGGCTCAAGGCTACTCCCAAGTCGAGGGCATCGACTACGAGTTTGAGATGTCTATGATGTGATAGTTGAAGTTCTTCCTTGGATTCGAAGTCAAGCAATGAAGCCAAGGAACCTTCATCAACCAAGCCAAATACACTCAAGACATGCGCAAGAGGTTCAAGATGTATGAGCTCAATCCTCCCAAGGCCAACACTCCTATGCAGCTCAAATGCCAACTTGACAGTGATCCCAATGGTAAAGCTGTGGATCAAAAGGTATATTTCTCCATGATTGGATCTCTGCTTTACCTTTGTGCATCTAGGCCGGATATCATGTTGAGTGTGGGAATTTGTCCACGATTTCAATCCGCACCTAAGGAGAGTCACTACGTGGCTATCAAGCGAATCTTTCGATATTTGGCTCATACCACAAAATTTGGCTTATGGTACCCCAAAGGTGCTTCATTTGATCTCATTGGATATAGTAACTCGGATTGGGCGGAAGACCGTGTGGAAAGGAAGTCCACTTCCGGAGGCTGCCAATTTCTTGGTCGCTCTCTGGTAAATGTTGGAAATATGCCCTAGAGGCAATAATAAATTGGTTATTATTATATTTCCTTGTTCTTGATAATTGTTTATTATCCATGCTATAATTGTATTGATTGGAAACTCAAATACATGTGTGGGTACATAGACAACACTGTGTCCCTAGTATGCCTCTAGTTAACTAGTTCGTTGATCAAAGATGGTCAAGGTTTCCTGGCCATAGACATGAGATGTCATTTGATAACGGGATCACATCATTAGGAGAATGATGTGATGGACAAGACCCAAACTATAAACATAGCATATGATCGTGTCAGTTTATTGCTATAGTTTTCTGCATGTCAAGTATCTGTTCCTATGACCATGAGATCATGCAACTCACTGACACCGGAGGAATACCTTGTGTGTATCAAACGTCACAACATAACTGGGTGACTATAAATATGCTCTACAGGTATCTCCGAGGGTGTCTGTTGAGTGGGCATGGATCAAGACTGGGATTTGTTACTCCGTGTGACGGAGAGGTATCTCAGGGCCCACTCGGTAATACAACATCACAATAAGCCTTACAAGCAATGTGACTAAGTGTTAGCCACGGGATCTTGTATTACGGAACGAGTAAAGAGACTTGTCGGTAACGAGATTGAACTAGGTATAGAGATACCGACGATCGAATCTCGGGCAAGTAACATACCGAAGAACAAAGGGAACAGCGTACGGGATTAACTGAATCCTTGACATAGAGGTTCAACCGATAAAGATCTTCGTAGAATATGTAGGAACCAATATGGGCATCCAGGTCCCGCTATTGGTTATTGACCGTAGAGGTGTCTTGGTCATGTCTACATAGTTCTCGAACCCGCAGGGTCTGCACACTTAAGGTTCGGTGACATTTCGATATAGTAGAGTTATGTATGGTGGTGACCGAAGGTTGTTCGGAGTCCTGGATGAGATCCTGGACATCACGAGGAGCTCCGGAATGGTCCGGAGGTAAAGATTGATATATAGGAAGTCCTGTTTTGGTCACCGGAAAAGTTTCGGGTATTTTGGTAGTGTACCGGGAGTGCCGGGAGGGGTACCGGGGACCATCGGGAGGGGTGTCTCGACCCAAAGGACCTCATGGGCTGTGGGAGGAGTAAAACCGGCCCCTAGTGGGCTGGCCTAACCCCCCCACTAAGGCCCATGTGGCTTTGGGTGGAAAAAATCCAAAGGAGGAAAGGTGGAAAGGGTTTCCAAGTGGAGAGGAGGAATCCTACTCCTAATAGGATTGGAGCAGGACTCCTCCACCTCCAATTTCGGCCAAACCTTGAGGGTTTGAGGCTGCCTCCTCCCCTCCCTCCCTCCTATATATACTAGAGGATTTAGAGGGAAGAGCTAACCCTAATTGCCACGTGCTCCCTCTACTTCATCTAGATCGGTTTCTCCTCTAGTCTAGTTTCAGCGGTACTTAGGCGAAGCCCTGCCGGAATTGTTCCACCACCATCGGCGCCGTGCCGTCGCACCGCCGGAGAACTCTTATACCTCTCCGCTCCCTCTTGCTGGATCAAGAAGGCGGAGATCGTCATCGAGTTGTACGTGTGCTGAACACGGAGGTGCCGTCCGTTCGGCGCTAGATCGGAAGGACCGTGATCAGGATCGCGAGACGATTCGTGATTTGATCGCGGGACGGATCGTGATGGGATCGCGGGACGGATCGAGATTGGATCGCGAGATGGATCGTGATGGGATCGCGGGACGCTCGGCGATTTGGATCGCGAAGACGTTCGACTACATCAACCGCGTTTCTTAACGCTTCCCGCTTAGCGATCTACAAGGGTATGTAGATCCACTCTCCCTCTCGTAGATGCTCATCACCATGGATAGATCTTGCGTGTGCGTAGGAAATTTTTTGTTTCCCATGCAACGTTCCCCAACAGTCGCATCATGAGCTAGGTCTATGTGTAGATGAGATCTCGAGTAGAACACAAAGGAGTTTGTGGGCGTTGATATTCAGATTGCTTCCTCCCTTGGTCTTTTCTTGATTCGGCGGTATTGTGGGATGAAGCGGCCCGGACCAACATTACTCGTACGCTTACGAGAGACCGGTTCCATCAACTGACATATAACTTCGTTGCATAAAGATGGCTGGCGGGTGTCTGTTTCTCCCACTTTAGTCGGATCGGATTTGACAAAGGCGGTCCTTGAGAAGGTTGAATAGCAATTTTTGTATCACCGTTGTGGTTTTTGCGTAGGTAAGAATTGTTCTTGATAGATACCCATAGCAGCCACGTAAAACTTGCAACAACAATTAGAGGACGTCTAACTTGTTTTTGCAGGGTATGTTGTGATGTGATATGGCCAATTACATGATGAGATATATGTGATGTATGAGATGATCATGTACTGTATAGAATATCACGACTTGCATGTCGATGAGTACGGCAACCGGCAGGAGCCATAGGGTTGTATTTAATTATTTTCGCCGTTTTTGCTTTACTTTATCGCTATGAGTTAGCAATAGTCGTGATAGCAACAGTCGGCGCGACAACCTCATGGCGACACATTGATGGAGATCAAGATGATGGAGATCATGGTGTTATGCCGGTGGCGATGGAGATCATGCCGGTGCTTTGAAGATGGAGATCAAAAGCACAAGTTCATGGCCATATCATGTCACTTATGATTTGCATGTGATGTTAATCCTTTTATGCATCTTATTTTGCTTAGGACGATGGTAGCATTATAAGGTGACCCCTAACTAAAATTTCAAGATAAAATTGTGTTCTCCCCGAGTGTGCACCGTTGCGAAAGTTCGTCGTTTTGAGACACCACGTGATGATCGGGTGTGATAGACTCTACGTTCACATACAACGGGTGCAAGCCAGTGTTGCACGTGCGGAACACTCGGGTTAAACTTGACGAGCCTAGCATGTACAGACATGGCCTCAGAACACAAGAGACCAAAAGGTCGAACATGAGTCATATAGTAGATATGATCAACATGAAGATGTTCACCATTGAAACCACCTCAACTCACGTGATGATCGGACTTGAGTTGGTGGATTTGGATCATGTGTCACTCGAATGACCAGAGGGATGTCAATTTGAGTGGGAGTTTTTAAGTAATATGATTAACTAAACTCATTATCATGAACATAGTCAAAATGTCTTTGCAAATTATGTTGTAGATTACTAGCTCGCGCTGTAGCTCCCTTGAATTTTTATATGTTCCTAGAGAAATAGAGTTGAAAGATGATGGTAGCAATAATGCGGACTGGGTCCATGATCTGAGGATTGTCCTCATTGCTACACAGAAGGCTTATGTCCTTAATGCACCGCTCGGTGCGCCACCCCCTCAAGCGTCGTCTGTAGATGTTGTGAACATCTGACAGGCACGTTCTGATGACTACTTGATAGTTCAGTGTGTCATGCATTACGGCTTAGAATTGAGGCTCCAAAACGTTTTGAACGTCACGGAACATATGAGATGTTCTAAGAGCTGAAATTGGGATCTCAGGCTCGTGCCCGTGTTGAGAGGTATGAGACCTCCAACAAGATTATTTGCCTGCAAGATGAAGGAGAATAGCTCAATCGGTGAGCATGTGCTCAGATTGTCTGGGTGCTACAATCGCTTGAATCGAGTGGGAGTTGATCTTCCAGATAAGATAGTGATTGATATAGTTCTCCAAGTCACTGTCACTAAGCTACTAGAGCCTCGTGATGAACTATAAAATGCCAGGGATAGAAATAATGATCCCTGAGCTATTCGCGATGTTTGACACCGCGAAGGTAGAAATCAAGGAGCATCAAGTGTTGATGGTTAGTGAAACCACTAGTTTCGAGAAGGGCAAGGGCTAGGAGGGAAACTTCATGGATGGCAAGTCAGTTGCTGCTCCAGTGAAGAAACCCAAGGTTGAACCCAAACCCGAGACTAAGTGCTTCTATTATGAGGAGAACGGTCGCTGAAGCGGAACAACCCTAGATACTTGGTAGATAAGAAGGCTGGCAACGTCGATAGAAGTATATTTGATATACGTGTGTACCTTGCTAGTACTCCTAGTAGCACCTGGGTATTGGATACCGGTTCGGTTGCTAAATGTTAGTAACTCGAAATAAAAGCTACGGAATAAACGGAGGCTAGCTAAGGGTGATGTGACGATGAGTGTTGGAAGTGTTTCCAAGGTTGATGTGATCACCATCGCACGCTCTCTCTACATTCGGGATTAGTGATGAACCTAAATAAATGTTATTTGGTGTTTGCGTTGAGCATGAACATGATTAGATCATGTTTATTGCAATACGGTTATTCATTCAAGTTAGAGAATAATGGTTATTCTGTTTACATGAATAATACCTTCAATGGTCATGCACCCAATGAGAATGGTTTATTGAATCTTGATCGTAGTGATACACATGTTCATAATATTGATGCCAAAAGATACAAAGTTAATAATGATAGTACCACATACTTGTGGCACTGCCGCTAAATGTCATATTGGTGTAAAATGCATGAAGAAACTCCATGCTGATGGATCTTTGGACTCATTCGAATTCGAATCGGTTGAGACATGCGGACCATGCCTCATGGGCAAGATGACTAAGACCCCGTTTTCCGGTATGATGGAGCGGGCAAGTGACTTATTGGAAATGATACATGTTGATGTATTCGGTCCAATGAGTGTTGTAGCGTGCGGTGGATATCATTATTTTCCTACCTTCACTGATGATTTTCGTAGATAATAGATATGGGGATATTTACTTAATGAAACACAAGTCTGAAACATTTGAAAAGTTCAAACAAATTCAGAGTGAAGTTTGAGATCATCGTGACAAGAAGATAAAATATCTACGATATGATCGTAGAGGTAAATATCTGAGTTACGAGTTTGGTATACAACTTAAGACAATGTGAAAGTTGTTTCACAACTCACACCACCTGGAACACCATAGTGTGATGGTGTGTCCGAACGTCGTAGTCGTGCTCTATTGGATATGGTGCGTACTATGATGTCTCTTATCGATTTGCCACTATCGTTTTGGGGTTATGCATTAGAGACAACTACATTCACTTTAAAAAGGGGCACCATCTAAGTCCGTTGAGATGACACCGTATAAATTTTGGTTTGGCAGAAACCTAAGCTGTCATTTCTTAATGTTTGGGGCTGCGACACTTATGTGGAAAAGGTTTTCAACCTGATGAGCTCGAACCCAAAGCGGACAAATGCATCTTCATAGAATACCCTAACGTAACAGTTGGGTAAACCTTCTATCTCAGATCCAAGCACAAAGTGTTTGTTGCTAAAACGGGTCCTTTCTCGAGAAAGAGTTTCTCTCGAAAGAATTGAGTGGGAGGAAGATAGAACTTGATGAGGTTGTTGAACCTTTGTTTCAACCAGAGAGTAGCGCAGCGCAGAAAGTTGTTTCTGTGGAGCCTACATTACTTGAAGAGGAAGTTAATGATGATGATCATGAAGCTTCGGATCAAGTTACTATCGAACCTCATAGGTCGACAAGGACGCGTACTGCTCCTGAGTGGTATGGCAACCCTGTCTTAGAGGTCATGTTGTTGGACAACGATGAACCTACGAGCTATGGAGAAGCGATGATGGGCCCGGATTCCGAGAAATGGTTAGAGGCCATGAAATCTGAGATGAGATCCATGTATGAAAACAAAGTATGGGCTTTGGAAGTATTACCTGAAGGGCGAAAGGCCATTCAGAACAAATGGATCTTTGTAAGGAAGACGGACGCGGACGGTAATGTCACCGTCTATAAAGCTTGACTTGTGGCAAAGGGTTTTTCACAAGTTCAAGGAGTTAACTACGATGAGACTTTCTCACCCGTAGCGATGCTAAAGTATGTTGGAATTATGTTAGCAGTTGCTGCATTTTTCGATTATGAAATCTGGCAGATGGATGTCAAAACATCATTTCCTTAACGGTATCCATGAGGAAAGGTTGTATGTGATACAACCGGAAGGTTTTGTCAGTTCTAAGGATGCTAAAATATATGCAAGCTCCAACGATTCTTCTATGGACTGGAGCAAGCATCTCGGAGTTGGAATATACGCTTTGATGAGGTGATCAAAGTTTTTGAGTCTATACAAAGTTTATGAGAAACTTGTATTTACAATAAAGTGAGTGGGAGCACTATAGAATTTCTGATAAGTATATGTGGATGACATATTGTTGATCGGAAATGATGTAGAATTTCTGGAAAGCATAAAGGGTTGTTTGAAAAGGAGTTTTTCAAAGGAAAACCTGGAATGAGGCTACTTAAATATTGGGCATCTTGATCTATAGAGGTAGATCAAGACGTCTGATACAACTTTCAATGAGTACATACCTTGACAAGATTTTGAAAGAGTTCAAAATGGATCAGTCAAAGAAAGAGTTCTTGCCTGATTTGTAAGGTGTGGAGTTGAGTCAGACTCAAAGCTCGACCACGGCAGAAGAAAGAGAAAGGACGAAGGTCGTCCCCTATGCCTTATCCATATGCTCTGTATAGTATGCCATGCTATGTACCGCACCTGTGTGTGCCTTGCCATGAGTCTGTCAAGGGGTACAAGAGTGATCCAGGAGTGGACCACTGGACAGCGGTCAAGATTATCCTTAGTAACTAGAGGACTAAGGAAATATTTCTCGATTATGGAGGTGATAAAGAGTTCGTCGTAAAGGGTTACGTCGATGCAAGCTTTAACACCAATCCGGATGACTCTGAGTAGCAATCCGGATACGTATAGTGGAGCAGCCATTTGGAATAGCTCCAAGTGGAGTGTGGTAGCAGTGTCTATGAAGGAGATATGCCCTAGAGGCAATAATAAATGTTATTGATTATCTCCCTGTTCATAATTAGGTTTATGTTCCATGCTATAACTGCTATGGTTCTCGAGTCTGCAATAACCACGAGGCTCGGAGGAAGACTCATATGCACGTGTGGGATAATAAATGGTAAAATGTATTCCTAGTCAAGCCTCTAGGACTGGCTCAAGTATTGCATGATGATCCTGTTTTCCTGATCATGGGCATGGCTATGCCGGCAATTTTGAGGGCACAATTGTTGGTAGAACACTTGTGTTGAATCGACCCGAATTGATGTTATGCTATGAGATACATTCGTCATAAGTTAATGGTTAATAACACAGAGATGGTTAACGTTTGCATGATTCCTTAGACCATGAGAGTATCGAGTTTCTTCATGCTTGCTTCATGAACTTTGGGGTTTGTTAAACGTCATCCGTAAATGGGTGGCTATTACGGCGGCTTACGGGTTCATGGAAAAGTGTGTCAAGTAACTTGATAGCTCGAGATTGGGATTTGCTCCTCCGACGATGGAGAGATATCTCTGGGCCCTCTCGGTGTTACGGTATCCATCATCGTCTGGCCAGACACATTGTGATTTGATCACAGGGATGCCGGAACACGGGAACGAGAAAAGAGAACAATACCGGCAACGAGGTAACTGGCATAGTGGACAAGTTGTTGATCCACGAGGATGCTAACATGTCTCACCTCGGGTATTTGTAACATATCGTGAAGCAACAGGAATAGCACACGACAACTGGAGGTTCACTCGAATATTCATTCGTGTGGGTATAGGGGTCAATATGGGTGTCCATGGCTCCGATGTTGATCATTGATCGGAAGGGGTTCCGGGTCATGTCTATGCTTCACCGAACCTATAGGGTCACACGCTTAAGGGTCATCTATCTGTTGAATACTAGACAGGGAGTCTGAGAGAAAAACACCGAAAAAGTTTCGGACACCGGAAAAGTTTCGGACAGCGGAAAAGTTCCGCAGAGAGGTCACCGGATGAGTTCCGGTGAAACTGAAAAGTTGTTTCAGAGGATACCATAAAGTCAAATTGGTTTTGGCACATGCCTGATAATTCTTGGAGGGTGCCAGAATCATTCTGGAAACTTTCTGGAATTTTCCGGGATGAAAACCGGAAATGTTCCGGAGCTGCCGAAACCGCTTCAGATGCTTTTCGCAGATGAAATCACTAAACCGGAATTGTTCCGGCTTGCGTTGAAAATTATTTTGGTGGGTACTAGAATTGTTCTAAGCCCACATGAATATTTTCAGTTCGATCAGACGCTGAAAAATGTCGTCGTGAATAGTGAAAGTGCTTTTTGGGATATTTTTGGAAAGCCACCTTTTGGGGCTTTGCTCCAAAAGATCTTGGGGATGACATGGATGGATAGGGGGCAATTTTGGGGCCCCACATGAGGGTGTGGCTGGCCACATGGTGGACTCCTTCATGGAGTCCCCCTTGTTCCTTGGTTTCACCTTTTAGGTCCTTGGGAAGGACTCCTTTCCATGTGGGTTTTGGGTTTTCTTGTAAAACCACCCTACCCCTTGGGTTTCCTATAAATAGGAGGTGTGTGGGCTGCCATAAGACACACTCTTGCTCTCATACACAAAGCCATGCATGATCTGGCATTCTTCTCTCCCTCCCAGCGAAATAGTTTCGTAGAGCCGAAAGGCTGTCTGGGTTCCGGCAGGAACTAGTTCTGGACGGCGAAGCCCTGCTGGATAGATGACACCGTATGTGTGCAACTCTGTAGAGAGATCGTAGTTTCGGTCTTAGTTCGAGAGTGCCTCCCGAAGGGCTGTCCGTGTGACCGTCCGAGTTTTGGAGGTCCTCCCGAAGGGCTGTCCGAGTGACAGTCCGAGTTTCGGAGGTCCCCCCGAAGGGCTGTCCGCGACACCGTCCGGGGGACTGTGCGACCGCCTCCCGGAGGGCTGTCCGCGGGGCAGATGAGGGTATACATCCTCGCGGTTGGGAGGTTGTAAAATCCTAGCTGCGGGGATCTGCACCGCCGATCGTCATCGACTCTACTTCCGCTGCGCTACGAGTCGGTAACGAAAGTGATCAAACCTTGTATGCAGTCTCCATAGTGGTCCTGGGCTGGTGCGTAGGTCGGAAATTTTTTGTTTTCTGTCGCGTTCCCCAACAGTCTACAGTATGACAAAGAGATTTGCAAAGTACTCACGGATCTGAATGTCGCAGACCCATTGACTAAAGACCTCTCTCACATGCAAAGCATGATCGAACCCCAGAACTCATTGGGTGTTAGATTCATAACAATGTAAAACACATGGTGATGTGAACTAGATTATTGACTCTAGTGCAAGTGGGAGACTGTTGGAAATATGCCCTAGAGGCAATAATAAATTGGTTATTATTATATTTCCTTGTTCGTGATAATCGTTTATTATCCATGCTATAATTGTATTGATTGGAAACTCAAATACATGTGTGGGTACATAGACAACACTGTGTCCCTAGTATGCCTCTAGTTAACTAGTTCGTTGATCAAAGATGGTCAAGGTTTCCTGGCCATAGACATGAGATGTCATTTGATAACGGGATCACATCATTAGGAGAATGATGTGATGGACAAGACCCAAACTATAAACATAGCATATGATCGTGTCAGTTTATTGCTATAGTTTTCTGCATGTCAAGTATCTGTTCCTATGACCATGAGATCATGCAACTCACTGACACCGGAGGAATACCTTGTGTGTATCAAACGTCACAACGTAACTGGGTGACTATAAAGATGCTCTACAGGTATCTCCGAGGGTGTCTGTTGAGTGGGCATGGATCAAGACTGGGATTTGTTACTCCGTGTGACGGAGAGGTATCTCAGGGCCCACTCGATAATACAACATCACAATAAGCCTTGCAAGCAATGTGACTAAGTGTTAGCCACGGTATCTTGTATTACGGAACGAGTAAAGAGACTTGCCGGTAACGAGATTGAACTAGGTATAGAGATACCGACGATCGAATCTCGGGCAAGTAACATACCGAAGAACAAAGGGAACAGCGTACGGGATTAACTGAATCCTTGACATAGAGGTTCAACCGATAAAGATCTTCGTAGAATATGTAGGAACCAATATGGGCATCCAGGTCCCGCTATTGGTTATTGACCGTAGAGGTGTCTTGGTCATGTCTACATAGTTCTAGAACCCGCAAGGTCTGCACACTTAAGGTTCGGTGACGTTTCGGTATAGTAGAGTTATGTATGGTGGTGACCGAAGGTTGTTCGGAGTCCCGGATGAGATCCTGGACGTCACGAGGAGCTCCGGAATGGTCTGGAGGTAAAGATTGATATATAGGAAGTCCTGTTTTGGTCACCGGAAAAGTTTCGGGTATTTTGGTAGTGTACCGGGAGTGCCGGGAGGGGTACCGGGGACCATCGGGAGGGGTGTCTCGACCCAAAGGACCTCATGGGCTGTGGGAGGAGTCAAACCAGCCCCTAGTGGGCTGGCCTAACCCCCCCCCCCCCCCACTAAGGCCCATGTGGCTTTGGGTGGAAAAAATCCAAAGGAGGAAAGGTGGAAAGGGTTTCCAAGTGGAGAGGAGGAATCCTACTCCTAATAGGATTGGCATTGACACCGTGACCCTTTTGTGGAGCAAGACTCTTAAAGTAGCCTTTATTGGGCATGTCGAAAACGGTCTCTATGTGATTAACCTCTCAGAGCGACCCACTAAGACCGCGACATGCCTAATGGCTAAAGTTGATGTGGGGTGGCTTTGGCATCGCCGACTAGCCCATGTCAATATGAGATCTTTGCAAAGTCTCCTCAAAGGGGATCACATTCTTGGACTAACAAATGTGAGTTTTGCTAAAGATCGTGCTTGCAGTGCTTGTATCGAAGGAAAGCTACATGAAAAGGCTCATCGTCCTACCACTACGATATACTCAAAAAGGACCCTAGAGCTCCTTCACATGGATCTCTTCGGTCCTCCATCTTTTGACAGTCTTGGAGGGAGAAAGTATTGCTTGGTGATTGTGGATGATTACTCAAGATATACATGGGTATATTTCTTCAAGAGGAAGAGTGAGACCCAACAGACCGTCATCAACTTTGCAAATGAAGTTCAACGTCAACATGAAGCAAAGATTTTGATGATTAGAAGTGACAACGGCACTGAGTTCAAGAACTACACCCTAGATGAGTTTCTCAGTGATGAGGGGATAAAGCACAAATATTCCACTCCTTACACCCCTCAACAAAATGGTGTTGAGGAGAGAAAGAACCGGACGTTGATGGATGCGGCAAGAACCATGATGGCAGACTTTAAATCTCCTTACAACTTTTGGGCCGAAGCCATCAACACCGCGTGTCATGCATCAAATTGGCTCTATCTCCGTAAAGGCTTGAACAAGACTCCCTATGAGATTCTTACCGGGAACAAGCCCAACCTCAAGTACTTCCGGCTGTTCGGTTGTAAGTGTTTCATTCTTAAGAAAGGTGTTCGTTTGTCAAAATTTGAATCTAGAGCTCATGAGGGCATATTTGTTGGTTATGCTACAAACTCTCATGCTTACCGTGTCCTCAACAAGTCCACGGGACTCATTGAGGAGACGCGTAACGTAGAGTTTGATGAAAATAATGGCTCCCAAGTGGAGCAAAGTGGTATTTGTGATGTAGGTGATGAAATTCCTCCCCAAGCCATAAGAAGAATGGGAGTGGGATACTTCCTACCCGTTGAGGAACCCCTTGTGGCTGAAGGAGAAGGACAATGTTCCACTCAAGTGGAACCATCACCGACGCACGACCCACACGCTTCCGAAGAACAAAGTGAAGGCCCTCAACCCCGTGATCAAGATCAAGGGCAAGATCAACTTAATGGTGATGATTCTACATCACATGATGCTCGAGATCTTGCTCTCACCCCCGTGCAAGCTCAAGATCAAAATGAAGCTATAGACCAAGATCAAGTTCAAGACCAAGGTCAAGCTAAAGATCAAGATCATGCTCAAGATCAAGAGCAAGCCGGTGCTAGTACTGAAGTTCGTCAAGTTACCAAGCCTCAACTTTCCATGGAGGAAATTCTTGAAAGACGAGCTGCCAAGATCGCTTCCAAACAAAGAGTCAAGCAACACCTATTAAAGAACGTTTATGGAAGTTTTAAGAGAGGGGTAACTACTCGTCGTCAATTAACAAACTTTTGTGCACATCATGCGTTTGTTTCTTGCTTTGAACCCCTCAAGGTACAAGATGTGCTCGAAGACGAGGAATGGCTTGAAGCCATGCATGAAGAAATCAACAACTTCGAGCGCAACAAAGTGTGGCGATTGGTGCCAAGACCAAAGGAGAAGCACAATGTCATTAGAACCAAATGGATTTTTAAGAACAAGCAAGATGCACATGGTATTATTATTCGCAACAAGGCAAGACTGGTGGCTCAAGGCTACTCCCAAGTCGAGGGCATCGACTACGAGTTTGAGATGTCTATGATGTGATAGTTGAAGTTCTTCCTTGGATTCGAAGTCAAGCAATGAAGCCAAGGAACCTTCATCAACCAAGCCAAATACACTCAAGACATGCGCAAGAGGTTCAAGATGGATGAGCTCAATCCTCCCAAGGCCAACACTCCTATGCAGCTCAAATGCCAACTTGACAGTGATCCCAATGGTAAAGCTGTGGATCAAAAGGTATATTTCTCCATGATTGGATCTCTGCTTTACCTTTGTGCATCTAGGCCGGATATCATGTTGAGTGTGGGAATTTGTCCACGATTTCAATCCGCACCTAAGGAGAGTCACTACGTGGCTATCAAGCGAATCTTTCGATATTTGGCTCATACCACAAAATTTGGCTTATGGTACCCCAAAGGTGCTTCATTTGATCTCATTGGATATAGTAACTCGGATTGGGCGGAAGACCGTGTGGAAAGGAAGTCCACTTCCGGAGGCTGCCAATTTCTTGGTCGCTCTCTGGTAAATGTTGGAAATATGCCCTAGAGGCAATAATAAATTGGTTATTATTATATTTCCTTGTTCTTGATAATTGTTTATTATCCATGCTATAATTGTATTGATTGGAAACTCAAATACATGTGTGGGTACATAGACAACACTGTGTCCCTAGTATGCCTCTAGTTAACTAGTTCGTTGATCAAAGATGGTCAAGGTTTCCTGGCCATAGACATGAGATGTCATTTGATAACGGGATCACATCATTAGGAGAATGATGTGATGGACAAGACCCAAACTATAAACATAGCATATGATCGTGTCAGTTTATTGCTATAGTTTTCTGCATGTCAAGTATCTGTTCCTATGACCATGAGATCATGCAACTCACTGACACCGGAGGAATACCTTGTGTGTATCAAACGTCACAACATAACTGGGTGACTATAAATATGCTCTACAGGTATCTCCGAGGGTGTCTGTTGAGTGGGCATGGATCAAGACTGGGATTTGTTACTCCGTGTGACGGAGAGGTATCTCAGGGCCCACTCGGTAATACAACATCACAATAAGCCTTACAAGCAATGTGACTAAGTGTTAGCCACGGGATCTTGTATTACGGAACGAGTAAAGAGACTTGTCGGTAACGAGATTGAACTAGGTATAGAGATACCGACGATCGAATCTCGGGCAAGTAACATACCGAAGAACAAAGGGAACAGCGTACGGGATTAACTGAATCCTTGACATAGAGGTTCAACCGATAAAGATCTTCGTAGAATATGTAGGAACCAATATGGGCATCCAGGTCCCGCTATTGGTTATTGACCGTAGAGGTGTCTTGGTCATGTCTACATAGTTCTCGAACCCGCAGGGTCTGCACACTTAAGGTTCGGTGACATTTCGATATAGTAGAGTTATGTATGGTGGTGACCGAAGGTTGTTCGGAGTCCTGGATGAGATCCTGGACATCACGAGGAGCTCCGGAATGGTCCGGAGGTAAAGATTGATATATAGGAAGTCCTGTTTTGGTCACCGGAAAAGTTTCGGGTATTTTGGTAGTGTACCGGGAGTGCCGGGAGGGGTACCGGGGACCATCGGGAGGGGTGTCTCGACCCAAAGGACCTCATGGGCTGTGGGAGAAGTAAAACCGGCCCCTAGTGGGCTGGCCTAACCCCCCCACTAAGGCCCATGTGGCTTTGGGTGGAAAAAATCCAAAGGAGGAAAGGTGGAAAGGGTTTCCAAGTGGAGAGGAGGAATCCTACTCCTAATAGGATTGGAGCAGGACTCCTCCACCTCCAATTTCGGCCAAACCTTGAGGGTTTGAGGCTGCCTCCTCCCCTCCCTCCCTCCTATATATACTAGAGGATTTAGAGGGAAGAGCTAACCCTAATTGCCACGTGCTCCCTCTACTTCATCTAGATCGGTTTCTCCTCTAGTCTAGTTTCAGCGGTGCTTAGGCGAAGCCCTGCCGGAATTGTTCCACCACCATCGCCGCCGCGCCGTCGTGCCGCCGGAGAACTCTTCTACCTCTCCGCTCCCTCTTGCTGGATCAAGAAGGCGGAGATCGTCATCGAGCTGTACGTGTGCTGAACGCGGAGGTGCCGTCCGTTCAGCGCTAGATCGGAAGGACCGTGATCAGGATCGCGAGACGATTCATGATTTGATCGCGGGACGGATCGTGATGGGATCGTGGGACGGATCGAGATTGGATCGCGAGATGGATCGTGATGGGATCGCGGGACGCTCGGCGATTTGGATCGCGAAGACGTTCGACTACATCAACCGCGTTTCTTAACGCTTCCCGCTTAGCGATCTACAAGGGTATGTAGATCCACTCTCCCTCTCGTAGATGCTCATCACCATGGATAGATCTTGCGTGTGCGTAGGAAATTTTTTGTTTCCCATGCAACGTTCCCCAACAGTAAGTTGGTATTCAAAGAAACAAAATTGTGTTTCTCTCTCGTCCACCGAGGCCGAGTATGTAGCCGCCGCAAGCTGCTGTGCTCAGATTCTTTGGATGAGGCAAACCTTAAAGGATTATGGTGTCAACTGTGACAAAGTGCCTCTTTACTGCGACAATGAAAGCACAATCAAGATCTCCAACAATCCCGTTCAACACTGCAAGATGAAGCATATTGAGATTCGTCATCACTTCATCCGGGATCACATCAAGCGTGGAGAAATTGATCTTATTCATCTCTATACTAAGGAGCAGCTTGCAGATATTTTCATGAAGCCATTGGACGAAGCAAGATTTCACGAGTTAAGGCATGAGCTAAATATCATTGATTCGAGCAATGTGGCTTGACTTAGTGCACACCCCTTCACACTCATCATGATGTCTTGTTTAGGTGTAGGCATGGACATAGGGGGAGTCTAGTTCTCTCAATGAACTATCCCTCCTCCTATTATGCATAAAACGATCAAATCTTTCACATTCGCCATTTTTGATGGTATTTGTGCCTCAAAGATGAGTTTTGGTTATGGATCCAAGGTTAAAATCTTCGCGGTGCCATACCAATTGACTCAAACATAGGTGGCCTCGGCCACCGCCCCCTCCTTGTGAGGTATTTGTCTTTGGTGTTTTTCAAATGTGTCTTTTTGGTCCTTCTTTGCTCTTCTTGTTTGCTTAAGTCCTAGGTGTGGGTATCCTTCATGGTGTGTCTTTTTGCGTTTCTTCTTGTTCTCCATGGAGCTTACCCCACCATACTCCCGTGCCTTGTCTCTATCCCAAGCCTTCCTCATCTCGAAACCCCTCTTTTCCAATTGTATGCTTTGAAAACTTGGTAGTGGTGGCTGTGGCCGGGCGGTACAACCGGTGATACAAGCGGTTCAACCGCTAATCAACATGTTGTCCCGCTCCAGCGGTACAACCGGGGGGGGGGGGGTTGCGGTTCAACCGCTAATCAACATGTTGTCCCGCTCCAGCGGTACAACCGGGGGGGGGGGTTGCGGTTCAACCGCTAATTCCCCAGGCCCTTTACCTGGACCGGTACCTAAAAGGGGAGGGCCGGGCCGAAGGGGTATTCAGTTTTCTCCTTCGTGACCGACTCCTCCTTGGTGCCCTAGCTGCCGGTCGCTGTCTCCACCGCCCCGAAGTGCCTCCGGCGCCCCGGATCCGTGGTCTCCTCTCGAATCTGCTCTGTGGAGGGCCTTCCTTCCCCCGATCTCCTCCCATGGATACCGGTAATGCCCAGTTTCTCCTTGTTCTTGGATTTCCTTTGAATCCTCCATTGTTAGGGCATTGTTCGGTTCCCGCGTTTTCTAGTCAAAACTATTGGAGGGATGAGATCCTATATACTATTCCAATTATGTGTGATGCTTAGAGACTTAAAATAGTGGGGCATTTCTCAGATCTGGATGCACCGGTTCCCCAGCAGCGGTACAACCGCTGCTGCGGTACAACCGCTTGGGTGACCGGTTCAACCGGCCTCTCTGATTCCTGCCCCACTGTTTCTTGTTTCTCCTCTTCACACCTAATTTATTCCTATTCTTGCGTACAATCATCTCATCTTTTCTGGGTTTCTCTTCTGTGTTCCTCTTGTGTGTGTCTGCATGTAGCTCCAGTTCTCATTCTGCTCCTCGGAAGAACTCCAAGAAACGAGCTCGCAGGTGCAGGCTAGTTGATGAGTCTGACCATGAGGAAGTTGTGATCCCCACCAAGCCCACTCGTCGTGAGAAGTCTTTGGCCGCCAAGCAGAAAACTGCCAAGTCGGTGCACTCCTGGAAGCAAGTTGACTGGGAGCGGGTTTGGTTTCAAAATCCTTATGAGGTCCCCATTGCTCCCAGGTGGACCACTCCTCAGTTCCGGAATGAGTTACAATTGCGGATTGTGCACGAGCTCTATGACCATCACAAGAACAAGTTTGCCAAGCAATGGAATATTGACATTGAGCACTGGAAGAACAACATGGATTACTTTGGAGAGGCATTCGCACTATGTGAGGAGTTTGACTTGATCAAGCTCATGACTATCAACTGTCCCTTTGATGTGCATATCATTCATCAGTTCTATGCCACTGTTCACTTTGGCACTGATGCAGCTCGTACCCTTTCCTTCATGTGTCGTGATGAGCTTTTTCAGGTCGCGTGGCGTGCCTTTTGCAATGCACTTGGTTATGATGATACTGGCCTCACTGGGAATGGTGGCATCCGTCCTCATGATCGGGATACTCCTATGGATAAGATAAAGTTAGCCCCCTTGTACATTCCCGGGCGTGGGGTTCCGGGAGCCTCTAAGGACCTGCAGCAGGTCTATGATATTTTGCACCGTGTTTTCCAGAACGTTCTTCTGCCCAAGGTTGGAAATCAAGATGAGATTCATGGATACTTTGTTGATCTACTTGTTGCCACAAAGACTAATGCTGGCTCTGGGGCTACGTTTGATGCTTCCAAATGGTTGTGGGAGGAGATGTACTCCACAGTCTTGTTCAGAAAGGTCCCCACCTATGCTCCTTTCATCATGTGTTTCCTCAACTCTGTGTGGGCAGTTCGTAGGCCTGGCGAGCCTCTCACTTCTCCAGACAACCTCATTGAGCATGAGGTCAAGCAACTCTGGAAGAAGAAGCATCTTGCACCGCGCTTCCCTACTGATGACCCTGAGGATGTCTTTGTTACTTCCAGTGATAGTGATTTTGAGCTCCCTGCAGGAGCCAAGCCATCTTGGGTCTCCAAGCTCTTTGACAAATTCAAGAAGACCTTCTGCCTCCAGACTCATGTTCAGAAGAAGCTCTATGAAGCCCATGTCAACGAGAAGCTTGCCAGATGCAGGCAGATTCAGATTATGCGGTCTCTCCATCTTGAGGCCGCCAGTGGTTCTGAGAAGACCATCACTCCTGAGGAGCAGTGGATCTATGCACATAGCACTTGGACTGATGATGAGATCTCGGGTCAGCCTGCTGCCTCCTCCTCTGTTGATGCTGCTGATGATGTTGATGCTGCTGCTGCTGCTGATGATGATGATGATGATGGGGATGGATCTGATGATGATGGTTCCGAGGAGTATGACGAGTATGAGGAGGTCTACTGAGTTCTGGGGCGTTAGCATCACTCTTTTCCTTTTGGTGTCTTGATGCCAAAGGGGGAGAGCATTACATTATGATGGGATTTGCATGGGTGTTGCGTGGTTGTCTCTCGTTTTCGTTCTTGCGTCTTCCCAGTTGAACTCTTATTTGCTCTTAGTCGGTTATGATCCTATCTTATGAGAAGACTATTTGCTTTTTCAGTAGAGTCTGAGATTAATCGTGCCCTTGCTATTAAGCTCTACTTATTATCTCGTACAATTGCTCCTTAATGTTTTTCTTATATATGTACCCATTGGTTGGTCTATAAAATCAAGGGGGGGCTTCAATTCTTGCACATGTCTCATCTGGTGCACACATTGAGGGGGAGCTCCACTTTTATTTTATAAGATCATCAATGTAAATCGTGGTGTTGTCATCATCCACCAAAAAGGGGGAGATTGTAAGGGCATTCTCTTACCCTAGTGCTTTGGTTATGATGACAACTCACTATGATCTAACCGTGTGTCAAGTTATACAGGTATTGTGTGTGAGACACAAGACGGTTAGGCATTCCATCCAAACGGAAAAGATCGAAGACAGTGTTCTCTACGTGTTTATTCTCTTTGGTCGTAGGGATCTCGTACTATTAAGAGGGAATCCACATTGGAAGGTCTTGGGTGAATCAGTTCTCTCGCACATCCTTATGCACCCAACTCGTTCCTTCGCATCATAGAGAGAGAGGCCCCTCTTTCCTTCCAGGCTTGCCGGTTGTACAGCTGTCCCGACCTGATGCACCGCTCGCTCCAGACATCCGGTTTGACCACCACTCCAGGGGTGATACCCTGGAGGTGCTGTCACTGAGAGGTCCCAGCGGTTGTACTGCTGCCCTCGGGCGGTTGTACCGCCCACAACTGGGTGACCCAGGGTGGCAGCTCTGGGCGGTTGAACCGGCCCAGCACCGGGCTCCAACCGGACACGGTTCTGTTGGGCTTCGGTTGTTGGGCGGACCTGGACTAGTTGTGCCGCTATATTATATAGCCCGGTACTACCGGTGTCCCAAGCGGTTGTACCGCTAGGGACTTTGCCTGGTCAAGCGCTCGGGCCGAGTTGTTGCATCTTGGTGGAACCACCGGCCACCTTTCTGTTGTGGTCTGGTGGTTGGGCGGTGGTTGGGCAGTTGTACCGGTAATACCGGTTGTACCGCCCGCAACACCGGTTATACCGCTGCCATGTAAAAATGGTTGTAACGGTCGGAAAGTGGGGGACCTATATAAAGGGGTGGTTCTTCCACCTCTCTCTTATCTCTTACCTCTCTCTCTCTCCACCATTGATGCCCATTGAGCTTTCTTGCCCGATCTCTCTCTCTAGCCACCCAAACTTGTTGTCTTGCTAGGGATTGAAGGAGGAGATATATATCTACACTTCCACCAAAGGAAAATTGATTCCCCCATACTTTCTTATGTGGATTTTGTTACTCTTGGGTGTTTGAGCACCCTAGACGGAAGAGGTCACCTCGAAGCCATATTCCATTGTGGTGAAGCTTCGTGGTTTAGTTGGGAGCCTCCAATTAAGTTGTGAAGAGGGCCCCAACCTTGTTTGTAAAGGTCCGGTTGCCGCCTTCAAGGGAACCACTAGTGGAATCACGGCATCTCGCATTGTGTGAGGGCGCGAGGAGAATACGGTGGCCCTAGTGGCTTCTTGGGGAGCATTGTGTCTCCACACCGCTCTAACGGAAACGTACTTCCCTTTACCGGGAAGGAACTCCGGTAACACATCCTCGTCTCCATTGGTTCCGCGTGTGGTTACTTCTTACCCTTACTTTGTGCAAGCTATTTGTATTGTTTATCTCCTTGGTTGTATTGTTATTGTTGTTAGCATCATATAGGTTACTCACCTAGTTGCATATCTAGCCAACCTATTTGTTGTAAGCCTAACTTGTTAAAGAAAAGCTAAAAAGTGGTAGTTGCCTATTCACCCCCCCTCTAGTCAACCATATCGATCCTTTCACCCTAGAGCACACCAAACCCATTGGAGGGGCCCTGCCTCGCTGCCCTACGTCTCGTTTCTCTCTTCCCATCTTGTTGATCTAGATGGGGACACCGCTAGGCTGCCTCTTCTCTTTCTAGTTCTTCTAGCAGTTCTTTTGTGTTGGTACATGAAGCGGCGACGAATCTCTAGATCGGCATAATTGGATACCTCAGAGGAGCCATCTACTTCGAATCTAGATTAGCGGATCGGCCGTAGAATTATCATGGCTAGGAGGTATAACCTATCTGCGGGAATCGCCGAGCTTCACCAACAGTATACTCCACTTCTGCTACGTTCTAGTTGGTTAGATTGATCATCATCCGCAACTTCACGGTGTTCATGCATTCAAACGTGTATCACATTTTTTGTTGTTGCATAACACGCTCCCCTACAGGGTGGTATCAATGCAGGTGGTTCCGAAAGCTGCCTCCAATGTTCTAGTATTAGGGTCACAGGTTTTGAGGCTAAATGAGGAACCACCATCCTCCCATTACCAAAACCGCCACTAAAGCATGTATTTGTACTAGTGGTGTCTTTTTTTCCTTAAAAAAATTTCCACTAGATTTTATAAATTTCCAACCACTAGAAACTATTGCAAATAACCTTACATTCTTCCATTATGCAGTCAAAGAAACCGAAACTATGTAGGACTTACATGGTCATCACACTATTACCCTATGTTTTGATATTCATGTGAATTCAAAATAAAATAAGCCCAAATATTCAAAGAGTGGAACTTTTGAAAATATAAGCTTATCTAAGAAAGGGGAGTGGATTTTTGGAACTTGCCTTCCATGACCCATCTCATAAAACTTAGTAAACCCCTATTTATATGTTTTTAAAAAAGCACATAAGCTTACCCATGTATTTTTTTCATCGAAAAATATAAGCTGGTTGTGACCAGGGTAAAAACGAGAAAATGAAACCATATTCATAGAACTAAACTGAAACTGCAGCATTCCATTTCCATACTTTCATGCAGGTCACAAATCCCCCTCGCTGCTGCTAGAGACCAGTGGATAGGCTATGTCTGCACACTAGTCGACGAAGGTGGGAAGAGGGGGATCTCTACTCTGGTAGCTTTCGGAGGCGAGGTGAGAACTACAAGAGATGACTTGAGGCAAAGGATAAGGTTGTTCAGGGGTAGCTATGGTGTTTCTGTCCAGGCTGACGATCCCTGGCGATGACGCACGGTGGCCGCAATCCCATCCGTAGATACGCGAGTGACATCGACGACATTTTTTATCCCAATGAGGCGGTCCTCCGCTCGGCCACGAGGATGGCATTATGGTTCTGCGCCACTCGACGATTTTAGCAACAGACCGGAGGGTCTTGGACCTTCAGATCTAGTGACAGTGACAATTATGTTTTGTTAATCAATTCTATTGTCATATACAAGGACGGTGGAGCACGAGGACAGTACAGGACCGCCGAAGTGTCCCATATCGACATTTGGCGGTGCCGGTGACTTCTTTCCTCGCCAATTTTTGTAGCATGTACAACGACAACTTCATTGTTTCGAGCCTTTGGTGGCAAGTGACACTTGTTGCGGCAAGACTGCTTGCTTATGCGGGCATGGCCTTGACTTGTGTGGCATCTCACGTCAATACCGTGCTATGCATGTAGTTATTGGGATTGCAGAAATTTCTGGTGACAACACATGATCTCTTTGATTTTGGTGGTGCTTCTCGAGTGCCTAGTCTCGAGCTCCGTGATGAAAACCCAAGTTCTGACCCTAACTGGTTATATGTGACAGTGGCAGTGTTTTTATGCCGTTACCTTGTTGAAGGCATTGCTCGAACCTTATTTTCAAGGTGAAACCTCTTTATTTGATCTTTGGTGGTTGGATCCGACGATGACGACGCTTGAGCATCGTTCTCTTTTTGGTGTTGCTAGTGGAGAACCTTTCTCGTTGTCTTTGTGATGTGATAAGATGATTGATGCGGATGGTCATTGTCACAGTTTGTCGGTCGTTATCCTGATCACTTCTGAGTTTTTTCTCTTTTCTTCTTTCCTTCATCTACGTAGAGCTTCGGTCTTGTTTGACTTTGCTCTTTGTCCGCATGATTATTTGTATGTGTGCGCTAATGTTGATTATGTGCATAATAGTCATGCAAATGTTAAGTGTGTGCTAACTGTGTTATGTGTCTTATAATACCTAATTCCGAGTCAATAAAAATAAATATTTTGTTAAACAAAATGCATGTCACAAATTGTCTTTTTGAGGAAAACTACACAGTGAGTGTCAACTCGATGCCTCTGCACATGTTTTGAAAATTCCCAAAAAACATGCCTTCTCTAAATTTTAGAATGTGGTCACACTAAAATCTAGAATGGTTGCATTCTCTTCATTCCTTTATGTAAGGTGTAGTTCGTCTGTTCTAATGAATAGGGTGTAAATGTTTTTATTATAAACCCCAAGGAAGGAAAGGATGAGCATATGTTGGACCTATTCCCACCCCACGGTCTCTCGGGTGAAAACCCTAGGGCGGCGACGACGCTTATGGCGTCTTGTCCTTCTTGAAGGTGCCACCGTGAGGGCTAAGTGGTGGTGGGCACGGCTTGGGTTCATGGGCAGTTGCAGTTGGCGTGCCCCTCTTCCTCCATGGGGCATCTGCTTTGGGGGAAACCCTAGATCTGGGTCTTCCGAATCGGATGACGACGGAAACTATGGTGTCGTTCTCCCTCCTGAAGGCATCGTTTTGAAGTAGAGGTTAACTGGGGGCCAACAGGTGGAGCGATGTTTCATCGATCACATTGAAGATGGTGGGTCTTAGCGGCATAGAGTAGTGGAGTCTCAGCGTTGGACGCGGTTTGATGGACGCGCGCAGGCTGGTGGTGTTGTCTGGCGTCGTGGTGATGTCAACGGCAGTTGAGACTCGCAAGATCTAAGCAATGATCCCTCCTGAAGATGGGACGACGGAAGACAGCCACGGCGAATCCTAAACGTGCACATGCAATGCGCGTTGTGGGACACCAAGACGAGTTAGTACTATCAGCTTGCTATGCGGGCGACTGCTTGAGTCCACTAGATTAGATGGTGTCCGTTGCGTCAGGGCACATCTTTATACGTGTAGGCCTCAAAGGTGGCTTTTGGTTAATCGTTTATATTCATTTTGTCAAACTCTGATGAATAATTAATAAAAATGACTGCATGCATCATTTTGATGCAGAGAGCAAGGATGACCCTTTTTATTAAAAAAAAGCGTTGGACCTATTGCCCTCATAAAGCCTCTCCATCATGCATGGTCTTTCATGTTGCGGGAAATAGCTGCCCATTCAAGAGTTGCATGCATTGGTGGATGGGGTGGAATTAGAAGAAAGCAGCCGGGGTATTTTGGGAAGAACTAATGCTAGACAATCAGTACGGCTTGTTCTTTGGAATCTTTTTTGTAAAAAAATATACTTACAGAAATGGAGGGAGCATTTTTCTCCAGCACGGTGAACAAGGCAAAATATTATAGTGGATTTAGGACGAAATTATTCTCGGATAATTATTGGTTGGCCGCAAGTAAATTAATTAGGCCAGAAAAAGAAGAGATACATGAACGAGAGTGAGATACTCTTTTTTTCTAGGAGAGATATAAGCAATTGAAAGAGATTTTTTTTCTGGAGTGCTGAAAAAGGAATTGTGATAAATTAGAAAAATGCATTGAAATTTTATCAGAAAACAAATACACCTTGTAAAGGGACAAAGAGTAGCATTTCACGAAAAGAACTCCATATATCTATGGCATGACATAAATCTCTGCAACCAACTCAGCCTTAGTTAACTTGTGCCATGAAATGGAAAGCAAATAGTATCGGACAGCCGCATCGAGTTCAGTTTCGAGCCCAATCCTGAGTAGGGCCATAATCATTAATTATTCTGCACCAAATAAGTATTGTCAAGGTGCAATCCAACCATGTTCATGGGATCATGTTGGTACTACAATCCAATCAACCATACGATGCAACGGCAAAAATCGTATCCCGCTAGCTAGAATACAGTTCTGGACCGGGATTCTGCATCGCCTGATTAACCAGTGAAGTGGTACTATTTCATCAGATATATCATGATTAAACAACCCCCGTGAGCACATGGCCGCTGTCTCGTGCCGCACCGAACGGCCGCTCGTCGGCTTCTTCCAAATCTCATCAACTCCACCGAGGGTAGGGAGGGAGGGAGGGATGGAGATGCACGCACCTGCACCTGTGCACGTACGTACGCACTCCACCGAAATGCAACACCTGTCAGAGCCCTGTGCATCTGAAGATGAGTTGGGAGGTTCTCCGTATTTTAAAATGCCATCACGCGTCGCAAGATGGTGATGGCATTGCTATGATTAGAGTAGTATACGTTCGGCCGAATGTGTTGGACCGACGAGGGAATCAAGGCGCAAGTCTCGGCCATGGTTTGTCTTGGTCGATCGCTGTTGTGTTAATGTTTCAGTTACAGTAGACAAGCAGTACAGAGCTTCTGTACGGTCCGTCCCCAAGAAATAACAAGAGATGCTGTTTCAAGTACAGATCTCGTCGCCGTGGTCTTCCATCTTGTTTCTGGAATTAGAGGGACTGCATCTGCATCTGCATCTGCGTTGTAAGAGCATCTTCAGCCACGACTTGCAAATCCCGCCCCTCAAACGCCCGCGGACACGCCCGGTCAGTGACCGGGCATATCCGTTTTGAACCCCTACCTTTTCATCCGTGCAGCCGCATCTCTCATATTTTTCCTCATATGTCCGGTCACTTGCACGTGATTGGTGGAGAAGAAGAGAGAGAAAGAAAAGAATGATTAAAGAAAAAGAAAAGGTGGTTCGGGGTGGGGTCACGTCCTACATGGCGGACTGACCGAGCGCGCCCGAGCGCGTCCGCGACCCCTCATATCGTCCTCATATTTGAGATGGATATGAGGGGTGCCGGTTAGTCCGGGCGTTTGAGATGGGTATGAGGGGTCCGTCTGGATCGCTTTTTCGTGACCGGTCAGTGACCGGGCGGCATGTCCGGGCTTTTGAGGAGCGTATGAGGGGTCCGGCTGTAGATGCTCTAAGTCCCTCGGGGCTGATTTTCATGTTTTGACCCTTTTTGCAAAAGTTTAGTATCTGATTCATGTTTAAAAATATTTCAGGATCTGACCTTTTATCTATCATCGGAGTCGATGACGGTAGGGTATAGCTGCCTACCGTCAAGGACCCTGACGGTAGGCAACTTATCCATGTCAGCGCAGCGCACCCCTATCGCCACAAAACTGACGGTAAGATGTGCAACCCTACCGTCAAGGTGTCCGGCGATAGATGCGTACACACACTATATCAGATACTTAGAATTTTTTTACAGTAGGGCGTGCACCCGTGCCCTACCGCCATGTACTTCGGCGATAGGCTGATATACCCTACCGTCATCGATCCCGACGGTAGAAAAAGAAGCAGATCCCGAAATATTTTTGAGCAGGGGTTAGATCTGGCTAAACTTTCATAAAAGGGTTAAAACACCAAATTTTGCCTCCCCACGATAGCATCCAAGACTAAACTATTGGAGACTGGTCGCGACCGGACACCCCCGGTAAGCAAACCATGCAAATACAAAACATCTAATCGAAATTTGACAAAACTAGACATAAAAGTACGTCTAGTGCACCGCAAAATTTGAAATACAAAACAAAGTCTCTATGTACAAAGTATCAGTTGGATTTTGCCCCGCGATGTGTCATAACCCTAGAATTTGATTGCAATTCATTATATTAGTTGCATCAGTGAGCATCCATGCATCATGTTTAAATTTACAAATGAATTTGAAATGGAGATGATCAAACCCTAGCATCACTTGAATGAAACTAGGTTCAACTTAAAATATTTTTGAATGAACCCAAAATGCCCTTAAAAAATGTCTAGATTTTTTGAATAACGTGAAACACCAAACAAAATTGGTTTCATATTATTTGGACACAGATTGGATTTTTGAATTAAACCATATTCTATTTGAATTGGGGCATTTAATTGCTATAAATATTTTAAATGCTCCGAAATTCCTAAAAACTCTTGAGGGCTTTTAGAATTATTCAAATAGTGCCCACTAATATTTCCAGGATTGGTATTATAATCAAATCAAAACAAATTACAGAAAATAGAAAACATAAATAAATTAAAAAAAGGAAACTTACCTGCTGCGGCCCAGTTTAACTGGCCCAACCCACCAAGGGCTGGTCCGTCTTCTACCTCTCGCGAGTAGGACGAGAGACGTATGCCCGCGATGCGCACGCCTGGAGATGGCTAAGGACGCCATGCACGTCCCCAAGCCCAACCATCTCACTCTCGCCCCCGTTCCCTCCTCTGTCTTGCTCTCTCACACCCACCAGAAGCGTCGTGAGCTCGCCGACGCCGTTAATCGTAGCCACTGCCTCCCCCTCGACCTCTCGCCGTGTATAGAGGGTTCGCTTCGTTGCCTGCTACCTCTCCGTCGAAGCACGCAAACCCGGACGCCAGGCAGAGCCGCCCTCAAGGTCATCTTCTTCCTCGATGCCGTGGGTCGCCGCCGTCGATTCGCCGTCTCCGACACCTCACCGAGCCTGCTGAGCCTTCCCTCGAGTGCGATGTGAACTCCCGGTCCCACCTAACCACTCTGTGGATTTCTTCCTCTAACCGCGCATTCTGCCGGAGCCAAGAGCTCCTCGACACCATCCATGTCGCCGGCATCGCTAGAGCCACTCAAGCTTGCACCTGAGCGCTGCCTCGTGCTCAATATGCTCCTAGGAGCCTAACACCACAACCATCTCCTCCACACACGCTTTGTACCGCCAAACCGAGCATGTCCGAACACCAGCTGCTGCCACGAGCTCGATTCCGACGAGCTTGGTCCACCCTAGCCCCACCGAGCATGTCCAAATGATCGTTAGAGGAAGTTTTCCGATGCCCTCCGCCGTCCCTGGACGCCGGCGGCGGCTTAACTCCGGCCTGACACCGGATTAGCACTAAGCTAATGACCCACTAGGTCAATGACAAGTGGGGCCTACCATTAACCAACGGGTCAAATAAATAATTAGTTTAGGTTAATTAATCCTGTTTAGCTGCTATGTCAATGACACATGGGACCCACTCGTCACGTTTCACCTTGACCCGCTCCGTTGACCTGATGACGTCACCCTGATATATTCTGACGCGGTAAATGTTTTGAAATTAAAATAAATCAGAAATGATTTATTATTTTCAAAAAATGTTTAAAACTTCTAAAATTCATATAAAATAATCTGTAACTCGGATAAAAATAATTTATATATGAAAAATGACCAGAAAAATATGAAAAATAATTTATTATCTTCATTCATGTTTGAACAAGTTAACATCACCAACTAAGACAACTCATAATTATGGAATATTTGATAATTAGTTTCAGAGTTGGAATTTAATCCTTGTTCAATTCCACTCCTATTAACTTGGACTATTGTTTCATTAGGTCAACTCAGTACCTTAACATGACATACCATTCATTTTGGTTGTGCACTGCATTGAATGTTATTCTTCTTTGTTTGTCGGTGTTTGCTTCTTTCTGGTAGACGTTATTCTGAGTTAAGATTAAACTTGGGCATACCCCGGACCGGGCTGGGTTTCGGGCCGGGCTTGAGAAAGCCCGAACTGAAAAACTCAGGCCCGAGCTCAGCCCGGCCCGACCGTCGGGCCTAATAAATCGGGCCCGAGCCCGGAAAAGCCCGAAAAAGCCCGGTCGGCCCGACACAACCATGACTAAAAATTAGTTTTTTGCAAGCCCGAGCTTGGCCCGGTCTGCCCGTCGGGCTCACTTTCCAGGCCCGAGGCCGACTCGATGGCACGATCAGGCCCGGCCCGGGATTTTTGGGCCGGGTCGGGTCAGGCCGTCCGGGCCGGGCTGCCCATGCCCAGGTCTAGTTGAGATCGATGTCACTGATGAAGAGCAGTTCATCTTCACAATTGCCAGGCAAGCAAACCCTCATTCAGCATTCTGATACAATCACACTCTCTCGCTCTTGCTCTCTTTTACTACATTGGGACAACAATGATTTAATTGTTACCTGTTCTCGGTAGTTGATCACATTCCTTTGCATGACCTGTCTTTGTCACAATAAATAGTTGAAACCTCTTAGCATGAGTAGGAATTACTTGAGACATGATGTGACTACTCATCCATGCTTGCTTGCTATGCTTAGAGTCATGTAGGGTCTGATCCATCTGGCGATGAATTGGAATGGTTGTGTTCATGTCCTACTGTGTGAGAGCTAAATGTGTGAATCCGATTTGGTAAAAGTAGCGATGAAAGGCCATGTAGGAGTACATGGAGGGTTGTCTCATTGGGACTGTTCTTAAGAACTGAGTTATGTGTATGTTATCCAAGATAAGATACTACCACACATTGGGTTCCGGTAACTCGACCCCTCTCGGCTTATTAATCGTCTTGATATCTGTCTAGGAGTTGCAACTAGTTCTGGTGTTTGTAGGATATATGCTGGGGGCCGTGCTTAGCGCTGCCCAACGGGGTGGGCTTCGATTCGGTAGATGCACTGTGGCACAATGTACCAAGTGGCACCCGAATGGTGGGCTTGTGGAACCAAGCTCACATCGTTTGGGGCCGTAATGGAAACTTCGGTCGGACTTCCTTGCGGATTCAGTCTCAAATAGGCGATAAACCTGGACTAGAGTCTTGCGTGGTTAACAGTTGTGGCCGACACCCTCGCCAGTGCTTCCACTTGAAGGTTGCCGCGATACATGACTTGTATATGGTGGTAAGTGGTGAGAGTGTGTGTGAAGAAGTATACACCTACATGGTTAACAAAACTATTCGAATAGCCGCGTCCGCGGATATGGACTACTTGGAAACTTATATGGTTCATAGACAAGTGAAATTGATACTCTAAGATGCGCAAGTTAAGTGTGATTGCTATGGATAGCCTTCTCGTAGGAAGACGGGAGAGGATCCATGGTGATGTATTGATGTGGTGACTATGTGGACTCGTGTGCGCTCTCTCACCTCAAAGAAACTACTCGTAGTCGCAGCACAGGTTAGCCAAGAGTCAAAACTGGCTTGCTACAATAAACTCCACAACCCGCTTAGTTGATACTGATGCATATGTAGTCAGTTCTGATGTAAGTATTGCTGAGTACCTTTGTACTCACGGTTGCTTATTTATGTTTTTTGCAGAAGAGACGTTAGTCTCACTAGTTGTTCCAACGACGAGTTCAATGTTGACCGAGTAGCTTGGAAATCCCAGACAGAGGTCTGGCTCCTATGGAGGGTCTTGTAGATAGACATGCTCTCTAGCCTCCTTTCTTTTTCAGTTGTCCGTACTCAGACAGGTTTATGCTTCCATTGCTTATATGTCTTGAATGAAGGGTCATGTGACCCCTGTTTGTAATATCATACTATGTTGTCTCTTCCGAGCCTTAATAAACACTTTGAGTCATAGAGTTATGTTGTGATGCCATGTTGTACCAATACATACTTGCATGTTATGCATACGTGTGATATGTATTGCTATGTGTGGGGTTGGACACCTAGTTGTATGCCTATGGTAGCCTTCCTTACAGGGAAATGCCTCTTTGTGCTCTCACTGGGCCTTGGTAGTTTGCTACTGTTCTGGACACATTGATTGACCGACATGTATCCTTCTTTGCTCCTGTGTCTGTCCCTACGGGGAAATGTCATGTGGTGTTTACCAGAGTCCTTGGAGCTTGCTCTGACTTAGTTGCACACGCTGTTGACCGGCACGTGCATTGCTGGGTTACATATGTGTGTCCATGTACGTTTGTGCAACTTTGGTTTATAACTAATCATGTCGACCCAGGTTCTTTGGCATATGGATGCTAGCGACATAATCATATGCGTGAGTCAAAAGGCGCAAATGGTCCCGACCAAGGTAATGACTGCAACCGTGGAAATACTGTGCGTGAGGCCCCAAAGTGATATGATGTGTTACATGCTAGATCTATGTGACTTAGGATCGGGGTCCCGACACGATGTTTTTGTAGGCAGAATTAGTACTTGAGTTTTTGCTGCATGATAAATCTCTCTATCTCTCAGCAATCTTTTTGTTTACCCAACGGGGAATTGTTGGCCTTTTTGGGGTGAATTGCAAAAAACTGCCACATTTGAAGTTGACTTCCGAAATTGCCACCACATTTGTTGCGCGCTCCAAAAATCCACCACTTTTCTTGCTAATTTTCTCAATAAACTCAAATGCCGATTGAAGGCAGTTAACCATATTTTGTGACAGGCCTGGCCCACCGATAAATGTGACATCACACAAGTTAAACGGGGGGAGTGGGGTTTCATGGTCGTTAGCTCGCACCATAGGTCAAAAGAGGGGGAACGGGTGTCGTCCACTCACTCGGTCACTCACTCTCTCACTCTATCATCTGCTCTCTTCCCTCGCTCTTGTGGCCGAGGAGGTCGTTTCTCGCCGTAGACCGGTGTCATTGTGGAAGGAAGGAGAGGAGAGCAGTGATGACGACTTCGTCGGCATGTACATGAGCTCTGGATAAGTGCTCTGCTTTGCACCTAGGGTTAGGGTTAAGGTATCTTCTTCGATTGGAGACCGTGTTAAAGCACTTGAAGTTTTTTTTATGGTGAATCTCCGTGCTGACAATGTAGGAAAACCCTGACACCACTTTAGATGCATCTTTTTGTGGTAGAGTTGCGGATCCAAGTATGAAATGCAGGCTTCCCCATGCCCCATGTTTGAAATATGTTGTATTTAAAGACATCCACACCGGAAGGAGGTTCTATGGCTGTGGACCTGCAGGTTTATGTTATCTACTTAGGGTTAGGGCAGTGAATGTTTGCTCTGTGTGTAGATAAATGGTTGGTATTTCTGTCAGATAGGTCAGTCAAGTACTTATTTGAATTGTTGTAGTTTTAGTGGATTTGCAATGCTAATATCTTGTAGTTTCAGTTAAGTAAAACTGAAACTTGACTGAACAAATGTGAGTGCTATTTGATTCAGAATCATTTAGTTCTTCTGTAAGAAAAACTCAAACTTGATTGAAAAAAGCACAACACAATGTGTATTTGATTCAATTATAGTTCTAGTTAAGTGTAGTTAGTTAAGTTATATATAAATTGAATCTTTTGTTGTAACTGCTAGTGTTAGTGTGATATTTTAATTGATTTAGTTTCTAAAGTTGAACCTTTGTTGTTAGTGTACTGTTATATTTGATCGAGGTAAGTAAAACTGAACCTTTTAGGTGCAAAGCTATGTAAGTTTGCCTTTTAGTGTGTGGTAGATTCACTTAATCAACTTATACGGTCTATTTGATTCGGTTATAGTTTTAGTTAGCTTAACTACTTATTGCAGGGTGGTGTAGATTGTGGAGTTGCTAAGTGGGTTGATGCCACATGGCCTGTCATACTGCAAAGAAGCCTGGTGAAGATATGGGAGATGTTTCGAGGAGAATTTGGCAGTGTTATGTACCAGGAGAATCATCAGAAAGAGATTGCGAGAGAACAAGCAGTAGGATCAACTTGGCAATTGGTACAACCAGTTGGTTGAGGATGTCATAAATTTATTTGATTGTTAGGATAGAGAGTGCGAGAATAAGAAGTAAATGAATGATGAAGAGCTCAAGAAGAAAGAGATGTATACAAGGAGATGGAGAAGCTAGCTATTGGCAAGGATAAGGTGAAGCTAGCCATTGACAAGATGAAGGAGACAGAGAAGCTGGTTGACAAACACAAGTACATTCTCAAATCTCAGGGAGAGACCATTAAGAATACTAGGAAGGAGAGGGATGAGATGAAGAAAGAGAGAGACTGGCTGAAAGAGGAGAAGATGAAGTTAGAGTTTGCGGTTGAAGACCTTCTCAAAGCTGGTCAGGCAACTAGGACAATCTTATCAAGATGAAGTCTATCCTTGATGAGTGAACTATTATCACAACAAGTGACTACATATGTTAAGTGAATATGTGGCCTTGGAACAATATACTCCCTCCGCTCTTTAAAGAGTGTACTTCTAACTTTGTTGGAAAGTCAACCTTTTTTATGTTCGACCTTATTTATACAATAACACATCAACATTTATGCCATCAAATTAGTAGCATTAGATTCATGATAAAAATGTATTTTCATCATATACCTATTTCGTTTCACAAACAATGATATATTTTTATACAAACTCGGTCAAATTTTGAGATAGTTTGACCCTCCAACAAAGTTGGAAGTACACTCTTTAAAGGATGGAGGGAGTAGCTGGCCTTGGAAATGTATATTTTGGGAATCCCTATTTATGTTATGTAATGAGTACCTGGAAAACTATCCCCAGTTATGTTATGTAATGACTACCTGTAAATCTATCGCTAGTTATGTAATGACTACTTACTGAAATAGAAGTACTATCTAATATTTGTGTTGTTATTCTCACACTATGGTAGCTCTATATGTCCTTTCAATTATGTGCGTGTGTTTGTCCTCTACACTTTATCTAGTTTCATATTTTACTGTTAAGAATCTATGTAGCTCTTTATTGTGCTATTATATCAACTAGACATGAGAAACGGTCAAGACCAAATGGAAATTAACAAATGGTCACGACACACTATTAGTTTTGACTAAAAGTTCTCACATGAATAACCATTACACACAAATAGTTAAAAAAGACTGCATATAAGTTTTCATGCCTCACACAACACATAACACATAGTTCTAACACAAATAGTTCTGACTCAAAGTGATTACACAAATAGTTCTAACACAAATGTGTCAACCAAATGGCCATGACACAATATTAGTTATGACTCAAAGTTCTCACGGGAGTGGCCATTCACACAAGTAGTCCTTACAGATAGTTCTCACACATTTGACCATGAAAAATTCAACGGAAATGGCCCTAATTGTGCATTTCACTAGTTCCCACTGGAATAAAAATACCCCCTCATCCTGGTGTTCTGGAACCTCTTCCTTTTTGTCCCAACATTTGTTGCTTCCTCTTCTACAGTTGCAGCCCTCACTAGTAGAAAACAGGCCTTTGGACTGGAGCATTAGTCCCGGTCGGGTTTTGCACCGGGACTAATGTGTCCACTAGTCCTGGTTCATGGGGCTATGCTTTAGTCCCGGTTTGTGAGGAACCTCTAATCTTACAATCATGAACACAGGAAATGTCGACGTCATCTGACAACGAGGGGAGGTTCCCTGAGTGCCCTTTGTGCTGGGATGACAGGGGTATATGCGACATTTATCCTCACCTAGACAACGGTACATCCTTCACCGTCAAGCTAACGGAAGAATTTAGTATTATTACGGTATGTAAAGACGACATGTATTTTCTGTTAATGAAGTATGACATGAGCTTTTTTGCTTTAATTAACCTTTAATTTCCTTTTGTACAAATCGACTAGTGCGTTCCCTGCCATGCAAGATTCGCTGTCTTGGACAAGTTCCATTTCAAAAAGAAGGATAGTACAGAGCCTAAGATAGCTCACCTAAGAACGGAGCATTACACTTTTGTTGTTAAGATGAAAAATAACGAAGATCACACATATTTTGGTTGTTTTAATTAGAGAGAATTTTGCAAGGTGTATGGGTTGGATGAGGACATGAACATTACCTTTGATCTTGGTAATGACGATGTTCATGATAATAATATAGAAATTTGGGTGCATGCGGAGGATGACTTGATTCCAGTTCTACCTCTAGGTGCGTTTGTCAACATATTTGTTAGGTAATTTATATTGATTATTTAAAAGTATTTGGTACTCATCCCGACTAAATTTCTTTATTTTTAATTATCAGCTTATTTCTGTGCTACAAGAACTACCCGACAGATAATAGATCGGACGTACTACAGTTATGACTCCAAGCTTACTTGTTTGGAGAAAGATAATCTCATCTCATTTATTCATGATGTTCAGTATCATAATGAAAATTACATGACTGGTAAAATTTATCATGGATATGTGCCACTAGTGCACAAGTTAAACCCTTATAACATCACTAGAGACAACTTTGTAAGAATTTTTTTACTCTTGTGTCATTAGTCCATCCTTTTCATACATTGTTCTTAAGCAAAACTAGTTTGCTAACTATATTGTTATAACTTATGTTCTTCAATAGGTACTCCCGCCAAAGACCGTGCCTAAATGGATGTTTACCAAAGGTGATTTTCATATGGTTAGTTTACGGCCAATGCCGATGAGTTACCCTGGTAAATACACGATATCTCGAAGTGAGAAAACCATGAAAATCAAAGGATGGAGCAAGGCAATAAAAGCATCCAGGCAACCACTTGGAGACTATAACTTGCGCAAGCCACAAGTTGGAGATGGGTTGATCTGTATTTTTCAATGGGGGGATGCAGGAGTTCACCTTTTTATGCTATTTTACCTAGTAGTTAGTGTTGGTAACTTGTGATAACTTCGTGTAGAGCTGTTTAACTAGCTAGTATGATAACAACTAGAATGATGATGAGTTGATTAAGATGATGATGAGTTGTTGGATGTTGAATGATGATGAGTTGATTAAGATGATGATGATGAGTTGTTATGTGACATATACCAGTACAAATTAGATGGCGTATTTTCCTCTAGTTCTACTTGGTCTATTGCATCCATCTAATTTGTACCGATGTTGGATGTTGTTCTTCCATAATTTGTACTAATGTTGTATATTAATATGTGCAACCGTGTGAAAATACAATATAAATAAAAAAGAAAAGGGAGACACAAAATGAAACACGGCCTTTTAGTCCCGGTTGGTGTCACCAACCGGGACTAATGGTCCTCCAGCCCACGGCGCGCGCAGGCAGCCACGTGGCCGGGATTTAGTCCCGGTTCGTGGCCAACCGGGACTAAAGGGTAGGAACCTTTAGTCCCTATTTATTAGTCCCGGTTGGTGAACCGGGACTAAAGGCCCTTCCCAACCGGGACTAATGGCCGTTTCTGCACTAGTGCCTAGATGCCATGTATGGCCTTCCACCTCTTCTACCATGTGCATTGCATGAACCTGAAGCTTTGTTGCCTCCTCTTATTCTTGTTGTAGGCTATGTAAGTGCAACAGAAGTAGAAGGTGTTATTTTTGCCCTTCCAGAAGAAGTAGGGTATTCAGATGTAGCATTAGGTGGCCTTCTTGGCCTTGTAGATGTAGCAGGTGGTGCACTTGATGCAAGCTGTGCAGCTGGTGCAGTTGTGTCATTGGGAGCAGAAGAACTACCTCCAGCTTCATGATAATGTGCTTTGGTTGACTAAACATGCACATCTTAGTCTACAACTATGAAAAAGCTAAAAAAATGTTAACTACAAGAAACTATGTGTAAGCACATACCTTGTGCTTGTTCTTTATTGCCTCAAGATGAGGCTTGAGAGGCTGAGGAGAGTAGGTGTAACTATGTTATGTTGCAGTTGCTACAGGTGATAGTTTCCATCCTTGATGTATCCTTTCTTGCTGGGGCCTCAAATTGCCCCTTCTTTGCAGTTTGCTTCCGACCCTTCGTCTCCTTGAATACTGGTGGATCTATGTCTTGAGTAGGTGTCCTAGACCAACAGTCAAGTCCATGTACAAGGTAGATGATGTGTTTGTAGGTTTTCTTGTATAATAGCTTCTTAAAGAACTCATGCACAAAGTCTTCTTGGTGCAACTTCACTCTAGTAATGGCAGAGACTGCATGGTTGCAGGGCACACCTGAAATCTCCCATTTCTTGCAATCACAAGTCCATTTCTCAAGGGTGACATAGTATGTTGCCTCCCCACTAGTGGCTTGCCAAATGCAAGGACCTGCCATGTAAGCAGTGCAATGCCTAGAGTACTTCTTTGACTCCTCTCCAACTTCTTCATTTATGTAGGTGTTATCTCCCGCCTACTGTTATATGTCTTCTCTCTATTTGCTTGATATTTTATCATCAACTTAGCCCGGAATCCATCAACACAACTTCTGCTTGGCATGGATCTAACATCTAAAATCATCTTGTTAAATACTTCACTCAGATTGTTGACTGCAAGATCTCTCTTGCAGCTGTACTCCATGGCATGCCTAGCCCAAGCCTCCTTAGGAACCCGCATTTCCTACTTTCTTAAATGTTTGAGGTAGTGCGGTTTCAGTTTCTGTGTCTGAGTCCTCTACCTATGGGCACATCTCTTTCACTTTTGTGTCTTCTTTAGAGTGAAGCATATGATCTTCTCTCTGCTTCCTCTTCTGCCTCAGCTTCTCAATACATGTCATGATCTTCCTGTTTGTACTCACACCAGTTGAAATCAACAAACCCTTCATCATCAGTGGTGCCAAAGTATTCCTCTACTTTCTATTTGCCCCTTGCATTTTGAAAATTCATGCTCTCTTGTGTGTTTAGATAAACGAAGTATTCATTTGACTGTGCACTATAGGTAGGCACAACATACAACTCCTCGATGTTTGATTGGACAAAAGGGAACAATACTCCAGCCACATCTATACTTATTATGTTGGATTGCCCAACCTGGCCAATTGGCACTTGTTGCTCAACAAAGTTTCTCCTATTCATATCTCCTGGATTAGGCTCAATAGCCTTAATTACAGTTATGTTCAACACCTTGTTATCAACATACTGGTTGAGCATCTTCTGTACACTATCTTCACTCTAAAACCTGCATACCTGCTGCCCCCTTTCCCTCCTCTTTGATAAACAAGATGTAGTCAGCAGAAGTATATTCCTTCCCGGTCTCCATAAGTGCTAACATGGTAGTGAAAATAGGGAAAATTTCATTTCCAAGTTGTCTCTACCTTGAAAATGAAACCTAACTTCCCATATCTCATCATCTAGACTACAAAAAATAGGAGAATTACTAATTGATTGGAATAGTTGTTTATTTGATTCAGTTATATATTTAGTTAACTATTTTAACTAATTTAGTTATCTATCCATCAACCTTTACTGTAAGTGTAACATGAAAAATTACTCATATTTTGAGCTCTACACAACACTTACTAAGCTGCTTAATCATCAACAAAATATGTGCACCACAATTTCCCACATATGAAATTCAACATGCTATGGAAAACATATACTTCATGTCAATAAACAAGCAAGCAGTAAATCAACACATATGAAATCACTAGATACTTAAAGTTAACACTATGAAAACACTAATTAGACCAACATTTACAAACAACATTCAGAGAACAGTAACACTCATGAATCCAATAGCACAAGCCAACACTAACTATTTACTGAAATTGTTGTACTGCAGTCACTGACCATATATCCACCATATGCACAAACCCTAGCCCTAAACTCTAAATCCATAAGAATCTAGTAAGACTAACACTGAATATGTCACAAACCATATCCCTAACTCTAAATCCATATGCATCCAATAACACCTAACCCTAAATCATACAAAACATAAATATACCATGAGCCCTAACCTAACCTACCACGTACAGAGAGAGGGAGGAGGAGGAGGAGTATGACTTACTACACGTCGTCGAGACCAGAAGACCATTGATGGCGGTCGTCGACCCCGGAAGCCTGAATTTGGCCGGCCAGGGCCGCCGACGCTCGCTGCTCAACATCCCACTCCATCGGCAAAGGGTCTGCTCCGGTTACGGGTCTTGCTGCATCGTCAAACTACGGTTACCGAACCAATTGTCCACCTCCGAGAACCCAACACCCTCGCCTCTAGTCTCTCTGCCGCCAACTTACTCGCCGCCGCGGTCATTGTTTGCTCACGAGAGAGAGAAAGAGAGAGAGAGAGAGGGAGAGAGAGAGAGAGGAGAGGGAGAGGGAGAGAGATTGGGGGAAAGAGGAATTGGGAGGAGCGGTAGATAAGGAGGGCGGGCTGACCTAGCTAACAACCATGAACCCTCACACCCCACCCCCGTCGTCTAACTTGTGTGACGTGCCACTAACTAGTGGGCCTGGCATGTCATAAATCGTTATTAACTACCTCCAATCGGGCATTTGAGTTTATTGAAAAAATTAGCTAGAAAAGTGATGGATTTTTGGGATGCGCAACAAATGTGGTGGCAATTATGAAAGTCAATTTAAACCATGGTGGGTTTTTTCAATTCACTCCCTTTTTGGACATTACGAGTTCCAGCGATAATCACACTCTAAGGCTGCTACCATCTGGATCCGAAAGTTGATGAGCTCAACATGCTAGCCGAGGCCAAACTAGGGTTGATATCGGCGGTGGCAAAGCTTAGCTAGCATGCATACGCTTTAAGCGCCAAAGGTGAGAAAGTTTCGGGTGCTCCCAGTCTTGAGGTACTCCCGGTGCTCTAATGTCAAAAATTCTTTATAACATTAAGTTTCCTAGTTTTAAAAAGCTCACATTTAATTGAGGTCTCCTATTAGAATTGGGCCTTCCGATTTTGACCAGGTCAACAGTTTCTCAAAGCTCTCTCATTCATTTTTTTACAATACTCTATGCTTCCTAATTTTTAAGGCCTCATAATTAATTCGGTCTTCAAATTAGGATTGTCATCTGAGTTTGACTGGGTCAATAATTTTTCAAGGAGCTTTCCCATTCAATTATTTTAGTTATGTATGTTCTTTAATTTTGAAGCTCTTTCAATGAGTTGAGATATTCAATTTTGGATTTGATTTACAATTTTGACCGGGCCAATGATTTTTCAAATCAATCAATATCAGACGGCCTATAAAAATATATTAACCCCGCATCCTTCCACCACCCAGAAAGAAGAAGGTAACCATGTGATATTGTAGCACCAATATAGTACACGCAACCATTGACACATAAATTTTCCCATATAAATATACGTTGGTTAGCGGATAACACATACCACACTATAAAAGTCCCGTCAAGATCACCGTATTATAAATAAAAATAAACACACTTCATCATCTCCCTCACCTCCCAAACTAAATATTCCATAAGTTCAAAAATACAAAGGGTATTAGTTTTTTGAAAAATCAAATTTCTTTAACTTTGACCAAGTTCAGAGCAAAAAAAATCGATATTCACATTATCAAACAAATAAGTATGGTAATTCATTTCATGGTGAATATATCATACCGATTTGATATTATGGATTTTGATATACTTTTCTATAAATTTGATCAAACTTAAATAGTTTAACTTTTCAAAAATGTTATATATCTTATATTTTAAAACAGGGTGCGTGTTTTTCTAAGAAATCCAACAACACCAACGGCTTAGCAAAGTGCGTCCAACCCTTTTAGTATATTTTAAATGGTCCAAAAATTCCGAAAAAGTGTGAATGTTTACAAGGAAAATTTTGGACCCGAAATTTTTAAGGGTTGCAGTGACATTTCTTGTGAACATTCACATTTCTTTAGAATTTTTTAAAACATTAAAAAATGTCTTTTATACACTGGAGCACCGAAAGGACCCAAGGATACTTTCCCCGCCAAAGACCAAAGCACGCGATAAGAACAATCGGGGGGCTGGCTTTCTAGTTTCCACCGCCACCTCATCAGCGGCGCCGCAGCACAGCGCTAAGCTGGGCCACTGGTCGCGAGAACGCCGGTGCGTGCATGCTAAGCTGGGCCACCGGTCGCGAGAGCGCCGGTGCATGCACGCACCAGCTAGCGGAGCTGACCACAGCTCAGAGCGTACCACTGTACTGCAAAACTAGATCGGCCTTTTCTTGGATGAGCTGGGCACGAAAAGAAGAGGAATACCATGAATGATGGATGGAATCATTAGAAATGGGTAAGCTGAGTTGCATCTATCATTCAGAAAAGAAGCATGGCAATTTTAAAAACGAATAACAGTACGCGGCCGGCTGCTGTGTTCAAACATGTCATCGGTGGCAACGGCTGAAACTAGCTCGCCGGTGACAATGAAAAAGGTCGGCGAGAGACAACGGTGCTCAAGGTGGGGAGAATGACCTTTGGAGCGTGGGAGCAAGAGAAAGAAGTGTTGTGAATTTTCAAAGTGTTGTGAATTTTCAGGCCATGTAAAGAGCATCTTCAGTAGTGATGTATTTTACGTTATAGTGATGTATTCTACTTTACCAAAAAGTAGCACATCACGAAAAGGTGATTTTTGCAGCATAAAAAAGGGCCAACTCCAACAAAGAATGTATAATAGATGATGTTAGGGCATATTTAACGCTGACCTGTAAATTTGCTCCGGCGTCCATCCGCGGATAAGGGGAGCCGGGTACCAGTCCGCGGATACAGATGCGGGGGCCGGCCATCCAACGCTGTCCGCATACATTTCGATCATGGCTTGAACTAACGGAACGAAACTCATGCAAACACGATGGATTTCATCAAAGTTTGGATAGAAAATAGCACAAATCATCCCTACATAGCATGCAAATAAGTCTAGTATAACAATAATTAAAATTCAACGAGATTAACCGAATATTCAATAAGTTTTTCATGAACGGATCATGTCGTCCCACACGTACTGCCCCTTCAGCATCATCCAACAATGCATGTGCATAAATGGATGTTTCTCTATTTTGTGGTACATCACGGCAATACGTGTGGGCTACACAATGTAAATAACAACATTGAATGAATCAACGAATCAATGAACAAGTTTAGCAAGAAGAAGCAAAACTTACGATCTCCTCCTCTGTCGCGGGCAATGGCCACCTTGCCTCCAGCATATCAAGCGCGCCACAAAACTTGGTCATGGAGGTCTGGATAGCGTACCATCTATACGATAACGATCTCGCATTGCGATCATGGATGATGTGCATGTCGTAGGGTGTAATGTGCTTTCGCGTGTGAAACGATTCATGCAATTGTTGTTAGAAGGTCCTTCCTCTGCTCCTGCCTACGAAATTCGTGGATAAGGGCAACCACACATCGCACAATAACTCATCCTCCATGGTCGAGTACCCCTCCATCCTTCTTATTTAAAAAAAAGACATGGCGTTTGAAAATAAGTTCAGTGGCATTTGACCAAACACCTACCGGGCATGGTGTCCGTCATGAACGACGTCGACGGGGGGCGGAGTGTACCTGCCTATGGTCGGGTTCTAGGTGGACGACGCTGTCGTGAAAGATGAGCAAGAGGGTTGGTGCTGATTGCGGAGGTCCAGCAATGCTTGTGTGTCGGCCGAAGAGGTACAATGCCGGCGCTGGATGTATGCGGGCGGTTTGAGGGTCGGCGTTGGAGATGCCCTTAAACTAGTTGAATTACTACATCATTTCAAACATACCAAGTTCCTTTGAAGCGAACATAGTTCTTAAAACATAATTAAACATAGTTCAAACTACTACATCACACCAAACTACTACTACTCCGAGTTTACTTGAATTACATCAAACTAAAACTAGTCATCGCTGCTCTTGAACTGCTCCCAGAACTCATCGTTGTAGTCGTCGAGATTCTCCTCCTCCTCCAAGTCATCTCATCATAATGAGTCAGACACGACGGGGATCATCGTCCAGGAGTCGTCCTCATTCTCCTTCTTCACCGCCTTCTTCTGCTCAAAGTCATGCTCCTAATAGAACTTCTGCTTGGCTTGGACATACTCTCGATGCTCTCGCGTGAACCTCGCAAGTGCCGCTTCGTTAATCTCGCTGGGAGCAATGGAAAATATGTGATATGTGACAAAACTTGGACTAGAGTCTTGTGTGGTTAACAGTCGTAGTCGACACCCTCGTCGGCTTTCGCTTGAAGTCTGTCGAGTACGTGGTGAACACGTGTGTGAAGAAGTACACCCCTGCAGGGTTATCAATCTATTCGAATAGCCGCGTCCACGGATATGGACTACTTGGACACTTATACTTTTCATAGAAAACTTTAATAGTTACTTTAAAAGTGCCAAGGAAATTGTGACTGCTATGGATGACCTTCTTGTAGGGAGACGTGAGAGGATCCATGATAGTGCATTGTTATGGTGATTAGCTATATGGACTCGTGTGCGCTCTCTCATCTCATTCAAGCTAACGAGTACCTTCTCGTAGTACAGATTAGCCAAGTTTCAAAGTTGGCTTGCTGCAATAAACTCCATAATCCCCTTTTATTAATATTGATACATGAGTATTTAGTTCTGATATAAGTCTTGTCGAGTACCTTTGTGCTCACATTTTCTTAATAAACCGCGGCCGAGGAGAGCACCGACAGTGTTTTCTACCTAGACGCTGACATCAACGACTAGCTTGGTACCCAGATGGCAGTCTAGTGCCTTTGGAGGGTCGTCGTAGATAGTTAGGCTTCTCAAGCCTTTTTCATTTCAGTTGTGTGTACCCAGACATGTTATACTTTCGTTGATGCTTGTATATTTTGAGTATCGGGCCATGTGACCTCTGGCTGTAATGACTATGTTATGTATGGCTCTTTGGAGTCTCTAAATAAATACTTTGAGTCATAGAGTTATGATGTGATGTCATGATGCACCAGCATATATCATGCATATTGTGTGTATGCCTTGAAATGGACGGTATGTGTGGGGTTCGACACCTAGTTGTACACCTCTGGCAGCCTTTCTTATAGGAAAATGCCTCGATGCGCTTCCTTTCCGGAACACATCGAATGACCGACATGCTCCCAAAGGGATTTCTATTTTTGTCTGTACGATTGAGCCACCTTGGTTTATGACTAATCATGTCGAGTCAGGTTTTCTGTCATATAGTTGTTAGCGACATATTCATGTAAGTGAGCCAAAACACAAACGGTCTGGTCCAGGTAAGGCGGCATTCGTGTGTACCGCGCGTGAGGAATCGTGTGATTACATGATACGTCACCTTTCAATCTATATAAGTTCGAGCCAAAAGACACAAATAGTCCTGACCCAGGTAAGGTGACAGCCGTGTGTACCATGCGTGAGGACTCGAGTACTTATATCGTTTGTTCAGCTAGATCTATGTGCCTTAGATTCCGGTCCGACATAATCTCACATTTAGTTTGATGTGACATAATACCTTTGAGTGTTGCGATTCTTGCGCGGGTCAAGTTACTTGTTAGAAAGGTGACCTGGAGAATATGGAGATGTTGAGCAATCTTGGTAGTTAATCTCTAGTATAAGATGAACATTTTTGAAAGAATATGAATATGCGCTGAACAAATTTCAAATAGGCATTGAACATTTTGTAAATATACATTGAACAATTTTTGAATACACATTGAACATTTGTATAACACTGATCAGATTTCAAAAACGAAGGGAACATTTGTATATTCGTTTAAGAACCAAAACCAGGAGAAAATTCCAAACCAGAAGAAAATTTAGCAAAACCAGAAAAAAAAAAGGAACATAACCAAGAGAAATAACCAAAACATGGAAGAAGAAAAAGAAACCAACGAAAGAAACAGCCGGAGGGAAACAGGGACTTCCTATATGCCACTTTTTGCGGCAGGTAGCCGCTCCTTCGCACAGAGCGCGTCCAGACTAGGCCGGCCCATCAGTAGCACAGTGTAGCGAGCGGGGTGGTATACTGCAATATTGGGGGTGAGTATTGTAGCGCGGCGTTACTGCAACAACTCGACACTGCAATAGATATTTAAAAATCCGATTATTTTTATAAAACTGTGAACAATTCGAGTGTTCTGAACATATTCTAATATTTTGTATAAATTTGAAATTTTCAAGGGGAAAAACTATTTCAACATTTTGAACTGATTTTGTACTTTTTGAATTTTCAAATATGAATAATTATTTGATTTTTTTAAAGAAAACACGCACATTTTTAGATTCTAAATAGTTAAAAATATTTTTCGTTGGTTTGGAATTTTTGAACATTTTTATTTGGATGAAAATGCGAATATTTCTTCAAAAGCATTTTTTCGAAAGACATTAATCATTTTTTGACTTTTTGCCTTTTCAAAAAGGAAAAATATAAATGAACAACCGAGAGAAAACAGTAAAGAAAACAACTTAAGAGAAAAATCCGGTTCAGGAACCTTCTAGAAGTTTGAGAAAAGCGATAAAAACACAGGCTCAAACCTTTTCAAAAACATTTTCAAAAGAGTAGGATTTTTTTTTTGAAAATCATGAAGATTTCTTGAAATGGGAACATTTTTCCAAATTTCAAAACAAAACTTGGAGACACGACTATATTTTGAAACTCTCGAACAAAATTTAAAAACGAGATTTTTTTTTTAACTTGTGAACAATTTATGAAACCGGGACATCTTTTGAATCTCCGAGAAAAATAAAAACGTGAACATTTTTTGTAATTTGCGAACAATTTTTAAAAACGGGAACCTTTTTTATAATGCCAGAACATTTTTTCGAAATTTATGAAATTATGAAAAAAAGCATTCACAACATTGCTTGGAAAAATAATAACATTTTTTGATAGTCCAGAACATTTTTTAAAAAGCAAGAACATTTTTCAAAAATTAAGAACAATTTTCGAACATGTACTTAGTTTAAAAAAGTTAAAAATAACATTGAAAAATATAAAGGAAGAAAGAAGAAAAAGACACAGAAAACAAAGAAAATGGGAGCATTTTTCGAAACTTGTGAACAATTTATGTAACTGAGACATATTTTCAAACAATTTTTCGAAAATTGAGAACAATTTTCGAACATGCACTTAGTTTAAAAAAGGTAAAAATAACATTGAAAAATATAAAGGAAGAAAGAAGAAAAGACACAGAAAACAAAGAAAATGGGAGCATTTTTCGAAACTTGTGAACTTTTTCTGCAATTTGCGAACATTTTTTGAAACTTGTAAACAATTTATGAAACTGGGACATCTTTTGGAACTCCGGAAAAAATGAAAACGTGAATTTTTGGAGACATTTTTTGCAATTTGCGAACTATTTTTGGAAACAGGAGCATTTTTTTAACCCAAGATTTTTTTTGAAAACTTATATTTTTTTTGAACAAATGCATTCGCATCATTTAAAAAAACAATATTTTCTTTTAAAAATCCAAAACAAATTTTGAATTTATGAACAATTTTCAAACATGAACTTAGTTTAAAAAAGATAAAAATAACCTTGAAAATCAGAAGGAAAAAAGAAGAAGAAAGAAACAGAAAACAATAAAAAGAAAAGAAAGAAGAAAAAGAATCAGAAACAAAAAAACAGAAAAACTGGTAAAAATACAAAATAAAACAGTTGTTTGTCTATACAAAACTGGGCCGGTCCATCGCGTCGCTCCTCAGTGGCTCGCTTGTACGAAGCGCCGTCAGTTTGACGCAACTAGTACCAAATAGTGAATTCCAGGGAAACAAGCACGCGAACCCCGTAGTAGACCGGCCCAACTGGCTTTGCTGCGGGCGTTACCTCGACAGTTTGCCGGGAGGTCCTATACGCCGCTCGCTGCGGCAACCAGTCGGGGCGTCGCACAGGGCGACCCCCGACTGTGCCGGCCCAGTAGGCGCGTGACAATTTTCTTTCTGTTTCTTTTTTCCTTTTCTGGTTATTTCTTGAACAAATTTGAAAACAGGAACAATTTTTTAAAGGATGACATTTTTTGAATCTTGAGAACAAATTTTTAAACCAAGAACAATTTTGAAAAATCCTGAACAAATTTGGGACTGCGAACAATTTTTTAAAGCACGAACATTTTTTTTAATTTTGAGAACAAAATTGTGAAACGAAAAACAATTTTGAAAACCCCGAACAAATTTGGAATTGTGAACAATTTTTTAAAAGTACGAACATTTTTTGAATCTTGAGAACAAATTTTGAAAATGAGAACAATTTTTAAAAATCCTGAACAAATTCATAAACGTGAACAATTTTTGAAAAGACGAACAATTTTTGAATCTTGAAAACAAATTTCGAAAAATAAGAACATTTTTTGGAAAAAAATTTAAAAATCCAATTTTGTTTTTGAAAATCCAGAACAATTTTCTATAAAGAGAAAACATTTTTGAATTTGTAGAACAATTTTTGAAAATCCAGAACATTTTTTGAAAATCGATAACTTTTTGCCTCAAAAAGGAGAAAACATTTGCCGAATTTGAAGAACATTTTTTGAAAATCCAGAACATTTTTCTAGAAAGCAAAAACATCTTTCGAATTTTGAAAACAATTTTTGACAATTCCGAACATTTTTTGAAAATCCAGAACATTTTTCTAAAAACCAAAAACATTTTTCAAATTTGAAGAAGAATTTTTGAAAATCCCGATTTTTTTTAAAATCCAGAACATTTCTTTAAAAAGCAGAAGCATTTGCCGAATTTGAAGAACATTTTTTCAAAATCCAAAACACATTATGAAAATCCAGAACATTTTTCCAATAAGCAAAAAACATATTTCGAATTTGAAGAACAATTTTCGAAAATCCAGTACATTTTTTGAAAATCCAGAACGTTTTTTGAAAATCCACAACATTTTTGAAAGAGAAGCAGGAAAAAAACAGAAAAGAATAAAGGAAAAATAAAACAAAAAACAAAAACCTGTTCAGGAAACCTTCTAGAAGTTTCCCGCAACCGGAAAAAAACGGCTGGGAACATCCAGAAGGTTCCAAAACCGGGGGCGTTGTAGCGGTTAAACGGGCCGGCCCGTTGCATCGCTCGCTGCTGTATGCGAAGCCCCGACATTACGACGCACTGAGCGTCCAATAGGGTTTTCCCAGTTTGCCGCCCGCGAGCGTCAAATAGGAATTTCCGCGTCGTCGACAAAATGCACAGAGTCAAGCGCACCAGTTTGGCTCATTTAGTTGTTCTCGTTCGTTTCTTCAAAAAAAAAAAAAAGTTGTTCTCGTTCGTAATTCTCAAAAAAAAAAAAAGGTGTTCTCGTTCGTTTCGGTTGTGCGAACATTCTATAAGGTTGGCTACCGGTTTTATTTTTGTTTATTGTACGTTCTTCCTTTTTATTTTTCGTCAACTTTCTTTATGTCTCCTTTTCAAAATAATATAAATTAAAAAACGAATTTCCCAAAAATGTTCATATTTCCCCCAAAAAGTTCAAAACTTTTATATTTTGATCATATTTCTAAAATAAATAATAAAATTAAATTAGGTTCGTTTTTAAGCAATAATCGAATTTGCTCATAATTTCCAAAAAATGTTCAGAAATTTCAGAAAAAATAACAATCCCAAAAGATTTTTATTGTTTTAACAATTTGTTCGCTTTTTCTAAAAAATGTTCTAAAATTCAAAATTTGTTTGCGTTTTCAAAGAAAACATTTACCCCAAAAATATTCACATTCTCAAAAAAAGCACGCATTTATTTATTTTTCACAATTTCTAAAACTATCCACATTTTGCAAAAAAATCTGTTTTCCTATTATTATTATTATTTCCTTTTTTGAATTGTATATCATTGTGTTGCATTTGGGAATAATTTTAAAGTTTGAGAACATCTTCTTGAATTCAAGAACTTTTTAAAAAATAGATATTGTTTTGATAAAAAATTAATTTGATTACTTTGTGAAAACGTGATTTTTTATTCTTAAGATTTTTAAAATTGTAAAAGTTTATATTTAATGAACATTTTTCAGTTTGTGAGCAATTTTAAAATTTTGGGAACATGTTTTCTATTTTTCCGAACAATTTTAATGTTGAATATTTTTGTCATCTATCAAAACAAATTCGGAAGGGGATTTTGAAGAAAACCAACTAGAAAGCGAACTACAACACAACAGTAACCAAGGGAAAATCATTGTTGAGGGAAGCGCTCAAGCGATCTTGAAATGGGTCGGCGCAAGAGCAACGATTTGTGCGTCATGTCGACGTTTTTACGTAGTACACGCGAGATAGGATATCCCGTCATGTTGGGTCACAAGCCCACCCGGACGCTGCATGCCCAACAGATTCAAGAACAAAATTTAAACACGCCTCCTGATTCACCGTAATCGTCTTTGACAGGTTTGGCGCCGACGTCACCACCATGGCCCTTCCAGATGTTTCCCACGGAACCCCTTCTCAACACCATCGTCCAGTCCATAGCCTCGAAGACGTCCTCGAGAGTCACCTGCGGTAAACAAATCTTGGCAAGAGACCCTTTCCGTGTACGCACTGCAGCCGCCGTCGTATATTGATGCACAAAACTCGTCGGAGCACCTCAACGCGACAATCTGGTCCCTCCAAAACTCTCCACACCAAATCCACACGAGGTACGATCTTGTCGGCCACCATCTCCAAGACGGGATATCCTCACGCCAATGATATCCTGCCTAGTTGCTCCGAGAAGTCCGGAGGGGGCGTTGCCATGTTTCTCTTCTTATGAGTCTGTAAGACAATAACAACTATGCCATGCACCAAAATTTGGCCATGCGGGATGTGCATTTAAGGCCAGTCCGTGGGCACGATTTTTCTTCCCGTCACACAGGAATAAAAGGGCCTGTCGGCCTTCGGCTCGCCACGGGCCAAGGCCAATCCCCGAAGCCAAGCTTTAAGGCCAACACGACACGACTGGCCCATGTGTGACACAGGGCCCAAGTTTTAGCATTGTATGGGGCTTTTTCCGCCGTTTTGGCCATTTTACTGTCTTTCTCCTTCTTAGTTTTTTGGCATTTTTAACCTAAAAAACAAGACGCTCGGACAGCATGGACGGCCCAAAAGACCAAAAATTGACACGGGTCGGCACGTATATGCGCCGTGTCGGGCCAACCCCTTTATCTGGCGTGCCAGGCTGATACTCTAGGCCAAGCCTTCGCGTCGGCACGGCACAAACCTTTTATAAAAGAAGCTACGTGGTTCGGGCCGGGCCACCCATATGGCCATTTCGGCATGCACCTAGGAGGTGTTTGGACTATAGAGTGGTAATGTAAACGGCAAGGGAATTAGATCACGCTAGTAACGGGGACGTAATGGATAAATCTATGTTATGTTTGGTTGATGCCTATAAAGGAATCGAATTACGGTGTCTGCTTCGGGGTTGTCGCAGCCGGTGGCTGCAAAGGAAGGAGAGCAGACAAGAACGAGAACGAGAGTATACAAGGGAGGAGGATGCAAGAGTGATGACAGATGGAGGATGGAGGGAGCCTACACCTTGTAGCAACTGGTCCGGCCGGCGACGACTAGGGGCGGTTGCGATAACTACCAGGTGAAAGGATCGATATGGTTGAGTACAGGGGGGTGAATAGGCAACTACCAATTTTTAGGTTTTCTTAACAAATTAGGCTAAGCAACAGATAGGTTGTCTAGATATGCAACTAGATGAGCAACCTATATGATGCTAGCAACAAGAATGATACAAGCAAGCAACGGATACAAAACAAATACAGCTTGAACAAAGTAAAGGTAAGAAGTAACCACAAGTGGAGCCGGTGAAGACGAGGATGTGTTACCCAAGTTCTTTCCCTTTGAAGGGAAGTATGTCTCCGGTGGAGCGGTGTGGAGGCATAATGCTCCCCAAGAAGCGACTAGGGCCACCGTATTCTCCTCACGCCCTCGCACAATGAAAGATGGCGTGATTCCACTAGTGGTGCCCTTGAAGGCGGCGAACGAACCTTTACAAACAAGGTTGGGACAATCTCCACAACCGAACTGGAGGCTCCCAACACCACCACGAAGCTTTACCACAATGGATTTTGGCTCCGAGGGGACCTCAACCATCTAGGGTGCTCAAGTACCCAAGAGTAAGAAGATCCGCAAGGGATTAGTGGGAGGGGGGGTCAAATTTCTCTTGGTGAAGTGTAGATCGGGGCCCTCTCAACCAAACCCTAGAGTATCAACAAGTTTTGTCGGCTAGGGAGAGAGATCAGGCAAAAATGGAGCTTTGATCCACAATGGAGTTTGGGGGAGAAAGAGGTGAGTCTTCTTGGGGATGAAGATCCCTATTTATAGTGCGATGAAATCCAACCGTTATCCACCTCTCAGCCCGCACACAAGCGGTACTACCGCTATTGGAGTAGTACTACCGCTCGGGCGGCAGTGCTCATAGAGCAGTGCAATGGCACGAGGCCACGAGGCGGTAGTGCCACCGGAGCGGTACTACCGCTCGCCCCAGTGGTACTACCACTAGGGTTGCAACTCGAGATCCCACAGAGGCAGAGCAGAACTGAGGATGTGGGGTAGTATCGCATAAGCGGTACTACCGGTCAACAAAGCGTTACTACGACTTACAAGCAGTAGCGCTTAGCACCCACTGCCGCCGAATCTCTGCTGAGAGCGCGTTGGACCCAGAAGGAAGCGGAAGTGGATCGATAGTGAGCGGGCGGTACTACCACCTATAAGCGGTACTACCACTCGTACTACCTCCCCACTACCGCGCAACCCAACACGAAAAGTCAAGCCCCCCAGACGCAGCGGTAGCGCCCGCGGTACTGGACAGAGGCACTATCGTTTATAAGCGGTACTATCACTTATAAGCGGTACTACCGCTGCCCAAAGTGATACTACCGCTTGGGGCCCTCTAAGCCAAAGCAAAGAAAATATAGGAGCAACTCCATCGATGCGGGAAAGGAACGAGGGTGTAAATGAATATGTGTACGCGTTGATTCCACCCAAACCTTTCCGAAGCGCACCCCCTCTTAATAGTACGATTTTCCTACGACTCAAATCCACCAAAAAAGAAACGCAGGAAACAACCGTCTTTACTTATAAACTCCGAGGGGCTATAATCGTCTTGTGCCATATGATAGATTATCTGAAATGCTCAATGCACATGATTAGTCCGCAAAAGCATTGTCATCAATCACCAAAACCACTAAGGGAGAAATATGCCCTAACAATCTCCCGCGTAATGGTGGATTGATGACAACGCGGGATTTGGACAAAAGATATACTAAGATAATAAGCAAACCCAACATCTACAAAATATAGACGGGCTCCCCCTAGATGTGTGCACTATTTAGGTATGCTTTTGGAATGCAAAGCACACACACTAGGATCATACTCCCCCTATATTTTATAGACATGGCAACACTTGCATCAACATAATATGAGAGATAAGCATGGATGCAGGATATAATAGTGAGCATAAAGATAGGGCACATGATAAACACAAACACATACTAGCAAGGTACTTTGACATACATAGATAAATAAAAGGGTAGCATATGTCTCACACCATATGACATGGTCTTAAGATCTCACAAACACACACTAAATAAAATGATAAAAAGTTCACGAGCGAAGAAAGCAAGCAAATAAGACGCACTCATGACTCGACAAATCCCTAAACTTTCTCCCACTTTGGCATCGAGACACCAAAAGGGCAGAAAACACTAAGACGATCCAAGGTGGTAGCCATGGTCCAGAGCACCATCACCAGTCCCCGTGCTCGTCGGACTCATCCTCTGAAGCTGCAGGAAGATCCGATGAAGCTGCAGGCTGATCCTGCTCCGAGTCAGACCACTTGTAATGCCTAGCAGTCCACTCCTCCTCATCTGTGATCCTTTCCTCAGACCCACTGACCACCTCTAGGCCAAGATGCCTCATCATGATCTTGTCGCGACTCCGAGCCTTGTTCTCTGCCTCATGTGCCTTGTACAGACCATGTTCTTCCATGCAGAACAACTTCTTCATCTTCTGCCCGAGCTTCTTAGCCCAAGATGGCTCCTTGCTGGGCGGCTCATAATCAGGCTCATCAGCGCCCTCATCCTCATCCTCATCCTCATCCTCAGGAGCCTCCATCTCAGGAGCAGCAGGAGTACCCCAGTTGTCCTTCAACCTCAGTTGGACTACCTCATTAGTAGTCAGGTCACCAGGCACAAACAACTCCTCTAGAAACGTAGATTCCCAAGTCCTCTCAATAAGAAGCATCAAATAGGGACCATAGATGGGACACTTATGCTCCAGCACGGTCGAGTGCAGCTCCGACCACATGACATGGGACACATCCAAAACTTGCCCCCTATTCTTCTCCTTCTAGCAAATGAGTGGCATGTCAACAAGGTAAGAGTGTACCATATCCAAGCTCCCAACCCTGGGGAAGAGCGTGTGTCTGAATATGAGGTGCATGATATCCAGGAATGAGCACATCACCTAGGTCTTGTTGCCGGTGGTGGGAGAAATCTTCTCCATAGAAAAGGGCCAGAGCGCGGACTTGTGCATGCCTGCAGTCTCCTTGTGAGGGCGCAATCCAATTGGGGTATGGAGTCACTGATCATCATAGCCCAACAAAGCCATGAACTCCTTCCACTTAGCAGATAGCACCCTTCCATTTGTCATCCATGTTAAGGTCATCACATCATCAGTTATGAGATGGATCGTGGCATAAAACTGGGCCACAAGCTCGGGATCAAAGTCCTTGTTGAACATCACAAGCCTGACAATATCCAGCTGGCCACACAGTTCAAGAGCTTCAGGAAAGTACGTGGGATGCTTCTGCATATGATCCAGATCAATGGACTTGACATTTGGCACAAGCATATTCTTCTCCCTGTTAAGCACATCATGATATATAGAACCTTGTTGCTTGGTCCAGAAGGGACGGTATACTAGAGATGGCTCTTGCGGATTGCGATACGGGTTGCGGTGGCGAACAATACAAAAATCCTTGCTAGACAGATCACTCACAGACTGGGCTTTCTCCTTCTGTCTGTCGGCAACCTTCTTGAACCGCCTTGCTGGCTGAGCATGGTCATTGGCCTCCTCTGTTGTACAGTAACGCTTTGAGCCACCTGGACGATCTAGATTCTTGCGACGGGCCTGGTGCCTAGAGCCACCACCACTTGGAACCCACAACAAAGAGCGAGGGAAAAGCAGGTGTAAAGAAGTTGCATAAGCCAAATAGGAAAAAAATCAAAAAGAATAGAAGTTAAATTGGAGGAAATGTGAAGTTGACAGCACGGAGCGGTAGTACCGCTCCAGGAGGAGTGGTAGTATTGCTCGAGGCGGAAGTTGCCACGGCAACCATGACCGCAGTGAGATCCGATACTACCGGTGATGCCAAATTCAAATTTGGCCCAATAGAACTTCAATCCTCCTACTCTAACAGTCTTCCACATCCTACTCATGCCTCGATCTAGCCAAAAATCAACAAATGCAACACATATTGCCCTAGAGCCTAGATTCAAATGATAGAACCACGGGAGAGGAAAACAGGGGCAATACCGACATCCATGGCAAGAGGAGAGAGTGGGGATCGACTCCACCGGTCGGAATCGGCGGTCCGACGGCGGTCGCCTGGGCAAGTTCGTCACCTGGAGAGAGAGGAGGTGAGGAGAGAGAGATGAATGGGTATGGGGGAGATGGAACTCCCCCTGCCCGACTCATAACCCCTGCCCACACCCCTCAGAGCGGTAGTACCACTCAGGGAGCGGTAGTACCGCCCCGGTACTACTGCGCGGCAAGAGGCCGTGTAGTACTGCTCCAGGCCTCCAGCGGTAGTACCTTGGGGAGCGGCGGTAGTACCGCCCCAGACCCAGCGGTAGTACCGCTTGGACGATAGAAACATGCCAAGGGAGAGAAGGATGGTGGCTTATGCAATATAGAGAGTTTGTAGATGACAAAGAGCTTGGGATGGAGACACAAAGACCAGCAAATGGGAAGAGTCACTACAAGTTCAAAAGGACAAATAAAAGGGGAGCAAACTTGGAGTGACTCAAAGCACAAACAAATCTCCAACACGAGCAATACCTCGCTAGGAGAGGACGGTGGCCGAAGCCACCTATGTTTGAGTCAATTGGTATGGCACCGCGAAGATTTTAACCTTGGGTCCATGACCAAAAATCGTCTTTGAAGCACAAGTACCATAAAAAATGGCGAATATGAAAGACTTGATCGATTTATGCAAAATGGGGGAGGGAAAGTTCATTGAGAGAACAACACTCCCCCTGTGTCCGTGCCTACATCTACAACAAGATAGAATGATGAGTGCGGTGGGATGTGCATTGCATCAAGCCACATTGCTCGATCAATGATATTTAGCTCATGCCTTAACTCGTGAAATCTTGCTTCATCGAATGGCTTTGTGAAAATATCCGCTAGTTGCTCATGAGTGTTGACATAGATAAGATCAATTTCTCCATGCTTGATGTGATCCTGAATAAAATGATGATGAATCTCAATATGCTTCGTCTTGCTATGTTGCACCGGGTTGTAGGAGATCTTGATGGCACTTTCATTGTCACATAGAAGAGGCACTTTGTCACAAGTGACACCGTAATCCTTTAAAGTTTGCCTCATCCATAGCAATTGAGCACAACAACTTGCGGCAGCTACATACTCGGCTTTCAGTGAACGAGAGAGAAACACAATTTTGTTTCTTGGAAGACCAACTCACCAAAGAGCGACCAAGAAATTGGCACCTTCCGGAAGTGGGCTTCCTTTCCACCTGGTCTCCCACCCAATCCGAATCCAAATATCCCATGATATCAAAACTTGCTCCTTTGGGGTACCATAATCCAAAGTATGGGGTATGAGCCAAATATCGAAAGATTCGCTTGACCGCCACAAAGTGACTTTCCTTTGGCGCGGCTTGAAACCATGCACATATTCCCACACTCAACATAATATCTGGTATAGATGCACAAAGGTAAAGCAAGGATCCAATCATGGAACGATATCCCTTTTGATCCACCACTTTACCATTTGGATCGATGTCAAGATAATACTTGGTTTGCATTGGAGTATTGGTTGGCTTGACATCATCTAGCTTGAATCTCTTGACCATGTCTTGGGTATATTTGGCTTGGTTGATGAATGTTCCTTTTCTTCGTTGCTTGACTTCGAATCCAAGAAAGAACTTCAACTCTCCCATCATAGACATCTCAAACTTCTCGGTCATTAGTGCGGAAAACTCATCGTTAAAAGCTTTGTTAGGAGAACCAAAGGTAATATCATCAACATATAGGTGGCATATGAACAATTCCCCTTTGACCTTCTTAGTAAAAAGAGTGGGATCAATTTTCCCAATTTCAAACCCACGATCTTGCAACAACTCGGTAAGGTGCTCATACAACACACGTGGGGCTTGTTTAAGGCCATAAAGTGCCTTATCGAGTTTATATACATGATTAGGGAACTTGGGATCCTCAAACCCCGAGGGTTGCTTGACATATACCAACTCATTTAAGGGACCATTAAGAAAAGCACTTTTCACGCCCATTAGTTGCAATTTAAAATCATGGTGAGAAGCATAAGCAAGCAACATGTGAATAGATTCGAGACGAGCAACAGGAGCAAAAGTTTCACCGTAGTCGATCCCCTCGACTTGGGAGTAGCCTTGCGCTACTAATATTGCCTTGTTGCGAATGACAATGCCATGCGCATCTTGCTTGTTCTTGAAGATCCACTTGGTTCCAATGACATTATGATTCTCTTTTTGCCTTGTCATCAATATCCACACTTGGTTGCACTCGAAGTTGTTGAGTTCTTCATACATGGCTTCTAGCCAATCCGAGTCCTCGAGCGCCTCATAGACCTTTTGGGGTTCAACACAAGAAACAAACACATGATGCTCACAAAAGTTTGTTAATTATTTACGAGTAGTTACCCCTTTTCTTAAGCTTCCAATGACGTTTTCCAGGATATGCTCTTTGCGTTGTAGCTTGGAAGCAATCTTGGCGGCACGACGCTCTAATTGCACTTCAAGAGAACCTTGGGGAGTAACATCTTGATCATCTTGAGCGTCATATTGAGCTTGCTCTCCATTGATCTTGATCTTGGTCATCATTAGGTGCATCACCATCATCATATGGTTGATCTTGATCTTGATCACTTGATTGAGGGCCTTCACTTTGTTCTTCAGAAGCATGCGGGTCAAGTGTTGGTGATGGTTCCACTTGCGTAGAACATTGTCCTTCTCCTTCCACCACAAGGGGTTCCTCTACGGGTAGGAAGTGTCCCACATCCATTCTTCTTATGGCTTGAGGAGGAATTTCATCACCTACATCACAAAGACCACTTTTCTTCACTTGGGAGCCATTATTTTCATCAAACTCTACGTTACACGTCTCCTCAATGAGTCCATTGGACTTGTTGAGGACACGGTAAGCATGAGAGTTTGTAGCATAACCTACAAATATGCCCTCTTGAGCTCTAGTTTCGAATTTTGACAAACGAGCACCCTTTTTGAGAATGAAACACTTACACCCGAACACCCGGAAGTACTTGAGGTTGGGCTTGTTATCGAAAAGTATTTCATATGGAGTCTTGTTCAAGCCTTTGCGGAGGTAGAGCATATTAGATGCATGACAAGCGATGTTGATGGTTTCAGCCCAAAAGTTGTACGGAGATTTGAATTCCGCCATCATGGTCCTTGCCGCGTCCACCATTGTCCAGTTCTTCCTCTCCGCTACACCATTTTGTTGAGGGGTATAAGTGCGGAGTATTGATGCTTGATCCCCTCATCACTAAGAAACTCATCCAAGGTGTAGTTCTTGAACTCGGTGCCATTGTCACTTGTGATGATAAATATCTTTGCATCATGTTGACGTTGAGATTCATTTACAAAGTTGATCACTTTTTATTGGGTCTCACTCTTCCTCTTGAAGAAATATACCCATGTGTATCTTGAATAATCATCCACAATCACCAAGCAATACCTTCTCCCACCAAGACTATCAAAAGATGGAGGTCCAAAGAGATCCATGTGAAGGAGATCCAAGGGTCTCTTGGAAGATATAATGGTTGTGGGACGGTGAGGCTTCTCATGTAGCTTTCTTTTGATACAAGCACTGCAAGCACGATCTTTAGCAAAGCTAAAAATTTGTCAGTCCATGAACATGGTCCCCATTGAGGATACTTTGCAAAGATCTCATGTTGACGTGGGCTAAACGGCGATGCCAAAGCCACCCCATGTCAACTTTAGCCATTAGACATGTTGCGGTCTTAGTTGGCCTCTCCGAGACCACATAGAGAACGTTCTCAACATGTCCAATGAAGGCTACTTTAAGAGTCTTGCTCCACAAAAGGGTCACGGTATCAAGATCAAAGAAAGTAGAAAATCCCATAAGTGCAAGTTGATGAACGAAAAGTAAATTGTATGCAAGGGACTCAACAAGCATGACTTTCTCAATGGATAGATCCGGAGAGATTACCACCTTGCCAAGAACCACTACCTTTGACATTGAAGCATCACCATATTGGACATGAGTGGGCATATATGGACTTGCTTGAATGTCCACCACCAAGTACTTGCTTCCGGTCATATGATTTATTGATCCACTATCGAGCAACCATGAACCTCCACCGGAAGCAAACTCCTACAAGAGATCAATGCTTGGATTTAGGTACCCATTCTTGAATGGGTCCTTTCATGTTAGTAACAAGGGTCTTAGGAACCCAAATAGACCATTCAATGTACTCATAAGGAGAACCAGCAAATTTAGCATACACATGCCCATCACTAGAATGGCATAAAACATAAGAAGGGTTAAAATCGTCGGCATCATTAGGTGAAGTGATTTTTCCATTCTTGGCACCACCACGAGCCACCTTGTTCTTCTTGTCCTTAGGAGCACCCTCTCACTCTTTAACAAACGTATCTTTGAGAGGGAGAGCTTGCTTGGTCTTATCGTTCTTCTTGGTGGTCTTCTTCTTCTTTGACTTGGGAACAAACCCAAGTCCCTCCTTAACCACAACTTCCTTTTGATTGCTCAAAAGGTCATTGAGATTCTTCTCGCCTTGAATGCAAGTGACAAGGCCTTTCTCAAGTTGCTCTTTCAACTTGGCATTCACCTCAACAAGATGTGCATGCTCACAACAAGGGTTAGTAGCATGTGCATTCTCAGTTAATACAAAAGCAGGACAAGTAGCGATCTCCTTAGTTAGTTTCACTTGGAGCTGATCATGATACTCTTTGAGAGAGTTATGAGCACTCTTCAAGGTCTTGTGAGCCTTTTCAAGTAGCTCGAACTCCTCATTGAGTCTAGCATGGCCAACCCCAAGTTCAACATTCTCGGATTTAAGCCCACGAGCTAGAACTTGAGCATGATCATGATCTTTCTTAAACTTACCAAGATCTGTGTGACTCCTCAAGAACCAAACGAAGACCTTGCTCTTCCTCAAGAGCATGGGAAAGATCCACAATCTCATCGGCATAGTCACGACTATGACCTTCCATCTTAGTGATGGTATCTTCGTGAGATTCAATGGTGTCATTGGCCTCACCAAGTTGTTTCAAGAGAGAAACAAAGTGCTCTTGGTAGTACCTTTGAGCTTATCCATGAACTTGTCAAACTCATTTTCATCCACCTTAACCATCTCCGTTTCATCTACACAATCCGCCGAACAAGGATGAGTAGTGATAGTAGTTTTGATGTTGGAGGTTACCTTGTTGGTGAACTTGGCCATCAGGCACTTGGCGGGGGCGATGACGTTCTCATTGGGGGAGTCAAAGAGAGACGCCTGGGTTGGGGAAGAGATGGCAATAGCGACGGACGTTGTTGCAATTCCTTCACCACTTGTATCATCATCATCATCATCATCGGAGGCATACTCTTTGAGCGTCACCACCCCCTTTTGCGGCACCCACTTCGTGAAGTTCTTCTTGTTGGGGAAGGACTTGGCCTTGTCTTTGCGGATGAGGTTTCCACTATTGTCTTCCCTCTTCTCATACAGACAATCCGCGACGAAGTGACTCACGTTGCCACAATTGTAGCACATCCTCACATGTTGCTTGCCCTTGGAGCCACTTGAGTTGTTTTGGGAGAAGTTGGGCTTGGAGTTTCTCTTGTTTCCCCAAAATTGCCTTGACGCAAGAGCCATGTGCTCGTGGTAAGCATATTTGGTGTCTTGGGGGCAGCCCTCTTCTTCTTCTTCTTCTTCCTCTTCCGGTATCGCCTTAGCCTTCAAAGCAAGAGTTGGCTTCTTTGACCGTTGGACACGAGCTAGAGCGTTGTCGGCGGTCTTGTTCAAGATGTTCATAGCAACAAACTCATCCAACACTTCACTTGAGGACAAGGTGTGGAAGTCCGACCTTTGACGGATCACGGAGGACATGTCTTTGTTGAATGGCATGATGTCCTTGAGGAACTTGTGCTTGACCCAATTGTCATCCGTATCCTTGCTCCCATGATATGGATAAAGACGGCAAGAGCGGTCAACCTTCAGTAGAGCTCACGGGGATCTTCATCTTCATTCCTCATGAACTCACCGGCTTTATCAAGCACCACCTCAAAGTTGGAGCGTTGAATGCTTGAGCTTCTTTTGTACAACGAGTTGATGTGCGCCCACGCATCTTTAACAATGGTGAAGGGACGCAAGTGAGGAAGCTCTTCGGGTGGCATGGATTCTTGAAGAATGAACAATGCGGATGCATTAAGTTGACTTTCCACTTCTTCTCTTGGTATCATGGTGTTTGGATCATGAGGGTAGAAGCCTTACTCAATTACCCTCCATAGCCCCCCCCTCTCTCTCTCTTCCCTCCCGTGGGCATAGACCAACCCCATGAGCGCCCCAGACTCCCCCTGGCTCGCCCCCATACCCTCTGGCCTCGGCCTCTTCCTCACCGGCGCACGAGCGCACGGTGCGCCGTCGGTCTCCTATAGAAGGGCCTCCCCGAGCCCTTCTCCCCCCCTCTGGTCTCTCTCTCTCCGTCCCAATCGCACCCCTCTGAGCCCCACTTAAGCCCCCGAGCCCCCTGCACTCGGGATCGACCAAGGCGTCGCAGCTTCGGGCCGCCGGCGATCTCCAGGTGCAGAGCCCCTCCGGCCCCATTCTCCTTCTCCTTGGTCCCCCCTCACCTCCCTGACACCGTCCAGCCCCCTTCCCGTGCAGGTTTCGGCCAGAGACGACCGGGCCGAGCTCGCCCGAAACTCCTCCGCCGCAGCCTCTTCGTCGCCGGCGACTTCGGCCACCCCGGCTCCTCCCTCGACCTTCAACCGAACGGCGACCCCCTCCTGGATCGATTCCCGCCGCCGTCTCACCTCGTCGTGGCCCCTGCCGTCGCCGGTGAGCCTCGCCGCCCTCTGGCGAGGGGTTGACGACGACCCCGACAGGTGGGGCCGCTCGTCAGCCTCTCACCCCCTCCCGTGTCTCTCCCTCTCTCGTTGGACTACGGGCCCCGCCCGTCAGGTTTAAACCTGACGCGCGCGGGGGCACAGGGCCGCTCGGGCCATCTGTGCTGGCTGGGCCGGCCCGGCTAGCCGGTCTGGCCCACGTGGCACAGTGGCCTTTTTCTTTTCTTTTTCTGTGGATTATTCCAAAAAATCCATAGAAATAATTATTTGTCCAATTCCAAAAATTCTTCCACCACAAATCTTGCAATAATGTGAAGAATTTAATGGTGCCACTTGTAAAAAGTTTTGAAAACGTTTTATGTACTGGATTTATTTAAAACCTAGTTTTGAATATTTTAAACCCCTGTTAAAATAGTTTTCAAAATCTTTTTCACTTCAAAACCAGAGACAAATATTTTTAGTTTCTATTGTAGTACTTTACAGAGTTGGGTAACATTTTAGAAGTGGATTTTGTGCTCTGTTTTTGTGGTGATTCTTATTATTGCCATTATTATCGCGACGATAGATTGCGTTGTTGACGAGGGAGTTGGACCCGAAGACTTTGAAGACCCCAAAGACTTTGTTGAGCCAGACAAGCAGCCCTTTGACCATGTTAAGAAACCATTTTCATTGCATGGCATATAGCACTTTATTTTCGATATATTGATCATGATGATGTGGTGACCACTCCGGTGGGTTGCCTCCGATACTTTCACCGTTGATACTTGCATCGTGCATGACCCTACCTCCTTATGAGGGTTGTGCGGGTGGGAGTAGTTAGGTTGCTAAGTAGTTGCTACGCAAGTGGGATGGGGATATGCATGGTGATGGATACAAATGTGTTTTCAAAGACATTTCGAAAACCCCGTCGGGTGCCACTAATGCCCGAGGGAGATGAAGATGAGCTAGGTAACCACTTGATAAAGAAGTGGTGTACCGGAGCAAGTTGTGTGTGTGTGTTTTCGAAAACAGATTAGATTTAAGATTTGTCGACCGTTCCCAACCTTACATGTACAACCACGATACCCCTTATGGGACGGGGCTTTGTTGATTACTTTGATGGGTACAGGCTAGCAGGGAGCCCGCATTACTAGTGGCGGGAGGGTATGAGTTACTCTCTCGATACGGGGTCGAGCCTGGTAGGGCGACCATGTACTGTCTTTACAGGCACTGGGCACACCGTTGTGTTCCTTCATGGATGGTACTATGTGGAGCGCTGCTCGTGTTTTGTACATCATGAAGACACGAACCAACGAGTGGACTCCTTGTTTAGTATCATCAGGGAAAAGGCAATGTTCGGGTACTTACCTTGCGTATGCAATATACCGCGAGTCGTGGCTTGACACTGAAGTTTCCCGAGTCTTGTGGGTAAAGTGTGCAACCTCTGCAGAGTGTAAAACTATTCGAATAGTCGTGTCCATGGTTAAGGACATTTGGGTGGTGCTGCTTAAACTATGTCCAGTGTTTTCACAAACTGGTGTGTGTGTGTGTGTTTGTCACAAAGGAGATACATGAGTTAAGTTAGATGACTTGACATGATGATCGAACATGAGATGTTCAAACCTTGATTTATATTGATATATGTAACCTGTTCATACGGATACCTGCTACTTGTTGATGCATGCTATCACAAATTATTTTGATCATGTCAATGCACTCAAAATTAGCTTTCCGCAAACTTACCTACTTAGTGCTATATCATGCATTGTTATACCTTGTTCCAAAACATGGGTTGCTTGTGAGTACATTCAAAGTACTCATTGGCTTGCCACTGGTTATTTAATTGGCCAGGCATGGAAGAGCAGGAATATGGTGAAGAGTTCGTTGACGACAAACATGCGAACTAGGACGCTTCCCAGTTAGAATGCCTGTAGGGTTAAGGCAGATGGCATGGGTCTACGCTTTCGATCAAGATTTCCGTTGCGAGTTTATGTTTGCTATTTTGCCTTCATGGCCCTATCTATGTAAGACTTGACCTTGATGGTCTTTATTTGTGTAAGACGGTATGTATGGATGTAAGACTCTTGTTATTCAGCTTCTGTGCGTTCAGTGAGCATTGATCTCTGGGATCACTGTACACATGCATTCGATGATCATGACTTATGAGTCGGGGTCCCCACAAGTAGTGAGTGGGCGGTACTACCGCCTATAAGCGGTACTACCGCTCATACTACCGTCCCACTACCGTGCAACCCGACACGAAAAGTCGAGCCCCCCAGACACAGCGGTAGTGAAAGAACATGTGCTGCCCCCATGTTTGGTTTTGGTAATTGATGACAATCTCTATGGACTAATGGTTGCCTTGAGTTATATTTGAAGGGTTTGTCCATAGGCATTGCTTGAAGACCATTTGTTGGTTTTAAGGTTATTAGAAGAAGAATATGTGTTGACCAAGGTGCTATTCAAGGATTTATCCAAAGATTGGTCATGTGAGTGTTGAGCCTATTGCAAGCATGTCTTGAAGAAGAAGATTGTGTGAACATTCATGTTTACCTTCAAGACATCATCCTAATGAAGAGAGTTGGAAAGATTCAAGGTTGATCAAGACTACATATGAAGAGTGATTCAAGTTGATCAACACACAAAGCGTAGAAGATGTACCAAGCGAGATCAAGTGATCTCATGGTATGGTAAGCATTGTCCATTACGCTTTGTGTACTAACCCGTGTTCTATGCGAGAGTTCTTTGTGGGGTTAGGTTTGTTTCCATGAGCGTGCATCAAAAGGAAGATATCACACAACCCATGGAGGATGACGTCAAGTGGTGATCGTCATCAAGATTGCGGTGTGCAAGTTCAAGTGGAGCATCACGAAGAGATCACTGCTTGAAGCTTGCCGTCCATTGTGGTGACAATGGACTTGTGAAGATGTGCCGAAGAGCGGCTCACCCATAGTGGAGTATGGGGGAGCAATCAACTAATCTTCATCGAGCCGGCGCATTCAAGAAAGGTGGTCCAACTTGAGGAGGTCAAGATCGTCATCATCTAGCTCAAGTGGACTGTGCGCAAGGCAAAGGTTTGCCCTTGATAGGTTTTCTATTTTACCGGTCTCATAGTGGTAGTTGGGAGACCGGGTTATAGGATCGATAGCCGTACTATCAAGGGGGGCTCTCAAGTGAGTAGCTTTATCGTATCGTTCGTCGAGAGCTCAAACCTTTGCATCCTTGCATCATCTTTCTTGGTTCTTGTTCGGTGTTTCTCTTGGTGAGTCTTTGAGCTTTTGTTCATCTTCATGACAAGCTCGAGGTCATCGAAAACGGAGTTCATCTATGCATCTTCTATGATGTTTTCGGTGTTGGAGTTTATGCCGGTTCTTCATTCATAGAGGTTTCTCATCTCTATATGTTAGGCATATCTCCCCTGTCACTTCTTATTATATGTTAGGCATATCGTTGTTGGATAGTATTTGTCGTCATCTATCCAACAAGCTTGAGTTTGCTCAATTCGGAGCTCATTTGCAGAAGTTATGGCAGTTCTGGTTTTATTTGTTTCCTCTGTTTTCTGTGGATTTTCTGTGGCATGCAAGCGGTAGTACCGCTGGTGCCCACGGTAGTACCGCTTATGCGGTAGTACCGCTGGGTACTTCCGTGGCACTGCCGCTTGGGGTTTCCCCGAGCGTGCAACTCTCTATTGCCAGTTTGCCATTCACGGTAGTTGCACGGTAGTAGCACGGTAGTACCGCTCTGGCGGTACTACCGCCCTTACTACCGCCGCCACTACCGCTTGCGGGGTTTTCCTCAGTGCATGCTTCTGTTTCCTTTTTCCCTTTAGCGGTAGTAGAGCGGTACTAGGACAGTAGTACCGCTTCGCACGGTACTGCCGCCCTGGCTGCCTCTACTACTGCTGCCTCTCCTGGTCTAAACCCCCTAAGCGGTAGTACCGCCAGGGGAAGCGGTAGTACCGCTCCGGCGGCACTACCGTGGTACACTTAGTGTGTTTCAGGCCAGTGTTTGGTTGTACCGCCTAAGCGGTAGTACCGCTCCGAGGAGCGGTAGTACCGCTCTGTGCGGGCTGAGACAGGTAACGGTTGGATTTGGGGTGGCCTTTAAAAGGGGGTCTTCTTCCCCCTTGCCCCAACGGTTCTTTTATCCCCTTGCAGCTCTCTCTCCTCCATTGTTGACCTTCTAGAGCTTTGCTATCTCTCCATCCCTCCAATGATTCTTGCTCCTTCTTGAGGGAATAGAGAGAGGAGATCTAGATCCATCTTTCCACCAATCACTTTCTCCTCTATGTGAGGGAAACCTTGTGGATCTAGATCTTGGAGTTCTTGGTGTTCTCCTTGTTCTTCCTCTCACTTTCCTCCATAGCTTTTGTTGCTTTGGTGGGATTTGAGAGAGAGGAACTTGAGCACTTCGTGTGTTCTTGCCATTGCATTAGTTGCATCGGTTTGAGTTCTCCACGGTGATACGTGGAAGTTAGTAGTTGAGAAGCTTATTACTCTTGGGTGTTTGAGCACCCTAGAGCTTGTTCCTCTTGGGTGCTTTGGCGCCCTAGACGGTTGGTGGTGCCTCGGAGCTCAATCATTGTGGTGCAAAGCTCCGGGCAAGCATCGGGGTCTCCAATTAGGTTGTGGAGATCGCCTCGAGCAATTTGTCGGGTACCGGTGACCGCCCCCAAGGGTTGCCAAAGTGTACGGGTTCGGTGACCGCCCTCAAGGGTTGCCATTTGTACGGGTTCGGTGACCGCCCTCAAGGGTCCCTTAGTGGAATCACGGCACCTTGCATTGTGCGAGGGCGTGAGGAGAATACGGTGGCCCTAGTGGCATTGTTGGGGAGCATTGTGCCTCCACACCGCTCTAACGGAGATTAGCATCCGCAAGGGTGTGAACTTCGGGATACATCGTCGTCTCCGCGTGCCTCGGTTATCTCTTACCCGAGCTCTTTACTTATGCACTTTACTTTGTGATAGCCATATTGTTTCTAGTTATATATCTTGCTATCACTTAGTTGTTTATCTTGCTTAGCATAAGTTGTTGGTGCACATAGGTGAGCCTAGTCGATTTAGGTTTTGTGCTTGACAAATTAAACGCTAGTTTTATTCCGCATTTGTTCAAGCCTAAACCGTAATTATTTTAAAGCGCCTATTCACCCCCCCTCTAGGCGACATCCACGATCTTTCAGGTAGTGCCCGCGGTACTGGACAGAGGCACTGCCGCTTATAAGCGGTACCGCATAGCAGTACTGTTGCTTATAAGCGGTACCTCATAGCAGTACTGTTGCTTATAAGCGGTACGACTGCTGCCCAAAGCGGTACTACCGCTTGGGGCCTTCTAAGCCAAAGCAAATAAAACAGAGGAGCAACTCCATCGATGTGGGAAAGGAACGAGGGTGCAAATGAATATGTGTACGTGTTGATTCCACCCAAACCTTTCCGAAGGAGACCCCCTCTTAATAGTACAGTTCTCCTACGACTCAAATCCACCGAAAAAGAAACGCAGGAAACAACCGTCTTCACTTATAAACTGCGTGGGGCTATAATCATCTTGTGGCATATGATAGATTATCTGAAATGCTCAATGCACACGATTAGTTTGCAAAAGCAATGTCATCAATCACCAAAGCCACTAAGGGAGAAATATGCCCTAACACCAGGAGACGCAGGTCGTGCCCGCGGCCGGCGTGCGCGGATCTTGTGGTGCTGCACGAGGTGGAGAGGATCGAGGGGAAGCAGAGGGGGATCGAAGAGGCGGCAACGCCGGACTCGAAGAAGCAGAGGGTGGCGCCGGCGCTGCTCGAGGACTAGGGGATCGTGGGAAGAGGAGGTACATGGGGTAACACAACCCTTTATGGAGGTGTGTGGGTGGTATCGATCGAGAGCTGGCCTGCAATCATTTACGGAGGCATCCCATACGGCCTACACATACCAAACACGAGTAGCATTTTGGATTTACACCGTAAACATGTAACATGGATTTCTTCTTTGAGATTCATGTATTTTTTTTATTACACCGCGATGCATATATAGAACCGTAAACACCTCCCGAGCGTTATAAGAAAGTTTATACATTTTCCTCGCGATGCATATCAACATCTTCTTTGAGATTCATGTTTTATTATTATTATAGGATTCAATATGACATACCATCCCGGATAATATGTTTTGTTATCCCTGTGTTATAGATTTGTGCGAAGCAAAGAGGCCAATAGTCCTCTTTCTTCATTATTTTTCCTCTCCTTCATGACTACTCCTTCCTATTCCATGAAGTCTTGTTATTTCTCCTCCACTATTCTTTAGGCTCCTTTGCCCTTACCGGATGCATACATGAATCTAATTATACATAGATATAGTCAAGAGACTTTCTGGACTGGCGCTCTGTCGTATCCCTTGAGAGATACACCTCCGGCTTCCCCATCCGGCCTCCCTCCCCCTCGTCACCGGCGGTCATGATGGCTGGTGCTGGGTGGGATGGAAGTCTGGATCCTAGGTCTAGTGGTGTGTGAGTGTCTCTCTCCAGTAAATAAAGTGGAGCTTTGTTTTGGATCTTGTCCAGGTGGTTGCTCAACTCTCCCTTGGGGCCACGCTGGTGGCGAAAAGGCGGAGGCAAAGATGATCCCTGGCAGCGGATCCTTCAACAGCATCCCTCAGTCGGCTCCATGGGGAAGCTTAGGCCCGCCTGGTTTCGTCCCCACTTATCGCCCTTTTTCTTGCTGTAATAAAACCCAATCATATGGTGCGCCAAATGCCACCATGGTTATGGGAAGAGAGATAGTGTGGCAGGAGATGTACATGCGTGCCACTTGCAGGAGGCCTCGCTACTGCCTTCCTTCTCTTGATGCCGCCAAGGTGGTGGATGAAGAGGAGTCGGGAAGCACTAAGCTGAAGATTGATGGTCGGGTTTGAGCTCATCATCAGAGGTTTCCATGGTGGAGCTATGGCGCATGTGATCGGCTGCCGGTCTTCATCGACCCTCTGCTTCTTCTGGTCAAAGGGCGGCCAACCCCTTTCCTCCTGGCTTGCATGCCTTATGAGAGGTAGTTCCAGTTTTCGTTCAACGACTATGGTATGCACGTGCTGCGCCCATGGTGATCTCATCGCTCCAAGTGGTTTGTCCCCGACGACGACGAGATTCAATCTGAGTTGAGGCTGCCAAGGAACCGATTGCGTTTTAATCTTTTAGTTAGGGGTTCTCCATGCAAAAGTCCAGGACTTTGTTGTAATCTTTCCTTTTCTTTGGGTCCTGGTGTAAAAGTGTGCTTTGAAGCTTATCTAATGAAAGTCTGGGTCCTTCGGTACCCTACCAATGTTAAAAGAATTATACATGTGTGTTTTTCAAATGTTGCAAACTGTCGATCCAGTGAGAACAGGGGTCTCACACACGCGTCAAGCAGGGGTCATGACAGTCCTGCTTAGCTCATCAACACCAGTTACCTCCCGATAACACAAAGGAGGGCCGCCTATGAGGTGGCATGCGGATCTTCGTCCAGAACGAAAATAGAGGGGATTTCTTCCCGATAACAACATCGTCTTCTCTTTGCTGGTAAGAAGCTTGAGGATGGACGCGCTCTTGCTGACTACAACATCCAGAGGGAGTTTACCCCCTACCTTGTCCACCATCATCATGGTGGTATGCAGATCTTTGTCACGATCCTCTCCTCAAGGTACAGATCTTGAAGACACTCACTGGCAAGACCATCACCCTAAAAGAAGAGTCTTCTGACACCATTAACAACATCAAGGCCAAGATTACCAAAGTATCTTCCCTTCAGGGGATCAACTAGGCACGCGTTCTCGGGACTTCCTCCCGGCAACCAAAACACACAACTACGCAAGGCACGCCTCGCCCCGTCAATAGCTTCTTTCGCGTCAGCACCCCGTCATGACTTCTCCCCTAACAATGACTCCTCAACTCCACGAGAGGTGGCTGACAGGTGTGCCAGCTGCTCCTGCCAAGTTCTACAGAGGTGGGGCTATTCCATAGCCATGTAACAACCTGCAGCGGCGTGGGGGTCAGCTGTCATGTGGAGAGCACTGCGACGCGGCGGTCAAAGTGATTCACCAGATCCCTTTTTACAAGAACGTGACACCTCATCGCCGATGTGTCACTGTAAAAAAGAAGTTCGGCAACACCTACTTTGACAAGACAGGCGTCTCAACCCCTTCTTCCCCCAGCAAAGGATAAACCAACACATGTACCTGCAGTTGATGCAATATTGTAACATTTGTGGTGCCTAATGTGGTAACACCTTGAGCCTATAAAAGGACGTCCATAGCCACGTAAAAAAGGTTCAACCACACAACATAGAGCTAGGACTGGAGCCGCTCCCGGCAAGAAGCTCACCTCTTCTCCCTCCTCGAATACTTCATGGCGAAGAACCTAACTCATCCATTGCAAGCATCACCGCCATTATATCAGCAATACAATCCACACGACGTATGGTATTACGCTTTCGAGCGGTCCAAACCTGGGTTTTGCTCATCGTCATGAACTAGGATAGGGTCGTGGGTGTGTTAGTTCCCCCTCCGAACAAAGAGGGGGTGTCCCTCGCCCCTGGGTGTGGTGCTCACACACACAACACAAACATGTTTGCACAATATTGTTGGGACGGGTTAGGGAAAGTTCCCTGCAAAAAATAGGGTTATGAAAAGTTGCAACGATGTTTTATACACTTGGAAGAAATGTCACATGAGAGAGTTTAATATTGCGACAATGCTGCATATATTTGAAAAATATGTTGCATAAGAGAGTTTCATATTGCAATGAAGTTCCATGCAATTGGAAAACTGGAGGATCCCCGCACGTTACTGCGGAAATTAGTTAAAAACACGAAAACCAAAAATAAGTACATATGACTTGTTATATATATAGTTGTAAAATGTGTAATGAATATAAGTAGAATAATTGAATAAAAAATATGTTTTCATGCATGGTTGAATGTTGTGGTGGGGTTTTTCCGTGCATGACTGCATATTGAGGGGGCCTTATTCCATTCATAATACATGCTTGTACATTGAGATAAGGTATATAAGAGCATCTACAACTAGACTTGATAAATCCGCCCCCCTATACGCTCAGGGGCTCGTCCGGGCGCGTCCGCGGATAGCGCCCGCCGGCCCTCATATGAGCTGCCGCACATCCACATACCTCAAGTGCAGAGCCTCAAATCCATGCAATCCATGCATGTCGATCATACGATACAAATTGTCCGAATTCAACCGTTCGACATAAAGCAAAGCAAATCAAAATTCAACATTCCGGACATGCCAAAATGAAATCAGTGTCCGAGTGTGACGAATGCGTCGCTTGCTGGCCGGATCATTGGTCGGACGCCATCCATTCCACCTGCTCCAAGTTCATCCTTGCGTCCTCCTCCACCTGGATCCAAGATGCATGCTCCGCTTGCATCCTTGCCGCATGTTTCGTTGCTGTCGCAGCCGCCCTCGCTGCTTCGTACTCCCTACGCTCGTTGATCTCCTCCTTCTTCTCCGCAAGCCACTTCTTTGCATGATCATCCAGATGGGTGTCGTCCGCCAACATGATCTTGGCATCCTCTGTGTCCCGTGTGAGTTGCAACCTCTTCTTTTCAAGCTCAATTTCTCCAAATGTCTTGGCCTTCTCGAGCTCCCATTTGATTGCCGCCTCTTGCTTCTCCAACTCGATCTTCTCCCTCTCAATTTCCAGCTTCTTCTCCGCCCTCGTCCGGTCCCACTACATCCTCTCCTTTTGCGCATCCAACATGAGTTTGTACGTCTCCTCTTTCTTGTTCTCCCTCGCCGAAAAAATGCCCGTCCATGTGGAGGACATTTTTATTGCCGCGATGTCATGAGAGGCCCTTGCCTTCTCCCACTTGTTTCCCATGACTTGCTGGCTATCCTTTAGCATGGTGGCTCTTCCATTCTCGATGACAATATCGTCCTTTTCATCGTCCAACCCAATTTATTGGTGGGAGCTTGAGCCATCATTCCTCTTCTTGCCGGCCTTGATAATGGCCACAAGTTGTGTCCACTTTGGCGCTCCATTCAGTAAGATCCAACAATGGATAAAAGCAAATGGCTTCTTCCCCGTTTCATGATACAAAGTGGTCGCCACTGTCATATAGGAAACAACATATGTATGAGCACGAGAATGCAAAAACAATAAGAATATGCAAATGATGACAAGATGAAGCATTTGAGCTTACGTGGGTTGCAACTCCCATCCCACTTTGAGGGCATTTGGTCACTTGTGAGTAGTAGCAGACGTACTTGTTCACTTCCCCTTGAATGATCCCCCATCGATGTTGGAGAGATGCCACATTGCGGGTGGTCATGATAAGGTGCGGCTCCACGTATTCCTTTTGATCGTGATACTCCTTCCAAATCTTCTCCCAATACTTGTTCCCCTTTTCTCGGTGTCGCATATTGGATCCATTGTTGTGGCCAACTTTGACCAACAAGGTGTCCTCAAAAATTGAGAATGTCGGACCTCTTGCCTTCGTCGTCTTTGCCTTCTTCTTCTTCTTGGCCGGTTTGGGATCGGATGTTGTCCCAACTTCAAATGTGGTACCCCAATTCGTAGTCAATTTGGGTCGGACCTTGATTTTCATTGATCATGTCTGACAGGAACACCTCCTAAATGATCATGGTTTCCAAGAATTCATCATATAGGAAATGAACTAGCGCTTTATATGCAAAATTGATCGGGCAGGAGCAAAAAACATACCGACCCTTGTGCGGTCATTTAGTCGAACATGTCATGGGCAGCCCGGGCGCCGCCGGTGCCCATGCTCATCCGTAGCCGAACGAGCGGCGGCGAGTTACATACGTCTACCGCCTCCATCTGCGTGGGCGGAAATCTCTCTGGAATGGCCCAACCTGCCGTCGGATCCTCCTGTGTCCCAACGTGGCCCGACGGTGCAATCCGCGTCGGCGGATGGATGGTCAGGGTGCGGGGTTCCTGCCGCGGTAGGGGGAGAACATCTGCTTGTCCATGTCCGCACCTCCCCACGCCGCCGCCGCCACTTCCCTCTCTCACTGCCGGTGGCGCCGCATCTTCCGGGCGATATTCTTCGGCTTGCACGACGAAGCCGGGGACGGTACGCCGACGGACGAGGCGGACGCGGTCTCCGTTGCGACGGTCGGGGAGGGGCTGGACGACATCACGGCGGCGGATCGGGACCGGTGGTGAGGATGGGGAGCAAGGGTGGCGGACGGCGAGGGCTCGGGCACGGAAAAGGCAGGAGGGAGACGGGAGGAGGAAGAGTTTGGTGGATTTGATGCAATTTACGGTGAGGTCGGGCTATCGGGTCCGATGTGGCGGACATGCCCGGGCGCGCCCCTACGCCCCCATATCCGTCCCATATTTGGGTTGGATATGAGGGGTGTCGTCAGCCTGAACGTTCGATGACCGTTTAAGAAGCTCGTCTAAGTCGATTTTTTGTAACCGGTGAGCGACCGGGCCGTCCACCCGGATATTTGAGGCGGGTTTGGACGCCGGATGTAGATAGATGCTCTTGTTAAGCTTCATGCACTAGCCAACGCAACCAAAAGTCTGAACTGATGAAAATGACTAGTGCAATCCACATATACTGTAACACTCCCTCTCACGTGTGACGGGGAAGACACGTCACCACGTGCAACCGAAAGAGAGCGACGACGCGCGAAACTCACGTATGACTCAAGAGACCTCTACGTGGACACAAAGGGGGGCTACCAGCAATTTTTAATAAATTGCGAAAGCAAGGACTTGAACTCAAGACCTTAGCTCTGATACCATGTTAAGCTTTATGCACTAGTTAACGCAACTAAAAGTCCGAACTGATAAAAAAGGCTAGTGCAATCCACATATACTGTAACAGCTCTAAGATACAGAAAGTTTCATTGGCACTTCAGAACTTAAATGTGTTTGGACAGCCGCGGAGGCGAGGGCAGCTACCCACACCATTAATCTGGTATATGCAGGAGTTGTTACTACAGTTGCATAAGCAAAATGACTACATTTCATCATTACTGTCGTAGTGGTGGACTAACGTCTGTTTCCGCAGAAGAACCGAGTCAAAAATATTGCTTGCAAGCAACATAACAAGTCGTGACTGGGTCAGGGTGATAGGTTTGTTATATGCCTTGATGACGGGGCCATTTGGATGATGAAGGCGCATAGAGTCATCCTCCAGCTTTTCGAGATCGGTCCAGATACGCATGGAGTTTTGTTTGGATGCAAGTGACAGAGTTTTTATCTCACATGTCGTCAGGCCTATGTCCATTTCTGAATGTCACAGGCTTGGCTACCACCGGGACTGACATTTGGCAGGACAGGAGGACTTGGAGGGTTTATCAAACAAAACGAGGGCAAGAAAGAACATTAAGAAAAAAGGTAGTAACAACGACCAGAGCAGATGAGGAAATTGATCGTTTCGACAGATGATTACAAGGATCTTGTCTGACGCCTGTGGCAGCGTGCGCGTGTTGGACGATGGCGTCAGGCGAGTGAACTCGCGTCAAATTGCACCACATGTGGAGCACCTATGGCTCCTTTGTTTATCAAGCAGAGCTGTGACCTGTGAGCTCACAAAAATGCTACTGTACTGTTCACCAAGGAGACCATGTCCATGTAAATTAGATGGCAGTACACTTCCGACAATGAGCAAGACAAGTCAGTAATACATCAAGAAATGATTAGCCATGAAAGTTTCTTCAAAATGCAGGCTTCAAACAGAAACAGATGTGCTTCTGTGTCAGTACATGTAATAAAAAGATCAAAGGAGAATCAGGAATCCAGTAGATAAGAAGCTACACTTTCTAACAGGCCAGTTCCCTTTAGGGCTCTTCAGTACACCCCTCTTCAAAAGTTTATAAGAGTAATTTTATCATTCCCTATTAATTAGCTGCTAATTTAGACTAACATTCTCCGTAAAAACTAGATGATACCACGTGCATTGTTGCGAGAATGCTTGCAATACATTTCAATGAGAATATGTGATAGGGTTGCACATACCTCACGTTGGCGCCGCGGTCGATCTACCTCGTCTCCTATGGCCCTAGGGCCATGGAGGCGCGGTGCATCCCGATCCAGCCGTCGGGAGGGCTCCGTTTTTATGTGTTTTTTTTAGTTTGATTAGGGTTTGTGTCATGCTCGGGAAGGCGAGGCGGTGACGGCTCTCTGAAGATGAAATAAGGTTCTCTCCGCACAACCTCGGTCTCGGACGTGCGTCAAACGTCGCCAGAGAGTGTGTGGAGGTGTGTCGTCGACGGATCTCGCAAGATTTGGTCGGTGTTTGTCTTCGGTGTATCAGCTTGGATCCGGTCATCGTCCATCTGCATTCGTGTGTCTTAAGGTTGGATTCTTCCGATCTACGTTTCTCTTCATCGGTGGCAATTGTTGTTCTTGTGCAGCGATCTTGTGTGGCCTTACCACGACGACTTCTCGAATGTCTACTACAACAAGGTTTGTCCGGCTTCGGTTGAGGAAGGGCGATGCCGACGGTGTGCCTTCGGCTCGTTCCAATGCTTGTAGTCGTTGCTAAATGTTCTACGGACTTGGATGTACTTTCTGTTACTTTTGATGTTTTTTGTACTATTTTGGTGTTTGATGAATATATTGGAAGTTTTCCCGTAAAAAATAGATTTGATTATATGAAGATGAATATTTAAATTAATAATATTTATACAATATATTTATTGAATATAAGTAGTATAATATAATGTAAACATTTGAGCATGTTTGCATGCATGGTACATGTTGGGGTGGGTTTTTTCCGTACATGGTTGCATGTTGAGGTGGCATAGTTGCATGTTAGTACAAATATGTTAGTGGAAATCACCTAAGGATAACTCTAGCCCCTCACTATATTCGTGTTATGCGGAGCTAAGCCACCTTTGTGCATTTGCACGTCAAGCCGCCGCACATCGCATCCTCTAGACCACTTGCGCCATGGCTTAACCACAGTCAAGCTCGTTGGCTATTGCCATCATGTCGTGTCGTAGTTCCACCACAATGCTGCTAGTCTGCCTACTAGCAGTGTCTTGCTGAGTCGTCGTCCATAGTGTACCACAGCCGACGCGCCTTCCTGGCCACGCTATCAGCCATCGCCCATCCCTCCTCGGATTGGAGAGGTTGGGTGCTTGAAAGACTTGAAAGCAAAGGGGAGAGGAGAGATTCAAAGGTTTGGCATATATATTGGAGTAGGGTGTCCTTTGAACTCAAAATAAGGCTTAAGATTTTTCTTTTTAAAGAATGTGTTTGAAATGAAGTTCTCTCTCGAGTAAACAGGTGGGTAAGTGAGGGTATATATATAGATTGGACCCAAAAATCTAACTGTTACATACTTTTTCATACATCTCGGAGGAACCGAATGATTAGCCCGAGGACTCGGATTGAACTACAAAGAGGCAACTTGCATAAAGATCAGAGAGTCTGGCCAGAGTGTTTGGAGGCTTCAGCTGGCACTGACACACATGTGCATGCAACTAGACATCTTTTGGAATATTCGACCAAGGTAGTTTGGAGGTTTCGACCTACCTACATAGGCTTGCACAAGTGCTCCCATGACTCCCAATGGAATGTCTTCGAGGCTCTGAATGAACAGGGTTTGGAACGGTCATCCATCTGAATGGATCAAGGATGCGAATGAATTTTCCTTGTTGGCTCCGAATATTGTAAAGAGAGTGAGAGATGTTTGGGTGGTTTTGGAGTTTGACTTGTATACAAAGAACGTGGCTAGCGGGAACCCATGCGCGCTCCCTCGTAATTGCAAGAAGACTTTCCATAATAGGAAAGTACAACCTTTTCCATGGAAATGATTTTTTACCCATATACTCATATTTAATTGTTTTAATTTCAAATTAATAGATTATTGCCATGAATCACTTTTATCTTGAGTTCACACACACCTTACATCATTTGATCAAGATTATGCCAGGTAGCATTCAACTTCAAAAATTATCTTTGTTTTATCATCTATCTACTCGAGGACAAGTAGGCATTAAGCTTGGGAACGTTCATATGTCTCAAACGTATTTATAATTTTTTATTATTTGATGCCACTATATTTTCACTTTTGTATACCTTTTATGCCAATTTATATTATTTTTTCAGGACTAACCTATTAATTCAATGCCTAGTGTGAGTTGTTGTTTTCTGCATGTTTTTGACTTAACAAAAAATGAATATCTAGGTAGGTAAAAAAAACTAAGGATTTAATATGATTTTTTGGGGGAACGAAAGTTCGAGAAAGCACTGAAGGTAGATGAGAGGGGCCACAGGGCCTCCACACGGCCTGGTGGCGCGGCCAGGGCCTAGGCCGCGCCCCATGGCTGAGTGGGCCCCACAACCACCGCCTTACATCCATTCTTTCGCCTATAAATTATATATTTCACGAAACCCTTCATAATATTTTTCTCTGGATTTTTTCGCCGGCGCAAGTTTATGTTCTGAGGAGATCCAAACTGGAGGCCTGTTCCGGCACACTACGGGAAGGGGGGGCATTTCCGGAGGCTTCTTCGTAAAACTAGATGCCTCCATGACCATGTGTGAGTAGTTCCTTTAGGACCTTAGGGTCCATAGCAGTAGCTAGATGTCTCTCTCTCTCTCTCTCACACACACACACATGTTCAATACCAAGTTCCCGTGAGTTGCCTCATATGGTCGGGATCAATTCGATGTAATCGATGGTGTGTTTGTTGGTATATGATATCCCAATGACAGAAAGGGACAAGACACATATTGTATTTTTTTCACTAAGGATAAAACGACGGTTTCTTTTCATATTGCTTGATATTTTACTATCTACATTATTTCATCTTGCTTATTGCAATGCTCCATTTTTCATGAACTTAATACTTCAAAATGCATGTCGGATAGCGGTCTTGGATGGAGTATTAGTTGTTGATCCAGTTGGATAACGGTCTACATATCACGGACGTAATGTATATATATGATATTATACCATGAATTATCATGTCATAAATATAAATATAGCAATTTAATCACTGTCCAACTATAATTTTTTCATCACACCACACTTGTATGCTTAAGACAGATGCCACTAGTGAACCTATGGCTCCATGGTTCTATTCTCCATTACTGAAAACTTTACAAAAATATCATTCTTTATTGTACTGTTTTATGTTTCTATCAACTACCATTATCCCTTGCATTTTAATCTTGTAACTAGCAGGACAAGAAGCTTGACAACCTTCTTGACATGTTGGGGACAAGTTTGTTTTGTGTTGTGTATGCATGTACCCGTGACTTTGTTTGCTAGGAAACTCCTTGTGGTTCAATAAACCTTGGTTCTCTAATCGAGGGAAATGCTTATTGCTAGGTTACTTGACCCTTATACTTGGGGGGTTACCCAACCGCTCTTATGAGAGAGCAAGCACGACGTCGGCCACGGTGGTAAGATTGATTGCTTGTAGGTACCGATGTATATTCTGCTATGTATGTATGTATGAACTTAGAGGTGACAATGTTACAATTGTTATGAATGTTACAATTGGTATGTGTGGCGATGCATATTGTGTTATGTATACTTAGGTGTGGCAATGTTACAATTGTTATGAGTGTTGTTATGAATGTTACATTTGTTATGAATGTTACAATTGTTAAGAATGTTTCAATTGGTATATGTGAGTACATATTATGTTATGCATCTTAGAGGTGACAACGTATATTATTTTTATGCATTCTTGTAGGTGTTGATGTATATTCTGATATGCATGCTTGTACAACTCAACATCTGTCATAAGAAAACATATACAACCCATGATATGTCATTATGCATTCCATGCGATTACATGAACATGTATTTGATACCGAAGGCAACATATCACTTGGAAAATCTTTGATTTGGCTAGATACTGATGAAAAATTTATATATTCAAACCTTTTATCTTTAATTGCTTCATTTAATTGAACCTTTACAGACCGGAAAACATTTTTGTTGCATGGCACAAAAAATGATTTACACGGATTTTAGTATTTCTGTATGTGGTTGTCCTTCTCAAGCGAGAAGAAAGAAGTGTCCGTGCCTCAAGGGACTCGTACAGAAGGAGTTGTTCTACGAGCAACCTCCGGGCTGCGGCGCCCTAACAGACTATATTCTGAAATGAAGTCTTTGCCCAGCTCTTCGAGTGCAAACAATCAAACTTGAACTACACTTGTAACATTAAAGTTTCTTTGAAAATAGTACTAATTAGGAATTGTCACAATGAACTTTATATAATTTTACCTCTATATTTTAATAGGTGATTATATTTTGTCACACTGTAAAAAAGATCAACCCGTAAATAAGTACAAATAACTTGCCTTGGTTAATACGCCATCTTCAATATGACGAGGATAATGGAGAGGGTAGAGGCGAGATAGGATTCAAATTTTGTAACTTACGGGTCTAATGATGGAGCTGAGTAGACAATCTTTCCTCATGGGCCGAGATGCGAATCCACGAGATGGTGTGTGGTTGATGACTTGGCCCCGATCGGAAGGGAAGCGCCAAAGGGTTCCATGTTGTAAAGGACATTGTTGAGGATAACATCACAAGGTGATTAGTTTAAACTTTCATGTATTATATGTGTGGTGTTATGTGAACATTAGGAATGTAGTGAAATGAATGTATTAGTAGTACATATCAAATTGTATTGGTAAAGGATATTGTAAGAGATGTGCAAGTCTTTGTGTATGTAATGACATTTGAAGATGTAATGTTTATATGTTCTTCTTGTCTTTTGTATTTCCTTTGTAATTTATGTGTTGTTGTTCAGTACTTGTGATACCTTCCTCCACACATCGGACGATCATTGGTAACCCCTTTTCTAACGCCTTGTTGATAGTTATCATTGACCGGTCATCCGATCAGACCAGTCAGTATTGTTACTCATCACTAACCAGCGAGCTAGCCCGTCTGTGATGAACAAATCATTACTGACCCGAGGCATTGACCGACCTTAAACTCGTCTGTGATGATACAATTTGACCGGTCAGTGTTCTTCGGTTCTGCAGTAGTGTTGACATTTTCTTGTGGAACATGCATGCCCATTTATACCATGAAGACATTGTAGTACATGCCATTTCAATCCTACACGTTTCCTATTCCTACATTTTCAAACTCTTGTAATAATACAAAAAAGCTCTAAGTTGATTAGTTTTTCATTTAACCATCGTAACAAGTAGGGCATTTGAGACCGAGCTCCATGGTATGCGTGTAAAATTTTAGAATGACATAACTTGAATTGTGAGCTGCACACAGTGCAAATGCTTAAAGGCCACATATTTGTTTTTTTAACGTATTTCGACCTGGAAATTTACACACATTTATATTACCCAAATACTTAATAATGCAGTTGCACTATTTTGCTGCAACGAGCTCACCCTCGCGCAGCCGCTGTACTAGTGATGGAAGTGCACGGACTATCTGCATGAATGTGGTGATGTCATCCCACTTTATTCCGTCTCATTTTTTCAAAAAAGTATACCTTTTAAACTGAGTGTCAGAACGACGATCCGTTTTCACTGTTAGGTTTCTCACGACGAGCTCTTCAAAACTAGATCCCATATGGATATATTTCGACAAACTTTTTTTGGGCAACTTTGGCTCTAGATGAAGCAACTTAAGTGCTAAACAGAAGCAACTTCCTTGCACCATGTGTATTGGTGAATTTACCTAGTAAGTATATAGTAGACAACATAGAAACCATGACAGACAAATTTTCACCGTATATAGGCAATTGAGCATTACCCGTAGGCAACTTTGGCATCACATTGAGGCAACTTTCGGCACTAAATGAGGCAACTCCCGTTATGAAGGTGCATACTTTGTTAGTTATGCTAGGCAACATGGTGGTGAATCTAAGCCACTCTAGATTGTTTGAAGGCAACTTAGAAAAATAATGATAAAAAACTTCATAATATTTGTAAACAACTATTTTACAAAGTTAGGCAACTGAGCAGCAATTATGGCAACTAATTACCAATAACACGCAACTGGGCATCAATGGTAGGCAATTTATAGTATCTATAGGCACCTGAACATCAACCGTAGGCAACTGACCATCAGTAATAGGCAACTGAGCATCAAAGTAGAGCAATTTCATAGTATTTGTAGGCAACTGAGTGTCAACCATAGGCACTTGATCATCATTAATAGGCAACTGAGCATCAATGTTTGGCAATTTCACAGTATTTGTAGGCAATTGAGCATCAACCGCACACAACTAATCATCAATGACAGCAATTGAGCAGCAACAATAGGGAAGTTGAGATTGGCAAGATTCACAGGTACACATAATGCAATGAAGTTACTTGTATGTAGCACTAAATTCGCCTCATGTTTTGTATGATTATCTTATTTTTACAAAAATCAACCAAATAGGCAATCTTACTAGGCAAAAAGAAAAAAAATTGCTTTCTTATAGCACTAAAGTTGTCTCAATATCACCCAAAGTTGTCTAAAAAAAGTTTGTCGAAACCTATCCATATGAGATCTAGTTTTGAAGAGCTCGTTGTAAGAAACCCAGCCGTGAAAACGGATCGTCGTTCTGACGCTCGGTTCAAAAGTTATAGCTTTTTTTAAAAAGGAAGGAAAGCAATTGATTACACTGGAGGAGGGAACCAGGTCGCACAGGGTTCCTTTTTGAGCTGTTCTGATTGTACGCGAATTTGCTGGTTCCTTTTTTAGAAAGCGCTCGCTCCTGCAAACGGGCGCCCATGCGCTAGCTAGCCGCGTCCTTTATATTATGTCTCTAAGTATATGTGTATTTTTTAGGATTTTTTGAAACTAAAAAAGTTTTAATTTTGAACCTTTCAAATTCGGTCTCCATGGAGCTCGGCCTTCATTTGACATTTTCGCACCAATCACCGGCACCGCCAGATACAATCAAGAGCGCAACTGATAAAAATTTAGGTGAATTGTGAGCTGCACAAAAAAGAACAAAATCATGGATTTTGACTATGAATAGTGCAAATGCTAAAAGGCCACGTATTTGTTTTCTTGTGTAGCTCTCATTTTAACGTATTTTGACCTGGAAATTTACACACATCTATATTATGTCTCTAGGTATATTTGCATATTTTCCAGGATTTTTTGAAACTAAAAATATTAAGTTGGGCCTCCATTTGGCATTTTCGCAGCATAACCACCTTTTTTAAAATATTTTTTTATTTGATTGAATTAGGGAGTACCGAAGCAAACCCTTAGAGCAACTCCAATCGCGCGACCCAAACGGACACGCGGTTTGTCTGCTTTTTGTCCGTTTGGGTCGGCCGAGCGGACGCTGGTGCCCGGTTTTGCAAATGGGTCGGCTAGTTCGCCCAACGCAGGCGTCGACCCAAATTTCAAACTCGCACTTAAAAAAAAGACTGCCCAAACAACGATATTAAACATAATTATACACTAAAAACCGGCCAAAGCCGGCCCAAGTCCACATAAAACTTAATTAAACATAATTAAAAAAAAGTCTCGGCCACTAGGTCCGCCCTATGCGTCGTCGTCGGGGGCGGTGAGGTCGATGAGCTCCGGCGCCGGTCCAGCCCAGGGGAACGCCGCCTCCCAGGCCTGAGCAGCGTCCTACGCCGGCAGCGCCGGTGGCTGGGGCGCAGGCTGACGGGCTCCCTCCTCCGCCTCCCGCTCCCGACGCTCCTCCTCCTCCTGCGCCCACCGGCGCTCCAGCTTCATCTGTGCCTCGCCCTCGGCGCGTTCCACCACCAGTGCACGCGACTTCCTGTGCAGGAGATACGCCGTCTCCTGCTCCGGCGTGGCGCTCCTCCACTTCGACCTTGGGCTCGTCAAGCGCCGGGGGCGCCAGCGGAGCTGGAGGAGGCAGGACGCAGTCGCCCGCCGCGGACAACGCGAGGGCTTCGTCGAGGCCCTCCCAGTGCACGTCCTCGTCGCGCCTGCTTTGCTCGATGGCGTAGGCCAGTGCCTCCTCGAGGGCGGCCTGGTAGGCAGCCTCCTCCTCCTGCTCCTCTGGCTTCACCTCACGGGGCGGCGGTGGGACGACCGGATCGAACTGGACGCCGTGGAGGCGCTCCTGCTCGTGCTCCAGGGCGAACCAAACCTTCCAGTTAGGGGAGGTGGCCGCGTACGCAGGATCCCGTCGTTGCTCGGGGATGAGGAGCTCGCGCCGCCGGCGGACCTCCTTCGCGTGCGCACGCGCAGCCCGCGACACTGCTGGGACGGGGATGCGGTGGGGGTCCAGATGCCAACCATGGGGGTGGTTGACATCTGGGTAGGGCAGAGCTTGCATGTACTGCCAGTGCCACCGAGCTTGGTGGACTGGGATGTACAGGCGCCCGCGCTCCCGCGGTGGCGCACCGCGGCAAGGTGGCACCGGCGTCCGGAACGAGCTTGCGCCCGGGGTGAGCTTGCCCTTGCCCTTGCTGAAAAAGCCCATGACGGACGGTGGTGCTAGTTGGCTAGGGTTTCCTGTTCGCCGCCGGGGGAGCAAAAGTGGCCAGATGTGGACGGAAAGGGGAAGTGGATGAGGCCGGCCCCGCCGCACGTTTGGATTAAAAATGACGACGACCGACAGCTTCCAGCCGCTGGCAGGTGGGCCCGAGGTTGGTGGTCGTGTTTAATACGACCGCGGGTGGTAGTTGTGTGGCCGACATGTGGACCCGAGGCGTACGCGGTGAGGACGCGCGGCGCGTCCGGTTTGTGTCCGCGAGGCGCAAATCCGGCCCGAAATGGATCGGCGCGGACTAAGGACGGACACGATTTAGATATGGATCGACACGTTAGGCCATCGTTTTTGTCTGCGGCGATCCAAATGGACACGCGCGGACGAAATGGGTCGCCGCGGTGGAGTTGCTCTTATTTCTTCTCCAACATCCACGCCCGTTTTTACCAAGAACAAGAGGTTGGAATCTTCTCCCAGCGCCCGACCGGTAGTACCAATCACCGCCTCACCGGCACCGGCAGAGATACAATCAAGAGCGCAACTGACAAGAAGTTAGAAATAACAGCAAAAATCTTGCCGTAGCCCTAAAACTGTAACTTTGGCGGCAAACTGTCCAGTAAGATCCAGGAGGGTTTATACCAGTGCTGTCAGTAACGGACCGTAACTTTGGCAGGAAATGACAAAGCACATAGTAGATTACTAGAGGCGTGTCCCTAATAAACAACTCGGCCGTCGCGCCATTGGACGCGCGTGCGGACAGCCGCCCTTGCAATTTCGTCCCCTGCGTCACCTTCGTCTCCCCGTCCCTTTCTCCTCCACGAAACATGTCGCCATTAGATGCGACTTGTTAGTGCACCCACTACATGTGCATATATATAACAAAGCTGCAGTCACCAATCGAGCTGCATCATTTGGTAGGGAGAGCTTAGAAGGAGAAGAAGAGCATATACCTACCTTTGTCTGTCTGCTGGCTCTGGGGTAGCCAACCAGGAGGGAGGGAGGGAGGGAGGGAGGGAGGATGCAGAGGTACACCGCTAGGGACATATGGGAGATGGAGGACCGCCACAGTCCGCGCATGGGGTGCAGCGTCGTCCTCGGTGTTGACGGCGGCGCCAGCAACACCGTCTGCGTCTGCATCCCGGCCGCCATGCCCTTCGCCGACCCGCTCCCCGTCCTCGCCCGCGCCGTCGCCGGATGCTCCAACCAGAACTCCGTAGGAGGTACGTACGCGTACCACCATCACCACCTGCCATCGAACGATCACATCAACGCTGGCCTGCCCTGGATTCCACTTCCACCTGATAAGTTTTCAGATATGATCAAAGCTTTGCCATTAAAATTCTTCAGAGGACAAGGCGAGGGAGACGCTGGAGCGAGTGATGGCGCAGGCTCTCCACAAGGCTCGCCGGAGACGATCAAACGTGTGCGCGGTCTGCTTGGCCGTAGCCGGCGTCAACCACCCCATCGACCAGCACAGAATGCTGGACTGGCTCAGGTGCTTATCTGTTACCTGCTGCCAAGAAATCCGTAGGGAAGCTGAATTAACTCTGAAATTAACATCTGTCTGTTCTAGGGAGATCTTTCCGAGCCATGTGAAGCTGTTCGTGGAGAACGACGCGGTGGCGGCACTGGCGAGTGGCACCATGGGTAAGCTCCACGGTTGCGTGCTCATCGCAGGGACAGGGACCATAGCCTACGGTTTCACCAGCGACGGCAGGGAAGCTCGGGCAGCTGGTGCAGGGCCGGTGCTAGGTGACTGGGGAAGGTTAGACACACACCTCTAACTTCTTCTCTATCTTTAACTCCTTGGTACTATATCTTTTAAGTGGAGCACTCTGGTTGAGACAACTACTGAAGCTGATTTCTTGTTGTTGTGGCACTATATGTTGCAGTGGCTATGGGATTTCAGCACAAGCATTGACAGCAGTTGTGAGGGCCTATGATGGCAGGGGCCCTGAAACAGTACTCACAAACAACATCCTTGACTTCCTTGGACTCGCATCACCGGATGAACTGATAGGGTAAAATATCCTTTTGAATCGATCAACTTGTTTTATTTTACTTCGTGTGAAAACAAGTGCAAGTCTTTTTCAGTTACTTGGCACTTAAAGAGTTCGGTTACCAAATAAAGAACCCTACTCAAATAGCCCTATGCTGACATTATGTGAGCTGAAGCAAAATATTAACTACTAGGATTGAAGAGCACCAAATGAAAAACTGCAATAATGTGCTACCATGAAAATTGCAACAATTGCTTACCTGTTCACTTTTTTCATGACAGTTGGACATATGAAGACCAATCTTGGGCACGCATTGCTGACATTCTCCCTGTTGTGGTAGAATCTGCCGAAGCCGGCGATGAAGTAGCAAACAAGATCTTGCACAATTCAGTTGGTGAACTAGCTTCCAGTGTCAAGGCTGTAGTGCAGAGACTTGCGCTGAGTGGGGAAGGTGAAATAGGAACTTCCTTCTGAATGACATGCATAACAGGCCTTGCCACAAACATATAGGCCACTTGCCATAAAAATGGCAAACAGAAAATAAATTTGGTGTCCTCACACAAAATTGAACTTCTTAATCCTCTGTATTTGCTTACCTCAGGAGCAAAGGTTTCAACATGTTTCTGACCTTCTAATTTCGCAGATGGAAAAGATCTATTTCCGCTTGTTATGGTCGGTAAAGTTCTTGAGGCAAATAAGAGGTGGGACATTGGAAAGGAAGTGATAAATTGTGTTACCAAGACTTATCCAGGGGCATACCCAATACATCCCGAGGTGAGCCAGACTATAAACACAGTGTGTCTACCATAATGCCTACTTGGAAATATTCTGCCGATTCCGCCATCTTTAATTAAATGATTGATGTGAACAAATATTTCAGAGAAGATTGTAGTTGCATCAGGAATAAAGTTAAGGATTTGTCTAAAAGTTGAAAAAAATGGTGTTGACCTCAGGAATGAATATCTTCCTAAGACAAATGTCCAAACTAATTCTCATAGAAAGCTTATGTCTGTTTGTATCTGCAGGTGGAACCAGCTGTTGGTGCAGCATTACTAGCATGGAATGCTATAGCAAGTGAATTGGATGGTGATCTTAGGGCTGTTGCTTAAAGTGTCCAGCACTTCAGTCTCCTATCACATTCATGTAAATTATGTTTGTGTCACACTATCACCTAGTGTTTTGCATTTGTTGTAGCAAGTTGTTCTGAATGTGTTGTAATGTCTTCAAGAAGGTTTATATCACAAATATGTGAAAAAAGGAAAGAAAGAATACTAGTTTAGCTGAAAGTTTTTTCAATAGAAAAGGTGCAATAAAAAAACAAATGAAGATGCTTGTGTCCTCTGAGATCTTGCTCCGAATGAACATTCTAAATTAAAACCTCGCTCCTCTAGCGACACGGGGGAAACCCTAATCGCGTTGCCACCGCCCACCAGGCACCTCCCCCTCCTCCCTCCCCCACATCACCGTCGCCGGAGGGGATGACAGCGAAGGCCGTGCATGCCCTAGGGAAGGTGGCGGTGGGGCGTTTCTTTCCGCTTGCTAGCGTTCCTGCGCGGGAGCTGTGTCCGCCCTGTGGTGTGGGTCATGCTCTGCTCCGCGGAGGCGGCCTCTCTCTCTCGGCGGCAGCAACATTCCTTAACGCGGATGGCTTTGCCTGGTCGCGGCGGTGGGCGCAACGGTGGGCGGGAGGGACGGATCACTCCATGTGTGATGGTGGTCCGTGGTGTGGCCAAGAGGAGGCGCAAGGGTTGTCTAGACGGAACATTGCCCTTTGGCACGATTTGTGTCTCTCTTTGTTGCGATATGGCGCCGGTGGGAAGCCCTTCGATGGTGGTTGTGACTCTCCTGGCTTTCAAGGTATGGAGTGATCGCAGGGCAAGCCGATGACTTCTTCTGTACGTCCTCTCGACGTCGGATCTCCTTTCTACTAATCCAACAATGTTAGTTCTTGTTCTTCTCGGTCTGATCCAGTAGTGATGGAAGCTAAGTTCATGATGTCTCCTGCTTGCCACAACTCGTTTCTGGCTCTGTTTCCCTGATCTTTCTTCTATGTGTCGGGTGCTACTTTTTGTAGCCGTTATGTGGTATGGCCTTCGATCTTTTTGAAAATGAAAATTGGTTCAGGCTGGCCTTTGCAACCCGTAGTCGCCCTAAAAAACACCTAAAGTTCAGTACGGCACGCGCCCAAAGATTTATTGCTTCACGAATAAGCAGTAAGCATAAGAGCATCTACAGCCGGACCTACCTAATCTGGCACCCCAAACGTCCGCGGACATGCTCGGGCGCGTCCGCAGACAGTGACTGCTGACCGGTCATCCCTCAAATGGCCGATTCCACAACAAGGTACCTCATTGGCAAATCCTCAAATACATACAATCACATGCAATGTACAGAAGTTAAAACCTAGTCTAAATCTTCACCGTCGTCCGTGGTCCAAGTCCTTGTTATTCCCCTCCGAGTCCATGTCCGATGGCCGTGAGCCCCAGGAAGTGAACGTACGGTCGCCGACGCGGGGGAGTAGGACTTCCCGTGCCCTTTGCCTCGCACGGCGGGCACGCCTCGCGTCCGCAGCGGACAGGCCGTGAGGCATATCAGCGTTGACCTCTGACTCGGAGCCCGACACCGCGGGGGCAAGGAACCACCGAAGGGGTTGCAGCGTGGGGCAGTGGTCACCGCATCCTACGAGGCTGCGGTCATGCGCCTCAACCCACCAGCCCCGGCAGATCCAAGCGCCATTTGCACGGACGCAGCGGATTCCCCCCAGATTGAGTCCGACCGGGTGCACTCCACCCGAGAGCAGCGGAAAACCATGCAGACGGGCATATCCTCCTCGTTCCCGCATGGGACGAGGTCCGAGTCGACAGATCGGGAGATCTCAGAGTCGGATCCGCTGCCCGTCATGCCAGATAAGGCCGGAGATCGTCGGAACGGAGCTTGGGTGCGAAGTAGAGTTGAGTGGCTAAGGTTTCGTCTGGCATTGCTGATAGGGATGAATATATGTGGGGTCAGGGTGGGCCGGATCTGACATGATAGACGCGCCCGGGCCTCCCCATATCCACCCCAGATACAGGCTAGACTGGATATGAGGGATGCCGATCAACCTGAACGTATAGAGCCGGTATGAGGAGTGCGGCTGGGACGAGATTCTATGACCGGTCACTGTCTGGGCCGTCTGCCCGGACGTATAGGGAGTGTTTGAGGAGTCTGGCTGTAGATGCTCTAACATCACTTAACTTAGATTAAGACAACTGTTACTCAAGCAAACATGCCTGTAGTGACCAGTACGCACAAACATAAAGTTTATGTCCCAAGTAGAGTGGAAATGACTAACAGAAATTGTAATTGGAGGGCGCTCCTTTCAACAGTCGTCAGCAGCCAAAAATTCTTGCAACAAAACACTTTAACCGGATGCCTGAAAGAGAGACATATTACATATAGGTACTTCAAAGTGAACAAAATAACCAAAATGGAAGGCACTTACCTCAAATGCAGTCAACTATTGCTCAAGCAAACATCAAAAAAATGATAGCAGGTCCACAACAGTCATATCAATCAACCATATACAATGCTCAGGTACACGTTAACCATGTAACTTCAAGAACTTATTAATAAGTAAAAAGTACTTCAATCATGACTAACAACTGGAAAACTTGATACATTTCGATTTACATTTGAAATACATCCATTTCTTGAAAAAATAGTTCCTCCAAGATAGTACATTAGTATATTACATATAGGCTTATTATGGCCATTAGTAAAATGAGAAATTTAATGAAAGGGCAAAAAATTAACTAAACTACACCGCGTTTATATATCTTGATGTTAGGAGTCATTATTACAGGATAAACAATGCATGGCTAGCATAAGAATAACAAATCTATATACAAATTTCTGGCGAAAATACTATCACCCTCACTGATTATATGAACTAAACATGCTGTGACTATTCAATGTTCAATATTCCCCCACAAAAAATGCTATTCAGATTAATCAGAATGCTATTCAATATTCCATCATACAAAAAATGTTACTCGATACTCACTTATACATACACAATACAATATGTATACCATCTGAGGAGTGGCCAACTATGAAACAACTTAACCAATTATTCACATTTCGTTTAGCCATATGTGTATAGAAATCAGAAAGCTATGCACCATGCACCTAGCTTCTATTCATAACCCCCGTCTTTCAACATTCAGTCTGATAGACACCCACAACTTCGTAATGACTGTCAATTGGTAATAGGATAATGTTTACTCCATCATGACATCAATAGCCTTCTAGAACCTCTTAAGCCTCTCCCGACTAAATTTATAACCTATATTATCTGTGAAATGCCAAAGGTAAATCAATAGTAAGCACCGATCAGCCTTCATACACATAATCAGTTGTGATGGAACATCAGTTATGAGTTAATGACTAAAATTTAGAGCCGTAGTTTGTAGAACCTGAGTCCCATGTGTCAAATATGTAATCCCTAATATACTGGTGATACATTGTCTATTCAAACAGTATGGCAGTGTGGGAATTTAAGGTGACTAAACGAACCTACAGTAGCATGCCAAAACTTCATCCTGACAGATTAGAGAATGTGCTAGCTGGTTATCATTAATAATCATATTTGCCCCATACAAGCAGTTAACAAGTTTCAGTGTTAATGATAAGATAATTTCAAATGGATATTTATAAGAAATCTAATCAATTAGGTTGGAGTGTTTTACAACTTGAACATATCCCATTTAGTGCTAGATAAGAAAGGCTATCTCACCTAGCAGCTTCAACTTATGTTGTATCTTGTAAGTCATCTTTTTGTTTATTCCGTAGACCTGCAACAAGCTTACAGGTCTTCAAGAACGCATCCAGTAACTGCACACAAGGCATTAAGTATGAGTAAGATTCTTCCCTTCTTCTTAGAAAATTGAAGACATATTATCTCCAGATATGCATCATTGATGCACAGAGCAACGATTCTTCCCTTCTGAATACTAAATACAAATGGTCTATCATCATCATAAAGCACATATATGCAAGTACTGAAACACAGAAACCAATTATTTTGGACTTTCACTTATAACAGGCAAAAACATGCAGGTGGCCATAGGAGGTGCAAAATTCAATTACATTAGGTATACAAAGCAAGTGATTTGCATTTAAAGAAACAGCAATGCTCAAGGAGTAGACATTTCAAGTGTGTGCAGACTAGGGTAGATGACTAAGTTAGAATTAACCACATGACCCACTTACCCCAGGATACTGCTGAAAGACAGGAGAATAATGCTTGAGAGTCACATATATCTTTTGCACAATACTTAGGAGCGCAGTAACCTTGTTTTCCAAAATGTCAACCTGAATCAAATGGGCAAACATTTAGAGAGGTTGTAATGTGAATTTAGTATACATGTGTTACTGAAGTCAAACAAAAGCATATACTCAAACAAAGAACATACAATGTATACCAACCAAATTCAAAGGGGTTCATATCAGCAGACTCACTTGCACGCTGACAATGAATCTTATTTGCCAAATTATTGCCAATCCTCTTTAACAGTCACAGAATGAACATGATTATGTAACCATCTATTATTTTTACCCTCCGATGCTCAAATAATCGAAAATAATAATAACTGAATCAAAATAAGGAATGGGGCTCAGAAGATATTAAATTAACTTGATGCAGCTAATAAAATCACAGGTTTATCTGAAAAATGGATGAGCATAGCTTGAACTAAGTGTTCGGTTAGGCTTAGCTTTGGCTTATAGGCCAAAAGCACAAAAATAGGTGCTTCTTTGGCTTATAAGCCAAAGTTATGCCCAACCAAACACCCAGCTTCTTGCCGGAGGAATCATGCATCCTTTCAATCGGGAGAATTCACTGTCTACTTGATTATAGCAAGAAATAAGAACCACCTTCTTCTTTTTGCGTGGATAAGAGATGCCGTTATGAATTAGATACCTCTCGACATAAGACCAATCGGAAAGGATTGATCCCTTGTTCAAAAAGCAACATCAGATATGACCAGAAAAGAAATACCTCAGCTTCAGCTTTTCGAAGCTGGGAACGTCTTCTCTCTAGCATTTGCTTATATGAGAGGCCCTTCTTTGTTAGTACTATTGCCTGCTGAACCACATAGTTACACTGATCTCTCAGATTATCTGACCTGAATTCAGCAATATTTATATCAATTTGTGTGAGAATCAACAATATGGATTATATTCAGAAGATAGATGCACATACCTTTTCTCATTTCCTTTGATGTCTCCTGAAATTTTATGTTCAATCTCCACAAATTCTTTTGATAAATCCATAATAGATACCATAATGAAATCTAGTTGTATTATGTGCTCATTTTTACCTAGAAACCCATTGTATTCCAACTTTTTTGTTTCAACTTCCTGTAAGGTAGTTGATGCAATCTCTAAAGTCTGGCTCAGTTTGACGAGCTCCTTATCCTCCATACTCGGCTCAGAACTCTCGTATGATCTTGGTGATACATGAGGCTCCATCTCGATATCACGAAGTATCATTTCCTCGCTCTCTTGCTTGGTTAGCTCCGGATCTTCCTGATTATTTTGGATGAACCGCTCCTTTTCTAGTAACAACAACTTCTCTTTTAACTTCTGATTTTCTTCATTAGCTAAACATAATGCCTTCTCCTTTTCTGTGAGTTTAGCTTCAAGTGAGGACACTTCTGCTTGAGAATTCCGTGAGACATCTTCCATGCTGGTCCTACAGTCGTCAACAAAATTTCTTGTCACAGTTCGGTATACTTCATCTCTAATAGTGCTTTCAACATAGAGATCCTCATAGTCTCCTTGAATGGTGCCGACTTGTCTCATAAGATCTTCTTCAAGTGACAATCGAAGTGATATGTCCCTCCTGGCATCAGATATCTGGAAGGATAATTCCTTAATATCATTCATCTTTTCTGCAAGCAAACCGCTAAGGTGCTGGTTTTCAAGGTATAGTGAATCAACTGTATTATTCAATCTGCAATTTTCCTCAAGTGCCTCACTAGTGCTGCAAACTGTAGGTACCTTTATGGTATTAGAAATAATTGTGTCAACCCTTGAAATGATATCAGGAACTTTCTTTCTTAGATGCTCAAATTCTACATCATGCTTAAGATCTAATGACGCCTTCTCTCGTTTGAATTTGAAAAGCTCTTCTGTTTTATCTTGTAAGTACAATTCATGCAACCTCTTTAATTTACTAATCTCAGATCTGAAGTAGTTTATGATTTCTTCCCTAGTCGAACCCTTGAGATGCCGAAAGTCAGATTTTTCAGAAATTACTTCTCTGGGACTTATAGATCTCTGTGTTGCAGACTTCTTATTTTCCACGCTGGAAGATGCAGAGTGCTCCTCCCCTGTTTTCTTTCTGAAGAGATTGTATTTCCATCTGTTACTCCTGCTACCCAGATTTTCATGTTCACTGTGGGAACTATGTGATTCGTCTTCTGAAGGTAACAGCATATCCGATATAGAAATCAATTCCTGACGGATTGCACCACACTGAACCACAGTTTCCTTCCGGTTCTTCCTTAGATTGTTGACAATGGAACTTTGTTCAAAAAACTTTTTCTCTAGCTCATCCTCAAGAGTTCTGATACAGTCTCCAATCATAATGCCGGTGACCTCTAATTGCAAGTCATGCTCCCACTGAAGATCGTGAATTGAAGCGTTGAACAGGCTCAACATCTCCTTAATTTGCCGGAACACCACTATCAAGAGTAGCTTTAGGTCATCAAACCCCTCATCCATCTCTACTACTGGCTTTCCATGACGACATATCACAGGGCATGAAACATCTGCATCACTCTCATGAACAAAGTTATGGCTTTTCAAGAGCATCATATCCTCCTTGAGCTTATCAAGCTGCTGATCGACTTCCAGCTTCATCAAATCTAAGTACTCTGTGTAATTGATCTCTACATCTGCATCCAGAAGGTGTTGATGTAGCCGCGACATTACAGCTGCAAACGCCTCAAAGTTGCTTCCGACATCACAGGTGCAATTGCAGGACAACAAGGATGGCGGCGGTGGCACTGCTGAACCTTCGAAAGACGAGTGCGTGTCAAGAGAAGGCCAATTGAGTAAGGACAACTCATTCTGAGTTGTACATCGTGATTGGCTAGTGTTGGCTGGCATAGTGAGCCTACCAAGAAATGGATCCATTCCTTGGTCAAACACCTGCAGCATTCAGAAAGAAAAAAATACAAACAATTAATTCTAGGATGATGCCTCCGCGTGCTTTGGCAGTAGTAGAAAAATGTCCAAGTGGAGTACACTGTTGCCTCATTGTGATGTACAATTCGCTTCTACTACTTAACAGCCGGACATAACAATGGTCAGTAAAGAGCAAAAATTGTACCTACTCCACTCCAGCCCACACCAAAAAACTGCCCCGACCAGTTGCGGTAAAAATGCACGGAAGCAACAGCAGTTGGTTCTCCCTGCTCTTCTTAATTATCCTATACTACTAAGTACCAAACCAAGAGGCAAGAGCAGAGCACACAGTGAGACCTTCAACCTTGCTAGATTCGCTCGCGCAGCTCCCTCGGCCCATATATAGAACCCTAAACAAAAACGGCCGCGACGCGTTTGCAATTACACACGCGCACCCATCAACAAGCAAACTCAACCCAACCCCGAGAGTAGACGGTTGATTTACCGCCAAATTTGACAGTGCAAAGGGAAGCAGAAGCGGAAGCATGGAGAAACACTTACGGGCTGGATCCGGGCCATGGATGAGAAGCAGGAGTTGCGCCTCCGAAAGCGGTGGCCGCCCGGGAGGAGAGGGTAGGAGGCCTCTAGCTAGGGTTGGGAGAGGTGGTTGCAGCGGGAGAAGCGGACAAGGGCAGAGAGGCGGTGGCGGAAGCGGAACAGGGAGCGGTGAAACCGGGCCGTGGATTGGACCAGGCGACCGATCGCTGGCTCTCGCCGCGGGGAAGACGACACGGCAGACGAGTCACCACCGGGCATTGCGAGGCGGGCGGCGCGGGGTGGTAAATAACGGACGGACCAGCGGCTGGCTGGGGGGTGAGGCGAGAAGCCACATCGCACGGCACGGAGAAGCTGACGTCGGGGTCCGTTTCAACGCGGGGCCCATCGGACGGCGGGGTGGTTGGGAGGTGGCAGCGTGGGACTTTTTTTTTTGACATGACAGGTGGCAGCGTGGGACTGGTGATGTGTGGCTGGGGCCCAGCAATCGGCGGGGGCGAGAGTTAGTGGGGTGCTGAGCTGGATCGATCATACACGTACCGTACGGGACAAGAGCGAGGGAGATGCGCAGGGGCTTAAGGATTCGCGCGGAGTTGGAGGGTGGCCGTCGGATGTGCCGGGTGTGGCCAGCTGCTTCCACTTCGCCGCTCCCATGGCTTTTGCCGTTGGGGTTTTCCCTTCCTTCGCTTTTGGTCCCTTCTCTTTGCCGGCAAATATTTGTCCGTTCGTTTGGGGTTATTTTACTCTTGGTTGATTGATCCTATCTTTTTGTAGTTAATGACTGAAGTAATCGCGTATCAATCCTTTTGCTTTTCCATGGCTAAAATAAGGACGTCCTAATTATAGGCTCCAAGAATCGAATTTTAAAGCGCGCGACATTTTTTTTCCAGAAAAACCAAAGGCCATATATTAGAGCATCTCCAACCGGACTTGCCTAATCTGGTCCTTTATATGTCCGCGAACGACAGAGTCCAGGTGTGTCCTTGTATGTCCATTTGTCCATGCATGCAGTCATGCACTCTAAATTATCAAGACACGTGCATATAATTGATAGGAATGTAGGGAGAAAGTCAAAATAAAGAGAAAAAAATGTGGTCCAGGGTGGTCGAGTCGGAGGAAAAGAATACCCGTTCTGGTCCCCTGAGAGATCACGCATTCAGATCAAAGGAAATAATAATAGTCTCTGGAAATGAAAGTGGAGCGATGTGAAAAAACAAAGTTAGACGAGAAACGGGCGATCACGTTGCGCTCTCGCCGCTGGCTAGTCCGGCCACGGCGGCCACCATGTCGCCGGCCACTTCGGCCTCAGCGGTCAACCGGGCCTCGTGGCTGCCTCACGGGCGCTCTTCGCCGGCGATGGGAGAAGATTGGGCTCCGGCTCGCGACGCCAATGTCGGAGATGCGCCATTCGGTGCCTCGGGCCTCAGACTGGAGGTGGAGTCTGCGGCCATGGACGTCACCTTGGCGTCGATTGACGACCTCCGCAGTGCATCTCCGTTGCGCAGCGGCTTCCTTGCGGCATCGACTCCGGCATTGCTACGGGGCACGGGCACCGGCGGCGACGAACCCTTCCTTCGGTCTCCAGGTGACGCCCTGCTTCAGTTTGCTTTTTTGTTCTACTACTCGCCGGTATGTGATGACCCACAAGTATAGGGTATCAATCGTAGTCCTTTCGATAAGTAAGAGTGTCGAACCCAACGAGAAGCAGAAGGAAATGATAAGCGGTTCAGCAAGGTATTTTCTGCAAGTGCGGTGAGTAGCAATAGTAGATAGTTTTGCAGCAATATAATTCGTAACAAGTGACAAGTAACAATAGTAACCAAGGTGCAGCAAGGTAGCTCAATCCTTTTTGTAGCAAAGAACAGGCCGGAAAGTATTCTTATATGAAGCAAGCGCTCCTGAGGACACATGGGAATTTCTGTCAAGTCATGTTCATCATGCTGAGTTGATTCACGTTCGCTACTTTAATAATTTGGTATGTGGGTGAACCGGTGTTAAGGTGTTGTTCTTACTTGAACAAGCAACCCGCTTATGATTACCCCCTTTCGCAAACATCCACAACTACGAAAGAAGAATTAAGATAAATCTAACCATAGCATGAAACGTGTGGATCCAAATTAGCCCCTTATGAAGCAACGCATAAACTGGGGTTTAAGCTTCTGTCACTCTAGCAACCCATCATCTACTTGTTACTCTACAATGCCTTCCCTTAGGCCCATAAATGGTGAAGTGTCGTGTAGTCGACGTTCACAAGACACCACTAAGAGAAGCAACAACATACATATCATCAAAATATCGAACGAATACCAACTTCGCATGATTACTTATAACAAGACCTATCACATGTCCTCAGGAACAATAGTAACTACTCACACCTCATCAACATGTTCAAGATCAGAGGTGTAATGATGATGATCAAGGATCTAAACATAATATCTTTCACCAATTAATCCAACAAGCATCAACTACAAGATGTAATCAACACTACTAGTAACCCACACGTACCAATCTGAGGTTTTGAGACAAAGATTGAATACAAAAGATGAACTAGGATTGGAGATGAGATGGTGCTGCTGAATATGTTGATGAAGATTGGTCCTCCCACGAAGGAGGAAGCGTTGGTGATGACGATGGCTTAGATCTCCCCCTCCCGGAGAGAAGTTTCCCTCGCAGAATCTCTCTGCCGGAGAGAAAATGGGCCTCTGCCCTAGTTTTTGCCTCGAGAGGGCGGCGCTTCATCCCAAAAGTAATCTTATGATTTTTTTCTAGGTCAGAATACACCATATAGGAGAAGAGGGGGCCAGGGGACCTGCTGGGCCACCACGACCCAACAGGGCGCGGCCAGGGGTTGGTCCGTGCCCTGTTGGCTCGTGGCCAGCAGCCCCCCCCCCCCTTGGTATATTTTTGGACCAGAAATTCTTATATATTCCATAAAAATTCTCCGTGAAATTTCAGGTCATTTGGAGTCCAGTGAATTTTCTGCCATTTTCTTGGTTTTCAGGTCCAGAATTCCAGTTTCTAGATATTTCCCTCATTGTGATGTACCTTGCATATTCAGAGAGAAAAGGCATGATAATTATATCAAAATAAGGAATAATGAACAAGAATAACATAAATATCAATAAGAATTCATGATGTATAATGGACGTATCAACTCGCCGAAGCTTAGACCTCGCTTGTCCTCGAGCGAAAGCCGAACTCGATAATAATGACCACATAACTTGAGAGAGAGGTGTCGATAAAAATAAAATAAGGACATGAGTGCATCATGAATGACAGCATAGCAGCAATATTTCCACCATAAAGCTTCTCATAGGTAAGTAACAATCCATTCACAAAATTGAAGTATGAAGCATAAACACTATTGAGAATCAACAAACTATGCTCTTAGTCATTGAGGCAATCACAATTCATCATAATCCAAAGAAGAGTCTATGTAAGAGCTTTCATTCTAGCAAGTTTACATACTCAACTATCATTTAGTCTTTTATGATTGTTGACACTCATTGCATATTTTTGGAGCTAGTGTTTCCGGTGGACACATAGGAAGATGGGGGCTTCATTGTTTTTGCCACCAAACTTATTTACCTCAAGGATAATGTCAACAGTAATGGTTCATGATCTCCTACATTCAACTGGATATATTTATCTGGATCTGTCCTCAACACATGATGCTTGCCAACTATAGAGTTGATAGGTTGAAGTAAGAATAAACTTTATTGACTCTTGCACAAAAGTAATTTCATGATGATAAAAGATAAGCCCTTCGCAGAGGGAAGCAGAGGTTTTCATGCGCTTTTAAGTTGGATGTGCAAGCTCTTAATGCAAGGAACGTCACTTTATATTGCCCCTTATGATGGCAAACTTTATTATGCACTCTGACGTTTTTATTTCTTTGCCATCACAAGATCGTACAAAGCTTATTTTCCTTTACAATAAAAGATCATACATATTTAAGAGCAATTTTATTGCTTGATGCACCGATGACAACTTACTTGAAGGATCTTACTCAATCCATATGTTGGTATGGTGGACTCTCATGGGAAGAAACTGGGTTTAAGGGGTTATGGATGCACAAGTAGTATCTCTACTTGGTGCAGAAAATTATTGGCTAGCAAAAGATCTAAAGCAAGCACCACATGTTAAAGGATCCATGACCATATAACTTCTATGTGAATGTAAACTATCATGATCATTATGTTGTCTTCCATGTCCAACATCAACACTTGATCACTATATAATATTTGATGGGGGCTCACAATTATAAAAGATGTCCAAGATAGTATATTTATATGTGAATCTCCTCTCCTCTATCATACTCTTGCGTAGATTGTATCAATGACTAATGCTATGTTTGTTTATTCCCAATAACTTTTATCACTTATACTTTTTCTATGTGAAGTTACTACTCCCCATGGGATTAGCATATGATCTTTTCTTTTACTTCAATGCTATGATGACAGATGCATGAGAGTAGAGCACACAAACTAATCTTTATTATATAACTCTCACACTCGATTACAAGGATAGATAGATCTCAAAGCAAAAATTCTAAGCAAAGCAAATCTGAAATTTTATTTCCCTAAATCACGAATAACTAGGGATCAAACTAAAATAGATGGCAATGATAGAGGTGGTGGTGATACGATACCGGGCACCTCCCCCAAGCTTGGAACAAGCTAAGGGTGGTGCCCATACCCATGTACTCAAGTATCCTTCTTGGGTGATGATGGTTATGATGTGATCCTTTTGGCGATGATACCCATTAGGGTATTGATCTCCTCCTTGAGCTTGGAAACCTCTCGCTTAAGGTCCAGATTTTCCTTGCGAAGTTTGTTGGTGACGATCATTGCTCCCTCCATCAAGGGGTGTGTTTTGCTGGCTGCAGTAGTAGCGGTGTCTACCTGCACACGTCGATAAGGGGTAAATCAAGTATTGGAAAGTGGAACCTTATTTGGCAAGCTTGACTTTTTGAACTCCACGTGCATATCTCCAGGTTGAGGTAGAGGTACTTCTTCTTCTTCTTCTTCACTTGAGGGCTCAATTATTTTTAGATCAGCCTCCACTTCTTCCTCCGTCGACCACCCATAAGGGTCCACATCCCCAAAGACTTGAGGATTGGCAACGAGGTCTGAAACATAGCTCTCTCCTTCCGAATCTTGCGACGACATATTGCTTCAAATCTGTCAGGAAAACAGCCCGAAACAAGAACAAAGGAGAAACTTGCGATGCGGTGGTCAAAACATAAGGGAGCATATATAATGATTTTTTTCTAGGTTAGAATATGTGTCCGGGAAGAAACGGGGTCCGGGGGGCACACGAGGGCACCACGAGCTAACAGGGCACGACCAGGGCCTAGGTCGCGCCCTGTTGGGTCGTGGCTCCCTCGTGGGTCCCCTTGACTCCTTTTTTATTTTTGGAATTTTTCTAAAATACCAAAACCAACAGAAAATATTTTTTTGGAATTTTTTGAGTCGGTTTACTTACCGTATCACATACCTACCCCTTTTTCAGCTTTTTGGAGTGTTCCGGAGGGTCTCCCTTATGTATTCTTCCGGATTCATAACTTGAATAGTTTCAACATTAAGGGGCATACTTGAGATATAGTGCTTAATTCTTTGCTCATTTACCACTCTCGGGTTTTTGCCTTCGAAGTTGTTAATCTTTATAGCACCGGAGCGATAGATCTCCTCAATGACATAAGGGCCTTCCCATTTGGAGAGAAGCTTACCTGCAAAAAATCTGAAACGAGAATTGTACAAAAGAACTAGGTCTCCTACATTGAATTCCCATTTTTGGATTCTCTTGTCATGCCGTCTTTCAACTTTTTCCTTAAACAACTTGGCGTTCTCATAAGCTTGTCCTCCACTCATCTAATGAGCTAATATCAAATAACCTCTTTTCACCGGCAAGTTTAAAATCATAGTTAAGTTCTTTAATTGCCCAATAAGCTTTATGTTCTAACTCAAGAGGTAAATGACAAGCTTTTCCATATACCGTTTTATAAGGGGACATTCCCATGGGATTTTTGTAAGCAGTTCTATAAGCCCATAAGGCATCATCAAGTTTCTTAGACCAATTCTTTCTAGACCTATTAACAGTCTTTTTCAAAATTAACTTTATTTCTCGGTTGCTCAATTCAACTTGGCCACTAGACTGAGGATGATAAGGTGATGCAATTCTATGGTTAACATCATATTTAGCTAGAAGTTTAGGGAAAGCACCATGAATAAAATGAGAACCACCATCGGTCATTAAATATCTAGGGACTCCAAACCTCGGGAAAATAACATCTTTAAGCATTTTAATAGAAGTGTTATGATCAGCACTACTAGTAGGAATAGCTTCTACCCACTTGGTAATGTATTCAACAACAACTAGAATATGTGTATACCCATTAGAGGAAGGAAAAGGTCCCATAATCAAATCCCCAAACATCAAATGGTTCTATAGCAAGTGAATAATTCATAGGCATTTCCTGACGTCTACCAATGTTACCAATTCTTTGACATTCATCACAAGAAAGGACATACTTATGGGTATCTTTAAAAAGAGTAGGCCAATAAAAACCAGATTGTAATACCTTGTGTGCAGTTCTGTCGTCAGCATGGTGTTCTCCATAAGCCTCGGAGTGACACTTTCGTAGGATCTGTCCCTGTTCATGCTCAGGTACACAACATCTAATAACACCATCTACTCCTTCTTTATAAAGACGTGGGTCATCCCAAAAGTAATGTCATAAATCATAAAAGAATTTCTTGTTTTGTTGATAGGTGAAGTTAGGTGGTATATATTTAGCGACAATATAGTTAGCATAATCAGCATACCAAGGAGTACTATGTGAAGTATTTATAGCAGCAAGTTGCTCATCAGGAAAATTATCATCAATAGGAAGTGGGTCATCAACAAGATTTTCCATTCTAGACAAGTTATCTGCTACCAGGTTTTCAGCTCCGTTCCTATCAACGATATGCAAGTCAAACTCTTGTAGTAAAAGCACCCACCTAATAAGTCTTGGTTTAGCATCTTTCTCTTCCATAAGGTATTTAATAGCAGCATGATCGGTGTGAATAGTAACTTTGGAGTCAACAAAGTAAGGTCTAAATTTATCACATGCAAACACAACTGCTAAAAATTCCTTCTCAGTGGTAGCATAATTTCTTTGAGCATTGTCTAGGGTCTTACTAGCATAATGAATAACATTCAATTTCATGCTTATTCTTTGCCCTAGAACAGCACCAACAGCATAATCACTAGCATCACACACGATTTCAAATGGTAAATTCCAATCAGGTGGTTGGACAATAGGTGCAGAAATCAAGGCTTTCTTAAGTATTTCAAAGGCTTCTACACAATCATCAACAAAAACAAAAGGAATATCTTTTTGAAGAAGATTAGTTAGTGGCCTAGAAATCTTTGAGAAATCCTTAATGAAACGCCTATAAAAACCAGCATGACCAAGGAAACTTCTTATACCTTTGATGTCTTTAGGACATGGCATTTTCTCTATTGCATCAACTTTAGCTTGTCTACTTCAATACCTCGTTTAGAAATTTTATGCCCAAGTACTATACCTTCATTCACATTTGAAGTGGCACTTCTCCCAATTCAAGACAATATTAGTTTCTTCACATCTCTGCAAAACTCGATCAAGGTTGCTCAAGCAATCATCAAAAGAAGTTCCGTGGATGGAAAAATCATCCATCAAAACCTCAACAAGCTTTTCACAAAAGTCAGAGAATATAGCGGTCATACATCTTTGAAAGGTAGCAGGTGCATTGCATAAACCTAAAGGCATACGTCTATAAGCATAGGTTCCAAAAGGGCATGTGAAAGTAGTTTTCTCTTGGTCCTCTTTTGACACAGGTATTTGAGAGAATCCAGAATATCCATCAAGAAAGCAAAAGTGTGTGTGCTTAGATAGTCTTTCTAACATTTGATCAATAAAAGGCAAGGGGTAATGATCTTTCCTAGTAGCTTTATTTAATTTTCTAAAATCAATTACCATCCTATAACCAGTTACTATTCTTTGTGGAATAAGTTCATTTTTATCATTAGGGACTATAGTTATACCTCCTTTCTTAGGAACACAATGAACATGACTTACCTATCTACTATCAGCAATAGGATAGATTATACCTGCTTCCAAAAGCTTTAGAATTTTAGCTCTTACCACTTCCTTCATCTTGGGATTTAAGCGGCGTTGATGATCAACGACAGGTTTAGCATCTGGTTCCGTATTAATCTTATGCTGACATAGAGTGGGGCTTATGCCCTTAAGATCATCAAGAGTATATCCAATAGCAGCCCTGTGCTTCTTCAGAGTTTTAAGTAATCTCTTTTCTTCATGCTCTGAAAGGTTAGCACTGATAATAACAGGATATATCTTTTTTTATCAAGATAAGCATATTTCAAGGTATCAGGTAAAGTCTTTTGCTCAAACACGGGATCTCCCTTGGGTGGAGGAGGATCCCCTAAAATATCAACTGGTAAGTTGTGCTTAAGAATAGGTGTTTGTTTAAGAAATATATCATCTATCTCATTTCTTTCATTCATATGCATATCATTCTCATGGTCTAGCAAATATTGTTCTAGTGGATCTGTAGGAGGCACGACAATAGAAGCAAGACCAATTATTTCTCATGTGGTTGTCTACCAAACTTGGAGAAATTAAAATCATGAGACACATCACCAAAACTTACTTTGACCTTCTCAGTGACACAATTAATCTCAGCATTAACAGTATTCAAGAAAGGTCTACCAAATATAATGGGACAAAAGTTATCTTGTTTTGAACCAAGTACTAAAAAATCAGTTGGGTACTTAATTTTTCCACACAAGACTTCAACATCTCTAACGATCCCAAGTGGTGTAATAGTATCTCTGTTTGCAAGTTTAATAGTAACATCAATGTCTTCAAGCTCAGAGGGCGATATGTCATTCATAATTTCTTGATATAAAGTAAAAGGTATAGCACTAACATTAGCACCAATGTCACACAAGCCATGATAACAACGATCTCCAATTTTAACTGATACCACAGGCATGCCAACAACTGGTTTATTTTTATCCAGCTCATCCTGCGTGTTTCTAGCAGGTTTTGCAATTCTAGCGGCTTCACCACAGAAGTAAATAACCTGACCCTCAATATTATCAACTATAAGATCTTTAACAATAGCAATATTAGGCTCAATGTTTATTTGTTCAGAAGGTTTAGGTGTTCTAACATGACTTTTATTAACCACAGTTGTAGCTTTAGCATGTTCCTTAATTCTAACAGGGAAAGGTGGCTTCTCAATGTAAGCAGTAGGAACAATTGGATCAACATGGCTAACAGTTATCCCTTCCTTCTCAATTTTAACAGGTTCCTCTAATTGTTTTTCAATGGGTGGATGATATTTAAACCACTTCTCCTTAGGGAGATCAACATGAGTAGCAAATGATTCACATAAAGAAGCTACTATCTCAGAGTCAAGGCCATATTTATTGCTAAGCTCATAGAAAGCATTGGTTTCCATAAAAGATTTAACATAATCAAACTTAAGCTTTATACCTGGCTCTTTACCTTTGTCGAGTTCACAATCTTCAGAGTTGCGTTTAATTCTTTCCAGAAGATCCCATTTGAATTCAATAGTTCTCTTCATAAAGGAACGAGTAGAAGAAGAATCGAGCAGTACTTGATCATCATGAGAAAGCCGAGCTTAAAAAATTTGTATAATCATTTCTCTTGAGAGCTCATGGTTGGGGCAGGTGTGCATCATAGATTTAAGCCTCCCCCAAGCTTGAGCGATACTTTCTCCTTCACGAGGCTAGCAATTATAAATAAAGTTCCGATCACGATGGATTAGATGCATAGGATAAAACTTCTGATGAAATTCCAGCTTCAGGCGATTCCAGTCCCATGATCCTATATCATCCAATAGCCTGTACCACATCAATGCCTTTTGAGGGAGTCCTGGTTTAAGGGGTCCTCGGATAGCCGACCTGTTTCTCATGGGCTGGACTTTGTGGGCCACTGGATGAGCATTGGGTGATCAAGGGCCCCGTCGCCAAGGTGGAAGTTTCAAGGAGCCATGGCGTGTCCTCCAAGTTGTCGAGAGTAGATAGGCATGTTTTTTCCTTTTGATGTGCAACCGACTATGTGTAAACCCTAGGTACCCTCGGCGTCTATATAAGCCGGAGGGTTTTAGGTTGTAGAGGGAAGACTCATCTAGGGTTTTTAGCTATTCGATCTCGAGGTAGATCAACTCTGTAACCCTTATACCATCAATATAATCAAGCAGGACGTAGGGTATTACCTCCATAGGAGGGCCCGAACCTGGGTAAACATCGTCTCCCTCGTCTCCTGTTACCATCGATTCTAGTCTCACAGCTCGGGACCCCCTACCCGAGATCCGCCGGTTTTGACACCGACATTGGTGCTTTCATTGAGAGTTCCGCTGTGATCGCCAAAGGAATTGATGGCTCGCCTTGTCACAAGCAACGAGATCTGCACCCAGGGGAGTCTCGCCCCGGATCAGATCCTCGCAAGCGGCGACATCTCGTCGCATGCTTACCCGATCGGCCGTCCAGGCCAGATCGAAAACTTTTCCCCCGATCAAGGAATCAGGTTCAGAACCCTAGAGTTCGTCGTTGATTCACGGGGAGAACTCGTCTTGACAGAACCCTCGACTCCTACGGAGGAGCCCGCAGATCCCGACGCCTCGACGCTGAAGACATAGGGCCCCGCCTCCGATGATGAGTTCGTTATCCTCGGGCCGTCTGGACCGCCCAATCCGATCGTTGTGACTAGATCTGCCATGGTTAAACAGGACCCGGGTCCGCTTTCGTGCGACTCCAGAACTGCGACGCCGCACACCGACCACACTCGCTTTAGCGACACGCATCCTACTATCGCCTCGTTTCTGAACGAGCTATTTGATCGGATCGAGACCATGCGTATGGCTGATGACCAGATCCCGGTCTATGACCGGCTTGGGCTTAAACCCGACGATAGGGAGATTCACATCCCCACGGTCACCCACCTTGTCGCCATCGTCGAGTGTCCGGCTGGGGGCTCGCCCTCCCATCAACCGGAATTAAAAACGGTCTATACCCCAGTCTCCGATCACCGAGACCTCACCTGCAACCCAAACTCTGGAGTTCGCTCCGGAAACAGACCGGTATCGGTCCCTGATCTATCACACAGTTCGGAGTCCGTGATTCCGAACTCCCACCGTGGCGTGGAGTCAAATCTTTTCCCACCCACCTCCCAAGCCGATCACTCAAGCATCGCACCAGAGCCCAAGTCTTCGGACTTACAGGACATTAAGCAGTTATCAGGAGAGTCGGTTCATCATTACTGGGCTAGACTCCTCCTCGCTAGAAACAAAGTACGGGGCCTCAGTGATCAAGAGATAATGGAAACCTTCAATCGCAACTGCCATGACGAAGGGATTCTCAATGACCTGGCGCGTTGGCACATTCGTGACTTCACCGAGCTGTCAGTTTTGGTACAAAAGTATTGTGCCATGGAAAGCGCTTGGCAAGCCGAGCGGCTGTTTTCGGAACCAACCTTTACCGAATACCCTAGAGGAGATCGGAAAAAGAGGATACCTCTGAAGCGGCCAGCCAAACTTGAGCCCGCCAAAAAGAGAAACAGGCCCCTTTCAGGGGACAGTACCGTCTTGGATGGACTACTGGATAAACCTTGCCCTATACACTCCGTATTGCTGAACACAGCTCCGACTCACAGCCTTAGAGCTTGCTGGGTCGTCAGGCAGATCGCAAAAAGCGGTGAAGCCATTCTTGAGGCACCACCGCCGAACAGGCTCTCTATATCGCCACCTGAATACAACGCCGAAGTTCTGACGATCTACGAAACGTTCCCCTCAAGGAACAGGAGGAAAAGAGCTCTTAAAGAACTCGAGCAGATATATCATGTGGCAGCAACAAGTGCATGGGCAGACATACCCATTACCTTCGGAGATACTGACCGACCAGCCATTCTTCCCGGTCATTCACCGGCCGCACTAGTCCTGAACCCCGTCATCGATGGCTTCAGGTTACACAAGGTGCTAATGGACGGAGGCAGTGGTTTAAACCTGATCTACGAAGATACCCTAGAAAAAATGCAGTTCGACCGATCTCGCATCGAGCATAGCAACACAACTTTCCGAGGAATCATCCCGGGGAAAGAGGCGCGCTGTTCAGGACGTATCGTCCTGGACGTAGTGTTCGGCATGCCCAAAAACTACCGATCCGAAGAACTCCTCTTCCATATCATGCCCTTCCCCAGCGGCTACCACGCCCTGTTGGGACGTGACGCCTTCACAAAATTCCTGGCTATACCACATTACGGGTATATGAAACTTAAGATGCCAGGACCAAACGGGGTGATCACAACCGCCAGTGATCCGAATATAGCCCTTCGGGCCGAAAACAAAACAGCAGCGCTTGCCCTCGAGGCTCTAGCTGAGACCTTTGCTGCAGAAGAGCTGACCGCACTTCGGTCAATAGTAGACAAGGACGATGTGATCCTCAGCAAAAGGCCCAACCCACGTCCTTTAAACCGGCAAAGGAAATCGTTAAATTTCAGGTGCACCCGACGGACCCCAACAAGACAGCGTCCATCGGAGCTCAGCTCGATCCCATAGTGGACGAAGCGCTGCGAACATTCTTACGAGAAAACTGGGACATCTTCGCCTGGCACCCTTCTGATATGCCCGGAATCCCACGGCGGCTGGCAGAACATAGTCTAAACATCATCACAGGCTTTAAGCCCGTCAAGCAGACTCTGCGCCGCTTTTCCGAGCCCAAACGACAAGCTATGGGTGAAGAATTAGCTAAACTGCTAGAGGCCGGATTCATTCGGGAGATTAAGCACCCCGAATGGTTGGCAAACCTGGTTATGGTACCAAAGAAAGATAAATCCTGGCGGCTGTGCGTCGACTTTAAAGACCTCAACAAGGCCTGCCCTAAGGACCCTTTCCCCCTACCATGCATAGACCAGATTATTGACGCCATAGCCGGACACGACTCATTGTGTTTCCTCGACGCTTATTCCTGATACCATCAGATTAAAATGAAGGAATCCGATCAAGCGGCAACCGCATTCATCACCCCTTACGGGCCATTCTACTTCAACACAATGCCCTTCGGGCTAAAAAACGCTGGGGCTACGTACCAGCGCATGATCCAGACTTGTCTCGCAAAACAAGTCGGTAAAACAGTCGAGGCATACGTGGACGACGTGGTAATCAAAACCAAACACGTCAGTCATTTGATCGACGACCTAAGGCAAACCTTTGCCAGCCTGCGCGAGTACGATATACGACTCAATCCGGAGAAATGCGTATTCGGAGTTCCCGCCGGTAAATTGCCCGGATTCATCGTCTCCCATAGAGGAATAGAAGCGAATCCGGCTAAGATCCACGCCCTATCGGAACTTGCAATTCCCACAGAGCTAAAGCACGTCCAGAGGTTGGCTGGTTGCGTGGCGGCGCTAAGCCGCTTTATCTCCCGCCTCGGGGAAAAGGCTTTACCGCTCTACAGACTGCTGAAACGGACCAACAATTTCGAGTGGACCGACGAGGCAGCGGCTGCGTTAGAAGAAATCAAAATACTACTGGCAAGCAATCCCATACTAACAGCACCAGGCGCTGGTGAACCCATGCTACTATACATATCGGCTACCAACCAAGTCGTTAGCGTGGTGCTCGTCGTCGAACGAGAGGAGGAGGGACACAAATTCCGGATACATAAACCGGTCTATTAGGTGTCAGAAGTACTAACGCAATGCAAGTACAGATACCCGCACTACCAGAAGATAGCCTATACAGTATTTATGGCATCACGGAAACTCAGGCACTACTTTCAAGAGTGCTCGGTCACGGTGGCATCCGAAGTACCCCTGAACGATATAATCAACAACAGGGACGCCACCGGCCAAATAGCTAAATGGGCTATTGGGCTCCTTCCCTTTGAAATCGCCTACAAGCCAAGATGAGCTATCAAGTCTCAGGTGTTGGCAGATTTCCTCGCCGAATGGACAGAGGCCGAGCTCCCAAGGGAATATAGTACATACTCCCATTGGACAATGTACTTCGATGGATCCAAAACTTTGGCCGGACTGGGGGATGGAGTTATCCTCACATCCCCCACAGGCGACAATGTCCGATACGTGTTGCAGATCATGTATGCCGATTCCAACAATGCAGCCGAATACGAAGCACTACTACACGGTCTTCGGATGGCAGCATCAATGGGCATACGCCGGCTGGAGGTACGGGGAGACTCCAACTTGGCCATCTCCCAAATCAACGGCGAATTTGATGCCAAAAACCCGAAGATGGCGGCATACAGAAACGCTGTCCTCAAGATATCCGCACGGTTCGAGGGGCTGGAATTTCACCACGTCGCTAGAGACAACAACCAAGCCGCCGACATACTGGCTCGCCTGGGGGCCAAACGCGACCCTATCCCAAAAAACACTTTCCTGGAACGGCTCTTTAAGCCATCCGTGGTCTGGCAGGACGATCATAAGGGCGCCGATCTAACCAATGCGGACGATGTTGTTCCCCCTATAAATGAACCAGACGATCAAATCATCGGCGGCTCCATAATGGACGAAACGCCTTCGGCTCACGAGGTCATGGCAGTAATCGCGCCATGGACCGAGCCCTTCCTCGCCTACCTTCTTCGAAAGGAACTCCACGACGATCAGACGGAGGCGCGGTGCATGATTCGGCGATCCAAAGCCTACAAAGTACACGAGGGTGAGTTATACAAGAAAAGCACCACCGGAATACTACAGCGGTGCATATCTGAGGAAGAAGGTCGGCAGCTCTTAGCCGAAGTCCACGCAGGGATGGGAGGTCATCACGCCGCACCAAGAGCCTTAGTTAGCAAGGCCTTCCGGGCTGGTTTTTTCTGGCCCACAGCTTGGACGGACGCCCAGTCGCTTGTCAAACACTGCGTGGGGTGTCAGCTTTTCGCAAATCAAAGTCACATGCCCCCAACAGCTCCTCGGACTATTCCGATTACCTGGCCCTTCGCGGTCTGGGGGCTGGATATGGCCGGACCACTTAAAGGGGGGACCAAGAAGAATAAATACCTACTGGTCATGGTGGACAAGTTCACCAAATGAATAGAGGCAAAACCTGTCAAATCAGCCAAATCCGGACAAGTAATCGACTTTATATCCGGCGTGGTACACCGTTACGGTGTTCCGCACAGTATAATAACGGACAACAGATCCAATTTCACGGCCCAAGAGGTCAAAGACTGGTGCGCACAAATGGGCATTAAGCTCGATTACGCTTCGGTTTATCATCCGCAGACCAATGGACAAGTCGAACGAGCCAACGGCCTCATTATGAGCGGCATTAAGCCACGTTTGGTCCGGTCTCTTCATGACTCCGACTGTCATTGGGTTGAGGAGCTCGACTCCGTTCTATGGGGCCTGCGCACCACCCGAATAGATCAACGGGATACACACCGTTCTTCATGGTCTATGGGGCAGAAGCAGTCCTCCCCTGCGACATTATTCATGACGCGCCAAGGGTGCGCATGTACGAGGAAAGGGAGGCCGAGTTAGATCGGCAGGACGACCTGGACGCCCTAGAAGGAGAGCGCGACATAGCTCGGGCTCGCTCCACTTTTTACCAACAGCAGGCCCGACGTTATCAGAGTAGGGAGGTCAGGGCAAAGGCGTACAACGTGGGTGAGCTCGTCTTACGACTTCCGGAGAAGCAGAAGCATAAACTCAACCCCAAATGGGAGGGCCCCTTCATAATCGACGAAGTACTCGCGGGAGGGGCTTACCGTCTTCGAAACCCATCGGATAACCGCCTTGAACCAAACCCATGGAACGCAGCTCGTCTTCGGCGCTTCTACGAATAAACCGGTGTCGTCACACTCTTTACCCTTTATTTCCCTTTTCTTTCTCCTCCTTTATTTTCTACTTTCCCTCCCACCTTGATTTTTGGCAAGTTTGAATTCCTTCCTTTTCTTCCCAACTCTATGTTCGGCTCAACCGATCTTGTACTAAGATTTTCGGCCTACACCCTTAAGTGTTAAATCCGAACATAGCACCTGGGGGCTTCCTTCCGAAGCCAATGCTTTTATATTATAAGCACTTATTCACATTTATTGTGTACGCATGTTTCCCTTGTCATTTTTTAAAGCCATCATATGCATCAATTCGAACTAAGACTTTGCCAAGCTGGGTTGCCTCGCTCCTGTGCTTACCCTCTACGTTCCCGATTGTTCGGCTAGAGGGTAAAGGGAGCACCTCTGCGATTGTTACGACCGGGTCATCCGGATACGTACCTCAGACGGGTGAAGCCAAAAGCTAGCTATCTTCAGCAGACAATTGATCGGCTACGATGGAATCACCTAATATGACTATGGTCGTTATGACCATTACTCGGGCTTATTCTCTCACAAAAGCCCTTAGTCGCATACTAACAGTATACGGCCTTCTACCTACGATTTACGTAGCACCCTGAAGAAAGGTATCGATAGAGGTACTATTTTCTTCGAAAGATGTTTCTTACGCTAAGCAGTAATATAACATATCTCCATGTGTGCTTTTTGTCTGTTCGCACCACATGGCCGGATTGCCGGGTTCCCCGAACATAATTCACTCCCCTAGGGTGATAATTTACAAGGAACACTCCCAAGCTCTTAGCGCGGGAGGCGGAAGCCGATGGCCGGTTAAGACAAAGTTTACAACACAGACGGAGAAATTCCTCGATTATTAGTACATAGTTACATATAATCATACATCTGGCTGCCGATCGAGATTGTCGATTATGGTGTCCAGGGAGCAATCTTCTTGTGAGAGACGGGCGTTAGGCATCACTTGGTCGTATACCAGGTGGAGCGGCACTTCTTGTCCATCTGACCCTACTGGCCCAACCTGAGCCATATGCTTGGGGTTAAGTCCGGTATAGCGGGTCTTGATCATCGCCCACGCCTCTCGTGCTCCCTCTCGACAAGCCGATGTCTTCCACAGCTCGAACCTACTTCGGGCTCCCTTGAACTGATCGACTAGTTCGGTCATCTCCTCCGGAGGTTGCTCGACAGGCCACAATGCTTTCACCATTCTCTTCATGGCCTTTCGAGCCCGCTCATGAAGGATGGACAACTCCTTCAGAAGGCTGCCCCGGTAGGATCCGATATCTTCTTCGGGTCGCCCAGACAGGAGACCTGTACATGAGTCACGACATGTGTATTATGCTTCCTTTATAGGAAATACCTTCTGATGTTAGAATCACACTTACCGAACATGCCCCTCTGTAATTTCTGGTTCTCTCCTTGGGCCTGGGTCAATTGAGTCTTTAAGCTCTCAATTTCTTCGGCCTGCTGTTTGTTCTCCGCTTGAAGGCGGTTCTTCTCTTCAAGGTGTCGTTGCAAAACACGCCAGCCAGCCTCATGCCGGGACTCGGCGTATCGCCGAGATTCTCGGGCTGCATCCAAATCTCTTTGCAATTGCCCTATTGATTCAGCTGCTACATAGTACCCACGCGTCAGCATGGGAATATACTAAGATCAGTAGAACAGATATACTCACCATGTGCCTCCCGAGTAAAGCTCTTCACTTGCTCCAACTCGGCCTTCACAGATTCCACCTGCGTTCGGCTGGCTTCCAATTCCTTGGCCAGTTGCTCGCTCTGTTGCTTCGAGGCCTACATTAGCAGTAAAACAATACAAGGATCCTCAATTCGGTCGTGCCGACCAATTTAAGGCTCGGGGGCTACTGGGTTTACACGAGTGTTCGGACTCTAATAACCGATTACTCACCTGCAGTCTGGACGATATCAATTTCATGGCCTCCCCGAATCCAGCTCGGGCAGCACCGATGTCCGCGTCCGCCATGCGTAGAGCACTGAACTCTTGTTCGGAGAAGGCCGGGTGACGCAGGGCTTCTCGTCGCCGTCGATGATTCATGGCGCTTCCTACCTCAGATTTGGTGACGGATACGGCGTCACCGGAATCGGCTGGGGCCGGATTGACCATGGGAACCTCCGTAGCAGGTTCAACATGAGCGGAAGGCCTGGAATTTTGAGCACCGCCGGACGTCCTGGAGACATCCTCGGCGGCAGGTGGCTGAACTCTTTGCCTAAATATTTCGACATAAGGCCTCTGGTGAGGCTTTATCAATCATGATAATAAATCAAACGGTCGAGCGAAGTACCTTTGGGACGCACGTGTAGACGGGCTCGTCACCGCGACCGGCTCATTTGTCGGATCCCTGTTGCTTTCCGACCCAGGCACTGCCGCCGTTGCCGATGTATGACGCGCGGATCTACGGCACTTGGGAGTAGGAGCCGGCGCGTTTGGGTCATTGGAGGATACTTGCCTTTTGCGGGATGAGTTTTTCTTCTTCTTGCTTATTGCAGGAGAAGGGAAGGATCCGGGGTAATCGGCTATGATAGCCACCTTGGAACCGTCAAGGCTCTCCTAGTAGAAAACCCCGTCTTCGAGCTCGATTGACAAATCCGGGTCATCATGAAAGCCCGGATCATCATCACGGGAATAGTCCTCGGGCTGAGGGGCCGGACAGTTAACTGTCTCGATGAAGCTCCTCCATTCCTGTTTATATAAAGTTAAAGGCTTCGGTCAAAAAGGGACAAATTGAAAACCCGAATTGTGGTCACGGGGTTGAAAGGCTCACCCATTCTATGGGATTGTGGCTTGAGTATCCCTCCTTGGTCAGCCGCCGAATAAAATCTTCTTGCTCCCCTTTGTATAGGTCGGCAAGAGCGGCGGCTAATGCTGTTTGATCGGCAGGGCCCAGTCTTCGGGAGCGAGTGGTGTCGCTTGTCCCGTTGTAACACCACAAGGGGTGTATCCTCTGTTGAAGAGGTTGGACGCACCGGGTGATGGCGGCAGCCATGACGTCTATTATGGTCAGCTTGTGATGGGCTAGTACCCTCACACGGGCTGCCAAGCGCTGCACTTCAACGCTATCCTCTTGGGACAGGCTCTTCGGCGCCAGTTGTACCTTTTCTTCAAAGGGGCGTCGGAGTATTCGGGCAAACCCCTCCGAGCTGGATCAAATAGGGGGACGTCCTCGATATAGAACCATTCCGAAGACCATTCTTCGGACTCCTTTGGCGTCCCCACGGGATATCCCGTCCCCGCTATGCGGCATACTTCGGCTCCACCGACCTCAAAAATGGTCTTGTCTCGAGTGCGAGGGACGAGGCAGAAGTACCTCCTCCATAATTCGAAGTGTGCCTCACAACCCAGGAACATCTCGCAAAGGGCGACGAAGCTCGAGATGTGCAGAATAGACCCTGGGGTGAGGTGGTGAAGCTGGATTCCATAAAACTCCAGTAACCCTCTCAAGAACGGATGAATGGGAAACCCGAGACCCCGAAGGAGGAAGGGCACAAAACATACACGCTCCCCCTTTTGTGGATTGGGGAAATTCTCTGCAAAGGCCTCGCCGTTGAATGAAGACAAACCGTCACGGATAGCTGCCAGATCCTAGGAGGGAAGGTACCCTTGGGTCTCGAGGTCACGTAGTCGAAGGGGGGATACGGAGCAGCTTGTCCAGTCCCCGGGACGGGAGCCGTAAGGGTGTGAGGAAGAACTGGGGGTGCTCGCCATTTTTGGTGGTGATTTTTCGCTGGAAGCTTTTTCCGATGGGGAAGAAGAAGATATGGCTTGGACCACGATTCAGTTTGTTTAAATGGGTGGTGCCTCCTTTGTGGGAGGGGTAGTTTTGTAAAAAGCTACTGAACCACTCGTCTCCCCATGATGTGGGAAAATCAAGAAACGCTATTACGATGGACCCAGCACTCCCGTGACGTTTGGGATTTCACCGATAACAGGATGGTTGCCGAACAAGAAGGGATGAAGGGACTCGCCTCGCAAGCCGAAGACTTCGGCGCACAAGATTGTTCGGATATACCTCGGCGTTGGAGGCTAGTCCGGGGGCTACTGAGGGAGTCCTGGTTTAAGTGGTCCTCGGATAGCCGGCCTGTTTCTCATGGGCCGGACTATGTGGGCCACTGGATGAGCATTGGGTGATCTAGGGCCCCGTCACCAAGGTGGAAGTTTCAAGGAGCCATGGCATGTCCTCCAAGTTGTCGACAGTAGATAGGCATGTTTTTTCCTTTTGATGTGCAACCGACTATGTGTAAACCCTAGGTACCCTCGGCGTCTATATAAGCCGGAGGGTTTTAGGTTGTAGAGGGAAGACTCATCTAGGGTTTTTAGCTATTCGATCTCGAGGTAGATCAACTCTGTAACCCTTATACCATCAATATAATCAAGCAGGACGTAGGGTATTACCTCCATAGGAGGGCCCGAACCTGGGTAAACATCGTCTCCCTCGTCTCCTATTACCATCGATTCTAGTCTCACAGCTCGGGACCCCCTACCCGAGATCCGCCGGTTTTGACACCGACACCTTTCCCTCCAAAGATAAAGGGAAAACCTTCTTCTTAACTTTGTCTCCAGTCAAACCTACAAGCTTAAATGATCCACAAACCTCATCGACAAATATTAAATAATAATCAGGATGAGTCGTACCATCATAAGGACTAGCTAGCAGTTTCTCCAACATACCAGAAGGCATCTCATAATAAACATTTTCAGTAGGTTCAGTAGGTTGAGGAGCAACCTTTTCCTCTTCCATTCGAGGCGGAGATGCCCCAAACAAGACACTCAAAGGGTGACCGTCCGTATCAACAAGTAACAGTTTCAGCACGTAGCGAAAATGTTTCCTTACCAATTTCCACTTACCCAAAGGCGCTTCACTCCCCGGCAATGGTGCCAGAAAAGATTCTTGATAACCCCCAAGTATAGGGGATCAATCATAGTCCTTTCGATAAGTAAGAGTGTCGAACCCAACGAGGAGCAGAAGGAAATGATAAGCAGTTTTTAGCAAGGTATTTTCTGCAAGTGCTGTGAGTAGCAATAGTAGATAGTTTTGCAGCAAGATAATTCGTAACAAGTAACAAGTAACAATAGTAACCAAGGTGTAGCAAGGTACCCCAATCCTTTTTGTAGCCAAGGAAAGGCTGGAAAATATTCTTATATGAAGCAAGCGCTCCCGAGGACACATGGGAATTTCTGTCAAGTCATGTTCATCATGCTGAGTTGATTCGCGTTCGCTACTTTGATAATTTGGTATGTGTGTGGACCGGTGCTAAGGTGTTGTTCTTACTTGAACAAGCAACCCACTTATGATTACCCCCTCTCGCAAGCATCCGCAACTACGAAAGAAGAATTAAGATAAATCTAACCATAGCATGAAACGTGTGGATCCAAATCAGCCCCTTATGAAGCAACGCATAAACTGGGGTTTAAGCTTCTGTCACTCTAGCAACCCATCATCTAATTGTTACTCTACAATGCCTTCCCTTAGGCCCATAAATGGTGAAGTGTCATGTAGTCGACGTTCACACGACACTACTAAGAGAAGCAACAACATACATATCATAAAAATATCGAACGAATGCCAACTTCACATGATTACTTATAACAAGACCTATCCCATGTCCTCAGGAACAATAGTAACTACTCACACCTCATCAACATGTTCACGATCAGAGGTGTAATGATGATGATCAAGGATCTGAACATAATATCTTTCACCAATTAATCCAACAAGCATCAACTACAAGATGTAATCAACACTACTAGTAACTGACGTGGCTTGAGACTGCGTCGGTATTTCCCCAAAGAGGAAGGGATGATGCAGCACAACGACAGTAAGTTTTTCCCTCAGTTATGAAACCAAGGTATCGAACCAGTAGGAGGATCACCAACACTATGTAAACAACACCTGCACACAAAGAACAAATACTTGCAACCCGACACGAAAGAGAGGTTGTCAATCTCTCTACATTAAAAAGATAGATTAGGTAGTGATAGATTGGATAAATAGATCTCACAAGAACACAAAATAAAAGAGGCAAATAAAAAGTGCAGCAAGGTATTTTCGAGTTTTTTGGAATAATAGATCTGAAAACAAAAGCGGCAAAAAGATTGATCGGAAAGCAATATGTTGGAAAAGTAGACCTGGGGGCCGTAGGATTCACTAGTGGCTTCTCTCATGAGTATAGCACACGGTGGGTGAATAAATTATTGTTGGGCAATTGATAGAAGATCAAATAATCATGACGATATCCAAGGCGATGATCATTATATAGGCATCACGTCCAAGATTAGTAGACCGAAACGATTCTACATCTTATCTGATACGTCCATTTTGCATCATGATTTCCTACTGTTATTTATTATGTTTTGTTGAATAATAATGCTTTAGGGGGTGATTCTAATGCCTTTTTCTCTCATAATATGCAAGGTTTACACAAAGAGGGAGAATACCGACAGCTGGAATTCTGGACCCAAGAAAAGCACATCAGAGATACCTATTCTGCACATCTCCAATGGAGCTGAAACTTTACAAATTAATAAAAAATACGGGAGCAAAGAACTACTGGAAGGGGCCACCCTGGCGGGCACAAGACACCAGGGCGCGCCCTGGTGGGTTGTGCCCTCCTCGGCCCACCTCCGGTGCCCATCTTCTGGTATATAATCACTTTTGACCTAGAAAAAAATAAGATGAGGACTTTCGGGACGGAGCGCCGCCGTCTCGAGGCGGAAGTTGGGCAGGAGCACTTTTGCCCTCTGGCAGAGCGATTCCGTCGGGGGAACTTCCCTCCCGGAGGGGGAAATCAAAGCCATCGTCATCACCAACACCCCTCTCATCTTTGGGAGGCCAATCTTCATCAACATCTTCAACATCACCATCTCCTCTCAAACCCTAGTTCATCTCTTGTGTTCAATCTTTGTACCGGAACCTCAGATTGGTACCTGTGGGTGACTACTAGTGTTGATTACCTTGCGTAGTTGATTACTATATGGTTTATTTGGTGGAAGATTATATGTTAAGATCCATTATGCTATTTAATACCTCTCTGATCTTGAGCATGTTTATTATTTGTGAGTAGTTACCTTTGTTCTTGAGGTCACGGGAGAAGTCATGTTGCAAGTAATCATGTGAATTTGATATGTCCCTAAGAAGGGAGGAATTACCGTTGTTCCTAATGTTAAGGACGAACTCATTCCACAAAGAATTGTCACTGGTTATAGAATGGTAATTGATTTTATAAAGTTAAATAAAGCTACTAGAAAGGATCATTACCCTCTACCTTTCATTGATAAAATGCTAGAAAGATTATCTAAGCACACACACTTTTGTTTTCTGGATGGATATTCTGGTTTCTCTCAAATACCTGTGTCACAATCCGATCAAGAGAAAACCACCTTTACTTGCCCTTTTGGAACCTATGCTTATAGATGTATGCCTTTTGGTTTATGCAATGCACCTGCTACCTTTCAAAGATGTATGACTGCTATATTCTCTGATTTTTGTGAAAAGATTGTGGAGGTTTTCATGCATGATTTTTCCGTTTACGGAATTTCTTTTGATGATTGCTTAAGCAACCTTGATCGAGTCTTGCAGAGATGTGAACAAACTAATCTCGTCCTGAATTAGGAGAAGTGACACTTTATAGTTAATGAAGGTATTGTCTTGGGGCATAAAATATCTGAACGAGGTATTGAGGTGGATAAAGCTAAAGTTGATGCAATTGAGAAAATGCCATGTCCTAAAGATATTAAAGGTATTCGAAGTTTCCGTGGTCATGCTGGTTTTTATAGGAGGTTCATTAAAGACTTCTCTAAAATTTCTCGGCCTCTTACTAATCTTTTGCAAAAGGATATTCCTTTTGTTTTTGATGATCATTGTGTGGAAGCCTTTGAAACACTCAAGAAAGCCTTAACCTTTGCACCTATCGTTCAACCACTTGATTGGAACTTGCCTTTTGAAATTATGTGTGATGCTAGTGACTATGTTGTTGGTGCTGTTCTAGGACAAAGAGTTGATAAAAAATTGAATGTTATCCATTATGCTAGCAAAACTCTAGACAGCGCTCAACGAAATTATGCTACTACTGAAAAAGAATTTTTAGCAGTTGTGTTTCTCTGTGATAAATTTAGATCCTATATTGTTGACTCCAAAGTTATTGTTCACACCGATCATGCTGCTATAAAATATCTTATGGAAAAAAAGATGCTAAACCTAGACTCATTAGGTGGGTTCTCTTGCTTCAAGAATTTGACTTACATATTGTTGATAGGAAAGGAGCGGAGAACCCCGTAGATGATAACTTGTCTAGGTTAGAAAATATTCTTGATGACCCACTACCTATTGATGATAGTTTTCCTGATGAATAGTTAGCTGCAATAAGTGTTTCTCAAAACACCCCTTGGTATGCTGATTATGCTAACTACATTGTTGCTAAATATATTTCACCTAGCTTCACATACCAACAAAAGAAAAAATTCTTCTATGATTTGAGACATTACTTTTGGGATGACCCACATCTTTATAAAGAAGGAGTAGATGGTATTATTAGACGTTGTGTACCTGAGCATGAACAGGAACAAATCCTACGGAAATGTCATTCCGAAGCTTATGGAGGACATCATGCGGGAGATAGAACTGCTCACAAGGTATTGCAATCTGGTTTTTATTGGCCTACTCTCTTCAAGGATGCCCGTAAGTTTGTCTTGTCTTGTGATGAATGTCAAAGAATTGGTAATATCGGTAAGCATCAGGAAATGCCTATGAATTATTCACTTGTTGTTGAACCTTTTGACATTTGGGGGTTTGATTACATGGGACCTTTTCCTTCCTCTAATGGGTACACTCATATTTTGGTTGCTGTTTATTATGCCACTAAGTGGGTAGAAGCTATTCCAACTAGTAGTACTGATCACCACACCTCCATTAAAATGCTTAAAGAGGATATCTTCCCGAGGTTTGGAGTCCCTAGATATTTAATGACCGATGGTGGTTCACACTTTATTCATGGTGCTTTCCGTAAGATGCTTGCTAAATATGATGTTAACCATAGAACTGCATCACCCTACCATCCTCAATCTAGTGGTCAAGTTGAACTTAGCAATAGAGAAATAAAATTGAAATAGGTCTCGTAAGAATTGGTCTAAGAAATTAGATGATGCACTTTGGGCCTATAGAACAGCTTATAAAAATCCTATGGGTCTGTCTCCATATAAAATGGTATATGGAAAAGCTTGTCATTTGCCTCTAGAGTTAGAACATAAAGCATTTTGGGCAATTAAAGAACTCAACTATGATTTCAAACTTGCCAGTGAGAAGAGGCTATTTGATATTAGCTCACTAGATGAATGGAGAACCCAAGCCTATGAAAATGCCAAACTATTCAAAGAAAACGTAGAAAGATGGCATGACAAAAGAATCCAAAAGCGGGAATTCAAAATAGGAGACTATGTTCTTTTGTTCAACTCTCGTTTAAGATTTTTTGCAGGTAAGCTTCTCTCCAAATGGGAAGGACCATATATTATCGAAGAGGTTTATCGTTCTGGAGCTATCAAGATTAATAATGCCGAAGGTACTAACCCGAAGGTGGTCAATGGACAAAGAATTAAGCACTATATCCCAGGTACGCCTATTAACGTTGAAAGCAATGTTATTCAAACCATGACACCGGAGGAACACATAAAAGAAACCTTCCGGAACACTCTAGAATGCTGAAAAATAGGAGGTACGTGATACGTTAAGTAAACGGACTCCGAAAAATCCGCAAAAATATTTTTTGAAAGTTTTGGAATATTAGAAAATTTTGGAAGTAAAGAAATAAACCGGAAGGCGATCGAGGTGAGCACGATACACCAGGGCGCGCCAGGCACTCCTGGGCGCGCCCTGGTGGGTTGTGCCCACCTCGGACACCTTCCCGACTCCGTTTTCCTTCCGTATGCTTGTTTTCCAAGAATAAAAATTCTCTATATATACCCCGACTGTTTTGACTACCGCATCGCAGAAAAATCCTCTGTTCTTGTTTCGTTTTGTTTTCTCGTCAGATCTAGATCTCCATGGCTCCACCAAGCTCCTCCAAGGACAAGTTCTTCGAGAAGGTCATCAACCCGTACTTGTCGGAGGTGATGAAGCTCCCTCAAGCCATTGAGATGCGTGAGGGGGTGCTCCACATCCGTGATGTTCAGGGACCCAAGAGGACCGGAAACGTGGAGGCTAGGCTCGAGGCGGTAGAACAAGAAATCTTCAAGTGCCAAAAGATGGTGGAGCGCGGACTTAGTGCCAATCACTCCATGATCACGGAGTTCACCCGTGATCAGATGGTGGATGGTCGGTCTGTGAAGGACATCATCTCCACCCTCAACGAGCAAATTAATTTTCTGCAAAGCCAAGTTTATGATCTTCAAAACCAAGTTTTTGAATATGAAGCCAGATTTAAAGGTATGAGTTTAGTTGACAGTTGCAGGACCAAGGGGACTCTTGCATCAACTTTTGATGGGGAGCCCTTGCCATGGAAGCTGGAGGACAAGCCTACCACATCATCACCACCACCTTCTTCATCACCACCACCAAAGGATACTTGAGCACACGGGTATGGGCACTCCCCTTGGCTTGAGCCAAGCTTGGGGGAGGTGCCCCGGTATCGTATCACCATCACTTTTATTCACCTTTACCTATTTTAGTTCGATCTTTAGTTTTCCCTTGCTATAGCTGAATAAAAGTTTAGCATGATGTATTTTCATGTGTTAGTTTCATGGCCTATCTATCTACGTAATCGAGTGAGAGTTATATAATAAAGTTTAGTTTGAGTTTTTGCCTCTCTACTTTCTTGTTGCAATCAAAATAAAAGGAAAGAGAAATAAATGAAAAGAATCATATGCTAATATTATGGTGAGTAATGACATCACATAAGTTTAGTAAAATTTATTGGAGATTGACAAACACGGCATTGGTCAATGATGCAATTCATGAAAGAATTAATAAGGGAAGAGAAGATTCACATGCAAATACACTATCTTGGACATCTTTTATGATTGTGAGCCCCCATTAAATATTATATGTCAAAATTGTTGACGTTGGACAAGGAAGACAACGTAATGATTTATGTTTGTTCATATCCACATAGAAGTTATATTGTCATAGATCCTTCAACATGTGATGCTTGCTCAATATCTTTGCTAGCCAAAAATTCCGCACTAAGTAGAGATACTACTTGTGCATCCAAAAACCCCAAGCCAAATTCATTCTTTGAGTGTCCACCATACCTACCTACGGATCGAGTAAGATCCTTCAAGTAAGTTGTCATCGATGCAATAAGGCAATAAAAATTGCTTCTAAATGTGTTTGATCAATTAGTGTAAGAGAAAATTGAGCGCTATACGAACTTATGATGGCAAAGTAATAAAAGCAACGGACTGCATAATAAAGGTTACAATCATAGGGGGCAATATAGCATGACGTTCTTTTACATTAAGGGATTGGGCATACAAAACCAAAAAGCGCATGACAACCTCTGCTTCTCTCTGCGAAGGGACCATCTTTTACTTTTATGTATTTACTTTTATGCAAGAGTCAAAGTATTCTTCCCTATTCCTTTTTACTTTTTCCTTTTGCAAGCATCATGTGGTGAGGAAAGATCTAGGCACATATATCCAGTTGGATATGGGTGGGCATGAGTTATTATTGTTGACATCACCCTTGAGGTGAATACGTTGGGAGGTGAAACTATAAGCCCCTATCTTCCTATGTGTCCGGTTGAAACTTTTTGCTCATGGGTATGCTGTGAGTGTTAGCAATCATAGAAGACTAAATGATGGTTGAGTATGTGGACTAGCCAAAAGGCTCCGACATGAGACCCTTGCTGAAAATATGATGAATTGTAGTTGCAAAGTTGACTGAGAACATAGTTTGTTGGTTTTCAATAAGGTTTATGCTTTATACTTCTATGTTGTGATGAATTATTACTTGTGCATGAGAAGTTATATGATAAAAGTATATGAATAAGTTTTATGTTAGAGTTTGTTGTTGTTATGATAATAAGCATGATACTTCTATGTCCGTATTTTGTTTTTATCGATACCTCTCTCTCAAACCATTGGGACATGTTTTTCAATTTCGGCTTTTCGCTTGAGGACAAGCGAGGTCTAAGCTTGGGGGAGTTGATACGTCCATTTTGCCATGATTTCCTACTGTTATTTATTATGTTTTGTTGAATAATAATGCTTTGGGGAGTGATTCTAATGTCTTTTCTCTCATAATATGCAAGGTTTACACAAAGAGGGAGAATACCGGCAGCTGGAATTCTGGACCCAAGAAAAGCACATCAGAGATACCTATTCCGCACATCTCCAATCGAGCTGAAATTTTATTGAGATTACTTTTGGAATTAATAAAAAATAGTGGAGCAAAAAACTATCGGAGGGGGCCACCCTGGTGGGCACAAGACACCAGGGCGCGCCGTGGTGGGTTGTGCCCTCCTCGGCCCACCTCCGGTGCCCATCTTCTGGTATATAGTCACTTTTGACCTAGAAAAAATCAGAGGAGGACTTTCAGGACGAAACACCGCCGCCTCGAGGCGGAACTTGGCAGGAGCACTTTTGCCCTCCGGCGGAGCGATTCCGCCGGGGGAACTTCCCTCCCGGAGGGGGAAATCGAAGCCATCGTCGTCACCAACACCCCTCTCATCTTTGGGAGGCCAATCTTCGTCAACATCTTCAACAACACCATCTCCTCTCAAACCCTAGTTCATCTCTTGTGTTCAATCTTCGTACCGGAACCTCAGATTGGTACCTGTGGGTGACTAGTAGTGTTGATTACCTTGCGTAGTTGATTACCATATGGTTTATTTGGTGGAAGATTATATTTTCAGATCCATTATGCTATTCAATACTCCTCTGATCTTGAGCATGTTTATTATTTGTGAGTAGTTACCTTTGTTCTTGAGGTCACGGGAGAAGTCATGTTGCAAGTAATCATGTGAATTTCATATGTGTTTGATATTTTGATGATATGTATGTTGTGATTCCCTTAGTGGTGTCATGTGAACGTCGACTACATGACACTTCACCATTTATGGGCCTAAGGGAATGCATTGTGGAGTAGTTATTAGATGATGGGTTGCTAGAGTGACAGAAGCTTAAACCCTAGTTTATGCGCTACTTCGTAAGGGGCTGATTTGGATCCAAACATTTAATGCTATGGTTAGATTTTATCTTAATACTTTTCTCGTAGTTGCATATGCTTGTGAGGGGGTTAATCATAAGTGGTAGGTTGTTCAGGTAAGAACAACACCCAAGCACCGGTCCACCCACATATCAAATTATCAAAGTAGCAAACACAAATCAAACCAACATGATACAAGTGACTAGATGAAATTCCTGTCTACCCTCAAGAACACTTTGCCTATTACTAGAGACTGTTCTGGCCTGTCCTTTGCCACAAAAGGATTCGGTTACCTTGCTGCACCTTACTTACCGTTACCGTTACTTGCTCGTTACCAATTATCTTGCTATCAAACTATCTGTTACCTACAATTTCAGTGCTTGCAGAAATTACCTTGCTGAAAACCGTTTGTCATTTCCTTCTGCTCCTCGTTGGGTTCGATACTCTTACTTATCGAAAGGACTACGATTGATCCCCTATACTTGTGGGTCATCACCGAGGAGACACCATCAACATCTATCAGGTTCCTAATCACAAATCTCATCTCCTTGCAATTACATTATTTGCCTTTTGCCTCTCATTTTCCTCTCCCCCCTTCACAAAATTTGCCGTTTTATTTGCCCTCTTTATCATTCGCCTTTTTCTCGCCGGATCTCTTTTTGTTTTCTTGTTTGCTATCTTTGCTTGTGTTGCCATGTGCCTTCTATTTGCAAGCATCTTCGCTTGCTAAAAATCTATTGATATGGATCCTCATCCCCTTGCTAATCTCTTCAAAAGACCAAATTATGATGAACCAATTGCTAGTGAGTTGAGTGCACTTTATTATCTTTATGAAGTTTTGTTTGAAAATCATGAATCTGAAAATTTTGATGAAGTGTTGAAATAAGAAATTTATAAGGTGATTCATGATAGCTCCTCGATTGAAAAGCATGATTGCAATGTTGCTAGTATGAATTCTCCAAATATCCATGATGATAATGATATGCAAAGCCACAAGCTTGGGGATGCTATGTTTGATGAAGATGATATTTTTAGTCCCCCAAGTTTTGATGAGCAAATTTATTATGATGATTGCATGCCTCCTATTTATGGTGATGGTGATGACACGTATGCTATAATGAGTAATGATAACCATGAAACTTATCATCATGGTTTTAATTTGCAATGTGTTTATGTCAATCAAGTGTCTCATGATAGTTATTTTGTTGAGTTTGCTCCCACTACCATGGATGATAAGGAATTTGCTTATGTGGAGAGTAATGAAAATTCTATGCTTGTGCATCGTGAAAAGAATGATTTATGTGATAGTTATATTGTTGAATTCCTTCATGATGCTACTGAAATTTATTATGAGGGAGGAACATATGCTTGTAGGAATTGCAATAATATCAAGTTTCCTCTCTATGTGTTCAATGTTTTGAAGTTATGCTTGTTTTGCCTTCCTATGCTAGTTGATTCTTGTTCCCATAAATTGTTTGCTCACAAAATCCCTATGTATAGGAAGTGGGTTAGACTTAAATGTGCTTTTCATGAGATTCATGATGCTCTCTTGCATATTTCAATTACTACTTTTTATCTGAGCATCATTGAAATCATCATGCCTAGTTAGGGGCGTAAAACAATAGCGCTTGTTGGGAGGCAACCCAATGAATAAATTTATTTTCATCCTTTTATTTATGTTTTTGAGTGTTGACACAATTATGCCTCTGTTATGATTGTGTTTTTTATGTTTTATTTTGTGTTTGTGCCAAGTAAAGCCTTTAGAATGATTCATAAGATGAGTAGAAACAATGATGAATCTGAAACAGAAACTTTGACTCCAGTGCATGAATTTTCCTTTTTTACTGGAGCATGATAATGAGCTGACATTTTAACACAGTATTGCTATACAAATTATTTATGTTATCCTATGTTTTTAGGATTTTTAGAGCTATAGAAGTATGGTTACAGTACAGATTACTACAGATTATTCTGTTTAAGAGACAGATTCTGTTTTCGTTGCATTGTGTGCTTGTTTTGATGAATCTATGGGTTGTATTGAAGGGTATAAGCCATGGTAAAGTTAAAATACAGTAGATATAATGCAATAATAAAATTTGAATGAGTTTGCAACAGTACTTAAAGTGGTGATTTGCTTTATTATACTAACAGATCTCACGAAGATTTTGTTGAGTTTTGTCTGATTGAAGTTTTCAAGTTTTTGGTGAGATTACGATGGATGAAGGAATAAGGAGTAAAAAGAGCCTAAACTTGGGAATTCTACAGCACCCCCAAGATATATCCAAAGAGAAACAAGCAACTAAGCTTGGGGATGCCCCGAGTGGCATCCCCTCTTTCTTCTAACGACCATCGGTATTTTAATTGGAGCTATATTTTTATTCGTCACATATCATGAGTTTTGCTTGGAGCGTCTTGTATTATTTGAGTCTTTGCTTTCTTTGCTTTTTAGTTTGTCACTAGTATCCTTGCTGGGCACACCTATTTGAGAGAGCCAAAATTATGCTATGATTTGTTAGAATTGCTCTTTATGCTTCACTTAAATTTTTTGAGCTATGGAATTGCTCTAGTGCTTCACTTATATCTTTTTGTGCACGGTGTGCTTTGAAATTTTGAAGAAATACTCTCATGCTTCACTTAGATTAATTTGAGAGTTAGTAAATTTTGAAGAAATCCTCTCATGCTTCACTTATATTATTTTGAGAGATGAAATCTTTATGCTCATGTTCTTCACTTAAATTTGTTTGAGCTTATCAAAAGCAATGGCAATATATGAAACTAGTCCCAAAGTGATAGATATTCAAGGAGGATATAATAAAAACTTTCATGAAGATCATTGGACAAATTAAACTTGGTTCCTTGTAATAGTTTTGAGACATGATGATAGTGATATGTGAGTCATGTTAGTGAGTAATTATGCTTTAGTAAGAATATTGGTGTTAAGGTTTGTGATTCCCTATGCAAGTACGAAAGTCAATAGTTATGCAATGAAATTACATCCTACTTATGGTGCATTATTCAGTGTTAGTTATGCCCAATGCCCGTTTATGTGAATTTTCGTTTCTTGGTTAGTTGCTTCTCAATCTATTTGTTAGCCTCCACTTGTACTAAGTAGAAATACTACTTGTGCATCCAAAATTCTTAAACCCAGTTTTGCCTTATGAGTCCACCATACCTACCTATATGCGGTATTTCCATGCCGTTCTAAGCAAATTTGTATGTGCCATCTCTAATTTTCAAAATGAATTTCCTTTTTGTGTGCTCGAACCGATCATGAAACGGTAGGGGGTATCCAATATTTTTCCATGCTAGATGTGTTATTCTCAAGATGAGTGTTTATTCACTTGTCATTGCACGAGAGTACGGTGGTAATAGGGATGCCTAGTCCCGAAATGAAAAAATAAATAAATTTACTTTATGTTGTCAAATAATAAATTCGTTGGAAAGTGTTGGTATGGAAAGCAACCGTGGATACGGCCAGCCATGGATTGTGAAAGAATGGTGGAAAAAGGAATAAACTTTATTTTATGTTTGGGAACCGCCTATGATATATCTAGCATGGAAAGTATTGCGAACTACTTTGTCGTTTTCGTTGACAGGAAAGGCATGCCACTCAAAATAGTTTTCTCTCTCAATATTAACTTTGAGCTCTGGCACCTCTACAAATCCCTACTTCCCTCTGCGAAGGGCCTATCTATTTAGTTTATGCATTTTTTATTTTTTATTTGAGTCTCCATCTTCTCTTATAAAGCACCAACTAGGGGGCACTATGATCATACTTGAGCATTGGGTGTAGTTAATATTTGAGTGTGTTTCATGAATGGATCAATGATTGAGGATGATGGGCTAGGGATAACTTTATTTAGTGTTGATATTTTGAAAGACATGGTTGCTTGTTCGCATGCTTGAGTATCAAAGTCTTTATGTCAAAACTAGACTATTGCTTTGAACCATCTAGAAGTCCAAATGTCCATACTACAAAATAAAAGAATATGTGATGAACATGTTAGGCAGCATTCCACATCAAAAATTCTGTTTTTATCATTTACCTACTCGAGGACGAGTAGGAATTAAGCTTGGGGATGCTGATACGTCTCCAGCGTATCTATAATTTTTGCTTGTTCCATGCTGTTATATTATCATTCTTGGATGTTTTAGAATCATTTTATAGCAACTTTATATCATTTTTTGGGACTAACCTATTGACATAGTGCCAAAGTGCCAGCTGCTATTTTTGCTTGTTTTTTACTTCGTAGAATATTAGTACCAAACGGAGTCCAATCGTGACGAAACTTTTTGGATATTTTTTTGGACCAGAAGAAGGCCAGTGGGCCAAAGAAGTAACCAAGAGGGAGCCCCTGGTGTGCCCTGGTGGGTTGTGGGCGGCCTGGGCTCCCTCCTGGTTACTTCTTTGACCCACTGGCCTTCTTCTGGTCCAAAAAAATTCTCCAAAAAGTTTTGTCGCGATTGGACTCCGTTTGGTACTGATATTCTGTGAAGTAAAAAACAAGCAAAAACAACAACTGTCACTTTGGCACTATGTCAATAGGTTAGTCCCAAAAAATGATATAAAGTTGCTATAAAATGATTCTAAAACATCCAAGAATGATAATATAACAGCATGGAACAAGCAAAAATTATAGATATGTTGGAGACGTATCAGTAACCCACAGGTAGCAATATGAGGTTTTGAGACAAAGATTGAATGCAAGAGATGAACTGGGTTGGAGATGAGATGGTGCTGCTGAAGATGTTGATGAAGATTGGTCCTCCCACGAAGGAGGAAGCATTGTTGATGACGATGGCTTCGATCTCTCCCTCCCGGGGAGAAGTTTCCTCGGCAGAATCTCTTCGCCGGAGAGAAAAAGGGCCTCTGCCCTGGTTTCCGCCTCGGGAGGGCGGCGTTTCGTCCCGAAAGTAATCTTATGATTACACCATGTAGGAGAAGAGGGGGCCCAGGGGACCTGCTAGGCCACCACGATCCAACATGGCGCGGCCAGGGGTTGGGCCGCGCCCTGTTGGCTCGTGGCCAGCAGCCCCCCCCCCCCCGTGGTATATTTTTGGACCAGAAATTCTTATATATTCCATAAAAATTCTCCGTGAAATTTCAGATCATTTGGAGTCCAGTAAATTTTCTGCCATTTTCTTGGGTTTCAGGTCCAGAATTCCAGTTTCCAGATATTTGCCTCCTTGTGATGTACCTTGCATATTCGGAGAGAGAAGGCATGAGAATTATATCAAAATAAGGAATAATGAACAAGAATAACATAAATATGAATAAGATTTCATGATGCATAATGGACGTATCAATATGTTCCCTGTTGTCTCTCGCTTCCTTGCTCTCCTCGCCACCTTGGCCTGCGTGGAGGTGTTGTTGTCGGCGTCGCCGCCTCTGGCGTTGGTCATTGTCACCCTGATTATTGGCTGGATTGGTTCATCTTTCGCTCGCCTGCTAATTTACCAAGTCAACGATCGCTTATTCTCATTTTCCGTTGCTAATAGCACCATTTGCAAGTTTGTTTTGTCGCTAGAGGGTATCATTTACATAGGCGTTGTCATTCGGTTTCATGTTAAACTAATTCCCGATGATTCTCTCGCTCTGCAGCTATTCACGCCATTTTTCAAAATCCCGCATCGTGCTCTACGCTGCAGTTTGCCTATTTGTCTGCTTCCTCGCTAGCTGTCACGTCTCGCGTGCTCTGTCATGCGTGCTCTGGGTGACAACACCGATGTTGCTCCGGTTCCTCTCGCTATGGACAATTCTCCCTCTCTGGCTCGGCCATCACCCCTTGAACCTACTGCACCCTCCTTGTCTTGTTTGCTTGACGGTCATCTAGATTCTTGTAGCAACCCCCGTGATAGCACATTGGATCGATGCCACTTAATGCCTAACTTACCATGTAAGGTCTCTACCCCTTTCGCTGTTCTTGCTACCAGACACACTGCCACCCTGGACATTTGCGCAGTCGGCCTGTTGCCTCTTCCCATTGGTCCACCTCAGCTACTACAGTTGGCCGGCTTTTCGCTTGTCATGCATGCTGCTGATTCGCGCATGCAAGATCTTCTTGCATCTGCGACCCAGCCCGCAACTCAAATTTTGTCCTACCTGGCCTGCTCTCCCAGCGTGCATGCATGCTACGTTGCCTCTGCAACCTCAGCCGCTAACCCGCAGACCAACACCACTTGCCCAAGCATGTTTTCTCTACGGAGGAGACCTTTGTTGGATGTTTGCGCCCCTGGAATCCTGGCCCGAAGAGGGCCCGCTCCCGTGGTCAACCGCCATCCCCGCGCCGGTGCCATCCACTTGCGACATGGGCGCTATTGGACACTTGTTTCTCACGGATTGGGCCAGCGGAGATGCCGAGGCGGCCCCCACCTCCTCTCCTCCGCTGCCTCGCTTCCCATCCCCTAGTGGTTTTGTTTCTTATGCCCATGCCCTTTGCTCTTCTCCTTTAAGCAAGCAACTCCCATGCAATCCCCGACATAGACCCATATCTCCCCCAAAGCAGCTCAACCCCATTAACCGCTCCTACCATTGCCTCACCCTTGATCATAAGGTGTGCGCTTTGCATGACCCTGTGCGTTGTTGCACTTGTTGGCGCTCGGGTCATATCAAGAGGGATTGAGCCACTATATTAACCCTACCCCAAGCCCAACCTTGTCCATCAACTCAGCTGCCTCCTCCTCTTCCTCCCAAGACTTGAGCGCTCCTCCATCTCCTCTGCCCCCTCCACTCCAACCTCCCAATCCCCTAACCATGGCCGACTTCATCCCTCTGCCTAGCTCCGGCTTCGAGGACGAGCATCCCATATCTGCTTCCCCTTCACCTTCTCCTTCCCCACCTAGTCGTGTATTCTCTTTCCTGGAGCAAACTGCGGCGGCGGAGGTGGCCGTGGTATAACTACAAAACTTTGAACGCATAGGGAGGAAACTTGATATTATTGCAATTCCTACAAGCATATGTTCCTCCCTCATAATAATTTTCAGTAGCATCATGAAGGAATTCCACAATATAACTATCACATAAATCATTCTTTTCATTATCCACAAGTATAGAAAATTTATTACTCTCCCCGCAAGCAAACTTCTCATACATAATAGTGGGAGTATCATAGGAGACTTGAATACTATAAATTGTTTCCACATTAAAAGAGTAATGTTCAGAAAAAGGATGTTCATAATTATGACAAATTTTATAATAATAATCATCATTACTTTTTATAACATAAGTATCATCACAATAATCATCATAAGTAGTAACTTGGTTCTCATCATAATCAATTGAAGCCTCTTCCAAGATATTGGAATCGTTACTAAATAAAGTCATGACCTCTCCAAATCCATTTTTATCATTATAATAAGCTTCAACACCCCCAAAATAGTGGGATAATAATCATCTAAAGTTGACACTCTTCCAAACCCACTTTCATAAAAATTGCAATCATCATAAATAGGAGGCATGCAATTATCATAAAAAAATTGATCATTGAAAGTAGGGGAACTAAAAAGATCATCTTCATACAACATTGCATCTCCAAGCTTGGGATAAACATTATTTTCATCAAATAAATTCTCAAACATGTCATTTTCATCAAACATAGCATCCCCAAGGTTGTGGGTTTGCATATCATTAGAATAGTCATCAATAGCATGCAACAATAGTATAACAATTATTATCATCATAATTTTCCAAGTTAGTGCCAAAAAGATTTTCAATGTTATAAGGAGTATCATTATCTTCCCAATCATCCTCATCGCAATAAGTAGTAGGCATAACAAAATAATCATCAAGTGTATCATCGTCCATACTACTTTCGGATTCATTCTCAACAATGATAGGAGCAACATTATTTGAGAGGGATACCTTTTTACCTTTACCTTTTCTTCTCTTCTTCTTCTCCTTTACCACATTTTGTGTGGGTTTAAGTAAGTTTTTCGAGCTTCTTATTGAAGAGATTGGTTCGATGGAAAGCTCCTCCTTGCAACCTGATTCTTTACGAGAAACAATAGGAGGGTATTGGGAGACCTTTACCCTTTCATTAGTATTCCTTTTATATTCTATCGATTGGTTTTCCCGTCTTTCTATAGTTGGCTATATAAGCATTCTCGTTGCAATTTACTACGAAAAACATATAGATTTCTTGTAGATTAGTTTCATTATCATTAGTGAAAAGGGATATATAAAACCAATCATTTTTATGTGACAATTCTTCACACCCCAAAAATAAACAAAGAAAACAAACAGCTTGCTTGCCCAATCCCTATTGAGAGGATTTCTTGAGCTTGAACTTCCTTTTGTAGCTCCGCTCACAAGGACTTCTTTTCATCCGCAATGAAGCTTATACCACCACTTGGTCAGTAAGGCCTGATTCAAAAAAAGATCAATCACCCCCTTCCCTACTTCAATGGAAAAGGGGTTCATTATAGAGTTCACGGGAGATCAAATTATCACAATATTTGGAAACGGTTTGATCATGAAACTGCATGCATTGGAAATTAAGATGACCAACCCTATTGCAAAGTTCACAAGCAATGGGATGAAGAGAGCATACTCTTATGGCAAATTCATCTACCACTTTAAGCCACCAATTGGTTTTATCGTGTTTATGCTTCTTACAAAATCTATCATCCCTATATGGCATGTCTTCACAAATTTTATTCACTCCATAAAAATTGACATGCTTATAGGAAATCTTTTTATCATCATTAGCATCATGGATATTCAGAGAATTCATACTAACAATATTGCTACCATGCTCATCATTGAAGTATTTCACATTAAGCATTTTTATAAATTCTTGCTCTAACAATTGAGCACAATTTTTCGAACCATCATTTTCACGAAAGACATTAAAAAGACAAAGCAATTGAGGTAACCTAAACTCCATTTTTTGTAGTTTTCTTTTATAAAACCAAACTAGTAAAAAACAAGAAACTAAAAGTTTTAATTGCAAGATCTAAAGATATACCTTCAAGCACTCACCTCCCCGGCAATGGCGCCAGAAAATAGTTGATGTCTACTACGCAACTTTATTCTTGTAGACTATGTTGGGCCTCCAAGCGCAGAGTTTTGTAGGACAGTGGTAATTTTCCCTCAAGTGGATGGCCTAAGGGTTATCAATCCGTGGGAGGTGTAGGATGAAGATGGTCTGTCTCAAACAACCCCGCAATCAAATACAAGAAATCTCTTGTGTCCCCAACACACCCAATACAATGGCAAATTGTATAGGTGCACTAGTTCGGCGAAGAGATGTGATACGAGTGCAATATAGATGATAGATATAGGTTTTTGTAATCCAAAAATATAAAAACGACAAGGTAGCAAGAGGAAAACAGCAAGCAAAACATTATATAAATGCTTAGAAATATGGCCTAGGGTTCATACTTTCACTAGTGCAATCTCTCAACAATGCTAACATAAGAGAATCATATGATCATCCCTCAACGTGCAACAAAGAATCACTCCAAAGTTCATAAGTAGTGGAGAACATAAGATGAAATTGGTGTAGGTAGTAGAACCACCTCAAAGTTATTCTTTCCGATCAATCTTTTGAGCTATTCCTATAAGTGTCACAAACAACCCTAGAGTTCGTAGTAAAATAACACCTATGATACATATCAATCAACCCTAATGTCACCTAGATACTCCAATGTCACCACAAGTATCCGTGGGTTAATTATTTGACATGCGTCAAACAATTTCAGCTTCATCATATTCGGTCCAACACAAAGAACTTCAAAGAGTACCCCAAGATTTCTATCGGAGAAAGTAGTATGAAAACGTGCAATCAACCCATCTGCATAGATCCCCAAGGTCACCGGAATCCGCAAGTTGATGCCATAACATATATCAAGTGAATCAATAGAATACCCCATTGTCACCACGGGTATCCACATGCAAGACATACATCAAGTGTTCTCAAACCCAAAATATTCAATCCAACATAACGATATCTCAAAGGAAAAAATTCAATTCATCACATCAAGATAGCAAGGGAAAAACACCATACGATCCAACTATATTAACAAAGCTCATGATACATCAAGATCGTGACATCTCAAGAACATGAGAGAGAGAGAGAGAGAGAGAGATCAAACACATAGTTACTGGTACATACCCTCAGCCCCGAGGGTGAACTACTCCCTCCTCGTCATGGCCTCCGCCGGGATGATGAAGATGGCCATCGGTGATGATTTTCCCCTCTAGCAGGGTACCGGAAAGGCTCCAGATGGGTTTTTCTTCGATACAGAGAGTTGCGGCGGCGGAGCGAAAGTTCTAGGTTAACTTTCGGGGGTTTCTGGATTTATAGGATTTTTCAGCGTTGGAATCACGTCAACCGGAGCCACGTGGGCCCCACAAGCTAACAGGGCACACCCACCGCGCCTTGTTGGCCTGTGGCACACATGTGGCTCCCCTCCGTTGGTTCTTCGCTCCGGTATTTCTCATATTGTCCAGAAAAAATCGTCAAAAAGTTTCGGGCGATTCCGAGAACTTATTTTTTGCATAAAAAACAACACCACGATAGTTCTGCTGAAAACAGCATCAGTGCGGACTAGTTCTAATTAAATCATATAAATTTCATCAAAATAATATAAAAATATTGTGAACATAGGTAAATATGGCTTGAATACTTCATAAATTATCGATACGTTGGAGACGTATCAGAGACTTAACTTAACTCTTCGTCCCTCCGACAAATCCTCAGATAACTTCAACATGAACGAGGCCCTCCTCTTCTCTTCATCTATTCAATCCATGCAACTTCAGGACCTCCCTCTCTTTGACAGGAGATTTACTTGGTCAAACCAGCAGGATGTCCCTATCTTAGTGCGTCTGAACCGTGCATTGGTTAATGTGGCCTAGACTCAAACGTTCCCCGACAGCTCGATCGCATCCGCTACTCGATCGACGTCTGACCATGTTCCGATATGCCTTTCTGCTGCTACTCAGATCCCGAAGCCTTCCGTCTTTCGTTTAAACAACTCTCTTCTTAGCAACAACTTCTTTAAACTTCAGGTTTTGACCAATTGGACTAGTGTAGGTTCGCGCCATTGCCACGTGGGCACAGTCAGCATGCTCTCGTTAAGGATTAAGAGAACGAGGGAATTGGCAAAAAAATTGGGCTGCTAATTCTAGATCCTCTTTTTTCCTTGTTAAGAATCGCAATACTACCATCAATATCGTAGACAATTTGGAGGAATTTAGGCCTCTCTCGTCTATTGAGATTAACCTTAGGTATGCGGTTAAACTGGCCCTTCATCACCTCAATGCATCCATTGCTTCGTACTGGAGGCAAAGAGCCAAGATTAAAGATTGTGTTCTCGGTGTTGAGAACTCGGTCTACCTTCACGTTTGTGCCTCTGTTAGGTACCGTAAAAACCAAATCAAATCTCTGGTGGTAGCGGGCTCTACTTTCACTGCTCACGCAGACAAAGAGCTTATTCTCTTTAATTTCTTCAAGGATTTGGTCGGGAAGCCTTTAACTTGCAACTTCTCCTTCGACCTTGATAGTCTCTTGGATGCCTCTTCCCTTACCCCGAGCCTTGCGTCGGACATTATCTAACCTTTCTCCCTCGCGGAGATCAAGGCTGCCCTTTGGGCTATGGATGACAATTCAAGCCCGGGTCCTGACGGGTTTGGTTCGGCCTTCTTCAAATCTAAATGGGACTTAGTTAAATTTGACTTGCTCAATCTCATGTCCGATTTTCACTCCAGCTCTGCTAACTTGAGGCGCATCAATAGGGCTTACATCATGTTGCTCCTAAGAAACTTGGTGCTAACCAACCTAAGAACTACCGACCGGTCTCCTTGCAGAATTATGTGGTTAAAATAGCGCCCAAATGTCTCGCCAACAGGGTCCAACCCCTGATGCCTACTATCATCCACTACGGCTAGTCTGGCTTTATTCGTGGCCGCGACATTAAAGAAAAAATCATTCTCGTTGCGGATATAGTTCAAACTTGTCATAAGAGGAAAATTCCATCTATCGTTCTTAAATTAGACTTTAGAAAGGCCTTTGACTTCGTTTCCTGGGATGCCTTATCTCTCATTGTACGCGCCAAAGACTTTCCCGCTACTTGGGAATTCATAATCTTAACTCTTCAGGGAACTTCGTTGTCCTCCTAAATGGGAAGCCGGGACCTTGGTTCCCTTGCCGATGTGGCCTACGACGAGGGGACTCCATGTCCCCCTACCTATTCATTATAGTGACAGATGTCCTCCAACACATTATTGTTAAAGCTTCTGACGATGGCTTCTTATCTCATCCTATCGACAACATGCTACCATGTCTGGTCCTTGCTGATGACACCCTGATTGTTCTCCTCGCCGATGCTTCCTAGCTTCTGCACCTTAAGAACCTATTGCTGCATTTCTCTGAGGACACGTGCCTTACGGTTAATTTCCACAAGAGTAAGTTTGCCCCAATCCACGTTAGTCCGGAGAGTTCTGTAGAATTGGCGGCAATCCTGGGTTGCCCTGTTGCTTCCTTCCCTCAGTCTTACTTGGGTCTTCCTCTCTCTACGACGAAACTTAATATGTCGGCCTTTTTCTTCATCATTGACAAAATTGACCGAAGGTTGGACGAGTGGAGGGGGTTGCTGCTTTCCTTGGCTGGCAGGGCCATTTTGGTTCAGGCAACCTTGCGGGCCCTTCCGATCTATGCTATGAGCACGATGTTGCTACTAGTGGTAACGTTGCAGGAAATTGGCAAACGTTGTAGGGCATTCTTCTGGTCAGGGCTTGATAAGACTACGGGCCGTCAGTGCAAAGTGGCATGGGATCTTGTTTGTGCTCCTTTCTCCCACGGGGGTTTAGGTTTCTCCTCTCTCAAACACATGAACCTATGTTTGCTTCTAAAACACCTATCCAAACTTCACGACTCGGGGAGTGCTCCCGGGCATACCTACCTCATCGCCAATTATGGCTGGTCCACGACCCAGGACTTGGGATTGCCATCAGTGTGCACCACCCCCATCTGACGGGATATCTGTAGAGGGTTAAATTTATTTCGATCCATAACCAGGGTCACTGTTGGCAATGGTTGTACAACCTCCTTTTGGGCTGATCTTTGGCTTCCTAACTGAGAGCAAATGTTGGCTCAACAATTCCCGGCCCTTTTCTCCCACTCCAATACTTCTTCGACCTTTGTTGCTACGGTGTTGGCCTCCCCGCACCTAACCCTCGACCTCACCCCAAGACTTTCACATGCGGCGGAAAGTGAACTTGCTCAATTGCATGCTACTATGGCTTCGATTAACTTGAATTTGCATGTCACGGACATGATAATTTGCAGGCTCGATGGGAAGCCACTCACTGTCAAATCGGCTTATAAGGGGCTATGGGCAGGAAGACCAACCGACTCGCTCGCTACGACTATCTAGAAAAGTTATGCCCCTTACAAATGTTGTATATTCATCTGGTTAGCCCACAAGGACAGGGTCTTCACGAATGATCGGCGCTTCCGACACTCTATCGCTTCCTTGGATGCCTGCTCTTTTTTGTGGATTGTGCGAGTCCATGGACCATCTCCTATTTCAATGCTGTCAGCTACAACCTCTCTAGGACGATATGCATTCCCTGTATGCTGGGAGGCCTCCAGATTTGCTATCCATCTGGCATGGGGCTACGTCTAATAAGGTTTGCTCAACTTTGATCATCCCTCTTCTTTGGAACGTTTGGACACGCAGAAATGCCAAGGTATTTCGGAATATCTCTCAAGGATTATATCAGGCTACTAGGGCACTTGCTCAGGACCTAATGCTCTGGTCCAACCGATGTAAAGGGGTTGAGAAGCAGCTTCTGCTCAGGGACTGGGGCATCATGTTGTTACATCTCGCTGAGAGAATAGAATCCTACTGCATCTTCTTCTAAAACCCCCTTGTATCTCTCACATGCATCCCGCATGCTGTAATTGGTTCTACTATGGTAATATATGGTTCAGGCCGGCGTAAGCCCGCCGTTGACGCGTAAAAAAAAAGTAAAGCGATGTATCAGGGAAGAGGATTTGTGACTCTCCGGTGCCACAAACCCCTATATGAATATAGCACTAAAAATATAATAGGATTTTTTTTAAAAAAAACTGAAATTTTGGGATATGAAACATGGGTGCCCGTTGTACCCGTGTTACGTTTAGGGGGAATGGGTGCCCATGATAATGTCAGTAAAAAGACAAAAATTACGTATGCATAGAATTTTTTTGGATGTATCATATGTCGGACCGTAATTCTTGCGTCGCGGATACTACGGGCACCCATCCACACGAAAATGAACATGGGTGCACAACGGGCACCCCGGTTAGAATCCCAAAATTTCAGAATTTTTTAAAATTCCCTGATATCTTTTAGTGCTATTATAATATAAAGGTGCATGGCACCCGGGTGCTTCAATGCATTTCCCGATCTATCAGAATGAAATAAGCATCCGTTTCGAAAAAAGAATGAAATAAGCATGTGCAGTGAGAGGTGATCATGTGCATACTCGGCATCTCTCGGCAAGCATAGCAATATGTAACAGCAGCATAGTAGAGATCGTGCACTGAACTCATCTGCAATAAAATATGTTTGGATCTGATCTATGTGGCATTTATTTGATCATAGATCTAGAGATTTCGGATGTTCGTCTTGGCAGTTGAGACAAACAGGAGACACGAAGCATGTGACCTTCTTTTTATTGCGAACGTGCAAGGTCTTCTTGAGAATAGCGTGTTCATATGAATTAGGCTTCTGTTTCTCCCGCTTTCCTCGAACACGATTATACAGCTGTCATTGTTATATATATTTTCACGGAAAGTATACAACTTAGTATTCCTTCCGTCCCAAAATAAGTGACTCAAAAATAACTCAATTTTGTACTAACTTTAGTATAAAGCTGAGTCACTTTTAACTCACTTATTTTGGAAGGGGGGAGTATGATTTATGAAGTGAGTTTAGGCCATTTCTAACCTATCTCCTAAAGAGTAGCGGAGTATCAGACCTAGTAAACCTTACTGAAGTATATATACTTCGCTAAATTTTGGTCGGTTCTAGTCGATTCCCTAAAATTAGTGAAGTAAAACATAAATTTGCATGAATTCAATCTAGTTTCAACCGAATTTGCATAAATTTAAACATAAGTTCAACATAGTCTTGACAACCAAACATTAAACATAAATTTAAACTTCAACTACACTAGTAGACTAAGGATATCGGTCAAAAGTGAGGTCGAGCCAATCCTTCCTCGTCAGGCCACCGTTGGCGAGAGCCGGATTCGGGCCGGTGTCGCCGTCGGGGAAGATGCTCTGCCACTCCTCGAGGTCGATCGCCTCCTCTTTGTCGCCCTCCTTGCCGCCCACCTCGTCGTCGGAGATGACGATAACCTCCCATCGGAGTCGGCGAAGATCGCCCGCTCCGCCTCCACGAGCTTCGGGTGTTGCCGGCAGAGCTCCTCCATGTAGGCCCAGTCGGCGGCCTCCGCCTCACGGCGTTCCCGAGCCTCTCGTTCCTCCCGCGCCATCCGAATGCTCACCACCCTGGCTCCGACTGGACGAGGTGGACCGGCGCCGTCCCGAAAGGGAAGTTCAGCCAGGCAGTGGCGCCGTGGTACCGGACCTGCCAACTGTCATACTGCATGGCCACGAGCTCGGCTGTGTGGAACGACCCAAGCCACCTCCATTGGCGGGTCTCCCGGTCGATGATTTCCGCCACCCACGTCCCCCACGAGCGTTGCGGACGCCGAGGTAGGTCCTCGTCGGCGACCGCGACCGAGGGAGCTCCGGGAAATCCCAGAATCGAGTGGGGGCAGGCGGATCGGCCGAGTGGCGGCGACTCGAGGATGCGCCGAAGGACGACGACCTGCGGGCGTGGCGGCGCGGATCCGCACTGTGGATGAGCGGCGGGGACCTCCAGCCACCGCATCCGGCCATTGGAAGGAGAGGAGGCGGCGGACCGGGGCGAGGGACGTGCCGGCGGCGGGGCGGGGAGGAGAAGAGGAGGCAGAGGAGAAGAAGAGAGAGGGAGAGATTTTTACTCGGCTGCCGCGAGCCGGAGTAAATATACTCGGTGAAATAGGGATGGAATAAAAATTTACTCCACTAACCAGTATAAGGGATCAGCTAGGTGCGACTTAGAGGAGAAAAAACACAAATTTACTCCCTTATGGCCGGATAAGGGATCGGTTAGAAGTGGCCTTATTCGCTATTCTTGGTAGAAATTAAGGGGATAGAACCAAAATAGTCTTTTAAAACCTAACTGAAGGATACACCTAAAGTTGCATGCTCACAAGATTTGCATGAGAGGTAGGAAATGAACAAAAAGGGAGGCTGAAAGGTACTGTACATGTTACCTAAATTCACTATCAGAACACCTGAACATGTTGGAAAAGTTGGTTGCAGTTTCTCCCAGCTGCACACAGCCTTTACAGATCACCGACGGCAGGAGATGCAGTGGCACCAGTTGAAACAAGAAGCTACATGTAACTCAGCATGTGTATGAAAGTGATGCAAAGAATGTTCTGCTTGTCATAATTCTTGCATGTCCAGGAACACACGTGGAAAAGTAAAACAATGATGAGAATACTCAAACCTGAACCCAACTGCCCCCACTTTTCCCCCTAAGACTGCTTAAGAACGTACTCCCTCCGTTCCTAAATATAAGTCTTTTTAGATATTCCACTACAAACTACATACGGATGTATAGACATATTTTAGAGTGTAGATCCACTCATTTTGCTCCGTATGTAGTCCATAGTGAAATCTCTAAAAAGACTTATAGTTAGGAACGGAGGGAGTAGATGCTTCGGAAGAGACCAGATAAGCATGCATAAACTAAAGGCTTAAGGCATCAATCGCGCTGGATTATGGGATTAACATCCTTTTGACCATAAAGATAAAGGGGAATGATACACCTTTGCTCTTCTGAATTTATTTTTAGCATCATAGTGACATTTAGACAGCAGGAAAGCTACATTTGACAACTCATCATGCAAAATGGACAGGAGTAAGCTAGCTGGAACTGGAAGGACTTCACAGGCAAAATTGCACATCATTTTATTAATCATGCTACGCACATGCCTATGAATAATATTGACAGTTTACAATGGGGAGAGAATGATCCACTTATCTTTCTGTTTTCCATCTCCCCGGAAACAATAACAATCTCAACCATTGTAACCTAGTAAACCTCGACGTGCCATTGCTTGTTCTTTTTCAGCTGTGACAGCTTCTGATCCCAACTCTCACCTCTTTGCTCAGCTACTCTCTTGAGTGTGTCCTGAATCCCTGGCATCATCCCCTTCAAACCACAGAAGTAGATGTGTGCACCACCATCCAAAAGCTTGAAGATTTCGTCACTGTACTCAATCTTACCTGCACATACATCTTGTCACCACTCTTGTTTTTCTGCTCCCGGCTTAGCGCTTTGTCATACCTGCAGGGTCAACGAAACTTGAATCAGTTCAAACAAGAATCAGTCAGCTCTATTCAAGCCAAGCACAAATATAACCAGACAGTGGAGCTCTTAACTACACAAGTAAATCAATAGAGAACTGGACCATAGTATTCACAACAATATCAATGGGTAAACTGACATTAGATGTTGAGCATTAAAGTCTTTTTAACCTGAAATTTTCTGGATACTGCTGAAGGTAGTTTGTGAACTCTTCATCATAGAGCAGGCTGTCAGTGTTGGCGACACCAAGGAAGAGCCAAGCCAGACCACCAAACTTGAAAGATGGGACATCTTCCATGAACATACGACGTAGGTAGCCACGGAAAGGAGCAACACCCGTGCCAGTTCCAATCATGATATGAGTTGCATTTGGGTCATCCTCAGGCAGAAGCATTATTTTGCCAGAGGGGCCTGAGCATGGGCGAGAACCATCATGAGATACTTAACAGTTTTAAGTACAGAAAACCCAGTATATGCCATGAGACATAAACTATGTTCACGGCCTATGCATTGAAATTTCCACATGATATTGGAGTAAAAATTGAAAACAGAAAACGATAAGGTCCTAATATTGAACGGGTGTATCTTTTTCAGAGTGCCCACAAACCACAACCCCATCCTGCCAGATCTATTGGCAGTTTATATACTAATACAAATTCTATATGATCTGGAATAACTTCGAAGCAAAGTGGTTTGAGTTACAAGCAATGAATTGCTGTTGTATGTACATTTAAGGGGTTTTACATGTCTGCGTACCTGTGATCTGAATTTTGTCACCCGGTTTTGAGTCACACAAGAAGTTACTGCAGATACCCTTCTTTGAAGGATCTTCTTTTCCAGTTTCAGGATCATAATAAACAGCACGGCGAACACACAGACTAGCAGTCCTTCCATCAAAAGAATCACCATACCTGGTAGATGCAATAGAATAGAGCCGGACGGTATTTGGGGCCCCAGGTTTCTTTGGGTTCTCTCCCTGGCAATGCACAAAAGGCTGAGAGGGCAACAAAGATATGGGATGAAAGGAATTGAACATAAGACAGGAACTGATCTTTAGTTGCTCTTTAGCTAGTGATAACTAATCACCAAGAATGATCAAACATGTTTTCTTCCCTTTTCATATCAGCAAGGATCTATATGCTTTCTTTTAACAACAATTTCATATTGTCAGCAACCCAAGAATCATAAACACTAGATTTTGCAACCCAAGACTCAGAAATAAAAGATTTGCATTTACAGATTTAACCACCATTCAACATCACATATATGAAGAATCTCTTGTATGTAGAAATGATGGTTTAAATTTCTGACCCTTCTTAATATTTACTTTTACTACTTTTTCAAAGGGTTGGATTCCAGAACTGAAGACAATTGATGATCAGCATTCACTAGCGATCAAGGAAAGGAAAAAAAAGTAGTGAAAGCGATATTACTATGATGGATCAAGAATGATACATTATCTTAAGCAATCATAAGGCGGGGAGGGGGGGGGGGATACTTACTGGAGGAATGACACCATAACTTTGCCCTTCCCAGTATGGGACATTGCCACCATGATCAATCACAATGTGACATGTTTCACCAGGAGCTTTAGGACCTACAATTCTCTCAACGGAGACAACTGAGGCTGTATAGGGTCCCTTTGGTTTGTACAAGTTGAGGGGTGGCTCCTTTGTATTCTCCAGTTCCAGAGGTTTAATAGCAACTTTATATTTACTTTTGCTTGCTTGTTGCACGGACATGCAAAAGACCTTCTTTGTATGTCTTGGTTGCAGGGTCTTGTTTTCCAATGCTAATTTTCCAGTCCATGAATTATTGCAGGAGTTATTACCCTGAACAATAACAAGTAAATCATGTACAAAGATACAGTACTATGGATGATAGAAACTTAGGATCCACAAACCCCTATGCTAAGGAGAATTAAATACTGAATGTTTGCCTGTAAAGCCCAACAACATTACCTAGGTCCTGGAGATATGAAAGAATTATAGCCTAGGAATGTTTGTACTTCATTTCGAGGTGTGGAAAAAATGTGCATGTCACTAGTTCATATAGCACATGTTTCCCAGGTGTGAGTCTTATTCGTACTTCATTTCGAGGTGTGGAAAAATAGGTCATATCATATTCCCCCTAACCTAAAAATATAACACCTATCTCCTATTGTATTGATGTAAGTGCTAACCGATGACTGACATCTGTTTGGCAGTAACTTTCCAATGCTGAGTGGGATATAGTTGCGAAGTAAGCAACGAAGATGCCAACTAAGTCAGGCAAAGATATGATAGAAGAAAACTCTAAGCCGTACAGAGTTGCTGGCAATCACACATTTCACTTCAAATCCCTCAACAGTACAACTAGCAGGGTGCTCTATCTGCTGGTTTCCACAGTACTCTAAGCCGTACTTGAGCATAGTGTTGACACACGAACACGTCACGTGTACCCTCGACGCCGGGGGAGATGCTCCGCAGCTCACTCCGAAGGAGGCCCGACCGACAGCGCGATACGCAAGACAGTCGGCGGGCGCTTTTGTGGACCAGACGCCCCGGTTCCTCGGGAGGGACCCCGTCGGAGGAAGCCGGCGACGATTGGCTGCTCCAAGTCGTTCTGAACGCCCCTGGAGCCTTGTGGATCGCTGCCCTGCAAGAACAAGAACAGGCGAAGAACGAGGAAGAAGAAAAACTAGGGTTAGGGCAAAAAGATGTGTATGTGTTTTGTTTCGATTGTGTGTTGTTTTAATCGGCCATCACCTCTTCTATTTAAGAGGAGGTTGGACTTCCCGTACAGGACACGGACCCAGATTTCCTTCCAAAGGGTCAAAAAACGCAGCCAAACTCGGACTTTCCGATCTGCCCGAATCTGCGTGGCTATAGGCAAGCGGTAGTACCGCTTCTGGGCACGGTAGTACCGCTTAAAGCGATAGTACCGCTCTGAGTACCGCTCTACTTCCGCTTAGGGTCTCGAGGGTCCAGAGACGTGCAGAGAAGAACTTTCCCAAGCGGTAGTAGGCGCGGTAGTAGGAGCGGTAGTACCGCTCGAGCGGTAGTACCGCTTATTGGCACGGTAGTACCGCTCTCTGCTGTAGCACCAATCTTGCAACGGCCGTAACTTTTGCATACGATCTCGGATTGAGACGATTTTTATATCAAAGACAATCCGTGTAGAAACTTTTCTCATATGAGGCCGTCTTGGGGGCGTAATTAGCCGAATAATGTTCTGGATAAAACATCCCAGTACTTCGAACACAACTTCGGCCTTAGAGATGAGATCGGATGGCTATGGCCCAAATATTAAAGTTTCTCCTTTCGACGATACGGAACTTTCTCACCTTGAGCACTTTTCCATTTGAGGCCTTTTTAATTATGTTTTTGACCATGCCAAAATCTGGTGTCAACACATAGTTTAGAATTTTGCCTTTCGGAACTGGAGTATTATTCTACAGTGGCAACGCAGATCGAACCAGGAGATTCCTCATCGATACCACCCGAATGGAAGCAACATTAAACCTCAGATAGTTTCAGATTAACCACGCACCTTGAGCGAAGAACAACTCCTGTAGCGGCGACCATCCGGACCGATCGGCGCAACGGCAGCAACCTATAAGGGCACGAGGAAAGCAGGCGAAGCTTAGCGGCACAGCGAACGGGGAAGCCGCGCGCACGCGGAGGGTGTAAGACGAGAGCGCACGTACCTGGGCTCCGAGGGCGGAAGCCATGGCCGATCGATCACGTGCTTGCGGAGGAGTTTGCTAGGGTTTTGAATTTTGATCTGCGGAAGCGACGGAGAGGAAAGAAAGGGACACGAGTGTGGAAGTTTGGAGAAGAGTAGCGAAGCAGAGGCCGCTATCGGGTGACCGGCAAGTTTGTTCTGTTCCGCACGGCGTACCACAGTTTCAGCGTCGCCGATAGCGGATTTTTTGAGCACGGGTGCACCTTATGTTAAACAGTTTATTATTAAAAATCAAATCAATTCTATTTCGATACAACCCCTAAACACATAAATGGAGAAGATTTGTCTATACCCCTTCATAATAAAATGTAAGATAGTCCTTTTAATTAAATAGGAAAACAGCACGTGCGTTGCAACGGAGAAAAAAATTCATAATCTCGAAAGACAATGATCACATTTTACTCCATCATCGAGATACACCATCACTCTCATTTTCGTGAAATAGTGAACATTTTTTGAAAATCATGAATAGTTTTTTACACTCGTGAACAAATTTGAAATCCTGAACATTTTTCAAATTTGTGAACATTTTCTAAAATCATGAAAAGTTTTTGAATTCATCAACATTTTATACTATTTGCAAACATTGTTTTAAAAAATGTGAACATTTTTCTTGAATCTACGGACAATCTAGAATCGACAAATATTTTTTGGGGATTTGGTGAAACAATTTTCAAAATTGCTGAACATTTTTTGAACTGCATGATTTTGTTTGAATCAACGAATATTTTATGAATCAATAAACTATATTTTTTAATTTATGAAAAGTTATCTGAAATTTTACGATATTTTTCAATTCATGAATATTTTTTGAATTGGCGAAATTTTGTTCAATTTTATTAACATTTTTTAATAAACGAACTTCATAAAAAACTCACGATTGTGTTTTGATTTGGCAAACATTTTTTTTAAATTTGCAAACATTTTTGAAAAATAGCAAATATTTTCTGAAGCCACAACCATTTATAAATCATAAACATTTTATTCAATATTCTCTTTTTTTATTTTTCGAAACTTTTTAAAACTACCACATTATTTAAAATAGAAAAAAAGGACGGAAAAGAAAAATCATTAAGAAAAATAGGTTGCCCATACATGGGCCGGCCCAAAATGGCGAGTTGTGTCTTCTCCTAGCTCGTGGAGCGCACTATAGGAGGTTCTTACATGGGCCGGCCCGGACAGAGATTCTCTGTGTGAAACGTTTTTTACTAGTAGAACGCCCGTGCGTTGCCACGGGCCGGTTGGATCTATCACGCATGCCTTAACTCCAGCTCTTCGATCGTTGTGATATTACTTTGCTACGTTGTAAGTCCACCTGGTGTTATTTCCAATTCTATCAATTTGTTGAGTTGGCTTCATCTCTACATTGCCACCGGTGACGGAGCTTCATGGGGGCCAACCTGGGTCATGCGCCCATGCTCCCCCCCCCCCCAGCTCATACAAAATTATGTGCATATCCCTTAGTATTAGGCTTGATTATCCAGTAAAAACTATCCCAAAAAATAGTAGCAGTGTCGTGATCAGTCCAGTAAATACTAAAAGGTTCAGTAATTTCAGAATATTTCCCTGAGATAAAATATTTTGACATTCCTTTGCCCATATTAACATAGCTGAATCCGTGGCTGAGAGATAATATATTTTTCATCAGAGATAATCTACAATGGCGATATGGTTTTCAGAAAGACAAACAATATAATTTTCAGAAATATAAAAGCCATACTATATTAAGAAGTAAACAATTACAGATTCACTTTATGCTTGCAAAGAGCCTTTCCAATAATCTTTATCGGTTTATCTAGCTCTAGCAAGGCACAATCCAACTCTCCACTTCAAATCCATATAAATGATCCCTTAGCTAGCAAACAAATGGTATATTGCTGGACATTTTCTTTAGAATCAAACATTTTAGTGAAAAACACCTGACCTGTGAAAAGCCTCAGGTCTTTCTCAGTTTCATAGTCTGATCGACAACTGAAAGTGGAGATACATGCTGGGTGGTAGAAACTTAGCTCACAAATATTTCACAGGTCACAATGTCGATGGACCATTGCTTCTGCTTTCTTTAGGTGCCTCTACTCATGGTTAGCGCAGCTGCATTCCCAACTATATCCATGGCAAGATCACGATTATGTTTAAAGGCATACATACTTGAATTCGCCACAGGCTCATCTTCGCATTCCTTAAATCTATTTGAAGGCAATCATCCAGAACATCAGTCTAACCACCCTAACAAAAGTCCACATAATAAAATGAGTTGTAATAGATATATTTATTTGAGATGAGAAGAATAACATGCTAGTACTTGCAGCTCATTCCAAGAGGAGGATTTAATAAACAACAGAACCAATATTCTATTATTTTTGTTAATTATTTTAAGTAAAAAAAGGTTGATATATATTTACCTGAATATGTAAAAGCATCAGAATAAATATTTCTAATTTTTGCTAATTAGTTCAAATATCGACATACAAATCCAGCATGTTTATGGAACCTTGTAATGGTGGTGGTTTCAAGGCTCGAATTCGTGAAGAATGAAACCTTGAGATTCGGGTTTCAGGATGATACTGATTAATACTGTGGTCCACGCATTTGGGTCCAAACTGATTGCTTGACGGAAAAATCAACCACCACTAATTGACCCTCTTATCATTTCACTTACCTACAAATTCAAAAGAAGAAAACTTCAGTACACACACGTAGGTGGTATAGCAAGTAACACAACACCAATATGAACTGCCGTTGAAGAGTAACTCATGTAGGTTAGTGAATCATCCTATTTTTTTCCAGGTTAATGAGATGAGCTGTGTTCAGTGATTTAGCAATCAGACACCTAAAAAATTGCCCTTCTAATTACGGAAATGCTGATGCAACAACAATGCATGATGTTCTGGAGTGTAAATTAATTTTTTGTCTTTACAAAAAGTTGTATGATAAGCTTCACGCAAATCTAAAATGAGAGTGTTTTCAGTGTGGTGGATTACATTGATGTAGGGTGATTAAGCAAGACAACCAACAATTAGTTATATGTACAATAGTCGCTAGTGTAGCTTTAGAAATGACAAATCGTGACAAGCATTGACTAACCTCTGGATGTAACTCCCTTGTTGCTTGTTGTAAGAATAAGAATGCATCAGAAACCTTCATAATGTCCTGGATAAGGAAAACATGAACCGTCCACAGTCTCGATAAAATGAAAAAAGGTCTTCTATAGATGCAACAACAAAATGCGTACCGAATGATCTACACTCAGAACTACTTGAAGTATTCTCATCTCCATAAATTTGCATACTAAAGGACCAAGTAACAAAAGCTAGTAAAACAATCTGATAAATGCTTGCGAACTTAAGATACCCTGCACACAGCTAGCAACGTGTGTGAGTCACTGGCGTGTAGAGGAACAGAAGTATATCCACAGCTTCATGATTGCTCAAGTGCTCCCATAGTCCCTCTGACGCAAATATAACAAACTGATATTCTACACATAGTCTATGTTCTTCAATGGATGGTTCAGGACAAGGAATTGGTTTATGGAAGGGCCTTGGAATACAGAACCAGGCCAGAAGGGGCTCACGGTTACATTCTGAACTTTTTAGGTAGGTGTGGCCAATCATTCTAGAAACCTGAATATAAAGAAAAAACAGAGCATGAGCAATTACTATGTGAGATATGTCAGATGACATCGATCTTGGGACTTTGCACAAATGGCATGCTCTTGGCATCATTAATTCATGAAATGGAGCGCAAATTGAAACCTCTGGCCTCACGGTTACATTCTGAACTTTTTAGGTAGGTGTGGCCAATCATTCTGGAAACCTGAATATAAAGAAAAAAACAGACAATTCACTAAAAATATACTGTAATTTTCAAATGGTTTGTATGTGTGAAACTAACTGGAAGTCTATTTTTACGAAAGAAAAACTATTTCACTCACATATAAATCATCGCCTACAGATCCATCCTTCACTCCCTTCCATCTTCTCTTGTCCTCTCCAACTCTATTCTCCCAGTCCCATAACTCCATGTTGCAAGTCACATAATCAGCACTGGCGCACGCCACCATGACCTCGTGTCGCGCCGTCATCACCGAGCTCCCGAACCTGCACACCGCCTGCTGCTGCTCCGCCTCCTTATGGGGCTCCCGCTGCTCCCCTCCCTCCACCCCTGCCACTGCTCTGCTTCCTCACCCATGATCCTTCTATCGGCCGCAACAGATGAAATATATACATGCTGGTGGCAACCAGATGATTAGTTGTAGAAAAAAAGAACATATCTTGAATTACAACACAAGCCACAAATTTCTAATTGTTGAAAATGCATTCTTAACATTGGAATTCTACAAAGCCTTGGGCAACAATGCTAGTCCATGCTTTACAGAATAGAATAATTTGTGTGCTCTTCAGAAGGAATGCAGGTGGTAAATGTCCCAGTATCCCTGATAAAACTTATGAATCTAATCTAAAGTGAATATCCTTATATCCAGCAGGCATATCCATTGAACAAACTACCTGTCATTGCAAATAAAAACATGAGGAAATACATTCCAAATCCTTACTAAATAAGCGCCATTAATAAGTCACCAATGACAGCAGGATTACGAGGATCATCTTGTGGTATCCCCTTCTCAACTTTTTCAACAAGATCAACTACGACATCATGAGCTTTGGTGTATATGCCACCACCCAGCTGGGGCAAAATGGAAACAAACGACGCACCAAAATCGTACCCCACAAGGAGAAGATGCCATGCAAAAAACAAATGAAATCAGCAACATTGGTGATGTTTCACTTGCATCAAAAATACCTATGCAGGTTTGCAGCTACAAGCACAGAATGTGGATCAATTACAACAATCAATCAGCAAACATACTTTCGTTTCAGAGAGAGCGACTATTTTTGTAAATGAGTTATATCATCAAATCAAACTTCAATGTTGCTCCATTTGTGATAACTATACCCATCTTTTGTCTGATATTTTAAAATGCTCGCATTCCAAGTTTTAAAAGTGGCCATCAATATATCCAAAACTGTATGGACTTTCCATGTGAAGACTATATATAATGGACTACAAGACTATTCACTCAAATTTCCAGTGTTGGTCGCATTGTAGTATTTCCCAATAAACTGCTGCTCCCACCCTTTTATTTTATATTTTAGAATGTGTGCGCATCAATTCTTAAAAGAATTACCACTAATAGTTTAAAACTGTATACATTATTACATTGTGAAAACTAATAACTACTACTTCCGTCTCTATTTACATGGCAAACTGTAGTTGGCAGGAAGCAAACTGCAGTTGCCTCACCTTGCTATGGTGGATCAAATCAAACTATCGCCGTTCAGATAAAGCGATCGTAGTAGCATTACTATGGTGGATCAGATCAAACAGTCATTGTACATGTCTACTGTACTGGAATGTAAGAAATGAGTGTTTGACTGATAGATGGCGCACCTTGGAGGCTTGGAGGGTGGTGGTCACCTTGTTCCTCGAGTGCCTGCGGATGGAGCTGACGCTGCTCGCCTCTTAGTTGGTCACCTCGAGTCCAAGATGACTCGATCACATGGTCACCCTCTTCCTTGAGTGCGTGGCGTGAGACCTCCCAGCGGCTGGATTCTGCACAATCTAGTGAAAAGCGATGCTCTGATTATCACCAGACCAGATGAGTTGTGTTGGGTAAGATGTGTGTGGACGTGTTCTTCAGGAGCTGGGCACCGAAATTTCCCATGACAGGGCCCATCCTTATGTAGGATCGAAAGTATGTCTAGAGGGGGGGTGATTAGACTACTTGAGCAATTAAAAATTCTACCTTTTCCCAATTTTAAGTGTTGGCAGATTTTAGTAATGATAACAATTCAAACACACCCTACACATGCATGTCTAAGAGTATAGTAGCGGAAAGTAAAGACAAGCATATGTAGTAGAGGATAGGGAGGAAGATCAAACGCAATTTGGAGACATGAAGATTTTTCTCGTGGTTCCGATAGGTGGTGCTATCGTACGTCCACGTTTATGGAGACTTCAACCCACGGAGGGTAACGGTCGCGAGAGTCCATGGAGGGCTCTACCCACGGAGGGTTCCATGAAGAAGCAACCTTGTCTATACCATGATGGCCTACGTCCACGGAGGACTAGCCTAACTCGGGTAGATCTTCACGAATTAGGCGATCTCCTTGCCCTTACAAACTTCTTGGTTCACTCCACAACACGAAGTAGGAGGCTCCCAAGCGACACCTAACCAATCTAGGAGGCACCACCTTCCAAAAGGTAATAGGCTCGATAATGTCGATGAACTCCTTGCTCTTGTGCTTCAAGATGATAGACTCCTCAACACTCAATCACTCTCTCACAGATTTGGCTTTGGTGGAAGAGATTGATTGGGTGGAAAGCAACTTGGGGAGGCTAGAGACCAAGATTCATATGGATGGAGCGGAATGGCTTGATCTCAACACATGAGTAGGTGGCTCTCTCTCAGAAAATCTGATGGGATAAGTGGGGATCTGTTCTGAGTGCTTCTCTTACGAGTGAGTGGTGGTGGAGGGGTATATATAGGCATCTCCAAAATCCAACCATTACACCTAAAGTGACCAACTCGGTGACACCGAAGTATAAAACTCGGTGGTACCGAGTTGCTCCAAAGGTAGCAACTTTTGAATCTCGGTGAGACCGATACAAAGATCTCGGCAGTACCGATAAGGTGACCAACGGTCAGATTCCACAACTCGGTGTCGCCGATCCAAAATCTTGGAAATTCCGATTTTAAGAATCGAGGTAACAGGAAGTTGGCAAGCTGAACTCGGTGGCACCGAAGCGGAATCGGTTGCACCGAAGATCTAGGGTTTGGCATGGGTCTGTCTGAGGTGGGAATCGGTGGGTCCGAGTGGGAAATATTGGTAGCACCGATTTTCATGATAGGCTTGGACAGACTTTTGTGGAAGAGCTTGTGGGTGTTTTTGGTGACTATCACTTGTGCACGTGGAGCATATTATTCACCAACAGTACCTTACCCCCTTTTAATAGTATTGGCTTTCCTATGGACTCAAGGTGATTTCTCACAAAGTAAAATGTAGAGTCCTCTTCTTGAAGCTTTGCCAATCCAATTCCTTGCATCTAGGGGCCTCTCCACAATCCTTTTGCTAACCAATCATTGAACTTTTCATGAAATATACTTAGTGGAAACATTAGTTCAATGACATATATGTTGTTATTAATTACCAAAACCACCATGGGAGCAAACGTGCTTTCAATCTCCCCCTTTTTGGTAATTGATGACAACATATAGATCAAAGCTTCGACATATGATATAATCAATGAATATAATCGTCGCTTTGAGAAGTATGTGATAAGCAAGAGCTCCCCCTAAATTTGTGCATTATTTTGAATTTGCGTTTGAATGCAAATGCACAATCGATTAGGTACATGGGGCACTCTTTCATGTCACATACAACTTGGTGGTGTGCGAGAATAATATGAATGAATATCTTAGCACAACACAATCAAGCAAAGGTGAATGATCATCTCATAAGCATCACAAGGATAGGAAATAGTAGCAATACACATCAAGTGTATGATCAAACACCAACAAAGTTTAACACAACCAAACAAACCAAAAGATATCAATGTTTTGAAAAGCGATAAAAAAACAACGCTCTCTCTCTCTCGAAGCCCTAATGATCTATACATCTTATCCCCCTTTGGCAACAAGTTACCAAAAAGTTCAAAGGCATAGAACTACACTACTAGGAGAAAGTCTAGTAGTAGCGCTGGAATTACCCATACCAGTAGCGCTGGATGCAGCGCTACTGCTAAGGCGCTACAGCTAAGTTGTAGCAGTAGCGCTAGAAAACAAGCGCTACTGGTAAGTATGGTTAGCAGTAGCGCTGCTTCAACCAGCGCTACTACTAACTATCTGTAGCGCTGCACCACAACAAACGCTGTTGCTAAACCAGCGCTGCCGCTAGACGCCTACCAGCGCTACTGCTAATATTCCTACTTTCACAGATTTATTTCCCCTGTACGTATTTGTGCTGTATTTGTGCATGCTCTATACAGTAGTTTCATCATATCATAATAAACATACATTATTCTCATCATATCATACACATACAAATGTAATCATAGCATACACATACAAATAGTCTCATCAAATCATGTCATCATCATAATCATCATCGAACACAAAGTGGTCTCTCGTCATCATCTCGAAAATAGCGATACAAATCTCGATACAAGTCTCGAATACTATGAGTAATCATCCTAATCATACCAAGTTAAAATCTCATAAAACAGAAAAACATCATAATAGTAATCATCCTAATCGATCATGCAAGTTAATATAAACCAGAAAAACTTCTCTCTCATAGGACCTTGTCCTCCCTCCTAGGTAAAGTGACATAAAACAGAATAACACCTATGTCTCCATGATGAAGCAAAGAGATCCAACGGTCTCCAACTTGTGGCTTGCGATCCTTCTTTATTTCTCCCCCATGCTTCAATTTGGAGCCATCTTGGTGGTTTGCGCTCTGTCGAGTATGCAAAAGAGAACTGGGGCCTCATTGGGCTTTTAATTGTCATATTACCTTCGCCATGCATCAATGGAGGCACAACTTCATTTGGCAGTTTCTGTTGAAGAACATAATAGTAGCCTAGTTAGAAATGTAATCAACACCATTTACGCAATAGTAGTGTACTTAATAATTCTTACCAAGATATTTCGACGAATGTCATCCGCCCTCAACCGATGCACTAGTGGCATGTAAAGTGTATAATTTGGGCCAGTTCCCAAATCATACGGGAAGTTGTCCCTACCAACTAGGACACCAATAACAAAGTTGATAAGAACATCCTTCTCCTCCCAAGTTAGATGTGATCCATAAGTGTAGTGTGTCGTGTCAACTATGTTCCGTGTTTCACTCGAAGAAACGAAATAAGTTGTAAATTATAAATTAACAAATTTAGTATGGATGAACACCAACTATTTTTAAATATAGAATGCAAATTACTTGACAAATATGCATGGTTGACAAACTCACATGGAGGTAAAACATGAAGCATATCGACATCCACCCAAATGTCGATGTTACCTTCAATGTGATCTTCAGGACGAAGATTGAAGGTTATTTCCATATCCTCCTGAAATCCATATGCCTTGCAAAGAGCTTCCCAATTTGAGCACCCTAATTATGTGTTATTAACTGCATTCATTACTTTCACCAGAAATGTGTGACCATGTTTAGTCCTCAGGTTAACTCTCCTCGTCTCCATACTCTGGTGGTCCTCGAAACCGAGCCTCTCCAAGACATACCGTCTTGCATGGCAGGGGATGAACTAGTCGAATTGTATAAAACAGAAATTACACGTTGAAGCAAAGAAACAGAAGTCATGCTTAATTACGAAAAAACACTTGTCATCGTTGCGTACCGTAGAAACAATGAAGGTCTCGTCAAGCTTGATGGTGAAGAACCTGTCGTCTCACAGGTGAGGCCTGTCGCACAGACCGTAATCTTCGCCGCAGAGTTCACACTCAGGGATCCTATCGTCGTCAGACATTTCCTGTGTTCATGATTCAAAAATTCAGCATGCCCATTACTAAAATAAGACATATTGAGCGCCTGAAATTTGCCGGAACGGAAATGAATCAACATTCCGGCAAAACATAGGCACTAGGAGGGGTTCCCTGCAATAACATACAGACATGTCCAAATAGACCTAATTCAATATTGGTTGACTTTCGGTCTGTCGAGGCTTTCCTTAAATAACTATCATATCTTATGGTGTGTTGGTGCGCACTCTCTCACACTGATATGGTGGTGTATATATGTTGGTGGACACTCTCTCACACTAATAGTTCGATCGTCGGTGATGGGCGCACCTCCTCTCCTCTCCTTGCGCATTACACCGAGGTATATATCGCAAGAAGAGAAGAGGAGGAAGCGTCTAACAGCCCGTAACGGGCAAAAAAAACCGTAACCCTAGTCCCTGCCTATAAAAGGAGGTCCTCCCCTGCCAAAAATGCCTCCCTAGTCCCTCCACCTACCTCCAGCCGCCACTCCTCGGGATCCGCGCCGGCCAGCCCACCGTCGCCACTTGGCGTGGAGCCGCCGCCGCCAGCCGCCGCCTTGGCCACTCCGCGCCCTCCACCTGGCCTTGCGGCCAGCCTCGCGCCGCCTCCCACCGTGGCAGGCCCGCCCGGGCCCGGGTGAAGCCCGCGCGTCCGCCCGCGAGGCCCAAGCCGTCAGCCCCGCCTCCCGCTCGCCCTAGCGCCGCCCGGGTGCCTCCTCCAGGCCCCGCCGGAGCGCTCACCGCCGCTGCTCGCCTCACCCCGCCGCCGCTAGCGCCCGCCTCCGCCGCCGCTTGTCGCGCATCACTCCATCGCCCTGCCGCACCCTCCGGTGAGCCGCCCCGCGCCGCAGCCCCTCCGCCCCAGACCCGAGCTTGCCGCCGCTCCGGCGATCTGCTCGCCTCCCCTCGCCGGTGCCGCCCGGATCCGGCGGGATCCGAGGTTGCCGCCCAAGGATTCGGCCTCCCCCGCGCCTCCGGTCAACCTCCGGTGCCCCGCCACCGTCGCCGGAGCTCCCCTGCGCCGCCGCCGGCCATGGCTGCCCTCAAGCCGTCGCCGGGATGGCCTCGTCCCCGGACCCCGTCGACCCTGCATCCAAACGCCGCCCGTGCACCGGCCCTCCAGCGGGACATCCCCGTCCCGTTTTGCTCGAGGTCGATTTTCTCTAAGTCTTTTAGTTGTCTGTTTTAAGCATCACATATGCATTTTGTGAGTGTCATAACTTTGTGCATGTTTACCCGTTGGGGCTGAGCTATACATAGAAATGCATCTACTCTTCATGCTCTACAGCATGGTGTCATTTGCAAGCATATTAGAGTTCATTTGCATGCCCATATCCTTGTTGCAAGAGTGCATCGTGTCGTTAGGTGCAATCTGTTATTTTATTCAATTTGGCGCGGATGGTTGCATCAAATCCATAGGTCTTTTGCATGTGGTGTCTTCATGAGTATTGCTCTAGGATATGTCTACTATCATGCCATGCCTCTGGTTGCTAGGTAGAACATCAATATCATTTATAATTCTTGCTCTCAAGTTGCCATCATGTTAAAACTGAAATCTGTTAACGAAGATTTCCGTTTTGTGAGCATCATATTAAGCAATCCATGACCCGTATGAACATGTGCCAATGGTATGTTTTGAAGTGTGTCATGTCTAGTTGCTGTTAGTGTCCTTGCCATGCTCATAAGTGATTGTTATGCTACTGTTATTGCCATGTCAACCTGCCTAGTCAATACTGCAGTTTTGGGAGATAGCTAAATTTCACTAAGTCTGAAACTGTTATTTTGTTGCTATGTTGTCATGTGATTAGCTAATGATCTAGGAGTCTTTTGTGGTTGCCACCAAGGAGTCTTTTGTTAAGCATGTTGTTGCCTATCATGTTGTGCCAATAGTTTGCATGAATAGGTTTAGCATCATAATTAATTCTGTTGTCCAATATGTCAATCTGTTAAAAACTGCAGCACATGTCTACTCTAATTTTCATTAAGTCTGAAAATCTGTTTTCTTCAAAATGCCATGTTGTGTTGATGCTAGCCATGGTTCTAGGCATAATTAGACCTTGCCACCATGGAATGAATTGTAGTGCATCATGCCCTCTACCATGTTGTAGATTTTCATGCCATAATATGCCCTGTAGCATATAGATATATTGCTGCCAATATGCCTTCGTGAAAATCTGCTATGCTAAAACCTGTTATTTTCACCAAGTCCTAATATGCTATATTTTGTTGCCATGTTGTGAGCTTCCTACCATGTGATCCATGACTCTTTTGAGTATGATATGTGAAGATGAAATGAAGTGTGTGTTATATGCTACAGCTCCATGCTTAGTTTGTGCATTTTAGAATCTTGTAGCTTGTTATTTTCATGTGTGCAAAATGCTATCTTGCTGTTTTGGGCAGATTTGCACTAAAACTTGTGTTGGTTGTTGTGGTTGACCCGTAGCTCCGTTTTGGTCATGCCATATATGAAACTTGCTTAGATTTTCATGTAGTATCATAATATCTTGCTGCATTCATGATTTGAAATGTTTATGGTTGTCATTTTCATGCATTTTGCATTCATGTCATGTTCGTCTTGTGAAGATCATATCTTTTAGACCGTAGTTCCGTTTGAGATGTTCCATATATGTAAATCGACTAGTATGACGTGTAGAATTGCATGGTATACTTTATTTTCCTGTTCAATAAATATAAAACATGATTAGTTCAGATCTGGACCAATTTCAAAATTAACATATGGGGTCGTTTCGGAAATGCTATATGTTGTTTCCGGCCTCATTTAAACTTGCCTAGATGTGTAGTTTACTTATGCTTCACCTCTTGCCATGTTAACAACATTTAAACTTGATGTGTAAATAAACGAGAGTGAACTAAATGATTCGAACGTGGAGTTTCGTCAATATGCAACTCGTTGCATATTGAGCTTCACTTAATGTGTAGTATTTGATGTTGTGTTTTGTCATGCTTTGCATACTCGTATAGACATGCATCATATTTGTTTGCGCATCATGACATGCATATGTTGTGGTGTTCTCGTGTGTTGATTATTGTTTCTGGATTGCTTCTTCTCGATAGAGTTCCAAAACTGCTTCAGAGTGTGAGGATCCGTTCGACTACGTTGGTTCGTCTTCTTCATGGATTCGTTCTTCTTCCAAGCAGGATCTCAGGCAAGATGATCATTTCCCTGGATACCACTACTATCATTGCCATGCTAGTTGTCTCGTTTCTATCGCTGTCTCGCTACCTACCACTTGTATGTCAAGCCTCCCAAATTGCCATGAAAAGCCTCTAACCCCTCCACATCCCAGCAAAACATTGTTTGGCTATGTTACCGCTTGCTCAGCCCTTCTTATAGCATTGCTAGTTGCAGGTGCATTGTTTCCATGTGCCAACATGGATATCCTTTTGTTATATCACAATATTATTGCTATTTAATTTAATGCACATATATACTTGGTAAAGGGTGGAAGGCTTGGCCTTTTGCTCGGTGTTTTGTTCCACTCTTGCCGCCCTAGTTACTTGTGTACCGGTGTTATGTTCCATAATTGAGTGCTCCTAACATGCTCGGGGTTGTTATGGGGACCCCCTTGATTTTCGTTTTAGGATAAAACTTGTCTGGCAAGGCCCAACATTGGTACTATATTTTTCCAACATAATAATACTGAACACCATTACTAAAGCATAGGGCGTCATGAACCCGAGGAGTTAATTCAACATAATACAGGGGGGCCAGTGCTGCTGGTGCTGGTCCAAAATAGAGTCGTGTGCGGGGCCAACCCGGGGCAACTCGGGAGATGTCTATCAGGCCACTGTACGCTGCGCTCATCTGGTTGTGCCCTGAGAACGAGATACGCGGCTCCTATCGGGATTGTCGGCACGTCGGGCGGCCTTGCTGGATTTGTTTTACCTTTCTCGAACGTCTTGTGCGAGGAATTCCGAGAATACTTCGGGCTATCTCGAGGTTGCGGTTTTCCTACGAAATTTCCTAGGAGATCACGGGATTCATGGTCAAGGTTATTCCCGCGGCGTGTGGTTAGTTTGTGATGGATGAGTTGGAGCACCCCTGCAGGGTTAAATCTTTCAGAAAGCCGTGCCTGCGGTTAAGTGGCAACTTGGAAACTTTGTTTAACACCCGGTCATAGCAAACTTGAAGTAAACTCAAATAAAATACACAAACCGTGTGCGTAACCGTGACTGTCTCTTCTCGTGAGTCCTTATCCGAGAGAGAACACGGTGGGGTTATGTTTGACGTAAGTAGGTGTTCAGGATCTCTTAGAGATCATTACTAGATCACGTCCGTTTATGCGACAATCATCCCCCTTTATTCTTGTACTCGTAAGTTAGCCACTCAAATAAATGCTTAGTGCTTGCTGCAGCCTCACCACTTAACCATACCTCACCCATTAAGCTTTAATAGTCTTGATACCCTTGGGAAATGAGATTGCTGAGTCCCCGTGGCTCACAGATTACTACAACAACAGTTGCAGGTACAGGTAATGCGATGATTTGACGTGAGAGCGATGCTTTGTTTGATTTGGAGTTCTTCTTCTTCTTCATCGATCATAGGATGGGTTCCAGGCGGCAGCCTGGGATAGCAAGGATGGATGTCATTTTTATCATTTGTTTTCGTCCGTAGTCGGACCCTGCTCTTCTGTATGATGATTGTATATGTTGTTGTATTGATGTGATATTGATGTAGCTTGTGGCGAGTGTAAGCCAATTCCATATACTCATCTCTTCTTTACATGTACTTGTAATGATATCCATTTTTGCAAAACGACGAGATGCGCTTCTATTCCTGTCGAGGCCCTCGTGCCAAAATAAGGATAGGATCGCATCTTGGACGTTACAAGTTGGTATCAGAGCATGTACCGACCTAGGAGCCCCCTTGATTGATCGAACTTGGCCGAGTAGAGTCTAGTGAAGAAAACTATTTTGAGTCTAGTTATATATCGGAGAGTAGGTTTCTTTTACTCCTCTTCTTTGCTCTGGTGAGGTATTCGACTTAGGAATTTTGATTCTACTCCTCTTCTCGCTCAAATTTTTTTTTAGGATCATGCGGGTATTTTGGAAACTATATGATGCCGATGTGAAGGAATTCTGTCTTGATGCCTCCTGTTATCGAGGAGTAGAGCTCCGAGGGATTTTTGCACATCGTTATCATTCAGTTTCCTTAGTATCTCAGGACGGAGGATGTTCGAAATTGCTTCAATACTAGTAGTGGCGAGAGGAGTCCGGCATCCCCAGTACTGGTGGAGAGAGTTCGGATGTACTACCATACTTAGTATCGTTGTGATTACGAGTGTCTGGGGTAGACGAGTTTGCGGAGTTTCTTGGATTATGGTGTGGATGGTTGCGGGTGCAGTTGTAGCTGATTACCTTGGGTACGTTCCTGGGTCCGCAACCTGAATCGCATAAACAAGAAAGACTTCGGAAATTCTTAGGTGGGAATTCAAGTAGTTACCTAGGATCATCCTTCCAACAAATGCATATGGGTTATGTATTTGTTTCCGGCTTAATTTGAAAGCCTCATCCTTTGGTTTTGTTTAAGTATGGTAATTCGAGTTGCTTCAATGTCAAGTGGTGATTTCATATCTTTTCTAAGCGGTGTGCTCATATTTTTATGGGAATGCTAATCCTTTTGTTCAACCGGAGTTGTCATGTAATTCCTTTCCATCCGGAGTGCTTCTCTTCAAGTGAATTGAATCCCTTCCAATATTGGCAAGATCTATCCTCTTATTTCTTCCGGAGTTCTTCTCATCTATCTGAGTAGTCCTTGTTTTTTCCCCACCCTCCCGCCCTTTTTCTTCAATAATTAAATTCTCATTCAAGTGCCTTTTCTATTCATGTGAGTGGGCTCATAACCCACGGGTTTTCCCCAGGATCTTACCTGGCTCTTCTAATCTTTTCCGGAGATGTCCTCAAGTTCTTTTCAAATATGACGTAAGAATGATTTTCATCAGTCATATTCCTTCTCGAAGATCGCTGCTAAATCATTTTCATCATTGCCTCAACCTTTCCTTATTTGTTGTTCCGGAGTGTCTCAGTAATTCATGATGTTCTTCCTGTTATCATTCTCAGCCTTGAAGACCGAAGGAGAGTTTCTCTTAAATCTTTATCCGTTCTTTCGAAGATTCCTGATTTCAGCTTCGTGCTATCCTCTCAAAAATTTCGATCATGAGAAATTTCTTCCTTATCTATCCGGAGCATTTCAGAGTTGTTTTCATTTCTCGATCCTCCGAAGGCCATCTTTTCAGAAGATTTCTTCGTTCTCAGCTTTCAGCTTTTGTTCTCAAATTCTTCTAAATTATTGCCCCTTCGTTCGTATCTCAATTATTCCGGTTCTTGTTCAAGTTTCTATTAGGCAAATCTTGATCTCTTCGTTCTCATGTATCCCCATTCGTTTGCAATTATTACGGTGTTGTCGTTCAAGACTTATTCAAGTGTGCAATATCTCTCTTCAATCTTATCAAGAAGAATAAGCAGTATGCCAATCCGTTGTTTGTCATCAATTTAACTTGGTGAAGGATAAGCATAACATAATTCTTATTCTTGTTCCTTGAGGTGATTTCAATCCTTCTTCCGGAGTTGTCCATGTTATCAAATTCTCGATTCTAAGGGGTTCATCTTTTCTTTTCCGGAGTTCCAAGTTTTCTCAAGTATCTCATCGCGAAGCTTCATCTAAATATTGGCAAGGTCATAATCTTATTCTTCTCAACCTTCATTTCTTTTGATCATCCTTTCATTCCGGAGTTCTTTGAAGCAGTTCTTCATGGTGGTTCGTTAAGAATGTAATTCTTTCTCAAAGTTTTCTTCATGATTCTTGTGGTAGTACCTCAAGTATTCTTATCTTGCATTTCAAAGTGCAATTATTTCTTCCTTATCTTTTGAGATGGTACTATAGCATTCTTGATTCATGAGGAGTCTCGAAGAGAATTTGTCAAGAATGAGATATGTAAACCCATCTTTTCTTTGTTGGAGTTATCTTGGCATGGATTTCACCTAAAGCTCTTCCTAAAGATTGTTGCTATCATGGTGTTTATCAATGATCCAAGCTCTCAATGTATCCTCTTGGTGAAAGAAGTTTTCATCTCTTCGTTGATCTCAATGAAACCAATTGTTTTTGTTTGTGGCCGGTTGTCACCTCATTATTTTGAGATGTTTTCCATAAGCCCATAACAAGTCTTTTCTTTCATTGTTGATTTCCAACAACTCCGTTCAATCTCTTCTTGTTAGGATGCTTTTCAAATTCAATGGTGGTAGGAGTTGTCATTTCTTCTCCGTTCTTTTCTTTCCAATGATCTAGTTTCTATTCTTTTGTTCCAGAGGCTTTGTGATGTTGCTCTCTTTCATCCATTATCTTGTTTTATCAAGATCTTGTTCTTTCCTTGCTTAACCATTTAACCGGTGTGTTGTGCCCTCTTTTCAAGTTCTTTCGATCCTATCAAGTTTTGCCTCTCTTTTCTACCGAAGTGCTTCCCAAATTTCTTGTGAATTCTTGCTTGTTCCTCGTGCCATTCTTCATCTCCTTGAAACCTTCAATAATCACTGGTTTCACTCGTTTTTCAAAGAAGCAACTAAGTTTTACCTCTTCTTCTTCCTCTTCCCCTTCTCATTCTAAGATCTCGGGTCGAGATCTCTTGTAAGTGGAGGAGAGTTGTAACAGCCCGGGACCGACGCTCCAGAAGATTCCCCTTTTATTTCCATTCTCGTCATGTGATTCGTTTTATTGTCGCATTCATCATCGCATCATTCGCATCATCTGCATAGCATCGTCACTCGTTTTTGAAAAAAACTTGCATCCGTTCGTAGTTGCCGGTTCTCTCCGTTCATGTCGTCGACCGTTTCGAGACCAACCACGCTCGCACGCGCCCGTGGCATTCGTTTTAAAAAAATGTTCTAAAAGGCGCGCGAAAAATATTCTCGGATTGGGTCGAAAGTTGGCATGCGGTCTTGTTATATTGTAGGTAGACCGCCTGCCAAGTTTCGTCGCAATCAGAGGTCGTTTGATACCCGAACGGTCGACCGTAGCGGCACCATCATCGGTTATTTAGCGGACATTTCGGTTTTTAAAATCTTGTCACGGGCCGCTTTCCTCACTCTTCTCTCAGCCCACACCCCCTCTCCACAGCCCAGCTATCCCCCTGCGCTTTCGGACCGTCCGATCGAGATCGCGTGGTCCAAAAACGGGCAAAAACCCCCTAACCCTAGTCCTTGCCTATAAAAGGAGGTCCTCCCCTCCCAAAAATGGCCTCCCTAGTCCCTCCACTACCTCCAGCCGCCACTCCTCGGGATCCGCGCCGGCCAGCCCACCGTCGCCACTTGGCGTGGAGTCGCCGCCGCCAGCCGCCGCCCTGGCCACTCCGCGCCCGCCACCTGGCCTTGCGGCCAGCCCCGCGTCGCCTCCCACCGCGGCAGGCCCGCCCGGGCCCAAGGGAAGCCCGCGCGCCCGTCCGCGAGGCCCATCGGGGCCCAAGCCGCCAGCCCCCCCTCCCGGTCGCCCTAGCGTCGCCCGGGTGCCTCCTCCAGGCCCCGCCGGAGCGCTCGCCGCCGCTGCTCGCCTCGCCCCGCCGCCGCAAGCCCGCGCCGCCGCTAGCGCCCGCCTCCGCCGCCGCTTGTCGCGCGTCGCTCCGCCGCCCTGCCGCACCCTCCGGCGAGCCGCCCCGTGCCGCAGCCCCTCCGCCCCGGACCCGAGCTTGCCGCCGCTTCGGTGAACTGCTCGCCTCCCCTCGCTGGTACCGCCCGGATCCGGTGGGATCCGAGGTTGCTGCCCAAGGATCCGGAGCTCCCCTGCGCCGCCGCCGGCCATGGCTGCCCTCAAGCCGCCGCCGGGATGGCCTCATCCCCGGACCCCGTCGGCCCTGCATCCAAACGTCGCCCCTGCACCAGCCGTCCAGCGGGACATCCCCGTCCCGTTTTGCTCGAGGTCGATTTTTTCTAAGTCTTTTAGTTGTCTGTTTTAAGCATCACATATGCATTTTGTGAGTGTCATAACTTTGTGCATGTTTACCCGTTGGGGATGAGCTATACATGGAAATGCATCTACTCTTCGTGCTCTACATCATGGTGTTATTTGCAAGCATATTAGAGTTCATTTGCATGCCCATATACTTGTTGCAAGAGTGCATCTTGTCGTTAGGTGCAATCTGTTATTTTATTCAATTTGGCGTGGATGGTTGCATCAAATCCATAGGTCTTTTGCATGTGGTGTCTTCATGAGTATTGCTCTAGGATATGTCTATTATCATGCCATGCCTCTGGTTGCTAGGTAGAACATCAATATCATGTATAATTCTTGCTCTCAAGTTGCCATCATGTTAAAACTGAAATCTGTTAATGAAGAGTTCCGTTTTGTGAGCATCATATTAAGCAATCCATGACCCGTATGAACATGTGCCAATGGTATGTTTTGAAGTGTGTCATGTCTAGTTGCTGTTAGTGTCCTTGCCAAGCTCATAAGTGATTATTATGCTACTGTTATTGCCATGTCAACCTGCCTAGTCAATACTGCAGTTTTGGGAGATAGCTAAATTTCACTAAGTCTGAAACTGTTATTTTGTTGCTATGTTGTCATGTGATTAGCTAATGATCTAGGAGTCTTTTGTGGTTGCCACCAAGGAGTCTTTTGTTAAGCATGTTGTTGCCTATCATGTTGTGCTAATAGTTTGCATGAATAGGTTTAGCATCATAATTAATTCTGTTGTCCAATATGTAAATCTGTTAAAAACTGCAGCACATGTCTACTCTAATTTTCACTAAGTCTGAAAATCTGTTTTCTTCAAAATGCCATGTTGTGTTGATGCTAGCCATGGTTCTAGGCATAATTAGACCTTGACACCATGGAATGAATTGTAGTGCATCATGCCCTCTACCATGTTGTAGATTTTCATGCCATAATATGCCCTGTAGCATATAGATTTATTGCTGCCAATATGCCTTCGTGAAAATCTGCTATGCTAAAACCTGTTATTTTCACTAAGTCCTAATCTGCTATATTTTGTTGCCATGTTGTGAGCTTCCTATCATGTGATCCATGACTCTTTTGAGTATGATATGTGTCGTGGTTTTGTCACGGCAGATGTCCTAGTGAAAGGACTTAGGTTTGAGGCCATCGCTAAGGCGGTGAACTCGAAGGGGTTGATCGGAATCGAGAGACAAGGGTTACCCAGGTTCGGCCCCTCGTAAAGAGGTAAAAGCCTACGTCCTGCTTTGTGTTGTATTGATTGGATATCGATTACAAGGGAGCGAGTTCGCTTGACCTAGCTATCGATGAGTTGTTTTCGTGGCCTAAGCCGCCCAGGTAACCCGCCTTTATATACACAGGTCGAGGCCATGGGCTTACGAGAGTCCGGACCGGGTCGCATATGATAACCGACCTTGCCTCTAACTACTCCTGCCTTGTTGGGCAAGCCGCCCCCGGCGGCTTACGCCATCGGGTCATACACTGTCTTCTCCCTCTGGGCCTCCAGGCCCACTGATCAAGCTTCTTCCAAACCTTTATCGCTAAGCCGCCCACCTCATGACCCGGCCCCACCTGGACGGGTCTCACCACGGGGTTATATCCCCAACATTAGGCCCCAGATTGATTTGAACCGGTTCATATCAATCTTTAAGTCTTCTGGTTGGCGAATCTTGCATTCTCTGATAAATCTTCATAACCCGCCAAAAATGGGTGTCGTCATCCCTGATCAATCTTCATGACCCGCCGTGACATCATCAGTAAAATAAAAAAGATTCCCCTGACATCACAACGAATCTTTTTCATTAAAATGACCAGCCCGAGAATCGAGGCACTTTCTTGGTCAATCGTCATCGTGTCTCCTCGATTCCCACACCAGACTATTGCTATCCCATCACATCCTCATAAATAGGCACGGGGGGGCCCATTATTTTCACTTTCCGCTGCTGCCGTCTTCTTCTTCTTCCTCACGACACCCGCACCGCCGAAGTTCGCCGCGCCGTTCGGACCTCGCCGTCGTTTCCAACATTGGCCGCTGCATCACCCTGAATACGTCCAGAGCTCTCCCGCGTTCGCCCGCATCATCAAGGTTCCATCGCTGCCCCTTGTCTAGATCTGTATTAGCTTTACAAATTTCCCCTGAGTTCATCGGGTTTCTTTGTGTTCATCATCGCCCATCGGCGCATTATTCATAGATTAGAGAAATAATACTTCTTTAGGCTTTATAACATCGCCCCAATCGCGCGGCCATCCGCTCCATAGGCCTGCCATGCTCATTGTAGATCGCTAGCTCGCTGTAGTCCGTGTAGAGGCTGCCTGTTCTTCCGCTGGCTTTTTAGGTTTAGGAATATTTTTCTTTTATCTTGCCCATAGATCTTGATTCAGTAGTTGTAGCTGTTGGAATCTGTTTCTCCACACTTAGTAATTTTTCCAATACTCACTGATGAACTTGACCCGCCATAAAGCTGTCGGCTCATGTTATCACATTACAGCCTGCTTCGGCGGCTCATAACTTTATATTGATCCGCCAAATGCCATCGTCATTTTTAGAGTCATAACTGACTTGGTCACGAAACGTTTTTAACCCGCCATATATTCCTGCCCTTCCGCAGTCTTTTAAGCCACCGCCATGTCTAAAGTCCCATCTACCTGCAACTGGGTGAGGTCTGGGGTAACTGAAGAATCACTCAAAGAGTTTATCACCATGGGAGTTTTGCCGACTCAGGATGTCATCCACTGGCGGGTTCCGGGCAATGAAAACATTCCTAAGCCCGAGGATGGGGAAGTTGTTGTATTCACAGACCATCTTCTCCGCGGTTTTTCTCCGCCCGGGTCTAAATTTTTCCGAGATATTTTACACTCATTCAACTTGCACCCTCAAGACATCGGGCCCAATTCTGTTACCAACTTGTGTTAGTTCCAGACCCTCTGCGAAGCTTATTTGCAAGAAGAGCCGTCCGTTGACCTCTTCAAAGAATATTTCTACATCAACCGCCAAACGGAGATGGCAGACGGATTAAGTCTCGAGCTCGGAGGCGTCACTCTTCAAAGACGGAGGGATGTACTCTTTCTAGCAGTGACTCTACCGAGTCACCCCAAAGAATGGAACAAGACTTGGTTTTATTGCAAAGACACTTTACCAGAAGGGGAGAACCCACTGTCGGGTTACCGTCCTTACCGGCTCAGCACTGATACAAAGCTCCCAGACCGAATGTCTGCCGTAGAACGTGCTTAATATGGCCCAACCTTCTCAAAAATAAGGGCCCTGTTAGCCAATGGGTTAACAGGTGTTGATCTGACCCGCTGCTGGGTCTCTTGGAGGATTCTGCCGTTGAGCCGCCGCGGCGCCTTAATGTGCCAATATACTGGCAAGGTGTCTGATCCTCAACGCTTCAACCAGACCCCCTTGACAGACCAGGATCTCAATACCATTGTCAAGTCTTTGCTTGGAGAATCTCAAACCGCATGTAGCAAGACGGGGTTAAACCCTTTTTATGTGCTTAACCCGGCTCCAGATGTAAGTCTTTCCATCCTAACCTTATCCATTCTTTCAATGATGTACTTCATATATTTTATTAACCTTTCTGCCAATGCGTTTTATCATATGCAGGCCGGCTCTTCCTTCTGGAACAAAAAGTTACCCGCTTCCTTCAAGAAGAAGAGCAAAGTCCCCAAGGCGACCAAAGTTAAGGCGCCAGTTCATAAAAAGAAGCAGTTAACTGAAGAACTATTCGATCTAGATGACTCAGAGGTAGAACTTGACTCCCTTGGTCTTCTCTTTATGCAACTCATTGACAATGATTACTCACAGGAGGAAGCAGAAACAAGCCATGCTGATGTTGCAGAGGTAACCATTATCTCCTCTGACTCGGAACTTTTACCAGTAAAAAGAATACGGCGAGCCGTACGGAAGGTAAAATGTTCTCGCCCTTTTGCTCACTTGGATCCCAACTCTCTTTTGAAGAAGCAGCAAGAAGACAACTGGCGTCAGACCCGGAGCACTGGCTCTGAAGAGCTTTTATCCGTCTTACCAAATGATCCGGCTCCTCGGAAACGGCGCACCGAAGTACTTTCTTGCCTTGAATTTATCTCTTCTGTATGCTAGTCTTGTGTTGCAACTTACTTGTATTTGACAATGCTAACTTTCCAGGACTCACCTCCTTCTTCCAGCGACTCAACCGCCTCAAAATTGCCTCCCCTTATCATCAACCCGGGGTAAGTATTTTCATATCCCACTCCGTGTGTTAATAGTCTGTCCTTGCTCATTGACGTGTAACTTCACCTTTGTTCATAGGGCTCAAGCCAAACGGAGGAAGGCAGGCGGGTCAACCGCCACTCCTGATATTCCAGAATCGGCAGATCCGAAGCCTAACACCCCTGAAACTCATATTGAGCCGTCTGAGGCTGACAAAGATGCCCGTGAAAAGACTCCTCAGCATAATGAGCCAGCTGCTATGGATATTGAGGCTCCTGAGGCCCATCCAGGAACTGATCCTAAGCCGCCCAGCCCCGAGCCGACAGCTGAAGACGTGGCTTCTCATGAAGAAGTTACTGTTACCGGGGTGGCTTACAAATCTCCAGCTCCCTCTCATGTACTATCAAAACATACCAGTGAAGACGAGGCGGCTCCTTCTAAGGAAGAGAAGACTCAATTTGACCTTCCTAACTTAGAGAAACTTACAGCCGACGAGTTGCACTCTGGCTATCTGAGCTGTCTCTCTGCAAGCCGGGATATGGAGGCCAGCTTGGTTGGCATGATGAAGAAAAAATACGAGGTACTCCACTTCCCTTGCTTTTCCATATATATACTTATGTAGCCCCCAAGAGCCGGTTTACCTCTCAAAAAGGTCAGCCGGGTCTTCAATCACTTGCAATCTTTCGTAGAATCGCCGTGTAGCCCCCAAGGGTCGGGTCATTATGTAAGTAATGAGCCGTCACTTAATCATAGTTTAAGAGCCAACTGTAGCCCCCAAGGGCCGGATCATTATGTAAGTAATGAGCCGGTACTTAATCATAGACTAAGAGCCAACTGTAGCCCCCAAGGGCCGGATCATTATGCCAATAATGACCCGGGACTTTTTATAAACCCGATCCTTAGATTTGTAGAGCAACATGTAGCCCCCAAGGGTCGGGTTATCTTCATGAAGATGATCCGGGTCTCATGTGCCTTGTCATATAAGAAAGAACCGAAACACATTAGCCCCCAAGTGTCAAGTATATTGCTTGCAATCTGCTTGGGACTTGTAATGACGCTGTCAAACTTCCAAAAAACCGGTATGAGCCGGACAGGCGGCTTAGAACTAACAGTCGTGCCTTGTCATGACATGTCCTGTGCAGGAATCTTTGAATGCCGCTGAGTCGAATGTGTCAGACCTTAAAAAGAGTATGGCACTGCAACAAGAAGGCCGAGCGGAAGTCGACGCCAAGTACCAGATCGCCTTGACTGAGCTGGATGTAATCAAGGCTGAGCTTAAAACACTCAAGAAATCTGCTGAAACGAGCCAAGCCGCCCTGACCAAACGCGCAGAAGACGCAGAAAACCGGCTTAAAACGGTGACCGAGGAGCTTAGCAATCTGAAAGGCCATATATCATGTATGGTTGGAGCCGTCTTTGGTAAGTGTTGTTTTAACCATCAATATTCATTGCAAGAGGATTTTCGAGAATTCTTCCAGGCGGCTTATAAGATTTAACTTGCTTGCAGGTGAACGAAGTCGCCAACTTTCAGATGACAGTCTGTTGAAGCTGAAGGCTTTATACTCACTGTCTGAACAGCTGTATGTCGGCTCTCTTTTTACCATCAAAGCTGTTATGACTGAGCGGGGCGTTCCAAAATTTATGAAGGGCGTGCTAGAAGTCCTTTCTACCATCCCAAAGCAAATAGAAGAGCTGAAGAGATCAGACGCCCGTAATGGTGCAATGGCTACTTTGAGCCGGTCACTGGCTTATGCCCCCGAGCTAAACCCGGCCAAGATGATGGATGGTTTTCCTCAGCTAAAAGACGACGGCTCGGAGTTCACTCAAGAGGATTATGCCCATTGCATGAAGGCATCCCGAGTCTTGGCAAGCCGGCTGGCCGAAGAAGCTGACCTGTCGTCATATCAGGCGGCTTACTCTGAGGACAGTAAGCGAGTTCGAGGGCCCACCTTTGAAGCAAAAAAGGTTGATTCCTCAACGCCGTAAGCACCTCTTTGCCCCTGATGTTGACCCATCTCCCATCATGCATGATGAAGCCAAATTCGAGGCCTTAACAAACTGCAACTGGGATGTGGACAACCTTCAGATCCGGGAGACCGAAGACCGGGCGCAGGATGACCCGGCGCAGAGTTAAACAAAGAGTTTACTTCAGATGAGGTTAACCCGGCCCTATTGACATGCCAGGTTGTATTTCGCTGCAAAAACTTGAGTCCGCAGATTTTGGGCTCCTTGATAGCCTTGTAATAGCAGCAGAAAACACTTAATCGCCTGCTCTCGTGCCTTTGTGCACTTGTTAAACTTTTTTCAGTCCATACACCGGCGACTTAGCATAATTGTCTTGACATATAATCGTCTGACTGCCTTGACTCGCCCGGCGGGTTATATTCCATGAGCAATGCCAAGCCGGAGTTACCCGAAAGACTTAGAATCTTATCATGAAAAATACCTGCAAAAACAAGTAATTTACATATCTCTTGCCCTATACGCCGGCTTTAAAGGCACAGCAGGACAAGATAGTTCTTATTTCTGTGAAAAAATCTGTATTGCTTCCGAAGAAGCTAGGCATAAAAGCCTAAAAACCTCGTAAGCCGGCTCTCACGTGACATAAACCCGTCGTTTAAACCTTAGAAAGTTCAGGGTCTTTGAAAGATTGACATTGCTAAGAGTACGAACGGGCCACATAGCAGAGAGACTACAGCAGACAAGGCGAGTTTATCCTAGCTCACTGTAAGCCGGCTCTCTCGTGACAAAAGCCGCCGTTTAAACCTTGACAAGTTCAGGGTGTTTGTGCGAGATTGACTATGAAAGTTCAGGGTCTCTAAGCAAGATTGACTGTCAAGAGTTCGGCGGGTCACATGGCGGAGTAGCAAGTTGCAAACAGGCAGGTTTAACTCGAACATGGCATATAAAGCCTGGCCAAGAGGGTATGAAAGCTAAACCCAGAGGGTTGGAAGCCCCCAAGTGACCTGATGAAGGATCAACTCCTTTGTACGAAATTCATGGCATATAAAGCCTGGCCAAGAGGGTATGAAAGCTAAACCCAGCGGGTTGGAAGCCCCCAAGTGACCTGGTGAAGGATCAACTCCTTTGCACGAGACTCAGTGCAGAAAAAACGGCAGAAGCCCCTAATCATGGGGATGCCAGCTTTATTATATCATAAAAGATGGTATATACAATGACAGGAATATGTACATTGATGAGAGCCGGACTGGCGGCTTAAGTATAGTATGGCCGAAGGTGAGCAATATTCCACGGCCTTTTAGTCTCTTCACCAGAAGTGCGTGACTTGTCACCCTCCCGTATATCAATGAGATAATAGGAGCCATTGTTGAGATTTCTGCTGATCACAAACGGTCCTTCCCAAGGAGGTGATAACTTGTGCATATCTGACTGGTCTTGAATCAACCGGAGTACTAAGTCGCCTTCCTGGAACGTCCGGGTCTTGACCCTGCGGCTATGATAGCGACGCAGGTCTTGCTGGTAAATCGCGGACCGAGCTACTGCAAGATCCCGTTCTTCATCTAAGGCATCCAAAGCATCCTGACGCGCCATCTCATTATCACCTTCCACGTACGCCGCCACTCTGGGCGAGTCATGACGAATATCACTGGGCAGAACAGCTTCCACGCCATAAACCATGAAGAAAGGCGTATAGCCTGTTGATCTGTTGGGGGTGGTTCTTATGCTCCAAAGAACTGAAGGTAACTCCTCCACCCAACAACCCGGCGTGCGCTCCGAAGGAACCATAAGTCGGGGTTTTATCCCTTTCAGAATTTCCTAGTTAGCACGCTCTGCTTGACCATTAGACTATGGGCATCGAGGCGGATATGCTCAGTATCGCAGAACTCCTTCATAGCCCCCTTGGACAGGTTTGTGCCATTGTCAGTGATGATACTATGAGGATAACCAAACTGAAAGATCAGCTTTTTGATGAACTGAACTGTTGTTGCTGCATCACACTTGTTGACCGGCTCAGCTTCAACCCATTTAGTAAACTTGTCAACCGCCACCAAGAGGTGGGTCTTCTTGTCCTTAGACCTCTTAAAAGGTCCCACCATATCAAGCCCCCAGACCGCAAACGGCCAGGTGATTGGAATCATCCATAACTCTTGAGCCGGCACATGGGCACGTCGCCCAAATTTCTGGCACCCGCCACATTTACTGACCAGGTACTCTGCATCTTTATGAGCTGTTAACCAGTAGAAACCATGTCGAAAAGCCTTGGCCACCAAGGATTTTGACCCGACGTGATGACCACAATCGCCGGCATGTATTTCCTGCAGAATTTCACGACCCTCGTCAGGAGAAACACATCGCTGAAAAACGCCAGTCACGCTGCGCCTGTGTAACTCGCCATTGACAATAGTCATGGACTTGGACCGCCTTATGATCTGCCGTGCCAGAGTCTCGTCTTGAGGTAACTCGCCGCGGGTCAGATATGCCATATAAGGTAATGTCCAATCAGGGATTGCGCGGAGAGCCGCCACCAATTGTCCTTCCGGGTCGGGTATAGCCAGATCCTCCTCCGATGGTAATTTAACCGACGGGTGATGTAACACGTCCAAGAACACATTAGGCGACACCGGCTTACGCTGAGAACCCAGTCTTGATAACACGTCAGCTGCCTCATTCCTCCGCCGATCAATATGATCCACCTGATAGCCCTTGAAGTGGCCAGCGATAACATCAACCGCTTGGCGATAAGCCGCCATGCGAGGGTCTTTAGAGTCCCACGTGCCAGAGACTTGCTGAGCCACCAGGTCTGAGTCGCCAAGACATCTGACCCGGCTCAAATTCATCTCCTTGGCCACACGGAGCCCATGAAGCAAAGCCCCATATTCAGCTGCATTGTTAGTACAAGGAAACATTAACCTCAAAACATAACAGAACTTGTCACCTCGCGGGGAAGTTAGAACAACTCCAGCCCCCGAGCCTTCCAATTGCCTGGAACCATCAAAATGAATCGTCCAATATGTATTGTCCGGCTTCTCCTCTGGTGCTTGACACTCTGTCCAGTCATTGATGAAGTCCACCAAGGCTTGAGATTTTACAGCCGTCCGGGGCACATACTTCAGATTAAGAGGCCCAAGCTCAATTGCCCACTTAGCAATCCTGCCAGTAGCTTCTCTGTTTTGAATAATATCTCCCAAAGGAGCAGAACTAACCACTGTGATCGGATGCCCAAGGAAATAATGCTTCAGCTTGCGATTGGCCATAAATACACCGAACACCAGCTTTTGCCAATGTGGATATCTCTGCTTGGACTCCGTCAAGACCTCACTGACATAGTAAACCGACCGTTGAACTGAGTACTCCTTACCCGCCTCCTTGCGCTCCACCACAACTGCAGCACTGACAACTCTGTTATTAGCCGCAACGTACAAGAGCAAAGACTCCTTTTCCGCCGGAGCAGCCAAGACGGGCGGCTCAGCCAACTGCTTCTTGAGCGCCTCAAACGCCTCATTAGCCACATCACTCCAGACGAAGTCATCTGTCTTCTTCATCATCTGATATAGAGGAATAGCCTTCTCACCCAGGCGGCTTATGAAACGGCTCAGAGCGGCGGTACGACCCGCCAAGCGCTGAACGTCATTAATACATGCCGGCTTAGACAAAGAAGTGATGACCTTTATCTTATCCGGGTTAGCCTTAATGCCACGCTCAGAGACCAGGAACCCCAAGAGCTTGCCTGCAGGTACACCAAAGACACACTTTGCCGGGTTAAGCATCATTTTGTAAACCCGCAGATTATCAAAAGTTTCCTTCAAGTCAGCCAACGGAGTCTTCTTCTTCCTTGACTTGACCACAATATCATCCACATAAGCATGAACATTGCGCCCAATTTGACCGTGAAGACAGTTCTGCACACAACGCTGATAAGTCGCCTGAGCGCTCTTGAGCCCGAAAGGCATAGACACATAGCAGAAAGCTCCAAAGGTGTAATGAAAGACGTCTTCTCTTGGTCTTTGACTGCCATCTTGATCTGATGATAACCCGAATAAGCATCCAGGAAACATAAACTCTCACAACCCGCCGTTGCATCAATGATCTGGTCGATACGGGGAAGAGAAAATGGATCAACCGGACACGCCTTGTTGAGATCGGTGTAATCCACACACATGCGCCACGTGCCGTTCTTCTTGAGTACCAACACCGGGTTAGCTAACCACTCTGGGTGAAAACTTTGACGATAAACCCTGCAGCTAAAAGCCGGGCTACCTCTTCTCCAATAGCCTTACGCCTCTCCTCATTGAAACGACGGAGGAACTGCTTGACTGGCTTAAACTTGGGATCCACATTAAGGTGGTGCTCAGCGAATTCTCTCGGTACACCAGACATGTCAGAAGGTTTCCATGCAAAGATGTCCCGATTCTCACGGATGAATTCGATGAGCGCGCTTTCCTATTTGGGATCCATATTGTCCCCAATAGTGAACTGCTGCGATGAGTCGCCAGGAGTGAAATCCACCAGCTTGGTATCTTCTGCCACAAACTTCAGGGGCGGCTCAGATTCCGTGTTGGGCTTTTTCAACGGGGTCATATCTGCCGGGTCGACATTTTCCTTATAAAACTTGAGCTCCGCCTCAGCACAACTTGACTCTGCGTACGCTGCATCGCCTTCCTCGCACTCAAGAGCAATCTTCCGATCACCATGCACTGTAATCGTTCCGTTTAATCCGGGCATCTTGAGCTGCAAGTAAACATAACAAGGCCTAGCCATGAACTTGGCATAAGCCGGCCGCCCAAACAAAGCGTGGTACGGGCTCTTGATTTTGACCACCTCAAACCATAAGGTCTCCACCCTATAGTTAAACTCATCACCAAAAGCTACTTCCAGGGAAATTTTTCCTACTGGGTAAGCCGATTTTCCTGGCACCACACCGTGAAAAACTGTTGAAGATGGTTTAAGATCCTTGTCAAGCAAATTCATCCGGCGGAACGTGTCATAATACAGGATGTTGATGTTGCTGCCACCATCCATAAGCACCTTGGTGAACACGTAGCCTCCGACTTGGGGGGCCACTACCAAGGCCAACTGCCCTGGGTTATCCACCCACGGCGGGTGATCCTCCCTGCTCCAAGTTATGTCATACTCACACCACTTCAAGTACTGCGGGAGAGCCGGCATGACCGCACTAACCACCTTTTGATCCCGCTTGTCAAGGCTTGTCGTAAAGACATGATATTGGCCCCCATTAAGCTGCTTTGGGTTACTCTGATACCCGGACTGGTTATTTTGTTGCTGACCTCCCTTGCCAGACTATTGATTATGACCTCCATGGTTTCCCTGGCTTGATAGCCAGAACCTGAGCCGCCTGCCCCAAAGCCGGACCCAGAAGAGCCGGATCCTGACCCGCCGGATGGTCCATTGCCGCCACCCTGATGCTGGTTAATGCTGTAATTCCGGAACTCCCGCATGACCCAACAATCCTTCCAGACATGAGTGGATGGTTTATCGGGAACGCTATGTTTTGGGCAGGGGGCATTCAACATTGCTTCCATATTGAAAGGCTTAGACTTGCCGAAATGCGGTTTACCATTGCCCTTACCACGGTTGTTCCCAGCGCTAGTGTTGGCCACCAGGTCTGACCCGCCGTCCGGGTGCTTCCGTTTTCCACCGTTGCCATTATTATTATTTCCTCCCCCGTTCTGCTGCTGACTCTTGCCGTTGTTATTCTTCTTGCCCTTAGCTGATTTCTCATCATCAGATCCAGGGTCCTTCGTGCTGTCAGAGTCTGCATACTTGGTGAGAGCCGCCATGAGCTCCCCCATATCCTGGCATGAACGCTTGAGCCGTCCAAGCTTCTGCTTGAGGGGCAAAAAATGGCAATTCTTCTCCAGAATTAGAACCGCCTGAGCCGTTGTGATATTATCAGAGGAGTGGATAATGGTTGAGACCCGCCGGACCCAATGATGGGCCGACTCATCCTCCCGCTGCACACAATGATCCAAGTCCACGATTGTTATGGGCCGTTGTTGCGCGTGCGTCCTGTTGATTAAACGGTCGGCCGCGGACATTCGGCCCAGCTAGCTCCACTGCACGCTCCCGCCATTCAAGCTCGGCCCAGGAATTAATGGTATTGGGTGGCAAACCCTTCAACCACGTGCGAGCCGGCCCTTCCAGCATCATGATAAAATACTTGGCGCAGACTGCATCACTGACGTCTAACATCTCCATGGCTAGCTCGTAACTCTCGATCCAAGCTTCCGGAGGCAGGTCGACAGTATAATTTGGCACCTTGCGGGGACCCTTGAAATCCTTCGGCAGGCGTTCGTTTCGTAAAGCCGGCACTAAGCATGGCACTCCCACAGCCCTGGAGGTTACTCCGGCTCCTACTGAAACAGAAGGTGCTACTATGGGTTCTTGGTAAGCCGCCGCAGCTGCCGCTGCTGCCACCTCTCGCTGCGCTCTCTCACGGTCAACTAGCGCCTGGACATCAATAGCAGGCGGGCCATCCCGCACCGGGTTCCGACGTCGCTCACTGCTAGAAATCGCAGGCGACTCTATACGCCGACTGTAACTACGGCTTGGGATAGGGGTCGAATGCACGCGGCTCCAGCTGTAAGCATACTTCTCCTGTTGTGCCACCACTGTCTGCAAATATCCAATGGCGTTCCGCACTTCTTCCGCAAAAGGCGTTCCATCCGGGATGGGGAGCGTGCCAAGTCTGACTGCCGCTGCCACCATGTTCTCCGCCGGGTTAGAAAAATGACCGGGCGGTGTCGGAAAAGGCTGCGGCGGGGTCTGATTCCTGCGGGGCGGGTCTGGCTGCCGATGCTGAACCGCCGCCCTACTCCCAGGTATTTCCGCCGTCCGGGTTATGGTCAGAGGTGCATTCTGTCCTGTCCCTGGCGTGTTAAAAAGATTCCTGGCCTCATATTGATCCGGCAAACGGGACTGATGCCTCATCCGATGGACTGCATCTGTGGTCCATTGCTCTAGGTCAAGACGAAAAGCTTCTGCCCTGAGGCGCTCCGACTCAGCATCCATCTGAGCTTTCATTGCATTGATTTCCTCTTGGACTCCGGCCATCTGGTCCTTCAACCTCGCGATCTCAGTGTTACGGGCTGCTTGGTTTTCGGCCGTGACCTCGGTTCCCATCAGAGTCGTAAGTTCATTCATCAGATCCAACAAAACTTGAGCTGGCGGCCTGCCTGATCCAGACCCGGTCGCACCAGCGGCCGTGCTACCAGGAGCCGGTGCCGACCCTGCCATGAAGACGACGGCTCGGCTCGGCGGCTCATAGTATTCCGGGTCAGGGTAGCCCTCGAAGTAGCCCCCAAGCCCGCCGTTGTGAAGCTGGTAGATTGATTCCGCCTCTCCGCTCGAGGATTCATCCTCTAAGCAGATGAGGGTTTCCTCCCGCGACATGGAACCTTCAAGTTCCGCGCCTTGGGTAAAGCCGACGAATACGCGCTTCCGACCCGGGTTAACTCAGGCGGGTTGCGCGCACCGGGCCGGCTCTATGAGGTCGGTGCAGATGTCCGGCCCGGGCTTAGATCCGCCGATCTTGCCAATGAAGACGTGAATTCTGCCGAAGGGGACCCAATGCCCGTACTCGATTGAGTCGGCCTCGGGGCCCCAGCCAGCGTCGTCGATGTAGAGCTTGCCGAAATGACTCTTGGTCATCCTGCCGACAGCATATCCCGCGATCCCTGTGAGAGAGCCCTCCGAGAATTCCACACCACCGAGCGTCTACCCCACGGTGGGCGCCAACTGTCGTGGTTTTGTCACGACAGATGTCCTAGTGAAAGGACATAGGTTCGAGGCCATCGCTAAGGCGGTGAACTCGAAGGGGTTGATCGGAAGCCTCCTAGAGACAAGGGTTACCCAGGTTCGGCCCCTCGGAAAGAGGTAAAAGCCTACGTCCTGCTTTGTGTTGTATTGATTGGATATCGATTACAAGGGAGCGAGTTTGCTTGACCTAGCTATCGATGAGTTGTTTTCGTGGCCTAAGCTGCCCAGGTAACCTGCCTTTATATACACAGGTCGAGGCCCTGGGCTTACAAGAGTACGGGCCGGGTCGCATATGATAACCGACCTTGCCTCTAACTACTCCTGCCTTGTTGGGCAAGCCGCCCCCGGCGGCTTACGCCATCGGGTCATACACTGTCTTCTCCCTCTGTGCCTCCAGGCCCACTGAGCAAGCTTCTTCCAAACCTTTATCGCTAAGCCGCCCACCTCATGACCCGGCCCCACCTGGGCGGGTCTCACCACGGGGTTATATCCCCAACAATATGTGAAGATGAAATGAAGTGTGTGTTATATGCTACAGCCCCATGCTTAGTTTGTGCATTTTAGAATCTTGTAGCTTGTTGTTTTCATGTGTGCAAAATGCTATCTTGCTGTTTTGGGCAGATTTGCACTAAAACTTGTGTTGGTTGTTGTGGTTGACCCGTAGCTCCGTTTTGGTCATGCCATATATGAAACTTGCTTAGATTTTCATGTAGTATCATAATATCTTGCTGCATTCATGATTTGAAATGTTTATGGTTGCCATTTTCATGCATTTTGCATTCATGTCATGTTCGTCTTGTGAAGGTCATATCTTTTAGACCGTAGGTCCGTTTGAGATGTTCCATATATGTAAATCGACTAGTATGACGTGTAGAATTGCATGGTATACTTTATTTTCCTGTTCAATAAATATAAAACATGATTAGTTCAGATCTGGACCAATTTCGAAATTAACATATGGGGTCGTTTCGGAAATGCTATATGTTGTTTCCGGCCTCATTTAAACTTGCCTAGATGTGTAGTTTACTTATGCTTCACCTCTTGCCATGTTAACAACATTTAAACTTGATGTGTAAATAAACGAGAGTGAACTAAATGATTCGAACGTGGAGTTTCGTCAATATGCAACTCGTTGCATATTGAGCTTCACTTAATGTGTAGTATTCGATGTTGTGTTTTGTCATGCCTTGCATACTCGTATGGACATGCATCATATTTGTTTGCGCATCATGACATGCATATGTTGTGGTGTTCTCATGTGTTGATTGTTGTTTCTGGATTTGTAGGACCGAAAGTATGTCTAGAGGGGGGTGATTAGACTACTTGACCAAATAAAAATCTACTTTTTCCCAATTTTAGGTGTTGGCAGATTTTAGCATTCATAGCAAGTCAAGCACACCCTACACTTGCATGTCTAAGAGTATAGTAGCGGAAAGTAACAACAAGCATGAGTAGTAAAGGAAGGGTAGGAAGATCAAACGCAATATGGAGACACGATGGTTTTTCCCGTGGTTCCGATAGGTGGTGCTATCGTACGTCCACGTTTATGGAGTCTTCAACCCACGGAGGGTAACGGTCGCGAGAGTCCACGGAGGGATCCACCCATAAGGGTCCACGAAGTAGCAACCTTGACTATTCCATAATGGCTTCCGTCCACGAAGGACTAGCCTCACTATGGGTAGATCTTCACGAAGTAGGCGATCCCCTTGCCCTTACAAACTTCTTGGTTCAACTCCACAACACGAAGTAGGAGGCTCCCAAGCGACACCTAACCAATCTAGGAGGCACCACGCTCCAAAAGGTAATAGGCTCGGCAATGTCGATGAACTCCTTGCTCTTGTGCTTCAAGATGATAGACTCCTCAACACACAATCACTCTCTCACAGATTTGGCTATGGTGGAATAGATTGATTGGGTGGAAAGCAACTTGGGGAGGCTAGAGATCAAGATTCATATGGTTGGAATGGAATGGCATGATCTCAACACATGAGTAGGTGGCTCTCTCTCAGAAAATCAGTTGGTATGAGTGGGGATCTGTTCTGAGTGCTTCTCTTTCGAGTGGGTGGTGGTGAAGGGGTATATATAGGCATCTCCAAAAATCCAGCCGTTACACCTAAAGTGACTAACTTGATGACACCGATGTGTGAATCTCCGTGGTACCGAAGTGACCAAAAGGTGACAACTTTTGAATCTCGGTGAGACCGATATATAAAACTTGGTTGCACCGATTAGGTGACCAACGGTCAGATTGCGCAACTCGGTGACGCCGATCCAACAAACTCGGGGGTACCGATTTTGTGAATCGAGGTAACAGAAAGTTGGCAACCCAAACTCGGTGGCACCGAAGTGGAATCGGTTGCACCGATGTGCTAGGGTTTGGCATGGGTCTGTCTGAGTTTGGGAATCGGTGGCACCGAGTGGAAAGTGTTGGTTGCACCGATTTTGGATATTTGACTTTGGACAGACTTTTGTGGAAGAGCTTGTGGGTGTTTTTGGTGACTAGCACTTGTGCACGTATGAGCATTTTGTTCACCAACAGTACCTTACCGCCTTTTAATAGTATTGGCTTTCCTATGGACTCAAAGTGATTTCTCACAAAGTAAAATGTAGAGTCCTCTTGCTTGAAGCTTTGCCAATCTATTTCCTTGCATCTTGGGTTATCCACAATCCTTTTGCCATCCCTATCATTGAACTTTTCCTGAAATATGCTTAGTAGAAACATTAGTTCAATGACATATATGTTGTTATTAATTACCAAAACCACCAAGGGAGCAAATGTGCTTTCAATCTCCCCCTTTTTGGTAATTGATGACAACATATAGATCAAAGATTTGACATATGATATAATCAATGAATATAATCATCGCTTTGAGAAGTATGTGATAAGCAAGAGCTCCCCCTAAATTTGTGCATTATTTTAAATTTGCGTTTGAATGCAAATGCACAATCGATTAGGTACATAGGGCACTCTTTCATGTCACATACAACTTGGTGGTGTGCGAGAATAATAAGAATGAACATCATAGCACAACACAATCAAGCAAAGGTGAATGATCATCTCATAAGCATCATAATGATAGGAAATAGTAGCAACACACATTAAGCGTATGATCAAACACCAACAAAAGTTTAACACAAGCAACCAAAAGACCAAATGTTTTTGAAAAAAGCGATAAAAACCAAACGCTCTCTCACTCGAAGCCTAAAGATCTATATACACTTCTCCCCCTTTGACAACAAGTTACCAAAAAGTTCAAAGGTATATATCTAAGCGCTCTTCTGAGGCTGATCTCCTCTGGTAGTAGATGTAGGAGTCGAGAGAACTGCGTCGGTGAAGACCTCTACTGATGTCATGGATGGAGTTGGAGTAGCAACGGGATGTACTGGAGCTGATGGAGCTGAGGAGGCTGTAGCAGGTGCTGATGAAGAAGGCCTCAAATCTGGAGCTGGCACTGTGGCTGATCTGGCCTGGGTAGTGAAGTGAGTGCCTGGCCTGAGAGGAGAGTCATCCTCAACATCTGAAGTGTCGGGACTGGGCACGCTGTCAACTTTGTTCTTGAGCTCATTCACTGTCTTTGTCAGCCCATCCACTTTGTCATTTAGGGTCTTGATCCTATTCTCAAAGATCCTCACAAGACTATTCTGATTCCCCAGTATGTCCTTGATGTCCTTCTGCATGCCCTGAACGGTAGAGATCAAGAAATCCATTTGCTCGTTCCTGGATCTAGGGACTTGAGCACTAGTGGATGTAGCTGCATCTGCCTCTGCCTGAGATGCAGCTGATGTGGGATGATCTGGGTCCATCACCACAACGTTGTCCTCAAGATCTGGCTGTAGGGGCAAGTGGGGCCTGTCAAGAGCAAAAATGTGCTTCTCCAGCTTGGAGTTGATGAGCATCTGAATGTAGGGTGCATAGCAGCATGAGCGCTTCTGATCAGCAGCAACCCTCTTCACAGTCTCTACTATCAAGTCCAAGACCCTTATCCTGGTGTGTCTATCAAGATGGATCAGCATGTTGATGGAATAGCCTCTAATCATCTTTTCATCTCCAGACTTAGGCATCAAGGTGTGCCTCACGATAGTGTTCATGGTGCGGAGGCCAGCCTGGAGGAAGTAAATGGATCCTAACTTGTGAGATTTCAAGTTAGCAGCAAGGATCGCATTATACATGTTCTTCATAGAATCATGGCTCTCCTTGGATTCAGAATAGACATCCAAGTCATCATCTTCCACCTTTGGGACTCCTAAGATGGCAGCCCATTCCTCAACAGAAGACTCATATCTTGCTCCTTCAGTCATCCACACAATCCTTCCATCTCCATAGAAATGAGCAGTGGAGTAGAATTGCATGATCATCTCGTCGTTCCATGCAGTGAATTCTTTGCCAACAAACTCATCTAAGCCAATCCAATGAAAATTGTCTTGAACAGTTGGAAAGTAATCTTCATTTGCCTTGATATACTTCCAATCAACATATCTCATATCACTGACAGCTGGGCTCTTGTCAAGCAAGATAGTCTCATAGAAATCTTGTTGCTCCTTGGTATAGAACCTGTAGTCCACAGCTGTTTTTCTCCTCTGAGCATATGGATCAATTGCTCTCCATGCCCTCAAACCAGAATCCTTCCTCTTCTTCATATCTTCAGCAAGCAGGTGGCTGGCATTGTGCTCTGGAAGGTGTGGTCTGAGCTTCATCAAAGCAGTCATGTCATCATCATCCTCAGCTTCCCTGAAAGTGGAGGTCTTGTTCTTGCTGGAAGCTGGTATCTCTCTGGAGAACCTCTTAGGCTTATCAGCAGTAGCAGCCTTCTTGGGAGCAGACTTGGTGCTCTTGGAAGTGGTAGCCTTAGGCATAGCATCTGCCATAAGCTTCTTCTTCTTCTTAGGAGGGGCCTTTGCAGCTGGCTCTACCTCCTCTTCTTCAGCAGCAGCTTCTTCTGGATCCTCAAACATAGAGGTTGGCCTGCCCTCAACATGTATGATCCTCTTCCTGGATTTCTTTTTCTCCCCTGCCTTCATAGGCAAAGATTTCTTGGGAGGCACAACAGTCATGGTTGCTCTAGAGCTCTCAAGTGCTCTCACTGTCTCAGAGCTAGCATACTCCTTTCTGATAGCTTTCTTCTTCTTGGAAGAAGTGGCAGCATCATCTTTCTTAGGTAGCTCCTCAGGGATGAAGTCCTTATCCTCCTCATCAGAATTGAGCTTCCTCCTAGTCCTTGTAGTAGCCTTGGGCAAGTCAGGAGAACTAGGCACATCATCAAAACTCTCTTCAGGACTAGTGCCTAAGTCCAGGTCCACACTCTGCTCTCTGAGATCATTCTGGCTATCATCTGAAGCAGACATCTCTGGCCCTGTGAATAGAGTATAGAAGAGTGGAGAAGATGAGTCATCACAAAATGCAGACATTTCAAAAGATTGAACTAAGATTTCTCAAATTTTGCATTCTGCCAAATGTATGTCGGTACAGCCGAGGCAAAAATTTCGGACCCACCGAGACAAACAACCTGCTTTCCAGAAACTTGGCACCATTTTCGGTCACACCGAAAATTAGTACTCGGTTCCACCGAGGTGTTCTCAGCTGGCCAGAAAAACCGAATCGGTGCTACCAATTCTTTTGCATCGGTTCTACCGAGATTCATGTGGCGGACGGCAAAACCTAAAAAATCGATCGTTCGTTACAATACTGGAATTTCTAGAGGAAAGGGAGGTTTGCAATCCATGGATTATCAATAAAATTAACTTCAATGCGCAAGAATCGGACGGGGAGCACAAGGAAGGCCGGATCCATACCCTAGCTTGGTAACGGATCCGCTAAGGCGACGAAGGCGGCGAAGATTCCGTCGGTGGCGGCGATTCCCAATGGCGGAGACGCACGGGGAGGCAAGGGCGACGACCAGGGGTCCGGAGCGGCAGCTTAGGGTTGGAGGAAAACGGGCTCTTGAGATTGAATTTCAAAAGTCGTGTCCGCCAGAATATATACCCTTCGCTGTCGGTGACACCGGTTTGAAGTTTTCGGTGTCACCGAGTTTCTCAACTATCAGCAGACAGGGAAACTCGGTGTAACCGAGAATAATGAATCGGTGTTACCAAGATTGAAAATTCAGATCAACCCTAGGCATTCGGTGAGACCGAGAATTTTGGTTGGTTCCACCGAGATGCACTTGGGAGGTTTTAATGGTCAGTCCTTTGTCGATACGGAACTCCGAGTGCTCCTCACACAGAGGGATCGAAAAGTACTTGTTCAAATTTTGTGATGCAGCAAGAAAATAATATGAGGTGAGAAAGCATAGATAGCTAGAGAGTGGTCCTAGGCATTCTTGTCCATCCAATTGGCAAAAGATAAAACAAAAGCCAAATAGCAACAATTGGATGTCCTCGAATGGATAAATAAATGCAGACCAACATGCTCACACAATAAGATGTCAAATGAAATCATGGCAAACATGCACAAACATACTAGCATCTATCAAGCATTTTGGCGATGATGGAGTCATCTATATATGAGTATGTTCACTTCGGAGCCAAGTAAGAATACTTGATCATAGGTCATACTCATCGTTTAAGCACAAGTGGGGTTACCACTTTTACATAAAGCATTTAATGTTGTCACATACTAAGAGATGCTTTAACTCAAGTCTTAGAGTAAAGCTCCCCCTTGATGTGACATCCCCCCATAGGAGGGATAAACTAACCTTGGGTTTTGTCGATGAAGACTTCATGTTGGTGAGTTAGTGGTGGATGCTCAAGGTTGATGAAGATCACCATGAGTTGGGAGCATCCTTTTTTGTTTCCTTACTCTTCTCACCTACATGGGTTAGTCCCAACACACAAGAGACAAATACAAGGATATCTATGGACATGGAGTGCAAAGCATATGTGATGATGTCCATGGATTTGTTGATTACCTTGTCCCTTGCTTACCTTTGAGGGAATGTGTGACTCCTTGAACTATTGCATAGAGTTGGTGTTGATTGCAACTAGTTCTTGCCAATAATGAATGTGAGTGAATTTCATTGGCGGAGTCACCCCTCAAGAACTCTCTAGTTCTTCTTCTTGGGGACCCACATCAACTTGATGGGGATCCTTGGTGTTGAAGTAGCCCTTGTAGAAGTTGAGCTTGAAGTAGCTTTGGGAACCCACTCCACCAAAGCTTGGGATTCATCTTCATATGAGTTAATGTCCTCTTGAAGCTTGTTCTTGCCCTTAAGCTTGGGGTCTTGTGGTGGAAAGTCATCTTGAGCTGTTGTTCCCTTGGTGAGAGTATTATCATACTTCTCCTTTTGAGGAACAAACTTGGGCTCGGGGTATTGACCTTCTTCCCATTCAACTCCATTAGCGTTGAAGTAGCCAATGCCATGGTTCTTCCGGTATCCTCCGTGCTTGCGTACAATTTCCTCAAATTGTTTGCACCCGGCAAGACTCTTGTAGATACCTTTCTCTATAATTCCTTTCAATAAAGCATTTTCTTGCTCAAGAGTAACTTGGCTAAGAGAATCATCATTAGTGGAAGCAATAGAACTAATAGAAGCAACATCATTAGGTTTGGCATTTTGATTGTTGCTACTAGATGAAGAACCTTTCTTGCCTTTGTTACTAGTTTGTCTAGATTTAACTTGTGGCATGAATGTAGACAAGAGTAATCGTTTGGATAGATAAGATGAAGTATTCTTTCGGAGATCGTCATTGATAGCTTTAAGAGACTCATGCTCTTGCTCCAAGGTGAGCTTCTCGAAGCATATCTTCTCATGAGTCCTTACAAGCTCTCTATGATCTTCGAGAGTAGATTCATGGGCTAACTTAAGAGAGTTTAATTCTTTAGTTAGTTGTTCTATTTTCATCTTATCGTCATCAAATGACTTATCTTGCCTAGCATGAGAATTATCAAGTTCATTTTGACTAACATCACTAGTTTCATCAAAGTGCAAGTCATCATCACAAAGCAAATCATCTTCATCACTATTGAAATCAAGATACTCGGGGTGCGATACCTTGGGGCCTTTAGCCATGAAGCAACTTCCACTCCCTTCATTTGGTGAATCAAATAGATCATAGGAGTTGGTAGTCACTAGTGCAAGTCCGGCAACACCTTCATCTTGACTATAGTCGGAGTTGGAGTGATAGCTTCTCTCGGAGTTGTTGTCGGAGTCGGAGCCGGAAACCCGTTCACCAACATGAGCTTGATGTCTTCTTCTTGTGTAGCTCTTGGTGTACTTGTCCTTCTTCACCGAATCCCTACTTCTCCTTGAGGGTCTTCGTTCATAACGATCATCTCTACTCCTTCTCTCTCTTTGAGGTGATTCATTCCTTGAGCTTCGTCTTCTAGGTGACTCTTCTCTTCGTTTGTAGGGAGCTGTGCACTCATTTGAGTAGTGTCCGGGCTTCCCACAATTGTAGCAGTTCCGGTCACGACTTGACGAACTCTTCTCTTCATATCTTGAGTTGGAGCTTTGTTCTTTGCCTCTATTCTTGTAGAACTTGTTGAATTTCTTGACCATGAGGCTTATCTCTTCATTGGTAACAAGGTTGTCGCTTGAAGTTGCGGGAGCATCACTTGTGGCTTTGTAAGCACCGCTAGACTTGTTGTGAAACTCTTCTTTGTCTTTGAGTGTCATCTCATGAGCAACAATCCTTCCAATGACTTCCGTAGGCTTGAGATATTTGTAGTTGGGCATCATTTGGATCAATGTGCACACGATGTCATATCTCTCATCCAAAGCTCTAAGTATCTTCTTGATGATGAATTTGTTGGTCATTTCTTTGCTTCCTAAGCCGGCAATCTCATTGGTGATGAGATCTAGCCTAGAGTACATCTCCGCGACTCCTTCACCATCCTTCATCTTGAACTTGTCAAGCTGACTTTGAAGAACATCCAACTTGGATTCTCTCACGGACTCGGTTCCTTCGTGCATATCAACCAAAGTATCCCAAATCTCTTTTGCATTCTCGAGACGGCTGATTTTGTTGAATTCTTCGGGGCATAGGCAGTTGAAGAGAATGTCGCATTCTTCAGCGTTGTATTGCAACATCTTCAATTCATCCACGGTCGCTTCATGATCCGGTTCCTTTCCATCACCAAAGAATTCACCTTGCAAGCCAACACGAACAATAGCCCATACGGCGGGGTTATGACCAAGAATATGCATTTTCATTTTGTGCTTCGAACTAGCAAAATTAGTGCCATCAAAGTACGGACCTCTACGTTGATAATTTCCCTCACTAGACGCCATGCTCTCCTAGGTTGTGAAACCAATGCAATTGAGACCAAAGCTCTGATACCACTTGTAGGACCGAAAGTATGTCTAGAGGGGGGTGATTAAACTACTTGACCAAATAAAAAACTACTTTTCCCCAATTTTAGGTGTTGGCAGATTTTAGCATTCATAGCAAGTCAAGCACACCCTACACATGCATGTCTAAGAGTATAGCAGCGGAAAGTAACAACAAGCATGAGTAGTAAAGGATGGATAGGAAGATCAAACGCAATATGGAGACACGATGATTTTTCCCGTGGTTCCAATAGGTGGTGCTATCGTACGTCCACGTTTATGGAGTCTTCAACCCACGGAGGGTAACGGTCGCGAGAGTCCACGGAGGGCTCCACCCATAAGGGTCCACGAAGTAGCAACCTTGACTATTCCATAACGGCTTCCGTCCACGAAGGACTAGCCTCACTATGGGTAGATCTTCACGAAGTAGGCGATCTCCTTGCCCTTACAAACTTCTTGGTTCAACTCCACAACACGAAGTAGGAGGCTCCCAAGCGACACCTAACCAATCTAGGAGGCACCACCCTCCAAAAGGTAATAGGCTCGGCAATGTCGATGAACTCCTTGCTCTTGTGCTTCAAGATGATAGACTCCTTAACACACAATCACTCTCTCACAGATTTGGCTATGGTGGAACAAATTGATTGGGTGGAAAGCAACTTGGGGAGGCTAGAGATGAAGATTCATATGGTTGGAATGGAATGGCATGATTTCAACACATGAGTAGGTGGCTCTCTCTCAGAAAATCAGTTGGTATGAGTGGGGATCTGTTCTGAGTGCTTCTCTTTCGAGTGGGTGGTGGTGAAGGGGTATATATAGGCATCTCCAAAAATCCAGTCGTTACACCTAAAGTGACCAACTCGGTGACACCGATGTGTGAATCTCGGTGGTACCGAAGTGACCAAAAGGTGACAACTTTTGAATCTCGGTGAGACCGGTATATAAAACTCGGTTGCACCGATGAGGTGACCAACGGTCAGATTGCGCAACTCGGTGACGCCGATCCAACAAACTCGGTGGTACCGATTTTGTGAATCGAGGTAACAAAAAGTTGGCAACCCAAACTCGGTGGCACCGAAGTGGAATCGGTTGCACCGATGTGCTAGGGTTTGGCATGGGTCTGTCTGAGTTTGGGAATCGGTGGCACCGAGTGGAAAGTGTTGGTTGCACCGATTTTGGATATTTGACTTTGGACAGACTTTTGTGGAAGAGCTTGTGGGTGTTTTTGGTGACTATCACTTGTGCACGTATGAGCATTTTGTTCACCAACAGTACCTTACCCCCTTTTAATAGTATTGGCTTTCCTATGGACTCAAAGTGATTTCTCACAAAGTAAAATGTAGAGTCCTCTTGCTTGAAGCTTTGCCAATCTATTTCCTTGCATCTTGGGGATATCCACAATCCTTTTGCCATCCCTATCATTGAACTTTTCCTGAAATATGCTTAGTAGAAACATTAGTTCAATGACATATATGTTGTTATTAATTACCAAAACCACCAAGGGAGCAAATGTGCTTTCAGGATTGCTTCTTCTCGATAGAGTTCCGAAACCGCTTCGGAGTGTGAGGATCCGTTCGACTACGTTGGTTCGTCTTCTTCATGGATTCGTTCTTCTTCCAAGCGGGATCTCAGGCAAGATGATCATTTCCCTGGATACCACTACTATCGTTGCCATGCTACTTGTCTCAATTCTATCGATGTCTCGCAACCTACCACTTGCATGTCAAGCCTCCCGAATTGCCATGAAAAGCCTCTAACCCCTCCACATCCCAGCAAAACATTGTTTGGCTATGTTACCGCTTGCTCAGCCCTTCTTATAGCATTGCTAGTTGCAGGTGCATTGTTTCCATGTGCCAACATGGATATCCTTTTGGTATATCACAATATTATTGCTATTTAATTTAATGCACATATATACTTGGTAAAGGGTGGAAGGCTTGGCCTTTTGCTCGGTGTTTTGTTCCACTCTTGCCGCCCTAGTTACTTGTGTACCAGTGTTATGTTCCATAATTGAGCGCTCCTAACATGCTCGGGGTTGTTATGGGGACCCCCTTGATTTTTCTTTTAGGATAAAACTTGTCTGGAAAGGCCCAACATTGGTACTACATTTTCCCAACATAATAATACTGAACACCGTTACTAAAGCATAGGGCATCATGAACCCGATGAGTTAATTCAACATAATACAGGGGGGCCAGTGCTGCCGGTGCTGGTCCAAAATAGAGTCGTGTGCGGGGCCAACCCGGGGCAACTCGGGAGATGTCTATCAGTCCACTGTATGCTGCGCTCATCCGGTTGTGCCCTGAGAACGAGTTACGCGGCTCCTATCGGGATTGTCGGCACGTCGGGCGGCCTTGCTGGATTTGTTTTACCTTTCTCAAACGTCTTGTGCGAGGAATTCCGAGAATACTTCGGGCTATGTCGAGGTTGCGGTTTTCCTATGGAATTTCCTAGGAGATCACGGGATTCGTGGTCGAGGTTATTCCCGCGGTGTGTGGTTAGTTTGTGATGGATGAGTTGGAGCATCCCTGCAGGGTTAAATCTTTCGGAAAGCCATGCCCGCGGTTAAGTGGCAACTTGGAAACTTTGTTTAACACCCGGTCATAGCAAACTTGAAGTAAACTCAAATAAAATACACCAACCGTGTGCGTAACCGTGACTGTCTCTTCTCGTGAGTCCTTATCCGAGAGAGAACACGGTGGGGTTATGTTTGACGTAAGTAGGTGTTCAGGATCTCTTAGAGATCATTACTAGATCACTTCCGTTTATGCGACAATCATCCCCCTTTATTCTTGTACTCGTAAGTTAGCCACTCAAATAAATGCTTAGTGCTTGCTGCAGCCTCACCACTTAACCATACCTCACCCATTAAGCTTTAATAGTCTTGATACCCTTGGGAAATGAGATTGCTGAGTCCCCGTGGCTCTCAAATTACTACAACAACAGTTGCAGGTACAGGTAATGCGATGATTTGACGTGAGAGCGATGCTTTGTTTGATTTGGAGTTCTTCTTCTTCTTCATCGATCATAGGATGGGTTCCAGGCGACAGCCTGGGATAGCAAGGATGGATGTCATTTTTATCGTTTGTTTTCATCCGTAGTCGGACCCTGCTCTTCTGTATGATGATTGTATATGTTGTTGTATTGATGTGATATTGATGTAGCTTGTGGCGAGTGTAAGCCAATTCCATATACTCATCTCTTCTTTACATGTACTTGTAATGATATCCATTCTTGCAAAACAACGAGATGCGCTTCTATCCATGTCGAGGCCCTCGTGCCAAAATAAGGATAGGATCGCATCTTGGGCGTTACAAAGCGCCCCCCACGACAACAGTAGGGATTCCTCCTTCAAGAACACACATGAAAGTCACACAAGGAGCAACAACAGACCGAAAGTCACACACGCATTATACCGACATAATATCACTAATACATTTATAATGAACTCGAATATAATATCACTAATACATCATCTCGAATAATACAGTTAATGCATCATCAAATATTAACTAATATACATCTCGAATATTATCATATAAGATCACTATTATAGATCGAATATCCTAGAATCCAAAGTGGAGGACGGTGAACTCGGTTCACTAGCGGTTCCTGAGTCGCTGGCGGTGGACACCCAAAGATAAGGAACCATCACCAGATCATAACTCGGGTGAGATCCCTGAAGAACCTGCAAGGTATTGGAGAACCTGGCGTCCAACGCCGCCATGTAGCGACGGACGAGCTCGTCCTCCTCCCTGACACGGCGACGTACCACCTCAGCGGGGGCCCGCTCCCTCTGCACCGAAAGTGGCCCACGAGACCGCCACCAAAGAAGCTCCGGGTCGACGACGAGACCCGGATTCCTCACCAAGCTCCGAGCCCGGGAAGGTAGCACCTCCCAGTGCCAGCCCGGCGGAGCCCAGTCCCGGACATTGCGCCTCTCAAGGATGTCGCTGCCGACTCGACGACGAGGATGCGAGCCGGGCATTGTTGACGTCGAAAACAAATTCCTATGAGAACATTTTCTTATCGTTTAATGTTTTACTTTCTAGTTATCTTCTTAAAAATAAATGAACAATTTATTTTTTCACATAAAAACATTATATAAAACATGTCCAAAACACATTTTTGACTCATTTTTGATCCAATTTTTCGGAACATTTTTGACTCATTTAAAGTAAACGGGCGGAACGCCACATGGCATGCCCATTATTAAAATAAGACATAAAAAAAGGTCTATGGTTTGCCGGAATGCCGTTTCCCAGCAAATCCCGGCACTCTATATGCCTACTTTCTAGCACAATTCACGGGAAATTTCGGCATGACCTTTACTAAAAAGTGGACATATCAAGCGCCTGAAATTCACCGGAACGGAAATGAATCAACATTCCGGCAAAACATAGGCCACTCGGATCATTTACCCTACACATAACCATCATTTTCCTAACATCACATGTCCAAAATATCACATGTCCAAATTCCAAACATCACATGTCCACATATCAGATGCCCACTTCAAATTTGCATATAACAGCAAGAAAAATATAGAACTTGAAGAAAATGCAATAAGTTCTTTTTCTTCACAATATTTGAAACTAAAGTCAGCCTACCTAAATTTCTGTCCTAATTTGAAACCTAGCTAAATTTTTGTCCTAATTTGAAAACCTAGTTAATTTCATACTAATTAACTAGGTTCATACTACCTAATTTGTCCTAGGGTTCATACTAATTCACGTAGGGTTATCAATTCAATTTTATATTTAAATAGCAACAATTGCTTTAACTAAAAAAATTAAATACTTAGAATTTTGTCAACTACACCTAAAACACCTAAAATACCTAGAATTCATTTAACCCATACTAATTCTGTTTTTTTAACTAGGGTTCATACCTAACTACAAAACATAACTACATGAACCCTAGAACCCTAGACCCCTTAGGCAGAGAGACGGAGAGAGAGAAGGAGGGGCAGAGGACTTACAAGGGGCTAGGGGAGACATCGGCGGCGAGGTGGAGCTCGGGGGAGATGCCAGCGCCGAGGTGGAGCTCGGGGGAGACGGGTGCGGGTGGGGGAGCGGGCGGCGACGGAGGGCGCGCGGGCGGCGACGGACGGGGCGCGGGCAGGCGACGGAGGGCGGCGACGGACGAGGTGCGTGTAGGCGATGGACGGGGCGCGGGCAGACGACGGAGGGCGACGGTGGCGTCGAGAGGGATCGAATGGGGAATGGGATGGAGGAAAGAAGTGGAGAAGGAAGCCCGCGCGGGGGTTATGTCAAGATAGTAGTAGCGCGTTTTAGGACAAAGCGCTACTGCTACCTGACATAGCTATAGCGCGCTCCTTGGAGAGGCGCTACTGCTAAGTGGGGCCCGCCAGGTGGCCAGGTTCAAACTTAGCGGTAGCGCCCTACCAAAAAAACGTACTACTACTATACTGTTAGCAGTAGCGCGATTATCTGGGGCGCGCTACTACTAAACCTAGCCTGGCGGCAACGGTGGGGCAATATTAGTAGTAGCGCTTTTTTAATGCCGCGCTACTGCTAAGTAGTTAGCAGTAGCGCCTGTCCTGGACACGCGCTACTGCTAAGTAGCAGTAGCGCTGCTTTTGATCCAGCTCTACTGCTAAGGTTCTGTGTATAAGGTTTTCCCTAGTAGTGCTAAGCGATCTTCTGGGGCTGATCTCCTCCGGTAGCTGCTGAAGGAGTCGAGAGAACAGCATCAGCGAAGACTTCAGTAGACGTCATGGATGGAGTTGGAGTAGCAACTGGAGGTGCTGGAGGAGCTGAAGGAGCTGAAGCAGCTGCGGTAGGTGCTGATGAAGAAGGTCTTGTCTCTGGAACTGGCACTGTAGCAGATCTGGCCTGAGTCCTGAACTGAGTGTCTGCCTTGATAGGTGGACTATCCTCATCATCATCTGTAGTGTGGGGACTGGGCACGCCATCAACTTCCTTCTTGAGCTCATTCCTATTCACTGTGAGCTCATCCACCTTGTTGTTGAGAATATGAAACTTGTTATCAACAATCCTTGCAAGGCTCTCCTGGTTCTTCAAGATGTTCCCGATGTCCTTCTGCATACTGAGCATAGAGCTAAAGAGAAGATCCATCTGCTCACTCCGAGTCTTTGGCACCTGAGCACTAGAGTCTCTGGCTGTCTCTGCCTGTGCCTGTGCTGTAGCTGAGGTGGGATGATTTGGGTCCATCACCACAACATTGTCTTCTAGCTCTGGCAGGAGTGGCAAATGTGGTCGATCAAGTGCATACACGTGCTTCTCTAGCTTGGAGTTGATAAGCATCTGAATATACAGAGCGTATCCACATGATCTCTTCTGATCTGCAGCAGTCCTCTTCACTGTCTCAACTATCAAGTCCATCACTCTGAATCTGGTGTGTTGATCAAGATGGAGCAGCATGTTGATAGAATAGCCTCTTATCATCTTCTCATCTCCAGACTTAGGCATCACTGTATGCCTCAAGATGGTGTTGATCGTGCGTCGACTAGCCTGGAGGAAGTAAATGGATCCAAGCTTGTGAGATTGCAAGTTTGCAGCAGGGATCTCATTGTACATGTTCTTCATGGCATTGTGATTTGCCTTGGGCTCAGAGTACACATCTAGGTCACCGTCTTCCACCTGTGGAGCTCCTAAGATGGCAGCCCACTCCTCAACTGGGGATTCATACCTGGTGCCTTCTATCATCCATACAATCCTACCATCTCCATAGAAATGTGCAGTGGAGTAGAATTGCATGATCATCTCGTCGTTCCAAGCATTGAACTCCTTACCAACAAACTTATCAATACCAATGCAGTGGAAGTTATCTTGCACACTTGGAAAGTAATCTTGGTTGTCCTTGATGTACTTCCAGTCCACATACCTCATGTCACTCACTGCAGGGCTCTTGTCAAGCAGAAATGTTTCATAGAAGTCTTGTTGTTCCTTTGTGTAGAACCTATAGTCTACAGTTGTCTTTCTCCTCTGAGAATAAGGATCAATCACTCTCCACTCTCTCAGTCCTGAGTCCTTCCTCTTCTTCATGTCTTCGGCAACTGGATGGCTGGCATTATGCTCTGGAAGATGTGGCCTCAACTTCATCAACACTGTCATTGCATCCTCTTCAGCATCTCTGGAGGTAGAACTCTTGTTCTTGTCAGCAGCTGGAATCTCTCTGGAAAACCTCTTGGGTTTTGAAGCAGTGGGTTTCTTGGGAGCAGCTGGCTTGCTCTTGGATGGAGCTTGGGTTGGCATAGCATCAGCAAGCAGCTTCTTCTTCTTCTTAGGAGGAGCCTTGGGAGCTGGCTCTTCCTCTTCCTCAGCCTCAGCCTCAGCTGGGTCTTCATACATTGAGGTAGGTCTTCCAACAACATGTATGATTCTCTTTCTGCTTTTCTTCTCTCCAACCTTCTTGAGCATGGATTTCTTTGGGCGTTCAATAGTCATTGTTGCCCTAGCACTCTTTGGTGCTTTCACTGTCCCTGAGCTGGCATACTCCTTCCTGACTACCTTCCTAGATGAGGTAGCCTATGTGGTAGGCTTCTTGGCAATTTTCTCAGCCTTGTCCTGCTTAGCCTTGGCAGGAATCTCATCAGGCACAAAGTCAGAATCTTCTTCATCTGAGTTAAGCTTTCTTCTTGCCCTGGTTGCAGCTTTGGGCAAATCTGGTGAGCTAGGTACATCATCATAAGAAGATGAGCTACCCTTAGGATTAGTGCCTGGGTCAGCATCCACACTTGGTTCTCTGAGGTCATTCTGACTGTCCACTGAGTCTGACATCTTTGACCCTGTGAATAGAATATAGAAGAGCTGATAGGTTGAGTCATCACAAAATGCAGAAATTTTCTCAAAAGTTGAACTTAGAATTCTCAAGATTTGCATTCTGCAAAGGGAATATCGGTACAACCGAGGCAAAAAAATTGGACCCACCGAGACGCACAGCCTGCTTCACAGAAACTTGGCACCCATTTCAGTCATACCGAAAATGGATACTCGGTTTCACCAAGACTGTCCTCAGTAGACCTAGAAATAGAATCGGTACAACCAATTCTTTTGCTTCGGTTTCACCGAGATTCGGATTGCGGATGGCAAAATCCTAAAAATCCAATGTTTGTTATTCTAAAGGAGAATTTTGAGGATAGATCGATCTCAAACAGTGGCTTATGGATGGAACAGTCCTAATGCGCATGAGTTGGAGGGAGAAGCGCACAAGGAGCCGGAATCGTACCCTAGCTTGGTGACGAGTCCGCTACGGCGGCGATGGCGGTGAGGATTCCGTCGACGGCGGTGACTTCCAATGGCGCAGGCGCTCGGGAAGACAAAGGCGATGACCAGGGGTCCACAAACGGGCAGCTAGGGTTTGGAGGAACGGACGTTTAAAGAAGTGATTTCAAAAGTCGGGTCCTCCACATTAAGTACCCATCGCTGTCGGTGACACCGGTTCAAAATTATCGGTGCCACCGAGTTTCGCAGCTGTCATCTGACAGGGAAACTCGGTGAAGCCGAGAAGATGGAATCGGTGTTACTGAGATTGAAAACCAGATCAACCCTAAGCATCGGTGAGACCGAGATTTTTGTGTTGGTTCCATCGAGATGAACTTGGGAGGTTTTAATGGTCAGTCCTTGTCGATACGGAACTCCAAGTGCTCCTCACACAGATAGATCGAAAAGTCCTTGTTCAAATTTTGTGATGCAGCAAGAATGGAATATGAGACGAGAAAGCATAGATAGCTAGAGAGGGGTCCTAGGCATTCTTGTCCATCCAATTGGCAAAAGAAAATCAAAGTCCAAATAGCAACAATTGGATGTCCTCGAATGGATAAAGAAATGCAGACCAACATGCTCACACAATAAGATGTCAAATGAAATCATGGCAAACATGCACATATATACTAGAATCTATCAAGCATTTTGGCGATGACGGAGTCATCTATATATGAGTATATTGACTTAGGAGCCAAGTAAGAATACTTGATCATAGGTCATACTCATCGTTTAAGCACAAGTGGGGTTACCACTTTTACATAAAGCATTTAATGTTGTCACATGCTATGAGATGATTTGACTCAAGTCTTAGAGTAAAGCTCCCCCTTGATGTGACATCCCCCCTTGAGAGGGATAAACTAACCTTGGGTTTTGTCGATGAAGATGTCATATAGGTGAAGTAGTGATGAATGCTCAAAGTTGATGAAGATCACCATGAGTTGGGAGCATCCTTGTTTTTTCTTACTCTTCTCACCTACATGGGTTAGTCCCAACACACAAGAGACAAATACATGGATATCTATGGACATGGAGTGCAAAGCATACATGATGATGTCCATGGATTTGTTGATTACCTTGTCCGTTGCTTACCTTTGAGGGAATGTGTGACTCCTTGAACTATTGCATGATGTTGACGTTGATTGCAACTAGTTCTTGCCAATAATAAATGTGAGTGAATTTCATTGGCGGAGTCACCCCTCAAGAACTTCTCTAGTTCTTCTTCTTGGGGACCCACATCAAGTTGATGGGGATCCTTGGTGTTGAAGTGGCACTTGTAGAAGTTGAGCTTGAAGTAGCCTTGGGAACCCACTTCACCAAAGCTTGGGATTCATCTTCATATGAGTCAATGTCCTCTTGAAGCTTGTCTTTGCTCTTGAGCTTGTGGTCTGGTGGTGGAAGGTCATCTTGAGCTTTCGTTCCCTTGGGAAGAGTATCTTCATACTTCTCCCTTTGAGGAACAAACTTGGGCTTGCGGTATTGACCTTCTTCCCATTCAACTCCATTTGCGTTGAAGTAGCCAATGCCATGGTTCTTCCGGTATCCTCCGTGCTTGCGTACAATTTCCTCAAATTGCTTACACCCGGCAAGACTCTTGTAGATACCTTTCTCTATAATCCCTTTCAAAAGTTCATTTTCTTGCTCAAGTGTAACTTGGCTAAGTGAAGTGTTAGTGGGATCAATAGAACTACTAGAAGCAATATCATTGGGTTTATCATTTTTATTGCTACTAGTTGAAGAACCTTTCTTGCCTTTGTTACTAGTTTGTTTAGCCTTAACTTGTGGAATGAATGTAGACAAGAGTAATCGTTTGGCTAGATAAGATGAAGTCTTCTTTCGGAGATCGTCATTGATTGCTTTAAGAAACGCATGTTCTTGCTCCAAGGTGAGCTTCTCGAAGCGTAGCTTCCCATGAGTCTTTACAAGCTCTCTATGATCTTCTAGAGTAGATTTGTGGGCTAACTTAAGAGTGTTTAATTCTTTAGTTAGTCGCTCTATTTCCATCTTATCATCATCACACGACTTATCTTGACTAGCATGAATATTATCAAGTTCATTTTGACTATAATCACTAGTTTTATCAAAGAGCAAGTCATCATCTCTAAGTAAATCATCCTCATCACTATTGAAATCAAGATACTCGGGGTGTGATACCTTGGGGCCTTTAGCCATGAAGCAACTTCCACTCCCTTCATTTGGTGAATCAAATATGCCATAGGAGTCGGTAGTCACTAGTGCAAGTCCGGCAACACCTTCATCTTGACTATAGTCGGAGTTGGAGTGATAGCTTCTCTCAGAGTGGTTGTCGGATTCGGAGCTGGAAACCCATTCACCAACATGAGCTTGATGTCTTCTTCTTGAGTAGCTCCTGGTGTACTTGTCCTTCTTTTCCGAGTCCCTACTTTGCCTTGAGGGTCTTCGTTCATAACGGTCATCTCTACTCCTTCTCTCTCTTCGAGGTGATTCATCTCTTGAGCTTCGTCTTCTAGGTGACTCTTCTCTTCGTTTGTAGGGAGCCGTGCACTCATTGGAGTAGTGTCCGGGCTTCCCACAATTGTAGCAGTTTCGATCACGACTTGACGAACGCTTCTCTTCATATCTTGAGTTGGAGCTTCGATCTTTGCTTCTATTCTTGTAGAACTTGTTGAATTTCTTGACCATGAGGCTTATCTCTTCATTGTTGACAAGGTTGTCGCTTGAAGTTGCGGGAGCATCACTTGTGGCTTTGTAAGCACTGCTAGACTTGTTGTGAACCTCTTCCTTGTCTTTGAGTGTCATCTCATGAGCAACAATTCTTCCAATCACTTCCGTAGGCTTGAGATCTTTGTAGTTGGGCATCATTTGGATCAATGTGCACACGGTGTCATATCTCTCATCCAAAGCTCTAAGTATCTTCTTGATGATGAATTTGTCAGTCATCTCATTGCTTCCTAAGCCGGCAATCTCATTGGTGATGAGAGCTAGCCTAGAGTACATCTCCGCGACTCCTTCATCATCCTTCATCTTGAACATGTCAAGCTGACTCTGAAGAACATCCAACTTGGATTCTCTCACGGATTTGGTACCTTCGTGTATATCAACTAAATTATCCCAAATTTCCTTGGCATTCTCAAGGCGGCTGATTTTGTTGAATTCTTCGGGGCATAGGCAGTTGAAGAGAATGTCGCATGCTTGAGCATTCTATTGCAACATCTTCAATTCTTCCACGGTTGCTTCACAATCCGGTTCCTTTCCATCACCAAAGAATTCACCTTGCAATCCAACATGAACAATAGCCCAAACGGCAGGGTTATGACCAAGAATATGCATTTTCATTTTGTGCTTCCAACTAGCAAAATTTGTGCCATCAAAGTACGGACCTCTACGGTGATAATTTCCCTCGCTAGACGCCATATTCTCCTAGGTTGTGAAACCAATGCAATGGAGACCAAAGCTCTGATACCACTTGTAGGATCGAAAGTATGTCTAGAGGGGGGTGATTAGACTACTTGAGCAATTAAAAATTCTACCTTTTCCCAATTTTAAGTGTTGGCAGATTTTAGCAATGATAACAATTCAAGCACACCCTACACATGCATGTCTAAGAGTATAGCAGCAGAAAGTAAAGACAAGCATATGTAGTAGAGGATAGGGAGGAAGATCAAACGCAATTTGGAGACACGAAGATTTTTCCCATGGTTCCGATAGGTGGTGCTATCGTACGTCCACGTTTATGGAGACTTCAACCCACGGAGGGTAATGGTCGCGAGAGTCCACGGAGGGCTGTACCCACGGAGGGTTCCATGAAGAAGCAACCTTGTCTATACCATGATGGCCTACGTCCACAGAGGACTAGCCTAACTCGGGTAGATCTTCACGAAGTAGGCGATCTCCTTGCCCTTACAAACTTCTTGGTTCACTCCACAACACGAAGTAGGAGGCTCCCAAGCGACACCTAACCAATCTAGGAGGCACCACCTTCCAAAAGGTAATAGGCTCGATAATGTCGATGAACTCCTTGCTCTTGTGCTTCAAGATGATAGACTCATCAACACTCAATCACTCTCTCACAGATTTGGCTTTGGTGTAAGACATTGATAGGGTGGAATGCAACTTGGGAAGGCTAGAGATCAAGATTCATATGGATGGAGTGGAATGGCTTGATCTCAACACATGAGTAGGTGGCTCTCTCTCAGAAAATCTGATGGGATAAGTGAGGATTTGTTCTGAGTGCTTCTCTTACGAGTGAGTGGTGGTGGAGGGGTATATATAGGCATCTCCAAAAATCCAACCGTTACACCTAAAGTGACAAACTCGGTGACACCGAAGTATAAAACTCGATGGTACCGAGTTGCTCCAAAGGTAGCAACTTTTGAATCTCGGTGAGACCGATACAAAGATCTAGACAGTACCGATAAGGTGACCAACGGTTAGATTCCACAACTCGGTGACGCTGATCCAAAATCTTGGAAATTCCGATTTTAAGAATCTAGGTAACAGGAAGTTGGCAAGCTGAACTCGGTGGCACCGAAGCGGAATCGGTTGCACCGAAGATCTAGGGTTTGGCATGGGTCTGTCTGAGGTGGGAATCGGTGGGACCGAGTGGGAAATATTGGTAGCACCGATTTTCATGATAGGCTTGGACAGACTTTTGTGGAAGAGCTTGTGGGTGTTTTTGGTGACTATCACTTGTGCACATGGAGCATATTGTTCACCAACAGTACCTTACCCCCTTTTAATAGTATTGGCTTTCCTATGGACTCAAGGTGATTTCTCACAAAGTAAAATGTAGAGTCCTCTTGCTTGAAGCTTTGCCAATCCAATTCCTTGCATCTAGGGGCCTCTCCACAGTCCTTTTGCTAACCCGTCATTGAACTTTTCCTGAAATATACTTAGTGGAAACATTAGTTCAATGACATATATGTTGTTATTATTTACCAAAACCACCATGGGAGCAAATGTGCTTTCAATCTCTCCCTTTTTGGTAATTGATGACAACATTGTTGGGGAACGGGGCATGAATTTCAAAAAAATCCCTACGCTCACGCAAGATCTATCCATGGAGATGCATCGCTACGAGAGGGGAGAGTGTGTCTACGTACCCTCGTAGACCGTTAGCGGAAGCGTCTCACAACGCGGTTGATGTAGTCGAACAATCCTTCGAGCTCCACCGATCGAGTACCGAACGTACGGCACCTCCGAGTTCTACACACGTGCAGCTCGGTGACGTTCCTCGCCTTCTTGATCCAGCAAGACGTCGAGGTAGTAGATGAGTTCCGTCAGCACGACGGCGTGGCGACGATGACGGTGAAGTGATTCCGGCAGGGCTTCGCCTAAGCTCTCCAAAAATATGACCGAGGTGGAAAACAGAGATCGGGGCACCGCACACGGCTATGGGACAATTGTGTGTCTCCAAGGGGTGCCCCTCCTCCGTATATAAAGGAGGGAGAGGGGAGGAGGCTGGCCCTAGGGGCTGCGCCAAGAGTGGGGAGTCCTACTAGGACTCCTTAGTCCTAATAGGATTCCACCTCCCATACGGAGTAGGAAAGGGGGAAGGGAGAGGGAAAGGAAAGAGGGGGCTGCGCCCCCTCCCCTAGTCCAATTCGGTTTGGGCAAGGGGGGCGCGCGCCTCCTCACGTGGCCTGCCTCTCCTTTTCCCGTATGGCCCAATAAGGCCCATTACTTCTCCCGGTGAATTCCCGTAACTCCCCGGTACTCCGAAAAATACCCGAATCACTCGGAACCTTTCCGACGTCCGAATATAGCCTTCCAATATATGAATCTTTACCTCTCGGACATTCCGAGACTCCTCGTCATGTCCGTGATCTCATCCGGGACTCCGAACAACATTCGGTCACCAATCACATAACTCATATAATACTATATCGTCATCGAACCTTAAGTGTGCGGACCCTACGGGTTCGGGAATGATGTAGACATGAACGAGACGACTCTCTGGTCAATAACCAACAGCGGAACCTGGATGCTCATATTGGTTCCTACATATTCCACGAAGATCTTTATCGGTGAACCTCATATGACAACATACGTTGTTCCCTTTGTCCGGCGGTATGTTACTTGCCCGAGATTCGATCGTCGGTATCCAATACCTAGTTCAATCTCGTTACTGGCAAGTCTCTTTACTCGTTCCGTAATACATCATCTTGCAACTAACTCTTTAGTCACGGTGCTTGCAAGGCTTCTGTGATGCTGTATTACCGAGAGGGCCCAGAGATACCTCTCCGATAGTCGGAGTGACAAATCCCAATCTTGATCCATGCCAACTCAACAAACACTTTCGAAGATACCTGTAGTGCACCTTTAAAATCACCCAGTTACGTTGTGACGTTTGATACACCCAAAGTATTCCTACGGTATCCGGGAGTTGCATGATCTCATGGTCAGAGGAACGTGTATTTGACATAGTGAAAGCAATCGCATTAAACTGAACGATCATATGCTATGCTGACGGTTGGGTCAAGTCCATCACATCATTCTCCTAATGATGTGATCCCGTTATCAAATGACAACTCATGTCCATGGTCAGGAAATCTTGACCATCTTTTGATCAACGAGCTAGTCTAGTAGAGGCTTACTAGGGACTCAGTATTTGTTTATCTATTCACACATGTATTAAGTTTCCGGTCAATACAATTCTAGCATGAATAATAAACCATTATCATGAACGGGGAAATATGATAATAAACACTTTATTAATTGCCTCTAGGGCATATTTCCAACAGTCTCACACTTGCACTAGAGTCAATAATCTAGTTTACATCTCCATGTAATTAACATCCAATCAGTTCTAGGGCTGATCATGTTTTGCTTGTGAGAGAGGTTTTAGTCAACGGGTCTGCAATATTCAGATCCGTGTGTTCTTGGCAAATCTCTATGTCATATGTAGATGCTGCTACCACACTCTGCTTGGAGCTACTCCAAAAACGACTGTCCCACTTTACGTATCCGGTCTAAGACTCATAGTCTTCCGGATCAGTGTTTAAAGCTTGCATCGACGTAACCCCTTACGACGAACTCTTTATTATCTCTATTCCTGAGAAATTCTTCCTTAGTCATCTTAAGGATAATTTGACCGATGTCCAGTGATCTACTCCTGGATCACTTTGGTACCTCTTTTGCCAGACACATGGCAAGGCACACAGCTTGGCATACTTTATAGAACCTACGGCCGAGGCATAGGGGATAACCTTCATCCATTCTATTTATTTTGCCGTGGTCGAGATTTGAATCTTACTCAACTTCACACCTTTCACCACAGTCAAGAACTCCTTCTTTGACTGATCCATTTTGAACTTCTTCAAAATCTTGTCAAGGTATATGTTTTGTGAAAGTCATATGAGGCGTCTCAATCTATCTCTATAGATTTTGATGCCTAACATGTAAACAACCTTTACCTAGATCTTCAAGTCTTACTCCACTTCACACCAGCCAAGAACTTATTTCTTTTGACTTGATCCATTTTGAACTTCTTCAAAATCTCATCAAGGTGTGTGAAAATCTTTTATCAGGTGTCTTGATCTATCTCTATAGATCTCGATGCCCAAACCGTGGATAACTCAAAAACAGGTTTTTATTGAAAAACTCCTTTCAATTAATTCTTTATGCTTTCCAGAAATTCTACATCATTTCCAATCACATATACTTATTAGAAATGTTATAGAGCTCCCACTCACTTTGTTGTAAATACAAGTTTCTCCATAAACTTGCATAAACCCAAACGCTTTGATCACTTCATCAAAGCGAGTATTCCAGCTCCGAGATGCTTGCACCAGTCCATAGATGGATCGCTGGAGCTTGCATACTTTGTTAGCACCTTTAGGATCGACAAAACCTTCCGGTTGCATCATATACAATTCTTCCTTAAGGAATCCATTAAGGAATGCCGTTTTGACGTCCATTTGCCAGATTTCATAATCATAAAATGCGGCAATTGCTAACATAATTCTGACAGACTTTAGCATCGCTACGGGTGAGAAAGTCTCATCGTAGTCAACTCCTTGAACTTGTCGATAACCTTTAGCAACAAGTCGTGCTTTATAGACGGTGACATTACCATCAGCGTCCGTCTTCTTCTTAAAGATCCATTTATTTTTAATAGCTCGCCGTTCATCGGGCAAGTCTACCAAAGTCCACACTTTGTTCTCATACATGGATCCTATCTCGGATTTCATGGCCTCAAGCCATTTCTCGGAATCCGGGCTCGCCATAGCTTCTTCTTAATTCGAAGGTTCACCGTTGTCTAACAACATAACCTCCAAGACTGGATTTCCATACCACTCTGGTGCGGAACGTGTCCTGGTTGACCTTCGAGGTTCAGTAGCAACTTGCTCTGAAGTTTCATGATCATCATCATTATCTTCTTCTCTGGTCTGTGTTGGTGTCACAGAAATTTCTTTCTATGGCGTACTACTATCCAGAGGAGGTACAATTACCTCATCAAGTTCTACTTTCCTCCCACTCACTTCTTTCGAGAGAAACTCCTTCTCTAGAAAGGATCCATTCTTAGCAACGAAAACTTTGCCTTCGGATCTGTGGTAGAAGGTGTACCCAACAGTTTCTTTTGGGTATCCTATGAAGACGCACTTATCCGCTTTGGGTTCAAGCTTATCAGGCTGAAGCCTTTTGACATAAGCATCGCAGCCCCAAACTTTCAGAAACGACAGCTTAGGTTTCTTACCAAACCACAGTTCATACGGTGTCGTCTCAACGGATTTAGACGGTGCCCTGTTTAAAGTGAATGCAGCTGTCTCTAATGCATAACCCCAAAATGATAGTGGCAAATCGGTAAGAGACATCATAGAACGCACCATATCTAATAGAGTACGATTACGACGTTCGGACACACCATTACGCTGTGGTGTTCCAGGTGGCGTGAGCTGTGAAACAATTCCACATTGTCTTAAGTGATTGCCAAACTCGTAACTCAAATATTCTCCTCCACGATCAGATCGTAAGAACTTTATTTTCTTGTTACGATGGTTCTCTACTTCACTCTGAAATTCTTTGAACTTTTCAAATGTTTCAAATTTATGCTTCATCAAGTAGACATAGCCATATCTACTCAAATCATCTGTGAACGTGAGAACATAACGATATCCACCGCGCGCCTCAACACTCATCGGACCGCATACATCGGTATGTATTATTTCCAATAAGTTGGTTGCTCGCTCCATTGTTCCGAAGAATGGAGTTTTAGTCATCTTGCCAATAAGGCACGGTTCACATGTCTCAAATGATTCATAATCAAGAGATTCCAAAAACCCATCTGCATGGAGTTTCTTCATGTGTTTAACACTGATATGACCTAAGCGGCAGTGCAACAAATATGTGGTACTATCATTATCTTTTGGCATTCGTGTTATGAACATATGTATTACTACGATCAAGATTCAATAAACCTTTCATTTTAAGTGCATGGTCATCAATGATATTATCCAAATAGAATAACAATTATTCTCCGAAATTGAATAACCGTCTTGCAATAAACACTATCAGATATAATGTTCATGCTTAACGCAAGCACCAAATAACAATTATTTAGGTTCATCACTAATCCTGAAGGTAGAGAGAGCGTGGCGATGGTGATCACATCAACCTTGGAGACACTTCCAATGCACATCGTCACCTCGTTCTTTAGCTAGCCCTCGTTTATTCTGAAGCTCCATGTTTCAAGTTGCAAGCAACTGAACAAGTATCAAATACCCAGGTGCTCCTACGAGTACTAGTAAGGTATATATCAATAACATGTATATCAAATATCTTTGTTGACATTGCCAGTCTTATTATCTGCCAGTTACTTTGGGGAAGTTCCGCTCCCTGTGACATTTCCCTTTGCAATGGGAGCACTAAGTCTCGGGTTTGGTTCAGCCTTGGGTTTCTTCGCGTGAGCGGCAACTATTTTACCGTTCTTCTTGAAGTTCCCTTTTCTTTCCCTTGCCCTTCTTGAAACTAGTGGTCTTATTAACCATCAACACTTGATGCTCCCTCTTTTGATTTCTACATCCGCAGATTGTAGCATCGCGAATAGCTTAAGGATCTTCTATCCCTTGCATGTTTATAGTTCATCACGAAGATCCAGTAGCTTAGTGATAGTGACTAGAGAACTCTATCAATCACCACTTTATTCGGAAGTCTAACTCCCACTTGATTCTAGTGTTTGAAGTACTCAGACATTCTGAGTACATGCTCACTAAAGGAGTTGTTCTCCTCCATCTTGTAGCTATAGAACTTGTCGAAGGTGTCATACCTCTCGACCCGGGTGTGAGCTTGAAAAACAAATTTTCAGCTCTTGGAACATCTCATATGCTCCGTGTTGCTCAAAACATATTTGGAGCTCCGGTTCTAAGCCGTAAAGTATGGCGCACTGAACTATCAAGTAGTCATCTTTTCTTGTCTGCCAGACGTTCATAACGTCCTCAGATGAAGCCGTAGGGGTATTTCACTGAGCGGTGCATTAAGGACATAAGCCTTCTGTGCAGCAGTGAGGACAATCCTCAGATCACGGACCTAGTCCGCATAGTTGCTTCCATCAACTTTCAACTTCGTTTTCTCTAGGAACATAATAAAAACAGGGGAACTACAGCGTGGTCTATTGATCTACAACATAAATTTGCTAAGACAAGTAAGATTATGTTCATGACAATTGAAGTTCAATTAATCAAATTACTTAAGAACTCCCACTTAGATTAACATCCCTCAAGTTGTCCAAGTGTAACATGATCCACATCAACTAAACCACGTCCGATCATCACGTGAGGTGGATTAGTTATCAATGGTGAACATCTTTCATGTTGATCATATCTACTATATGACTCATGTTCGACCTTTCGGTCTCTTGTGTTCCGAGGCCATGTCTGTACATGCTAGGCTCGTCAAGTTTAACCCAAGTATTCTGCGTGTGTAAAACTGGCTTACACCCGTTGTATGCGAACGAAAGAATCCATCACACCCGATCATCACGTGGTGCATAGAAGCGTCGAACCTTCGCAACGGTGCATACTAGGGGAGAACACCTATCTTGAAATTTAGTGAAGGGATCATCTTATAATGCTACCGTCGTCCTAAGCAAAATAAGATGCATAAAAGGATTAACATCACATGCAATTCAATATGTGACATGATATGGCCATCATCGTCTTGTGCTTTTGATCTCCATCAGCAAAGCACCGTCATGATCTCCATCGTCACCGGGTTGACACCATGATCTCCATCGTAGCGTCGTGACACCTTGATCTCCATCGCAGCGTCGTGGTCGTCTCGCCGGCTATTGCTACTACTACTACTGCTAACTCATAGCGGTAAAGTAAAGCAATTACATAGCGTTGGCATTGCATACAATAAAGAGACAACCATAAGGCTCCTGCCGGTAACTTACAAAACATGATCATCTCATACAACAACTTATATCACATCATGTCTTGGCCATATCACATCACCAGCATACCCTGCAAAAACAAGTTAGACGTTCTCTACTTTGTTGTTGCAAATTTTACGTGGCTGCTACGGGTTTGCAAGAACCGTTCTTACCTACGCAAAACCACAACGTGGTGTAGTGATTGCTTTTTGATCTTCTAAAAGAACCCTCTTCATTGAAACCGATTCAACTAAAGTGAGAGAGACAGACACCCGCCAGTCATCTTTATGCAACGAGTGCACGTAGCGGTGAAACCTGTCTCGCGTAAGCGTACTCGTAATGTTGGTCCGGGCCGCTTCATCTCACAATACCGCCGAATCAAGTATCAACTAGTAACGGCAAGCAATATGTATACACCCACGCCCACAACTCGTTTGTGTTCTACTCGTGCAAATCACATCTACGCATAGACCTGGCTCGGATGCCACTGTTGGGGAACGGAGCATGAATTTCAAAAAAATTCCTACGCTCACGCAAGATCTATCCATGGAGATGCATCGCTACGAGAGGGGAGAGTGTGTCTACGTACCCTCGTAGACCGTTAGCGGAAGCGTCTCACAACGCGGTTGATGTAGTCGAACAATCCTTCGAGCTCCACCGATCGAGTACCGAACGTACGGCACCTCCGAGTTCTACACACGTGCAGCTCGGTGACGTTCCTCGCCTTCTTGATCCAGCAAGACGTCGAGGTAGTAGATGAGTTCCGTCAGCACGACGGCGTGGCGACGGTGACGGTGAAGTGATTCCGGCAGGGCTTCGCCTAAGCTCTCCGAAAATATGACCGAGGTGGAAAACAGAGATCGGGGCACCGCACACGGCTATGGGACAATTGTGTGTCTCCAAGGGGTGCCCCTCCTCCGTATATAAAGGAGGGAGAGGGGAGGAGTCCTACTAGGACTCCTTAGTCCTAATAGGATTCCACCTCCCATACGGAGTAGGAAAGGGGGAAGGGAGAGGGAAAGGAAAGAGGGGGCTGCGCCCCCTCCCCTAGTCCAATTCGGTTTGGGCAAGGGGGGCGCGCGCCTCCTCACGTGGCCTGCCTTTCCTTTTCCCGTATGGCCCAATAAGGCCCATTACTTCTCCCGGTGAATTCCCGTAACTCCCCGGTACTCCGAAAAATACCCGAATCACTCGGAACCTTTCCGACGTCCGAATATAGCCTTCCAATATATGAATCTTTACCTCTCGGACATTCCGAGACTCCTCGTCATGTCCGTGATCTCATCCGGGACTCCGAACAACATTCGGTCACCAATCACATAACTCATATAATACTATATCGTCATCGAACCTTAAGTGTGCGGACCCTACGGGTTCGGGAATGATGTAGACATGACCGAGACGACTCTCTGGTCAATAACCAACAGCGGAACCTGGATGCTCATATTGGTTCCTACATATTCCACGAAGATCTTTATCGGTGAACCTCATATGACAACATACGTTGTTCCCTTTGTCCGGCGGTATGTTACTTGCCCGAGATTCGATCGTCGGTATCCAATACCTAGTTCAATCTCGTTACTGGCAAGTCTCTTTACTCGTTCCATAATACATCATCTTGCAACTAACTCTTTAGTCACGGTGCTTGCAAGGCTTCTGTGATGCTGTATTACCGAGAGGGCCCAGAGATACCTCTCCGATAGTCAGAGTGACAAATCCCAATCTTGATCCATGCCAACTCAACAAACACTTTCGAAGATACCTGTAGTGCACCTTTATAATCACCCAGTTACGTTGTGACGTTTGATACACCCAAAGTATTCCTACGGTATCCGGGAGTTGCATGATCTCATGGTCAGAGGAACGTGTATTTGACATAGTGAAAGCAATCGCATTAAACTGAACGATCATATGCTATGCTGACGGTTGGGTCAAGTCCATCACATCATTCTCCTAATGATGTGATCCCGTTATCAAATGACAACTCATGTCCATGGTCAGGAAATCTTGACCATCTTTTGATCAACGAGCTAGTCTAGTAGAGGCTTACTAGGGACTCAGTATTTGTTTATCTATTCACACATGTATTAAGTTTCCGGTCAATACAATTCTAGCATGAATAATAAACCATTATCATGAACGGGGAAATATGATAATAAACACTTTATTAATTGCCTCTAGGGCATATTTCCAACAAACATATAGATCAAAGCTTCGACATATGATATAATCAATGAATATAATCGTCACTTTGAGAAGTATGTGATAAGCAAGAGCTCCCCCTAAATTTGTGCATTATTTTGAATTTGGTTTGAATGCAAATGCACAATCGATTAGGTACATGGGGCATTCTTTCATGTCACATACAACTTGGTGGAGTGCGAGAATAATATGAATGAATATCTTAGCACAACACAATCAACAAAAGGTGAATGATCATCTTATAAGCATCACAAGGATAGGAAATAGTAGCAATACACATCAAGTGTATGATCAAACACCAACAAAGTTTAACACAACCAAACAAACCAAAAGATATCAATGTTTTGAAAAGCAATAAAAAAACAACGCTCTCTCTCTCGAAGCCCTAATGATCTATACATCTTATCCCCCATTGGCAACAAGTTACCAAAAAGTTCAAAGGCATAGAACTACACTACTAGGAGAAAGCCTAGTAGTAGCGCTGGAATTACACATACCAGTAGCGCTGGATGCAACGCTACTGCTAAGGCGCTACAACTATGTTGTAGCAGTAGCACTGGAAAACAAGCGCTACTGGTAAGTATGGTTAGCAGTAGCGCTACTTCAACCAGCGCTACTACTAACTATCTGTAGCGCTGCACCACAACAAACGCTGCTGCTAAACCAGCGTTGCCGCTAGACGCCTACCAGCACTACTGCTAATATTCCTGCTTTCACAGATTTATTTCCCTTCTACGTATTTGTGTTGTATTTGTGCATGCTCTATAGAGTAGTTTCATCATATCATAATAAACATACATTATTCTCATCATATCATACAGATACAAATGTAATCATAGCATACACATACAAATAGTCTCATCAAATCATGTCATTATCATAATCATCATCCAACACAAAGTGGTCTCTCGTCATCATCTCGAAAATAGCAATACAAGCTTGATACAAGTCTCGAATACTATGAGTAATCATCCTAATCATACCAAGTTAAAATCTCATAAAACAGAAAAACATCATAATAGTAATCATCCTAATCGATCATGCAAGTTAATATAAACCAGAAAACTTCTCTCTCATAGGACCTAGTCCTCCCTCCTAGGTAAAATGACATAAAACAGAATAACATATATGTCTCCATGATGAAGCAAAGAGATCCAACGGTCTCCAAGTTGTGGCTTGTGATCCTTCTTTATTTCTCCCCCATGCTTCAATTTGGAGCCGTCTTGGTGGTTTGCGCTCAGTCGAGTATGCAAAAGAGAACTGGGGCCTCATAGGGCTTTTAATTGTCATATTACCTTCGCCATGCATCAACGGAGGCACAACTTCATTTGGCAGTTTCTGTTGAAGAACATAATAGTAGCCTAGTTAGAAATGTAATCAACACCATTTATGCAATAGTAGTGTACTTAATAATTCTTACCAAGATATTTCGGCGAATGTCATCCGCCCTCAACCTATGCACTAGTGGCATGTAAAGTGTATAATTTTGGGCCAGTTCCCAAATCATACGGGAAGTTGTCCCTACCAACTAGGACACCAATAATAAAGTTGATAAGAACATCCTTCTCCTCCCAAGTTAGATGTGATCCATAAGTGTAGTGTGTCGTGTCAACTATTTTCCATGTTTCACTCAAAGAAACGAAATAAGCTGTAAATTATAAATTAACAAATTTAGTATGGATGAACACCAACTATTTTTAAATATAGAATGCAAATTACTTGACAAATATGCATGGTTGACAAACTCACATGGAGGTAAAACAAGAAGCATATCGACATCCACCCAAATGTCGATGTTACCTTCAATATGATCTTCAGGACGAAGATCGATGGTTATTTCCATATCCTCCTGAAATCCATATGCCTTGCAAAGAGCTTCCCAATTTGAGCACCCTAATTCTGTGTTATTAACTGCATTCATTACTTTCACCAGAAATGTGTGACCATGTTTAGTCCTCAGGTTAGCTCTCCTCGTCTCCATACTCTGGTGGTCCTCGAAACCAAGCCTCTCCAAGACATACTGTCTTGCATGGCAGGGGATGAACTAGTTGAATTGTATAAAACAGAAATTACACGTTGAAGCAAAGAAACAGAAGTCATGCTTAATTACGAAAAAACACTTGTCATCGTTGCGTACCGTAGAAACAATGAAGGTCTCGTCAAGCTTGATGGTGAAGAACCTGTCGTCTCACAGGTGAGGCCTGTCGCACAGACCGTAATCTTCACCGCAGAGTTCACACTCAGGGATCCTATCGTCGTCAGACATTTCCTGTGTTCATGATTCAAAAATTTGGCATGCCCATTACTAAAATAAGACATATTGAGCGCCTGAAATTTGCCGGAACGGAAATGAATCAACATTCCGGCAAAACATAGGCACTAGGAGGGGTTCCCTGCAATAACATACACACATGTCCAAATAGACCTAATTCAATATTGGTTGACTTTCGGTCTGTCGAAGCTTTCCTTAAATAACTCTCATATCTTATGGTGTGTTGGTGCGCACTCTCTCACACTGATATGGTGGTGTATATATGTTGGTGGACACTCTCTCACACTAATAGTTCGACCGTCGGTGATGGGCGCACCTCGTCTCCTCTCCTTGCGCATTACACCGAGGTATATATCACAAGAAGAGAAGAGGAGGAAGCGCCCCCCACGACAACAGTCGGGATTCCTCCATCAAGAACACACATGAAACACAAGGAGCAATGACAGACCGAAAGTCACACACGCATTATACTGATATAATATCACTAATACATTTATAATGAACTTGAATATAATATCACTAATACATCATCTCGAATAATACAGTTAATGCATCATCAAATATTAACTAATATACATCTCGAATATTATCATATAAGATCACTAATACAGATCGAATATCCTAGAATCCAAAGTGGAGGACGGTGAACTCGGTTCACTAGCGGTTCCTGAGTCGCTGGCGGTGGACACCCAAAGATAAGGAACCATCACCGGATCATAACTCGGGTGAGATCCCTGAAGAACCTGCCAGGTATTGGAGAACCTGGCGTCCAATGCCGCCATGTAGCGACGGACGTGCTCGTCCTCCTCCCTGACACGGCGACGTACCACCTCCGCGGGGGCCCGCTCCCTCTGCACCGAAAGTGGCCCACGCGACCGCCACCAAAGAAGCTCTGGGTCGACTACGAGACCCGGATTCCTCACCAAGCTCCGAGCCCGGGAAGGTAGCACCTCCCAGTGCCAGCCCGGCGGAGCCCAGTCCCGGACATTGCGCCTCTCAAGGATGTCGCTGCCGACTCGACGACGAGGATGCGGGCCAGGCATCGTCGACATCGAAAAAAAATTCCTATGAAAACATTTTCTTATCGTTTAATGTTTTACTTTCTAGTTATCTTCTTACAAATAAGCGAACAAATTATTTTTTCACATAAAAAGCATTATATAAAACATGTCCAAAACACATTTTTGACTCATTTTTGATCCAGTTTTCCGGAACATTTTTCACTCATTTAAAGCAAACGGGCGGAACGCCACATGGCATGCCCATTATTAAAATAAGACATAAAAAAGGTCTATGATTTGCCGGAATGCCGTCTCCCAGCAAATCCCGGCACTCGATATGCCTACTTTCTAGCACAAGTCATGCCAAAAATCATGGGAAATTTCGGCATGACCTTTGCTAAAAAGTGGACATATCGAGCACCTGAAATTCACCGGAACGGAAATGAATCAACATTCTGGCGAAACATAGGCCACTCGGATCATTTACCCTGCACATAACCATCATTTTCCTAACATCACATGTCCAAATTCCAAACATCACATGTCCAAATCACATGTCCACTTCAAATTTGCATATAACAGCAAGAAAAATATAGAACTTGAAGAAAATGCAATAAGTTCTTTTTCTTCACAATATTTGAAACTAAATTCAGCCCACCTAAATTTCTGTCCTAATTTGAAACCTAGCTAAATTTCTGTCCTAATTTGAAAACCTAGTTAATTTCATACTAATTAACTAGGTTCATACTACCTAATATGTCCTAGGGTTCATACTAATTCACATAGGGTTAATCAATTCTATTTTATATTTAAATAGCAACAATTTCTTTAACTAAAAAAATTAAATACCTAGAATTCTGTCAACTAGACCTAAAACACCTAAAATACCTAGAATTCATTTAACCCATACTAATTCTGTTTTTTAACTAGGGTTCATACCTAACTACAAAACCAAACTACATGAACCCTAGAACCCTAGAACCCTTAGGCAGAGAGACAGAGAGAGAGAAGGAGGGGCAGAGGACTTACAAGGGGCTAGGGGAGACGTCGGCGGCGAGGTGGAGCTCGGGGGAGATACCGGCGGCGAGGTGGAGCTCGGGGCAGACGGGTGCGGGTGCAGGAGCGGGCGGCGACGGACGGGGCGCGGGCAAGCGACGGAGGGCGGTGACGAACGGGTCACGGGCAGGCGACGGAGGGCGGCGACAGACGGGGCGCGGGCAGGCGACGGCGGCGTCGGAGGAGAGGGATCGAATGGGGAATGGGATGGAGGAAAGAAGTGGAGGAGGAAGCCCGCGCGGGGGTAATGTCAAGATAGCAGTAGCGCGTTTTAGGACAAAGCGCTACTGCTACCTGACATTGCTATAGCGCGCTCCTTGGAGAGGCGCTACTGCTAAGTGGGGCCCGCCAGGTGGCCAGGTTCAAACTTAGCGGTAGCGCCCTACCAGAAAAACGCGCTACTACTATTCTGTTAGCAGTAGCGCGGTTATCTGGGGCGCGCTACTACTAAACCTAGCCTGGCGGCTATGGTGGGGCAATATTAGTAGTAGCGCTTTTTTTAATGTCGCGCTACTGCTAAGTAGTTAGCAGTAGTGCCTGTCCTGGATGCGCGCTACTGCTAAGTAGCAGTAGCGCCGCTTTTGATCCAGCGCTACTGCTATGGTTCTGTGTATAAGGTTTTCCCTAGTAGTGCTAGGCGCTCTTCTGGGGCTGATCTCCTCCGGTAGTTGATGAAGGAGTCGAGAGAACAGCATCGGTGAAGACTTCAGCAGATGTCATGGACGGAGTTGGAGTAGCAACTGGAGGTGCTGGAGGAGCTGAAGGAGCTGAAGGAGCTGAAGGAGCTGCGGCAGGTGCTGATGAAGAAAGTCTTGTCTCTGGAACTGGCACTGTAGCAGATCTGGCCTGAGTCCTGAACTGAGTATCTGCCTTGAGAGGTGGACTATCCTCATCATCATCTGTAGTGTGGGGATTGGGCACACCATCAACTTCCTTCTTGAGCTCATTCACAGTCACTGTGAGCTCATCCACATTGTTGTTGAGAATATGAAACTTGTTATCAACAATCCTTTCATGGCTCTCCTGGTTCTTCAAGATGTTCCCGATGTCCTTCTGCATACTGAGCATAGAGCTAAAGAGAAGATCCATCTGCTCACTCCGAGTCTTTGGCATCTGAGAACTAGAGTCTCTGGCTGCCTCTGCCCGTGCCTGTGTTGTAGCTGAGGTGGGATGATCTGGGTCCATCACCACAACATTGTCTTCTAGCTCTGGCAAGAGTGGCAAATGTGGTCGATCAAGTGCATACACGTGCTTCTCCAGCTTGGAGTTGATAAGCATCTGAATATACGGAGTGTATCCACATGATCTCTTCTGATCTACAGCAGTCCTCTTCACTGTCTCAACTATCAAGTACATCACTCTGAATCTGGTGTGTTGATCAAGATGGAGCAGCATGTTGATAGAATAGCCTCTTATCATCTTCTCATCTCCAGACTTAGGCATCAAGGTATGCCTCAAGATGGTGTTGATCGTGCGTAGACCAGCTTGGAGGAAGTAAATGGATCTAAGCTTGTGAGATTGCAAGTTTGCAGCAGGGATCTCATTGTACATGTTCTTCATGGCATTGTGATTTGCCTTGGGCTCAGAGTACACATCTAGGTCACTGTCTTCCACCTGTGGAGCTCCTAAGATGGCAGCCCACTCCTCAACTGTGGATTCATACCTGGTGCCTTCTGTCATCCATACAATCCTACCATCTCCATAGAAATGTGTAGTGGAGTAGAATTGCATGATCATCTCGTCGTTCCAAGCAGTGAACTCCTTACCAACAAACTTATCAATACCAATGCAGTGGAAGTTATCTTGCACACTTGGAAAGTAATCTTGGTTGTCCTTGATGTACTTCCAGTCCACATACCTCATGTCACTCACTGCAGGGCTCTTGTCAAGCAGAACTGTTTCATAGAAGTCTTGTTGTTCCTTTGTGTAGAACTTGTAGTCTACAGCTGTCTTTCTCCTCTGAGAATAAGGATCAATCACCCTCCACTCTCTCAGTCCTGAGTCCTTCCTCTTCTTCATGTCATCAGCAATTGGATGGCTAGCATTATGCTCTGGAAGATGTGGCCTCAGCTTCATCAACACTGTCATTGCATCCTCTTCAGCATCTCTGGAGGTAGAACTCTTGTTCTTGTCAGCAGCTGGAATCTCTCTGGAAAACCTCTTGGGTTTTGAAGCAGTGAATTTCTTGGGAGCAGCAGGCTTGCTCTTGGATGGAGCTTGGGTTGGCATAGCATCAGCAAGCAGCTTCTTCTTCTTCTTAGGAGGAGCCTTGGGAGCTGGCTCTTCCTCTTCCTCAGCCTCAGCCTCAGCTAGGTCTTCATACATTGAGGTAGGTCTTCCAACAACATGTATGATTCTCTTTCTGCTTTTCTTCTCTCCAGCCATCTTGGGCATGGATTTCTTTGGGGGTTCAATAGTCATTGTTGCCCTAGCACTCTCTGGTGCTTTCACTATCCCTGAGCTGGCATACTCCTTCCTGACTACCTTCCTAGATGAGGTAGCCTCTGTGGTAGGCTTCTTGGCAGTTTTGTCAGCCTTGTCCTGCTTAGCCTTGGCAGGAATCTCATCAGGCACAAAGTCAGAATCTTCTTCATTTGAGTTAAGCTTTCTTCTTGCCCTGGTTGCGGCTTTGGGCAAATCTGGTGAGCTAGGTACATCATCATAAGAAGATGAGCTACCCTCGGGACTAGTGCATGGGTCAGCATCGACACTTGGTTCTCTAAGGTCATTCTGACTGTCCACTGAGTCTGACATCTCTGGCCCTGTGAATAGAATATAGAAGAGCAGATAGGTTGAGTCATCACAAAATGCAGAAATTTTCTCAAAAGTTGAACTTAGAATTCTCAAGATTTGCATTCTGCAAAGTAAATATCGGTACAACCGAGGCAACAAATTTGGACCCACCGAGACGCACAGCCTGCTTCACAGAAACTTGGCACCCATTTCGGTAATACCGAAAATGGATACTCGGTTTCACCGAGACTGTCCTCAGTAGACCTAGAAACAGAATCGGTACAACCGATTCTTTTGCTTCGGTTTCACCGAGATTCGGATTGAGGACGGCAAAACCCTAAAAATCCATTCTTTGCTATTCTAAAGGAGAATTTTGAGGATAGATCGATATCAAACAGTGGCTTATGGATGGAACAATCCTAATGCATATGAGTTGGAGGGAGGAGCGCACAAGGAGCCGGAATCGTACCCTAGCTTGGTGACGAGTCCGCTACGGTGGCGACGGCGGTGAGGATTCCGTCGACGGCGGCGACTAACAACGGCGAAGGCGCTCGGGAAGACAAAGGTGATAACCAGTGGTCCACAAACGGGCAGCTAGGGTTTGGAGGAACGGACGTTTGAAGAAGTAATTTCAAAAGTTGGGTCCTCCACATTAAGTACCCATCGTTGTCGGTGACACCAGTTCAAAATTATCGGTGACACCGAGTTTCTCAACTGTCAGCTGACAGGGAAACTCGGTGAAGCCGAGAAGATGGAATTGGTGTTACCGAGATTGAAAACCAGATCAACCCTAGGCATCGGTGAGACCGAGATTTTTGTGTTGGCTCCACCGAGATGCACTTGGGAGGTTTTAAGGGTCAGTCCTTGTCGATACGGAACTCCGAGTGCTCCTCACACAGAGAGATCGAAAAGTCCTTGTTCAAATTTTGTGATGCAGCAAGAATGGAATATGAGACGAGAAAGCATAGATAGCTAGAGAGGGGTCCTAGGCATTCTTGTCCATCCAATTGGCAAAAGAAAATCAAAGTCCAAATAGCAACAATTGGAAGTCCTCAAATGGATAAAGAAATGCTGACCAACATGCTCACACAATAAGATGTCAAATGAAATCATGGCAAACATGCACATACATACTAGAATCTATCAAGCATTTTGGCGATGACGGAGTCATCTATATATGAGTATATTGACTTAGGAGCCAAGTAAGAATACTTGATCATAGGTCATACTCATCGTTTAAGCACAAGTGGGGTTACCACTTTTACATAAAGCATTTAATGTTGTCACATGCTATGAGATGCTTTGACTCAAGTCTTAGAGTAAAGCTCCCCCTAGATGTGACATCCCCCCTTGAGAGGGATAAACTAACCTTGGGTTTTGTCGATGAAGACGTCATGTAGGTGAAGTAGTGATGAATGCTCAAAGTTGATGAAGATCACGATGGGTTGGGAGCATCCTTGTTGTTTCTTACTCTTCTCACCTACATGGGTTAGTCCCAACACACAAGAGACAAATACAAGGATATCTATGGACATGGAGTGCAAAGCATACATGATGATGTCCATGGATTTGTTGATTACATTGTCCGTTGCTTACCTTTGAGGGAATGTGTGACTCCTTGAACTACTGCATGATGTTGACGTTGATTGCAACTAGTTCTTGCCAATAATGGATGTGAGTGAATTTCATTGGCGGAGTCACCCCTCAAGAACTTCTCTAGTTCTTCTTCTTGGGGACCCACATCAAGTTGATGGGGATCCTTGGTGTTGAAGTGGCACTTGTAGAAGTTGAGCTTGAAGTAGCCTTGGGAACCCACTTCACCAAAGCTTGGGATTCATCTTCATATGAGTCAATGTCCTCTTGAAGCTTGTCTTTTCCCTTGAGCTTGTGGTCTTGTGGTTGAAGGTCATCTTGAGCTTTCGTTCCCTTGGGAAGAGTATGTTCATACTTCTCCCTTTGAGGAACAAACTTGGGCTTGGGGTATTGACCTTCTTCCCATTCAACAACATTTGCGTAGAAGTAGCCAATGCCATGGTTCTTCCGGTATCCTCCGTGCTTGCGTACAATTTCCTCAAATTGCTTACACCCAGTAAGACTCTTGTAGATACCTTTCTCTATAATCCCTTTCAAAAGTTCATTTTCTTTCTCAAGTGTAACTTGGCTAAGAGAAGTGTTAGTGGGATCAATAGAACTACTAGAAGCAATATCATTGGGTTTATCATTTTTATTGCTACTAGTTGAAGAACCTTTCTTGCCTTTGTTACTAGTTTGTTTAGCCTTAACTTGTGGAATGAATGTAGACAAGAGTAATTTTTTGGCTAGATAAGATGAAGTCTTCTTTCGGAGATCGTCATTGATTGCTTTAAGAAACGCGTGTTCTTGCTCCAAGGTGAGCTTCTCGAAGTGTAGCTTCTCATGAGTCTTTACAAGCTCTCTATGATCTTCTAGAAGATTCGTGGGCTAACTTAAGAGTGTTTAATTCTTTAGTTAGTCGCTCTATTTCCATCTTATCATCATCACACGACTTATCTTGATTAGCATGAATATTATCAAGTTCATTTTGACTAACATCACTAGTTTTATCAAAGAGCAAGTCATCATCTCCAAGTAATTCATCCTCGTCACTATTGAAATCAAGATACTCGGGGTTTGATACCTTGGGGCCTTTAGCCATGAAGCAACTTCCACTCCCTTCATTTGGTGAATCAAATATGTCATAGGAGTCGGTAGTCACTAGTGCAAGTCTGGCAACACCTTCATCTTGACTATAGTCGGAGTTGGAGTGATAGCTTCTCTCGGAGTGGTTGTTGGATTCGGAGCCGGAAACCCATTCACCAACATGAGCTTTCTTCTTCTTGAGTAGCTCTTGGTGTACTTGTCCTTCTTTTCCGAGTCCCTACTTCTCCTTGAGGGTCTTCGTTCATAACGGTCATCTCTACTCCTTCTCTCTCTTCGAGGTGATTCGTCTCTTGAGCTTCGTCTTCTACGTGACTCTTCTCTTCGTTTGTAGGGAGCCATGCACTCATTGGAGTAGTGTCTGGGCTTCCCACAATTGTAGCAGTTTCGGTCACGACTTGACGAACGCTTCTCTTCATATCTTGAGTTGGAGCTTCGATCTTTGCTTCTATTCTTGTAGAACTTGTTGAATTTCTTGACCATGAGACTTATCTCTATCATTGGTGACAAGGTTGTCGCTTGAAGTTGCGGGAGCATCACTTGTGACTTTGTAAGCACCGCTAGACTTGTTGTGAAGCTCTTCCTTGTGTTTGAGTGTCATCTCATGAGCAACAATTCTTCCAATCACTTTCGTAGGCTTGAGATCTTTGTAGTTGGGCATCATTTGGATCGATGTGCACACGGTGTCGTATCTCTCATCCAAAGCTCTAAGTATCTTCTTGATGATGAATTTGACAGTCATCTCATCGCTTAATAAGTCGGCAGTCTCATTGGTGATGAGAGCTAGCCTAGAGTACATCTCCGCGACTCCTTCACCATCCTTCATCTTGAACTTGTCAAGCTGACTCTGAAGAACATCCAACTTGGATTCTCTCACGGATTCGGTACCTTCGTGCATATCAACCAAAGTATCCCAAATTTCCTTGGCATTCTCAAGGCGGTTGATTTTGTTGAATTCTTCGGGGCATAGGCAGTTGAAGAGAATGCCACATGCTTGAGCATTGTATTGTAACATCTTCAATTCTTCTGCGGTCGCTTCACAATCCGGTTCCTTTCCATCACCAAAGAATTCACCTTGCAATCCAACACGAACAACAGCCCAAACGGCAGGGTTATGACCAAGAATATGCATTTTCATTTTGTGCTTCCAACTAGCAAAATGTGTGCCATCAAAGTACGGACCTCTACGGTGATAATTTCCCTCGCTAGACGCCATACTCTCCTAGGTTGTGAAACCAATGCAATGGAGACCAAAGCTCTGATACCACTTGTAGGATCGAAAGTATGTCTAGAGGGGGGTGATTAGACTACTTGAGCAATTAAAATTCTACCTTTTCCCAATTTTAAGTGTTGGCAGATTTTAGCAATGATAACAATTCAAGCACACCCTACACATGCATGTCTAAGAGTATAGCAGCAGAAAGTAAAGACAAGCATATGTAGTAGAGGATAGGGAGGAAGATCAAACGCAATTTGGAGACACGAAGATTTTTCCCGTGGTTCCGATTGGTGGTGCTATCGTACGTCCACGTTTATGGAGACTTCAACCCACGGAGGGTAACGATCGCGAGAGTCCACGCAGGGCTCTACCCACGGAGGGTTCCACGAAGAAGCAACCTTGTCTATACCATGATGGCCTACGTTCACGGAGGACTAGCCTAACTCGGGTAGATCTTCACGAAGTAGGCGATCTCCTTGCCCTTACAAACTTCTTGGTTCACTCCACAACACGAAGTAGGGGGCTCCCAAGCGACACCTAACCAATCTAGGAGGCACCACCTTCCAAAAGGTAATAGGCTCGATAATGTCGATGAACTCCTTGCTCTTGTGCTTCAAGATGATAGACTCCTCAACACTCAATCACTCTCTCACATATTTGGCTTTGGTGGAAGAGATTGATTGGGTGGAAAGCAACTTGGGGAGGCTAGAGATCAAGATTCATATGGATGGACTGGAATGGCTTGATCTCAACACATGAGTAGGTGGCTCTCTCTCAGAAAATCTGATGGGATAAGTGGGGATCTGTTCTGGGTGCTTCTCTTACGAGTGAGTGGTGGTGGAGGGGTATATATAGGCATCTCCAAAAATCCAACCGTTACACCTAAAGTGACCAACTCGGTGACACCGAAGTATAAAACTCGGTGGTACCGAGTTGCTCCAAAGGTAGCAACTTTTGAATCTCGGTGAGACCGATACAAAGATCTCGGCAGTACCGATAAGGTGACCAACGGTCAGATTCCACAACTCGGTGACGCCGATCCAAAATCTCAGAAATTCCGATTTTAAGAATCGAGGTAACAGGAAGTTGGCAAGCTGAACTCGGTGGCACCGAAGCGGAATCGGTTGCACCGAAGATCTAGGATTTGGCATGGGTCTGTCTGAGGTGGGAATCGGTGGGACCGAGTGGGAAATATTGGTAGCACCAATTTTCATGATAGGCTTGGACAGACTTTTGTGGAAGAGCTTGTGGGTGTTTTTGGTGACTATCACTTGTGCACGTGGAGCATATTGTTCACCAACAGTACCTTACCCCCTTTTAATAGTATTGGCTTTCCTATGGACTCAAGGTGATTTCTCACAAAGTAAAATGTAGAGTCCTCTTGCTTGAAGCTTTGCCAATCCAATTCCTTGCATCTAGGGGCCTCTCCACAATCCTTTTGCTAACCCATCATTGAACTTTTCCTGAAATATACTTAGTGGAAACATTAGTTCTATGACATATATGTTGTTATTAATTACCAAAACCACCAAGGGAGCAAATGTGCTTTCACCTTACCACATCAGATGTCAATGCATGCGCTTTTAACGACGATTGTTGGCCGCATACGTGTTCTTGACGACGATTGTTGGCCTCGACGTTCCAATGTCGCACAGAGCACTTCTTGGGGTCGGGCATGCCGGCCATGGCGGCCTTCTGCTTCCCAGAGCGGGGACACCACTCACACTGCACATCAAAAAACGAGAAGTTGGATTCGTCACAAGGAGGTGGATCAAACCACATGAAATCGTTATCAAATTGAAATCTTTTGTCAGAATTCATACACGGAAGCAGCTCCAAAAAATGGATTCAGGCCAAGAACGAGGATAAGAAGAAATCTTGAACAATTAATCGAATAGAAACCTATGCGCGGATGGGAAACTCAAAACAAAATCCTATTGCACTACATGTAATTGGCCGAAACAAAGCAAAAACGCATCACTAATCCAGCCTCGGCCCAATCAGAACACCCCCGAAACCCCCATCTTTTCGCATGTAGGTCGGCCAGTGCTCTGACTGGGTTCAATGGTTGTATGAACATGAAAATCTCCCTGGGGTCATACCCCTATCGGACCTCGGCAGCGGTGTCCCGACGGCGGCGACGACTCCTCTAGGACCTCGGCGGTGGCAAAGGGATCCGGGATTGCGGCTAGGGCGTGGTTTCCGTCGACGTAGCAAATAGATTGGCAGCGGTGAAAGGATCCACGATGGCGGCTGGTGCGTGGTTCCCATCGGCCGTCGCCCTAGCGAACAGATCGAGTGCAGCCTCCTTTGTCAGATTTTTTTCTCATGCGAGGGGGGCTCTCTCCCTGGTTCGTGCGAGGGGGCCTCCCTCCGGCTCGACCGTATTTTTTCGTGCGAGGGGGCCTCGCTACATGCTCTTCGTCCGGTTTTCTTTCGTGCGAGGGAGGCTCGCTACTTGGTCTTCGTCCGTTTTTTTCATGCGAAGGGGGATCGTTACTTGCACGGGATCGTTAGGTGTGAGGTGGGACGAGAGACTTAAAAAAATCAGATAGAGGTGGGAGGGATGACGAAAAAAAACCAGAAAAAGAAGCTACCAAGTCCCCCTTTAGGAGTAGAGATTAGTCATAGATGGCATTGGTGGATAATATTTTCAACTTTAAGGATAATTTCAATGACGGACGGACAAAAACACTCTTTATTTTATTAGTAGGTAAAGATACGTCGTTCGGTCAAGTGTATACAACTAAGTTCAGGGAGGCACCCTCGACTGGGTCGGCCCATTTGGTGACAACTAAGTTTGGGGAGGCACCCTCGACTTGGCCCGCCCATTTGGTGACAGCTATAGGAGCACAGCCGTTCTCAAAAAGTAAAAACTAACAAAAATAGTGCATGCACATGCCAAGAATCAAACAACCAACCTATTGCACATTAGAATGAGTGCTAACCAACTGAGCTGACTAGTCTTTGTGAAATATTTGAAACCTGTAATATTAAGAACTCTCCCCCATCTGAGCTTATTAGCCCCCTAAGCCAGCAAAAGTTATCTCTACTCCTAAATGCTCAGTTGATAGAATAGCATCTATGGTTTTTTTTGTCTTCTACTTTCGCATGGTTTTTTTCCGTCACTCCTCCCACCACCCCCACTTGATTCATCGGTTTATTTTTCTCTCCACTCTTTATTACAAACGAGGACTTTCCAAACATATAACAAATCACGAATCTAACTTTTTTAAGTTATCCAAATCAATCGATCCCTCTTATTAATGCAATTTATTTTAGGAAACAAATAACAAATTTTCAGGAAACAAATAATAGGTTTTAATCTAACTTTCCTAACTTATCCAAATCAACCGTTCCCTCTCATTAGTGCAATTTATTTTAGGAAACAAATAACAGATTTTTAGAAAATAAATAACGGATTTTAAGGATATTAACATCTAAATCATGACAAGCAAATCCCCTTCCCATCGCATTTCTCCCTCCTATTAAAAACCAAATCCCATTAAGGTGAGAGATGTTGTTTCGTGCTTGCTTTGACAGGTGCTGGTTTAATTTAATCATGTAGATAATAGGTAATTAAGAATTTCAAAATCACACCATATATGTGAGATCACCTTCCTGAAAGGCCTACATAAGATTTTTCTCGATAACCTAAAAACAAAGTCAGATATTCCGCAATAAAAATCCTTAATCCCACACACCATGTCATTTATTATTATCGTTAGATCTACTATTAGTTGACAATCACAAGTTTCCTAACACAATAAAAATAGCATATCTTTTTTTGTTATGAGCGTACACATTCGTCCGCCCCTGCGAAGGGATGCTGTACGCGACACCAAGGAGGACACCGTAGCCGGGCCTGACGTCGACGCGATGCTCTAGAATGCCAGAGCGTGGATCATGGCGTTGAGGAAGGTCGTGACAGAAGGTGGGCCATCATACCGCCGTGTACGCGCATTCGTGGACACCGTCGTATTATATTTTTTGTCAGTTATATAGAGATCCAGACATGATATATTCTGAAATCAAACATGTCTATTCAAATGTCAAAAAATTCGTTAAGGAAATGTGTCCTATAATACTCGATAGTCATCGTCGTCGTTCGTAGCAGCCATTCATGCGAAAATATTTCGAAAATCAAGCGTAGAATCAATTAGTAAATCAAACCATCGATGAAATTGTAGGGTAACGCAGCAGAAAACAAAAATTTCCGACCTACGCACCAGCCCAGGACCACTATGGAGACTGCATACAAGGTTTGATCTTTTTCGTTACCGACACGTAGCGCAGCGGAAGTAGAGTCGATGACGATCGGCGGTGCAGATCCCCGCAGCTAGGATTTACAACCTCCCAATCGCGAGGATGTATACCCTCATCCGCCGCCCCCGGACAGTCCTCCGGGAGGAGGTCGGACAGTCCCCCGGACGGTGTCACGGACAGCCCTTCGGGAGGACCTTCAAAACTCGGACAGTCACTCGGACATCCCTTCGGGAGGCACTCTCGAACTAAGACCGAAACTACGATCTCTCTACAGAGTTGCACACATACGGTGTCATCTATCTGGCAGGGCTTCGCCGTCCAGAACTAGTTCCCACCGGAACCCAGACAGCCTTTCGGCTCTACGAAACTATTTCGCTGGGAGGGAGAGAGAAGCCAGATAACATCAGATGGCATGTGTATGTGAGAAAGAGTGAGTGTGGAGGGCTGCCCCTCCTCCTCTATTTATAGGAAAGCCAAGGGGTAGGATGGTCACACAAAGTACCAAACTACCCCCACTTTATGTCACACATAAAATACCATAAGAAGGAAAAGGGGTGCCATGTGGAGCTCCATGGAGGAGCTCCACCCTTGGCCGGCCACCCCTTGCCCCCCCCCCCCCCCATGAGGGGCTTCCTTGGTCCCCAAGCCCTTCTAGAAGCCTTTTGGAAATATCCCAAAAGGTGACTTTCCAAAAATATCCCAAAAAGCACTTTCACTATTCACGATGACATTTTTCAGCGTCCGGTCGAACTGAAAATACTTATGTGGGCTTAGAACATTTCCAGTACCCACTAAAATAATTTTCAATGCGATCCGGAATAATTCCGGATTAGTGATTTTCATCTGCGAAAAGCATCCGAAGCGGTTCCGGCAGCTCCGGAATATTTCTGGTTTTTCTTCCGGAAAATTCCCAGAAGTTTCCAGAATGATTCTGGCACCCTCCAAGAATTATCAGGCATGTGCCGAAACCAATTTGACTTAATGGTATCCCCTGAAACAACTTTTCAGTTTTACCGAAACTGTTCCGGTGTTCTCTCTGCGGAACTTTTTCGCTGTCCGAAACTTTTCCGGTGTCCGAAACTTTTTCGGTGATTTTCTCTCAGACTCCCTGTCTAGTATTCAGCAGATAGATGACCCTTAAGCGTGTGACCCTATAGGTTCGGTGAAGTATAGACATGACCCGGAACCCCTTCCGATCAATGATCAACATCGGAGCCGTGGACACCCATATTGACCCCTATACCCACACGAATGAATATTCGAGTGAACCTCCAGTTGCCGTGTGCTATTCGTGTTGCTTCGCGATATGTTACAAATACCCGAGGTGAGACATGTTGGCATCCCCGTGGATCAACAACTTGTCCACTATGCCAGTTACCTCGTTACCGGTATTGTTCTCTTTTCTCGTTCCCGTGTTCCGGCATCCCCGTGATCAAATCACAAAGTGTCTGGCCAGACGATGATGGATACCGTAACACCGAGAGGGCCCAGAGATATCTCTCCATCGTCGTAGGAGCAAATCCCAATCTTGAGCTATCAAGTTACTTGACATACTTTTCCATGAACCCGTAAGCCGTCGTAATAGCCACCCATGTACGGATGACGTTTAACAAACCCCAAAGTTCATGAAGCAAGCATGAAGTAACTCGATACTCTCATGGTCTAAGGAATTATGCAAACGTTAACCATCTCTGTGTTATTAACCATTAACTTATGACGAATGAATCTCATAGCATAACATCAATTCGGGTCGATTCAACACAAATGTTCTTCTAACATTGTGCCCTCAAAATTGCCGGCATAGCCATGCCCATGATCAGGAAAACAAGATCATCATGCAATACATGAGCCAGTCTTAGAGGCCAGACTAGGAATACATTTTACCGTTTATTATTCCACACGTGCATATGAGTCTTCCTCCGAGCCTCGTGGTTATTGTAGACTCGAGAACCATAGCAGTTATAGCATGGAACATAAACCTAATTATGAACAGGAAGATAATCAATAACATTTATTATTGCCTCTAGGGCATATCTCCTACAGAAATTAATTAGCTAGACAATTAATTATGCATGCAATTAATTCGGCCATTTAAATAGGATTTCCTTGCACTGAATAAATTTGGAAACTGAGTCATTAATGCAATTAATAATTAGGTAGATAGTTAATTATGCCTACACTTAATTATAAGTAGGGATTTCCTAATTAGGCAGATAATTAATTGATTTGATTGAAAGTTAATTAGGCATGTGGTGAATTAGATAGGTCATTAATTATTTCTGTAATTAGTGAAGCAAACAGTTAATCGCGTTGAATTATTTCGAAAGCGCTCGTGGGCAATGTTGATCAATAGACTCTCAGGGATATGACCAGGCACCACTTGCCAATAAGGACAACAACCATCATGTGCTTGCTACATGAGCGACCTAGCGTTCACCAAGTTGTATGACGACCATGCTCTGCAGGATGTCCACACGCTGACGGTTGCCGAAACATTCACGGGCGAGGATAACACAACACAATATTGACCAGATGGTTCATGCTATAGTAAAAAGAAAATGTGTCCCATGAATAAGAAGAGAAAAAACTAAAGCAACCAAGTGATCCATGATGTTAGAAAATAAATGAGTGTTCCAAAAAAATAAGAAAATAGTATTCTAAAAAATAAGTAGGAACGAAAACTAAACTTGGCGAGAAAGGAAGAAACAAAAAGATAAGGTGTCACTGATGAACGCACTGATATTGACGCAGTGCTGGTTTGCACCAACGAAATGGGTTAACGAGGAGGCTATGAGTAGAAGATGTAGGGAAGGACAGGGAAGAGAAGAACGACAATTGTCCCTTCTAGCAATGAATGGTATGTGGGCTGAAGGTGGAGCTTATTGGTTACTAGGAATGTGTTCAGTTTGCCACTTGCCTCCCACGCCAGTACGCATTTGCAATGTTGAATGGACCTTTGAGAATGCTTTTTATAATTATTTGTTGTTTGTGTCAATAGTATGCGTTAGTCTAACCCACTCTATCCCATTGTAAATATAAAAAGTTTCATCCCTACTGAAATGCATGGTGAAGATGGAGTGAGCGTCATCTGATATTAAAGGAGGAGGGTGCAGGGAAAAATGTCCCGCTACGGTGAAAACCCGAGCGGGAAAAGAAGGGTCCGATACAACAAGAGAAGGGTGCATCATGGGGTGGAATTTTTGTGTTGAGCCCGCGTGTTGGAAATAACATGACAACTAGCCCGTAGCAACCATTTCAAAACATTCCAAATTATAGGAATATCTATTGCGTAGTCACATTCTTCATGGAGGTTAATGCTAGAATATTTGTATGTCAGATGAATAGTTTTCATGTATTTGCAACTACATCGCTAGAATAGGATACCATATTTTGAGTATGAGCCTAGACTGCCTAGATATTTGTGTTGTTCCCCATGAAATTGATTATGTTGAATTTGCTGCACCTGAAGCTTCTCGCAAGATAATTGCTTCTATTCTACTGATAATCACTTCTGAATTTTATCAGTTTTAAATTTTATTCCTTGGTGTGTTAGGATAATTATGTCATTGGCGTTCCTCCCATAGACCGGTAAAACACTCTGCTATATGAACCTATCGGTGGTACCATGTTAGTCGAAATTGGGTTCATGAACGTAGCAAGATTCATATCATCATGATATAGAGCAACATGTTAGCAGAAGTTATATATACACCGGTCTGTTACTTGCTCACTTATTAAGGACTAAACATTATTCTACAATTTTCCGCAGGCTCTTTCTCCAAATAACTTGTTATTCTTTCTTTGAAGTGTTAGTTGTGTTTAACTTACTTCGTGAATACAAATTACTAGCAGACTAGCACCAACATTAGTTGGACCAAAACTGACATGTATCTATATATGTGATGAAGGCATTTTTTCTTTGTATTCATCACTACTTAATCATGCTTCCTGCTATGTTGAAAAAAAAAAGATGTGTCGGCTCATTTTTTTATCTCACACTTCATTATAACGCTTCCTAGATCTCGGACGTCAAGGTATAAAAATAGGTCTTAGTTTGTAAGACGTGATTAGTTGGATCATTGAAGTGGATTTCAATTACTTCTTATTGTGACATGCTATAATTTCTATGCATGTAAATTTCGACATGCATTATGATTATGTTTATAAGTGATAAAAATATATTCATGGCCCATGACAACGCACGGGCATTATACTAGTAGGCATTGTTAGTCAGCTAGTGATTGACGGTTAGCTATTCTAGCGCTCGCCCCTCCGTGACGGGATATGCATGCACGTGCTACCCGGTGCATGGGCGTGGGTAGTTAATACGTCTAGGCTAATTAATAGGAGCAATTAAGGAGTATAAATATAAGAGATTTATTTCCTAGTCCTCTACCAGCATGCTTTTTTTAAGGGTCTGTAAACCTTTATTAAATTTCAATGTTCATAGAGATACAAATTAAATTGGAGAAAACAGAAAGCCACACATGACGCCCACAAGGAAGGGAAGAAGTCGCCTTCGCAAGAGAATGAGCTTTCCCATGGTGTTCCCGCTTCTCGTGAATGAGCTTTGAGTGCTCGAAAATCTTCACGACCATGATTAATATCTCGAAGAATGGTAGCATAGCGACCTGAAGTTGCCGTTTCAATGGCCGTCACAACCTCAATGCAGTCGGAGGCAATACATGTGGAGTCTACATGTAAATCAGCCGCAAGGCCGGATTGACGAGGCCGTCGAAAACGATCGCAGAGGCACCAAGATACCTCTAGCATCGCGCTTATGCTATGGCTCCTGGTCCTGGGCCAATAATCTCGATGGTGGGAGTAACACCAACAAAGAATATGGACATGTTGCCAAAAAACCGTAGAATTTGCTGCATCTGAATATTTTTTTAAAAAAAATGAATAGTATTGGAAAATCCAGCAATTTTTTGAAAAACTTGAACACATTAATTTTAGAAAAAGCATCAATATTTTTTGAAAATTTAAAACAACATTTATTTAAAAGCATGAACATTTTGAAAATTTTAGAGATATGTCAGTTCAAAATGTAAGAACATTTTTTTGAACAACATTTTGAACAATTTTAAAGTGACATGAGGAGCGTGCAAACTTAAGGACTAACATTTTGAACAGTTTTCTGAACACAACTTAAACACTCGCTTTCTTTTTGCCTCTTATGTGACAAATGTAACTGCGAATTTTCTTTCTCTGGTTTGAACGACTTTCGACACCGTATACAGGTTGCGGCATATGTGACCATTTATTGGTCTTTTTTAACCGAGAAAACTTCAGAAAATGTAAAAATTTATCAAAACGAATTTTTGGCATGGTGCCTAAATTTGTTCATACAAGAACATGAAAAATTGGGGCCATTTGAAGGATATTGAGAAACAACGTGCTCTCATACAGAGCTTTGTATCCTACCTAGACCCCCTTCGTTGAACATAATCTAACTTTAGACTTTCTTAAAATGATCCAAACTTTTGCCAGCAGGTGGGAATACCCATGATAGGCATCGATGCGAAATTTGAACGAATTTTCAACACCGTATGCTTCCATCACAGTCTGCCCTTTATCATCCATTTTTCACCGAGAAACTCCAAAAAATGCAAGAATTGTCAAAAACTCAAACAATTTGTTATGTTGCCTTGAATTAATCATATAAGTTCATGTAAAAATATTGGGGCCATTTGATGAAGCCGAAAAACATGTTCTCATACAGACCCTCTGTTGAACATGGTCTATTTTTAGACATGCATGAAATGACACTAACTTTTGCCAGCATGTGGGCATGCCCATGGTAGGTATCCATGTTAGGTTTGAATGATTTCCAAAACCGTATGTAAGTTGTGTCACGTCCGGCTATTTTTCGGCCATTTTTCACGGACAAAAATCTAGAAAATGCAAAAAAAATGTCAAAAACTCAAACAACTTGGCATGGTGCCTTAAATTGGTCATATAAACTCATGGGAAGAAATTGGGGTCGTTTGATGATGCTAAAAAAAAGTATTCCCGTACGGACCTTTTGGCCTAACCGAACACCTTATGTTGAACATTGTTTATTTATAGACATGCATGAAATGACTCCAACTTTTGCCAGCAGGTGGGCATGCCCATGATAGGCATTCATGCCAAGTTTGAATGATTTCCGACAAATTAGGCAAGGCGCGTAAGTTTTGCCACTTTTCACTGAGAAAACTCTAGAAAATGCAAGATTTATCAAAAACTCAAACAACTTGGCATGGTGCCTTGAATTGGTCATATAAGCTCATGAAAAATTTAGAATCATATGGTGATGCCGCAAAAAAGTGCTCTCATATGGACCCTTACCTACCCGAACACACTTTGTTGAACATGGTCTATTGTTGGGTATGCATCAAATGGCCGGGAGGGACGTTTTGGCTCCCGGGAGCATTTGCTCCCGGATGAACAGTACCACAAAAAATGTCACAAAATGTTTTTGAAAAATCCTGAATTTTTTTGTAGATGTTCGTGTCAGTGTTACAAACATGCTTGGCAATTTTCATACGAAACCGAGCAGTAGTATTTCGTCGGTGAAAAAAATAAATTTGGGTGACATTTTGGGGTAACATTTGTTGTTCAAAGTTGTTATTTTTGCATAGGCCACAATGTTTAAGCTTTTTGCCTAAAACTTTGCAGGTGACATTTGAATGTGACTACAAATACATACAAATTTTGTTGGGATTTTTTTAACATTTGAAAAATTATTTTTCGCGCGCAGGAGCATGTGCTCCCGGGAGCCGAATTGGATTTCCCTCAAATGACCCAACTTTTGCCAGCAGTGGGCATGCTCATGGTTGGAATCCATGTCAGGTTTGAGTTATTTCTGACACCATATGCAAGTTGCGTCATGCCAGCCATTTCTCGTCCATTTTCACCGAGAAAACTCCAGAAAATGCAAAAATTATCGAAAACTCAAATAACTTGGCATGGTGTCTTGAATTGGTCGTATAAGCTCATGGTAGGATCATTTGACGATGCCAAAAAAACGTGCTCTCATATGGACCTTTTTGGCCTACCTAAACACCATCGTTGAAGATGGTAGTTTTGGACATGCATGAATTGACCCTAACTTTTTTTGCTTATATCTTCCTTTTCATATATTTTTTACCTTATTATGTTTCCTTTTTCTTTCCAATAATTTTAAAATTTTCAACAAATGTTCCGAATTTTCCAATTGTTTTAAAATTTTCAAATACTGTTCACGTTTCAAAAAAGTTCAGAATTCCAAATTCGAATAAAAGTTTGAAATTCCTATTTGTTCCATTTCCCCAAAAAAATCATGTTTAAAAAAAGTTCAACGTAAAAATGTTCACTGTGTAAAAATGTTCACTGTGTATAAAAAATGTTCATCGTGTACATAAATTTTGTTCAACATGCATTTGAAAAATGTTCACCTTATATTTTAGAAAACTTTAAGTTTGTATTTGAACAAAGTTCACTGTATACTAAGAAAATGTTCCGTATGTATTTTGAATTCTCTTTTTGATTGTTCAGACTTCGAAATTTGTTCACAACTTGAAAAAATGTTCAAATTTTTGAAAATTATTGTTCACATTTTAAAAAAGAACATTAGAAATTTGTTTACGATTTGGAAACATGGTTCTCATTTTCAATAAATTTTGGTTCGCTTTTTATTTCAAGAAATGTTGAAAAGGTAAAAAAGGACCTGTTGCCATAGTTAGTACTTTAGAATTAGCGCTGCATTTAAGCCATAAGCAGCCACTTCCTCCGTCGTTAAGCATCGCTAGCGTGCATCTCGTTGCTGCGAGTTCGATTCCTGTTGCGTGCTCCTTAATTTTTTCAGGAAATTCCCGCCATCGCTCAGCGCTTGTGAATTGGGCCAGCCCATTTGCTCGCCACCACAAAACCTAGATTAACTAGTAGAACGCCCGTGCGTTGCTACGGGTAAAAGACGAATACCCATTTAGAAATACGGGTTAAGCATGGTTACATCCAGTTTTTATCATGCAACGATGAATATAAATTATCTCCACTTTTTTTCCTTCTCGGCAATCTTCCTATCTCCTTAACCAGCCAAATCGCTCGTCATCCAAGAACTTATAACTGGATATATCATCCATTTTTAAATAGTATTAGTACTCCCTCTGTAAAGAAATATAAGAGCGATTAGATCACTAAAAGTAGTGATCTAATCGCTCTTATATTTCTTTACGGAGGGAGTATCACTCAACTTCACGCATCCACGTGTCACTATTACAAGGTACACAGAGATTAACAGTCATTATTACAAGGTACACAAAGATTGACAGTCACTATTACAAGGTACACAAAGATTGACAAATTCATAAGCCTCTCATTTCAGCAATAATAGCACAATAGATGCAACCTTCAATAATAAGCTCATTGTATATAGGAAAGGTTCCATTTATCTTGAATCAAGATTTTTCAATAATAAGTTGGATATTTATCTAATGTTTCCGAAGCTCATTGTATATAGGAAAGGTTCAATTTTATCTTGAATCAAGATTTTCAATAATAAATTGGATATTTATATAATGTTTCTGAAGCTGGGGTTATGTATACAATTAGTATCTTTATAACCAACACAATGGTCATGGTCGTGGTCACAGCAGCAGGCGTCGAGGTCTTCACGGCGCCACTGCTCTCCTTCCGGGTCTCCGCCAAGTTCAGAGACGGTGCGACAGCGGCGAACCTCTCACCGGCCTTTAGTCCCATCAGCTTTCACGCCAGCCACGATGACCAACCTCGTCCCGGGCTTTGACTTCTTCAGCTGCACGATGGCGGATGCCTCGCTCTCCCTCGGAAACATCATGATGGCCACGGTCGACCCTGTCCTGCCCGCCGGCATGGTCGCCATCGCATGCATCACCTTCCCGTCTAGCCCGCGCTCGCCGACCGCCTCTCCCACGACCCGCTCCACAACTACCCGGCTCTTTCTTCCACGAAAACGCAATATATTGCATATTCACCAAGAAGCAACAGAAGTAAGGTCACTAATTAAATCCTAGTATGACGAACCATTTATGCCAAAATAGATACAAAGCACCTCATAGATTAAAGTTAAATCTAGCAATATAGTACACTTGGCACCGGAGTAAACCCCAGATTAAACAATGTGGTAGATGGTGTTTACCTGAACGCTGGCAGAGGTATACCAAGTAACAAAGCTAGTTACAGCCAAAGCTCAATGCTCCTAACAGGAAATGTCTCCAAATCAAGCTAGCTGCGGCCAAACTTTGGAGCCTGAAAAAAATGGAGGAAAAAACGAAATGAGGAAAGACAAGAGAAAAAATAGAAAAAAAAGACATATAAATTATAAAGACATGATATTTACAGAAGAAATAGAAAAAATGATCTATAGTTTCCTTCTGCTCTAGATTGTAGGTTTATCTCAAGTGCAAGATGAGAAATTTAATTGCTTTGAAGAATATAAATATAGCAAATAAAGAAATCAGTTGCTGCCTGCCCGGCTCAGGTTTGCAGCATACAAACAGATATACAGACATGAATGTACTATGACTTCAGAAGAATATACATTAATGCACCATATTATAGGAAAAAAAATCTGGAACACAAAGTAGAGAGAAACACCTGTAACACACGTGTTGGATATAACATTCCCTGAATGTAACAAAATATAGTTGTATTTTCTAATGGAACAAAATATGTATCATGGCATGGTACTCAAGATGTTTCTTTATTTTTTGTTCTTATCACATCATGTACACTTTAGAGAGAGGCGCTGACTCCACAATTTTTGAAGCATCAAACTATATAAGAGTAATTGCCCGTGCAAGGTATTGATTTTGTCACCATTTGTAAGAAATACATCACATCAGAGATGCAAAACGCATTTTCTCTTAGGTCAATAACATACAAATCAAACATTAAACCTTTGCTCAATCTTTCCTCAATGAGAACTGAGGAAGAATCACATGCATCCAATCTTTTCTCAATGATAACTGAGGAAGAACTCTGTAACTATCCTACTCCACACTGATCATTGCATGACATCAATATGTCTCTTTGACAGACTAAATTTGGACAATCATGTAAGCTCTAAACATTGTTCTTGATTAGAAGGACAAAAGATAAATAAATGGAAAGTCTCACCATCAATACTCAATAATGTTTGCATGTAATATTCTTGTCCGAACAACCACAATCAATATCCATTGCATCCACACTTGCCTCAAGAGGGAGAGTAGAACCCCCTGCAAAATAGTAAGTATCACAATGTAAGTATTCAGGTCATGTATCCCATTGTTTCTGCTTCTGCAATGAATATGTTGAAAGTTGAGTTACCTGTTAGGGAGAGACTCAGCTCTTAAGTGTCCACAACTGAAATCAGTGAATCCTCTTTCTGTCAACCGTCTGTATCTTTGAAATCTTCAAGCCCATCTCATGATATTTGCTTCAAGGACAACAAACAAATCAGGTATGTGATCCAACAAGAGAAAGGAAATTTAAGAAATTCATTCAGAAATTGAGAGGATGTTAGCACTTTATTTATGTGATGACTGCCTCGACCAAAATCCATATATCTTGGGAGATGCAGGGCACCAATCGGAACCATATTAAAGCAGCGGACAGAGAGGTCCGAAAAGAAGAAATAAATGCAAGAACAAAAATATGGAGAAGGAAAAGAAAAGTGAAGTGTATTGATGCCTCGACGAACATACGACCGCCATACCTTAGCACCTACAGTGCAACACGGAGGAATGAAGAAACAATTTGTTGTCCCAAGACTGATGGTGGTTTCTACATTGTTGAATCTTTAGATGCATTGGTAAGTGGATATATAATGAAACTGCAACAATACAAAGCTAATATATAAATATAAAAGGATTAAATAATCAAATCAAGGCATGTATGAATATGAAAATTATTTGCATTAGACCCATCAGAATTAGCTTTTGCCATGTAGTTTATGAGCTAAAAATCAGTATTTACTAATCGATAAAAAACATCGAGCATCATCAGCTATAAAACAAACTACATTTTCCTAATAAGATGGCACATGCATGAAATATCCAAGAAGCAGTCATGAGAAATCTGAACCTTCCTCGGGTTTCCTTTGTGTAAATAGGAGGCAATTTTCTCTATGTAACCTTGAGAGCACAGAACCGAGCATGAGAAATCTGAACCTTCCTCGAGTTTCCTTTCTGTAAACAGGAAAATTGAAATCCTTTGCCACACATCTGAACCTTCCAAGAAGCTGCTATCAGGATTACACAGAGGTAACAAAAACTACTCTGAAAATTTCATTGATAGCTAGATATCTTGGTCCTGACAAGCAAAATAGACGGTCATGTTTTCATTTGACAAAAGAATCTGGCATATTTACCTCAGTTTAATGATGCATCCATCATTGCAAAAGCTGCGCCAGCATCAAAAGTTGGAGCACCCCGCTGAAAGGGACAAGGTGCTCTTATCCTGTCATTGTAGTAGAAGAAACAGAGACATTCATGTTACTAAACAGCAAGGTTGGTGCAAATGGAATAAGCATATCTTTAGATAAATAGCAGCAGCGGTCGAGGATACCTAGCGCGGTGGCCTCAATCTCGATGGTCTCGGTGGCGCCGGCCTTGACAACCACCTCGGCGATCTCAGCGTCGTCTGGGCAGGAGAACTCGGTGTCCTCGCTGTCGCGCTTCAGCCCGCCGTACTTCACCGGGATGGCCTCGATCGGGATGTACTTGAGCAGCGTCTCGGTGACCTTGGAGGGCCGGGCGACCACAAGCTTGCTCTTGGTCCTCTGCATCATGAACGGGAACAAGATGGTGCTGAAGGCGTAGTAGGAGAACGACACGTTGATTAGGATCTGCAGCATGACAGCGCCACCAAATATTCAGTCATATCTCGAAGCACATTCAGTTAAAATTTTCAAATTCAGTTAAAATTTGAAGGCATGATTCGGGTGGTGGTACTCACGTTCCGGGCGACGAGCTCGGGGTAGTTTTCCTCGAAGAGGTCGAGCACCTGCTTCATGGCGACGCGGAGGTCCTTCTTGGCGGGGCCGGGGGAGCCGCGGAGGTCCGTCACCTGCAGCAGCGACGCGACGCCGCCGGGGGTGAAGTCCAGCTCGGCGACGTGGCGCTCCATGGCGCGCACCCGCCACCGGAGGAATCGGGCCGGCTTCTTGCCGCCGTCGGTGCCGAGCGGTGAACCGGTACACGGCCTCGTCCGGGAACATGCCCAATGCGTTGTAGCACACCGGGTGGACCTCGCGGTCCACGCGCTCCAGGTAGCACGCGCCCTTCGAGAGCGCGTCCTCCTCCTCGTCGCCGTCGGCGGCGGTGGCGGCCAGGCTCTTCCACTCCTGGCGCCACCGGAGCGTCCGGCGGAGCATCTCGAAGGCGGCCCCCGCCTTGAAGTCGCGCGCGCGGAGGAACTTGAGGAGCACCGCCTCCGCCTCCTTTTTCTTCTCCTCGCAAAGAAAATCCTATGTTTGTTTTCTCGGAAGGTGATCTCACATATATGGTATGATTTTGGAATTCTTAATTACCTATTATTAATATGATTAAATCGAATCATCACCTGCCAAAGTAAGCACAAAACAAAATCTTCCGCTTTAATGGTGGATTTGGTTTTTTAATGAGATGGAGAAAATAAACCAACGGGAGGGAACGGTGGGAGGCGGGTTGAAAAAAACGGACGAAAAAAAACCAGACGAAAATAAACCCGAAATGGAAGCTACCAACTCCCCAATTAGGAGTAGAGATACATAAGCTATTGGTGTCTCAAAAAAAAAACATACGCTACTCACCGTACATATGAAAGTACGTATAATTTGTGAAATATCTATATTACCCTTTATAGTATCGTGAGCGGGTTGTACCGAAGTGGGACTCCAAATCAAATTTAAAATTTCAAAAAAGACGCAAATAATCAAATTTAAAGTTTCGAAAAAGACGCAAATAATTCTATATAATCGTATGGATGGATATTACTCCCTCCGGTCCTAAATATAACACGTTTTGGTAGTTCAGTTTGAACTACCAAAACGTATTTAAACTACCAAAACATCTTATATTTAAAAACGAAGGGATTACAAATGTATAAAGTTTGGTAATGAAATAAATAAACATGTGAGCTATTCTAAAATGACAAAATGATGATTTCCAAGTAGTGAATAATACATGAATTGTTCATGTTTTCAAAAACACGATTTTATCATTTTTGTGTAACTCACGTGGTTACTTATTTCATTATTAGAACTAGCAAAAGAGTCAGTGCATTGCAACGGGAGAGAAAATAACATATGCTCTTAACGTAATAACCATGACTCAAGACCCTAATAGGTCCACGTCCTTTATTTTCACATGACATCATATTTGTGTTGTCGCCGATGGCCTCGGTGCTCACACAATGAAAACACGTTTAAATGTGGTTGGTCCTAAGGCGTCTCTCTCTCTCTCTGGCGCGCACGCATGCACACTCGCTCGGAATAAATGAGAAATATGTTGTTTTTCCCCGCGAGATTTTTCAGAGATATGCATGCGTCGTTATCGATGTTTTCTTTCCTCTCAATCTGATTTTAATGGGTGTTTATTTGCAATTAGTATCGCCACCGGAAAGAAATAAAAATGGACCGTGCACTATAGATTAAGTTTGCATCAAAAATAATATTTTAAAAATATTTTACAGCTACAAATAACATCGTATTTAGATTCTGCACATTTTTCTAGTCAAATTTCATATATAACATGTTAAAATTGAAGTTACGGTTTAAAAGATATGGATAATTTTGTTTTAGATAAACTGCGGATTGATTAACGGAAAAGTCAGGGGGTTTTCTATTATAACGGGGAAAAAATGTTTCGTCTGACTAAAAAATGGACAGTGGGTTGATTACCTGAAACGCTAGGGTTTTTTTAATGCAAAAACGGTTCGTCTGTAACTTAAAGATGAAGTATGGGTTAATTACTGAAAAAGGAAAAGACTTTTCTGCAAAAAAGCCAACAACGTACAATCAGAAGCAGTCTGTGCTTTATTATTAGGTAGAGATTTGCATGTGTGTAATTTACATCTATATGAACACGTTCAATTTTTCTCGGAACAATTTGAAACTTCAAAATACTATTTTGACACTATCCAAAATATAGGGCGCACTAGAGCCCGTGCAACAAAGTGACTTTTTAAACGTCGTTGCCTTTTATATTTTTTGAGCACTACTTTGCGCTTATCGATGGTGGGGATGGTAGTGGTAACAAAGAAACATATGGCAAGCATGATGGCCATGATGGGAATGAGAAACTAACTGCAAACAAGTCTACGGTTGTTGAGTCACAGACAAATAAGGGGTCTACACCTGCTCTCACGCCATCAGCCACTCTTCGGTTTGGTTCTTTTCAGGCAGTTTCTGCTCCGAGTCGCTTTCGGTGTGATCGTGTGCTCAAGGAGGACTTACTTGAGAGACTCCCTTCACATACGACCGTGCTGCTGCCTTCTCAGCAGGCGAACGACGAATCGCCACAGCTAACATTGCAGTGTCAGCGTACTGCGGAGTTGGAGGTGATGGTAGATCATAACGGGCAGGAGGCCCGTCTGTCGCTGTCGTCATCACCAACAGATACAGATACCGGTAGAACCTCGCTACTACATGAGGAGGGCCCATTTCAGATGGAGGAGCGCCGATCGGTTGAGGAGGCCGGGTCTTCGCGCCATATAGCACAACACCACTCCATGATGATCGTTGCAGACGGCCGATCGACGGAAGCTGGTGATCCAGGCGCCACTCTGGATGTCTCACCAGCAGCTCGGCCTGAGGGGCCGATACCTGCTGCTCCGGCCCCGGTCAGGCGTATGGCAAGCGGTCATAGCCCGGGCGGCGTTGCAAACGCCGACGTCATCGCTTTTGGAAGGATTCCGGACCCGGCGGCTAGTGACATACGGTACAGTCACCGGATTCAGGGTCAACCGGATGCGGATGACATTCAACTCGGCCGAGCGATGAGGGTCGCCAAGCTTCGAGATGCAGAAGCTAATACAGGTATGTCAGTAAATACCAGTTGTTCCATTCTGCACTTTTCTGAGCATGAAATTATTGATAGAGCCTCCAACTTAGGGATATCACTTGGTAATACCGGTAACAAAATCGCGAAATCTATTAATGATATGCTAGACTTAGAAGTGGATAGAGCTTTGGATTTAATTAAAAACATAGCGGCAGTGAAGCCTATGAATGATACTGAAATTAATAATCTGGGGGTTACCAAGCTACAGAAATTATGTGAGGATCTGAATCCCACGGAGGGACTGCAATCTGAGGATGAAGGAGAGGGTTCATAGGGGTATATGGCCTCTTTGCAACCAAATGACACTCTTACACACACTGCCACTGGTCGTCAGGACGCAGAAGTGATGTTGGATAAACCAAAAAGAACCTGGAAGAGGAAGGTTTATCCGACGTCCGCAGTACGTAGGAGTGCGAGAGTAAAACAAAAGAAAAAATTCCATGATGAATTATGAGAGGGATTTTTTGGAATAGCAGAGGTCTAGTAGACTTGGCTAAAATAAGATTTCTTAGAGATTCATCGATTGAGCACAAATTGGATTTCATGGCCCTACTAGAGACAGGTAGGGATAATTATACTCCGCAGTTTCTTAACAACATCTCTGGTGGGATGGATTTTGATTGGCACTGTATACCTCCAAGGGGCCGGTCCGGAGGGATTCTCCTTGGGGTAAAATGTGAAACATTAGAACTATTGAATGTAGTGTATGGAGATTTTGCTGTCAAACTTCGTGTAAGATCGAAAGTTGATGATTTTAGATGGGCTCTGGTGGCTGTATATGGTGCGGCTCAACCGGAGCTTAAATCTGACTTTCTCGCAGATTTGGTGAGAATTTGTGGGAATGAAAATTTACCTATGCTTGTTGGGGGAGACTTCAACATCATTAGAAGGCAAGATGAGAAGAACAACGACCGTTTCGATGGAAGATGGTCTTTCATGTTCAACATGATTATAGAGAGTCACGATTTGAGGGAGATTGACCTCACTGGCAGACAATTTACGTGGGCTAATTCACTACCGGTACCAACATACGAGAAGTTGGACCGAGTTTTTACAAGTGTAGACTGGGAGCAGAAATACCCTTTGGTAATGGTTCATGCATTACAAAGGGCTATTTCAGACCACACGCCATTATTGGTTGACTTCGGAGAAGCAACTAATGTGGGCAACAAAAATAACTTCTCTTTTGAATTAAGTTGGTTCGAGAGAGAGGGGTTCATGGACATCATTGCTACAGAATGGGCTAGAGACTATGGAGGGACGTCTAATATTGATAGGTGGCAAAACAAAATTAGACACCTGTGCCAGTTCTTGAGAGGCTGGGCCAAGAATCAAAGTGGATTATATAAAGTGGAAAGAGAGAGACTCATTCAGATCATCAATGAGTTAGATGTGAAAGCCGAGTCGTCTCTTCTTAATATATCAGATCAGACTATTAAGACTGAGGCTGAAAAGAAGCTACATGCTTTGTTGAGAGAGGAGGAGATGAAATGGGCACTTCGAGCCAAGGTGACGAAGGTGGTCCATGGGGATGATAACACGCAATTCTTTCACATGATTGCGAATGGCAAACATAGGAAGAAGAAAATAATTCAACTTGAACAAGACGAGGGTACAATTGTAGGACACGAGAATCTAAAATTGTACATCTCTGAGTACTACAAGAAACTTTTTGGTGCACCTGAAGAGAATTTTGTTACTCTGGATGAGAGTTCAACTGGAGACATACCTCAACTCAATGCAGATGATAATGAGGTGTTGTCAGCCCCATTCACTGAGAAATAGGTGTTTGATGCAATAGCACAAATGAAACAAAGTAAAGCCCCGGGACCAGATGGATTCCCAGCAGAATTTTATAAGAAGTGCTGGCATATTATTAAAGGAGATCTGCTACCAATGTTCCATGATTTGTATACCGGTAATTTACAATTGTTTCATCTTAACTTTGGAACGATAACGTTGTTGCCGAAGAAGGTGGAGGCAATTCGCATTGAGCAGTTCAGACCGATATGTCTGCTCAATGTCAGTTTCAAAATATTCACCAAGGTAGGCACGAATAGGTTGACGAGGATAGCCCATTCGATTGTCCAACCTACGCAGACAGCTTTCATGCCGGGCAGACACATCCTAGAAGGGGTGGTGGTCTTGCATGAAACTTTGCACGAAATTCATAATAAGAAACTTGATGGGGTTATCTTTAAAGTGGATTTCGAGAAGGCGTATGATAAGGTCAAATGGCAGTTCCTACAGCAGACCTTGCGTATGAAGGGGTTCAACGACTCCTGGAGGGATCAAGTGGATTCCTTCATTCACAAAGGTAGTGTAGGGATTAAGGTTAATGATGACATAGGTCATTATTTTCAGACCCACAAGGGACTGAGACAGGGTGACTCAATGTCCCCCGTGTTGTTCAACATAGTAGTGGATATGTTGGCAGTCCTTATTGGTCGTGCCAAAGAACATGGCCACGTAGGAGGACTTGTCTCACATCTTATAGAGGGGGGAGTATCCATCTTACAATACGCAGATGATACAATCTTATTCATGGAACATGACATCGCAAAAGCAAGGAATATGAAACTCATATTATGCCTTTTTGAGCAACTGTCTGGGTTAAAAATTAATTTTAACAAAAGTGAATTGTTCTGCTTTGGGAGAGCCAAGGAAGAACAAGACACGTACAGACAACTCTTCGGATGTGAGATGGGAGCTTTACCATTTAACTACCTTGGGATTCCAATTCATCATAGGCGTTTGACAAATAAGGAATGGAAATGTATTGAAGATAGATTCGAAAAGAGATTAAGTTGCTGGAAGGGTAAGCTTATGTCTTATGGGGGTAGACTTGTTTTGATAAATTCAGTCCTGACAAGTCTACCGATGTTTTTACTGTCTTTCTTTCAAATACCTATAGGGGTATGCAAAAGATTAGACTTCTACCGATCACGTTTCTTTTGGCAAAGTGATGAGGTTAAGAAGAAGTATCGGTTGGCAAGGTGGGATATTATATGCAGACCAAAGGACCAAGGTGGCCTAGGGATTGAAAACTTGGAGGTGAAGAATAGATGCTTACTTAGCAAATGGCTTTACAGGTTAGCTACTGAGACCGACGGGATGTGGGTACAGATTTTGAGGAATAAGTACCTCCAGTCTAAGACTTTGGCTCGGGTTAAAGCTAGACCTACAGATTCACCTTTCTGGAAAGGGTTGATGAAGGTGAAGGTAACCTTCTTCCAACGGGTGAAATTTTTAGTTGGCAATGGTAGCACGATCAGATTCTGGGAGGACACATGGCTCAGGGATACGCCCTTAGCTATCCAATATCCTTCTTTATATAATATTGTACAACGTAAGGAGGATTACATTGCTATAGTATTACAGTCGATACCTTTGAATATTCAATTCAGGCGATCTCTAGTGGGAGAACGTTGGAATTCCTGGTTACACTTGGTCAGAAGACTGATGGATGTTCAACTTTCTGACCAGGACGATAAAATTCACTGGAAGCTATCGACGAATGGTAGGTTTTCAGTGAAATCAATGTACTTGGACCTAATCGACTCGGGGCCACTTTCCAGGTTTATGCATATTTGGAAGATCAAAATCCCGCTTAGAATTAAGATTTTCATGTGGTTTGTACACAAGGGTGTTGTACTAACCAAGGATAATTTGATAAAACGAAATTGGGGAGGCAGCCCTAGATGTTGCTATTGTGATCAAAATGAAACAATTAAACACCTCTTTCTCGATTGCCCTCTAGCAAAACTTTTATGGCGTACGGTTCATATAGCTTTTAACATTAATCCACCGACGAGTATCAATATGCTATTCGGGACGTGGCTCAATGGAGTAGACGGAACAATAGCGAATTATATTCGGATTGGCATCAGTGCTTTATTATGGGCTATCTAGCCTACTAGAAACGATATGATATTTAATGACAAGATTTTCAACAACTTTTTGCAGGTTATATACAGAGCCACGGCGTGGCTCCGTACGTGGTCCTTACTCACTCATGTGGACTCCAGGGAACTTATGGATATTGGGTGCAACCGGTGGGAGACGGTAGCACGGGCTATCTTCAGCCGATTTGGATGGCGAGCTAATATTAGGCTAGGTGTATAGGCATCGTAGCCTACTTTTAGTTTCGCTGGATGTGGCAGTTTTTTTATCACTCTTTTGGATGTTTTATTGCTCAGTTTTGTGAGCTTTGCTGGATCTCAGACTTTGTTACCGTACCTTTTAATAAAATGGTTGCATGCATCAATTGATGCAGAGGCCGGGGGCTCCGTTCCTCCTTCTCCAAAAAAAAAATCCACCGGCTCCAGCAATTTCTATGATCGGCTGTAACAACTGCCACAGCCGATTCCATCATCCGCCCAACAGTACCATCAACTTCCATGGCCGGTCCAAGCAACCTCGTCATGTCGCACCCTGTGCCAACACCGTCGCCTACTGGATCACAGTAGTTTGCGGTGTCACCGGTCCCAGCATTCTCGCACGCCGCACATCCCTGTCGCGGCATCATCGCATGCCTGCCATCACTCGAGGCATCATCGGTCCCAGCATTTGCTGTGCCTGGTTGCAGCTCCCCAAACATCGCGGTGTCGTCTTTCGATTGCAGCACACAACGTCGAGGTGTAGCGTGTTGTCTCCAACACCTGTGGCGTACGGTTGCAGCACCACAAACATCAAGTTGTCGTCATCTCCAGTGCTGCAGTCTGCCGGTTACAACACGTACCGTCGAGGTGTGGTGTGTTATCTTCAATACCGGTTGCGGCCGGTTGCAGCACCAGAAGCCGCCACCTCCAGCATAGGTGGATGTCGGTTGTAGCATGCAGTGTTGGGGTGCATGTCTCTCTAGCACTAGTGCGCATCGCCCCCTCCCGTGGTCGTCCTCTTCGGCATCGACGTGTTGAGGCTTAGATTTTGCGAGTGTAACGGTATGGACCGATGCCGACCGGCCCTCACTGCCAAGATGTGGAACATCGTGCGCGTAGACCTTGCTGGATTTAACAGCGCTCGGTGTGGATCGCTAGGGCGCATGATCTATGCGAGAACGAAAGGAGAAGACAGAGATAGTGATTTCGCTAGGCGTGAGAGGCTTCATCCATGTGGGTTCTCAATTGATGTGTCTTGCGTCCGTGGAAAGGGGGAGAGAAGCGGTCTTCTGGAGTCAATGGCCATATGTAGCACATGTGTGCGACCGACGCATTTCCTGGCCGGTCAGCCGCTTGGAATCGTTTTCCTTTTTTTAAACCACACACGTTATATTAAATTATTAATCAATAAAACAAAGTGCAACTGCACACATACATGTAAATACTATAAACAGACAAGATGTGGAATGTGTCCAGAAAACTCTGCACAAAGAGACCCACATAAAAGAATACTACAAACGTCTATTAAAGCCTCGAGAAAAAGATTAAGTGTGCACTTGTAAAAATTTAAGCGTATATCGGAAAAAAGTTTACTGTATATCCAGAACTATAAAAAAATGCAAAAAAATAACTAAAAAATAGAAGAAAAAACTAAAATCTAAAACAAGAAAAGAGAAAACGAAACATAATAGCCATTATGTGGCCCGACGCGTGTGGAAGAGTCTCGAGCGACTATAAGACACATGCGAGCCTCATATAGGATTGGCCTGCTTACATCAGAAGCCGAGAGTGAGAGCAATTAATTAGGGAGCACTTCCACGGAAGCTTCCTAAAGATAACTCCCACACTCCGCCACTTGGCACGTTTTCAGCCGCCGTCACGTGTCGTGCTTTGAGCGTTCCCTTCGGATTTTGTTTTTTATTTTTATTTTTTTCGCACACGTTTTTGGCTTTTTTAGATTGGTTTTTTTGGGGTTTTTTGGTGTTCCGATTTTTTCATCGGTCTTTCTTAGCTTTTGGAAGAAATTTTTTATAAAAAAATCATGCGAAAAAACGCGTTTTCACTTTTTTTCAGCGAGAGACACGGTTTTGCTTTTGCGAAAGGCATGGTTTTGCTTTCGCGAGAGGCACGGCCGTGCCTCTTGAAAAGAAAAAAATGCGTTTTTTATTTTTTTTTCTGCGAGAGACACGGTTTTGATTTCTCGAGAGGCACGGCCGTGCCTTTCAAAAAGGGAAAAAACATGTTTTCTGTTTTTTTTTCGCGAGAGGCGCGGTTTTGCTTCCGCGAGAGGCACGGTTTTGCTTTCGCGAGAGGCATGGCTGTGCCTCTCGAAAAGGGGGAAAACGCATTTTTTTTCGCGAGAGACACGGTTTTGCTTCCGCGAGAGGCACGGTTTTCCCTTCGCGAGAGGCACGGCCGTGCCTCTCGGAAAGGGAAAAACGCGTTTTCTGTTTTCTTTTCTATCGCGAGAGGCACGGTTTTTTCGTCCGTTTTTTTCTGGAAAAAAAATCGTCAAAATCTATTAACATGGTATCTAGTTTTGAATATCTCGACGCGAGGAACCCAACGATGAAAACGGTTCGAGATTTGGACGCACGGTTTAAGTGATAAAATGTTTTGAAAATACGGATCTACGAAAAAAGGCAAAACTCTCAGGTTGCGAAAAATGACACACATCGTCGCAAGGAAGGTGAGAATGATCTTTGAAAGAATTAGTGATCTCGGCCAAGAGTGCACGGTTTACGAGGCGGTGATATGTCTCACTTCATGTGAGATGCAGCGAGCGCTCACCTCAACCAGTGCCCATAATGGGCCGGCCCAGCAGGGACTGTGAGCATTCAACATTTTCTCCTTTCGTTTTTCTTTCACTTTTTTGCCTTGTATTTTGCTCTCTTTTTTATTTTGCTTATATTTCGTAATATTCTAGTTATATATATAATAAAGATCACTTTACATATATGTCGGCGTACGACACCTATGGGATCGTGTGGATCCCTTGTATGGTTCGGCAGGGAGGAAGGCTTGCACAAAGAGCAGATCCAACGATCAACATGAGGGAGTTTTACCCAGGTTCGGGCCGCTGAGAAGCGTAAAACCCTACTCCTGCTTTGGTTGTATTGGATGTGTTTAAGCCCAAGCTCTGGGAGCGCTATGTGATGAACAGTACACAGCCGCTACGCATACAGAATGGGCCAAAAGGTCCTCCTCCCTGTAGCTACGCCTTGGGCCTCCTTTTATACGTTCGAAGGGGTCACCAACAGTGGCGAAGTACAAGAGGTGTAAAGTTGCTATAGTGTTATCATACCTAATACTGACGACTTAGGACAAACGCATTAAATGCTCCGTTTAGGTGTCCCTTAGCTTCTTGGGGACGGAAAAAGAGCCCGTCCCATCATCACCGCTTAACCCCGTACGCCGTAGCACCTTGACACGTATCCAAGAAGATAAACTCCGTTCTGACAGGTTGGTCGCTGCGCTGGAGCGGTGGCAGGGTGACAGGGTGGCGAGGTCTTGCCGGGTGCGAATCTTGCCGGAGCTCCGCAGGCCATCCCGGCAAGATCTTGCCGGGATCCCAGCCCTCGGTCTTCTGTCTTCTGATTATTGGCTTGAATGCTTTCTTGATATTCTTATACTTGCAGTCAGCTGTCTCCCGGCAGGCCTTGCCGCTGGTGTGGCTACAACCGTCCGTGCACAAGTATGGGGTACTAAAAGACCCAAACTTTAGTACACCGACAGGAGCCCCCGGGCCTAGGCCATACACGGGTGCCAGGCGTTGATGGGCTAGGCCCAAACAGTGCATGGGCACGCGTGGCAGGAGTTAACTACTGTAATCATTCCGCTTACTGCCCCCCCCCCCCACGACGCACATTGAATGCGGGACGTGGGAGACATGCGCGGAGCGGCCGTGATAGCGGCGCGCTCGCAAAAGCGTTTTCATACTGACTAGTAAAGAGGCAGCCTCGCGCCGTCCCCATAAAAAGGAATCCGCAGAGGCGCTGCTCATTTACCTCCTGTCTTTTCCAATCTGGAAACCGTCGTCGTCTCCTTCCTCGAACTCGAAACAGAGCCTCTCCCACTCATCCGCCGCCTCCAAACCCTCACCGTACTCGGCCCCTGCTCCCACAGTCGCCATGCCGCCCAAAGCGAGCAAGGGCAAGGGGGTGAAAGCTGCCGTCCCGGAGAGCGAACTGGTGAAGATGCGGAAGGAGCACGTCGTCTTCTCTTCGGCGCTTGATGTGAGCGCTCTGAAGGAGCGATACCAGTGCATGTGGGCGAGGGAGACGAAGTCTCATCCTGCTACTCGCGTGAGCCCAGGTTCCTCCAAGGGTGGCCCAGATAAATTCCCTTTCTTTGCCGATTACTTTTACTGCGGGCTCTGTCCCCCGTTCTCTGATTTCTTCATCGACATCATGTACACATACGGCTTCCATCTCTTGGATTTTACGCCGAATGCCGTGACATGTATGTCAGTCTTTGCCCATCTCTGTGAAAATTTTGCCGGAGTAGTCCCCAACACAGCCCTCTTCCGCCACTATTTTGTTCCCCGTATTCAAGCGGGAGAGTCCCTTTCTGGTTCTATCACTTGGATTCCAAGGACATGGAACAAGGAAATATACCCAGACGGGGTCTACCGCGAGAAGTGGGAAGAATGGCGGGCCAAGTGGTGCTGGATTCAGGAAAAAGACCCTGAGCCCTTCTGTTTGCCTCGACGAACAAAGATGGCGCGCGGTAATGACTGGAGCGCCCTCGATCTTCAAGATGAGAAGCTCACAATTGCAGTTACCAGGATTCACCGCCTCAGAGTTGCCGGGCTCACAATAGAGATGATTGGCGCTGATTTCCTTCGCCGGCGCATCGCCCCTTTGCAGAACAAAGGGAGACCAGCCTGGGAGTTTCGGAATGCGGCAGATATCATGAGGCTGTGCCCTGGTTTGAACAACAACTTGACGGTCATGCAGCACACAGCTCTCTGTCAAAAACTATTCAGGTCTGATGCGAAACACAAGTTGCCGGCCAGCGTAATTCCTCTGTGCAACAACTCCGCCTTGGCCTCAATCATCGCCATGATGCCGGTGTGCAATGCTCATAGCCTTGACGGAACTTGGGAGGAGCCATCCGCAGAGCAAGCACAAGAATTCTTCGACAACTTGTCGGACAAGGCCATTCGGGAAGAAACAAACCTCATCCGCCCCACAACTGAGGAAGAAGTGGCATATATCGCCAGCAGGGTGGAAGAGGCGAATCTTGCCGAGGAGGCCAGCAGTGCTGGCTTCATGGAAGGGGAAGCCAGTGAAGAAGAAGTGATGTCAGAGGGAAAACTTGCCGGGCAGGGCGAGGTTGCCAGAGAGCAGAGTGGCACATCTGCCGGGGGCCCTTCTGCCGAGGATACAGCTGCACGAGGAGCCCCCAGCTCCCGAGGAGAAGAAGAAGAAATGCGTTCTTCGGAAGGCCACCTCTGGTGCCTCAACTCACCAACCTTCCGCTTCTGCCGTAGCCAAGCGACCCAGGACCACACCTTCACCTCCTCACACAGACGTCGTGACGAAAGTTGACTTCGACCTCTCCGCCTTTAGCTCGGAAGGAGAAGAGTAAGGGTCCTGTCACATCCTTTATCTTCTGGATTTCTGGTTTTGCTTAACTAATTTGTCTTGCTTTGGCCTGTCCCCGCAGAGATACGGAAACGCTGGCGCAAAGGATGGCGAAGAAGGCGAAGACTTCAACGGGTGATGAGCCGTCGGCAAGCACCACAGGTGCGCCAGAGTCGATCACCATCAGCCCGGAGTCAAGCCCTCAACACAGCCCCCGACGCAGCCCCCAGCGTGAGTTCACTACTCACTATCCGCTGGCAAGTGTCGGGGTGTGTATCTTCTCTGCTGACATCACCGGGCTTGTAGGAGAGGAGCGGCAACAAGGAGCACCATCAGGAGCCATCCCTAACGTGCCGCCTCCGTCATCCATGCCGCCTAGAGATGAATCTTCGGCAAGGGCTTCCCCTGCCGAGCCCACTCTTGTTGAGGAGGAGCCGGCAAGCGCGGGCTTTGGTGGTCCTACTTCGGCAACTGATGTTGCCGGGAAAGGAAAAACCACCTCTCAAGAGCTCGACACAGGTGAACCGTTTGCCTCTGAATACTTGTCATTCTGTCTTTCTTTTTGTCTTCTTGAACTTCTACCTCAGCCTTATCTTGTTCGTTTTCTTGCCCTTCAGATCTTCCCTCGACGGAACATATGGATGTTGATGCCATTATCGAGGAGACCGCCAGGGATGCTGCCGCTGAGGCCGACAGAGTTGCCACTGACGAGGCCGCCAAGAATGCTGCTGCCGAGGCCGCCAAGGATGCTGCCGCCGAGGCCGCCAAGGTCGCACAGGAAGAGGCCACCAAGGAGTCTGCTGAGAGGGCCGACAAGGAGACTGGCGGCCATACTGACGGCATTCCTGCCGCAGGAGCGCCAGGCGCTACGCCGGCCACGGAGCCCCCAGTTGCCGGTGAGGCAGCTGTTGAGGATTAGCCGTCAACATCCGAAGCCCCCTCTTCAAGCAAATACCTCAAGGTTGGCGACAACCTGTTCGTAAGCATACCCGGAACGGCAAGCATTGGGGTGCCAACTGAAGGGGAAATCTTTGACGAAGACGTCATTGCCGCTGCTGGGCTCAAGATCGTCGACGAGCCACGCACCAGCAGCAGCAAATCCGAAGAAGAAGAGCTCCTCCAGGCCATGAGCAACAACTTCCAGAAGCTCCAAGCACTTCATCGCGCCCGGAAAGAGAAGCTGGATTCCAGGGCAGCAGTTGTCGAAGCAGCGGAGGTAGATTTCCGGAAGCGCGTCGAGGAAACACAAGTCTGGTATGCTGAAGCCTTTCAGGAGCTGAAGGCAAGTCAAGAGCAGCTGAATCAAAGCTGGAAGGAGCTCCTCATGAAGCAGTCCGATGTTGAGAAGGCACAAGAGGAGGCCGCACAATAGGCCGCTGACGAGGAAGCTCGCCTAACAGAGCGCCGCGTCGGGCTCGACGCTCATGAGGAGGATCTCGAGGCTCGTGAGAAGGCACTTGCCGACAAGCTTCGCGACAAGGACGAAGAGATTGAAAGGCTTGTCGCGTAGCGGACCCAAGAGCTGGAGCAGAAACACAAGGAAGCACTCGAAGCTCTGGCCACAGACCACGCCGACAAGCTGAAGGAAGCCGTCAACGCTGCCGAAGCTGCAGAGGCCGCCAAGAACGAGCTTGCTGATAAGGAAAAGAGGCTGGAGGCGGACCTTGAGAATCACGGCAAGGAGATCTGAGCGCTCAAAACCGAAAGAAAGAAGACTCTCTACAGCCTGATGGAGATGCAAACCGCCATATCCGACAAGACCAAACAGCTCTCCTCAGCCAATGACTCTATCGCCGATCTGAAGCTGAAACTGACCACGCTGAAGGAGACTCTTGAGATCGTCGAGGCTCGCGAGAAGACCCTGATCAAAGATCTCCGGAATGAGAAGGATCTGCTCAAGAGCGCCGCCGCCACTTACAATGACTTCGAGAAAGGCGTCAAGATCTAGACTGAACGCCTTGTCGATGTTGCAGAAAGGCTTGCAGCACAACTGTCCACCATGGGCCTGCAGAACTTCAGGTATTCTTCTGATGAAAGAGTGTCTCCGAGCGCCAAGTTGACCATGTTCTTTGATGGCATGGTTGACGCCCTGAAGCTGCTCCATTCTGATCGAGCAACCCATCTGGCCAACGAATCCCGCAAACTCTACCGGGCCGTCCTCAGCAAGGTGCTCATCAAAGTGGTGCACAAGAACCCTGGCATCAACCTCACCAACGTGCTCGACCGCTTGCCGAAGGATGTGGACCTCAAGGCACTCGAGGAGCTTGTCGCGCCCATCGTCGACAAGGTGGGCCAAGTCAAGAGAGTTGAAGGCCAGCGCAGGGACTAGCTGCTTCACTTCTTCTTGTTGCCGCCATTCCATGCCAAAGACAATTTTGCCTTATGTTAGATTGTGGCAGCTATTAATTTAATATAACTTGCTATGCTCTAGATGAATGTATGCTATTTCCCTTGTCTGATTTCTTTCTGTATGGTACACGCCCTACGCTTTATTGGAAACTTGCCGGCGCGCGCAGCCTTGCCGCAAGCGCTAGGTGCGGGACTTTAGCAGCCTGCTGGAGGTGCCGCTACCGGCAAGAAACCTTGACGTTTTCAGTGCAGCCACTTAAACTGTTGAGCGGACTCAAAACAGAGTAAGGGTGCAACCGATCATGACAAGGTTCCTTCGCGTGCAGGTTTTCCATACAAAAGTCGAGATCGTTCAAAGAAAATAACCCTACAAAACAAAAATTTGTTTAAAGTTTCTGCAACTTAGCTTTTCGTTGCTGCACTCCTTCCGGCAAGATGTCAACCTTGAACGTCGCTTGTCGGTATCCATACCATCATTCCTCCCCCGGCAAACTTGCACGCGAGGGAACCTTCTGTCCTTTGAGAAAAAGAAAGAAGAGAAAATAGAGATATGGAACCTTGGCGGTTCGTTAATGCTTACCGGAAGCAAGTGTAATACAATATCTCAGATAAGCATGCATATAGATTAACATGGAAATCGACAAGAACTGTAAAACACTTAATCTTATTCAACTATGCACAGGGTCTGCGCCTGGCTTTGTACAAAGGATTACATGCCTTGGCGGCAAGACTCGTACAAAAGGTGGTTGCCGGGGAACCCGGCAACCGCACCTTATGGATAGAACTTACGAAGATGTTCGATATTCTAGGAATTGCTTACTGGAACGCCATCTTTGGTCTCCAGGCGGACTGCACCAGGCTTGGTGACTCGTACTACCCGATAAGGGCCTTCCCACTTCGGCGTCAACTTGTTGGAATTCTTGGCCGACTGAACGCGCCGAAGAACAAGGTCGCCTTCCTCAAGGCTTCGGGCATGAACCTTGCGGCTATGGTAGCGGCGCAAGGCTTGCTGGTAGCGTGCAGCTCGCACAGCAGCCTGAAGACGATCTTCCTCAAGGAGCGTAATGTCATCTTGCCGCAACTGCTCTTGCTCAAGCTCATCATAGGCGAGCACTCGAGGTGACCCGTATGTGAGTTCCGTGGGGAGAACTGCTTCCTCCCCGTATACTAGGGAGAAGGGTGTCTGGCCGATGGCTCGATTTGGTGTCGTTCTGATTGACCAGAGAACCGCCGGCAGCTCATCAATCCAGCGTCTTCCGCACTTGCGCAGCTTGTCGAAAGTTCTTGTCTTAAGACCTCGCAACACTTCAGCATTTGCCCTTTCTGCCTGGCCGTTGCTCCTTGGATGAGCAACAGAAGCAAAACAGATCTTGCCGCCAAGGTCCTGGACGTACTGCATGAAGGTGCGGCTCGTGAACTGTGTGCCATTGTCAGTGATGATCCTGTTCGGTACACCAAAACGGCAAACTAGTCCCTTGAAGAACTTGACGGCTGATTGTGCTATCACCTTTCTCACTGCTTCCACTTTCGGCCACTTTGTGAACTTGTCGATTGCAACGTACAAGTACTCAAAGCCCCCGGTAGCACGGGGGAAAGGGCCCAAAATGTCGAGCCCCCAGACCGAAAATGGCCAGGAAAGAGGGATTGTCTGAAGAGCTTGAGCTGGTTGATGCAATTTCTTTGAATGGAACTGGCACGCTTCACACTTGGTTACTAGTGCAGTTGCATCCTGGAGAGCAGTGGGCCAAAAGAAACCTTGCCAGAATGCCTTACCAACAAGAGTTCTTGATCCTATGTGGGAGCCACATATGCCTCCATGTATCTCCGCCAACAGCTCCAGTCCATCTTCCCGAGGAATACACTTCAATTTCACACCGTTCGGTCTCTTTCTGTACAGGACATTGTCCACGAACTAGTACATATTAGACTGACGGGCTACTTTCTCCGCTTCTTCCTGATCTTCGGGAAGTTCTCCTGTTTGAAGGAACTGAACAATGTGTTATGCCCATGCTGGAGCCTGAGGCTCGACGGCAAGGACTAAAGGCATGTCTTTTGCCGCGGGGGCGTTTGTCTCTACAGCAAAGGCTCGAGGCCCTGCCAGAGCCTGTCGCTCCCCGGCAAGCTCGGCGGGAGTGTTTGTCTCCACGGCAAGGGCCCGAGGCCCTGCCGGAGCCTGTCGCTCACCGGCAAGCTTGGTGTCGTTCCCGGCAACTTCCTTGCCGGCGGCCTCTGGGAGTTCTGCCGGAAAATACTTGCCGGAACTAAACTTCCTCCTTTTTTCTTGTCCCATCGATGGTGTTACGGATGGTTGAGTCAATCAGAACACAAAAGTTCCTGGTTCCACAGGCAACTTAAGGGCAGCACACTTTGACAGGCCATCAGCAATGTTGTTTTCCGCACGAGGAACGTGCTCCATTTGCAGACCGTCAAAACGCTCTTCCAATTTCCTCACCTCATCGACATAAGCTTCCATTAATGGACTCTGATAATCTTTATTCACCTGCTTGATGACAAGCTGCGAATCACCTCTGACGATGAGCTTCTTAATTCCAAGGTCCGCCGCGATCCTGAGACCGGCAAGCAGTCCTTCATATTCTGCAGTGTTATTCGTCGATCTCTCCCGGGGAAAGTGCATCTGAATCACGTATTTGAGGTGCTCTCCGGTGGGTGCGACAAGCAGCACGCCAGCACCGGCGCCTTGCAGCGAGAAAGCCCCATCAAAATACATAATCCACTCTTGATTCATTTCCTTGCCGGGGAGAGTTGTCTCCGGAATCTCTTCGTCCGGCGTCGGGGTCCATTCTGCAATGAACTCCGCCAAAGCTCTGCTCTTAATGGTTGAAGTACTTTCAAACTTGAGACCAAAACTTGACAGTTCCAAAGCCCACTCCACAATCCTGCCGGTTGCATCTGGATTTCGCAGAATCCGCTGCAACGGAAAGCGAGTGACGACGGTGATCTCATGTGCCTGAAAATAATGGCGCAGCTTCCTCGAGGCCATCAGAAGGCCGAAGAGCAACTTCTGCACGCCAGAATATCTTGACCTAGCACCCTGCAAAAGAGAGCTAACAAAATAAACTGGGCGCTGCACCATCTTCTTCTTCTGTGTTGCTTCATTTGACTGCGCAGATCGCACTTTACCAGCACCAGACTCTGCCGGAGAAGATCCCAGCTCGTCGCTTGGCGGTCTTGCCGCTGCCGCTGCTTCTTCGTCGACTTCTCTCTCTGCCACTAATGCAGCACTCACCACTTGATTCGTTGCCGCTAGATATAGCAACAACGGTTCTTGTGGTTTCGGCGCAACTAGTACTGACGGAGAGGAGAGGTACTTCTTCAAATCCTGCAGCGCTGCCTCCGCTTCCGGAGTCCACTTCATTGGACCTGCCTTCTTCAAGATTTTGAAAAAGGGCAGGGCGCGCTCAGCAGATTTGGAGATGAACCTACTCAGAGCAGCAACGCAGCCGGCAAGACGACGCACATCCTTGACGCGTCTTGGCGTTTCAATCTGCTCAATTGACTTGATCTTGTCAGGATTTGCTTCGATTCCACGTTGAGACACAAAGAACCCGAGAAGCTTGCCGGATGGAACGCCAAACACACACTTCTCAGGATTGAGCTTCAAATTGATCTTGCGCAGATTTGCAAACGTCTCTTCTAGATCTTGTATGAGCGTCGCTTTGTCCTTGGTTTTAACCACTATGTCATCCATATATGCTTCCATATTTCTATGTAGCTGGGGCTCAAAACCGATCTGAACCGCTCTTGCAAACGTTGAACCAACATTTTTTAACCCAAAAGGCATACGTAAGAAGCAATACGTACCACATGGGGTGATAAATGCGGTTTTCTCTTCGTCTTCCTTTGCCATGAAGATCTGATGATATCCTGAATAGGCGTCAAGAAATGAAAGCAAATCGCAGCCGGCAGTGGAGTCCACAATCTGGTCGATGCGCGGCAAGGGAAAAGGATCTTTTGGACATGCTTTATTGATATCTGTATAATCAATACACAACCTCCATTTTCCATTCGCCTTGCGCACTACAACCGGATTGGCCAGCCATGTTGGATGGAGCACTCCTCTAACCAAACCTGCTGCTTCCAATTTCTTGATTTCCTCGGCAATAAATTGTTGCCGCTCCAAAGCTTGCTTCCTAATCTTCTGCTTGACGGGTCGTGCATGAGGACAGACAACAAGATGGTGCTCAATCACCTCCCTGGGAACACCGGGGATATCAGATGGTTGCCATGCAAACACATCGACATTCGCCCGCAGGAAGGCAATGAGCGCGCTTTCCTATTTGTCGTCAAGGGTGGAAATTATGGTGAAAGTTCCTCCCGTACCATCCTCCTTGACGGGCACCTTCTTAGTCTCTGGTGGAGCTGCCTTGGACTTCTTGCTCTTGCCGGTGGAGCTCTCTGGCACATCCTCAATAGGAGCGCAGCACTCCGAGGAGGTGTGCTTGCCGGAGTGTGTGCGAGAGGTCTTACCGGTCTTCTTTTCCCCGGGAGCTTTAGCGGCAGGAGCAAGTGCCTTGGCGGTAGGTGCTGCAACTGCCTCCCGGTAGAATTGGTCGGTGCAGATAAGCGCATCCTTCTTGTCGGAGTTGATAGTGATGACGCTCATCGGCCCGGGCATCTTTAATGTATTATAAGCGTAGTGCGATGCCGCCATGAACTTGGCCAGCGCTGGACGGCCAAGGATTCCATTATACGGCAATGGAATCTTGGCGACGTTGAAAACAATCTTTTCCGTCCTGAAGTTCAGGTCACTACCAAATGTTACTGGTAGAGTGATCTTACCCTTCGGCTGGCTCCTTCCTGGATTGATCCCTTGAAACGTGCCCGTTTCCTCGAGATCTTCATCAGGAATTTGCAACCTTTTGATCACGTCGGGTGAGATCAGGTTCAAACCGGCCCCACCGTCAACTAACATTTTTGTCACTTTGAGGTTGCGAATCGTTGGTGAAACCAACAATGGCAGACACCCGACCGCAGTTGTGCGATCAGGGTGATCCTCAGCGTAAAAAATGATAGGCGTGTGGGACCATTTCAATGGTTTCCGGGCACCGGCAGATGGCTCCGTCGCATTAACCTCACGCGCCCACTGTTTAAGTCGGCGGTGGGAAGAATGCAACGAGGCGCCTCCGTCAATGCACATGGCATCTGTAGCTTTTTGAAATTCTTGCTCGCTGGACTTGTCGTCCTCCTCGTTGTCATCGTCACCCCCCTCTGTCTTGTCGTGGCCTCGAGCGGCCCTCTCCTTCTGTTGCTTGGCCTTGCCGTGGCGACCTCCTCGGCCACCGCGTTTCTTGCCGGACCCCTCCGCACCATCGTGGCCCTTCTCCTTATCTCGCCTTTCATACTCAGCTTTCTGCTTCTCGACAAGCTGCTCAACTTGCCGACAGTTTTGGAGATCATGGCCCTTGGTGTGATGGATCTTGCAGTACTGCTTGTCGGAGTCCTCCGGCTTGTCGGCAGCCGCCAAGGCCTGGCAGGAGGCGCACCCGGCAACCTCCTTGCCGGGGCCGTCAACTTTGACCTTCTTGGCGGTGTCGAGGTTGCCGGATCCCTCGACGGCAAGCACGGCCTTGCCCTTGCGCTTCCTGTTAAGCCGTCGGCCTTTCTTTGCCGGGGCGGCGGCGTCTTCATCTTCAGAGTCGAATCCTGCGCAAGCATCCTCGCCGGGGAATCTCCTCCCTTCTTCAGCTCGAGCACACTTATCAGCCAGAGCATAAAGCTCGGCAACATCCCTGACTTTGTTCATCGCCAGCTCTTCGCGCATCCAGCGGTTGCGCACGTTCTGATGGAACGCGCTGACAACAGCGGCAGGATGAACGTCTGGAATGTTGTGACGTACACGGCTGAATCTCTGTATGTACTTGCGCAAAGTTTCACCCTCTTTATGGGGGATGAGGTGCAAATCACTTTCCTGGCCAGGAGCTTGGTGACCTCCGGTAAAGGCGCCAACAAACTCATGACACAGATCTGCCCATGAAGAAATGGAATGTTCTGGGAGATGCATCAACCACGACCTGACGTTGGGCTTAAGTACCAACGGGAAGTAGTTGGCGAGTATCTTGTCGTCGCGAGCCCCGGCAGCCTGCACCGCAATGGTGTAGATGCTGAAGAACTCCGACGGGTGAGTCTTGCCGTCGTACTTCTCCGGGACCTCTCGTTTGAACGTGCGGGAATTGGGCCACTGGACTCGCCGCAGCTTACGGGTAAAAGCTGAACAACCCACCTCATAAGGTAGGTCATCATAATACCCCGGCGCAGGCTTGTCTACTGTGGGTCCTGCGCGTCTATCAGATTGATGGCGCGCTTCCCGCCGCCGCTCGATGGTAGTCCGAGCGTCTTCTTTACTTCGTTCCCGAAGAACTTGACGTTGATCGCGGTGAGTTCGCGGATCAGACGACGCCGTTGAATCGTCATCACGGGCGTTGATCCGTCGAGTCAGCGACCGCTGTTGCCACCGTGGAGGAGAGTGCACCGTGGCTGCGCCGCCTCCAGTCTTTTTGCCATCGGCACGCGCCGGCTTGATGGACTGCCGCCGTGAAGGCTCTGCCCACTGCGGCCCATCTTCATTAGCAAGGCCGACGAGGCTCTGAATGGCAGCTCTCCATTCTTCGAGCTTCTCCGCAGCAGGAGGAAAATTCAGGAGCAGTTGTGCTCGCGCCAGTGCTTCTGCTGGCATAGGCGGCGGCGAAAGGTGCGAGGAACGTGAGGTGCTCTGACTCCTAACCGTGTTAGAAGGAGCTCCGTCACGGTCCCGCGACCGCGCGCCGTTACCACCAGCGTTTTGGCGTGCATGCTGGCCCTGCGCATCTTGAGAGTGATGTTCAGGAGCCTTTCCATGGGGACGCTTAGAACCACCAACGTCGCGGCGCTGTTCATCGCGCGCGACCTGAGAAGGCCGCGGCGCATGCGCCGGCGTGGGTGTCTTAGAAGGTGCCCTTCCGTCTTTGGAGTTCGCTACGCCGCCCTTAGGCAGCACAACTCCGTCCTTAGATCTAGCGGCGTGCGGGTTGCCGTCGCCGCCGCGAACGACGCCGCTCGCCTGGCTTTGATCACCAGAACGTCGTGGAAGTTCAGAACCTCCGCCTGCGTCCACCCCGTCGCCCGTCCGTGTACCCACCGGCATACCGGACGTGGATGGACCAACCGCCATAAAACCCTTCTTCTTGGGAGCCATGGCGATGAACACGATGAAAAAACTGGCGCGCTGATCGCTAGATCAGGTTCACGCAACCTTCTGCCCCTACCTGGCGCGCCAAAGATGTCGGCGTACGACACCTATGGGATCGCGTGGATCCCTTGTATGGTTCGGCAGGGAGGAAGGCTTGCACAAAGAGCAGATCCAACGATCAACACGAGGGAGTTTTACCCAGGTTCGGGCCGCTGAGAAGCATAAAACCCTACTCCTGCTTTGGTTGTATTGGATGTGTTTAAGCCCAAGCTCTGGGAGCGCTATGTGATGAACAGTACACAACCGCTACACATGCAGAATGGGCCAGAAGGTCCTCCTCCCTGTAGCTACGCCTTGGGCCTCCTTTTATACGTTCGAAGGGGTCACCAACAGTGGCGAAGTACAAGAGGTGTAAAGTTGCTACAGTGTTATCATACCTAATACTGACGACTTAGGACAAAAGCATTAAATGCTCCGTTTAGGTGTCCCTTAGCTTCTTGGGGACGGAAAAAGAGCCCGTCCCATCAGCACCGCTTAACCCCGTCCGCCGTAGCACCTTGACACGTATCCAGGAAGATAAACTCCGTTCTGACAGGCTGGTCGCTGCGCTGGAGCGGTGGCAGGGTGACAGGGTGGCGAGGTCTTGCCGGGTGCGAATCTTGCCGGAGCTCCGCAGGCCATCCCGGCAATATCTTGCCGGGATCCCAGCCCTCGGTCTTCTGTCTTCTGATTATTGGATTGAATGCTTTCTTGATATTCTTGTACTTGCAGTCAGCTGTCTCCCGGCAGGCCTTGCCGCTGGTGTGGCTACAACCGTCCGTGCACAAGTATGGGGTACTAAAAGACCCAAACTTTAGTACACCGACAATACAGAATTGAAAAATGTTAAACGTGTATTTAAAAAATGTTAAATGTTTATAGAGAAAATGTTTATCATGTATACGAAAAATGTATAACAAATGTGTATGAAACAACTTGATCATGTATTAAAAAAAATCTTACAAGCATTTGGAAAATTGTTGAACAAGTGTTTGAAAAATGGTTAAATATGTATAGAAAAAATGTTGACAGTGTATTAAAAATGATAAAAAGAAATTGATCATGTATACGAAAATGTTAATCAAGCATTTGAAAAAATGTTGAACAAGTATTTTAAAAATGTTAATGAAACATATTAAAATCTTTAATGTGTATAGAAAAATGTTGATCATGTATCAGAAAATGATGATTTTTTTATCATATATATAAAAATGTTAATCAAGGATCTGAAAAAATGTTGAACACGTATTTGAAAATCTTTAATCAAACATCTGAAAAATGTTAAATGCGTATAGGAAAAAATGTTGTACTAAAAAGATGATGAAAAAAATTTAATCATGTATACAAAAATGTTAACCAAGGATTTGAAAAAATGTTGATCAAGTATTCGAAAAATGTTGATCAAGCATCTGAAAAATATTAAATGTGTATAGATTGTTTTTGACGATATATCAATAAAATGTTGACGGTGTATTTGAAAAAGTGTTCAAAAACATAAATTTAAGAAAAATGTAGATCATGTATTTCAAAAACGTGCAATGCGTATAAAAAAAGTTTCATGGGTACACTAAAAATATATATTGTGTACTAAAAAAACTTAAGCGAAACAAAAGAAAACAAAAAACTAAGTAAAAAAAACAACGAAGACCGTTCAAAACAAAACTGAAGTATAACAAAGTAAACCGATGAAAAAGCAAAGAAAATTGTAAGCATATAGAAGAAAAGGAAAAGCAAAGAAAATTGATGAAGGAATAATTAAAAACGAAGAAACGGCAAACCAAAACAAAAATAGAAAAAAACCAAAACAATAAATCGAACGAAGAACCAGAGCAGAAAACACAAGTGATCAAGGCCAATACTGTATCATGCTGGGGGTGGGGGGATTTTTATAGAGAAAAAGCGATGGTCGAGCCCGAGAAAAGCTCGAACCTAACTCGACGTTTAATTCACAAAGACATCAACCGACAAGGATTACAAGGGCACCACATTACAAAGGAGATGCAAAGCAAAGCGGAAAAGATACAAGGCACAAGGCAGAACAACACAAAGGCAACAGCAGGAGCGCCGATGTCCACAACCAGCACTACGCCTACATCGACTAGCTAACTAAGTACACTAAAGGAGGGCCACACCGAGCAAGCATTGAGCGCCGGCTACATCCACGGGCCATACTTGGCCAACACTTGAGATGTCTCCTCCGTCGGCGAGAGGGGGGGATCCTTCAGGGAGAGCTCCCGAGATTACCTATATCTCGCGTTCAGCGTGAGGGGAGGAAGCCCCGCTGAAGGGGAGACCGAATGGGCCAGCCCAGGAGCGCGGGAGACCACAACCTCCTTTTTCTGGGTTTTTTATGTTTTCTATTGTTTATTTTTGTTTCATTTTTGTACTTTTGTTTATACTTTAGAACATTCTTAATACTAAAAAAGATACTCTACAAAGAACATTTGAAAATACTGAGCAAGCATTTGAACAATGTTGAAAAATATTTTTTAAATGCTAATCAAGCATTCGGAAAAATGTTGAACGTGTATAGTTTTTTTATCATGTATTAAAATGATGATTTTTCATCATGTATATAAAATTTTGAATAAAGCATTTATAAAATATTGAACAAGTATTTGAACAATGTTAATCAAGCATTTGAAAAAGTTAAATATTTACAGAAATAAATGTTGACCATGTATTAAAAATATGTTAATACTGCATTTGAAATATCTTAATCAATCATTTTTTAAATGTTACACATGCTTAGAAAAATGACCATGTGTTAAAAATATTAATCTTGTTTTTTAAAAAATGATCAAAATATGTATAGAAAAATATCGACAATGTAATAAAAAATTTGTAAACTTGTACTTAAAAATGCTAAACGTGTATTTGAAAAATGTTCTTGACGTATAAGAAAAATATATACGAAAAATGTAGAATGAAACTACAAGAAAGAAAAAACTAAATTTTAAAAATGCTAATATTGTTTTTGGAAAATGGTAAAAAAAGCATTTGAAATATGTTAATCAAGCATTCAAACACAAATTAAAAGTTTGTATAGAAAAAAATGACCATGTATTAAAAAAATATTAAACTCGTATTTGAAAAATATGAAACGTGTATTTGAGGAATGCTATTGATGCATAAGAAAAATGTTGAATGAAAACTAAAAGAAAAAAAATGAAAACCGAAGAAGAAAACAAAGGAAAAAGAAAATGGAAAATAAAAAAAGAAACAAATAAAAAATTGAAAATCATTAATTAAATAAAGAGACCAATAATAGCAAAACAAAAAAGCAAGAAATGAACAAAACATCAAAGAAAAATAATTAAATGAGTAAGAAAAGAAAACATATAAAAAGTGAAAAAACACAAAGGAAAACCAAAAGAAAACAATTGGAGAATAATAAGAATACCAAACCAAAAAGAAAATAAAACAAGAAAAGAAGGCAAAAAAAAACCGGAAAACCGAATAAATTAAGCAAAAAAGAAGAAGAGAAAAATCAGTAAACTTGAGAAACCGGAAAAAACCAGCGGACATATGCTCGTTTTGCCACAAGTAGGTCGTGTCAATACTATGTCAGGAACTCGTGCTAGCTTGCTGCCTTGCTGCCTAGCACCGCAAACAACTATCGTGAACACTAGTGACCGAATCCCATGCAAGCACCATTTTTAGGGAACTCCTAGTCACTTCCTTCGGCGCCCACTAGCGAGGCTGGCGCTCACACGAGTCTTAAGCGGGTCGTGGCCCATTAAGCGCTTCTTGTGCTCGCTCGCACGTTGGTCTTCGCGCTTGCACGTTTTTTTACAGGCGAGGCTTGGATGTGTGTTCCTGGTTGACTGGTGAAGTTGACCGGGCTGGTTGACCAGTTGACTTTCGATGGAAAAATGTTCAAAAGAAAAATCGCAAAAATCAGAAGAGTTCACCGCATTCGATGAAAGTTGGTATATTTGAGAAAAATATTCAATTTTTAAGAAAAGTTCACAAATTTGAAAAAATTTCATTATTTGGAAAAAAGTTCATCCAATTTTGAAAAAAAGTTCACTGATTTGAAAAAAAAACATCAAAGTCAAAAAAAAATCATCAGTTTTGAAAACAATTGCAAAATTTGAGAAAAGTTCACGCATTTGCAAAAGAAAAAGAAAACAAAAACGAAACAGAGAAAAAGATAAGAAAAATAAAAATAAAAATAAAAAAACCAACAAAACCGCGATCAAGAGAAAGAATAGAATGAGGAAAACGAGTTAATTATCACATTGAAAGCACATTTGCTCCCTTGGTGGTTTTCGTAATTAATAACAACATATATGTCATTGAACTAATGTTTTCACTAAACATATTTCAGGAAAAGTTCAATGATAGGGATGGCAAAAGGATTGTGAAGATACCCCTAGATGCAATGAAATGGATTGACAAAGCTTCAAGCAAGAGGACTCTACATTTCATTTTGTGAGAATTCACTTTGAGTCCATAGAAAAGCCAATACTATTAAAAGGGGGTAAGGTACTGTTGGTGAACAAGATGCTCCACGTGCACAAGTGATAGTCACCAAAAACACCCACAAACTCTTGCACAAAAGTCTGTCCAAAGCCAAATATCCAAAATCGGTGCAACCGACAATTCCCACTCGGTCCCACCGATTTCCAAATTCAGACAAACCCATGCCAAACCCTAGCCCTTCGGTGCAACCGATTCTGCATCGGTACCACCGAGTTCAGTTGCCAACTTTCTGTTTAGCTATTTTCAAGCTTCGGTACCACCAAGTTTTGCTAGTCGGTCTCACCGAGATTTGGACCAACTTCCTGGTTAGCTATTCACAAGAATCGGTACCACCGAGAATTGTGAATCGGCGTCACCGAGTTTTTGGACCAACTCTCTGGTTAGCCATGGTTAAGAATTGGTACCACCGAGACTTGAGAATCGGCGTCACCGAGTTGTGCAATCTGACCGTTGGTCACCTAATCGGTACCACCGAGAGTTATGTATCGGTCTCATCGAGATTCAAAAGTTACCACCTTTTGATCACTTCGGTACCACCGAGTTTTTCACTTCGGTGTCACCGAGTTGGTCACTTTAGGTGTAACGGTTGGATTTTTGGGGATGCCTATATATACCCCTTCACCACCACCCACTCAAAAGAGAAGCACTCAGAACTATTCTATACTTGCCCCATCCTATTTTCTGAGAGAGAGCCACCTACTCATGTGTTGAGATCAAGCTATTCCATTCCTACCATATGAATCTTGATCTCTAGCCTCCCCAAGTTGCTTTCCACCAAATCAATCTCTTCCACCATAGCCAATTCTGTGAGAGAGTGATTGTGTGTTGAGGAGTCTATCATCTTGAAGCACAAGAGCAAGGAGTTCATCGACATTACCGAGCCTATTACCTTTTGGAGGGTGGTGCCTCCTAGATTGGTTAGGTGTCGCTTGGGAGCCTCCTACTTCGTGTTGTGAAGTTGAACCAAGAAGTTTGTACGGGCAAGGAGATCGCCTACTTCGTGAAGATCTACCCATAGTGAGGCTAGTCCTTCGTGGACGAAAGCCGTTATGGAATAGTCAAGGTTGCTACTTCGTGGACCCTTATGGGTGGAGCCCTCCGTGGACTCTCACGACCGTTACCCTCCGTGGGTTGAAGACTCCATAAACGTGGACGTACGATAGCACCACCTATCGAAACCACGGGAAAAATCTTCGTGTCTACAAATTGCGTTTGATCTTCCTTCCTACCCTCTACTACATATGCTTGTTGTTATTTTCCGCTGCTATACTCTTAGACATGCATGTGTAGGGTGTACTTGACTTGCTATCATTGCTAAAATCTGGCAACACTTAAAATTGGAAAAAGGTAAAACTTTTATTTGGTCAAGTAGTCTAATCACCCCCCCCCCCTCTAGACATACTTTCGATCCTACACACATGTTTTTTCCCTTTCCGAGAGGCACGTCCGTGCCTCTCGCGAAGGCAAAACCGTGCCTCTCGTGGAAGCAACACCATGCCTCTCGCGGAAAAAAAAAACCTAGAAAACGCGTTTTTTCTATCCGAGAGGCACGGCCGTGCCTCTCGCGAAAGCAATACCGTGCCTGTCGCAAAAAAAATAGAAAACACGTTTTTCCCCTTTCCAAGAGGCACGGCCATGCCTCTCGCGAAAGCAAAATCGTGCCTCTCGCGGAAGCAAAACCGTGCCTCTCGCGAAAAAGAAAAAAAACAGAAAACGCGTTTTTTTCGCTTTCCGAGAGGCACGGCCGTGCCTTCTGTTTTTTTCGCGCAATTTTTTTTATTTTGAATTTGTTTTTCATCTAAAAGCTAAGAAAGACCGATGAGAAACCGGAACACCAAAAAACCCAAAAAAAAGAATCTAAAAGGCCGAAAACGCGCGCGAAAAAATATAAAAAACAAAATCCGAAAGAAACGCTCAGAGCGCAACACATGACAGCGGCTGAGAACGCGCCAAGTGGCGGCGCGTGGGAGTGATCGTTAGGAGGCTTCCGAGGGAGTACTCCCTAATTAATTGCTCCCTTTTTTCCCAGTTTTTACAGAAAAAGAGAAGGAAAGCAACTGGGCCGGCCCAAAATTGCGGCACGGGTGTGCGCTGCAGGCGCCCGTTAGCAAAATGCTCTATAACGGGCGCCTGCAGCGCCAAATAGGGTTTGCCTCATTTTTATTCGTTTATTACCATTTAAGTGTTTGCGAGTGGGCCGGCCCAGTTGCCTGCGCGAGTCGCTATTTCCTTCAGCGAGAGCAGATTTCATCTCGCTTGAGGCGAGATATAGCTTCCGTGCTTTCATCTTGCTTAATGCTAGACATAGCTCTCGCGTAATTTCCGGGCCTTCGACTTTCATTTGAGATTTTAGTTATGAGGAAAGTATCGTTTTCCCCCCCAAATCCTTCCTTGCGGACCAATTTCCCCCCCAACTCTAATACCGGACCAATCACCCCCTAAAATCTCTGAAACCGGATCAATTACCCCCCATGGTGGTTTTGGACTCGATTTCTGGTGGTTTTGGCTATTCTCTTTGCTGACAGGACTAGCTGAGCTGGCAAAACCGGGACACATCCATTCCCATCTCAAATTCCCCATTTCTGCTAACTGAACTTTCTGTACGGGGAGAGGGCCTAACTGAATTTTGTAGGGGAGAGGGGCTAACTGAACTTTTGTAGCGCACTGGACCGCCGCAGTCAACTCCACTCCAGCTCCCCAGCTCCCATTTAACTCCAACTCCACCAACCCCACTCCCCATTCCCCAGCTCTCCACTCCCGTCGCTTCTCATTCCACATCCAGCATCCACGGTTGGTCTCGTCGCCGACGATGGGTGGCAAGGAGCGTTGGGAGGCTGCGGTCGGCAAGTTCTGCGGAGGGGATTTGGAGATGAAGGCCGACGTAGAGGAGATCTGCAGCTGGTTTCCCACCCTGCAGATGTTCGTCGACCACGCAAGGGGGCTAATCGCCATTGCCACGGATGAGGAGAAGAAGACAATGTTCCCCGGTGGGCGTGGAGTAGTTCCAGCCAAGATCTTCCTCTGGGCTATGAATGAGGCTGAGAAGTCCCCGGATCCAATGCAGCGAGTGAGGTGGTACATGTACCGCTCGCGCCGCCGCCCTGCTCCTGCTCCAGTGCCAGATCTCGTCGGACTGAAGCTTGCAGTGCCAGCTCGCGTGAAGCAGGTTGTCATCAGTGATAGGCTGATAGCGAGGACAGCGAGGATGAGGAGGAGGAGAGTGGGGATGAAGAGGAGGAGCAGAGCGAGGAGGAGGAGGCGCAGAGCGAGGTGGAGGAGGAGGAGCAGAGCGAGGTGCAGCTTATTGTGCTGGACGACGACTCTGACGTGCACACATATGGAGGTGGCGCCGGCTGATGACGTGCATATGGCGGCTAACGACGACGTACAGATGGTGGTGCCGGGGATACCTCAGCTGGGCGACAGGAGCTTGCCGATTGTGGCGGAGACCTACATCCGCGTCGGCATTCGCCACTCAGAGCGCATCCAGAAGATGAAGGAGAAGAAGGAGGAGTGATGGTATGTCAGTTATGCAGTCTGTCAATGTTAAGTTAGTATGCAGTCTGTCTGTCAATGTTTAACTGTCAGTCAGTCTGTCAATGTTAAGTCAATTTGTTGAAGTTGTTCAGCTATGCAATGCTGTTAAGTTATGTACTGAATTAATTAAGTATGCAATGTTGTTATTATGCATGTTCACTTTCCAGCCTAATGTTCCAGAAATGTAGCAACAAAATGGGGCAAGTTTCCCAAAACCAGTGTTTAGTACAACTTTGCAGAAATGTAGCAACATGCTACAAAACAGCCTGTAGTAATTCTGCAAAACCAGTGTTTGTGCCTCCTTATACCTATCATATAGATGGGCCTTTTTTGCTGCTTAGTGACTCCTTGTATGCAGCAAGATTGAAGACACAGTGCTTTGGAAGGACAGGTTGTGACCTAGATTGGGAGCTAGGTTGTGAGCTTGGCTGTGAGTCTTGCTGTGAGCTCATATGGGAGCTTGGTTCATTGATCTTGAGGGCCCCAGGTTTTCTTCTTACTTGCAACTTCTTAGGTCTGGAGGGCACAGCCACTGCCTTGCCTTTTATGCCAGCAGCCACAGTAGCAGCCTGCAAACAAGTAGTTATTAGTACATATTTTGCAATAACAATATTCAAACAAGTTCAAATTCCCATTAGCAGAACACATGGACCATACCTTAGCTCTGTCAGCTTGCATAGCTTTTTCAGTTTGAAGAGCTTCAAAAGCCTCCTTGTCTTGTTTTTTTTTCTTTGTAGCTTCTCTCACTAAGTGTGCATTGCCATGATGCTTTGCTGCATCATTGTTTGTACAGCTGGATCTGTTGTGTCCTGGCCTTTTGCAAGAACTACATGTGATCTGGCCACCCACTTTGCTCATCTTAGTACCCTTAGGTTTTTCTCCTTCCTCTCTCCTTCTTTCTGTTTTTGGCCTTCCTGGCAAGCTTATGTGTCCAGGGGGTTGAGGTTTTGGATTAGTTGAAATTGGCCAGCTCTCCTCTCCCTCCAAGGGCTGTAGGCAGTGATCATATATCTTATTGTACACTTCTATGGAGTAGCATGGAGCAATGTAATCATCAATTTTCTGCCCTGTTTTGAAGATTGCACTAATGGCATGACAACATGGTAAGCCTGACAGCTGCCAATACCTGCATGAGCAAGTCCACTGCTGCAAGTTCACTGTAAATTTGAATTTCTCATGCTCTTGCACTTCGAAGCCATCTTTCCCATTCCACAATACATGACAGAAACCTGATCTCCTTATGTTTTGCTTCAGTTTTTTGAAAATGTTGGGACATATAGTTCCTTTCCATTTAACTGACTTCCCTCTATTTTCTTGTACCCTGACCATAATCTTGCATCTGATCCACTCAAGCATAGAGATAATAGCAAGGTACCTAGCTAATAGGATGTAGTTGTTGAAAGACTCACACATGTTGTTGTCCACTGAATCACAATTGGACCCCAGTTTCATGTAGGCCCTACTCCAATGAACTGGGTCAGTGTTCATCATGTCTTTTGCACCCTCAACAGTAAACTGTGCTAGCCTGGCCCTGTTGTAGTTGAAAATCACTCTGTTTGGAGATTTTGCACATCTCCAAAACCTTTTCTGAAGATCATGGTCAGGGTGTTTTTTCTTCCAATTAGCATATATGTGTCTTGCACACATTCTGTGCTCAGCTTTAGGAAAAATGTCCTCAATTGCCCCTATAAGTCCTTTTTGCTGATCTGACATAAATACCCATCCATCTCCTTGATTACTTATTTTCAAGTCCCTGTTTAATTTTGCAAGAAACCAAAACCATGACTCATAGGTCTCTTTCTCCACAACTGCCCAAGCAATAGGATACATCTGGTTATTTGCATCTCTTCCTGTAGCACACAACATCTGTCCATAGCAAGCACCTTTGAAAAAACAACCATCAATGCCTATAACTTTTCTATAGCCTGCCAGGAAACCTTTCTTCAAGGCATCAAAACACATGTAAAACCTCTGAAATACATATGATCCATCCTTTTCATCTTGGTCCAACTTTACTGCAACTGTGCTTCCAGGGTTAGTTCTTAGGAGCTCTAACTGGTAGTTAAACAATTTGGAGTACTCTCCTTCAGTGGAATGCAACAGTTTCTGCATCACCATTCTCTTTGCCTTCTTACACTGTGCAACTGTCACATCAGCAAATAGGTCCTCAAGTACTGTTTTCCTCAAATCCTCTAACTTCCAGCTGGGATTTGCTCTTATAAGCCTGCCATATTTTGTAGCAATAACAGATGATGTAACTAGTTTGTTGTCTCTTCTTGGAATGCAATGATGCTCATCTACAAACGTAGACACTTGTAGCCACTTATTTCTACTAGTTTTAGAAGCATAGATCATCCAGTTGCAACCAGGCCAAGTACACTTTGCACCAACCTTATGATTTTCATCCTTTGTGAAAGCAATATGCACATGCCTTTTAATGCCATATTTTATTAGAGCTTTCTTCATTTGATGCCTTCATCTAAAAACCATTCCAATCTCAAATGTAGGGATTTCTGATTTGCTGTCATATCTCTTCCATTGACTTTTCCTTCTCACAACCTGGGTTGCCCCCTCACCATCACTTTCCTCATCAAAAGAACAGTCATCATCTGATGACACAACATCATCTTCTATCCCATCCAACTTCTCATCACCAGACAATCCTTCAATGACATTATTATCTTTGATGACAGGACCAACAGCATCCCCTAATTTCTTTGCTCTCTTCTGCCTTCTAATCTCCCTTGCTAATTTCCTAAGTTCCTCTGCCTCTGATTCTTCAATAGAGCTGTGCTCTGAAAGAGGCTGGTAGTCAATGTCACTGTCATCATCACCTTCTTCTCCTTCTTTTTCATCTGGAGGTATTACATGTTCTGTACTTGTTCCAATTTCAACATGATCTGCATATACATACTCAAATTCAGGAGCTGTTGTTGGTGTTTGTCTCTCAGTAGACTTTGGCATTGTTGCTCTCTGTGCTGGACCTGCTGATGCTTCTGCTGCTGCTGTTTTGGTCTTTGCAGAATTTGTTTTCTTTGGAATTGTTGCTCTCTGTGCAGGAGTTGCTGCTGCTGGGGTTGATGGACTTGCTGTGGCTGCACCTGGAGCTGATGTAGCTGAACCTGGAGCTGATGTGGGTGCACATGGAGCTGTTGTACTTGCAGCAGGAGCTGCTGCTGCACCTGATATCTCAACAGGTATTTTTCTTCTTTTAGCTGTCAGTCTAGTGGGTCTACTTTTCTTAATCTTCACAGGACTCTGATATGTACTGAGAAAGTCATGAGCATCATTTATTATCCTCAAATTTTCTTCCTCAGCAGCTGTCCTTTTCAGCCCTACCACAACTTCTGCCACTAGCTTACTGTCATCAGCAATTTCTTCCTCAACATGTTTTTCTTCTTGAGCTGCAAACTCTGATAAAAACATCTCATCCACCATCTGTGTCTCCACAGCCTTCACATTTAGCAAAGCAAATTTGCTCCCTTTATGATTGGAATATGTTTCAGAAACTAACACTGGCATTTCAACTGCTCTGTTATGCAACTGCATCACTTCTTGTTCAGAAAGTGACACTTCCTCCACATAGATCTCTGCACATGAACCAACAGGTGTTGCATGCTCCATCTTGTGCGCAGTTGCTTCATCATGAATAAACAACAAACCATCACTCAAACTTTTTCCTGGAAGAAGCCAGTGCATTTTGTAACTATAATTTCCCCTGCAATGTCCTCTTTCAACATGATACATGTCCTCTGAATAGAGTAATAAATTCTCATATCCTAGGTTTTTCCTCTCCACAGGAAACGTAATCATCAGTCCTCCCTTGTATTCAAGCAAGCCATCCACTCTCTCAAATTTGCCAAAATAATGCAATGACACATAAAAGAAATCATCTTGATCTGCTGCCTCATCAATACCACCTGTCCAAAAATACCAAGCTTTACATCAGTGCACAGAAAATACAACAAATTCCCCTGTCTCCCCACCATCTTCCCTACACCAAATCGGCTACCACAAATTCCCAAATCGGCTACCACAAATTCCCAAATCGGCAACCAAATCCTATGCCATGGCTGCGTTTTTCCCCTAAGCCCTAAACCCTCGCTGATTCAAGTTAGTCCTGGCGCAATCATGCAGGGCACAGGAGGCAGTGAAAGCAGAGAACATGGCGCGCTCATGGGGACTCACCAGCGGGCAGCGAAGGAGAGGTACTCGACGCCGGCGGCAAGGGCGGCGCCGGCGGCGTGCTTGACGCCATGTCGGGCGGGGGCGTGGTCGAGGCACCAGATGGCGGGCGGCGTGGTCTAGGCACCAGAGGGGAGCCAATCGAGAAAACAACCTGAATTAACCAGTCGAGCCAGGCGTGCCAAGTCAGCTACTCCAGTCAGCAAAGAGAAAAGGCAAAACCACTCAAAATCAAGTCCAAAACCTCCTTAGGGGGAAATTGATCCGGTTTTAGAGAGTTGGGGGCCTGATTGGTCCGGTATTAGAGTTTGGGGGGAAATTGGTCCGCAAGGGAGGATTTGGGGGGGAAAACGATACTTTCCTCTTTAGTTATTTATCTATTGGAAGGGCCTAAAGCCCATAGAAGTCTAACTTATTTTGCGGGCCTAGCTGCCACAGTTCTTGTTGGGCTGGCCGCAAGCACATACCATGGACCATTTTAGCTCGCGAACCATAGCAAATGACATGTCCTGATTTCCAATGTAAACGTGATGAAGCCTGGATAAAAAGCTTTGCGAGGTTGTCTCGTGAAAAAAATGTTCTGATTTTCAAATGAATAAAACTTGTGATTTGTTAAAGAAAAAATGTTACGCCCTGTTGTCATGTCAAAAAACAAAGTTACGCCCTGTTGTGTTGTTCAGTCTGAACTGCACTGACATCCCGAATCTATAATTTCCTTCGTTTGAGAGTGCTGCTATCATTTCCTCTTGATGCTGAGCTGGACATCAATGTTCCTTTTGTCTTTTTCACAATATATTTAGTACAACTACCTAACAACATATATACCCAAATTAAAGGATAGTGGCAATACAAAGTTGCAGCTATAACGAGCTGCTGGCCCGCGGTGGCAATGTCTCGTGAGCTGGCCACCTGCAGTGCAAAGCACATAGAAGGACGAGAAAAACAAAGAGAGACAAAGGTTGCAAGTTGCAACTACACTTGAAAGAACAATTCCGGTAGGATTTGTTATTCTAGGAACGTATGGTGGAACCTTGAGATTTGGTGGTCGCTGCAACGTCTAGCTCACATGCATGGCCCTCCATCCAGAAAAACAATTTCATCACCCTAAAATACAAGTGACCAATGATGGGTTGCCTTGTTGGTTACTGTACTTTGGATGGTGCTTTTAATAATAACAAAAGCTATGTATTTTTGTTTTCAGATATATACTAGTTTCACGCTGTTCTAAGAGCATCTCTAACAGATCCCGTATAAGTTGACCCTTAAAAACGCGTATAAAATGCACTGTAACTTTTTTTACGATGCGAAATTGCCCCAGACATAGCAGAATCCGTAAATAAAATTGTATCCCACTATAGCTCATTTTTCTCTTCTTTTTTCCCTTTTTCCTCCCATCCCGGCAGAGCCCGTCTCCGGCCACGACGTGCCTCGCCCCGGCGCCGCCCGTTCCCGGCCATGCGTGCATTGGAGGAGCCCTGCGCCGCCCGCCCCGACTGCGTGCTCCCCGACGCGCCTACCCGTCCCCGATTGAGCCCGACACCGCCCGCTGTCACGCTCGCTCCCCGGTGTGACCGCGCGAGCTCCCCGGTGCCCCCTCGCCCTGATTCGGGCCGGCGGTGGCCTGTTCCGCCTTGCCCGTGGACGGCCTCGCCTCGACAGTGGAGGTCGAGCCAGCCGCAATTTGGAGCGGCGGCGGCGGCAAATTCTAGCATGCGAAGGCTTTTTCAGACATGCGGCGACGGATTCCGGTGAGTTCCCGGTAGATTCCGGTCAGTTCCGTGGCAGCGCGTCTGCTCCGACCAGGTTTGACCGGTTTACGGGTTGAACTATATACTGCCTTTGAAACTGTACATATGAGGTTATCACCGATGGATTTTCAGTACCCTTTAAAAAGTTTAAGGGTCGAACGAGTTCTATGGGATCTGACAGGCGCCGTTTTTTGGTCGAAACTGTAAAATACATTTTTTTACAGGTTTGACCGTTTTAAGGGGTCTGTTAGAGATACTCTAATCACCCAGGGGCGTAAAAATGCGGATATCCAACTCGGCTCCGGGGAGCACTGCTCCTACTTGTCAGATTTATTTTATTTTTGCAAATGTCAAAAACATTAGGCATTTACATGTCCAAATGTTATGTCCAAATGGAGAAAGCACAATTATTTTTTGACTCGTGATTTTTTTAAGTTGTGTGCCAAATTTTTGGCATTTTTTTACCACCGGACCTTTTTTCCTTTTGCTGAAAAAAAACATAATTGTTCCGTTTCACATGAAAATTATCAAGTGTTTAGACAATAACATGAACATGTACGAAATGAAATCATTTTGTTTTTCAAAAAAATACTTTACAACTATAACATAATTAAATAAATTATATTATATGTGTTTTGTTGTTTTAGTTCTCATGTTACTAATCAAAACATTCATGATACAACTAAATGTCGTTAAAATATATTACAACCAATGCCAATAACAACACGCCAAGTATCATCTCTAGTCACAACCAATTCATGGGCTGCACACACCGACAATAATAGGAGTGACGAGGCAGTGCTCATACCACCTTCTCAAACGATGGTAGATTCATACTCGATAGATGATCATCGATGTATGTTGATCCTGCTTAACCTTCATTGAAAGGTCGAACAAGCAACAAGCAACTATGCACACAAGAGAGACGACGACACATTTGTAGCTTCTTTTTCAAAAGGACCTTGATCTATTATAAAAATATATTGAGGTCTGTGGACCAACGAACAACCACTACTGTCGGTAGAATGAGCCCTGACGCGCCGGGGTCACCGCTCCCTACCGAAGACGGCCTACCTTGTCATAGTCGTCATTGAACCCTTGAATACGTTTGAGGTGTCTGACCCTAGATCTCTATGTCATGCACACACAACGAGAAATCCTAACCCGCCATCCCGAGAAGATGACAAGAATGCACTGGAGCCCCGTTTACTCCGTCACGACGGAAAAACTCGAGGAGGATCGAAGCCTGATAAAATAGGTCGAAAAAAAATCACTTCATCCGCTCGAGTGATGCCCTACAAGGAGAAAAAAAAACATAACCTAAACTACTAGCCAAAGTCGAGACACGGGGGTTCTTTTCCCCATCACCGACAACCGGAGTGGCTGGCAAGGGGGAGGGGGGATCCACGTGCTCATCGGCAGACCTACAAGGGACGAGTTTCTAGCCGCCGCCGATGTTGTTAGATGGCTAGGGGGAAACAATTTTGTTATCGCTCATAGATAGACTTTCAAGAAAGCATTCCATATATTTTTTTAACAACTTTAGCTACGGCTGTATACAAAAAGACTAGGTTGATAAGATTAAAATATGATATCATTACATCTGTCGCATATACACTTTTTTATTTATTTTCAGAAACGTTTACTCCTATATGTACAGAAAATCAACATATTATCCAAATATATATTGGAGACCCTGGCAATGTCTAAAATGTTATCTATTTTTTATGAGAGAGTACTTTGTAAAGCTAGAGCAAACGAGTTTCATCGGAATCATGTAGAATTTATGCACAAGACAATCATTTCTTCTCATATTTATAAACCAAGCCATGATTTAATGTACCTTAAATATGAACGCTTGTGTGGCTACCTAACAAAACCAGAGCTATCCAAAGTTTTTTTTTTTTTTTTTGCGGGGGTGAGCTATCCAAAGTTATGCCACTGAAAAAATCAATTCAGCAGAACATATTTATATGTGTGGACAAGCCATCACTAGTACTAGACGGAATACTCTCATGAACGGATAATTTAACTTGATAGTGGCGTTGCACGATTAGCTTCGATTCTTAACCATATGAGAAAGAAATTATAAGGATAAACGTCATCATCAGCGCGAACATATCCTAATCAAACGATCCGGCATGTACACCAGTGTCGGCGCTGTTTCCCACGGTTTTTTGCACCACCCTCTATATTCCGGCTAGAAGAACTCTTTTTTCTGTTTTTTGTTGCTGCTAGAAGAACTGTCGATGGCGATCGAAACATCGATGACATGTGGGTTCCATGGCCCACGAATGAAAAAGTCGAGTCGTGTGTCCCGAAAGAGTGAGCTTCGAATCTTGGACGGATGGATGCTGCTGCGAGTGTGATGGATCGGGTGGTTGACGGTACGTCGCTGGCTTCCAACGTTCCTCCAGGTCATGCACGCACCTACCGGTCTAATCTCTAATTAACAAACTCATCACTAGTATTAGTATAAGCTGCTATATGCAGGGAGGTATATTGCAAAATGCACCCTCCCAAGAACTCCAGGTAGCAAATAAGAGAAAAAGGTTTACTTTGCCATTTACGGTGCTTGGTTCCACACGCAAACATACTTAGCACCAGAATAATTAGCAGCGTATGAATTGGGCGGCAACGAAATATGTTTTGTTCAACTCTAATGAATGAAAACACATGTCACCGTTGCCGCATGCACATCCATCAACAGGGCGAATGGTAAGCCGTCCTTCGACCCTCGTGTTTCATAGCGAGGTGCCTCCCCATCCCCGCACTTCTTCTCAATCTTAATTGTTTGGTAGTCTGCGTACAGTCTAATAAGACTCACGCAGGAGAAAAAAATAAGTTGTTTGCTTACCTATGTTCACTATTTGATCCGTATTGCACGGACCTCAAAGCACCTCGCAATCAAGCCCGCTGAAAACGCTGAAATAGGTAATTTCTTCATAGTCAGGCCCGGGCGATGCACGTGGGCGGCGGGGGTTGTACATGAGGAGCCACGCTCGAGAAGCCGCGTTGTTTTTCGAAGCGTCGGCAATAATTATCCCCACTTTCCCTCGCCGCTCCCCCCCCCTCTCTCCACTCTCCCACTCTCACCAACGGCGGCGTTTAGTGGCGGAGAACAGCAAGGTGACCACTGTCCTCCATCACCGGCAACCGCAGTATCACCCGCAACACTTCGGCAATGGTGGTAAGCACTTTTTTCACCTCCTCACTTACTATTTCGCATTCGATTTGCGTTTAGATTCGATCCGCGTTCTAGTGGAATGAGGAATCGGGCTAGATAGCCATAGCAGTGATCATAACATCATCATGAGTCCTTAGTAGTGATGGATTTGAGGGTCCCGATCAGGATTGAGTAAAGGGAATGAGGGTTGGGGGTTAATCTTACACAGTAGTCTCAAATCTTAGCCACGGCGACCCTGGAGGCGGTTGGAGCGGCGGGTGCCCTTGGCCTTGTTCTTGTCCTCGTGCTGGACCACCGTCTCGTCTTCCTCGCCGGAGTCCAAATCGATTGGCATACTTCAGCGCCCTGACAGCCATCGCCACCGCTTCTTCTTCCACCTTCATCGCCACCACAGTCCTTGTCGTCAAGTACGCTGCGGCTCGCTGGTCTTGAGGACGCATGTACTCCCTGTACTTGGCCAACCTTGCTCTCTGTCCAGCATTGCTGCAGTCGGCCTGATTCATGGCCCAGCAAAGGATGTCGACTGACATAGCACCCTTCGCTGGGTCAGGATCAGCATCTTCAACTCCTCCGTGGTCACCTTCATGACCATCACGTCTGCCTCCTTGTGCATGTCTTTGAGTGCTGAAGTTCGAGCACACTTCCATGGTGTTCTCGAACTTGGTGCCGTCACCGAGCGAGCACCCGAGGAAGAAAGCCCTCCATCAAATGCCACAAGGGAAGGGGTTGGGGTTGGCGTTGGAATTGTTGTTGGAGTTCATGGTGATGGGTAGGAGGAAGAGTGGGAGACAAAGTGGGTTAACTGAGTGAGGTGGTGGGTAAGTAGTGACCATCAGGCTGGGTAGATATAGGTATTCTCGACGATAGGTTTTAATGGCGATCAACCTTTGAACCTTGTGCTCTTCATAATGCAGATCGACACGGAGAACAAGGGCAAGTATGTGATGCCGCCAATGGAGCAGGGCAAAGACGTGGTGCTGCCCATGGACAAGGGCAAGGACGTGGTGCCGCCCTTGGAGGTGGTGCCGCACACGTGATGCCCTGCAAGTGCACATGGTTGTTGTAGTACTTTCATGATAAGTAAAGTGTCGAACCCACACGAAGCTGATAGGAAGACACCACAAACCCGCAACTACGTTATCACGTCATGCAGCTACGTATGTACCCAAACCGGAGTTTGAAAATAGTGTACTATATGGTTGCCAGGGAAACAAGATAAAAAGGGTAATTAACTAAACTAAGAACAAGGATTACCTCACTCCTTATACGGGAGCAGCCCTAGCTGAGTATTTTATGTACCGCGAACGGCATATACTTTAATAATTTATGATGATCTCTCCAAATAGGCACAAGCTTATCACCAAATGTCCCATTTATAAAAACATAATTAAATAACACTAATTACAAGGATTCCCATGTATTGCAACAAAAGTTATTGCGGCGATAACAATTCATTGCATTACTCATATACTATTACCACACATTTATTTTTTTGTGGTAATAGTCGGCTAATATTGCCATGATTTTGTAATGTTGCCTTAAATAAGATTTTTGTTGCAAATGGTGCAAAAAATTGCAATAAATTTTATGTTGTTGTTATAAGTTTACCGTATTGCCTCAAGTTATCAATGTTGCGATCATTGTTCCATTTTGTTGCAACTGCTCCCTAATATCGCAACAATAATTTTTCCGTGGTAATGTCATTTGCAACAAATTTCTTTTGTTGCTATATCTTTACTATATTGCCACGAGTTTTCAATGTTGCGTTCACTATTTTCCTTTGTTGCAGCTGCTATCAGATATTGCAACAACTAAAATTTTGTGGTAATATTCTTGCTGTATTGCCACGATTTTTGCAATGTTGCAATATACATGAATTTTGTTGCAAGAAATCTCTCACAACAAACTATTGTCTCCTCGCTATATGCGCCATAGCCCTAGAGTATGACAATGTCATAAATGCACTAGGAAACATTCACACATCATGTTTAAATTCATAGAAATTTGAATTGAAGGAATTTCAAAGCCTTAAATTTAAATAAAGGGCAAAACTTGAAGTTGTTCCAAAAATTCCAGTAAGCCTTTATAAAACCATAAGAATTAGGCATGAGCCCATATAAAATCATGTGGGTCCCACCTAATTTTTCTCGGATTTTTAAAGGAATTATTTTGGATTTTGAAACTAAATCAATATATTTGAATTGGGTTTATGTTCCTAGTAAATAGCACATAATATCAAACCTCCTAAACCATTTTGTGTACACCTGGCAAGGTCCAGAGGATGTACATAAAAATTACAAAAAAGTAGGCACTGGTTTGAATTCATTTTTGGATTGATTCGAATGACAAATAAATAAAAGGGGAAATAATGATATATATAATTGTTCCTAGCTTACTTGTACCTAGCCCACTCGCTCAGCCCACCACAGTCGGCCTGCCATGTCGTCTTCAACCTCTAGCAGTAGGCAGAGGTGTATGAATGCGCGCCCTGGGAGGTCGCTGTTATGTGTCCGTCGTATCTATAATTTTTGATTTTTTTCATGCCAATATTCTACAACTTGCGTATCCTTTTGGCAACATTTTATATTATTTTAGGGACAAACTTACTGATCCAGTGCCCAATGTCAGTTTTTGTTTGTTGTGTGTTTTTTGTTTTGCAGAAAATCCATATCAACGAAGTCCAAACGTGATAAAAATCTACGTAGATTTTTTTGGAATATATTTGAATTTTGAGAAGAATAATCAACGTAACACGGTGCCCGAGGTGCCCACAAGCCAACAAGGCGTGACCAGGGGGTGGCCGCGCCCTGATGTCTTGTGGCCACCCCATAAGTTGGTTGGAGTCGTTCTTTCGCCGCAAGAAAGATAATTTCCAAAGGAAATTCCCCTCAAAATTTCAGCCCGATCGGAGTTACGGATCTCCCGATATTTAAGAAATGGTGAAGGGCCAGAAAACAGTCGCAAAAATGGGAGAGAAATAGAGACAGAGATCCAATCTCGGAGGGGCTCTTGCCCTCCGGGAGCCATGGCGTCCATGGACCAGAGGGGAAACTCTCCTCCCATCTAGGGGGGGGGGAGACAAAGGAAGAATAAGAAGGAGGGGGCTCTCTCCCCTCTCTCCCGAGGCTTCATTAGCCAACTTCAGTTCGACGACCGGGGCGGACTCTTCGGGGATGGCCATCGGATCCGAAGAGGAGTTCGGCTCCAAGCGACTGCCCGAGGTGGCACAGACGGGGTCGGACGCAATAGCCCCAGATCCATCTCCGGGGTAGCTTCCGTAAGGATGTCGGACCCATGGGTTGGATCGAAGATCGGTTCCGTGGTGTTGACGCCCGAGAGTTCCTCAGATTGGACCGCGACTTGTCTCGATAGGACTAGGTCACCGTGGGCGTCAGCAATGTACGCCAAACTGCTGAACACGATGACATGATTTGGGGCAAAGGTCTCGGTGCGTCCTAGATGGCCACTGGGGGCGGCGGGTAATACTACATTGCCGAAGGTGAAAAGTTGGTCGGGGACGAAAGCGCCACCGCAGCCAATGTTGTTGTTGAACTGCAGACGAGCCATCGGTCCTGATGATCACACAGGGAGCTCTCAATGAAAGCACCAATGTCGGTATCAAAACCGATAGATCTCAGGTAGGGGGCGAGCTGTGAGATCGGACAGATGGTAACAGGAGACGAAGAACACGAGGCTTTTACCCAGGTTCGGGCCCTCTTGATGGAGGTAAAACCCTACGTCCTGCTCTTGTTGTATTGATGTTGTAGAGATTACAGAGTTGATCTACCTCGAGATCGTGGATTTGTGGACTAAACCCTAGGGGTTATGATGTTGTGTATGAGTATCCTCTACGGACTAAACCCCACGGTTTAAAAAGGAACCGGGGGTATCTAGGGTTACACCAATGTCGGTTATCACCTACGCACTCTACGCCGAACGAAATCCTTCTTCCTTGGAGCACACGTCAAGTCTTTGCCAGAATCCAGGATGCACACGCCTCGTCTCAAATCCTCCGAAATCCTTCCTCCAGGGTGGGCCTCTAGCCCGACCCATTAAGTAGCCCACCTCGGATGGGACCCCCTAGTCCAGGACTCCCTCATGAGGTTTTCCACCACAGCTTGTGGCTAATTTGTGATGGATGAGTTGGAGCACCCCTGCAGGGTTAAATCTTTCTGAAAGTCGTGCCCGCGGTTATGTGGCAACTTGGAAATTTTATAATACCCGGTAATAGAAAACTTGAAGTAAATCCAATTAAAATACACCAACCGCGTGTGTAACCGTGATCGTCTCTTTTCGAGGGAGTTCGGGAAGAGAACACGGTGGGGTTATGCTTGATCGTAAGCAGGTGCTCAGGACCACTTCTTGATCATAATTAGATAACTACCGTCATGCATAGAACACTCATCTTATTCTTGTACTAGTAAGTTAGCCAATTAAACTCCCTAGGGGTTATGATGTTGTGTATGAGTATCCTCTACGGACTAAACCCCACGGTTTAAAAAGGAACCGGGGGTATCTAGGGTTACACCAATGTCGGTTATCACCTACGCACTCTACGCCGAACGAAATCCTTCTTACTTGGAGCACAGGTCAAGTCTTTGCCAGAATCCAGGATGCACACGCCTCGTCTCAAATCCTCCGAAATCCTTCCTCCAGGGTGGGCCTCTAGCCCGGCCCATTAAGTAGCCCACCTCGGATGGGACCCCCTAGTCCAGGACTCCCTCATGAGGTTTTCCACCGCATCTTGTGGCTAATTTGTGATGGATGAGTTGGAGCACCCCTGCAGGGTTAAATCTTTCTGAAAGTCGTGCCCACGGTTATGTGGCAACTTGGAAATTTTATAATACCCGGTAATAGAAAACTTGAAGTAAATCCAATTAAAATACACGAACCGCGTGCGTAACCGTGATCGTCTCTTTTTGAGGGAGTTCGGGAAGAGAACACGGTGGGGTTATGCTTGATCGTAAGCAGGTGTTCAGGACCACTTCTCTATCATAATTAGATAACTACCGTCATCATAGAACACTCATCTTATTCTTGTACTAGTAAGTTAGCCAATTAAACTGCTTAGTGCTGCTCCAACCTCACCGCTTAACCATATCCCACCTAAGAGTTTGGATAGTTTCGGTACCCTGGGTAATATAATTGTTGAGTCCTCGTGGCTCACAGATTACTATAACACCACATGTACAGGTACAGATGTTCTTGTCGATGACGATGCCACAACACTCCAGTGGGAGGATGACGAAGAACGTGGGCGGATGTATGTGACTTACCCCGACGAGTAGAGAGGGAGGCCTTGGTCGGCAGCCTAGGATTTGCTTGATGATATCATCTTTTTTGTTTGATTTCATTCGTAGTCGGACCCTGTTCTTCTGGATGATTTCTGTATGGATGATTTCTGTATGGATGATTGTACTTAGATATTAAATGTTGTAGCATGTGGCGAGTGTTAGCCAACTTCATATACTCATCTCTTTTTTACATGTACTGTGATGATATTCATTCTTGCAAAGCGACCCGAAATGTGCTTCAATCCTTGTCGTCGCCCTCGCGCCTTCGTCAGGATTGTACCGCATTTTGGGCATGACAAGTTGGTATCAGAGCAGTACCAACCATAGGAGCCCCTTTGCTTGATCGGAACTTGGCCGAGTCGTGTCTAGTGAAAAACTATATTTTGAGTCTAGTTATATATCGGAGAGTAGGAATTGTTTTTACTCCTCTTCCATTCGTCGCTTTGATGAGGATTCGTGACATAGGAATTTTAATTCTACTCCTTTTCTCACTCAAATTTTTTTAGGATCACGCAGGTATTTTGGAAACTATATGATGTCGGTGTGACCGGAATTATGTTCTTGGTGCCTCCTGTCATTTTGGGGTTGTGGCGGTGTCCCGGGGAGTTGAGCTCCAAGGTTTTCTCATCACACACTATGTCGTTAAGTTTCCTTAGTATCTCAGGACGAAGATGTTCGAAATCGCTTCAATACTACTCGTGGCGAGAGGAGTTTGGCGTCACTCAGTACCGGGGAGAGCGTCCAGATGTACTGCCATGTTTAGTGTCATTGTGGTTATGAGGGTCCGAGGTAGATGAATTTCGGAGGCCTCTGGTTATGTGTTGACGGATGTGATACATTGGAGAGCAGTATCATGCTAGGAGTTGAGTGATGGATTTTACTTCGTGTATCCATGGACCCGATTGCACAACCAGAAGATTTCGAGAGTTCTTAGGTGGGAATTCAAGTAGTTACCTGGGTTTTCTTCGAACAAATGCATGATGTGAGGTTGGGGTTCGACATTAAGTGGTTCGCTTGTTGATGCTATTTCTTGCAGCGGTTCTCGCTGTGTCTTAAAGAATCCTTGTAGCTTGCTACGATTCGGGGATGCTTCGTATGTCGTGTGCACTACCTTGCACATGATGGCTACTGTAAGATTGAGCCGTGCGAGCCTTACCACGAAGATTTCAAGCAAAATATCTATTATGTATTTGGTCCGAGCAAATCTTAGCTCAATACTTGGTTGTTCATTCAAGTGGCTTCATGTTCAAATGATGATATCACTAATCTGCACAAAGCATTCTTACTAATTTTCAGTTTGGATGCAATCGATGAGATTACATGTTGCAATATTTTGAGCCATTTGATTCAGCTTCTCTTCTTTGCTTTTGTCAACTGTGTTCTAATCTTCATGTCCATCTTCAGGATGGCCCCATCAACTCATTGAAACCCACGTCATGATGAGGGGGAGCAGTCTGACCCTCCACCGCCTCCGCCTCCGGAGGCCTGGCAGCTCTGATGACCGCGACCAATGCGAAAACACAGATTCTGCTCCAACTCATGCAACAACGGAACCAAGGGAACCAAGGAAATCAAGGGAACCAAGGATTTCAAAGGAACTTCAACAATCAACAGCAACATGCAACTCTTAACTAGTTTCTTGGCAACAATCCTAAGTCTTTCAGTGACTGTATTCCGCCTCTTGATGCTGACGATTGGCTCATGGATATCAACAAGCATTTTTTAGCACAACAATGTCAGGCCTGAGGACTACGTCAAGTTTGCGACCTTCCAGCTCAAGAACCAGGGCACAGATTGGTGGCAACAGTACAAGGACTCTAGAGGAGGTTGTGTGATCAACTGGGACGAGTTCTGCCGTGATTTCAGGGCTCATCATATCACGACCAATGTTGTTGAGGGTATGCGTGAGAAGTTCAGACAGCTCAAGCAAGGCAACATGACTATGTATCAGTATAACTCAGAGTTCCAGAACCTCACCCGCTATGCCAAGCAAGATTTGCCAGACGAGAAGAGTAAAATCTATCAGTTTCGAGGGGGCCTCGGAGAAGACCTTCAACTTGCACTTTTTCTCGCTGATACGACCCAGTTTGATCAGTTTTACAACTTGGCTCTAAGGCTAGAAGCAACTCAATTCAAGGCCGAGGCTTCCAAGAAGAGGTTCAGAGAGTCTAACCCGTCGTCCTCTTCCTCTCATGTGGTTCCCAAGCAGCAGAAGTATTGGGTTCCTCCTCCTCCTTTGTTTTGTCCTCAACAGCAGAAGCAGATTGGTGGTCGTGGTTCTTCCCACCCACCCAACCCAGTGAGCCAACAGATACCTCAAGCGCCTAGGACAGGTGGTCCTCCTCCTGCCCACTCTCGTCCACTTTTAGAGGTTGCTTGTCACAAGTGTGGTCAGAAAGGTCACTATGCTCCCAAGTGTCCTCAGCGGCGCCTTCCGCCTCCTCCTCCTATCAGGCCTCCAAGCAATGCAATGGTGAAGCATAATCCCAAGTCAGTCAGAGTGAACATGGTCAAGTTGGCTCAAGCAGAGGAATCTTAATGGGTACTCTTCCGATTAACTCTATTCCTGCAAAAAAATTATTTGATACTCGTGCATCGCATTGCTTCATTTCAAAACCTTTTGTTACCAAGCATGAGTTACCTTCGGAGATTTTGCAAAATCCTTTTCGCATGGTTTCTCCGGGCATGCGAATGAGTTCTCATATGGTGGTTCCAGATGTTTCTATCAAGATGGGCAATTATTCTTTCACGGCTTCTCCGGTTGTTCTTGGTAATTCCGACATTGGTCTCATTCTGGGTATGAATTGGCTCGACGCGTACAAGGCTCAAATTGATTTTGCGGTCAAGGAATCCAATTAACCCATCCTTCCGAAGATGTGATTATATTCGCTGCTCGCAATGACACTATTCGTTTGTTCTCCCTCAATGAGAAGGGTGAAATCTCTGGAATATCTCAAGTCCTAGTCGTCTGTGAGTATGAAGATGTCTTTCCAGAAGAGTTGCCAGGAATGCCTCCTCACCGGCCGGTGGAGTTTGTGATTGAACTCGAGCCTGGAACTGAACCAGTTTGCAAGCGTCCTTATAAACTTGGCCTCGAAGAGCTGAAAGAATTGAAGAAGCGGCTAGATGAGCAAGAGCGTCTGGGTATAGTCAGACCAAGCTCTTCACCTTGGGGTTGTGGTGTTCTCTTTGTCAAGAAGAAGGATGGCACGGAATGACTTTGCATCGATTACGGCCCATTGAATAAAAATACAATCAAGAATAAGTATCCACTCTCCAACATCAACGAATTGTTTGAGCAATTGAAAGGTGCCAAGATTTTCTCAAAGCTCGATCTTTGAATGGGCTATCATCAAATTCGAATTCGCGAAGAAGACGTTCCAAAACTGCTTTCAGGACAAGCTTTGGCTCTTATGAGTACACGATTATGTCCTTTGGTCTTGCAAATGCTCCTCCAACCTTCTCTCGGATGATGAACTTCATATTCTCTCCCTTCAACAATGTGTTCATCTTGGTGTACCTCGATGATATCCTTGTCTTCTCCCAAACCGAAGAGGAACATGCAGAACATCTCCGACTTGTGCTTGATAAGCTCAAGGAGTACAAGTTCTATGCAAAATTCTCAAAGTGTGAATTCTGGCTCAATGAAGTGGTGTACCCGGGACATGTCATCTCTGCTGAGGGCATCAAAGTGAATTCTAAAAAGTTCAAAGCCATTGTGAAGTGGGAGCCTCCTCAAAATGTCAAGCAGCTTTGAAGCTTTCTCGGGCTTGCAAGGTATTGTAGAAGATTCGTAGACAACTTCTCCAAGATTGCTAAGCCTTTGTCGAACCTTCCCCGGAAGAATGTCAAATATGTGTGGACTCCTGAGTATGATGTTGCATTCAATACACTCAATGAAAAGCTGACTTCAGCTCCAGTTCTCACTCCTTCCGATGAATCCAATCCATTCCAAGTATTCTGTGATGCATGTTTGCAAGGTCTTGGTGGAGTGCTCATGCAAGACAGAAAAGTGGTAGCTTATACCCCTCGTTAGCTGAAGCCTAATGAGAAGAACTACCCCACTCACGATCTTGAGTTGGCGGCAGTTGTTCATGCTCTCATGACTTGGAGACACCTCTTGTTAGGAAGGTCAATTGAAGTCTTCACCGATCACAAGAGTCTGAAGTACATTTTCACTCAACCCAACCTCAATCTTCGGCAAACATGTTGGGTAGAAATGATCCAAGAATATATTCCGAGCATCGAGTATACTCCAGGAAGAGCAAATGTGATTGCATACGCTTTGAGCAGAAAGGCTTACTGCAACAGTCTTATTCTCAAGCCATTCCAGCCCGAGCTTTGTAAAGAATTCGGCAAGCCAACCTTCAAGTAGTTCCTCAAGGTTTTCTCGCCAACCTTCAAGCTTCTCCGAACTTGGAAAATCTAGTTCGCCAAGCTCAACTTCTTGATGCTATGGTGAAGAAGGTGAAAGATGGTGTTGCCAAGGGCATTTCCAAGTATAAGTGCTTCCGTGTTGATGATAGAGACACTTTGTTCTTTGTGGGCCGTCTTGTAGTTCCAAAGGGAGAGCTCAGGAAAGTCATTATGGATGGAGCACACAATTCTCTCCTATCCATTCATCCAGGCGGCTCCAAGATGTATCAATACCTCAAACAAACCTTTCGGTGGGCTCATATGAAACGAGAAATTGCTCAGTTTGTCAACGAGTGTGACGCGTGCCGCAGAGTGAAGGCAGAACACCAACGTCCAGCAGGCCTGCTTCAACCTCCTCCTATTCTGGAGTGGAAATTTGATCACATCGAAATGGATTTTGTCATAGGTTTTCTCAAGTCCAAGAGGGGAAACGTTGCAATTTTCGTGGTCATTGATAAGCTCACAAAAGTCGCTCACTTCCTTCCGATCAAGGAATCAATAATTGTAGCTCAGTTGGCAGAGTTGTACACATCAAGAATTGTTTACTTGCACGGTATTCCTCAGTTGATCACCTCAGACCATGGAAGCATCTTCACTTCCAAGTTTTGGGATTCCTTCCAGAAAGCTATGGGCTCAAATATCCACTTCATCACAGCCTTCCATCCTCAAACTAGTGGTCAAGTGGAGAGAGTCAATCAAATTCTTGAAGATATGCTAAGAGCCTGTGTGATTTCTTTTGGCATGAAGTGGGAAGATTGCCTCCCGTCTGCTGAGTTATCATACAACAATAGTTTCCAAGCAAGTTCGGGCAAGACCCCATTTGAAATTCTCTATGGCAGGAAGTGTCATACCCTGCTCAACTGGTCTGAAACTGGTGAACATAACTCCTTGGTAATGACATGATTTCTAAAGCTGAAGATATGTGTCGTGTCATCTGTGAAAATCTCAAAGCTGCCCAGTCCCGTCAGAAGAGCTATTATGATATCAAGCACCGTGATGTGGTGTTTGAAATTGGAGACCATGTTTTATCTCCATGTTTCTCCTATGAAAGGCACTCATAAATTTGGTATCAAGGGCAATCTTGCACCATGATTTGTGGGTCCTTTCAAGATAGTTGGCAAAAGAGGCGATCTTATCTACCAACTTGAGCTTCCTTCCAATTTCTCAAATGTTCATGATGTGTTTCACGTCTCTCAGATCCGCAAATGCTTCAAGACTCCTGAGCGTACCATTGACTTCCAAGATATTGATCTCCAAGAGGACTTATCCTATCGTGAGCATCCCATTGCTATCCTTGAAGAAACCGAGCGCAAAACTCACAACTAGTCCATCAAAGTTCTCAAAGTCAAGTGGTCACATCACTCCAACCATGAAGCAACTTGGGAACGTGAGAACCTTCTCCGTTCCGAATATCCCGACTTGTTTCGTTCCTAGATCTCGGGACTATATCTCTTTGTAGTGGGGGAGATTTTGTAACAGCCCAAGAGCAACATTCCTATAATGGTAACCTTCCATGTGCGAACCTTTGTATGACTTGCTATTTGTTTTGAATTTGAAATGCATGAAGTTGCCTCATGTCATCATTGCATCATCTATGTTTGTGCTTAATGTGTGTTGTGATGTGGGCGTGTTTGAGTGATATGCTTTCCAACATATTGGCTTTTGGTCAATTTGCAAAACCCCTCCAAATCCATCATCTCAAAACCCCTTCTCTCCCTATTACTCTCTTATTTTTGCAATGTGTGCCTTCATGCCTCATTTTAATGTCTAGTATATTTCTAAATTCCCTAAACCATGCCAAGAAGCCCTCCTCCAATTTTCAACTCATTTCAAGTTGTTTTGGTTGGATTAAAAAATGCCTCAAGTTTGAATTAATTAAAACTTGATTTATTTTTCTAACTCTAAAAATGTCCAAACCGATTTTGCTAAATAGAGCATAAATTCAGGGTCTCATATATTTTTTTGTTCCAGCCTAAAACCTTTTATTTCACCCTCTGGCATTTTTCCTATTGTTTTCTATTTTGAAAATGGAGAAAATGGTTCAGAGGGAGAGAGAAGCGCGGGCCCACCAGCAGCAGCCTCGCGGCCCAACTAGCATCGCCAATCGCAGCCCAGCAGCCCCACCGCACGCGCACCTCAGCTCTTCGCACCCGCACGCCCGTGTACCCATCCGCTCGTAGGCCCACGTGGCTAGCCCGGACCCGTCTGTCTGTGAGGGGCTACAGTCGACCCGCCTCTCAGCTTTTCGTCCTCCTTAGGTCAGCGCCATGGAGAGCGCGAGCCCAAGCGCGTCGATGCACCACGTCGGCATCCGAGTCCCTATAAAGCTTCCTCCGTGTCCCAGCAACCCTTAGGGTTTCCCTCTTCCCCATCTGTTGCCACCAGGTGAGCTCTGCCCATCATAGCGTGCCCTCCGTCGACCCAAGCCCTGCTGAGCATGTCCTTCTTCTTCCATGACGTTGTCTACGTCGACTACGTCCTCTACGGCGTCGTGGGACTCCAAGATTGGGTAGCTTGACATCGTCTTCTTCCTCGGCGGCCGAGGCCCTTCTCCGATTAAATTCGTCACCGTCGTTCTTCCCTGAGCCCGATCGTCCACGCCAAGCCCCGTAACGTGAGCTTGCGCTCCTCCCCATGCCCTTCTCCTCCTTAATTGCATGTTGTTTCCCCTTTTGCCATAAGAGGCCGAGCTCGTCACCGTCGGACCTCGTCTCCGGCGAGTGCTCTGATGTCGTTAGTCCATGCGCGTGAGTCCAGAGAGTTCCTTGCTCCGTGTAGGGTTGATTTTTTGCCTAGAAGTAGAGCGCTTGTGCATCGATTCGTCGATTTTTAGCTCATCGCGCCACCTCTGTTTTCTCCTCGCCGGCGACGTCCTCGTCGTCGTCCGGTCTCGTGCAAAGCATGTGTGAGTGCAGTTGTTGTTTGCGCTCCGATTCCGCGTTTCCACCGTTTAAATTGACCATCGGAGCAGCTCTGACGCGGCCGTCGCCGTCTCTGCCTCGCCAGCATGGCCTCCTCTATTATGCTCTATTTTGCAGTCACTGGCCCGTGTACTTCAAGGTAAGTATATGCATCATATCCTTGGTCAAGATGATCTCTTGCTTCTTGCGCATATTGTTTGCAAGAGTGAAGTCTTGAGCATGGAAACATTTGATTCACATTTGTTTGATGCATATAGCCAAGGTTCACATGACTTATCATATCCCTTCTACTATGTGCATTCATGCATTCCAAAGCAACTATCCTCTAAAAAAGGGATTGCACACATTTAGGGGGGTGCCTGTCTCAATCATGTGTTTCTCAAAGCTTTCATATATCCTTGCATATCTCAATTTGAAGCTTTGATTGTATGTTGTCATCAATTACCAAAAAGGGGGAGATTGAAAGCACATATGCTCCCTTGGAGGTTTTGATAATTCATGACAACATACATTGTCTCTTGGACTAATAGTTTTACCTAGTTTATTTCAGATGAAGTCCATAGAGAGGATTAGCCATGGAATGTGTGGAGAATCCCCAAGGAGAGAAGGAGGAATGGAATAGGATTGGCAAATCATCAAGCTTGAAGACTCTACATTTTGCATTTTGTGAGAAATCACTTTTGAATCCATAGGAAAGCCAATACTATTAAAAGGGGATGAGGTATCTATGATGATCTGGTTGCTCAAGTGCTTAGAGTTAGCCACCAAAAATACACATGAAATTCTCCCACAAATTCTCTATCTAAACCCTACCACTAAAATTGGTGCCACCAAGTTTTCAGATTCGGACCTACCGTCGGTGTCAAAACCGGCGGATCTTGGGTAGGGGGTCCCGAACTATGAATCTAGGATCGATGGTTAACAGGGGACGAAGGAAAGGATGTTTACCCAGGTTCGGGCCCTCGTGAGGAGGTAAAACTCTACGTCCTATTTGATTGTATTGATGAGTATGATGGTTACAGAGTCGATCTACCTCGAGATCAAATAAGTTAAACCCTAGACGAGTTGACCTGTCCTCCTATGAACTAAACCCCCTCGTTTATATAGACACCAGGGGTACCTAGGGTTACACATGATAGGTTTCCATCCAGGCATAGATACGCCCATTCTTTCTCTCTAGACTTGGAGGTCACGCCAAGCCTTTGGAGCCTTCCCTTCCGAACATGGCATTGTCATGTAGTTCGGTCTTCCTGCAACTGCCACAGAGCGGCCCACCGAGGCAGCCCACCGGAGGCGAACCGACGGACCGAGGACCCCTTAGTCCCGGACTCCCTCAGTAGCCCTCGAACTAGCCTCCAACACCGGGCTTCATGACACTTAACTGCTTCACACGTCCAAAGTATCCGACTTGCGGGGTGAGTTCTTTTCTTCACTTTATATTCGGTTGATCCTAGTTCGGCCGCCGATGACACCCTGCTTTCCAAAAATACATTGCTTAACCTCGAAGGCCAAACGCCTGAGTATGAACAGTGCCTCTCCTGACAACTTTTCTGACGAAAAGCCAGGACAGGCCGTGGCCACTTAGCCAGTTATAAAAACTCGATTCACGGTTCGAGTCTGCCCTTTTATTAGCACGTCTTATCAACATGAAGATCGTGCTCCATTTTTCACGGGATACGATTTAATGATCTGGGTTATCCCACACGCGCGTAACGGCGCGGTTGCTTCGGGAAATGACGCAGTCCGCGGCGCAGTAAGAGGACTCTTGGTATTACGATCTTCCATAAAAGGGAGAAAATCCCCAAAGCCTCCATACGCTCCTCAGATTCAAGCTCGCCCTCTCGACCTCCTTCGCTCCAAGCGCACATATCCAGTCTTCTTTTAGCTCCCTCCAAGCCACCTTTCCCCTCTCCCCAAGCTTAGCCATGATCGGCTTAGGCTCGCAGGGGAAGTGGGAGGCCTCGTGCATTACCGACAATGACATCCAGGAGCTGAAGCGCGTCGGCTACCTCCTGGTCGACATCGTCCACCGCGCCCCTGAGGATGGCCAAGTGGTGCCTACTCCAAAGTCCCGAGAGCGGGTGGTGTTCATTCCCCATTTCATCCGGGGACTAAGCTTCCCACTGCACCCCTTTGTAATGGGCCTGACGTTCTTCTATGGGTTAGATTTTCACGATCTCCCCCCGAACTCTATTATGCACATATCGGCCTTTATCGTCGTTTGCGAGGCCTTTTTGCGGGTCCAGCCGCATTTCGGTTTATGGCTAAAGGTCTTCAACGTCAAGCCGAAGACTGTAAATAGCCAGCATGTGGATTGCGGACGGGCGGTGATCAGCAAGCTTCCGTGGGTAGAGTGGCCGGAGGGCACCTTCATCGACACTGTCAAAGTCTGGCAAAAAGAATGGTTCTACATCACCGAACCACGAGGCGCACACTGGGCGGCGCCTTCTGAGTTTAGATCTGGACCCCCCACGAGGCTGACCTCGTGGATCAAGAAAGGCATGGACTGGGGTCGGTCACGGAAGTGAAGGCGCTACAGAAACGCATCACGCAGATGCTAGAAGCAAACATCGAGCTGACCAACGTGGTCCAGGTCATGCTCCGCCGACGTCTCCTCCCCTGCCAGCACCGGGCTACCCCAAGGTGGGCCTACAAGCTTGACGACCCTCCCACCGTGCACAAGCTTTACCGCACTACCCAGGAGAAGCTGTGGAAGGCATTGTTCAAGCCCCAGAAGGATTGGTCGGACGAGGAGGAAGACACCGGCCTGGACGCCGAAAACGCTCCGCTCAAGGTATATCAAAGTTTCTGTTTTTTATCCTTGGGTTCTATCTTTTAGCAAGGAATTTAACCTCTTCTTCTTCGCCTTCATAGAACTGGCTGGACAAGGCCTTGCGGATTAATGGCCCAACCCCGCTGCCCGAAGACCCCAGATCGGCCCTGTTGACGGCGATGTTGGTTGTGGCGCCGTAGTCGGCGCCAGAGAAGAAAGAGAAGAAGAAGAAAGGCGAGAAGATGGAGGTCCGAGAGGGCCTCCGCTCAAGAGGTCCTCCGGACGCTAGGTCCGGGGAGACCCATGCCTCCTTTGCTGACGAGGAGGAACACATAGAGGAAGGGGGGAGGTGGACTCCCCCCAGACAAGGAAGAGGGCGGCGTCTGTCGACGTCGAGGAGAATCCGGCTCCCCCCACCCCGAAGAGATCCTGCGGGGCCAAAGTGGTCCTACCCGATGATATCCCGGACTCCGATGAGGAATCCGAGGCCTTCGAGAGGGTCCCCCGGAGGAACCTGACGTGGCTTGAGATTGCGTCGGTATTTCCCCAAAGAGGAAGGGATGATGCAGCACAGCGACGGTAAGTATTTCCCTCAGTTATGAAACCAAGGTATCAATCCGTAGAGGAAGATCACGCACCCACATAAACATCACATGCACACAAACAACAAATACTTGCAACCCGACGCGAAAGAGAGGTTGTCACGCTCTCTACGGTAATAAGATAGATTAGGTAATGATAGTTTTGGCAAATAGATCTCGCAAGAACACAAAATAAAATTAGTAAACAAAAATTGCAGCAAGGTATTTTTGGTTTTTTTCGATTAATAGATCTGAAAACAAAAGTTGCAAATAGTAGATTGGAAAGCAATGTGATGGAAAAGTAGACCCGGGGGCCGTAGGTTTCACTAGTGGCTTCTCTCATGAGTATAGCACACGGTGGGTGAACAAATTACTGTTGGGCAATTGATAGAAAATCGAATAGTCATGACGATATCCAAGGCGATGATCATTATATAGGCATCACGTCCAAGTTAAGTAGACAAACTCCTGCCTGCATCTACCACTATTACTCCACACATCGACCGCTATCCAGCATGCATCTAGTGCATTAAGTTCATGGAAAAACGGAGTAATGCAATAAGAACAATGACATGATTTAGACAAGATCTATTCATGTAGGAATAGACCCCATCTTGTTATCCTTAATAGCAACGATACATGCGTGTCTTGCTGCCCCTTCTGTCACTGGGAAAGAACACCGCAAGATCGAACCCATCACAAAGCACCTCTTCCCATGGCAAGAAAAATCGATCTAGTTGGCCTAACTAAACCAAAGATTCGAAGAAGAAATACGAGGCTATAAGTAATCATGCAAATAAGAGATCAAAGAAGACTCAAATCATATTCATGGATAGAAACTGATCATGAACTCAAAATTCATCGGATCCCAACAAACACACCGCAAAAGTCATTACATCAAATAGATCTCCAAGAGACCATTGTATTGAGAAACATGGAGAGAGAGGAAGCCATCTAGCTACTGCCTACGGACCCGTAGGTCTATGGTGGACTACTCACGCATCATCGGAGAGGCACCTATGAGGAAGATGAACCCCTCCGTGATGGTGTTTAGATTGGATCTCGAGGTTCTGGGACTTGCGGCGGCTGGAATTGTTTTTCGTCGACTCCTCTAGGGTTTTTGGATTTTCTAGGAATTTATAGGCTCGATAGTCGGTTGAGGGGGTGCCCGAGGTGCCCACCCTCTACCACGCCACGCCAGGGGCCTCTGGCGTGCCCTGGTGGAGGGTGGCCACCCTGGGCCCCTTCTTCTGGTGTTGTTTGGCCCATCTGCTTCCTTCTGGTCCAAAAAAAATCCACAAAAATCCCCGCAACGCTTGGGCTCCGTTTGGTACTGATTTTCTGCGAAGTAAAAAACAAGCATAAACAGCAACTGGCACTTTGGCACTAAGCCAATAGATTAGTCCCAAAAATGATATTAAGTTGTTATAAAATGATTGTAAAACATCCAAGATTGATAATATAACAGCATGGAACAAGCAAAAATTATAGATACGTTGGAGACGTATCAGCATCCCCAAGCTTAATTCCTACTCGTCCTCGAGTCGGTAAATGATAAAAACAGAATTTTTGATGTGGAATGCTGCCTATCATGTTCATCATATATTCTTTTCTTTATAGCATGGACAATTGGACTTTTCATATGGTTCAAAGCAATAGTCTAGTTTTGACATGAAAACTTAAATACTCAAGCATATGAACAAGCAACCATGTCTTTCAAAATATCAACGCTAAAGCAAGTTATCCCTAGCCCATCATGCTCAATCATTGATCCATTCACAATGCACACTCAAATATTAGCTACACCTAATGCTCAAGTACGATCATAGTGCCCCTTAGTTGGTGCTTTATAAGAGAAGATGGAGACTCAAATTGAAAAATAAAAATTTGCATAAAGTAAATAGATAGGCCCTTCGCAGAGGGAAGTAGGGATTTTAGAGGTGCTAGAGTTCAAGTGTTTAAATTTATAGAGAAAAATATTTTGAGTGGCATGCCTTTCCTGTCAACGAAAACGACCAAGAGATTTCAATATCTTTCCACACTAGATGCATCATAGGTGGTTCCCAAACAGAAAATAAAGTTTATTCCTTTTTCCACCATACTTTCACTTTCCATGGCTAGCCGAATCCACGGTTGCCTTCCATACCAACACTTTCCAAGGAATTTATTATTTGACAACATAAAGTAAATAATTTTTTTCTTTTTCATTTCGGGAATGGGCATCCCTATTACCGCCATACTCTCGTGCAATGACAAGTGAATAAACACTCATCTTGAGAATAACACATCTAGCATGGAAAAATATCGGTCACCCCCTACCGTTTCATGAGCGGTACGAGCACACAAAAAGGAAAATTTATTTTGAAATTTAGAGATGGCACATACAAATTTGCTTGGAACAGCATGGAAATACCGTATATAGGTAGGTATAGTGGACTCATGTGGCAAAACTGGTTTAAGGATTTTGGATGCACAAGTAATATTTCTACTTAGTACAAGTGAAGGCCAGCAAAAGATTGGGAAGCATCCAACTAAGAAACGAAAAATCACATAAGCGAGCATTAAGCATAACTAACATCGAATAATGCACCATAAGTAGGATGTAATTTCGTAGCACAACTATTAACTTTCGTGCTTGCATAGGGAATCACAAACCTTAACATCAATATTCTTACTAAGCATAATTACTCACTAACATAACTCACATATTACTATTGTCATGTCTCAAAACTATTACAAGGAATCAAGTTTAATTTGTCCAATGATCTTCATGAAAGTTTTTATTATATCCCTCTTGAATATCCATCACTTTGGGACTAGTTTCATATATTGCAATTGCTTTTGGCAAGCTCACATGGATATAAGTGAAGAACATGAGAGTTTCATCTCTCAAAATAGTATAAGTGAAGCATGAGAGGATTTCTTTAAAATTACTAACTCTAAAATTAATATAAGTGAAGCATGAGAGCATTTCTTCAAACATGTAAAAGCACGCCGTGCTCAAAAAGATATAAGTGAAGCACTAGAGCAATTCTGTTGCTCAAAAGTTTTAAGTGAAGCATAAAGAGAAATTCTAACAAATCATAGCATATTTTGGCTCTCTCAAATACGTGTGTGCAGCAAGGATAAAAGCAAACAAAGCAGAGATACAAGACGCTCCAAGCAAAACTCATGATATGTAACGAATGAAAATATAGTTCCAAGTAAAATACCGGTGGTTGTTAGAAGAAAGAGGGGATGCCACTCGGGGCATCCCCAAGATTAGTTGCTTGTTACTCTTTGGATATTACCTTGGGGTTCTGTAGCATCCCCAATCTTTGACTCTTCTTACTCCTTATTCCTTCCTCCATCGTGATCTCACCCAAAACTTGACAAAATTCTCGTGAGATCCGTTAGTATAATAAAGCAAATTACCACTTTTAGGTACTGTTGTAAACACATTCATATTTTATTATTGCATTATACCTACTGTATTTTAACTCTACCATGACTCATACCCCCCAATACAAGCCATAGATTCATAACAAGCACACAATGCAACGAAAATAGAATCTGTTTCAGACAGAATAGTCTGTAGTAATCTGTACTCTAGCCATACTTCTATAACACTAAAAATTCTGAAAAAATAGGACAACGTAAGTAATTTTTATAGCAACACTGTGTTAAAATTTCAGCTCAAGATCACGTTCCAGCAAAAACCGAAAATTCATATACTGGACGCAAAGTTTCTGTTTCAGATTCAGCATTGTTTCTACTCATCTTATGGATCATTCTAAAGGCATTACTTGGCACAAACACTAAATAAAACATAAAAAAACAATTATAACAGAATCATAATTGTGCAAAACACTAAAAAACAGAAAGTAAAAGATAAAACTAATTTATTCATTGGGTTGCCTCCCAACAAGCGCTATCGTTTTACGCCCCTAGCTAGGCATAACGCCTAGATTCAAGTATTGTCATCTTTGGTTTTTGCCACTTTTATGAGGGCCTTCTCAAATCCGGGAGGTTCTTTACGCTTCCCCACATTTTCAGGAGAAGAAACCATCTTGAGGTCTAAAATATCCGAACGCTTATTGCAAAGAGTAATCAAAGTGTTCATGCGATTCAAGTTTCCCCCAATATGTTTAAGAGGCTCATGAAATTTTTGGAACTCAACCAAATGTTTGTGTAAATCACCCAATTTCTCTAGAATTTGGACCCCTTCTTGTGTAGGAGAGGGAACCTTTTTGGGTGGAGGAGCTCCCAATATCCCTTCTAAAATTTCATAAGCAGAATTGGGATCAAGTTCAGTAAAGTTCCCTTTAGCGGCAAAATCCAAGAGTTGTCTATGATGCAAAGTTAATCCTATATAAAAAATTCGAAGCAAAACCTTTGCATCTCCTTTTAGATTGCAAATACGATATGACTCCATCAGTCTATACCAAGCATCTTTTAGATTTTCCCCTTGTTTTTGTTTGAAGTATAGAACTTCAAAATCTGGTGACAAGGGGGTAGCGATGCTAGTCATGGTGGAGAGATATGCAAACAATAGATCTGACGAGAAAAAAGGCAAACGAAAAAGAGAGGACGAATAAAACGGCAAATTTGTGAAGTGGGGGAGAGAAAAACGAGAGGCAAATGGCAAATAATGTAAATTGCAAGGAGACGATATTTGCGATTAGGAACCTGGTAGATGAGATTGCTTCCTCCCCGGCAACGGCGCCAGAAATTCCTTTGACGTGGCTTGAGACTGCGTCGGTATTTCCCCAAAGAGGAAGGGATGATGCAGCACAGCGACGGTAAGTATTTCCCTCAGTTATGAAACCAAGGTATCAATCCGTAGAGGAAGATCACGCACCCATGTAAACAACACCTACACACAAACAACAAATACTTGCAACCCGACGCGAAATAGAGGTTGTCACGCTCTCTACGGTAATAAGATAGATTAGGTAATGATAGTTTTGGCAAATAGATCTCGCAAGAACACAAAATAAAATTAGTAAACAAAAATTGCAGCAAGGTATTTTTTTTGGATTAATAGATCTGAAAACAAAAGTTGCAAATAGTAGATCGGAAAGCAATATGATGGAAAAGTAGACCCGGGGGCCGTAGGTTTCACTAGTGGCTTCTCTCATGAGTATAGCACACGGTGGGTGAACAAATTACTGTTGGGCAATTGATAGAAAATCGAATAGTCATGACGATATCCAAGGCGATGATCATTATATAGGCATCACGCCCAAGATAAGTAGACCGACTCCTGCCTGCATCTACCACTATTACTCCACACATCGACCGCTATCCAGCATGCATCTAGTGTATTAAGTTCATGGAAAAATGGAGTAATGCAATAAGAACAATGACATGATGTAGACAAGATCTATTCATATAGGAATAGACCCCATCTTGTTATCCTTAATAGCAACGATACATGCGTGTCTTGCTGCCCCTTCTGTCACTGGGAAAGAACACCGCAAGATCGAACCCATCACAAAGCACCTCTTCCCATGGCAAGAAAAATCGATCTAGTTGGCCTAACTAAACCAAAGATTCGAAGAAGAAATACAAGGCTATAAGTAATCATGCAAATAAGAGATCAAAGAAAACTCAAATCATATTCATGGATAGAAACTGATCATGAACTCAAAATTCATCGGATCCCAACAAACACACCGCAAAAGTCATTGCATCAAATAGATCTCCAAGAGACCATTGTATTGAGAAACATGGAGAGAGAGAGGAAGCCATCTAGCTACTGCCTACGGACCCGTAGGTCTATGGTGGACTACTCACGCATCATCGGAGAGGCACCTATGAGGAAGATGAACCCCTCCGTGATGGTGTTTAGATTGGATCTCGAGGTTCTGGAACTTGCGGCTGCTGGAATTGTTTTTCGTCGACTCCTCTAGGGTTTTTGGATTTTCTGAGAATTTATAGGCTCGATAGTTGGTTGAGGGGGTGCCCGAGGTGCCCACCCTCTACCAGGCCGCGCCAGGGGCCTCTGGCGCGCCCTGGTGGAGGGTGGCCACCCTGGGGCCCCTCTTCTGGTGTTGTTTGGCCCGTCTGCTTCCTTCTGGTCCAAAAAAAATCCACAAAAATCCCCGCAACATTTGGGCTCCGTTTGGTACTGATTTTCTGCGAAGTAAAAAACAAGCAAAAACAGCGACTGGCACTTTGGCACAAAGTCAATAGGTTAGTCCCAAAAAATGATATAAAGTTGTTATAAAATAATTGTAAAACATCTAAGATTGATAATATAACAGCATGGAACAAGCAAAAATTATAGGGACGTATCAGAACCCCAGGTTCAAGCCCCCGGCCCAGAGGTACTGAATCCAAACACTTTACGGCATACTCATACAAAGTTTTTCTTACTAACCGAATAAACGTCCTCCGTATTGCAGCCCGGCCCATGATCTCCCGACCGAACAGGTCTCAGAGGGGGACCCCCCGCCCGCCGAGCTAGCACAGAGTGGGACTGCGTCCCGTGCCTCTCCCCCTCAGGTCGCTGGAGAGGCCGCGGAGGTGATATCCCGCCAGACCCCTCTCAGGCCGAACACTGGGGGTGAGGAGGTCATGACCGAGGTTCATACCTCGGCGACTGAAGACCGGGAGGTCAAACCCCTCCTGGCGGGCAAAGAGGGAAGCCATGATTCGTCAGAGCTCCCTCCAAAGACGGCCCCAGAGACCTCTATGCCTCCGACGTCGTCGACCCTGCCTCCCCAAGAAGGGAGAGCAGAAGTGCCACCACCGGTGCTGCCCGTGACAGAGCAGGCCCCAACCGGGTGGCCAGCCATGATGGAGGAGGCTTTGTCTAGCTCCTCCATCGCCGAAGGCATTCGGTCCGTTGATAGCGGACTGAAGGAGGCCTTCAGTGGTCTATTGGAGGGCTTCAAGGTAAGCCATGTAATATTCTTTTCACAAGGACATATTTGTTTGTGAGGTTATGCATTCCTTATAGGTATAGTAGCCCTCGAGCCTTGGGTGAGTTTGAAAAACTTGCCCGGGGGTCAAAGAACTGAAAATCACGATTAAAGCAATTCGTGACTCTTGAAATTTTAACAGTTTCAGAGATGATTTGGCGGAGGGTCTAGGACCAACAGCTCGGAAGTTTGTTTCACACAAGTTGTTTTGCAGGCCTCGTCTTCAACGGTGGCCGCCAACGCCATGCAACTGGCCGAGCTGAAACAGAAGCTCAAGAGTTCCGATGAGGAGCTTGACCGCCTGAACAAACAGTTTGACGAAATGCAAAGTAAGTTTGAATTATACTGCTAAGATCTTTTTATTCCTCATTAATTGAGGTTTTCGGGCTTCCATTCCTGAGATCTTTGCTTCCCATTGTGTCTGCAGCCGTAAACGCCGAGGTTGAGAACCTCAAGGCCGAGCTGAAGAGGGCCAAGCAGGAGGCCGTCGACCATAAGATGGTGGTCGAATGAGCGGCTATAGAATTGAGCTCGCTGAAGGTTGACAGCGGCAAGCACGAAGCTCGAGTGGCTGAGGTGCAGCAGGAGCTCCAGGATGCAAGCACTAAGTGCAAGGCCCTTGAACAAAATACCAAGGACCAAGCGGCCGAGCTGTCCTCGTTGTCCTCCGAGCTCAAATTGGAGCGTGTAGATAGGCGGTCTTTTGAAGAAGAACTTCGCCAAGTCAGGATGATCGCGGATGGTAAGCCGTACTTACTGTAATGTGCCTTTGGTGGTAATAGGTTTGCCCATCTCAAACGGTTGTGGCATTCCTCAGACGCCTTTAAGGATCTCCCGAGGAGTGCAGCGGACGCGGCCAAGCACTTTGTGCCTCGAGATGGGGATGTGGAACAGAGACTGTTCTGGGCGCAATTTCAGACCCCCGAACCCTGTCCCCTTCTCAGCTATCAAATGAAGAGCTGATGGAGTTGCATAGGATGGCGGAGCCAGCCTTGAAGGACCTCTGCATTCGGTTGTGGCCTGCAGAGCCACTACCGAGCAGCTATTTTGGCCTGGTGCAGAAGCTTTGCAACGCCGCGCCCCGGATTGAGGTCCTGAAGCGCTCCGTATGCATTGAGGGAGCTCCGATGGCCTTTGCAAGGACCATGATGCATTGGCCAGGGGTGAAGCCGTTCGAGATGGCTACTGCGCCCTCGCCTCCTGGGAAGGAACATAGGCGCCCCAAGCTTTATTTCCCCGCCGCGATGGAGGGTGCTCGGTCGATAGAGACCCTAATGCCCTAAGGATGTAATTTACGAATGAGCACATTATTGCGTGCCCAATGAATATTTCGTATGCACGGTTTATCATGCTTTTAAGATTTGAATTATTTTGACTCCTGTGTGGCCATTTGGAACTGAAAGTTACCAGTCATCGGCTTTAGCCCCCATGTAAATATTACAAGAGGTGTTCCGACCTCCGTAACATTACCCTTAGCCGAAATATCGGAGCCCGGAGGCGGTGGTGCGAGAGGGGGGAACAAGGCAATCGGACTATGTGGCTTTAGTGCTTTCACTTAGCCGTAGGAGCTTGACTGTGGGGGCTGGTTACTAGCCCCCAGTGTTTTGTGATATTCAGATATACCGAGGTTAAGACCATTACCACATGGTTTGTGAAGGTACAAACCCCTCGTATGACACGGAATAACCTCCATCGATTTTGAGTTTGACACTGGTGCTCGGATCGCAGATCGGTTCTCGCTTATTATGACAGTCGGTTTTTGGCTTTCTCCACTGAGGTACTTGACCAGTCGAGCTGGGAATACAATCGCAGTGGTTCTCCCTTTACCCTTTTAGCCAAACGAGCGGAACGTAAGAGGGTAAACACAGGAGCCGGGCGACCCAACCTTTGACCCAAGACATAATCCAGAACCGATTCATATAATGCAATATCCGAGATGCCAGACATGTAGAGGATAATGTCGGGATGATGCTTGGGGTGAGTTTTATAGTCAAGCCCCCGGTCTACTAGCCGGTTGCATCTAACGTGTACCGAACGGTTTTGCTTTCGGAGGCGGGGGGTGGGAAACACTTTATAAAATATCGTAAGCAGTTCCTAAAAGATGATCTTTATATATGATGAATTTTTACAATTCATACTGCGGAAACAATTGTTACATGTATTTTGTTTAAAAGCAAACTTCTACAAAGGGGAGGTTTACTCGGGGTCCTTGATGGGTGGCTTGATATCCTCGACGTGTCCCGATACGCCTCCGCTCCTTTGTTCTTGAGTGGTGCTGTGCTCCTTTAAAGGTGATTTCTATCGGCGAACGGACCTTTGAGAGAGGTTTTCGGGAAATCGCCGTAACGTGTGTGAGCTTGACGCTTGCAAGGTGCACGCATGGTGCCTGCTGTTTTGACAGTAGTTCGGTCGAGCCGACCACTTGGTTCTGATAGTGTGTGTCCCCAGCTGCCCATGGTATTTTAAGCGCGAATTTGTGCCTTCTAGGTACGTACCTTACAGGTAGCGGGGCAGTGCTGTGGGGGACGTATCCCTATTTGTGTTGAGCAGGGGATGGTTCCGGGAGATCGGGTTGAGCTCAGACTCGCTTGTTTGCCTGTCGCGTCTTGACGTCTGGTTGGGGCCTTGGCGCCTTGATGCCGGACTGGAATTCAGTTGCTAAGGCCGCTGTGTGTTCCTCGGTCCGGAGGGAGAGCTCCGTATTGCCATTGACACTGATGACCCCCTTGGGTCCGGGCATCTTGAGCTTCAGGTATGTGTAGTGGGGAATGGCGTTAAAGTGAGCGAACGTTGTACGGCCGAGCAGTGCGTGATAGCCGCTGCAGAAAGGGACAATATCGAAGATCAAGTCCTCGATGCGAAAGTTGTCGGGCGAGCCGAACACTACTTCCAAAGTCACGGTACCCGAGCAGCGTGCTTCGACACCAGGGATGACTCCTTTAAAGGTAGTGTTGCTGGGTTTGATCCATGACGGGTTGACGTGGCTTGAGACTGCGTCGGTATTTCCCCAAAGAGGAAGGGATGATGCAGCACAGCGACGGTAAGTATTTCCCTCAGTTATGAAACCAAGGTTATCGAACCAGTAGGAGGATCACCACCACCCAATAAGCAGCACCTGCACACAAACAACAAATACTTGCAACCCGACGCGAAAGAGAGGTTGTCAATCTCTCTACGGTAAAAAGATAGATTAGGTAATGATAGATAGGAGAGATAGATCTCTCAAGAACACAAAATAAAAAGAGGAAATAAAATCTGCAGCAATATGTTTTTGGGTTTTTGGTTTTGTAGATCTGAAACAAAGATGCAAAAAGATAGATCGGAAAGCAATATGTTGGAAAAGTAGACCCGGGGGGCGTAGGGTTCACTAGTGGCTTCTCTCATGAGTATAGCGCACGGTGGGTGAACAAATTACTGTTGGGCAATTGATAGAAAATCGAATAGTCATGACGATATCCAAGGCAATGATCATTATATAGGCATCACGTCCAAGATAAATAGACCGACTCCTGCCTGCATCTACCACTATTACTCCACACATCGACCGCTATCCAGCATGCATCTAGTGTATTAAGTTCATGGAAAAATGGAGTAATGCAATAAGAACGATGACATGATGTAGACAAGATCTATTCATGTAGGAATAGACCCCATCTTGTTATCCTTAATAGCAACGATACATGCGTGTCTTGCTGCGCCTTCTGTCACTGGGAAAGAACACCACAAGATCGAACCCATCACAAAGCACCGCTTCCCATGGCAAGAAAAATCGATCTAGTTGGCTTAACTAAACCAAAGATTCGAAGAAGAAATACGAGGCTATAAGTAATCATGCATATAAGAGATCAAAGAAGACTCAAATAATATTCATGGATAGAAACTGATCATGAACTCAAAATTCATCGGATCCCAATAAACACACTGCAAAAGTTTACATCAAATTGATCTCCAAGAGACCATTGTATTGAGAATCATAAGAGAGAGAGAGAGAGAGGAAGCCATCTAGCCACTGCCTACGGACCCGTAGGTCTATGGTGGACTACTCACGCATCATCGGAGAGGCACCTATGATGAAGATGAACCCCTCCGTGATGGTGTTTAGATTGGATCTCGAGGTTCTGGAACTTGCGGCGGCTGGAATTGTGTTTCGTCGACTCCCCTAGGGTTTTTGGAATATTTGGGAATTTATAGGCATCAGAGGCGGTGGAGAAGGGCCCCGAGGAGGGCACAACCCATCAGGGCGCGCCGGAGCCCCCCTGGCGCGCCCTGGTGTGTTGTGGTCTCCACGGCCCACCTCTCCGGCACTTCTTTGGCCCACTAGGTGTCTTCTGGTCCAGAAAAAATCTCCAAAAAGTTTCGTCGCGATTGGACTCCGTTTGGTATTGATTTTCTGCGAAGTAAAAAACAAGCAAAAACATCAACTAGCACTTTGGCACTATGTCAATAGGTTAGTCCCAAAAAATGATATAAAGTTGTTATAAAATGATTGTGAAACATCCAAGAATGATAATATAATAGCATGGAACAAGCAAAAATTATAGATACGTTGGAGACATATCACGGGTCGATACCCATCTTTTCACCTTGTCTGAGTAAATCAGGTTAAGGCTACTTCCTCTGTCCATAAGGACTCTAGTGAGGTGGTACCCATCGATGATGGGATCTAATACAAGGGCTGCCGAGCCTCCATGACGGATACTGGTTGGGTGATCCCTACGGTCGAAGGTGATTGGGCAAGCCGACCATGGGTTAAATTTCGGGGCTATGGGCTCTACGGCGTAGACCTCCCGAAGGGCGCGCTTCCTCTCCTTTTTTTGGTATATGTGTGACATATATCATGTTCACAGTTTTTACCTCAGGGGGGAATTGGTTCTGCCCGCCATTGCTCGGGCCGTGAGGCTCTTCGTCATCCTCGCTGCGCGGGCCCTTGCTTTGCTCTTCGGCTGCAAACTTGACGGCTTGTTTGAATACCCAACAGTTTCTGTTGGTGTGAGTGGCCGGCTTGTCTTGGGTGCCGTGGATCTGGCAGGGCCTATCCATGATTTTGTCCAAGGCGGTAGGTCCGTCTCTATTCCCTTTAGAGGGCTTCTTCGGTTGTCCGGATTTGGAGTTGCGAAAGCCGACATTTACGGTCGTGTCCTCTGCGTCGTCGTTGCTATGACAACGTTTGTTTTTATTGCGCCGTGGCTTCCCGTTACCATCCCGAACTTCGGAGGTGCCAGGGTCTTCGGGGTTCTGGCTTCGACGAGCTAGCCAATTGTCCTCGCCCGCGCAAAAGCGGGTCATAAGTGAGGTGAGGGCAGACATTGTTCTCGGCTTATCCTGGCCGAGCTGACGAGCTAGCCATTCATCCCGGATATTGTGTCTGAACGAGGCTATTGCCTCGGCTCCGGACAATTAACGATCTGGTTCTTCTTAGTCAGGAACTGATTCCAGAATTGCATGGTAGATTCACCGGCTTTCTGGACGACATTGCTCAAGTCGGAGGAGTCCGGGGGCCAGACATAGGTGCCTTGGAAGTTAGATCGGAAGGCGTCCTCGAGCTCTTCCCAACTCCCAATGGAGTTTTCGGGGAGACTGTTTAACCAGTGCCGAGCTGGTCCTTTAAGTTTGAGTGGTAGGTATTTGATAACATGGAGATCATCGCCTCTGGCCATATGAATTTGGAGAAGTAAGTCTTCGATCCACACGGCCGAGTCCGTTGTCCCGTCATATGGTTCTATGTTTACGGGTTTAAACCCTTCGGGGAACTGGTGCTGCATAACCTCGTCTGTGAAGCATAGTGGGTGGGCGGCGCCTCTAATCCGGGCTACGTCCTGCCGGAAATCGGCTGTTGTCTGGGCCCGATATTGTTCCCGGCCTCTGTGATTGCGGTCGAGCCATGATTGGTACCCATCCTGTCTAGCGCGGGAGTATCCTCTAGATCCGTAGATGGATCTAGTGTGACCTGCTCTATAGTCCAGGTCCTGTCGTAGATCGTATTGATCCTCAGGGTGTGCTCGCCCCTTTCCTCTCCTGCGAGGTGATGTGGGCCTATACTCGGCGTCTCCAGTCGCCCTGTCCCGTCCTCGAGGGGACGGTCCGGCTGATCGTACTGAGTGCGCCTGCGAGATTCGGGCTCAAAGGCCTCGACATTGAATTGCGGCAGCAGGCGCCGACGCGGGTAGCTCTTGTTTTGATCTTGCCGCTCAGTGCCGAACCCTTCTTCGGCTGCAAGGACTTTCGTCCATCTGTTGTTGATGGTATCTTGTTCGGCTCTAAGCTGCTGCAGCTTTGCCTTTAGGCTCCGGGCGGTGGCTATGAGCTGCCACCTGAATTGTTCTTGATCCTCAGGGTTTTCGGGGACGGTGAAGTCTTCGGCTTCGAGGCTTTCCTCCTCCTCAGCAGGAGGGAGGTAGTTGTCGTCCTCGGAATCATTGAGGTCCTCGGCGTCATGCTGGTCCTCGAGCCTCTCTGGGTCCTCAAGCGGCTCCTCGGGGGCTTCAAGGTTGCCGAGGTCTTCTAGGGTGTCGATTTCCCCGGTGCCTGCGATGGCTTCCCTTCCCTTGTTCGTCTCGGATCGTTTGCGCTATTTCCGGCGTTTTGACGGCGCTTCACCAGATTTGTCGCCGTTCTTCTTGGGGGTGTGGTTGTCCCTATCATCGGGGGTGTCCACCATATAGACATCATAGTTGGAGGTGGTTGTCCACCGCCCAGTAGTGATAGGGGCGGGGGCGCCGATCTCTTCATCCATGTCTTCTTCCTCCTCAGAGGCGTAGTCCAACATGTCAGTTAAATCTTCGACAGTGGCTACTAAGTGGGTGCTGGGTGGGCCGTAAAATTCCTCGTGACCGGCCTCTAGACCGACCTGAACATGGGTCGAGGTCGGGTCGTCCACGATTGTCATTGACTGGATCCGGTCCAGAGCCTCGTTCAACCACGAGAGGTCGACCGGATCAATATCCCGAGGGCCCTCGGAGCTAAACTCTGAGGCGTCTTTGCGAGGGGCGTATTCGGCAAGGTCCGAACCCTGGTACTCAGGTGCTATCACCGGATCCGAGCTCAAGGCTGATCCTCCGGCAGGGATAGATCTGAGGGTAGGGATGGATAGGGAGCCCGAAGTTAAAGCGTCGGGGCTTTCGGGCCCATCGGACGAAACCGAGGGCTCAACAAGAAACAAATCGCCACTGGAGTCGGCGGTGAACTCTAGGTTCCCGAACCTGATCTCCCGACCGTGAGCGAAACTTCCGATCTGGTCAAGATGGACGGGCGAGTCAGCATGCAGCACAATGCTGCCGAACGCGAAGGCCTGTCCAGGGACGAAGGTGTCCTCATTACAGACATGTTCGCTGATGATTAGGTGAGCCATCAATCCTCCGGTGATCTCACAGTGGAACTCTCAATGAAAGCACCAATGTCGGTGTCAAAACCGACGGATCTCGGGTAGGGGGTCCCGAACTATGAATCTGGGATCGATGGTTAACAGGGGACAAAGGAGACGATGTTTACCCAGGTTCAGGCCCTCGTGAGGAGGTAAAACCCTACGTCCTGCTTGATTGTATTGATGAGTATGATGGTTACAGAGTCGATCTATCTCGAGATCAAATAAGCTAAACCCTAGATGAGTTGACGTGTCCTCCTACGAACTAAGCCCCATGGTTTATATAGACACCAGGGGTACCTAGGGTTACACATGATAGATTTCCATCCGGGCATAGATACGCCCATTCTTTCTCTCTAGACTTGGAGGTCACGCCAAGTCTTCGGAGTCTTCCCTTTCGAACATGGGATTGTCCTGTAGTTCGGTCTTCCTGCAACTGCCACAGAGCGGCCCACCGAGGTAGCCCACCGGAGGTGAACCGACGGCCCGAGGACCCCTTAGTCCTGGACTCCCTCACCTACCGAGTTTTACCCTAGACAGATCCTAAGCCAAAACCCTAAGGTCTCGGTGACACCAACATTCATTTTCGGTGCAACCGAAACCAGTGACCAACTTTCTGGTAAGCCATTTCTAAGAATCGGAATTTCCGAGTTTTGGAAAACGGTCTCACCGAGATTTGGAAACTGCCTAGGTCAGCCAATTCGGTCACACCGAGATTTACATATCGGTCTCACCGAGAAGCCAAAAGTTGCCACATTTTGCACTAGTCGGTGCAACCGAGTTTTTGGTTCAGTTTCACCGAGTTGGGCAATAATGTTGTAACGGTTGTATTTTTGGAGATGCCTATATATACCACTCCACCTACCTCTCACTCGTAGAGGAAGCACTCAGAACATACCTACACTTGCCCCATCCATTTTTCTGAGAGAGAGCCACCTACTCATGTGTTGAGATCAAGATCTTCCACTCCAACCATATGAATCTTGATTTCTAGCCTCCCCGAGTTGTTTTCCACCCAATCAACCTCTTATACCAAGCCAAATCTGTGAGAGAGTGATTGTGTGTTGAGGAGACTATCTTTTGAAGCACAAGAGCAAGGAGTTCATCATTGTTACCACATCTATTACCTTTTGGAGAGTGGTGTCTCCTAGATTGGTTAGGTGTCGCATGGGAGCCTCCGTCTTCGTGTGTGGAGTTGAATCAAGAAGTTTGTACAGGCAAGGAGATCGCCTACTTCATGAAGATCTACCTATAGTGAGGCTAGTCCTTCGTGGACGTAAGCTGTGATGGAATAGACGAGGTTGCTACTTTGTGGACCCTTATAGGTGGAGCCCTCCATGGACTCTGTGACCGCTACCCTCCGTGGGTTGAAGTTTTCATCAGCGTGGACGTACGATAGCACCACCTATCGGAACCACGGGAAAACTCTTCGTATCTCCAATTGCGTTTGATCCTCCTATCCCTTCCCTCTACTTTCATGTGCATGTCTTTACTTTCCGCTGCTATACTCTTAGACTTGCATGTTTAGGGTGTGCTTGACTTGCTACAATTGCTAAAACTTGCCAACATCTAAATTTGGGAAAAGGCTAGATTATTAATTTGGTCAAGTAGTCTAATCACCCCCCTCTAGACATACTTTGGATCCTACATAGTGCCCCGAGAACGAGATATGTCAGCTCCTATCAGGATCTGGCCTATCAGGCGGTCTTGCTGGATTTGTACCTTTGATGGACGTCTTGTGCACCGGGATTCTGAGGATACTACGGGTATGCCACCGTTGAGGTTTTCCATCGCTGCTTGTGGCTAGTTTGTGATGGATGAGTTGGAGCACCCCTGCAGGGTTAAACTTTTATGAAAGCCGTGCCCGCGGTTATGTGGCAACTTGGGAATTTTATAATGCCCGGTAATAGAAAACTTGAAGTAAATCCAACTAAAGTACACCAATCGTGTGCGTAACCATGATCATCTCTTTTCGAGGGAGTTCGGGAAGAGAACACGGTGGGGTTATGCTTGATCGTAAGTTGGTGTTCAAGACCACTTCTTGATCATTATGAGATAACGACTGTCATGCGTAGAACACTCATCTTATTCTTGTACTTGTTAGTTAGCCAATTAAATTGCTTAGTGCTACCACAACCTCACCACTTAACCATATCCCACCTATAAGTTTGGATAGTTTCGATACCCCGGGTAGTATGATTGTTGAGTCCTCGTGACTCACAGATTACTACAACACCACATGTACAGGTACATATGCTCTTGTCGATGATGATGCCACATCACTCTAGTGGGAGTATGACGAAGAACGTGGGCGGATGTACGTGACTTACCCCGATGAGTAGAGTGGGATGCCTTGGTCGGCAGCATAGGATTTGCTTGATGATCATCTTTTTTGCTTGGTTTCGTCTGTAGCCGGACCCTGTTCTTCTGGATGATGTTTGTATGGATGATTGTACTTGGATATTAAATGTTGTAGCATGTGGCGAGTGTAAGCCAACTCCATATACTCATCTCTTCTTTACATGTACTATGATGATATTCATTCTTGCCAAGCGACTCGAAATGCACTTCAATCCTTGTCATGGCCCTTGCGCCTTCGTTAGTATTGTACCGCATTTTGGGTGTGACACATGTGGACCCCACAAGACATCATGGCAAGGCCAGGGGGTGGTTGCGCCTTGTTGTCTTTTGGACAACAGGTGCACCCCCCTGGGGTGTGTCCAGTGCCAAAAATTCTTAAATAATCGATAAAAACCGTGGTAAAATTTTACGACATTCTGAGCACTTTTATTTTTGGGTAATTTTTTATTGCACGGATAATTCAAAAAACGGGATAATCATGGCATTTTACTTTATTAAACTTTAAATAATGGAGAGTAAACTATGATTACAGAGAACCGTGTTTACGGAATTCATCGACTATATATCTCTAAAAAAGAATTCGTTAATAAGGTTGATCAAGTCTTATTAACAAACTATTTTTGAGTAACATGAAACCGATTTTTTTTTGTATAACACTAAGTTACCTCGACCGGGATATGCATTGTCCCAATAATAAGAGTTTGATATTTCTTTTCAGGGACAGGGAGAGGAAACTCAAAACCTCCAATAGTTATTGTTATAATATTTTCAATAGAATTGATACTATTCACTTGGTTTCGTTTCTTCAGAAAATATATCGTATGCTCTTTATCTTTGACATGAAAAGTAACTTTGCTTTTGTTGTAATCAATAACAGCCCATGCAATATTCAAAAAGGGTCTACCGAGGATAATCGACATGTTGTCGTCCTCGGGAATATCAAGAATAACAAAGTTCGTTAATATAGTAACATTAGGACCACAATGGGAACGTTCTCACAAATACCGATGGGTAAAGCAGTTGACTTATCAGCCATTTGCAAAGATATTTCAGTAGGTGTTAACTTATTCAAATCAAGTCTTCTATATAGAGAAAAAGGCATAACACTAACACCAACTCCTAAATAACATAAACCAGTTCTAACATAACTGGTTTTGATAGAGCAAGGTATATTAGGTATTCCCGGATCTCCTAGCTTCTGAGGTACTTTTCCTTCAAATGAATAATTTGCAAGCATAGTGAAAATTTCAGCTTCCGATATTTTTCTTTTATTAGTGACAATATCTTTCATGTCTTTAGCATATGGTGGCATATTCATAATTTCAGTCAAAGGTCTTCTCAAATACAGAGGTCTAAGCATTTCAATAAAGCGATTAAAAGCTTCTTCATCTCTATATTTCACAATTTTACTAGGAGATGGCATGGGTTTCTGGACCCATGGTTCTCTTTTTTTACCATGTTTCCTAGCAACAAAGTCTCCTTTATCATATCTGTAATTTTTAGAAGGTGGGTTATCAAGCTCAACTTTAGGTTCTATTTCTACATCATTATCACATTCTTTATTATTGTCTGGTGGAGCATCAACTTGATTATCATTAGCATCATTACTTTCATTATCAGAATCACTAGAAGAATGTTCATCACCAGATTGTGTCTCAACATCAGAAAAAAGAAACATTATTAGGATTCTTAGGAGGTTTTTCTGAAGTGGGTTCACTAGAAGCATGCATAGGCCTATTACATTCCTTTTTCTTCTTCCTAGGTGAACCAGGTACGTCATTATTAACTACCTAAGAATCCTGCTCAATTTTTTTAGGATCACCCTCAAGATACAAAGGTTCCTGAGTCATTTTTCCTCCTCCAGTCATTATTTTGACAACATGATCATTCATTTCATTAAGCAAGTCATTTTGTGATTTAGAAACATGTTCTAACTGAGTTTGAACCATAGATGCATGTTTACATAAGCCTTTAACATCATTAGGAATTCTCATCGACGCATCACTCAAATGTTCAATCATAATGGCATTATGTGTCAATTGATCACTAGTTTGCATATTGAAATTTTCTTGCTTAACAATAAAATCATAAAACTCATCCAAGCACTAACTAGGAGACTTATTATAAGGGAGAACACCTTCGTCAAATCTATAAAAAGAATTTACCTCCGCTACCTATATCAGGATATCAATTCCATGTGTTTCTTCAATAAGTTGTAAATTCTTAACATCTTCGGATTAATACCATTTTCTTTCATAGATTTCTCCGCCTCTTGCATATCTTCTGGACTGAGGAATAGAATACCTCTCTTCTTCGAAGTTGGTTTGGGTGGTGATTTGATACGTCCATTTTGCATCATGATTTCCTATTGATATTTATTTTGTTCTTGGTTATTATTCCACTTTATGGTACAATTCTTATGCCTTTTCTCTCTGAATTTACAAGGTACATCACAAAGAGGGAAATTGCCGGAAACTGGAATTCTGGACCTGAGAACCAAGAAAAAGGATGAAAATTCACTGGACTCCAAATGACCTGAAACTTCACGGATATTTTTTGTGGAATATATGTGAATTATTGGAGAAAAAATATACCATAGGGGGGCCACCTGTTGGTGCCAAGCCAATAGGGCGCGCCCTAATGGCTTGGGGGCCCACGGGCAGGCCTCCGCCCCCCTCTTCTGCTATAAGTTGGCTTTGACCTAGAAAAAATTAAGAAGATACTTTCGGGACGAAGCGCCGCCGTCTCGAGGTGGAAACCTAGGCAGAGCCCTTTTGCTATCCGACAGAGGGATTCTGCCGGGGAAACTTCCCTCCGGGAGGGGAAATCGAAGCCATCGTCATCACCAACGCTTCCTCCTTCATGGGAGGACCAATCTTCATCAACATCTTCACCAGCACCATCTCATCTCAAACCCTAGTTCATCTCTTGTATTCAATCTTTGTCTCAAAACCTCAGATTGGTACCTGTGGGTTACTACTAGTGTTGATTACATCTTGTAGTTGATGCTTGTTGGTTTACTTGGTGGAAGATATTACGTTCAGATCCTTAATCATCATTATTACACCTCTGATCTTGAATATGGTGATGATTTGTAAGTAGTTACTTTTATTCCCGAGGACATGGGAGAAGTCTTGTTATAAGTAATCATGTGAAGTTGGTATTCGTTCGATATTTTGATGATATGTATGTTGTTGCTTCCTTTAGTGGTGTCGTGTGAACGTCGACTGCATGACACTTCACCATATTATGGGCCTAAGGGAAGGCATTGTGGAGTAATAATTAGATGATGGTTTGCTAGAGTGACAGAAGCTTAAACCCTAGTTTATGCGTTATTTCATAAGGGGCTGATTTGGATCCACATGTTTCATGCTATGGTTAGATTTATCTTAATTCTTGTTTTGTAGTTGTGGATACTTGCGAGAGGGGGTAATCATAAGTGGGTTAGCACCGATCCACTCACATATGAAATTATCAAAGTAACGAGCGCGAATCAACTCAACATGATGAACATGACTAGACAGGAATTCCCATGTGTCCTCAGGAGCGCTTGCTTTATATAAGAGTACTTTCAGACATGTCCTTTGCTATAAAAAGGATTGGGCTAGCTTGCTGCACTCTTGCTACTATTGTTACTTGTCACTTGTTACGAATTATCTTGCTGCAAAACTACCTATCATTGTTACTCACTACACTTGCAGAGAATACCTTGCTGAAAACTGCTTATCATTTCCTTCTGCTCCTCATTGGGTTCGACACTCTTGCTTATCGAAAGGACTGTGATTGATCCCCTATACTTGTGGGTCATCAAGACTCTTTTCTGACTCAATCGTTATCGCATGGCTAGTCTATTTGAATTATCTTTTATGCCATGCCCTAAACATGTTGTCATCAATGCACCAAAAAGGGAGAGATTGAAAGTGCATGTGGCACTAACATATATTTCAGTGTGATGACAATGTGGTTATTGGAACTAACAACGCTTGTATAGTTTATCTCAGGATATTGGTTTCACGGAGATCACGTTGGAGTTATGTAACCCCCCAATTCAAAAAGGTCAAGGCGTGGTTTACCGACAACTCAAAGGTTTTCGTTTTGGTTCTATTTGAGTCGTAGGAAAAAACGCACTATAAAGAAGGATCATCGTAGATAAAGCGTTGTGTGGGAATGCCTCCAAAACATATACACCAACCCTCCTACACCTACCACCAAGAATTCATATGTGATGTGCTTTGCCGAGGTGTACTGTGAGCTTTAGCAGGAATTCTCTAGACACCCCGTTTGCACGCGTACTTTTGACCCCGTGCGCACGGGGTGGTCAGAAAGTTTCTGGACACCCCGTGCACATGGGGTCCCATGAAACTCTCTGGACACCCCGTGCGCATGGGTCCTGGACACCCATGCGCACGGGGTGGATGGAAAAGTCTCTGGACACCCCATCGCATGGGGCTAACTTAGCACTTGCACACGGGGTCCGATGGGCATAAATCCCCACCCGACCAAGAACACTATAAAAAAACCTTCCTCCTCTTCCAACCCTCAACCCTAATTTCTCGTTGACCTCCTTCATTGCTACACCTTATTTTGCTCAATACTCTCAATCCCTCCACCCAAACTTGAAACTTTAGGGATTGGGAGAGCAAGACCCGATCTACACTTTGACCAAACCAAATCCGTGTTCGCAACAATATTTGTTCACCATTGACTTGTTACTCTTGGAGCATGAGCTCCTAGGTGGTTAGAGGTTCCTCCGGAAGCTTCCTTGCTTGTGGTGTGCTCCGAAGACGTTTCCAAAGGTGTGGTGGTCGCCTTCAAGACCAACCTCGAGTGATTCGAGGCTCATCTGTTGGGGGTGACTCGAAAGAGATACGGTGAGCCATCCGTAGCATTCCGCGAGCTTTGGCTCCGTCACCGCTCTAAACGGAGATTAGCCCTTCCCCAAGGTAGAGTGAACTTCGAGATAAAGTTCGCATCCTCGCCTCACTTGTGGTTCATCCTTTCTCGCAAATTACTTTCGTTTGTATGCTTGTAGGCCTGCTAATTACGTTGTTGCCTAGCAAATTTAGTTCTACTTGTGTTTGTCATGTAGATTGTGTTCACCTAGTTGCATATCTAGTGAACCCTATTTATCCGCATATCCCTAGAATCGACAAACAAGATTATAATTTGTAGTCTCCTATTCACCCCCTCTAGTCGACTGTATCGATCCTTTCATCCTTGGAAAAGGAAAACTCTATCCAATTCCGTCATGACACTTGGCATGGATTGCCTCGAATGCAGATCTAGCCACAATTGCACTCATTTACCAAAGATAGGACTATTTCCACATCTAAGCTTTGGAACATGTAGGAACTATCAAATCATTTCCACTAGACTCTGTCAGAGGAGGCCTTCCTCCAGTACAATGAATTGCACTCCCTAATCATTGATATTCAAATTTCTACAAATAATGATACCTGGCATTGCCTTGCCGGTGCTCCTAATTTTTCGGTTGCTAAGGTGTAGAAACTGCTCATGGGGGAACATAATGTCCCACCAATAATTTTTTGGCTATGGAAGACATGTTGTCAACTAAAGCACAATATATTATTTTGGCTCCTCCTCAATAACCGGTTAAACACCAGAGCCCTTTTGCAACACAAAAGTTTCTTCATTGAGGACTTTTCTTGTGCGTCATGTCACAGACGGGATTTAGAGACTAGATACCAGCTTTTCTTCCAATGCCCCTTTGCAGAGATCTGTTAGTCATATCTATGTCCAACATGCGCTCCTACCCATCAAGGCTTGCAGACAGAGATTGAGCACCTAAAACCCTTTTGGCTCTGCCTTCCTCACTTGAGATCATTATCTTTGTTTGTTGGGCAATCTCGACAACTAAAAAAAAAGATTCTAACGTTGTCTATTCTAGCGAGTACAACCCCAACGCCATCACAACCAGCAGACCGTCCGCATATCATCATTTCATCCACATAGTCCTCCTCGTTGAATGACTCAACATAATGCTCGTATATGTAGCCCATGTCCACATCGATTGCTTCAAAGAAGAGACAACAAAATTAGCATGATATTTTCACCAAACACTTGCGAGCGTGGTTTTACCCCTTTAGGGGCGGACGGTACCTGCACGACGGATGGAAGAGAGGTGTGGACCAATGACGAAGGACAAGCGATGTGACGACCAGGTGCATCAGTGGAGGTCATGGAGACCCGGAAAGGGTTTGTTTGGCGGTCGGGGTGGTAGAATGGCAGAGACGGCGGGGGAGTAAACTTACACATAGAAAGAGGGAAGCACGGGGACGCGGGGTCCAGGCGGGGTTTTGGGTAGACCAAGGGTGTCAGAGTCCTACGCGACGACGACCGTACTCCTGTAAAGTCCCCCTAATCTGGTTTCAATTTGCGAAAAAACCATACATCTGAACTGTTCTACGGACCAACACGAAGTGACGTGGGATGACAAACTTTTATTTGAAGACCGGACCATAGAACAATATTTTTACAGTAATGTTAGATAAGGGCATTTCCAATGTTAACCCGCAGATTTCCTCCTGCATCCGTCCACGGATAGAGGGGACCAGTCCGTGGACACAGATGCGAGAAGTCGCCATCCAACGTTGCCCACATACATTTTCAACCCACATTTGAACTAACCGGACGGAATTCATGCAAACCGGCCGATATTCATCAAAGTTTGGATAGAAAACAACACTTATCATCCATACATAACATGCAAATTAAGTTTAGTACAACATTTTCTCAAATTCGACTAGATTAACCGGATGTCCAACAAGTTTTTCATCAACCGATCATGCCCTTCCACACATACTCACCCTTCAGCTTCATCCAACAGTGTGTACATGAATGGCTATCCATCTGTCCCGTGATACATCATGACAGCACGTGCGGGCTACATCATGTGTAGACCAACATTGAGTTAACGAATCAATCAACAAGTTGAGCAAGAGGAAGCAAAACTTACGATCTCGTCCTCTGTCGCCAGCTGACGAACCACGTTACAAAACTTGTAGGGCGCAATGTAATTTCGTGCGTGAAACGATTCATGCACTTGCTGTCAGAAGGTCTCCCCTCTTCTCCTGCCTACGAAATCCGCTGATACGGCCAACCACGCATCGCACAACAATTCATCCTCCATGGTCGAGCAACTCACCATCCTTCGTAGTCTAAAAAACGTCATAGCGTTCGAAAATAAGCTCAATGACATTTGACCGAGCACTTGCCGAGCGTGGTGTCCGCCATGAAGGTCGTCTACAGAGGGGCGGAGTGTACCCATGTACAAATGACTCCAGGGTGGACATCGCCGTCGTAGAGGCGAGCGGTCGCGTTTGTGCTGGTTGCGGACGTCCGGCGATGCCTCTGTGATGGCCGGAGACGTACGACAACGGCAACGGAGGTGGATGGTGTAGATGCAAAGCAAGGGGAAGAAGGGGCAGAGTGAAAAAAATGAGACCGGAAGGGGGAATTGGGTGGGGCGGGGGTGTCGTAATCCTACGTGTCTACTGTCCGAACTCCCGCAAAGCCCCCCTCCTCACTTTTCTCCAATTTATGAAATAAAACACGTCCGGACTGCTCGACAGACTGATACAAGTCCGTGTTGAATGACTTCCGTGATTCCGATAGATGCAGACGGTTTGCGTTAGAGATGCCCTAATAGATTGTGTCCGAATAACTTTGTCCGAATGTTTGCGGGGAGATTTGAAGGTTATGACCTTCACCTAGCCGGAGACTACTCTCACGGAACTCAACGCCGCTCCAAAGCCCCAGCGGCCGGCGCGCGCCCAGTGACAGAACCACTAGGCCGACTCCGGCGGCACTTTACAGGCAAATTCTCAGGAGCTCAAGGCTCATACGCGAAAAAAGCCCAACGATTTTCGAAGCGCCCGGGCGGGGCCCAGATCAAAGCGCGGAGGGCGGGACCGGGACCAAACCCAACCCGGCAACCTTTTATTTTTCGAGTTTATGCATCCGCCCCCCAGAAACTGTCGATAATTATATGGACCGGCTCGCCGTGCTTCCCTTTACCCCCTCGGATACTCTTCCCCGGCTGCTGCTGTCTATTGCCTCCGCTCTTCCACTCCTCTTCTCGTCTTCGTCTCCCACCGCCTATCACCTCGCTCGCACGCTCCCGGCCGCATTGGCCGAAGCCGAAGGGGAGGCAGGGGCGGCGGCTGGGCTCGGCTCCGGCTACGACAGTGGAGGTGAGGTGAGAGAGACCCCTTGCCTGCCGCTGCTCCATCCCCCCCCCCCCCCCCCCCCCCCCCCCCCCCCCCCCCGTGGAAATTCCTGATGTTTTTTCTTTCGGATTGAGTTTTTAACTTTCGAGCCGCAGTTCTGAGTGACAGGTAGTTTGAGAGTCTAGGGCGTGGTTATTTATCCAAGTATTTCGTCTGGGGGCTCGCCGGCGGTGATTTCCGGCGGGCGTTTCGGTCGCCTTCTCGCGGATTCAGTGGTGGAGGTTTATGCGCATTCATTACTGCTCGCTAGGGTTCTAGGAGCGTTTTGGCGGCGTGCTTTGAGCCTTCTTTTACCACTTTTGGTGTTTCGCCATCTCGGCCGAAATTTTGTTTCTGTTTTGAATTCCGGCCTCAAACTTGCTGCTGCTACATGTTTCTTCGCGAGCTTTAAAAGTTTCGCATATTTTTGGTAAGACGTCGTGATTGCACGATTCCGTCTGATTGGTGCTCGCGTCACACCCTTCGTCATTTCCGTTGAGGCGTTGACGAATTCGGCCACTATTTCAATGTCTCAACAGGCGTGCAGGTTCCATGCCAAGGGAAACTGCGATTTCTGTATTGAATTGTTAAGCACTCTGCTGACCCTTTCATCCCTGTCACTAATTGGGTGTTTGTCTGTCTCTTTGCAATCCAGCTCACTCATGTGTTCAGTTGCCAAGAGGTTGTTGGCTTGACTGACTATTAACGCATTGGACAGTTGAGGCCTTTATCCTGCTTGTCGGGAATGGAAGCTCCACCGGAGGCATCAAAGCCGGCAGATGCTAAACCGGTGAAGCCTCGACCATCTGCACCCACCGGCAGGACTGCGTCTTCGTCAGTCAAGAAGCGGGCTGATGGTCTTACCTCGGCACAGTTGAATGTGTCCCGGTCTTCCTTGATGAAGCCTACCTCTACCGTCACTGCTGGTTCGGTGCAGAGAAGAAGCAGCACCGGAACTGCCGGGAAGCAGCAGGAGAATGTGAGCTCAGTTGTTGCTAAGAAGGCTAGTCCTTCGCTGTCGGATGCGGCCAAGAGGAGTAAACCGGTGTCAGTCCCCACTGTTAGCTCCAGACCTTCACTGGAGAAGAAAACATCTTTGGTGTCTGAGAGGACCAAGGTAGATTCCGTGAAGAAGCCTGCTGTTAAGGCATCACCAACTTCAACACTCAACAAGGTCCCATCCCTGACAGAGAGCTCCAATGGCAGCAGCGCGACTGCCAGTTCAAGGAGAATGGCATCAAATGCTTCTCTGCACTCACCACGCTTCTCTTCAGTGACAAGCAGTGTCACAAAGAAATTGGGTTCTCGGACGTCATCGGCGGACAAGGGTTCTTCTGTGTCGAGCCGGAGGAAGAGTTCCACTGCTGATAGTCGTGACTCCCGGTTTATGATGCTGCCACAGGTGGATCTGAAGGCTAGCGATGAAGTGGTTAGTGTTGCTTTTCTGCTTGTTTATCAATAACCAAGACTATTTTCTTCCATCCGACATAGTTTCTGCTGCTACAGAGACTGGATTCAAGAGGTCATAGGGTTCGTAGTCTGAAACAGTTGAGACTAACACCTAAACTTGAGGTAAAGTGCATTCAGCCTCTCCCGCTTTTCTGTTTTCCAGCATGTAAAACTCCCCAGCCTTTTGTGCTTTTGAATAATTAGAGAGAAACAATCTTGTTAATTGTATGGTAGTTGCCAAACTTAGCAAGTGTGCAAAGATCTATACAACCAGCATTGCTTGTGAAGTGTCATGGATAAAATGACTGCTAATTATATTTCCTGTTTCTAGTTTGTGTATCTACGGGACAATCTGTTATCAAGTTTGGAGGGCATTGAGATACTCAACGGGGTAAAGGTATCCCCTCATTCCCTTTTTGTTGTCCATCCTTCACGTGCAATATTTTTGTTGATCACTTTTTTATTCTGGTTTTGCTTTGCTATTTCCAGGTTCTTGATTTGAGCTTTAATGAATTTATACTGAACTATTCTGTGTTTCATAATATTTCCAGGTTCTTGATTTGAGCTTTAATGACTTTAAGCTCCCTGGGTTTGAGCCTCTTGAGAATTGCAAAGTCCTCCAGGTTTGTGCTTCCCCAGTCGTATTCATTGAACACGTAGAAGGCTCATGTGCACTAATTTCATTTATACTGAACTATGCAGCAACTTTATCTGGCTGGAAATCAAATAACTTCACTTGCCAGCCTTCCCGAATTTCCTAACTTGGAGGTATGGTAATGTTGTCAACTTAGTCTTAGCAGTTAGCAGTCGATCATTTACTTATTTTGACAATGCTAAATCTCAGCCTCGTATTTCACTTGCTGCACCAGTTCCTTTCTGTCGCTCAAAATAGGTTGAAGTCACTCTGTATGGCCAGTCAGCCTCGACTTCAAGTGAGTTTGCTGATTTTGTCTTGACTTAAAAATAATCAAATAAGCTAGTTAGACCTGACTTTGTTTTGGTATAGGTGTTAGCAGCCAGCAGAAATAGAATATCAACTTTGAGGGGATTTCCACATTTACCTTCTCTGGAGGTAGGTTTTCCTCAGTTTTATTTATAAGTAATTTACATTTTGCTTATTTTCATATCAAGCTAGGTTATGTCAGCATGTATCTCCATACCTTAGATGGTGGCCTTTAACTTGATGTTATTGAACCTTATATGCATCAATAGAGCAATTCACTTCACTCTTGATGATGATATGATGTTCGCACGAACAATTGTAACCTGAATTTTATGTATAAGAATTATTCAAATATATGAAGTTACTCAAGGAATATTGATGCATGAAGATTTAGCATAGTTGGCTCGTATGCGCTATACTAAATTCAAATTGCCTTCAGAGTTTACGTGTGGAGGAGAATCCACTTCTTGAGATGCCACACTTGGAAGCTGCTTTGATTTTGCTTGTAGGCCCTACTTTGAAAAAATTCAATGACCGAGGTATGCCAAACATGCTTTTCACTGTCCTGCATAGTTACTAATTTTTGATTGTCCGAATCTGTAGTAAGGAATAGCGGTCTTGATGTCTGATCTTAAGATTATTGCTGTGGTAAAATCTCATTCAATCTGGTTGTTGTTACTCTGAATGAAAAAGCAGGTGATGCTGTTACTTGAGATATTTCCAGATAAACCGCCTTTCCATTTCCTTTTCCTTGAAAAATGTCCCCATGAGAATAGTTTCTTTTTCAAATGCTGAGAGTTGAGGTAGCTCAGTGATGAATTTTTGTCGGCATGCATAGTAGGGATACGAGTGTTGTGATTTCTTCTGTTGATAAATTGACCAATCATGCGGAGTGCTGCACCGGTCGTGTTGGATAAGTATAGATGTTTGGTGTGACTTGAATATTGTATCTAATTACACTCAGATCTTTCATAATCTGAAGTGTGAATTTGATGCAGATCTGAATCCCAGCGAGGCTGAGGTTGTGAAGCAATATCCTGCTCATACAGCTATTTGCATTCGTGATGGTTGGGAATTTTGCCCCCCTGAGCTTGCCGCTGGTATGATTTTACTGCACGCAAACTTTGTTGACTTCTTTTGTCGTTGTTAACACATTTTCTAAGGATTGCATTTTAAACTTTTAGTATAATCGGTATTACCTTAAAGACATGTGTTTGGTTAGACACACGGGCTTTATGCTAGTGTAGTGATGCCAAAGGATTGTGTGGCAGAGTGGTCAACCTGGCATGCCATTTTTTTTCTTTTTGAAAAGGGGAATTTGAATTTTAATGCATGGTACTTTTGTGAATTGATACTAGCTTTCATGTTCTTTTAGTTCTTCTTTGTTCTCATGAATAAAACATAGGTAGCATGCCAAGACTTGATGTGACTTCATGAACTAAAGTGAAGCTATATGATTCATTTTTGTTACCTGGTTCTTGACTTCTTTACTATCCTTGATAGTCTAATTGCACATTTATTTTGTTTTAATTCCATGAACAGATTCAACATTCTCCTTCTTGCTTGAGCAATGGCAGAATAAATTGCCCCAGGACTACATAGTGAAGACAGCTTATGTTGACCATCCATTTGAAGAAGACCCCTGCCATTGCCATTTTAGCTTCACAAATCTTAGTAGTGAAGGTAAACTAGTCCTCAAATACCAATGGTTTCTAGGTGGCAAGACACCGACAGGTTTTGTGCCTATTCCTGAAGAATTAAGCGAGGTACAAATACTACTCCTAAAGTTATTTGCGCTGTAAATAACTGACGTTTCAGACCTTTTTGTAATTTGTACGGTCATCCATGTTGTTTCTGTTTATCCCAACTACCCGTTTCAGCTAGCGCTTCGCTCAATATTAACCAGCACCGGTAGATAGACCTTAAGAATGCAAAATTAACCTTTATATTAGGGTTGCACACTAAGATTGTCAAACATGATTGATGCCAGCTGTTAGGGCACTTCCATCATTTTGCTCCTTATTCATTAAAATTTAAAATTACCTAAAACTAAAAGTACTGAATAAATCGCCATTACTTGCGGTCTGGATAAGAAATTTAAATCAGGAACTTGCATCATACAAAATTAGGACTAAATTAATGGCTTGATGAAAACCCTGCCTCCAGAGTGCACATATTATCTTCTGCAATTTGCATTTTCATCTATCATCCACTTTGACCTTATTTCTCTGCTATTATATTTTGCAAGTTCTAAATCCCTACTAGTTTTCTGTAGTTCAACCAGTTTTGCCATGCTACCATCCTTTTCCAATTCTGAACTCCTGCTATATGTAAAATCTAAGGTGTATTGGCCGAAGCGCGAGGATGTTGGAAGATGTTTGAAAGTTGAATGCACTCCAGTACTGAATGATGCTGAATTCCCGCCCATTTTTGCTGTATCTTTACCTGTTTGTCCAGGTATACCAAACAACTCGCTTAATATTAATAATAATTTATTCTGATTTCTAGTAATTCTATAATTGGCACCAATTTTGCATGTAGTAAGTTAGATAAAATGTTTGCACTAAATTATGGGGCCCTTTCAGTAGAACTCCTCCGAAGCTTTATTTGCCTTGCTGCAAGATTTCTATCTTTTTTATTTCTTGTGAGAGTAGAACTAGTTTTTCCCGCTGTTAGTACTTAAGGACAAACAATTGCCTTAAGCAGCCATTATTTTGGCATACTAGACAGGAGTACCCTGTATTATCCATTAACACAATGCTCTTATGGGGGATCAACCAGTGTGGTAAACTACTATAAGGTGGCACAACACTGCATAGTTCAAAGGTTTCCTTATTCCAATTTCTGTTTGCCAGGGACTGGATATCCAAAGGTTATCAATCTAACAGTCAATGGTGAACTAGTAGAAGGAAATGTACTCAAGGGTGTTCCTCAGATTGCTTGGTGTGGTGGGACACCAGGGAAAGGTGTTGCAAGGTTGGTTTACCTCTTTACCCTACTAAATTTCTACCATCTTTATTTGCTTAAATGAACATCTTATCAAATGTTTTTATTTCCCTTCCTATTTTTCTTATAGTAAGGAATGCCATTAACTTGTTAAATCTCTTTTGGAGTCTAGTTGGTTGAGGCGAACATGGAACGGCAATGCTGTAATAGATGGAGCCGAAGGGATGGAATATCAGCTAACTATAGATGATATCGATTCAAGTTTGGTATTTATGTACACGCCTGTTACGGAAGAAGGCGTTAAGGGGGAGCCACAATGTACAATGACAGATTTTGTGAAGGCTGGTAAATACTTTTCTCTGCAATCATCTTGGTTGCCCCTGTCCCTTATTCTCTTGATTCATCTTTACTTTCTAACTGCTACAATTTTCTGTTGAACTTAACATATGCGACACATATTCTTTAGGGTTACATTTTTGCAAGCATCTCTTCCGATCTATTTGTAATGGATTTTTTAGATAATGAAAGTTTTTATTACACCCTCTGCATCGTACATTGTGGATGAAGTGGCGCCAAGCTTCTAGCATTCTCTGTGACAAGAGGGTGCCACAAAAGCTAAAAGGCAAGTTCTATAGGACGGCGGTTCGACCCGCAATGTTGTATGGCGCTGAGTGTTGGCCGACTAAAAGGCGACATGTGCAATAGTTAGGTGTGGCGGAGATGCGCATGTTGAGATGGATGTGTGGCCACACAAGGAAGGACCGAATCCGGAATGATGATATACGAGATAGAGTTGGGGTAGCGCCAATTGAAGAGAAGCTTGTCCAACATCGTCTGAGATGGTTTGGACATATTCAGCGCAGGCCTCCAGAAGCCCCAGTACATAGCGGACGGCTAAAGCGTGCTGATATTGTCAAAAGAGGCCGGGGTAGACCGAACTTGACATGGGAAGAGTCCGTAAAGAGAGACCTGAAGGATTGGAGCATCACCAAAGAACTAGCCATGGACAGGGGTGCGTGGAAGCTTGCTATCCATGTGCCAGAACCATGAGTTGGTCGCGAGATCTTATGGGTTTCACCTCTAGCCTACCCCAACTTGTTTGGGACTAAAGGCTTTGTTTGTTTGTTGACACCCTCTGCATCGTGGATGCATCCAGCCATACTTAATTACATCATCAAGAAAAAAATGATCTTGACTAAAAAAGAAGAGGCCAAAACAACCAGACCAATCACCTTGTGATGGATATGTTAGTTTTGGACTAAATGTAATCGTACTATCTAAATTATTTTACAAATTATATATGCTGGAGCCTCTGTGGACAGAAGATACAGATAATTTGGTCTGCTGATATTTTTGTTTGAAAATTCACCAGAAAGGATATTTTTAAGAATGCATGTTTATTTGTATATATAGCCTTTCCATTGGAAAAATAACTGATGATGGTTCATCTGCTTATAGTCCTGTAACATCTAGATAAAAGCGTTCACTTGTTTAAAAGTAAGGACCATGTCCATTAGAGTTGTCATCTTGATCTCAATTTGTATGTTCCAGAAATTTTGCTTATACTCATATGGCCTATTTGTAATGACTAGGCGCTAGTTTTATCTCTAATTTTATAACTATTCGTCTATGACATTATTGCAGGCACACCATCAGTCAGCAATGTACACGTTGTAGGAGATATTGTTGAAGACAACACAATCAAAGGAAACGGAAAATACTTTGGTGGCAAAGAGGGACTTAGCAAATTCCAATGGTTCAGAGAGAAGGAAAATGGGTATGCGCCATTTTTGTGGGATCATTGAGTATATTGAATAAAATATAGATCACCTTTTGTGTATATATGGTTTAGATCTTCATTACAGCCAAGCATTGCACTCGTTAAAACTATTACCAATCTGAGTCTTGACCACTTATTCTGCTTACGCAGTGAGTTTTTTCCTGTATACCATTGTCATGAGCGCAGAGCCGCAGACTCACTCCCTAGTAGCACCGCTGAGATCAAGTAGTTTGGACCTTAAGCCAATTAAACATAAGCATGGAAGGGCTATCCTCTGTAGAGATTAGATATGATTTCATCTGTTAAGATTAGTTGCTTAGGGCTAAGAGAGCCATCTATATAGATAATCATGTATCGGTATTGATCATGGAATGAATGAGAGTATGAACTAGTACAAAATCTAATCCCAGTCTGTCCCTTCTATCCCTTTCACCAACCCGCGAGATGGCCAGCCTACCCTTGGCCCTCGCTTCTTGGAGCATTACATTCGGTCCATTCCTGTCAGCTTCATCGGTCTTAGGCCCAGTACCAAATTTAGCATTTGACAACCAGTTCTGGAAATTTGTGTGTAGCTGGACAAAAAACGACCAAGACTTTATTTTCAATTTGGACAGAAATAGTACTCCCTCTGAAAAGAAATATAACAGTGTTTAGATCACTACTTTAGTGATCTAAACGCTCTTATATTTCAATACAGAGGGAGTAGATCTTAATAATATTGCAAGGAAAGGTCTTTAGTTGAGCGTTTGTACTTTTCTCCTGGGAGCACCCGTCAAGTTTTCTTCTGTAAACGTTTCCTTATCCTTCTGAAGCAAAATAATATTTTGATTTGTCCTACGCCTTGGTTAAGTACTTAGGTTCAACCGTTCAACTGAACTTTGCAACCACGTCAGTCAACCAGGCTTATCTCATCTCTTATAAAATAGCAACTCAGGAACTGGTATGCCTTCTGAGAATCTGGATTGCTAAAAGCAAATCTTCCATGGTCACGTACGATGTCTAATGTATCATTCTTATGTTGTCACTAGGAAGATCCTACTTACACCACCCATTGTGTCTGAACAGATCTTTTGATCTAAATAGTCCAAGTAGATGCCTTTACATAGCTAGATTAAATAGACTGAACATTATTGAACTGTGGTTGTACCAATAGAATGCGATTTTGATGCCCCAAGCTTCCGAATCCCATTTGTGATGCTGGCCTCTAGGCACCTAGGAGTTTCCACCATCTTAAGGAGCAATATTTCGCGACTGAATGTAAACTTATAAACTAAATAAGAAATATGAAAGAATGATTTATCTTTAGCTGCTCTGGTTGAGCACTAGTCTAGCACCACACACAATGTGTAGAAATTGATGTAGTATGTTATTTATGGAAACAACTACTTGATTTCATGCAGTGGATTTCTTCTAGTGCTGTCGAATAGCACACAATACACACTAACCAAGGAGGATGTGGGCTGGTGCCTCAAATTTGTATATACTCCCATCAACCTTGAAGGTCTGTTCAACTGTCCACTGCTTGTGTGCATTGATATTTTGTTGTACTAAATTATATTAGTGTCTTTTCAGGTCAGGAGGGTGAAGCTGCTTTCGCCATAACAGAGGCAGTAAGGAAAGGTAGCAACTAATGACGTTTGTGCCCATTTTGCAGTTAAAGTGTTAATGTTTCTGTGCTTTACGATAATGTTGCTATTAGCTGTGTGATCATTTTGCTTTACTTGCCTTGGTTGGTTAGCTCCTCCGAAAGTCTTCGATTTGAAGATTATTGGTGAAGCAAGAGAAGGAAGCAAGGTATCTGTTACTGCTACCGTCACAGGTGGAACTGAAGCATCCAGCAGGGTTCAGTGGTTCAAGGCATCTTCGTCTGAATTTGTGAATGACCATGAGCTTGAAGCCCTTTGTACATCTAAAGTCTCCAAGGTACGTTAAATTTTGTTCTCTACTTCTCTTGGTGTTGCAGCATTACTGAACTCGTAGTCATGTTTTTAATAGAGATATGGTGAGTTACATTCTCTTTGTGAATTTTATACTAGACATTCCGCATTCCTCTTGGTGCTGTTGGATGTTATATTGTTGCAAAGTTTACTCCTGTGGGACCTGATGGCGAAATTGGTGCACCAGCCTATGCTATATTAGATGATGTTGTGGAAAGTAAGTTCATTCTCTGTCAAACTCAACTATTTGTCCTAAATATCATTTTGTGTTTACACTTCTGATAAGGATGAATATTCTGTTCACAACTCTCACCAGTGGCCATTTGTAGTTTTGTCTACCAGTTCATTATCTGCCCACACTTGAATACTAAATTCATGAATGTTAGACGACCTAATTACTTCATTTATTGAATGGGTCGCTAGAAGTTTTCTACAGTTCCACTGGACCATCTCCAGAAATTTCTTAGCCAGTAGATTTCGGTATTTCTCCTGTTTATTATAAGAATACTGGGAGGATTGTATTCATCCAAAACTTTTGTAAGGTCATGAAGTTCCACATCATTCACCTTTGAGATTTTGTTATTGTTTTGGAAAATATGCACTAGCATCTTGTGGTTTACCTCTTTGTTCTCATGCTGTTGCCATTTGCTTTCTAAATTTGACAGCTTGGTTACATTTCTCCTCTGTTGCAGCACTGCCGCCCAGTCTGAACTTTTTGACCGTCACTGGTGAATTCTCAGAGGATCAAATTGTGACTGCATCATATGGGTATATTGGGGGCTATGAAGGAAATAGTCTATACAGTTGGTATCTTCATGAGGTATTGATATTTTTTCTTGTTTGTAACTCAGTTCACACTGATTCTCAGTAAATAAAACTCATCATGCATATTGTGGCTCCTAGAAATGCATATATTTAACATATACTCCCTGGTACTAGCTATGTTCTACGTTCTTTATGCCACACTGTTGCTCCACTTACAAAAAGTTTGACAGACTGAGGATGATGAAGGCAGTCCACTTTCAGAAGCGTCTGGTCTGCTACAATATCACATTAAAAAGGAAGATGTTGGGAAGTTTGTCTCCTTCAAATGCACACCTATCAGGAATGATGGTATTGTTGGTGAGCCAAGAGTTTTCATGGGAAATGATAGAGTTACACCAGGTGCACATTCTCCTTTCTCCTGAGCAATTTCTCAAATAGGAGATCACTTTATATGCCAAGCAAGAAACTGACTGGGTAAATGAAGTAGGATTCTTAACGGATGCCTAATATGCTTTTGCGCTTTGACATGATGCCGAGATTGTATAATGATTTCAGCATGCCACTTAATTCTCTTTTGTGGGTTGATTGCTTCTTTATGGCGGAGTTATCTTTCCTGACTGTAGTTTTGGCATAGTCTAGATGTTTACTGACCAATAAAATTTGTCAAACAAAACAATTTCCGATGCACTGACTAATTAAATCTCACTGCACTTTTAACAGGAAATCCGACGCTACTTTCTCTTGAACTAAATGGTGAGGCCATTGAAGGGACAACTATGGTTGCCAATAGAAGATACTGGGGAGGAGAAGGGGACACGATATTCCGTTGGGTACTGGTAGGTTCTTATTGAAACACCATTATTGTTTTCATATAATGATGAGTTGTAACTTGTAACAGATTTGGTATTACCTATGGCATCCTTAAAATGAACTTTCTTTTGTCTGTAGACAAGTTCTGATGGAACCCAGAATGAAATTGAAGGAGCAACAGGTTCATCATACAGCTTGAAATGCGATGATATTGGCTCCTATGTGTCTGTCTCGTGCGAGCCTGTTAGAATTGACGGAGTTCATGGTTCTTTGGTGTCGACAGAAGCTATTGGTCCTATTATTCCTGGTACATGAGCTGACAATTTTATCTCGTGGGAAAATAAGCGCTTTTCTTTAGTGTTCATGCTTCTGTACACATGTGCATGTGGACACACATATCCTCCAATCTATTCATTGATGTAATAATACTGGCTAGCTAAATGGACCAAAATCCCCTTATATAGATTACTTGTTTGCAGGACCACCGACATGTCGATCACTTGAGCTAGCTGGTTCTATGCTTGAAGGTGGTCGGTTGACCTCTCATGCTGAGTATACTGGAGGGTAAGCTGCACTGCCAATGTTCCAGGTTATGTCTAATGACATATACTAGCCGATTTGATTTGGTTGCTTCTTTTTCTTCTCATTCTAGTGTTAAGGGAAATTGCATCCAGCAATGGTTCAGATTACATGATGATGATAGCAAGGACGAGTTGATTGCTGATGGTCAGTGCACATTAAGTTTCTTTTTAAGGCTTGCGTGCTATCAGCTACAATTGCTGTTTTCTCCGTTGGAGCAGAATTAATGTTCAATTGTTTGTCTCTTCTTAGAATGTCTAGATCTTGTTCTAGCTGATGTTGATTGCCGAATTGAGGTTATATTTACACCTGTACGAGAAGATGGATTGCAAGGGTCACCTAAGAGCGTTTCTTCGGATATAATCTTACCTGGTTAGTGCTTCTTCCAAAATGTTCTACTGTTTCCATCAGTGGAGAAGCCTTGATCTAGTGCAGAAGAAAATGCCCAGTAACTTTATTGTTTATTAATCATTACATGGATGGTCCTTGTCTTGTATGCGATAATCTGGATCCTGTAGAAAGTAGATAAAATGAATTCAGCTTTGGGCATAGGGTGTCCAAACTCTATACTCATTTTAATCTAAAGCATTGTCTGTTTGTTAATTGCTAAAAGGCAAGTTCTATAGGACGGCGGTTCGACCCGCAATGTTGTATGACGCTGAGTGTTGGCCGACTAAAAGGCGACATGTGCAACAGTTAGGTGTGGCGGAGATGCGCATGTTGAGATGGATGTGTGGCCACACAAGGAAGGACCGAATCCGGAATGATGATATACGAGATAGAGTTGGGGTAGCGCCAATTGAAGAGAAGCTTGTCCAACATCGTCTGAGATGGTTTGGACATATTCAGCGCAGGCCTCCAGAAGCCCCAGTACATAGCGGACGGCTAAAGCGTGCTGATAATGTCAAAAGAGGCCGGGGTAGACCGAACTTGACATGGGAAGAGTCCGTAAAGAGAGACCTGAAGGATTGGAGCATCACCAAAGAACTAGCCATGGACAGGGGTGCGTGGAAGCTTGCTATCCATGTGCCAGAACCATGAGTTGGTCGCGAGATCTTATGGGTTTCACCTCTAGCCTACCCCAACTTGTTTGGGACTAAAGGCTTTGTTGTTGTTGTTGTTGTTGTTGTTGTATTGTCTGTTTGTTAATTCACCATTGACACAGGTGAGCCCAAGGGTGTCAGTCTTGTCATACCAGAGTGTTTTGAGGACAATGAAATTTCTCCTATCAAAGTCTACTTCGGTGGCAAGGAAGGCACTGGAAAATATACTTGGTTCCGAACTACAGAGAAGCCTGATAACTTGGAACCTGAGCTGGTGGCATCATGTTCAGAAGTTGTCGGAGAAACCTTGTGCGTTCTTTTACTGATTGCATCAATCCTCTTACTTTTGAAGGATTTACATTAAGAGCTAATACGTTTGAAATAATGCAAATGTCTAACAGATTGTACAAACCTTCATTGGTTGATGTTGGCTTCTACTTGATCCTTTGCTGGGTTCCTACACGATGTGATGGAAAGACTGGCGACCCATTGATGGTTATCACTGATAACCCTGTCATGGCAGGTTGCCACTTGATCTGTCCCTACTTGACATTGCTATGTACTCCCTCTTTCCCAAAATAACTGTCTCAACTCTGTACTAGCTTTAGTACAAAGTTGTACTAAGTTTGAGACAGTTATTTTGGGACTGAGGGAGTATTAAGTATTTACTTCCTGCAGATGCTTACTCTTGTATGAAATTTGCAGCTTTTCCATCTGTTTTGGATGTTAACTTGAAGAAGACAAGTTCAGACCTATACAGTGGAGTAGGCATTTATTATGGTGGATATGAGGGATCAAGCTTGCATAAATGGTACAGGGAATCGAGTGATGGGACCAGGATTTGTATAGATGGCGCTTCTTCAAGTACATATGAAGTGACAGATGCAGATTACAGCTGCCATCTGTTGTTTGGGTAAATCAGTTTAATTAAGTCTATTTTTGTCTTAACACTTTTTATCGGAATAACTCGATCGATTGTTTATTCTCATCTCATGTTAGATGATATAGTCCATGTGAAGAAACGTCAGTGGCATGTTATGTTTTTTCTTTTCTAAGTTGTTCTACTGTTTTTTTTTCTCCAATATATTTTGATCCTTAGTTCACCCAAAATTCGTCTTCCAAAGGATTTGTCTGCATAATGTTGCTTCTCTTGTATATTTCATTGTTCTGACATAAATGACAAAACGTCCGATGTACTTTCATTGGAATAAAAAGTATATGTTATGGATAATTTGGTTGAAAATTACCGGACGTGATCTTTCCTGATGTCTAATATGCAGCATGCCTTTGCAATTCTTGGCAGGTATACCCCTGTTCGTTCAGATGGGGTCATTGGCGAAGAAAGGTTCTCTGAACCATCTGATATAATCTTTCCAGGTAAGCTATACGTCTCTGAACCTATTGGATATTACTTTTATGTTCTCATTTTTATGTAACTGAATCTTTCTGTTGCAGAGCAACTCAAAATCGAGACCCTTTCATTCAAAGGAAATCAAGTTGAGAGAGAAACACTTGCTGTAGTTGAACAAATTCCAAGAAATGAGACTCAAGAACATATATGGGGTAACTACAAGAAAGAAATAAAATACCAATGGTAAGAAAAGGGATGTAACATGTATATCTTTGGATGTACTTTGGTCAACATGCGTGTAACATGTACTTTATATCTTTGGATGCAGGTTTGCCTCTAATGGATCAGGAGTGGACCTGTCTTTTGAACCTTTGGCTACTGAGTGCTCTCGTTCATACAGAGTAAGCTTTGAGGATATAGGCCGATGTCTCAAATGTGAATGCTTTGTTATTGATGTATTTGGACGATCCAGTGAATCGGTATCAGCTGTGACATCCCCTATTTTACCAGGTATTTTCTACTGCTTATATTTAGATCCAATGTGTTTTTATTTGTTCAATATGTGCATGCTTCTGCCCTCTCCATTGAAGTTCTTTTGTCTGCTAAAAGTAAATAATAGTTCTTTTAAGGGCTATTATAATATTTGACCCAAACATGAAGATCAAGTTGCACTTGTATTGATGATTTTTGATAATTGGTATTCAGTCTCATGCAAAGTTGCAGTAATATCTATAATCAGCAGTATTTGATTTTTAACAGGAATACCTAAAATTGAAAAACTGGAAATTGAAGGAAGAGGTTTCCACACCAACTTATATTCTGTTCGGGGTAACTATAGTGGTGGCAAAGAAGGCAAGAGCAAAATTCAATGGCTTAGGTCAATGGTTGGAAGCCCTGATCTTATCTCCATACCTGGTATGATTACTTTGTACCTATTTTTAAAAATGTACCCAATCAACTATTCTTCTAGACTTTGACATGATCTTTTACCTGTGCAGGTGAAACTGGAAGGATGTATGAAGCAAATGTTGATGATGTAGGGTATAGACTTGTTGCAATTTACACACCTGTGAGAGAGCATGGGGTTGAGGGACGACCTGTTTCTGCTTCAACAGAGCCGATTGCTGTTGGTATAGTCAAATTACCTACCCCCATCCCTATAAAAACATACTTACCATCTTTCCCACCAATGTTTTCCTATTGCCATTTACTGCAATTTTACTATTTATGTTGAACTTATGAATGCGGCATACCTCTATAGAATGGAACATGAACACATGGCCGTACATACATGTGGTATTTATGATAAATGTATTCAATCAGGGAATCATTATTTAAATTCGTCTTGGGCTCTTGGCCATTCTAGTCATTGTTTTCGTACACCCTTCACTAGTTTGTTGTTTTAATTTTGGCTTTCATCTTATTCAGAGCCCGAAATTTACAAGGAAGTAAAACAGAAGCTTGACGACGGTGCTGTCAAGTTTGAGGTGACAACCATTTCTTCTCTAAAATTCCTTATTTTTTTCTGTAGTTCAAAGCTAACATGAATAGTTTAATCTCTGATTGACAAACTGTTGAAATCAGTTTAGTTTCCTATTCACTATTCTCACTGAGAGATAAGTAACAGTTGTGAATTCTTCCCACTAAATTTTGAGTCTCAGAAAAATCCCATGGCAATGATTATTTGTGCTCCCGGGAGCGCATGCTCTCTTTATTTCAGAAAATTCAAAAACTGACTTGAGAAGGTTTCAAACCAACCCTCAAAAATCTGGTGCGTAGATATTAGAGGAGCCATGTGCCAGCAAATTTTGTATGTGGAAAATTCATTTTCCCCCACAGCTAGCAAATGAATTGTGTTTTTCACGAAACATGCAATCTGAAAACAAACTTGGTTCATTTGTATGTGAGATTTTCTTTGGATTTTTTCTCTTTTGAAAAGGGAGCACACCAAGGAGTTTTCGTTATTTCAGTCACTACTAACTATTTTAAATACATTAGCGTTACAATGTTTGCTATCTTCAAAATAATGATATACCTTGTGTTGTCTTGGTGAAATTTATTCTTTGTTTACTGACTAGAGTGCATCAACTTTGCATTAAATAGGTTTTGTGTGACAAGGACCGAACACCAAAAAAGGTATTTCCCCAAACTTTTGATGTCCTGACACATCGAAAGCTCACCAGCATACTAAGATATTCAAGTATACTTATCTTACCCAAAAAATTAATAAAATACTAACAGGCACAAGTGATGGGACATTTGGAGCGGAGAATTTTGGAAGTCAACAGAAAGAGAATTAAAGTTGTAAAGCCTGGATCCAAAACATCATTTGCAACTACTGAAGCCCGAGGGACATACACTCCCCCATTCCATGTAAGTTGTTACCATGAATTGGATAGATATATACAATCTGGTATTGGTAATATGTACTCCTTTTTTCTTCCCAAATGATAAGTACCCTATGGTTTTTACAACTAAAGTTGCCATCCGAAAGGAAAAAACAAACCCCAAGAAAAAACTGAAACTTGCCATCTGAACAAAAAGTTGCCATGTTTGACACTTAAAGTTGCCATCCTCGCGGCACTAAACTTGCCATAAAAAACGTTCGGAGTTGCCATGTTTCGTGCCACACGTGTGGCACTTATTAGAGTCTTTTTTCTTTAGCAATATGCTAACATTTATTTGAGGCTTGCAGGTTGAGCTATATCGTAACGATCAGCACCGTTTCAAGATTGTTGTTGACGGTGATAACGAAGTTGACTTGATGGTTCAAACGCGGCATATGCGAGATCTTGTCATTCTGGTGATCAGGGGCCTCGCCCAAAAGTTCAACAGCACCTCCCTCAACTCACTTCTCAGGATAGAGGCGTGAAAACATGATATACCTGACAATATAAACCAATCAGGGACGTATGTTGTTCAATACCGGTGTTGTAACCTGTTGGTTTGTAGTGTGTATTTTGTAGGATTTGTAGCGTGTCAGCTTGTGTGTATGGGTGTGATCCTTTTTTCTTCTTCTAAAGAACCAACACACAAGAGCTAGTGGCCCTTGTGACTCTGGTTTTGTACATGTCTCATGAAATGTACATAGGGTTTTCAGAGTGGGAGAGTGGTGTTGTATTCAAATACAGCTTGCGCATGCCGTTATAATATCAGGTCATATTGCTGATGATCAATCATTCCTCGTTATCACAGTGATGTCAGGATGGGTATTCAGAAAATATCACATGAAAACCTCAAAGAAAGCTTCATGGAAACCATGTTTTACAAAAAATCTGAAATTCCAAGTCGAAACACAATACGAGATGTGCGCCATGGAAAAAACAAATCCAGCAACGAACAGTGACGTTGTTCGACACTATTCAATGATTATAGTGTGTTTCAACTTGGAATTTTGCACGACAATAGAATGTCACCCACTTAACATCCTGTATTTTTTGAGATTTTTTCAAAACTTCAAACATCTTTTACATGTGGTTTTCATCGGTTTGTATCGAATGATGGTTTCCATATGCTATTCTCCCAGTGCAAAAAAGAATGGGCATTCATATCGCACACTTCATTTTCATTTGCAAATTCGTGCATGCTAAGGCCAAGATTTTTTTTTTTTTGTATTTGCCGGTTGCAAATATAGTTTTTTTTTATTTAACAGCAATGAAAAAGGCTGTTATTCCCTTTCCCCACAAAGAAAAAGAAAAAAATAAATAGAAAAAATGTGCTATTTGACTGAACCCTTTCATGCTGGTCATGCTTGTCAGTCGCCACGTCACCGAAAGAATAGCGACAGACGGGGAGGAGCTAGACACGGCGGTGTATCTTATCCGAAGTGGCAGGCACTCCCTAACCAGGGGGCGCCACGTCGGTGGCAAGGATCCGAAACCTATCCTCGAGTGGCCGCCGCTCGCCACGCGATTCCCCGTGTGGCTCCCGCTCCACAAGATTTAAGAAAGGAACTCGTTGAGCATTGCACCTGAGCAATCGCAGCATCCACAGCGCACAAATCCGCAGCCATGGCTTCCCAGCTCTCCGCCATGACCTCCGTGCCGCAGTTCCACGGCCTCAGGACCTACTCCTCGCCCAGGTCCATGGCCACGCTGCCGTCCTTGAGGAGGAGGAGGTCCCAGGGCATCCGCTGCGACTACATCGGCTCCTCCACCAACCTCGTAAGATCACACACATACTACGTACGGTACATGCGAATGAGTCATTCATTCGTTGGTTCACATAATTTGTACTGTGTGCGTGTGCAGATCATGGTGACGACGACGACCCTGATGCTGTTCGCCGGGCGGTTCGGGCTGGCGCCGTCCGCGAACAGGAAGGCGACGGCGGGGCTCAAGCTGGAGGCGCGCGAGTCCGGGCTGCAGACGGGCGACCCGGCCGGCTTCACGCTCGCCGACACGCTCGCATGCGGCGCTTTCGGCCACATCTTGGGCGTCGGCATCGTGCTCGGCCTCAAGAACACCGGCGTCATCGACCAGATCATCGGCTAGAACCTTCCTTGTCCGTCCATAGCTGTTCTGCATCCATCGGGTGCTCCATCTAGTGGATCAACCAATGCTCCCTTTGTAATTTGATTTGATGATGTGGTGTAGTACAATGTATGTGTATGCATCTTTGTTTCAGCGGGACCGCCGCGCCGGTGCGGTAACTGCTTGATCCCATGCGTTTTTCACCATCTATAGTATCTTTCACATGGACATGGTGAAGATCCTCTTGTGCTATAGGAAAAGCAACATCGAGTCCAAAAACTAAATTAGTAACAATAAGAGCGCAAAACTACCCCGTCGTCGCCTCCTCTCACGACTCAAGGGAGAAACCACCGCCGCCTCTTCTTCCATCACCCTCCCCTTCCTCATCTTGCCGCCGCCAAAAGTACCGCCGTCGAAGCTCGGCTGGCTCCAAGGAGCTTCTCTGTCCGTGTGGCCCGAAAGTGGCTACCGCCCGGAGGGGTCGTCTCGGGCATCGTCGGCTGGTGTCAGAGTTCTGTAGGATATTATATACAAGATCATAGTTGGACTTTCGGTCGTACGATGTCCATACAGAGTCTTTACCTACTAGGAAGAAGTGCTTCTGCCCATAGGTCATTAAAATTGCCCCTAAAGTTATAAAATATTATCCACCAATATTACCGATAAATGATAAAAACCGTTTCATACAGAAATATCTTGGACTGGGCCGACCCATGCAGTACGAACCTCCTATACTGCATTCTGCGCGCTAGGAGAATAAACAGCGCACCTATTTGGACCGGCCCATGTATGACCGATCTGTTTTTAAAATTTCGTATTTATTTTTCGTTTTTCTTTTCCGTCATTGTTTTTTTACTTTAAATAATTTTAGGAATTCAAAACAAAAATCTAATATTAAAAAAAATGAGAATTGTGAAACAAAATGTATAATAATTAATAAACGTTTGTGTATTCAAAAAATGTTATCGATTTAAAAAAAATGCTAGCATATTTAAGAAAAATCACAAAATTTTAAACAAATGTTCGGGAAATAAAAAAACGTTCATGATTTTTTAAAAAGTTCAAGTGTTAAAAATGTTAAAGAAATTGAACAAAAAATAGTAAAATAAAAAAATGTTCATGAATTAAAAATTTTCCTAAAAATTCAGTAACTCTTCGTAAATTAAAAACAATAATTTATTGATTAATAAAATGTTTGCTGATTCAGAAAATCACATATTAAAAAAATCATCAATTTCGAAAATTGTTCCACCAATTCGGAAAAAAATCTTCGACTCTAGACATGTTCACCGATTCGAGAAATATGTTTTAAAAATGTTCAAATTTTTAAAAAATACATTTGAAAATCGTCTAAAATGTTCATGTATTCAAAAAATGTTCCTGATTTTAGAAAATGTTCGCGTATTTGAAAAATGTTCACAATTTCAAATATATTCACGAGTTTAAAAAAATGTTCATGATTTTCAAAAATTGTTCTCGATTTCACGAAAATGAGAGTGATAGTGTATCTTAGTGATGCAGCAAAATATGGTCATGACCTTTGGAGACTATGAATTTTTTCTCCTATTGTAACGCACGGGCCGTTTTGCTAGTATGTTATAATGTTTTAATAGGATTTTTTATTTTTTTGGAAAAAGAGGAAAGACCCACGGCCTCTGCATCAGCATGATGCATGCGGTCATATTATTAAGCCAAAAAGTAAACAATCTTCGAGTACGAGTACAAGCTCAGTCTGAGCTGAAATGAAAATAAAATGAAGATAAAAAAAGTAAAGTGCTACAACCGGCAACAATAAGTTAAGATGATTAAACACTTGGACCGCCATCCAAACCGGTTGCATAAATCCCGAGCTACCACCCCCCATCGAATAGACCCAGTAACCAAAAGCCCCCTGGTCTCCGCAGGAGTGAGTAGCGATCACGTACGAATCCAAGTAGTGGTCCTGTAGATTACGTGCAAAAAATTAATCCGAGTTTGTCTGTTAAAAACCATATCATTCTTGCAGTTCCATATATCAAATGAATCAAAGAAGACCCCATTGTCACCACGGGTATCCACATGGAAGACATATATCAAGTGTTCTCAAATCCAAAGTATTCAATCCAACATAACGAGATTTCAAAGGGAAAGATTCAGTTCATCACATCAAGATAGAGAGGGGAAAACACCATATCATCCAACTATATTAACAAAGCCCGTGATACAACAAGATTGTGCCATCTCAAGAACACGAGAGAGAAAGAGAGAGAGAGAGAGAGAGAGAGAGAGAGAGATAGATCAAACACATAGCAACTGGTACATACCCTCGACCTCGAGGGAGAACTACTCCCTCCTCGTCATGGAGACCGCCGGGATGATGAAGATGGCCTCACGTGATGATTTTCCCCTCTGACAGGGTACCGAAAAGGGCTTCGGATGGCATTTCTTCGATACAGAGAGTTTTGGCGGCGGAGCGGAAGTTCTAGGTTTATTTATGAGGATTTCTCTATTTATAGGATTTTTCAGCGTTGAAATCACGCAAAACGGAGCCACGAGGTGGTCCTAAGGTAAGAAGACGCCTCCCCTAGGCGCGCTTGGTTACCTTGGCACCTTCTCGTGGGTCCCCTGGTACTCCCTTAAAGCTTCCTAGGCCTCTTTCCTTCCAGAAAAAACCATCAAAAAGTTTCGAGCGATTCCGAGAACTTTCATTTTCTGCACAAGAACAACACCATGACAATTCTGCTGAAAACATCGTCAGTCCGGGTTAGTTCCAATTAAATCATATAAAGTGCATAAAAACATATAAAAATATTGTAAACATAGGTGAATATGTCATGAATACTTCATAAATTATTGATACGTTGGAGACGTATCACGCCCTCGTGCCGTCACCTTCCCACGTCGGTCCCTCCTCCGTGCGGGCTGCGGTGTGCGCTAGTGCCCCCGTCGCCGACCTGCGGGCGCACTCTGGAATCCGAGGCGCGTGCAATCCGCCACGAGAGGCAACGGTCAAGGGAGAGGGACGTGGCGGAGCAGTCCGCGCGTCGTTACCGTAAGATGTAGGCGGAGCCCGATAGGACGAGCAGCTACTCGCATGGATCTACCGCTGGTCGCTTGGGACGACGGAGACGGACGCTCGCTGCCTATGGCGGAAGAACGCGAAGGCACTCCGTCTTGCTATTGAGTAGTCGGAGCGCGAGGCGAAGGAGGTAGCGGATGAGGTGGCTCGGGTCACGAAGTTAAAGCAGCAACAGGACAGGGTCAATCGCCGGGTGAAGGGGCGGATCGTCCTCTCTAACTCCAACTCCGACGACGACCACAACTCGACGTCCTTCGATGACGACCAAGACCCTCCACCAGCCGCAGATGCCTACAGCTGCGCCGACGACCGGAAGGGCAAAGGTCTGGCAAGGAAGTGGTGAATCTCCGCTGTCTTCCACTACTAGGAAATAGCTTATAAGTAGAATATTACTAGTAGCGCTGGTTAATGCAGCGGCGTTACTGTTAAGCACCAGTAGCGCTATACTGAACAGGCGCTACTGGTACAACTTAGCAGTAGCGCCGAGTGGTACACACCGCGCTACTTCTAAGTGGGCCAAACGGTACCCCCAGGTTAGGATCAACTAGCAGCGCTGTGGACATACCCAGCGCTACAACTATTGCCGTAGCTGTAGCGCGTGGTCGAGTAAAGGCGCTACTGCTGTTTTTCTACGTGTAAGCTGGTGGGCCCCAAGTAGCAGCAGCGTTTCTACACCCAACGCTACTGCTATGGTCGCCAGCCACATAATATCTACCACCTTTCCCCCCTTCTTCTCCCCCCTCCTCTTCCACTTGCTTCTTCCTTCAATGCTCTCCTCCTCCCTCTCTCTTCTTTGCCCCTCCATCACCTCCATTAATGCCTTTCCTCCTCCCTCTGTCTTTCTTTGCCCTCCACCACCTCCATTAATTAATGCCCTCCTCCTCCCTCTCTTTAATATTTTATCCCTCCACTAGCTTGTTCTCTCTCTCTCTCCCTAGTTAGAGCTATCAAGGTACTATTGGGGAACGTCGCATGGGAAACAAAAATTTTCCTACGCACACGCAAGATCTATCCATGGTGATAAGCATCTACGAGAGGGAGAGTGAATCTACATACCCTTGTAGATCGCTAAGCGGAAGCGTTAAGAAACGCGGTTGATGTAGTCGAACGTCTTCGCGATCCAAATCGCAAGTCGTCCCTCGATCCGATCATGAACTAGTGCCGAACGGACGGCACCTCCGCGTTCAACACACGTACGGCTTGATGACGCCTTCACCTCCTCGATCCAGCGAGCGATGGTGAAGTAGTGGATGAGTTCTGGCAGCACGACGGCGTGGTGATGGTGGTGAGGAACAATCTCTGCAGGGCTTCGCCAAGCACTACGGAGATTATGACGGGAGGAACTAGAGGGTTAGGGTTGCCGGCACACGGCTTGGGAAATCTTGATGTGTCCCGTGTGTTAGCCCTGCCCCTCTATTTATATGTTGAGCCCCGGGGTCTAAACTTGGAGAGAAAGCCTCCACAAGGTCGGTTTTGCCCGCACAAGGTCGGTTTGGCCCGCACGGAAAGAGTCCAACTCGGATTCCAGCAGTATCGCGTACAAGCGGTAGTACCGCTCACGAGCGGTAGTACCGCCTTACCAGCGGTAGTACCGCTTAAGGCAGCAGCAAAACTTCCTTTTGCACTTTCCAATACCTCGTGGGCTTTACCCCTTTGGCTCATATAAAGTGTTGCTGCACCCGAACACTTCGGTAAACATCCGGAACCCCTTCCGGTGAATTCTGGAACTCTTCCGGAGATCAAAACACTATTATCACATATATCAAACTTTACCTCCGGACTCTTCCGGAGATCCTCGTCATGTCCGGGATCTTATCCGGGACTCCGAACAACCTTCGGTCACCAACAAAATAACTCAACTATACTAATCGTCACCAAACGTTAAGTGTGTAGACCCTGCGGGTTCGAGAACTATGTAGACATGACCGAGACACCTCTATGATCAATAACCAATAGCGGGACCTGGATGCCCATATTGGCTCCTACATATTCTACGAAGATCTTTATCGGTCGAACCTCTATGTCAAGGATTCAGTTAATCCCGTATGCTGTTCCCTTTGTTCTTCGGTATGTTACTTGCCCGAGATTCGATCGTCGGTATCTCTATACCTAGTTCAATCTCGTTACCGGCAAGTCTCTTTACTCGTTCCGTAATACAAGATCCCGTGGCTAACACTTTAGTCACATTGCTTGCAAGGCTCATTGTGATGTTGTATTACCGAGTGGGCCCTGAGATACCTCTCCGTCACACGGAGTAACAAATCCCAGTCTTGATCCATGCCAACCCAATAGACATCCTCGGAGATACCTGTAGAGCATCTTTATAGTCACCCAGTTACGTTGCGACGTTTGATACACACAAGGTACTCCTCCGATGTCAGGGAGTTGCATGATCTCATGGTCATAGGAACAGATACTTGACATGCAGAAAACAATAGCAATAAACTGACACGATCATATGCTATGTTTATAGTTTGGGTCTTGTCCATCACATCATTCTCCTAATGATGTGATCCCGTTATCAAATGACATCTTATGTCCATGGCTAGGAAACCTTCACCATCTTTTGATCAACGAGCTAGATAACTAGAGGCTTACTAGGGACACAGTGTTGTCTATGTACCCACACATGTATTTGAGTTTCCAATCAATACAATTATAGCATGGATAATAAACGATTATCATGAACAAGGAAATATAATAATAACTAATTTATTATTGCCTCTAGGGCATATTTCCAACAGTCTCCCACTTGCACTAGAGTCAATAATCTAGTTCACATCACTATGTGATTTACATTGTAATGAATCGAACACCCATGCAGTTCTGGTGTTGTTCATGTTTAGCCCTTGGAAGAGGTTTAGTCATCGGATCTGCAACATTCAGATCCGTGTGTACTTTGCAAATATTTATGTCGTCCTCCTTGATGTAATCGCGGATGGAATTGAAACGTCGCTTTATGTGTCTGGTCCTCTTGTGAAATCTTGGTTCCTTGGCTAGAGCAATGGCACCAGTATTATCACAAAACAGAGTCATTGGGTTAAGCGCACTAGGCACTACTCCAAGATCTGTCATGAACTCCTTCATCCAGACACCTTCCTTCGCCGCCTCCGAGGCAGCGATGTACTCCGCTTCGCATGTAGAATCAGCTACCACGCTTTGCTTGGAACTGCACCAGCTAACCGCACCCCCATTAAGAATAAATACGTATCCGGTTTGCGACTTAGAGTCATCCGGATCAGTGTCAAAGCTTGCATCGACGTAACCCTTTACGACGAGCTCTTGATCACCTCCATAAACGAGAAACATGTCCTTAGTCCTTTTCAGGTACTTCAGGATATTCTTGACCGCCGTCCAGTGTTCCACTCCTGGATCACTTTGAAACCTTCCGGCCATACTTATGGCAAGGCTGACATCGGGTCTTGTGCATAGCATTGCATACATGATAGAGCCTATGGCTGAGGCATAGGGGACGACACTCATCTTTTCTCTATCTTCTGCAGTCACTAGGCATTGAGTCTTACTCAACTTCACACCTTGCAATACAGGCAAGAACCCCTTCTTGGACTGATCCATTTTGAACTTCTTCAAAACTTTGTCAAGGTATGTGCTTTGTGAAAGTCCTATTAAGCGTCTCGATCTATCTCTATAGATCTTGATGCCTAATATGAAAGCAGCTTCTCCTAGGTCCTTCATTGAAAAACTCTTGTTCAAATATTCCTTCAGGCTTTCCAACATTTCTATATTGTTTCCAATCAGTAATATGTCATCCACATATAATATTAGAAACGCTATAGAGCTCCCACTCACTTTCTTGTAAATACAAGCTTCTCCGTAAACTTGTATAAACTCGAACGCTTTGATCACCTCATCAAAGCGAAGATTCCAACTCCGAGATGCTTGCACCAGTCCATAAATGGATCGCTGGAGTTTGCAAACTTTGTCAGCATTCTCTGGATCGACAAAACCTTCTGGTTGTATCATATACAACTCTTCCTTAAGGAAACCGTTAAGGAACGCTGTTTTGACATCCATCTGCCAAATTTCATAATCGAAAAAGGCAGCTACTGCTAACATGATTCTGACGGACTTAAGCATCGCTACGGGTGAGAAGGTCTCATCGTAGTCAACTCCTTGAACTTGTGAAAAACCCTTTGCCACAAGTCGAGCTTTATAGACGGTGACATTACCGTCCCCGTCCGTCTTCCTCTTAAAGATCCATTTGTTCTGAATGGCCTTACGCCCTTCAGGTAATACTTCCAAAGTCCACACTTTGTTTTCATACATGGATCCCATCTCGGATTTCATGGCCTCTAACCACTTCTCGGAATCCGGGCCCATCATCGCTTCTCCATAGCTCGTAGGTTCATCGTTGTCCAACAACATGACCTCTAAGACAGGGTTGCCGTACCACTCAGGAGCAGTACGCGTCCTTGTCGACCTACGAGGTTCGATAGCAACTTGATCCAAAGCTTCATGATCATCATCATTAACTTCCTCTTCAGCTGATGTAGGCTCTACAGAAACATCTTTCGGCGCTGCGCTACTTTCAGGTTGAAGTAAAGGTTCAACAACCTCATCAAGTTCTATCTTCCTCCCACTCAATTCTTTCGAGAGAAACTCTTTCTCAAGAAATGTTCCGTTTTTAGCGACAAACACTTTGCCTTCGGATCTGAGGTAGAAGGTATACCCAACTGTCTCTTTTGGGTATCCTATGAAGACGCATTTCTCCGCTTTGGGTTCCAGCTTTTCAGGCTGAAGCTTTTTGACATAAGCATCACATCCCCAAACTTTAAGAAACGACAGCTTTGGCTTCTTGCCAAACCAAAGTTCATATGGCGTCGTCTCAACGGATTTTGATGGTGCCCTATTTAAAGTGAATGCAGCTGTCTCTAATGCATAACCCCAAAACGATAGTGGCAAATCGGCAAGAGACATCATAGATCGCACCATATCCAATAAGGTTCGATTACGACGTTCGGACACACCATTACGCTGTGGTGTTCCAGGCGGTGTCAGTTGTGAAACAATTCCACATTGTCTTAAGTGACTGCCAAACTCATAACTCAGATATTCTCCTCCTCGATCAGATCGTAGGAATTTAATCTTCTTGTTATGATGATTCTCAACTTCACTCTGAAATTGTTTGAACTTTTCAAATGTTTCAGACTTGTGTTTCATTAAGTAAATATACCCATATCTACTTAAGTCATCAGTGAAGGTGAGAAAGTAACGATAACCACCGCGCGCCTCAATGCTCATCGGACCGCACACATCAGTATGTATGATTTCCAATAAGTCACTTGCCCGTTCCATTATTTCAGAGAACGGCGTTTTAGTCATCTTGCCCATGAGGCATGGCTCGCATGTGTCAAGTGATTCAAAATCAAGTGACTCCAAAAGTCCATCAGCATGGAGCTTCCTCATGCGTTTTACGCCAATATGACCTAAACGGCAGTGCCACAAGAAAGTGGTATTATCATTACCAATTCTACATCTTTTGGCATCAATGTTATGAACATGTGTATCATTACTATCGAGATTCAATAAGAATAAACCCCTCACTTCGGGTGCATGACCATAAAAGATATTACTCATATAAATAGAACAACCATTATTCTCTGATTTAAATGAGTAACCGTCTCGCAATAAACAAGATCCAGATATAATGTTCATGCTTAACGCAGGCACCAAATAACATTTATTCAGGTTCATCACTAATCCCGATGGTAATCGAAGAGCGAGCGTGCCGACGGCGATCACATCAACCTTGGAACCATTTCCCACGCGCATCGTCACTTCATCCTTTGCCAGCCTCCGTCTATTCTGCAGTTCCTGTTTAGAGTTGCAAATGTGAGCAACCGCACCGGTATCAAATACCCAGACACTACAACGAGAGTTGGTAAGGTACACATCAATAACATGTATATCATATATACCTTGTTTGTTGTTGGCCGCCTTCTTGTCAGCCAAATACTTGGGGCAGTTCCGCTTCCAGTGTCCAGTTCCCTTGCAATGAAAGCACACAGTTTCTGGTTTGGGTCCAGCCTTGGGTTTCTTCACGGGAGGAGCAACTGCTTTGCCACTCTTCTTGGAGTTACCCTTCTTACCCTTGCCATTTTTCTTGAAACTAGTGGTTTTATTGACCATCAACACTTGATGCTCCTTCTGAATTTCAGACTCAGCGGCTTTCAGCATCGCAAACAGCTCGGCGACTGACTTGTTCATCCCGTGCATGTTATAGTTCAACACGAAGCTCTTGTAGCTAGGTGGCAATGATTGAAGAACTCTGTCAGTGATAGCCTCTGGCGGAAGGGGCATCCCCAATTCAGCCAGACGGGTGGAGTACCCAGACATTCTGAGTATGTGATCACTGATAGACCCGTTCTCCTCCATCTTGCAAGCATAGAACTTATTGGAGATCTCATACCTCTCGATCCGGGCATTCTTCTGAAAGATAAACTTCAACTCCTGGAACATCTCATATGCTCCATGACGTTCAAAACGTCTTTGAAGTCCCGGTTCTAAGCCATACAATATTGCACATTGAACTATTGAGTAATCTTCAGAACGAGCCTGCCAGGCGTTCACAACGTCTAGAGACTCAACTGGAGCGGGTGGATCACCAAGCGGTGCATCAAGGGCATAAGCCTTCTGGGAAGCCGTAAGGATAATCCTTAGATTACGGGCCCAGTCCACAAAGTTACTTCCATCATCTTTCAACTTAGCTTTCTCTAGGAACGCATTAAAATTCAGGGGTGCTACTGCGCGAGCCATGATCTACAACATAAATATAGCAAAGACAACTTAGACTATTGTTCAAGATAATGAGTTTAGTTAATCATATTTACTTAAAAACTCCCACTCAAATTGACATCCCTCCGGTCATTCGAGTGTAACATGATCCAAATCCACCAACTCAAGTCCGATCATCACGTGAGTTGAGGTGGTTTCAATGGTGAACATCTTCATGTTGATCATATCTACTATATGACTCATGTTCGACCTTTCGGTCTCTTGTGTTCCGAGGCCATGTCTGTACATGCTAGGCTCGTCAAGTTTAACCCGAGTGTTCCGCACGTGCAACACTGGCTTGCACCCGTTGTATGCGAACGTAGAGTCTATCACACCCGATCATCACGTGGTGTCTCGAAACGACGAACTTTCGCAACGGTGCACACTCGGGGAGAACACAATTTTATCTTGAAATTTAAGTGAGGGATCACCTTATAATGCTACCGTCGTCCTAAGCAAAATAAGATGCATAAAAGGATTAACATCACATGCAAATCATAAGTGACATGATATGGCCATGAACTTGTGCTTTTGATCTCCATCTTCAAAGCACCGGCATGATCTCCATCGTCACCGGCATAACACCATGATCTCCATCAATGTGTCGCCATGAGGTTGTCGCGCCGACTGTTGCTTCCACGACTATTGCTAACTCATAGTGATAAAGTAAAGCAAAAACGGCGAAAATAATTAAAGACAACTCTATGGCTCCTGCCAGTTGCCGTACTCATCGACATGCAAGTCGTGATATTCTATACAACACATGATCATCTCATACATCACATATATCTCATCATGTACTTGGCCATATCACATCACAACATACCCTGCAAAAACAAGTTAGACGTCCTCTAATTGTTGTTGCAAGTTTTACGTGGCTGCTATGGGTATCTAGCAAGAACGATTCTTACCTACGCAAAAACCAAAACGGTGATATAAAAATTGCTTTTCAACCTTCTCAAGGACCGCCTTTGTCAAATCCGATCCGACTAAAGTGGGAGAAATAGACACCCGCTAGCCATCTTTATGCAACGAAGTTACATGTCAGTTGAAGGAACCGGTCTCTCGTAAGCGTACGAGTAATGTTGGTCCGAGCCGCTTCATCCCACAATACCGCCGAAACAAGAAAAGACCAAGGGAGGAAGCAATCTGAATATCAACGCCCACAAACTCCTTTGTGTTCTACTCGAGATCTCATCTACACATAGACCTAGCTGAGATGCCACTGTTGGGGAACGTCGCATGGGAAACAAAAATTTTCCTACGCACACGCAAGATCTATCCATGGTGATGAGCATCTACGAGAGGGAGAGTGAATCTACATACCCTTGTAGATCGCTAAGCGGAAGCGTTAAGAAACGCGGTTGATGTAGTCGAACGTCTTCGCGATCCAAATCGCAAGTCGTCCCTCGATCCGATCATGAACTAGTGCCGAACGGACGGCACCTCCGCGTTCAACACACGTACGGCTTGATGACACCTTCACCTCCTCGATCCAGCGAGCGATGGTGAAGTAGTGGATGAGTTCTGGCAGCATGACGGCGTGGTGATGGTGGTGAGGAACAATATCTGCAGGGCTTCGCCAAGCACTACGGAGATTATGACGGGAGGAACTAGAGGGTTAGGGTTGCCGGCACACGGCTTGGGAAATCTTGATGTGTCCCGTGTGTTAGCCCTGCCCCTCTATTTATATGTTGAGCCCCGGGGTCTAAAATTGGAGAGAAAGCCTCCACAAGGTCGGTTTTGCCCGCACAAGGTCGGTTTGGCCCGCACGGAAAGAGTCCAACTCGGATTCCAGCAGTATCGCGTACAAGCGGTAGTACCGCTCACGAGCGGTAGTACCGCTTCACACAAGCGGTAGTACCGCTTACGCGGTAGTACTGCCTTACCAGCGGTAGTACCGCTTAAGGCAGCAGCAAAACTTCCTTTTGCACTTTCCAATACCTCGTGGGCTTTACCCCTTTGGCTCATATAAAGTGTTGTTGCACCCGAACACTTCGGTAAACATCCGGAACCCCTTCCGGTGAATTCCGGAACTCTTCCGGAGATCAAAACACTATTATCACATATATCAAACTTTACCTCCGGACTCTTCCGGAGATCCTCGTCATGTCCGGGATCTTATCCGGGACTCCGAACAACCTTCGGTCACCAACAAAATAACTCAACTATACTAATCGTCACCAAACGTTAAGTGTGTAGACCCTGCGGGTTCGAGAACTATGTAGACATGACCGAGACACCTCTATGATCAATAACCAATAGCGGGACCTGGATGCCCATATTGGCTCCTACATATTCTACGAAGATCTTTATCGGTCGAACCTCTATGTCAAGGATTCAGTTAATCCCGTATGCTGTTCCCTTTGTTCTTCGGTATGTTACTTGCCCGAGATTCGATCGTCGGTATCTCTATACCTAGTTCAATCTCGTTACCGGCAAGTCTCTTTACTCGTTCCGTAATACAAGATCCCGTGGCTAACACTTTAGTCACATTGCTTGCAAGGCTCATTGTGATGTTGTATTACCGAGTGGGCCCTGAGATACCTCTCCGTCACACGGAGTAACAAATCCCAGTCTTGATCCATGCCAACCCAACAGACATCCTCGGAGATACCTGTAGAGCATCTTTATAGTCACCCAGTTACGTTGCGACGTTTGATACACACAAGGTACTCCTACGATGTCAGGGAGTTGCATGATCTCATGGTCATAGGAACAGATACTTGACATGCAGAAAACAATAGCAATAAACTGACATGATCATATGCTATGTTTATAGTTTGGGTCTTGTCCATCACATCATTCTCCTAATGATGTGATCCCGTTATCAAATGACATCTTATGTCCATGGCTAGGAAACCTTCACCATCTTTTGATCAACGAGCTAGATAACTAGAGGCTTACTAGGGACACAGTGTTGTCTATGTACCCACACATGTATTTGAGTTTCCAATCAATACAATTATAGCATGGATAATAAACGATTATCATGAACAAGGAAATATAATAATAACTAATTTATTATTGCCTCTAGGGCATATTTCTAACAGGTACCTCACTATCTTGATCTACTAGCTAATTAAGAAGGAGAATTGAATATCTTCACCGTGTTTGATCTCTCTCGACATAGGTGAGGAAAAATAAAGAGTTTTGCAAGAATGGAAATATGTGTGTGTGTGTGTGTGTGTGTGTGTGTGTGTGTGTAAGTTTGTGCGCTCGCGCAATAGGACCGAACTATATATGCGTGATATGATACCTAATTGTGTGTGGCATGTGAGTTGCCTATATTGTGTATTTGTTGAAATGTGCGTGACATGAGTTGCCTATGTTTTGCTGAAATGTCGATTCATTTCCGTTTTAGCGAATTTCGGGCGAACTTGATATGTCCTATGTTTAGGGAAGGTTATGTCGAATTTTTGTATGAATTTGTTGCATGCATGCATGCGTACATGTTTATAATTCTTTTGCTTATACCACACAGGCGATCATGAAGGTCAATGGAAGTAAGGTGGAAAGATACTGGCAATCCGCGGTGGATGACATGTATGGAAAAAATAGAAGGAGGTTTTATGTCCGTGTTGAAGATGCAAAGGAGGAGTATGGCTCGACCCCTTTAAGGCTAGCAAATTCAAGGCTCGCCTGCTCATGCATGGTTTCATGGATGGCCATACTCGATGGATAAGTGAAGACAATGAGGATGAGGACGTCGATGGGGGCAGACAATAACAACATGGGGCCAGACGAAGAGATGATCGAAAATGGGCATGAAGAAGAGGGCATCGGAAATGGCAAAGATGCCGGACATGGCGCAGAAGAGGCCGGACCAGGCGGAGAAGAGGCCGGACATGACGGAGAACACGCGAACACGCCGCAGTCTTTGTCCCTACTAAGTTCAGACATGCGGGACCCGCATGTTCGAGACCTGCTTCACAAGAAGACGACTAGCGACAGAACCGCTTCTAGAGAGGAGGCCAAACTGGCGCAACTAGAGCTAGACTCGAAGACTCCATTGTATGATGGTTGCGATCCCGAGGTGACCCGCTTGAGTTTCACGCTAGAACTTCTAAAGATGAAGGCAAAAAACAAATGGACGGACACCAGCCTGGATGACCTTTTGAAGTATCTAAAGAAGGTTCTTCCGGCAGGAAGCCTGTGTCCTACTAGTGTCAAGGAATCCAAGAAAATCGTGTGCCCTCTTGATCCGCCGCACATTAGATACCATGCATGCATCAACGATTGCATCATATATCGGAACGAGCACGCGCAAAAAACCATCTGTCCAAAGTGCAATGCTTCACGATATAAGAATGCGAGAAAGAAAGCTCCACAGAAAGTTGTATGGTACTTGCCGATCATTCCCTGTCTGCAGTGGTATTTCATAGATCCTAAGGAAGCAGAGCTCATGCACTGGCACGCAGAGAGGGTGAAGCCAAATGATGGAGATGATCCGAAGCTGAGACACCTTGCAGATGCTAGCCAGTGGAGAACATTAAACGCTGAATATAAATATTTCACAAATGATCCAAGGAACATCATTCTTGGCGCTAGTACTAATGGCATGAAATCCATTTGGCAACGAGAACACCAACCATAGCACATGGACCGTGTTTGTATGGATGTACAACCTCCCCCCCCGGAAGTGAATGAAGGCAAAATACATACACATGACTATGCTTATTCAAGGGCCGAGACAAACCGGAAATGATATTAATCTGTATCTCGGGTTACTAAAAGAGGAGCTACACATGTTATGGACAACGCCGGCCAAGACATGGGACACCAACACATGAGAGTATTTCGACCTGAGAGCTGTGCTGATCTGTGCACGACTATCTAGGTTACGGATATGTCTCAGGCAGGTGTGCCAGGGATATTGCATATGCACTAGGTGCATGGATGATACAACGTCTCAACAACTATCGAAAGATGGCGGGTCTTCGAAAATCATGTACATGGGGCATCGAAGATGGCTCGAGAAGGATGACTGTCGGAGATTGGTTTTGTGCCTACGGGGAAACCTCTCAAGAACCCAGTTCGAACACTGGGGAGCTGGACGCACCTACAACCTCGCCTCTACTATGACCAAGACATGCACGCAGAACACAAGAAGGACGCCGGAGTTACCCAGGTTCGGGCCACCTTGCGGTGTAAAACCCTACTCCTGCCTTGTGTGTTTTCTTTCTCTGTTGGGTTGCCCAAGTGTTACAAGCTATGAGGAAGAAGAAGAGCTCTCTCCTCTCTCCCTCTGTCTCTCGAATGTGAGCTCAATCATCCGCCCCCTCTATGGTGGATGTCTGCCCCTCCCTTATCCTTGCCATGGGCCTCTCTTCCCAAAAACTGGTGGGAAAAGGGTGACAACACGATGGCAAATCAAAGGGGGACAAACGCGCAGTCCTCCCTGACAAAGGCGGACTCAAAGGCGCTATCCATGATGCGCTCGTGGGCTCGCCGATGACGTCCGTCCTGGCGACCGGTGTCATGTTGGTCTCCGTACACTAATCGGGTAAGTTTTGGAACTCACCTTCCAGGGGGACAACTGCTCGCCACCCTTTTATCACAAAGGGGAAATATTCTTCTATGGCACCCGCTAGCACCGTCCTTACATCCTCTGTTGGCGCTGCATGTCACCCACGTGGTGGGCGGACCATTGCATCGCCAGTGTTGAATGGCCCCTCCAAGCGAAGAGCTTCGCGGGAAGCAGCCTCATGGGGGAGACCTCGTGAGGCCGCTTGTTGCTGGTAGATGAACGGCCGGTGGGTCCCTCTTAGAGAGGGAGAGAGAGAGAGGGAGAGAGAGAGAGAGAGATGTCCTCTCGGAGCCGAGGGCTCGCTGAGTGACCTCCAGAGTCTTCCAGTGGGCTGGATGCCGCACTGGGCCTTCTTCGCACAGTCGAATGGGTTGACAGTAGATGGGCCGTGGCACCCTCATTCCACTAGACCGATAGTAGCCCCCGGGCCCGCGGCGCGCACGTTCCACGAGTGGAGCACGAAACGGCGCGAGTCAAAACGCTGCGGGGCCTGGCAAACTACCGGGCCCATAGACGATGCGTGGCAGCGGCGATTGGACGGGACGCACCCACTTCCCCCATGACGCCTCAGTAACCACATGCCTGCCTTAAGACTGACGCGCGCGCCAGGGAAGCACCATCATTGCTTGCCTTCCTCCAGACGCTTCCCATGCGCGCTGCTCCTCTTCCTTGTGCACACAGCGCTCGCTGATCCCCTTCGTCGCCCCCTTCTCCTCCATTGCCACACCGCCGCCGCCATGGCACCGAAGAAGAAGAGTGCCGTCACTGCCGGAGCGCAAGTCGAGCCGGCCCTGTTGCCCTTCACCATCAAGAATCAAGAAGGGCTGGACAAGCTCGCCCTCATGACGGCCACCGCTCATAGTGAGCACGGGGCTTCCAAGATCTAGCCGGGCTCGAAGCTGGCCAGGGACCTGTCGGCGACGATGTTCCCGTTCATCTTCCACAACATCTTTGGAGGTTTGCTACCTCCTTTCTCTGATTTCTTCAGCACTGTGCTGGAGCACTATTAGATCCACACGCTTTACCTCTACCCCAACTTTGTCTTTCTCCTCGCCACCTTCGCCTTCCTCTGTGAGGCCTTCCTGGGCGCGACGCCCTCGGTGGCCTTGTTTCGCATGTTATACAGCATGAGGTGCAAGCAGGGGCTGACCATGGGGTGCGCCTCCTTCCGCATGGTGGACCGCATATCGGCGCGGTTCATCGAGATGCTGACACTCAAGAAGGTGGAGAACTTCATGGCGCACTGGGTCTACATGGAGGTAGGCCAGTGCTGCCCCTTGTTCGCGCGTCCTGCCGGGCCCGCCGTGAAGAGCTTTGGCTGGGAGCACACCAAACTGACGGACCCGAAGCTCGAGGCAGTCACAGCCAGGCTGCTGGCGCTGCGGGACGCTAGGCTCATGAGCGCCATGGTGGCTCGGGAGTTCCTGCGAAGTCGCTTTGCTCCGCTCCATAAGCGCTCTCACCCCGTGTGGGAGTATGAGGACCGCGTCGACCGGACCCGCATCTGCATTGACACCCTGCCGGAGGAAACGCTGGAGGCGATCATGCAGATCCTCGTCATGGACCACACGCCGGAGGAGATGTCGGACGGGGCGCTCCCTCTACACCGCCGCGGCGACGGGGCGGAGATCCAGGCTAAGATGCCTGTCTTTGACCAGTGGGGACTGGTCCCGGAGGGCCAAGTAGGGCCTCGGGAGAACCCCATCCTCGTGGTGCCCTCCTCAGGGGACTTTGAGGATGACGGCCCCTCCTCCAGCATCGGTGCCGGCAGTAGCAGGGGGCGCATGCCGAGCCACCGCCAGCTGTTGCTGGGGGCCAGTGACGACGACGGCGAGGTGACGGTGGTGGAGGACCCCCGGAAGGGGGCAACCAAGAGGGCTGATGAGCCCCCGAAGGAGACGGACCAACCTAGCGGGGCTGGCACGGGCTCCAGCAAGCCTCGCGGGGCACCCTCCGGAGGGAGATTAGGCGGACCTGCAGGGAGCGGCAGCGGCAGCCGCTCCAACCCTCTCCAGAAGAGGAAGCGCTTGGTCGCCAGGGATGAGTGAGTATTTCTTGTCCCACCTTTCTTTCATTCTGTCCGTTCTGCTCGAGGACCCACGGGCTGAGTCGTTGAATCATCAGAGCGCCCGCGCACAAGAGGCAGAGGGCCGCGGCATCTGCGTCGCCCTCTCCCGCAGTGCCTGGCGGGGGAGCCATCGTGCCCCTGCTAGACCTTGTAGGGTCCGACAAAGTTACCCATCGGCTGGAGGCCGAGGCGGAGCGCGAGGTGGTGGGGGAGGAGCGCGAGGCACCTCCTGCCCCCATGAAGACCTGCCTCCTCCCCCTAAGGAGGGCCAGCCTAGGAAGAAATCCCTAGATGCAAAGGAAGTGCCTCCGGAGGCGCCAAGCACCGAAGGCGCCACCGAGATGGAGGTGGATATTGCTACGGACCCCTAGGCAAGCTCTGCGCCTGCCGGGGAGGGGGGGATGATGCCCAGCGAGAGGCCGCGGCGGGCTCCCCAGAGCCGCAGCAGGACAAGGAGGAGCCTGTGCGCAGCCCCCAGCGACACGGATGGAGAGGAGGCCCTTATCAAGGGCAAGGGGCCTGCGGAGGAGGAGGCCTCCGCAAGGACTTCGAGGGCAGCCGCCTCAGGAGGCGGTGCCAGTGCGTGCCCATGCCTGGTCCTTTAGAGGATCAGCAGCAGCGCCTTGGTTAGGCACGGGGCCTTCGAGAACACCCGCGTCACCCTCGACACGCTCGAGGCCAACCTCCAAGCGGAGGAGGCTCGCCTTGCGGCTGATCACCTGGGCTTAGGCGTTGGATGACGTAAGCTCCAGGTGCCCCTCAAGCTGGGCCACCAGTAGGACGTGGCGGCCTAGGAGAAGAGGAACAAGACCGCCCACAATGCCATGGAGCTCTGGGAGAACACCGTCCGTGACGCGGAGGCGGCCGACCTGAAGCGCCAGGAGGCCGAAGCCCGCGCCCGGAAGGTGAAGGAGCAGATCTCCCTCCGAGAGCAGGAGCTCCGGGCGCACGAGGACGCCGCTGCTGCACGCGAGCAGCAGTATGCCGCCCGTGAGGAGGAGCTGCCAAGAGGGAGGAGGTCGTTGCCATCCGCGAGGGGGACATGGCCATCCGGGAGTGGGAGGCCGTCCGGACCACCTTCGACCAGGAAGCGAAGCGTGAGCGCCTCATGACCCTGGAGAGCCAGGTTGCTGCCGACAGGGCCGCCTTTGACGTGCCAAGGCCAACGCCCAGCTCAAGAAGAAGGAGGCCAAGATCAACGCCGACATCGATGCCAAGGTCGCCAAGGTGCGGGCGGACCTCCTGAAGGAGCACCGTGGCAAGCTGAAGCGGCAGGAGGCCCACTTCTAGTCGAAGCGCGATGAGCTTCAGATGGAGATCACCCAGCTCAAGAAGCGGGTCTAGCAGGTCGTGGCCAACCTCCACCTTGCCCTCAAAGTCAAGGAAGAAGCTGAAGGGGAGCTGCGCTCGCACTAGGCGCAGGTTGGCAGCGCCTCTGAGGCCGTCAAGAAGGCCCAGGATGAGGCTGCACAGGCGCGGACGATGGAGTCACAACGCACCAAGCTGTACCTGGGGCTGGCGGCGCAGGCTCGTGGGGCGCTCAGCCGCTTCGTCGAGGACATCCCGAGCCTGCCCATCACGGAGTACGACGGCGGCTACCTCGACTTCTTCACCAAGATCATGGAGATACTGGAGGTGGGCGTATCCAAGCAGGACGCCCTCATCAAGGACCAGGCAGCGACGCGCGTCCTCAGCAACCTCATCCGCTATGACCCCGTATTCGACCTCGCCCGCCTGGTGGATCCTGTGCCGGAGGAACTTTGGAGCGGCCAGTTGGGGAACGTTGCATGGGAAACAAAATTTTTCCTACGCACACGCAAGATCTATCCATGTTGATGAGCATCTACGAGAGGGAGAGTGGATCTACATACCCTTGTAGATCGCTAAGCGGGAAGCGTTAAGAAACGCGGTTGATGTAGTCGAACGTCTTCGCGATCCAAATCGCAAGCCGTCCCGCGATCCAATCACGATCCGTCCCGATCTAGCGCCGAACGGACGGCACCTCCGCGTTCAGCACACGTACAGCTCGATGACGATCTCCGCCTTCTTGATCCAGCAAGAGGGGGCGGAGAGGTAGATGAGTTCTCCGGCAACACGACGGCGTGGTGGCGGTCGTGGTGGTGCTATCCCGGCAGGGCTACGCCTAGCGCTACCGAAACCGCGAACGGAGGAGAAAACGATCTAGGGAGAGAGAGAGAGGCGCCAAGGGCTTCGTGTGTGCTCTTGGGGCGCCCCCTCCCCTCTATATATAGGTGGAGGGGCGTGGAGATCAGCCCGTCCAAGCCCTAGGGCGCAGCCAAGGGGGGAGGAGTTGGACTCCTAGTCCAATTTCCTCCCTTTCCATAAACAGGTGGACTTTCCACCTCTCCCAAGCCACATGGGCCTTGAGGGACTTGTGCGCCTGGCCCAATAAGGCCAGGGCGCCTCCCCTCAGCCCATGCAAACCCTTGGGACGTGGTGGAACCCTTGGTGGACTTCCGGACTCCTCCGGAAGTTTTCGGAACCTTCTAGAAGCTTCCCGGTACAATACCGGAAAAACCCGAAACTTTTCCGGTCGCCAAAATATGACTTCCCATATATAAATCTTTACCTCCGGACCATTCCGGAGCTCCTCGTGACGTCCGGGATCTCATCCGGGACTCCGAACAACCTTCGGTCACCAACATACATAACTCAATAATACCGAAACGTCACCGAACGTTAAGTGTGCAGACACTGCGGGTTCGAGAACTATGTAGACATGACCGAGACACCTCTACGGTCAATAACCAATAGCGGGACCTGGATGCTCATATTGGTTCCTACATATTCTACGAAGATCTTTATCGGTTGAACCTCTATGTCAAGGATTCAGTTAATCCCGTACGCTGTTCCCTTTGTTCATCGGTATGTTACTTGCCCGAGATTCGATCGTCGGTATCTCCATACCTAGTTCAATCTCGTTACCGGCAAGTCTCTTTACTCGTTTCGTAATACAAGATCCCGTAGCTAACACTTTAGTCACTTTGCTTGCAAGGCTCATTGTGATGTTGTATTACCGAGTGGGCCCTGAGATACCTCTCCGTCACACGGAGTAACAAATCCCAGTCTTGATCCATGCCAACTCAACAGACACCCTCGGAGATACCTGTAGAGCATCTTTATAGTCACCCAGTTACGTTGTGACATTTGATACACACAAGGTACTCCTCCGGTGTCAGGGAGTTACATGATCTCATGGTCATAGGAACACATACTTGACATGCAGAAAACAATAGCAATAAACTGACACGATCATATGCTACGTTCATAGTTTGGGTCTTGTCCATCACATCATTCTCCTAATGATGTGATCCCGTTATCAAATGACAACTCATGTCTATGGCTAGGAAACCTTGACCATCTTTGATCAACGAGCTAGTCTAGTAGAGGCTCACTAGGGACACAGTGTTGTCTATGTATCCACACATGCAATTGAGTTTCCAATCAATACAATTATAGCATGGATAATAAACGATTATCATGAACAAGGAAATATAATAATAACAACTTTATTATTGCCTCTAGGGCATATTTCCAACACGGTCTCCCGAGGGAGGTGCGCCAGCACGTGGACTCCTTTATTAAGTGCTTCACTCACGTTGCCGAGCCCTCCGAAGAAGGCAACGATCCTGAGGCGGACCTCCCTGAAGATGACGAAGACGATGCTTCCACGGCCTGAGGCCCTTATCTTTATTTTCCCACATGGGCGAGAGCTTGTGGAGTCCTTCTCTGGAGAGGATCCATCATAGGACAAGGTTGCCGGCTTCAAGGGTGCGAGGGCGTATGTTGTGGCCGTGGTAGCGACACAATGCCTGCTGATACCGAGCTGCGTGAAGGGCAGCTTGGCAACGTGCTTCCTTGAGGAGGAGCATATCAACTTCCCACGGGATGGCCTGGTTGTGTTCGTTGAAGGCCAGGACCCACGGGGACCCATGCTTGAGCTCAGTGGGAAGGACCGCTTCCTCCCCATAGATGAGGAAGAAAGGAATTTCACCAGTAGGCTTGGTTGCTGTTGTGCGTATCGACCATAGCACGAACGGGAGTTGGTTGAGCCAGCCTTTGCCACACGCGGCGAGCACCTTGCTGAAGCTTCTTGTCTTGAGGCCTTTGAGGACCTCAACGTTTGCACGCTCGGCCTGGCCGTTGCTTTGCGGGTGCGCCACGAAGGCGTAGCAGATTTGTGTGCCAAGGTAGTCGCAGTAGGACCTGAAGAGGCCACTGGTGAATTGTGAGCAGTTGTCGATGATGATGCGGTTGGGGAAGCCAAAGTGGCACACCAGGCTCTTGATGAACTTGACAGCGGACTGCGCTGGGATGGATCGAACAGGCTCCAGTTCCGCCCACTTGGTGAACTTGTCGATGGTGACATAGAGATAGCGGTAGCCTCCAGCTACGCGTGGGAAGGGACCCAGGATGTCCAGCCCCCAGACCGCGAAGGGCCACATGAGGGGGGGGTGGTCTAGAGCCCTTGCGCTGGTTGATGAGTCTGCTTGGCGTGGAACTGGCAAGCTTCGCAGGACTGGGCCAGCTCAGTGGCATCTTCAAGTGCTGTAGGCCAGTAGAAGCTGTTGCGGAAAACCTTGCCCACAAGGGTGGGCGATGAAGAGTGATGGCCACAGTCACCACTGTGGATGTCAGCAAGTAGCTCGCGACCTTGCTGTTCAAAGATGCAGCGCAACGCCGTGTCGTTGGGGCATCTCCTGTAGAGATCTCCATCCATGAGGCAATAGGACGCGGCTTGGCGGGCCACACGCTCGGCCTCGACGTCATCTACTGGGAGAGTACTGTTATCGAAGTAGATCCCGAACTTTGTGGCCCAGTTCTACTCCTGAGGCTCGAGCGCCTGAGGGTGGGACGCAGTTGGGTGCTCCTGTGGAAGGCGCGGGAGGCAGCTCTTCCTGAAGTGTCGTGGTGCTGACGACTGGTGGCATGGCGGACGGCTTCAGGAGCCGCTCTTCGAAGATGCCCGGACCTTGAGGCTCGTGGCGTGATGCCTTCTTGGTGATATAATCGGCTTCCTGGTTGCAGATGAGGGGGGGGGGTGTGTAGAAGTTCCATGCCAAGGAAGCGCTTCTCGAGCTTGCGCACCTCCTCGAGGTGGGCGGTCATGTGCTCATCCTTGGGTTTGTAGCTCTTATTGGAGAAGTTGATGAGAAGTTGCGAGTCGCCCTTGATGAGAACCCGCTTGATGCCGAGCGCGATGGCGGCCTTGAGTCCAGCAATGAGGCCCTCGTATTCAGCAATGTTGTTGGAGACCTTGTTATCGTGCTTGAAGCATAGCTACACTGCATAGTACATCGTGTCCCCTGTAGGCGAGGTGAGCCTCATGCCAGCCTCCGCACCCTGCCGGGAGAACGCTCCATCGAAGTGAATGGTCCAACCATCAGGGGCATCTCTCCCAGGCAGGAGGGAGTCGGCCTCACAAGGCTCATCTTGATGCGGGTCTGTCCATTCTGCCATGAAGTCAGCTAGAGCCGCAGCCTTGATCGTCCTTGTAGTGAGGAACTCCAGCTCGAAGGGGCGCAGTTCCACATTCCATTCCGCGACGCGGCCCGTTGTGTTGGGGTTGCAGAGTACCCGCTCCAAAGGGTATGCCATGATCACCTTGACGGGATGCCCTTGAAAGTAGTGCCGCAGCTTCCTGGAAGTGATGAGGAGCGCGAAGAGTAGCTTCTGCTGCATGGGGTATCGCTTGCGCGCATCTCGCAGCACCGTACTCACGAAGTAGACGGGATGCTCGACGAGGCATGTGGTTGTGGTGATCACAGCTTGGGCTTCAAGAAGCTCATCGGGTGGCTCTTCGGGGATCTCTTGAGGGGGTGCCTTGATAGGCTCTGCTGCGGCCTCGCGGGGCTCTGAAGGGTCCTCGGGAGGCGTGGGCTTGATACGTCTCCAACGTATCGATAATTTATGAAGTATTCATGCCATATTCACCTATGTTTACAATACTTTTATATGGTTTTGATGCACTTTATATGATTTATTTAGAACTAACCCGGACTGACGCTGTTTTCAGCAGAATTACCGTGGTGTTGTTTTTGTGCAGAAAATGAAAGTCCTCAAAATCGCCAGAAACTTTTTGATGATTTTTCTGGAGGAAATAAGCAATATTGGAGCGAAGAACCACCGGAGGGGAGCCACCCGTAGGGCACAAGCCATCAGGGCGCGGCCCAGGGGGGGGGGTCATGCCCTGATAGCTTGTGGGGCCCACGTGGCTCCGTTGCGCGTGATTCCAACGATGAAAAATCCTATAAATCCCAGAAACTCAAGAAATAAACAGAGACTCTCCGTTCTGCCGCCAAAACTCTCTGTATCGACGAAAAACCAACCTGGAGCCTTTCCAGTACCCTACCGGAGAGGGAAACCATCATCTGGTGTCCATCTTCATCATCCCGGCGGAGGCCATGACGAGGAGGGAGTAGTTCACCCTTGGGGCTGAGGGTATGTACCAGTAGCTATGTGTTCAATCTCTCTCTCTCTCTCTCTCTCTCTCTCGTGTTCTTGAGATGTCACGATCTTGATGTATCACGGGCTTTGTTAATAGAGGCGGATCATATGATGTTATTCCCTTGCTACCTTGTTGTGATGAATTGAATCTTTACCTTTGAGATCTCGTTACATTGGATTGAATATTTTGGTTTGAGAACACTTGATGTACGTCTTGCGTGGGATACCCATAGTGACATTGGGGTATTCTATTGATTCACTTGATATATGTTGAGGCATCAACTTGCGGATTCTAGTGACCTTGGGGATCTATGCATAGGGGTTGATTGCACGTTTCCATATCACGTTCTCCGATAGAAATCTTGGGATGCTCCTTGAAGTTCTTTGTGTTGGATTGAATATGATAGATCTGAAATTGTTTGATGCATGTCGCATAATTTACCCATGGATACTTGAGGTGACATTGGAGTATCTAGGTGACATTTTGGGTTGATTGATATGTATCATTGGTGTTGTTCTAGTATGAACTCTAGGGCTGTTTGTGACACTTATAGGAATAGCCCAAAAGATTGATCGGAAAGAATAACTTTGAGGTGGTTCTACTACCTACACCAATTTCATCTTGTTGTTCTCCGCTAGATAGGAACTTTGGAGTGATTCTTTGTTGCACGTTGAGGCATGATCATATGATTCAACTATGTTAGCATTGTTGGGAGATTGCACTAGTGAAAGTATGAACCCTAGGCCTTATTTCCAAGCATTTATACAACGTTTTGCCCGCTGTTTTCCACTTGCTAAGTTGCTGTTTTTATATTTTCATATTACAAAAACCTATATCTACCTTCTATATTGCACTTGTATCACCATCTCTTCGCCAAACTAGTGCACCTATACAATTTGCCATTGTATTGGGTGTGTTGGGGACACACCATATTTCTTGTATTTGATTGCAGGGTTGTTTGAGAGAGACCATCTTCATCCTACACCTCCCACAGATTGATAAACCTTAGGTCATCCACTTGAGGGAAAATTGCTACTGTCCTACAGAACTCTGCGCTTGGAGGCCAACAGAGTCTACAAGAATAAAGTTGTGTAGTAGACACCAAGCCATTTTCTGGCACCGTTGCCGGGGAGGTGTGTGCTTGAAGGTATATCTTTAGATCTTGCAATTAAGTCTTTTAGTTTCTTATTTTTCACTAGTTTGGTTTTATAAAAGAAAACAACAAAAACTGGACTTTAGGTTGCCTCAATTGCTTCGTCTTTTTATTGTCTTTCGTGAAAATGATGGTTCAGAAAATTGTGCTTAATTGGTAGAGGAAGAATTTATGAAAACACTTAATGAGAATTCCTTGAATGATGAGCATGATTGCAATGTTGCTAGTATGAATTCTCTGAATATCCATGATGCTAATGATATGCAAAGCCACAAGCTTGGGGATGCTATGTTTGATGAAGATGATATTTTTAGTCCCCCAAGTTTTGATGAGCAAATTCATTATGATGATGGTACGCCTCCTATCTATGATGATTATGATGATGACATGTATGCTATAGAGAATAAATATAACTATGAAACTTTTCATCATGATTTTAATTTTCAATTTGGTTATGTCAATCATGTATCTCATGATAGTTATTTTGTTGAGTTTACTCCCATTACAATGAATGAGAAGAAAATTGCTTATGAGGAGAGTAATAAATTTTTTATGCTTGTAGATCATGAAAAGGATGCTTTATGTAATATTTATATTATTGAATTCCTTCATGATGCTACTGAAAATTATTATGAGGGAGGAACTTATGCTTGTAGGAATTGCAATAATATCAAGTTTCCTCTATATATGTTCAAAGTTTTGAAGTTAAGCTTGTTTTGCCTTCCTATGCTAGTTGATTCTTGCTCCCATAAATTGTTTGCTCACAAAATCCCTATGCATAGGAAGTGTGTTAGACTTAAATGTTCTTGCCATGTGATTGATGATGCTCTCTTGCATGTTTCAACTATTATTCTTATGTGAGCATCATTGAAATCATCATGCCTAGCTAAAAGGCATTAAACAAAAGCGCTTGTTGGGAGACAACCCAACACTTTTACTTTCTGTTTTTGTGTGTTAAAATGATTAAGCTACTGTATTAATCATGTTTTGTGTCTTTTATTTCAATAAAGTACCAAGTAAAGCCTTTGGGATAGTGTGGATACTTGTTAGTTTGATTCTGTGCAAAAACAGAAACTTTGTCCTCAGGTAAAGAATTTCTCTGATTTTACTGGAGAGTCAAAAAGTTCTGAAATTTTTACACAGTATTTATATGCAAATTCTCTAATTTTTCCTAAATTTTAAGAAGTTTTAGAGACAGGGAAGTATGGTTATACTACAGATCTTCACAGACTGTTCTGTTTTTGACAGATTCTGTTTTGCATGCATAGTTTGCTTGTTTTAGTGTTCGCATAGCTTATATTCAGTGATATAAATTATGTGAATGGTAGATTATAGTAGGTATTATGTGAGAACAATTATGAATCTTGTCTTGACAGTACCTAAGTGGAAGATCTATCTTTGTTATACTAATCCATCTCACGAAGTTCTGTTAAGTTTTGTGTGATTGAAGTTTTCAAGTTTTGGGTGAGACATCGATATAAGGAGAATAATGAGTGACAATAACCTAAGCTTGGTGATGACCAAGGAACCTACAAGGTAATATCCAAGGAAGATTCAAGCGCCTAAGCTTGGGGATGCCCCGGAAGGCATCCCCTCTTTCGTCTTCAACACTATCGGTATATCTTACTTGGAGCTATATTTTTATTCGTCACATAATATGTGTTTTGCTTGGGGCGTCATTTTATTTCATTGTTATCTGTTATATGTTATTTATATTCTTGTTTTTCAATAAAAAGTTCCAAGAATTTCCTGTTAGGATGCTTGAATTGCATGTTTGATGTCTGCTGTGTAAAAACAGAAACTTTTGCTGTAGTGTTTGAATTTTCGCATTTTACTGGAACGTGGAAAGTTTCTGAAAATTTTACACGGTATTTGCATATAAATTATTTATCATGTGCTAAAGTTTCATAATTTTTAGAGATACAGAAGTGCACTTTGTAAATTAATTGCTACAGACTGTCCTGTTTAGACAGATTGCTGTCATAGTTTTGTTATCTACTTCTCCGATGGTTTTCATGACTTATATTGGTAGATATAAATTGTGGAAATGATAGTATACAGTAGATAATGTTTGAAAATTATTATGCAACTTGTCTTGGCAGTACATAAAGTGTTAATTTATTCTTATGTCTACTAACCTTTCTCACGAGTTCTTTTCAAGTTTTGTGTGGATGAAGTTTTTGAGAATAGGTGAAACCGGGATATGAGAGGATTGAACGAGATACAAAAGCTCAATCTTGGGGATGCCCAAGGAACCACAAGTAAATATTTCAAGAATTCTCAAGCATCTAATCTTGGGGATGCTACGCATCCCACCTCTCTTCGTCAACTAACGGTTAGCCTATGTTGAGCCTAAATTTTTATTCGCTCATATGATATGTGCTATTCTTGGAGTGTATTTTTTTTTGTTTGCTGTTTTAATAAAATAATCAGATCTGAAAATCTTTATTGAGAGAGAGAGAGTCCTCACATAGCTACTTTATTGTTTGACTACTCATTGGTCTTCACTTATATCTTTTGAGAGTAGTTCAAAATTTACTCTCGTGCTTCACTTATATCCTGAGAGTAAAAGTTGAATGAATTGAATGTCATAAATGTGAAATTATATATGCTTCATATTCTTTTCCCATGGGGAGTAGTGACTTCACATACTAGGAGTATAAGCGGTAAAATTTATTGGAAGTTAGCAAACATAGCATTGGTCATTTAAACAATTCATGAAAGAATATTGAGGGAAGAGAGGTTTCACATATAAATACACTATCTTGGACATCTTCTATGATTGTGAACCCCCATTAATTATTTTCAAACTTGATCAAGTAGTTGACGTTAGACAAGGAAGACAACGTAATGGTTATGTTTGGTTATATTGACATAGCAGTTATATTGTCATGGATCCTCTAACATGTGATGCTTGTTTAGAACCTTTTGCTAGCCAAAACCTCGTACTAAGTAGAAATACTACTTGTGCATCCAAATCCTTGAGCCAAGTTTCTTCCATGAGAGTCCACCATACCTACCTATATATGGTATTTCACTGCCATTCCAAGTAAATTTGCATGTGCCACCTCTAAACATTCAAATAAACATCCGTTTTGTGTGCTCGTCTCGCTGATGGAGCGACGGGCCGGTCATTATCTTCCATGCTAAGCAGGTTATTGTCAAGATAAGTATTTATTCACTTGTCATTGCACGAGAGAGGCCAGTAAAAAGGATGCCCAGTCCTACATAATACAAAAATAAATAAACAAGAACTCCTCCTAGAAAGTGATTGTTTGGATGGTACCCGTGGATTCGGCTAGCCATGGATTGTGTTTGAATGGTGGAAGGGGAGTAAAATTTCAATTCTGTTTGGGAACCGCCAATAATGTGATTAGCATGGAAGATATTGAAAACTTTGTTTTGACGTTGACAGGAAAAGTATACCACTCAAAATTACATATTCATCTCTGTTTTAAGCAATGAGCTCTGGCACCTCTGCAAATCCCTGCTTCCCTCTGCGAAGGGCCTATCTTTTACTTTTCATGCTGAGTCAACTTCTTATTCCAATCTATTAATTCTTTCGTTGGCAAGCATCATGTGGTGGGGAAAGATCTAGACATATATATCTAGTTGAATATAGGTGATCATGATTCATTATTTGTTGACATTATCCCCGAGATAAATAAGTTGGGAGGCAAAACATTAAGCCCCTATCTTCCTATGTGTTTGACTGAAACTATTTGTTCTAAAAATATGCTTTGAGTGTCACCAACCATGGAAGACTAAATGATAGTTGAGTATGTGGAATTTGCTAAACCAAAGCTCTTACATAGACCCTTCCTGAAAATAGGATGAATTGTAATTGTTTGATGACTGAAAACATAGTTTGCTAGTTTTCAAGAAAGTTTATGGTCTATACTTTAACATGTGAATAACTTGCTACTTGATCATGAGAAGCCTTATGAGAAATAGTTGCCGGTTATGATGCTAGAAAAAGTGATTGGAATTATCATTGATCAAACTAATATACTATGCTAGCATTCACACTTCATAAATTACTTCGTTTATCATTTACCTACTCAAGGACGACTAGGAATTAAGCTTGGGGATGCTGATACGTCTCCAACGTATCGATAATTTATGAAGTATTCATGCCATATTCACCTATGTTTACAATACGTTTATATGGTTTTGATGCACTTTATATGATTCATTTAGAACTAACCCAGATTGACGTTGTTTCTGGCAGAATTACCGTGGTGTTGTTTTTGTGCAGAAAATGAAAGTCCTTGGAATCGCCCGAATTTTTTTGATGATTTTTTCTGGAGGAAATAAGCAATATTGGAGCGAAGAACCACCGAAGGGGAGCCACCCGTGGGGCACAAGCCATCAGGGTGCGGCCCAGGGGGGGTCGCGCCCTGGTAGCTTATGGGCCCACGTGGCTCCGTTGCGCGTGATTCCAATGCTGAAAAATCCTATAAATCCCAGAAACCCCAGAAATAAACAGAGACTCTCCATTCCGCCACCGCAACTCTCTGTATCGACGAAAAACCAATCTGGTGCCTTTCTAGTACCCTGCCAGAGAGGGAAATCATCATCCGGTGGCCATCTTCATCATCCCGGCGGAGGCCATGATGAGGAGGGAGTAGTTCACCCTCGGGGTTGAGGGTATGTACCAGTAGCTATGTGTTCAATCTCTCTCTCTCTCTCGTGTTCTTGAGATGTCACGATCTTGATGTATCACGGGCTTTGTTAATATAGTCGGATCATATGATGTTATTCCCTTGCTACCTTGTTGTGATGAATTGAATCTTTACCTTTGAGATCTCGTTACGTTGGACTGAATATTTTGGTTTGAGAACACTTGATGTATGTCTTGCGTGGGATACCCATAGTGACATTGGGGTATTCTATTGATTCACTTGACATATGTTGAGGCATCAACTTGCGGATTCCGGTGACCTTGGGTATCTATGCGTAGGGGTTGATTGCGCGTTTTCATACCACGTTCTCTGATAGAAATCTTGGGGTGCTCCTTGAAGTTCTTTGTGTTGGATTGAATATGGTAGATCTGAAATTGTTTGATGCATGTCGCATAATTTACACACGGATACTTGAGGTAACATTGGAGTATCTTGGTGACATTAGGGTTGATTGATATGTATCATTGGTGTTGTTCTAGTACGAACTCTAGGGCTGTTTGTGACACTTATAGGAATAGCCCAAAATATTGATCGGAAAGAATAACTTTGAGGTGGTTCTACTACCTACACCAATTTCATCTTATTGTTCTCCACTAGATTGGAACTTCGGAGTGATTCTTTGTTGCACGTTGAGGCATGATCATATGATTCAACTATGTTAGCATTGTTGGGAGATTGCACTAGTGAAAGTATGAACCCTAGGCCTTATTTCCAAGCATTTATACAACATTTTGCCCGCTGTTTTCCACTTGCTACATTGCTGTTTTTCTATTTTCATATTACAAAAACCTATATCTACCTTCTATCTTGCTCTTGTATCACCATCTCTTTGCTGAACTAGTGCACCTATACAATTTGCCATTGTATTGGGTGTGTTGGGGACACAAGAGATTTCTTGTATTTGATTGCAGGGTTGTTTGAGAGAGACCATCTTCATCCTACACCTCCCACGGATTGATAAACCTTAGGTCATCCACTTGAGGGAAAATTGCTACTGTCCTACAAAACTGTGCGCTTGGAGGCCCAACAGAGTATACAAGAATAAATTTGTATAGTAGACATCAAGCCATTTACTGGCGCCGTTGCCGGGGAGGGGAGTTCTTGAAGCTATATCTTTAGATCTTGCAATTAAATCTTTTAGTTTCTTGTTTTTCACTAGTTTGTTTTTTAAAACAAAACTACAAAAACTGGACTTTAGGTTGCCTCAATTGCTTCATCTTTTTAATGTCTTTCGTGAAAATGATGGTTCAGAATATTGTGCTTAATTGGTAGAGGAAGAATTTATGAAAACACTTAATGAGAATTCCTTGAATGATGAGCATGATTGAAATGTTGCTAGTATGAATTCTCTGAATATCCATGAAGCTAATGATATGCAAAGCCACAAGCTTGGGGATGCTATGTTTGATGAAAATTATATTTTTAGTCCCTCAAGTTTTGATGAGCAAATTTATTATGATGATGGCATGCCTCCTATCTATGATGATTATGATGATGACATGTATGCTATAAAGAATAATTATAACTATGAAACTTTTTGTCATGATTTTAATTTTCAATTTGGTTATGTCAATCATGTACCTCATGATAGTTATTTTGTTGAGTTTGCTCCCACTACAATGAATGAGAAGAAAATTGCTTATGAGGAGAGTAATAAATTTTCTATGCTTGTAGATCATGAAAAGGATGCTTTATGTCATAGGTATATTATTGATTTCCTTCATGATGCTACTAAAAATTATTATGAGGGAGGAACTTATGCTTGTAGGAATTGCAATAATATCAAGTTTCCTCTCTATATGTTCAAACTTTTGAAGTTAAGCTTGTTTTGCCTTCCTATGCTAGTTGATTCTTGCTCCCATAAATTGTTTGCTCACAAAATCCCTATGCATAGGAAGTGGGTTAGACTTAAATGTTCTTGCCATGTGATTGATTATGCTCTCTTGCATGTTTCAATTATTATTCTTATGTGAGCATCATTGAAATCATCATGCCTAGCTAAAAGGCATTAAAGAAAAGCACTTGTTGGGAGTCAACCCAACAACTTTCCTTTCAGTTTTTGTGTGTTAAAATGATTAAGATACTGTAGTAATCATGTTTTGGGTCTTTTATTTCAATAAAGTACCAAGTAAAGCCTTTGGGATAGTGTGGATACTTGTTAGTTTGATTCTGTGAAAAAATAGAAACTTTTGACCCAGGTAAATAATTTCTCTGATTTTACTGGAGAGTCAGAAAGTTCTGAAATTTTTACACAATATGTATATGCAAATTATCTAAGTTTTCCTAATTTTTCAGAATTTTAAGAGACAGGGAAGTATGATTATACTACAGATCTTCACAGACTGTTCTGTTTTTGACAGATTCTGTTTTGCATGCATAGTTTGCTTGTTTTATTGTTCGCATAGCTTATATTCAGTGATATAAATTATGTGAATGGTATAATACAGTAGGTATTATGTGAGAACAATTATGAATCTTGTCTTGACAGTACCTAAGTGAATGATCTATCTTTATTATACTAATCCATCTCACGAAGTTCCGTTAAGTTTTGTGTGATTGAAGTTTTCAAGTTTTTGGTGAGACACCGATATGAGGAGAATAATGAGTGACAATAAACTAAGCTTGGGGATGCCCAAGGAACCTACAAGGTAATATCCAAGGAAGACTCAAGCGCCTAAGCTTGGGGATGCCCCGGAAGGCATCCCCTCTTTCGTCTTCAACACTATCGATATATCTTACTTGGAGCTATATTTTTATTCGTCACATAATATGTGTTTTGCTTGGGGCGTTATTTTATTTTGTTGTTCTCTGTTATATGTTATTTATAATCTTGTTTTTCAATAAAAAGTTCCTAGAATTTCCTTTTAGGATGCTTGAATTGCATGTTTGAGGTGTGCTGTGTAAAAACAGAAACTTTTGCTGTAGTGTTTGAATTTTCGTATTTTACTGGAATGTGGAAAGTTTCTGAAAATTTTTACACCGTATTTTAATATAAATTTTTTATCATGTGTTAAATTTTCATAATTGTTAGTGATACAGAAGTGCACTTTGTAAATTAATTGCTACAGACTGTCCTGTTTAGACAGATTGCTGTCATAGTTTTGTTATCTACTTCTCCGATGGTTTTCATGACTTATATTGGTAGATATAAATTGTGGAAATGATAGTATACAGTAGATAATGTTTGAAAATTATTATGCAACTTGTCTTGGCAGTACATAAAGTGTTGATTTATTCTTATGTGTACTAACCTTTCTCACGAGTTCTTTTCAAGTTTTGTGTGGATGAAGTTTTTGAGAATAGGTGAAACCGGGATATGAGAGGATTGAACGAGATACAAAAGCTCAATCTTGGGGATGCCCAAGGCACCCCAAGTAAATATTTCAAGAAGTCTCAAGCATCTAATCTTGGGGATGCTACGCATCCCACCTCTCTTCGTCAACTATCGGTTAGCCTATGTTGAGCCAAAAAATTTATTCGTTCACATGATATGTGCTATTCTTGGAGTGTATTTTTGTTTTGTTTGCTGTTTTAATAAAATACTCAGATCTGAAAATCTTTATTGAGAGAGAGAGTCCTCACATAGCTACTTTATTGTTTGACTACTCATTGGTCTTCACTTATATCTTTTGAGAGTAGTTCGAAATTTACTCTCGTGCTTCACTTATATCCTGAGTAAAAGTTGAATGAATTGAATGTCATAAATGTGAAATTATATATGCTTCATATTCTTGTCCATGGGGAGTAGTGACTTCACATACTAGGAGTATAAGCGGTAAAATTTATTGGAAGTTAGCAAACATAGCATTGGTCATTTAAACAATTCATGAAAGAATATTGAGGGAAGAGAGGTTTCACATATAAATACACTATCTTGGACATCTTCTATGATTGTGAACCCCATTAATTATTTTCAAACTTGATCAAGTAGTTGACGTTAGACAACGAAGACAACGTAATGGTTATGTTTGGTTATATTCACGTAGCAGTTATATTGTCATGGATCCTCTAACATGTGATGCTTGTTTAGAACCTTTTGCTAGCCAAAACCTCGTACTAGGTAGAAATACTACTTGTGCATCCAAATCCTTGAGCCAAGTTTCTTCCATGAGAGTCCACCATACCTACCTATATATGGTATTTCACTGTCATTCCAAGTAAATTTGCATGTGCCACCTCTAAACATTCAAATAAACATCCGTTTTGTGTGCTCGTCCCGCTGATGGAGCGACTGGCCGGTCATTATCTTCCATGCTAAGCAGGTTATTCTCAAGATAAGTGTTTATTCACTTGTCATTGCACGAGAGAGGCCGGTAAAAAGGATGCCCAGTCCTGCATAATACAAAAATAAATAAACAAGAACTCCCCCTAGAAAGTGATTGTTTGGATGGTACCCGTGTATTCGGCTAGCCATGTAATGTGTTTGAATGGTGGAAGGGGAGTAAAATTTCAATTCTGTTTGGGAACCGCCAATAATGTGATTAGCATGGAAGATATTGAAAACTTTGTTTTGACATTGACAGGAAAAGTATACCACTCAAAATTACATATTCATCTCTGTTTTAAGCAATGAGCTCTGGCACCTCTGCAAATCCCTGCTTCCCTCTGCGAAGGGCCTATCTTTTACTTTTCATGCTGAGTCAACTTCTTATTCCAATCTATTAATTCTTTCGTTGGCAAGCATCATGTGGTGGGGAAAGATCTAGACATATATATCTAGTTGAATATAGGTGATCATGATTCATTATTTGTTGACATTATCCCCGAGATAAATAAGTTGGGAGGCAAAACATTAAGCCCCTATCTTCCTATGTGTTTGACTGAAACTATTTGTTCTAAAAATATGCTTTGAGTGTCACCAACCATGGAAGACTAAATGATAGTTGAGTATGTGGAATTTGCTAAACCAAAGCTCTTACATAGACCCTTCCTGAAAATAGGATGAATTGTAATTGTTTGATGACTGAAAACATAGTTTGCTAGTTTTCAAGAAAGTTTATGGTCTATACTTTAACATGTGAATAACTTGCTACTTGATCATGAGAAGCCTTATGAGAAATAGTTGCCGGTTATGATGCTAGAAAAAGTGATTGGAATTATCATTGATCAAACTTATATACTATGCTAGCATTCACACTTCATAAATTACTTATTTTATCATTTACCTACTCGAGGACGACTAGGAATTAAGCTTGGGGATGCTGATACGACTCCAACATATCGATAATTTATGAAGTATTCATGCCATATTCACCTATGTTTACAATACGTTTATATGGTTTTGATGCACTTTATATGATTCATTTAGAACTAACACAGATTGACGTTGTTTCCGGAAGAATTACCGTGGTGTTGTTTTTGTGCAGAAAATGGAAGTCCTCGGAATCGCCTGAAATTTTTTGATGATTTTTTCTGGAGGAAATAAGCAATATTGGAGCGAAGAACCACTGAAGGGGAGCCACCCGTGGGGCACAAGCCATCAGGGCGCGGCCCAGGGGGGGTCGCGCCCTGGCAGCTTGTGGGCCCACGTGGCTCCGTTGCGCGTGATTCCAACGCTGAAAAATCATATAAATCCCAGAAACCCCAGAAATAAGCAGAGACTCTCAGTTCCGCCACCGCAACTCTCTGTATCGATGAAAAACCAATCTGGTGCCTTTCCAGTACCCTGCCGGAGAGGGAAATCATCATCAAGTGGCCATCTTCATCATCCCGGCGGAGGCCATGACGAGGAGGGAGTAGTTCACCCTCGGGGCTGAGGGTATGTACCAGTAGCTATGTGTTCAATCTGTCTCTCTCTCTCGTGTTCTTGAGATGTCACGATCTTGATGTATCATGGGCTTTGTTAATATAGTCGGATCATATGATGTTATTCCCTTGCTACCTTGTTGTGATGAATTGAATCTTTACCTTTGAGATCTCGTTACGTTGGATTGAATATTTTGGTTTGAGAACAGTTGATGTATGTCTTGCGTGGGATACCCATAGTGACATTGGGGCATTCTATTGATTCACTTGACATATGTTGAGGCATCAACTTGCGGATTCCGGTGACCTTGGGGATCTATGCATAGGGGTTGATTGCATGTTTTCATATCACGTTCTCTGATAGAAATCTTGGGGTGCTCCTTGAAGTTCTTTGTGTTGGATTGAATATGATAGATCTGAAATTGTTTGATGCATGTCGCATAATTTACACACGGATACTTGAGGTAACATTGGAGTATCTTGGTGACATTAGGGTTGATTGATATGTATCATTGGTGTTGTTCTAGTACGAACTCTAGGGCTGTTTGTGACACTTATAGGAATTGCCCAAAAGATTGATCAGAAAGAATAACTTTGAGGTGGTTCTACTACCTACACCAATTTCATCTTATTGTTCTCTGCTAGATAGGAACTTTGGAGTGATTCTTTGTTGCACGTTGAGGCATGATCATATGATTCAATTATGTTAGCATTGTTGGGAGATTGCACTAGTGAAACTATGAACCCTAGGCCTTATTTCCAAGCATTTATAAAACGTTTTACCCGCTGTTTTCCACTTGCTACATTGCTGTTTTTATATTTTCATATTAGAAAAACCTATATCTACCTTCTATATTGCACTTGTATCACCATCTCTTCACCGAACTAGCACACCTATACAATTTGCCATTGTATTGGGTGTGTTGGGGACACAAGAGATTTCTTGTATTTGATTGCAGGGTTGTTTGAGAGAGACCATCTTCATCCTACACCTCCCACGGATTTATAAACCTTAGGTCATCCACTTGAGGGAAAATTGCTACTGTCCTACAAAACTCTGCGCTTGGAGGCCCAATAGAGTCTACAAGAATAAAGTTGTGTAGTAAACATCAGAGCTCGGGAGGCTCGGGAGCAGCAAGCTTCTTCTTGATAGGGAATTGCTCTTCTCGTTCCACCACTGATACGTCTGCAACGTATCTATAATTTTGATTGTTCCATGCTGATATATTATCATTCTAGGATACTTTTTGGGTTTTTATTTACCAATTTACAATATTTTTGAGCACTGACCTATTGACCCAGTGCCCACTGCCAGTTGCTGTTTTCAGCGTGTTTTTTTACTTTTTAGGTTTACATTACCAAACGAAGTCCAATTGCCACGAAACTTTTTGAAGATTTTTTCTGGACCAAAAGAAGACCTGGAAGCTTCGGAAGGAGGCCGAGGGCCGCACGAGGGCCGCACAAGCCAACAGGGCGCGCCCTGATGGCTTGAGCCTCCCTCGGGCATCTCCCGACGCCCCTCTATGGCCTATAAATTCTCTTTCACCCTAAAAATTGTGGAGGCAGTCCTGAAACCCTTTTTCCGCCGCCGCAAGTCTCTGTTCCGGCAACCTGACGGAGGGGGATCGATCACGGAGGGCCTCTACATCAACCTTGCTGCCCTCATGATGATGTGTGAGTAGTTCACCATAGACCTACGGGTCCATAGGTAGTACCTAGATGACAGTCTCTCTATATCTTGATCTTCAATACAATGATCATCACATCTTCGCTTTGATCTATCCGATGTAATCCTATTGTGCGGTGTGTTTGTTGGGATCCGATGAATTGTTGGTTTATGTTCAGATTATTCATGAAAAGTGTTTGAGATATCTCTGATATATATTATGTCTCTTAATTGCATGATCATTATAGCTTCGTAATGCTCTCCGATTTATTGATGTGCTTTGGCCATGTAGATTGATATTTCATCGGTGGGAGTGGTGTGTTGTGGTAGGTTCAACCTGACGAGTTTCTATATCCCAGTGACAAAGTAGTGGACAAGATGCGTCTTTGTGTTGTTGCTACTAAGGATAACACGATGGGGTTCATTCATATTGCTTGAATTTACTTTGTCTACATCATGTCATCGTTCTCCATGCATTACTCTGTTTTACTTAATACTCTAGATGCATGTTGGATAGCGGTCGATGGGTGGAGTAATAGTAATAGGTGCAGACAGGAGTCGGCCTATTTGTTTATGGACGTGATGCCTATATACACATGATCATTGCCGTGAAAATCGCATAACTATCCGCTTTTCTATCAATTGCCCAACAGTAATTTGTTACCCACCGTATGCTGCCTACACGAGAGATGCCGCTAGGGAAAACTATGGCCCCGGGGTCTATTCACTTATATATTTACAAAAGCTACTATTACCTTGCTGCCTTTATTTACTTTTTCTTTTATTCTGCAATTTATAATTATCTACAATTATCTACACAACTCATTTGCTTGCAAATAACGAGCTCAAGGGGATTGACAACCCTCTTGCCCGCATTGGGTGCAAGTTGTTTGTTCATTTGTGTGCAGCCGCTGAAGACGGTTGAGGATCGATATACATATTGGTTCAATAAACCTTGGTTTCAAACTGAGGGAAATACTTACCCACTTTGTGCTGCAATAACCCATTCCTCTTCATGGAAAACCCAACGCAGATCACAAGTATCAACCACCAGGGCCGTGCTGTCCGTCTGGGGGTGGCTACCAAATACAAGCGTAGGGACTCGCGAGGTCGCGGAGCAACCATGACAGGAGGGATCGTCAAATACCTCTTGAGGTCTTTGAGAGCTGCACCTGCTTCAGGGGTCCACTTGAAGGGACGTGTCCTCTTCAGGAGCTTGAATAAAGGTAGAGCCCTTTCGCTGAACTTGGAGACGAAGCGCCTGAGCAAGGCCACATATTCGGTCAGCTTCTGCATTTCCTTGAGGTTGCGCGGAGGTTGCATCTTCTCGATGGCTTGGATCTTCTCAGGGTTAGCCTCAATGGCACGGTGGGAGACCATGAAGCCGAGGAGCTTGCCTGAGGGGACTCCAACGATGCACTTGGCGGGGTTGAGCTTGAGGTTGATCTTGCACAAGTTGGAGAAGGTCTTCTCGAGGTCCGTGATGAGGGAGTCCTCTTCGCACGTCTTGATAACAATGTCGTCGACGTAGGCTTCCATGCTCCTTCCCATCCGCGGCTCCGTACCTTTGTGCATGAGTCTCTAGAAGGAGGCTCTTCCACTCTTCAGGCCGAAGGGCAGGCAGATGTAGCAGTACACTCCACAAGGAGTAAGGAAGGCAGTCTTCTCCTCATCTTGCTTGGCCATCTTGATCTGGTGGTAGCCTGAAAAGGCGTCCAGGAAGCACAACAACTTGCACCCGGTTGTGGAGTCCACGATTTAATCGATGCACGATAGCGGGAAGTGGTCCTTGGGGTAGACCTTGTTGAGGTCAGTGAAGTCGATGCACATCCGCCCCTCTCCACTGTGCTTATGGACCACAATGGGGTTGGCAACCCACTCGGGGTGGAGTACCTCACGTATGAAGCCTTCCTCCTGAAGCTTCTTAGTCTCTCAAACAATGAACTTCTGTTTGTCTATCGCCTGGCGTCATGCCTTTTGTTTCACGGGCCGTGTATTTGGGCACATGGCCAGATGATGCTCGATCACCTCCCTTGGCACTCCAGGCAAGTCTGATGGTGTCCAAGCGAACATATCAGCATTTGCCCGAAGGAAGGTGACGAGCTCGACTTCCTATTTGGCGGAGAGGCCAGTGATGATGGGCCCGGAGCCACTGCCATCTAGCGACACTTTCTTGGTTTCTGCACGGTCCCGAGAGAACATTATCTTCTTCTTGGACGGCGCCGGCTCAATGTCGTCCTCGTTAGCAGAATGGGCGATGGCAGCGGCCTTGTAGGTGCTCTCAAGGGTGCGCACCACATCCTTCTCATCACAATGGATGGTGATGGTGTCGCCGCAGCCCGGAAGCTTGACGACGTTATAGGCGTGGTGGGTCACCGCCATGAACTTGGCGAGCGCAGGGTAGCCTAGGATGGCGTTGTAGGGTAGGCCGATGTGCGCCACGTCGAAGTCGATGAGCTCGGTGCAGTAGTTCTTGCGGCTGCCGAAGGTAACCGGGAGATGCACTTGCCCCAGGGGCAGTTGATACGTCTACAACGTATCTATAATTTTTTATTGTTCCATGATGTTATATTATCATTCTTGGATGTTTTATAATCATTTTATAGAAACTTTATATCATTTTTTGGAACTAACCCATTGTCATAGTGCGCAGTGCCAGTTGCTGTTTTTTGCTTGTTTTTTACCTCGCAGAATATCAATACCAAACGGAGTCCAAATGCCACGAAACTTTTTGGAGATTTTTTGGACCAGAAGACAACTTGGGAGCCAAGGAAGCACCTGGGGGGAGGCCCATGGGGCCCATGATACACCAGGGCGCGCCAGAGGCCCCTGGCACGCCCTGAGGTATCATGGGGCCCACGGAGGTCTTTTCCACCGCCTCTTAGCTCTATAAATCCCCAGAAATTCCAGAAACCCTAGAGGATGAGACGCAACACAATTCCAGCCGCCGCAAGTTCCAGAAGCACGAGATCCAATCTGACACCATCACGGAGGGGTTCATCCTCCTCATCGGTGCCTCTCCGATGATGCGTGAGTAGTCCACCATAGACCTACGGGTCCGTAGGCAGTAGCTAGATGGCTTCCTCTCTCTCTTTTGATTCTCAATACAATGGTCTCTTGGAGATCTATTTGATGTAATGACTTTTTGCGGTGTGTTTGTTGGGATCCGATGAAGTTTGAGTTCATGATCAGTTTCTATCCATGAATATTATTTGAGTCTTCTTTGATCTCTTATATGCATGATTATTTATAGCCTCGTATTTCTTCTTCGAATCTTTGGTTTAGTTAGGCCAACTAGATCGATTTTTCTTGCCATGGGAAGAGGTGCTTTGTGATGGGTTTGATCTTGCGGTGTCCTCTCCCAGTGACAGAAGGGGCAGCGAGGCATGCATGTACTGTTGCTATTAAGGATAACAAGATGTGGTCTATTCCTACATGAATAGATCTTGTCAACATCATGTCATCGTTCTTATTGCATTACTCCGTTTCTCAATGAACTTAATACACTAGATGCATGCTGGATAGCGGTCGATGTGTGGAGTAATAGTAGTAGATGCAGAATCGTTTCGGTCTACTAATCTTGGATGTGATGCCTATATATTGATCATTGCCTTGGATATCGTCATGATTATTTGATCCTCTATCAATTGCCCAACAGTAATTTGTTTACCCACCGTGTGCTATTTTCTTGAGAGAAGACACTAGTGAAATCTACGGTCCCCGGGTCTATTCTTTTAATATATTGCTTTCCGATCTATCTTTTTCCGCATTTGTTTTCAGATCTATTACTCCAAAAACCCAAAAATACCTTGCTGCACTTTTTATTTGCATCTTTTATTTTGTGTTCTTGTGCGATCTATTTATCCAATCTCATACAAACCAATCTATCTTTTTACCATGGAGAGATTGACAACCTCTCTTACGTGTTGGGTTGCAAGTATTTGTTCTTTGTGTGCAGGTACCGTTGTGTTGTTTGGTTCTCCTACTGGTTCGATAACCTTGGTTTCATAACTGAGGGAAATACTTACCGTAGCTGTGCTGCATCATCCCTTCCTCTTTGGGGAAATACCGACGCAGTCTCAAGCCACGTCAAAGGAATTTCTGGCGCCGTTGCTGGGGAGACATCATCAACATCTATCAGGTTCCTAATCACAAATCTCATCTCCTTGCAATTTACATTTTTTGCCATTTGCCTCTCGTTTTCCTCTCCCCCACTTCTAAAAAGGTTTTACAAAAATACAAAAATATTTTCCGTTTGCCTTTTTGCTTGTTTGCTATCTTTGCTTGTGTTGTCATGTGCCTTCTATTTGCTTGCATCTTCGCTTGCTAAAAATCTATTGATATGGACCCTCATCCACTTGTTAATATTTTCAAAAGGACAAATTATGATGAACCCATTGCTAGTGAGTTGAGTGCACTTGATTATCTCTATGAAGTTCTGTTTGAAAATCATGAATCTGGAAATTTTGATGAAGTATTGAAAGAAGAAATTTATAAGGTGATTCATGATAGCTCCTTGATTGAAAAGCATGATTCCAATGATGTTACTATAAATTCTATTAATGTCAATTATGTTAATGATATGCAAAACTACAAGCTTGGGGATGATAATTTTGTCATGTCCACTTCTTATTGCAATGATCATGATTGGGTTGATAATGCTTCTTATGATCTTGGAAATTTATTTAAGCCTCATGTTGAATATGTTATTGATAATAATGTTGCAATAGTATTGAAAGTGGGTTTGGAAGAGCGTCAACTTTAGGTAGAAAGAATCCCACATATTTGGAGAGTGTTCAATCTTATGAATTTTTTGATAAAAGTGGCTTTGGAGAGGTCATAACTTTAGTTGATGATAATCCCACTATTTTGGAAGATGATAAAAGCTTTATGCATGTTGATCATAAAGAGAGTATTGTTTATGATAGATATATTGTTGAATTTGATTATGATCCTACATGTAATTATTATGAGAGATGAAATTATGGTTGTAGAAATTTTCATGATACTAAATTACCTCTCTTCATGTTGAGATTGCTATTGTCTCTTTCTTCTTCCTTCCATATGCTAGTTTTTGCTTTCCTTGATAATTTGTTTGCTTATAAAATGACTATGCATAGGAAGTATGTTAGACTTAAGTGTGTTTTCCATATGCTTCATGATGCTCTCTTTGGGTTGCTATTATTATCTTTCATGAGGGCATCATTGAAATCTCAAGCCTATCTTAATGGCTATAAAGAAAGAGCTTGTTGGGAGGCAACCCAATGAATAAAATTTATTTTTGCCTTTTTCTTTATGTTGTTGAGTGTTTACACAATTATGCTACTGTTATGATTGTGTTTTTACGTTTTAATTAGTGTTTGTGCCAAGTAAAGCCTTTGGGATCATGTTGGGTGATAGTTGATTTGATCTTGTTGGAAAACAGAAACTTTTGCGTCTAGTAGAAGAATTTTCAAAAATCACGGAAGTGATGAATTTTTTTGCATTCTTTACACAAGTTTGATATACAAATTGCCTACTTTGTCCTAATTTTTCAGAATTTTTGGAGTTACAGAAGTATGGTTAGAGTACAGATTACTACAGACTGTTCTGTTTTTGACAGATTCTGTTTTCGTTGCATTGTGTGCTTATTTTGATGAATCTATGGTTTGTATTGGAGGGTATAAGCCATGGTAAAGTTAGAATATGGTAGATATAATGCAATAATAAAATATGAATGGGTTTGCAACAGTACTTAGAGTGGTGATTTGCTTTATTATACTAACGGATCTCACAGAGGTTTTGTTAAGTTTTGCGTGATTGAAGTTTTCAAGTTTTGGGTGAGATCACGATGGATGAAGGAATAAGGAGTGAAAATAGCCTAAGCTTGGGGATGCTATGGCACCCAAGATAATATCCAAGGAGAAACAAGCAACTAAGCTTGGGGATGCCCCGAGTGGCATCCCCTCTTTCTTCTAACGACCATCGGTATTTTACTTGGAGCTATATTTTTATTCGTCACATATCATGAGTTTTGCTTGGAGCGTCTTGTATTATAGGAGTCTTTGCTTGATTTGCTTTTTAATTTGCCACAAGTATCCTTGCTGGACACACCTATTTGAGAGAGCCAAAATTATGCTATAATTTGTTAGAATTGCTCTATATGCTTCACTTAAAAAAATTGAGCTATGGAACCGCTCTTCACTTATATCTTTTTGAGCATGGTGTGCTTTAAATTTTTGAAGAAATTCGCTCATGCTTCTCTTATATTATTTTGAGAGATGAAATTTTTATGCTCATGTTCTTCACTTCAATTTATTTGAGCTTGTCAAAAGCAATGGCAATATATGAAACTAGTCCCAAAGTGATAGATATTCAAGAGGGATATAATCAAAACTTTCATGAAGATCATTGGACAAAATAAACTTGATTCCTTGTAATAGTTTTGAGATATGATGATAGTAATATGTGAGTCATGTTGGTGAGTAATTATGCTTTAGTAAGAATATTGGTGTTAAGGTTTGTGATTCCCTATGCAAGCACGAAAGTCAATGGTTATGCAATGAAATTATATCCTACTTGTGGTGCATTATTCGGTGTTAGTTATGCTTAATGCCCGTTTATGTGAATTTTCGTTTCTTGGTTGGTTGCTTCTCAATCTATTTGCTAGCCTCCACTTGTACTAAGTAGAAATACTACTTGTGCATCCAAAATCCTTAAACCCAGTTTTGCCATATGAGTCCACCATACCTACCTATATGCGGTATTTCCATGCCGTTCCAAGCAAATTTGTATGTGCCATCTCTAATTTTCAAAATGAATTTCCTTTTTGTGTGCTCGTACCGCTCATGAAGCGGCAGGGGGTGGCCGATATTTTTCCATGCTAGATGTGTTATTCTCAAGATGAGTGTTTATTCACTTGTCATTGCACGAGAGTACGGCAGTAATAGGGATGCCCAGTCCTGAAATGAAAAAGAAATTTACTTTATGTTATGAAATAATAAATTCCTTGGAAAGTGTTGGTATGGAAGACATCCGTGGATACGGCTAGCCATGGATTGTGAAAGAATGGTGGAAAAAGGAATAAACTTTATTTCCTGTTTGGGAACCGCCTATGATATATCTAGCATGGAAAGTATTGAGAACTACTCGATAGTTTTGGTTGACAGGAAAAGCATGCCTCTCAAAAAAAAAATATCTCTCAATTTAAGCTTTGAGCTCTGGCACCTCTACAAATCCCTACTTCCCTCTGCGAAGGGCCTATCTAGTTACTTTATGCAATTTTTTCTTTTATTTGAGTCTCCATCTTCTTGTATAAAGCACCAAGTAGGGGGCACTATGATCATACTTGTGCATTGGGTGTAGCTAATATTCGAGTGTGTTTCATGAATGGATCAATGATTGAGGATGATGGGCTAGGGATAACTTTCTTTAGTGTTGATATTTTGAAAGACATGGTTGCTTGTTGGTATGCTTGAGTATTAAAGTCTTCATGTCAAAACTAGACTATTGCTTTGAACCATCTAAAAGTCCAAATGTCCATGCTACAAAAGAAAAGAATACGTGATGAACATGTTAGGCAGCATTCCACATCAAAAAAAAAATTGTTTTTAACATTTACCTACTCGAGGACGAGCAGGAATTAAGCTTGGGGATGCTGATACGTCTCCAACGTATCTATAATTTTTGATTGTTCCATGCTGTTATATTATCATTCTTGGATGTTTTATAATCATTTTATAGCAACTTTATATCATTTTTTGGGACTAACCTATTGACATAGTGCCCAGTACCAGTTGCTGTTTTTGATTGTTTTTTACTTCACAAACTATCAGTACCAAACGGAGTCCAAATGCCATGAAACTTTTTGGAGATTTTTTTGGACCAAAAGACAACTTGGGAGCCAAGGAAGCACCTGGGGGGAGGTCCGTGGGGCCCACGATACACCAGGGCGTGCCAGAGGCCCCTGGCGCGCCCTGATATATCATGGGGCCCACAGAGGTCTTTTCCACCGCCTCTCACCTCTATAAATCTTCAGAAATTCTAGAAACCCTAGAGGAGGAGACGAAACACAATTTCAGCCGCCTCAAGTTCCAAAACCACGAGATCCAATCTAACACCATCACGGAGGGGTTCATCATCCTCATTGGTGCCTCTCCGATGATGCGTGAGTAGTCCACCATAGACCTACGGGTCCGTAGGCAGTAGCTAGATGGCTTTCTCCCTCTCTCTTTTGATTCTCAATACAATGGTCTCTTGGAGATCTATTTGATGTAATGACTTTTTGCGGTGTGTTTGTTGGGATCCGATTAAGTTTGAGTTCATGAGCAGTTTCTATCCATGAATATTATTTGAGTCTTCTTTGAACTCTTATATGCATGATTACTTATAGCCTTGTATTTCTTCTTTGAATCTTTGGTTTAGTTAGGACAACTAGATTGAGTTTTCTTGCTATGGGAAGAGGTGCTTTGTGATGGGTTCGATCTTGCGGTGTCCTCTCCCAGTGACAGAAGGGGCAGCGAGGCACGCATGTATCGTTGCTATTAAGGATAACAAGATGGGGTCTATTCCTACATGAACAGATCTTGTTGTCTACATCATGTCATCGTTCTTATTGCATTACTCCGTTTCTCCATGAACTTAATACACTAGATGCATGCTGGATAGCGATTGATGTGTGGAGTAATAGTAGTAGATGCAGAATCATTTCAGTCTACTAATCTTGGACGTGATGCCTATATATTGATCATTGCCATGGATATCGTCATGATTATTTGATCTTCTATCAATTGCCCAACAGTAATTTGTTTACCCACCGTGTGCTATTTTCTTGAGAGAAGCCACTAGTGAAATCTACGGCCCCCGGGTATATTCTTTTAATATATTGCTTTCCGATCTATCTTTTTCCGCATTTGTTTTCAGATCTATTACTCCAAAAACCCAAAAATACCTTGCTGCACTTTTTATTTGCATCTTTTATTTTGTGTTCTTGTGCGATCTATTTATCCAATCTCATACAAACCAATCTATCTTTTTACCGTGGAGAGATTGACAACCTCTCTTACGCGTCGGGTTGCAAGTATTTGTTCTTTGTGTGCAGGTACCGTTTACATAGTGTTGTTTGGTTCTCCTACTGGTTCGATAACCTTGGTTTCATAACTGAGGGAAATACTTACCGTAGTTGTGTTGCATCATCCCTTCCTCTTTGGGGAAATACCGACGCAGTCTCAAGCCACGTCAGCAGTGTGGAGCCATTGGTCACATCTGAGAACGGCCTCGTAGGCATGAGGCGCTCGTAAGGCACTTGTAGCACCTCGAAGGTCTCCACGGAAAGAACGTTGAGGCCCGCACCGCTGTCGATGAGAGTCTTGGTGACTATGATGTTGTTGATGGTGGGTGTGCACAGCGGTGGAATAGTCCCCACAACCCTTGTGGACTTGGGTGGTCTGTAGAGTCGAAGGAGATCGGGAACTGCGACCACTTGAGGGGTCTGGCAGTGTCGACCTCGGAAAGTGCAACATTGACCTCCCGGGAGAGCTGCTTGAGGTGGGAGCCTGCGCTCTGCCTAGGATGCATGCCACCTCACGAGGCTCCTGGTAGCCCCTAACGTCTTCATCGGGTAGATTGTCCCTGTTGGCACGAGGCGGAGCGGAGTTGACTTGAGGGGGTGTGGCCTGCTGAGGCTGACGCTGCCAGCCCTGCCGAAAGTTGTTGCCGCTGTTGCGGTTGTTATCGTTGTTGCGGTCATTCTAGCGGCCACCGCTGCGGCCATCGCCACGGCCTCCACCGCGGTCGTTGCGGTCATAGCGCCTTCCTTGCCGGTCGCGCTGGAGCATACTGAGCTCCTGGCAGTCCTCGGTGCGACGAGTGTTCACGTTGTGGAAGGCACTGATGTCTACTATGCAACTTTATTCTTGTAGACTCTATTGGGCCTCCAAGCGCAGAGTTTTGTAGGACAGTAGCAATTTTCCCTCAAGTGGATGTCCTAAGGTTTATCAATCCGTGGGAAGTGTAGGATGAAGATGGTCTCTCTCAAACAACCCTGCAATCAAATACAAGAAATCTCTTGTGTCCCCAACACACCCAATACAATGGAAAATTGTATAGGTGCACTAGTTTGGCAAAGAGATGGTGATACAAGTGCAATATGGATAGTAGATATAGGCTTTTGTAACCTGAAAATATATAAACAGCAAGTTAGCAAGTGGCAAACAGCGAGCAAAACGTTGTATAAATGCTTGGAAATAAGGCTTAGGGTTCATACTTTCACTAGTGCAATCTCTCAACAATGCTAATATAATAGAATCATCTGATCATCCCTCAACGCGCAACAAAGAATCACTCCAAAGTTCATATCTAGCGAAGAACATGGGATGAAATTGTTGTAGGTAGTAGAACCACCTCAAAGTTACCCTTTCCGATCAATGTATTGGGATATTCCTATAGGTGTCACAAACAGCCCTAGAGTTCGTACCAAAATAACACCTATGATATATATCAATCAACCCTAATGTCACCTAGATACTCCAATGTCACCACAAGTATCCGTGGGTTAATTATTCGACATGTATCAAACAACTTCAGAATCATCATATTCAATCCAACACAGAATTTCAAAGAGTACCCCAAGATTTCTATCGGAGAAGGTAGGGTGAAAACATGCAATCAACCCCTATGCATAGATCCCTGATATGTCTCCAACGTATCTATAATTTATGAAGTATTCATGCCATGTTTACAATAATTCTATATGATTTTGGTATGATTTGATTAGAATTAACCCGGACTGACGCTGTTTTCAGCAGAACTACCGTGTTGTTGTTTTTGTGCAGAAATAAAAGTTCTCGGAATGGGCTGAAAATTTACGAAGAATATTTTTGGAAAATATAAAAAATACTGGAGCAAAAAGATACCAGAGAGGAGTCCCGAGGAGGCCACAAGCCTAGGGGGCGCGCCCCCCCCCTAGGGCGCGCCCCCTGGCTTGTGGGTCCCTCGAGCACCCCCCCTGACGTGATTCCAACGCCAAGTACTCCTATAAATTGAGAAACCTCCAGAAAGAAACCTAGATCTGGAGTTCCGCCGCCGCAAGCCTCTGTAGCCACGAAAAACCAATCGGGAGCCCGTTCCGGCACCCTGCCGGAGGGGGAAACCATCATCGGAGGCCATCTTCATCATCCCGGAGGTCTCCATGACGAGGAGGGAGTAGTTCACCCTCGGGGCTGAGGGTATGTACCAGTAGCTATGACACGATCTTGATGTATCGCGAGCTTTATTAATATAGATGAATCATATGGAGTTTTCCCCTCTCTATCTTCTTGTGATGAATTGAGTTTTCCCTTTGAAGTTTTCTTATCGGATTGATTCTTTAAAGGATTTGAGAACACTTGATGTATGTCTTGCGATGGGATATCCGTAGTGACAATGGGATGTTCTATTGATCCACTTGATGTATGTTTTGGTGATCAACTTGCGGGTTCCGTGACCTTGGGAATCTATGCATAGGGGTTGGCACACGTTTTCGTCTTGACTCTCCGGTAGAAACTTTGGGGCACTCTTTGAAGTTCTTTGTGTTGGATTGAACATGATGAATCTGAAATTGTGTGATGCATATCGTATAATCAAGCCCATGGGTACTCGTGGTGACATTGGAGTATCTAGGTGACATTAGGGTTTTGGTTGATGTGTATCTTAAGGTGTTATTTTAGTACGAACTCTAGGGCTGTTCGTGACACTTATAGGGATAGCTCATAAGATTGATCGGAAAAGATAACTTTGAGGTGGTTTCGTACCCTACAATAATTTCTTCGTTTGTTCTCCGCTATTTGTGACTTTGGAGTGGACTCTTTGTCGCACGTGAGGGATTTACATATGATTCAACTATGTCAGTATTGTTGAGAGAACTTGCACTAGTGAAAGTATGAACCCGAGGCCTTGTTTTCAAGCATTGCAATACCGTTTTTGCTCACTTTTGTTACTTGCTACCTTGCTGTTTTTATATTTTCAGATTACAAAAACCTATAGCTACCATCCATATTACACTTGTATCACCATCTCTTCGCCGAACTAGTGCACCTATACAATTTACCATTGTATTGGGTGTGTTGGGGACACAAGAGACTCTTTGTTATTTGGTTGCAGGGTTGTTTGAGAGAGACCATCTTCATCTTATGCCTCCCACGGATTGATAAACCTTAGGTCATCCACTTGAGGGAAATTTACTACTGTCCTACAAAACTATGCGCTTGGAGGCCCAACACGAGTCTACAAGAAGAAGGTTGCGTAGTAGACATCAAGCCCTTTTCTGGCGCTGTTGCTGGGGAGGTGAGTGATTGAAGGTATATCTTTAGATCTTGCAATTGAATCTTTTAGTTTCTTGTTTTTCACTAGTTTGGTTTATAAAAGAAAACTACAAAAAAATGGAATTGAGGTTGCCTCATATGCTTCATCTTTTTAATGTCTTTCGTGAAAATGATGGAAAGGAAAATTGTGCTCAAGTGTTAGAAGAAGAAGTTATTAAAATGTTTGGCACTAAATCTTTGAGTGATGAGCATGATTGCAATGTTGTTAGTATGAATTCTCTGAATATCCATGATACTAATGATATGCAAAGCCACAAGCTTGGGGATGCTATGTTTGATGAAGATGATATTTTTAGTTCCCCAAGTTGTCATGAGCAAATTTATTATGATTATGGCATGCCTCCTATCTATGATGATTATGATGATGACATGTATTCTATAAAGAGTGATAGTAACCATGAAACTTGTCATCATGATTTTAATTTTCAATTGGATTATGCTTCACATGATAGTTATTTTGTTGAGTTTGCTCCCACTACTATTGATGAGAATAAATTTGCTTATGAGGTGAGTAGTAAAAATTTCTATGCTTGTGGATCATGAAGATAATGCTTTATGTGATATTATGTTGTGAAATTCCTTCATGATGCTACTGAAAATTATTATGAGGGAGGAACATATGCTTGTAGGAATTGCAATAATATCAAGTTTCCTCTCTATGTGTTCAAAGTTTTGAAGTTATGCTTGTTTTGCCTTCCTATGCTAGTTGATTCTTGCTCCCATAAATTGTTTGCTCACAAAATCCCTATGCATAGGAAGTGGGTTAGACTTAAATGTGCTTGTCATGAGATTCATGATGCTCTTTTGCATGTTTCAATTACTATTCCTATGTGAGTATCATTGAAATCATCTTGCCTAGCTAAAAGGCATTAAAGAAAAGCGCTTGTTGGGAGACAACCCAATATTTATCCTTACTGTTTTAGTGTGTCCACATGATTAAGCTACTGTATAATCATGTTTTATAGCTTTTGTTTCAATAAAGTACCAAGTAAAGCCTTTGGGATGACTCACAAGATGAGTAGAATTGATGCTGAACCAAAACAGAAACTTTTGACTCCAGTACAGGAATTTTCATATTTTACTGGAGCGTGATAATGATCTGAATTTTTTACAAAGTCTTTATATACAAATTTCCCAGATTGTCCTAATTGTTCAGAATTTTTAGATACAGGGAAGTATGGTTACACTACAGATCTTCACAGTCTGTTCTGTTTTTGACAGATTCTGTTTTGCATGCATAGTTTGCTTGTTTTAGTGTTTCCATAGCTTATATTGAGTGATATAAATTATGGGAATAATATAATACAGTAGGTATCATGTGTAAACAATTATGAATCTTGTCTTGACAGTACCTAAGTGAATGATCTATCTTTATTACACTAACCCTTCTCATGAAGTTCCGTTAAGTTTTGTGTGATTGAAGTTTTCAAGTTTTGGGTGAGACACCGATATGAGGAGAATAAGGAGTGAAAAGAACCTAAGCTTGGGGATGCCCAAGGCACCCCCAAGGTAATATCCAAGGAATACTCAAGCGTCTAACCTTGGGGATGCCCCGGAAGGCATCCCCTCTTTCGTCTTCAACACTATCAGTATATCTTACTTGGAGCTATATTTTTATTCACCACATGATATGTGTTTTGCTTGGAGCGTCATTTTATTTTGTTGTTTTCTGTTAGGCGTTATTTATAATCTTGTTTTTCAATAAAAAGTTCCAAGAATTGTCTTAGGATGCTTGCATTGCATGTTTTGATGTGTGCTGTGTAAAAACAGAAACTTTTGCTGTAGTGTTCGAATTTTCATATTTTACTGGAACGTGGAACGTTTCTGAAATTTTTACACAGTGTTGTCATATAAATTATTTAGCATTTACTAAATTTTCATAATTTTTTGAGTTACAGAAGTATACTGTTTTCATAAATTTCTACAGACTGTTCTGTTTGGACAGATTGCTGTCATAGTTTCGTTATCTACTTATCCTATAGTTTCCATAGACTATATTGGTAGATATAAATTGTGGAAATGATAGTATACAGTACCTAATGTTTGAAAATTATTATGCAACTTGTCTTGGCAGTACAAAAAGAGTTGATTTATTATTATGTGTAGTAACCTATCTCACGAGTTCTTTTCGAGTTTTGTGTGGATGAAGTTTTTAAGAATAGGTGAAACCATGATATGAGAGGATTGAACGAGATACAAAAGCTCAAGCTTGGGGATGCCCAAGGCACCCCAAGTAAATATTTCAAGAAGTCTCAAGCATCTAAGCTTGGGGATGCTACGCATCCCACCTCTCTTCATCAACAATTATCGGTTAGCCTATGTTGAGCCTAAATTTTTATTCGTTCACATGATGCGTGCTATTCTTGGAGTGCTATTTTTCTTTTGCTTGCTGTTTAATAAAATACTTAAGATCTGAAATTCTTAGATGAGAGGGGCTTCGCATAGTTATTTAATTGTTGACTACGCATTGATCTTCACTTATATCTTTTTGGAGTAGTTTGTTATTCACTCTCGTGCTTCACTTATATCCTATGAGTAAATGTTTGAATGAATTGAATATCATAAATATGAAATTAAATATGCTTCATATACTTATCCCATGGGGAGTAATGACTTCACACATAATAAGTATAGGTGGTAAAATTTATTGAAAGTTAGCAAACACCGCATTGGTCACTTGAACAATTCATGGAAGAATATTGAAGGAAGAGAGATTCCACATATAAATATACTATCTTGGACATCTTCTATGATTGTGAGCTCATTAATTATTTTCAAACTTGAGCAAATTAGTTAAAATTGGACAAGGAAGACAACTTAATGAGTTATGTTTGGGTATATTTGTATAGAAGTTATATTGTTATGGATCCTCCAACATGTGGTGCTTGCTTCCACCTCATACTAGCCAAAACTTCCGCACCAAGTAGAAATACTACTTGTGCATCCAAACACCCTTAAACCCAAAGTTGTTCCATATGAGTCCACCATACCTACCTATATGCGGTATTTACCTGCCGTTCCAAGTAAATTTGCATGTGCCAAACTCTAAACCTTCAAATAATATTCTGTTTTGTATGCCCGAATCGCTCATATAGTAACTAGGGGCTGTCAGTATCTTCCATGCTAGGTGGGTTATTCTCACGATATGTGTTGATTCACTATCATTCACGAGAAAGTGGCTGGTATTCGGGATGCCCAGTCCCATGCTCAAAAATCAAATCAAAATATAATGAAACAAAAATCCCCCAAGATTGTTGTTTGTATGGACGGTACCCGTGGATTCGGCTCGCCGTGGAGTGTGATTGATTGGTGGAGGGGGGGTAAAAACTTTACCATTCTGTTTGGGAACCGCCTATAATGTATCTAGCATGGAAGATACCGAGATCTCTCGGTTGTTATGTTGACAATGAAAGCATACCGCTCAAATTATTATTCATCTCTATTTTAAAAGCTCGAGCTCTGGCACCTTTGCAAATCAATGCTTCCCTCTGCGAAGGGCCTATCTTTTACTTTCTAGTACTTACCTTTATGCAAGAGTCATGGTGACCTTCACCACTTCCTATATTTCGCCTTTTTCTCTTGGCAAGCGTCATGTGTTGGGGAATGATCTAGACATATATATCCAAACAAATATATTTGATCATGAATTATTATTGTTGACAATTATCTATATGATAAATATGTTGGGAGGCGAAACTTTAAGCCCCTATCTTTCTCTGTGTTCGATGGATGCTATTTGTTCTAAAAATATGCTTTGAGTGTCAATAATCATGGAAGACTATATGATAGTTGAGTATGTGGAATTTGCTAAATCAAAGCTCTTACATAGACCCTTCCTGAAAATAAGATGAATTGTAATTGTTCGATGACTAGGAATATGGTTTGTTAGTTTTCAAGAAACTTTCTGGTCTATACTTTAACATGTGAATAGCTTGTTACTTGATCATGAGAAGTTTTATAAGATAAGCTACTGTTTATGGTTTATATTGATGCTAGAAAAAGTTATTGGAATTATCATTGATCAAACTTGTGCACTTGCTAGCATTCACACTTCATAAATTATCTCTTTTATCATTTACCTACTCGAGGACGAGCAGGAATTAAGCTTGGGGATGCTGATACATCTCCAACGTATCTATAATTTATGAAGTATTCATGCCATGTTTACAATAATTCTATATGATTTTGGTATGATTTGATAAGAACTAACCCGGACTGACGCTGTTTTCAGCAGAACTACCGTGGTGTTGTTTTTGTGCAGAAATAAAAGTTCTCGGAATGGGCTGAAAATTTATGGAGAATATTTTTGGAAAATATAAAAAATACTGGAGCAAAAAGATACCGGAGAGGAGTCCCGAGGAGGCCACAAGCCTAGGGGGCGCTCCCCCTGGCTTGTGGGTCCCTCGAGCACCCCCCTGACGTGATTCCAACGCCAAGTACTCCTATAAATCGAGAAACCTCCAGAAAGAAACCTAGATCGGGAGTTCCGCCGCCGCAAGCCTCTGTAGCCACGAAAAACCAATCAGGAGCCCGTTCCGGCACCCTGCCGGAGGGGGAAACCATCACCGGAGGACATCTTCATCATCCCGGCGGTCTCCATGACGAGGAGGGAGTAGTTCACCCTCGGGGCTGAGGGTATGTACCAGTAGCTATGTGTTTGATCTCTCTCTCTCTCGTGTTCTTGAGATGACACAATCTTGATGTACCGCGAGCTTTATTAATATAGATGAATCATATGGAGTTTTCCCCTCTCTATCTTCTTGTGATGAATTGAGTTTTCCCTTTGAAGTTTTCTTATCGGATTGAGTCTTTAAAGGATTTGAGAACACTTGATGTATGTCTTGCGATGGGATATCCGTGGTGACAATGGGATGTTCTATTGATCCACTTGATGTATGTTTTGGTGATCAACTTGCGGGTTCCGTGACCTTGGGAATCTATGCATAGGGGTTGGCACACGTTTTCGTCTTGACTCTCCGGTAGAAACTTTGGGGCACTCTTTGAAGTTCTTTGTGTTGGATTGAACATGATGAATCTGAAATTGTGTGATGCATATCGTATAATCAAGCCCATGGGTACTCGTGGTGACATTGGAGTATCTAGGTGACATTAGGGTTTTGGTTGATGTGTATCTTAAGGTGTTATTTTAGTACGAACTCTAGGGCTGTTCGTGACACTTATAAGGATAGCTCATAAGATTGATCGGAAAAGATAACTTTGAGGTGGTTTCATACCCTACAATAATTTCTTCGTTTGTTCTCCGCTATTTGTGACTTTGGAGTGAACTCTTTGTCGCACGTGAGGGATTTACATATGATTCAACTATGTCAGTATTGTTGAGAGAACTTGCACTAGTGAAAGTATGAACCCTAGACCTTGTTTTCAAGCATTGCAATACCGTTTTTGCTCACTTTTGTTACTTGCTACCTTGCTGTTTTTATATTTTCAGATTACAAAAACCTATATCTACCATCCATATTACACTTGTATCACCATCTCTTCGCCGAACTAGTGCACCTATACAATTTACCATTGTATTGGGTGTGTTGGGGACACAAGAGACTCTTTGTTATTTGGTTGCAGGGTTGTTTGAGAGAGACCATCTTCATCCTACGCCTCCCACGGATTGATAAACCTTAGGTCACCACTTGAGGGAAATTTGCTATTGTCCTACAAAACTCTGCGCTTGGAGGCCCAACACGAGTCTACAAGAAGAAGGTTGCGTAGTAGACATCAATCCCCAAGGTCACCGGAATCCGCAAGTTGATGCCATAACATATATCAAGTGAATCAATAGAATACCCCATTGTGACTACGGGTATCCGCATGCAAGACATACATCAAGTGTTCTCAAATCCAACATTCAATCCGACATAACAAAATCTCAAAGGGAAAGATTCAATTCATCACAACAAGATAGCAAGGGAAGAACACCATATGATCCAACTATATTAACAAAGCCCATAATACATCAATATCGTGCCATCTCAAGAACACGAGAGAGAGAGAGAGAGAGAGAGAGAGAGAGAAAGAGATTAAACACATAGCTATTGGTACATACCCTCAGCCTCGAGGGTGAACTACTCCCTCCTCATCATGGCCTCCACCGGGTGATGAAGATGGCCACCAGTGATGATTTCCCCTCTCCTGTAGGGTACTGGAAAGGCTCCATATGGGTTTTTCTTCGATACAAAGAGTTGCGGCGGCGGAGCGGAAGTTCTAGGTTTATTTCTGAGGGTTTCGGTATATAGGATTTTTCAGCGTTCGAATCACGTCAACCGGAGCCACGTGGGCCCCACAAGCCATCAGGGCGCGCCCTGTTGACTTGTGGCCCACAGGTGGATCCCCTCCGGTTGTTCTTCGCTCCGGTATTTCTTAATTTCTCCAGGAAAAATCATAAAAAAGTTTCGGGCGATTCCGAGAACTTTTATTTTCTGCACAAAAACAACACCACAGTAATTCTGCTGAAAACAACGTAATTCCAGGTTAGTTCTAAATAAATCATATAAAGTGCATCAAAACCATATAAAATTATTTTAAACATAGGAAAAATATGGCATGAATACTTTATAAATTATCGATACGTTGGAGACGTATCAGGCACACGCGGGTCGTCCATCTTTCCTGGGGGAAGCTCGTCGCGGGTCGCGCCCACGCTTCTGCTCGGGCTCGGCCGCGAGCACATCGGGGCCCTTACACTTCACATCCTAGTTCTTGGCCTTGGCGGCATCGAGTGACGCATCTGGATCATTGTGGGTGAAGAGGCGGCCTTCTTCGGCCGTAGCGCATCGGTCGGCGAGGTCGAAAAGCGTGGCGACGAAATTCAGATAGTTGTTGACGGCGAGCTTCTCGTGCATCTTGACGTCCATGACACCCGTAGAGAATGCAGAGATGATTGCGGCATCAGAAGCACGCGGGATCTTGTTGCGCACCTGGCTGAAGCGCTGGATGTACTTGCAGACAGTCTTGCCGGGCTGATGGCGCATGGCGCGCAAGTCATTGAGAGTGAGGGAACGCTGGTACGTGCCCTTGAAGTTGGAGGCGAACTGTGTGCACAGCTTGGACCACGAGGAGATGGAACTCTTGGGGAGGTTCATCAGCCACGAGCGTGCCGCATCCTTGAGGGCCATGGGGAACCAGCTGACCATGACCTTGTCGTTGCCGCCAACGGCCTCGATGCTGATGGCATAGAGCTGCAGGAACTCCGCGGGGTTAGGGAAGTCGTCATAGCGAGGAGGTTGCTCCGGCTTGAAGGGCGTAGGACACACCAAGCGGCACAACTCGGGAGTGAAGGCTTGGCAGCCCCCGCTGCTGGACAGGGCACAACCGGTGAGAGCGTCGCAGTTCTGGCGCCCGACCGTGGCGACATTCTGGAGGGTGTGGTTCTGGCACTCACGCTGCCTATCGAGGATGACGCGTGCGTCCGGGGCCGCGCGACGAACGATCTGGTAGCTCGAATCTGCCTGGGGCAGGGAAGAAGCTCCATGGGATGACTCTAGAGTGCGCGCACCACGACGATGCCCTCCGTCCTCATCGGGCGAAGGAGGAGGCATGTCCTGCCCTACCCTCATGCCCTGCGATGGGGGAGAAGGAGGCAGGGAGTTGGTGAAGGCTGGGACATCCCCGGCGGTGTCGACGAGCTCAGTGATGCGCGCAAGCCAGGCGTCGTAGCCGGCCGGGGTCGGGCGGTAGCGGAGCAGCTCCTGCGACATGAGAAGCACGACCTATGGAGCTGGCATGCCGCGGTGACTGTGTGAGGACTCAGCGGTGGTGTGCACAGACGGATGGTTCACCTGCATAGAAGGGAGGGCAAAGGAGGCCTGCGCCTCCCTGGCCGCGGGCTCGGTGGTGGCACGGTGACCCCAGTTGCGGTTGGTGTTGACGACGGGCTCGGTGTAGACCATCTGAGCTCGGCGTGCGGCTCTCTCGCGGCGCGCCTCGGCTATGACGATGTCGAGCAGATGCGAAGGCAGCTCTCCTACCTGGCGCGCCAAATGTCGGAGATTGGTTTTGTGCCTACGGGGAAACCTCTCCAGAACCCGGTTCGAACACTGGGGAGCTGGACGCACCTACGACCTCGCCTCTACTACGACCAAGACATGCACGCAGAACACAAGAAGGACACCGGAGTTGCCCAGGTTCGGGCCACCTTGCGGTGTTAAATCCTACACCTGCCTTGTGTGTTTTCTTTCTCTGTTGGGTTGCCCAAGTGTTACAAGCTACGAGGAAGAAGAAGAGCTCTATCCTCTCTCCCTCTGTCTCTTGAATGGGATCTCAATCATCCGCCCCCTGCTCCTCCCTTATCCTTGCCATGGGCCTCTCTTCCCAAAAACTGGCGGGAAAAGGGCGGCCACGGGGCGACAAATCAAAGGGGGACAAACGCGCAGTCCTCCCTGACAAAGCCGGTCTTCGTCCTGTCAAAGGCATCGTCCATGACGCGCTCGTGGGCTCGCCGATGATGTCCGTCCTGGCGACCGGTGTCACGTTGGTCTCCTTGCACTAATCAGGTAAGTGTTGGAACTCGCCTTCCGGGGGGACAGCTGCTCGCCACCCGTTTATTACAAAGGGGAAAGATTCTATTGTTGCACCCGCTGGCGCCGTCCATACATCCTCTGCTGGCGCTGCCCGTCACCCACGTGGCGGGCGGACCGTTGCATGGCCAGTGTTGAATGGCCCCTCCAAGCGAAGAGCTTCATGGGAAGCAGCCTCGCGGGGGAGACCTTGCGAGGCCGCTTGTTGCTGGTAGATGAACGTCCGGTGGGTCCCTCTTAGAGATAGAGAGAGAGAGAGAGAGAGAGAGAGAGAGAGAGAGATGTCCTCCCGGAGCCGAGGGCTCGTGGGGTGACCTCCAGAGTCTTCCAGTGGGCTGGATGCTGCACTGGGCCTTCTTCGCACAGTCGAATGGGCCGGTAGTAGATGGGTTGTGGCACCCTGGTTCCACAGGACCGACAATGACCCATGGAGAAAGCGTGGAGATCTATTCAATGGTAAGGCTGAGCATCGAGGACCTCCATGTAAGCGGAGCGGTGTCGAAATCGATGAGTTGTTGAACAACTGGGAAGAGTGCCCCTCCCCGGGAAAGATGAATAAAAAGGCGCAGGAGCTATGGCTAAAGGTATGGAAAACGAGGTCTGTTTTTTGGGACTTCGAGTACTGGCCCAAACTCGACACATCTCATAGCCTTGATCAAATGCATATCACGAAGAATATCCTTGAGATCTTGCTTGGAACATTGATGAACATGCCGGAGAAGACCAAGGATGGGCCGAAGGATGCCCGGTAAAAAGTCGTCCGGTGAGACGGAGACAGACATGAAAGATAGGGGGAAAAAGCAAACAAGGAGGAAGAACAATTTTGCCCCCCCTCTTGCTTCACCTTAGATCCGAAGGAAGTCAACCAATTCTTCAAGTGCCTTGCTGGAATCAAATTTAGTTCCAGATAATGTGGGAAGATAAGCAGATATCTGGACACCAAGAAAAAAAGGTTCAGCGGGATGAAGTCTCACTGCTGTCACGTGAACGTGATGATGACACACATACTCCCGGTTGCACTTAGAGGGATTATGGACACACACGTCCGTGATACGCTTACTGACCTATGCCACTTTTTTGACGCTATCTCCTGAAAATCGATCAGTGTGAAGCAACTCCAAAGGCTACAGGAAGAGATCGTTGTCATACTAAATGAGCTAGAGATGTACTTTTCGCTCGCGTTCTTTGACGTCATGGTGCATCCGTGTGTCCACATCATGGACGACATCATCGAGCTAGGGCCAACATTCCTACACAGCATGATGTTGTTCGACATGATGAATGGGGTCATCAAAGGATTCGTTCGTAACATGTCTCGTCCGGATGGAAGCATCGCCCAGGGCTATCTGACCCAAGAGTGCATCTCCTTCTACGAGAATTATCTAGGCATCGGAGATCCTGTTGTCGGTTTTCCCGTCAACAAGCACTATGGAAGGCTCAAAGGAGAAGGTCATATCAATGGCCAGAGGGAGTTGAATGTGGACCGCTCGGGCCGACACAAGGACTTTGACATAGCAAACTTAGTGTGCTTCAACACCTAGATGTGCTAGAAGATTTCATGACACTACACAAAGAGACCATCGCAAAGAACTACCGTGACCATGGGATGCACAGAACGAACGCTTAAGTTATTAAAGAGCAAAACTCCACTTTCTTGTGTTGGTTCAAAGAGCAAGTTCTGGCTAATCCCCCCTAAGAGGGTTGTCAGGACGGAATGTTCATACACGCCTTAGCACATGGCCCATCTATCAACCTCGCGACTTATCAGGCATATGATATCAACGTATACACGTTCTACACGGAGGACAAAGATATAAACAGTGAAAACCAGAACTCAGGGGTGACGATGGAAGCTATGACCGGCGATGTAACCGAAAGATACTACGGAAGGGTCGAAGAGATCTGGGAGCTTGACTACTCTAGAGTGCATAGCGCGATGATGTTCCATGTCAGATGGGCTAAGAACGTACACAGAAAAAACCAACATTTCACTACCATGTGTATACTCGATGCCAATAGTGCTACCCGTGAACGCCACCGCCAAAAAGGAGCCATGGGTACACGCTAAGAACGTGAGATAATGCTTCTTCATAACCGACCCTCGCTATCCCAACCGTATTGTCGTGGGGAGAGGCAAAAGGAGCATCGTCGGAATGGATGGAGTCGCCAACGAGGAAGACTACGACCAGTACGGTGACCCGATGAGGGAAGACGATGATGACGATGAACCATAAGTCAAAAGAAGAAGCAAGACTACATTACATAATAAAGATCGTACTCCCTGGAAAAGGAAAAGTCAAGACGAGGGGCTCAATTATTCGACAACGAACAAAAGAGGGAAGAAGAAGATCAGTCTGCATTGCACACACTGACAAACTATCAAAATTTCCGTGTATCTATTTTGTATATGTACTCAACACCATTATCGGTCAAATGATGTAATATATATTATGAACTAATTATTATCCGAAGGTGCTCATAGTGGGAGGATACGTTCCCATAGACTCCGAGGCGTCATCTGGAGGTGCTCGATCATACGGGGGGTGTTATATATTACTCCATAAACAACCCTAACCCTAACCCCTGCTACAACGTAGAAAAAGGAAAGGAAAAAGAAAGAGAAAAAAGGAAAATCAAAAGTGAAAAATAAAAATAAAAAGTAAAAAGTAAAAGGAAAATGGACAACTTAGCAGTGGCGCTTTTTAGCCAGACAAGCGCTACAGCTGTCCTCGCTACAGAATTTAAAAAATAAAAGAAAAGAATTAAAATTAAACATAGTAGTAACGCTTGTTATCCAGAAACACGCTATAGCTAGCTATAGTGCAAGCTATAGCGCATTTCTGGATAACAAGCGCTACTACTGCGATATTCACTCCACTACCCGGACGGTCCTCTTCGAGTCTCTCCATTCCCCATTCCCCAATCCTCTCTCACTCTTGAACCCTCTCTCTCCCAGCACACGCCGCAGCCGATACCGACGATCCCTTGATGTCTACTACACAACTTTATTCTTGTAGATTCCTGTTGGGCCTCCAAGCGCAGAGTTTTGTAGGACAGTAGCAAATTTCCCTCAAGTGGATGACCTAAGGTTTATCAATGCGTGGGAGGCGTAGGATGAAGATGGTCTCTCTCAAACAACCCTGCAATCAAACAACAAAGAGTCTCTTGTGTCCCCAACACACCCAATACAATGGTAAATTGTATAGGTGCACTAGTTCGGCGAAGAGATGGTGATACAAGTGTAATATGGATGGTAGATATAGGTTTTTGTAATCTGAAAATATAAAAACAGCAAGGTAGCAAGTAACAAAAGTGAGCAAAAACGGTATCGCAATGCTTGAAAACAAGGCCTAGGGTTCATACTTTCACTAGTGCAAGTTCTCTCAACAATACTGACATAGTTGAATCATATGTAAATCCCTCACGTGCGACAAAGAGTTCACTCCAAAGTCACAAATAGCGGAGAACAAGTGAATAAATTATTGTAGGGTACGAAACCACCTCAAAGTTATCTTTTCCGATCAATCTTATGAGCTATCCCTATAAGTGTCATGAACAGCCCTAGAGTTCGTACTAAAATAACACCTTAAGATACACATCAACCAAAACCCTAATGTCACCTAGATACTCCAATGTCACCACAAGTACCCATGGGCTTGATTATACGATATGCATCACACAATTTCAGATTCATCATGTTCAATCCAACACAAAGAACTTCAAAGAGTGCCCCAAAGTTTCTACCGGAGAGTCAAGACGAAAACGTGTGCCAACCCCTATGCATAGATTCCCAAGGTCACGGAACCCGCAAGTTGATCACCAAAACATACATCAAGTGGATCAATAGAACATCCCATTGTCACCACGGATATCCCATCGCAAGACATACATCAAGTGTTCTCAAATCCTTAAAGACTCAATCCGATAAGTAAACTTCAAAGGGAAAACTCAATTCATCACAAGAAGATAGAGAGGGGAAAACTCCATATGATTCATCTATATCAATAAAGCTCGCGGTACATCAAGATCGTGCCATCTCAAGAACACGAGAGAGAGAGATCAAACACATAGCTACTGGTACATACCCTCAGCCCTGAGGGTGAACTACTCCCTCCTCGTCATGGAGACCGCCGGGATGATGAAGATGGCCTCCGGTGATGGTTTCCCCCTCCGACAGGGTGCCGGAACGGGCTCCCGATTGGTTTTTCGTGGCTACAGAGGCTTGCGGCGGCGGAACTCCCGATCTGGGTTTGTTTCTGGGGATTTCTCTATTTATAGGAATTTTTGGCTGCGGAAACAAGTCAGGGGGGTCCACGAGGAAGTCACAAGCCAGCAGGGCGCGCCCTAGGGGCTTGTGGCTGCCTCGTGGCTCTTCTGGCCCAACTCCGATGCTCTGTGGGTCTCTTCTGGTCCATAAAAAATCACCGTAAATTTTTATTCCGTTTGGACTCCGTTTGATATTCCTTTTCTGTAAAACTCAAAAACAAGGAAAAAACAGAAACTGTCACTGGGCTCTGGGTTATTAGGTTAGTCCCAAAAATAATATAAAGTTGTAGTAAAATGATTGAAAAACATCAAAGAATGATAATATAACAGCATGGAACAAGCAAAAATTATAGATACGTTGGTGACGTATCAGCATCCCCAAGCTTAATTCCTGCTCGTCCTGGAGTAGGTAAATGATAAAAACAGAATTTTTGATGTGGAATGCTGCCTAACATGTTCATCATATTCTTTTCTTCTTTGTATAGCATGGACATTTGGACTTGTAAATGATTGAAAGCAATAGTCTAGTTTTAACATAATGACTTCAATACTCAAACATGTCAACAAGCAACCACGTCTTTCAAAATATCAATACTAAAGAAAGTTATCCCTAGCCCATCATGCTCAATCATTGATCCATTCATGAAACACACTCAAATATTAGCTATGCCCAATGCTCAAGTACGATCATAGTGCCCCCTAGTTGGTGCTTATAAGAGAAGATGGAGACTCAAAGCAAAAATAAAAATTGCATAAAGTAAATAGATAGGCCCTTCGCAGAGGGAAGTAGGGATTTGTAGAGGTGCCAGAGCTCAAGGTTTAAATTGAGAGAGAAACATATTTTGAGTGGCATGCTTTTCCTGTCAACGAAAACGACAAAGTAGCTCACAATACTTTCCATGCTAGATATATCATAGGCGGTTCCCAAACAGAATGGTAAAGTTTTTACTCCCCCTCCACCAATCAATCACACTCCACGGCGAGCCGAATCCACGGGTACCGTCCATACAAACAACAATCCTGGGGGAGTTTTGTTTCATTATATTTTTCTGATTTGAATTTTGAGCATGGGACTGGGCATCCCGAATACCAGCCACTTTCTCGTGAATGATAGTGAATCAACACATATTGTGAGAATAACACACCTAGCATGGAAAAATATTGGATACTCCCCACCGTTTCATGAGCGGTACGGGCACACAAAAGAGAAAATTTATTTTGAAAATTTAGAGATGGCACATACAAATTTGCTTGGAACGGCATGGAAATACCGCATGTAGGTAGGTATGGTGGACTCATAAGGCAAAACTTGGTTTAAGGATTTTGGATGCACAAGTAGTATTTCTACTTAGTACAAATGGAGGCTAGCAAATAGATTGGGAAGCAACCAAACTAAGAAACGAAAATTCGCATAAGTGAGCATTGGATCATAACTAACACCGAATAATGCACCACAAGTAGGATGTAACTTCATTGCATAACTATTGACTTTCGTGCATGCATAGGGAATCACAAACCTTAACACCAATATTCCTACTAAGCATAATTACTTACTAACATGACTCACATATTACTATCATCATGTTTCAAAACTATTACAAAGAATCAAGTTTAATTTGTCCCATGATCTTCATGAAAGTTTTTATTATATCCTCCTTGGATATCTATCACTTTGGGACTAATTTCATATGTTTCCATTGCTTTTTGGCAAGCTCAAACAAATTTAAGTGAAGTACAAGAGCATAAAAATCCCATTCCTCAAAAAGGTATAAGTGAAGCATGAGAGGAAATGACAAGCTACTCTCAAAAGATATAAGTGAAGATCAATGAGTAGTCAAACAATTAAGAAGCTATGTGAGGACTCTCTCTCTCTCAATAAATATTTTCAGATCTGAGTATTTTTTTCAACAGCAAGCAAAAGAAAAATAGTACTCCAAGAAAAGCACGCATCATGTGAACGAATAAAAATTTAGGCTCAACATAGGCTAACCGATAATTGTTGATGAAGAGAGGTGGGATGCATAGCATCCCCAAGCTTAGTTGCTTGAGACTTCTTGAAATATTTACTTGGGATGCCTTGGGCATCCCCAAGCTTGAGCTTTTGTATCTCGTTCAATCCTCTCATATCACGGTTTCACCTATTCTCAAAAACATCTTCCACACAAAACTTGAAAAGAACTCATGAGATAGGTTAGTACACATAATAATAAATCAACTCTTTATGTACTGCCAAGACAAGTTGCATAATAATTTGCAAACATCATCTACTGTTTACTATCATTTCCACAATTTATATCTACCAATATAGGCTATGGAAACTAGAGGATAAGTAGATAACAAAACTGTGACTGCAATCTGTCCAAACAGAACAGTCTGTAGAAATTTATGAAAACAGTGTACTTATGTAACTCAAAAAATTATGAAAATTTAGGACATGCTATAAAATTTATATAACAATACTGTGTAAAAATTTCAGAAACTTTCCACTTTCCAGTAAAATATGAAAATTCAAACACTACAGCCAAAGTTTCTGTTTTTACACAGCACTCATCAAAACATGCAATGCAAGCATCCTAAAGGCAATTTTTGGAACTTTTTATTGAAAAACAAGATTATAAATAACACCTAACAGAGAACAAGGAAATAAAATGACGCTCCAAGCAAAACTCATATTATGTAACGAATAAAAATATAGCTCCAAGTAAGATATACCGATAGTGTTGAAGACGAAAGAGGGGATGCCTTCCGGGGCATCCCCAAGCTTAGGCGCTTGAGTCTTCATTGGATATTACCTTGGGGGTGCCTTGGGCATCCCCAAGATTAGGTTCTTGTCACTCCTTTTTCTACTCATATCGGTGTCTCACCCAAAACTTGAAAACTTCAATCACACAAAACTTAACGGAACTTCGTGAGATGGGTTAGTATAATAAATAAAGATCATTCACTTAGGTACTGTCAAGACAAGATTCATAATTGTTTCCACATGATACCTACTGTATTATATCATTCCCATAATTTATATCACTGAATATAAGCTATGGAAACACTAAAACAAGTAAACTATGCATGCAAAACAGAATCTGTCAAAAACAAAACAGTCTGTGAAGATCTGTAGTGTAACCATACTTCCCTGTCTCCAAAAATTCTGACAAATTAGGACAATCTAGGCAATTTGTATATCAATCATGTGTAAAAAAATTCAGATCAAAATCACGTTCCAGTGAATTTACAAAATTCCTGGACTGAGAGCAAAAGTTTCTGTTTTTGCACAGAATCAAGTCAACTATCATCCACACTATCCCAAAGGCTTTACTTGGCACTTTATTGAAACAAAAGCTATAAAACGTGATTATACAGTAGCTTAATCATGTGGACACACAAAAACAGTAGGTATAAATGTTGGGTTGTCTCCCAACAAGCGCTTTTCTTTAAAGCCTTTTAGCAAGGCATGACGATTTCAATGATGCTCACATAAGAATAGTAGTTGAAACATGCAAAAGAGCATCATGAATCTCATGACAAGCACATTTAAGTCTAACCCACTTCCTATGCATAGGGATTTTGTGAGCAAACAACTTATGGGAACAAGAATCAACTAGCATAGGAAGGTAAAACAAGCAAAACTTCAAAACTTTCAACACATAGAGAGGAAACTTGATATTATTGCAATATGTAGAAGCATAAGATCCTCTCTCATAATAATTTTCAGTAGCATCATGAAGGAATTTCAAAATATAACCAGCACATAAAGCATTCTTTTCATGATCTATAAGCATAGAAATTTTGTCACTCTCCACATAAGCAATTTTCTTCTCATTCATAATAGTGGGAGTATCATATGAAGCTCGAATACTAAAAATTGTTTCCACATTAAAAGAGTAATGTTCAGTAAAAGGATATTCAAAATTATGACAATAGTTATCACTACTCTTTATAACATAAGTATCATCACAATAATCATCATAAGTAGCAACTTTGTTCTCATCATAGTTAATTGAAACCTCTTCCGAAATAGTGGAATCATTAATAAATAAAGTCGTGACCTCTCCAAATCCACTTTTATCATTATAATAAGATTCAACACCCTCCAAAATAGTGGGATAATTATTATCTAAAGTTGACACTCTTCCAAACCCACTTTCATAAATATTGCAATCATCATAAATAGGGGGTATGCTACCATCATAATAAATTTGCACATCAAAACTTGGGGGACTAAAAACATCATCTTCATTAAACATAGCATCCCCAAGCTTGGGACAAACATTAATTGCAGCAAATAAATTCTCAAACATGTCATTCTCATCAAGCATAGCATCCCCAAGCTTGTGGCTTCGTAAATCATAAACATAATCACTCTCATCATTAATAGTGTGAATAGCACCAATAGTATAGCAATTATTATCATCATCCTCTAGTGTATCATCTTCCACAACTATTTTTGATTCATTCTCATGAGGCCTATCAATAATGGGAGCAACATTATTTGGGAGAGATACCTCTTTACCTTTACTTTTCCTTCTTTTCTTCTTCTTCACCACATTATGTGTGGGTTTATTTAATTCCTCCAAGCTTCTTTTTGAAGAGGTTGGTTGAATAAAAAGCTCCTCCTCATTACCTGATTCATCATAAGAAAAAATAGGAGGATATTGGGAAACTTCTTTCCCTTCATTAGTATTCTCTTCATCTTCTATTTGTTTTCTGTCTTTAAGTAATTGGCAATATAAGGATTCTCAATGCAATTTACCACGCAATACATATAGATTTCATTTAGATCAAAATCAATCATTTTCATGAGAACCCAAGCTGGAACGTCCTTAGTTTTATGTTGCATTTCTTCATACCCCAAAAATAGACTAAGTTCATTATGATGTTCAAGGGTAATGAGGTTATCACAATTTTTGGACACAATTCGATCATGAAATAATTCACATTGGAAATTAAAATGACCACTTTCATTGCAAAGTTCACAAGGACGGCGAGAAATATTAAGTCTTTCAGCACAAACATATAGCCTCTCTAGCAACCATTTAGTTTCTAAATACTTATGCCTCTTACAAAATCTATCTTCCCTTTTAGGCATGTCTTCACAAACTCTATGCACTCCACAAAAATTGACATACTTATAAGAAATCTTTTTATCATGACTAGTTCAATCATCATTAGTACTATGGATATTCAAAGAATTCATACTAACAACATTGCAATCATGCTCATCACTCAAAGATTTAGTACTAAAAATTTTAATAACTTCTTCTTCTAACACTTGAGCAATATTTCCCTTTCCATCATTTTCACGAAAGACATTAAAAAGATGAAGCATATGAGGCAACCTCAATTCCATTTTTTTTGTAGTTTTCTTTTATAAAACCAAACTAGTAAAAAACAAGAAACTAAAAGATTTAATTGCAAGATCTAAAGATATACCTTCAAGGACTCACCTCCCCGGCAACGGTGCCAGATAAGAGCTTGATGTCTACTACACAACTTTATTCTTGTAGACTCGTGTTGGGCCTCCAAGCGCAGAGTTTTGTAGGACAGTAGCAAATTTCCCTCAAGTGGATGACCTAAGGTTTATCAATACATGGGAGGTGTAGGATGAAGATGGTCTCTCTCAAACAACCCTGCAATCAAATAACAAAGAGTCTCTTGTGTCCCCAACACACCCAATACAATGGTAAATTGTATAGGTGCACTAGTTCGGCGAAGAGATGGTGATACAAGTGTAATATGGATGGTAGATATAGGTTTTTGTAATCTGAAAATATAAAAACAGCAAGGTAGCAAGTAACAAAAGTGAGCAAAAACGGTATTGCAATGCTTGAAAACAAGGCCTAGGGTTCATACTTTCACTAGTGCAAGTTCTCTCAACAATACTGACATAGTTGAATCATATGTAAATCCCTCACGTGCGACAAAGAGTTCACTCCAAAGTCACAACTAGCGGAGAACAAGTGAAGAAATTATTGTAGGGTACGAAACCACCTCAAAGTTATCTTTTCCGATCAATCTTATGAGCTATCCCTATAAGTGTCACGAACAGCCCTAGAGTTCGTACTAAAATAACACCTTAAGATACACATCAACCAAAACCCTAATGTCACCTAGATACTCCAATGTCACCACAAGTACCCATGGGATTGATTATACGATATGCATCACACAATTTCAGATTCATCATGTTCAATCCAACACAAAGAACTTCAAAGAGTGCCCCAAAGTTTCTACCGGAGAGTCAAGACGAAAACGTGTGCCAACCCCTATGCATAGATTCCCAAGGTCACGGAACCCGCAAGTTGATCACCAAACCATACATCAAGTGGATCAATAGAACACCCCATTGTCACCACGGATATCCCATCGCAAGACATACATCAAGTGTTCTCAAATCCTTAAAGACTCAATCCGATAAGTAAACTTCAAAGGGAAAACTCAATTCATCACAAGAAGATAGAGAGGGGAAAACTCCATATGATTCATCTATATCAATAAAGCTCGTGGTACATCAAGATTGTGCCATCTCAAGAACACGAGAGAGAGAGATCAAACACATAGCTACTGGTACATACCCTCAGCCCCGAGGGTGAACTACTCCCTCCTCGTCATGGAGACTGCCGGGATGATGAAGATGGCTTCCGGTGATGGTTTCCCCCTCCGGCAGGGTGCCGGAACGGGCTCCCGATTGGTTTTTCGTGGCTACAGAGGCTTGCGGCGGCGGAACTCCCGATCTAGGTTTGTTTCTAGGGATTTCTCTATTTGTAGGAATTTTTGGCGGCGGAAACAAGTCAGGGGGTCCACGAGGAAGTCACAAGCCAGCAGGGCGTGCCCTAGTGGGGGGGGTGCCCTAGGGGCTTGTGGCTGCCTCGTGGCTCTTCTGGCCCAACTCCGATGCTCCGTGGGTCTCTTCTGGTCCATAAAAAATCACCGTAAATTTTTATTCCGTTTGGACTCCGTTTGATATTCCTTTTCTGTAAAACTCAAAAACAAGGAAAAAACAGAAACTGGCACTGGGCTCTGGGTTAATAGGTTAGTCCCAAAAATAATATAAAGTTGTAGTAAAATGATTGTAAAACATCCAAGAATGATAACATAACAGCATGGAACAAGCAAAAATTATAGATACGTTGGAGACGTATCATCCCTCACGCTCCTCCTCACCGACGCCGGAGCCAACCGACCTCCTTCTCCACTGCCGCTGATCCCTCTCGTTCCTCCTCGCTGACGCTGACGCGGCTCGACCTCATCCCCGACCTCGAAGACGACGCCGGCCTCATTCTCCACCAGCCGCCGTCCCTACCCCTCCCCATTGACGCCCCTGCGACGCCGACGCACCTGCCGCGCCGACACCTAATGTGGCTTGAGACTGCGTCGGTATTTCCCCAAAGAGGAAGGGATGATGCAGCAAAGCTACAGTAAGTATTTCCCTCAGTTATGAAACCAAGGTTATCGAACCAGTAGGAGAACCACGCAACACTATGTAAACGGTACCTGCACACAAAGAACAAATACTTGCAACCCGACGCGTAAGAGAGGTTGTCAATCTCTCCACGGTAAAAAGATAGATTAGATTGTAGTAGATTGGATAGATAGATCGCACAAGAACACAAAATAAAAGAGACAAATAAAAAGTGCAGCAAGGTATTTTTTGGTTTTTGGAATAATAGATCTGAAAACAAAAGGCGGCAAAAGATAGACCGGAAAGCGATATGTTGGAAAAGTAGACCCGGGGGCCGTAGGTTTCACTAGTGGCTTCTCTCATGAGTATAGCACACGGTGGGTAGACAAATTACTGTTGGGCAATTTATAGAAGATCAAATAATCATGACAATATCCAAGGCGATGATCATTATATAGGCATCACATCCAAGATTAGTAGACCGAAACGATTCTGCATCTACTACTATTACTCCACACATCGACCGCTATCCAGCATGCATCTAGTGTATTAAGTTCATGGAAAATGGAGTAATGCAATAAGAACGATGACGTGATGTAGACAAGATCTATTCATGTAGGAATAGACCCCATCTTGTTATCCTTAATAGCAACGATACATGCATGCCTCGCTGCCCCTTCTGTCACCGGGAGAGGACACCGCAAGATCGAACCCATCACAAAGTACCTCTTCCCATGGCAAGAAAAAATGATCTAGTTGGCCTAAATAAACCAAAGATTCGAAGAAGAAATACGAGGCTATAAGTAATCATGCATATAAGATATCAAAGAAGACTCAAATAATATTCATGGATAGAAATTGATCATGAACTCAAAATTCATCGGATCCCAACAAACACACCGCAAAAAGTCATTACATCAAATAGATCTCCAAGAGACCATTGTATTGAGAATCAAAAGAGAGAGAGAGAAATCCATCTAGCTACTGCCTATGGACCCGTAGGTCTATGGTGGACTACTCACGCATCATCGGGGAGGCACCAATGAGGATGTTGAACCCCTCCGTGATGGTGTTAGATTGGATCTCGCGGTTCTGGAACTTGCGGCGGCTGGAAGTGATTTTCATCGACTCCTCTAGGGTTTCTGGAATATTTGGGTATTTATAGAGCTCAGAGGTTGTGGAGGGGAGTCCCGAGGCCACCACAACCCACCAGGGCGCGCCCTGGTGTCTTCTGGGGCCCCTGGGCCTCCTCCCGGGTGCTTCTTTGGCTCACTGGCTTTCTTCTGGTCCAAAAAAAATCTCCAAAAAGTTTCATCGCGATTGGACTCCGTTTGGTACCGATATTCTGCAAAGTAAAAACAAGAAAAAAAATAGCAACTAGCACTTGGCACTATGTCAATAGGTTAGTCCCAAAAAATGATATAAAGTTGCTATAAAAAGATTGTAAAACATCCAAGAATGATAATATAACAGCATGGAACAATAAAAAAATTATAGATACATTAGAGACGTATCAGCACCCCCAAGCTTAATTCCTACTCGTCCTCGAGTAGGTAAATGATAAAAATAGAATTTTTGATGTGGAATGATGCCTAACATGTTCATCACATATTCTTTTATTCTGTAGATGGACATTTGGACTTTTAGATGGTTCAAAGCAATAGTCTAGTTTTGACATAAAGACTTTAATACTCAAACATGCCAACAAGCAACCATGTCTTTCAAAATATCAACACTAAAGAAAGTTATCCCTAGCCCATCATGCTCAATCATTGATCCATTCATGAAACACACTCAAATATTAACTACACCCAATGCACAAGTATGATCATAGTGCCCCCTAGTTAGTGCTTTATAAGAGAAGATGGAGACTCAAAATAAAAATTGCATAAAGTAATTTCATTGCATAACTATTTACTTTCATGCTTGCATAGGGAATCACAAACCTTAACACCAATATTCTTACTAAAGCATAATTACTCACCAACATGACTCACATATTACTATCATCATGTCTCAAAACTATTACAAGGAATCAAGTTTAATTTGTCCAATGATCTTCATGAAAGTTTTTATTATATCCCTCTTGAATATCTATCACTTTGGGACTAGTTTCATATATTGCCATTGCTTTTGACAAGCTCAAATAAATTTAAGTGAAGAGCATGAGCATAAAAATTTCATCTCTCAAAATAGTATAAATGAAGCATGAGAGAATTTCTTTAAAAATTACTAACTCTCAAATTAATATAAGTGAATCATGAGAGAGTTTCTTTATTACTAACTCTCAAATTAATCTAAGTGAAGCATGAGAGTATTTCTTCAAAAATTTAAAGCACACCGTGCTCAAAAAGATATAAGTGAAGCACTAGAGCAATTCCATAGCTCAAAAAAATTTAAGTGAAGCATATAGAGCAATTCTAACAAATCATAGCATAATTTTGGCTCTCTCAAATAGGTGTGTCCAGCAAGGATGCTTGTGACAAACTAAAAAGCAAATCAAGCAAAGACTCAAATAATACAAGATGCTCCAAGCAAAACTCATGATATGTGACGAATAAAAATATAGCTCCAAGTAAAATACCGATGGTCGTTAGAAGAAAGAGGGGATGCCACTCGGGGCATCCCCAAGCTTAGTTGCTTGTTTCTCCTTGGATATTATCTTGGGGGTGCTGTATAATCCCCAAGCTTAGGCTCTTTTCACTCCTTATTCCTTCATCCATCGTGATCTCACCCAAAACTTGAAAACTTCAATCACATAAAACTCAACAAAACCTTCGTGAGATCCGTTAGTAAAAATTAGGAAAACATAAAGAATTTGTATAGCAATACTGTGTTAAAATTTCATATCATTATCACGCTCTAGTAAAATGAAAATTCCTACACTAGAGTCAAAGTTTCTGTTTCAGATTCAGCATTGTTTCTACTCATCTTGTCAAAAATCCTAAAGGCTTTACTTGGCACAAACACTAACTAAAACATAAAAAACACAATCATAACAGTAGCATAATTGTGTCAACACTCAAAAAACAGAAAGAAAAAGGTAAAAATAAATTTTATTCATTGGGTTGCTGATAACCCACAAGTATAGGGGATCGCAACAGTTTTCGAGGGTAGAGTATTCAACCCAAATTTATTGATTCGACACAAGGGGAGCCAAAGAATATTCTCGAGTATTAGCAGCTGAGTTGTCAATTCAACCACACCTGAAAGACTTAATATCTGCAGCAAAGTATTTAGTAGCAAAGTAGTATGGAAGTAACGGTAACAGTGGCAAACGTGACAGTAGCAGTTTTGTAGTGATTGTAACAGTAGCAACGGAAAAGTAACTTAGCAAAGATCAATATGTGAAAAGCTCGTAGGCAATGGATCAGTGATGGATAATTATGTCGGATGGCATTCATCATGCAACGGTTATAACATAGGGTGATACAGAACTAGCTCCAATTCATCAATGTAATGTAGGCATGTATTCCATATATAGTCATACGTGCTTATGGAAAAGAACTTGCATGACATCTTTTGTCCTACCCTCCCGTGGCAGCGGGGTCCTAATGGAAACTAAGGGATATTAAGGCCTCCTTTTAATAGAGAACCGGACCAAAGCATTAGCACTTAGTGAATACATGAACTCCTCAAACTACGGTAATCACCGGAAAGAATCCCAGTTATTGTCACCCTGGGGGATGCGGATCATAACTCGTAATAGGTGTCTACAACTTGCAAGATAGGATCAAGAACACATATATATTCATGAAAACATAATAGGTTCAGATCTGAAATCATGGCACTCGGGCTCTAGTGACAAGCATTAAGCATAGCAAAGTCATAGCAACATCAACCTCAGAACATAGTGGATACTAGGGATCAAACCCTAACAAAACTAACTCGATTACATGGTAGATCTCTTCCAACCCATCACCGTCCAGCAAGCCTACGATGGAATTACTCACGAACGGTGGAGAGCATCATGAAATTGGTGATGAAGGATGGTTGGTGATGACAACGGCGTCGATTTCCCCTCTCCGGAGCCCAAAACAGACTCCAGATCTGCCCTCCCGAGGAAGAACAGGAGGTGGCGATGGCTCCGTATCGTGAAACGCGATGAACTCTTCTCTCTGATTTTTTTTCTCCCCGAATAGGAATATATAGAGTTGGAATTGAGGTCGGAGGAGCTCCAGGGGGCCACAAGCCTGCAGGGCGCGCCCTAGGGGGGGCGCCCCCATGGCTTGTGGCTAGGTGGTGGACCCCCTCCGGTTGATTCTTTCGCCAGTATTTTTTATTAATTCCAAAAATATTCTCCGTAAATTTTCAGGTCAATCCGAGAACTTTTATTTCTGCACAAAAATAACACCAAGGCAATTCTGCTGAAAACAGCGTCAGTCCGGGTTAGTTCCATTCAAATCATGCAAATTAGAGTCCAAAACAAGGGCAAAAGAGTTTGGAAAAGTAGATACGATGAAGACGTATCAACTCCCCCAGGCTTAACCCATTGCTTGTCCTCAAGCAATTCAGTTGACAAACTGAAAGTGATAAAGAAAAACTTTTACAAACTCTGTTTGATCTTGTTGTTGTAAATACGCCTAACTGATGTTCAGATTTTCAGCAAAGATTATAGACTAACCACATTCACAATAACATTTAGGTCTCACATTTACTCATATCAATGGCATAATCAACTAGCGAGCAATAATAATAAGTCTCGAATGACAACAATTTTATCAAAACAATCATGATACAATATGATATAATGGTATCTCGCTAGCCCTTTCTGAGACCGCAAAACATAAATGCAGAGCACCTCTAAAGAACAAGGACTGACTAGACATTGTAATTCATGGTAAAAGAGATCCAGTCACAATCATACTCAATATCAACTAATAACAAAGCATACAAATGACGGTGGTGCTCTCTAACTGATGCTTTTTATAAGAGGATGATGACTCAACAGTAAAGTAAAATAGATAGGCCCTTCGCAGAGGGAAGCATTGATTTGCAGAGGTGCCAGAGCTCGAGCTTTTAAAACAGGGATGAATAATAATTTTGAGTGGTATGCTTTCATTGTCAACATAACAACCAAGAGATCTCGGTATCTTCCATGCTAGATACATTATAGGCGGTTCCCAAACAGAATAGTAAAGTTTTTACTCCCCCTCCACCAATCAATCACACTCCACGGCGGGCCGAATCTACGGGTACCGTCCATACAAACAACAATCCTGGGGGAGTTTTGTTTTATTATATTTTGATTTGAATTTTTGAGCATGGAACTGGGCATCCCGAATACCAGCCACTTTCTCGTGAATGATAGTGAATCAACACATATCGTGAGAATAACCCACCTAGTATGGAAGATGCTGACAGCCCCCAGTCACTACATGAGCGATTCGGGCATACAAAACGGAATATTATTTGAAGGTTTAGAGTTTGGCGCATGAAAATTTACTTGGAACAGCAGGTAAATACCGCATATAGGTAGGTATGGTGGACTCATATGGAACAACTTTGGGTTTATGGAAATGGATGCACAAGCAGTATTCCCGCTTAGTACAGGTGAAGGCTAGCAAGAGACTGGGAAGCGACCAACTAGAGAGCGACAACAGTCATAAACATGCATTGAGATTAACCAACATTGAATGCAATCATGAGTAGGATATAAATCACCATGAACATAAATATCGTGGAGGCTATGTTGATTTTGTTTCAACTACATGTGTGAACATGTGCCAAGTCAAGCCACTTGAATCATTCAGAGGAGGATACCATCCTATCATACTACATCACAACCATTTTAAAATGCATGTTGGCACTCAAGACAAACCATTATACACTCTTAGCTAATTAAGCATGGCATGAGTAACTATAATCTCTAATTGTCATTGCAAACATGTTTCATCTATAATGAGCTGAATCCAGAACGATGAGCTAATCATATTTACAAAAACAAAATAGGTCGAGTTCATACCAGCTTTTCTCCATCTCAATCATTTCATCATACATCGTCATTATTGCCTTTCACTTGCACGACCGAACGGTGTGAATAATAATAAGAGTGCACGTGCATTGGACTAAGCTGGAATCTACAAACAATAACTCAAAGGAGAAGGCAAGGTAATATGGGCTCTCTATAAGATAAACAATGATGCATATGAGAGCCACTCAACATTTTCATCGTGGCCTTCTCCTTACGACCCAAAGAAAAGAAATTTCAAAACAAGAACGAGAAGAGCTATTTACACGGGAAAGCTCCCAACAAGCAAAAGAAGAACGAGAAATCTTTTTGGGTTTTCTTTTAATACTTCAACTAAACAAACTAAAAGGTAAAGCTAGAACTATTTTTTTTTTGGATTTTTCTTAAGGTTAATCAAACACACAAGAAGAAAGCGGAAAGAAGAAATAAACTACCATGGATGGTACAATGAAAAAGTATGAACACCGACAACTGAAATGAGAGTGTGAACATGAATGTAATGTCGGTGAGAAATACGTACTCCCCCAAGCTTAGGCTTTTGGCCTAAGTTGGTCTAGGGCCATGGCTGACTCGGATAATATCCAAAGTCATAGTTGTGGTTGTACTGAGCTGCGGCGGCTACCGCCTGAGCAGCTGCAGCACGGAGCCGAGCGGCTTCCGCCTCTCTCTCGTACTCATTTGCCTCCTCTCTGGTTATAAAGTGTCTCCGTTTTTCCTGAAAGTTAAAGAAGGCAGGAGCAGGAAGGGTAATATGGACAGCACGATGTCTGTCAAAAATTAGTCGGTACAGGAGGGATTGTTCGTTTCTCTTAAGAAACTGGTAGCGCACCATAGCCTCATAATCAAGAAAAGCAGGTGGTAACTCAATATCATTCTCCCTTATGGGTACCCCCAAGGTAATTAGCTACATGAGTGGCATAAATCCCGCCAAAGAAATCTCCTTCCTTAGCATTTTTATGTAGCCTCCTATAAATAATAGCCCCCAAGTTATATCGTCTATCACCCATGACCGCACTCCTAAGAATACTAAGATCAGGTACGCAAAGGTGGCTATGATCATGTTTACCGTTAATACATCTGCCTATGAAGAGAGCAAAATAATGTATAGCAGGAAAGTGAATGCTCCCCAAGGTAGCCTGTGTAATGTTTCTAGTTTCTCCCACCGTGATGCTAGCAAGAAAATCATTATATTCAGTTTTTTGAGGATCACTATGGCTGCCCCATTGTGGGATTTTGCATGCACGGTTAAAATCCTCTAGGTCCATAGTATAAGATTCATCATAAAGATTAAATAGAATGGAATGCGTATTACGCCTGGATGAAAATTCAAACCTCCGCACGAAGGAATCTGTGAGTTGATAATATTGCTTGCATTGGTCTGAGACGAAATCTTCAAGGCTAGCATTTCGTACATACGCGTAAAATTCTTCCTTGAATCCGGCATGGACCATAAATTGCTCCGACGGCCATTCACAAGGCCGCACTTGAGCTTCCCTCGGTGGTTCATGGTCGGGCTCACGTATCGCGAGTCTCGGGGTCTTCTTGCTCGAGGAACCACCTTGGTATATTCTCCTCAACATCTTTCTTTTCTCTGAAAAATTTCTGAAATTTTTAGTGAGTCAAAATAAAGGTGAACAAAACTCAACAAAACTTATAGCAACTACTCCCACAAGTGCCTAGAGGCTATATCATGCAGCAAAACTACTTGGGACCATACAAATTTGACATGCAAGCTCAAGAACAAGGTCACCACAGCAGCAAAAATTTGCAATATATAGAGCACTAGAACAAAAACTAATTGGACCATTGGAGGAGTCACATACCGATGAACAATCCCCCAAAACAGTTTTGCAAATGGAGCTTTGAGTAAGGAGATCGAAAATGGCAGCAAAATGAGCTAGAACACGGGTTTGAGCAATGGTGGGATTTTTTCTGGAGGAAGACGAAGTGGATGGTGGTTGGAATAAGTGAGGGGGCCCCACGTGGGACCCACAAGCCAGGGGGGCGCGCCCAGGGGGGTGGGCGCGCCCTGCAGGCTTGTGGCCCACTGGTGCAGCCCCCTGATGTGTTCTCAGTGCCAAAAATTCTAAAATATTCCAGAAAAAATCATACTAAATTTTCAGGGCATTTGGAGGACTTTTATTTTCAGGTCATTTTTCTATTGCGCGGATAAAACGGAAAACAGAAGAATAATAACATTTTTACTTTATTTAATCTAAATAACAGAAAATAAAAGTTGGGTACAGAAGATTGTGCCTCCTAAATTCATCCATCTCATGCTCATCAAAAAGAATCCATCAATAAGGTTGATCAAGTCTTATTGACAAACTTTTTTTCGAATGACACACGGAACCGGAGAATTTTCGAATAACACTAGGTCACCTCAATGGGGATATGCATGTCCCCGACAATAAGTATATCATATTTCTTTTTGGCAGTAGGAAGAGGGAATTCAAAATCTCCAATAATAATCGTTGTAATTTTTCCAATGGAGTTGATACTATGAACTTGAGGTTGTTTCTTCGGAAAATGTACCGTATGCTCATTACCATTAACATGAAAAGTGACATTGCCCTTGTTGCAATCAATAACAGCCCATGCAGTATTCAAAAAGGGTCTACCAAGGATGATCGACATACTGTCGTCCTCGGGAATATCAAGAATAACAAAGTCCGTTAGGATAGTAACATTTGCAACTACGACAGGCACATCCTCACAAATACCGATGGGTAAAGCAGTTGATTTATCAGCCATTTGCAAAGAGATTTCAGTAGGCGTCAACTTATTCAAATCAAGTCTACGATATAAAGAGAAAGGCATAACACTAACACCAGCTCCAAGATCACATAAAGCAGTTTTAACATAATTTCTTTTAATAGAGCATGGTATAGTAGGTACTCCGGGATCTCCTAGTTTCTTTTGTATTCCACCCTTAAAGGTATAATTAGCAAGCATGGTGGAAATCTCAGCTTTCGGTATCTTCCTCTTATTTGTCACAATATCTTTCATATACTTAGCATAAGGAGACATTTTCAGAATATCAGTCAAGCGCATACGCAAAAAGACAGGTCTAAGCATTTCAACAAAGCGCTCAAAATCCTCATCATCCTTTTTCTTGGATGGCTTAGGAGGAAAGGGCATAGGTTTCTGAACCCATGGTTCTCTTTCTTTACCATGCTTCCTAGCAACGAAGTCTCTTTTATCATATCTTTTATTCTTAGGTTGTGGGTTATCAAGATCAACAGCAGGTTCAATCTCCACATCATTATCATTACTAGGTTGAGCATCAACATGAACATCATCATTAATATTATCACTAGGCTCATGTTCATTACCAGATTGTGTCTCAGCATCAGAAATAGAAATATCATTTGGGTTTTCATGTGTATCTATAACAGGTTCACTAGCAGCATGCAAAGTCCTATCGTCATTATTTTTCCTACTATTACTGGGACGACTAGGTGCATCAGTATTAACTCTCTGAGAATCTTGCTCAATTCTCTTAGGGTGGCCCTCAGGGTACAAAGGTTCCTGAGTCATTTTACCACCTCTAGTCACAACTCTAACAGAATGATCATTGTTCTTACCAATCATCTCATTAAGAAAATCATTTTGTGCCTTAAGTACTTGTTCCACTTGAGTAGTTACCATGGAAGCATGTTTACTAATAAGCTTAAGATCATTAACAGTTCTATTCATATAATCACCTAAGCGATCAAGCATGTAAGCATTATGTTTCAATTGTCTACTAACATAAGCATTGAAATTTTCTTGCTTAACAACAAAGTTATCAAACTCATCCAAGCATTGGCTAGCAGACTTATTATAAGGAATATCACCATCATCAAATCTACGGAGAGAATTTACCTCTACTACCTGTGTCGGGTTATTAAGACCATGTATTTCTTCAATATGTGGTAGATTCTTAACATCTTCAGCTTTAATACCTTTTTCTTTCATAGATTTCTTTGCCTCTTGCATATCTTCAGGACTGAGAAATAGAATACCTCTTTTCTTCGGAGTTGGCTTTGGAGGTGGTTCGGGAATAGACCAATCATTATCATTGCTCAATATATTATTCTATAGTAGTTCAGCTTGTTCAATAGTTCGTTCCCTGAAAACACAACCAGCACAACTATCTAGGTGGTCCCTAGAAGCATCGGTTAGTCCATTATAAAAGATATCAAGTATTTCATTTTTCTTGAGAGGATGATCAGGCAAAGCATTAAGTAATTGGAGAAGCCTCCCCCAAGCTTGTGGGAGACTCTCTTCTTCAGTTTGCACAAAGTTAAATATTTCCTGCAAGGCAGCTTGTTTCTTATGGGCAGGAAAATATTTTTCAGAGAAGTAATATATCATATCCTGGGGACTACGCACACAACCAGGAGCAAGAGAATTAAACCATATCTTAGCATCACCCTTTAATGAGAAAGGAAACAACTTCAGAATATAGTAATAGTGATTTTTTTCCTCATGAGTAAATAGGGTGGCTATATCATTCAATTTAGTAAGATGTGCCACAACAGTTTCAGATTCATAACCATGGAAAGGATCAGATTCAACCAAAGTAATTAACTCAGGATCGACAGAGAATTCATAATCCTTATCAGTAACAAAGATAGGTGAAGTAGCAAACTTAGGATCATATTGCATTCTAGCATTCAAAGATTTTTCTTTCCACTTGTATAGCAATTTCTTAAGATCATCTCTATCCTTACAAGCAAGAAAGTCCCTAGCTACCTCTCCCTCCATAACATAACCTTTAGGTATATCAGGCAATTCATATCTAGGAGAGCTAGGTCTAGCAGGTGTCTCATAGTGTTCAGTTTCAATAATTTCATCAGATTCAGAAATATCATCAGTTTCAGCATTCACTCTAGCAATTTGTTCATCAAGAAATTCACCCAGTGGCACAGTAGTATCAAGCAAAGTATCATCATAAGCATCATGCATAGTAGAAGTAACATCATCAATTACTTGCGACATATCAGATTCAATAGCAGGTGGTGGTGTCGCTAATTTACTCATAACAGAAGGTGAATCAAGTGCAGAGCTAGATGGCAGTTCCTTACCTCCCCTCGTAGTAGAGGGATAGATCTTGGTTTTTGGGTCTTTCAGATTCTTCATAGTGGTCAACAGATATAAATCCCAAGTGACTCAGAGAATAGAGCTATGCTCCCCGGCAACGGCGCCAGAAAAAGGTCTTGATAACCCACAAGTATAGGGGATCGCAATAGTTTTCGAGGGTAGAGTATTCAACCCAAATTTATTGATTCGACACAAGGGGAGCCAAAGAATATTCTCGAGTATTAGCAGCTGAGTTGTCAATTCAACCACACCTGAAAGACTTAATATCTGCAGCAAAGTATTTAGTAGCAAAGTAGTATGGAAGTAACGGCAACAGTGGCAAACGTGACAATAGCAGTTTTGTAGTGATTGTAACAGTAGCAACGGAAAAGTAACTTAGCAAAGATCAATATGTGAAAAGCTCATAGGCAATGGATCAGTGATGGATAATTATGTCGGATGGCATTCATCATGCAACGGTTATAACATAGGGTGATACAGAACTAGCTCCAATTCATCAATGTAATGTAGGCATGTATTCCATATATAGTCATACGTGCTTATGGAAAAGAACTTGCATGACATCTTTTGTCCTACCCTCCCGTGGCAGCGGGGTCCTAATGGAAACTAAGGGATATTAAGGCCTCCTTTTAATAGAGAACCGGACCAAAGCATTAGCACTTAGTGAATACATGAACTCCTCAAACTACGGTAATCACCGGAAAGAATCCCAGTTATTGTCACCCTGGGGGATGTGGATCATAACTCATAATAGGTGTCTACAACTTGCAAGATAGGATCAAGAACACATATATATTCATGAAAACATAATAGGTTCAGATCTGAAATCATGGCACTCGGGCCCTAGTGACAAGCATTAAGCATAGCAAAGTCATAGCAACATCAATCTCAGAACATAGTGGATACTAGGGATCAAACCCTAACAAAACTAACTCGATTACATGGTAGATCTCATCCAACCCATCACCGTCCAACAAGCCTACGATGGAATTACTCACGAACGGCGGAGAGCATCATGAAATTGATGATGAAGGATGGTTGGTGATGACGACGGCGTCGATTTCCCCTCTCCGGAGCCCAAAACAGACTCCAGATCTGCCCTCCCGAGGAAGAACAGGAGGTGGCGGCGGCTCCGTATCGTGAAACGCGATGAACTCTTCTCTCTGATTTTTTTCTCCCCGAATAGGAATATATAGAGTTGGAATTGAGGTCGGAGGAGCTCCAGGGGGCCCACAAGCCTGCAGGGCGCGCCCCCCTGGCTTGTGGTCAGGTGGTGGACCCCCTCCGGTTGATTCTTTTGCCAGTATTTTTTATTAATTCCAAAAATATTCTCCGTAAATTTTCAGGTCAATCCGAGAACTTTTATTTCTGCACAAAAATAACACCAAGGCAATTCTGCTGAAAACAGCGTCAGTCCGGGTTAGTTCCATTCAAATCATGCAAATTAGAGTCCAAAACAAGGGCAAAAGAGTTTGGAAAAGTAGATACGATGAAGACGTATCAGTTGCCTCCCAACAAGCTCTTTCTTTATAGCCATTAAGATAGGCTTGAGATTTCAATGATGCCCTCATGAAAGATAATAATAGCAACACAAAGAGAGCATCATGAAGCATATGGAAAACACACTTAAGTCTAACATACTTCCTATCCATAGGCATTTTATAAGCAAACAAATTATCAAGGGAAGCAAAAACTAGCATATGGAAGGAAGAAGAAATAGATAATAGCAATCTCAACATGAAGAAAGGTAATTTAGTTTCATGAAAATTTCTACAACCATAATTTCCTCTCTCATAATAATTACATGTAGGATCATAATCAAATTCAACAATATATCTATAATAAACAATACTCTCTTTATGATCAACATGCACAAAGTTTTTATCATCTTCCAAAATAGTGGGATTATCATCAACTAAAGTTATGACCTCTCCAAACTCACTTTTATCAAAAAATTCATAAGATTGAACACTCTCCAAATACCTGGGATTGTTTTTTCCTAAAGTTTACGCTCTTCCAAACCCACTTTCGGTACTATTGCAAACATTATTACCAATAACATATTCAACATGAGGCTTAAATAAATTTTCAAGATCATAAGAAGCATTATCACCCCAATCATGATCATTGCAATAAGAAGTGAACATGACAAAATTATCATCCCCTTATAAATTTCTTATTTCAACACTTCATCAAAATTTTCAGATTCATGATTTCCAAACAAAACTTCATAAAGATAATAAAGTGCACTCAACTCACTAGCAATTGGTTCCTCATAATTTGGCCTTTTGAAAAGATTAGCAAGTGGATGAGGATCCATATCAATAGATTTTTATCAAGCGAAGATGCAAGCAAATAGAAGGCACATGGCAACACAAGCAAAGATAGCAAACAAGCAAAAGGGCAAACGGAAAAGAGGGCAAATAAAATGGCAATTTTTTGTGAAGTGGGGGAGATGAAAACGAGAGGCAAATGGCAAATAATGTAAATTGCAAGGAGATGAGATTTGTGATTAGGAACCTGATAGATGTTGATGATGTCTCCCCGGCAATGGCGCCAGAAATTCCTTTGACGTGACTTGAGAATGCGTCGGTATTTCCCCAAAGAGGAAGGGATGATGCATCACAGCTACGGTAAGTATTTCCCTCAGTTATGAAACCAAGGTTATCGAACCAGTAGGAGAACCATGCAACACTATGTAAACGGTACATGCACACAAAGAACAAATACTTGCAACCCGACGCGTAAGAGAGGTTGTCAATCTCTCCATGGTAAAAATATAGATTAGATTGTAGTAAATTGGATAGATAGATCACACAAGAACACAAAATAAAGAGGCAAATAAAACGTGCAGCAAGGTATTTTTGTGTTTTTGGAATAATAGATCTGAAAACAAAAAGCGACAAAAGATAGATCGGAATGCAATATGTTGGAAAAGTAGACCCGGGGGCCGTAGGTTTCACTAGTGGCTTCTCTCATGAGTATAGCACACAGTGGGTAAACAAATTACTATTGGGCAATTGATAGAAGATCAAATAATCTTGACGATATCCAAGGCGATGATCATTATATAGGCATCACGTCCAAGATTAGTAGACCGAAACGATTCTGCATCTTCTACTATTACTCCACACATCGACCGCTATCCAGCATGCATCTAGTGTATTAAGTTCATGGAAAACGGAGTAATGCAATAAGAATGATGACATGATGTAGACAAGATCTATTCATGTAGGAATAGACTCCATCTTGTTATCCTTAATAGCAACGATACATGCGTGCCTCGCTGCCCCTTCTGTCACTGGGAGAGGACACCGCAAGATCGAACCCATCACAAAGCACCTCTTCCCATGGCAAGAAAAATCTATCTAGTTGGCCTAACTAAACCAAAGATTTGAAGAAGAAATACGAGGCTATAAGTAATCATGCATATAAGAGATCAAAGAAGACTCAAATAATATTCATGGATAGAAACTGATCATGAACTCAAAATTCATTGGATCCCAACAAACACACCGCAAAAAGTCATTACATCAAATAGATCTCCAAGAGACCATTGTATTAAGAATCAAAAGAGAGAGAAAGCCATCTAGCTACTGCCTACGGACCTGTAGGTCTATGGTGGACTACTCACGCATCATCGGAGAGGCGCCAATGAGGATGATGAACCCCTCTGTGATGGTGTTAGATTTGATCTCGCGGTTCTGGAACTTGCGAGCTCAGAGGCGGTGGATGGGAGTCCCGAGGCCACCACAACCCACCAGGGCACACCGAGGGCCTCTGGCGCGCCCTGGTGTCTTTTGGCCCCCCTGGGCCTCCTCCCGGGTGCTTCTTTGCCTCATTGGCTTTCTTCTGGTCCAAAAAAAATCTCCAAAAAGTTTCATCGTGATTGGACTCCGTTTGGTACTGATATTTTGCGAAGGAAAAAACAAGCAAAAAATAACAACTAGCACTTGGCACCATGTCAATAGGTTAGTCCCAAAAATGATATAATGTTGCTAGAAAATGATTGTAAAACATCCAAGAATGATAATATAACAGCATGGGACAATAAAAAAGTATAGATACGTTGGAGACGTATCAACACCTCCTTCTCCATCGCCGTCTCTGCCCCTCCTCCGAATTGAGGTGACAAATCTCTAGCTAGGGTTCATCTAGAATTGGGTTTATTTAGGGTTCATGAGATTTGGACAAGAGGGGGAAATGAGATAGGTATAGGAGATAGATAGAGAGGGGGGAATTTCTGAATGTGCAGAAAAAATTCAATTAATTAGATAGTAAAAAAGAAAATTAGTGTTCTTGTAAGGTTGAAAAATTCAATTAATTAGAGAGTTAATTAGGTAGTAAAAAATTCAGTTAATCAGATAATAAAAATTAGTTAACTGAATCAAACACAATTTTTGAAATTAGTTAATGGTTTCTGGAATTAGATAATAGAGGAGAGTGAGGACAGAAAAATAGCAAACTAAATTGTTTTGATGCCCAAATTCAAATGAGATGCTTGCTGTCCAAATAAAAATGAGGCAAAAGAAAAAGTAAATGAAAATGAGGCAAAAGAAAATAAAAATAAAAATAAATTGTTTTGATGTCCAAATTCAAATGAAAATAAATGAAAGTAAATGAAAAAGTAACTATTTTTTAGCATGCCATCAAATTGTAGCTATTTTTTAGGACATTAGCTATTTTAGTAAATGAAAATGAGACTTCTTATTAGGACAATAGATATTTTGTTTTTGTTGTCCATCATCAACATGCCATCAAATTGTAGCTAGAAAAAGTAAGTGAAAATCAGGTTCAAGCTCATATTTGAACATACTAAGTAAGAGAAAACGTTAAAATTATTAGGGCATTAGCTATTTTATATTTGGAAGATTGTAGATAATGATGGTAGAAAAAATACTAGGTCTTTTTCTATAGATCTATGTGTGTGTACGATTGATCTTGTGAATGCTTGACACACAGGTAGGTCACCGACGTGCCGCTCGACGACGCCGAGAAGATCCTCGCCAGGCAGCTAGTGAGCATCCCAAAACCCACACTATAGCTCTCTCCATGCAGATACTAGAGGAGAGTGATAATCCCCAAGTGCAAGGAATCATCGTAGCACTTTCCAAAGATGGAAGTGGTAAGTATGGAGTGTCTAACCCACAAGGAGCTAAAGGTAAGATCAATATTCTCTCAAGTCCTATCTGCCACCGATACGACTCTACATACACCGAACGTTTGCTTCTATCTAGTAACGAGAAATAAAACCGCGGTGTGGGTATAAAGAGGATAGCTTTGCATGATATTGAAGAACAAAAAAAATATAAATAGTTGCTGCCTAAATAAAGTTAGAATATATCACAATATGTTACAAATAGCGAGTGTGGAATAATGATGGTATTGTGTGCGGAATCATCCTAGGCAATTGACAACAAGATCGGTAATCATTCTTGCAATTTTATATGAGGGAGAGGCATGAGATAACATACTTTCGGTACTTGGATCATATGAACTTATGATTGGATCTCTAGCAAGCATCCGCAACTACTAGAAATCATTAAGGTAAACCCAACCATAGCATTAAACATCAAGTCCCCTTTACTCCCATACGTAAACAACCCCCTTACTCGGGTGTAAGCTTCTGTCACTCTAGCCACCCACTATAAGTGAATCATGAACATATTGCAACACCCTCTAGCATGGATCCTTCACGTGTGCGCCTCACGGATGGCACCTTAGGACAACACCAAAATAAAACATACACTCAAACCAATCAAGATCATCAATCAACCCAAAGGACAACATAGATCTACTCAAACATCATAGGATGGCAACACATCATTGATTAATAATATGTGGCATGAAACACCATGTTCAAGTAGGGGATTACAGCGGGGTGCGGGAGAGTGGACTGCTGAAAAGAGATGAGGAAGGTGATGAAGACGGTGATGTTGATGAAGACGATCACCGCGGCGATGGCTCCCCCGGCGGCACTTCGGCGCCGCCGGAAGAGAGGGGGAGAGAGTCTCCCCCCTTAGGATTCCTCCTCCATGGCCTCTCCCCATCTAGGGAGAGGTTCTCCCTCTGGTCCTTGGCCTCCATGGCTCCCGGAGGGGCGAGAGCCCCTCCGAGATTGGATCTCTCTCTCTGTTTATCTCCTGTTTTCGCTGCTAGTTTGTGGCCCTTCACCGTTTCTTAAATATCCGGAGATCCGTAACTCCGATTGGGCTGAAATTTTGAGGGGTTTTTTATCGCGAAAATATCTTTCTTGCGGCGGAAGGATATCCCCAACCTACTTAAGGGGAGAGTCACAAGCCATCAGGGCGCCCCCCGGGGCCGCACCCTGTTGGCTTGTGCCTCCCTCGGGCACCGTCTTGCGTTGATTCCGACTCCCAAAATTCACATATATTCCAAAAAAAATCTCTATAAATTTTTATCGCGTTTGGACTTCGTTTGATATGGAATTTCTGCAAAACAAAACAGGAACTGGCACTGGGCACTGGATAATAAGTTAGTCCCAAAAAATAATATAAAATGTTGCCAAAAGTATATAAAAGTTGTAGAATATTGGCATGAATACTTCATAAATTATCGATACGTTGGAGACGTATTAGAGAGTGATGACCTGTGCATAAGGTCTGGGGCTGTTGATAGAATGTGGGCATGAGGCCATTCTTAGAGTTTATGATACAATGTGTTGTGGGCCTGAGGTCGTTCTTGTTTGCAGGGAAACAGATTCCGAGTGACCTATGTTTTTCCGGAATGTTGATTCATTTCCGTTCCGGCAAAATTTCAGGTGCTCGATATGTGCACTTTTTAGCATAGGTCATGCCGAAATTTTCCGTGAATTTCGGCATGACCTGTACTAAAAAGTAGGACATATCGAGTGCCTGAGGTTTGCCGGGATGGGAATGAAAGGACATTCAGGCAAAACATGGGCCATTTTTTTATGTCATTATTCATTTTATTATATAAAGCTCAAGAATTAAACTACTAGATTGAACCCTAGGAAACATGGCCGACAACAATGAAGCCGGAGGTTCTCGCAAGAAGGAGAGCACATGCTTTCCTCGACTTACTGGCGATTTAGGAGAAACAAGGGCGGAAGGACTCCCTTCTCATGACGGGCGGTGGTGATGGCGTCGACGCCGACACTGTTGCCACCAACACCGGCACTGAGACGGGCACTGATGATGGTGCTAGCGAGACCACGGAAGGTGGTACCTCCCAAGATTGTGAAGGAAAGAAGGCAAATAGGTCACGACGCCCAAATTAGGTCGGCACCGAAAGACTGGTGGTCACGACGGTGCACGAAGGCGAGTTCGAGCCAACACAACCGCGGGAAGTGGCAGCAACCTACGGCAACCAACTAGCATGCATCCTACGGGATACCGCTAACATCAACGACACACAAATAAAAAAGAATGAACCTTTTACGCACCTGCTCCTAACTAGGTTGCACGCAAAGATTCCTGTTCCCCGGTCGGGATGACGACGTTGCCCCGTGGAAAGATGTTGCCATGAAGGAAATAAACAACAAAGCCCTAGTAAAGTTCAGTAACACATTGAGTGCCTGGAAAACTAGGGTGAAAAAGGCGATTGAAGTAGACCATCAAACCTATGCCGAGATTAAAGAAGACAATCTAAGAATTACGGAAGAGGACTTTGAAAAGTTCAAGGCGACTTGCGCTAAAGAAGCTGTAGGCCAGGTCGAAGAGAGCCAAGCATCTTCAGGCAAAGAACGTGGGGAACCACCGCCTCGGAAGCCGTGGTTACACGAGCAAGAGGCCCGTGTGGGCTAAGGAGGATGTGAGCCCTTGGCTGAGTTCACCAACCAGTAGGAGCATGACTTCATCAGGGCCCGGTTCTCATGGGCCCCCATGAAAAAGGATTTTTCCATAGATGGGCCGACGAGGGAATTCACGAGAATACTGGTAATTATCATTTTACCACCTTATATTAGATCCTGATCAAGTCGACTACGTTCTATAGTCACATTCGTAAACGATTCACACTCATTTTGCAGAGAGAGCAACACAAGCTTGCAGCCGAAAGCGACTCGATGACTCAGTCGACTCAGTCGTCGAGGAGGTACAAGTGGGACACCCCTTTCAAATGGGCCATAAACGTAATGATGGGACACCCTATGGAACGACGACCGCAGTATGGATGTGTGCACGCCGCCGGAGACGACGCCATGTGGAAGTACTACTATAGCGAGGACCCCGAGGCCAAAAGGAAAAGAAAGAAGTTCAGTCAAGTGACTATCAACGAGAAGGCGGCGCGGGCAATTGAGAAAACCAAAGCTGAAACCAAAGCCGATGCAATCCAGGAAGCGGTAGCTGCCTGTAGAGATGATATGGAGTTGCATTTATAAGCTTGATTCCAGGAATGCTTAGCTGGTTGCAATGAAATCCAAACCCGAGCCCAACTGATTTTCCCATGCCCAGATTCACCAGGAGCAACTCGATGAACACCATACCCACACCCATGCCTGCTCTGGCAACCGCACCCGCACCTACTCCAGCACCTGCTCCCACACATGTTCTCGCACCTGCACCTGCTCCCACACCCTCTCATAGCAGCCCGTGCTTCGTCTCTAGCTTGAATGTTGGGCTATCGACATTGACTGATCTCGACGCCCTCACGGTAAATACGCGTCGCACCCTCATCAACACAACTAATTAATCTTCAGTTCCCGTTGCCTTTCAAATCTCTGACGCTGCACACATGTCTTCGCAGGCTGACTCCACTCCGTGCACCCTCGTATACCACATGAACGACGGGTTGGTGGATGTGGGGAAGGGTACTATAATGAAGCCCAAGGATCGCTTGTTCCACTGCCGACCGATGCCCGGTAATGCCTTAAGGGTCTCCGTGGCGAGTGTGAAAGCGGCCTACGAGGGTTTTCCTCATCCCATACAAACCGGTGGAGAGGACGATGAGACCCCGACGCAGCTTGGCCAATGCAAAAATTGGGCGATCCTGTGGCCAAAGAATCTTCTTCGTCTGGAGGTGGTCAGGAGCACACCAACGGGACCTCAGAAAGGTATGACCACAACCCCACCTATTACGACCACCGTTTGTGGTGCTGGCTGAGAGCGAGCGACACGAGGAAGGGGGTCCAACCTTTTCGGTGGCTGATGACGTCGCCCCTATGGAAGAGGATATGGATCATGATATGGAGGACGATGACCCTCTCCAGTATCTCAATATCGACTGAAGTAACTATGAGTCAGTCATATGGAATTGAGCGTCAAGAGGAGATGCCTGATGCACCAGAGCCGGAACGTCCTCGGGAGTGCAAGAAGTCCTTGTTCATGCAATCCTCGCAGGACACGCCTTCAGATGTCGCCTCAACCCAAGCTCAACTAAGCCAGAGTCGTGCAATGCTAAGCCTGACAACACTGGGGGATGTGGTCAGGAAGGGTCTGACAAACCCACCAGCACCTGAGCCCACCAAGAAGAAGTAGAGGAAGAGACCGGCGAATAAAGGCTCTGCTGCCGCCAAAGTTGCTTCTAGCAGCCAGGCACCTCCGCAGACCCGGGTTGCAAACAGTGTACTGATGAAAGATGCGTCGTTACTCCATGTCATGGGAAAGCCAATGGTATCAGCGAATGCGCTAGCCGCCATAACGGGGGATCTTAGGAGACTGCATGACCATGTGTTGTCAAACAGAGATAAGCCTTCTCGCCTCGAATGATCCAAGATACCCGCTTTTATATGGTTCATGTGCCGAGCAGTGGCAAGGAGTACGTTCACGAATGCCCCGCGGACCTGTTTTTCCTGTGATTTGATTACATCTTCGAGATGTTTCAAATGAGGTGGCTCGATTTTACGTTCGTCCGTCTGTATGCGTTGCATATGAACTACATCGCCAGGAGAGAGCAAATCACTATCTTGCGGTTGCGGACCCGTACTACATGCATGAGGGCTTCTTGTCAATCAACGAAGCCAACCGTCGATATGTGAGTACATCGAAGAGTTCTTGCTCATCCATAAGGATAAGGAAACAATTATCCTACCTTATCATCTCGGGTAAGTCATCCGCGGATAGCCACTATAACACATACATCCTTTCGTGCATTTCAATCATTACTTTGCACGCATGGAGGCTAACTTGACCGTGTATTTATTTTGCGCAGCCACGGGCGCGTCGTTCTCATCGTTCTTTATCCATGTTTCTCCGGCGCTTTGTATTTGAACCCGTCCAAGACCATAGAGAAGAAACATTACACACACATAAAGGATGTTCTGGACAAAGCTCTCTTGGGCTTTAGCCTGCGGGGTGGCTACTTCCAAGTCAAAAAAAAATAAGGGCGGGATGTGCTTCGGCCATAGGACTGACTTTTGTTGCGTCCAGTGACCGGCAACAAGTAATAAGGATGGATTCCACGTCATCCATCACATGCTTGAGTACAGAAGGGATGTGCAATCACTTCGCATGACATCTTCATCCGATGCCCATATCCAAAGATGGGTCGAAGCCTTAGGAACCGTAGCAGATCATCAACTCTGAAATGAATTCTATCGCATCCAGCAGGAAATTGCGTCGATCATCATGAAAGATGTCCTCGAAGAGAATGGGATGTTCTACGGTGGCCCAATATCGCGGGCTGACGTCCGAACCCGCATAGCCCTACAACGTCAGGACTTGACGCCTTTCAGAAAGCTTGGGTGCATCCTCCCGTGTGTGGACGCATGGAACGAGTGCATTGGTTAACGATGAAAATGTGTCCGTTTAGTTGTTACTTTCTGTACAACGAAACTTTGAATTTCTCTATACGACGAAACCATTAGATTTAAATTGTGCCGCGCTCTAGTTAGTTAGTTTGGGTACAATGACTTTCATTAACTATGTTTAATATATGTTGCTTCTATTTGCTAACCCTTTCTCTCCGCAGGCCGACATATATTATGTTGCATATTATATCATTGAATTTGCTTTGATGATATATGCATCTCTGACAGGTATATAGATCATCGATGGCGAAGTGGTATGCCGTGTACATAAGGAGGATTTCGGGAGTGTACGAGGAGTGGCCAGACTGCCAGGCCCAAGTGTATTGATTCTCGGGCGACAGCCAGAAAGGGTTTGATAGCGGAAGCGAGGCGGAAGCTAGTTACTTGAGGTTCACGCTAGCGCGAGAGAGGAATCAGAACTGGCGCCTCAAGAACTACTACATAATCCCGCTTTTGCTCATCGTGATCGCTCTTCTCTTCTATGCGATGATATCATAGTTTACATAGATGATGAAACATGAGTATGTGACATGTAGTTGCATGTATTCGAGACTTCTAATAACTTGTATCGTTGTTTCGAGACATGTGTTCGACCATGAATGATGATGATGATATGAGATGATAGACTTCTAATAACTTTTGCTCATCGATGCCGACGATTAGACATTTTTGTCTCACATCTTTTTCAATGAATATGCATGATCTCACATCCTTATTATCTATTTAAATACAACGTAAAAACGCAGAAAGAAAAAAAATCATAAAACTTTAGCAGTGGCGTGGGGCAAAGGTTTACCAGCAACGCGTCTTTAACAGTACCGCCTAAATCACACACGCGCTACGGCTAAGTAGTAATAGCGCTGGCACAAAGTGCGCTACTGATATGTTAACTTACCAGTAGCGCTGAGTTGAAAGGGTGCTACTGCTAAAAGTTAGTTGTAACGCCCTAGCAGTAGCGCGTATACCCACGCTACTGGTAGCTAATGATCCAGCGCTATTACTAGGCTTTTCCATAGTAGTGTTCGTAGTTAATTTCTAGTTTCTAATGTCTCTAGTTAGAACATGTCCGTCGTATGTGGATGATGTGAACTTTGAATAGCTTTTGGAGATCCGTCTGTGATCTTTTGATGATCAGAATGTGCATATCTAGTTCTGTTTCATTGTTTGTCTGATGATCTACGTATCACGTGGCATGGTAGTATGAAAATAGGGTATCCGATATGAAGAGTGCGAATGTAGAGGATACAATTTGAGGCGTGCCCGGTTGATGCTCGCGCACGCGTCCGGTCGCGTACGCGGGCGTTTGAGGGTCCGAGTTAGCCCATCACGGTTGTAGATGCTCTTAGCAGGACGCCTGGCCAAGTGTCTACTACAACTAGGTTTATTCGGCTTCAGGAAGGGAGGGGCGATGACGGTGACACGCCTTCAGCTTGCTACAATACTTGTAATCGTCGCTAGGCGATCTACGGACCTGGATACATGATAGTTCTTTTGTGGCTTATGGGTCAATGGGTGGCTACCAGAATAAAATAAGCTACCTCGTACCCAACTTATTCTCACGGTCGTTAGTAGGCTAGTGGCTACTTATTTTAGCAGCTATACATAAGCCTCAAAAGAACCGATAGGTAATTTATGTTACTTGTGATGTTCTTTGCACTGTCTTGACAACTGATAAATAGATGAGAAGTTTTCCTGCCAAAAAATAAAACTTAAAATGCCACTTAATCGCATACATAAAGTCAAGCACATTTTTGTCTTAGATGGTCTGAGTTGTGAATAGCGAGTAGGTGAAGGGGTTAAATAAGATATAGGTTAGGTGAAACCCCCATCAGAATTCCTCGGTTGAGTCCGTTCGTAAACCCCCGGTCCCCCGTGGTGTTCCTCTTCTCAGCCCTTCTTCTCTGATTTCTCTCGAAAATTCCTCGCATTCTCGTGCCGACGGCGCCGGCGCACAAGAAGCGAGGCCTACTGGCGCCTGATTCGCGTGGATTGCTTCTTGCTTCCTTCCTTTCTTGGTAAGGAACCCTAGCGTGATCGTTTTTTGGGGGGATTTTCGCGGTTCGTTGCCTATTCCTTAGGTGCGTGCTAATCCATCCGCCATTTTTTGATTATTTTCCACGGAAAGGAGGAATCCGATTACTATTAGTCAGTGTTAATTTTGCCATTGGGTTTTTTTCGTTCTTTGCTGTGGCAGCGATCGACCCAAATCCAAATTATTCTCCCCCTCCCTCATTGATTTAGTTGCAGGAGTGTATAATCACTTCTTTTTCCCAAAACAATATCAGGGATTCGTTCAGCTAAATCCCCGCAGTCCCGCACGCATGTTGAGTACATCACTATCACTGGGTGTAAGTAAAATCGTTCTGAATGGCAGAGGAAATCCACACATCTGCATCGACTCGATCCTTTTATTATTATTATTCATTCCATGGATAGGTTTTAGTTTTTTTTTTTTTACTATTTTAGAGATTGGTAGCGTTTCTCATTTCCTTACTAGTATACGAATTTAAAGTGTGTATAAATGAAATGTTGGCTATTTAATCATTTCCTAGGACTAGTACAGCTTTCCATTCACTTTAATTTGCTATGCTTCTTTACCATATGAATCACTTCAAATCAGTTGATAGCACTGACTGAATGATTTTTTGTGCTCATCCTCAGGGCATTTCAGTTGATGGCACTGACTGAATGCTTTTTTGTGCTCATCCTCAGGGCATTTTATCTCTCAACATCCAAATACTGATGGAGCATACCTCTGAAGAAGAATCTGAGATTAGTGATTCGGAGATCGATGAGTACAAGGACAAGATCTACGATCAACTGCGGTCCCAAAAACTGAAAGTGCAGTATGGTGAGAAAATCTTCCGATGCCCGTTCTGCCTAGGAAAAAAGAAGCAAGATTACAACGTCAAGGATCTTCTGCAGCATGCCTCAGGAATAGGAGCTGCTCAGAAACGCAAGCCCAGGGTGAGGGCAGCACACCTAGCACTTGCAGAGTATGTGAAGAATGATTTGGGGAGCTCCTTGGAACCAGCATTGCAACTTGCCATCGTTGAGTACAAGCCTCCTAAGATCGAAGAAGAGAAGTTTGTATGGCCGTGGATTGGCATTCTGGTTAATCTACCAGCTGATTTGATTGATACAAATTTTGTCAGGGAGAGTGAGCATATGTTAAAATCACAGTTATCACGGTTCAGACCTTGCGAAGTCACTATTCTTTTGGATTCCAAGGGCCAGATTGATCACTCCATCATCAAGTTCGCCGAAGACTGGACTGGGTTGAAGGATGCATTAGCTTTTGAAAAGCATTTCATAGTGGAGCAGTACAGCAAGAATGATTGGAACAGAAGAAACTGTAGAATGGACGATCTTTATGGATGGCTTGCAAGATCTGATGATTATAACTCTTGTGGGACAATAGGAGAGCATTTAAGGGAAATTGGAGTTCTAAAAAGTATTGGTGATCGGGAACATGAGAGAACTGAGCGTATAGCTCATTTTACTCGCCAAATGGAAGAGAAGAATGAGCATTTACTAGAACTGGAGCTGAAGAACAGTCAAAATGCCATGAAACTTGATAGCATGATGAAAGACAAGGATCGAATGGTTGAGGAACATAATGAAAGTACGGACATATTTCGATACTGTGTGTTTTTGCCGCATTTTGCGTACTAATGGTCTTACTTGTTTTCTACAATACTGCTGGCAGCAATAATATCATCTTGTGCTCACTGAACTTACTGAGTTTCTTTTCCTATTCGATAACCAGAGATAAGAAAGATGCAGGAAGACGCTCGTAGGAATTCTAGTAAAATAGTTGAAGACAATCAAAGACTGCAACAGGAACTGACGACCAAGAGAGAACAAGCCATCCGGAGACATAAGCAACTTGAAGAGTTGGCTAGGAAAAGTAATATTGACAGAGCAAAAGTCGAAGCAGAGAAAGAAAAGGTTTTTTTTCTCGTCTCCTCCAATGCTATTTTATGTTCCATTCCTTCTGTTATATCTTAATGAACTGAATTTGAACTTATGTATGCTGTTCAAAACTCTTACAGAATGCAAACGAGAATGCTCTTCTCGACTTAGCAACCCTAAAGCATAAGAAGGCGCGTGAGGAGCTCAGGCAGCTTCTCAAGAAACACGAGGTATTGCTTTCAAGCAATGTTTGTATGTTGGGTATCTAGTGAAAGTGCATCGTTTCACTTCCTGAAATTGCAGCAAGAGAAAGAAGATGCTTTCAGGAGGCAATACAAACTAGAAGAGGACTTAACTTCTAAGCAGAATCTTGAGATGGAATTAGCACAGTTGAGAGGGAAGTTAGAGGTAATGAAGCACATGGGAGCTGAGGCAGATACAACATCAAAGGAATTTGATAAGGTGTCTGAAGAGCTGAAAGAGAAAGATGAAGAGCTTGAAGCCATGGAATCTGCAAACCAGGCCCTTATTATTGTGGAACGAAGGACCAATGATGAGCTTGAACAAGCCAAGAAAGAACTTATACAGGTATGTATAACCTGTATTGCATTCTTAATTTGCTATCGATTGTGATACCTTATATATCGCTTCGTCCTTTTCGTTGGTAACAAATTACTCGCTGTGTAGGGCCTACAACAGATACAAGTAACTCGATCCACTATTGGTGTCAAAAGAATGGGTGTGCTTGATGAAAAAGCTTTTGTTGCTGCATGCAAAAAGAAAGCAGGAAATGATGTTTCTAAGAAAAAAGCAAAGGATGATGTAGAGGCAACACTTGTGTTATCAAAATGGGAAGATGAGATCATGCAACCAGATTGGCATCCTTTCAAAGTTATCGATGTTGATGGACAGACAAAGGTAAACCTTTTTATTTTACTTATATTATTATACTGTTCCTTTTAGGAGAACAACATATACTAGTTGAGAGGGTATCCTGGTCCATGCTTCTGTAGTTCCATGCATGTTTATTTGTGTATTAATATTTTTGATTCGATTGTTAGAAAAGAAAGGAAAAAACTGAAGTATTTGAATTTCAACTGGATACATTGCTATCCTGATTTGAGTCCTTGTTCCAGCAATGAAAATACTGTTATGACTTTGCAGCCTGTGATTCTGATAAACCTTTGATGGTGCAGGAAATAGTCCGGGAAGACGATGAGAAACTGCAAGCCCTGAAAGAAGAGCTGGGGCAGGAGGCCCATGATGTTGTGGTCAAGGCCCTTCTTGAGATGAACGAATACAACCCCAGCGGCAGGTACCCCGTCCCCGTGCTGTGGAACTTCAAGGAGAACCGGAGAGCGCCGCTTGACGAGGCAGTAGCGTACATTCTCAAGCAGTGGAAGGCGAGCAAGAACAAGAGAACGTACTACTCCTGAGTGAGATCGACGTTTCCTAGTCCTCGCTATAGTTTATGGCCGGTGGCGCTGTAAAATCGTGTCGTAGTAACAGTACTTGATGCTCGGTTAATTGCAATAAATAAATAAACACAATTGTGGCGAGGGTTTTTAGAAAAACCATTGGATTTTTTTAGAGGAATATATCAGAATTAGCTTAGGTTCAATTTACAGAGATATGTATGAGCATCAGCTTATCTGACATTTCTGTAAAGAGTAAAATGCATTCCAAGTCCTAAAACTATTGGTGGTGTGTCAGTTTAGACATATAACTTTGAAACTGCATTTTTTGGTCTTAAAACTATTGAAGGTGTGTCTGTTTAAAGCTATAACTTTGAAACTGCAGTTTTGGGTCCTAAAACTATTGAAGGTGTGTCTGTTTAGTCCTATAACTTCGAAATTGCAGTTTTATGTCTCAAAACTATGTAAGTTTATTCATCTCAGATCCTAAGCTTGCATGGCCAGCATCTATGGTGCATTTTTTTTTTCAAATGAGCCTTTTATATGTGTATACTTTCCCAACAGTGGTTCATACGCTTCCACGTCACAATGGGTGTTGCAACGTGCACGCTCACCACTTTCGTGGCCATGAGCTGCAGCGCAGCCTCGCTGATATGTTTAGCGCGGTTGCCGGGGAGACCTCTAGCCAATCGGCATGGAGGACGACATCCCTCTCCCTCAGCACGGCCACCACAAAGACCCCAACCCAATCGGCATGGAGGACGCCATCCCATCTCTCCGTCCCTCCCTCGTACAGTATTATGGAATGGAGGGAGTATTTCTGTAGATCTGAGATGGAACGCTCCTGGCATGGAGGAGAACAAGTGGCAGCGGGCACTTCCTGTTTTCAGTTTGCATTCAATCGCCTATAATGAAATTATAGATATATACTCCGAAGGCATGTCCTTGTAAAATTACAGAAACAGTTCCTTACATAAGTGCAAAAACAGAAACCACCATAGCATTGTTGATTTTGCATTACATGCTTTGGTAGCACCACAGCAAGCCATCCCAGCCACCGACACACGGCGCTCAGTACACAGCTTGTAAAACTCTGAGCTGAAGCACGATCAGAAACGCAGCACAGATCATCCTCATGCTCCTCAACGTGAGCGCTGAAGCAGCAGAAGTCCTGTACCAGCCCAGCAGAAGCACTTGATATTACTACCAGTACAATAATTGAACAGTAAATTACGTGACGTGTGAAAGTGTTTCTTGTGAAATTCATGTGTTCCAAACTGGAGTGCCTTTGGTATACTAGCAGTACGTGTGAAGTGTGAAGTAGACTCACTCAGATGCCAGGAACTTGCATAGCCCGAAACCTATCAAGAAGACAGACAGCAAACAGGTCACACCACTGAACAATTCATCATTAAAATTAAAATATGTAGCTCCGCAACCGACTTATCAAGAGCAAGTACCCTACATCCGCTGATGGATGGAATGGAGCAGAAGATAGTATATTTCGAAAAAGGAAAAGGAGAAAATTACTTGGGTCCCTCTTGGTGATGGTTCCAGCGCCGCCGAAGTTGCAGGCGATGTCGGAATTGCCGTTCTGCTGGTAGAAGATGTTGAAGGCGTAGGAGGCGTGCAAGAGGAGCGTGTTGGGCTGGTAACAATGTCCGCCCGGCTGCAGCGGCGAGCAGTCGGCGGCGCCCTGCCCGCACGCCCAGTCCAGCGCGTTCTGGAGGTCCTCCTGGGGGACTCCCGGCCGCGCAACGCACCAGGTGACACCGTCGATGAAGCTTGTGTTTCCCTCCGGAGGAGACAGGGTCGGGATCGGGGTGGTCGACTCCGCCTTCTCCTGTGGCGCGCCTGCCGCGCACACTGATCAAACACATGCATGATTCAAATGACACAACAACGTTCAAATGATAGGGTAGAGCAAGTGACATAAGAAGGCACGGGCAAAGAAAACAAGAGACATGTATATATGTGGTGTAAGAACTCACCAATGAAGCACGCAAGGATCAAAATAACGTTCATGATCAACTCCTTTCTCTTCATGTATGAAACAAAACTAACTGAAAAGACCCCTCTCTCTCTCTCTCTCTGACCCGTCTCTTTCCCTCCCTCCCCTGTGTGAGCCTTAGGGAATATAATGGGAGTCTGAGCGAAGAGCGCCTGTGTCAACAGGAAAGAAGCTACTGTCCATGCAAAGGGCACTGGATTTCAGTTCACTACTCGAGTCACCAAGCAACTCATGAACCAAAAAAAGTCCCCAGGTTGCTCACCGTGCATGGTGCATACTTATGGCCATGGCAGAGAGGCTTGTGTGTGCTGTGTGAACCAATGCAGATCAGATGCCTTTATGAATATAAAACAACACTGAGAATATCGGATGACTTGAAGGCCAGGAAACCATAGATCCTGCTGCCATGCCATGGAGGTATGCATGCATGGCCATGATTTCTAAAGGGACAAAAGGAAACCAAGCAATAGATTCCACGAGATCTCCCAAAGGGGCCAAGTGCATGGTGTGTTACCTTTACTTTTTTTGCTGTTTCATGGTAGAATGTGTCGGAGCTTCACGAGCAAAAGCTTTTCTTGTGGATTAAGGGAAGAACCTCCATTCACTTTACAAAGCTAGACTCAAGCCTAATGAATGAGGTTTGGTGAACCAGATTGCCTTGACTGACCTACACCACCTGCCAAGTGCCAATGGAACCGATGGCATGCTGAAGCAGAATGAACAAGTAACAAGGCTTGAAAAAACAAGCAAGCTGCAGTGAAACAGATAAACAGGGCAGGTAACATAGCATACTAAATAGAATGGAGCAGCTAAGAGTGAAAAAGAGAAACTGATACAAGGCTCCTCAGCTCGGCTGCCGAACGGGCCAATCCTGATTCCCTGCCAGTGGCTGGCAAGAACTTAATTTGGCTCGGCCACCGCCACATGCGAGAAACTTTATAAGCTTAACACGAAACCACTGGCACAAAGTGGTGCCAGAAACTTCTTTGAGAAAGGAAACTATACTACTAGAAACCATCAGTGGTGATCCCAATGAGTTGAGACATATGGAACAAAGCAACAACAACTAACAAGGTTAAAGAGGACGTATAACAATAATATTGAGCTAACCTACCTTTGATGTTTGTCATGAAGAAAGTTGTATCTTTAGACAATATATAGGGTCTTGCATTGATTTACTGAAAAAGGCATCGTCAAAACACAACCTGATCATGTCCTGCAGACCTACTTTTCACATGCTAATCTACAGCGAATACTTGTCACACAAGGGAAGCCTGCAAGTAACTACAACTGTGTTTGCTGGGATGTAGATTTGGAATCGCAGTCTGGCTAACAGTCATATCTCAGTTTTGTCTCCACTGAAATGGTTAATTTTGGTTACATATGGATAACTAAAAGTACTCAAATGTGTTCAAAAAGTCTGTAACTCGCACATCCTCAGAAAGAATGGATTCATGGGAGAGGTGCCATTTTGGCATCTTACACGCATACCAATAATACTAGTTACAGGACCACCCCGCAAAACATGCCTCACGTCATTGTCTGTTCAAAAAAAAATATGGCTCGTGTCGTTGTACTTTTCTTGCTTGTATATTTTTTTCTAGAATACATCGAGTAAAGCAGGGAAGCCAAGCAGTTAGAACGCCGCTGGAAGCTGGTAGATTCTTTGACGACGCAGACTATTTTAGAGTAGCAATTTCTGAAATACGATAGGGCAAGAGGTGCAGCATTAGAATTGTAGTATATATTAGCAGTATCAGCTCCAAACCTGCTTTCTGCTGTATCTCTGGTTGCTTCTGTTTCCCACTTCCACATTTTGTGAGTTGGGACTAGATATGAGAATAATAGATGAGGTTACCCCCACACTTCCTTTCAGAAATTGGATACTGTGGCTGAATCAACACGTGTCAATATCTGAACTTCTACAGAACTTGTTGTGCAACCAGAACTCGGGAATTTTCATCATAATATTTCCAATACTAGAATGGTGCTAGCAGTATCCAGCTTCAACCTTGCTTTCTGATGTGCCATGTCCTGAAGCTTATTTTTTCCACTACACATTTAATGAGTTAGACAAAGACTGAGATTGCAGCGACCTGTGATAGATGAGGTTGCCCCAATGCTTTCACTGCAGTAGTCCTGTGCAAGAGAAACCAGATGCTGTGGTTGAGTCAAAACATGAGGTGTCTACAAATGAAGGTCTACAGAACTGTTCTGCAACCATAAGTCACCACCATTCCCCTGGTTATACGGCATGGAACCTCATAAACATTGCATTCATCACTGTCAGTCAATACATGAATCAACTACCAATAATCTTTACATGAACATTCTCCCCCTTTGAAATGGTGGAACCTACTGCGATCCCTAACGATGATTTCACTGTCATATACCTTAGATATTAGCTTAATTACCAAATGGCAGTCTCCACACATCCTCAAGTTCTTCACTATCCTGATAGGAGTGCCAGGAAGACACTTCAGCAAGGCAAAGGCAATGGCCAGCCTCTCGCTATGGTAGGTTAAAGCAGTCTCTTTCTCTTCCTCCTCTATATCTGCCAATACATTGCTTGTGCGGGGAACATAACCTTGGCACCTTAATCTTTCGGCTATCTCGGCAAGCATTTGGTATATCTGATCACTCTCAGGATGTGATCTATCGCCCATAACAAACTCATACACGGAGTTGCGGAGCTCCACAAGGCTATGCCCTGGGTTTTTCCTCACTCCATGCGTAGCCATTGTCTTCCTAAGCACATGGGCATCTGCCCACCTCCCAACAGCAGCATACAGATTTGAGAGGAGGACATAGTCGCCGCTGTGCCCAGGATCAAGCTCAACCAGCCGTGCCCAAGCAGCCTCCCCGAGTTCCAGCTTCTTGTGCATAGCACAAGCACCTAGCAATGTCCGCCACACAACAGCGTTGGGCTCCAGTGGCATCGTGGTGATATAATTGTGCGCTTCCTCAACTCTTCCAGCTCTTCCCAGGAGATCCACCATACATCCAAGATGTTCAATCCCTGGTGCTATGCCGTACTTGCCCTGCATCTCATTGAAATATCGAAACCCATCGTCGACCAACCCGCAATGGCTACAAGCATACAGCACTCCTACCATAGTGATGTCAGTTGGGATAAGCCTCTCCCTCTCCATCACACCGAACAGCTCAAGGGCATCCTTCCCAAACCCATTCCCTGCCAAACCCACGATCAGTGACGTCCACGAGACCACGGTCCTTGCCACCCCCATCTCCTCAAACACCTTCCTTGCGTCCTCAACTCCGCCACACTTGGCATACAGATCAATCAGCGCGTTGCCAACATGGCTGTTCCCCACTAACCCAACCTTGGACGCAAACACATGCACCCTCCTCCCGAGAGCGAGCGCCCCGATCTCCGCGCACGCAGTTAAAACACTCACGATGGTGAATCCATCCGGCACGAGGTCCACCTCCAACGTCTCCCGGAAGATTGTCAGCACCTCGTTGGGCCTCCCATTGGCCGCGAACCCGTTCATCACGGAGTTCCAGGAGACGAGGTTCCGCTCCAGCACAGGTATTTCGTCGAACACCCTGTGGGCGCTCTCAAAGAGGCCGCACGCGCCATAGTGGTGGACGAGCGAGTTCTTGACGAAGACGAGCGCCACCAGGCCGTTCTTGGCGGCCTCGGCGTGGAGGCTCTCGCCTTCGCGAAGGGCAAGGAGGCGTGTGCAGGCCTGGAGGAGCGGCGGGTAGGTGTGCGTGTCGGGCGGCGCGAGGCGGCGGCGGTGGAGCGCGAGGGCGAGGCGTGGGCGCGCCGAGGACGCGGCGATGCGGAGGACGGTGTTGAGGGAGAAAGGGTCCGGGTCGGGGAGGAGGCGGGAGAGGACGGCGACGGCGTAGAGGAGCGGGGGAGCGCCGGCGCGGAGAGAAGCTAGGTGGAAGAGGAGGTGTTTGGCGAGGAGAGGGTGGGAGAGGGGCACGCCAGCCGCACGGAGAGCTCGCGCGTGAATCTGCTTAGCGGCAGCGACGGAGGGAGACGGCAGGTGGAGGCGGAGGAGCGCGACGCAGTGGCGCAGCACCTGGTGCGTGGAAGGTGGTGCAGGAGCGATTGCGTCGCGCATGGCAATGGCATGGCCGTGCCGCGGTAGGGGTTCGAGATGGCTTTTGGGAGGGAAGGCGGCGCAACCAAAATGTTGTACAGTCTCCCTTGTATTTTAAGTCAAATTTTAACCTTTGATTCAACATCTTAAAATAAACACCATAAAAATAGTAACATTGAAAACATCTTTCAAATATGAATCCAACAATGCAACTTTTGTGACATACAACTTATATTTTGTTATTTAAACTTACGTTTAAAATTTGGCACAAAATACGAAGAGGACCAACCATAGTTTAAAAACCCGGACCGCGGTAATCGAACCGGTGAGGCTCTCGGTTCAGGTTTTACCGGTCGTACCGCCGGTTCACCGGTTCGATTGTCCGATTTTTTACCATAAAATAATATATGTTGAGTATTGTATGTGCTAATATCGTGTCAAACAATGGTCAACTAAAATCATTTCCATGTAATGGAAAACAAAGTAGAATGGGCGAGTTGGTTATTGGTCGTGGGCAGGCCCCGTGTACAGCTCATGCGACCTGGGATTGAATCCTGCTTCTCCCAATTTCTATTAAAGCATTTTTCTGTTTTTTCCCTGTTCAATGGCCCGGTTTTTTCACCTGTTTTCCAGAAAACCGGCCGGTTCGACTGGTTTTCTCAGATCCGATTGCAGAACGGTCTTATTAGCTTAAAAAACCGGTGAGGCTGTTCGTTCCGGATTTTCCGGTTCAACCATCGGTCCGGTTCGGTTTTTTAAACTATGGGACCAACAAACCCGGACGGAGATAGTACTCCCTCCGTTTCTTTTTAAGATTTCTTTATAGTTTGACCAAATTTGTATTAAAAAATATGGACATCTAGAACATAAAGTACATATAATATGAAACTACATTCCATAGAGAATCTAATGATGTTGGTTTGGTATTGTGAATGCTGATACTTTTTTCTATAAGTTTGGTCAAACTAGAGATATTTTGACTTTAGACAAAATTTATATGCAGATTAAAAAGAAACAGAGGGAGTAATAGCTAAATATTCGTGCATTGCTACAAAAATAATATCTACAGAGAGGTGACGTGGGATCGATTGTCCTCGATCATGTTGGCGTCAACTATGTTGTGACAACGTTGGTGTATACCAGTTCGGGGGACTATCATACGAAAACCAACATTCAAAGAAAACTTCATGTAAACCACGTTTTAAAGTTTAAGAAAAATCTGAAGAAGAAATCATGAGATGTTAAGAGGGTGATGTTCTATTGTCATGTGGAAATTCAAGTAAAAACATGTTACAGGATGTGAGCCATGAAAAAGATAAATTCAGCAATGAACGTTATTGTTTGACAGTATTCAATTTTGATTCTGTCTTTTTCATATCTCACATCCCGTAATACAATTGAACTTGAAATTTTGCATGGCAATAGAACATCAACCTCTTAACATTTCATATTTTTTAGATTTTTTCAAAATTTTAAAACATCGTTTTTGCATGGTTTTCACTGGTTTCCACCGAATGTTGGTTTTTGTATGATATGTTCCCATACCAACTCCTGCCCGAAGAAGGGTGGCGAAATGAGCGTGCGCTATGGTTTTCGCGATCCTCGACAGTTGTCGTCAGATCTAGCAATCCATGTCTCCTTGGGCTATATCGCATGCCGACAACAGATGAGAACATTGGTGTGTCATGTTGCATGCTCATCGATGGATAACAAGCGCGCGACATAGTACGGTTGTCGGTGCAAGCAGTCGGGACGTCACACATAGTCGTCGTGGCCTCGTGGGGAGCCACCTTTGTGTTCGTGGTCGATGAGCAATCAGCACAATGCCATCCGAGCCGGCCACATAGTAACGAAAGATGGGGTGACGATATAGAAGCCCTAGAACACTCGGTCATGTCAAAAAGGTCCTAAAAATGCCCAAAAAATACCAGGAGGCCTTGAAAGCTTCTGGATATATTGAAAAGTTTCGGAGGGTCTAGTGGGTCGATCCCTTGGCTGGCCCAAGAGACAGCAGCCACATAGTCCAATTTGGGGGCCATACTAATATGCTCCCCCCCTCACCCCCCATTGGGAGGAGGGGAAGCAAGGCAAGCAGGTGTGTAGGGGGGGGAGTCGTAGGAGAGTCTCTCTAGGTCGATTGACCCCAAGGGATTGGAGTCCGTACTCCCTATATATAGTGCACCCCAAAGGATACACCAATCCTTTGGATCTAGCCCTTCTCTTCCTTCTCGTTTATAATCTATAATGTAGATGGAGGTACGCCGTTAGACTGCCTCTCCTCCCTCTAATTATTGCATCAGTTTTTTTGTGCTGATCCACAGAGTTTTGTCGAACCTCCACTTGTAAGAGAGAGAGAGGTGTGGGGAGAGATAGAAAGGAAGGAGGAGAGGCAGGGAGAAGGAGAGGGCTCGAGGAGCGGCGGGGAAGCCCTGGTGGTGCCCGTCTCCTGCAGCAGCCTTCCTGAGAGAGAGAGAGAGAGAGAGAGAGAGAGAGAGAGAAGGAAAGGAAGGAGACTTCGGGAAGGGGCGGCGGGATCCTGCGGGGCTGGGATGGAGCTCCGGTGGTGGTGCTACTCACGCCGTTGGACGGCGGCCGATGGGACTTGGTAAGTGGAAAAAACATGTGCTGCATTGGCACATTTGATGCAGAGCCACCGTAAGTTCCTCTCCCTTCTCTAATGAGTATTGAGATTCCATTGCTATTTGATGGAGAGCAGCCACCAAAAGTTCCTCTCTTGATGCACCGAAAACAACCCTCTCTCTCTCTCTCTCTCTTGTGAATCTGATTCATCACAAGAATATAACAGACAACATCTTCTTTTTGTTTTTCTTCATCTTTTTGTTGAAAAATATAATTTATGGTCTCCATAAAATAAAACGATACAAATTCCTTCTAATTAGCCAGCACAGCTTTTATGAAAGAAATGCTTGCAAGAACTGTAGCTAAGAATTATGGACACGATTAGATAGTCAGGACTACCTCCAGAATGTTTGGGGGGCCTAGGTATTTGACTAAATAGCACTGGCATGCCAGAAGTTCCATACTGAAATAAATGGTACAATTTACTATGTATTCGTGTCCATCCATGTGAACAACTCGTTCGTTTAGTAGCAGGCTGTGTTAACACACATGACACATGTACTATTAATGATGTGCCAAGTGTGGTGTGTGTGAGCTCTACCCCGGAGCATCATACGAGAGGTTCAGTTGGTCATGGAGTTCGTCCGTCAGGTTCTGAAGATATGAACAGAGGTAGATTTCTCAACAAAATGGCAATGTTTGAAAGTATTAGTGCCATGGGGTATTAGATAATTAATTATACTGTTGGTCACATAGGTATGATTAGTGCCTGGTGGCCCAGCAGCAGCAAACCATCCGGTTGTGCCACCGGCGAAGCGTTGGTAGAAGAGATGTGTCCACCATCCAAGCAAAAAAATGCCACAATATATCGCGAAATTCACGTTCCAGGAGTGTGTCCTCTGCATCAGAAAGCTCTGTCATCTGGGGTTGCGGTAAGGTGATCAGTGTTGTGTGATTGTGAGTTTTCCTTAGTAGATGGTACGTTAGCAGTGTCGTCGAGGTAGTTGAGATGTTGTTATTGTGAACTTAACTTTGTAGCAGTTGTTGTGATTACTCTCCGGTATCAATCTTGGTAGAAATCATTATGGTTTGGCAGTCAATGTTCTCAAGTTTCTTTTCTTGAATTATGGATATCCTTTATATAGTAGTAATGCTAATTTGAGTCGATATATCGGTGTTCCGTACCATGCTAAAAATGTGTCTCTGGTGACAATCATATTTCTGAATTTTCATTGGATTCCTATATGGTTTCTGAATATTTGATGGTCTGAATATTGAGGAATTTCTTAATTTGTGAAATATGTAGCACTGATCTTGTCGTCATTATTGAGGGAATCAATTGGTATAGTTTTGGTGCGTACGTATAATTGATTAATATTCAAAACGTCATGCTATGTAAAGATGAGGTTTAGTTTTGCATCCTGCTTGTTGCTTGCCGACGCCTTTGTAGTTTTTGCTTGTTCAATGGTCCAGAAAATTAATTACTCCATTGAGCGTTGCAAAGCTGACATGTGTAAGTATGTATCAGGTGTGTCGATTTGATTTGAATTTCGAAACACAAGGGCCGGACTACAAAAATGGCAGCAGAGTGGTTGCTGAACTTATCTGTCCTCCAATAATCCTTTGTTGTGTGTACATATAGAAGCGCTGAAGACTATTGGGTGACTGATGAGAAGCAAAGTTCAATGGCTCCTTCAGTGCTATCTGGAGCTGGATTAGTCATCACAGAGTCGATGCAAAGTTCGAAGCACCGCGTAGTATGAGCAGAGGTACTGTGCTGTGGTTTATGATTGTTTACCTGAACTACAATTGGACTATCTACAGCTAACAGTGGCTGCTCTGTTTCAGATTGTTGATAGTTCTGAAAGTACAGTGAACCAAGGTGTAGGTTCAGAACTTGAGATCAGTTCGACCTCGGGTGTTTATTCTGTGTCTGATCATGTACGCATGTCATAAAATTACGATATGGGGTTACCTCATATGTTTGTTGACTGTAAGTGTTTTGAAGGCGCCAGTTCGTGGGTGCGCAGAGCAAGCAGTAGACTTGGTGGTCTTGCAGCCCAGCCGGAGCTTCCCGATTTCGGAGGATGGATACGAATCGTGTAGGATAAGATTAGTAGGTGTTGGTGTTAATCCAGAATCAAGCATGTGACAGCCTACGTCGGTTTTCCAATTCCGAACCGCTATGGTGGAAGCCGACGTCATAATGTTGCCTTGCAGTCAGACGTGGGCCACATGCCTTGCATAAAGTATGAATACCTGTTATATACCTAGGCCTATATGCTGTGCATTTGGAATCTTGAGGGGAACGTAGGGGAAGATGTCAAGGGCATCTGTGCTCGAGCACATAATATCACTTTCGACTTTGTATGTTATTAAGGGGAGTCGCATATTAGTCCCCTTAATTTTATGTCAAGAGCATCTGTGCTCGAGGACTAATATGTGACTCCCCTTAATTTCCCCCACAATAAAATCTGTGACTCTCCTTAATTTTATTATTTACTGGTAAATACATATATTTGATAATATGTTATTCTAAAAAATATGCTAATATAATTATTGGTGGTATGATATTGGTTCAGAATCAACAATACCATTTACAATGTTGAAATAGATTTTGAGTTCGGTACATCCAAAATACTTACAACCTATTAATGCCTCAAGTGAGTGGTAATTTTTTTTATGTGTCTAAAAGTCTAACTATGCAAGCACTCATGACTATCATTTGTTTTTCAATTGTCCAAACATTTTTTGCAACAATAGTCCTTTTTTATCTCGATGTGATATATTGATATGTTTAGAGATAATTTACATGTGTATCCATTTTTTTTTTCATATATTTCTAATTCCTACAACACAAAAAAAAATCTAAAAAAGTTTTTTCTTTATTTAATACTAGCATTGACCTCTTTTATGTTATTAAACATGCTTTGATGGAAAGATCGTGACTCCCAGCAACTGCTTGGAAACACACATTTGCATTGAACATGAATGAGTCTCACTAAGTAGAGACCGACTCCCGCATCTTACACATTGTGCCCTTTAGTAGAAGGGTGCAGGTTTTTGCTCCCGTGATAGGATATATTTTTACCCGTTGCAACGCACAGGCACTTTTACTAGTAATAGCAAAAAGAAAAATGTAAACACCCAACAATATCCACATCAACCACCTAAAATATAATAGCAAAAAGAAAAATGTAAACACCCAACAATATCCACATCAACCACCTAAAATATAAGACGACGTCTTTCAACAAGTGTTCAACATGCAACAGCGCATGTATGTACACGGGACATGACATCAGTTTCCTATACTGGAAACAAAAGCTTCACAGCGTGGAAAGGCCGTCCAGAGCACGTGGACATTCATCACATATCCTGCAGAAATTAGAAGGCAATGCCCGGGTCATCATTTTGTTTGCAATTCAGATTTTTGACGGCAATGCTCAGGTCATCCTTGTGTTTCTAATGGTTACGCATTTTGATTGATGCAACTACTTACATTAAAAGGACGGAGCTCTGGAGGTGGTGCGTGACTGAGCGTCTTCGAAGACTTCCACATCTTCAAGCTTCTCGGGCTTGAGGCAAGGAGGGATGTAGGCGGTGTAAATGGCGCTCATGTTCGGCGTCTCTTTCAGCTGCTGGCTTGCCACCTCAAGAGGGGTTTTGGCGAATGCAGGATAGAAGCGTGTATGGCAAGTGTAGGCGAAGATTAAGCTTATTACAAGGAGTGGGGTGAGGATAGTAGAATAGATGAATTTTTTCACGATGATGATACCAATCATGGTGGCCTGGTAAATCATTAGAGATGCAATGATCCTCGTGTGAATGTGTGGCCACATTCGCCCGTTGCTCTCATAACTAGGAACATAAACTCTCAAAACCTGCATTTAGCAACAAGGAGGAATGTAAGGTAAGTCACTTCTGAAACCCGTTCTCTTCAAATATCTAGAGATGGTATTAGTATCACTTCAAGAAGGCATGCCTATTTGCGCAAGAAAAGAAAAAAGCTATGCCTAGGCCAGCCCAACTGTTCAACATACATTTTAGTAAATAAAATCTTGCTCACCTGGTTTTTTGCTATAAGCCAACCCAGAGCAAAGTAAGCAACACCAAATGGCAAAATCAAAGGCACGATGACGGAGTAGCACAACACAAGTGTCACGATCAGCATATCATTCGGAACCCTGGTGTTATACCCCAGGTCTCCTGGAGCCCATGCCGCTCTCACCTCATCGTCTGTCTTGCATAGGTACTTCCTTTTCAGGTGGAAAATGATGAGAGGGACCAAACGAGAGAGCTCAAGCCCATAGCCAACAAAGAATCTGTCAAAAACAACAATCAATCAGTTATATATTCTACACCTGGAATAAGCTCAGGACAGGAAGTGCATAAATGAGACACGGTAATTACTTCAGTGCAACGAATGTTAGGAAGAAAGTTGCATTTCCAGGAAGCCTGGCGCCAAGAGTCTTAAAAATCCCAGGAGGGTTGTTGATAACGTCTTGCAAAGCACTGAATAGTGAGGAACCAATTGCATAGCCAATGAAGACATTGAAGACGATGAAGTAGAAGTATTTTCCTGATGCTGCCCTCACTAGATGGCTCTGTGAAGGAATTCCTTCTAACTTTGACAGGAACATAAGAAGAGTGGGCAGCAAAGCAAGGAAAACAATGAGGGCGATCTGTGGCAGGTAAGCTTGTAAGACTGTCTTAAGTAACGGTTGGTCCACAACCACCTTCAGAAAGGGCAGCTTCTCCCTCAGTTTTTCCAGCGTTGTAACAGCAGAGATGGCAGTAATAGGAATCATATAGAAAACCACAGTGACAAAGACAATGAGGTAGACCACAGTCTGTCTGGTTTGCCTATCATATATTTTCTTTGGAAGATTGGTCCATATTACCTCACGTGGTTCAGGAGCTTCTGTAACTGTCCATTCATCAAACATCTGGGCATGGAGAGTCTGAGATGCAGAGGCTGCAGCAGCTCTGCTGTTGAAGAAGACAAAGGCCGCCCGTTGTTGTTTATCACTAAGGGTGCTCTTCTGTTCATCCTCCAGTTTGGGCAGCAATTCCTTAATCTTCTCATTACAATACTCAAGCGTGTCAACCTTTTTACCGATAAGGCCAAGGAATCCCGTCCTATGTGTAGGCCTCGTGCCCTCAGGTCTATTTGCTGTTTTTGACTCTGCATGGACAGCTTCAGCATGAGCAATTTTCTGTTTGTGACCTTCAATCTCTTGGAAAATTTTATCAGCCTGCATGGGACGATTTTATCATGTACCAGGAAAATAAGATACATGCCACGAATAATAAACAAAGGGTGGAACTGCCGTAAAGAACCTTTGAGTTGCAGTACCTTCTTGATGTCTGTCACAACCATTGCTTTGTAGAATGTGTCAGGATGAAGTGCTCGGAAATACGAGTCCACCGAGTCCTTTATAGTTTGATCAGGAGGTGGAACAGGAACATCTCTCACCAACATGGCAAACTCCTCTGGTTTAACGTCTGATGTTGATCTCGCAGCTGCTCTCAGATTCGAAACATGCTTGTAGGATCTCCATAGTATGAAATAGGTGACAAAGGAGACCCAATAGACTGCAAATATAAATGCCCACAGCCTCATACTTCCGTCCTGGAGAAAATATCAAGACACTACTGAGTTTGGTTGTGACGGCGAGTGCCTGTGATTGCAATCTGGCAATCCTCTTTATAGGCTGTACGTTTCTATAGAGAAGAACTCCAGCTACTGCAGTTTTCAATATTACCATTTTCAACCAAACTTCACATTATTATGAATCTGCAGATAACAATTGTGCTACAGGTGATTACAGCAACAACTGTTAAACTGTAAACACTGTAGATACAAGGAATACTTATCACGCAGCAGAATTTCAGTTCAGTCAAAACTTCAGAAGCGAAGGACCTAATGGCTCCTATTAGGACAGTAACGAGACAGATACTGATTCTGACAATACAAATATCTAATAATGTGCCAAATTATGCGTTTCATCTACATAATGATATGTACGGTACACTTTATGGAGCCAATCATCCACCTGGTTATTAAATGGGCAGATCAAGCATGAAAATGCTTCCAGAAGTCTGAATAATTGGAATATTCTATGGATTTATTTGCGGCAACAAAGACAGGTCATTAAGGTCAGATAAGAGGATTACTTACTGTAACATTGCCCAATGCTAATCTTTCGAAATCTGTGACGTTGGGCGGCACTCTGCCGGTAGAATCCTCCAGGGCATGATCAGTTCCAGCAACTGGTAACAGAACTGGAAGCAACACAATCGCGGAAAGCGCAAGGATTGCCAACACTGGAACGCAAGAGAATAAAAATTCTGATAAGATTTTTATATTCAAGCAAGCACTCTGGATGATATATCTACCTACCTATATCTGACCCAAAACGCATCCTAGCCCTCTTTGCACTATAGACAAAGCAGTTTAACATGCTAAATTTCATGCTTCCAGCAATCCTCCATGCATGATAGTTTTATCTTGTTTGGGCCCGGCCTTCGGGACGGGTGTTGATAACTCCTCTTAACAAAACACACGCATGGCTCTTGCTTGTCCTACACCTTTTTCTTTGCAGCATTTTATATATATTTAAGAGTTAAATACACTGTAGGTGCCTTAACTTGTCCGGCGCGATCAGTTTGGTATCTAAACTTGAAAAATACATAAAAGTGGTGCCGTAACTTGTCCGGCTGTTCAAATACAGTGCCTCTGGACGTATGCCGCCGTATCGAGTGCTCGCATGGCATGCCAGCGTGTCGCTGGGCCACATGTCAGTGACTGCGGGCGCTGGACGTGGGCGGCTAGCGATGTTTGTTTACGGAAACGCCCCATGACATTAATTAATTCTCACAAAAATATATACAAGAATTAGGCATATGGAGTGTTCGAACCAGGGCCTCCTTATTGCTTCACAAACGAGCGGACTACCCAGCAACGCCCTGAAAAACTAGCAGACCACCCTGCCACGCGTTTGCTTGCATTTAACTACGAGCTAGCAATTTATCTAGACGATTCCATGTATCGCTGTGCACATGTTTTCTACTAGTTTTCTTTTAAAAAATTCCATGTTTCTATCTAGTTTTTACTACTGAAGTTTCTGTTTAGTTTTCATGATACATAATTTTCCCATATGAAAAAAAATTAAAATGATTATCAATGTGCAATTATTATTTATTTTATATCTTTATTTTATTTTCATTATTGTGTACTTTGAAGAGAAAAACATGACCTTTTTATAAAATTTAGGTGGATTTAAATTTTGAACTTATATTTAAATTATTGTGTAAAAAAATTGTTTTACACAATAAACTTCTAATGCACGGACATGTATTAAAAGTTGAACGTATACACTATGAACGTCCGTGTATTGAAAATATTATTGCGTAAAATTATTCTTACATTTCTGCAAAATTGCTTAACATGTTAGTACATTTTTAGAATTATTATTATTACACAATAATTTTTAATACACAATGAACAGTTTTTTAGACACAATATTGCCAATTTTTAATAATTTTGTATTTTAAAAATACAATAAAGACACACAATAATTGTGCGTATAATCATTTTATTTTTTTCATATGGGAAAATTTATGTATCATGAAAACTAAACAGAAACTACACTCGAAAAAAAGCGGTACTGGAAAAAATATTAAAAAACTGGTAGAAAACATATGCAGAGCGATACTTGTATTCCTCTATATAACTTGCTAGCTAATATTTGAACGCAAACAAAGGCGTTGCTGGTTAGTCCGCTTGTTTGTGAAGCAATAAGGAGGCCACTGTTTCGAATTTTCCACATGCCTAATTCTTGTATATATTTTTGCGACAATTAATTAAAGTTAAGGGTTGTTTCTGTAAAAAACAGCAATCGCAGCCCACGTCCAGCGTTCGCAGCCACTGACATGTGGCCCATCAACACGCTGGCATGCCACGCGAGCACTCGATATGGCGGCATACGTCCAGGGGCACTGTATTTGAACACCCGAACAAGTTACGGCACCATTTTTATGTATTTTTCAAGTTTGGACACCAAACTGATCGCATCGGACAAGTTAAGGCACCTTGAGTGTATTTAACTCTATATTTAAAGTAAACTGATAGCAACAATTAGGATTTGTTATTGCCATTCTGGCAGTTGACACAATCGGCCGTATCTTCATGTTGGTACACAAAAATAAAACAATCAAACATGAAGCTAACTTTGTACAAACATGGCACCGTTTTGATGAATATAGCAGATTCATCAGAGAAATCATACTCCACAGCACAGCAGCAGGACTTAGTTTTATATTTTGTGCACGAAATATTATTTTTGTGGAAGCGAAAAAAAACACGGAAACGCACAGACAAGTACTCAACCAAATCAATCTGGGAAACAAACAAACAACTCAACAAAAGCATGGGTAGTTGGGTACACAAATGAAGTGGAGAGCGTGGTTGGCTTGGCCGTACCGGATGAGAGGAAGACGAGGTAGACGGCGGCGTCGAGTCCGCCAGCGGCGACGACGTCGGGCTCGGACGCCGAGAACGCTTGGCGGATCCAGCCGACGGGGCTGCGCGTGCCCCGCCCGCGCCCCTCCCACGGGTCGAGCCCCCGCAGCAGCACGCTGGGGTAGTACACCGGCGCGTTCCCCGGGCGGCGCGAGAGCCACGTGAACACCAGGACCAGCACGACGAAGATGACGAGGGACGTCAGAAGCGACGTCAGGAACGACGAGATGTCCATCACGCCCGCCGCCGCTCCGCTCCTCCTCCGGGGGGAGGGATTATGAGGGGGTTTAGTAGTGGAGGGAGTGATTAGCGGAGGGCATGAGGGTAGTAAATGGGTGGGAAGGGGTAAGCATTGGATGTTTTGCTGTGCTGTGCTGGGAAATGGCTGGCGTGGTGGGGAGTTTATGAGTTGTGGAGGTTGCCGGGCCAAGGAAAAGGGACAGGCAGGGAGAAGAAGAGGAAGGGGATGGGACCGGGGAGATTGGCAAAATGTCTGAAATGCCCCTTGCCTCCGTGTGTGTCTCTCTCTCTCTTCCGCTTTATGCTTTCAATTATTCGAATCCCTTTCCTTTCACCCCTTTAATGGATTTACCTTCGTGGCTTTTTATTTGGGAATTTTTTGTTTTTGCCACTCTACCATTTGCCAATTTTTCTTATGCCACTCTAGATTTTGACATTTTATTTTTGCCATTCTTAGCTTTTGACAATTATCACAATTGTCATTTTGTGGCATAAACAAACAAAAAAATTAAAGAGGCAATTGTGATACGTTGTCAAAGTTAAGAATGGCAAAAATGAAATAAAATTATTTTGGTTTTGCCACAGAATGGCAATTATGATAATTGTCAAAAACTAAGAGTAGTAAAAGTGAAATGGCAAAATCTAGAGTGGCATAACAAAAATTGGCAAGAACTAGAGTGGCAAAAACAAAATTTTCCCTTTTTATTTTAACACAGTCGCTCATATACACGAGTATACACTTATCCCTACGAACGCACACACGCACACCCTATTCTTATGAGCACCTCCAAAAGACTGAGCCGGCACATCATCTTAAGATTGACAAGGTCGTCACAGTCGTAGTCGAAGGGACGTCTACTCCCACTGAAAGCACATTTTCGGAATAAATCTAAGAAAATGCAAGCACCAATATCAAGTCTGGGACTTGAACTCTGGTGGGCAGGGGACCTATCACTGTCCTCCTAACCATCCAATCATAGCTTGGTTCGCCTTCCTTCATGGCCTCACTGTTGGGTATGTAACGGTTTTTACAATTGTCTTGTGTGTCTCAACACATAAATAAAAATATTTCACGCCGAGGACATCCCAATATTTCTTCAGATCGATTGTCCACTGTTGCAACGGTGCAGATAGTACTAAGGGAAGACAGATCACACAATTTATATAACCCAAACCGGTAAACTGTCGGTTTAAATTTTATCAATCAAACAGTCATCTTAGCCGGTTTGATTATGCAGAAAGCTGGCATTGCCCTTTGTAGGGTGGAAAGCATAGCTGGAAGTACCAGAGAGATTGCATACGGGATTTCCGAGTCCTCTTGGCCGAGGTAACAACCTATTCCTACTTTGTTTTGTACTCGTAATAATAGAGGTGGAACGCCTCGTTTGAGGGGTTTGCAAATTGAGAATGGTGGATGTTACCAATGTCTGAGCTATTGAACAGATGTTGTCGACCTACCCCTAGCCTCACCTTATAAAAGGGGGGTGAGAGCTAGGGTACTACATGGCTCTAACAGATCTCGCCACGAGAGCTTCTTGGCTTGCACGTCAAGATCATGCTTTATTCGAAAGTCGAGTCCTTGACCAATTGATGGGCCAACCCTGCAGCTAAGCCTCATGAGCCCTCACGCCAGCCAAGTGTCGGGCTTCCCGACCGATGGTCCACAACCAGTATAATGTACTGTCAATAGCCCCCGGGCTTGTTTGAAGTTTTGGGGTCACGCTTCCTCGAGGACGAAATCCAGGTAGCCTCTTCTCTTGTCCGGTGATGAGATTAGTCTGGATTCTCGTGGCCTAGGTTTAAAACCTTCAGACTAGCTTCATGGTTTATGTTGGTGCAATAATTTGACTCCTTTTATTTTGGAGATTGTTGTCATAAACAATATGGAACTAATGTGTTTGTTAGTACACACACAGTGATATGTCCCAGATGTCATGTGGAGTTTGAAACATGCTCCGATGATAATATCCTGCGAGGTAGCGAAGATTATCACCAAAGATTATGACTGTCGAAAGTGGCCCCCCAAGATTGTTGACGCAAAGCAATTAGTTCGGTGACCGTCCAAACAAATTGTCTGCAACCGAGAAGTTGAAGACGTAGCATTTGTTTCGTTCTTCTTCTTTCTCTTTCTTGAGTCATAGGACCACCGTACTATTAAGATGGATATAGTGTTCGAAGCTTACGGTTCTCTGATGCTAAACCAAATCCTATGTCAGTTGAGAAAAATCTCTTTATGTTCCGAGTAAATACTTAGAGACACAGTTCTTCTTCGTTGCGAGAGATTTAATTTGGACCGATGAGTTAGCATTACTTTGTCCGCAAGTAATTTTACTATTGTGCTAAAAAAATCCGACAGTTTGATACGTGTCGGTTGAAAATTTGCTGGGTGGTCATGTCCAAAATGATCTTTTCCCATTGGAAAGACCGTGACTATAAATAGCCCACCCCGACCAATGTTGTCCATTGTTTGCTCCGTGTGATTCCAAGAAGATTGTGTGAGCACCCCTCTCCTGATTTGAGTTTAAGATCCACCGAGAGAAAACCCAGAGCCGAAAAATTAGATATTGGTTTAGCATCACTAAAATCTAAGTCTAGTATGCTTCGCCTATTACTCTTGAGAGCTGCGAACTCTCTAGACGGTTAGGTGTCAAGTTCTTTAGTAACCACGAGTAATTGTGGTTCACAAAGAAGAAGTTTGTGAAGGTTTGGAGATCACCTCAAGTATCTACCACGAGTAATCGGCACTAGTTGGTGAATCGGCTGTCGAGGAGAATAGGACGAAGAGAGTTTTGTTGGGAAACGTCGTAGGAAACAAAAAAAATCGCCCTACGATCAAACCAGGAACACTATGAAGATGCATTAACGGTTTCTCGTTACCAACTTCGAGTTGCAGTAGAAGAAGAGTTGGTGTAGATCATCGATGAAGTCCCTCAAACCGTTCACGAATGATCCCTTGAACCCGAAAGTGCTAGTTATCGACTAGAGGGGGGGTGAATAGGCGATTTTTATGAAAGGCTTCGAAACAGTGAATGTATTCGAAGTATGCGGAAGCGAAACAGGATCAGGTAGGGATAGTAATCAATGATCTAGTCAAGGCATGCAATGCAGTGAAGACATACAGGCAGGTTAAACATTATCATCATGCACACTAAGATGAGTCGAAGACAAACTTAGATAGAACATGTTGGGGAACGTGGCAGAAAACAAAAAAAATCGGTACTGCGAGCACGCCCAGGATCACTATGGAGATGCATACAAGGTTTGATCTGATCCGTACCGACTCGTAGCGCAGCGGAAGTAGAGTCGATGAAGATCGGTGGTGCAGATCCCCGCAGCTAGGATTTACAACCTCCCAACCACGAGGATGTTCTCCCTCGTCGGACAGCCCTTCGGGAGGCGGCCGGACAGTCCCTCGGATAATGTCACGGACAACCCTTCGGGAAGACCCTTGAGGCTCGAACGGAAACTCGGACAGCCCTCTGGGAGGACCCTCGAACAGCCCCTCGGGCAAAAGATCGAAACTACGACCTCTCTACAGGGTTGCACACATACGGTGTCAGCTATCCGGCAGGGCATCGCCGTCCAGAAGTAGTTCCTGCCGGAACCCAGACAGCCTTTCGGCTCTACGAAACTATTTCGCGAGGAGGGAGAGAGAAGGCCAGATCATGCATGGCATTTGTATGTTGAGAAAGAGTGAGTGTGGAGAGTGCATCTCCACCTCTATTTATAGGAAAACTCAAGGGGTAGGGTGGGACTTGAAATACCCAAAAAACCCATGAAAGGAGTCCTTCACAAGGGCATAAAAGGGAAAGCAAGTGGGGCAAGTGAGGCTCCATGGTGGAGCCCACCTTGGCCGGCCACCCCTCCTAGGGCTCCCCAAATGGGTGCCCTTATCCTTCCATGTCATCCCCTCAAGATATTTTGTGGAAGGTCAACTTCCAACCATAACCATAAATGCTATTTCACTATTCACGAAACCAATTTTTCGCGACCGATAAATCCGAAAATATTTCTATGGGTCTTAGAATAATTCCAGTACCCACTAAAACAATTTTGGACATGTTCCGAAACATTTTCAGATCAGTGATTTTCATTTGTGAAAAGCAACCAAAGCGGTTCCGGCAGTCCGGAACATTTCCGGTTTTTGTCTCCGAAAAATCTCAGAAGTTACCGGAACAATTCTGGTACCCTCCAATAATTTCCAGGCATATGCCGAAACCAATTTGACTTAATGGTATAATCCGAAGCAACTTTTCGGTTTTACCGAAACTCTTCCGGTGTTCTCTCTCCGGAACTCTTCCGTTGTCCCCGAAACTTTTCCGGTGATTTTCTCCCAGACTCCCTGTCTAGTATTCAACAGATAGATGACCCTTAAGCGTGTGACCCTATAGGTTCGGTGAAGTATAGACATGAGGGGAACACTTTCCGATCAATGATCAACATCGGAGCCGTGGACACCCATATTGACCCCTATACCCACACGAATAAATATTTGAGTGAACCTCCAGTTGCCATGTGCTATTCCTGTTGCTTCGCGATATGTTACAAACACCCTGAGGTGAGATTTTCTGCATCCCCGTGGATCAACAACTTGTCCACTATGCAAGTTACCTCGTTATCGGTTTTGTTCTCTTTTCTCGTTTTCGTGTTCCGGCATCCCTGTGATCAAATCACACTGTGTCTGGCCAGACGATGATGGATACCGTAACACCGAGAGGGCCCGAGAATATCTCTCCATCGTCGGAGGAGCAAATCCCAATCTTGAGCTATCTTGTTACTTGCCATACTTTTCCGTGAACCCGTAAGCCGCCGTAATAGCCACCCAGTAACGGATGACGTTTAACAAACCCCAAAGTTCACGAAGCAAGCACGAAGGAACTCGATACTCTCATGGTCTAAGGAATTATGCAAACATTAACTATCTCTGTGTTATTAACCATTAACTTGTGACGAGTGTATCTCATAGCATAACATCAATTCGGGTCGATTCAACACAAGTGTTCTACCAACAATGTGCCCTCAAAATTGCTGGCACAGACATGCCCATGATCAGGAAAACAGGATTATCATGCAATACTATTTACCGTTTATGGTACCACACGTGCACATGAGTTTCCCTCCGAGCCTCGTGGATATTGTAGACTCGAGAATCATTGCAGTTATAGCATGGATCATAAACATTTATTACAAACCAGGAGATACAAAGTAACTGATATTACTGCCTCTAGGGCATATCTCCTACAGACTCCCACTTGCACTAGAGTCATAATCCAGTTACATGGCTTCCCTAACACCAATGGCTATCCGGTGTTGCTCATGCTTTGCTCGTGGTAGAGGCTTTGTCATCGGGTCTGACACGTTCAGATCCGTGTGAACTTTGCGTACTTTCACTAAACCTTCTTCGACATGATGTCGAATGAGTTTATATTTGCGTTGAATATGCATTGTCTTATGGTGTGAACTTGGCTCCCTTGCCTGAGCCACGGCGCCACTATTATCACAATAGATCTCCACCGGGTCTAGCGCACTTGGGATCACACCAAGGTCTTCAAGAAACTGCTTGATCCAGACCGCCTGCTTAGAGGCTTCTGAAGCTGCAACATATTCTGCCTCCATCGTAGAATCCATCACAGTCTTTTGTTTGGAACTTTTCCAATCAACTGCGTCGCCGTTCAATATGAAAACATAGCCTGATTGAGATTTGAAGTCATCTGGGTCAGTCATGAAGCCTACATCAGTGTAACAACTTACAATGAGCTCTTCATCACCTCCGTACACAAGGAGTAAATCCTTGGTCCTTCTGAGGTACTTAAGAATACCCTTGACTGCGGCCCAGTGTTCCAATCCTGGATCACTTTGGTACCGGCTGCTAACACTTAGTGCATAGGAAACGTCCGGTCTTGTACATAGCATGGCATACATAATAGAACCAACTGCCGAAGCATATGGAACATCATTCATTTGTACTCGCTCATCAAGGGTCCGAGGACTCTGATTCTTGCAAAGCACTGTGCCAGGTGACATGGGGAGTAGGCCTTTCTTGGAGTTCTCCATGTTGAACCTTTTCAACACCTTGTCAATGTACGTGCTTTGGCTAAGCGCTATCAGGCGTCTTGATCTATCTCTATAGATTCTGATGCCCAATACATATGCTGCTTCGCCTATGTCTTTCATTGAAAAACTCTTCTTCAATGAGTCTTTTATTTCGCTAAGAAAATTCACGTCATTTCCAATCAACAATATGTCATCCACATACAAGATTAGAAATGCTTTTGCGCTCCCACTAAACTTCTTTTAAACACAAGATTCTTCGTCGTTCCTGATGAAGCCAAACTCTTTGACCACTTCATCAAAACGAATGTTCCAGCTCCTCGATGCTTGCTTCAGACCATAAATGGCTTTCTGAAGCTTACATACCTTTCCAGCATTCTTAGGATCGATAAAACCTTCTGGCTGTATCATGTATACATCCTTTTCAAGGTTTCCATTTAGGAAAGCCGTTTTGATATCCATCTGCCATATTTCATAATCGAAATAAGCAGCAATTGCTAGTAATATCCGAACAGACCTAAGCATAGCTATGGGCGAGAAAGTCTCGTCGTAGTCCACCCCTGGAACTTGCGTGAACCCTTTCGCGACAAGTCTAGCTTTGTGGATAGTAATGTTACCATCCGTGTCCGTCTTTCTTTTGAAAATCCATTTACAACCAATGGGTTTTACGCCATCTGGAAGTTCTTCCAAGTTCCAAACTTGGTTTTCGTACATGGATTCCATTTCGGATTTCATGGCCTTGTGCCATTCCCTTGAGCTAGGCCCCGCCATCGCTTCCTTGTAGTGCGCAGGTTCATCATCTTCAAGAATGAAGATTTCGTTATGAAACAGGTGGCTGGATAGCCCTACCTGATCTGCGCGGTTCAGTTACAACCTTGTCTGGAGTTACCGCATCGTATGCGACGACTTCCGGTTCGGTTGTATGGATAATTTGCGGAATTTCTTCCAGTTCCTTAGCCATATCAACGGTCGCCGAAGATTCACTAATCTCATTAAGTTGTACTGTCCTCCCACTTACTTCTTTAGCGAGAAATTCTTTCTCGAGAAAGTGTCCAACCTTTGCGACAAACACTTTGCCCTCGGACTGGTGGTAGAAGGAATATCCAATGGTGTTATTTGGATAACCTACAAAGTAACATTTGTCTGATCTAGGTTCTAGTTTGGTTGGCTGTAAACGTTTTACGTATGCCTCACAACCCCAAACCTTGAGATGCGACACACTAGGTATCTTCCCATACCACATCTCATGTGGTGTCGTCTCAACAGATTTAGACGGTGCTCTGTTTAATGTATAAGCGGCAGTAAGTAGTGCGTGACCCCAAAAAGATATTGGAAGATCTGTAAGAGACATCATCGACCTTACCATGTCTAACAGAGTTCGGTTACGTCGTTCCGACACTCCGTTTCATTGTGGAGTTCCGGGAGGCGTAAGCTGTGAAACGATTCCACGGTCACTCAGATGTTGGCTAAACTCATGACTAAGATATTTGCCCCCACGATCTGATCGCAGAAACTTAATCCTTTTGTTACGATGATTTTCTACCTCATTCTGAAAATCTTTGAATTTTTCAAAGGTTTCCGACTTATGCTTCATCAAGTAGATATAACCATACTGACTTAAATCATCACTAAAAGTCACGAAGTAAAAATACCCACCCCGTGCGGCCGTGTTCATTGGACCACATACATCACTATGTATTATTTCCAATAATTCACCCGCCCGTTCAGGATGACCCGTGAACGGCGTCTTGGTCATTTTTCCCATCAGACAAGCTTCACATGTGTCAAATGATTCAAAATCAAAGGACGGTAGAACTCCATGTCTCTGGAGTCTTTGCATGCGTTTCTTTCCGATGTGGCCAAGCCGACAGTGCCACAAGTAAGTGGTGGTGGTATCAGCCTTCTTAAGGCGTTTAGCATTCATGTTAAAGACATCATTTCCACATTCAAGATTTTGTATGAAAAGGCCCCCAACAATGAGTGCAAATCCATAAAATATATCCTTACAATAAAGTGAACAACCATTGTTCTCAAACTTGTAGGAATACCCATCATGTACTAAACATGATCCAGAGATAATGTTTCTACACAACAGCTGAACAAAATAACAGTTACTTAGTTCCAAAATAAATCCTGAAGGGAGACGTAGAGGCATAATGCCGACGGCTTGAGCGGCAATCCCAGCGCCGTTCCCAACATGCATCACGACTTCATTCTTTGCCAGCTTGCGCACCTTCTGAAGCCCCTGTATCGAGTTGCAAATGTGAGCAACCGATCCGGTATCAAATACCCAAGACTTAGAATTTTCGCTAGCAAGCAAAACGTCAATGACATTAACTTGTATAACAATTATACCTTTTCTGGTTTTCCCGGACTTCTTATCTTCCAGATACTTCTTGCAGTTTCTCTTCCAGTGTCCTGTGCCCTTGCAGTAGAAGCACTCAGTTTCATTCTTGGCTCCGCCCTTAGATTTGCTTTGGGAGCCGGTCTTACCGGCGCCCTTGCCCTTCTTTGGCTTGCCTTTCTTTTTGAAACTGGCAGTTTTATTCACAAGCAACACTTGCTTGCGATTTTTCCGCAGTCCTCCTTCAGCAGTTTTCAGCATGGCAAGCAGCTCATTTGCTATTTTGTCCATCCCATTCATGTTGTAGTTCATGATAAAACCGTCGTAAGACGGGGGGAGTGAACCGAGCAACATGTCCATAACATGCTCTGGCGGAAGTGGAAATTCCAGGGTTTTAAGCCTTTCAGCGTAGCCAATCATATTGACTACGTGCTCGCCAACTGAACTGCCCTCAGCCATCTTGGTCTCCATCATCATCTTCATGATATCAAAATGTTCAGACCGTGCATTAAACTTGTACAGAGCATCCAGTTCCCTGATCATATCAAAGGAGTTATGGAATTCAAAACGTTTTTGAAGCTCTGAACTCATGCAAGACAGCATGAGGCACTGCACTAAGTTGAAGTCATCTTCCTTAGTGGCCCAGACATTTTGTTCATCTGCCGGGGCGGTTGCCGCCGGCTTAGGTGGAAGAGGTCCGTCAAGCACGTACACTTTCTTAGCACTCCTGAGGACAATCCTCAGGGTACGGACCCAGTCCGCATAGTTGTTTCCATTTGCAGCTAACTTCTCTTTCTCTAACATCGGGCCTAAGTTGAACGCGTTGTTGCGAGCCATTTGATCTACAACGGTAAACGAGCCATTTGATCTACAACGGTAAACACAAGTTTCACTTTAGACTTTGTTCATAATGAATTTGCACTAGTGAATAAACAGTTTTATTCTAAGGTGCGCTCCCACTCAAATCAATATCTCTCATAATTGATTGTGAGTGATGCAAGACCCAACTTTCAATTCAGCGTCAAGGATGTAACCATCTCAAGTGACGAGAATTTCAATTGGTAGGCCAACTTGCCAATCACATCTCTATGTGACTCTTGTTCATCTTTCGATGGGCGTGTTCCGAGCTCAGGACGATCCTCCGGAACGTCAAGATAATCAAGTGATCTTGCTGCGAGGTCTCAACTCACCCGCCTCACACTTCTCTAATCGTTCGTACCCATGTATCCATGTGATACCCCGAAGAGATAGGTGTCGTGACGGTGCTACACTTGGGAGAACACTAACTACTTGATATTTTTGTGAGAGATCACCCTAATAAAAAGCGACTACCGCGCAATCAAAAGGGTGCATCATAAGGGATAAACATCTCAGGCAATTCATAATAGCTTGATATGGTATAGCCCCTTCTGACGGAGAAGTCAAGTATTTCTTCGTCTTCGTCATTCGCATCGGTGTTCACCTTTGCGAAGATTTCCACCACCTTGTCGATGCATCAGATAATATTGCTATCTCCATAGCAGATAAAATAAATGCATTACTCAAGGTTGACATGCAGGTCATTAAAGTGACAATCATACGGCTCCAGCCATCATGCCGAATCATGACACGCAGGTCATGTTAATTTACATTATATAGTCATCTAATACATAATCAAATTGAATATGAGCATTGCTATACGACATCTCATGCACATCCTGCAAAACCAAGTTAGACACCTCTAATCGGTTTATGCAAAATTTTATTTTTCGTGGCTTCTAAGGTTTTGACTTAAACCGCGCTACCAACGTTCATCATCAAGTATGATTATTCAAGTTGCTAGATTAACTTTCCAGGGTGTATGAAAACACAAGATAATAAAATCTCGAGCCCCATACTAAACTTCGTCATACGCATGACCCCCGTGCAGATCACATCTGCATTGCCCTTTCGTCTGCGAAACATCCATCTTTCTCAACTATGGTGGAACCCAAAGACATTGAAGCACTTCGTTGATCTGTCAATCAGCATACTTAGGAGCAGCATGAAAGGATCGCGGATTGCTAGAACTTTGTCAGATTCCACCATGTCGTCAAGATCAGGACCACGCAAATTCACGGGAAGCAACAAGAATATCAGGTAATAGATTTCATCTACTACCCGCACAAATAATTTTCAGCAATAGATCTTATCTACTACAAAATTATACTATGCATTACCCATACATCTCATGTATTCTAGATCATAACATGCATCTACGCATAGCCTGGCTCATGATGCCACTATTGGGGAACGCGATAGAAAACAAAAAAATTCGGTACTGCGAGCACGCCCAGGATCACTATGGAGATGCATACACGGTTTGATCTGATCCGTACCGACTCGTAGAGCAGCGGAAGTAGAGTCGATGAAGATCGGTGGTGTAGATCCCCGCAGCTAGGATTTACAACCTCCCAACCGCGAGGATGTTCTCCCTCGTCGGACAGCCCTTCGGGAAGCGGTCGAACAGTCCCTCGGACAATGTCACGGACAGCCCTTCGGGAAGACCCTTGAGGCCAGAACGGAAACTCGGACAGCCCTCCGGGAGGACCCTCGAACAACCCCTCGGGCAAAAGATTGAAACTACGACCTCTCTACAGGGTTGCACACATACGGTGTCAGCTATCCAGCAGGGCTTCGCCGTCCAGAACTAGTTCCTGCCGGAACCCAAACAACCTTTCGGCTCTACGAAACTATTTCGCGAGGAGGGAGAGAGAAGGCCAGATCATGCATGGCATTTGTATGTTGAGAAAGAGTGAGTGTGGAGAGTGCATCTCCACCTCTATTTATAGGAAAACTCAAGGGGTAGGGTGGGACTTGAAATACCCAAAAAACCCATGAAAGGAGTCCTTCACAAGGGCATAAAAGGGAAAGCAAGTGGGGCAAGTGAGGCTCCATGGTGGAGCCCACCTTGGCCGGCCACCCCTCCTAGGGCTCCCCAAATGGGTGCCCTTATCCTTCCATGTCATCCCCTCAAGATATTTTGTGGAAGGTCAACTTCCAACCATAACCATAAATGCTATTTCACTATTCACGAAACCAATTTTTCGCGACCGATAAATCCGAAAATATTTCTATGGGTCTTAGAATAATTCCAGTACCCACTAAAACAATTCTGGACACGTTCCGAAACATTTTCAGATTAGTGATTTTCATCTGTGAAAAGCAACCAAAGCGGTTCCGGCAGTCCAGAACATTTCCGGTTTTTGTCTCCGAAAAATCTCAGAAGTTACTGGAACAATTCTGGTACCCTCCAATAATTTCCAGGCATATGCCGAAACCAATTTGACTTAATGGTATAATCCGAAACAACTTTTCGGTTTTACCGAAACTCTTCCGGTGTTCTCTCTCCGGAACTCTTCCGTTGTCCCCGAAACTTTTCCGGTGATTTTCTCCCAGACTCCCTGTCTAGTATTCAACAGATAGATGACCCTTAAGCATGTGACCCTATAGGTTCGGTGAAGTATAGACATGAGGGGAACACTTTCCGATCAATGATCAACATCGGAGCCGTGGACACCCATATTGACCCCTATACCCACATGAATACATATTCGAGTGAACCTCCAGTTGCCGTGTGCTATTCCTGTTGCTTCGCGATATGTTACAAACACCCTGAGGTGAGATTTTCTGCATCCCCGTGGATCAACAACTTGTCCACTATGCAAGTTACCTCGTTGCCAGTTTTGTTCTCTTTTTTAGTTTTCGTGTTCCGGCATCCCTGTGATCAAATCACACTGTGTCTGGCCAGACAATGATGGATACCGTAACACCGAGAGGGCCCGAGAATATCTCTCCATCGTCGGAGGAGCAAATCCCAATCTTGAGCTATCTTGTTACTTGCCATACTTTTCCGTGAACCCGTAAGCCGCCGTAATAGCCACCCAGTAACGGATGACGTTTAACAAACCCCAAAGTTCACGAAGCAAGCACGAAGGAACTCGATACTCTCATGGTCTAAGGAATTATGCAAACATTAACTATCTCTGTGTTATTAACCATTAACTTGTGAAGAATGTATCTCATAGCATAACATCAATTCGGGTCGATTCAACACAAGTGTTCTACCAACAATGTGCCCTCAAAATTGCTGGCACAGACATGCCCATGATCAGGAAAACAGGATTATCATGCAATACTTGAGCTAGTCTTAGAGGCATGACTAGATATACTATTTACCGTTTATGGTACCACACGTGCACATGAGTTTCCCTCTGAGCCTCGTGGATATTGTAGACTCGAGAATCATTGCAGTTATAGCATGGATCATAAACATTTATTACAAACCAGGAGATACAAAGTAACTGACATTACTGCCTCTAGGGCATATCTCCTACAGAACGAAGATAAACAACAGATATGAATGTCTTCAGGATAAGTCTTCAAACACTAAGCAAGCAAAGGCTTCACGATACAGAACAGGAATGTAAGAAAGTGAAGGATAGAACCAGTTGCTGGACGAAGACACATGATTTGTTGGACCAGTTCCAGTTGCTGTGACAACTGTACGTCTGGTTAGGGAGGCTGAGATTTAACTCAGAAGACCTCGTCTTCACCTTATTCCCCTTGAGCCGAAGTCACTTAGACAGCGCCCAATCACTCAGGTAAGTCTTCAGGGGAGACTTCCGAAACCCGTACAAACTTGGTCACCCGGCGATTCACAATGATTCTTGGATTGCTCTAGACCCAGACGCCTAACCGTCTGCAAGATCACAGTCTTCAAGTGTAATAAGTCTTCAGTTCTCTCAGAACAGAATGACTTCAGTGATGCTCAAACACTCTAGCTCTAGGTGTTTAGGTTTATCCTCGCAGGATGTTTCTCTCAGTGTCTTCGAGGTGGGTTGCTCCAAAACAACAACAGTCGTATCTCTCTCTGAGCAACCACCTTCTTATGGTGGAGGGGGTGGGCTATTTATAGCCAGCGGGCAACCCGACCTGATATGACCGAAATGACCCTGGGTCAATGGCCAACCGACACGTGTCACAATGATCGGATTTCAAACACACGCGACAGCTTTACTTGGGCTACAAGTAAAGCTGACTCAACCAACTCTGGAAGAGATTTCCTCTCATTGTCTTCGCTTGAAGACATAGGTATGGGTTGAGCATCACGTCAGCATCTGACTTCAATCACATCGACCCCACTTAATAGTACGGTGGTTCCTATGACTCAGGAAAGAAGAAACAAAACTACCAAAAGACTTTGTCTTCGCGTTTCATTGTCTTCGGACGAATGTCTTTGCATACCACCAATGGCCTTAGCCGTCATCAATGTCTTCGGACATTTTTGGGGGTCGTCTTCGATGGCTAAACCGAAACTCCAGGGACTTCTATCTGTGTTAACCTGTGAACTCTCACAAACACATTAGTCCCTCAACCGTGTTTGTCTTCAATACTCCAAAACCAACAAAGGGTGGCACTAGATGCACTTACAATCTCCCCCTTTTTGATGATTGATGACAAACTGGTTGAAGTTTTCAACGGGGATAAATATATGTGAAGATAAGGTTTTGAAGATTTTGATTGCAAGATATAGAGAGCTCCCCCTGAAGATGTGCACATGATAATTTTGCTTTGAATGCAAGTGCACATGGCAGGTTGTAGTTTGTGGAGATCTCCCCCTATATCTTGTAATCCAATCACTATGCATTAACAGATATGTCGAAGATAATGAAATGCACAATGAAAAATGGGCGTCTGCAAAATGAACTTAAGCGCATGAAAATAACTTGAGGAAGCGCCAAAGAGTACGGTAAACATAAAGTGCAGACGTCCATCAGGACTTAAGTTTTACAACCCAAAACAGCAAATGTTCAGAAATGAGAGTTGTAAACTTAGCAAAAGATAACACCCAGCCCATATTAGTAGACCCGTTTGAAGACTATCATCCAATGCTTCTCCCCCTTTGTCATCGAATGACCAAAAAGGGACGAAGACATTGAAAAACTACGCGGCCCCAGCAGGTGTCGATGAAGATGGTGCAGTGGAGTCCTGGGGTGTTGGTGCAGTTGAGCTTGGTGCAGTGTCGCGACGCCGAGTCGATGGAGGCAGGGAGGTGGCATCATCAGCTTCATCTGCAAGCCTGACGTTGGCGGAGGGAGCTGAAGAGGAGAAATCACTGTCTTCGAGGGATGGAGTCTTGCGCCGTTTCTTCGCACTGGGAGGTGGTGCACCAAATCTGTAGTGAGGGTGAAATCCATCTTCTCAAAGCTCGTCCTCAGGAGCCAGCATAGTCAAAGTCCTCCATGAGCGGCGACTCCTTTCATAAGCCACAAATGCATTTTTGGTGGCGAGGTTGCGAACATGATTGACATCTTGCATCATGGAATGCATCTGGCGCCGAGTCCATTCATGGTGCCTATCTTGCCTTTGGATCAGTGAAACAAGAAGTTCACGATTAGTGAGTGCACGTTCTCTTCGTGGCAGACGTTGGCGAGGCAGAGTATTGGCAGTGGCGTCAGTGTTGGTAGCACCGGATCTTGGTTGACGAAGAGCACCAATAAGTCTTGCCCTTGATGGATCAGAGGGAATGTGAAGACCTTCAATATCAGCAGTGCCACTAGTCCCTTCGACAATTGGATTCTTGCTCTTGGATGGATACAGATCTGCTGGCACAACTTCAATATCTGGAAGATAAACACCATGGTTGCGAGCAGAAGGGAGAAACCTGGTGTTGGTTCTGTACTTGATGAAGCGCATTATCCATGTAGCATATATCTTCGGCTCGAGGACATTGAAACCATTTGCAGCAAGGTTGCGAAGGAATAGGTCTTGAAGATTGAACCTGATGCCATACACAATGTTGTAGAGCAATGTCTCCAGAGGCCCTTCAATCTTGCGAGATGAGTTGTGCCCTTTAATTGGCCAAATGGTGCGCCGAAGAATGTGATAGAGAGTTTGGGGCAAATACTGAAGATCATCCACAAAGAATGAAGTGGGTAATTTCTGCATCTTGAGCCAACGGTTGCATCATTGTGAGCATCTCAGTCATGTTGGGTTCTCTCATTTGGAATAGGCTTCGAGTGGCAGCCACATAGGCTTCAGAGCGAGGATCCAAGTCTTCACCAGAGGCAGCAAGTGGTGTTGCAGGAAAGAATTCCAGTGGTGAAGCAGTGACATGTTCATCCCTGATCATGAAGTCCATCTGCCAAGTGTTCACATCACGACCGAAGCTAGAGATGTGGAGAGTTGCGTAGATCTGGAGGATGAGTTCCTCGTTCCAGTCTTCATGGTCGGTGCAGAAAGACAGCAGACCCACACCTCGAAGACAATCCAATGCTTGATCAAAACAGGGAAGACCTTTCATAGCTTCAAAGCTGAGATGTTTGTGGGGAAAGATCTTGTTCTGACCATAGAGCACACACATGTAGTACTGACGTTGTGGAGCACTCCAGAACCTGTCAGACTGTATTCTTTCATGCTTGTATGGATTGCGGTCGGAGTCAAAGAAGGTGTTGTTCATCCTGAACCTTTTCAACTCGAAGACCAAGGGTCTTGCAGGACCAGACTGGCGAAGACATGGAAGACGTGGCATGGGGTTCATGACATTGGGGCGTCGATAAAGGTGGAACTCATATTGAGGTCCCATTCTTGGTGGTGCAACAAGGCGAGGCCATCTTGTAGGAACCATCTCCCCTTCCCGATTGCGAGCCATCACAATGTTTTCGTCATTGTCTTCAGTGGATGGGGTGGCTGGGACAGGAGATCCATGAGGGGATGGGGCATTGGCTTCGCCCATGGTGGCATCGGCAGTAATGTCTTCAGCGGCCATGCCTTCTAGTGCAGATTGGCTGGGAGGAACATCTTCAATCCTCAGCACTTATTCGACTGGTGCAGTCGGTGAAACACGTACTTCATCTTCAGGAATAGGAGACATAAGAGCGCGAGGTCCTTGATGAAGATGTTTCAGTGGTGAAGTACTGGTGGTGGTTTCAATCTCCAGAGGAGCAAAAGGAGATTCTGGTGAGGTTGACACTGGTGGGAAGAAAGGAGGTGATGGTGTACCGGGCTCAGCTTCAGGTACATCTGGCCGGAGAGGAGTCCCAATGTCCACAAATTCACTCGTTGGCTGTGGGGAGGAAACCATTGGGGCATCCACCTGTGGAACATGTTCTGGCTCAACATTGTCTTCAGCACCAATGTCATCATGAGCAAAGTCTTCAGCTGCTGTAGTGTCTTTAGCAACTGGAATATCTTCTGGTCTCTGAGTCTCTGTGGAAGCAGACTCATGCAGAACGACCCATCTCTCCAAGTTTTCTGATGCGGAAGGAGCCACTAAGATTGGCTTAATGAGCAGGGGCTCTTGTTGAGGAACGGGGGTTGATGACGGAGCAGTAGGAGGAACTAGTTCTTGCGCCGGCTCTGAAGACTTGGATTTTCTTGTCTTCAACCTCTTTGGAGGTTGGGCTTCAGAGGCAGCTGCCTTGCGCTTCTTGGCATCAGCTTCGGCCTTCTTGGTCTTCTTGCTATCAGCAGTAGAGGAAAACGGAGGTGCACGAGGGCCAGAGAAGCCAGCCGGAAACACAATGCCACGGCACACAGACGGTGTGGGAGTAGGCACATCCGAAGACACTGAAGCTTGCCTTGAGCGTGCAATGATTTCCGGTGCAAGAGCAGGCTGACCAAGAACCTTTCTTTTCAGCATGTCGTTGTGAGCTTGGACCATAATCGTAGTCTTTATCTTTAGGCGCGCTAGGGCGCCTTTGACAGCTTCACACTTCCGCTCAAATTCAGCTTTGAGATCTGCCATAATCAGTTGATATCCCTGAATCTGAGGAGCTGAGAGTCTGTGCACATTCTGCTTGAACAACTCCTTTTCATGGCTAATCTTGGCCTTATCTGCTTGGCTTTCTGAGCCACAGTCAGTTCCTCATTCACCAGCCCTTGGAAGGTGACACTTAGTCCAATTGGAAGCTGGAGGGTATCGATGGTGAGAGAGGGATCTGCGAACCATTCATCAATGAAGTGTTCAAAGATGACAGGGTCAATGAGTGGTAAGTCTTCGAGCAGCTTGGCTTCCTCTTCTTTCTGCTGGATGAGCCTAGCTAAGGCTTCATCGTCGAACTCGTCGTCAGATAGTTCAATCATATTTGCGGCATCCATTAATGACAGAGTTGGCTTCGGACCTCTGGAGGCAACAACTTTCCTTTTCATTCGCCTATGAAGGTGATCTTCTTCCCCAGGCTCTTGTGGATTAACAAAGGGAGAGCGCGAAGCTTGAGGTGAGGGGACAGACGGCTGGGAGGCTTTGAAGCCTTGGGCTTTGAAGCCAGTGACTTCTTCAGAGGCTTCGGCCTAGCGGCTGGTGGATGCTCTTCATCATCTTCATCAGAGTCAGACTGTGTATGATCTGGGCAGCCAAGAATGCTTGATGGATGAGGATTGCTAGGCATTGGGGGCCTGAACATGCACGGATAGAACCCCTCATTGATGGCTTCTGCCTTAGTCTTCGGATGAAGATTCCTGTAGACAATGTCCGTCCATGGTGCTTTTTCAGCACACTTCTCAGCATACTCCTTAGTCACAAAGTGGCAGTTGAACCACTCCTCACTCCAATATCTTCGAATCCATTGGATTTGATTCTTGCGCTGACGATAAGTTTCCCCTTCATCTGACTTGTATTGCTCATATAGATCTAGAGGAAGATCTTTAGCTGTATTCTTTCTTCTCTGCTTCCCTCCCTTCTTGACTAGTTTATCATCTGCCATTGGCTTTGACAAAGGCTTCACAGGGGTGCGCAGATAAGAACAAGTACCAGGCGATTCCAGATGTATCTGCAAGTAGTCTGCAAATGAATTCAGACTATAAGATCCAAGCGATTCTATTGCGGACATGTACCTGTGAAAGAGTTAGAGACGCGAGGGAAGAGGAGAGGTCATATGCATTCTCAGAAGATTTGGAAGATAGCACAGGTGTTTAGAAGACATTGACCTTTTACCGAAGACATTCACTTTTATAGCCCATATGGTGATTTCAGATTTGTACAAGTCCAAGGATTCGTACAAGTGAGGAATCAAACCACTCTTCAGACCAAAAAGTGAGAGTATTGGGCAAAATGGAGATCTAGATCTAGATGCGGTTGAGTGGAAAGTGAAGAAACAACAACCGACTATTTTTAGTAGAAATTTCAGATCAAAATATGCGGTAAAAATAGCTTTTTATTTACCGCAATGAAGAACGCGATGAACAGATTGAAGAGGTGGAGAGGCCAAGATGTTCAATCTGCCTCACCCTAACTTGGTGGAGACAGACAGCTACGGCGGCGGCGTGAGTACTTCGTCGGAGAAGGCATGGCAGCTAAGCACTTCGTCTCCGGCGGCAATGGAATCTAGCGACGACGCTAGGGTTTGAGCACGTGGGTGGCGGAGGAAGAGGAAAGTAATAATGGAAGGGGGGTAACTTGTATTTATAGGGGGTGGAAACTTCCGAACCGGTTGGACGGATATGCCCCTGACTCCTCGGTTTAAGTGGACACGTGGCATGCATGCAACCCACCTGACAACCCTCTACCATAATCGAAGCGGCGGCGCGGGAGTTGTTGCTAATAACACGAAGACAATTGAGATTTGAGAATTAAATATGTGGTTGATGTGTCTTCAACTGACAAGGACACAGTGAAGACAGTCAACACGTGTCAATATAGAATGCATATGACTGGATTAGAACAGACTTGGACGAGGTAAGAACAGAGGAGAATGTCTGGTCCGATCACATTTGCCTTGAAAAAAGTTGACGACACAGCTATAGGACAAAGCTCTAATCCAAATGAAGATCTGCAAATAGTTTTCAACTGGAACACATGTGCAAACAAAATTTTTGTTCCAAAGACATTCAGCTCCTGAAGACATGTGAAGAAGATTGAGATAAAACAATGTCTTCGAGTTTGGTTGGTGGCGTTACCCACCGTATAAGAATGTTAGACTCAGACACGGTGCACAATTATCGTGGCGCTCTGAGGTCATATTCTTCATTAATGTATTCACACTCAGATTGTAAGTCTTCATGAATTGAAGACATACGTTACATCGTGTGTTGTGCATCAAAGTCATCAACATGCATAAGCATTAGGATGTATTCCCATTCAAAGGACATTTGAGGATTCTAAGATATTTAGCTCACACCGCAACTTGCAAAACCTCTTCTCATCCAAAGGCTTCGTGAAGATATCTGCCAGTTGATCTTCAGTGTCAGCATGCTTGATGTTGATGTCGCCCTTCATCACGTGATCCCGAAGAAAATGATGTCGTATCTGAATGTGCTTTGTCTTCGAATGTTGTACAGGGTTGTAGGAGATCTTGATTGCACTCTCGTTGTCACAGTAGAGAGGTACATGCTTCAGGTTGATGCCGTAGTCCTTGAGAGTCTTCTTCATCCAGAGAAGCTGAGTGCAGCATGCGCCAACAGTAATGTATTCGGCTTCGGCAGTGGATAGTGAAACACAGTTCTGCTTCTTCGAAAACCAACATACAAGAGATCGTCCAAGAAAGTGATAAGTGCCTGATGTAGACTTGCGATCAACTCGGTCGCCAGCGAAGTCAGAATCTGAATAGCCAATCAGCTCAAACTTCGAACCCTTTGGATACCATAATCCTAGCGTTGGGGTGTGAGCCAGATATCTAAGTAGCAGCTTCACAGCAAGGTGATGCGACTCCTTTGGTGCCGCTTGAAATCGGGCGCACATGCAAATGCTAAGCATTATATCTGGCCTAGATGCACATAAGTACAATAAAGACCCAATCATGGAGCGATATACCTTCTGATCGAAATCTTTACCATTTTCTTCAGTGCAGAGGTGACCATTGGTAGGCATAGGCGTCTTGTAGCCTTTGGCTTCATTCATGCCGAATTTCTTGAGGCAATCTTTAAGGTATTTCTCCTAAGATATGAAGATGCCATTGGGTTGTTGTCGAATCTGAAGCCCTAGGAAGAATTTCAGTTCTCCCATCATCGACATTTGATACTTCTCTTGCATCATATAAGCAAACTCATCACTGTATTTGTTGTTAGTACAGCCGAAGATAATGTCGTCCACATATATTTGGCATACAAACAATTCATCATCATAGGATTTAGTGAAGAGAGTGGGATCGAGTGAACCAGGTTTGAAGCCTTTCTTCTTGAGGAATTCCTTGAGTGTGTCATACCAAGCTCTTGGTGCTTGCTTGAGGCCATAGAGTGCCTTGTTGAGCTTGAAGACTTTGTCAGGATGCTTTGGATCTTCAAACCATGGTGGTTGAGCAACATATACTTCTTCCTCAATCTTACCATTGAGGAATGCACTTTTGACATCCATTTGATACAAGCATATGTCATGATGGTTAGCATAAGCAAGCAATATACGAATGGCTTCGAGTCTAGCAACAGGTGCAAAGGTTTCACCGAAGTCAATACCCTCGACCTGTGTGTAACCTTGGGCCACAAGTCTGGCCTTGTTTCTGACGACTTGGCCGAACTCATCTTGCTTGTTGCGGAAGATCCACTTGGTACCGATGATGTTGTGCTTCCTTGGATCAGGACGCTTTACGAGCTCCCACACATTGTTCAGCTCGAACTGGTGAAGCTCTTCCTGCATGGCTTGAATCCATTCTGGTTCCTTGAAAGCTTCATCTACTTTGGTGGGCTCTGTGATGGATACAAAAGCAAAGTGCCCACAAAAGTTAGCCAACTGAGTAGCTCTTGAGCGAGTAAGTGGACCTGGTGCATTTATGCTATCAAGCATTCTCTCAATTTGGACTTCATTTGCCACGCGTGGATGAGCAGGGCGAAGACTTTGTTCTGGCTGCTGAGCATTGTCTTCATCAGTAGCATTGTCTTCAGGTTCAACATTGTCTTCGCGCTGAGTGGATGGGGGAATGATGATCTCTTCAATCACGGGTTCTTCAGGCACAATTTCTCCAGTGCCCATCAGTCGGATAGCTTCATCGGGAGGTCATTCATCTAGCACAGGAGGCAGGTGCTCTCTTTGCGAGCCATTAGTTCATTGAATCGCACATCTACAGTTTCAACAACCTTGTTGTGAAAGATGTTGAAGACTCTGTAGGTGTGCGAATCATTTCCATAACCAAGCATGAAACCCTCATGTGCTTTTGTTGCAAATTTAGAAGTGTGGTGTGGATCCCTTATCCAGCATCTTGCACCGAAGACTTTGAAATAACTTACATTGGGTTTCTTACCGGTGAGAAGCTCATAAGATGTTTTCTTGAAGAACTTGTGAAGATATACCCTGTTGATGATATGGCATGCAGTGTCAATGGCTTCAGGTCATAACTTTCGTGGTGTCTTGTATTCATCAAGCACGGTGCGAGCCATCTCAATAAGAGTCCTATTCTTGCGCTCCACGACGCCATTCTGCTGAGGAGTATATGGAGCAGAGAACTCATGAGTGATGCCAAGAGTATCAAGATAGGTGTCCAGGCCTGTGTTCTTGAATTCAGTGCCATTGTCACTCCTGATATGCTTGATCTTGATGTTGTAGTTGTTCATGCACCTATTTGCGAAGCGCCTGAAGACATCCTGCACTTCAGTCTTATAGAGTATAATATGCACCCAAGTGAATCGAGAATAGTCATCAACAATTACGAAGCCATATAGATTTGTAGTGGTAGAGAAGGTGGAATAATGAGTAGGGCCGAATAAATCCATGTGTAGCAGCTCGAAGGGACGACTGGTCGTCATGATTGTCTTCGAGGGGTGTTTGGCCCTAGTCATTTTCCCGGCTTCACAGGCACCACAAAGGTGATCCTTCTTGAACTTGACACCCTCGACGCCAATGATGAGCTTCTTCTTGGCGAGTGTGTGTAAGTTCCTCATCCCAGCATGTCCTAGCCTTCTGTGCCACAGCCAGCACTCCGAAGCTTTTGCTAGAAGACATGAGGCAACCTGTGGTCCTATAGAGAAGTCTACCATGTACAAGTCACCTCTTCGAAAACCTTCGAAGACTTTGGTTTTGTCAGAGGCCATTAGTACCACACATTGAAATTTGCCGAATATGACAAGCATATCTAAGTCACAGAGCATTGAGACAGACATCAAGTTGTAACCAAGGGATTCGACAAGCATGACTTTCCATGTGTCGGTCCCTTGAGATAGCAACTCTACCTAGCCCCAATACTTTGCTGCTGCTCTTGTCAGCAAAGACGATGTGATCTTTTGTTAGAGGTCGAAGAGTTTGGTCCATCAATAGGCTTCGATCACCAGTCATATGACTTGTGCATCCACTGTCCATAATCCATTCAGTGGCATTGGATTTGTCTTCCTGCATTGAGAATTAGTCGAGTTCACCAAAGCATGTAAGAGCAACATGCTAAGTTGAAGATATAGCAGTAGACAGTGGTAAGTTTCTGAACGAGGTATGCATTAGTTATCTTGCGTTTAGACAAGAATGTTTTCAAGTCTCCAGAGTTGATCTTCGAGATAGGCTTCTTCCTATCTGGAGACCCGATGCTACAAAGAAGATATTAGTTCTTCTTAACCACCCACATGCGAAGGGGTGGCTTAGAAGCAATGAGACGTAAGGCGGCATTAGAGAATTTAGGCAAGATGCCCTAATAGTACGTTTCACAGGAGGGTTAGTGTACTCAAATGAATAAGCAGAGAAATTCTTGGTTGGATGAACAGATCGGTTCATGCCATTGTGTACATATTCATGAGTCATCTGAGTTTTTTCCTGCGAAACAGAATGGTTAGTGCCATCATATGAAGACTTATGTCTTCTTGAAGACATTGATCTAGAGATTGTCTTCTTCTTGGGAGATGTCGTCAAGACATTCACGCGAAGCTTCTCAAGAAGACATTTAGGAACCCAAATCTTCTTCATAGGAGAACCATTCCTACAGTTAGTTCCAATAAACCTGGCAAACACTTCACCATTTTGGCATTTGAATAGTTTATAGTTGGAATCAAAGGATTCATCAATAATGAGAGGATTTGCACAGTTGAAGCCTGATAATGTGGAAGGATCGACTGAAGGACCTTTTGCAGCAACCCATGTGGTTTTGGGGTACTGCTCAGGTGTCCAGTAGGATCCATAAACATTGAGGTTTCTTTCAAACCCCACGCCCTCTTTCCTAGGGTTTTTGTTGAGTATAGTCTTCTTCAGGACATCACAAAGAATCTGATGTCCTTTCAGACTCTTGTACATGCCAATTTCAAGCAATGTCTTCAACCTGTCATTGTCATCAGTGATAGCAGTGGCTTCCTCAGATGAGGGGTTAGGTGCCACAGATACAGTTGAAGATAAAGCATTTTCAGAAGCATTTGAACATTCAGCAGTTGAATCATTAGCTTCACGGGCAATACACTTTAAGCATGGAGCATCAAATTCATCCTGAGCGGTACTGATCTGCTCTGCTAGGAGTGAGTCGTTTTCCTTCCTTAGGTCATCATGTGCTTCCCTCAACTTCTCAAGATCAATCTTTTTCTGAAGATATTCCAGAGAAAGCTTCTCATGATCAGTTGAGAGGGCATCATGACGACTTTGGAGATCCTCAAACCTTGAATGAAGACTACGCATGTCTTCAGCCATAGTTTCGTTCAGACTCATCTCTTCGCGTAACAGGTCATCGTTTTTTCTAGAGTAGTTTGCATTTTCTCCATGGCATGTTGTTGCTTGGTGGCAATTTTTACAAGTTTAGCATAGCTAGGTTTCATGTCATCATCAGATTCAGAGTCATGACGTGAGGATTTTGAGGATACCTTGGAGGCTTTTGCCATGAAGCAGTAAGCAGGAGTAGCATCATCATCACTGGCTTCAGTGTGGAGGAAGGAGCCATTGTCTTCGGGTTCGAAGACAGACGTGGAGAGATATGTTGAAGCCATTACCAGTCCCGCTACTTCAGCGTCAGATTCCTCCTCAGATGCTTCCTCGGCCTCAGAGCCAGACTTAGACTGTGAATCCATCTCCTTTCCAATGAAGGCACGTGCTTTGCCAGTGGAGCTCTTCTTATGTGACGAAGACTTTGCATACTTTTTCTTCTTCTTCTTCTTCTTCTTGTCATCTGAGTCATAGCTCTTGCTCTTCTTCTTGGATTCCCTTTCCCATTGAGGACAATCAGCAATAAAGTGACCAGTCTTCTTACACTTGTGACAGGTTTGCTTCTTGCTGTCCTTCGAAGACATTTCTCCAGTCCTCTTGGAGTCATGCCTTGAAGATTTTGCATAGCGTCTTGACTTGGCAAATTTCCTAAATTTCCGGACAAGGAGAGCAAGTTCCTTTCCAAAGTCTTCAGCACCATCAGAACTGCAGTCAGAGTTGTCTTCAGATGAGGACACAGCCTTGGCCTTCAATGCACGAGAGCGATTGTTTAAATTCATGCGTGTTCAACCTCTCGAGGATATCGGTTGGATCCAAACTCTTGAAGTCAGGGCGCTCTTGGATCATGAGTGCGAGAGTATCAAAGGAACTATTGAGTGATCTGAGTAGCTTCTTCACGACTTCATGTTTGGTGATATTAGTGGCGCCAAGTGCATTCAGCTCATTTGAGATGCCGGTGAGTCGATCAAATGTAAGCTGAACGTTTTCGTTGTCGAGTCTCTTGAAGTGGTTGAACAGGTTGCGAAGCACATCAACACGAGAGTCTCGTTGAGATGAGACACCTTCATTCACTTTGGACAGCCATTCCCAGATTTGCTTAGCAGTGTTAAGTGCACCCACACGGCCATACTGTCCTTTGGTCAGATGACCACAAATGATGTTCTTGGCGGTGGAGTCCAGTTGTGCGAACCTCTTCACATCAGCAGCAGTAACACCTTCGCCAACCTCAAGAATGCCTGCCATGACGACATACCATAGGTCGTTGTCAATGCCTTCGAGATGCATGCGCATCTTGTTCTTCTAGTAGGGGTACTCAGGTAGTCAGTGCCATCGAAGACAGGGCACGCATCGAAGACCTTGATTATCCCTGTAGCCGACATAGCTAAAACTCCACGGTGGTTAAACCGAAACACAGAACAAGGGAGTACCTTGCTCTGATACCAATTGAAAGTGCTAGTTATCGACTAGAGGGGGGTGAATAGGCGATTTTTATGAAAGGCTTCGAAACAGTGAATGTATTCGAAGTATGCAAAAGCGAAACAGGATCAGGTAGGGATAGTAATCAATGATCTAGTCAAGGCATGCAATGCAGTGAAGACATACAGGCAGGTTAAACATTATCATCATGCACACTAAGATGAGTCGAAGACAAACTTAGATAGAATGAAGATAAAGAGCAGATATGAATGTCTTCAGGATAAGTCTTCAAACACTGAGCAAGCAAAGGCTTCACGATACAAAACAGGAATGTAGGAAAGTGAAGGATAGAACCAGTTGCTTGACGAAGACACATGATTTGTTGGACCAGTTCCAGTTGCTGTGACAACTATACGTCTGGTTAGGGAGGCTGAGATTTAACTCAGAAGACCTCATCTTCACCTTATTCCCCTTGAGCCGAAGTCACTTAGACAACGCCCAATCACTCAGGTAAGTATTCACGGGAGACTTCCAAAACCCGTACAAACTTGGTCACCCGACGATCCATAATGACTCTTGGATTGCTCTAGACCCAGACGCCTAACCGTCTGGAAGATCACAGTCTTCAAGTGTAATAAGTCTTCAGTTCTCTCAGAACAGAACGACTTAGGTGATGCTCAAACACACTAGCTCTAGGTTTTTAGGTTTATCCTCGCAGGATGTTTCTCTCAGTGTCTTCGAGGTGGGTTGCTCCAAAACGACAACAGCCGTATCTCTCTCTCAGCAGCCACCTTCTTATGGTGGAGGGGGTGGGCTATTTATAGCCAGCGGGCAACCCGACCTGATATGACCGAAATGACCCTGGGTCAATGGCCAACCGACACGTGTCACAATGGGCTACAAGTAAAGCTGACTCTACCAACTCTGGAAGAGATTTCCTCTCATTGTCTTCGCTCGAAGACATAGGTATGGGTTGAGCATCACGTCAGCATCTAACTTCAATCACATCGACCCCACTTAACAGTACGGTGGTTCCTATGACTCAGGAAAGAAGAAACAAAACTACCAAAAGACTTCGTCTTCGCGTTTCATTGTCTTCGGACGAATGTCTTCGCATACCACCAATGGCTTCAGCCGTCATCAATGTCTTCGGACATTTTTGGGGGTCGTCTTCGACGGCTAAACCAAAACTCTAGGGACTTCTATCTGTGTTAAGCTGTGAACTCTCACAAAAACATTAGTCCCTCAACCACGTTTGTCTTCAATACTCCAAAACCAACAAAGGGTGGCACTAGATGCACTTACAGAACCGAAGACCGAAAGCACGGGCTCTCCAAAGATTGCAAGCGTACGGTCTTCACGATCCGGCAGCGCTTCACCATCCAGAACTAATCATCGCCGGAGAATTAGAGGGAGAATATTAGAACCAACTGGGCTTCTAATTATGAGGGCTAGAGAGGATTATATCTAGCTCTAATTATCTAAATAAGAACTAGAACTAGAGGAGGCTCCAAAAACTTGTGTAGAAAAAGGGCCAAAACCTGTAGTATATGTAGGTGGAGGGAGGAGAGGGGGCACCACACAATGGGGGAAGGTTTCCCTCCCCCCTTGCACCGGCGAGAAGGGGGTATCCCCCTCCAATTCGGCCTCCCTTGCTTCTCCAAGAAGCTAAGGGGGGCACCACCTCCTATTCGGCCTATGTGGCTCAATATCCTTTCCATCAATTGGCCTTTTAAGGTCCGCTGATATTTAATTAAATATAAAAGCATCCTAACTATTATTAGAGCCTTTTAGTATTAATTTAACATCTCCGGAAATATTTTCCACCTATATATTATTTATCAGTATTACCCGGTAAACCCCAAAACGCGTTCGGTTCCTCTTGAGACTATTTTGAATATTAATGAAACTATTTCATAAATATTTTCTCATAAATCTTACTCCACTAAAAGTCAACAGATCGTGATTACCTTAAACTTGTGATCCTATAGGTTTGGTAAAACATAGACACTAACAAAACCCCTTTCGTTTAATGATCGATAGCGGGACCATGGACATCCATATCAATCCATGTGAGTACACGAATGACATTCGAGTGAACCTTTGGTTATCATGTGCTATTCCCTTTGCTTCGTGATACTTTACGAAACCCGAGGTGAGATCTGTCGGTATCCTCTTGAGTCATTCATGCTCACTATACCACTCTCTTCGTTACCAGATTTGTTCTACTTTCTTGTTGACGTATTCCAGCATCCTCGTGATCTAGTCACCTGTGTCTGACCAGACAATGATGGATTCCGTAACACCTAGAGGGCCCTCAAAATATCTCTCCATCGTCAGAGGAGCAAATCCCACTCTTGCGCTATATAGTCCCTTGTCAAACTTTCTGAGGAACCTGTAAGTTGTCGTTATGATCATCGTGTTACAGATGATGTTTGAGCAACCCCAAAGCCCATCGTACGGTAAGAAGAAACTACGATGCTCTCATGGTCTAAGGAACTAAAGCATATGTTAACTCTTCGTGTTATAACAATTGACTTGTGTATAATCTCAAAGCATAACAAACAAATTTTGGGTCGATTCAATATGATTGTTCTTCTAACATCATATTCTCAAAGTTGTTTCATATCGTTACACTTAATGATATCTTAAGATCCGGAAAACATGATCACTAACAACACTTGAGCTAGTCTTAGAGGCGAGACTAGGAATACCATTTTATCGTTTATTTTTCCACACGCGCATACGAGTTTTCCATTTAATCGCACATTCCAGGATCATAACAGTCATAGCATAGAATATAAACTCTTAATTATAAACATGGAACTATAATAATACAATATTATTGCCTCTAGGGCATATTTTCAACAAACTCCTACTTGTACTAGAGTCAGTAATCTAGTTACATAGCTTCTTTAACACCTATGGTTATCCAGTGTTGCTCATGTTTTGCTCGTGGTAGAGGCTTCGTCATCGGGTCTGACACATTCAAATCTGTGTGAATCTTGAATACTTTCACAAACCCCTTATCGACATACTGCCAGATAATGTGATATTTGCGTTTGATATGTCTGGTCTTCATGTGGGATGTCGGTGTTGGGGAACGGAGCATGAATTTCAAAAATTTCCTACGCTCACGCAAGATCTATCCATGGAGATGCATCGCTACGAGAGGGGAGAGTGTGTCTACGTACCCTCGTAGACCGTTAGCGGAAGCGTCTCACAACGCGGTTGATGTAGTCGAACAATCCTTCGAGCTCCACCGATCGAGTACCGAACGTACGGCACCTCCGAGTTCTATACACGTGCAGCTCGGTGACGTTCATCGCCTTCTTGATCTAGCAAGACGTCGAGGTAGTAGATGAGTTCCGTCAGCACGACGGCGTGGCGAAGGTGACGGTGAAGTGATTCCGGCAGGGCTTCGCCTAAGCTCTCCGAAAATATGACCGAGGTGGAAAACGGAGATCGGGGCACCGCACACGGCTATGGGACAATTGTGTGTTTTGGGGTGCCCCCTTGCCCCCGTATATAAAGGATGAGAGGGAGGAGGCCGCCCCCCTAGGGGTGCGCCAAGTGTGGGGAGTCCTACTAGGACTCCTTAGTCCTAGTAGGATTCCACCTCCCATATGGAGTAGGAAAAGGGGGAAGGGAGAGGGAAAGGAAAGAGGGGGCTGCGCCCCCTCCCCTAGTCCAATTCGGTTTGGGCAAGGGGGGGCGTGCGCCTCCTCACGTGGACTGCCTCTCCTTTTCCCGTATGGCCCAAAAAGGCCCATTACTTCTCCCGGTGAATTCCCGTAACTCGCCGGTACTCCGAAAAATACCCGAATCACTCGGAACCTTTCCGACGTCCGAATATAGCCTTCCAATATATGAATCTTTACCTCTAGACCATTTCGAGACTCCTCGTCATGTCCGTGATCTCATACGGGACTCCGAACAAACTTAGTCCACCAATCACATAACTCATATAATACTAAATCGTCATCGAACCTTAAGTGTGCGGACCCTACGGGTTCGGGAATGATGTAGACATGATCGAGACGACTCTCCGGTCAATAACCAACAGCGGAACCTGGATGCTCATATTGGTTCCTACATATTCCACGAAGATCTTTATCGGTGAACCTCATATGTCAACATACGTTGTTCCCTTTTGTCTGGCGGTATGTTACTTGCCCGAGATTCGATCGTCGGTATCCAATACCTAGTTCAATCTCGTTACCGGCAAGTCTCTTTACTCGTTCCGTAATACATCATCTTGCAACTAACTCTTTAGTCACGGTGCTTGCAAGGCTTCTGTGATGCTGTATTACCGAGAGGGCCCAGAGATACCTCTCCGATAGTCGGAGTGACAAATCCCAATCTCGATCCATGCCAACTCAACAAACACTTTCGGAGATACCTGTAGTGCACATTTATAATCACCCAGTAACGTTGTGACGTTTGATACACCCAAAGTATTCCTACGGTATCCGGGAGTTGCATGATCTCATGGTCAGAGGAACGTGTATTTGACATAGTGAAAGCAATAGCAATAAACTGAACGATCATTTGCTATGCTAACGGTTGGGTCATGTCCATCACATCATTCTCCTAATGATGTGATCCCGTTATCAAATGACAACTCATGTCCATGGTCAGGAAACCTTGACCATCTTTTGATCAACGAGCTAGTCTAGTAGAGGCATACTAGGGACATAGTATTTGTCTATTATCCACACATGTATTTAGTTTCCGGTCAATACAATTCTAGCATGAATAATAAACTATTATCATGAACGGGGAAATATGATAATAACTAATTTATTATTGCCTCTAGGGCATATTTCCAACAGTCTCCCACTTGCACTAGAGTCAATAATCTAGATTACATCGCCATGTAATTAACACTTAATCAGTTCTAAAGCTGATCATGTTTTGCTTGTGAGAGAGGTTTTAGTCAACGGGTCTGCAATATTCAGATCCGTGTGTACTTTGCAAATCTCTGTGTCTTATGTAGATGCGGTCACCATACTCTGCTTTGGAGCTACTCCAAAAAAACTACCCCACTTTATGTATCCAGTCAGAGACTCATAGTCTTCCGGATTGGTGTTTAAAGCTTGCATCGACGTAACCCCTTACGACGAACTCTTTATTACCTCTATTTCCCGAGAAATTCTTCCTTAATCATCTTAAGGATATACTTTGACCGCTGTCCAGTGATCTACTCCTGGATCACTTTCGTACCTCTTTGCCAGACACATGGCAAGGCACACAGCATGGCATACTTTATAGAACCTATGGCCGAGGCATAGGGGATAACCTTCATCCTTTCTATTTATTCTGCCGTGGTTGAGATTTGAGTCTTACTCAATTTCACACCTTTCACCACAGTCAAGAACTCCTTCTTTGACTGATCCATTTTGAACTTCTTCAAAATCTTGTCAAGGTATATGTTTTGTGAAAGTCATATGAGGCGTCTCAATCTATCTCTATAGATTTTGATGCCTAACATGTAAACAACCTTTACCTAGATCTTCAAGTCTTACTCCACTTCACACCAGCCAAGAACTTATTTCTTTTGACTTGATCCATTTTGAACTTCTTCAAAATCTCATCAAGGTGTGTGAAAATCTTTTATCAGGTGTCTTGATCTATCTCTATAGATCTCGATGCCCAAACCGTGGATAACTCAAAAACAGGTTTTTTATTGAAAAACTCCTTTCAATTAATTCTTTATGCTTTCCAGAAATTCTACATCATTTCCAATCACATATACTTATTAGAAATGTTATAGAGCTCCCACTCACTTTGTTGTAAATACAAGTTTCTCCATAAACTTGCATAAACCCAAACGCTTTGATCACTTCATCAAAGCGAGTATTCCAGCTCCGAGATGCTTGCACCAGTCCATAGATGGATCGCTGGAGCTTGCATACTTTGTTAGCACCTTTAGGATCGACAAAACCTTCCGGTTGCATCATATACAATTTTTCCTTAAGGAATCCATTAAGGAATGCCGTTTTGACGTCCAATTTGCCAGATTTCATAATCATAAAATGCGGCAATTGCTAACATAATTCTGACAGACTTTAGCATCGCTACGGGTGAGAAAGTCTCATCGTAGTCAACTCCTTGAACTTGTCGATAACCTTTAGCAACAAGTCGTGCTTTATAGACGGTGACATTACCATCAGCGTCCGTCTTCTTCTTAAAGATCCATTTATTTTTAATAGCTCGCCGTTCATCGGGCAAGTCTACCAAAGTCCATACTTTGTTCTCATACATGGATCCAATCTCGGATTTCATGGCCTCAAGCCATTTGTCGGAATCTGGGCTTGCCATCGCTTCTTCATAGTTCGAAGGTTCATCGTTGTCTAGCAACATGACCTCCAAGACTGGATTTCCGTACCACTCTGGTGCGGAACGTGTCCTGGTTGACCTTCGAAGTTCAGTAACAACTTGATCCGAAGTTTCATGATCATCATCATCAACTTCTTCTCTGGTCTGTGTCGATGTCACAGAAATTTCTTTCTGTGGCGTACTACTATCCAGAGGAGGTACAATTACCTCATCAAGTTCTACTTTCCTCCCACTCACTTCTTTCGAGAGAAACCCCTTCTCTAGAAAGGATCCATTCTTAGCAACGAATACTTTGCCTTCGGATCTGTGGTAGAAGGTGTACCCAACGGTCTCCTTTGGGTATCCTATGAAGACACACTTATCCGCTTTGGTTCGAGCTTATCTGGCTGAAGCCTTTTGACATAAGCATCGCATCCCCAAACTTTCAGAAACGACATCTTAGGTTTCTTGCAAACCACAGTTCATACGGTGTCATCTCAACGGATTTAGACGGTGCCCTTGTTTAAAGTGAATGCAGCTGTCTCTAATGCATAACCCCAAAATGATAGTGGCAAATCGGTAAGAGATATCATAGAACGCACCATATCTAATAGAGTATGATTACGACGTTCGGACACACCATTACGCTGTGGTGTTCCAGGTGGCGTGAGCTGTGAAACAATTCCACATTGTCTTAAGTGATTGCCAAACTCGTAACTCAAATATTCTCCTCCACGATCAGATCGTAAGAACTTTATTTTCTTGTTACGATGGTTCTCTACTTCACTCTGAAATTCTTTGAACTTTTCAAATGTTTCAGATTTATGCTTCATCAAGTAGACATAGCCATATCTACTCAAATCATCTGTGAACGTGAGAACATAACGATATCCACCGCGCGCCTCAACACTCATCGGACCGCATACATCGGTATGTATTATTTCCAACAAGTCTGTTGCTCGCTCCATTGTTCCGGAGAACGGAGTCTTAGTCATCTTGCCCATGAGGCATGGTTCGCACGTCTCAAATGATTCATAATCAAGTGATTCCAAAAGTCCATCTGTATGGAGTTTCTTCATGCGTTTTACACCAATATGACCTAAGCGGTAGTGCCACAAATATGTGGTACTATCATTATCTTTTGGCATTCGTGTTATGAACATATGTATTACTACGATCAAGATTCAATAAACCTTTCATTTTAAGTGCATGATCATCAATGATATTATCCAAATAGAATAACAATTATTCTCTAAAATTGAATAACCGTCTTGCAATAAACACTATCAGATATAATGTTCATGCTTAATGCAAGCACCAAATAACAATTATTTAGGTTCATCACTAATCTTGAAGGTAGAGAGAGCGTGGCGATGGTGATCACATCAACCTTGGAGACACTTCCAATGCACATCGTCACCTCGTTCTTTAGCTTGCCCTCGTTTATTCCGAAGCTCCATGTTTCAAGTTGCAAGCAACTGAACAAGTATCAAATACCCAGGTGCTCCTACGAGTACTAGTAAGGTACACATCAATAACATGTATATCAAATATCTTTGTTGACATTGCCAGTCTTATTATCTGCCAGTTACTTTGGGGAAGTTCCGCTCCTTGTGACATTTCCCTTTGCAATGGGAGCACTAAGTCTCGGGTTTGGTTCAGCCTTGGGTTTCTTCGCGTGAGCGGCAACTGTTTTGCCGTTCTTCTTGAAGTTCCCTTTTCTTTCCCTTGCCCTTCTTGAAACTAGTGGTCTTATTAACCATCAACACTTGATGCTCCCTTTTTTTAATTTCTACATCCGCAGATTGTAGCATCGCGAATAGCTTAAGGATCTTCTATCCCTTGCATGTTTATAGTTCATCACGAAGATCCAGTAGCTTAGTGATAGTGACTGGAGAACTCTATCAATCACCACTTTATTCGGAAGTCTAACTCCCACTTGATTCAAGTGTTTGAAGTACTCAGACATTCTGAGTACATGCTCACTAACGGAGCTGTTCTCCTCCATCTTGTTGCTATAGAACTTGTCGAAGGTGTCATACCTCTCGACCCGGGTGTGAGCTTGAAAAACAATTTTTCAGCTCTTGGAACATCTCATATGCTCCGTGTTGCTCAAAACATATTTGGAGCTCCGGTTCTAAGCCGTAAAGTATGGCGCACTGAACTATCGAGTAGTCATCTTTTCTTGTCTGCCAGACGTTCATAACGTCCTCAGACGAAGCCGTAGGGGTATTTCACTGAGAGGTGCATTAAGGACATAAGCCTTCTATGCAGCAGTGAGGACAATCCTCAGATCACGGACCTAGTCCGCATAGTTGCTTCCATCAACTTTCAACTTCGTTTTCTCTAGGAACATAATAAAACAGGGGAACTACATCGCGGTCTATTGATCTACAACATAAATTTGCTAAGACAAGTAAGACTATGTTCATGACAATTGAAGTTCAATTAATCAAATTACTTAAGAACTCCCACTTAGATTAACATCCCTCAAGTTGTCTAAGTGTAACATGATCCACATCAACTAAACCACGTCCGATCATCACGTGAGGTGGATTAGTTATCAATGGTGAACATCTTTCATGTTGATCATATCTACTATATGACTCATGTTCGACTTTTCAGTCTCTTGTGTTCCGAGGCCATATCTGTATATGCTAGGCTCGTCAAGTTTAACCCAAGTATTCTGCGTGTGTAAAACTGGCTTACACCCGTTGTATGCGAACGAAAGAATCCATCACACCCGATCATCACGTGGTGCTTAGAAGCGTCGAACCTTCGCAACGGTGCATACTAGGGGAGAACACTTTATCTTGAAATTTAGTGAAGGGATCATCTTATAATGCTACCGTCATCCTAAGCAAAATAAGATGCATAAAAGGATTAACATCACATGCAATTCAATATATGTGACATGATATGGCCATCAACGTCTTGTGCCTTTGATCTCCATCAGCAAAGCACCGTCATGATCTCCATTGTCACCGGGTTGACACCTTGATCTCCATCGTAGCGTCGTGACACCTTGATCTCCATCGCAGCGTCGTGGTCGTCTCGCCGGCTATTGCTACTACTACTACTAACTCATAGCGGTAAAGTAAAGCAATTACATAGCGTTGGCATTGCATACAATAAAGAGACAACCATAAGGCTCCTGCCGGTTGCCTGATAACTTTACAAAACATGATCATCTCATACAACAACTTATATCAGATCATGTCTTGACCATATCACATCACCAGCATACCCTGCAAAAACAAGTTAGACGTCCTCTACTTTGTTGTTGCAAGTTTTATGTGGCTGCTACGGGTTTGCAAGAACCGTTCTTACCTACGCAAAACCACAACGTGGTGTAGTGATTGCTTTTTGATCTTCTAAAAGAACCCTCTTCATTGAAACCAATTCAACTAAAGTGAGAGAGACAGACACCCGCCAGTCACCTTTATGCAATGAGTGCACGTAGCGGTGAAACCTGTCTCGCGTAAGCGTACGCGTAATGTCGGTCCGGGCCGCTTCATCTCACAATACCGCCGAATCAAGTATCAACTAGTAACGGCAAGCAATATGTATACACCCACGCCCACAACTCACTTGTGTTCTACTCGTGCAAATCACATCTACGCATAGACCTGGCTCGGATGCCACTGTTGGGGAACGGAGCATGAATTTCAAAAAAATTCCTACGCTCACGCAAGATCAATCCATGGAGATGCATCGCTACGAGAGGGGAGAGTGTGTCTATGTACCCTCGTAGACCGTTAGCGGAAGCGTCTCACAACGCGGTTGATGTAGTCGAACAATCCTTCGAGCTCCACCGATCGAGTACCGAACGTACGGCACCTCCGAGTTCTACACACGTGCAACTCGGTGACGTTCCTCGCCTTCTTGATCCAGCAAGACGTCGAGGTAGTAGATGAGTTCCGTCAGCACGACGGCGTGGCGACAGTGACGGTGAAGTGATTCCAGCATGGCTTCGCCTAAGCTCTCCGAAAATATGACCGAGGTGGAAAACAGAGATCGGGGCACCGCACACGGCTATGGGACAATTGTGTGTCTCCAAGGGGTGCCCCTCCTCCGTATATAAAGGAGGGAGAGGGGAGGAGGCTGGCCCTAGGGGCTGCGCCAAGAGTGGGGAGTCCTACTAGGACTCCTTAGTCCTAGTAGGATTCCACCTCCCATACGGAGTAGGAAAGGGGGAAGGGAGAGGGAAAGGAAAGAGGGGGCTGCGCCCCCTCCCCTAGTCCAATTCGGTTTGGGCAAGGGGGGGCGCGCGCCTCCTCACGTGGCCTGCCTCTCCTTTTCCCGTATGGCCCAATAAGGCCCATTACTTCTCCCGGTGAATTCCCGTAACTCCCCGGTACTCCGAAAAATACCCGAATCACTCGGAACCTTTCCGACGTCCGAATATAGCCTTCCAATATATGAATCTTTACCTCTCGGACATTCCGAGACTCCTCGTCATGTCCGTGATCTCATCCGGGACTCCGAACAACATTCGGTCACCAATCACATAACTCATATAATACTATATCGTCATCGAACCTTAAGTGTGTGGACCCTACGGGTTCGGGAATGATGTAGACATGACCGAGACAACTCTCCGGTCAATAACCAACAGCGGGACCTGGATGCTCATATTGGTTCCTACACATTCCACGAAGATCTTTATCGGTGAACCTCATATGTCAACATACGTTGTTCCTTTGTCCGGCGTTATGTTACTTGCCCGAGATTCGATCGTCGGTATCCAATACCTAGTTCAATCTCATTACCGGCAAGTCTCTTTACTCGTTCCGTAATACATCATCTTGCAACTAACTCTTTAGTCACGGTGCTTGCAAGGCTTCTGTGATGCTGTATTACCGAGAGGGCCCAGAGATACCTCTCCGATAGTCGGAGTGACAAATCCCAATCTCGATCCATGCCAACTCAACAAACACTTTCGGAGATACTTGTAGTGCACCTTTATAATCACCCAGTTACGTTGTGACGTTTGATACACCCAAAGTATTCCTACGGTATCCGGGAGTTGCATGATCTCATGGTCAGAGGAACGTGTATTTGACATAGTGAAAGCAATAGCAATAAACTGAACGATCATTTGCTATGCTAACGGTTGGGTCAAGTCCATCACATCATTCTCCTAGTGATGTGATCCCGTTATCAAATGACAACTCATGTCCATGGTCAGGAAACCTTGACCATCTTTTGATCAACGAGCTAGTTTAGTAGAGGCATACTAGGGACATAGTATTTGTCTATTATCCACACATGTATTTAGTTTCCGGTCAATACAATTCTAGCATGAATAACAAACCATTATCATGAACGGGGAAATATGATAATAATAAACACTTTATTAATTGCCTCTAGGGCATATTTCCAATAGCGTCTCACAACGCGGTTGATGTAGTCGAACAATCCTTCGAGCTCCACCGATCGAGTACCGAACGTACGGCACCTTCGAGTTCTACACACGTGCAGCTCGGTGACGTTCCTCGCCTTCTTGATCCAGCAAGACGTCGAGGTAGTAGATGAGTTCCGTCAGCACGACGGCGTGTCGACGGTGACGGTGAAGTGATTCCGGCAGGGCTTCGCCTAAGCTCTCCGAAAATATGACCGAGGTGGAAAACGGAGATCGGGGCACCGCACACGGCTATGGGACAATTGTGTGTTTTGGGGTGCCCCCTTGCCCCCGTATATAAAGGATGAGAGGGAGGAGGCCGGCCCCCTAGGGGTGCGCCAAGTGTGGGGAGTCCTACTAGGACTCCTTAGTCCTAGTAGGATTCCACCTCCCATATGGAGTAGGAAAAGGGGGAAGGGAGAGGGAAAGGAAAGAGGGGGCTGCGCCCCCTCCCCTAGTCCAATTCGGTTTGGGCAAGGGGGGGCGTGTGCCTCCTCACGTGGCCTGCCTCTCCTTTTCCCGTATGGCCCAAAAAGGCCCATTACTTCTCCCGGTGAATTCCCATAACTCCCCGGTACTCCGAAAAATACCCGAATCACTCGGAACCTTTCCGACGTCCGAATATAGCCTTCCAATATATGAATCTTTACCTCTCGACCATTTCGAGACTCCTCGTCATGTCCGTGATCTCATCCGGGACTCCGAAAAAACTTCGGCCACCAATCACATAACTCATATAATACTAAATCGTCATCGAACCTTAAGTGTGCGGACCCTACGGGTTCGGGAATGATGTAGACATGATCGAGACGACTCTCCGGTCAATAACCAACAGCGGAACCTGGATGCTCATATTGGTTCCTACATATTCCACGAAGATCTTTATCGGTGAACCTCATATGTCAACATACGTTGTTCCCTTTTGTCTGGCGGTATGTTACTTGCCCGAGATTCGATCGTCGGTATCCAATACCTAGTTCAATCTCGTTACCGGCAAGTCTCTTTACTCGTTCCGTAATACATCATCTTGCAACTAACTCTTTAGTCACGGTGCTTGCAAGGCTTCTATGATGCTGTATTACCGAGAGGGCCCAGAGATACCTCTCCGATAGTCGGAGTGACAAATCCCAATCTCGATCCATGCCAACTCAACAAACACTTTCGGAGATACCTGTAGTGCACATTTATAATCACCCAGTAACGTTGTGACGTTTGATACACCCAAAGTATTCCTACGGTATCCGGGAGTTGCATGATCTCATGGTCAGAGGAACGTGTATTTGACATAGTGAAAGCAATAGCAATAAACTGAACGATCATTTGCTATGCTAACGGTTGGGTCATGTCCATCACATCATTCTCCTAATGATGTGATCCCGTTATCAAATGACAACTCATGTCCATGGTCAGGAAACCTTGACCATCTTTTGATCAACGAGCTAGTCTAGTAGAGGCATACTAGGGACATGGTATTTGTCTATTATCCACACATGTATTTAGTTTCCGGTCAATACAATTCTAGCATGAATAATAAACTATTATCATGAACGGGGAAATATGATAATAAATAATTTATTATTGCCTCTAGGGCATATTTCCAATAGTCGGTTCCTTTGCTTGAGCAACGGCGACACTATTATCACTATAGAGTGCCATTGGGTTCATCACACTTGGGACCACACCAACTTCTGTAGGATCGCAAGTAGGTCTAGAGGGGTGTGATTAGACTACTTCACCAAATAAAAAACTTTTCCACTTATAGTTGTAGGCAAGTTTTAGCAATTCACACGAGTCAAGTAACACCCTGCACATGCACGTTTAAGTAGTAGGCGGCAGAAAGTAGAGACATTGCATATGAATGTAAATAAGGGGCCAGAGAAATCAAAGGCAACAAAGACACGATAATTTTTGGCGTGGTTCCGATAGGTGTTGCTATAGTACGTACACGGCTAGTGGTCCTATCGTACGTCCACGGCTAGGGGTCCTCTCACCAAGTATACCCCCGACCTACTGGGTTGGGCTGAGGACGCCTTTATCGGTTCCGTCCTGGGCCACATCGGGTGGCCCATGGTGTATACAAGGAAGATTCCAGAAGACGTTGACGTACACAACAAGACGCTGATTCATGGATGAATCTACCTCCTCGTACATAACCAACTAGCATTCATGTAATCTAGGGTTCGCGGTATGCTATATAAGTCGGGGTCCATGCTCGTAGATAGAGACATTGAAATCTCTTAGTAGTTTGTACTTTGTACATACCCCAACATGATAAAACACAAGTAGGGCATAAGGTTTTATCTCCTCGAAGATCCCGAACCCGGGTAAAATCTTGTGTCCCTATTACCATCGTCTCAAGACACATAACTTAGGATACCCTACCGAGGGATCTGCCGGATTTAGCACTGACAGCGTGTGCCACGAGCAAGGCACTAGACGATGGTAATATGTGTCCCTATTGGGGGAGCATGACACCCCCCTCGGCCATGCGCTTATGGACGACGATGGAAAGCATATGGTGTATGCCCAAGTTGGAAACATCACCAACACATGCCCTGTGGGTCATTCGTTTGCTTGATGGATGCACTACTGACGAACGTCTTCCAGTACTCATGACCTTGTGGCAGAATTGGCATGTTCAGAACAAGGTTTATCATGAGAAGATGACCACACCCGCTGAAGCATCCAATAGGTTCTTATGTGGCTATATTGATATGTTGCTTAACATCCAACAACACCCAAATGTTGATGTTGTGAAAAGGAAGATAGTGGGTCTCCTATAGTGGCTGGAGGAGGAACCGAAACCCACAGGAAATAACGATAACATGTATGAGATCCCCGGAGAATTGGAGAAAGCCACCGCTGGGGTCGGTGAAACTCAATGTTGATGGCTCATGGAAGGAAGAGGAGGGCATAGGAGGAGCCGGTATGATACTACGCGGCCACGATGGTGCCATCACCTTTACCTCGTGTCGCTTCATCCCGCGATGCGCTAACACCCTGGAAGGGGTGTCACTGGCTCTTAAATGGAGCTCTCCTCATCTCATTGTGGAGACAGATTGCGATGACGGTGCAAATGGTCAGTGAAACCACACTCGACAGATCACTCGTTGCAGCCACGACGAGTGAAATTAGGCATCTACTTGGTAATTGGCAGCATGAAATAACGATCATCAAGCGAGAACATAACAGAGCTAGCCACACTCTCGCCTAGATGGGTCGATGTCGATCCCTCCATAAAACTGATGTGGTTATGCTGTACCTATGATGAGGTTGACGCTCCTTGTCAATGGGATTGGTTTTTTCTTGAATACGCACAAGCATGTGTATCATATATTCACAGAAAAAAGGAAGAGAATCCCATCCACACAATTACAACGTCAGCCTACGGCCCAAGTTACATGCGACACATCTACACGAAGTAGTCCCGCTAGTTTTCACGTCTTGCCCTCCTTGTAAATCTTAGGTAGGAGGACCGGTATCGACGATGAGGCGTTGTCAAACACTACATCATCTGGATGCTTCCATAACTCCCATCACACAAGCAATACGATGGTGTGGAAATCCTTTCTTGCCACCGCTTGAGGCTCCAACGATGTGCACCAAGGCAAAAGCCTGTCCTCCGGTGTGAGCATCCAAATCTCATTCCCCCGCAGTGGCGGAGCCAAGGGTCTTCCGTGGACTTCCATGGAATACCAAAAAAATATTGATCCATTGGTATACTATTGCTAGCTTATTCTATATTTGCTATCATATTGCTACTGCATTGCATAAATGAATAGCAATGAATACCAAGGAGGAAATTCCTGGCTCCACCACTGTTCCCCCGGGCCTCAAGCACTGGGTGCCAAACCGAGCTTGCAAATATGCAGGCCACCAAGAGATGATCGATAGTCTCTCGCATCCGGCAATGGGATTGTAATGACTCTAGTTAAGTAATGAAAGTGCTTTATTTTCAAAAATAAATAAATGATAAAATATACAAAAAAAGGAAAGAATGACTTTGTTTTTTTAGGGAAGGCCATCATGGCTAGCTTTTATTAATCCGAAATAGGAATTACATCATCTAAAAAGTTGGAGACTAGACAAGCCGGCGGCTCATCCATCCAAGAGGCACAAAGCTTATTACAAAAAGAATAGCTAGCTAGCACATGCGCTGCTTGATTTGAAGATCTAACACAATGCTTAAATATAACCTTCCCAATTAACAAAGACGCGTCGATGCAATCTGCAAAGACTGCTGCAGCCGAGTCCCACCAAACTGTCTGTCCCGAGCAGTTTTCAATAACAATTGAAGAATCTGATTTCGCCTCCACTCGATTAAAACCTAAAGAGTTAGCAAAGATCAACCCATCTCTCATCGCCATAGCTTCCAAAGTAACAACATCAGATGCAAACTGAAGATATTTGCACTGGGCTGCTAAGAAATTGCCCTTATCATCTCTAAGGACAGCTGCAGTCGCTCCTGCCCTCTGATCCGCATAGAATGAGGAATACACATTTAACTTAACAAATTTTGGAGAGGGATTCATCCATATTTGTTCAGTCGTTATTCTGTTCTTTTCATTTGCTTGCTGAAAATTGTTGGCAATTGCTAGGATAGAAAATGACCATCTCATGGGTGGGGGCGGTGATCCATCATGAGTGTATAGGCGACGTATCCACCAGAGATACCAACAACTGACAACAAGTATCTGTTTAATATCAAGATACGGCTTCAACGGAATTGGTTTATCTTCTGCCAATATGAGATGTTCCAGTATGACCGAACCTGATCTGTCCACAATCTTAGCTTCGTTTATGATATCCAATATGCTGAGGCCACTCCAGAGTTCTTTGGCTAGTATACAATCAAAGAGGAGGTGTTTTATATCCTCGACAGCTCCATGACAAATCGGGCAAGCCCCATCCGATCCAACATGTCTATTCATGAGGATTAATTTTAAAGGGATGATTCCATGAAGAGCCCACCAGCAAAATATCAAAACTTTACGTGGGATATTTAGTTTCCATAGCCTAGTCCACACTCCCGGAGTTTGGGATTCACTTGGACGTTCCTCCCTATTTGCATGCGCCCCGAAAGATCTATACCACCGTGTTTTGTATGCCGATCTCACTGTGAATATGCCCCTTCGATCTGGGTGCCAAGCGACAAAATCATCAAAGGCATTGTGGCTGAGTGGAACTTGCAAGATTCGCCTAGCGTCCACTGGATTCAGTATTGTTTCGATCAATGCTTCATCCCAGGTACCTGAGGTAGGGTCGATCAACTCACTTACTATAGTTAACAGCGTCTGGCCGCGACTTGAGATCACTTTCCTGTCTGGGCTCCCCAGGATCCATGGATCAGACCAAATCTTCACGCTTTCACCATTACCAATTCTCCAAATGTATCCAAGTTTGAAGGTTTCCAATCCTTTCATGATGCTTTGCCAGGTGAAAGAGGATCCACTTTTCAATGTAGCTTGTAACAGGCTACAATTCGAGAAATATTTCGCTTTTAGTACCCTTGCACATAGTGACTCTGGACAGGTTAACAGACGCCAACTTTGTTTCGATGGCATAGCCAGATTGAAGGAATATAGATACCTAAATCCCATTCCTCCTTCATTTTTGGGTACAGCTTCCACTAGGTATACCAATGCATTCGTTTATGGTCCTCTTCATCCCCCACCAGAATTATGCAATCAGATCAGTAATATCCTTGCAGACCCCTCTAGGTAGACTGAAAACGGACATAGCAAACACCGGGATGGCTTGGGCCACTGCTTTTATCAGTATCTCTTTCCCCCGGTAGACAATTGCTTTTCCATCCACCACTACTACAGAATGGTCCAAAGTCAACACATCAATCAGAGACCCTTCATGGAAACTGTGTGCAATCCATCAATCACAAACGGTATAGTTCAAGCTCCGTCGCTAATGACACGAACTGTGTGCGATGGTGGATCCATCAAATACGATTCAGAAAATAGTTGCGTGTTTGATGCAGGGCATACAGTTGGTTCTTATGAACTGTTTGCGATTAGACAAGATAATACAAATGGTTCTCAAAATACATATGTGTGTGAAGTACGACATACAGTTCATTCAGACAAATTGTTTGCATTGATCGAGCTAGAACACAAATGAGTTACCATAACAAGGTGTGTGTGATACCAGGCAAACAGTTCATTCATCAGAATTGTGTGGGAAGACCAATAATAACCCAAACGATTCATACTGACAAGCTGTGTGGGTTGTTGGCAGACGGTTGCTGCCAAACAATTGTCAGCGATGGATGAAATCATTATCGACGCTTCGTTGGGAAGTGCCGTTTGTCTGTATTAATATCGCAGACGTTTTATTATTGTGACCCGTGTGCCTGCGCATCACCCTGTCCTCCTCTCTCGCGTCTTGTCACCGCGTTGCCGCCCGAGGATTCTAGTGCACACTTCGGCACCGCTTTTGGCCACGCGTCCGCTCGATGAGCCCGTTCCCGCGCACAACCGCGCAGGTTCCCGCGCACAAAACCGTCCTACGACTCTAGCTTCCCGCCCGGCTAGGCGAAATCCCCAATGCTTGCCGGACTGCTATATAAACCCTCATGGCCGACGACTCCACATTGCCTTCATCCCCTCCCTCCCCGTAGCTTGTCTAGTTTGATTCTCCCCCAATCGCCAATGGCACCGGCCATTCGTCGTCGCACAGCCACTCCGCCAGAGGACAGCTCCAGCTGGGAGGCTTCACCGCGTCGGCGCGGCAGTCCTCTGAAGCGTGTGGTGCATTGGCATCCCTGGTGGGTGTGTGCACGCCACCAACTACACGCTCCACCACCGCTGCCCGAAGGCAGCTGCTGTCGGTGGCCGCCGTGGCCGCCAACACGCCGGCAGCCGTCGGGGCCGCTGACGTGGCTTGAGACTGCGTCGGTATTTCCCCAAAGAGGAAGGGATGATGCAGCACAGCGACGGTAAGTATTTCCCTCAGTTATGAAACCAAGGTTATCGAACCAGTAGGAGGAGCACCACCACCCAATAAGCAACACAAATAACAAATACTTGCAACCCGACGCGAAAGAGAGGTTGTCAATCTCTCGACGGTAAAAAGATAGATTAGGTAGTGATAGATAGGAGAGATAGATCTCTCAAGAACACAAAATAAAAAGAGCAAATAAAATATGCAGCAATATGTTTTTGGGTTTTTGGTTTTGTAGATCCGAAAACAAAGAGGCAAAAAGATAGATCGGAAAGCCATATGTTGGAAAAGTAGACCCGGGGGTGGGTGAACAAATTACTGTTGGGCAATTGATAGAAAATCGAATAGTCATGACGATATCCAAGGCGATGATCATTAATAGGCATCACGTCCAAGATAAGTAGACCGACTCCTGCCTGCATCTACCACTATTACTCCACACATCGACCGCTATCCAGCATGCATCTAGTGTATTAAGTTCATGGAAAAACGGAGTAATGCAATAAGAACGATGACATGATGTAGACAAGATCTATTCATGTAGGAATAGACCCCATCTTGTTATCCTTAATGGCAACGATACATGCGTGTCTTGCTGCCCCTTCTGTCACTGGGAAAGAATACCGCAAGATCGAACCCATCACAAAGCACCTCTTCCCATGGCAAGAAAAATCGATCTAGTCGGCCTAACTAAACCAAAGATTCGAAGAAGAAATACAAGGCTATAAGTAATCATGCATATAAGAGATCAAAGAAGACTCAAATAATATTCATGGATAGAAACTGATCATGAACTCAAAATTCATCGGATCCCAACAAACACACCGCAAAAGTTTACATCAAATAGATCTCCAAGAGACCATTGTATGGAGAATCATAAGAGAGAGAGAGAGGATGCCATCTAGCTACTACCTACGGAACCATAGGTCTATGGTGGACTACTCATGCATCATCGGAGAGGCACCTATGAAGAAGATGAACCCTCGTGATGGTGTTCAGATTAGATCTCGAGGTTCTGGAACTTGCGGCGGCTAGAATTGTGTTTCTTCGACTCCCTTAGCGTTTTTGGAATATTTTGGAATTTATAGGCATCAGAGGCGGTGCGGAGGGGCCCCGTGGAGGGCACAACCCATCAGGGCGCGCCGGGGGCCCCCTGGCGCGCCCTGGTGGGTTGTGCTCTCCACATCCCACCTTCCTGGCTCTTCTTTGGCCCACTGGGTGTCTTCTGGTCCAGAAAAAATCTCCAAAAAGTTTCGTCGCGATTGGACTCCGTTTGGTATTGATTTTCTGCGAAGTAAAAAACAAGCAAAAATAGCAACTGGCACTTTGGAACTATGTCAATAGGTTAGTCCCAAAAAATGATATAAAGTTGCTATAAAATGATTGTAAAACATCCAAGAATGATAATATAACAGCATGGAACAAGCAAAAATTATAGATACGTTGGAGACGTATCAGCATCCCCAAGCTTAATTCCTACTCGTCCTCGAGTAGGTAAATGATAAAAACAGAATTTTTTATGTGGAATGCTGCCTAACATGTTCATCTCATATTCTTTTTTTTGTATAGCATGGACATTTGGACTTGTAAATGATTCAAAGCAATAGTCTAGTTTTAACATAATGACTTCAATACTCAAACTTGTAAATGATTCAAAGCAATAGTCTAGTTTTAACATAATGACTTCAATACTCAAGCATGTCAACAAGCAACCATGTCTTTCAAAATATCAACACTAAAGAAATTTATCCCTAGCCCATCATGCTCAATCATTGATCCATTCATGAAACACACTCAAATATTAGCTATGCCCAATGCTCAAGTACGATCATAGTGCCCCCTAGTTGGTGCTTTAAGAGAAGATGGAGACTCAAGGTAAAAATAAAGATTGCATAAAGTAAATAGATAGGCCCTTCGCAAAGGGAAGTAGGGATTTGTAGAGGTGCAAGAGCTCAAGGTTTAAATTGAGAGAGAAAAATATTTTGGGTGGCATGCCTTTCCTTTCAACGAAAACGACAAAGTAGCTCACAATACTTTCCATGCTAGATATATCATAGGCGGTTCCCAAACAGAAAATAAAGTTTATTCCTTTTTCCACCAAACTTTCACTTTCCATGGCGGGCCGTATCCACGGTTGCCTTCCATACCAACACTTTCCAAGGAATTTATTATTTGACAACATAAAGTAAATATTTTTTTCTTTTTCATTTCGGGAATGGGCATCCCTATTACCGCCTCACTCTCGTGCAATGACAAGTGAATAAACACTCATCCTTAGAATAACACATCTAGCATGGAAAAATATTGGACACACCCCACCATTTCATGAGCGGTACGAGCACACAAAAGAGAAAATTTATTTTGAAAATTTAGAGATGGCACATACTAATTTGCTTGGAACGGCATGGAAATACCGCATATAGGTAGGTCTGGTGGACTCATAAGGCAAAACTTGGTTTAAGGATTTTGGATGCACAAGTAGTATTTCTACTTAGTACAAATGGAGGCTAGCAAATAGATTGACCGCCGCACTCTCGTGCAATGACAAGTGAATAAACACTCATCCTTAGAATAACACATCTAGCATGGAAAAATATTGGACACTCCCCACCGTTTCATGAGCGGTACGAGCACACAAAAGAGAAAATTTATTTTGAAAATTTAGAGATGGCACATACTAATTTGCTTGGAACGGCATGGAAATACCGCATATAGGTAGGTCTGGTGGACTCATAAGGCAAAACTTGGTTTAAGGATTTTGGATGCACAAGTAGTATTTCTACTTAGTACAAATGGAGGCTAGCAAATAGATTGAGAAGCAACCAAACCAAAAAATGAAAATTCACATAAGCGAGCATTGAGCATAACTAACACCGAATAATGCACCATAAGTAGGATGTAACTTTGTTGCATAACTATTGACTTTTGTGCATGCATAGGGAATCACAAACCTTAACACCAATATTCCTACTAAAGCACAATTACTCACTAACATGACTCACATATTACTATCATCATGTTTCAAAACTATTACAAGGAATCAAGTTTAATTTGTCCAATGATCTTCATGAAAGTTTTTATTATATCCTCCTTGGATATCTATCACTTTGGGACTAGTTTCATATATTAACATTGCTTTTTGACAAACTCAAACAAATTTAAGTGAAGCACATGAGCACAAAGATTTCATTTATCAAAAAGGTATAAGTGAAGCATTAGAGGATTTCTTCAAAATTTACTAACTCTCAAATTAATCTAAGTGAAGCATGAGAGTATTTCTACAAAAATTTCCAAGCACACCGTGTTCAAAAAGATATAAGTGAAACACTAGAGCAATTCTATAGCTCAAAAGGTTTAAGTGAAGCACAACGAGCAATTCTAACAAATCATAGCATAATTTTGGCTCTCTCAAATAGGTGTGTCCAGCAAGGATACAAGAGACAAACTAACAAGCAAAGCAAGCAAAGATACAAGACGCTCCAAGCAAAACTCATGATATGTGACGAATAAAAATATAGCTCCAAGTAAAATACCGACGGTCATTAGAAGAAAGAGGGGATGCCACTCGGGGGCATCCCCAAGCTTAGTTGCTTGTTACTCTTTGGATATATCTTAGGCATAACGCATAAATTCAATGATGCTCACACAAAAAGTAGTAATTGAAATATGCAAGAGAGCATCATGAATCTCATGACAAGCAAATTTAAGTCTAACCCACTTCCCATGCATAGGGATTTTGTGAGAAAACAATTTATGGGAACAAGAATCAACTAGCATAGGAAGGCAAAACAAGCATAACTTCAAAACTTTGAACACATAGAGAGGAAACTTGATATTATTGCGATTCCTACAAGCATATGTTCCTCTCTCATAATAAATTTCGGTAGCATCATGAAGGAATTCAACAATATAAATATCACATAAATCATTCTTTTCATGATGCACAAGCATAGAATTTTCATTACTCTCCACATAAGCAAATTCCTTTTCATCCATGGTAGTGGGAGCAAACTCAACAAAATAACTATCATGAGACACTTGATTGACATAACCACATTGCAAATTAAAACCATGATGATAAGTTTCATGGTTATCATTACTCATTATAGCATACATGTCATTACCATCATCATAAATAGGAATTTCTGGGGAAATAGTTACCGTCGCTGTGCTGCTATCTTTGTTTGTGTTGCCATGTGCCTTGCCATGTCATGTCATAACCACATTGAGGAAAATACTTACCGTCGCTGTGCTGCATCATCCCTTCCTCTTTGGGGAAATACCAACGTAGTCCAAGCCACGTCAAAGGAATTTCTGGCGGCTTTGCCGGGGAGGAAGCGGTCTCTTCTACGTGCCTATCGTAGGCGCCGAGGGGACTCCATCATCATCTACCAGGTTCCTAATCACAAATCTCATCTCCTTGCAATTACATTATTTTCCATTTGCCTCTCGTTTTCCTCTCCCCCACTTCACCAATTTGCCGTTTTATTCGCCCTCTTTTTCGTTTGCCTTTTTGCTTGTTTGCTATCTTTGTTTGTGTTGCCATGTGCCTTCTATTTGCTTGCATCTTCGCTTGCTAGAAATCTATTGATATGGTTCCTCATCCACTTGCTAATCTTTTCAAAAGACCAAATTATGATGAACCAATTGCTTGTGAGTTGAGTGCACTTGATTATCTCCATGAAGTTTTGCTTGAAAATCATGAATCTAAAAACTTTGATGAAGTGTTGAAAGAAGAAATTTATAAGGTGATTCATGATAGCTCCTTGATTGAAAAGCATGATTGCAATGTTGCTAGTATGAATTCTCTAAATATCCATGATGCTAATGATATGCAAATACACAAGCTTGGGGATGCTATGTTTGATGAAGATGATATTTTTAGTCCCCCAAGTTTTGATGAGAAAATTTATTATGATTGCATGCCTCCTATTTATGATGATGGTAATGACATGTATGCTATAATGAGTAATGATAACCATGAAACTTATCATCATGGTTTTAATTTGCAATGTGGTTATGTCAATCAAGTGTCTCATGATAGTTATTTTGTTGAGTTTGCTCCCACTATCATGGATGAAAAGGAATTTGCTTATGTGGAGAGTAATGAAAATTCTATGTTTGTGCATCATGAAAAGAATGATTTATGTGATAGTTATATTGTTGAATTCCTTCATGATGCTACTGAAATTTATTATGAGGGAGGAACATATGCTTGTAGGAATTGCAATAATATCAAGTTTCCTCTCTATGTGTTCAAAGTTTTGAAGTTATGCTTGTTTTGCCTTCCTATGCTAGTTGATTCTTGTTCCCATAAATTGTTTGCTCACAAAATCCCTATGCATAGGAAGTGGGTTAGACTTAAATGTGATTGTCATGAGATTCATGATGCTATCTTGCATATTTCAATTACTACTTTTATGTGAGCATCATTGAAATCATCATGCCTAGCTAGGGGCGTAAAACGATAGCGCTTATTGGGAGGCAACCCAATGAATAAATTTATTTTCGTCTTTTCCTTTCTGTTTTTGAGTGTTGACACAATTATGCCTCTGTTATGATTGTGTTTTTATGGTTTATTTAGTGTTTGTGCCAAGTAGAACCGTTAGGATGATTCATAGGATGAGTAGAAGTGATGCTGAATCTGAAACAGAAATTTTGTGTCCAGTGTATGAATTTTCATTTTTTGCTGGAACGTGATCTTGAGCTACAAATTTAATACAGTGTTTCTATACAAATTCCTTACGTTTTACTTATTTTTCAGAATTTTTAGAGTTACAGAAGTATGGGTATGGTACAGATTACTACAGACTGTTCTGTTTGAGACAGATTCTGTTTTCGTTGCATTGTGTGCTTGTTTTGATGAGTCTATGGTTTGTATTGGAGGGTATAAGCCATGGTAAAGTTAAAATACAGTAGGTATAATGCAATTATAAATTTTTAATGGGTTTACAACAGTACCTAAAGTAGTGATTTGCTTTCTTATACTAACGGATCTCACGAAGATTTTGTTGAGTTTTGTGTGATTGAAGTTTTCAAGTTTTGGGTGAGATCACGATGGATGAAGGAATAAGGAGTAGCAAAAGCCTAAGCTTGGGGATGCTACCGCACCCCCAAGATATATCCAAAGAGTAACAAGCAACTACGCTTGGGGATGCCCCGAGTGGCATCCCCTCTTTCTTCTAACGACCATCGGTATTTTACTTGGAACTATATTTTTATTCGTCACATATCATGTGTTTTGCTTGGAGCGTCTTGTATATTTGCTTGCTTTGTTTGTTAGTTTTTCCTTTGTATCCTTGCTGTACACACCTATTTGAGAAAGCCAAAATCATGCTATGATTTGTTAGAATTGCTCTATGTGCTTCACTTAAACTTTTTGAGCTATAGAATTGCTCTAGTGCTTCACTTATATCTTTTTGAGCACGGTGTGCTTGGAAACTTTTGTAGAAATACTCTCATGCTTCACTTAGATTAATTTGAGAGTTAGTTAAATTTTGAATAAATCCTCTCATGCTTCACTTATACGTTTTTGAGAGATGAAATCTTTATGCTCATGTGTTTCACTTAAATTTGTTTGAGCTTGCCAAAAAGCAATGTCAATATATGAAACTAGTCCCAAAGTGATAGATATCCAAGGAGGATATAATAAAAACTTTCATGAAGATCATTGGACAAATTAAGCTTGATTCCTTGTAATAGTTTTGAAACATGATGATAGTAATATGTGAGCGAAAGTACGGACCCTAGGCCTTGTTTTCAAGCATTGCAATACCGTTTGTGCTCAATTTTGTTACTTGATACCTTGCTGTTTTTATATTTTCAGATTACAAAAACCTATATCTATTATCCATATTGCACTTGTATCACCATCTCTTCGCCGAACTAGTGCACATATATAATTTGCCATTGTATTGGGTGTGTTGGGGACACAAGAGATTTCTTGTATTTGATTGCAGGGTTGTTTGAGAGAGACCATCTTCATCCTACACCTCCCACGGATTGATAAACCTTAGGTCATCCACTAGAGGGAAAATTGCTATTGTCCTACAAAACTCTGCGCTTGGAGGCCCAACAAAGTCTACAAGAATAAAGTTGCGTAGTAGACATCACAGGCGCGTGCACGGGGTCGGGCGCCATGGGTGCGGGCACGCGCACTGGTACCGGTGTGGTATGTGCAGGGGCGCACACGAGCACAGGCGAGGGAGGAGGCACTGGTGCTTGCACGTACACGAGCTCGCGCGGGTCTGCGGGGACCTCCCTGACGCCCGCGGTTTCTAGCGCTGCGATGATGCTCGGCGACCAGCCCGTCAATGCCACGGGGATGGTTGCTGGTGCGGGTGCGGGGATGGTTGTTTGCGAGTGTGTCGGGGCAGCATCCGCTGCGGCATGAAGCTCTTCCAGGGCCATGTCCATGGTGTCCCATTCGTCTTTATGTTCTATCTCTTCCGGCTCAGTGTCAACTTCACCAAACCGGAAGACTAGTGGCATATGATCCTTGTGCACCATGGCGTAGGTCGCCGTGGAAGTCTAAATGATGGAGGGGAATGGGAGGCGAAGATGTAGAGAGGATTGTGAGTGAGTGGGCAGTAAAGCCGCCTATTAAACAGCGGCTCGGGTGCCATTGATGGGCAGGTTGGAAGCGAGGAGGGTGGATACGGAGATCAAAGGGCTCGCTTCCCGGTGAGCCTGAGGCGTACAGCCCGCATGCTTCCCGGTGAGTCTGCGCAGCGGAGGCCAGCTCGCACGCCTCCTGTCAACTCTAGCAGCTGCTCGCACGGCACCTCCTAAGCCGAGAAGAGTGCGACGCTTGGCAGCACGTAAGGGCTGTAGAACGCCCACGGTTTGAAAAAATGCAACCATTTACGTGGAAACGTGACAGTTCTTTGTTCCAAAATGCTTTTGTTAGCTATTAATGTGTCCGTCTTTTTCCAAAATGGACACGAAAAATACCACAGCATATTTGTGCTATATCATGACGCCATGCCCAATTTCTTGAATTTCGTGTGAGTTCTAGATTTACTATGATTTAACATAATATTCTCAATTTTGGCTCTAAAAGAAAAATATATTAAAAAACGAGTCTCAAATAGGAAAACAAAATGATATGACGCCTTTATGTGCCATGTTCATGACACCAAGCCAAGTTTCATGAATCTTCTGATGAGTTTTTGATTTACATGATTTAAAACCCGAGTTTCTCAATGTTTCTCTGGTCTGGCCAAGACCCCGAGATGTTTGAAATTCATTCCCATATCTTGCATGGGAACTAAAGATGCATGCACACTAATATGGTTTTCTAACCATTTTGATGCACTGGACCTTGTGTTAGTAGTTCAAATTTGAATTATGCATATTAAATAATGCATATAAAAGTCAATTAATGTATAAAAAGTCCAAACGAACCATGTATAATTTCATATTTTAGCACGACACTCATTTTGGTATATGTTGCCTCTGGAAATATGTAGTTCAAGATGAGAAGATGCAGCGGATGTTGATTCGCCCACATAAGGTGACGTGTTCCATATCGAAACCACAAAAGCTTCCCATGAGAAGCTTAGGTTTGTGAGAGGCTTGTGCCAAAACTTGTCCCAAATTGGATATTATTTTACTAGGGCACATATGAGCCATGCATGTCATGACACCATGCCAAGTTTCATGACTTTTCTCACGAGTTTTTGATTTATACATGATTTAAAACCCGAGTTTCTCAATGTATGTGTGCCCGAGCCAAGACCGTGAGATGTTTGAAATTGATTCCCATATCTTGCATGGGATCCTAAAGATGCATGTACACTTATATTATTTTCAATCCATTTTGATGCACCTGACCTTGTGATTGTAGTTCAAATTTGAATTATGCACGTTAAATAATGCATATAAAAGTCAATTAATGTATAAAAAGACCAAACGAACCATGTATATTTTTCATATTTTTGGAACGACACTCATTTTGGTATATGTTGCCTCTAGAAATATATAGTTCAAGACGAGAAGATGCAGCGGATGTCGATTCGCCCACATAATGTGACACGTTCCATATCAAAACCACAAAAGCTTCCTGTGAGAAGCTCAGGTTTGTAAGGGGCTTGTTGCAAAACTTGTCCCAAATTGGACATTTTTTCACCAGGGCGCGTATGAGCCATGTCATGACACCATGCCAAGTTTCATGAAATTATGACGAGTTTTTGATTTATACATGAATGTAAAACCAAGCTTCTCAATGTATGTGGCCGAGCCAAGACCCCGAGATGTTTGAAATCCATTCACATATCTTGCATGGGCCCAAAGTAGCCATGGACACTTATATGATTTTTCAACCCATTTTGATGCACCATACCTTGTGATTTTAGTTCAAATTTTAATTATCCACATTAAATGCCTAGAGAACTCAATTAACGTATGAAAATGCAAAAAGAACCCTGAATAATTCCATATTTTAGCAAGACACTCTTACTGGTCTATGTTGCCTCTAACAAAATTTCAAGGCGAGAAAATGAGCGGATGTCGTTTTGCCCACGTAATTAAGGTGACGTGTTCCTTCTCGGAACCACAAAGCTTGTAGTGAGAATCTCCGATTTGTAAGGGACTTGTGCCTATAATTGTCCCAAGTTGGATTTTTTTTTCAATGGCACATATGTGCCATGTCATGACAACATGCCAAGTTTTTAGAATTTCTGATGCGTTTTGGAGTTACAGTAATTTAAAAACCAAGTTTCTCAACGTTTGAGGCCGAGCCAAGACCCTGATATGTTTGAAATTCATTCCCATTTCTTTCTCGAGACCTAAAGATGAAGCCATGGACACTAATATGATTTTCATCCCATTTTGACGCACCGGACATTGGGACGATAGTTTAAATTTGAATTATACACATTAAATGCCTAGAAAACTCAATTAATGCATAAAAATGCCAAACGGACCGTGAATAATTCCATATTTTAGCACGACACAACTATTGGTAAGTGTTCACTGCAGATAAATCTTATTGCAATCCAAACACCGTCCTTTGTCGAAGTAACCTCATTTTTTGTTTTAAAAACATTTTGAAAATCAAGTCTTTCACAAACAATTCAAGTTCATGAATCATGTGTGATGCAGTACAAAACATCTTGGGCCAATCCTCATAATGCATGGCTTAGGACGGAAGCTTCGTCTGCTACAGTACACCACCGACCAGTTTACCGCACGGACTCCCCAGAGCATTTTACTTTTCAATCGTCGCCGGTGAAAGATGGGGACGTGGATCTCCGTCGTGAGGGAAAATTTGGCAACCCACTCTGTCCCGAGCGTGGCCGCATCAGCCATGAGCGCGGTCTCAACATGCTTGAACGCGGCCGCTACCTTCGACAGGGCGGTTGCAGCAACCGAAAGGGTAGCTGCTGCAGCTGAGAGGGCGGCAGCAACAACCGGGACGGGGATAGCAAATGGCAAGAACAGCACATCAGCTGTCAGTTTCTCGGCGGTCGCCTTAGCCCTGATGGCAGACGCCCAGTCCCATCTCGAGGCCGCCCACGCCCATCTCGCGTCGGTCACTGCACAAATCACATATGCCTTCTCCGATACCGGTCGACAACCCATGTACGATGAGTTGGTAATCGCTGAGTGTGCTCGAGCAGGCGTCCGTTTGTCGGTGGCCTCCCTAGCCAAGATTGTGGCCGCCCATGCCCGGAGCAAGGCCGCCCAAGCCCGGCTCATGGCGGCCTTATCCAAAGAGATGGTGGAGGAAGACTGCGAGGTGCTGGAGTATGTGGCGACGGATCCCATGGATCTCCTTACCCCGGAGGTCGTCGAGCGGGAGCCGGTCATCGAGGAGGTGGCGGAGATCAACGAATGCCAGGCGGAATATTAGTCTCTGTCTAGAGCGATGGTCTTTTGTTAGAGTAATGTTTAGGCCAACTAACTAATGTTTATTAGTTGCTCGATTAAGTAAGTGCGGGCAGTGCTATAGGCTCTTTTGTGTAGTACTCAAATTTGCAAGTGTTGTTAAATTAAGCAATGACGTCGATGACCAATGTAATGAGGGAAATTCGGACCAAAATTTGCCGCCGTATCCCCATTTTCTCTTCCAAATGAAAATGAAATGCAAGTACCGTGTGCAATGTAGTATCCGATATCTTACGCCGGAAGCATGGAGACCAAAATATCCACGTTCAGTCTCATCACACACGGGTGTAGGGTAACGCAGCAGAAAACAAAAAATTTCCGACCTACGCACCAGCCCAGGACCACTATGGAGACTGCATACAAGGTTTGATCATTTTCGTTACCGACTCGTAGCGCAGCGGAAGTAGAGTCGATGACGATCGGCGGTGCAGATCCCCGCAGCTAGGATTGACAACCTCCCAACCGCGAGGATGTATACCCTCATCCGCCCCCGGACAGCCCTCCGGGAGGCGGTCGGACAGTCCCTCGGACGGTGTCACAGACAGCCCTTCGGGAGGACCATCGAAACTCGGACAGTCACTCGGACAGCCCTTCGGGAGGACCATCGAAACTCGGACAGTCACTCGGACAGCCCTTCGGGAGGCACTCTCAAACTAAGACCGAAACTACGATCTCTCTACAGAGTTGCACACATACGGTCTCAACTATCCGGCAGGGCTTCGCCGTCCAGAACTAGTTCCTACCGGAACCCAGACAGCCTTTCGGCTCTACGAAACTATTTCGCTGGGAGGGAGAGAGAAGCCAGACAAGTCTATGGCATGTGTATGAGAGCAAGGATGAGATTTGGGCTGCCCCCTCCACCTCTATTTATAGGAGAAGGAGGGGTGGAGGGGCTGAAATTTCAGCCACATCCATCCATGTCATCTCCAAGATATTTTGGAGCAAAAGCCCAAAAAGGTGGCTTTCCAAAAAGTAATCCAAAAAACACTTTCACTATTCACGACGACATATTTCAGCGTCCGTTCGAACTGAAAATATTCATGTGGGCTTAGAACATTTCCAGTACCCACTAAAATAATTTTCAACGCGATCCGAAACAATTCCGGTTTAGTGATTTTCATCTGCGAAAAGCATCTGAAGCGGTTCCGGCAGCTCCGGAACATTTCCGGTTTTCATCCCGGAAAATTCCAAAAAGTTTCCAGAACGATTCTGGCACCCTCCAAGAATTATCAGGCATGTGCCGAAACCATTTTGACTTTATGGTGTACTCTGAAACAACTTTTCGGTTTAGTGATTTTCATCTGTGAAAAGCAACTAAAGCGGTTCCGGCAGTCCGGAACATTTCCGGTTTTTGTCTCTGAAAAATCTCAGAAGTTACCGGAACAATTCTGGTACCTTCCAATAATTTCCAGGCATGCGCCGAAACCAATTTGACTTTATGGAATACCCTGAAACAACTTTTCAGTTTCACCGGAACTATTCCGATATCCTCTCCGGAACGTTTCCGTTTCGTCCGAAACTTTTTCGGTGATTTTCTCTCAGACTCCCCGTCTAGTATTCAGCAGATAGATGACCCTTAAGCGTGTGACCCTATAGGTTCGGTGAAGTATAGACATGACCCGGAACCCCTTCCGATCAATGATCAACATCGGAGCCGTGGACGCCCATATTGACCCCTATACCCACACGAATGAATATTCGAGTGAACCTCTAGTTGCCGTGTGCTATTCCTGTTGCTTCGCGATATGTTACAAATACCCGAGGTGAGACATGTTGGCACCCCCGCGGATCAACAACTTGTCCACTATGCCAGTTACCTCGTTACCGGTATTGTTCTCTTTTCTCGTTCCCGTGTTCCGGCATCCCCGTGATCAAATCACAAAATGTCTGGCCAGACGATGATGAATACCGTAACATCGAGAGGGCCCAGAGATATCTCTCCATCGTCGGAGGAGCAAATCCCAATCTTGAGCTATCAAGTTACTTGACATACTTTTCCATGAACCCGTAAGCCGCCGTAATAGCCACCCATTTACGGATGACGTTTAACAAACCCCAAAGTTCATGAAGCAAGCATGAAGTAACTCGATACTCTCATGGTCTAAGGAATTATGCAAACGTTAACCTGTGTTATTAACCATTAACTTATGACGAATGAATCTCATAGCATAACATCAATTCGGGTCGATTCAACACAAGTGTTCTACCAACATTGCGCCCTCAAAATTGCCGGCATAGCCATGCCCATGATCAGGAAAACAGGATCATCATGCAATACTTGAGCCAGTCTTAGAGGCCAGACTAGGAATACATTTTACCGTTTTATTATCCCACACGTGCATATGAGTCTTCCTCCGAGCCTCGTGGTTATTGTAGACTCGAGAACCATAGCAGTTATAGCATGGAACATAAACCTAATTATGAACAGGGAGATAATCAATAACATTTATTATTGCCTCTAGGGCATATCTCCTACAGACTCCCACTTGCACTAGAGTCAATAATCTAGTCAACGCTAATGCACTTTACAACTATGGCATACTGGTGTAAAATATGCTTCGCATGTGGTATAGCCTGATGTCCAACGGATCTGACGACTTCAGCTCCGTGTGTAACTTTGCATATCCTCGCGTTTTCACGCTTTCACAAAATTCATATTTTGTGTGGACTTGGCTTTGCATATGTGTGAATCATTGGTCGAAACCTGATTCCTCAGACTGAGCTATGGAGCAACTATCTGCAATAGTGTCCTATAGACCAAAGCCATCTTGGAACCATACTAATTTCATGAATGAACTATATGATTCAACAACTTCTTTGTCGCTTCTAAAGCGTCAACATACTTAGCCTTTGTTATAGAATTCACCACAATATCTTGTTTGGAACAATTTCCAACTACCGTGCCACTATGTTGTGTATTACACAAAACCCTCAAATCAAATCGAAAATCGCATGGAGAAATGGTGAAGACTGTATCGATGTAACATATTACAACGAACTCTTCATGATTTCCGCTTGCGAGAAAACATGTCATCAGTACTACTCTAGTACTCAATGACATCTTTCACTGTTGTCCCATGATCAGTACTTTGATCACTTTGGTATCTATACTCGCAACTACTTTGGAGTATCGGACATATCTGGTTGTTTTACATACCATGGAATACATGATTAATCCAAACACAAGAGTGTGTGGAATCTCCATCATGTATTTCACTCATCAGTGTTTTGGGACACTGAGTCTTGCAAAAACTCTTTCCATGTGACTTCGGCAAGAATCACTCCTTGGCGTTTTAAATGCTAAAAGGTTTTAGCATCTTGTCAATATGTATTCATCGCTTAGCCCCATTAGGTAAATCTATCTCCATAGATCATCATGCCTAATATTGAGGCTATTTAGCCTAAGCACTTCATTTGAAACACTATTTTCAAATGAAGTCCTAATTCATGTCAAGAAATTTATTTCCAATTAACAATGTGTCAAGTACACAAGGTTTTTAGAAATATTATTATGCTCCCACTTACTTTCTTGAATCACAAGCATCTTCGATACCCATTTGATGAAATCAAACCCCTTTGACCATTCCATCAAAAACGAAGATTCCAACTCCACTTTGCTCTCTTCTGTCCATCGCTGGAACTCTGAAGTTTGCATACTTACTAGCATCCTCTGGATCGACAAATTACTTTGGACTGTATCACATACAAGTCCTAGGTTTCATTTCCATCAGATGGAAATCCTTTTGTCATCCATGTTTCATATCTCATGATATATGTATTAATTGCTAGTTCAACCCGAACCGACCTTAAGCATTGCTACGGTGAAACAACCTCATCGTAGTCAACTCCTTGAACTTGTTATTTCAACAAGTCGAGCTTCATGGATAAAACATTTTTATCCATATCAGTTTTTAGTTCCATAAATATTCGTTTAGACTCTAAGTCTTCCGAAAGGTGTATCAAGGTTCTAATCTTGAATCACTTATATGGAAACTATCTCGGATTGTATTGGCATTTAGCCAATTCCGGAGTCAGGGCCCATCAACGCTTCCTTGTGTATCGTAGGTATACTGTTGTCCAACAACAATATCTCGTTTGCGCACCTGAGAGGTTTGCACGAGCCTTGCCTACGGGATTCAGCTGCAAGTTTGACTGAAGTCCATACATTTTATTGTAGAGACTTCCGTATCAGTCGCAGTAGGAAACTCCGGAATCACTTCCAAGGTTCCTTTCCTTTGATCTGATGACGAAGATACCGGTTATCTCGTCGAGTTGCACTGTCCTCCCACTCACCTTTTGTAAGAACTATTCTCTTTAAAAGCATACCGTTTTGTGGCAAACCTATTTGCCTCGGTATAGTGAGGGAGGAATACCCAATTACTTGGGATAACCTACAAAGTAGCACTTGTCTGATTTGGAATAGGTTTGTAACCTTTTACACAAGCCCCATATTCCAAATGTTAAGAAAAGATATAACATGGTTGGGCGTACCATACCATGACATCATTTCAACAGACCCGATGGAGCTCTTTTCAGTGTAAAAGCCGCAGTCTCTAAAGCATCACTCTTTAAAAGGGATAATGGCAAATTTATTTATGTCATCTTTGATCTTACCATGTCATAAATGGTTCGATTACATCTTCACGGACTTTCCACTTGCAGTGGCGTTCCGGGAGGTGCAAGTTATGAAACCCCTTTCATAACTCATCAGACATTTGCTAAACTTGTAACTCAAATATTCCTTTCTGCAATCGAATTGTAGAAACATAATTTTCTTGTTACAATATTTTCTTCTTCATTTTGAAAACCTTTCGAATGATTTCAAAAGATCCAGACTCACATCTCATCAAGTAAATATCCATATATCTACTTGAGTCATTTCTGAAGATAGATAAATCCACTACTTGCAATAACATTTATTGGACTACACACATCATAATGTAGGATCACCAATATGTTCTATGCTCGTTCCTTATGGCCTGTGAACGGTATTTTAGTCACTTCATCTTTTAGAGGAAAGTTGCAAGTGTCAGATGATTCAAAATCAAACGACTTCAAAAATCCATCATAATGGAATTTTCCATGCGGGTTTCTCCAATGTGACCAAATGCAGTGCCACACTTGTGTGGTATTCTTTTAGTCTTGCGACATTTAGCGTCAGTGTTATGGATGTATCATATTTCCATCAATATTCATAACATACATCCCATCTAGGATGGAAGCATGACCCTTCATGTTATTCATAATACTGAACAACAATTGTTGTTTTTATGAACAACTCTTTTGCAACAAATATTGTGCAATGGGCTAGAGTGTATGAAACTCTAAAATGAATTATGAAAGTAAACCCAGAGGTAATCTATTATTATCAATATTCATAACATACGTCTCATTCATAATGAAAGTATGGCCCTTATGTTATTCATAACACCGAACATCAAAAGTTCTCTTATGAACAACCTTCATGCAAGATACCTTATGCAAAGGGCTAGAGTGTGAAACTCTAAAATGAATTATGAAAGTAAATACATAGGGAATACACCGATGGAAGGCATAGTAACATTTACTATGTTCCCTGCGTGTATCTAAATCTCATTCCTGGCAAGTCTTTCAGGCCATAGTAGTTCTTACATCGAGTTGCAACAGAATGCAATCGAGCGGGTATCTTTGTGATTAACTCACAATACCCAAGAATTAGTGATTAACATGTTTAACCATAATTCCCAAGAACTATATCTCTGACCAGCCTTCTATACATCAGAAAACTTGTATGACATTCATACATGAGCTGGATATTCCAGTCTTCTTTCCTTTTGCCTTTATACTTCTATCAGTTTAACTTCTAGTATTTCTCCTACTCTCAGAAGAAGCATCCAACTTAAGAGTGGCGTTAGCCCCGGACTTCCTAGGCGTGAAAGTTTCACTAACACCCTTTCGGATACTTCCTTTCTCTTTAAGTTGTTGTTTTATTCACCATCATCATATGACAGGCGTTCTTCTGGATCCCTCTCTTATCAGTCTAATGCATAGTAAACTCCTTTACTAACAGTTTGCAAACAAACATTGCTTTGGATATCTCATATCTTTTAGCCTTTGTCTGTCTCTGAAAATGATTTTCAGATTCCATGAATATCACATAACTATCCAAACTTTCGAAGTTTGGGTCTCATGAAAGCAAACATATTGCACTTGACTGAAACAGAATTCTAGCTTTTGGATCGAAGGACGAGAGTCACATGATCCATAGCATTAGCAGGAGTATACCGAAAGTATGCGATAGGACAAAGTCCTTCTCGGCACTATTGAGGACAATCCTCACATTACGTTACCAACCGTAAAGTTTTAACCAGATATTTAACAGCTATTCAATTTTAATAGGGAAGGTGGAAACGCGAGCCATTATTCTACAACTATTATGCAAATCACACATAGACAGTGTTCAAAATTAATTGCACTGAGAATTAAAAGAATTAATTCTACAGTGCGCTCCCACTCAAATCAATATCTCTCATAATTGATTGTGAGCGATTCAAGATCCAAATTACAATTCAACGTCAAGGATGTAACCATCTCAAGTGACGAGAATTGCAATCGGTAGGCCAACTTGCCAATCACATCTCTATGTGACTCTTGTTCATCTTTCGATGGGCGTGTTCCGAGCTCAGGACTTTCAAGCTAGAACGTCAAGACAACCAAGTGATCTCGCTGCGAGGTCTCAACTCACCCGCCTCACACTTCTCTAATCGTTCGTACCCATGTATCCATGTGATACCCCGAAGAGATAGGTGCCATGACGGTGCTACACTTGGGAGAACACTAACTACTTGATATTTTTGTGAGAGATCACCCTAATAAAAGCGACTACCGCGCAATCAAAAGGGTGCATCATAAGGGATAAACATCTCAGGCAATTCATAATAGCATGATATGGTATAGCCCTTTCTGACGGAGAAGTCTTTCATTTCTTCGTCTTCGGCATTCGCGTCGGTGTTCACCTTTGCGAAGATTGCCACCACCTTGTCGATGCACCAGACAATATTGCTATCTCTATAGCTAATAAAATAAGTGCATTACATAAGGTTGACACGCAGGTCATTAAAGTGCAATCATATGGCTCCAGCCATCATGCCGAATCATGACACGCAGGTCATGTTAATCAATTTACATCATATAGTCATCTCATACATAATCAAATTATTATGAACACTGCTATACCACATCACGTGCACATGCAAACCATCCTGCAAAACCAAGTTAGACGCCTCTAATCGGTTCATGCAAAAACTTGTTTTACGTGGCTTCTAAGGTTTCGAAACAAACCGAAGCTACCAACGTCCATCATAAAGTATGATAATTCAAGTTGCTAGATTAACTTTCCAGGGTGTATGAAACACGAGATAATAAAATCTCGAGCCCCATACTAAACTTCGTCATACGCGTGACCCCCGTGCAGATCATATCTGCATTGCCCTTTCATCTGCGAAACATCCATCTTTCTCAACTATGGTGGAACCCAAAGAACTGTTAGCACTTCGTTGATCTGTCAATCAGCATACTCAGGAGCAGCATGAAAGGATCGCGGATTGCCAGAACTTTGTGAGATTCCACCATGCCGTGAAGATCAGGACTACGCAAATTCAGGGGAAGCAACAGGAACATCGGGTAACAGATTTCATCTGCTACCCGCACAAATAATTTTCAGCAATAGATCTCATCTACTACCTAATTATATTGTGCAACACCCATACATCTCTATGTATTCTAGATCGCAACCTGCATCTACTCATAGCACGGCTCTTGATGCCACTGTAGGGTAACGCAGCAGAAAACAAAAAATTTCCGACCTACGCACCAGCCCAGGACCACTATGGAGACTGCATACAAGGTTTGATCATTTTCGTTACCGACTCGTAGCGCAGCGGAAGTAGAGTCGATGACGATCGGCGGTGCAGATCCCCGCAGCTAGGATTTACAACCTCCCAACCGCGAGGATGTATACCCTCATCCGCCCCCGGACAGCCCTCCGGGAGGCGGTCGGACAGTCCCTCGGACGGTGTCACGGACAGCCCTTCGGGAGGACCATCGAAACTCGGACAGTCACTCGGACAGCCCTTCGGGAGGCACTCTCAAACTAAGACCGAAACTATGATCTCTCTACAGAGTTGCACACATACGGTCTCAACTATCTGGCAGGGCTTCGCCGTCCAGAACTAGTTCCTGCCGGAACCCAGACAGCCTTTCGGCTCTACGAAACTATTTCGCAGGGAGGGAGAGAGAAGCCAGACAAGTCTATGGCATGTGTATGAGAGCAAGGATGAGATTTGGGCTGCCCCCTCCACCTCTATTTATAGGAGAAGGAGGGGTGGAGGGGCTGAAATTTCAGCCACATCCATCCATGTGATCTCCAAGATATTTTGGAGCAAAAGCCCAAAAAGGTGGCTTTCCAAAAAGTAATCCAAAAAACACTTTCACTATTCACGACGACATATTTCAGCGTCCGTTCGAACTGAAAATATTCATGTGGGCTTAGAACATTTCCAGTACCCACAAAAATAATTTTCAACGCGATCCGAAACAATTCCGGTTTAGTGATTTTCATCTGCGAAAAGCATCTGAAGCGGTTCCGGCAGCTCCGGAACATTTCCGGTTTTCATCCAGGAAAATTTCAGAAAGTTTCCAGAACGATTTTGGCACCCTCCAAGAATTATCAGGCATGTGCCGAAACCAGTTTGACTTTATGGTGTACTCCGAAACAACTTTTCGGTTTAGTGATTTTCATTTGTGAAAAGCAACTAAAGCGGTTCCGGCAGTCCGGAACATTTCCGGTTTTTGTCTCTGAAAAATCTCAGAAGTTACCGGAACAATTCTGGTACCTTCCAATAATTTCCAGGCATGTGCCGAAACCAATTTGACTTTATGGAATACCCTGAAACAACTTTTCAGTTTCACCGGAACTATTCTGATATCCTCTCCGGAACGTTTCCGTTTCGTCCGAAACTTTTTCGGTGATTTTCTCTCAGACTCCCCGTCTAGTATTCAGCAGATAGATGACCCTTAAGCGTGTGACCCTATAGGTTCGGTGAAGTATAGACATGACCCGGAACCCCTTCCGATCAATGATCAACATCGGAGCCGTGGACGCCCATATTGACCCCTATACCCACACGAATGAATATTCGAGTGAACCTCCAGTTGCCGTGTGCTATTCCTGTTGCTTCGCGATATGTTACAAATACCCGAGGTGAGACATGTTGGCATCCCCGCGGATCAACAACTTGTCCACTATGCCAGTTACCTCGTTACCGGTATTGTTCTCTTTTCTCGTTCCCGTGTTCCGGCATCCCCGTGATCAAATCACAAAATGTCTGGCCAGACGATGATGGATACCGTAACACCGAGAGGGCCCAGAGATATCTCTCCATCGTCGGAGGAGCAAATCCCAATCTTGAGCTATCAAGTTACTTGACATAATTTTCCATGAACCCGTAAGCCGCCGTAATAGCCACCCATTTACGGATGACGTTTAACAAACCCCAAAGTTCATGAAGCAAGCATGAAGTAACTCGATACTCTCATGGTCTAAGGAATTATGCAAACGTTAACCTGTGTTATTAACCATTAACTTATGACGAATGAATCTCATAGCATAACATCAATTCGGGTCGATTCAACACAAGTGTTCTACCAACATTGCGCCCTCAAAATTGCCGGCATAGCCATGCCCATGATCAGGAAAACAGGATCATCATGCAATACTTGAGCCAGTCTTAGAGGCCAGACTAGGAATACATTTTACCGTTTTATTATCCCACACGTGCATATGAGTCTTCCTCCGAGCCTCGTGGTTATTGTAGACTCGAGAACCATAGCAGTTATAGCATGGAACATAAACCTAATTATGAACAGGGAGATAATCAATAACATTTATTATTGCCTCTAGGGCATATCTCCTACAACGGGATCAACTATAGGATTCGTTTGTGTTGTTGAATATCTCATATAGTTATGGTAAAGGGACTGTGTCTGATGTGACTGTGCGCGCTACTTTTTCGCCGCACCGAACAAAATTTTGGGCTGCCGCGCAAATATCTACCTCCCCCGCCCCTCGTACCAACCAAAAGCCACACCCCCTGCTTCCCCCTTCCTTTCCTAAGTTCAAACCTGCACAGCTTGCTTGCAGCGCCGCCTCCTCGCCGGCGACGCTCCTTCCTGCTGCTCGCCCTCCTCCATCTAGTCAGGTAATCCACACCTTCCCCACACCCCTCCCCCTCCACCCCCTCCTCCTCCATTCCACATGCCCCGATCGCCGGCGTGACACATTCCACCAAAATCACCGGCCCACCCCCCACAGAATCACCGCCGAAAGACATGGTGCACGTAGTATAGCCAGGATCTCAAGGAGCACCTGGCAGCGGAGAAGCAAATCACGACCGCACGCACGGATGAGGCCGCGATGGCTGCCATGCGTGCCGACCCCCAGATCTTGGAGCAACACCTCGTCGTCGAGGCCACCGTCGACACCTCGCGCGCGGACGCCGCCATGCGGTTGTCTGCTTTGAACAATAACTCATTGTGTTTTCTCGAGAGATCCGCTTTTGCCTTCGATGACGACTACAAGTTGTTTTCTCAGCGTGCCCATGCTTTCCACAACTCCAGAGCCGGTAGGTTGGTGCCCGGATAGGCTGAGGCCACTCACCACTACGAGGAGGGCACCCACGATGTGGAGGCCTCACCCTCTTCCAAGCCCATCGTTGTCGATATCTCCGACAATGAGGAATAGCTTGTTTTTTAGCTTAATTACTAATGACCTGTGTTCAGGTAGCTACGCCTGTTAAGCATGTTTGCTTTACCTGTTGCATGTGCTGCTCCTGCCTTTCCTTAAGAAATTCTAGTGAAATATGCAAGTAATGCTACTATGCAATCTGACCTTCTAGTATGTTCTATTGTCCAATGTGATGCTCAGTTAACTGTTTGGTTCATTTGTTTTGGTGATCATCTGCAATGTGATGTTCGATTATTGTTGGTACTATTTTGTATTGTTATGCATGTGAAACAGACAATTGCTATATTTCATAGTTCTTAGCATGCTTGGCTTTTCCATGTGGCTTGAATTAATATGTTGGATCTGCAATGTGTTTATTTTTCATTAACATATTTTACTGATAGCACGCCAAATCTCACTTAAAACATGATCAATATCTATCTTAAATGTGTTACAGGGGGGACAATGGGAGACACTGAAGTTTACCATCGACGTTTGCACTTTCATGATCCTTTGGCTAATAGCACATTATTGTGCAATTGCAGGAACCATTCTAATATTTAGGTTTCTAATAATAATTTGGTCTTGCACATGTAGATCCTGCTGTAAGAGGTTTAGACCCACTGTTCGACCCATTTTGCATGTGAGGAAATGATGTGTTCATGAATATCAGTCAAATCAAGAAACTCAGAAAGATTGTTAAGATAAAGAAACTTGCGACGAAAAACAACAAGTTGTTTGTCTACACAATGAAGAAGACATCAGTGAAGTATAGGATGGTATACTATCGCTTTTACCTTGTCTTTTCCCTTTATGACATTACAATTTTTCGAAACGAAATTTATTCATATCTTTGTTTGCAGTCCTTTCCAAAGCAGTTCATCGATGAGTACGTCTCAAACCACCTGTATGGTCAAGAGGTGAGGAAGGTATTCATACAGCACCCACGGTATAATCTTGAAGTCTTCCTCAAGAGGATGAAGGATGGGCGGGCAACCATCCACAGGCACTGGCATAAAGTTGCAAGGACCTTCGACATCAGCGAAGGCTCAATATTTGCCTTCCGCTTCAACAGTATTCTAGATGAGATTCATCTGTCTATTTACCGTATATGATGCTATTTTCCAAAGGTTTTAGATGTTGCATGTGAAACTCGGTCCTGTCGTGTAATTGGGTAGCTAGGTAGTATATGCCTATATGATGTTGTACTCTGATGTATTCCAATTATGAAATCCTGGTTGCCGTAATACGAAATGAAATATATTGTGTGCTTGATATGAAGTGTCAATTTGTTTACTAGCTGGATTATAAATAATAGAGCAATTAGCCTGATTATTGGGGTTTCATATTGCAGACGGTTTGTCATAGAACACCGTGGGTGATGACCTCACCAAACCCACACGGTTCCTGGGAATTTGGCGTGTTGGATCAGTGAAAAATCACACACGACTTCCGGCCGTAAACTGTGTGCATTAGAACACACATTCGCAAACGTTTTCACATAAAACGTGTGTGTGATGGACAACCCTATGCCAAACAGTTTCTTCTAGGAACCGTGCGTGATGGCCACCCCTAACACAGATGATGTTATGCAGAAAATTGTGTGTGATGTAGAATGCGAACGGAAATGTACGTTTGGGATTCACCGTGTGGGATGCTAAGCACATCTCACACGACTTCCCAAATATATCTATTGTGATGGCCCTTCCAATCGCACATGACATATTTTTGCTCATCATGTGTGACCGGGCGCAACCATCGCCGACGGGTTTTCCGTGTCATGTGGGATAGCCCCCCTATCGCCCACACATGCAAGGCGACGGTTTGAGACTACGTCACGGAAAGGGGTTAAAAACCGTTTGTATAGCAGGCGCCTGCACTAGTGCACCCTTTCATCCTCTCTTTAATTCTTTCATAAAAGTGTTTGAAGCAGTCACTCCTATCAGCCCCCACCATTGCCGGTAGCCCCAAATACTTGTCTGACAGGGCCTCGGTATCAATATGTAGCTCCTGACAAATCTCAGTCCTCGATGATGTCGGGGTGTTAGGACTAAAAAAACACTTGATTTCGCTAGGCTCACCATTTGTCCCGAGCTATGATAGTAGGTATCCAGTACATGCTGTAAGGAAGCTGCATTTAGAACGTCTGCCTTCATAAGAATTAGAGAGTCGTCAGCGAATAAAAGGTGTGATACTGACGATGCATTTCTGCACACTCTAATTCCCTCAATGCCACCAGCTTTTTCTTCATACTACAATAGACTAGATAGACCTTCCGCACATAAGAGAAACAGATAGGGAGAGAGGGGATCCCCTTGTCTAATACCTCTCGTTGGAATAAATGAGTCTGTCTCTTGAGAGTTGAATCTTACTGTATATCTCACAGAGCTCACACACGCCATCATCATTTCAACCCACTGATTATCAAAACCCAGAGTTAGCGTCATATCTTGAAGAAAGGACCATTCCACCCTATCATAGGCTTTATGCATATCGAGCTTAGCAGCACGCAAGCCTGTCTTTCCAGCTCTTTTATTCTTGATTTTGTGCACACATTCATACACAATCAGGATATTATCAGTTATAATTCGTCCTGGCACAAAGGCACTTTGCGTTGGGGAAATAATCTCCGGCAATATAACTTTCAGTCTTTGGGCGAGCATCTTGGAAATTATTTTGTATAACACATTACAAAGACTAATTGGGCGAAATTGCGTTAGCAGTTCTGGAGTATCAATCTTGGGAATCATAACTATGGTTGTGTCATTCCATTCAGGCGGGATTTGTTTCGCGTTGATAGCAGCTAACACCTCCTGGGTTATTTCCTCTCCAATTAAGTTCCAGTACCTTTTAAAGAATACCGCATGAAGACAATCGGGCCCCGGTGCCATTAAATCACCTATACTGAACATAGCTTTCTTCACATCATCAGCCGTAAAGGGAGCCAGAAGAGAGATGTTCATTTGGTCAGAGACCTTGCGTTGGACCTTTTGCAACAAGGCCGGGTCTGTATGCTGCACTTCAGAGCTAAACATATGACTAAAATAATCAAGGATGTGGTTATTTAGCTCGGGCATCCCCTCCAGCCAGTTACCTCCATTATCTTTCAGTTGTTTGACAAAATTCTTTTCCCTTCTCGCCGAAGCAAAGGCCTGAAAAAAAAACCCGTGTTCCTATCTCCAAATTTCAGCCAATTTGCTCTTGATGTTTGCATCACTTGGATTTCTTCGAGTTCCAATAGATATTCTATCAGACCTGCTAGTTCTTTCCTCTTCTCCTCGCTAGCATCATTAACAGGTCCTGACATAACTTTTTCAAGGTCCCCTTGCGCATTCCTCAACCTCTTTCTAGGTTTCTTAAGGACTCTCTGGTCCCAATCATGAAACTGATCGTGCATCCTGTTAAGCTTATCATATATATTATTAACTTATGGATTAGACCCAATATCATTCCAAGCTTTCTCAACTGTGGCATTAAAGCTGTTTTCACGCAACCAACTCGCTTCAAATCTCATCGGTTGATTACCGTAACTTCTTCGGGCGCCCCCGGTGTGATATTCAGTATCCACCAATAGAGGCCGGTGGTCTGAATGATTGAACTCCATATTCTCTAGAGCAGCATGGGGAAACAGAGTAACCCACGCATCATTCACCAGTCCTCGGTCTAGTCTTTCCTTTATCCTTCCTTTGTACCATGTGAACCGATCACCAATGAAGCCGAGATCATGTAACTCACAATCATCGATGGCCTCTTGAAATGCACGCATGTACTGGGGGGTCTAGGATTTCCTCCATCCTTGTCATGTAGGAACTGTATTGCATTGAGGTCCCCAATCAATAACCATGGGAGGTTATGGGATACGTGTCCAACGTATCTACTTTTCCTCACTCTTTTGCCCTTGTTTTGGACTCTAATTTGCATGATTTGAATGAAACTAACCCGGACTAACGCCATTTTCAGCAGAACTACCATGGTGTTGTTTTTTGTGCAGAAATAAAAGTTCTCAGAACGAAACGAACTTTTTGGAGAATTATTTCAGAATATATAAGAATTATTGGAGCCAAAATCCACCGAAGAGGGGGGCCAGGGTGAGCAGCACCCACCAGGGCGCGCCAAGCCCCCTGGGCGCGCCCTGGTGGGTTGTGCCCACCTCGTGGCCCCACTGACCCTAATTCCGCCACTATGAATTCCCATTTTTGGAGAAAAATATCAGAGAGAAAGTTTCATCGCGTTTTACGATACAGAGCCGCCGCCACTTCCTGTTCTTCATTGGGAGGCCAGATCTGGAGCCCGTTTGGGGCTTCGGAGAAGGGAATCTTCGGTCTTTGTCATCACCAACCCTTCTCCATCGCCAATTCCATGATGCTCCCCACCGGGAGTGAGTAATTCCTTCGTAGGCTTGCTGGTCGGTGAGGAGCTGGATGAGATTCATCATGTAATCGAGTTGGTTATTTAGGGCTTGATCCCTAGTATCCACTATGTTCTGAGATTGATGTTGCTATGACTATGCTATGCCTAATGCTTGTCACTAGGGCCCGAGTGCCATGATTTCAGATCTGAACCCTTTATGTTATCACCATTATATCTATGTTCTTGATCCGATCTTGCCTAGTCATATGCACCTATTACGTGTTATGATCCGTCAACCCCATAGTGACAATATTTGGGATACTTCGCGGTGATGACCGTAGTTTGAGGAGTTCATGTATTCACCATGTGTTAATGCTTTGTTTCGGTTCTCTATTAAAAGGAGGCCTTAATATCCCTTAGTTTCCTTATGGACCCCGCTGCCACGGGAGGGCAGGACAAAAGATGTTATGCAAGTTCTTTTCCATAAGCACGTATGACTATTTACGGAATACATGCCTACATTACATTGATGAACTGGAGCTAGTTCTGTGTCACCCTAGGTTATGACTGTTATATGATGAATATCATCCAACGAGTTCACCGATCCAGTGCCTACGAGCTTTCCACTTATTGTTCTGGCTAAGTTACTATTGCTGCTGCTACTGTTTCAACTGCTACAAAACTATTGCTACTACTGTTACCGCTACTGTTACTGTCACTACTGCCATCAAACTATCATACTACTGTGCTACTGATCACTTTGCTGCAGATATTTAATCTCCAAGTGTGGTTGAATTGACAACTCAACTGCTAATACTCTCAAATATTCTTTGGATCCACTTGTGTCGAATCTATAAATTTGGGTTGAATACTCTACCCTCGAAAACTGTTGCGATCCCCTATACTTGTGGGTTATCAAGACCTTTTTTTGGCGCCGTTGCCGGGGAGCATAGATATATTTGTTGAGTCACTTGGGATTTATATCAATTGATCACTATGAAGAATCTGAAGGATCCAAAGACTAAGATTTTTCCCTCTAATACGAGGGGAGGTAAGGAACTGCCATCTAGCTCTACACTTGATTCACCTTCTGTTATGAGTAAGCTTGCAACACCACCACATGCTAGTAATCCTGATATGTCGCAAGTTATTGATGATGCTACCTCTGCTATGAATTATGGTATTGATGATGCTAGTACCATGCTTGATGATATTGTGCCACTAGGAGAATTTCTTGATGAAAACATTGCTAGAGCTAAAGAGAATGAAACTACTGAAATTGATGAGATTGCTAAAACTGATGAAGCTTATGAAACTGATGATGACTATGAAACACCTATTAGTCCTAGCTCTCCTAAGTTTGAAATGCCTAAGATACCTGAAGGTTATGTTATGGACGAAGAGGTAACTAGAGAAATTCTTTCTTGCAAGGATAGAAACGATCTTAAGAAATTGCTACGCAAGTATAAGGAAAAGACTTTGAATGCTAGAATGAAATGTGATCCTAAGTTTGCTACTTCACCTATCTTTGTTACCGATAAGGATTATGAGTTCTCTGTCGACCCAGAGTTAATTACTTTGGTTGAATCTGATCCTTTCCATGGCTATGAAACTGAAACTGTAGTGGCACACCTCACTAAGCTGAATGATATAGCCACCCTCTTTGCTCATGGTGAGAAGATTCGCTACTATTATATCCTTAAGTTATTTCCGTTCTCATTAAAGGGTGATGCTAAGACATGGTACAACACTCTTGCTCCTGGTTGTGTGCGTAGTCCCCAGGATATGATTTACTACTTCTCTGAAAAATATTTTCCTGCTCATAAGAAACAAGTTGTCTTACAGGAAATATTTACCTTTGTGCAAATTGAAGAAGAGAGTCTCCCACAAGCTTGGGGGAGGCTTCTCCAGTTGCTTAATGCTTTGCCTAATCACCCTCTCAAGAAAAATGAAATACTTGATATCTTTTATAATGGACTAACTGATGCTTCTAGGGACTTCCTAGATAGTTGTGCTGGTTGTGTTTTCAGGGAAAGAACTGTTGAACAAGCTGAGGAATTATTGAATAATATATTGAAGAATTATGATGATTGGACTCCTCCTGAACCACCGCCTAAACCCACTCCGAAGAAGAGGGGTATCTTATTTCTCAGTCCTGAATATATGCAAGAGGCAAAGAAATCTATGAAGGAAAAAGGTATTAAAGCTGAGGATGTTAAGAATTTGCCACCCATTAAAGAAATACATGGCCTTGACACACCACCACCTCCATAGGTGGTAGAGGTAAATTCTTTATTAAAGTTTAATGAAAGTGACATGCCTCACAATAAACATCCTAGTCAATGCTTATATGAGTTTGACAACTATATTATGAAGCAAGATCATTTCAATGCACATGTTTTGAAACAATTGAAATATAATTCTGATATGATTGCTCGCTTGAGTGACTTGCTATTTAGAATCAGTAATGATGTCAGAGGTGTAGGAAAGCATGCCTCTATGGTTCAAACTCAGTTAGAACAAGTTGCTAAGTCTCAAAAAGAATTGCTTGATGAAATGAATAGTAATATGCATGATTTTGCTGCTAGAGTAGTAACTAGAGGAGGTAGAATGACCCAAGAACCACTCTATCCTGAGGGTTATCCTAAGAGAATTGACCAAGACTCTCAGAGAATTAATTCTGATGCACCTAGTCCTTCTAAGAAGAAGAAGAAAAAGAAAAATGATAGGACTTTGCATACCTCTAGTGAACCCGAGACACAAAAACCTCCTGTTAATAATGATGTCTCTATTTCTGATGCTGAAACTCAGTCTGGTACTGAACATTCACCTAGTGATAATGAAAATAATAATGGTGATGTTCATGAAGATGCTCAACCTAACAATGATAAAGAGCCAGATAATGATGTTGAAATAGAGCCTGCTGCTGATCTTGATAACCCACAACCTAAAAGTAAACGTTATGATAAAAGAGATTTTGTGGCTAGGAAACATGGTAAAGAAAGAGAGCCATGGGTTCAGAAACCCATGCCATTTCCACCTAAGCCATTTAAGAAAAAGGATGATGAAGAATTTGAGCGATTTGCTGAAATGATTAGGCCAGTCTTTTTGCGTACCCGCTTAACCGATATCTTAAAGATGGCCCCTTATGCAAAGCATATGAAAGACATCATCACAAATAAAAGAAAGATACCTGAAGATGAAATCTCCACCATGCTTGCTAATTATTCTTTTAAGGATGGAGTACCTAAAAAACTTGGAGATCATGTAATACCAACTATACCTTGCTCCATTAAAAGAAACTATGTCAAAACTGCTTTGTGTGATTTGGGAGCCGGTGTTAGTGTTATGCCTTTCTCCTTATATAAAAGACTTGATTTGAATAAACTCACACCTACCAAGATATCATTGCAAATGGCTGACAAATCCACGGTCATACCTATCGGTATTTGTGAGGATGTGCCCGTTGTTGTTGCAAATGTTACTATCTTAACGAACTTTGTTATTCTTGAGATGCCCGAGGACGACAACATGTCGATTATCCTTGGTAGACCCTTTTTTAATACTGCAGGGGCTGTTATTGATTGCAATAAAAGCAAAGTCACTTTTCATATCAATGGTAATGAGCACACTGTACACTTTCTGAAGAAACAATTCCAAGTGAATGGTATAAATGTTATTGAAGAATCTCCGACCATCACTATTGGAAGTTTTCAATTACCTCCTCCTACTGCTAAAAAGAATTATGATATACTTATTGTTGGGGATATGCACATCCCCATTGAGGTAACTTAGTGTTTTACGAAAGTTCTTCGGTTTCATGCTAATCGGAAGTGGTTGTTAATAAGACTTGATCAACCTTATTAATGAATCATTTTTGAGAGGTATGATGTCGATGAATCTAGTAAGCACAACTCTCTGCTCCCACCTTTTATTTTCTGTTTTAGATAGTCAAATAAAATAAAATGCCATGTTTATCCTGTTTTTTGTTTTCTCCATGCAATAAAAAATGACCCAAAAATAAAAATTCTCAGAATGTCCTAAAATTCGATACATTTTTTCCCGAATATTTCTGAATTTCTGGTGCAAATAATACCAGAGGGGGGGTGCACCTGGTGCCCACAAGACACCAGGGCGCGCCAGCACCCCCAGGCACGCCCTGGTGGGTTGTGGCCCCCACGTGGGCCCCCTCACTTATCTTTTTAGCCCACATCATCCCCTACCTCTAGAAAAAAATCACCACAGCCACCATTTCCGTGTTCTTGCTTTCACACCCGCGGATTTCGATCTCTTAGCTCGAAGCTCCGTTTCTGAAACTGTTTGGAGGGATTGCTACTTGGTATGTGACTCCTCCATTGCTCCAATTAGTTTTTGATTTGGTGGGTTATTTTTAGAGTAATTAGCTACTCTTGGTGCTGCTGTAGATGAGCTTGCATGTTGAATTCTTAGAGTTCTAAGTAGTTTGAATGCTCAATATGGACTCTATGCATGCTTAGGAGTAGTTGCTAACAATCTTACAAAGTTTTGTTGACAAAATTTTTGTGGACTAATTTTTTTTAGAATTTTTATAGGAATAAAAATGCAATTCTTTAGGAGTTCTTCGAGGAGGAGATCCTCGGAAGCCTCATCAAGTGGAAGCTCGGCTCGACAGTCTTATGTTGAGCCAAGCGAAAGCTCGATGCGAGATGCCGCCACCAAATCATGCTTGTGGCCGTGCAACGAGTTCATGGAAGGTGCAGGTATTAAAGAGGAATTTGACCAATTTATCCACAATACAGATCTTGCTCCCTTCATCGCAGATAAGTGCCCCCAACACCTCGAACTCACGAAAACCTTCACAAAGAAATTTAAATATTTTTCTCGTGAGTCTAGAGTTTCATTCAACCTGTATGACCGTTCCTTCACCATGCCGTTAGAAATGTTCAGTGAAGCATGCAAACTTCCATATTGGGGTTCCCTCGATGAACCAACAAAATCTGAATATGAGTCATTTTTAGTTAATCTTTGCTTTGGTGAAGATAGGGGGGTAACACAAGGGAGAATTAACAGCATCAATTTCCCATCGATACAATATTTTGCGCTCTTTAACAGTAAATGTATAGTAGGCAAACAACATTATAGCACACTGTGTGCTCGTGATTTGAGTCTCTTACACACTGCCATAACTGGGAATAAGTATTATAATCTTGGTGCAATTGTTGCACGGAGATTGCAGCTCAATGCTGCTAATGGTAATTTTTATGGAGGAATCTATGCCTCCCGTGTAGCGGAGAGGTTAAATGTCTCACCATGGCCTAATGACCCCATCTTACCTACTCAGTATTTAGACTTTGATGCCATGAAGGGTCATAAATTCCTTACGGGTACGGCCACTAACTACACCTATAACTTGAGATTTAATAAAAAAAACTGTTGTTCATGTCGCTTTGCATGCTCCTGCTCTCTTTGATTTTCATAGTAGGGGAAGATACTATGTCCTTGAGAGCGAGGCCCATGCGTACAATGCGGAGGTTGAGGCTACCAGGAGGGCCGCGGAGTTTGCACCGAGGGCCTCGGTGAGCCATCGCCCCGATTATTATTCCTACGGATGGTGATTACCAAGCTAGGCCAAAAGCCTAAACTTGGGGGAGTATGTATTTCCACCGACATTACATTCATGTTCACACATTTCATTCCAGTCGTCGGTGTTCATACTTTTTCATTGTAATATCCATGCTAGATTTGTTTTCTCACTTTCTTCTTGTGCGTTTGAAAAACTTTGAGAAAACCCAAAAATATTTCCTACTTCTTTTTAGTTTTTCTTTCTAGCTTAGTTTAATCGTAGAATAAAAAGAAAACCCAAAAAGATTTCTCGCTTCTTCTGTTGCTTGTTGGGAGTTTTCCCGTGTAAATAGTTTTTCTCATTTTTGTTTTTCCCTCTTTAATTTGCTTTCTTCAAGAAAAACCAAAAACTCCAAAAATATTTCAGTGTGTTCCTCTGAATTTCTTTTCCTTTTATTTGAGTCATACCAAGAAGAAGACCACAATGAAAATGTTGAGTGGCTCTCATATGCATTATTGTTTACTCCCTCCGTTCCTAAATATAGGGTGTATAGTTTTTGGCACGGAAATGAAAGAACGCACGTGGAGGGAAAGTTTCACAAGTTTTGAGCGAGATTACACCTGACTAATTGACATCAGAAAATAGAGGAGCTTGCTTGATATAAGGAAATGTAATCAAATCCCTAAAACAAATATCCAAACGAGTGGTGCAACACAATACACCTGATATTTCGGATTTTTTCTCAAAAATCTATACACCTTATATCAAGGAACGGAGGGAGTATCTAACAAAGAGCCCATATTACTTGCAGATTCCAGCTTAGTCCACGGCACTCTTGCACTATTATTATCTTCTTATCATTCGGTCGTGCAAGTGAAAGGCAATAATGACGATATTTGATGAATTGACCGTGGCAGAGAAAAGCGGGTATGAACTCAACTTGTTTTTGTTTTTGTAAATATGTTTAACCTAGTATCCTTGATTCAGCATATTATGATCAAACAGGCTTGCAATGACCATTAGAAATTATAGTTGTTCATGCCATGCTTAAGTAGCTAGGAGTGGATAATGATTTATCTTGGGTGTCAACATGCATTAAAATGGTTGTGATGCGGTATGATGATATGGTATCCTCCTCTGAATGTTTCAAGCGGCTTGACTTGGCACATGTTCACGCATGTAGTTGAATCAAAACCCAACATAGCCTTCATGATATTTATGTTCATGGTGTCCATATCCTACTCATGCTAGTATTCAATGTTGATTATATGTAATGCATGTTCATGAATGTTTACGCTCTCTAGCTGGCCGCTTCTCAATCTATTTGCTAGCCTTCGCCTGTACTAAGCGGGAATACTGGTTGTGCATCAAAACCCTTAAACCAAGTTATGCCAGATGAGTCCACTATATCTACCTATATGCGGTATTACCCTGCCGTTCCAAAGTAAATTTGCATGTGCCATCTCTAAAAATTCAAATGAACATCTGTTTTGTGTGCCAGGACCGCTCACGGAGCGATAGGGGGCAGTCAGTATCTTCCATGCTAAGCGGGTTATTCTCATGATGAGTGTTTATTCACTTGTCCTTACACGAGAGGGGCAGTAATAGGGATTACCAGTCCCGAATTCAAAAATCAAAAATAATTAAACAAAACTCCCCCAGGAATGTTGTTGGTTTGGACGGTACCCGTGGATGCGGCTAGCCGTGGAGTGTGATTGTTGGTGGAGGGGGAGTAAACCTTTACTTTTACCGCTTGGGAACCGCCGCTAACTTGTTTAGCATGGAAGATATTGATAACTCTTGGTCGTGACGTTGAGAGGAAGGGTGTACCTCCCAAAATTATATCTATCTCTATTTTAAGCTTTGAGCTCTGGCACCGCTGCAAATCCATGCTTCCCTCTACGAAGGGACCATCTGTTTACTTTTATGTTGAGTCATCACCTTCTCAAATAAGCGCCAGACGTGAGAGCACTATTGTCATACTCAAGCATTGTGTATAGTTGATGTTGGGTGCAGCACGACTGGATCTTTTCTACCATGAATTACAATGTTTAGTCGCTGCTTGAGGAGGTGCTCTGCATTTATGTTTTGCGGTCTCAGAAAGGGCTAGCGAAATACCACTATTGTCATATTGTATCATGATTGTTTTGACAAAGTGTTGGTGCTTGAGATATCTTATTATTGCTCGCTAGTTGCTTATGTTATTGCTACGAGTTAATATAATTTCTAGGAGTTATTGTTAGCATGGTTAGTCATAATCTTTGCTAAAAACCTGGGTGCTACTTAAACATATATATGTAAACAAGAACAAAAGAGTTCATAAAAGTTTTTCTTTATCACTTTCAGTTTGTCAACTGAATTGCTTGAGGACAAGCAAAGGTTTAAGCTTGGGGGAGTTGATACGTCTCCAACATATCTACTTTTCCTCACTCTTTTGCCCTTGTTTTGGACTCTAATTTGCATGATTTGAATGAAACTAACCCGGACTAACACTGTTTTCAGCAGAACTACCATGGTGTTGTTTTTTGTGCAGAAATAAAAGTTCTCGGAATGGAACGAAACTTTTTAGAGAATTATTTCAGAATATATAAGAATTATTGGAGCCAAAATCCACCGAAGAGGGAGGCCAGGGTGAGCAGCACCCACCAGGGCGCGCCAGGCCCCCTGGGCGCGCCCTGGTGGGTTGTGCCCACCTCGTGGCCCCACTGGCCCTAATTCCGCCACTATAAATTCCTATTTTTGGAGAAAAAAAACTAGGGAGAATTTTTCATCGCGTTTTACGATACGGAGCCGCCGCACCTCCTGTTCTTCATCGGGAGGCCAGATCTGGAGCCCGTTTGGGGCTCCGGAGAGGGGAATCTTTGGTCTTCGTCATCACCAACCCTTCTCCATCGCCAATTCCATGATGCTCCCCACCGGGAGTGAGTAATTTCTTCATAGGCTTGCTGGTCGGTGAGGAGCTGGATGAGATTCATCATGTAATCGAGTTAGTTTTGTTAGGGCTTGATCCCTAGTATCCACTATGTTCTGAGATTGATATTGCTATGACTTTGCTATGCCTAATGCTTGTCACTGGGGCCCGAGTGCCATGATTTCAGATCTGAACCGTTTATGTTATCACCATTATATCTATGTTCTTGATCCGATCTTGCCTAGTCATATGCACCTATTACGTGTTATGATCCGTCAACCCCATAGTGACAATATTTGGGATACTTCGCGGTGATGACCGTAGTTTGAGAAGTTCATGTATTCACCATGTGTTAATGCTTTGTTCCGGTCCTCTATTAAAAGGAGGCCTTAATATCCCTTAGTTTCCTTATGGACCCCGCTGCCACGGGAGGGTAGGACAAAAGATGTCATGCAAGTTCTTTTCCATAAGCACGTATGACCACTTACGGAATACATGCCTACATTACATTGATGAACTTGAGCTAGTTCTGTGTCGTCCTAGGTTATGACTGTTATATGATGAATATCATCCAACGAGTTCACCGATCCAGTGCCTACGAGCTTTCCACTTATTGTTCTTGCTAAGTTACTATTGCTGCTGCAACTGTTTCAACTGCTACAAAACTATTGCTACTACTGTTACCGCTACTGTTACTGTCACTACTGCTATCAAATTATCATACTACTGTGCTACTGATCACTTTGCTGCAGATATTTAATCTCCAGGTGTGGTTGAATTGAGAACTCAACTGCTAATACTCTCAAATATTCTTTGGCTCCCCTTGTGCCGAATCTATAAATTTGGGTTGAATACTCTACCCTCGAAAACTGTTGCGATCCCCTATACTTGTGGGTTATCATTATGCGCTTGATGGAGTTGTCTCATTCGACTCCATGTGAAGTGTTTGTTTGCCCACTTGAATTCACCATACATCCCAGTCAAGCGCCAAAAATCATTGTTCCTTCCCTCAATTTTTACATCAATGAACATCGCATCCAGAGCCAGCATATGAACTTTAATATTATTTTTCCAGAAGAGAGCTAGACCTCCCTTTCTCCCATCACTGGGGAAAACAAGTTTGTGATCCATCCCCAGCCTTCTACGCAAACCCTCAGCCGGATAGTTATCAAGATGAGTCTCTGACAAAAACATCACCTCAGGGCTACAACGTCGCTGGACATCCAGCAACGCTCGAACTGTCGGGGTGTTCCCGAGCCCCCGACAGTTCCATGCTAATATTTTCATTGCATTCGGTCGTCCCCCTCACGGGAGGACGCCGATATCTCAGGGGTTGTAACATCTTTCGCACTGATAATTGCATCACCATCCTAACCCTTCTGCTTCTTCTTATTGGCATTTTTCTGGGGTGTATTGACCTCATCCGTGGTTGGACCCTGTTGGGTTTCACCTTCAATCCGATCTACCAGCCTAGCTACCATGGATGGTTTTCCGGCAGGCACTACAGCCAGTGCGGTAGAGGCGGCCGGTCCCATAGACACTGCAATACGCTTGCCAAGGATATTCAAGCTCCTCTCATCCTCAATCTCAATACCATTCTGATTCTTCCCGGCCTCTGTTTCCATGTCAACAACTTCATTTTGAAATATTGCATTGTGTCTCCAGCTACGCGTCATGTCTCGTGCAGGATCAAGGGGGGAACACCATTCCCCTCTCGAGTGTTGCCTGTGGAGTCACCAGCAGCCCCTCGACCGCGGCCGAAGCCTTGGTCAGCACCGCGCCCGGGTCCGCGGCCCCTTCCTGGTCCGCGTCCTCCATCCGCAAGCATAAAATCTCCCCATTCAAGTTTTTATAGATCATGTTCTCCACTGCCACATTCTTGATACCAGTGACCTAGCATACCACAGTTACCACCGAAGATTGGTAGTTTTTCATACCGAACTTGATAGTATTTTGTCTTTTCGTTCTTTGTTATCCCCACAAATCTCATTAACTTCTTCTTCACATTGAGCTCAACTCTGACTCTGACAAATTCTCCAGCAAAACCCATTGGTAGTGTTGTTTGGACGTCAAGAATCTTGCCCATCTTCCTACACATACCTCTGATTGCTGCAGTGAACAGATAGTTGTCAGGGACTTTAAGGATTCTCTCCCATATCGCAATTGTGTCCAGAACCACCGAACGTGGGTTCGTAAACCCATCGTACTCAGCCATGAGGACTCCCTGGTCACGAAAGAGCCAAGGTTCCATGTTCATAGTCGTGTTCGAGTCCCCCAAACAGTGGAATTGCACTGTGAAGAGGTTCTCTTCTATGTTCCTCCAACGTGGTTCCTTTGATGGATTCCATGCCGCCCTCATATCTGCACAGAGGGCCGACGGACTAAACCCCTTCTTCGTATGCACCTTCACCGGTTCGTTTCGTGTTCCAGCTGTCCATAAGAATAAAAAAAGATTGTGTCCCGATTTCCCCTGCTGAATCAAATACTAGATGATAATAAGAACTAAAGTGCCAGACCCTAACCTCAATTGGTAGCCTTTGTAATCTTCCCCTAACTAAAGTAGATTGCAGGAAAACGGGACTGCAACGATAGCTTAGGATACTGGAGACCGGCCCATGTGCAGTCGAAGCGGGATGCATGCCGTTGCCGTTGCCGTTGCCGAGGACAGGCTAGGCCGACAGCAGGGGCAATTTGGTCACGAGAGAGGAGCGAGGACGAGAGAAACCCCAGCGGATAAAGAATCTGGTTCCCAGATACTTTCGCTTTCGCTGGACGGCGCCACGTGGGGACGGCACGCTGCCGACACTCCTCCGCCCGACGCGTCGCGTCAGAACGAGTAACCGTCCCTCTCTCTCTCCCGTGGGCGTGGCCACGGCGCCCGTGACGACGAGCCCGAAACGGTTTCTACGCGCACGACGGACACGCCTCGCCACCGAGCTCCACTCACTCGACTCGATGATGTTCATTTCATTCTCATTCTCACTTCAACAGCCTAGCTGAGCTGTCCCTATGTTTGTTTTCGTCATTAAAGGAGCACTCGTATCATTCCATCATGTTCTTTCGATATTTTGTTTCCTTTCCTTCTAAGTAGTTCAGCCCCGAAACGTGGTGGCATGTCATGTCCTTCTCAACACGGATAGTTTGTATATACTAGTACATCTTTGCGTATCGTATTCTCACGTTTTGAAATCCAAATTATATACTCCCTCCGTAAACTAATATAAGAACGTTTAGATAGTGATGGCAGATGGGCATTGTTTAATTGTTAACTGAACTGTACACGGATGGTGATGTGTTATCCAATCTGGAGCGCAGTCGTGCACACAAGCCAAAGTTGTTTTGCCCTTTTCTCAAAAATATAAAACAATTAGCTAAGTTGCTCTTTTTGGCAAACACACGCTATAGTTACCTTTATTCAAAGGAAACAATGTTTACATGTACTCCCTTCGTAAACTAATATAAAAACGTTTAGATTACTAAAGTACGTAATCTAAACGCTTTTATATTAGTTTATAGAGGGAGTACATTGTAAAGTGACACAACAAAACAAGACGACATATTCCTAAAAATTGAAACGTGTCTTACAAGGTTTGGGCATCTCCAACACCGACTTGCAAATTCAGGGGTGCTACTGCGCGAACCATGATCTACAACATAAATATAGCAAAGACAACTTAGACTATTGTTCTATATAATGAGTTTAGTTAATCATATTACTTAAAAACTCCCACTCAAATAGACATCCCTCCGGTCATTCGAGTGTAACATGATCCAAATCCACCAACTCAAGTCCGATCATCACGTGAGTTGGGGTGGTTTCAATGGTGAACATATTTATGTTGATCATATCTACTATATGACTCATGTTTGACCTTTCGGTCTCTTGTGTTCCGATGCCATGTATGTACATGCTAGGCTCGTCAAGTTTAACCCGAGTGTTCCGCACGTGCAACATAGCTTACACCCGTTGTATGTGAACGTAGAGTCTATCACACCCGATCATCACGGCGTGTCTCAAAACGACGAACTTTCGCAACGGTGCACACTCGGGGAGAACACAATTTTATCTTGAAATTTAAGTGAGGGATCACCTTATAATGCTACCGTCGTCCTAAGCAAAATAAGATGCATAAAAGGATTAACATCACATGCAAATCATAAGTGACATGATATGGCCATGAACTTGTGCTTTTGATCTCCATCTCCAAAGCACCGGCATGATCTCCATCGTCACCGGCATGACACCATGATCTCCATCATCTTGATCTCCATCAACGTGTCGCCATGAGGCTGTCGCGCCGACCTTGCTTCCACGACTATTGCTAACTCATAGCGATAAAGTAAAGCAAAACGGCGAAAATAATTAAAGACAACTCTATGGCTCCTGCCAGTTGCCGTACTCATCGACATGCAAGTCGTGATATTCTATACAACACATGATCATCTCATACATCACATATATCTCATCATGTACTTGGCCATATCACATCACAACATACCCTGCAAAAACAAGTTAGACGTCCTCTAATTGTTGTTGCAAGTTTTACGTGGCTGCTACGGGTTAGCAAGAACCGTTCTTACCTACGCAAAACCACAACGTGGTGTAGTGATTGCTTTTTGATCTTCTAAAAGAACCCTCTTCATTGAAATCGATTCAACTAAAGTGAGAGAGACAGACACCCGCTAGCCATCTTTATGCAACGAAGTTACATGTCAGTTGAAGGAACCTGTCTCGCGTAAGCGTACGCGTAATGTCGGTCCGGGCCGCTTCATCTCACAATACCGCCGAATCAAGTATCAACTAGTAACGGCAAGCAATATGTATACACCCACGCCCACAACTCGTTTGTGTTCTACTCGAGATCTCATCTACGCATAGACCTAGCTCAGATGCCACTGTTGGGGAACGTTGCATGGGAAACAAAAAATTTCCTACGCACACACAAGATCTATCCATGGTGATGAGCATCTACGAGAGGGAGAGTGAATCTACATACCCTTGTAGATCGTTAAGCGGAAGCGTTAAGAAACGCGGTTGATGAAGTCGAACGTCTCCGCGATCCAAATCGCAAGTCGTCCCTCGATCCGATCACGAACTAGTGCCGAACGGACGGCACCTCCGCGTTCAACACACGTACGGCTTGATGACGCCTTCACCTCCTCGATCCAGCGAGCGATGGTGAAGTAGTAGATGAGTTCCGACAGCACGACGGCGTGGTGATGATGGTGAGGAACAATCTATGCAGGGCTTCGCCAAGCACTACGGAGATTATGACGGGAGAACTAGAGGGTTAGGGTTGCCGACACACGGCTTGGGAAATCTTGATGTATCCCGTGTGCTAGCCCTGCCCCTCTATTTATATGTTGAGCCTTGGGGTCTAAACTTGGAGTAAAAGCCTCCTCCAGGTCGGTTTTGCCCGCACAAGGTCGGTTTGGCCCGCAGGGAAAGAGTCCAACTCGGATCCCTGCAGTACCGCGCACAAGCGGTAGTACCGCTCACGAGCGGTAGTACCGCTTCACACAAGCGGTAGTACCGCTTATGCGGTAGTACCGCTTCACACAAGCGGTAGTACCGCTTACGCGGCAATACTGCCTTACCAGCGGTAGTACCGCTTAAGGCAGCAGCAAAATTTCCTTTTGCACTTTCCAATACCTCGTGGGCTTTACCCCTTTGGCTCATATAAAGTGTTGCTGCACCCGAACACTTCGGTAAACATCTGGAACCCCTTCCGGTGAATTCCGGAACCCTTCCGGAGATCAAAACACTATTATCACATATATCAATCTTTACCTCCGGACTCTTCCGGAGATCCTCGTCATGTCCGGGATCTTATCTGGGACTCCGAACAACCTTCGGTCACCAACAAAATAACTCAACTATACTAATCGTCACCAAACGTTAAGTGTGTAGACCCTGCGGGTTCGAGAACTATGTAGACATGACCGAGACACCTCTACGATCAATAACATATAGCGGGACCTGGATGCCCATATTGGCTCCTACATATTCTACGAAGATCTTTTATCGGTCGAACCTCTATGTCAAGGATTTAGTTAATCCCGTATACTGTTCCCTTTGTTCTTCGGTATGTTACTTGCCCGAGATTCGATCGTCGGTATCTCTATACCTAGTTCAATCTCGTTACCGGCAAGTCTCTTTACTCGTTCCGTAATACAAGATCTCGTGGCTAACATTTTAGTCACATTGCTTGCAAGGCTCATTGTGATGTTGTATTACCGAGTGGGCCCTGAGATACCTTTCCGTCACACGGAGTAACAAATCCCAGTCTTGATCCATGCCAACCCAACAGACATCCTCGGAGATACCTCTAGAGCACCTTTATAGTCACCCAGTTACGTTGCGACGTTTGATACACACAAGGTATTCCTCCGATGTCAGGGAGTTGCATGATCTCATGGTCATAGGAACAGATACTTGACATGCAGAAAACAATAGCAATAAACTGACACGATCATATGCTACGTTCGTAGTTTGGGTCTTGTCCATCACATCATTCTCCTAATGATGTGATCCCGTTATCAAATGACATCTCATGTCAATGGCTAGGAAACCTTAATCATCTTTGATCAACGAGCTAGTCAACTAGAGGCTTACTAGGGACACAGTGTTGTCTATGTACCCACACATGTATTTGAGTTTCCAATCAATACAATTATAGCATGGATAATAAACGATTATCATGAACAAGGAAATATAATAATAACCAATTTATTATTGCCTCTAGGGCATATTCCAACAGTCTCCCACTTGCACTAGAGTCAATAATCTAGTTCACATCACTATGTGATTTACATTGTAATGAATCGAACACCCATGCAGTTCTGGTGTTGTTGATGTTTAGCCCTTGGAAGAGGTTTAGTCATCGGATCTGCAACATTCAGATCCGTGTGTACTTTGCAAATATTTATGTCGTCCTCCTTGATGTAATCGCGGATGGAATTGAAACGTCGCTTTATGTGTCTGGTCCTCTTGTGAAATCTTGGTTCCTTGGCTAGAGCAATGGCACCAGTATTATCACAACACAGAGTCATTGGGTTAAGCGCACTAGGCACTACTCCAAGATCTGTCATGAATTCCTTCATCCAGACACCTTCCTTCGCCGCCTCCGAGGCAGCGATGTACTCCGCTTCGCATGTAGAATCAGCTACCATGTTTTGCTTGGAACTGCACCAGCTAACCGCACCCCCATTAAGAATAAATACGTATCCGGTTTGTGACTTAGAGTCATCCGGATCAGCGTCAAAGCTTGCATCGACGTAACCCTTTATGACGAGCTCTTGATCACCTCCATAAACGAGAAACATGTCCTTAGTCCTTTTCAGGTACTTCAGGATATTCTTGACCGCCGTCCAGTGTTCCATTCCTGGATCACTTTGAAACCTTCCGACCATACTTATGGCAAGGCTGACATCGGGTCTTGTGCACAGCATTGCATACATGATAGAGCCTATGGCTGAAGCATAGGGGATGACACTCATCTTTTCTCTATCTTCTGCAGTCACTGGGCATTGAGTCTTACTCAACTTCACACCTTGCAATACAGGCAAGAACCCCTTCTTGGACTGATCCATTTTGAACTTCTTCAAAACTTTGTCAAGGTATGTGCTTTGTGAAAGTCCTATTAAGCGTCTCGATCTATCTCTATAGATCTTGATGCCTAATATGAAAGCAGCTTCTCCTAGGTCCTTCATTGAAAAACTCTTGTTCAAATATTCCTTCACGCCTTCCAACATTTCTATATTGTTTCCAATCAGCAATATGTCATCCACATATAATATTAGAAACGCTATAGAGCTCCCACTCACTTTCTTGTAAATACAAGCTTCTCTGTAAACTTGTATAAACTCGAACGCTTTGATCACCTCATCAAAGCGAAGATTCCAACTCCGAGATGCTTGCACCAGTCCATAAATGGATCGCTGGAGTTTGCAAACTTTGTCAGCATTCTCTGGATCGACAAAACCTTCTGGTTGCATCATATACAACTCTTCCTTAAGGAAATCGTTAAGGAACGCTGTTTTGACATCCATCTGCCAAATTTCATAATCGAAAAAGGCAGCTATTGCTAACATGATTCTGGCGGATTTAAGCATCGCTACGGGTGAAAAGGTCTCATCGTAGTCAACTCCTTGAACTTGTGAAAAACCCTTTGCCACAAGTCGAGCTTTATAGATGGTGACATTACCGTCCGCGTCCGTCTTCCTCTTAAAGATCCATTTGTTCTGAATGGCCTTACGCCCTTCAGGTAATACTTCCAAAGTCCATACTTTGTTTTCATACATGGATCCCATCTCGGATTTCATGGCCTCTAACCATTTCTCGGAATCCGGGCCCATCATCGCTTCTCCATAGCTCGTAGGTTCATCGTTGTCCAACAACATGACCTCTAAGACAGGGTTGCCGTACCACTCAGGAGCAGTACGCGTCCTTGTCGACCTACGAGGTTCGATAGCAACTTGATCCAAAGCTTCATGATCATCATCATTAACTTTCTCTTCAGCTGATGTAGGCTCTACAGAAACATCTTTCTGCGCTGCGCTACTTTCAGGTTGAAGTAAAGGTTCAACAACCTCATCAAGTTCTATCTTCCTCCCACTCAATTCTTTCGAGAGAAACTCTTTCTCAAGAAATGTTCCGTTTTTAGCGACAAACACTTTGCCTTCGGATCTGAGGTAGAAGGTATACCCAACTGTCTCTTTTGGGTATCCTATGAAGACGCATTTCTCCGCTTTGGGTTCCAGCTTTTCAGGCTGAAGCTTTTTGACATAAGCATCACATCCCCAAACTTTAAGAAACGACAGCTTTGGCTTCTTGCCAGACCAAAGTTCATATGGCGTCGTCTCAACGGATTTCGATGGTGCCCTATTTAAAGTGAATGCAGCTATCTCTAATGCATAACCCCAAAACGATAGTGGCAAATCAGCAAGAGACATCATAGATCGCACCATATCCAATAAGGTTCGATTACGACGTTCGGACACACCATTACGCTGTGGTGTTCCAGGCGGTGTCAGTTGTGAAACAATTCCACATTGTCTTAAGTGACTGCCAAACTCATAACTCAGATATTCTCCTCCTCGATCAGATCGTAGGAATTTAATCTTCTTGTTACGATGATTCTCAACTTCACTCTGAAATTGTTTGAACTTTTCAAATGTTTCAGACTCGTGTTTCATTAAGTAAATATACCCATATCTACTTAAGTCATCAGTGAAGGTGAGAAAGTAACGATAACCACCGCGCGCCTCAATACTCATCGGACCGCACACATCAGTATGTATGATTTCCAACAAGTTACTTGCCCGTTCCATTGTACCAGAGAACGGCGTTTAGTCATCTTGCCCATGAGGCATGGCTCACATGTGTCAAGTGATTCAAAATCAAGTGACTCCAAAAGTCCATCAGCATGGAGCTTCCTCATGCGTTTTACGCCAATATGACCTTAACGGCAGTGCCACAAGAAAGTGGTATTATCATTATCAATTCTACATCTTTTGGCATCAATGTTATGAACATGTGTATCATTACTATCGAGATTCAATAAGAATAAACCCCTCACATTGGGTGCATGACCATAAAAGATATTACTCATATAAATAGAACAACCATTATTCTTCTCTGATTTAAATGAGTAACCGTCTCGTAATAAACAAGATCCGGATATAATATTCATGCTTAACGCAGGCACCAAATAACATTTATTCAGGTTCATCACTAATCCCGATGGTAATCGAAGAGCGAGCGTGCCGACGGCGATCACATCAACCTTGGAACCATTTCCCACGCGCATCGTCACTTCGTCCTTTGCCAGCCTCCGTCTATTCCGCAGTTCCTGTTTTGAGTTGCAAATATGAGCAACCGCACCGGTATCAAATACCCAGGCACTACAACGAGAGTTGGTAAGGTACACATCAATAACATGTATATCATATATACCTTGTTTGTTGTTGGCCGCCTTCTTGTCAGCCAAATACTTGGGGCAGTTCCGCTTCCAGTGTCCAGTTCCCTTGCAATGAAAGCACACAGTTTCTGGTTTGGGTCCAGCCTTGGGTTTCTTCACGAGAGGAGCAACTGCTTTGCCACTCTTCTTGGAGTTACCCTTCTTACCCTTGCCATTTTTCTTGAAACTAGTGGTTTTATTGTCCATCAACACTTGATGCTCCTTCTGAATTTCAGACTCAGCTGCTTTCAGCATCGCAAACAGCTCGGCGACTGACTTGTTCATCCCGTGCATGTTATAGTTCAACACGAAGCTCTTGTAGCTAGGTGGCAATGATTGAAGAACTCTGTCAGTGATAGCCTCTGGCGGAAGGGGCATCCCCAATTCAGCCAGACGGGTGGAGTACCCAGACATTCTGAGTACGTGATCACTGATAGACCCATTCTCCTCCATCTTGCAAGCATAGAACTTATCGGAGATCTCATATCTCTCGATCCGGGCATTCTTCTGAAAGATAAACTTCAACTCCTGGAACATCTCATATGCTCCATGACGTTCAAAACGTCTTTGAAGTCCCGGTTCTAAGCCATACAATATTGCACATTGAACTATTGAGTAATCTTCAGAACGAGCCTGCCAGGCGTTCACAACGTCTAGAGACTCAACTGGAGCGGGTGGATCACCAAGCGGTGCATCAAGGACATAAGCCTTCTGGGAAGCCGTAAGGATAATCCTTAGATTACGGGCCCAGTCCACAAAGTTACTTCCATCATCTTTCAACTTAGCTTTCTCTAGGAACGCATTAAAATTCAGGGGTGCTACTGCGCGAACCATGATCTACAACATAAATATAGCAAAGACAACTTAGACTATTGTTCTAGATAATGAGTTTAGTTAATCATATTACTTAAAAACTCCCACTCAAATAGACATCCCTCCGGTCATTCGAGTGTAACATGATCCAAATCCACCAACTCAAGTCCGATCATCACGTGAGTTGAGGTGGTTTCAATGGTGAACATCTTTATGTTGATCATATCTACTATATGACTCATGTTCGACCTTTCGGTCTCTTGTGTTCCGAGGCCATGTCTGTACATGCTAGGCTCGTCAAGTTTAACCCGAGTGTTCCGCACGTGCAACATGGCTTACACCCGTTGTATGTGAACGTAGAGTCTATCACACCCGATCATCACGGCGTGTCTCGAAACGACGAACTTTCGCAACGGTGCACACTCGGGGAGAACACAATTTTATCTTGAAATTTAAGTGAGGGATCACCTTATAATGCTACCGTCGTCCTAAGCAAAATAAGATGCATAAAAGGATTAACATCACATGCAAATCATAAGTGACATGATATGGCCATGAACTTGTGCTTTTGATCTCCATCTCCAAAGCACCGGCATGATCTCCATCGTCACCGGCATGACACCATGATCTCCATCATCTTGATCTCCATCAACGTGTCGCCATGAGGCTGTCGCGCCGACCTTGCTTCCACGACTATTGCTAACTCATAGCGATAAAGTAAAGCAAAACGGCGAAAATAATTAAAGACAACTCTATGGCTCCTGCCAGTTGCCGTACTCATCGACATGCAAGTCGTGATATTCTATACAACACATGATCATCTCATACATCACATATATCTCATCATGTACTTGGCCATATCACATCACAACATACCCTGCAAAAACAAGTTAGACGTCCTCTAATTGTTGTTGCAAGTTTTACGTGGCTGCTACGGGTTTGCAAGAACCGTTCTTACCTACGCAAAACCATAACGTGGTGTAGTGATTGCTTTTTGATCTTCTAAAAGAACCCTCTTCATTGAAATCGATTCAACTAAAGTGAGAGAGACAGACACCCGCTAGCCATCTTTATGCAACGAAGTTACATGTCAGTTGAAGGAACCTGTCTCGCGTAAGCGTACGCGTAATGTCGGTCCGGGCCGCTTCATCTCACAATACCGCCGAATCAAGTATCAACTAGTAACGGCAAGCAATATGTATACACCCACGCCCACAACTCGTTTGTGTTCTACTCGAGATCTCATCTACGCATAGACCTAGCTCAGATGCCACTGTTAGGGAACGTTGCATGGGAAACAAAAAATTTCCTACGCACACACAAGATCTATCCATGGTGATGAGCATCTACGAGAGGGAGAGTGAATCTACATACCCTTGTAGATCGCTAAGCGGAAGCGTTAAGAAACGCGGTTGATGTAGTCGAACGTCTCCGCGATCCAAATCGCAAGTCGTCCCTCGATCCGATCATGAACTAGTGCCGAACGGACGGCACCTCCGCGTTCAACACACGTACGGCTTGATGACGCCTTCACCTCCTCGATCCAGCGAGCGATGGTGAAGTAGTAGATGAGTTCCGGCAGCACGACGGCGTGGTGATGATGGTGAGGAACAATCTCTGCAGGGCTTCGCCAAGCACTACGGAGATTATGACGGGAGAACTAGAGGGTTAGGGTTGCCGACACACGGCTTGGGAAATCTTGATGTATCCCGTGTGCTAGCCCTGTCCCTCTATTTATATGTTGAGCCTTGGGGTCTAAACTTGGAGTAAAAGCCTCCTCCATGTCGGTTTTGCCCGCACAAGGTCGGTTTGGCCCGCAGGGAAAGAGTCCAACTCGGATCCCTGCAGTACCGCTCACAAGCGGTAGTACCGCTCACGAGCGGTAGTACCGCTTGAGCGGTAGTACCGCTTCACACAAGCGGTAGTACCGCTTATGCGGTAGTACCACTTCACACAAGCGGTAGTACCGCTTACGCGGCAGTACTGCCTTACCAGCGGTAGTACCGCTTAAGGCAGCAGCAAAACTTCCTTTTGCACTTTCCAATACCTCGTGGGCTTTACCCCTTTGGCTCATATAAAGTGTTGCTGCACCCGAACACTTCGGTAAACATCCGGAACCCCTTCCGGTGAATTCCGGAACCCTTCCGGAGATCAAAACACTATTATCACATATATCAATCTTTACCTCCGGACTCTTCCGGAGATCCTCGTCATGTCCGGGATCTTATCCGGGACTCCGAACAACCTTCGGTCACCAACAAAATAACGCAACTATACTAATCGTCACCAAACGTTAAGTGTGTAGACCCTGCGGGTTCGAGAACTATGTAGACATGACCGAGACACCTCTACGATCAATAACCAATAGCAGGACCTGGATGCCCATATTGGCTCCTACATATTCTACGAAGATCTTTTATCGGTCGAACCTCTATGTCAAGGATTCAGTTAATCCCGTATACTGTTCCCTTTGTTCTTCGGTATGTTACTTGCCCGAGATTCGATCGTCGGTATCTCTATACCTAGTTCAATCTCGTTACCGGCAAGTCTCTTTACTCGTTTCATAATACAAGATCTCGTGGCTAACATTTTAGTCACATTGCTTGCAAGGCTCATTGTGATGTTGTATTACCGAGTGGGCCCTGAGATACCTCTCCGTCACACGTAGTAACAAATCCCAGTCTTGATCCATGCCAACCCAACAGACATCCTCGGAGATACCTCTAGAGCACCTTTATAGTCACCCAGTTACGTTGCGACGTTTGATACACACAAGGTATTCCTCCGATGTCAAGGAGTTGCATGATCTCATGGTCATAGGAACAGATACTTGACATGCAGAAAACAATAGCAATAAACTGACACGATCATATGCTACGTTCGTAGTTTGGGTCTTGTCCATCACATCATTCTCCTAATGATGTGATCCCGTTATCAAATGACATCTCATGTCAATGGCTAGGAAACCTTAACCATCTTTGATCAACGAGCTAGTCAACTAGAGGCTTACTAGGGACACAGTGTTGTCTATGTACCCACACATGTATTTGAGTTTCCAATCAATACAATTATAGCATGGATAATAAACGATTATCATGAACAAGGAAATATAATAATAACCAATTTATTATTGCCTCTAGGGCATATTTCCAACATAGGATACTTTCTCTCCCCTCTTGTCCACGTTTAGGATGGAGTAAACTACGATGACAACAAAAATAACAAGAGAAGGCAAAATAGTTACTCGTTTCAGTGTATCTTTGATTGCGGCTGGTCAACATATATATAGAAGAGCACATACGACCGCCAACCATTCACGTACATGTAACACGCCCGTGCCCACCGAGGCGGGGTGAGTGTGTGCATGTGGTGTTCACTTCTCTCCTTAACACATCACTTAATGAAGTGAGCCTCTGCTATTTAGTTGATCTCACACCATCTTCACTCTTGAGGTGGGACTTGCACCGCTCTTGCATCTATTCACGGGCCTTTGAGATTTACTTAGAAATTTCTGACAATGTACATGGGCCAAGCCCGTTAATTCTAACATACTCTTAAAAATAAAATGATTAGCTAAGTTCTTTTGTTAAGAATCGACTAATTTTACTTCCCCACTGGAAGGATACTAAGGGCATCTCTAAAGCCGACCCTCAAAGCACCTGCAACCGTTTGGACCGTGCGGTCTGGACGTGTTTTGCCATCCCACGCGGTTCTGCATCGGTCCGTTGGTCGGTCCGAACACGTTTTCTCTTCAAACCGGAGACAAAGTGGGGGGGGGGGGGGTTGCGGGCGTCCTGACCCTTGCCACGTCCGCTCCTGACAAACGTGGCCCACCCAAAACCCACCACCGGTGCCCGCGCGCATTGCCACTTGTCGACAGCGGCCCGCATTCATGTCGTTGTGGAGCGGCCGCTCCGCATTGACGCGGGCCCAGAGCGGACACAACCTTTCACTGTCGACGACATTGATGAGGCGCACCATCCGCGACACGTCCCTGGTGTTTGCACCTGTTCAATGCCAGACTGAAGTTTACAGGACGGGACGAGACGGATATCTACCATGCCCGTTTAAAGCCCGTCCGTTTCTATGTCGGCATTAAGAAGGCTCGTCAACCGAGGAACCAACTTCAGCATCGCACATTGACGCATCCGGATGCTTGGCCTCACAGGAATCCGCAATTTGAAGGCACCCGACTAACTCCACAACACACCACATCCACTCTACATCCTCCTCCCTTGCACCGCATCCACCATGACCGCAAGCTCAAGCGCTTTGTGGGAGAGCATGTCATCGGAGCAGAAGCACGAGATGGCCGCTCTTGTTGCCGCGTTGCAGAGCCACTGCGCCGGGTGAATCGAGCACGACATGCCGGCTAGCTCGCCCGAGGTCTTCGACGATGATCCCACAATGGAGACGGGTTCAAACAATGACACCACGCTGGACCCCGTACTTATGCATGCCGGCGGGACCATGGAGCAGGCGCAGGCGCAAGCGTAGTTCAACGCCGCCATGGTGGAGGAGGAGCACCCTGCGCCGACTCCTATGTCGGCGTTCCGGCCGGCGCATGAGGAGCAGCGGCACGACATGTTCCTCCTCGAGCAGGACCGGCTCGGGAAGACAAAATCTACGGCGAGCACACAAGCGAGCAGACAGTGACCGCCATGGTCGTGCGAGCCTGGACTTCGCTGCGGAGCATCGGTCGCTCTACGAAGCCGCGTGTGCTCAAGGCGCCATTCATAACGAAGAGGCTGTGCAGCCGGACGCGAACGCTGCAGCACGCGAACACACGCTAGCGGCGCAGGCGGCCGAGGACGAGAACGACACCAGCTGCACGTCCTACAGGTCGCCATCCAACTTTCGGGGGCGGATGTGGCGGGTGGACAGTGACGGACTGTCCACGTTCATCATTGACCTCACGTCCACCGGCAACAGCGACAGACAGGTCGCGAACTCTTCCGAGGATGAGTAAGCCATGGAAGGCGGCAGGGCTTTGTGTCCCATGTGGGCCGGTCCATCTCACATGTCCTACTCTTCATCGTCGGAGACTACACCTTCACTTCACGTGCCTTGAACACGGTTGGCGCTGATGAAGATGACAGATGAAGAATGTGGTCACTGATGCGGAATACAAAGAAAGTGGAAGTCGGATGCCACCATAGAATAGATTTACGTCTTGCCGCTCTTTTTTAATTGAAAAGTGTCTAAATAGTGAATATGCTCCTTTTATATGAAAATCAGCCGATTTGCATGAATTACGTTCGGTATGTTTATACCAGTGTTTGAATTCTATGCATGTAGTTGGATCCGTATCCGTGTTTGCGGACTGATCCTCTGCCCACGAACGGATGTGGAGGCAATTTATGAGTATGTCCTAAAAGTATTCATTTCTTTCTCTCCAAATAGGAGGGAGTATGGCTAGTGCCCCGAGAGAACATATCACTCATTAAGGACAGTAAAACTGAACCTAAACCGAGCTCTCTCAGCGATTTGCGTTTTCGGCCGTCCATTTTTACGATCGGAGCATTTCTGGCCGTCAGATCTCGTCTAGGAAGCAGTCTGTCCCGCACTGTGTAAAATCTGGCCCAGCAGTCCTGTGGGCTGCTATTCCAGAGGCCAAAACGAAGGCCTCTGGTAAACTGGGCCGTCGGCCAGCACATTTCAGCCCATTCATCTAACCCCGACTTCCTCAAGGAGGGGTCCAGCGAAGCGGGATACACATGAGCGGCCGGGTCGAGCGGAGCCGCGGGAGCAAACCCTACCGTGGCGGCGGATGCTGGGCTGTAGCGGCGGCGCCTCTCCCGCGACCTTCACCTCCAGCAGCGGAGCCAACCGCTACTTCCCAGTTCCCACCTTGCCTTGCGGTCACGCCTTGCAGACCGAGAAGGAGAAGGGGGTGCGGCGGCAAGGACAAGGAAAAGAAGGCGCCGCCCCAGCTCCCCGTGGTCACCGCCGTGCGCAAGATCGATATGCGCTGCGACGGCTGCGCCCAGCGCATCTGCGCCTCCGTCCGCCGTTTCCCGGGTAAGAACATGATCCTCTCTTCCTCCCTCCCTCGCGCGTGTTCCTCTCTGTTTCTTGTGGTTTCTGACGATGAACAACCCGGTGGGTGTGCGTGTCGACCTGCAGGGGTGTAGGGCGTGGCCATGGAGGTGGACAGGCGAGCTACCACCCAAGATCTTCCCCTTGCCATTCCCAATCTGGCAGCCCTAGCTCTTCCTTGATGCTGGAGTTGCATGTACATCTCGCCTGCTTCAATTTAATCATGAGGGAATCCAGCCGACGCACGCGATGCGAGTGACTTGGGACGACGAAGGAGCCGCTGTCCTTGTCGAGCGCCAAATCAGACCCCACCGAGGTGGCGCCGGACGCGACGTGACGCCTTTGATCCTGCTATCTCGTCGTCTTTGTCAAGTACGCGAGTTTCCAATCGCTCCCCTTCGCCTTTGATTCTGCTCGATTTTCTATACGGTTAGTCATCGTTTGGAGTAGATCTGCGGGTTGAGGCACTGGTATTTGTCGATCTACACTTATCGATTCGGTTAGTGCCAAGTTGATTCCGCCCGACTATTTTTAAATCCCCTCCCAGCAGTCTGCTAGCGGCTCATGATCAGACTGGTATGCAACCATGATCATACTACGTATGCGACACGAAAATGCAAAACCAAACCTACTTGGACGTCCCCTGCATATGTGATTTATAAAATTGCCATTATAAAAATATTTAGTGCATGGTTGATCTGTTCCATTAGCTTGGATGTGACGACCTGGGTTGGTAGGGATCCAGATCATATAGTGCGGTAGGTAGCAGAAAGGGGATGGGGAACTTCAGAGAAGGAGATGGGTTCAGCGAAGAATAGAGATAGGATTCTGAACAGTCAAATCTTCCATTCCGATTTCTATACACAAGAAGGGCTTAAGTAGACACTCGAGACTCGACTCACAACACACACCAGGCCACTTGCGGCTAGAAGAACACCCAACCCAGAGGCCACCCATGTTTCAGTCCACTGCAGTAGTCAGGTCGGCAGGCGATACTACAGGTGTGACACTAGATTTCTCATGATACAATATGAATAAGTTTTTTCATACTGCACTGTAAGTTTTCTGAATTTTAGTTGTTCATTCCTCTGCTTCTGCAACCTGTAAATATTCTAAGAGGAACTACCTAACTAGACATATTTTATTTTCATGAAGATTGTCTTCTCCAAAAATAACCTCTAACTAGTTTGAGTTACTTGAAAGTTTTGTCTAAGTTTGGTTGCATTGCGAGTTACTTTACGATGCCTTTATATTTTGTATTATGCCAAATGTCCTAATGTGCTACTACCCCGATAGCATTTTTTCAGGTATGTGGTTAATCCGGGTTCATTGGTGAACTGTTGACCCGCCGCAGCCCTGTGATTCCTCTCCTCTTGTGAGTCATAGCTGTTCTATGGTTGTTTCAGAATTTCTGTGGGGAATAACAGTGAATATAGGTGACTGTTTCAACAACAACAAACAACAACAACAAACAAAGCCTTTAGTCCCAAACAAGTTGGGGTAGGCTAGAGGTGAAACCCATAAGATCTCGCGACCAACTCATGGTTCTGGCACATGGATAGCAAGCTTCCACGCACCCCTGTCCATGGCTAGTTCTTTGGTGATGCTCCAATCCTTCAGGTCTCTCTTTACGGACTCTTCCCATGTCAAGTTCGGTCTACCCCGGCCTCTTTTGACAATATCAGCACGCTTTAGCCGTCCGCTATGTACTGGGGCTTCTGGAGGCCTGCGTTGAATATGTCCAAACCATCTCAGACGATGTTGGACAAGCTTCTCTTCAATTGGCGCTACCCCAACTCTATCTCGTATATCATCATTCTGGATTCGGTCCTTCCTTGTGTGGCCACACATCCATCTCAACATGTGCATCTCCGCCACACCTAACTGTTGCACATGTCGCCTTTTAGTCGGCCAACACTCAGCGCCATACAACATTGCGGGTCGAACCGCCGTCCTATAGAACTTGCCTTTTAGCTTTTGTGGCACCCTCTTGTCACAGAGAATGCTAGAAGCTTGGCGCCACTTCATCCATCCGGCTTTAATTCGATGGTTCACATCTTCATCGATATCCCCATCCTTCTGCAACATTGACCCCAAATATCGAAAGGTGTCCTTCTGCGGCACCACCTGCCCATCAAGGCTAACATCCTCCTCCTCCTCGTGCCTAGTAGTACCGAAAGCGCACCTCATGTACTCGGTTTTAGTCCTACTAAGTCTAAAACCTTTCGATTCCAAAGTTTGCCTCCATAACTCCAACTTCCTGTTGACCCCCGTCCGACTCTCATCGACTAGCACCACATCGTCCGCAAAGAGCATACACCATGGGGTATCTCCTTGTATATCCCTTGTGACCTCATCCATCACCAAGGCAAAAAGATAAGGGCTCAAAGCTGACCCTTGATGCAGTCCTATCTTAATCGGGAAGTCATCAGTGTCGCCATCACTTGTTCGAACACTTGTCACAACATTATCGTACATGTCCTTGATGAGGGTAATGTACTTTGCTGGGACTTTGTGTTTCTCCAAGGCCCACCACATAACATTCCGCGGTATCTTATCATAGGCCTTCTCCAAGTCAATGAACACCATATGCAGGTCCTTCTTTTGCTCCCTATATCTCTCCATAAGTTGTCGTACCAAGAAAATGGCTTCCATGGTCGACCTCCCAGGCATGAAACCAAACTGATTTTTGGTCACGCTTGTCATTCTTCTTAAGCGGTGCTCAATGACTCTCTCCCATAGCTTCATTGTATGGCTCATCAGTTTAATTCCACGGTAATTAGTACAACTCTGAACATCCCCCTTGTTCTTGAAGATTGGTACTAATATACTCCGTCTCCATTCTTCTGGCATCTTGTTTGCCCGAAAAATGAGGTTGAAAAGTTTGGTTAGCCATACTATCGCTATGTCCCCGAGGCCTCTCCACACCTCAATGGGGATACAATCAGGGCCCATCGCCTTGCCTCCTTTCATCCTCTTCAAAGCCTCCTTGACCTCCGACTCCTGGATTCGCCGCACAAAAAGCCTGCTAGTATCAGCAAAGGAGTCGTCCAGATCAATGGTAGAGCTCTCACTCTCCCCATTGAACAGCTTGTCAAAGTACTCCCGCCATCTATGCTTAATCTCCTCGTTCTTCACCAGGAGTTGATCTGCTCCGTCCTTGATGCACTTGATTTGGTCAACATCCCTCGTCTTCCTCTCTCGGATCTTGGCCATCTTATAGATGTCCCCTTCGCCTTGCTTCGTGTCTAACCGTTGGTAGAGGTCCTCATACGCCCGGCCCCTTGCTTCACTCACAGCTCGCTTTGCGGCCTTCTTTGCCATCTTGTACTTCTCTATGTTGTCTGCACTCCTATCCAGATATAGGCGTCTGAAACACTCTTTCTTCTCCTTAATTGCCTTCTGGACATCATCGTTCCACCACCAGGTATCTTTAGCTTCTCTTCTACTTCCCCTGGACACTCCAAACTCCTCTGAGGCCACCTTACGAATGCAAGTCGCCATCTTCATCCACATGTTGTCTACATCACCTCCTTCCTCCCAAGGGCCCTCCTTAATGACCCTCTCCTTGAACGCCTGAGCTACCTCCCCCTTGAGCTTCCACCACTTCGTTCTAGCGACTTTGGCACGCTTGTCCCGCTGGACACGAATCCGAAAGCGGAGGTCAGCAACCACAAGCTTATGCTGAGGGACAACACTCTCTCCAGGTATCACCTTTTAGTCTAGGCATGCACGCCTGTCTTCTCTTCTCGAGAGGATGAAATCAATCTGGCTAGAGTGTTGCCCACTACTGTAAGTCACTAGATGTGATTCTCTCTTCTTAAAGAGGGTGTTAGCTATGATCATGTTGTAGGCTAGCGCAAAGCTTAAGACATCTTCTCCTTCTTGGTTCCTGATGCCATAGCCAAAACCCCCATGCACCCCTTCAAAACCTGTGTTAGATGTGCCCACGTGGCCATTGAGGTCTCCTCCTATGAAGAGCCTCTCGCCAATCGGTACACTCCTAACCATGTCCTCTAGGCCTTCCCAGAACTCCCTCTTGGTGTTCTCATTGTGGCCTACTTGCGGGGCATACGCGCTGATAACGTTGAGAACTAAGTCCCCAACTACCAGCTTGACCAGGATAATCCGGTCCCCACGTCTCTTGACGTCTACCACTCCATCCTTGAGGCTCTTGCTGATCAAGATGCCTACTCCATTTCTGTTTGCAACCGTCCCCGTGTACCACAGCTTGAAGCCGGTACCCTCCACCTCCTTCGCCTTTTGTCCCCTCCATTTGGTCTCTTGGACGCAAAGGATATCAACGCCTCTCCTCACCGCGGTATCAACTACCTCCCGAAGCTTACCTGTCAGAGACCCTACGTTCCAGCTACCTAAGCGAATCCTCCTAGGCTCGGCTAGCTTCCTTACCCTTCGCACTCGTCGAGTCAAATGCGAAGACCCTTGCTCAATTTCCACTACACCCGGGCGCCGATGTAGCGCGCCACTAAGGATGCGACGACCCGATCCTCGCTCACTTGCCACCATATCCAGATCAAGATACGGCGCGCCACCTGGGGGGTGACGGCCCGGCCCATGCCCATTTTCCACCACACCCGGGTTCCGATGTGGCGCGTCGCTGAGAGGGTTACGCCCCAACGAAAATCTTTTGGGTTTCATCTCCATAAGTGTGGCTGAGTTTTGACGTTGGCTCGCCAAGCCTATCACAACCCTCCTCCTTTATCCGGGCCTGGGACCGGCTATGTTGAGACAACATAGGCGGAGTTGAATATAGGTGACTGTTTCACATCTGATAATTCTTTTGCTAACTTCCAGGTTACACCTCCCCCTCCACCGCTTTCAGTTTGGCTCTCCAGGCTAATACAATTTGTAGTTATTTATATCCAGGTAGGGCAGCACTGAACCAGAGGGAAAATAGTGTTCGAGTGTAGAATGCAGAGATCTGGGACGAAAATTGAAGCGGTCCTGGAGAAGGGTGTGATTGAGTCGACGAGCAAGAGTGCGATTGATTCGAGGAACAACAGCGTGATTCAGTCGGTTGTTCTCTTCGTATACAAGGGGGCCATCTGAATTATTCTGAATGCCATGTGTGGCATTGATAGGAATGGAAAAGCCTTCGAAGAATACATTAAGCAAGCTGTTGGTACATCAGAATCTCAGTTTACAAGATATACCAGCGCACTTTTACTTTTTCTCATGGTATTTTAAATGTTTGCATTGTTGCCTAATTACATGATTGGTTTCATGCATGTGTAGCTAAGTTTGACACATAATGAAAATCCATGGAATTATATTAATCGCGATCAATAGATGCTAAATAATGTAAAGAAAATTGAATCCCTTCTATCACCATACATATGTATTTTATTTTCATGTCTGTTATAGTAGCAAATAGTGGTTTAGTTTTTTTTTCAAGGTCCATTCCTTGATATGTGTTGACATGCTTATATGGCTCTGCTTTTGTGTATTTTACATGGAGTCCTGGTTGTTAAGGGAGTTATTATTTTCATTTTGTACCTCTACAATTTCCACTAAAATTTGGTTGGTCAACTATTATGCATGTTTCCCATTTTCGTATAATTGTGTCCAGCTATTAGTGAAGATCTCTCTGAGCCCCTTTTCGTATAACTGCCAAGATGCTAATTCAGGACTTCGGGTTGGATGCTCCCTCTCTAAGAACTGATCACCTACATGCTATAGGTATATGAAAAGAAAATTAGTACTCCGCTTTTAGTATTGACACATTGAGTGTTTCTTTTCTTCTATTGTAGAATAAAAAACAAGAAGTTTCCTTCATGGAAATTTCAACCTTTATATTATTGCATCAGGATGCTTTGCAAGACGTGGATTCCAATGATGAGACCAATGCGATCTATATTCAGATGATTGCTTTCAGCTTAACGTGATTGATTTCGAACAGTGCTTACCATGAGCAGATATGATCCCCTTAAAGTATAATATCATGCACTGATGGAGTTTTTATTTTGCAATTCGGCACTAATGTTGTTGTGTGGTCATGCTGGTTTATTTTGGAAGGCTCTTCAAAATCACATGGAACTGCCGGGCTGCCACATAACTGAACAAACATGAAATATCAGGTTCCAAGAGTTGCTTGTATTTATTTGATTTTTGTAGGCAAATTGTTTATTAGATTTCTAACTAACTAAAATCCTTGTTAGCACTTATCTACCATTAATGTGATGCAGTCCACAGGAAATGGCTAGGTGCATCAGTCACGTCTAATTCTTCTGTGTTGCTGAACATAGCGGCCCTATGGGTATAGGCTTATGAAGATTTCAGTAATGCACCATGTACATAATCTGCAATAACGACTTGTGTCTGATGTACATTGTTCTGAAATAAAGCACCATGTTTATTTTTTTCTTGTGCTTCTTACTGATTTTGCCAGTACCAATTATTGTATTTTTCTATGTACATTGTTCTATATGTTGTCATACTAAGCCAATTTGTATAGCTGAATGTTGCTTTTACCAAGTATATATGAGATTTCCCTCAAGTACAGACTATAATATATATATATATATAGTTATGGTTATGCAAATTTAATATTTACAAAAAAAATAACCATTTTATTGTATAAATAGACGGGCGCAGCAACGCGCGCCGTCAATGATCTATTTTCTTTCCAAATCGAACCATGTGGATGATGCCAGGGAGGATTTCGCGTTCCTTCCTTGAGAAGAAAGCAAAGTTATACACTAATTATCTTTCCTTTTTCATGCAAGTTTTTTTTTTGCGAAAACAACCCTGGATCTATTAGCCAAACCATCCGGTACAAGACACCCCAAAGAAAACCGAAATTAGATCCGGGTCCCTGGGATCCCGATTCCCCCCCAACTCCGACGCGGAACGGAGACGCGCCGCCGCACCACTGCCACGGCTCCCTCCTGGAGCCGTCAAAACCTTGGATCCAGCGGATTGGGTCATCGCGGACGGGAAGTCGCCGCTCTCAGCACCAGCATGCTCGCACGACGGAGAGGAGAAGAAACGAAGAAGCACCGGAGCAAGGCCAACACCTCCACTACCAGCCGATAGAAGAGGTGGAAATCCAAGGCAGCTCCACCTGCAGCGCAGGCCTCCCAGGCTCCACGGCGAGGCCGGAGCCCTCCTCGCCGTCGCGGAGAGGGAGCCAGGAGACAAAAGCTCCACGACGTGGCCTCCGCCTCCGGCGCGAAGACCACCCCCGGAGACTGTACAGACCACGGGATCCACAGATCCCCGGCCACCAGAAGTCGCACGCGCCGCGCCGGAGTCCCGGAGAACACCACCGCAAGAGGGGAAGCGCGCCGACACCGAAGTCCACGCCGATAGCATCACCGCCTCCACAACGCCGTCGGAGAGCACTACACCTACCCTATCTACACGCCATACGCAGAGAAACGGGATCCCCACCTCCTCCCGCCGCCGAAGCGAGCGGAGGAGGCCGGGATCCGCGCCCTCGCCGGCGGGGATCGGGGGAAATCGACGGGGCTTCCTTTTCCGCCTCTCTCTACTGTAGAGGGAGGAGGGGAAAGGTAACGGATGGCTGTTCAGGTGGCTTCTTTTTTTCATGCAAGTTGGTGCACAACTTAGTTCGTTCAAGCATAAAGTAAGGCGAACATCCCCACAGAATAAGATCTGCAGTTGCCAATTATGCACATAGCTGGAGATCTCGGTGCCTTAAGATTTTGTGCTTCGCTTCGCTGGATAAAATTTGTTTTCTCCCTCCTGCTACCGCCAACCAGTTGATGATAGCACGCCATTTTCACAATGGCGTTGTCGGACATGTTCGTGTAGCCCACCATAGAGGGCACAATGAAAGCAGCCTTCAAACTAACAACAAATGCTCTTAAACATGCACTCCCTTCATTTCTTTTTAGTCCACATATAAAGTTTGATCAAATCCGGAATGATGATATACGAGATAGAGTTGGGTAGCGCCAATTGAAGAGAAGCTTGTCCAACATCATCTGAGATGGTTTGGACATATTCAGCGCAGGCCTCCAGAAGCCCCAGTTCATAGCGGACGGCTAAAGCGTGCTGATAATGTCAAAAGAGGCCGGGGTAGACCGAACTTGACATGGGAAGAGTCCGTAAAGAGAGACCTGAAGGATTGGAGCATCACCAAAGAACTAGCCATGGACAGGGGTGCGTGGAAGTTTGCTATCCATGTGCCAGAACCATGAGTTGGTCGCGAGATCTTATGGGTTTCACCTCTAGCCTACCCCAACTTGTTTGGGACTAAAGGCTTTGTTGTTGTTGTTGTTGTTGTTATATAAAGTTTGATCAAAGTCAAGCTTTATAAAGTTTGACTAATTTTATATTAAAAAATATAAATATTCACAATATGAAATCAATATTATTAGATGCACCACCAAATGTATTTTCATACTATATAGTTTTATTATTCTAGATGTTTATTATTTTTTATATAAATTTGGTCAAATTTTATGTAGTTTGACTTTGATCAAATCTTATATGCGGAGTAAAAAGAAACGGAGGAAGTACTCTGCTCGTGAGTATAATCATTCATATTCTTATAACTCCCTCCATTCCGAAATAAATTTGTTGGATCTGTCCAGGTGTTGCAACTGTTGAGATAGTTGGGGCCACTCAAAGCTCCCATACCGACACGTGTCGTATGCCGAGACCAAGTTGCATGGGGAACTTGTTTTCTGGTTTTCTTTGGGTTTTGATTTTTTTTTCTCTCCTGGTCTTTCATGTTTTCTCAGTTTTGTTTGGTTTTTCCATCTGTTTCCGGTCTACTCGACTTTTTGTTTTCCTGGGGTTTTCTAGTCTTTTTGGGCTGCAGCATGTATTGTAACACTAGATTAAAAAAGGGCAGCACGGGGGAGAATATCATACGGAAACCAACATTCGGTGGAAACCGGTGAAAACCACGAAACAAAGATTTTAAAAAGGTTCGAAAAAATCTAAAAAAAATACAGGATGTTAAGAGGATGATGCTTTATTGTCACGCCAAATTTCAAGTTGAAACACATTACGAAATGTGAGCTATGAAAAAGACAAAATCAGCGTTGAATAGTGCCGAACAGTAATGTCACTATTCAGGGTTGAAATTTGTCTTTTTCATAGCTCACATCACGTAATGTGTTTCAATTTCAAATTTTGCGTGACAATAAAACATCACCCTCTTAACATCCCATATTTTTTTCAGATTTTTTTGAAACTTTAAAATATGGTTTCCACGAAGTTTTCATTGAATATTGGTTTCCATATGATATTCTCTCGCAGCACGGAGTGTACTATGCAAGGAGCACAAGTGCGCTATAGTAGGGAGTACAACGCGGAGATGGTGTTTTGGTTCATAGGTGTAGATACACTTATTATAAAAAACACATTTTAAGATGTTAAAAATTCCGAACAATAATTTCGCGTGTACATCCGGACATTCTATGTTAGCACACAAAATTTCGTAAATAAAGAACATTTTTGCGGCATGTATAAAAAAGATAAAAAATATCTTGTAAATAGTTATAATCAAGCATCGAAAATTGTCTTTTTTACACAAGCCATAAAAAATGTCCTTTTTCACCAAAACTTCGTGCACGAACATATATTGTCCGGATGTACACGCAATTTTTTCCCAGACCTTTTTAACAATTTAAAATATGTATTTAGACAATGGGTACATCTAAACCTATGAGCCAAAGTGATTTTCCCGTATAATGTGCACTATACAGGAAGCATATTGTGCACGACATAAAAGAAAAGCACAAAATGCACTACACGGGAAGCGCAAGTGCGTTGCGGTGAAGAGCATGGAGTATACTACTGTATGACAGGAGCACAAATGCAACACAAAAAGGAAAACTCAAGGGCACAATAAGTAAGGAGCACAAGTGCACTAGGTAAAAGGAAGTACAAGTACACTACATAAAGGAAAGCACAAATGTACTACAGTAAGAAGCACAAGTAAGGCACAATTGCTACACGGGAGCACATGTGCACTACATAAAAGGAAGCACAAGTGCACAGTGTGAATCACAAGTACAGTACACAAGGAGCACAAATGCACTACAATAAAAAGCACAACTTACAGCTAAAAAAGAAATTGTTGTAACAACATGATATCTACTTTTAAAGGTCTCAATGTCAACGGTGAAAGCAATTTGTCATTAGAACGCTCAGTTTAAGAGATAAATTGTTTTGAAAAATGGATCAGTTCAAGAGGCAAATTGTTTCGAAATCGGACCTAAAAAAAGGCATTCCACCCATCCCCATCCGTGGGAGAATAAACCACCCAAATTTCTTGATGATTTTTTTTTTGAGGGAGCAAATTTCTTGATGATGGTAGAGGAGTTTTCGGATAATCTTTGCAAAGGGCTCAATTTTGTTTTTGACTAGACTAGTGATTCCGGAGATATTTTCCATCGTCAAATGAATGGATCGTTTGCATTTTCTCCTGTATGTGAAACGTGAACCAAGGGCCCAAGGCCCATGATTCACTCGTTTCATGCCTCATTCAAACAATGTAAAAGAGAGAATGGCCAAAATGTCGCTAGTTGAAACCACAAGCGCCAAAAGCACGGTTGGCCTAGAAGAACTCAGCGTCCACAAACTTCAGCAAGCGCCAGTTTGTTACCATACCCTTCTCATATCATGTATGGTGTATAAAATGTACCAACAAGTAGAATATACCAAATTAAGGTGGAGTAAATGACAACACACAAATATTTAAAATAAGGTCAACTCAGCCAAATGTTGTTCACTGGCACAAATCTTAAGTCTTATAGACGGTAGATTCAGAATTTTAGACTCACCAAATCTTTGAGAATAGCAACATATATATAAACACAATAAAAGAAACAACAGTTTGGCAACAAGTCCATCTACAATCTACAATGCTTAACTTATTCCTCTTCCGCCGCCTGCTTGCGCCTTCTGAGCTCTTCTGCTATGTCGAGCCCCAAGCCTAGTCTTGCAAATAGCAAACTAGATCTCTTCAAATTTGCATCAGTCAAACTATTTTTGAGCTGGATCCAAGTTTAGCGAATGTACGCATGTACCAGAGGCGCTAGAGTTAGCACTTGCTGTGTTTTGGCCTTTTCAGCAGCTTGTGGCTAGGTGCGGCATGGTCATCCTGCAAAACATGCGGCGAAGAATGTTAAGTATACTAAACCAGGAAATTTGCAGTACTGTACGAGCGGGTGCACCAGGTTGTTGTTTTTAGCGCTATTTTTCTTTGACTCAAACCAGGTTGGTTTTTACAAAAGCATCTCTACGAAATGAAAGTCTGACATATACATTTTGACTAAATTCTCACCTTATATAGTGATGCCGCAGAATCAGACTTCATGGCTTGATACTGGTTTTGACCAAGAGACTGGACAGTCTCAAGGGCATCTACTGTAAGCTGCCAGCCACAAAATGCTGCACTATTTGTGCTGGAACCAGTATTCATAGTGCAAGCAATGGCAACATATCCATTAACCCATGGACAATAGTTGTTGTGATGCTTAATTGGATCAAATTCTGGAAGACCCGTTTCAGAATCATTTTCCCCATTCGTTGCTCCTGAAAAATAAATGACAAAATGTAAATAACATATTCACATTAAGATAAAATTTACTGAATGCCACAAAACGCAAAATTCAGCATCCAAGTATAGGTCCTATACAGGACCACAGCTTGGCAGTCATTTGACCAAGTATGGGATGCCAAACTGCTATTGGGTCAACTGTCAAGTCATCAACATCTTGAATTCTTGATGACAAATATTTTAGTTGATAAATAAATTGTCCCAATGATGTATGCTTTTCAGCTCAGAAACACCTTATATAAGATTTGATTAATATGGTTCAACAAAATCAGGCATATGTAACATGTAAGCACAAAGAGAATAGTTAGATGCTCAAGTACCAAGATCATTTCCTGGGTCATACTCGTCCTTCGTCAGCATTTTACCAGTCTGAGTCACTTCATCTTTAGATAAATCAATGCCAGAATAAACTCTTGCGTTGCAAGAAAGGGAATGTTGTAGGTTACTCTCCTGGCCTCTGGCATGGCTCATCTTCTCTCCACTCTCAACCGAATCAGCTTTAGTTGAACCACTGTCGACTCGACCCACTAACCGAGATGCCATATCGTGGCTATCACCCTGAGGCTCTTCTCGACCAACATCTTCAGGGACAAACTCATCCATCATTCCAGGTCCAGGAGCTGACTCACCAGTATGCCCCATGGTTTCAGTAAGCTCCGGAACTGGTTCCACATCTCCGACAACACTCTCAGTTTTATGTTCAGAAACCTCAACTCCATGAATTTCGGCTTCATGACTAGCACCCATTCCAACACTGCCTCCGCTAACTCCAAGGATAAGTTGATCCCTAGCAAAAGCAGGAGCTGTTTCTGCATTGAGGACTTCTTCCCCTCCATTCATACTACTCCCTCCTATATCTCTTGCATTACTATCAGCAGCAGGCTGTACAAAATTGCTTTCCTGTGCTTGGTTGCTATAATTGAGATCCAATGTGTCGCTCATTCCACCACTCCTGAGTGCACTTGAAGGCTTCTCAACATCATCACCATCACATGGATGGTATTCAACACTCTCCATTGAATTTTCCTCCGCACCATGAATAATATTCATTGCAATAACAGAAGATGCTCTCATGGAGTCTCTAGCAGACGAATTGGGAAGGGTAGATGGACCCTCAGCTTTAGATGGCTCAAATCTGTTGACATCTATATCCAGCTCTAGACTTAAATTTCTGCTGGGACCAGCTCCGGAAGAAGATGGACGATTGACATCAAAAAGATTAAAGCCACGAGGCCTTTTGTTCCGAATATCTGAATTTTGTACAGCATCATCAACTTCATCACCGTCGCGGTCAATTACAGTTCCTTCTATACTGTCAGCAGGCTGAAGCCTGTTTATTGGCTTATCAGCTGTACTCCCACCTTCCTCCAGATTACGCTTCCTCGAACTGGGGCCACGAGATTCAAATGAGGCTACATAGCCATCAATCTCACTTCCGGTAGGCTGACCGATCATCAGATCTATTCCCATACCCCCGTTATTGAAATTTTCAGGCATTGAGAGCATCCCAGAATGGGTGGGTGGCAATCCTCCTGCCATTGTCAGATTTAGGTCAACCTGAGCATTTGACAATGATTTTCCCTCAACAGTGCATGCCTCATCACGTCCTTCAGCATTATTTCTGTCTGTTCCTTCAGCAACCCATCCATTGATCCCACTCGTAGCACTAATTCCACGTGCCAACATAGGTTTCGTCCCTGCATCAGGTGCATCAATGTTGCCGAGATTAAGATGAGAAGGACGTGGAACGGATCTGAAGTCCCAGATTCTCACTGTAGCTCCACATAAGCTGCAATCCAGCAAAGGTGACCTCATGCTGCATCCAGAATCTTTGACACGTAGTTTGCCTTTCCCCTTATCTTTCTTGACTGATGTAGAGTATGAATTTTGCTGATGCTCAGGAAAGCGGGAACATTTATCTGGTTCAGCTGAGGCTGCATTTTTTGCAGAGTGGGTTGAATTTTCTTCCCAGTCTTGTACATTCGGAAGCCATCTAGGTTCCCATCCACAAAGGCTAATAAGCTTCTGCGCCTGGATACATTAGATGTGTTGACCTAGATTAAGTAAAGCTAAAAGTTCTGCGACAATAGTAGCAACAAAAGAGTCATCATGAAGAGCATAAACGAAAAGAGATGTACTTGAGAGTAGCTGCAGGTATCGTCTTGATGATTGACATCAATTCCTGTTGTACCATCTGTTTTGTAACCCAGCTCCCCACACAGAATTGCGATTGATTGGGATAAGACATGTTCAATCTGCTGACTCCTAGTGAGTTTCATACTCTCTATTGCAGACGAGGCAATAACAGGGAGAGATATAAACTGCAACAGCCCCTCACAGCGATCTTTAAAACCACCAAGTAGAGCTGATGGTGTGAAGTGGAGCTGCACCAAGCTATCAGCACAGCTATTCCCTCTCCAGGGACAATCATTGTGGTGTGATGCATCAAGCTGTTCGGCAAATGCTTCTCCAGCATTTGCAACTACAACATAACAAAAAGGGAAAGTTAGGTTTCACACCCAAAATGTGTCAAATTGTACAGAACTAAGAGGTTCAGCTCAACTAAGTATGTCATAAGCAACATCAGGTAGAACTGTGGAAATTGTAGGAATGAACCCACATGGCCATATCTGTTGGTAATTCGGAGCATCCCAGTTTAACTTAAACTTCTACGGTAGTGGTGAGAATCTAAACGAAACAAACTTTCCTCACGTTCCAATGCAAGAGTTACATACACATTGTTGGTTAAGAAATGCACAGTACAACTGATGCTACAGACAAAAATTCGGTCAGCGTGAACACTTGTACTAGTCAAATCAAAACTCCTCCAATTCAGCTAATAGAAAAAATATTCACACAAAAAAAAGGAAGGGATTAGATATCCCCTGTTGCACAATTTGCATCAGCAAGCATGACCATCTGAAAGAACACAACCATGCCATACATCCACGCAAGAACTGTTATAATAATTTACTAAAGGTAAGACATTCATGGTTTAACATTATGCAATATATTTGCACAAGTCAGACTTAAAACAGGACCAGTTAATTTGAAACTGAGAAGGCCTGTGACAAAACTTACTGACACAGGACATACCTTCAGCAGGGGACCAAGATGTCAATGCAGTAAAAATAAGATGTGCGCCACATGAGTCGCATTCAATTTTGTCCACGCCAATGTTCACCCAGCCCCTTTGAGCACAGGCCAGTGAACTAGCAGCCTGTAAAATTGCACAAATTAATGCTCTTTTCTAAATAGTGATGCCATTTTTCGTGCGTATGATTCTCCCTCTAAAATTTGATAACTTAGAATTTTCAAAAGGTGATTAACATATGCGTCATCTGATTGACTGGATCTTCAGTTGGGAAAACATGATAATTTTCCTACAGACATCTTAACCGCACATAGGCATAAATAATGTAAGCAGACAGATGCTGAAAGCTACGTTAAAAAATGTCTTATGCAGCACCATCGAGGCAACACCAAAAAACAGACTTGCAAGAAAACCATACTACTCTCTCTGTTTTGAGTAACTATACATGGCATCGGGAGTCCCTGTTTCAAAACAAGTCCACTGAGGGAACCAGGAGTGCAGTTCTTGTCTCCCTGCAATTTTCCATTCTCTAATGATTTGGAAGAGTTCAAGTGATTGTAGCATGTCTGTATGCATGCACATTTCTCATTTTCTCTCACATAGTCACAATAAGTGTTTCCTAACTTGGTCTGTTCAAATAGTGTCATAGTGGGCTGTGGACACATAGAGCAAACCAGAGGAATATCAAGGGCGCAAGTAATAGTTCAATTCGGAGTTGTTTTAGACTGAGATTGAACTGACCAGCATTACCACTTTTAAGTCTTTTGTCATTACTCGTTTATTCTAAACATTCCTTCGAGAAAACTTTTTGTTTCAAACTGAAAGGTAATACCATCACCTTACTGTAATCAACAGTACAATCAGTCACAAATTGGAAGTTCCACTGTTTAAGAGAGAAGAAGCAACCTTTGATTTAGAAGCCCATGTTGAAGGCTTAAATGTGGCCAATCGATGAAGTAAATCTCCTCGTTCCCATGGTCTACATGATGGTTGCGAAAAATCCATAGCAGCTCCAACGGCATTAGTACTAAGAGAAGGTCGAGCAGCATGTGAAGGAACATGGGACGATGACCCAACTTTAGATAACTGCTCGCTGCCTAACCAATCTATGGTAGCTACATTTGTTTGCGCGGGAGGAGATGAAGCACCGGCAGAACTGAGAAGCAAAAGGAAGAGCTTTAGTGCAAGCAAGCAATCTACAGTATATATGTATCACAGAGTACACTTTAAGAACTAAACATAAAAAAAAGTACAATATACGCCCCTATTTGTTTCACAAGATAAATCAACATTTGATGTACTCCCTCCGTTTCTGTATATAGACGTATTTTAGAGTGTAGATTCACTTATTTTGCTCCGTATGTAGTCCATATTGGAATCTCTAAAAAGGCTTATATTTAGGAACGGAGGGAGTATTCACCATAACTTGATGAATTTTTGATGGTGTAACTTGTAACTTCTCTTGTTAAGGGGCAAATCACATAATATGGAGCACTGGCATGTAAAACAATGCTCATCATGTTTTTTTAACACAGTACAGACGCAAGCGCTCATATACACGCGCATACACTCATCCCTATGACCGCACACTGCTCATCATGTTACTACATAGAACATCGGCTGTAATAAATTAGGGAAACCCAAAATTGGTTAATTTCCATATTTGGGACTTTGCTATTTACAATGCAATCAGAATAACAGACAGTAAATACTTTTAAAGTTGGCAACAGAACAATGAAACCAGACCCAGAATATGGAGACCAACTGTTGGCGTCTAAGCCAGTACACTCGGTGAAGCTGTGCAAAACCAAATTTATGCCATCAGCACACAAATCAACGTCAATCTGCAAGCGGATACCCTCTGTAGACAACGCAAGTCACCCCACGACAGAAAGCCCATGCCACCAGAAATCAAGCTCTGACGAATTCGCTGGCTCGGCGAGAAGATAAGCTCGCTAGGGTTTAGTGCACGCCCTACTTGGACCTATGTACTGACCTAGCTCAAAATTTCCTAGGGCTACAGCCCCCCTCCCAAAAAAAGAAAATCTTAGCACGGAGGACCTCGCCGGGATCCCAAGCCAGCGCAACCTCCGATTCGGAGCCTGGCAAAGCAGAGCAGAGGCACAGGGCACAAAGCTAGCACCCAATCGTGCGACGGCTAGAAGGAGACAGGGGGGAAGGGGCGTACCTGGCGACCGGGGTGGCGGGCGGCGAGTCTGAGCGTAGCGGCGGGTCCGCGGGCGCCGCCGACGAGCTCCTGACCTCCTCTCTCATGGCGGGCGCTGTCGACCTCGATGCGGGGGTTCCAGCCAGGTGAGGTGCGACCGGGTCGGAATCGAGCTCAGTGGGAACGAATGGTGCGCGTGTTTATCGTGGTGGATCTCCTTGGGTCTACAGGCCTACTGGGCCTTCAGTTTTGTTGTTTCGCTTCTTCGCTGGGTAGCCCATCGTGCCATATGCCAAGTCCGAATCGGGATTCTCCAAAAAAAAAAAAAAAACAATTGTCCTGGGATTGTCTCTGAGCGGAGCGCATATGTCTCCTTCTTCGTTTGCACCCTTGCTGCACAAATTATTAAACCTGAGGAAGATAAAGGAAACAAAGACAAAACAAGCCCATGGAGGAATTTATAACTTACCCGTATTTTAGTTATCCACCTTCATCGTGCATTGCACAGTATGTGTAGCTTATATTAAAACTATATATGTAGAGTAACTAACGTGGTTGGGCGGCAGCGCGTGAAGCGCGTGAGAGGAGTCCACTCAAAATGATAGACGGAGTACGTCTCGCGTCTTACTGCTTCAATTAAGTAAAGAGATATGAGGAGAGTCATCCTTCTCTGCATTGCTCCTCCTATACATAAAATGCGGCAAGACCTCACAAGAGAGGCCCCAACACCGCTTTTACTTTTTTACTTTTCACTTTTGATATCATTGCTATTAATTTCATTTCTACAGCTTTGATTAATTAAACTTAGTAAATGACAACATTATTGACATCTACATAGGATTACCTACCACTTTCATGTTGTAAAAAAAACATGCCTTAAAATTGCTATAAGCGTGGTAAATAGGATTATGCTCTAACTAAAAACTCTGGTCTAGCAATCTTCTATATCTAAATAGCTAGCCCCCACTAATCTATTTCTCTTAACACGCAAGCATGCCACCTCATTACATAACATGCATGAAAAAAGGCCCACTCCCACTAACCTATTTATTTCAACATGCAAGCATGCCACAACATCATGCAACATGTAGAACAAAAGACTCACCATGGCATGCAAACATACCTGAGAATTGTCGTTTCCGTATGTTATTTATATTTAATAAATACTCCCTCCGTCCCAAAATAAGTGACTCAAAAGTGACTCAAGTTCTCACTCCATCGAGAGAAATTCCATGCATGCATCTAGGCGATCTTGCTCTTGGCGCACGCTGGGATCGAGTGATGGTAATGGGTTGTGCTTGCAAACCGGGCTTCACATCTTTTGTGTTCTTCTCTAAATTTGCCCTCCTCCATGGGTGCCCTTCCCCATGAGTATGGCAACAAGGGCTCTCTCATGTGCAATCCCTAGATGTCATTGATCAGACCATAGGTTGATGGGATAAGGAAGTTCAGAATCGACCAGGTTAGCTACGAAGAGGACACGCATTAGGGTTATCCATCGGCCACATATAAATGTAAGGGTGAGGCAGGACAGGTACATGCGCAAGTGGTCATTTATTAAAATAACTTCAAATTACATCAAAGTTGTCTCAAAATACAATCGAAAGCAAATTCATCGAACTCTCCAAAATTCATTTCAACTGTTAATGCAAAATCTTAGTGTCATTTTTGCTCGTTTCAACAAGACAAACTCAACCAAAATTTATAAGGTAAAAAACTTGGTCACATCTACTGCCTACTGGCTATGCCACAATTAATGTTTTTACTGGGATATTCTAGTGAGTTGATTTATAAGAACTCTTCATGCTTGTGACCTGCATGAGCAACATGTTATTTAGTGGACCCATTAGCGCGATGACATCAGCTTAGGAAGGTCACCGCGAGTGAACTATCGTTTACTACAGGAGGTCATCTGAGCGAACACCGCGATCTGGGAGTGTTTCTCAAAATACCACTCCTAGAGAATGCTTGAGAATTCTCATACCAAAACAGATGTATTTATCATGCTATTGTATAAAGATTTTTCATGCTGTTGTATAAAGATTTGCCATATTGTACAGGAAAGAAGACATGCTAGCAGAAAAATTATCATGAATTTGCCAGTCAACATAGTAATTGTCATGCGTTTGTGGACACTAGATAATCCCCCGCACGTTGTTGCGGGAATAGTTTGCAACAAATTTTAATGAGATTCACCGCATGAAACATGAATATTTTGAGTAATAATATAAGATCTAAAACTGATGATACACATTAGTTATTTTGCTTGATTATTGTTGTAAAGTACTTCCTCCGTCCCAACTTAGTACAAACTTGAGTCACTTTTGAGTCACTTATTTTGGGACGGAGGGGTATTTATTAAATATAAATAACATACGGAAACGACAATTCTCAGGTATGTTTGCATGCCATGGTGAGTCTTTTGTTCTACATGTTGCATGATGTTGTGGCATGCTTGCATGTTGAAATAAATAGGTTAGTGGGAGTGGGCCTTTTTTCATGCATGTTATGTAATGAGGTGGCATGCTTGCATGTTAAGAGAAATAGATTAGTGGGGGCTAGCTATTTAGATATAAATATAAATAACATACGAAAACGACAATTTTCAGGTATGTTTGCATGCTATGGTGAGTCTTTTGTTCTACATGTTGCATGATGCTGTGGCATGCTTGCATATTGAAATAAATAGGTTAGTGGGAGTGGGCCTTTTTTCATGCATGTTATGTAATGAGGTGGCATGCTTGCATGTTAAGAAAAATAGATTAGTGGGGGCTAGCTATTTAGATATAGAAGATTTGCCATGAATCAGTATGGAGAATTGCCCACATATAAAGGATTTTTTTCAACTTGTTCGGATTTGCCTGTTGGCAGAAGAAAATTGTCATGCTACATCTAAAAGAGTTGGTGAAATTGACATGCTCTAAAAACAGAATTTGCTATCCCGAGAGACCCTTTAGTGACGCTAGCTCGTAGTTCGCTTAAAGGAGTGCGTGTGAACGAACAGTGATTGCCACGTATCTTGAGATTCATAGACGGAAATGAATTTGTTCGCTCATTTTTTTTATTTTATTTTTGAACTTGAATGTGTTCGCTCATTAAAACTCCATAAGCTGACGTCAAATCATTAGCATTTAGAAGGGGCCTGCTTGGATTGTGATTATCTTTGCCATATATTGTCATACTATTTTGCCATACTTGCCATACTTAAGGTGCTTAAATTCTCAGCCACACTTTGGCTTGTTTTAGGGAATCTTGCCACACTTTTTATATCTATGACATGTAAGGCTTAATGCTCATAAAAAGATTCTTGCTTCAGTTGTGGTTAGAACCAAACACACACCTAACTTTATCAAATTTGATTAAGTTGAGGTGCGACAAAGTGTGGCAAGTTATTGCTTGGAACCAAACAGCCCCTTAATTGGACGTCCTCTTACTATGGAAGGGAGAGTGTTGTACCAATGCATGTTTTGTAGAACAGAACATGAATGTCACCTCTATTAAAGCAGATGATAATCCCAATAACTCCCATATTTCCTACTAGGTTAAAACCAATGCAACTTTGCACACCTTTTCATCCATAAACTCGGATCTTTGTTTACAACCACGGCTAGAACATGGAAAAACATCCACAGGACTTTCCCGAGGTTCCTGACTAGTTTTATCTACTACCTCCTAAAATTTAGATATGATCACGGAGACCTCCGGTGCCGGGTCTCGTCGCCTTCGGCTATGCTACCCTCTGGCTTCCACATGACGTCCTTCAGGCCATTCGAGATACTATGGTAAAACTGCACAGGACGTGAAATCATGCAACGGATCAGTCTAAAAACCAACAGCATCTTTTTTTTGAAAAAGTATGAAGTTCCGAAGTAATTTCAATGCAGTATCACAGTTTGAACTGTGGAGAAGCTGCGCTAATCTCACCTTGTGGAATTCGAGGGTGTCGCCATTCGATTTGCGGAGCTCCACCATGTAGAGTGAGGGTGTCACTTCAAAAACCTGAGGTTATTACAGATGGAACCATGTCAGTCTATATACCATGCAAGAATAGTGCAAAGCAACATATAACAAGGCAAAGCCCAACTATGAAATATACCTCTGTTGCAATCGCCAGCTGACCTTTCCTTCCAGGATTCTCTCCTTGCAACTTCATCTGATTTGATTCAATTCCAGAAAATTGTCATCGGGATAATGTTAAGGTAAAATGGAAACAAGTTGTAATTATTATTTTTATCTGTTAATATAATAGGCACCTTGTAGTTGCGCTTCTGCACATTGAAGCCCATGGGTCCTGCTGCTGCTTCAATTTTCGACAATATTTCGTTTGCTGGAAGCCTCGATGCAAACCGTGTTTCACGTTTAACAGAATCCTATTAATAGCAAGATTTCAGATCGAGGAAAAAGAATCCCATAATTCATGAACAATTTGAGATGTTGAGCATACCGTTTGCTTCTCAAAAAGTGTGCCAAGATTGAGGCCCTGAGAGGTAGAGATCAACTCAAATGCATTCATCACTGCCGGTCTTTCTTCACGTCTCTCAACAACAAGCTGTGCTGGGTCCTGGATCATTACAAACAATGTTACCAAGTCCATCCACGGCATTAGGCCACATGTTGATATAACATGGTGAGGAGATAATTACCCCGGATTCGTTGAAAATAGAGTTGACGTCATCCAGATTAACTTCTGCTGTCTCAAACCTAGGAGGCTGATATCCTTTCTTGAACCACTCATTGTTAATAACCTCAGCAATAGTTATTCTCTGTACAGGTCGATAACAGTGACACGAGCCATCTCTCAGATATAAGCTTGGATAAAACAAACTGACATGCTACGAATGAACATACAGTGTGAGGATTAGGATCTAGTATCTTCTTGATGAGCTTCTTCGCGCTCGTAGAGAACCAAGATGGGCAACTGAAGTCTGCTTTGTATATCTGCACGAAGAAGCAGGTAAACTTTCAGGCACTTAGTTATTCTGGAAACATCGACCAAGCATTTGCATCTTTCCTTGCAAAAAAGGAACTTGCTTTTGACAACAAAAAAGCAGTAAAAGTATTTCACCTTCTTGTAAAGCGCCATGAGATTTGAATCTTCGAACGGAAGGTAGCCCGCCATGAGGACAAAGAGAATCACCCCACATGACCACAGATCAGCCTTGGCTCCATCATAACCTTTGTTATTTATAACCTGTACGCCCAAGAGAGTATTGAAAAATGAGAACAAAATATTCACTTGAATGGAGAGAAGTAGATAAATTAATTTAAGGTGTGGATGCAAATTAAGAACCTCGGGAGCAACATAATTGGGAGTTCCACAAGTCGTATGCAGCAGCCCATCCTCCTGCAAGATAGCAGAAAGATATGCAAAAGATAATCGTCAGATTCTATCGTCTGATTCGTGAGATAATAAATAGCAAAACGGTAAAATAAGCCAGACGCACGGGAAGAAACACTGAATTTTCCATCACAATATAGTTCTCATTAAGCTGAGTATTTAACCAAAAACTACCACAATTCGTGGAACCGTGCCTACAAACTACCACTTTACGTTTTGTCCCGAAAACTACCACTTTTTTGCTAATCTGTGACTAAAAACTACCATGTCTAGTAAGTGCCTGTTTCGTCTCGTTTAAACTCGATTATGACAGGGCTGGCCCACACGTCAGAACAGAAAAAGTCAGTAGCGTTAAGTTTGGCCGTTAACACATGGGGCCCACATGTCATTTCTATCTCCTTCCTCTAAAATTCCCCATGGAAGAAGACTAGGGGTAGTCCCTGTTCCGGCGGTGAATGACGGCAAGAGGGATGGCGGAGAACAACTGTCGCCGGCCGCTCGATGTTGGGGTGGTGATGCTCGATGTCTCCTCCCGGTCGAGCGGAGGCAGCTGCGGTGCAGGTCAACGGGGCGGCGGGGGCGAAGATTTGGCCGGATCCATTAGCGGAGGTTGAGGTAGGAAGGGAGATCCGGCGGCGGAGATGCTCCGGCGTCCAGCAGGTGCGGCGGCGCGACAGAGGCATGTCTCTAAAGAACGGAGGAGAGAGAGAGAGAGATTAGGGAGGGAGGGAGAGAACGATGGAAGAGAGAGAGGGAGCGGTGGAGAGGTTCCTGGCGAGGCAGCGAGGCGCGGTTGGAGGAGCTAGTCATGGCCGCCGCCGCGCCCGAGCTCGAGCTCAGCCATGGTCGCGCCTCTGTGGTTCGATCTGTTTTCTGAGTTGACCATGTGGTTACCCCACGCCCACGTGAGTACTAATTAGTTTAGGGCTGGATGGGGCACTGTCAACCGGGCCCATGTGGTCAGATTAGTCTAACTACTAATTAGTTTAGATTTAAGTCAATGACTAATTTATAGAAAGTTTGAAAACTGAGAAAATTTATTGAGACTGACATGTGGGCCTTATGTGTCATAACGGTCAACATAATGGTCAATCTAACGGAGTTGGCTATTGTGCCACGTCAACACTTACGTGTGGGCCCAGCTAGTCAGAACCGCGTTTAGAAGAGCTAGATTGGGCACTTTTCAAACATGGTAGTTTTTAGTCAAGGCTTAGTGAAAAAGTGGTAGTTTTTAGCACAAAATCGTAAAGTGGTAGTTTGTAGACACGGTTCCACGAATTGTGGTAGTTTTTGGTTAAATACTCCATTAAGCTGGAAAAAAGAGAAAGCAGCCAGTTTGCTTACTCTGACTTGCTGTGATAGGGCGCTGAGTCCAAAATCGGACACCTTGAGAGTGCCGTTAGCATCAAGCAGAAGATTTTCAGGCTGAAACGTGGAAGGGGAAAATGGTATCAGACACTTTTTGTTTCTTCCACGTAGAGCACATGAGTAACCACCACAGCACCGGCACACCACGATACCTTGAGATCACGGTGATAGACGCCTCTGCTATGGCAGTAGTCGACAGCGTTGATGAGCTGTTGGAAATATTTCCTGGCGTCGTCCTCTTTGAGCCTCCCGCGCGAAGCCTAGACCACGGATCATGGCAAATTAAGCATATAGGCAGAGTGGGAAGCAAAGCATAACCCAAAATGTTGAGCAAGGTATATAGTAGTATGAGGCACTCACGATTTTGTCGAAAAGTTCGCCGCCTGTAACAAGCTCCATGACTATGTATATCTTTGTCCTGCTGGCCATCACCTTTACAAGACACGGCAATTAAAAGTGGACATGGTCATTTACATAGTCAAAAGGCAAAAGGTAATTCTCATCAGAAATCAAAAGATAACCAAATATATATATATAATTTCCTTATGCGAGGAATATGAGCAAATAATTACTCCACTGTATTTTCCCTAAATGATGGTGATGATTTCAGGTTTGCACTAGTACTAGTCTATACCTCGTACATGCGGATGACGTTGGGGTGCCTGATGAGCTTCATGGTGGAGATCTCGCGCTTTATCTGCAGAGAAAAAGAGAGAGAGATGGATGAGAGACCAAACAAAAGGCAGGAGCCAAATTTGATCACGGCCGCCAACTAAACTATGCGCTTTCCAACGAACGCGCACGAGACGCCCGCCAAGCCTTGGTCTTGGCCTTGGCCTTGGCCTTGGTGGGCGCATTGAATTGAATTGGCGATACTAGAACGCTATTCTGGAGCGGCGTCGCTGCTGCCGGTTTCACGGATTCTCACGTCTCGGCGTTCCACCAAGTCGGAATTACTGCTAGTATTACTACTAGTACCCTTTTCGTCCAATAGTTCTCGTCATTTTTTTTGAGAAAAAAAAAGCCCTACAAACCTCCTTTTTTTAACAATGTTTAATGATCAAGAAAGATGATCAGGGCTAAGCCTCCCTTTTAGTATAACAGGAATCATCTGAACCAGCCATGGATTTCGATTGGGAAGAAAATAATTTATCTTTTCTTTTCTTTTTGGCGTTGGCTCCGAAGAAGAAGAAGAAAGAAAGAAAGAAAGACAAGATGGAAGATAGGTACCTGCGCGATCATCTTGTGCTTGAGGACCTTATCCTTGTCGAGGATCTTGATGGCGACATTCTCGCCGGTCTCGACGTTCCTGGCGAACTTGACCTTGGCGAACGTCCCTTCCCCCAGCGTCCTCCCCAGCTCGTACCTCCCCACCCGCGTCCTGCCGCCGCCGCCATGCGCGCTCATCTTCCCTCCGGCGCTCGAATCAACCATTCAGCCAACACCGACCCACCGATTAAAAGAATTACCAGACAGACAGATCTGTTGCTGCTGCCGCGGGTCGCCGGCGACTAGGGCCTCTTCTTGTCGCAGGGTCTCCACTGCACGAAGAGCTCCTTGTTGTCCTCCCCTTGCTGCCGATGCCGCATGGAGTCTGGTGGTAGTTACTAGTGGTCAGCGCACTCGTGGAGTCGCAGCCTCGCAGGCATGGAAGTGGGATCAAGATTCAGGCGGTGGTAGTAGCGGTTAATGGCGGAACGGTAGGGGAGAGACGAGAGGAGAGGAGATGGTGGGTATGTATAGATGGAGGCCGGGGGCGGGGGCGGGGGCGGAGGCGGAGTAGAACGAGGAGGGGGCGAGGAAGAAAGCGCGGTCCGGCCGCGTGCGTGCTTGCGTGCGTCGTGACTGACGTCTAACGAAGGTGCGGGGCGGGGCGGGGCGGGGCCCGAGCGTCGCGCGCGTGCGGGCGACCGGCCGAGTTTTCGTGTAGCCCCTCCCCCTCTCTAGTCTCTACTGTTCGCTGTCGCAACTGCAGTTTGCTGCTCTGTCCGTTCAACGATCTTCAATAGTTCAATCCTACTGTATGTTTTTTTCAGTATATATGGTGCTATACTTGTTTGACTGCCCCAAATAATTCCACTACATTATTACTCACGCAGTACTGTAGTATTTTACAGCCAATGACCATGTATTTTACTAATCACAAATTGTTCTGTTGCTCGTGTTCAGGGCGGGCCCCGGAGAGATTCCAGTTGTCATTTCAAAATAGATGGTAGTACACGCGGTAAGAGCTTTGGTTAACTTATGTGTCACGCTCTATCTAAGGTTGGTGGCATAATACGGAGTATGATGCACACTTAGTTTTATACGTCCGCGGTTTTGTTTTGGATGTGACGGATAATAGTTTCGACTTGGCGGATAATACCATCATTTTTTTTCCACGATCTTGTTTGTACACTCGATGATATCATAGAAAAGCACATGAAACAAATATATGACACATGGTGGCTCGTCAGTGCACCATCTGTATTCCGCTACTATAAGCTAGCTATGTCCCTATCCTCAAGAAATCTTTTATTATTTATGCTATATATTTTTCTCCCTCAAGAAATTGGCCTGAGGGCTAAGGTATACATGGTATTCAATTTTGGCTATTTCTCCATATACCTTCATTTCTTCTTTTGGCACAACATGATGACGCCTTTTAGTTTTGGTTCGTCTTGGTTTATAGTCAGTGCCAAAATACGTGTGAATGCAACAAAGGCAATTACGACAAGTGCAACCGTGGATGGCTTTTCAATATTGCATTTGTATTTTATTGCTACCAATCTTCAAAACGGTGATCTTGATATGCTATCTAGGGTTTTATTGGAGTCACTCTCTCTAACTCATGCACCCATTATTATTACAAAAGGATGGTCTTTGAGCTAGTTTCGATGATTGGTTTACTAGTAGAATGTATGTGCTATGCGTGTGGGTTCTTATGATCAAACTGTTCGATGGTTGTTAGGTTGCTACGTTGAGTTTTAATTTCTAAATATGTTTTTTTGTTGCACTCGTTGATATTGATTAAATAGAAATACTTCTCAACTTCGTAGATTGCTAGGGTACATCCATGCAAGTATGCAGCGCGATCTGCGATATAGTCTTGTCGCGAATCCAGGAAATATCAGTTCCTGGGTCACTTGAGTTTGGTATTGATAAATAGTGGAGATTCACCCTTTGGAAAAAATCAACAACTATCAATTTTGCTTCTACAATACAGTGGATGTCTAGCACTCTAGCCCACGTTCAAAAGTTGTTGTACTACAGTAGTAGAGATATACAAGAGTAACACTTAAAATCATATGATTTGTAGACTTGAGGTAAAAAGACATAGAGAGAGTGAAATATGTTAATTAATAAGAACCAATCACTGGTTGCCTGGTTAGGAGGATGGTGGTACCCACCAGAGCTCAAACCGCATGTTTTGACGCTTTAGTATCTCATTAAGATGGATTATTCTTTCAGTAAGAGGCGGTCATGGTCACTTCGTAAATCAAACCGCAACTCTGGCCCGGTCTTCAGTAGATTGTATGTGTGGGGTTGCGTGAATGTGCGTGCGCGCGCGCGTGCAAGTCTACGTTGCAATCGGTGTTTTTTAAAAATACTTTAGTTAATCTAGATTTTTCCAACTAATATTCCTACTCCCTCCGTCACAAAATAAGTGCCGGAGATTTTGTACTAAATCAGTACAAAATTTATACTAGATCAACGACGCTTATTTTGAGACAGAGGGAGTATTAGATACCGTCAGATTGTTTAGATCATATGAAAAATAATTTCTCATGAACATGACACATAAGTACATCATAAGGACTTAATCTAAGGATTGTCTTTACAATTACCAAGTCTCCAACAATGTTGTGATTGATATTAGTGTAATAGGCATAAAATACACATACTTCACGGTATGACGGGTTCACATGCTAAATTATTCCATTAGGAATTCTAGTAAAGTTTTATTAGAAACATTGACGAACACGGTATCAAACATACATTCATTTGAAACATTTCTTTAACTTTTGAGATTGCATGATAAAGGGTATAAAGATATATCGAGTTCATATGATCTGGTTGAAATACTACTACGGCAATTGGTATTTTTCATAGATAAGGGTACTCTTTTTCTGGATGGTAATGAAAGTGAATCCATTCTCTAGTTTTTTTACCTAAGGTCCACAAATTACATATTTAACCTGAAAGTGTCACTCTTGTATATAGACTAATAATCTAGAAAGTAGTCCAAAGACCTTCTTTACATTAGCTCGAATACAATATTTTTTGCAATACAAGGTGCATGTGTCAAAGGGAAGTGTCTTCCAACAAAATGCGGCATAAAATATCTACCTCACCATCATCAAGTCTGACAGTGAAAAAACAAAACAAATGAACATCGTCAAGGCATCAACATTTTTCAATTGTCACAATTCTCTTTGTCATATTTAATAATATTTCCCCCAAAAAACACATTTAATAATATTTTGCCACCTATTATAAACCAACACTAGCAAAAATCAACATCACATTGTATGCCCAAAAGTCATGATATATCCAAAACCGCCTACGCGTGCACCTTAGGCCAATTTCTCATGGAAAAAGTAGAGCATAGATAATGCAAGATTTGTAGAGGGTAGGGGCATAGCTAATTAATAGTGCCAAAATATAAATGGTTCTATAACTATACCGTTTGCGATTCATGCATCGCACACAGTTTGGTCGAAGGGGCCGATACATGTGTCGTCTTAGGACCTTCTTGCAGCAGTGCAGAAATTTTCCAGAGAAACCGAAAACGTTTTGGAGAAAAGCCGATAAAACCGGGAAACCGAAAAGTTCTATAGGAGATAAAATAAACCCTAGATGGCATATGTGGGCTCTTGAATTTTTCTGAAGCCTGCTGGAAGTGATAGGGGCGCCATGGGCCAACCCCAGTCAAGGCCAAAATGGTTGGGCAGCCGCATGGGCCCTAGGGGCTTTTATTAGTCATTTAATAGTATCAGAGAGATTCTGTCGGAATATCTAGAATTATCCAGTTTTTACAGTAGAGGAAATGAGTGTAAAAATTATTGAAAAACATGGTAGAAATAAATAAATAAAACCCCGGTTCACTATGAAGATGCAAGGAGGTTTGATCTGATATTTACCAACGAACGCATCAGGAAGAAGAGGTTGGTGAAAATTGTTGCAGATTCCCACAGGTAGGTTAAACCTCCCGGCCACGAGAATTTTCCTAATCTATGATCGAAGCGACGATCGCTATGCCGGTACACACGAATATGGAGTCAACGATCCAACAGGGCTTCGTCGTCAGAACAAAGAAGTACTGTAGACTAGAGGTGAGCTGGAGCAGCCTTGCAGCAGAGAGTTCTTTCAGAGAGAGAGGGAGGGCACAACCAACGAGAACATGATGAATTGAAGGGCTTCCCCCTCCTCTTCATATATATATGTGTGTGTGTGTGTGTGTGTGTAGGGGAAGGGATACCTTGGATATGGGGATGCCTCACGTGATGGTCGGCGCACCACCCAAGTGTGCGGCCCGAAAAACCTAGTTGTCCCTCCCTGCTTGCCCTACATGGAAAAGCGGGGATGCGCCCTATATTTTCCCTTCAGCCCAAGTGATTGTCCACCCTATAATCAATAGTGGGATCTGGACACCCGTGCATATAGATTCCTACATATACATGAATATATTGTCGAGCAAACCATTTGTTTGCATACACAATTCCCTTTGCTTCATGATACTTAACAATACCCGAGGCGATACTTTTATCTGTATCCTTGTGAAGCAACAAATTGATCACAATACCAAGTTATCCTCCTTACAAGTTATGTTCTCTTTTCTAGTTTTCGCATTCCAGTATCCTTGCGATCATATCATGTTGTGTCTAGCCAAACGATGATGAAACCCGTACACTAGTGCAGAAAAGCCTAACTATGGTGTGGCAAAAAGGGCCTTCCTGGCGTAGACACCCGGCGCCAACAATATGTTGGAGATATGCCCTAGAGGCAATCATGTATGATGATATTTCCTATGTGTTTATGAATAAAGATAGTCCTTGGACATTATCAATGATGTGTATTAACAAGTACGTGACTTGTTTGTGAGACTATGCATTGTATGATGACTGTCCTAAATGGTCCCTAGTCGAAAGGGTTGTGTGGACGCGCAGCCAGTTAGACTAGCATATGACACGGTGGATGGTCTGGTCTCACTGACCATGTAGCATTGGATGCTAACCGGATAATATGGACTCAGAAAGATCTGGTCGGATTCGATGTAGTCGGATCCGAGTCGAGATAAGGTCTGAGTTGGACAGACCCAACTATGAGACGCAGCGATAGGTCATATGTGAGTCTCTAGTACAACATACGTTCTATGTCCTAAGACATGAGCTGACGCATGTACTCGGAATGGTGACGGACTTGCTTTGGGCTGACCAAACGCTACTCCGTGACAGGGTAGTTATAAAGGTAGGTTTCGGGCTTGTCCAGACCCATGCTGCGAGACGTGGTCGAGCAAGATGGGATTTGCCCCTCCGGTGAGGAGAGATATACTCTTGGGCCCTCGGGTGATCCGACCTGGATAAGCATGGCCATGCGATGAGGATTATGAGATAATCCGAGTGTTGGTCGGATTCATCAGAACGAGAAAGAGGTCGTGCGGCAACAAGGATGACCACGTCGCCTTGAGCACGACAACATATATCGTGTGGCAAAGGGAACGGAAGTGTGAAGTACAGGTTCGCCTAACCAGCTTCATCGGACACTTGGAGTCGGCATGCTTTGCTAGAGGCCGCTACCGACTGGTCGAGCCGGATGTAATCTGACTTGCGACCAAGTGAACGAGAACCTAAGGGGTCGCGCGCTTAAGGGAAGGAACACGTGGGCTTTAGGATCCGTGTGAAGCCCAAGAGTTGAGCCCGCGACAGATGCCTATATATAGTGGAGGTGCGGCACACCCATCCGGTTGATCGCTTCGGCGCCGTCATTAGGGATTTGCATGTGTTGCAACTAGCCACCTCCACTTGCCGCCGCCGACTGTGTGATCAGACCTAGCTGTCCGCAGCACGGTGTTCCTCCTGCACGTGCGAATACCGTTAGAGGCGGTGCACTTGCGCCGCTCCGGCGAATCCTTACGTGGGATCCGGTGACCAGCTGCGCGAGGGAGATCGGATCGGCTGTTCGAGGGAGATCGGACGAGGAGGAGACGGACCACGTGAACGCACTGCCCCAACTCTACTTCCGCTGCACGGCACTGCGCGTCTAGTGGTAACGACCTGTGATCCATCTCCGTAGCATGTTCTTGGATGTTCTGCGCGTAGGAAAATTTTAATTTGCATGTGATGCACCTACGGTAGAACCCAACAGTGGTATCAGAGCCTCTGTTATAGAATTTGGATTCAGATCGGAAGCATATATGATATGTGGAGGCGGCAGATGAGATCTGTCGTCGTTTATGAGATAGGCTATGTGCACGGTTGATGAGATCAACTACACATGGGGATCGATATGGCTATGTTTTCTATCAATAGGAATCGACGAGGTCGTGACACAACCTACCCCTACCGGTCGGTTTCCGCCATCGGGGTTAACAGTGAAACGTAAATCCGAATCGGATTCGCGATGATCGATAAGATTGGTCAGATCAAAAAAATTTGCGTGATCGGAGTACATATTTGATCGGTGATTTCCGAAAACCGGTAGAATGCGATCTGCGTAGCGTCTTGTATTTCGTACACGATACACAAACCGGTAGAATGCGATTCTATGCATAACTTTGTTTTGCAGGTTTGATGTCAATAGTATGGCTCATATGTATGTGATGCATGTGTGTAATTTAACATGACCTGCGTGTCATGATTGTCAGCCGGCAGGAGCCAAAGTGCTGTCATTATATTGTATAACGACCTGCGTGTCGACTTGTGATTCTCTGTAAATTCATTACTAGTTGTAGTAGTTGGAGAACAGAGATCAAGTTCGAGGCTTTGGCGTCCCGGTGTGACGAACAAGATGGAGTTCTGCCCTGATCATCGGAGTTGGAGCCGGCCTGGAAGGACATCCATGAAGGAGCCATACTATTTCACATATTTATGTTTATATGTGATTGATATTGCTTCTTGTTTCTATGCATGTTAAAATGGTAGAAAGATCCCTCGTTAATATCAAGCACATTGCCATTCCGGATGTTGCACCTTCGCACGTCAAGTACGTCTAGTGGTGGGCTCATAAAATTGAGGTGCCACTAGGTGTCCTTGAACTGGAGGGTTCGTGTCAGACACGGACATGCACTGCATCAGGTTTACTTGACAAGGCTATGAAAACGGTTTTGGGCCTTGTGGCAAAGAAGGTCGGGAGCCGGGGTATGAGATACCTACCCGACCGACAGGAGTCGTATAGAGATACGATTAGCAAGGAGTTGCTTACCGAATAGGCAAGTTGGCTAGCAGTGATGCTAAAGCTCACTAGTCGCTCGCGCTAGACGGGTCCTGAATCACTGAGAGTTTGCGGAGGGATGCCGACTTCAGTGGGAGTAGTTCTGTTTAAGGCTTGAATTACTCTACATAAACACATTGCTTAGTGATTGCATATTTTCTGTTGTAGATCAATGGCACCACCTGCTCAACCCAACTTTGCATTGAAATCAATTCTGGAGAAGGATAAACTGAATGGAACAAACTTTACCACCTGGTATAGAAATTTGAGAATTGTTCTCAAGCATGATAAAAAGGAACATGTTCTAGAGGATCCACTTCCAGAGGAACCTGCCGAGAATGCTAGTGCCACAACCAAGAATGCCCATCAGAAACTCATTGATGAATCAAACGAGATCAGCTGCCTCATGCTGGCTTGTATGGAGCCCGATTTGCAACAGCATTTCGAAAACGTTGACGCTTTCGATATGATCGAGAGTCTCAAGAGCATGTTTCAGGTGCAGGCTAGGACCGAAAGGTTCAACGTCTGACAATTCTTGACGGATTGTAAGCTGAAAGAGGGTGATCCACTGAGCCCACATGTGATCAAGATGATCGGGTACGTGCAAGCTTTGGATCGGTTAGGCTTCCCACTTGGGGACGAGCTGTCCACCGATGCAATTCTGGGTTCTCTTCCACCTAGCTATGGGACGTTCGTCTCGAACTATCATATGCACGGCATGGATAAGAAGCTCACTGAATTGCATGGGATGCTTAAGGTGGCAGAGCAAGATATCAAGAAAGGCACACATCAAGTGTTGATGGTGCAGAACTCGGCTAAGTTCAAGAAGAGTTGGTCCAAGAAAAAGGGTAAGGCAAAGGGCACGGGGAAGGTTGTCTCCGCCGCTGCGCCGAAGCCGGGACCGGACTCAAAGACCGTGTGCTTTCATTGCAAGGAAACTGGTCACTGGAAGAGGAACTGTAGTAAGTGGCTTGCTGGGCATGGCAAGAAGGCCGGAAATGCTTCTTCAGGCAAAGGTACACTTGTTACACATGTTATAGACATTTACCTTGCTGACGTACCTAGTAGCTCTTGGGTATTTGATACCGGATCGGTTGTTCATATATGCAACTCGATGCAGGGGCTGATAAGAACTAGGCGTGTGGCACAAGGGGAGATTGACATGAGGGTCGGCAACAAAGCAAGAGTTGCTACGTTGGAGGTCAGCACGATGCAGCTCAAGCTTCCTTCTGGGTTTATTTTGGAATTGAATAATTGTTATTACATTCTCGCACTTAGTCGGAACATTATTTCTGCCTCATGCTTGATGAGTCAGGGTTATGAATTCAGTTTAAAGGACAATGGTTGTTCACTTTATTTGAATGGAATGTTCCATGGCTATGCACCCATTGTAGATGGGCTATTTATTTTGAGTCTGGAAACGGAACCAGTCTATAACATGAATGTCAAGAGGCATAAGCCTAATGAGATAAATCCGACATACTTCTGGCACTGCCGGCCTGGACACATTAGTCTGAAACGCATGAAGAAGCTCCATGATGATGGACTCCTAACTTCGTCCGACTTTGGGTCGTTCGAGACATGCGAATCATGCTTGCTAGGCAAGATGACTAAGTCTCCTTTTGCAAAGAGTTGCGAAAGGGCGTTGGAAACTTTTGAAAAGTTCAAAGAGTTTCAAAACGAAGTTGAAAATCAGCTCGGCAAGACAATAAAGCTTCTACGATCAGATCGTGGAGGTGAGTACATGAGCCAGGAGTTTGATGATCATCTGAAAAGCCGAGGTATAGTACCTCAGCTCACACCTCCAGGAACGCCACAAAGAAACGGCGTGTCAGAACGGAGAAATCGAACCTTGTTGGACATGGTCCGATAGATGATGAGCAAATCGGATTTACCCTTGTCATTCTGGGGATACGCTCTAGAAACTGCAGCTTTCACACTTAACAGGGTACCATCAAAATCCGTAGACAAGACACCACATGAGATGTGGACTGGGAAGAGTCCTAGTTTGTCTTTTCTAAAGATTTGGGGTTGTGAAGCATTTGTCAAGCGACTCATGTCGGACAAGCTTACACCCAAGTCGGATAAATGCATATTCGTGGGATATCCGAGGGAAACCTTGGGATACAGCTTCTACAACCGAGAAGAGAACAAAGTGTTTGTTGCTCGAAACGGGGTTTTCCAGAGAAAGAGTTTCTCAGTCAGGAAGCCAGTGGGAGAACGGTGCGACTCGAAGAAATTCGAGAGACATTCGGGGACGACTCGGCTGGTGATGAGATCATACCGGAGTTGGTCAGGGAACCCGTAGTGGAATCGGCACCGGAGCCACGGAGGTCGGAAAGATTGCGCAGAGTGCGCGATGTGTTGTTGCTAGAAAGCGACGAGCCGGCCACGTATGCGGAAGCGATGGTGAGCCTAGATTCCGAGGCATGGCCGGAGGCCATGAGATCCGAGTTAAAGTCCATGGATGATAATCAAGTCTGGGACTTGGTTGATCCGCCCCCTGGCATAATTGCCATTGGTTGCAAATGGGTCTTTAAGAAGAAAACGGATGTGGATGGAAATGTTCAGATCCACAAAGCTCGGCTTGTCGCTAAAGGTTATGGACAAGTTCAAGGAATTGACTACGACGAGACCTACTCACCGGTAGCGATGCTAAAGTCGGTGAGGATCATACTAGCTATTGCTGCATATTTCGATTATGAGATATGGCAGATGGATGTCAAAACGGCTTTCCTTCATGGAAATTTAAAGGAGAATGTATACATGATACAACCTGAAGGTTTTGTCGATCCAAATAATGCTAGTAAAATATGCAAGCTCAAGAGATCCATTAATGGATTGAAGCAAGCAGCTCGGAGTTGGAACATTCGTTTTGATGAAGTCATCGTTGACCTTGGTTTCATCAAGAACGAAGAGGACTATTGTTTATACAAGAAGTCTAGTGGGAGCTCGGTAGTATTTTTGATCCTGTATGTGGATGACATACTGCTGATTGGAAATGATGTTTCGATGCTGAACTCAGTCAAGGAATCATTGAATGGCAAGTTTTCGATGAAAGACCTTGGAGAAGCAGTGTACATTTTAGGCATCAAGATCTATAGAGATAGATCGAGAAGGCTGCTCGGCTTAAGCCAGAGCACGTACATAGACAAAGTGTTGAAGCGGTTCAACTTGAGTGAGGCTAAGAAAGGGTTCTTGCCCATCTCACATGGTATAAGGCTAAGCAAGACTCAGAGTCCTACGACTTCTGATGAGCGAAACCGGATGAGTAGGATTCCGTATGCGTCGGCAATAGGATCCATCATGTATGCTATGCTATGTACTCGGCCTGATGTTGCCTATGCAATAAGCTTAACAAGCAGATACCAGGCCGACCCAGGTGAGAGTCACTGGGCAGCGGTGAAAACTGTCCCGAAGTACCTGAAAAGGACTAAAGAGATGTTCCTAGTTTATGGAGGTGAGGAGGAGCTCTGCGTAAAGGGTTACACTGATGCTAGTTTCCAAACCGACAGGGATGATTGTCGATCGCAAACTGGATTCGTGTATGTCATGAATGGAGGAGCAGTGAGCTGGACGAGTTCCAAGCAAGATACGGTGGCCGACTCAACAACAGAGGCCGAATACATTGCGGCTCGTGAAGCCACAAAGGAAGGTGTTTGGATTCGGAAGTTCCTGGAAGATCTTGGTGTGTTCCCGGGCTGGGCAAAACCGTTGGACCTGTATTGCGATAATTCAGGTGCCATCGTACAGGCCAAGGAGCCGAGACAACACCACAAGACCAGGCACATAGACCGAAAGTATCACCTGATACGAAAGCTCGTAAAGAATGGTGATACTAATTTATGCAAGATTCATACGGATGAAATGTTGCAGATCCGTTGACTAAGCCGCTTCCACAACCCAAGCATGAGGGGCACGTTAGAGCTATGGGCATTCGATGTCTATTTGATTGACTCTAGTGCAAGTGGGAGACTGTTTGAGATATGCCCTAGAGGCAATCATGTATGATGATATTTCCTATATGTTTATGAATAAAGATAGTCCTTGGACATTATCAATGATGTGTATTAACAAGTACGTGACTTGTTTGTGAGACTATGCATTGTATGATGACTGTCCTAAATGGTTGTTGGGGAACGTTGCATGGGAAACAAAAAATTTCCTACGCACACACAAGATCTATCCATGGTGATGAGCATCTACGAGAGGGAGAGTGAATCTACATACCCTTGTAGATCACTAAGCGGAAGCGTTAAGAAACGCAGTTGATGTAGTCGAACGTCTCCACGATCCAAATCGCAAGTCGTCCCTCGATCCGATCACGAACTAGTGCCGAACGGACGGCACCTCCGCGTTCAACACACGTACGGCTTGATGACGCCTTCACCTCCTCGATCCAGCGAGCGATGATGAAGTAGTAGATGAGTTCCGGCAGCACGACGGCGTGGTGATGGTGGTGAGGAACAATCTCTGCAGGGCTTCGCCAAGCACTACGGAGATTATGACAAGAGAACTAGAGGGTTAGGGTTGTCGACACACGGCTTGGGAAATCTTAATGTGTCCCGTGTGCTAGCCCTTCCCCTCTATTTATATGTTGAGCCTTGGGGTCTAAACTTGGAGTAAAAGCCTCCTCCAGGTTGGTTTTGCCCGCACAAGGTCGGTTTGGCCCGCAGGGAAAGAGTCCAACTCAGATTCCAGCAGTACCGCGCACAAGCGGTAGTACCGCTCACGAGCGGTAGTACCGCTTCACAGCGGTAGTACCGCTTACGCGGTAGTACTGCCTTACCAACGGTAGTACCGCTTAAGGCAGCAGCAAAACTTCCTTTTGCACTTTCCAATACCTCGTGGGCTTTACCCCTTTGGCCTATATAAAGTGTTGCTGCACCCGGACACTTCGGTAAACATCCGGAACCTCTTCCGGTGAATTCCGGAACCCTTTCGGAGATCAAAACACTATTATCACATATATCAATCTTTACCTCCGGACTATTCCGGAGATCCTCGTCATGTCCGGGATCTTATCCGGGATTCCGAACAACCTTCGGTCACCAACAAAATAACTCAACTATACTAATCGTCACCAAACGTTAAGTGTGTAGACCCTGCGGGTTCGAGAACTATGTAGACATGACCGAGACACCTCTACGATCAATAACCAATAGCGGGACCTGGATGCCCATATTGGCTCCTACATATTCTACGAAGATCTTTATCGGTCGAACCTCTATGTCAAGGATTCAGTTAATCCTGTATGCTGTTCCCTTTGTTCTTCGGTATGTTACTTGCCCGAGATTCGATCGTCGGTATCTCTATACCTAGTTCAATCTCGTTACCGGCAAGTCTCTTTACTCGTTCCATAATACAAGATCTCGTGGCTAACACTTTAGTCACATTGCTTGCAAGGCTCATTGTGATGTTGTATTACCGAGTGGGCCCTGAGATACCTCTCCGTCACACGGAGTAACAAATCCCAGTCTTGATCCATGCCAACCCAACAGACATCCTCGGAGATACCTGTAGAGCACCTTTATAGTCACCCAGTTACGTTGCGACGTTTGATACACACAAGGTACTCTTCCGATGTCAGGGAGTTGTATGATCTCATGGTCATAGGAACAGATACTTGACATGCAGAAAACAATAGCAATAAACTGACACGATCATATGCTACGTTTATAGTTTGGGTCTTGTCCATCACATCATTCTCCTAATGATGTGATCCCGTTATCAAATGACATCTCATGTCCATGGCTAGGAAACCTTCACCATCTTTTGATCAACGAGCTAGTCAACTAGAGGCTTACTAGGGACACAGTGTTGTCTATGTACCCACATATGCATTTGAGTTTCCAATCAATACAATTATAGCATGGATAATAAACGATTATCATGAACAAGGAAATATAATAATAACCAATTTATTATTGCCTCTAGGGCATATTTCCAATAGTCTCCCACTTGCACTAGAGTCAATAATCTAGTTCACATCACTATGTGATTTACATTGTAATGAATCGAACACCCATGCAGTTCTGGTGTTGTTCATGTTTAGCCCTTGGAAGAGGTTTAGTCATCGGATCTGCAACATTCAGATCCGTGTGTACTTTGCAAATATTTATGTCGTCCTCCTTGATGTAATCGCGGATGGAATTGAAACGTCGCTTTATGTGTCTGGTCCTCTTGTGAAATCTTGGTTCCTTGGCTAGAGCAATGGCACCAGTATTATCACAAAACAGAGTCATTGGGTTAAGCACACTAGGCACTACTCCAAGATCTGTCATGAACTCCTTCATCCAGACACCTTCCTTCGCCGCCTCCGAGGCAGCGATGTACTCCGCTTCGCATGTAGAATCAGCTACCACGCTTTGCTTGGAACTGCACCAGCTAATTGCACCCCCATTAAGAATAAATACGTATCCAATTTGTGACTTAGAGTCATCCGGATCAGTGTCAAAGCTTGCATCGACGTAACCCTTTACGACGAGCTCTTGATCACCTCCATAAACGAGAAACATGTCCTTAGTCCTTTTCAGGTACTTCAGGATATTCTTGACCGCCGTCCAGTGTTCCATTCCTGGATCACTTTGAAACCTTCCGACCATACTTATGGCAAGGCTGACATCGGGTCTTGTGCACAGCATTGCATACATGATAGAGCCTATGGCTGAAGCATAGGGGATGACACTCATCTTTTCTCTATCTTCTGCAGTCACTGGGCATTGAGTCTTACTCAACTTCACACCTTGCAAAACAGGCAAGAACCCCTTCTTGGACTGATCCATTTTGAACTTCTTCAAAACTTTGTCAAGGTATGTGCTTTGTGAAAGTCCTATTAAGCGTCTCGATCTATCTCTATAGATCTTGATGCCTAATATGAAAGCAGCTTCTCCTAGGTCCTTCATTGAAAAACTCTTGTTCAAATATCCCTTCACGCTTTCCAACATTTCTATATTGTTTCCAATCAGTAATATGTCATCCACATATAATATTAGAAACGCTATAGAGCTCCCACTCACTTTCTTGTAAATACAAGCTTCTCCGTAAACTTGTATAAACTCGAACGCTTTGATCACCTCATCAAAGTGAAGATTCCAACTCCGAGATGCTTGCACCAGTCCATAAATGGATCGCTGGAGTTTGCAAACTTTGTCAGCATTCTCTGGATCGACAAAACCTTCTGGTTGCATCATATACAACTCTTTCTTAAGGAAACCGTTAAGGAACGCTGTTTTGACATCCATCTGCCAAATTTCATAATCGAAAAAGGCAGCTATTGCTAACATGATTCTGACGGACTTAAGCATCGCTACGGGTGAGAAGGTCTCATCGTAGTCAACTCCTTGAACTTGTGAAAAACCCTTTGCCACAAGTCGAGCTTTATAGACGGTGACATTACCGTCTGCGTCCGTCTTCCTCTTAAAGATCCATTTGTTCTGAATGGCCCTACGCCCTTCAGGTAATACTTCCAAAGGCCACACTTTGTTTTCATACATGGATCCCATCTCGGATTTCATGGCCTCTAACCACTTCTCGGAATCCGGGCCCATCATCGCTTCTCCATAGCTCGTAGGTTCATCGTTGTCCAACAACATGACCTCTAAGACAGGGTTGCCGTACCACTCAGGAGCAGTACACGTCCTTGTCGACCTACGAGGTTCGATAGCAACTTGATCCAAAGCTTCATGATCATCATCATTAACTTCCTCTTCAGCTGATGTAGGCTCTACAGAAACATCTTTCTGCGCTGCGCTACTTTCAGGTTGACGTAAAGGTTCAACAACCTCATCAAGTTCTATCTTCCTCCCACTCAATTCTTTCGAGAGAAACTCTTTCTCAAAAAATGTTCCGTTTTTAGTGACAAACACTTTGCCTTCGGATCTGAGGTAGAAGCTATACCCAACTGTCTCTTTTGGGTATCCTATGAAGACGCATTTCTCCGCTTTGGGTTCCAGCTTTTCAGGCTGAAGCTTTTTGACATAAGCATCACATCCCCAAACTTTAAGAAACGACAGCTTTGGCTTCTTGCCAAACCAAAGTTCATATGGCGTCGTCTCAACGGATTTCGATGGTGCCCTATTTAAAGTGAATGCAGCTGTCTCTAATGCATAACCCCAAAACGATAGTGGCAAATCGGCAAGAGACATCATAGATCGCACCATATCCAATAAGGTTCGATTACGACGTTCGGACACACCATTACGCTGTGGTGTTCCAGGCGGTGTCAATTGTGAAACAATTCCACACTGTCTTAAGTGACTGCCAAACTCACAAGTCAGATATTCTCCTCCTCGATCAGATCATAGGAATTTAATCTTCTTGTTACGATGATTCTCAACTTCACTCTGAAATTGTTTGAACTTTTCAAATGTTTCAGACTTGTGTTTCATTAAGTAAATATACCCATATCTACTTAAGTCATCAGTGAAGGTGAGAAAGTAACGATAACCACCGCGCGCCTCAATACTCATCGGACCGCACACATCAGTATGTATGATTTCTAATAAGTCACTTGCCCGTTCCATTGTTCCAGAGAACGGCGTTTTAGTCATCTTGCCCATGAGGCATGGCTCACATGTGTCAAGTGATTCAAAATCAAGTGACTCCAAAAGTCCATCAGCATGGAGCTTCCTCATGCGTTTTACGCCAATATGACCTAAACGGCTGTGCCACGAGAAAGTGGTATTATCATTATCAATTCTACATCTTTTGGCATCAATGTTATGAACATGTGTATCATTACTATCGAGATTCAATAAGAATAAACCCCTCACATTGGGTGCATGACCATAAAAGATATTACTCATATAAATAGAACAACCATTATTCTCTGATTTAAATGAGTAACCGTCTCGCAATAAACAAGATCCAGATATAATGTTCATGCTTAACATAGGCACTAAATAAAAATTATTCAGGTTTATCACTAATCCCGATGGTAATCGAAGAGCGAGCGTGCCGACGGCGATCACATCAACCTTGGAACCATTTCCCACGCGCATCGTCACTTCGTCCTTTGCCAGCCTCCGTCTATTCCGCAGTTCCTGTTTTGAGTTGCAAATATGAGCAACCGCACCGGTATCAAATACCCAGGCACTACAACGAGAGTTGGTAAGGTACACATCAATAACATGTATATCATATATACCTTGTTTGTTGTTGGCCGCCTTCTTGTCAGCCAAATACTTGGGGCAGTTCCGCTTCCAGTGTCCAGTTCCCTTGCAATGAAAGCACACAGTTTCTGGTTTGGGTCCAGCCTTGGGTTTCTTCACGAGAGGAGCAACTGCTTTGCCACTCTTCTTGGAGTTACCCTTCTTACCCTTGCCATTTTTCTTGAAACTAGTGGTTTTATTGACCATCAACACTTGATGCTCCTTCTGAATTTCAGACTCAGCGGCTTTCAGCATCGCAAACAGCTCGGAGACTGACTTGTTCATCCCGTGCATGTTATAGTTCAACACGAAGCTCTTGTAGCTAGGTGGCAATGATTGAAGAACTCTGTCAGTGATAGCCTCTGGCGGAAGGGGCATCCCCAATTCAGCCAGACGGGTGGAGTACCCAGACATTCTGAGTACGTGATCACTGATAGACCCATTCTCCTCCATCTTGCAAGCATAGAACTTATCGGAGATCTCATATCTCTCGATCCGGGCATTCTTCTGAAAGATAAACTTCAACTCCTGGAACATCTCATATGCTCCATGACGTTCAAAACGTCTTTGAAGTCCCGGTTCTAAGCCATACAATATTGCACATTGAACTATTGAGTAATCTTCAGAACGAGCTTGCCAGGCGTTCACAACGTCTAGAGACTCAACTGGAGCGGGTGGATCACCAAGCGGTGCATCAAGGACATAAGCCTTCTGGGAAGCCGTAAGGATAATCCTTAGATTACGGGCCCAGTCCACAAAGTTACTTCCATCATCTTTCAATTTAGCTTTCTCTAGGAATGCATTAAAATTCAGGGGTGCTACTGCGCGAGCCATGATCTACAACATAAATATAGCAAAGACAACTTAGACTATTGTTCTAGATAATGAGTTTAGTTAATCATATTACTTAAAAACTCCCACTCAAATTGACATCCCTCCGGTCATTCGAGTGTAACATGATCCAAATCCACCAACTCAAGTCCGATCATCACGTGAGTTGAGGTGGTTTCAATGGTGAACATCTTCATGTTGATCATATCTACTATATGACTCATGTTCGACCTTTCGGTCTCTTGTGTTCCGAGGCCATGTCTGTACATGCTAGGCTCGTCAAGTTTAACCCGAGTGTTCCGCATGTGCAACACTGGCTTGCACCCGTTGTATGTGAACGTAGAGTCTATCACACCCGATCATCACGTGGTGTCTCGAAACGACGAACTTTCGCAACGGTGCACACTCGGGGAGAACACAATTTTATCTTGAAATTTAAGTGAGGGATCACCTTATAATGCTACCGTCGTCCTAAGCAAAATAAGATGCATAAAAGGATTAACATCACATGCAATTCATAAGTGACATGATATGGCCATGAACTTGTGCTTTTGATCTCCATCTCCAAAGCACCGGCATGATCTCCATCGTCACCGGCATGACACCATGATCTCCATCATCTTGATCTCCATCAACGTGTCGCCATGAGGTTGTCGCGCCGACTGTTGCTTCTACGACTATAGCTAACTCATAGCGATAAAGTAAAGCAAAAACGGCGAAAATAATTAAAGACAACTCTATGGCTCCTGCCAGTTGCCGTACTCATCGACATGCAAGTCGTGATATTCTATACAACACATGATCATCTCATACATCACATATATCTCATCATGTAATTGGCCATATCACATCACAACATACCCTGCAAAAACAAGTTAGACGTCCTCTAATTGTTGTTGAAAGTTTTACGTGGCTGCTACAGGTTTGCAGGAACCGTTCTTACCTACGCAAAACCACAACGTGGTGTAGTGATTGCTTTTTGATCTTCTAAAAGAAACCTCTTCATTGAAATCGATTCAACTAAAGTGAGAGAGACAGACACCCGCTAGCCATCTTTATGCAACGAAGTTACATGTCAGTTGAAGGAACCGGTCTCTCGTAAGCGTACGAGTAATGTTGGTCCGGGCCTCTTCATCTCACAATTCCGCCGAATCAAGTATCAACTAGTAACGGCAAGCAATATGTATACACCCACGCCCACAACTCGTTTGTGTTCTACTCGAGATCTCATCTACGCATAGACCTAGCTCAGATGCCACTGTTGGGGAACATTGCATGGGAAACAAAAATTTTCCTACGCACACACAAGATCTATCCATGGTGATGAGCATCTACGAGAGGGAGAGTGAATCTACATACCCTTGTAGATCGCTAAGCGGAAGCGTTAAGAAACGCGGTTGATGTAGTCGAACGTCTCCGCGATCCAAATCGCAAGTCGTCCCTCGATCCGATCATGAACTAGTGCCGAACGGACGGCACCTCCGCGTTCAGCACATGTACGGCTTGATGACGCCTTCACCTCCTCGATCCAGCGAGCGATGATGAAGTAGTAGATGAGTTCCGGCAGCACGACGGCGTGGTGATGGTGGTGAGGAACAATCTCTGCAGGGCTTCGCCAAGCACTACGGAGATTATGACGAGAGAACTAGAGGGTTAGGGTTGTCGACACATGGCTTGGGAAATCTTAATGTGTCCCGTGTGCTAGCCCTTCCCCTCTATTTATATGTTGAGCCTTGGGGTCTAAACTTGGAGTAAAAGCCTCCTCCATGTCGGTTTTGCCCGCACAAGGTCGGTTTGGCCCGCAGGGAAAGAGTCCAACTCGGATTCCAGCAGTATCGCGCACAAGCGGTAGTACCGCTCACAAGCGGTAGTACCGCTTGAGCGGTAGTACTGCCTTACCAACGGTAGTACCGCTTAAGGCAGCAGCAAAACTTCCTTTTTCACTTTCCAATACCTCGTGGGCTTTACCCCTTTGGCCTATATAAAGTGTTGCTGCACCCGAACACTTCGGTAAACATCCGGAACCTCTTCCGGAACCCTTCCGGAGATCAAAACACTATTATCACATATATCAATCTTTACCTCCGGACTATTCCGGAGATCCTCGTCATGTCCGGGATCTTATCCGGGATTCCGAACAACCTTCGGTCACCAACAAAATAACTCAACTATACTAATCGTCACGAAACGTTAAGTGTGTAGACCCTGCGGGTTCGAGAACTATGTAGACATGACCGAGACACCTCTACGATCAATAACCAATAGCGGGACCTGGATGCCCATATTGGCTCCTACATATTCTATGAAGATCTTTATCGGTCGAACCTCTATGTCAAGGATTCAGTTAATCCCGTATGCTGTTCCCTTTGTTCTTCGGTATGTTACTTGCCCGAGATTCGATCGTCGGTATCTCTATACCTAGTTCAATCTCATTACCGGCAAGTCTCTTTACTCATTCCGTAATACAAGATCTCGTGGCTAACACTTTAGTCACATTGCTTGCAAGGCTCATTGTGATGTTGTATTACCGAGTGGGCCCTGAGATACCTCTCCGTCACACGGAGTAACAAATCCAGTCTTGATCCATGCCAACCCAACAGACATCCTCGGAGATACCTGTAGAGCACCTTTATAGTCACCCAGTTACGTTGCGACGTTTGATACACACAAGGTACTCTTCCGATGTCAGGGAGTTGTATGATCTCATGGTCATAGGAACAGATACTTGACATGCAGAAAACAATAGCAATAAACTGACACGATCATATGCTACGTTTATAGTTTGGGTCTTGTCCATCACATCATTCTCCTAATGATGTGATCCCGTTATCAAATGACATCTCATGTCCATGGCTAGGAAACCTTCACCATCTTTTGATCAACGAGCTAGTCAACTAGAGGCTTACTAGGGACACAGTGTTGTCTATGTACCCACATATGCATTTGAGTTTCCAATCAATACAATTATAGCATGGATAATAAACGATTATCATGAACAAGGAAATATAATAATAACCAATTTATTATTGCCTCTAGGGCATATTTCCAACAATGGTCCGTAGTCGAAAGGGTTGTGTGGACGCGCAGCCAGTTAGACTAGCATATGACACGGTGGATGGTCCGGTCTCACTGACCATGTAGCATTGGATGCTAACCGGATAATATGGAATCAGAAAGATCTGGTCGGATCTGACTACGTCGAATCCGAGTCGAGATAAGGTCTGAGTTGGACAGACCCAACTATGAGACGCGACGATAGGTCATCTGTGAGTCTCTAGTACAACATACGTTCTATGTCCTAAGACCTGAGCTGGCGCATGTACTCGGGATGGTGACAGACTTGCTTTGGGCTGACCAAACGCTACTCCGTGACAGGGTTGTTATAAAGGTAGGTTTCGGGCTTGTCCAGACCCATGCTGCGAGACGTGGTCGAGCAAGATGGGATTTGCCCCTCCGATGAGGAGAGATATACTCTAGGCCCCTCGGGTGATCCGACCTGGATAAGCATGGCCATGCGATGAGGATTATGAGATAATCCGAGTGTTGGTTGGATTCACCGGAATGAGAAAGAGGTCGTGCGGCAACAAGGATGACCACGTCGCCTTGAGCACGACAACATTATCGTGTGGCAAAGGGAACGGAAGTGTGAAGTACAGGTTCGCCTACCCAGCTTCATCGGACACTTGGAGTCGGCATGCTTTGCTAGAGGCCGCTGCCGACTGGTCGAGCCGGATGTAATCTGACTCGCGACCAAGTGAACGAGAACCTAAGGGGTCGTGCGCTTAAGGGAAGGAACACGTGGGCTTTAGGATCCGTGCGAGGCCCAAGAGTTGACCCCGCGACATATGCCTATATATAGTGGAGGTGCGGCACACCCATCCGGTTGATCGCTTTGGCGCCGTCATTAGGGATTTGCATGTGTTGCAACTAGCCACCTCCACTTGCCGCCGCCGACTGTGTGATCGGACCTAGCAGTCCACCTCACGGTGTTCCTGCTGCATGCGCGGATACCGTTAGAGGCGGTGCACTTGCGCCGCTCCGGCGAATCTGTACGTGGAATCCAGTGACCAGCTGCGCGAGGGAGATCGGATCGACTGTTCGAGGGAGATCGGACGAGGAGGAGACGGACCACGCGAACGCGCTGCCCCAACTCTACTTCCGTTGCACGGCACTGCGCGTCTAGTGGTAACGACCTGTGATCCATCTCCGTAGCATGTTCTTGGATGTTCTGCGCGTAGGAAAATTTTAATTTGCATGCGATGCACCTACGGTAGAACCCAACGCAATATGGCGCCACAGTTAAAAAATAGTGGCGGCGTTGGAGCCTATGCCAGCAGTATTTCATATACCTATGGCGTTGGCGTTATCACCACGATGGCAATATAATATATATCTACGGCGTGTTAACTTTTCCAACACCATACACTACAGAGGTCATTACGGGTGTATCGGATGTTTCGCACGCCAGTAATAAATGACCAAACGCAACAAAAAAAACGCTGCCACTGCAGCGAGAAATGCTGCGGTGGCAGCGCAATTTTGTATCAGTATATACATAATGATGTTTGTGTCCCACATTGATTCCGATAAGAAATGAAAACGCACGTACAACATAATTTATATTATGGTACACATCATTTATATATATGCATACATTAACCATCGTCGTAACTACTAGCACGGTACTCATCACGTTTCTTGAAGAAGAGGGAAACCCCCTGCATCTCCATGCATGGTGGAGCATAGGGATTCACCGATCTCCAATCTTCCAAGTTGCGATCACTCGGGTTGTTGCCTCCATTCTTTTAACTCGAAATGTCCATATCTGGTGGTCACCCATCACCGGAGGCACAACACATCTTGGGAGCTTTTGTCTTTGAACAAAATAGTAACATATTAAGCAATGTAGTAATCATCTTTCATCTTGAGGCATATAATTGTCATATAAACCACACTGTTGGCAACAAAATTTGGACATGAACGTAGGTAAAAAATGGACATATTGAGTGCAAGAAATTTTGATGAAACGGAAATGAATCCACCTTTCGCCAAAACATTGGCCACTCTCTCGACCTTTCCTTGCAAAAAGAAACATAGCTAGCGCGAGACAATTCGCAAGAACACACGATGATGCAACATATAACATATTTCATCAATTCACATTACATCAAATGGTTAGAGATAGATTTTTACCGTCCGGATCGAGTGGGGGTCGGCTGTCAGGAGGGCACGGTGGGGGCGCCCGTTGTCGGTGTCAAAACTGGCAGATCTCGGGTAGGGGGTCCCAAACTATGGATCTAGGATCGATGGTAACAGGGGACGAAGGAGACAGTGTTTACCCAGGTTCGGGCCCTCGTGAAGAGGTAAAACCCTACGTCCTGCTTGATTGTATTGATGAGTATGATGGTTACAGAGTTGATCTACCTCGAGATCAAAAGAGCTAAACCCTAGATTAATTGACTTGTTCCTCTACAAACTATGCCCCCTGGTTTATATAGACACCAGGGATACCTAGGGTTACACATGGTCGGTTCCCATCCGGGCATAGATACGCCCATTCTTACTTGGTGGACTGGCGTGGCTTGAGACTGCGTCGGTATTTCCCCAAAGAGGAAGGGATGATGCAGCACAGCGACGATAAGTATTTCCCTCAGTTGTGAAACCAAGGTATCGAATCAGTAGGAGGATCACCACCACCCAATAAGCAGCACCTGCACACAAATAACAAATACTTGCAACCCGACGCGTAAGAGAGGTTGTCAATCTCTCTATGGTAAAAAATAGATTAGGTAGTGATAGATAGGAGAGATAGATCTCTCAAGAGCACAAAATAAAAAGTGCAGCAATATATTTTTGGGTTTTTGGTAAAGTAGATCTGAAAACAAAGAGGCAAAAAGATAGATCGGAAAGCAATATGTTGGAAAAGTAGACCCGGGGGCCGTAGGATTCACTAGTGGCTTCTCTCATGAGTATAGCACGGTGGGTGAACAAATTACTGTTGGGCAATTGATAGAAGATCAAATAATCATGATGATATCCAAGGCGATGATCATTATATAGGCATCACGTCCAAGATAAGTAGACCGACTCCTGCCTGCATCTACCACTATTACTCCACACATCGACCGCTATCCAACATGCATCTAGTGTATTAAGTTCATAGAAAAACGGAGTAATGCAATAAGAACGATGACATGATGTAGACAAGATCTATTCATGTAGGAATAGACCCCATCTTGTTATCCTTAATGGCAACGATACATGCGTTCCTTGCTGCCCCTTCTGTCACTGGGAAAGGACACCGCAAGATCGAACCCATCACAAAGCACCTCTTCCCATGGCAAGAAAATCGATCTAGTTGGCCTAACTAAACCAAAGATTCGAAGAAGAAATAAGAGGCTATAAGTAATCATGCATATAAGAGATCAAAGAAGACTCAAATAATATTCATGGATAGAAACTGATCATGAACTCAAAATTCATCGGATCCAACAAACACACCGCAAAAGTTTACATCAAATAGATCTCCAAGAGACCATTGTATTGATAATCAAAAGAGAGAGAGGAAGCCATCTAGCTACTGGCTACGGACCCGTATGTCTATGGTGGACTACTCACGCATCATCGGAGAGGCACCTATGAAGAAGATGAACCCCTCCGTGATGGTGTTAGATTGGATCTTGAGGCTCTGGAACTTGCGGCGGCTGGATGTGTTTTTCGTCGACTCCCCTAGGGTTTTCTAAATATTTGGGTATTTATAGGCGTCAGAGGCGATTGAGGGGGGCCCCGTGGAGGGCACAACCCTTCAGGGTGCGCTGGGGGCCCCCTGGCGTGCCCTGGTGGGTTGTGGCCTCCACAGCCCACCTCTCTGGCACTTCTTTGGCCCACCGGGTGTCTTCTGGTCCAAAAAAAATCTCCAAAAAGTTTCGTCGCGATTGGACTCCGTTTGGTACTGATATTCTGCGAAGTAAAAAAACAAGCAAAAACAGCAACTGACACTTTGGCACTATGTCAATATGTTAGTCCCAAAAAATGATATAAAGTTGCTATAAAGTGATTGTAAAACATCCAAGAAAGATAATATAAAGCATGGAACAAGCAAAAATTATAGATACGTTGGAGACATATCAACATCCCCAAGCTTAATTCATACTCGTCCTCGAGTAGGTAAATGATAAAAACAGAATTTTTGATGTGGAATGCTGCCTAACATGTTCATCTCATATTCTTTTCTTTGTAGCATGGACATTTGGACTTTTAGATGATTCAAAGAAATAGTATAGTTTTAACATAATGACTTCAATACTCAAGCATGCCAACAAGCAACCACATCTTTCAAAATATCAACACTAAAGAAAGTTATCCCTAGCCCATCATGCTCAATCATTGATCCATTCATGAAACACACTCAAATATTAGCTATACCCAATGCTCAAGTACGATCATAGTGCCCCCTAGTTGGTGCTTTATAAGAGAAGATGGAGACTCAAAGTAAAAATAAAAATTGCATAAAGTAAATAGATAGGCCCATCACAGAGGGAAGTAGGGATTTGTAGAGGTGCCAGAGCTCAAAGTTAAATTGAGAGAGAGAAATATTTTGGGTGGCATGCCTTTCCTGTCAACGAAAACGACAAAGTAGTTCGCAATACTTTCCATGCTAGATATATCATAGGCGGTTCCCAAACAGAAAATAAAGTTTATTCCTTTTTCCACCATTCTTTCACATTCCATGGCGGGCCGTATCGACGGTTGCCTTCCATACCAACACTTTCCAAGGAATTTATTATTTGACAACATAAAGTAATTTTTTTCCTTTTCATTTCGGAAATGGGCATCCCTATTACCGCCGCACTCTCGTCGTATGACAAGTGAATAAACACTCATCTTGAGAATAACACATCTAGCATGGAAAAATATTGTACACTCCCTACCGTTTCATGAGCGGTACGAGCACACAAAAGTGAAATTTATTTTGAAAATTAGAGATGGCACGTAAAAATTTGCTTGGAACGGCATGGAAATACCGCATATAGGTAGGTATGGTGGACTCATAAGGCAAAACTTGGTTTAAGGATTTTGGATGCACAAGTAGTATTTCTACTTAGTACAAATGGAGGCTAGCAAATAGATTGATAAGCAACCAACCAAGAAACGAAAATTCACATAAGCGAGCATTGAGCATAACTAACACCGAATAATGCACCATAAGTAGGATGTAATTTCATTGAAAAACTATTGACTTTCGTACTTGCATAGGGAATCACAAACCTTAACACCAATATTCCTACTAAAGCATAATTACTCACTAACATGACTCACATATTACTATCATCATGTCTCAAAACTATTACAAGGAATCAAGTTTAAATTGTCCAATGATCTTCATGAAAGTTTTTATTATATCCTCCTTGGATATCTATCACTTTGGGACTAGTTTCATATATTGCCATTGCTTTTTGACTAGCTCAAACAAATTTAAGTGAAGCACATGAGCATAGAATTTTCATCTCTCAAAAAGGTATAAGTGAAGCATGAGAGGATTTCTTCAAAATTTACCAGCTCTCAAATTAATCTAAGTGAAGCATGAGAGTATTTCTACAAAATTTTCCAAGCACACCATGCTCAAAAAGATATAAGTGAAGCACTAGAGCAATTCTATAGCTCAAAAAGTTTAAGTGAAGCACATAGAGCAATTCTAACAAATCATAGCATAATTTTGGCTCTCTCAAATAGGGGTGTCCAGCAAGGATACAAGTGACAAACTAACAAGCAAAGCAAGCAAATACTCAAATGATACAAGACGCTCCAAGCAAAACTCATGATATGTGACGAATAAAAATATAGTTCCAAGTAAAATACCGATGGTCGTTAGAAGAAAGAGGGGATGCCTGATACGTCTCCAACGTATCGATAATTTATGAAGTATTCATGCCATATTTACCTATGTTTACAATACTTTTATATGGTTTTGATGCACTTTGTATGATTTATTTAGAACTAACCCAGACTGACGCTGTTTTCAACACAACTACCGTGGTGTTGTTTTTGTGCAGAAAATGAAAGTTCTCGGAATCGCCCGAAACTTTTTGACAATTTTTTGGAACAAAAGAGCCACTAGACACTTCGTGGGAGGGCCAGAAGAGCCATGAGGTGGGCACAACCCACCAGGGCGCGCCAGGCCCCCCCGACGCGCCCTGGTGTATCGTGCCCACCTCGTGGCCCATCTTCGCGTGAAACCCACGCTCAAAAATCCTATAAATATAGAAACCATAAGAAATAACCCTAGACTCTCCGCTCCGCCGCCGCAACTCTCTATATCGACGAAAAACCAATCTGGAGGCGTTCCAGTACCCTGCCGGAGGGGGTAATCCATCTCCGGTGGCCATCTTCATCATCCCGGCGGAGGCCATGATGAGGAGGGAGTAGTCCACCCTCGGGGCTGAGGGTATGTACCAGTAGCTATGTGTTCAATCTCTCTCTCTCTCTCTTGTGTTCTTGAGATATCACGATCTTGATGTATCACGGGCTTTGTTAATATAGTTGGATCATATGGTGTGTTTCCCTTGCTATCATGTTGTGATGAATTGAATCTTTCCCTTTGACATATCGTTATGTTGGATCGAATATTGGATTTGAGAACACTTGATATATGTCTTGCATGTGGATACCCGTGGTGACAATGGGGTGTTCTATTGATTCACTTGATATATGTTTTGGTACTCAACTTGCGGATTCCCGAGGTGACATTGGGGTAATCTATGCATAGGGGTTGATGCACGTTCTTGTCCTATGTTCTCCGATAGAAATCTTGGGGCACTCTTTGAGGTTTTTTGTGTTGGATTGAGTATTATGAATCTGGAATTGTTTGATGCGTATCGTATAATTAACTCTTGGATACTTGTGGTGACATTGGAGTATCTAGGTGACATTAGAGTTGGTTGATGCATATCATATGGTGTTATTTTAGTACTAACTCTAGATAGATTGATCGGAAAGGATAACATGGTGTTATTTTAGTACAAACTCTTGGATAGATCGATCGGAAAGAATAACTTTAAGGTGGTTTCGTACCCTACAAACAATTTCTTCTTATGTTCTCCGATAGATAAGAACTTTGGAGTGATTCTTCATTGCACGTTGAGGGATGGTTATGTGATCCAATTATATTAGCATTGTTGAGAGATTGCACTAGCGAAAGTACGGACCCTAGGCCTTGTTTTCAAGCATTGCAATACCGTTTGTGCTCACTTTTGTTACTTGTTACCTTGCTGTTTTTATATTTTCAGATTACAAAAACCTTTATCTACCATCCATATTGCACTTGTATCACCATCTCTTCACCGAACTAGTGCACCTATATAATTTGCCATTGTATTGGGTGTGTTGGGAACACAAGAGATTTCTTGTATTTGATTGCAGGGTTGTTTGATAGAGACCATCTTCATCCTACACCTCCCACGGATTGATAAACCTTAGGTCATCCACTTGAGGGAAAATTGCTACTGTCCTACAAAACTCTACGCTTGGAGGCCCAACACGAGTCTACAAGAATAAAGTTGCGTAGTAGACATCAAACTCTTTTCTGGCGCCGTTGCCAGGGAGGTGAGTGCTTGAAGGTATATCTTTAGATCTTGCAATTAAATCTTTTAGTTTCTTGTTTATCACTAGTTTTGTTTTATAAAAGAAAACTACAAAAAAATGGAGTTTAGGTTGCCTCAATTGTTTCGTCTTTTTAATGTCTTTCGTGAAAATAAGGATTCAGAAAATTATGCTCAATTGGTAGAGGAAGAAATTATGAAAATACTTAATGAGAATTCTTTGAATGATGAGCATGATTGCAATGTTGCTAGTATGAATTCTCTGAATATACACGATGCTAATGATATGCAAAGCCACAAGCTTGGGGATGCTATGTTTGATGAAGATGATATTTTTTGTCCCCCAAGTTTTGATGAGCAAATTTATTATGATGATGACATGCCTCCTATCTATGATGATTATGATGATGACATGTATGCTATAAAGAGTGATAGTAACCATAAAACTTGTCATCATGATTTTAATATTGAATGTGGTTATGTCAATCAAGTGTCTCATGATAGTTATTTTGTTGAGTTTGCTCCCACTACAATGGATGAAAAGGAATTTGCTTATGTGGAGAGTAATAAATTTTCTATGCTTGTAGATCATGAAAATAATGCTTTATGTGATAGTTATATTGTAAATTTCCTTAATGATGCTACTGAAAATTATTATGAGGGAGGAACATATGCTTGTAGGAATTGCAATAATATCAAGTTCCCTCTCTATGTGTTCAAAGTTTTGAAGTCATGCTTGTTTTGACTTCCTATGCAAGTTTATTCTTGTTCCCATAAATTGTTTGCTCACAAAATCCCTATGCATAGGAAGAGGGTTAGACTTAACTGTGCTTGTCATGAGATTTATGATGCTCTCTTGCATGTTTTAATTACTATTCCTATGTGAGCGTCATTGAAATCATCATGCCTAGCTAAAAGGTATTAAAGAAAAGCGCTTGTTGGGAGACAACCCAACACTTTTCCTTTCTGTTTTTGTATGTTCACATGATTAAGATACTGTAGTAATCATGTTTTGTGTCTTTTATTTCAATAAAGTGCCAAGTAAAGCCTTTGGGGTGACTCACAAGATGAGTAGAATTGATGCTGAACCAAAACAGAAACTTTTGACTCCAGTACAGGAATTTTCATTTTTTATTGGAGCGTGATAATGATCTGAAATTTTTACACAGTTTTTATATACAAATTCTTCAGGTTTTCCTAAGTTTTCAGAATTTTTAGAGACAGGGAAGTATGGTTATACTACATATCTTCACAGGCTGTTCTGTTTTTGACAGATTCTGTTTTGCATGCATAGTTTGCTTGATTTAGTGTTCCCATAGCTTATATTTAGTGGTATAAATTATGGTAATGATATAATACAGTAGGTATCATGCGGGAACAATTATGAATCTTGTCTTGACAGTACCTAAGTGAATGATCTTTACTTATTTCACTAACCTTTCTCGCGAAGTTCCGTTAAGTTTTGTGTGATTGATGTTTTCAAGTTTTGGGTGAGACAACGATATGAGGAGAATAAGGAGTGACAAGAACCTAAGCTTGGGGATGCCCAAGGCACCCCCAAGGTAATATTCAAGGAAGACTCAAGCGTCTAAGCTTGGGGATGCCCCGGAAGGCATCCCCTCTTTCGTCTTCAACATTATCGGTATATCTTACTTAGAGCTATATTTTTATTCGTCACATAATATGAGTTTTGCTTGGAGCATAATTTTATTTTGTTGTTCTCTGTTAGGTTTTATTTATAATCTTGTTTTTAATAAAAAGTTCCAAGAATTGCCTTAGGATGCTTGCATTGCATGTTTGATATGTGCTGTGTAAAAACAGAAACTTTTGCTGTAGTGTTTGAATTTTCATATTTTACTGGAATGTGGAAAGTTTCTGAAATTTTTACACAGTATTTTCATGTAAATTATTTAGCATGTCCTAAATTTTCATAATTGTTTGAGTTACAGAAGTACACTGGTTTAATAGATTGCTACGGACTGTTCTGTTTGGACAGATTGCTGTCATAGTTTTGTTATCTACTTATCCTATAGTTTCCAAAGCCTATATTGGTAGATATAAATTTTGGAAATGATAGTAAACAGTATATGTTGTTTGAAATTATTATGCAATTTGTCTTGGCAGTACATAAAGAGTTGATTTATTATTATGTGCACTAACCTATCTCACGAGTTCTTTTCAAGTTTTGTGTGGATGAAGTTTTTGAGAATAGGTGAAACTGGGATATGAGAGGATTGAACGAGATAAAAAAGCTCAATATTGGGGATGCCCAAGGCACCCCAAGTAAATATTTCAAGAAGTCTCAAGCATCTAAGCTTGGGGATGCTACGCATCCCATCTCTCTTCATTAACAATTATCGGTTAGCCTATGTTGAGCCTAAATTTTTATTCGTTCACATGATGCGTGCTATTCTTGGAGTGCTATTTTTCTTTTGCTTGCTATTTAATAAAATACTCAGATCTAAAAATATTTATTGAGATATAGACCTCACATAGCTACTTGATTGTTTACCTACTCATTGATCTTCACTTATATCTTTTGAGAGTGGTTTGATGTTTACTCTTGTGCTTCACTTATATCCTATGAGTAAATTGTGAATGAATTGAATATCATAAATATGAAATTATCAATGTGCTTTATGCTTAGTAGTAGCTTCACATCTGGTTTAGAAAGTAAAATCTATTGAAGTTTGACAATCACAATATTGGTCATACAAGCAATTCTTGAATGATTAGTATAAGGAAGAGAACTTTCACATACAAATATATTATCTTGGACATCTTCTATGATTGTGAATACCCATTAATTATTTTCAGACTTGAGAAAATTAGTTGAAGTTGGACAAGGAAGACAGCGTAATGAGTTATGGTTGTGTATATTTGCATAGAAGTTATATTGTTATGGATCCTCCAACTTGTGGTGCCTGTTTAGAACCTTTTGCTAGCCAACACTTCGTACTAAGTAGAGATACTACTTGTGCATCCAAATCCTTGAGCCAAGTTTCTTCCATAAGAGTCCACCATACCTACCTATATATGATATTTCACTGTCATTCCAAGTAAATTTTCATGTGCCACCTCTAAACATTCAAATAAACATCTGTTTTGTGTGTCTGGACCGCTCATGGAGCGACAGGGGGCGGTCAGTATCTTCCATGTTAAGCGGGTTATTCTCATGATGAGTATTTATTCACTCGTCCTTGCACGAGAGGGGCGGTAATAGGGATTCCCAGTCCCAAAATTTAAAAAATGCAAATAATAAAACAAAACTCCCCCAGGAATGTTGTTGGTATGGACGGTACCCGTGGATTTGGCTAGCCATGGAGTGTGTTTGTTGGTGGAGGGGGAGTCAACCTTTACTTTTACCACTTGGGAACCGCCGCTAATGTGTTTAGCATGGAAGATATTGATAACTCTTGGTCGTAACGTTGACAGGAAGGGTGCACCTCCCAAAATTATATTCATCTCTGTTTTAAACAATGATCTCTGGCACATATGCAAATCCCTGCTTCTCTCTGCGAAGGGACAATCTATTTACTTTCATGTTATTTACTATTCATGTTGAGTCAACTTCTTATTCCAACCTCAGTCTATTAGTTGGCAAGCATCATGTGGTGGGGAAATATCCAAACATATATATCCAGTCAAATATATTTGATCATGATTTATTATTGTTGACAATTATCTCTATGATAAATGAGTTGGGGGGCGAAACATTAAGCCCCTATCTTTCTCCATGTTCGATGGATGCCATTTGTTCTAAAAATATGCTTTGAGTACTAGCAATCATAGAAGACTATATGATGATTGAGTGTGTGGTGCTCTTACTTAGACTTTGTTGACAATATGTTGAATTGCAATTGTTTGGTGACTAAGAACATAGGTTGTTAAGTTTCAAGAGAATTCATTGTTTGAACCATGACATGTGGATTGATTGCTTTATCATGATAATTTTTATGAGAAAGAGTTGCTGTTATGATGCTAGGAAAAGTGGTTGAAATTATCAATGATCAAACTTATATATTATGCTAGCATTCACACTTCATAAATTAGTTCTTTTATCATTTACCTACTCGAGGACGAGTAGGAATTAAGCTTGGGGATGCTGATACGTCTCCAATGTATCGATAATTTATGAAGTATTCATGCCATATTTACCTATGTTTACAATACCTTTATATGTTTTGATGCACTTTATATGATTTATTTAGAACTAACCCGGACTGACGCTGTTTTCAGCAGAACTACCGTGGTGTTGTTTTTGTGCAGAACATGAAAGTTCTCAGAATCGCCCGAAACATTTTGACAATTTTTTTGCAACAAAAGAGCCACTAGACGCTTCGTGGGAGGGCCAGAAGAGCCACGAGGTGGGCACAACCCACCAGGGCGCGCCAGGCCCCCCCGGCGCGCCCTGGTGTATCGTGCCCACCTCGTGGCCCATCTTCGCATGAAACCGACGCTCAAAAATCCTATAAATATAGAAACCATCATAAATAACCCTAGACTCTCCGCTCCGCCGCCGCAATTCTCTGCATCGATGAAAAACCAATCTGGAGGCATTCCAGTACCCTGCCGGAGGGGGTAATCCATCTCCGGTGGCCATCTTCATCATCCCGGCGGAGGCCATGATGATGAGGGAGTTGTCCACCCTCGGGGCTGAGGGTATGTACCAGTAGCTATGTGTTCAATCTCTCTCTCTCTCTCTCTCTCTCGTGTTCTTGAGATGTCACGATCTTGATGTATCACGGGCTTTGTTAATATAGTTGGATCATATGGTGTGTTTCCCTTGCTATCATGTTGTGATGAATTGAATCTTTTCCTTTGAGATATCGTTATGTTGGATCGAATATTGGATTTGAGAACACTTGATATATGTCTTGCATGTGGATACCCGTGGTGACAATGGGGTGTTCTATTGATTCACTTGATATATGTTTTGGTACTCAACTTGCGGATTCCTGAGGTGACATTGGGGTAATCTATGCATAGGGGTTGATGCACGTTCTTGTCCTACGTTCTTCGATAGAAGTATTGGGGCACTCTTTGAGGTTCTTTGTGTTGGATTGAGTATTATGAATCTGAAATTGTTTGATGTGTATCGTATAATTAACTCATGGATACTTGTGGTGACATTGGAGTATCTAGGTGACATTAGAGTTGGTTGATGCGTATCATATGGTGTTATTTTAGTACGAACTCTAGATAGATTGATCGGAAAGGATAACTTGGTGTTATTTTAGTACAAACTCTTGGATAGATCGATCGGAAAGAATAACTTTAAGGTGGTTTTGTACCCTACCAACAATTTCTTCTTATGTTCTCCGATAGATAAGAACTTTGGAGTGATTCTTCGTTGCACGTTGAGGGATGGTTATGTGATCCAATTATATTAGCATTGTTGAGAGATTGCACTAGCGAAAGTACGAACCCTAGGCCTTGTTTTCAAGCATTGCAATACCGTTTGTGCTCACTTTTGTTACTTGCTACCTTGCTGTTTATATATTTTCAGATTACAAAAACCTTTATCTACCATCCATATTGCACTTGTATCACCATCTCTTCGCCGAACTAGTGCACCTATACAATTTGCAATTGTATTGGGTGTGTTGCGGACACAAGAGATTTCTTGTATTTGATTGCAGGGTTGTTTGAGAGAGACCATCTTCATCCTACACCTCCCACGGATTGATAAACCTTAGGTCATCCACTTGAGGGAAAATTGCTACTGTCCTACAAAACTCTGTGCTTGGAGGCCCAACACGAGTCTACAAGAATAAAGTTGTGTAGTAGACATCAATGCCACTCGGGGGTATCCCCAAGCTTAGTTGCTTGTTTCTGTTTGGATATATCTTGGGGGTGCTGTAGCATTCCCAAGATGAGTCTCTTTTCACTCCTTATTCCTTCATCCATCGTGATCTCACCCAAAACTTGAAAACTTCAATCACACAAAACTCAACAAAATCTTCGTGAGATCCGTTAGTATAATAAAGCAAATCACTACTTTAGGTGCTGTTGCAAACTCATTCATATTTTATTATTGCATTATACCTACTGTATTTTAATTTTACCATGGCTCATACCTTTCAATATAACCCATAGATTCATCAAAACAAGCACACAATACAACGAAAACAGAATCTGTCTTAAACAGAATAGTCTTTAGTAATCTGTACTCTAACCATACTTCTGTAACTCTACAAATTCTGAAAAATTAGGACAACGTAAAGCATTTGCATAGAAACACTGTGTTAAAATTTCAGCTCAATATCACGTTCCAGTAAAAAATGAAAATTCGAACACTGGACGCAAAGTTTCTATTTCAGATTCAGCATCGCTTCTACTCATCTTATGAATCATCCTAAAGGCTCTACTTGGCACAAACACTAAATAAAACATAAAAACACAATCATAACAGAGGAATAATTGTTTCAACACTCAAAAACAGAAAGAAAAAGGTAAAAATAAATTTTATTCATTGGGTTGCCTCCCAACAAGCGCTATCGTTTTACGCCCCTAGCTAGGCATGATGATTTCAGTGATGCTCACATAAAAAGTAGTAATTGAAATATCCGAGAGAGCATCATGAATCTCATGACAAGCACATTTAAGTCTAACCCACTTCCTATGCATAGGGATTTTGTGAGCAAACAATTTATGGGAACAAGAATCAACTAGCATAGGAAGGCAAAACAAGCACAACTTCAAAACTTTGAACACATAGAGAGGAAACTTGATATTATTGCAATTCCTACAAGCATATGTTCCTCCCTCATAATAAATTTCTGTAGCATCGTGAAGGAATTCAACAATATAACTATCACATAAATCATTCTTTTCATGATGCACAAACATAGAATTTTCATTACTCTCCACATAAGCAAATTCCTTTTCATCCATGGTAGTGGGAGCAAACTCAACAAAATAACTATCATGGGACACTTGATTGACATAACCACATTGCAAATCAAAACCATGATGATAAGTTTCATGGTTATCATTACTCATTATAGCATACGTGTCATCACCATCATCATGAATAGGAGGCATGCAATTATCATAATAAATTTGCTCATCAAAACTTGGGGGACTAAAAATATCATCTTCATCAAACATAGCAACCCCAAGCTTGTTGCTTTGCATAACATTAGCATCATGGATATTTAGAGAATTCATACTAGCAACATTGCAATCATGCTCGTCATTCAAGGGACTATCATGAATCACCTTATAAATTTCTTCTTTCAACACTTTATCAAAATTTTCAGATTCATGATTTTCAAACAAAACTTCATAGAGATAATAAAGTGCACTCAACTCACTAGAAATTGGTTCATCATAATTTGGCATTTTGAAAAGATTAGCAAGTGGATGAGTATCCATATCAATAGATTTTTAGCAAGCGAAGATGCAAGCAAATAGAAGGCACATGGCCACACAAGCAAAGATAGCAAACTAGCAAAAAGACAAACGGAAAAGAGGGCGAATAAAACGGCAAATTTGGTGAAGTGGGGGAGAGGAAAACGAGAGGCAAATGGCAAATAATGTAATTGCAAGGAGATGAGATTTCTGATTAGGAACCTGGTAGATGATGATGGTGTCACAGCCCTAGTTTATTTATGCTTGCAAGTGCATTCATGCATACATTTAAATTTTCAAATGAATATCAAATAAGGAGTGATCAAGCCTCATCATTCAAATTTTTGTCAAATAAGCAATATAAAAATTGCTCCAAATAGTTCCAAGAAAATGTTCCTAGTATTCCAATAAAATATTGGACTGAGGTAAAAATGTCATCCAATATTTTGAAGTCACAGAAACATTTTATATTGGGCATTTGAGTTAATCCAAATATTATTTGCATTGGATTTTATTTCCTTTGGATAATATAAAAGTCCAATAATTCTAAAACTTCTTATGTGACACTAGTTAATTATACCTAGCTCACATAACAACTTCCAGGATTTTTATAAATGGTTTGATATTTTTAATAAACCAAAACAAATGTCAGAAGAAAATAGAAAAGAATAAAAGAAAAAGCCACTTACCTGGCTCCCTGGCCCAGCTGAGAAGAGGCCCGACCGGCCCAATGGCCAATCATCCTCTTCCTCCCGCCAGGAGGACAGAGGCACGCGCCCGGAGTGCGCGGGCACACGCCTCGCCACCTCCTGCCTCCCTGCCTGCCTCCCCTTCTCTCTGGAGTCACCACGCGCCCCCCGACTCTCTCTCACTCTTCCCGTGCTCATCCTCTCCCCCTGCTCTCTTCCCTCTCCTCTGCCCGAGCGCCGCCGTCGCCGTCGCTTGCAGCCACCGCGGCCACCGGCCTCGCCGAGCCCCCCTGCCGCGCCCCTCAGCTCCGTCCCCTCGAGCAGCTCCTCCCCGCCGAAGGAATCAAGGCCAGAGGCCCCGCGGCGTCGTCCCCGTCGCCGTTTCCACCTCCGGTTGCCGAGGATCACCGGCTTCGATTCACCGTCATCCCCGCTTCACCGAGCCCGCCTTCGACGCCATCGAGCCCACCGTGAGCCGCCGCGTCCATTCCCCCTCTTCCCAGCTCTTCCCGCGCCCCCTAGGCCATAGTGCCACCGCGGCCGAGCTCCGGCCACCGCTCAGCTCATCGCCGACGAGCCCTCCAGCGTCCCCGAGCCCCCTGTCCAGCCCCACTCAACGCGGTCGAGCACGGGCTACCTTCCGGTCCGCTCAGCGCGCCAAACCGCCGCCGTTAGCGCAGTTCCGGCGAGCCCCGACGTGGTTTGCAGAGATAGACGTTGTTCACTTTATGTTTCTTCTGACGATGACATCGACGGAATAGCTTAGTAACCCAGACAGGAGTCTAGCTCCTTTGGTAGGGTCGTTGTAGCTTTTCAGGCTCTTCCAGCCGCTTTTATTAGATGTCTGTACTCAGACATGTAACTTCCGCTTGTTGTTTGTATGCTTTGAATGTTGGGTCATGTGACCCACCCTGTTTGTAACATTATACTATGTTGGCTCTTTGGAGCCCTCTAAATAAATGTTATGTTGTAGAGTTTTGTTGTGATGCCATGTTGTATCTACGCATATCGTGCATAGTGCGTGTATGATTAAAATGCATTGGTATGTGTGGGATTCGACACCTAGTTGTGTGCCTTTAGTAGCCTTCTTTACGGGGAAATGCCTCTTTGTGCTTCCACCGAGCCTTGGTAGCTTGCTACTGCTCCGGACACATTGATTGACCGGCGTGTATCCTTCTTTGCTGCTGTGTCTGTCCCCACGGGGAAATGTCTCGCAGTGTAATGGAGTCCCTGTAGCCTGCTATGACTCGTCTACGTACCGTTGATGACAGATATGTCTCACGACGTAATGGAGTCCATGTAGCTTGCTACGACTCGTCTACACACGCTGATGACCGACACCTGCATTGTTGGGTTACGTATGCCTGTTCCCGTACGGTTGTGCAACTTGGGTCTATGACTAGTCATGTCGACCCGAGTTCTTTGACGTGTGAATGCTAGCGACATGCTCATGTCCGTGAGCCAAAAGGCGCAAACGGTCCCGGCCAAGGTAAGGTGGCAGCCGAGGGTTACCGTGCGTGAGGCCGCAAAGTGGTGTGACATGTTACAGGCTGGATTCATATGGCTTAGGATCGGGGTCCCGACAGCGTTGGTATCAGAGCTGAACTGTCTGTAGGTTTACGAAGCCAAACTGGTCGATGTTGAGTCTAGTAATGCTTTAGTTATATAAGGGAATTGATTGTGGAAGGGAACGTAAGGCTCTTTTTACTCCTTTCCTCAAGTTACTCTATTCTGGGTCACCCTCTTCCTTTCTACGGGGGTTAAGGACTAGGTTTCTTATCTATCTGCTAGGATGACGAGTTACTGGACCACAGACTTATAGAATGGTTGTTGTGTCAAGTAATGTCCCATCAGAGTTGTGAGAAGTGATGCCAATGTTCTCACTGTACCTTGAACCATGATGTTGAGCTGTTATGCTGCCCAAAACTTGTGCAGGTTGCCTCATATTTCATACCCGTACAGCCGTTATGCTGTCCGAGTTCTCTCCAGGTTTAGATATGTTCTGGTGTTCTTCCTTGTTCTGAGCCCTGGTTGTTTCCTTCAGGATGTCGCCAGTAACCCGGAGATTTGCTAGTCGTGGTCAGAACTATGGAGATGGTAGGGATGAAGATGATCCTCCCAACCCGCCTCTGTTGGCGGAGGTTATGCTAGAAGTTGAGAGGAACAAGCGTGCCACCAACCGTCTGTTGGAGCACATTGAGCAGAATACAGCCCATCAGCGCAATGAGCTAGTTTCCATCAGAGGCTTCATCAAGTTGCAACCGCCCACCTTCCATCATTCCATTGAGCCACTGGATGCAGATGATTGGCTCCGGAGTATCAACAACAAGCTGCGTTATGCAAATGTGGCTGAAGGAGACAAGGTCACCTATGCCGCTTATCACCTTGAAGGTTCCGCCAGTCTATGGTGGGAGAACTTCGAGGCCATGCGACCTGCAGGCCAAGCTACTTCATGGAAGGAATTCTATGAGGTTTTCCATGAGCATCATATTCCCCAGGCCCTGATAGACCGTAAGCAAGAGGAGTTCTGCAATCTGACCCAAGGCAAGATGGATGTGGACGCCTATAGTCGTGAGTTTGAACACCTCGCATGTTATGCCCCGGAAAAGGTATCCACAGATGCCAAGAAGCAAGCAAGGTTCAGGAAAGGCCTTAACCCAAAGCTTCGTCATGATCTCAGTCTGCATGAGTTCGTTAGTTTCCAGGTTCTTGTGAACAAAGCAATCCAAGCGGAGACAAGTCGGATGACCTATGAGGAATCCCGCAAGCACACCTGTGATATTGGGTCATCTTCAGTTGCTATATCCCAGAAGCGTAGGATATGGATCCCAAACGCCGCTCTTCCTGCTGGATATGCACCGAGGCCATCCTATGTGGCGCCTCGTCTGTCGATGCCATGTGTTCCCCAGAAGAACCTCGTCAAGCAAGTGATCAACCCAAATCCACGCCCCACTTATGGACTACTCACGCATCATCGGAGAGGCACCTATGAAGAAGATGAACCCCTCAGTGATGGTGTTAGATTGGATCTTGAGGCTCTGGAACTTGCGGCGTCTGGATGTGTTTTTCGTCGACTCCCCTAGGGTTTTCTGAATATTTGGGTATTTATAGGCGTCAGAGGTGGTGGAGGGGGGCCCCGTGGAGGGCACAACCATCAGGGCGCGCCAGGACACAACCCACCTCTCTGGCACTTCTTTGGCCCACTGGGTGTCTTCTGGTCCAAAAAAAATCTCCAAAAAGTTACGTCGCGATTGGACTCCGTTTGGTACTGATATTCTGCAAAGTAAAAAAACAAGCAAAAACAGCAACTGGCACTTTGGCACTATGTCAATAGGTTAGTCCCAAAAAATGATATAAAGTTGCTATAAAGTGATTGTAAAACATCCAAGAATGATAATATAACAACATGGAACAAGCAAAAATTATAGATACGTTGGAGACGTATCATGGACACACCAAGTCTTCGGAACATTCCCCCCTATTCCTGGGGTCATTATGTAGTCCGGCCTTCCCGAAGATGCCACAAGGCGGCTCACTGGGCTGGACCATAGGAGATAAGCCAACAGCCCGAGGACCCCTTAATCCCGGACTCCCTCGGTAGCCCCCGAACTAGCCTCCAACACCGGTCTTCAGGACATCCAGCTACTCCGTACGTCCAAAGTGTTCGGCTTGCGGGGCGGGTTCCTTTCTTCACTTCGTGCTTCGGCTACCCCTAGCTCGGCCACCGATGACACCCTGTTTTCCGAACATACCTTGCTTAGCCTCGAAGGCCAAACACCTGAGTGTGAACAGTGCCCTTCCTTACAACTTTCCTGACGAAAGGCTCAGACAAATAGCGACCACTTAGCCAGTTACAAAAACTCGATTCGCGGTTTGAGGCCGCCTCTTTATTGGCACATCCAATCGACATGAAGATCGTGCTCCATTTTTTACGGGATATGATCAATGATTTGGGCTATCCCACGCGCGCATAACGGGACGGTCGCTTCGGGAACTGGCGCAGTTCGCGGCGTAGTAAGGGGACGCTTGGTATTACGACCTTCCATAAAAGGGAGGAAAACATCTTCATAGACTTTCCACGCTCCTCAGATTCGCTCTCTCAGGCCTTCCTTGCTCCGAGCGCACAGATCTATCCTTCCTCTAGCCCCTCCCAAGACACCCATCCCTCTTTCTCGAGCACAGCCATGGCTGGTTCAAGCTCACAAGGCAAGTGGGAGGCGTCGTGTGTCACCGAGGACGACATCCAGGAACTGAAGTGCACCGGTTACCTCCCGGTCGACGTCGCCCACCGCGCCCCCAAAGAGGGTCAAGTAGTCCCTACGCCAAAGCCCGGGGAGTGGGTGGTGTTCATTCCCCATTTCATCCGGTGGCCGAGCTTCCCGCTGCACCCCTTTGTAAGGGGTTTGATGTTCTTTTATGGGTTGGATTTCCACGACCTTCCCCCAAACTCCATCATGCACATTTCGGCCTTCATCATTGTCTGTGAGGCCTTTCTGCGGGTCCAGCCGCACTTCGGCTTATGGCTGAAGGACTTCAACGTCAAGCCGAAGACCGTAAGCAGCCAGCACGCGGACTGTGGGGGTGCGGTGATCAGCAAGCTCCCGCGGGTCCAGTGGCCGGAGGGCACCTTCATCGACACCATGAAGACCTGGCAAAAGGAGTGGTTCTGCATCACTGAACCACATGCCGCAGATTGGGTGGCCCCTCCCGGATTCAGATCTGGACCTCCCGTGAGGCTGACCTCATGGATCAGAAAAGGCCTGGACTGGGGGTCGGCCACGGAAGTGAAAGCGCTACAGGATCGTATCGGGCAAATGCTGGAAGCAAACGTTGGCCTGACCAACGTGATCCAGGTCATGCTTCGTCGCCTCCTCCTCCCTTGACAGCTCCGGGCTACACCTATGTGGGCCTATAAGTCTGACAACCCTCCCACCGTGCGCAAGCTTTACCGCACTACTCGAGAGAAGCTGTGGAAGGCACTGTTCAAGCCTCAGGAGGAATGGCCGGCCAAGGAGGAAGACACCGGCCTAGACGCCGAACACCCTCCGCTAAAGGTAAAGTTTCAATTTTTATTTCCAGGTTCAATCTTTTAGCAAGGATTTTAACCTCTCCTTCCTTGGTTTCCACAGGGCTGGCTAGCTAAGGCCATGCGAATCAATGGCCCTGCCCCGCTGCCCGAAGCCCCCAGGTTGGCCCTGTTGACGGCAATGCTGGTCGAGGCGCCGTATTGGGCGCAAGAGAAGAAGGACAAGAAGAGGAAGGGCGAGAAGAAGGAGACCCGAGATGGCCTTCGCCCAAGGGGCCCTCCGGACGCTAGGTCTGGGGAGACCCAGGCCTCCTCTGCTCACGTGGAGGAGCAGACGGAGGAAGGGGGGAAATCGATTCCCCCTAGCCAAGGAAGAGGGCGGCATCTGTGGATGCCGAGGAGGACCCAACTGCCCCCTTCCCGAAGAGACCCTGCAGGGCCAAGGTGACCCTGCCCGACGTCAGCCCGAATTCCGATGTGGAATCCGAGGCGTTCGAGAGGATCCCTCGGAGGACCCCCAGGGCCAAGCCCGCGGCCCAGAGGTACCGAGTCCGAACACTTTGCTTATACAAGGTTTGTTTTACTGATCGGACAAATGTCTTCTATATTGTAGCCTGGCCCGTGAACTCCCGACCGAACAGGTCTCAGAGGGAGATCCCCCGCCAGCCGAGCTGGCGGAAAGCGGAACTACATCCCGCACTTCTCCTCCCCAGGCCGCTGAAGAGGCCATGGAGGTGGTATCCCGGTGGACCCCTCCTCGGCCAAATACTGAGGGTGAGGAGGTCATGACCGAGGCCCGTACCTCGGCGACCGAAGACCAGGAGGTCGAGCCCCTCCTGGTGAACAAAGAGGGAGGCCGCGAGTCATCGGAGCTCCCTCCGAGGACGGCTCCGGAGACCACCAGGCCTCCGATACCGACGACTCTACCTTCTCAAGAAGGGGGAGCCGCGGTGCCGCCACCGGTGCCGCCCATGACGGGGCAGGCCACAACCAGGTGGCCAGCTATGATGGAGGAGGCCTTGCGTAGCTCCTCCATCGCCGAAGACCACCACATCCTTATGGGTGCGGTTCTGCAAGGCATTCAGTCCGTTGATAGCGGACTGAAGGAGGCCTTTGGCGGTCTTTTGACGGGCTTCAAGGTAAGCCATGTAATGTTCCTTTCTCTAAACGAAATTTATTTGTGAGGTTTGTATATTCCGTATAGGTATAGTAGCCCCCGAGCCATGGGTGAGTTTAAGAAACTTACCCAGGGATCAGAGGACCTCAGGTTCCAAGAAAAAATGATCTGAGTTCCTGGGAAATTGATTGTTTCCGGAGATGATCTGGCAACAAAGGGTCTAGGACCAACAGCTCAGAGGTGTGTCTCACCCAAGTTTGCTTTGCATGCCTCGTCATCGGCGGCGGCTGTCCATGACGTGGAACTGGCCAAGCTAAACCAGAAGCTCAAGAGCTCCGACGAGGAGCTTGACCGTCTGAACAAACGGTTTGATGAAAAGCAAAGTAAGTTGGAAATTTATCGCGGGGACCCTGTGTTACCCCCATTGACTGAGGTTCTCGAGTTCGCTTTTCCTGAAATTTGGCTTTCCATTGTTTTTGCAGCCGTTACTTCCGAGGTCGAGAACCTCAAGGCTGAGCTGGAGAAGGCCAAGCAAGAGGCCACCGATCATAGGATGGCGGCCGAGCGAGCGGCTGCCGAACTGAGCTCCTTGAAGGCTGCCAGTGACAAGCACGAAGCTCGGGTGGCCGAGGTGCAGCAAGAGCTCCAAAATGCAAGCACTAAGTGCAAGGCTCTTGAGCAGAAGACCAAGGACCAGGCGGCCGAGCTATCCACGTTGTCTTCCGATCTTAAATCGGAGCGTGTAGATAGGCTGTCTTATGAGGAAGAACTCCGCCAAGTCAGGATGATCGCGGATGGTAAGCCGTGCTTACTACAATGTGCCTTTAGTGGTAACAGGTTTGCTCGTCTTACACGGCTGTGGTGTTCCTCAGGCGCCTTTACGGATCTTCCGAGGAGTGTGGCGGACGCGATCAAGCATTATGCGGCTCGGGACGGGGATGCGAAACAGAGGTTATTCTGGGCGCAATTTCAGACCCCTGAGCCCCGTCCCCTTCTCAGTTATCAGATGAAGCAGCTGATGGAGCTGCATCGGATGGCGGAGCCGGCCTTAAAGGACCTTTGCATTCGGTTGTGGCCTTCGGAGCCACTGCCGAGTAGTTATTTCGGCCTGGTGCAGAAGCTTTGCGATGACTCCTCCCGCATTGAGGTCCTGAAGCGCTCTGTATGTATTGAGGGAGCGCGGATGGCCTTTGCGAGGACTATGATGCACTGGCCAGGGATGAAGCCGCTCGAGATGGCTACAACGCCCCCGCCGCCTGGGAAGGAGCATAGGCGCCCCAACTGTACTTCACCGCTGCGATGGAAGGTGCTCGGTCGGTAGAGACCCAATGCCCTAAGGATGTAATTTTCGAATGAACATATTATTGTATGTCCGATGAATACTTCTTTTTATAATGCATGCGCATGGTTTATCATGCTTTTGGTGTTTGGATTATTTTGACTGCTATGTGGCCATTTTGGAACTGAAAGTTGCCAGTCATCGGCTTTAGCCCCTATGTAATTATTACAAGAGGTGTTCCGTCCTCCGCAGTTTTATCCTTAGCCGAATTATCGGAACTCGGAGGCGGTGGTGCGAGAGGGGGGAACAAGGCAATCGGACTATGTGGCTTTAGTGCTTTCACTTAGCCGAAGGAGCTTGACTGCGGGGGCTGGTTACTAGCCCCCAGTGTTATGTGGTATTCGGGTGTACCGGTGGTAAAAAACCATTACCACATGGTTTGCGAAGATGCAAACCCCTCCTATGACACAGAATAACCTCTATCGAATTTTAGTTTGACACTTGTGCTCGGATTGCAGACCGGTTCTCGCTTATTATGACGGTCGATTTTCGGCTTTCTCCACTGAGGTACTTGACAAGGCGAGTTGGAAATACAATCGCAGTGGTTCTCCCTTTATCCTTTTAGCCGAACGAGCGGAATGTAAGAGGGTAAGCACAGGAGCCGGGCAACCCAACCTTTGACCTAAGACATAATTCGGAACCGATGCATATAACGCGGAAATCCGAGACGCCGGACATATAAAGGTTAATGCCGGGACGATGCTTGGGACAAGATTTATAGCTAAGCCCCCCGGTCTATTAGCCGATTGCATCAAACATGTACCGAACAATTTTGTTTTCGGAGGCGGGGAGTTAGAAAACACTTTATAAAATGCCATAACCAGACCGTAAAAGATGATCTTTATATATGATGAATTTTTACAATTCATACCGCGGACACAACTATTACAGGTATTTTGTTTTTAGAAACAAATGTATACAAAGGGGAGGTTCGCTCGGGGTTCTTGATACGCGGCTTGATTTCCTTGGCGTATCCCGATGCGCCTCCGCTCCTTTGCTCTTGAAGAGTAGCGTGCTCCTTTAAAGGTGGTTATAATCAGTGAACGGACCTTTGAGAGAGGTACATGTTTGCGCCAAGACATGCATGATCTTGACGCCTGCTGTGTTGAGAGTAGTTCGGTCGAACCGACCACTCGGTTTTGATAGGGTCCCCCCCCCCCGCAGCTGCCCATGGTATTTTAAGCGCAAAATTGTGCCTTCTCGGTACATACCTGATGGGTAGCGGGGCCGTGCTGTGGGGGGCGTGTCCCTATTTGTGACGATCAGGAGATTGCTCCGGGGGATCGGGTCATGCTCGAACCCGCTTGCTCGCCTGTAGCAGCTTGTCGCCTGGTTGGGGTCTCGGTGCTTCGATGCCGGACTGAAATTCGGCCGCTAGAGCCGTTGTGTGTTCCTCAGTCCGGAGTGAGCGTTTTGTATTGCCATTGATGATGATGACCCCCTTTGGCCTAGGCATCTTGAGCTTCAGGTATGCATTAAAGCGAGCGAATGTTGTACGACCAAGCAGTGCATGATAGCCACTGCGGAAAGGCACGATATCGAATATCAAGTCTTCGCTATGAAAGTTATCGGGCGAGCCGAAAACTACTTCTAGCGTCACTATACCCGAGCAGCGTGCTTCCACACCGGGGATGACTCCCTTGAAGGTAGTGTTGCTGGGTTTAATTCTCGAAGGGTCGATACCCATCTTTTTTACTGTTTTTGAGTAAATCAGGTTAAGGCTGCTTCCTCCGTCTATAAGGACTCTAGTGAGGTGGTACCCATCGATGATGGGGTCCAGAACGAGGGCGGCCGAGCCTCCATGGCGGATACTGGTCGGGTGATCCCTACGATCGAAGGTGATCGGGCAAGCCGACCATGGATTAAACTTCGGGGCTATGGGCTCTACGGCGTAGACCTCCCGAAGGGCGCGTTTCCTCTCCTTTTTGGGTATATGTGTGACATATATCATGTTCACAGTTTTGACCTCGGGAGGGAATTGCTTTTGCCCGCCATTGCTCGGCCCGCGAGGTTCTTCGTCATCCTCGCTGCGCGGGCTCTTGCTCTGTTCCTCGGCTGCGAGCTTGCCGGCTTGTTTGAACACCCAACAGTTTTTGTTGGTGTGGGTGGCCGACTTGTCTTGTGTGCCGTGGATCTGGCAGGCCCTATCCATGATTTTGTCCAAAGCGGTAGGTCCATCCCTATTCCCTTTACAGGGCTTCTTCCGTTGTCCGGGTTTGGAATTGCGGAAACCGGCGTTTACGGCCGTGTCTTCCGAGTCGCCATTGCTATGGTGGCATTTATTTTTGTTGAGCCTTGGCTTTCCGTTACCGTCCCGCACTTCAGAGGTGCCGGGGTCTTCGGGATTGTGGCTTCGGCGAGCTAGCCAATTGTCTTCGCCCACGCAAAAGTGGGTCATAAGTGAGGTGAGGGCAGACATTGTTCTCGGCTTATCCTTGCCGAGCTGGGGAGCTAGCCATTCGTCCCGGATGTTGTGTCTGAATGAGGCTATCGCCTCGGCGTCCGGACAGTCGACGATCTGGTTCTTCTTAGTCAGGAACCGATTCCAGAACTGCCTGGCTAATTCGCCAGCCTTCTGGACGACGTTGCTTAAGTCTGAAGAGTCCGGGGGCCGGATGTAAGTGCCTTGGAAGTTAGACCAGAAGGCGTCCTCGAGCTCCTCCCACCTCCCAATGGAGTTTTTGGGGAGACTGTTTAACCAGTGCCGAGCTGGTCCCTTCAGTTTGAGTGGTAGGTATTTGATAACATGGAGATCGTCTCCTCTGGCCATATGGATGTGAAGGAGGAAGTCCTCGATCCATATGTCCGGGTCCGTTGTTCCGTCATATGATTCTATGTTTACGGGTTTAAACCCTTCGGGGAACTGGTGCTGCATGACCTCGTCTGTGAAACACAGTGGGTGCACAACGCCTCTGATCCGGGCTACGTCACGTCGGAAGTCGGCTGTTGGCTGGGCCCGGTATTGTTCCCGGCTTCTGTGATTGCTGTCGAGCCACGATTGGTAGCCATCCCGTCTAGCGGGGGAGTGTCCCCTGGATTCGTAAATGGATCTAGTGTGACCTGCCCTATAGTCCAGGTCCCGCCGTAGATCGTATCGATCCTCAGGCTGTGCTGGCCCCTTTCCCCTCCTACGAGGTGACGTGGGCCAGTATTCGGCGTCTCTAGCCACCCTGTCCCGTCCTCGAGGGGGGCGGTCCGGCTGATTGTACTGGGTGCGCCTGGGAGATTCGGGCTCAAGGGCCTCGTCATTGAATTGCGGCAGCAGGCGCCGGCGCGGGTAACTCTTGTTTTGGTCTGGCCGCTCAATGCCGAACCCTTCTTCGGCTGCCAGGACTTTTGTCCATCTGTTGTTGATGGTGTGTTGTTCGCTTTGAGCTACTGCTGCTTTGCCTTTAAGCTCCGAGCGGTGGCTATGAGCTGTTGCCTGAATCGTTCTTGGTCCTCGGGGTTTTTGGGGACGGTGAAGTCTTCGGCTTCGAGGCTTTCTTCCTCCTCAGCAGGTGGGAGGTAGTTATCATCCTCGGAATCATTGAGGTTCTCGGCGTCTTGTTGATCCGTTAGCCTTTCCGGGTCCTCTAGCGGCTCCCCGAGGGCTTCAAGGTCGCCGAGGTTCTCCGGGGTGTCAATTTCCCCGGTGCGTGTGATGGCTTCCCTTCCCTTGTTGGTCTTGGATCGCTTGCGTTGTTTTCGGCACTTTGATGCTTCGCCGGATTTTTCGCCATTCTTCCTGGGGGTGTGGTTGTCCCTATTGATAACCCACAAGTATAGGGGATCGCAACAGTTTTCGAGGGTAGAGTATTCAACCCAAATTTATTGATTCGACACAAGGGGAGCCAAAGAATATCCTCGAGTATTAGCAGCTGAGTTGTCAGTTCAACCACACCTGAAAGACTTAATATCTGCAGCAAAGTATTTAGTAGCAAAGTAGTATGGAAGTAACAGTAACGATGGCAAAAGTGACAGTAGCAGTTTTGTAGTGATTGTAACAGTAGCAACGGAATAGTAACTTAGCAAAGATCAATATGTGAAAAGCTCGTAGGCAACGGATCAGTGATGGATAATTATGTCGGATGGCATTCATCATGCAACGGTTATAACATAGGGTGACACAGAACTAGCTCCAATTCATCAATATAATGTAGGCATGTATTCCATATATAGTCATACGTGCTTATGGAAAAGAACTTGCATGACATCTTTTGTCCTACCCTCCCGTGGCAGCGGGGTCCTAATGGAAACTAAGGGATATTAAGGCCTCCTTTTAATAGAGAACCGAACCAAAGCATTAGCACTTAGTGAATACATGAACTCCTCAAACTACGGTAATCACCGGAAAGAATCCCAGTTATTGTCACCCTGGGGGATGCGGATCATAACTCGTAATAGGTGTCTACAACTTGCAAGATAGGATCAAGAACACATATATATTCATGAAAACATAATAGGTTCAGATATGAAATCATGGCACTCGGGCCCTAGTGACAAGCATTAAGCATAGCAAAGTCATAGCAACATCAATCTCAGAACATAGTGGATACTAGGGATCAAACCCTAACAAAACTAACTCGATTACATGGTAAATCTCATCCAACCCATCACCGTCCAGCAAGCCTACGATGGTATTACTCACGAACGGCGGAGAGCATCATGAAATTGGTGATGAAGGATGGTTGGTGATGACGACGGCGTCGATTTCCCCTCTCCGGAGCCCAAAACGGACCCCAGATCTGCCCTCCCGAGGAAGAACAGGAGGTGGCGGCGGCTCTGTATCGTGAAACGTGATGAACTCTTCTCCTTGATTTTTTTCTCCCTGAATAGGGTTATATGGAGTTGGAGTTGAGGTCGGAGGAGTTGCAGGGGGCCCACAATCCACCTGGGCGCGCCCTAGGGGGGGGCGCCCCCCTGGCTTGTGGCCAATGGGTGGACCCCCTCCGGTTGATTCTTTCGCCAGTATTTTTTATTAATTCCAAAAATATTCTCTGTAAATTTTCAGGTCAATCCGAGAACTTTTATTTCTGCACAAAAATAACACCAAGGCAATTCTGCTGAAAACAGCGTCAGTCCGGGTTAGTTCCATTCAAATCATGCAAATTAGAGTCCAAAACAAGGGCAAAAGAGTTTGGAAAAGTAGATACAATGGAGACGTATCAACTCCCCCAAGCTTAACCCATTGCTTGTCCTCAAGCAATTCAGTTGACAAACTGAAAGTGATAAAGAAAAAAAACTTTTACAAACTCTGTTTGATCTTGTTGTTGTAAATATGCCTAACTGATGTTCAGGTTTTCAGCAAAGATTATAGACTAACCACATTCACAATAGCATTTAGGTCTCACATTTACTCATATCAATGGCATAATCAACTAGCGAGTGATGTCTACTACGCAACCTTCTTCTTGTAGACTCGTGTTGGGCCTCCATGCGCAGAGTTTTGTAGGACAGTAGCAAATTACCCTCAAGTGGATGACCTAAGGTTTATCAATCCGTGGGAGGCATAGGATGAAGATGGTCTCTCTCAAACAACCCTGCAACCAAATAACAAAGAGTCTCTTGTGTCCCCAACACACCCAACACAATGGTAAATTGAATAGGTGCACTAGTTCGGCGAAGAGATGGTGATACAAGTGTAATATGGATGGTAGATATAGGTTTTTGTAATCTGAAAATATAAATACAGCAAGGTAACAAGTAACAAAAGTGAGCACAAACGGTATTGCAATGCTTGAAAACAAGGCCTAGGGTTCATACTTTCACTAGTGCAAGTTCTCTCAACAATACTAACATAGTTGAATCATATGTAAATCCCTCACGTGCGACAAAGAGTTCACTCCAAAGTCACAAATAGCGGAGAACAAACGAAGAAATTATTGTAGGGTACGAAACCACCTCAAAGTTATCTTTTCCGATCAATCTTATGAGCTATCCCTATAAGTGTCACGAACAGCCCTAGAGTTCGTACTAAAATAACACCTTAAGATACACATCAACCAAAACCCTAATGTCACCTAGATACTCCAATGTCACCACAAGTACCCATGGGCTTGATTATACGATATGCATCACACAATTTCAGATTCATCATGTTCAATCCAACAGAAAGAACTTCAAAGAGTGCCCCAAAGTTTCTACCGGAGAGTCAAGACGAAAACGTGTGCCAACCCCTATGCATAGATTCCCAAGGTCACGGAACCCGCAAGTTGATCACCAAAACATACATCAAGTGGATCAATAGAACATCCCATTGTCACCACGGATATCCCATCGCAAGACATACATCAAGTGTTCTCAAATCCTTTAAAGACTCAATCCGATAAGAAAAGTTCAAAGGGAAAACTCAATTCATCACAAGAAGATAGAGAGGGGAAAACTCCATATGATTCATCTATATTAATAAAGCTCGCGGTACATCAAGATCGTGTCATCTCAAGAACACGAGAGAGAGAGAGAGATCAAACACATAGCTACTGGTACATACCCTCAGCCCCGAGGGTGAACTACTCCCTCCTCGTCATGGAGACCGCCGGGATGATGAAGATGGCCTCCGGTGATGGTTTCCCCCTCCGGCAGGGTGCCGGAACGGGCTCCCGATTGGTTTTTCGTGGCTACAGAGGCTTGCAGCGGTGGAACTCCCGATATAGGTTTATTTCTGGGGGTTTTGGTATTTATAGGAATTTTTGGCGTCGGTCTCACATCAAGGGGGGCCACGAGGCGGCGACAAGCTAGGAGGGCGCGCCCTAGGGGGGGGGGGGGCGCCCTGTAGGCTTGTGGCGGCCTCGCGGCTCTTCTGGCCCAACTCCAATGCTTCGGGGGTCTCTTTTGGTCCATAAAAAATCACCGTAAATTTTCAGCCCATTCCGAGAACTTTTATTTCTGCACAAAAAACGACACCATGGTAGTTCTGTTGAAAATAGCGTCAGTCCGGGTTAGTTCTAATAAAATCATACCAAAATTATATAGAATTATTGTAAACATGGCATGAATACTTCATAAATTATAGATACGTTGGAGACGTATCAGCATCCCCAAGCTTAATTCCTGCTCGTCCTCGAGTAGGTAAATGATAAAAGAAATAATTTATGAAGTGTGAATGCTAGCTACATTTTCATCATACTCTTTTCTTCTTTGTATAGCATGGACATTTGGACTTGTAAATGATTCAAAGCAATAGCCTAGTTTTAACATAATGACTTCAATACTCAAGCATGCCAACAAGCAACCATGTCTTTCAAAATATCAACACTAAAGAAAGTTATCCCTAGCCCATCATGCTCAATCATTGATCCATTCATGAAACACACTCAAATATTAGCTATGCCCAATGCTCAAGTACGATCATAGTGCCCCTAGTTGGTGCTTATAAGAGAAGATGGAGACTCAAAGCAAAAATAAAAATTGCATAAAGTAAATAGATAGGCCCTTCGCAGAGGGAAGTAGGGATTTGTAGAGGTGCCAGAGCTCAAAGTTTTAAATTGAGAGAGAAAAAATATTTTGGGTGGCATGCTTTTCCTGTCAACGAAAACGACAAAGTAGCTCACAATACTTTTCATGCTAGATACATTATAGGCGGTTCCCAAACAGAATGGTAAAGTTTTTACTCCCCCTCCACCAATCAATCACACTCCACGGCAAGCCGAATCCATGGGTACCATCCATACAAACAACAATCCTGGGGGAGTTTTGTTTCATTATATTTTGATTTGAATTTTGAGCATGGAACTGGGCATCCCGAATACCAGCCACTTTCTCGTGTATGATAGTGAATCAACACATATCGTGAGAATAACACACCTAGCATGGAAAAATATTGGATACTCCCCACCGTTTCATGAGCGGTACGGGCACACAAAAGAGAAAATTTATTTTGAAAATTTAGAGATGGCACATACAAATTTGCTTGGAACGACATGGAAATACCGCATATAGGTAGGTATGGTGGACTCATAAGGCAAAACTTGGTTTAAGGATTTTGGATGCACCAGTAGTATTTCTACTTAGTACAAATGGAGGCTAGCAAATAGATTGGGAAGCAACCAAACCAAGAAACGAAAATTCACATAAGTGGGCATTGAACATAACTAACACCGAATAATGCACCACAAGTAGGATGTAACTTCATTGCATAACTATTGACTTTCGTACTTGCATAGGGAATCACAAACCTTAACACCAATATTCCTACTAAAGCATAATTACTCACTAACATGACTCACATATTACTATCATCATGTTTCAAAACTATTACAAAGAATCAAGTTTAATTTGTCCCATGATCTTCATGAAAATTTTATTATATCCTCCTTGGATATCTATCACTTTGGGACTAGTTTCATATGTTGCAATTGCTTTTTGGCAAGCTCAAACAAATTTAAGTGAATCATAAGAGCATAAAGATTTCATCCCTCAAAAAGGTATAAGTGAAGCATGAGAGGAAATGACAAGCTACTCTCAAAAGATATAAGTGAAGATCAATGAGTAGTCAAACAATTAAGTAGCTATGTGAGGAATCTCTCTCTCTCAATAAATATTTTCAGATCTGAGTATTTTATTCAAACAGCAAACAAAAGAAAAATAGCACTCCAAGAATAGCACGCATCATGTGAACGAATAAAAATTTAGGCTCAACATAGGCTAACCGATAATTGTTGATGAAGAGAGGTGGGATGCGTAGCATCACCAAGCTTAGATGCTTGAGACTTCTTGAAATATTTACTTGGGGTGCCTTGGGCATCCCCAAGCTTGAGCTTTTGTATCTCGTTCAATCCTCTCATATCCCGGTTTCACCTATTCTCAAAAACTTCATCCACACAAAACTCGAAAAGAACTCGTGAGATAGGTTAGTACACATAATAATAAATCAACTCTTTATGTACTGCCAAGACAAGTTGCACAATAATTTTCAAACATTAGGTACTGTATACTATCATTTCCACAATTTATATCTACCAATATAGGCTATGGAAACTATAGGATAAGTAGATAACAAAACTATGACAGCAATCTGTATAAACAGAACAGTCTGTAGCAATCTATTAAACCAGTGTACTTCTGTAACTCAAAAAATTATGAAAATTTAGGGCATGCTATAAAATTTATATGACAACACTTTGTCAAAATTTCAGAAACTTTCCACGTTCCATTAAAATATGAAAATTCAAACACTACAGGAAAAGTCTCTGTTTTTTACACAGCACACATCAAAACATGCAATGCAAGCATCCTAATGCAATTCTTGGAAATTTTTATTGAAAAACAAGATTATAAATAACTCCTAACATAGAACAACAAAATAAAACGACACTCCAAGCAAAACTCATATTATGTGACGAATAAAAATATAGCTCCAAGTAAGATATACCGATAGTGTTGAAGACGAAAGAGGGGATGCCTTCCGGGGCATCCCCAAGCTTAGGCGCTTGAGTATTCCTTGGATATTACCTTGGGGGTGCCTTGGGCATACCCAAGCTTAGTTTATTGTCACTCCTTATTCTTCTCATATCGGTGTCTCACCCAAAACTTGAAAACTTCAATCACACAAAACTTAACGGAACTTCGTGAGAAGGGTTAGTGTAGTAAAGATAAATCATTCACTTAGGTACTGTCAAGACAAGATTCATAATTGTTCCCACATGATACCTACTGTATTCTATCATTCCCATAATTTATATCATTGAATATAAGCTATGGGAACACTAAAACAAGCAAACTATGCATGCAAAACAGAATCTGTCAAAAACAGAACAGTCTGTGAAGATCTGTAGTGTAACCATACTTACCTGTCTCTACAAATTCTTAAAAATTAGGACAACCTGAAGAATTTGCATATGAAAACTATGTAAAAATTTCAGATCATTATCATGCTCCCGTAAAAAAATGAAAAATCCTGTACTGGAGTCAAAAGTTTCTGTTTTGGTTCAGCATCAATTCTACTCATCTTGTGAGTCATCCCAAAGGCTTTACTTGGCACTTTATTGAAATAAAAGGCACAAAACATGATTACTACAGTAGCTTAATCATGTTACCACACAAAAACAGTAGGTATAAATATTGGGTTGTCTCCCAACAAGCGCTTTTCTTTAATGCCTTTTTAGCTAGGCATGATGATTTCAATGATGCTCACAAAAAAGATAAGAATTGAAACACAAAGAGAGCATCATGAAGCATATGACTAGCACATTTAAGCCTAACCCACTTCCTATGCATAGGGATTTTGTGAACAAACAATTTATGGGAGCAAGAATCAACTAGCACAGGAAGGCAAAAGAAGCATAACTTCAAAACTTTGAACACAGAGGGAGGGAACTTGATATTATTGCAATACCTACAAGCATATGTTCCTCCCTCATAATAATTTTCAGTAGCATCATGAATGAATTTCACAATATAACCAGCACATAAAGCATTATCTTCATGATCCACAAGCATAGAATTTTTTTCACTCTTCACATAAGCAATTTTCTTCTCATTCATAATAGTGGGAGCAAACTCAACAAAATAACTATCATGAGATACTTGATTGACATAACCACTTAGAATATTGAAATCATGATGACAAGTTTCACGGTTACTATCACTCTTTATAGCATACATGTCATCATCATAATCATCATAGATAGGAGGCATGCCATCATCATAATAGTTTTGCTCATCAAAACTTGGGGGACTAAAAATATCATATTCATCAAACATAGCATCCCCAAGCTTGTGGCTTTGCATATCATTAGCATCATGAATATTGAGAGAATTCATACTAACAATATTTCTATCATGCTCATCATTCAAGGAATTCTCATCAAGTATTTTCATAAATTCTTCCTCTACCAATTGAGCACAATTTTCCAAACCATCATTTTCACGAAAGACATTAAAAAGACGAACCAATTGATGCAACCTAAACTCCATTTTTTTGTAGTTTTCTTTTATAAAACCAAACTAGTGATAAAACAAGAAACTAAAAGATTTAATTGCAAGATCTAAAGATATACCTTCAAGCACTCACCTCCCTGGCAACGGCGCCAGAAAATAGCTTGATGTCTACTACGCAACCTTCTTCTTGTAGACTCGTGTTGGGCCTCCAAGCGCAGAGTTTTGTAGGACAGTAGCAAATTTCCCTCAAGTGGATGACCTAAGGTTTATCAATCTGTGGGAGGCGTAGGATGAAGAAGGTCTCTCTCAAACAACCCTGCAACCAAATAACAAAGAGTCTCTTGTCACTACTAGGAGAAACCCTACTAGTAGCGCTTGAAAAACCTATAGTAGTAGCGCTGGGTCCAGCGCTACTGCTAACGTGCTACAGCTAAGTTGTAGCAGTAGCGCTGGTTGGTGCAGCGCTACTGCTAAGTCTGGTTAGCAGTAGCGCTGCACTGACCAGCGCTACTGCTAACTATCTGTAGCGCTGCAGAAAGGCAAGCGCTGCTGCTAATCCAGCGCTGCTGCTAGATTCCTTCCAGCGCTGCTACTAGTATTCCTGCTTTCACAGATTCATACCCCCTCTACGTATTTGTGATGTATTTATACAGGCTCTATACAGTAGTTTCATCAGATCACAATAAACATACACTATTCTCATCATATCATACACATACAGTAGTCTCGTCATACCATCATCATCATCATTCAACACAAATATCATCACATCTCGAAAATAGCGATACACAAGTCATGTCATGTCTCAAATAAGTGCAACTGCATGGTCATGGCACACACACAAGTTTCATCATCTCTATCTAAACCATGATGTAGAAGAGAAGAGCGATCAGCATGAGCAAGACCGCGACTATGTAGTACTTGAGGAACCGACGGTTCCGCCCCCGCTCTTGCCGGAGCGTCCACCTCAAGTAACTACTTTCCGCTTCAGCTCTGCTGTCGAACCCTCTGTGGCTAGCACCGGGGTACTTGTCCACCTGGGCCTGAGCGTCTGGCCAGTGGTCGTAGACTCCTGGAACCCTCCCAACGAACACGGCGTAGCAGTCCTTCGCCATCTCTGATCTATGTACCTGCACCGTCAGTTGATGAACTGAACGATAATATGCAACATAATGTACTTAAGAAAACAAAGAGGCATAATTAGCAAAATACAAGCAACCTATAGTAAACATAAATGACGAAGTTCCTCATACCCAAACTAATTAACTAGAGCGATCTACGCTAGTTCAGGACCACGGTTTAATTACATCACATAGTTTCGTGTGGACGCTAGTGACACATATATTGTCAACGACAATCAGTCCTCGGTCCTATCTTCATAGTCAGGGAGGAAGCACCCGAGCTTCTTGAAAGGCTTCAGGTCCAGACGCTGAGCGATTAGCAGTGCTCGGACATCATCCCGCGTGATTGGCCCATGGTAGAACATCCCTGTTGGTTTGAGGACCTGCTTCATGATCACTTGGGCAAGTTCACACTGTACGTGATAAAACTCAGCTCGGATTCGATGATTCGATGTCTTTCCTATGCTTGTGGCCTAGTTGACAATCTCGGCATCGTTGGTAGTAGCTGACATGCGAAGGTGTTGATTATCCCTTCTGAACTCGAGCAGGTGATGCATGAGGTAGAATCCATCAGCCTTACTGTTGTGCGATTGCTGGATGCAGCAGAAGTCGGTCTTATGGCTGAAAACCAGCCCGTTCTTCCTGTGCTTTTTCACCTTGATATATCCACCAGACAGGCTGAAGGTTAACAGGGCACTATCGAGAACACTCTTTATGTGCTTGTAATCCTTTTTCTTGATGTTCTTCGATGAGTCCAAGTATATAGCATGGGAGTATTCTGGGTACAGAATGATGAGGACGGCGCCCCCCGCTGCGCAAATTAAGTACACCTCAAATTAGCCTCCATGCTTGCAAAGGAATGATTAACACTTACGAAAGGATATGCGCGGATGACTTACGTGGGATGATAAGGCAAGAGAATCGCTTCCTTGTCCTTATTAGCGATCATGAAGCCGCCAATGTACTTGCTCGCATAGTCACGGTGCTCTTTGCAGACATCCAAGAAGCTCTCGTGCATATGGTACGGGTCCGCGACGCAAATATATTTTATGTTCTCGATCCTGATGATGTAGTTGAGATACAGCACATACATGCGGATGAACTGGAAATCCAGCTTGGTCATGTGGAACATGTCGTAGATGTAGTCAAATCGCAGGATGAACTTATCCGCGGGCCATCCCTCGACGTACAACTTCCCACCCGGCACCTGAATCGCGTAAAGCGGGTATCCTGGTTTTTCCGAGATGAGAAGGCTTTTCTCTCTGGTCAGCACATCATCATGAAGTCTCCTTAGATCATTGTTTAGTATGTCCTCTAGCGCTTTCTGAGGTAGGATCGGGTGGCCGGCGACATGGAAACGCTCCGCACCTACGACAGGTATTCTGTCTACCTCCCGGGGCTTCAGAGGTGGCTGGCTGCTTGAAGCAGCTCTGGCGCCTTTAGGGCCTTTCCTGTCCGGTCTCCTCCTTTGCTTCTTGGCGGGTGGCGGTAGTGAGCCCACCATACCTTCCCTAACTGTCACCCCCAGTGTCGTCGGGCTAATCAGTGGACGGCCCTCGGGTTGTTGCTGGGTAGAGGCGGCATCTGGAGGCGTCTCCTGCGAGGATCACTTGAAGAGAGACTTTTTGCATTCCGCCTTAGGACGTTCCGGCTCCGGCAAATCAGGCAGCATCAAGTCATCATCTCCACGCTCATAGCCAGAGTCTTCGTCGTCCTGAGCCATCAATCCTCCATCATCATAGGCGGTATTGAAATACATGTCTGGGTCATCATCCTCCTCCTCCATGTCATCATCAGCATTTGCTTCTTCGACAACGGGGGCGACGTCATCTGGCACTAATGGAGGCTCTCCCTCGCGTCGTCCGCTACCACCCACCACGACAGGTGCAGGTTATTTGGTAGGTGGGGTGGTGTTCATACCTTCTTGAGAAGCTGTCATTGGTGTGATACTGGGCGCCTCGACACGAAGAAGAGTCTTCGGCTAAGGCAAGAACCAGCTCTTGCATGCGCCAATCCGTTGAGGGGTCTCCTCGTCATCGACTGGTACCGGAGGAGGCAAATCCTCGAAGCCCGCTAAGACACTGGCCACGTTAACCTTGAAGACGCCATCAGGCATCTCTCGGTTGTGGAACATGCGGTCCTTCGGCTTCACGATCGTTGCCTTTCCCACGGCCACCTTCTGGCCCTTGATGTCGTACAGTAGGGTGCACGGGGTATCGTTGGCCTACGAAGACATGTCTGCGATGTCAAACATCCGAAAGGCAATTGAAACGGAAGACTATATAGACATGCTGGTGAAAAGGGTATGACGCGTAATTATCGTGAGGGTGTCGAGCTCAGCCATAGACGAAGGCCCGCCGAGTAGGCCAGAGACGGAGGACGGGCTGCTATGAACAGGAGCGGGAGCATGTGCGGTGGCGTGAGCAGGTGCTGGTGGTGCGATGTTCACCTAATTGCTCCCGACGTAGCTGGGAAGGGGAAGGTCCGCTGGCCCTTTATCTGGATTTTTCTTCGTCCATTCAAAAAATGCTGGAAGCAAGCTGGAAATGGAAGATGTGAAGTCAGCCGTGAAGCCAGCTACCGCTGCACTGACCCTTGCATCGACTATCTGTTCCAACTCTGCTTTGGTCTCAGCTTTGGACTTATTGATCGCAAGCGCGACCTTCTGGTCGATGGTCTGTTGAGTAAGCAACTTTCTCTTCCTTCTTTCCTCTAGCTCCTCGCGGTAGCACGTCTTCCACGAGGCGCCATCTCCGACGCCGTGCACACGTCCATAGGACGGTGGTGTGTCCTCCGGGACCTTTTTCAGTATGTTCAGGGCCCGGTTGAAATGGGTGTCCCACTTGGGCCTCGCCGACGACTGTGATGACTCGTCGCTTTCGGCTGCCTTTTGGTGCTGCTCTTTCTGCAAAAGGAACGTGGATGGTTTACTAATAATGTGACAAAACTTGTAGTCGAATTGATTGGAAGCTAATATGATAATGTGGTAATATAACAATTACCAAAAGTCTCATGAACTCCCTCGTGTTCGGGTCCGTGTAAAAGGTCTTCTTGACGCGGTCCCACTTGTACCGGGCCCTGATCCAGTCACGCTCCAGCGGGTCGGTGAACTCCGCCAAGGGGTCTGGGATTCCGTGACTTTCACGTTCGGCGTCCTCCTTGGCCCATACGTGCCTCTTCCCCTCGTAACCACGACTTCCGAGGCGGTGGGGAGGCGTGTTCCTGGCCTTGAGCGCCTTCATTTTCTCTGACTTTTTCTTGGTTTCATCTTTAGCGCAAGTCTCCTTGAATTTTTCAAAGTCCTCTTCCGTAAGTGTCGGATTGTCAGCATGAATCTTGGACCACGGTTCATTCTTATCAATCGCTTTTTTCCCGAACTTTCCAGGCGGACAAGTCGTTGGTGAACGTAACCATCGCCTTGTTGTTTATCTTTGTCATGGCGTTGTCGTCCCACGGTTCTTTGCTTTCTGTGCGGCCGGGGAACAGGAACCTATTGTGCAACTTCTTTAGGAGCATGTGCTCCATATGTGGTATCTTCTTCAACTTCTCGTCGTTGATGTTGGTGGTTTCCCTGAGGATGCATCCTAGTTGATTGCCCCAGCACGAGCGCGCTTCATCCGGCGCTGTTGGCTCTAATTTCTTGGGGTGCATCTCCGTGACCGCAATTTGTCCGATGCCGAGCTCGTTTGGTCTTCATGACCTCTTCTGCTTCGGTGCTTTACCGGCTACGACAGCATCGTTGCCGGTCTCGGGGGTGGTGTCGGTGCCGGTGCCAGTGCTGGTGCCGGTGTCGGCGTCGGCGTCGGGGTTGGTGCCACTGCCGCCACCATGCACCCCCATCTGGTGTTCGTCCAGGTAATCGAAATAATGATTTGCTGCCTCGATGGGGTCTTCTTCGAGGCGAGCAGAACCCCCGGCTGAGGCGTGGCTAGACATGTTTCCTATTCAACAATTGTAAATAAAAGATATAATGAAGAGAAAAAAGGGGCCTATATTTGGTCGGAATGTTGATTCATTCCACTTCCGGCAAATCCCGGGCACTCCATATGTCCTAGTTTCTAGCACAAGTCATGCCGAAAATCACGGAAATTTTCGGCATGACCTTTGCTAAAAAGTGGACATATGGAGCGCCTGAAATTTCCCGGAACGGAAATGAATCAACATTCCGGCAAAACATAGGCCACTCGGATATTCTTCGACATTCAACCAACATTGCAAACATTTTGCAACCAACATCAATTTGCAACATTTTGCAACAAACATTTTGCAACCAACATCAATTTGCAACAAACATTTTGCAACCAACAGGAGCACATATATAACATCAATTTGCAACCAACAGGAGCACATATACAAAGCAACCAACATTCAAACATTTTGCTACTGTTTTTTATAAATTTTTGCTACTGTTTTTTATAAATTTTTGCTACTGTTTTTTATGCCTACAAAGCCTAGCTAGTTTTTTATTTAAAGCTACAAAATTTGTTACTGTTTTTTATTTAAAGTTTTTTATTTATACTTTGAGTTATTTCTATATTGAATTTTTTCTCTAAACTAAGATTTTGCTCTAAAATGAATTTTTTTTCTTCTGTCCACAGCAAGCTTATTCTAAACCATAGTGCAAGTAGGATTATGGATTGTAACTATCTACTCAGCAACAACCAACCCCTGGGTGATATTGGCAGTTACATGCAAACAACCACTAAATTCTGCAAATTCTCTGGTAAAAGAAAGAACCGGAGTTATTTGTGGTCTCAGAACAATCACAGTTCAAATCCTTGGATTGCCCTTGATAGAATCATACAGACACAGGTATTAAACTCACTAAACTTCGATGCTATCTTCCTCCTAGTGAATGCCCTATCATCAGTTTGCATCAGTGAAGTGCATCGGCAATCAAAGCAAATCATACCAAACTTGAAGCTTCTTCAATCTCACAGCTATATCATGGAACTACCGATCATCATCTAGGCGGGCAGTTCGTCTAGATCAAGCAGTAGTGTAGTAGTGGTGTGTATCAGCAGGGAGGGAAACTCTAAATTACCGAGCTGATGAAGTCGACGAGGGAGGCGTTGGCCTCCCCGTCCCTGGCGCGTCGATCTGCACCCCGACGGTGGCGTCGAGGGCGGCAGGGGCGGCGAGGGGCGCGCGGCTCCGGTGGCTTTGAGGGAGGCAGGGGTGGCGAGGGCGCGCGGCTCCGGTGGCTCCGGGGGCGTTGAGGGCAGCAAGGGCGGCGAGGTCGAGGGCGGACCCGCGCGGCGATGGTGAGGTCGAGGGAGGGCTCGGGCGTCCGCGCGGACGAGGAGGAGGTCGGAGCGGCGGGCAGGGGCGACGGCGGCGGGCAGGGGCGACGGCAGCGGGCAGGGGCGACGGCGGTGCGCGACAGAGAGGAGGGGGAGAGGTGGGAGAGTGGGGGGGGGGAATGGGAGTTGGCAAAATTTGAGCACGCGCGGCGGTTAACTCGAAATAGTAGTAGCGCTGGGTTAGGACCAGCGCTATAGCTAAATTAGCTATAGCACTGTGTGGTAATCCAGCGCTACTGCTAACTGTTTTAATTTTCAGTTTTTTTAATTCTAAAATACACATAGTAGTAGCGCTGTTTTAGGATCCAGCGCTATAACTATATTAGCTATAGCGCTGGTTCATAATCCAGCGCTACTGATATGTATTACTTTTTATTATTTTCCTTTTCTTTTCTGTTTAGTTTTCTTTTTCTTTTGTATTGCTTTCTCCCTTTTGTTTTTGTTTTTTGTATTGCTTTCTCCCTTTTGTATTTCTTTTGTATTGCTTTCTTCCTTTCTGTTTACGACGGCGTCTCCCTCCCACACTGCGCGAATATCACCAGAACCATGCATGTGGTGGTAACATATATATCAGTTGACCGATAACGGTTACTTAAGTGCGTACACAAAATAGATACATATATATAAATGATGGTTTCTCAGCTGCGTCAACGACGTTTCACATTGAGCTTCTTCCCTTTCTTTATCGTTGCCGAATAATTGAGCCCCTCCTTGTGACTTTTCCGGAACCATGGAGTATGATCTTTCTTACGTAATGTAGTATTGATTCTTCTTTTCACGTATGCTTCATCGTCATCGTCATCTTCCCTCATCGGGTTGCCGTATTGGTCGTAGTCTTCCTCGTTGGCGACTCCATCCATTCCGACGATGCTCCTTTTGCCTCTCCTCATGACAACACGGCTGGGATTGGTCGGGTCGGTTATGAAGAATCATTGTGTCACATGCTTAGCGTGTACCCATGGCTCAGTTTTGGCGATGTCGTTAACGTTCACGGTTGCGCTCTTCACGTCGGGTATAGACATGGTAGTGAAATACTTGTTTTCTCTTATGACGTCCTTAGCCCATCTGACACGGAACATCGTCGCATCGTGCAATCCAGTATAGTCAAGATCCCAGATCTCTTCGACCCTTCCGTAGAATCTTTCAGTTGTGCCATTGGCGTCGGTCACGCATTCAATCGTCACCCCGGAGTTCTGGTAATCACTGTCCATGTCTTTGGCCTCCGTGTAGAACGTGTACCCGTTGATATCGTATGACTGATAGGTCGCGAGTTTGGGCGCGGGGCCATGTGCTAAGGCGTGTATGAGCAATCCGTCCGAACTGCCCTCTTCCGGGGGATTTTCAAGAACTTGCTCTTTGAACCAGCGCAAGAAAGTGGCGTTGTGCTCTACAGTAACTTCGTCGTCCGTCTTGAGCATCCCCTTATCACGGTACTTATTTGCGATGGTTTCTTTATGCCGTGCCACATAATCATCTACCACATCTAGGTGTTGTAGCACTACTAAGTTAGCCCTGTCAAAGTCGTTCCGTCGATCCGAGTAGTCCACATGCAATTCCCTCCGGCCGTTGTTGTGACCTTCTCCTCCGAGCCTCCCATCGTGCTTCTTGACGGGCAAACCAACAACAGGGTCTCCGACGCCTATATAATTCTCGCAAAAGGAGATGCACTCATGCGTCAGATACCCCCGGACGATGCTCCCATCGGGACGGGACATGTTACGAACGGATCCTTTGATGACCCCATTCATCCTCTCGAACGGCATCATGCTGTGAATGAATGTCGGCCCGAGGTCGATGATGTCGTCCACGATGTGGACACACAAATGCACCATGACGTCAAAGAACGCGGGCGGGAAGTACATCTCAAGCTCACATAGTATGACAACGATCTCTTCCTGTAGCCTTCGGAGCTGCTTCACACTTATGGACTTTCGAGAGATAACGTCGAAGAAGTTGCAGAGACCAGTAAGCGTGTCACAGACGTGCTTGTCCATTATCCCTCTAATGGCAACCGGGAGTATCTGCGTCATCATCACGTGACAGTCATGAGACTTCATCACGCTGAACCTTTTCTTCTTGGGGTCTAGAAATCTGCTTATCTTCCCACAGTAACCGGAACTGACTTTGATTCCCATAAGGCACTTGATGAATTGATCGATCTCCTTCGCACTTAAGGTGAAGCAAGAAGGGGGGCAATAATTCTCCTCCTTCTTGTTGACTTTTCTGCCCCTTTCCCCCTCCTCCGTCTCCGTCTCCTCCGTCGACTTTTTACGGTGGAGATCTTTCCTGATCTTCAAATCTTCCAAGTCTTTCCTTGCCTTCGGCCCGTCCTTGGTCTTCTCTGGCATGTTCATCAGTGTGCCAAGCAAGCTCTCGAGGACATTCTTCATGATATGCATTTGATCAAGGCAATGAGGCGTGTCGTGATTGGGCCAGTACTCCAAGTCCCAGAAAACAGACGTCGTTTTCCATACCTTCAGTAGCGGCTCCGGCGCCTTTTTCATCGTTCCCGGCGCGGGGCACTGTTCCCAGTTTTTCAACAGCTCGTTGATTTCGGTGCCGCTCCTCTTACGTGGAGGTCCTCGATGCTCAGCCAACCCATTGAATAGATCTCCACGCTTTCTCCACGGGTCATCCTTCTCGAGCCATCTACGATGCCCCATGTACACGATTTTCCCGGACCCGCCATCTTTCGTTGACGTAAGCTGCTGAGACGTTGTATCATCCATGCACCTCGTGCATCCGCAGTATCCGTGGCACACCTGGCCTGTGGTGTACCCGTAACCGAGATAGTCGTGCACCGTCGTCATCAGCGCGGCTCTCATATAGGAATACTATCCTTTGCTGGCGTCCCATGTCCATGCCGGTGTTTTCCCTAACGTGTCTAGCTCCTCTTTCAGAAGCCCCATATACAGGTTAATATTATTTCCTGGTTGTTTCGGCCCTTGAATCAGCATGCTCATGTGTATGTACTTTGTCTTCATGCACTTCCATGGGGGGAGGTTGTACATCCATACAAAGACGGGCCATGTGCTGTGGTTGGTGTTTTGGTTTCCAAACGGATTCATGCCATCGGTACTCGCACCAAACACGATGTTCCTTGGATCTTCTGCAGCAAATCCATATACGGTGTTGGATGCTCTCCACTGGCTACCATCTACGAGGTGTCTCAGCTTCGGATCATCTCCATCGTCGGGCTTCTTCCTCTCCGCGTGCCAGCGCATGAGCTTTGCTTCCTTAGGATCTATGAAATACCGCTGCAGACGGGGAGTGATCGGAAAGTACCATACAACTTTCTGAGGAGCTTTCTTTCCTGCCTTCTTGTATCGAGAAGCATTGCACACTGGACAGCTGGTTTTTTCCGCGTGCTCCCCCCGATAAATGATGCAATCGTTGATGCATGCGTGGTACCTAATGTGCGGCAAATCAAACGGGCAAACGATTTTCTTGGCCTCATCGACACTAGTAGGACACAAGTTCCCCACGGGAAGAACTTTATTATGTAGATACTTCAAATGCTCATCGAGGCTTTTGTCTGTCCATTTGTTTTTGTCCTTCGTCTTTAGAAGTTTGAGCGTGAAACTCAAGCGGGTCACCTCGGGATCGCAACCGTCATACAATGGAGTCTTCGAGTCTACTTCAAGTTGCGCCAGCTTGGCCTCCTCTCTAGAAGCAGCTCTCTCGCTAGTCGTACTCTTGCGAAGGAGGTCTTGAACATGAGGGTCCTGCACGACTGCACTTAGTAGCATCGAAGACTGCGGCGTGACCGCCGCCTCTGCTTCTCCGCCATGTCCGGACTCTTCTTCGCCGTGTCCGGAATCTTCTCCGCCGCCGTGACCGCCGCCTCTGCTTCTCCGCCATGTCCGAAGTCTTTACTTGTAGCGCTGCCAAAATCCAGCGCTACTGGTAATTACCAGCAGCGCCTGTTACTTTCCAGCGCTACTGATAGTGTCCTGCCTATATGGTTTCTCCTAGTAGTGTGTGTCCCCAACACACCCAACACAATGGTAAATTGTATAGGTGCACTAGTTCGGCGAAGAGATGGTGATACAAGTGTAATATGGATGGTAGATATAGGTTTTTGTAATCTGAAAATATAAATACAGCAAGGTAACAAGTAACAAAAGTGAGCACAAACGGTATTGCAATGCTTGAAAACAAGGCCTAGGGTTCATACTTTCACTAGTGCAAGTTCTCTCAACAATACTAACATAGTTGAATCATATGTAAATCCCTCACGTGCGACAAAGAGTTCACTCCAAAGTCACAAATAGCGGAGAACAAACGAAGAAATTATTGTAGGGTATGAAACCACCTCAAAGTTATCTTTTCCGATCAATCTTATGAGCTATCCCTATAAGTGTCACGAACAGCCCTAGAGTTCGTACTAAAATAACACCTTAAGATACACATCAACCAAAACCCTAATGTCACCTAGATACTCCAATGTCACCACAAGTACCTCTGGGCTTGATTATACGATATGCATCACACACAGATTCATCATGTTCAATCCAACAGAAAGAACTTCAAAGAGTGCCCCAAAGTTTCTACCGGAGAGTCAAGACAAAAACGTGTGCCAACCCCTATGCATAGATTCCCAAGGTCACGGAACCCGCAAGTTGATCACCAAAACATACATCAAGTGGATCAATAGAACATCCCATTGTCACCATGGATATCCCATCGCAAGACATACATCAAGTGTTCTCAAATCCTTTAAAGACTCAATCCGATAAGAAAAGTTCAAAGGGAAAACTCAATTCATCACAAGAAGATAGAGAGGGGAAAACTCCATATGATTCATCTATATTAATAAAGCTCGCGGTACATCAAGATCGTGTCATCTCAAGAACACGAGAGAGAGAGAGAGAGATCAAACACATAGCTACTGGTACATACCCTCAGCCCCGAGGGTGAACTACTCCCTCCTCGTCATGGAGACCACCGGGATGATGAAGATGGCCTCCGGTGATGGTTTCCCCCTCCGACAAGGTGCCGGAATGGGCTCCCAATTGGTTTTTCGTGGCTACAGAGGCTTGCGGCGGCGGAACTCCCGATATAGGTTTGTTTCTGGGGGTTTTGGTATTTATAGGAATTTTTTGCGTCGGTCTCACGTCAAGGGGGGCCACGAGGCAGCCACAAGCTTGGAGGGCGCGCCCTAGGGGGGGGGGGGCTGCAGGCTTGTGGCGGCCTCGTGGCTCTACTGGCCCAACTCCAATGCTTTCGGGGGTCTCTTTTGGTCCATAAAAAATCACCGTAAATTTTCAGCCCATTCCGAGAACTTTTATTTCTGCACAAAAAATGACACCATGGTAGTTCTGCTGAAAACAGCGTCAGTCCGGGTTAGTTCTAATAAAATCATACCAAAATCATATAGAATTATTGTAAACATGGCATGAATACTTCATAAATTATAGATACGTTGGAGACGTATTAGCGAGCAATAATAATAAATCTCGGATGACAACAATTTTATCAAAACAATCATGATACAATATGATATAATGGTATCTCGCTAGCCCTTTCTTAGACCGCAAAACATAAATGCAGAGCACCTCTGAAGAACACGGACTGACTAGACATTATAATTCATGGTAAAAGAGATCCAGTCACAGTCATACTCAATATCAATTAATAACAAAGCATACAAATGACGGTGGTGCTCTCTAACTGGTGCTTTTTATAAGAGGAGGATGACTCAAAAGTAAAGTAAAATAGATAGGCCCTTCGCAGAGGGAAGCATTGATTTACAGAGGTGCCAGAGCTCGAGCTTTTAAAACAGGGATGAATAATAATTTTGAGCGGTATGCTTTCATTGTCAACATAACAACCGAGAGATCTCGGTATCTTCCATGCTAGATACATTATAGGCGGTTCCCAAATAGAATGGTAAAGTTTTTACTCCCCCTCCACCAATTAATCACACTCCACGGCGAGCCGAATCCACGGGTACCGTCCATACAAACAACAATCCTGGGGGAGTTTTGTTTCATTATATTTTGATTTGATTTTTGAGCATGGAACTGGGCATTCCGAATACCAGCCACTTTCTCATGAATGATAGTGAATCAACACACATCGTGAGAATAACCCACCTAGCATGGAAGATACTGACAACCCCTAGTCACTATATGAGCGATTCGGGCATACAAAACATAATATTATTTGAAGGTTTAGAGTTTGGCACATGCAAATTTACTTGGAACGACAGGTAAATACCGCATATAGGTAGGTATGGTGGACTCATATGGAACAACTTTGGGTTTATGGAAATGGATGCACAAGCAGTATTCCCGCTTAGTACAGGTGAAGGCTAGCAAGAGACTGGGAAGCGACCAACTAGAGAGCGACAACAGTCATAAACATGCATTGAGATTAACCAACATTGAATGCAAGCATGAGTAGGATATAAATCACCATGAACATAAATATCGTGGAGGCTATGTTGATTTTGTTTCAACTACATGCGTGAACATGTGCCAAGTCAAGTCACTTGAATCATTCAGAGGAGGATACCATTCTATCATACTACATCACAACCATTTTAAAATGCATGTTGGCACTCAAGACAAATCATTATACACTCTTAGCTAATTAAGCATGGCATGAGTAACTATAATCTCTAATTGTCATTGCAAACATGTTTCATCCATAATGAGCTGAATTCAGAACGATGAGCTAATCATATTTACAAAAACAAAATAGGTCGAGTTCGTACCAGCTTTTCTCCATCTCAATCACTTCATCATATATCGTCATTATTGCCTTTCACTTGCACGACCGAACGGTGTAAATAATAATAAGAGTGCACGTGCATTGGACTAAGCTGGAATCTGCAAACAATAACTCAAAGGAGAAGACAAGGTAATATGGGCTCTCTGTAAGATAAACATTAACGCATATGAGAGCCACTCAACATTTTCATTGTGGTCTTCTCCTTACGACCCAAAGAAAAGAAATTTCAAAACAAGAACGAGAAAAACTATTTACACGGGAAAGCTCCCAACAAGCAAAAGAAGAACGAGAAATCTTTTTGTGTTTTCTTTTAATGCTACAACTAAACAAACTAGGAGGTAAAGCTAGAACTAATTTTTTTTTGATTTTTCTCAAGGTTAATTAAGCACACAAGAAGAAAGCGGAAAGAAGAAATAAAATACCATGGATGATTCAATGAAAAAGTATAAGCACCGACTACTAAGATGAGTGTGTGAACATGAATGTAATGTCGGTGAGAAATACGTACTCCCCCAAGCTTAGGCTTTTGGCCTAAGTTGGTCTAGGGCCATGACTGAAAATAATCATCTCCTGGATGCTCCGGAGGATACTGAGGGTTCCACTGGTTAGCGAGCTCCTGTGGCTCCCACTGAAAAACTGGATCCTGATACGGATCAAGGGCTGGTGCGGGCTCAGGTGCTGGGGGTTGCGACAGACCCCAATATCTGTAGATGTCCTCGGGCATAATAGTGTACCTGCCTGAATGGATATCAAACAAAGAAGAAGCAGGCAGAGCAATAATCTCACAAGTACCCTGACTAAATACTAAGTTGTAAAGCAGCCTCCTATCATTATCCTTCCTAATAAAATCATGTGCTACCATACTGTCATAGTCTAAATATCTTGTAGGTAGCAGCATTTCCTCTTCCTCGTCAAGCCTAATGGGTATCTTAAAGTGTGTGGCTAGACGAGATGCATAGATACCTCCGAATATGGGGCCCTTCGAATGGTTTAAGTTCAACCGTTGGGCCACTATAGTGCCCAGACTAAAAGTTCTATCAGCAAGTAAAGCGTGGCGCAGAATGGCGAGGTAGGGAGCACTAAGGCTTCCACTCTCCCCACGACCAACTAAACATCTCCCCGCAAATAATGAATAATAGCGTAGAACAGGAAAATGTAAACTAGCTGCTCTTGCCTTTGACACCCCTCTCTCTTCCCCCACAGTGGTTGCGGCAATAAAGTCCTCCATGTCTCTAGGACGTGGTTCACTGATGCTGCCCTCATAAGGTATTTTGCAAACATTGCAAAAATCGTAAAGTGTCATCTTCTTAGGCGCATCATATAAATAAAACTCTACCATGGGAGGATTCTTCCTAGGATAAAAGTGAAAGTTTTGCACGGAGATATTAGTGAGTAGGAGGTACTGGTCACACTTATCGTTGAGGAAGTCGGTGATGCCTGCATTCTCTGCTAAATAATAGAAACCCTCATAAATTCCGGCCGCCCTCAAGAATGCATCACTTGGCCATTCACATGGCCGAACCTCCGCAACGCGAGGAAGATTGTATTTGGACTTCTTCTTCACCTCATTTTCATCTTCTTTAGAGCTCCGGCTTGAAGAGCCTCTTAACAATCTCCTCATCATTTCTTTCTCTGAAAAATTTCGGAAATTTTTAGTGACTCACAATAAAGGTGAACAAAACTCAACAAAACTTATAGCAACTACTCCCACAAGTGCCTAGAGGCTATATCATGCATCAAAACTACTTGGGACCATACAAATTTGACATGCAAGCTCAAGAACAAGGTCACCACAGCAGCAAAAATTTGCAATATATAAAGCACTAGAACAAAAACTAATTGGACCATTGGAGAAGTCACATACCGAAGAACAATCCCCCAAAACAGTTTTGCAAATGGAGCTTTGCACAAGGAGATCGAAAATGGCAGCAAAATGAGCTAGAACACGGGCTTGAGCAATGGTGGGATTTTTTCTGGGGGAAGACGAAGTGGATGGGTGCTGGAATAAGTGAGGGGGGCCTACGTGGGACCCACAAGCCAGGGGGCGCGCCCAGGGGGGTGGGCGCGCCCTGTAGGCTTTTGGCCCACTGGTGCAGCCCTCTGATGTGTTCTCAGTGCCAGAAATTCTTAAATATTCCAGAAAAAATCATACTACATTTTCAGGGCATTTGGAGAACTTTTATTGTTAGGTCATTTTTTATTGCACGGATAATTCAGAAAATAGAAGTATAATAGCATTTTTACTTAATTTAAATCTAAATAACAGAAAGTAAAAGTTGGGTACAGAAGGTTGTGCCTCCTAAATTCATCCATCTCATGCTCATCAAAAAGAATCCATCAATAAGGTTGATCAAGTCTTATTGACAAACTTTTTTCGAATGACACGGAACCGGAGAATTTTTGAATAACACTAGGTTACCTCAATGGGGATATGCATGTCCCCAACAATAAGTATATCATATTTCTTTTGGCAGTAGGGAGAGGGAATTCAAAATCTCCAATAATAATTGTTGAAATTTTTCCAATGGAGTTGATACTATGAACTTGAGGTTGTTTCTTCGGAAAGTGTACAGTATGCTCATTACCATTAACATGAAAAGTGACATTGCCCTTGTTGCAATTAATAACAGCCCCATGCAGTATTCAAAAAAGGTCTACCAAGGATGATCGACATACTATCGTCCTCGGGAATATCAAGAATAACAAAGTCCGTTAGGATAGTAACATTTGCAACTACGACAGGCACATCCTCACAAATACCGATGGGTAAAGCAGTTGATTTATCAGCCATTTGCAAAGAGATTTCAGTAGGTGTCGACTTATTCAAATCAAGTCTACGATACAAAGAGAAAGGCATAACACTAACACCAGCTCCAAGGTCACATAAAGCAGTTTTAACATATTTCTTTTAATAGAGCATGGTATAGTAGGTACTCCGGGATCTCCTAGCTTCCGGTATCTTTCTTTTATTTGTCACAATATCTTTCATATACTTAGCATAAGGAGACATTTTCAGAATATCAGTCAAGCGCATACGCAAAAAGACAGGTCTAAGCAATTCAACAAAACGCTCAAAGTCCTCATCATCCTTTTTCTTGGATGGTTTGGGAGGAAAGGGCATAGGTTTCTGAACCCAAGGTTCTCTTTCTTTACCATGCTTCCTAGCAATGAAGTCTCTTTTATCATATCTTTTATTCCTAGGTTGTGGGTTATCAAGATCAACAGCAGGTTCAATCTCCACATCATTATCATTACTAGGTTGAGCATCAACATGAACATCATCATTAATATTATCACTAGGCTCATGTTCATTACCAGATTGTGTCTCAGCATCAGAAATAGAAATATCATTTGGGTTTTCATGTGTATCTATAACAGGTTCACTAGCAGCATGCAAAGTCCTATCATTCTTTTTCCTTTTATTACTGGGACGACTAGGTGCATTAGTATTAGTTCTCTGAGAATCTTGCTCGATTCTCTTAGGATGGCCCTCACGATACAAAGGTTCCCGAGTCATTTTACCACCTCTAGTCACAACTCTAATAGAATGATCATTGTTCTTACCATTCATCTCATTAAGCAAATCATTTTGTGCCTTAAGTACTTGTTCTACTTGAGTAGTTGCCATGGAAGCATGTTTACTAATAAGCTTAAGATCATTGATAGTTCTACTCATATAATCACCTAAGCGATCAAGCATGTAAGCATTATGTTTCAATTGTCTACTAACATAAGCATTGAAATTTTCTTGCTTAACAATAAAGTTATCAAACTCATCCAAGCATTGGCTAGCAGACTTATTATAAGGAATATCACCTTCATCAAATCTACAGAGAGAATTTACCTCTACTACCTGTGTCGGGTTATCAAGACCATGTATTTCTTCAATAGGTGGTACATTCTTAACATCTTCAGCTTTAATACCTTTTTCTTTCATAGATTTCTTTGCCTCTTGCATATCTTCAGGACTGAGAAATAGAATACCTCTTTTCTTCGGAGTGCGCTTTGGAGGTGGTTCGAGAATAGTCCAATCATTATCATTGCTCAATATATTATTCAATAGTAGTTCAACTTGTTCAACAGTTCGTTCCCTGAAAACACAACCAGCACAACTATCTAGGTGGTCCCTAGAAGCATCGGTTAGTCCATTATAAAAGATATCAAGTATTTCGTTTTTCTTGAGAGGATGATCAGGCAAAGCATTAAGTAATTGGAGCAGCCTCCCCCAAGCTTGTGGGAGACTCTCTTCTTCAATTTGCACAAAGTTAAATATTTCCTCCAAGGCAGCTTGTTTCTTATGGGCAGGAAAATATTTTTCAGAGAAGTAATAAATCATATCCTGGGGACTACACACACAACCAGGAGCAAGAGAATTAAACCATATCTTAGCATCACCCTTTAATGAGAAAGGAAACAACTTAAGAATATAGTAATAATGATTTTTTTCCTCATGAGTAAATAGGGTGGCTATATCATTCAATTTAGTAAGATGTGCCAGAACAGTTTCAGATTCATAACCATGGAAAGGATCAAATTCAACCAAAGTAATTAACTCAGGATCGACAGAGAATTCATAATCCTTATCACTAACAAAGATAGGTGAAGTAGCAAACTTAGGATCATATTGCATTCTAGCATTCAAAGGTTTTTCCTTCCACTTGCATAGTAATTTCTGAAGATCATCTCTATCCTTACAAGCAAGAAAGTCCCTAGCTACCTCTCCTTCCATAACATAACCCTTAGGTATATTAGGCAATTCATATCTAGGAGAGCTAGGTCTAGCAGGTGTCTCATAGTGTTCAGTTTCAATAATTTCATCAGTTTCAAAAATATCATCAGTTTCAGCATTGACTCTAGCAATTTGTTCATCAAGAAATTCACCCAGTGGCACAGTATTAAGCAAAGTGTCATCATAAGCATCATGCATAGCAGAAGTGGCATCATCAATTACTTGTGACATATCAGAATCAATAGCAGGTGGTGGTGTCGCAAATTTACTCATAACAGAAGGTGAATCAAGTGCAGAGCTAGATGGCAGTTCCTTACCTCCCCTCGTAGTAGAGGGATAGATCTTGGTTCTTGGGTCTTTCAGATTCTTCATAGTGATCAACAGATATAAATCCCAAGTGACTCAGAGAATATAGCTATGCTCCCCGGCAACGGCGCGAGAAAATGGTCTTGATAACCCACAAGTATAGGGGATCACAACAGTTTTCGAGGGTAGAGTATTCAACCTAAATCTATTGATTCGACACAAGGGGAGCCAAAGAATATCCTCGAGTATTAGCAGCTGAGTTGTCAGTTCAACCACACCTGAAAGACTTAATATCTGCAGCAAAGTATTTAGTAGCAAAGTAGTATGGAAGTAACAGTAACGATGGCAAAAGTCACAGTAGCAGTTTTGTAGTGATTGTAACAGTAGCAACGGAAAAGTAACTTAGCTAAGATCAATATGTGAAAAGCTCGTAGGCAACGGATCAGTGATGGATAATTATGTCGGATGGCATTCATCATGCAACGGTTATAACATAGGGTGACACAGAACTAGCTCCAATTCATCAATATAATGTAGGCATGTATTCCATATATAGTCATACGTGCTTATGGAAAAGAACTTGCATGACATCTTTTGTCCTACCCTCCCGTGGCAGCGGGGTCCTAATGGAAACTAAGGGATATTAAGGCCTCCTTTTAATAGAGAACCGAACCAAAGCATTAGCACTTAGTGAATACATGAACTCCTCAAACTACGGTAATCACCGGAAAGAATCCCAGTTATTGTCACCCTGGGGGATGCGGATCATAACTCGTAATAGGTGTCTACAACTTGCAAGATAGGATCAAGAACACATATATATATTCATGAAAACATAATAGGTTCAGATCTGAAATCATGGCACTCGGGCCCTAGTGACAAGCATTAAGCATAGCAAAGTCATAGCAACATCAATCTCAGAACATAGTGGATACTAGGGATCAAACCCTAACAAAACTAACTCGATTACATGGTAAATCTCATCCAACCCATCACCGTCCAGCAAGCCTACGATGGGATTACTCACGAACGGCGGAGAGCATCATGAAATTGGTGATGAAGGATGGTTGGTGATGACGACGGCGTCGATTTCCCCTCTCCGGAGCCCAAAACGGACCCCAGATCTGCCCTCCCGAGGAAGAACAGGAGGTGGCGGCGGCTCTGTATCGTGAAACGCGATGAATTCTTCTCCTTGATTTTTTTCTCCCCGAATAGGGTTATATGGAGTTGGAGTTGAGGTCGGAGGAGTTACAGGGGGCCCACAAGCCACCTGGGCGCGCCCTAGGGGGGGGGGCGCCCCCCTGGCTTGTGGCCAATGGGTGGACCCCCCGGTTGATTCTTTCGCCAGTATTTTTTATCAATTCCAAAAATATTCTCCGTAAATTTTCAGGTCAATCCGAGAACTTTTATTTCTGCCCAAAAATAACACCAAGGCAATTCTGCTGAAAACAGCGTCAGTCCATGTTAGTTCCATTCAAATCATGCAAATTAGAGTCCAAGACAAGGGCAAAAGAGTTTGGAAAAGTAGATACGATGGAGACATATCACCTATTGTTAGGGGTATCCTCCATATGGACATCATAGGTCGAGGTGGCTGTCCACCGCCCGGTGGTCACGGGGGCAGGGACGCCGATCTCTTCATCCATGTGTTGTGCCACCTCAGAGGCGTAGTCCAACATGTCGGTTAAGTCTTCGACAGTGGCTACGAAACGGGCGGCGGGTGGGCCGTAAAATTCCCCATAACCAGCCTCTAGGTCGACCGGAATGTGGGTCGAGGTAAGATCATCCTCGATTGCCACCGAATGGATCCAGTCAAGAGCCTCGTCCAACCATTAGAGGACGACCAGATCAGTTTCCTGAGGGCCCTTGGAGTTAAGCTCCAAGGTGTCTTCGAGATGGGTGTGTTCGGCAAAGGCCGAATCCTCATATTCAGGTACTATCAACGAGTTCGGGCTCAAGGCCAGACCTCCGGCGGAGATAGATCTGAGGGTCAAGCCGGACAGAGGGCCCAAAGTTGAAGCTTCGGGATTTTCTGGTTCGTCGGACGAAACCGAGGGCTCCGCAAGGAACAAATCGCCACGGGAGTCGTCAGTGAACTCTAGGTTCCCGAACCTGATCTCCTAACCGTGGGCAAAATTTTCGATCTGGCCTAGATGGCCGGTCGAGTCAGCATGTAGTACAACACTGGGGAACGCGAAGACCTGTCCGGGAACGAAGATGTCCTCATTACGGGCCTGTTCGCTGATGATTAGGCGAGCCATCAATCCACAGGTGATCTCATAGCGGAACTCTCAATGAAAGCACCAATGTCGGTGTCAAAACCGGCAGATCTCGGGTAGGGGGTCCCGAACTATGGATCTAGGATCGATGGTAACAGGGGACGAAGGAGACAGTGTTTACCCAGGTTCGGGCCCTCGTGAAGAGGTAAATGTTGGGGAACGTTGCATGGGAAACAAAAAAATTCCTACGCACACGCAAGACCTATCCATGGTGATGAGCATCTACGAGAGGGAGAGTGGATCTACATACCCTTGTAGATTGCTAAGCGGCAAGCGTTAAGAAACGCGGTTGATGTAGTCGAACGTCTTCGCGATCCAAATCGCAAGCCGTCCCTCGATCCAATCACGATCTAGCGCCGAACGGACGGCACCTCCGCGTTCAGCACACGGACAGCTCGATGACGATCTCCGCCTTCTTGATCCAACAAGAGGGGGCAGAGAGGTAGGTGAGATCTCCAGCAGCACGACGGCGTGGTGGTGGTGGTGGTGGTGGTGGTGTAGTTATCCCGGCAGGGCTTCGGCTAAGCACTATCGGAATCTATTTGGTGGAGGAACTAGAGAATAGAAAACTAGCACATGGCCGTGTGTTTTGGGGCTCTATTCCTCTAGTATATATAGGAGGGAGAGGGAGGAGCAAGCCTCCCTAGGGTTTCCCCTCGGGGTCGGCCGAACCAGGGCAAGGAGGAGTCCAATCCACTTCCTACGAGGAAGTGGATTCATATTAGGAAGGAGTCCTATTCCTTCCTATCTCCACCTTTTTTCCTCTTGGGCATATGGGCCCTTATGGGGTCAGTTCCCCAGCCCATTAGGGGCTGGTGCGCCACCTCTTGGGCCCATGTGGCCCCCCGGGGTGGGTGGGCCCCACCCGGTGGACCCCCGGAACCCATTCGTCACTCCCGGTACACTACCAGAAATACCCGAAACTTTTCCGGAACCCAAATACCACTTTCCTATATATAAATCTTTACCTCCGGACCATTCCGGAGCTCCCCGTGATGTCCGGGATCTCATCCGGGACTCTGAACAACCTTCGGTCACCAACACATATATCTCAATACTACCGAAACGTCACCGAACGTTAAGTGTGCAGACCCTGCGGGTTCGAGAACTATGTAGACATGACCGAGACACCTCTACGATCAATAACCAATAGCGGGACCTTGGTGCCCATATTGGTTCCTACATATTCTACGAAGATATTTATTGGTTGAACCTCTATGTCAAGGATTCAGTTAATCCCGTATGTTGTTCCCTTTGTTCTTCGGTATGTTACTTGCCCGAGATTCGATCGTCGGTATCTCTATACCTAGTTCAATCTCGTTATCGGCAAGTCTCTTTACTCGTTCCATAATACAAGATCCCGTGGCTAACTCTTTAGTCACTTTGCTTGCAAGGCTTATTGTGATGTTGTATTACTGAGTGGGCCCTGAGATACCTCTCCATCACACGGAGTAACAAATCCCAGTCTCGATCCATGCCAGCTCAACAGACACCCTCGGAGATACCTGTAGAGCATCTTTATAGTCACCCAGTTACATTGCGACATTTGATACACACAAGGTATTCCTCCGGTGTCAGTGAGTTGCATGATCTCATGGTCATAGGAACAGATACTTGACATGCAGAAAACTATAGCAATAAACTGACACTCTCATATGCTATGTTCATAGTTAGGGTCTTGTCCATCACATCATTCTGCTAATGATGATCCCGTTATCAAATGACATCTCATGTCTATGGCTAGGAAACCTTGACCATCTTTGATCAACGAGCTAGTCTACTAGAGGCATACTAGGGACACAGTGTTGTCTATGTATCCACACATGTGTATGAGTTTCCAATCAATACAATTATAGCATGGATAATAAACGATTATCATGAAAAAGGAAATATAATAATAGCCATTTTATTATTGCCTCTAGGGCATATTTCCAACAGTCTCCCACTTGCACTAGAGTCAATAATCTAGCTCACATCGCTATGTGATTTACATTGTTATGAATCTAACACCCAATGAGTTCTGGGGTTCGATCATGTTTTGCATGTGAGAGAGGTTTTAGTCAACGGTCTGCAACATTCAGATCTGTGTGTTCTTTGCAAATCTATATGTCATACTGCAGATGCTACCACGCTCCACTTGGAGCTATTCCAAATGACTGCTCCACTATACGTATCCGGATTGCTACTCAGAGTCATCCGGATTGGTGTCAAAGCTTGCATCAACGTAACCCTTTATGACGAACTCTTTATCACCTCCATAATCGATAAACATCTCCTTAGTCCTCTATTTACTAAGGATAATTTTGACCGCTGTCCAGTGATCCACTCCTGGACCACTCTTGTACCGCTTGACAGACTCATGGCAAGGCACACACCAGGTGCGTTACACAGCATGGCATACTATACAGAGCCTATGGATAAGGCATAGGGGACGACCTTCATCCTTTCTCTTTCTTCTGCCGTGGTCGAGCTTTGAGTCTCACTCAACTCCACATCTTACAAATCAGGCAAGAACTCTTTCTTTGAATGATCCATTTTGAATTCTTTCAAAATCTTGTCAAGGTATGTACTCATTGAAAGTCTTATCAGACGTCTTGATCTATCTCTATAGATCTTGATGCCCAATGTTTAAGTAGCTTTATCCAGGTCTTGCTTTGAAAAAGTCCTTTCAAACAACCCTTTATGCTTTCCAGAAATTCTACATTATTTCCGATCGACAATATGTCAACCACATATACTTATCAGAAATTCTATAGTGCTCGCACTCACTTTCTTGTAAATACAAGTTTCTTATAAACTTTGTATAAACCCAAAAGCTTTGATCACCTCATCAAAGCGTATATTCCAACTTCGAGATGCTTGCTCCAGTCCATAGAAGGATCGCTGGAGCTTGCATACATTTTAGCATCCTTAGGACTGATAAAACCTTCCGGTTGTATCTCGTACAACCTTTCCTCAAGGAAACCGTTAAGGAAACGATGTTTTGACATCCATCTGCCAGATTTCATGATCGAAAAATGCAGCAACTGCTAACATAATTCCAACAGACTTTCAGCATCGCTACGGGTGAGAAAGTCTCATCGTAGTCAACTCCTTGAACTTGTCGGAAACTTCTTTGCAATAAGTCGAGCTTTATAAATGGTGACATTTACCATCAGCGTCTGTCTTCTTCTTAAAGGTCCATTTGTACTCAACGGCCTGTATTTTAACGGGCAAGTCTACCAAAGTCCATACTTGGTTTTCATACATGGATCCTTTCTCGGATTTCATGGATCCTAGCCATTTGTTGGAATCCGGGCCCACCATCGCTTCTTCATAGCTCGTAGGTTCACTGTTGTCTAACAACATGACCTCCAAGACAGGATTTGACGTACCACTCAGGGGCGATACAAGTTCTTGTCAACCTACGAGGTTCGGTAGTAACTTGATCCGAAGCTTCATGATCATCATTATTTGCTTCCTCTTCACTTGGTGTAGGCATCGCAGAAACATCTTTCTGCGTCGTGCTACTATCCAACTGAAGTATCGGTTCAACAACCTCATCAAGTTCTACTCTCCTCCCACTCAATTCTTTCGAGAGAAACCTTTTCTCGAGAAAGGACCCATTTTAAGCAACAAACACTTTGCCCTTGGATCTGAGATAGAAGGTATACCCAACTGTTTCCTTAGGGTATCTTATGAAGATGCACTTTTCCGCTTTGGGTTCGAGCTTATCAGACATAAGCGTCGCATTCCCAAACTCTGAGAAATGACAGCTTAGGTTTCTGCCAAACCAAAATTCATACGGTTTCATCTCAACGGATTTTGATGGTGCCCTATTTTAAAGTGAATGTAGTTGTCTCTAATGCATAACCCCAAAACGATAGTGGCAAAATGATAAGAGACATCATAGTACGCACCATATCCAATAGAGCACGACTACGACGTTCGGACACACCATCACACTATGGTGTTCCAGGTGGCGTGAGTTGTGAAACAACTTCCACATTCTTGAGTTGTATACCAAACTCGTAACTCAGATATTTACCTCCACGATCATATCGTAGACATTTTATCTTCTTGTCACGATGATCTCAAACTTCACTCTGAATTTGTTTGAACTTTTCAAACGTTTCAGACTTGTGTTTCATTAAGTAAATATCCCCATATCTACTCAAATCATCAGTGAAGGTAAGAAAATAGTGATATCCACCGCACGCTTCAACACTCATTGGATCGCTACATCAACATGTATCATTTCCAATAAGTCACTTGCCCGCTCCATCAAGCCGGAAAACGGGGTTTTAGTCATCTTGCCCATGAGGCATGGTCCACATGTCTCAACCGATTCGAAATCGAGTGAGTCCAAAAGATCCATCAGCATGGAGTTTCTGCATGCGCTTTACACCAATATGACCTTTAGCGGCAGTGCCACAAGTATGTGGTACTATCATTATTAACTTTGCATCTTTTGGCATCAATATTATGAACATGTGTATCACTACGATCGAGATTCAATGAACCATTCACATTGGGTGCATGACCATTGAAGGTATTATTCATGTAAACAGAATAACCATTATTCTATAACTTAAATGAATAACCGTATTGCAATAAACATGATCTAATCACGTTTATGCTCAACGCAAACACCAAATAACATTTATTTAGGTTCATCACTAATCCCGAAGGTAGAGAGAGCGTGCGATGGTGATCACATCAACCTTGGAAACACTTCCAACACACATCGTCACCTCGCCCTTAGCTAGTCTCCGTTTATTCCATAGCTTTTATTTCGAGTTACCAACATTTAGTAACTGAACCGGTATCTAATACCCAGGTGCTACTAGGAGTACTAGCAAGGTACACATGAATAAAACGTATATCAAATATACTTCTATTGACGTTGCCAGCCTTCTTATCTACCAAGTATCTAGGACAGTTGTGCTTCAGTGACCGTTCTCCTCATAATAGAAGCACTCAGTCTCGGGTTTGGGTTCAACCTTGGGTTTCTTCACTGGAGCGGCAACTGGCTTGCCATTCTTGAAGTTTTCCCTTCTTGCCCTTGCCCTTCTTGAAACTAGTGGTTTTACTAACCATCAACACTTGATGCTCCTTCTTGATTTCTACCTTCGCGGTGTCAAACATCGCGAATAGCTCAGGGATCATCTTCTCCATCCCTGGCATGTTATAGTTCATCACGAAGCTCCAGTAGCTTGGTGGCAGTGACTTGGAGAACTATGTCAATCACTATCTTATCTGGAAGATCAACTCCCACTTGATTCAAGCGATTGTAGCACCCAGACAATCTGAGCACATGCTCACCTATTGAGCTATTCTCCTTTATCTTGCAGGCAAAGAATCTTGTTGGAGGTCTCATAGCTCTCAACACGGGCGTGAGCCTGAAATCTCAATTTCAGCTCTTAGAACATCTTATATGTTCCGTGACGTTCAAAACGTTTTGGAGCCTCAATTCTAAGCCGTAATGCATGACGCACTGAACTATCAAGTAGTCATCAGAACATGCCTGTTAGATGTTCACAACATCTACAAATGACGCTTGAGGGGGTGGCGCACCGAGCGGTGCATTAAGGACGTAAGCCTTCTGTGCAGCAATGAGGACAATCCTCAGATCACGGACCCAGTCCGCATTATTGCTACCATCATCTTTCAATTCTATTTTCTCTAGGAACGTATAAAAACAGGGGAGCTACAACGCGAGCTATTGATCTACAACATAATTTTGCAAAGACAACTTAGACTATGTTCATGATAATGAGTTCAATTAATCATATTACTAAAGAACTCCCACTCAAAACAACATCCCTCAAGTTGTCTAAGTGTGACATGATCCAAATCCACCAACCCATGTCCGATCATCACGTGAGATGAGGTGGTTTCAATGGTGAACATCTCCATGTTGATCATATCTACTGTATGACTCATGTTCGACCTTTCGGTCTCTTGTGTTCCGAGGCCATGTCTGTACATGTTAGGCTCGTCAAGTTTAACCCGAGTGTTCCGCATGTGCAACACTGGCTTGCACCCGTTGTATGCGAACGTAGAGTCTATCACACCCGATCATCACGTGGTGTCTCGAAACGACGAACTTTCGCAATGGTGCACGCTCGGGGAGAACACAATTTTATCTTGAAATTTTAGTGAGGGATCACCTTATAATGCTACCGTCGTCCTAAGCAAAATAAGATGCATAAAAGGATTAACATCACATGCAAATCATAAGTGACATGATATGGCCATGAACTTGTGCTTTTGATCTCCATCTACAAAGCACCGGCATGATCTCCATCGTCACCGGCATGACACCATGATCTCCATCAACGTGTCGCCATGAGGTTGTCGCGCCAACTGTTGCTTCTACGACTATTGCTAACTCATAGCGATAAAGTAAAGCAAAAACGACGAAAATAAATTAAAGACAACCCTATGGCTCCTGCCGGTTGCCGTACTCATCGACATGCAAGTCATGATATTCTATACAGAACATGATCATCTCATACATCACATATATCTCATCATGTAATTGGCCATATCACATCACAACATACCCTGCAAAAACAAGTTAGACGTCCTCTAATTGTTGTTGCATGTTTTACGTGGCTGCTACGGGTATCTAGCAGGAACGATTCTTACCTACGCAAAAACCACAACGGTGATACACAAATTGCTATTCAACCTTCTCAAGGACCGCCTTTGTCGAATCCGATCCAACTAAAGTGGGAGAGACAGACACCTGCCAGCCATCTTTATGCAACAAAGTCATATGTCAGTTGATGGAACCGGTCTGTCGTAAGCGTACGAGTAAGGTTGGTCCAGGCCGCTTCATCCCACAATACCGCTGAATCAAGAAAAGACCAAGGGAGGAAGCAATCTGAGCATCAACGCCCACAAACTCCATTGTGTTCTACTCGTGATCTCATCTACGCATAGACCTAGCTCATGATGCCACTGTTGGGGAACGTTGCATGGGAAACAAAAATTTTCCTACGCACACGCAAGACCTATCCATGGTGATGAGCATCTACGAGAGGGAGAGTGGATCTACATACCCTTGTATATTGCTAAGCGGGAAGCGTTAAGAAACGCGGTTGATGTAGTCGAACATCTTCGCGATCCAAATCGCAAGCCGCCCCGCGATCCAATCACGATCTAGCGCCGAACGGAGGACACCTCCGCGTTCAGCACACGTACAGCTCGATGACGATCTCCGCCTTCTTGATCCAGCAAGAGGGGGCGGAGAGGTAGGTGAGATCTCCAGCAGCACGACGACGTGGTGGTGGTGGTGGTGGAGTTATCCCGGCAGGGCTTCGCCTAAGCACTACCGGAATCTATTTGGTGGAGGAACTAGAGAATAGAAAACTAGCACGTGGCCGTGTGTTTTGGGGCTCTATTCCTCTAGTATATATAGGAGGGAGAGGGAGGAGCAAGCCTCCCTAGGGTTTCCCCTAGGGGTCGGCCGAACAAGGGCAAGGAGGAGTCCAATCCACTTCCTACTAGGAAGTGGATTCATATTAGGAAGGAGTCTTATTCCTTCCTATCTCCACCTTTTTTCCTCTTGGGCATATGGGCCCTTATGGGGTCGGTTCCCTAGCCCATTAGGGGCTGGTGCGCCACCTCTTGGGCCCATGTGCCCCCCCGGGGTGGGTGGGCCCCACCCGGTGGACCCCCGGAACCCATTCGTCACTCCCGGTACACTACCGAAAATACCCGAAACTTTTCCGGAACCCAAATACCACTTTCCTATATATAAATCTTTACCTCCGGACCATTCCGGAGCTTCTCGTGAAGTCCGGGATCCCATCCCGGACTCCGAACAACCTTCGGTCACCAACATATATATCTCAATACTACCGAAACGTCACCGAACGTTAAGTGTGCAGACCCTGCGGGTTCGAGAACTACGTAGACATGACCGAGACACCTCTACGATCAATAACCAATAGCAGGACCTGGATGGCCATATTGGTTCCTACATATTCTACGAAGATGTTTATCGGTTGAACCTCTATGTCAAGGATTCAGTTAATCCCGTATGTTGTTCCCTTTGTTCTTCGGTATGTTACTTGCCCGAGATTCGATCGTTGGTATCTCTATACCTAGTTCAATCTCGTTCTCGGCAAGTCTCTTTACTCGTTCCATAATACAAGATCCCGTGGCTAACTCTTTAGTCACTTTGCTTGCAAGGCTTATTGTGATGTTGTATTACTGAGTGGGCCCTGAGATACCTCTCCGTCACACGGAGTAACAAATCCCAGTGTCGATCCATGCCAGCTCAACAGACACCCTCGGAGATACCTGTAGAGCATCTTTATAGTCACCCAGTTACGTCGCGATGTTTGATACACACAAGGTATTCCTCCGGTGTCAGTGAGTTGCATGATCTCATGGTCATAGGAACAGATACTTGACATGCAAAAAACTATAGCAATAAACTGACACGATCATATGCTATGTTCATAGTTTGGGTCTTGTCCATCACATCATTCTCCTAATGATGTGATCCCGCTATCAAATGACATCTCATGTCTATGGCTAGGAAACCTTGACCATATTTGATCAACGAGCTAGTCTACTAGAGGCATACTAGGGACACAGTGTTGTCTATGTATCCACACATGTATATGAGTTTCCAATCAATACAATTATAGCATGGATAATAAACAATTATCATGAACAAAGAAATATAATAATAACCATTTTATTATTGCCTCTAGGGCATATTTCCAACAGTAAAACCCTACATCCTGCTTGATTGTATTGATGAGTATGATGGTTACAGAGTTGATCTACCTCGAGATCAAAAGAGCTAAACCCTAGATTAATTGACTTGTTCCTCTATGAACTATGCCCCCTGGTTTATATAGACACCAGGGATACCTAGGGTTACACATGGTCGGTTCCCATCTGGGCATAGATATGCCCATTCTTACTTGGAGGACACACCAAGTCGTCGGAACATTCCCCCCTATGCCTGGGGTCATTCTATAGTCCGGCCGTCCCGAAGATGCCACAAGGCGGCCCACCGGGCTGGACCATAGGAGATAAGCCAACAGCCTGAGGACCCCTTAATCCCGAACTCCCTCACCCGTGAAGACTGCGTGATGGGGTGGTGGTGCATGGCGGACGGGGCGGCCGGACAGGATGACGGAGGGAGAGAGTGGCCAGACAGGACGACGAAGGGAGAGAGTGGCCGGACAGGACCACCGCGGAGGGAGAGAGTGGCCGGACAGGACGACGGAGGAAGAGGCTCTTGGATGAGCGGGTGGGCTTGGGGAAGGGCTGGGCAGCGCGGCGGCACGTCTGGCGCAGGGTGCGGGCGCGGCTGGGCGGGGGAACGGCAGAGAACAGTGTCCGGCGGCGGGGGGAAGAAGGGGAATATGAGTTGTTCTCACAACAATAGTGTAGATAAAAGTGCCGGTTAGTCATTAGTGGTGGCGCCAATGACGTGGCCGACGCCAGCAGTAATTGGTGTTGTGTTAGCTTGGGCTATTCTAATAATACTTGACATTTGACGTGTGAAAATGCATACATGAATGTGGATCAAAGTATATAATAATGCAAATTAGGAGGTACACACAGATGAAGTACAATATCGTGTGAAGTATTACGCAATGAGAAGTACACAAAAGTGTAGTACACGAATAATGAAGCACAAAAATTAATCAACTAGTACGACGTCGTTTGACAATCCTCTCAACGACGGTTTGGGTCTTTTTAATCTTGCTTCAATACCTCCGTCCCGCATTATGACTCTTTCGTAAGAAGGGATGCCCTGTCTCAGGGAAGGTAGTTCTGCTCCTTCTGGTGGTGTAATTTTCATCGTCAAAATAGTTCTCCTCTTCTTTTGGGTCGATGTCGAACTGATCATAGTCATCCTCGTTGGCCACTCCGTCCATCCCGACGATGGATCTCTTGGATCTCCTAACGACAACACGACTTGGCTTTGTCGGGTCAGTTATATAGAAGCATTGTGACACAACCTTAGCAAATACCCAAGGCTCATATTTGGCGGTAATTCCTTTGACACCCTTTGCACCAGCAGCTTGTGCTTCGGGCAGGCACATGGTAACGGCACCACGTTCTTCCTTCTCGACATTCTTCGCCCATCTGACCTGGAACAGTGGCACCGTCTGATCTTCGGCGTACTCAAGTTCCCATATCTCTTCGATCCTTCCGTAGTATCTGTTAGTTTCATTCTTGGTGGAGGCAATTAACGTGACGCCTGAGTTCTGGTAATCAGAGTTTTTGTCTTTTGCCTCCGTATAGAATGTGTATCCATTGATATCATATGATTGGTAGGTGGCGATGATGCTTGCGGGGCCTACTGCTAATGCATAGATGAGATTTGCATTGGCAATACCCGTTGACAGTGGTTTCTCCCGAATTCGCTCTTTTAACCAGGCTGCAAATTTGGAGTTGTGCTCTCTAATGATCTGGGCTTCGGTCCTCTATCTCCCTGCCATTGCATGCTCTCTCTTTAAGGTGTCCTTGTGAGTCTGCTGCCAAGGAGTGATTATATCTGCTTGTTGTAACACCACTGTGTGCGCTCTGTCGAAGTCGTCTCGACGGTTCTGTATATCCACATTTAAATCACGCTTCAACTGTGAGTGACCTACTCCATCAAGCCTATCGGCATGCTTCCGCGTGGGCAAACCAAGAGATTGACCATCATCTATATAATTATTGCAGAATGATATGCACTCTTCGGTCAGATAGGCATGTACGATGCTTCCATTCGGACGGGCCCTGTTACGAATGTAACCCTTCACAGTTCCATTCATCCTTTCAAACAGGAACATGGTATGCAAGAATGTCGGTCCAAGGTCTTTAACCTCAGAAACAACATGAACTAGGAGATACACCATCACATCAAAGAATGACGGGGGGAAATATATCTCAAGCTCACATAGTATTGTGATGATCTCCTCTTGTAGTCGAGTGAGATGTCGCACGCTGATCGACTTTCGAGAGAGAACGTTAAAAATGTTGCAGAAGTCAAGAAGTGTGTTGCTAACGTGATCATCCATTATCCCTCTGAGGGCTACCGGAAGTAATTGCGTCATCATCACATGACAATCATGGGACTTCATGTTGCTAAACCTTTGCTTTTTTTTTGTGTCAAGATATCTGCTTATGAGCCCCGAGTAACCAGAAGGAACTTTGATGCCATCAAGGCAATTGAAAAGTCGATGAAGCTCATCCTCGTCGAGCGTGAAGCAAGCTGGGGGGCAATAATCTTCTTTGTTTTTTGTCCTGGTTTTGCCCTTCGTTGTCTCGTCGGCTATGGCGATGTTTTTGCCCTTGGCCATCTCCTTGGTTCTTTTAAGGGATGCGGGTTGGATCTCTTCCCTAATACCTATATCTTTAAAGTCTTGTCTTGCCCTTGTACCGTCTTTACTTTTTTCTGGCATGTCAAACAGTGTGCCAAGCAAACTCTCACAGATATTTTTTGTGATATGCATCATATCAAGAGAATGCGGCGAACTGAGTAGTTCCCAATACTTCAAGCCCCCGAAAATAGACTTTCTTTTCCATACTTTTAGCAGCATTTTCTCAGCCTTCTTTTTCTTCTTTCCCGGCTTCAGGCAATCTGTCCAATTCTTTAACATCTCATTGATTTCTTCTCCACTCCTCTTACGTGGTGGCCCTCGGGCCTCATCCGTGTTGTCGAACAGGTCGCCATGACTTCTCCACTCATCATCTTTGTCAAGCTACCTTCGATGGCCCATGAACACTGTTTTGCAACTACCCTTTTTTGATAGCTGGAGAGAAGATGTGTCATCCATACATTTAACACATCCGCAATGTCCATGACACGCTTGGCCGGAAATATATCCGTAACCTAGATAGTCATGAACGGTCGTGAGCAATGCTGCTCTCATTGGAAAATAGTTTCCAGTGCTGGCGTCCCACGTTTTGACCCCTTCATCCTTCCATAATATGTCTAACTCCTCCTTCAATAGCTCAAGATATGTGTTGATATCGTTGTTTGGTTGGAGCGGTCCTTGAATGAGCATTACCATGTGTATGTACTTTTGTTTCATGCAGAGCCAAGGCGGGAGGTTGTACATCCAAACAAACACGGGCCATGTACTATGTGTGCTACTCTGCTTGCCAAATCGATTTAGTCCATCGCTACTGACACCCAACCTGGGGTTTCTTGGTTCTGCCGCAAATTATGGTTCAATGCAGTCGAGTGCTTTCCATTGACAACCATCCGCAATATGTCTCAGAATGCCATCATTTTTGGATTTCCTGGTCTTGTGCCAATTCATGTTCTTTGCTTCCTTCGCGCCAGTGAAATAACGTTGCAGGTGTGGAATCAATGGAAGGTACCATACAACCTTTTGAGGATCCTTCTTTCCAGGCTTGTATCGAGGTTCCTTGCAAGTTGCACACTTTGTTTTGTGCTCATGCTCGTTACGATATAAGATGCAATCATTTATGCATGCATGATATCTTACATGCGGCAAATCAAGAGGGCACACGATCTTTTTCGCCTCATCAACACTCTTAGGCAACAAATTCCCCTTGGGCAAAACTGTATGTAAATATTCCAATGTAGCGTCCAGACTTGCGTCTGTGCTCTTGAATCTTGCCTTGATGTCTAGAAGTTTGAGCGTGACGTGCAAGCGGGTGTGCTCAGGATCACAACCTTCATACAGTGGCGCATTTGCGTCTAACTCCAATTGCGTCAACTTGAGAGCCTCCTTAATAGCACCTCTCTCATTTGTCGTCTTCTTCTGAAGCAGTTCTTTAACATGGGGATCCTGCAGCATTTCAGCCAACGACATATCCTGGGTGACATGGTCCTCTTCATGTTCGGGTGGCGTTTCATCATTTCCTCCTCCAGGCGCATGTTCATTATTGTTTCCTCCTTCTGGCGGCCCTGCTAATTCATCATTGAAAGGGTTCTCCGCTTCCATATCCGCCGCTCGGTCGTCGTCGTCACGTACATCATCATTCTCCTCACCATGCTTTGTCCATCGTGTATAACCTTCAACGAAACCACGACGAAGTAAGTGCGCGAGGACGCTACCATCGAACGGGTTATGGTAAAATCCATTTTTGCAGGCCTTACATGGACATAATATCTGCGTTTCACACTTTTGTATCATATTCGTCACCGCGAAATTGAGAAAGGCCTTCACACTTCGATCCATATTGAATCTTTCGATAGATCAAAGTAGCATGTAAAGGGAAATACAAAAAGAATTACATATATATCAAGCGAGGGCATACAAAATTTCGGCATGACCTTTGCTAAAAGTGGTACATATTGAGTACCAGAAATTTGACGAAACGGAAATGAATCAACGTTTCGCCAAAACATTGGCAACGCTCTCTACAAATTCGCCATCCATGCACATTTCGCCATTTAGCAATCACACACGTACGTAACATGCATAATTAAATGACGAGGAAGTGTTTTGTGTTAATTACCTCAAGCAGAAGAGACACGAGTCGAGCTAGTCCTCGATCGATCCCGCGAGAAGCCGGTCGACCGTACGTAGGTTGGTGGGCGCCATTAATGGACGTTGAAGGAAAATTTAATGCAAGTGGGTGGAGGATAGAGCTAGATATAGCTAGCTTAGAGAGTGGGTGTGTGGAGGAGGCTAGCAAACGTAACTAACGCATTACCCAGCTAGATCTAACTACCTAATTAAGAATCATGATAAAATAATTGAGTTTCTCAAGATGAGGAGAGGGAAGAGAGAGGAGGAAGAGGAAGAGCAAGAGGAAGAAGAAGGGGAATCTAGTGTATACACAAGGGTTATCACGTGGTAGTAGTGATGCGAGTTTATTACCGGCGTTTCAAGAAAACAGCACGCCAGCACTAACATGTATATTCCTGGCGTACCGTCGTATGATATGCCGGTGTTACGTGGGACCCAATGTTGACCAAAAAATGGACCCACAAAATAAACTGCTGGCATCCGGACTAATTCAACGCCATAGATATGTGAAATACTGTCGGCGTACTATCAACCTAGTACACCAACAGTAAGTTATGCCTGCACAACCTTGGAGGCCACATACAAGTGGCGTTCCACGTACGTCCATCGCCAGCACTAAGTCACTAGTGATGTCGTACCAAAATAGCCGACGCCAGCGATATTTGAAAAATATAGTGCTGGCGTCGGACGAAAAGGGCGCGCCACCAACAAGAGTTGTGGCTATCCATTTCTCTACTAGTGGTAAGACCGAGAGGGCCCAGTGTATCTTTACATCGTGAGAGGACCAAGTCTCAGTCTTGAACTATCGAGTCCCCAAACATACTTTTCCGATGTATGTGAAAGATGCCGTTATAATCACCATGTTATGGATAACATTTGACAAACCCCAAATTATACCGCCCAACATGAAGGTACTTAATATTCTCATGGTCTAGGGATGTGAGTATACATTAATTTGTATATGATTATACTTATAACATTGTGACGATGTGTTCCCATAGTATACTCCCTCCGTCCCAAAATAAATACAAAGTTGTACTAAGCTTAAGACACTTATTTTGAGACAGAGGGAGTATTATTCAGTTGGATCTTTTCAACACCAATGTTCCATTAAGAACACACTCTCATTATTGCTAGTATCATTGTTACTTTTAACAATGCCTCAAAATCAGGAAAACGGAATCATCATGCAATATATGAGTTAGTCTTAGAGGCGAGACTGGGAACCTACTTTGTATTATATTTTCACACATGCATATGAGTTTTCTCTGAATCTTATATTCAAGAACCATAGCAATTCTAGTACATAAATATAAACATTAATTACAAATGTGGAAATAATTAATAATATTTATAATTGCCTCTAGGCCATATTTTCAATAAAAATACATTCATCATTGCCGCACTAAATGCAACACTGATATCTGGCTACAGAGAGGCGCCTCTTGTATCAAGGAAATCTTGCCTCTAGGATTGTAACCCTGTACTTATGGAATAAAACTTATATTTCTCAGTAAAAAAAATAAAAAAAAGGAAATGAAAGTCAAGGATTGCAACTGCAACGAACCCTTCAAGATGATATCTCACGTTGTGTTGACTAGATAAATTAGTATTTTGTAAATTATTGGGCTATTTAATACTTCCCATTTCAATAACTGGAGTACTTTGATAATTATTCAAAGGACGCAAGGTGCTTCAATGCTCGACCCAATTGACAACCCAAAATTTCATGTGTACGTGTACGTGCCAAGAAGTGGCACTAGTTATTATAAAGATGGTTTAAAAAATATGTTATGGAAAAGGACAATTTTAAAATATGTATTATTAAGGGGTAAGCGGGAAAAAAATTCCGTATGAGTCCAGATGAGGGGTGGCGGGTGGGGCATGAATACTCCTTGAACATACATTAATAGGTGAATGTGTATTTTCTTATTTAACGTCTACATTAGCTTAACTCAATTTCAATTCCGAAGTTGCCTACCAACATATCGTCGTAATACGTGAATGAGTATTGAAAATACACATGATTATGGTTCGATTAAAATCTCTAGCCTAAGTTTTTTTTTTTTTTGCGATGAAACTCTAGCCTAAGTTGGTGAAGAAATTTTGAGTAGACACTTCTACTAATATGTTTTGGTGGATTATATACATATCTCAACACATATGGGTCTACATAAAATGAAATGATTTTCTTAAAGGAATGATAGAAAATGCAGCATCAGTTTTGAAAAGCACTAATGCTTTTGATGGTTGATTTTTTTAAGGAACACCTAGTACAACGTGGATGCGCACACAGTCACTCAATGCCTACCGAAGAACATAATTGTGGAGCTTCAATATTGACGAAGCCATGCTTCTCGTTGTCTGCGAGAACCATCGCCTCACACTGCATGGATAATCCACACTAATTGACGAGACACAAAATCTCAAACCTAGAATTCGAACCCTCGTGGGCTTAGGGACAACCACTCTTCTAGGCTCCTAAGCAGTCTCACCATAAGAACATTTTTTTTTGTGGGTCGTGTGCATCTTGTTATGCAGAGGCCTCATGTGAACTCTTTTGGGTGTATTAATTTGATGATCTACCTGTGTGGCATATACTGTAATGAATGATTATAATAACCTTCTAATTAATTAATATAGGGGTGGTGTTTTACAAAGATGGCGTACTAAGTCAAAAAAATTGAATCTCCTAATACCAGAAGTTGGTTTTTGACAAAATAATCCATTGACCAATATCCAGTATGGTTATATTATTTGGAGTCATCGTATCTTTTTCAAAACTAGCCCCGTTTGACACTCCCCCTGCCCCCCATAATACACCATTCATGTGTGCATTTCAACTAGCTCAGCTACGTTACCTTAGATTTGGAGCAGCTCCAACTAGCTCTCAGTTTTTGAGGATTTTGAGCCCAAAGCACACTCCAATGCCCACCCAATCAACTATAGCGAGCCCCTGCCCTGTTGTATATTCCTTACATATAGAGAAAAACAGAGCGTCTCTATCCCTCTCCAAATCACTAACTACCATGGAATTTTCCTCATGGGATGTTGAAGCATTTGGTCTCAAAGAAATGACAAGATATAGATAAATGTTGCACCCCATGTTAGTGGATGGTGCAACTTGTTGGGACAAACCCCGGATCAGCTCTCTCTCTCGCACTCGCACAAACGAAAGTGGGAGAAGAAGCACACATATTTTTTCCGGCGCACAAACGCCTCCGCCGCACGAACGGCGCCACGCCGCACGAACGGCGCCCCGGCCGCACGAACGGCCTCACTTTACTCAGACTGGGCACATACCCTTGGCTCGGCAACAAACCGCAACCTACCCAGAGGAGCTCTCTCTCCTGCTGACCGGGCGCACACCACGGTTCCGGCGGAGACTATGCTCATCGTCTGGCTCTCCTAGGTTGGGCACATTCCGGCGCAGTTACAAGCAGTACATGACGGGACTTTTTATACCCGGACGCAAACAGGTGCGCACACACCGACACACGCACGCACACATGACCCGGGCTCCACAGCGGCCACTAACTCAGCACGTACATGGCCGGATCGCCAACTAACTACTAACCAATCCAGCCGGCTTTGCCATGCAGCGCCTCCACACACTGCGCGCACGGACACACACCACACGGGCCAGCCGCTCCACTCGGCAACCACCAGCTTGACCGCTTCCAACGCATGCACGCCTAGCGACTCGCTCGTCCAGGCCGCACACACGACTGCTGCTTGACTCCTACCACACACGTACGAGCACTCGTGGTTTATGTCTAACATACTCCCCCTAAACCACGACCTCGCCGGAGCCCCGACTCGTCGCCGTCGTCGCCTTGGACACCTTCACCCGAGGCCACCGCGCGCCTCGGTGCCTGCTGCTCGCCGAGCCCGAGCCACGGTTGCCGCGTCGCTCGACGTCGATGCCATGTCCCACCACCGCGTCTGGACTCGCCGCCCGTCGCCGTCGCCATGCGCTCGCCACGCACCACAGCCACGCTGTCGAGGCCTCCCTGTCCGCCGTGCTCGTCGCGGACTCACCACGCGCTGCCTCCGCGTCCGCCATGACAGCCGCTGCGCCGCGCACCTCCATGGGCCGACACACGGCCCGGAGCTTCGCGCAGCCGCCGACGAACTCCGCCACCTCCGGCACGGCGAACCACGCCCAAGACAACCAAGCTCATGATACCAAATGTTGGGACAAACCCCGGATCAGCTCTCTCTCTCGCACTCGCACAAACGAAAGTGGGAGAAGAAGCACACATATTTTTTCCGGCGCACAAACGCCTCCGCCGCACGAACGGCGTCACGCCGCACGAACGGCGCCCCGGCCGCACGAACGGCCTCACTTTACTCAGACTGGGCACATACCCTTGGCTCGGCAACAAACCGCAACCTACCCAGAGGAGCTCTCTCTCCTGCTGACCGGGCGCACACCACGGTTCCGGCGGAGACTATGCTCATCGTCTGGCTCTCCTAGGTTGGGCACATTCCGGCGCAGTTACAAGCAGTACATGACGGGACTTTTTATACCCGGACGCTCACAGGTGCGCACACACCAACACACGCACGCACACATGACCCGGGCTCCACAGCGGCCACTAACTCAGCACGTACATGGCCGGATCGCCCACTAACTACTAACCAATCCAGCCGGCTTTGCCATGCAGCGCCTCCACACACTGCGCGCACGGACGCACACCACACGGGCCAGCCGCTCCACTCGGCAACCACCAGCTTGACCGCTTCCAACGCATGCACGCCTAGCGACTCGCTCGTCCAGGCCGCACACACGACTGCTGCTTGACTCCTGCCACACACGTACGAGCACTCGTGGTTTATGTCTAACACAACTACCCCAAGGAAGGCCTAAAGATTTTTGCTATTAGACATGGTCCCTCATACCTACCCCCCCCCCCCCCCCCTTGCATGAATAGTAAGAAAGTAAGAGTTTACCTCTCGTGTAAAAAGAGAAGGTAAGATGGATCATGTTAAAAAACCTCAGCAAGAAAAGCAAGGAAGGCACCAATCGTTGGATTCAAGTTAATCTGTGAGCCTTGTTCTAGGCACTCATATCCTCTTGCACTCTAAGCATACCCTCCATGTAGGAAGGAAAAGGAATTGGATAACTTTCTTTGCTTTTCTAATGGACTATATTTTGTACATAATTGTACTTTATCTTTATAATAGAAAATTACCATAGAACAATGTTTTACTGTTGTGGGTCAAATTGTTTTTTCGGGGCCACCATCCACGGTTGCGCGCTCTTTGTTTCTTTGCATGTGAAAAGGGAATACAAAAAGAATAGTGAGAGAAAATAGGATATACGACTTTGAGTGCCAAAGAAAAATCAAGGGGCCTCATAGCAGGGAGTCCCCCTAAATTTGTGTTTAGGGTGGGGAGAAAACTGGGGACATAATTAGAGTTTTTTGTGCGAAATCTCTACCTAATAATAAAGCACGGATAACTTTTGGTCATATGTCATTCAAATTGCCCACAAAGTTGACCTAAATTACCCACTATGCCACCCATAAGTCAAGAAAACGATTCGAATTATTTTCTGTCAAAGTCGCCGTGAGGTACGGTTCTTATAAGGTCTTCCCCTGATATATCATGAGCATGTGTGTGGCCTACTGGCTAGAGCGCCTCTCCCCCACCGAGGAGAACCAGGTTCAATCCCCGGTTCTAACGCTTTTTTCTCCCCCTTTTCTCTCTTTATTAATAGCAAGCATGCACCTCCTCTTCCCCAGTACGGGTTCATGAGCCGGCCCATATGCCCACGTTTTATTATTTCAATTTGTTTTTTCCTTCTTTAAATTAATTCAGAATTTTTCAGAAATCCAAATTTTAAAAGTTACGAGTTTTGAAAAAAATGTTCGTTAAATCACAAAATGCTCGGGAATTTAAAAGAGGCTTTGGGAAATCATAAAATGATCACGGATTCAATTTTGTTTGATGATTTTTAAAAACTGTTCGTATATTATAAAAGAGTTCATGATTTTGAAAAATATATTCAGCAAATATGAAACGTTCATAATTTTGAAAATGATCATGTATTAAAAACATATTCGTGAATTCGAAGAAAATATCTATGGAATTTTAAAAAATGTTCACATAAACTCAAAAAAATCATGAATTTCAAAATTTGTTCCCCAATTTAAAAAAAAGTTCATTGATTCAAAAAATATTCGCTGAGTAAAAACTGTCCATGCATTTGACAGAAAAGATAAGTGGATATCAAACGATAAAATATGATTGCTTCGTCCTCTGATTATTAGTCCGTTGTTATGGTTTTCGTCCGCCCGTCAGGTTAATGATTTTCGTACGTCAGGTTAATCATACGCAAGCTGGCCTCTCACACGTAGTGGGCCATCGCTTCTAAAATCGTTGCAGGTCTTCTCTACATCGAATCAATGCACTACTGGATCATCTCGCTTATGGGGCAGAAACCACGTTTCGGAATTTATTTTATATGGGCAAGTGGCCATCATAGAATTCATGGAGAAGGTGCTTTCTTTAGCAGTACTTTAAACGAGAGGATGCATGCATCTTTTTGTTGAGTAGTCCCACCTTGCTTTCTTATATCAATTTCCACCAATTCATAAACGATGGCAAATTATCCGAAATATCAACAAGCTGCCTACACAAAGAGAAGGATACATGAGAGAATCCATTGGCAGAAGAGAATACTGGATTCTGTAGTCTCGCAGGAAGGAAGATGATGGTTGTTGGGAGGGGGTGGACCACGTGTTGGCCTGCCCGTTGAGGCGTGCATGGCATTCGCTCAGAATTGTGGGCTTGGACGTGTTGAAATTTTTTAACCGGATTTCATAGGCTGGGAGGAGGGAAGACAACGCGGGGTCGGCGAGACATCCGATGATGATGGAAACGCTGGGAAGCACAGATGTTGGGAAAGCCAAGGAACGATGATGCTGAATATAAAACTTGATGAGAAAAGTAATCGCTATTTTTTATCTATTGCAGCATAAAGAATATATATTTCCGATGCCCCTCTCCCCCAGTAAACGCCGTCATCAGCCGCGGTCCCGACCGTCCCCCACACCGCTCTGTATCAGCGTAAATACTTCCTTTTCTCCTCTGGCAAATCCCCATGCCTTCACTGTAAGCAGCCCCACATCTACCTCTATGGCTTGGGATTCCAGCATGGTGTCGTCCTGGACGTCCACACGGTCTTCCACTGCTGGACTTTCTCGACGCTCTCCACACGGTTTAGACCACCCTTATTGGGTTAGGGAATGCATTGTTTTTTCTTCCGTTGCAACGCACGGGCCTATTTGCTAGTAGATATAATTAGAGTTACTATATAGCAAAAAAGAAAAAGAAAAAACAGCCAATATTTGCCACCAGACATGTTGCCGCAGACACCCAACTAGTCCGTTTCAAATGGATTTGTTTGTATTTCCGTGGTACCGCAAAATAATGCATTAGTGAAAATAGTAACAGTGTACCCTAATGTGTAACTGCTATTGGTACTTTTACCGCGCAAAGAAAAGCTATTGGTACTTAGCCGTACTCGTGGATGACCCTATATAGGAAAACTAAAGGATGACACACAAAGGAAATTAATTCCGTGGTATCACAAAAATGTGTCAATTGAAATATCAAAAGACACAAATATGTACCCAATTGGAGAAACATAAACCTCGACCTGGAATCAGAAGTGGTCCCATTGACGTCGAGAGAGATAGAGAGAGGGGAAGAAAAAGAGAGAATCGGGCTACAGAATAGACTGTATACTAGAGTACACAGGTGCTTCGTCGCTTGTTCCCTGAGCCGGAAGCACGTGATAAACACAAGATCCGAATAGTCTCTTCAGCAAGAGATCAAAAAGGATAAGGGGCATGGAACAAAAAAACGGAGGTAGACCTTTCACCGGTTCTGTTGATGGGCATGGGCAACCGATACGACCTAGCTACTCTAATTGGTTTTGCTTACCTGATTGTGCTAAGAAACTGCTGTTCCGTCCGTATGTACTACATCCGTCACAGTTTAGAAGGCATGCACGTGTATCTAGGTCGTCAATTTGACTAACTTAATAAGAGACATATATTACAAAAAATATATCATTAGAAACTTTAGATGTTCTATTTTCCAATGATATAATTTTTATGTTAAACAATATATTTTATATAAGTCAAATTGACGACCTAGGTACACGTGCACGCCTTCTAAACTGTGACGGATGTAGTACATACGGACGGAACGGCAGTTTCTTAGCACAATCAGGTCTAGACGGGCTTTTTAAATGGCCCCAAACGTCCGGTTTGATCGGGATCCCTCATATCTAGCCCAAATATGGGGCGGATAGGAAGACGCCCGGATAGCATGTTCGCTACGTCGGATCCGACAGCCCGACCCACCACAATTTGCAACAAATCCACCAAACCCGTCCTCCTCCACCCGCCTCCCTTCTGCCTTTCCCGCGCCCGAGTCCTCGTCGTCCGCCACCCTTACTTCTCATCCTCACCACCGGTCCCAATCCACCGTCGTAGATGTCGTCCAACCTGTCGCCGATCGTCGCGTTGGAAACTACGTCCGTCGGCGTCCCGTCCTCGACTTCGTCGTGCAAGCCGGAGAACATCGCCCGGAGGATGTGACCACGCCGGCAGCGAGAGAGGGAAGCGACGGCGGCGCAGGTAGGTGCAGACATGGACGAGTAGCTGCCCACCCCTCCCCGCTGCGCGGTTGCAACCCCACACCCCGTCCATCCGTCCGTCGACGTGAATTGCACCGTCGGACCACGTTGGGACAAAGGAGGATCCGATGGCCGGTTGGTGCATTCCGGAGAGCTTTCTGCCCACGCAGATGTCGGTGATGGACGAATGTCACTCGCCGCCGCTCGTTCGAGCACGGATGAGCACGGGCACCGGCAGTGCTCTGGCTGCCCACGACCTGTTCGATGGAATGACATAATAAGAGTCGGTATATTTTTGTTGCTCTTGTCCATTAAGTTTGCATATGGCACATTCAGTGTTTCGCATAGACCGCTAGTTCACTTCGTATATGATGAATGCTTGCAAACCATGATCATTTAGGAGGTGTTCCTGTTGGACATGATCAATGCCAATTAAGGTCCGGCCCAAATGGAGTACGAATTGGGGGGCACCGCATTTGAAGTTGGGACAACATCCAATCCCAAACCGAGCAAGAAGAATAAGAAGGCAAAGTCGGCGAAGGCAAGAGGTCCGGCATTCTCAATTCTAAGGACATCTTGTTGGTCAAAGCTTGGTTGGCCACAACAAAGGATCCAATATGCGGCACCGAGCAAAAGGGGAACAAGTATTGGGAGAAGATTGAAGGAGTATCACGATCAAAAGAATTATGTGGAGCCGCACCCTATCGTGACCACCCGCGATGTGGCATCTCTCCAACATCGTTGGGGGGGGGGGGTCATTCAAGTGGAAGTGAACAAGTACGTCTGCTACTGCTCACAAGTGACCAAACGACCTCAAAGTGGGATGGGAGTGGCAACTAACGTAAGCTCAACTGCTTCATCTTTTCATCATTTGCATATTCATCTTGTGTTTGCATTCTCGTGCTCATACATATGTTGTTTGCTAGACGGTGGTGGCGGCTACTTTGTATGGCGAAACAGAGAAGAAGCTATTTGCTTTTAGCCATTGTTGGATCATATTGAATGGAGTGCCAAAGTGGACACAACTTGTGGTCGATCTCAAGGCCGGCAAGAAGAGGAATGATGGCTCAAGCCCCCACCAATCAATTGGGTTGGACGATGAAGAGGACGATATTGTCGTCGAGAATGAAAGAGCCACCATGCCAAAGGATAATCGACAAGTCATGGGAAACAAGTGGGAGAAGGCAAGGACCACCCGTGACGCCATGGCAACAAAAATGTCCTCCACATGGACGAACATTTTTTCGGCGAGGGAGAAAAAGAAAGAGGAGAGGTACAAGCTCATGTTGGATGCGCAAAAGGGGATGATGGATTGGGACCAGAAGAGGGTGGATAAGAAGTTGGAAATTAAGAGGGAGAAGATCTTGTTGGAGAAGCAAGAGGCGGCGATCAAATGGGAGCTCGAGAAGGCCAAGCCATTTGGAGAGATTGAGCTTGAAAAGGAGAGAGGTTGCAACTCGCACGGGACGCGGAGGATGCCAAGATCATGTTGGCGGACGACACCCTCTTGGATGAGCATGCGAAGAAGTGGCTTCCAGAGAAGAAGGAGATCAATGAGCATAGGGAGTACGAGACGGCGAGGGCGGCTGCGGCAGCAACGGAACATGCGGCAAGGATGCAGGCAGAAAAGGACGTAAGGATGGCCTCGGAGCAGGCGAAATGGATGGCGTCTGGCTAGCGAGCCTGCGAGTAAGCGATGCATCCGTCATGCTCGGACACTGATTTCATTTTGGCATGTTCAGAATGTTGAACTATGATTTGCTTTGCTTTGTTTCAAACTGTCGAATCCGGATAATTTGTATCGTATGATTGACGTGCATGGATTGCATGGATTTGAGGCTCCGCATTTGAGGTATGTGGATGTGCGGCAGCCCATATGAGAGGCTGATGGGCGCTGTCCGCGGACGCGCCCGCGGGCGTATAGGGCGTTGGATTTGCCAGGTCCGGCTATAGATGCTCTTAGGCCAACTCATTGGCACAACCCGAATGGACGTCCGTTTTGTCCGGATTTTGTCCGTTTGGGACGGACAAAGGGACAACGTCCGACCGTTTTTCTATTTGCACTGGTCGTGCACCCAATGGGGCGGACACATCTGGTCCGCCACGGTCTGCTAGAGGCCCTATGTATATAATTTTTTTCATTTGCATTGCATTATTGGCCACGGAAACACATTTATTTGTTTCTTTATTTCATTCATCGTTATTTTGATACACTAGAGTACATAATTCACCAATTCTTCACTACGAGAACAAGTTCAAAGAAAACAAGAACCACAATTAGACCTTTTAAAGATATACAACTTCCATAACTAGTCCCACTAGTTGGATTGATATCTTCTCTATGTCTTCATTGTTGATCTATGGATTCTCAAGCTTGCACACTTCTTTCTTCTTTGATTCCAAAGAAGTAGACGTTGCTTCGCATCTAGTCTCATCTCTAGCCTCTATTCTAGCAACGAGTGCATGAGCATCTATCAATTTTCGTGCTATCAATAGATCGATGTATTCTTCTTACCAATACCAAAACTTGCATCCATCCTACACACAAATTTTAGCAAGCAATTAGCTATCGAAATTGCTCTGAATCCGGTGAGCACAACCGAATCAAAAGATGCGCGTACCCCCATATTTTTTGCACTTGAAGAACACCCATTGGGGATGTTCCGCCGTGGTAGAAACGTGGCACACGACTTGCCGCAGGCAGTCGTCACACTTTATGACTGGCAACGGTGAGCCGACGAGTCACTGGCCAGCGCCGAGCCCGGGCGACGGCCGGGCGTGTCTTTGTCGGCGAACCGCCGACGGGAGAGATTCGAGCGGCCTAGAAGCGGAGTTAATACTTGCATGCGATGCGGAAGAATTGTCGGGGTTGTGCAGTCCGGTACCCGGACAATCCATGGCAAGGCGCAATTGCCGATGGCCGGATGCGCCAAATCTGACAGCGACGGCAGCAACCGCAGATGTATCGGTAGTGCGCCGATGACAGGGTGATAACCCACAAGTATAGGGGATCACAACAGTTTTCGAGGGTAGAGTATTCAACCCAAATTTATAGATTCGACACAAGGGGAGCCAAAGAATATTTGCGAGTATTAGCAGTTGAGTTGTCAATTCAATCACACCTGGAGATTAAATATATGCAGCAGAGCGATCAGTAGCACAGTAGTATGATATTTTTGATAGCAGTGGTAACAGTAACAGTAACAGTAGCAGTGATAGCAATAGTTTTGAAGCAGTTGGAACAGTAGCAGTAGCAATAGTAACTTAGCAAGAACAATATGTGGAAAACTCGTAGGCACTGGATCGGTGAACTCGTTGGATGATATTCATCATATAAGAGTCATAACCTAGGGCGACACAGAACTAGCTCCACTTCATAAATGTAATGTAGGCATGTATTCTGTAAATAGTCATACGTGCTTATGGAAAAGAACTTGCATGACATCTTTTGTCCTACCCTCCCGTGGCAGCGGGGTCCATAAGGAAACTAAGGGATATTAAGGCCTCCTTTTAATAGAGAACCGGAACAAAGAATTAACACATAGTGAATACATGAACTCCTCAAACTACGGTCATCACCGGAAAGTATCCCGACTATTGTCACTCCGGGGTTTACGGATCATAACACATAGCAGGTGCATATGACTAGAAAGATCGGATCAAGAACATAGATATAATGGTGATAACATAAACGGTTCATATCTGAAATCATGGCACTCGGGCCGTAGTGACAGGCATTAAGCATGGAAAAGTCATAGCAACATCAATCTCAGAACATAGTGGATACTAGGGATCAAGCCCTAACAAAACTAACTCGATTACATGATGAATTTCATCCAACTCCTCACCGACCAGCAAGCCTACGAAGGAATTACTGACTCCCGGTGGGGAGCATCACGGAATTAGCAATGGAGAAGGGTTGCTGATGATGAAGACCGAAGATTCCCCTCTTCGGAGCCCCAAACGGGCTCCAGATCTGGCCTCCCGATGAAGAACAGGAGGTGGCGGCGGCTCCGTATTGTAAAACGCGATAAAACTTTCTCTCTTATTTTTTTCTCCGAAAATAGGATTTTATAGCGCCAGAATTAGGGTCAGTGGGGCCCCGAGGTGGGCACAACCCACCAGGGCGAGCCTGGAGGGGGTGGCGCGTCCTGGTGTATTGTGCCCAACCAGGGCACCCCCTCCGGTGGTTCTTGGCTCCATTAATTTTTATTTATTGTAAAATAAATCTCCAAAAAGTTTCGTCCAATTCCGAGAACTTTTATTTCTTCACAAAAAACAACACCATGGTAGTTCTGCTGAAAACAGCGTGAGTCCGGGTTAGTTTCATTTAATTCATGCAAATTAGAGTCCAAAACAAGAGCAAAAGCATGAGGAAAAGTAGATACGACGGAGACGTATCAACTCCCCCAAGCTTACCCCATTGCTTGTCCTCAAGCAATTCAGTTGACAAACTGAAAGTGATAAAGAAAAACTTTTACGAACTCTTTTGTTCTTGTTTACATATATATGCTTAAGTAACACCCAGGTTTTCAGCAAAGATTATGACTAACCATGTCAGCAATAACTCTTAGAAGTTATATTAACTCATATCAATGACATAAGCAACTAGCGAGCAATAATAAAATATCTCAAGTGCCAACACTTTGTCAAAACAATCGTGATATAATATGACAACAGTGGTATCTCGCTAGCCCTTTCTGAGACCGCAAAACATAAATGCAGAGCACTTCCAAAGTTCAAGCAGCGACTAAACATTGTATTTCATGGTAGAAAAGATGCAGTCATGCTGCACCTAACATTAACTATACACAATGCATGAGGATGACAATAGTGCTCGCAGGTCTGGCGCTTATTTGAGAAGGTGATGACTCAACATAAAAGTAAATAGATAGTCCCTTCGCAGAGGGAAGCAGGGATTTGCAGAGGTGCCAGAGCTCAAAGCTTAAATCAGAGGTAAATATAATTTTGGGAGGTACACCCTTTCTGTCAACTTTACAACCAAGAGTTATCAATATCTTCCATGCTAAACACATTAGCGGCGGTTCCCAAGCGGTAAAAGTAAAGGTTTACTCCCCCTCCACCAACAAACACACTCCACGGCTAGCCGAATCCATGGGCACCGTCCATACCAACAACATTCCCGGGGGAGTTTTGTTTAATTATTTGTAATTTTTGATTTCGGGACTGGGAATCCCTATTACCGCCCCTCTCGTGCAAGGACGAGTGAATAAACACTCATCATGAGAATAACCCGCTTAACATGGAAGATACTGACCGCCCCCTGTCACTTCATGAGCGGTTCAGGCACACAAAACAGATGTTCATTTGATTTTTTAGAGGTGGCACATGCAAATTTACTTGGAACGGCAGGGTAATACCGCATATAGGTAGATATGGTGGACTCATCTGGAATAACTTTGGTTTAAGGATTTTGATGCACAAGAAGTATTCCTGCTTAGTACAGGCGAAGGCTAGCAAATAGATTGAGAAGCGGCCAGCTAGAGAGCGAAAACAGTCATGAACATGCATTGTGAATAATAAACATTGAATACTAGCATGAGTAGGATATGGACACCATGAGCATAAATATCATGAAGGCTATGTTGGTTTTGATTCAACTACATGCGTGAACATGTGCCAAGTCAAGCCACTTGAAACATTGAGAGGAGGATACCATATCATCATACCACATCACAATCATTTTAATGCATATTGACATCCAAGATAAATCATTATCCACTCCTAGCTACTTAAGCATGGCATGAGCAACTATAATCTCTAATTGTCATTGCAAGCATGTTTGATCATAATATGCTGAATCAAGGATACTAGGTTAAACATATTTACAAACAAAAAAACAAGTTGAGTTCATACCCGCTTTTCTCTGCCGCAGTCACTTTATCAAATATTGTCATTATTGCCTTTCATTTGCATGACCGAATGATATGAAAATAATAATAGTGCAAGAGTGCCGTGGACTAAGCTGGAATCTGCAAGCGTTTTATTCAAGAGGAGAAGACAAAGTAACATGGGCTCTTTGTTAGATTAACAATGATGCATATGAGAGCCACTCAACATTTTCATTGTGGTCTTCTCCTTGGTACGACTCAAATAAGAGGAAAATAATTTCAGAGAAACACACTGAAATATTTTTGGAGTTTTTGTTTTTTCTTGAAGAAAGCAAATTAGAGAGGAAAAAAAACGAGAAAAACTATTTACACGAGAAAGCTCCCAACAAGTAAAAGAAGAAACGAGAAATCTTTTTGGGTTTTGTTTTGATACTACGATTAATTTAAACTAGAAAGAAAAGCCAAAAAGAAGTAGGAATATTTTTGGATTTTCTCAAAGGTTTTCAAACACGCAAGAAGAAAGCGAGAAAATAAATCTAGCATGAATAATACAATGAAAAAGTATGAACACCGACAACTAGAATGAAATGTGTAAACATGAATATAATATCGGTGGAAATACGTACTCCCCCAAGCTTAGGCTTTTGGCCTTGCTTGGTAATCACCATCTGTAGCCTGGATAATAGTCTGAGTGATAGCCCACCGAGGCTCTTGGTGCAGCTTCCTCAGCCCACCTGGCAGCTTCAACCTCCGCATTGTACGCACGGGCCTCGCTCACAAGAACATAGTATCTTCCCATACTGTGAAAATCAAAGAGAGCAGGAGCAGACAAAGTAATAGGTACAACAAGATCTTTATTAAACCTCAAGTCGTAAGTATAATTAGTGGCTGTGCCCTTAAGGAACCTATGACGTTTCATGGCCTCAAAGTTTAAGTACCGAGTAGGTAAAATGGGGTCGTTAGGCCAAGGTGATACATTTAGCTTCTCAGCTACACGGGAGGCATAAATTCCTCCATAAAAATGACCACTAGCAGCGTTGTGCTGCAATCTCCGTGCAACAATTGCTCCAAGATTATAACATTTATCTCCAGTTATAGCAGTGTGTATGAGACTCAAATCAGGAGCACACAGTGTGCTGCAATGTTGTTTGCATACGATACATTTCCCATTAAAGAGTGCAAAGTAGTGTATTGATGGGAAATGGATGCTTTTTATTCTACCTTGTGTCACTCCTCTATTTTCACCGTAGCAAAGATTAATCAAAAATGACTCATACTCAGATTTTGGTGGTTCGTCTAGCGAACCCCAATATGGAATTTTGCACGCTTCACAGAATAACTCTAAAGGCATGGTGAAGGGAAGGTCATAAAGGTTGAATGAAACTCTGGACTCACGAGGAAAATATTTGAATTTCTTGGTGAATGTTTTTGTGAGTTCGAGATGTTGAATGCACTTATCTGCGATGAAGGGGGCAAGTTCTGTGTTGTGAATAAATTGTTCGAATTCCTCCTTAATACCTGCACCTTCCATGAATTCGTTACATGACCATAAGCATGATTTGGTAGCGGCATCTCGTATAGAGCTTTCACTTGGCTCAACATAAGATTGTCGGACCAAGCTTCCACTTGATGAGGGCCCCGAGGACCTCCTCCTCGAAGAACTCCTAAAGAATTGCATTTTTATTTGCGAACAAATTTCTGAAATATTTTTGGACACATAATTTTTGTCAACAAAACTTCATAAGATTGATAGCAACTACTCCTAAAGATGCATAAAGGCCATATTAAGCATGCAAACTACTTAGAACTCTAAGAATTCAACATGCAAGCCCATCTACAGCAGCACCAAGAGTAGCTAATTATTCTAAAAATAACCCACTAAATCAAAAACTAATTGGAGCAATGGAGGAGTTACATACCAAGTAGCAATCCCCCAAAAACAGTTTCGGAAACGGAGCTTCGAGCAAAGAGATCGAAATCCGTGGGTTTGAGAGCAAGAACACGGGAGTGAGAGCTATGGTGATTTTTTTCTGGAGGTAGGCGATGACATGGGCTAAAGGGATAAGTGAGGGGGCCCACGTGGGGGCCACAACCCACCAGGGCGCGCCTGGGGTTGCAGGCGCGCCCTGGTGTCTTGTGGGCAGCAGGTGCACCCCCTCGGATGTTATTCGCACCAGAAATTTAGAAATATTCAGAAAAAAATCATATCAAATTTTCAGGACATTCTGAGAACTTTTATTTTTGAGTCATTTTTTTATTGCACGGGGAAAATAGAAAATAGGATAAACATGGCATTTTATTATATTTGACTAAGTAAAATAGAAAACAAAAGGTGGGATCAGAAGGTTGTGCCTACTAGGTTCATCAACTTCATACCTCTCAAAAATGATTCATTAATAAGGTTCATCAAGTCTTATTAACAACCACTTCCGATTAGCATGAAACCGAAGAACTTTGGTAACACTAAGTTACCTCAATGGGGATATGCATATCCCCAACAATAAGTATATCATATTTCTTTTTGGCAGTAGGTAGAGGTAGTTGAAAACTTCCAATAGTGAGTGTCGGAGATTCTTCAATAATATTTATACCATTCACTTGGAATTGTTTCTTCAGAAAGTGCACCGTATGCTCATTACCATTGATATGAAAAGTGACTTTGCTTTTATTGCAATCAATAACAGCCCCTGCAGTATTCAAAAAGGGTCTACCAAGGATAATCGACATGTTGTCATCCTCGGGCATCTCAAGAATAACAAAGTCCGTTAAGATAGTAACATTTGCAACAACAACGGGCACTTCCTCACAAATACCGATAGGTATGGCAGTTGATTTGCGAGGCATTTGCAATGATATTTCAGTAGGTGTGAGTTTATTCAAATCTAGTCTTTTATATAAGGAGAAAGGCATAACACTAACACCAGCTCCCAAATCACACAGAGCAGTTTTGACATAACTTCTTTTCATGGAGCAAGGTATAGTTGGTATTCCAGGATCTCCAAGTTTTCTAGGTACTCCATCCTTAAAAGAATAATTAGCAAGGATGGTGGAGATTTCAGCTTCAGGTATCTTTCTTTTATTAGTGATGATGTCTTTCATGTATTTTGCATAAGGGGCAATCTTTAAGATATCAGTTAAGCGGATACGCAAAAAGACTGGCCTAATCATTTCAGCAAAGCGCTCAAATTCTTCATCATCCTTTTTCTTAGATGGTTTAGGTGTAAAGGGCATGGGTTTCTGAACCCATGGCTCTCTTTCTTTACCATGTTTTCTAGCCACAAAGTCTCTTTTATCATATCATTTATTTTTAGGTTGTGGGTTATCAAAATCAACATCAGGCTCTATTTCAACATCATTATCTGGTTCTTTATCATTGTTCGGTTGAGTGTCCTCATGAACATTATCATTATCATTTTCATTATCACTAGGTGAATGTTCATTACCAGACTGAGTTTCAGCATCACAAATAGAGACATCATTATCTTTAGGAGGTTTTTGTATCTCAGGTTCACTAGAGGTATGCAAAGTCCTATCATTTTTCTTTTTCTTTTTCTTTTTAGAAGGACTAGGTGCATCAGTGTTAATTCTCTGAGAGTCTTGTTCAATTCTTTTAGGATGACCTTCAGGATAAAGAGGTTCTTGGGTCATTCTACCTCCTCTAGTTATTACTCTAGCAGCAAAATCATTCATATTATTATTCATTTCATCAAGAAAATCTTTTTGAGATTTAGCAACTTGTTCTAAATGGGTTTGAACCATAGAGGCATGTTTTCCTACACCTCTAACATCATTACTGATTCTAAATAACAAGTCACTCAAGCGAGCAATCATATTTCAATTGTTTCAGAACATTTGCATTGAAGTGATCTTGTTTCATAATGTAGTTGTCAAACTCATATAAGCATTGACTAGGATGTTTATTGTAAGGGATATCACTTTCATCAAACTTTAATAAAGAATTTACCTCTACCACCTATGGAGGTGGTGGTGTGTCAATGCCATGTATTTCTTCAATAGGTGGTAAATTCTTAACATCATCAGCTTTAATACCTTTTTCCTTCATACATTTCTTTGCCTCTTGCATATCTATAGGACTGAGAAATAAGATACCCCTCTTCTTCGGAGTGGGTTTAAGTGGTGGTTCAGGGAGAGTACAATCATCATAATTCTTCAATATATTATTCCATAGTTCCTCAGCTTGTTCAACAGTTCGTTCCCTGAAAACACAACTAGCACAACTATCTAGGATGTCCCTAGAAGCATCAGTTAGTCCATTATAGAAGATATGAAGTATTTCATTTTTCTTAAGAGGGTGATCAGGCAAAGCATTAAGCAATTGAAGAAGCCTCCCCCAAGCTTGTGGGAGACTCTCTTCTTCAATTTGCACAAAGTTAAATATTTCTTGTAAGGCGGCTTGTTTCTTATGAGCAGGAAAATATTTTTCAGAGAAGTAGAAAATCATATCCTGGGGACTACGCACACAACCGGGAGCAAGATTATTGTACCATGTCTTAGCATCACCCTTTAATGAGAACGGAAATAATTTGAGAATATAGTAATAGCGAATCTTCTCATCATGAACAAAGAGGGTGGCTATATCATTCAGCTTAGTAAGATGTGCCACTACAGTTCCAGTTTCATAGCCATGGAAAGGATCAGATTCAACCAAAGTAATTAACTATGAGTTCTCTGTCGACCCAGAGTTGATTACTTTGGTTGAATCTAATCCTTTCCATGGCTATGAAACTGAAACTGTAGTGACACACCTTACTAAGCTGAATGATATAGCCACCCTCTTTGCTCATGATGAGAAGATTCGCTACTATTATATCCTTAAGTTATTTCCATTCTCATTAAAGGGTGATGCTAAGACATGGTACAATACTCTTGCTCCTGGTTGTGTGCGTAGTCCCCAGGATATGATCTACTACTTCTCTGAAAAATATTTTCCTGCTCACAAGAAACAAGCTGCCTTACAGGAAATATTTAACTTTGTGCAAATTGAAGAAGAGAGTCTCCCACAAGCTTGGGGGAGGCTTCTCCAATTGCTTAATGCTTTGCCTGATCATCCTCTCAAGAAAAATGAAATACTTGATATCTTTTATAATGGACTAACTGATACTTCTAGGGACTTCCTAGATAGTTGTGCTGGTTGTGTTTTCAGGGAACGAACTGTTGAACAAGCTGAGGAATTATTGAATAACATATTGAAGAATTATGATGATTGGACTCTTCCTGAACCACCGCCTAAACCCACTCCAAAGAAGAGGGGTATCTTATTTCTCAGTCCTGAAGATATGCAAGAGGCAAAAAAATCTATGAAGGAAAAAGGTATTAAAGCCGAGGATGTTAAGAATTTGCCACCTATTGAATAAATACATGGCCTTGACATACCACCAGCTCCATAGGTGGTAGAGGTATATTATTTATTAAAGTTCAATGAAAGTGACATCCCTCACAATAAACATCCTAGTTTGCTTATATGAGTTTGACAACTATATTATGAAGCAAGATCATTTCAATGCCCATGTTCTGAAACAATTGAAATATAATTCTGATATGATTGCTCGCTTGAGTGACTTGCTATTTAGAATCAGTAATGATGTTAGAGGTGTAGGAAAGCATGCCTCTATGGTTCAAACTAAGTCAGAACAAGTTGCTAAGTCTCAAAAGGAATTGCTTGATGAAATGAATAATAATATGCATGATTTCGCTGCTAGAGTAGTAACTAGAGGAGGTAGAATGACCCAAGAAGCACTTTATCCTGAGGGTCATCCTAAAAGAATTGAACAAGACACTCAGAGAATTAATAGTGATGCACCTAGTCCTTCTAAAAAGAAAAAGAAAAAGAAAAATGATAGGACTTTGCATACCTCTAGTGAACCTGAGACACAAAACCTCCTGATAATAATGATGTCTCTATTTCCGATGCTGAAACTCAATATGGTAGTGAACATTCACCTAGTGATAATGAAAATGATAATGATGATGTTCATGATGATGCTCAAGCTAGTAATGATAAAGAACCAGATAATGATGTTAAAATAGAGCCTGCTGCTCATCTTGATAACCCACAACCTAAAAATAAACTTTATGATAAAAGAGACTTTGTAGCTAGGAAACATGGTAAATAAAGAGAGCCATGGGTTCAGAAACCCATTCCATTTCCACCTAAGCCGTCTAAGAAAAAGGATGATGAAGAATTTGAGCGCTTTGCTGAGATGATTAGGCTAGTCTTTTTGCGTACCCACTTAACTGATATCCTAAAGATGGCCCCTTATGCAAAGTATATGAAAGACATCATCACTAATAAAAGAAAGATACCGGAAGCTGAAATCCCCACCATGCTTGCTAATTACTCTTTTAAGGATGGAGTACCTAAAAAACTTGGAGATCCGGGAATACCAACTATACCTTGCTCCATTAAAAGAAACTATGTCAAAACTGCTTTGTGTGACTTGGGAGCCGGTGTTAGTGTCATTCCTTTCTCCTTGTATAAAAGACTTGATTTGAATAAACTCACACCTACTGAGATATCATTGCAAATGGCTGACAAATCAACGGCCATACCTATCGGTATTTGTGAGGATGTGCCCGTTGTTGTTGCAAACGTTACTATCTTAACTGACTTTGTTATTCTTGAGATGCCCGAGGACGACAACATGTCGATTATCCTTGGTAGACCCTTTTTGAATACTGCAGGGGCTGTTATTGATTGCAATAAAAGCAAAGTCACTTTTCATATTAATGGTAATGAGCACACGGTGCACTTTCTGAAGAAACAATTCCAAGTGAATGGTATAAATGTTATTGAAGAATCTCCAACCATCACTATTGGAAGTTTTCAATTACCTCTACCTACTGTCAAAAAGAAATATGATATACTTATTGTTGGGGATATGCACATCCCCATTGAGGTAACTTAGTGTTTTACCAAAGTTCTTCGGTTTCATGCTAATCGAAAGTGGTTGTTAATAAGACTTGATCAACCTTATTAATGAATCATTTTTTGAGAGGTATGACGTCGGTGAATCTAGTAAGCACAACTCTTTGCTCCCACCTTTTATTTTCTGTTTTAGTTAGTTAAATAAAATAAAATGCCATGCTTATCCTGTTTTTTGTTTTCTCCGTGCAATAAAAAAATGACCCAAAAATAAAAATTCTCAGAATGCCCTGAAAATTTAACACGATTTTTTCCGAATATTTATGAATTTTTGGTGCAAATAACACCAGAGGGGGGTGCACCTGGTGCCCACAAGACACCAGGGCGCGCCAGCACCTCGAGGCACGCCCTGGTGGGTTGTGGCCCCCACGTGGGCCCCCTCACTTATCTCTTTAGCCCACATCATCACCTACCTCCAGCAAAAAATCACCACAACCACCATTTTCGTGTTCTTGCTCTCAAACCCGCGGATTTCGATCTCTGTGCTCGAAGCCGCGTTTCCGAAACTGTTTGGAGGGATTGCTACTTGGTATGTGACTCCTCCATTGCTCCAATTAGTTTTCTTTTTTAGTGGGTTAGTTTTAGAGTAATTAGCTACTCTTGGTGCTGCTGTAGATGAGCTTGCATTTTGAATTCTTAGAGTTCTAAGTAGTTTGAATGCTCAATATGGCCTCTCTGCATGCTTAGGAGTAGTTGCTAACAATCTTACGAAGTTTTGTTGACAAAATTTTTGTGGAATAATTTTTTTTAGATTTTTTTATAGGAATAAAATGCAAATCTTTAGGAAGTTCTCCTCCAAGAAAAATGCCAAGGGAGTCATTGGGGAATCATCGGACAATGACCTTCACACTCCAAGAAATGTGGAGGTGCAGCCGTGTGAATGGCCTCATGATGCCTTCATGGAGGAGGCCCGGTTCCATCAAGAGTTCGCTCAGTTTGTTGCCAACGCCGGGTTAACCGAGTTCCTCGCAGCTAAGTGTGACCAATATCACATCCTTACAAATTCCTTTGTGCAAAGCTTTAATTATCTAGGGAGAAACATTCCTCCTGAAGTGCAGTTTAATATTTATGCTGAAACTTACAGAATGTCGCTAACCGACTTCTGTAATATATGCTTGATTCCTTCTGATGGGGACTTGAGAGAACATAGGCCATCTGAGTTTGAGGATTTCCTCCTTGCGTTAACCGTGGGTGAGGATAGAGGCGTGTCGAGTGCCACTGCTACTAGTTTGCAGTTTCCCTCAGTACATTATTTCGCTTTGGTCATCACTAAGTGTTTAACCGCTAGGGAGAAGGTTGGCGCACTCAGTGCTCCTGACCTTGCTATTTTACGTCGTGCACTTTATGATGATCATACCTTTAGTATGGGAACTATAATTGCTCGACGCTTACATCTTAACAAAACTAAGGGAAAGATACATGGCGGTATTTATGCTACTCGTTTAGCGAATCACTTTAGAATCCCATTTCGCCCGCATGATTATCTTCTATCCCGAGTTTACCTTGATCATAAGTCACAGCAGGGTCACCAATTCCTTGATGTAACTGACTCTCCACATGATATTCATTATAACTTAGTATTTAGCAAGGAAACACGTGATGTTATTCCGTTGCCTGCACCTGCTTTGTTTGATCCTATTGCCAGGAATGGATACAGGATTATGCCAGATGACATTATAGCTTACCGGAACAACCTAGCAGCTGCTGAGGAGCAGCCCCAGGGGTGGGATGCTCAGGTGCCGCCTCCGCCTCACTAGGACTTGGGACGAAATGGCTACTACGGATGGTGATTACCAAGCTAGGGCAAAAGCCTAAGCTTGGGGGAGTACGTATTTCCACCGACATTACATTCATGTTCACACATTTCATTCCAGTTGTCGGTGTCCACACTCTTTCATTGTAATATCCATGCTTGATTTGTTTTCTCGCTTTCTTCTTGTGTGTTTGAAAAACTTTGAGAAAACCCAAAAATATTTCCTACTCCTTTTTAGTTCTCCTTTCTTGCTTAGTTTAATTGTAGCATCAAAAGAAAACCCAAAAAGATTTCTCGCTTCTTCTTTTATTTGTCGGGAGCTTTCCCGTGTAAATAGTTTTTCTCGTTTTTGTTTTTCTTCTTTAATTTGCTTTCTTCAAGAAAAACCAAAACTCCAAAAATATTTCAGTGTGTTTCTCTGAAATTCTTTTCTTTTTACTTGAGTCGTACCTAGGAGAAGACCACAATGAAATTGTTGAGTGGTTCTCATCTGCATTATCGTTTATCTAACAAAGAGCCCATGTTACTTTGTCTTCTCCTCTTGAATAAAATGTTTGCAGATTCCAGCTTAGTCCATGGCACTCTTGCACTATTATTATCTTCTTATCGTTCGATCGTGCAAGTGAAAGGCAATAATGACGACATTTGATGAATTGACTGTGGCAGAGAAAAGCGGGTATGAACTCAACTTGTTTTTGGTTTTGTAAATATGTTTAACCTAGTATTCCTTGATTCAGCTCATTATGATCAAACATGTTTGCAATGACCATTAGAGATTATAGTTGTTCATGCCATGCTTAAGTAGCTAGGAGTGGATAATGATTTATCTTGGGTGTCAACATGCATTAAAATGGTTGTGATGCGGTATGATGATATGGTATCCTCCTCTGAATGTTTCAAGTGGCATGACTTGGCACATGTTCACACATGTAGTTGAATCAAAACCAACATAGCCTTCATGATATTTATGTTCATGGTGTCCATATCCTACTCATGCTAGTATTCAATGTTGATTATATGTAATGCATGTTCATGACCGTTTTCGCTCTCTAGCTGGCCGCTTCTCAATCTAATTGCTAGCCTTCGTCTGTACTAAGCGGAAATACTTCTTGTGCATCAAAACCCTTAAACCAAGTTATGCCAGATGAGTCCACCATATCTACCTATATGCGGTATTACCCTGCCGTTCCAAGTAAATTTGCATGTGCCACCTCTAAAAAAATTCAAATGAACATCGTTTTTGTGTGCCTGGACCGCTCATGAAGCGACAGGGGCGGTCAGTATCTTCCATGCTAAGCGGGTTATTCTCATGATGAGTGTTTATTCACTTGTCCTTACACGAGAGGGGCGGTAATAGGGATTCCCAGTCCCGAAATAAAAAATCAAAAATAATTAAACAAAACTCCCCCCAGGAATGTTGTTGGTTTGGACGGTACCCGTGGATATGGCTCGCCATGGAGTGTGATTGTTGGTGGAGGGGGAGTAAAACTTTACTTTTACCGCTTGGGAACCACCGCTAATTTGTTTAGCATGGAAGATATTGATAACTCTTGGTCGTGACGTTGTCAGGAAGGGTGTACCTCCCAAAATTATATCTATCTCTGTTTTAAACTTTGAGCTCTGGCACCGCTGTAAGTCCATGATTCCCTCTGCGAAGGGACTATCTATTTACTTTTATGTTGAGTCATCACCTTCTCAAATAAGCGCCAGACCTTGGTGTTGAGGACAAGCAAAGGTTTAAGCTTGGGGGAGTTGATACGTCTCCAACATATCTCATTTTCCTCACTCTTTTGCCCTTGTTTTGGACTCTAATTTGCACGATTTGAATGGAACTAACCCGGACTGACGCTGTTTTCAGCAGAACTACCATGGTGTTGTTTTTGTGCAGAAATCAAAGTTCTCGGAATGGAACGAAACTTTTTGGAGATTTATTTCAGAATAAATGAGAATTATTGGAGCCAAAATCCACCGAAGAGGGGGGACAGGGTGAGCATCACCCACCAGGGCGCGCTAGGCCCCCTGGGCGCGCCCTGGTGGGTTGTGCCCACCTCGTGGCCCCACTTGCCCTAACTCCGCCACTATAAATTCCTAATTTCGGAGAAAAAAATCAGAGAGAAAGAATTATCGCGTTTCACGATACGGAGCCGCCGCCACCTCCTGTTCTTCATCGGGAGGCCAGATCTGGAGCCCGTTTGGGGCTCCAGAGAGGGGAATCTTCGGTCTTCGTCATCACCAACCTTTCTCCATCACCAATTCCATGATGCTCCCCATAGGGAGTGCGTAATTCCTTCGTAAGCTTGCTGGTCGGTGAGGAGTTGGATGAGATTCATCATGTAATCGAGTTAGTTTTGTTAGGGCTTGATCCCTAGTATCCATTATGTTCTGAGATTGATGTTGCTATTGAGGGAGTCCGGGATTAAGGGGTCCTCGGACTGCCGGCCTATTTCTCATAGGCCGGGCTCATGGGCCGCTCGCTGAGGATGGGATTGATCGAAGGCCTCGTCGCTATGGAGGAGACCTCAGGAGTCGTGGCGTGTCTTTCAAGTTTGAGATAGTAGATTAGGCATGTTTTTTCCCTCCGGTGGGCAACCGACTATGTGTAACCCTAATGACCCTTGGCGCCTATATAAGCCGAAGGGTTTTAGATTGTAGGACAGAGAAACTCATCTAGGGTTTTAGCTAGTCGATCTCGAGGTAGATCAACTCTGTAACGTTCATACCATCAATATAATCGAGCAGGACGTAGGGTTTTACCTCCATAGGAGGGCCCGAACCTGGGTAAACATCATCTCCTTCGTCCCCTTGTTACCATCGATCCAAGACTCATAGCTCGGGACCCCCTACCCGAGATCCGCCGGTTTTGACACCGACATTGGTCCTTTCATTGAGAGTTCCGCTGTGATCACCAAAAGAATCGATGGCTGACCTTCTCATAAGCCATGGAGTCTGTAGCCAGGATGCCTCCGTCCCTAGTCAGATCCCTGCAGGCGGCAGTACCCTGTCGCATGCCGATCCGACTGACCATCTTGGCCAGATCGGAAGTTTCTTCCCCGATCAAGAAATCAGATTTGGGAACCTAGAGTTCGTCACTGATTCACGGGGAGAACTTGTTTGGATGAAGCCCTCAACTCTCATGGAGGAGCCCGCAGAGCCCGACACCTTGACGCCGGAAGCATCGGGCATCGCCTCTGAGGTGGCCTCTACCCTCGGGCCGTCTAGACCGCCCAACCCCGTCGATACGCCCGGATCCGCCGCGGCCGAATACGGCCTGGATTCGCCTCCGAGCGATCCTGGGACCACGGCGCTGCGGATCGACCCCGTGCGCTTCGGTGACACATACTCCGCCGACGTCTCATCCCTGAACGAGCTACTGGATCGGATTCGAACCATGGGCATGACCGACGACTAGACCCCGGATCAGGTTTAAATCCGACGATAGGGAGATTCGCACCCCCTCGGTCACTCACTTAGTCGCCATCGTCGAGTGTCCGGCTGGAGGCTCGTCCCCCCAGCAACCGGAACTACAAACGGTTTATATCCCAATTCCCGATCATCAAGATCTCCCTTGTAACCCAGACTCTGGAGTTCGCTCCGGAAATAGTTCGGGATCGATCCCCGATCTAGCGCGCAACTCGAACTCCGCGCCAAACGATCCTGCGGACGAGGTGGGCTCCAATTCCCCCGTGCCGAACCCCGTGATTCCGGACTCACATCGTGGCGCGGAACTAAATTTTTTCCCACCCACCACCCAAGTCGAGCACTCAAGCATCGCAGGAGAGTCCAAGTCTTCGGACTTCCGGGATGTCAAACAATTACCAGGGGAGTCGGTTCACCACTTTTGGGCTAGACTCCTCCTCGTTAGAGACAGAGTACCAGGCTCTAGTGACCAGGAGATAATGGCAACTTTCAGTCGCAATTGTCATGATGAAGGGATCCTCAACGCCCTATCCCGTTGATACATTCGCGGCTTCACCGAATTATCGGACCTGGTACAAAAATACAGTGCCATGGAGAGCACCTGGCAAGCCGAACGGCTACTTTCGGAACCAGACTTTACCGAACACCCAAGAGGAGATCGGAAAAAGCAGATACCTCCGAAGCAGCTAGCCGAACACGAACCCGCCGAAAAGAGAAATAGACCCCCTACTGGGGACAGAACTGTCCTTGATGGACTATTGGACAAGCCATGCCCTATACATTCTGTATTGCTGAACACAAGCCCGACTCACAGCCTCAGAGCTTGCTGGGTCGTCAGGCAGGTCGCAAAAAGTGGAGAGGCCATCCTCGAGGCACTACCGCCGAACATGCACTCCACAACGCCACCAGAGTACAATGCTGAAGTCCTGACGATCTACGAAACATTCCCCTCTAGGAACAGGAGGAAAAGAGCTCTTAGAGAACTCAAACAGGTCTACCATGTGGCGGCAACAAGTTCATGGGCAGACATACCAATCACCTTCGGAGACACTGACCAACCAACCATCCGTCCCGGTCAAACACCGGCCGCACTGGTCCTAAACCCCATCGTCGATGGTTTCAGGCTACAGAAGGTGCTAATGGATGGTGGCAGTGGTTTAAACCTCATCTACGAAGACACCCTGAAAAAAATGCAGTTCGACCGATCTCGCATCGAGCACAGCAACACAACCTTCCGGGGGATCATCCCTGGGAAAGAGGCGCGTTGTTCAGGACGTATCACCCTGGACGTAGTGTTCGGCACGCCCGAAAACTACCGATCTGAAGAACTTCTCTTCCATATCGTGCCCTTCCCCAGTGGCTACCACGCCCTGTTGGGGCGTGACGCCTTCACAAAATTCCAGGCTATACCCCATTACGGGTATATGAAGCTCAAGATGCCAGGCCCAAACGGGGTAATCACAGTCGCCAGTGATCCGAATATAGCCCTTCTAGCTGAGAACAAAACAGCAGCGCTCGCCCTCGAGGCACTAGCTGAGACCTTTGCTGCAGAGGAATTGACCTCACTCCAGTCAACAGTGGACAAGGACGATGTGATCCTTAGCAAAAGGCCCAAACCCACGTCCTTTAAACCTACAAAAGAAATTGTTAAATTTCAGGTGCACCCAATGTACCCTAATAAGACAGCGTCCATCGGAGCTCAGCTGGGCCCCATGGTGGACGAGGCGCTGTGAGCATTCTTACGAGAAAACTGGGACATCTTCGCCTGGCATCCTTCCGATATGCCAGGAATCCCACGGCGGCTGGCAGAACATAGTCTGAATATAATCCCAGGCTTCAAACCCGTCAAACAGACTCTATGCCGCTTTTCCGAGCCTAAACGACAAGCTATGGGTGAAGAACTAGCCAAATTGCTAGAGGCCGGATTCATACGGGAGATCAAACACCCCGAATGGTTGGCAAACCTGGTGATGGTACCGAAGAAAGACAAATCCTGGCGACTGTGCGTCAACTTCAAAGACCTTAACAAGGCCTGCCCTAAGGACCCTTTCCCCTACCATGCATAGACCAGATTATTGACGCGACAGCCGGACATGACTCACTGAGCTTCCTCGACGCTTACTCCGGATACCATCAGATCAAAATGAAGGAATCCGATCAAGCTGCAAGCGCATTCATCACCCCCTACGGGCCATTCTGCTTCAACACAATGCCTTTCGGGCTAAAAAACGCTGGGGCTACATACCAGCGCATGATCCAGACTTGTCTTGAAAAACAGGTTGGTAAAATAGTCGAGGCATACATGGACGACGTGGTCATTAAAACCAAACACGTCAGCCAGCTGATCGACGACCTAAGGCAAACCTTTGCCAGCTTACGTGAGTACGATATACGACTCAATCCAGAGAAATGTGTCTTCGGAGTTCCCGCTGGTAAACTGCTCGGATTCATTGTTTCCCATAGAGGAATAGAAGCGAATCCGGCTAAGACCCGCGCCCTATCGGAACTTGCAATTCCCACAGAGCTAATGCATGTCCAAAAGTTGGCGGGTTGCGTGGCGGCATTAAGCCGCTTTATTTCCCGTCTCGGTGAAAAGGCTTTACCGCTCTACAGGTTGCTGAAACGGACCAACAGTTTTGAATGGACCGATGAAGCAGCTGCTGCGTTAGAGGAAATTAAAACACTGCTGGCAAGCAACCCCATACTCACAGCACCAGGCGCCGGTGAACCAATGTTATTGTACATATCGGCCACCAACCAAGTGGTTAGCGCAGTGCTCGTCGTCGAACGAGAGGAGGAGGGTCACAAATTCCGGATACAGAAGCCGGTCTACTATGTGTCAGAAGTACTAACGCAATGCAAGTCCAGATACCCGCATTACCAAAAGATAGGCTACATTATTTATGGCATCACGGAAACTAAGACACTACTTTCAAGAGTGTTCGGTCATGGTGGCATCCGAAGTACCCCTAAACGACATAATCAATAACAGGGACGCCACCGGCCGCATAGCCAAATGGGCCATTGAACTCCTTCCTTTCGAAATCGCCTATAAGCCACGACGAGCTATTAAATCTCAGGTGTTGGCAGATTTCCTCGCTGAATGGACGGAGGCCGAGGTCCCTGGGGAATATAGTACATACTCCTATTAGACGATGTACTTCGACGGATCCAAAACACTGGCTGAACTGGGGGCTGGAGTTATTCTCACATCTCCCACAGGCGACAACGTCCGATACGTGTTGCAAATCATGTATGCCGATTGCAACAATGCAGCCGAGTACGAAGCACTTTTGCACGGTCTTCGGATGGCAGCTTCCATGGGTATACAACGGCTGGAGGTACGGGGAGACTCCAACTTGGCCATCTCTCAAATCAACGGCGAATTCGATGCCAAAAACCCGAAGATGGCGGCATATAGAAACGCCGTCCTTAAAATATCCGCACAGTTCGAGGGGCTGGAATTCTATCATGTCGCTAGAGACAACAACCAGGCCTCTGACATACTGGCCCGCATGGGGGCCAAACGCGACCATGTCCCAAAAAACACTTTCCTTGAACGGCTCTTCAAGCCATCGGTGGTTTGGCAGGACGACAATAAGGGCGCCGGATCCATCAGTGCGGAACAAGTTGTTCCCCCTATAAATGAACCAGACGACCAAATCATCGGCGGCTCCGTAATGGACGAAACACCTTCGGCTCTTGAGGTCATGGCAGTAATTGCACCATGGACCGAGCCCTTCCTCGCTTACCTTCTTCGCCAAGAACTCCCCGACGATCAGACAGAGGCGAGACGCATAATTCGGCGATCCAAGGCCTATAAAGTCCACGAGGGTGAGTTATACAAGAAAATCACCACCGGAGTACTCTAGCGGTGCATATCTGAGGAAGAAGGAAGGCAGCTTTTGGCCGAAGTCCACGCAGGAATGGGCGGCCATCACGCCGCGGCAAGGGCCTTAGTAAGCAAGGCCTTTCGGGCTGGTTTTTTCTGGCCCACCGCTCGAGCAGATGCCCAGTCACTTGTCCATCATTGCGTGGGTTGTCAACTCTTTGCAAATCAAAGCCACATGCCCCCAACAGCTCTTCGGACTATTCCGATTACCTGGCCTTTCACGGTCTGGGGGCTGGATATGGTCGGACCACTTAAAGGGGGGACCAAAAAGAATAAATATCTGCTGGTCATGGTTGACAAGTTCACCAAATGGATCGAAGCAAAACCTGTCAAATCAGCCAAGTCCGGACCAGTGGTCGACTTTACATCCAGCGTGGTACACCATTACGGCGTCCTCCACAGTATAATAACGGACAATGGATCCAACTTCACCGCCCAAGAGGTAAAAGACTGGTGTTCAAAGATGGGCATCAAGCTCGATTACGCATCGGTGTATCACCCGCAGACTAATGGACAAGTCGAACGGGCCAACGGCCTCATCATGAGTTGTATTAAACCACGTCTGGTCCGATCTCTTCATGAGTCCGACTGCCATTGGGTGGAGGAGCTTGACTCCGTTCTGTGGGGCCTGCGTACCACCCCGAATCGATCAACAGGATACACACCGTTCTTCATGGTCTACGGGACAGAAGCAGTCCTTCCTTGTGATATTATTCACGATGCACCAAGGGTGCGCATGTACAAAGAAAAGGAGGCCGAGTTAGATCGGCAGGACGACTTGGACGCCTTAGAAGGAGAGCGCGACATAGCTCGGGCTCGCTCTACTTTTTATCAACAGTAGTCCCGGCGTTACCAAAGCAGGGAGGTCAGGGCAAAAGCGTATAATGTGGGTGAACTCGTCTTACGGCTCCCCGAGAAGCAAAAGCATAAACTCAATCCCAAATGGGAGGGCCCCTTCATAATCGACGAAGTACTCGCAGGAGGGGCTTATCGTCTTTGAAGCCTGCCAGATAACCGCCTCGAACCACACCCATGGAACGCAACTCGTCTTCGGCGTTTTTACGCCTAGACCGGTGTCGTCATACTTTTTACCCTCCTTTTTCTTTTCTTTCTTTTCATTTTCCTTCCCTTCCACCTTGATGTTTGGCAGGTTCGGATTTTTTCTCTCCCCAAGTCTATGTTCGGCTAAACCGAGCTCGTGTTAAGTCTTTCGGCATACATCCTCAAATGTTAGACCCGAATAAAACACCTGGGGGCTTCTTCCCGAAGCTGATGATTATATATTTTAAGCATCTATTCACATTTCCTGTGTATGCATGTTTCCCTTGTCGATTTTTAAGCCATTATATGCGTCAATTCGAACTAAGATTTTTGCCAAGCTGGGTTGCCTCGCTCCTGTGTTTACCCTCTACGTTCCTGATTGTTCGGCTAGAGGGTAAAGGGAGCACCTCTGCGATTGCTACGGCCGGGTTATCCGGATACGTACCTCAGACGGGTGAAGCCAAAATCTAGCTATCCTTAGTAGAAAATTGGTCAGCTACGACGGAAGCAACAAATAAAATTGTGGTTGTTATTACCATTACTCGGGCTTCTTTTCTCAAGAAGGCCATTAGTCGCATACTAGCAGTATACGGCCTTACTATCCACGATTTACGTAGCAACCTAAAGGAAGGCACCGATAGAGGTACTATTTTCTTTGGAAGATGTTTCTTACGCTAAGCAGTAATATAACATATCTCCCTGAGCATCTTCTGTCTGTTCGCACCAAATGGCCGGATTGCCTGGTTCCTCGAAAGAATTCCCTCTTATCAAGGGATATTTTATACGGAACACTCCCAAGCTCTTAGCACGGGAGGTCGAAGCCGATGGCCGGTTAAGACAAAGTTTACAACACAGACGGAGCAATTTTTTGATTTAAAGTACATAGTTACATAAAATCACACATCTGGCTGCCGGTCAAGATTGTCTACTAAGGCATCCAGGGCTCAATCTTCCTGCGAGAGATGAGCGGCAGGCATCACTTGGTCGTACACCAATTGAAGTGGCACTTCTTGCCCATCAGGCCCTGCTGGCCCAACCCGAGCCATATGCTCGGGGTTAAGACCGGTATAACGGGTCTTGATCATCGCCCACGCCTCTCGTGCTCCCTCCTGGCAGGCCGATGTCTTCCATAGCTCGAACCGACTCTGGGCTTCCTTGAACCGATCGGCTAGTTCGGTCATCCCTTCCGGAGGCTTCTCGGCAGGCCATCTCGCTTTTATCATGCTCCTCATAGCCTTCCGAGCCCGCTCATGCACGGCGGACAGTTCCTTCAGAAGGCTCCCTCGGTAGGAGCCGATCTCTTCTTCAGGCCGCCCGGTTAGGAGACCTATACATGAGACAAGGCATGTCCATTACACTTCATGTAGGAGAGATACCCTTCGACGTTATAATCACACTTACCGAACATGCCCCTCTGTAATTTCTGGTTCTCTTCTTGGGCCTGGGCCAATTGAGTCTTTAAACTCTCAATTTCTTCGGCCTGCTGCTTGTTTTCCGCCTGTAGGCGTTTCTTCTCCTCCAGGTTTCGTTGCAACGAAAGGCAGCCGGCCTCATACTGGGACTCGGCGTACCTCTGAGATTCTCGGGCTGCATCCAAATCTTGGTGTCAGCATGGGATTATATACTAAGATCAGCAGAATAGATATACTCACCATGCGCCTCCCGGGTAAAATTCTTCACTTGTTCAAGTTCGGCCTTCACGGCTTCCACCTGTGTTCGGCTCGCCTCCAATTCATTGGCCAATTGCTCGTTCTGCTGCCTTGAGGCCTGCATCATCCATAAAAAAATATGCGGATCCTTAACTCGGTCGTCCCGACCAATTCAAGGCTCGGGGGCTACTGGGTTTACATATGTGTCCGGATTCTCAAAATCAATCACTCACCTTCAGGCTGGATGATATCAGTTTCACGGCTTCCCCAAGCCCAGCTCGGGCAGCTCCGATGTGTGCGTCTGCCGAGAATAGAGCATTGAACTCTTGTTCGGAAAACGAAGGGTTTCTCGTCGCCGCCGGTGGTTCATCGCACTCTCTACTTCAGATTTAGTGACTGATACCGCGACCCCGGAGTCTTCAGGGGCCGGATTGACCACAGGGGCCTCCGCGGCAGGTTCAGCATGAGCAGAAGATCTTGATTCATGAGTGTTGCCAGGCATCCCGGCAACGTCCTCGGCAGAAGATGGTTGTACTAGTTTCCTGAGTATTTCGACATAAGATCTTCTGTGAGATCATATCGATCATAATAACAATAGATTAAGCGGCTGAACAAAGTACCTTTTGGTTGAACGAGTGGTCGGCGCCGTCTCCACTACCGGCTCAAATGAAGGACTCCTGTTGATGCCCGGTCCGGGCATTGCTGCTGTAGCCGACGTTCGTCGCGAGGATCGACGACGCTTGGGAGCGGAAACCGGTATATTTGGGTCGACGGAGGACGTTTTCCTTTTACGGGAAGAATTTTTCTTCTTGCCTGTAGTGGAGGAAGGGAGTGATCCGGGGTGATCGGCTATGATAGCTACCTTGGATCGATCATGGCTCTCTTGGTAAAAGACCCCGTCTTCGTACTCAATTGACAGCTCCAGATCGTCATGGAATCCTAGATCGTCATCACGAGAGTAGTTCTCTGGTTGGGGGGCCGGATAGTTGACTGTCTCGACAAAGCTCCTCCATTCCTGTTTGCGCAGATTGAAAGCTTTGGTCAAAAAGGGCAAATAAAAAACCCGAACTCAGGTCGCAAAGTCGAAAGGCTTACCCATTCGATGGGTTTGTAACTCGAGTAGCCCTCCTTAACCGGTAGCCGAACGAAGTCTTCTTTTTCTCCTTTGTATAGGTCGGCAAGTGCGGCTACCAATGCTGCTTGATTGGCAGGGCCCAGCCGTCGGGAGCTAGTGGTGTCACTTGTTCCGTTGTAACATCACAAAGGATGTATCCTTTGCTGAAGAGGTTGAACGCATCGGGTGATGGCGGCAGCCATCACGTCAATCATGGTCAGCTTGTGATGAGCCAGTATCCTTACGTGGGCGGCCAAGCGTTGAACTTCAGCACCGTCCTCTTGGGATGAACTCTTCGGTTGCCAATTGTACCTTTTTTTTCAAAGGGGCGTCAGAGTATTCGGGCAAACCCCTCCGAGCTGGATCGAATAGGGGAACCTCCTCAATATAGAACCATTCCGAAGACCATTCTTCGGACTCCTTCTTCGGTGTCCCCACTGGATACCCTGTCCCAGCTATACGACATACTTCAGCTCCTCCGACTTCCCTAATTGTCTCACCCCGAGTTCAGGGGACGAGGCAGAAGTACTTCCTCCATAATTCAAAGTATGCCTCGCAGCCCAGGAACATTTCGCAAAGGGCAACAAAGCCCGAGATATGCAGAATAGATCCGGGGGTAAGATGATGGAGCTGGATCCCATAGAACTCCAGTAATCCCCTCAGGAAAGGATGAATGGGGAACCCTAGGCCCCGCAAGAGGGAAGGCACGAAGCATACCCGCTCTCCCTTGTGAGGATTAGGGAAGTTCTCCACGAAGGCTTCGTTGTCAAAAGAAGTCAAACCGGCGCGGGTAGCCGCCAGACCGAGGAAGGAAGATACCCTTGGGTCTCGAGGTCACGCAGCGGAAGGAGGGATACAGAGAAACTTGCCCAATCCCCGGGACGAGAGCCGTAAGGACGCGAGGAAGAGCTGGGGGCGCTCGCCATGTTTTTGTGGTGATCTCTCGCTTGAAGTTTTTTCTGATGGGGAAGAAGAGGAAGATGTGACCCAGACCACGATTCGACTTGTTTAAATAGGTGGTGCCTCCCTTGCGGGAGGGATAGTCTTGTAAGAAGCTGTCGGGCCGCTCGTCTCCCCTCGGCGCACAAGGATCGAGAAGTGCTGAAAGTTACTACAGTGGGTCCTGCAAATTCTCAACGTTTGAGAATTCTACGATGACGGGATGGTTGCCGAGCAAGAAGGGATAGAGGGACTCGCCTCGCAAGCCGAAGACTTCAACGCGCAAGATTGTCCGGATGATATACCTCGGCATTGGAGGATAGTCCGGGGGCTACTGAGGGAGTCCGGGATTAAGGGGTCCTCGGACTGCCGGCCAATTTCTCATAAGCTGGGCTCATGGGCCGCTTGCTGAGGATGGGATTGATCGAAGGCCTCGTCGCTATGGAGGAGACCTCAGGAGTCGTGGCGTGTCTTTCAAGTTTGAGATAGTAGATTAGGCATGTTTTTTCCCTCCGGTGGGCAACCGACTATGTGTAACCCTAATGACCCTTGGCGCCTATATAAGCCGAATGGTTTTAGATTGTAGGACAGAGAAACTCATGTAGGGTTTTAGCTAGTCGATCTTGAGGTAGATCAACTCTGTAACCTTCATACCATCAATATAATCGAGCAGGACGTAGGGTTTTACCTCCATAGGAGGGCCCGAACTTGGGTAAACATCGTCTCCTTCGTCCCCTTGTTACCATCGATCCAAGACTCACAGCTCGGGACCCCCTACCCGAGATCCGCTGGTTTTGACACCGACAGCTATGACTTTGCTATGCCTAATGCTTGTCACTAGGGCCCGAGTGCCATGATTTCAGATTTGAACCGTTTATGTTATCATCTCTATATCTATGTTCTTGATCCGATCTTGCCTAGTCATATGCACCTATTACGTGTTATGATCCGTCAACCCCATAGTGACAATATTTGGGATACTTCGCGGTGATGACTGTAGTTTGAGGAGTTCATGTATTCACCGTGTGCTAATGCTTTGTTCCGGTTCTCTATTAAAAGGAGGCCTTAATATCCCTTAGTTTCCTTATGGACCCTGCTGCCACGGGAGGGTAGGACAAAAGATGTCTTGCAAGTTCTTTTCCTTAAGCACGTATGACTATTTACGGAATACATGCCTACATTACATTGATGAACTCGAGCTAGTTCTGTGTCGCCCTAGGTTATGACTGTTACATGGTGAATATCATCCAACGAGTTACCGATCCAGTGCCTACGATCTTTCCACTTATTCTTCTTGCTAAGTTACTATTGCTGTTGCTGTTGTTCCAACTGCTACAAAACTACTGCTACTACTGTTACTGTCACCACCGCTATCAAACTATCATATTACTGTGCTACTGATCACTTTGAAGCAAATATTTAATCGCTAGGTGTGGTTGAAATGACAACTGAACTGCTAATACTCTCAAGTATTCTTTGGCTCCCCTTGTGTCGAATCTATAAATTTGGGTTGAATACTCTACCCTCGAAAACTGTTGCGATCCCCTATACTTGTGGGTTATCAGCGGCCATCCCCTTCTTCTGGCGACGTCAGCCCGTCCCAGAGAGCTCTGGGAGAGGAGGAATCCATGGTGGGAGTTGTGCGAAGATAGATCGGAGGCGGATGACTGTGGCTACGGTCAGGGAAGTGGTTTATATAGCAATGGCGGGTGGCAGAGGGCGGAAGGGTTGTGCCAGAGGAGATGCCTTGGCAACCACGTGGCATCAATGTGGGCGGCAGACAAATGGACGTGCGGTCGTTGTGTCCTTTCAAAGCGCAACAGTCGCCTTCACCGGGAAGCAGGCGGGCGACGCTCTCTCGCCTGGCGCGCGGCTTTAATGCCGGCGGCAGTAAGCGGTCGCGTCCGCTCTGGCCGGGCATGAATGCGGGCACTGACACTCTAGAGCGGCGCTAACCGTTTTGGGTAGGAAGCATGTGCGGGAGGGATGAGGGGGTTTGGATAGGCCGGGGCGGTGAAAAGCGGGCTTAGGAGCGGTCCGGACTCCCGCAAAATCCCTCACGTTTTTCTCTGATCGACGAACATCCGGACCATGCAGGGAGCCGATACAGAACTGCGTTAGATAACTTCCATGATCTGGATAGCGCGGTCTAGACATATACTGGTGATTTACGGATCGGCATTGGTGATGGCCTCACTAGGTTATTAATTAAGGGGAAGTAAGAACTGACGTGACTTGAGACTGCGTCGGTATTTCCCCAAAGAGGAAGGGATGATGCAGCATAGCGACGGTAAGTATTTCCCTCAGTTATGAAACCAAGGTTATCAAACTAGTAGGAGGATCACCACCACCCAATAAGCAGCACCTGCACACAAATAACAAATACTTGCAACCCGACGCGAAAGAGAGGTTGTCAATCTCTCTACGGTAAAAAGATAGATTAGGTAGTGATAGATACGAGAGATAGATCTCTCAAGAACACAAAATAAAAAGGGCAAATAAAAAGTGCAGCGATATATTTTTGGGTTTTTGGTTTTGTAGATCTGAAAATCAAAAGAGGCAAAAATATAGATCGGAAAGCAATATGTTGGAAAAGTAGACCCGGGGATCGTAGGATTCACTAGTGGCTTCTCTCATGAGTATAGCACACGGTGGGTGAACAAATTACTATTGGGCAATTGATAGAAGATCAAATAATCATGACGATATCCAAGGCGATGATCATTATATAGGCATCACGTCCAAAATAAGTAGACCGACTCCTGCCTGCATCTACCACTATTACTCCACACATCGACCGCTATCCAGCATGCATCTAGTGTATTAAGTTCATGGAAAAATGGAGTAATGCAATAAGAAGGATGACATGATGTAGACAAGATCTATTCATGTAGGAATAGACCCCATCTTGTTATCCTTAATGGCAACGATACATGCGTGCCTTGCTGCCCCTTCTGTCACTGGGAAAGGACACCGCAAGATCGAACCCATCACAAAGCACCTCTTCCCATGGCAAGAAAAATCAATCTAGTTGACCTAACTAAACCAAAGATTTGAAGAAGAAATACGAGGCTAGTAATCATGCATATAAGAGATCAAAAAAGACTCAAATAATATTCATGAATAGAAACTGATCTTGAACTCAAAATTCATCGGATCCCAACAAACACACCGCAAAAGTTTACATCAAATAGATCTCCAAGAGACCATTGTATTGAGAATCATAAGAGAAAGAGAGGAAGCCATCTATCTACTGCCTACGGGCCCGTAGGTCTATGGTGGAGTACTCACGCATCATTGGAGAGGCACCTATGAAGGAGATGAACCCCTCCGTGATGGTGTTTAGATTGGATCTCGAGGTTCTGGAACTTGCGGCGGCTGGAATTGTGTTTCGTCGACTCCCCTAGGATTTTCTGAATATTTGGGAATTTATAGGCATCAGAGGCGGTGGAGGGGGTCCCGTGGAGTGCACAACCCATCAGGGCGCGCCGGGGGCCCCCTAGCGCGCCCTGGTGGGTTGTGGCCTCCACAGCCCACCTCTCTGTCACTTCCTTGGCCCACTGGGTGTCTTCTGGTCCAAAAAAAATCTCCAAAAAGTTTTGTCGCTATTGGACTCTATTTGGTATTGATATTCCGCGAAGTAAAAAACAAGCAAAAACAGCAACTGGCACTTTGGCACTATGTCAATAGGTTAGTCCCAAAAATGATATAAAGTTGTTATAAAATGATTGTAAAACATCCAAGAATGATAATATAACAACATGGAACAAGCAAAAATTATAGATACGTTGGAGACGTATTAGCATCCCCAAGCTTAATTCCTACTCGTCCTCGAGTAGGTAAATGATAAAAATAGAATTTTTGATGTGGAATGCAGCTTAACATGTTCATGTCATGTTCTTTTCTTTTGTATAGCATGGACATTTGGACTTGTAAATGATTCAAAGCAATAGTCTAGTTTTAACATAATGACTTCAATACTCAAGCATGTCAACAAGCAACCATGTCTTTCAAAATATCAACACTAAAGAAAGTTATCCCTAGCCCATCATGCTCAATCATTGATCCATTCATGAAACACACTCAAATATTAGCTATGCCCAATGCTCAAGTGTGATCATAGTGCCCCCTTGTTGGTGCTTTATAAGAGAAGATGGAGACTCAAAGTAAAAATAAAAATTGCATAAAGTAAATAGATAGGCCCTTCGCAGAGGGAAGTAGGGATTTGTAGAGGTGCCAGAGCTCAAAGTTTTAAATTGAGAGAGAAATTTTTTGGGTGGCATGCTTTTCCTGTCAACGAAAATGACAAAGTAGCTTACAATACTTTCCATGCTAGATATATCATAGGCGGCTCCCAAACAGAAATAAAGTTTATTCCTTTTTCCACCAAACTTTCACTTTCCATGGCGGGCCGTATCCACGGTTGCCTTCCATACCAACACTTTCCAAGGAATTTATTATTTGACAAGATAAAGTAAATATTTTTTCTTTTTCATTTCGGGAATGGGCATCCCTATTACCGCCGCACTCTCGTGCAATGACAAGTGAATAAACACTCATCTTGAGAATAACACATCTAGCATGAAAAATATTGGACACTCCCCACCGTTTCATGAGCGGTACGAGCACACAAAACAGAAAATTTATTTTGAAAATTTAGAGATGGCACATACAAATTTGCTTGGAACGGCATGGAAATACCGCATATAGGTAGGTATGGTGGACTCATAAGGCAAAACTTGGTTTAAGTATTTTGGATGCACAAGTAGTATTTCTACTTAGTACAAAATGGAGGCTAGCAAATAGATTGAGAAGCAACCAAACCAAGAAACGAAAATTCACATAAGCGAGCATTGAGCATAACTAACACCGAATAATGCACCATAAGTAGGATGTAACTTCATTGCATAACTATTTACTTTAATGCATGCATAGGGAATCACAAACCTTAACACCAATATTCTTACTAAAGCATAATTACTCACTAACATGACTCACATATTATTATCATCATGTCTCAAAACTATTACAAGGAATCAAGTTTAATTTGTCCAATGATCTTAATAAAAGTTTTTATTATATCCTCCTTGGATATATATCACTTTGGGACTAGTTTCATATATTGCCATTGCTTTTTTGACAAGCTCAAACAAATCTAAGTGAAGCACATGAGCATAAAGATTTCATCTCTCAAAAAGGTATAAGTGAAGCATGAGAGTATTTCTTCAAAACTTACTAGCTCTAAAATTAATCTAAGTGAATCATGAGAGTATTTCTACAAAAAAATTCCAAGCTCACCGTGCTCAAAAACATATAAGTGAAGCACTAGAGCAATTCTATAGCTCAAAAAGTTTAAGTGAAGCATAAAGAGCAATTCTGACAAATCATAGCATAATTTTGGCTCTCCCAAATAGGTGTGTCCAGCAAGGATACAAGTGACAAACTAACAAGCAAATTAAGCAAAGGCTCAAATGATACAAGACGCTCCAAGCAAAACTCATGATACGTGACGAATAAAAATATAGCTCCAAGTAAAATACTGATGGTCGTTAGAAGAATGAGGGGATGCCACTCGGGGGCATCCCCAAGCTTAGTTGCTTGTTTCTCTTTGGATATATCTTGGGGGTTCTGTAGCATCCCCAAGCTTAGGCTCTTTTCACTCCTTATTCCTTCATCCATCGTGATCTCACCCAAAACTTGAAAACTTCAATCACATAAAACTCAACAAGACCTTTTTCGTGATATCCGTTAGTATAATAAAGCAAATCACCACTTTAAGTACTGTTGCAAACTCATTCAAATTTTATTATTGCATAATACCTACTGTATTTTAACTTTACCATGGCTTATACCCTTCAATACAAACCATAGATTCATCAAAACAAACACACAATGCAACAAAAACAGAATCTTTCTTAAACAGAACAGTCTGTAGTAATCTGTACTCTAACCATACTTATGTAACTCTAAAAACTCTAAAAATTTAGGAAAACGTAAAGAATTTGTATAGCAATACGGTGTTAAAATTTCATCTCATTATCACGCTCCAGTAAAAAATGAAAATTCGCGCACTGGAGTCAAAGTTTCTGTTTCAGATTCAGCATTGTTTCTACTCATCTTATGAATCATCCTAAATGCTTTACTTGGCACAAACACTAAATAAAACATAAAAACACAATCACAACAGAGGCATAATTGTGTCAACACTCAAAAACAGAAAGAAAAATATGAAAATAAATTTATTCATTGGGTTGCCTCCCAACAAGCGTTATCGTTTTACGCCCCTAGTATAGCTAGGCATAACGCATAGATTCAAGTATTGTCATCTTTGGTTTTGGATCGATAGTATTCCCTCATGATTGATTGATATGGTGGCTTAATTATTGTTCTAGGGAAGTGTACCATACCCTTTCTTAATGAAAATTGAAAATGAATATTGCCTTCTTTCATATCAATCACGACACCTATAGTGCGTAAAAATGGTCTACCAAGTATAATGGGACAAGAAGGATTGCAATCAATATCAAGCACAATAAAATCTATGGGCACATAGTTCCTATTTGCAAGAATAAGAACATCATTATTTCTTCCCAAAGGCTTTTCAGTAGTAGAATCAGCCAAGTGCAAATTAAGAGAACATTCTTCAATATTGGTAAGACGAAGCACATCACATAAAGATTTCGGAATTGTGGAAACACTAGCACCCAAATCACATAAAGCAAAACACTCGTAATTTTTGATCTTAACTTTAATAGTAGGTTCCCACTCATCATGTAATTTTCTAGGAATAGAATTCTCCAACTCCAACTTCTCTTCAAAAGATTTCATCATGGCATCAACGATATGTTTAGTAAAAGATTTATTTTGCTCATAAGAATGGGGTGAATTCAACATGGATTGCTGCAAAGAAATACATTCAATCAAAGAGCAACTATCGTAATTAAAGTCTTTGCAATGCAAAATAGTGGGCACATCACTAGTTAAAGTTTTGACCTCTTCAAACCCACTTTTATCAAAAATTTCATCAAGATTTTCACCCTCCAAATTATTGGGACGCCTTCTAGCTAAAGTTGATTATACTTCAGTCCCTTTATCATCAATTTTAATATTACTAAACAAGTAATCAATAGTAGAAACACCAATCACTTTAAGATTTTCTTATTTTTTATGAATGCAATCACTAGAAAACGATTTTTCTAAGATTTATCTTTTAGCTCTAAGAATAGCCGTTCTTTTCTTACTTTCATCCTTAGAGACATATAGAGCTTTAATTGATTCATCAATCTTAGGCACAAAAGCTTTCAACATGAGAATTTCAACATCATGAGAAATTCTATCAATGCTTCTAGACATATCATCAATCTTATCCAACTTTTCTTCTATCGTAGTATTGAAAGCCTTTTGCGCATTGATAAATTCTTTAATATTACTCTCAAGATAAAAGGTGTTCCTATTATTATTGTAAGAGGAATTGCCATAGGAATTACCATAATTATTAGAGGAATTTCTAGGAAAAGGCCTAGGATTAAAATTACCTCTATAAGCATTGTTATTGAAATTGTTTCGCGAGACAAAGTTCACATCTACGGAATCACTATTTTGATCAATCAAGGTAGACAAAGGCACATCATTAAGATCAATAGGAGCATTTTTACTAGCAACCAATTTCATCAACGCATCAACCTTATCACTCAAAGTACTAATTTCTTCAACCGAATTAACCTTTTTACTAGTAGGTGCTCTTTCGGTATGCCATTGTGAATAATTTGCCATGATATTATCTAGCAATTTAGTAGCTTCACCCAAAGTAATTTCCATAAAAGTACCACCCGCGGCGGAATCTAAAAGATTTCTAGAGACAAAATTCAATCCTGCATAAATTTTTTGTATGATCATCTAAAGATTTAAACCATTAGTAGGACAATTTCTTTGCATCAACTTCATTCTTTCCCAAGATTGTGCAACATGTTCATGCTCAAGTTGCTTAAAAATCATGATTTGTGTCCTAAGAGAAATAATTTTTGTGGGCGGAAAATACTTAGTGATAAAAGCATCCTTGCATTTATTCCAAGAATCGATACTATTGCGAGGCAAAGAGGAAAACCAAATTTTTGCACGATCCCTCAAGGAAAAAGGAAATAATGTCAACTTCACTATATCATTGTCCACATCTTTTTTCTTTTGCATATCACACAATTCTATCAACGTGTTTAGATGGGACGCGGGATCCTCATTAGCAGTACCGGCAAATTGATCTTTCGTGACAACATTCAACAAAGAGGCATTAATATCACAAGACTCCACACTAGTGACGGGAGAAGCAATCGGAGTACTAATAAAATCATTGTTATTAGTATTGGAAAAATCACACAACTTGGTGTTTTCTTGAGTCATCGTGACTACGCAAACAAGATTGCAAGCAAGCAAGAGATCCGGCGAGAAAAAGGCAAACAAAAAAGAGGGTGAATAAAATGGCAAATTGGTGAAGTGGGGGAGAGGAAAACGAGAGGCAAATGGAAAATAATGTAATTGCAAGGAGATGAGATTTGTGATTAGGAACCTGGTAGATGATGATGGAGTCTCCTCGGCGCCTGAGATTAGCACGTAGAAGAGACCGCTTCCTCCCCAGCAACACCGCCAGAAATTCCTTTGACATGGCTTGAGACTGCGTCGGTGTTTCCCCAAAGAGGAAGGGATGATGCATCACAACGACGGTAAGTATTTCCCTCAGTTATGAAACCAAGGTTATCGAACCAGTAGGAGGATCGCCACCACCCAATAAGCAGCTTCTGCACACAAATAACAAATACTTGCAACCCGACGCGAAAGAGAGGTTGCCAATCTCTCTACGGTAAAAAGATAGATTAGGTAGTGATAGATAGGAGAGATAAATCTCTCAAGAACACAAAATAAAAAGGGCAAATAAAAAGTGTAGCAATATATTTTTGGGTTTTTGGTTTTGTAGATCTGAAAACAAAGAGGCAAAAATATAGATTGGAAAGGAATATGTTGGAAAAGTAGACCCGGGGGCCATAGGATTCACTAGTGGCTTCTCTCATGAGTATAGCACACGGTGGGTGAACAAATTACTGTTGGGCAATTGATAGAAGATCAAATAATCATGACGATATCCAAGGCGATGATCATTATATAGGCATCACGTCCAAGATAAGTAGACCGACTACTGCCTGCATCTACCACTATTACTCCACACATCGACCGCTATCCAGCATGCATCTAGTGTATTAAGTTCATGGAAAAATGGAGTAATGCAATAAGAACGATGACATGATGTAGACAAGATCTATTCATGTAGGAATAGACCCCATCTTGTTATCCTTAATGGCAACGATACATGCGTGCCTTGCTGCCCCTTCTATCACTGGGAAAGGACACCACAAGATCAAACCCATCACAAAGCATCTCTTCCCATGGCAAGAAAAATCGATCTAGTTGGCCTAACTAAACCAAAGATTCGAAGAAGAAATATGAGGCTATAAGTAATCATGCATATAAGAGATCAAAGAAGACTCAAATAATATTCATGGATAGAAACTGATCATGAACTCAAAATTCATCGGATCCCAACAAACACACCGCAAAAGTTTACATCAAATAGATCTCCAAGAGACCATTGTATTGAGAATCATAAGAGAGAGAGAGAGAGAGGAAGCCATCTAGCTACTGCCTACGGACCCGTAGGTCTATGGTGGACTACTCACGCATCATCGGAGAGGCACCTATGAAGAAGATGAACCCCTCTGTAAGGGTGTTTAGATTGGATCTCGAGGTTCTGGAACTTGCGGCGGCTGGAATTGTGGTTTGTCGACTCCCCTAGGGTTTTCTGAATATTTGAGAATTTATAGGCTTCGGGCCCCGTGGAGGGCACAACCCATCAGGGCGCGCCGGGGGCCCCCTGGCGCGCCCTGGTGGGTTGTGGCCTCCACAGCCCACCTCTCTGGCACTTCTTTGGCCCACTGGGTGTCTTCTGGTCCAAAAAAAAATCTCCAAAAAGTTTCATCGCGATTGGACTCCGTTTGGTACTGATATTCTGCGAAGTAAAAAACAAGCAAAAACAACAACTGGCACTTTGGCACTATGTCAATAGGTTAGTCCGAAAAAAGGATATAAAGTTGTTATAAAATGATTGTAAAACATCCAAGAATGATAATATAACATCATGGAACAAGCAAAAATTATAGATACGTTGGAGACGTATCAAGAACACACACACACATGGAACGTGCCTTGGCAGTCTCTCTACACGACACAACTCCATTTCCTACATTATCTCTAGCCCTAGATGTAGCTCCATCAACATTTGCCTTCGTCCACCCCTGATCTGGCGCACTCCACTTCTAAATTTGATGTTGCCTGGGCTTCCGCGACGAGCTGCACCTCACAGTCTGCATACATGCTTATTGTTAGAAATATATTTGGGTTACTTGTATTTGATAGTTTAGTATTTGTAATCTATCTGCTACCTTATTTTAGGAGCGGCTTGTTGCCCTCTAAGTCTGTACTCCTATATATACTCACTCGTGCGGCTTAATATATCATCGAACGCTTTACGCCAATCATCTCCCTCTATCCCTTCTAACATGGTATTAGGATAACCGATCCAAACCTCAGTCGTCGCCCGCCGCTTCCGCTCCACACCGCCTTTGGGGAGGTTAGTCTTCATGATCACCGCCCGGGGCGACGCTGTCCGTACCTAGGTTCGTCCGCCGATCATGTTGCCCGGCTGTCCTAGATAGTCTTTTATCTAATCTCTTGATCCGGGTTTTTTCTCTCGCGCCGGTCGTCTTGATCAGCATTTCCGTTTGTTTTTTCCAATCTACAATCGGTTTGCACTGCCCACCGCTGCCAATGACCCCCGCACCTCTACTCCGACACTGGCGTGACCATCCGGCCTCTTCTCGGACAGGCGGCCGCATGACATGTCGGCCCGTCACAGTCGTCGTTCACGCATATGCCCGCCCGTCGTTCATCGTTGGTCGTTGCCGCCCCGCTCCGAACAGGACTCCTGCATCACCTATCATCTCCGGCGCCGCCGTATGGCCATCTCGCGGAGGATGCTGCATTGGCTGCTCGGGCCTGACCACTTGGGCATCGGTGCTGCGTTGGCCGCTCGGGCTTAACCACTCGGGTGTTGGCGCTTCATTGGCTACCCGGCTGCCAAGCGCAGGATGAGGTCGTCTGCACACCATTCCCCGCCGTCCGTTGTCGCCTTGGTCTGCTCGGCCGTCCCATTTCACCGTCCGCGACACAGTCATCATCACTGAGCAGCGCCCCTGACCTCGTGTGTGATCGGATTGATCATCCGCCCGCCGCGCTCCGGCCCATCTGCGCCGCACGACTGACCTGATTAGTCGGTTGCACGCGCCTGATAACCCACAAGTGTAATGTATCGCAACAGTCTTCGAGGGTAGTATTTCACCCAAATTTATTGATTCGACAAAAGGGGAGACAAAAAATATTTATTGGTCTCAACATATGAGTTGTCAATTCAACCACACCTAGAATTTCTTTTTGTAATGAAGATTTTAGTAGCACGGTAATAAAAGCAATAGGAACAATGAATAGCAGCAGATTGTATTGATTGTAACAACAACAGTAACAAAAGTAACTTAACGAAAACCAATAAGCGAAAACCATAGGCACATAACTAGTTCCAATTCATCATGTAACAGTTACACTCTAGAGCGACACATAACTAGCTCCAATTCATCAATAAAATGTAGGCATGTATTCCATGTATAGTCATATGTGCTTATAGTAAGAACTTGTATGACATCTTTTGTCCTACCCTCACGTGGCAGTGGGGTCCACATGGAAACTAAGAGATATTAAGGCCTCCTTTTAATAGGGAACCGGAACAAAGCATTAACACATGGTGAATACATGAACTCCTCAAACTAAGGTCATCACCGGAGATGATCCCAATTATTGTCACCTTGGGGTCAACGGATCCTAACACATAATAGGTGCATACAACTTGCAAGATAGGATCCAAAACATTCTCATATTCATGAAAACATAATAGGTTCAGATCTGAAATCATGGCACTCGGGCCCTAGTGACAAGCATTGAGCATAGCAAAGTCATAGCAACATCAATCTCAGAACATAGTGGATACTAGGGATCAAGCCCTATCAAAATAACTCAATTACTTGATAAATCTCATCCAATCCCATCACCGTCCAGCAGGCCTACAAAGGAATTACTCACTCCCGGTGGTGAGCATCATGGAATTTTTGAGGGAGAAGGGTTGGTGATGACGATGGCAACGAATTCCCCTCTCCGGTGCTTCAAACGGACTCCTGATCAGCCCTCCTGAGGAAGAACCGGAGGTGGTGGCGGCTCCATCTCATAGAACGCGATGAAAACTTCTCTCTTATTTTTTTCTCGGAGAATAGGAATATATAGGCTTGGAATTAGGGTCAGCGGAGCCACGTGGGCCCCACAAGGTAACAAGACGCGCCCAACGGGGTGGGCGCGCCTTGTTGCCTTGTAGGTAACTAGTGGCCCCCCTCCGGTGGATCTTCGCTCCAGTATTTTTTATATATTCAATAAAAAATCTCTAGAAAGTTTCATCCAACTCCGAGAACTTTGATTTCTGCGCAAAAAACAACACCATGGTAGTTCTGCTGAAAGCAGCGGCAGTCCGGGTTAGTTTCATTCAAATCATGCAAATTAGAGTCCAAAACAAGAGCAAAAGTGTTTGTAAAAGTAGATACGTTGGAGATGTATCAGCGCCTCTGTAGATCCCACAAAGGTTGTCCCCGAGTACAACACGCCTCTCCACCGATCGAGCTTTGGGTTGCCGTTGTGTCGCCTCGTCGGGCCGCAATGCCACCACCCCGTGGTTCTCCCCGCGGCTGCACCGACCCGCGCGTTGCCGCAATGCCTCGGCACACGGTTCCCGCCGCCGCCCGAGGCCGCCCCTGTGGCTGCACTGATGATTGGATTTTATGCATACTTTTTAAAGTATATTGTGGTGCCAAAATCTCTCATACCATATCCATCTAGCACTTATTCATGTCTCCAACGCATAGTTTTCTATATTTACTTGTTTTACCAGGTTCGTTGCACACTTTTTATTTTTATATTAGCTTTCCTTTGTTTGGTGGTCTTTGTAGGTGTGTTGGTATGTTCATGGACTTGGTACACCAAAAGAATCATGCTAAGGGTCAAACCGGAGAAGTTACAGGCACCAGATCAAGGCCCTTTGTAGAGTTTGATGATTTGACATTTAAAAAATTACCCAAAATGAGGATCCAAATCTATTGACACAATAGCCTTTTCACTAGCAATTCAACGAGCCCAAAAACGTCAAAATCGGAGTTCGTATGAAAAAAGGGCGACCAAAATACGAAGCAGGCCCTGAAGTCCAGAGTTAAAGACGACCTTCCATACGATCGGAGCTGCACGTTTGAGCGGTCGCTTGACCTTAAGAAAGCCACAAAAATTGGCCAAACCTTTCCAAATGCTGCTCCGATTTCATCCCCGGTTCTCCATACAAGATCCTTGATGACCAAGGCTTGTTTGGAACGTGGATTTGGCTCCCCTAGAGCCCTTGGATGAAAGGGAGAAGGATAGGTCAACGGAGCAGACCCGACGATGACTCCTATATGAAGGCTTCCAACCCTAGCCGCCGCCTCATACCATCTCCATCATCCACAAGTTCCATCAGCTGCTGGCACACCTTCATGGCAGCAACTCCACCATAACGAGAGGGCCAAGACAAGAAGAAGGAGGAGAGCAAGCGCCCCTACACCCGGTGCCGACCGGAGGGCCGGTGCTCTCTCCATCCCTATCGTCATCATTCTCCCCTCCATCTCCAACATCATGTTGGCTTGTAGCTTGCCTCTATCCACTATGTACTTCATATACATGTTTGAGTGAATTACTAGTTCTTGGGGAATAGGATGAACTCTAGTATGTACTAGCACCGATTAATTTTTGCGTGATATGAAATAACCTTTTCATGTATTGTTAATGTTCTTCGTGATGTTGAGTGAAGTGCACCATACAACATTTTCCAATTTTGAACACAAGGATATTACTATTGGATGAACTAGAGAGAGGAGAAAGCAAGTGATAGCGCAATCTCTAGGGAAGTGGAGGAGGAACTATGACAGTACCGATCCGATCTTTACCAATTCGATTAGGGAATAATAGAGACCGCATGGCCGCATCCATGGGGAAACCCTTAATCATCGTTGCCATAACCCGTTGGTGGAGGAAACAGTGGTGGTGTGTGTGGCATGAAGTCTCATCCGAGTAGAACGTGTTCTGTGCTAGGCTCCGCCCACAAATAACTACATAAAAAGTGGCTTAAGTATCCGTAGGACGTGCATGTAGTAATGATTCTGAAGGCTTCGAGAACGCCTTTTACTCAAGAGTCGCCCCCTTTATTTTATTCATTTTTTGTTTACGCTTCTACCTTTGCTTCTGCCTTTGCTTCGTTATTTAGACAAAGCCACCCTTATTATTGTTCTGTTAGCAATCGAGGAATAGACTATTTCCAGATAACGTTCTCGGTGTGAACATAGCCGTGTGTGTGACGACGTAGCTGCAGGGTTTGTAGTTACTAGTGCAACCACCGCTCCCTATGGGATCGACATACTCTACTTACCCCGAATTGCAATAGCGTTGTGCCCTTGCAGTTCATCAAGCTTTTCTGGTGCCGTTGCCAGGGAGCAAAAGCGCTCGGTTATTACCTTGCCGCTCACACATAGTTTATTTTGTTAGTTGTTATTTATCTTTCAGTTTTCATTTTATCAAAAAAATAATAATACTAATCATGTCTTCTGAGATGTCCATTGAAGATATTTTACAGGAGTGGAATAGAGTCTATGAAAATAACAAGTCATTGGCTATCATAAAAAAGAAGCAGAAGAAAAAGAAGATAAAATAAAAGATTGGTTGAAATTGGTGAATAACTATTCATCAATGATATGTGATGCATACCCTCTACCATGTGAAGAATGCAAATCCAAAGAGCACCTAAATTATCAATGTGAGTTTAGTATCGATCCAATACTAGCAACTTATAATTGTAGTGATAAATGTTATGCTAGTATGGAAATCATACAACTAGTGCTTCTTGTTGGTGCCGGTGAAATTCTTCGTAGAATAAGTAATACAAGGGTAAAGTGCATTTTGCTAGAAACCATTTATGAGAAGGTGCACCCTATTCATTGCTTTTGCATGGATAATTTTTGTGATATTGTAATGGTGAAGAATAGACCAGAGCGGATCGCGACCGCCTTGGGAGATACTGACCTTTTGTTGGACTCACAAAATGATAAAGAAAAGGATGTACTTCATGATGAGCAAACAACCCCCTCTGTTGATGACAAGCTGCAAGAAAGTGCACGTGAACATGAATTAAATATTTTCCAAACTAATTTGCAACAAACAAATGGGGATGCCAAAGAACTATCAAACTTGGATGAAGAGTGCCTAGAGGAAGGGAACACCAAGGAAAGTGAAGAGGAGGAACGAATTGATCATCCACCCTCATCTTCCAACCATGAGAGTAACCTTTTGCACATTCCTTATACGGTGTTTGATGAAGCAACTCTTGGAAAAGATATAACTTCCCGTTGGAAATATGCCCTAGAGGCAATAATTAATTGGTTATTATCATATTTCCTTGTTCATGATAATCGTTTATTTTCCATGCCCGAATTGTATTAACCAGAAACTCAGATACATGTGTGGATACATAAACAACACCTTGCCCCTAGTGAGCCTCTACTAGACTAGCTCATTTATCAAAGATGGTTAAGGTTTCCTAACCATGGACATGAGTTGTCATTTGATAACGGGATCACATCATTAGGAGAATGATGTGATGGAAAAGACCCAATCGTAAGCGTAGCATATGATCGTATCACTCAAGTTTGTTGCTACTGCTTTCTTCATGTCAAGTATTTGTTCCTAAGACCATGAGATCATGCAACTCCGTGACACCGAAGGAATACCTTGTGTGCTATCAACCATCACTTCGTAACTGGGTGAACATAAGGGTGCTCTACAGGTATCTCCAAGGTGTCTGTTGGGTTGGCGTGAATCGAGACTGGGATTTTGTTGGAAATATGACCTACGGGCAATAATAAATTGGTTATTATCATATTTCCCTATCCATGATAAACGTTTATTATCCATGCTAGTATTGTATTGATCGGAAACATAGATACATGTGTGGATACATAAACAACACCATGTCCCTAGTGAGCCTCTACTAGACTAGCTCGTTGATCAAAGATGGTTAAGTTTCCTAACCATAGACAATGAGTTGTCATTTGATAACGGGATCACATCATTAGGAGAATGATGTGATGGACAAGACCCAACCGTAAGCATAGCATTTGATCGTATCACTTAGTTTCTTGCTACTGCTTTCTTCATGTCAAGTATATGTTCCTAAGACCATGAGATCATGCAACTCCCTGCCATCGGAGGAATGCCTTGTGTGTATCAAATGTAAATGGATGATCATAAATATGCTCTACAGGTATCTCCGAGGGTGTATGTTGGGTTGGCATGGATTGAGACTGGGATTTGTCACTCCATGTGATGGAGAGGTATCTCTAGGCCCTCTCGGTAATACAACATCACAAGAAGCTTGCAAGCAATGTGACTAAGGAGTTAGTCACAAGATCTTGTATTACGAAACGAGTAAAGAGACTTGCCAGTAATGAGATTTAACTAGGTATGAGATACCGACGATCGAATCTCGGGCAAGTAACATACTGATAAACAAAGGGAACTGCATACGAGATTGATTGAATCCTTGGCATCGTGGTTTAACCGATGAAGATCTTTGTGGAATATGTAGGAACCAATATGAGCATCCAGGTCCCACTATTGGTTATTTATTAGAGAGGTGTCTCGGTCATGTCTACATGATTCTCGAACCCGTAGGGTCGCACGCTTAACATTCAGTAGCGCTAGGGTAACATTGAGATATTAATAGTGGAAAGTTTGAAAGTAGTTCAGAGTCCCGGATGGGACCTGGGACACACGAGGAGCTTTGGAATGGTCCAGAGGTAAAGATTTATATATGGGAAGTCATATTCAGGGTTCCAGAAAAGTTCTGGAATTTTTCGGTAGAGTATTGGGAAGGTTCTAGAAGGTTCCCGGGGTTCCACCGTGGGGCCCAACAACCCGGGAAGGGCCCACATGGACTGAGGGGTGGGGCTACAGCCCACATGGGCTGGCCGCACCATTCCCCAAGGCACATGTCATTTAAATCTAGATATAAGATCTTATCTCTAAATTTAAAGGGTTGAGTCTAGAGATAAGATGTTATCTTCATGTTTAAAGGGATTTCTTCCTTATGGCTAGCCCTAGGTGGGCTTTGGACGCCCTCCCTGTGCCCTAGACTATATAGAGAAGGGGGGGTGCATGGGGCCATCCACCCCTTCACCCTTGCCCATTGGCTCTGCCAACTCCTCCCACGTTTCTCCGGTACGCGCTTGGCGAAGCCCTGTCAGAATTCCGCTGCCACAACCACCACCACGTCATCGTGTTGGTTCAGGTCTCATCTACCTATTCTCCCTCTCTTTTTGGATCAAGAAGGAGGATACGTCACCGAGCCGGACGTGTGCTAAACTCGGAGGTGTCGCGCGTGCGGTGCTTGGACCGCACACAAGTACAACTACGCCAACCACAATCTCTATATCGTTAACGCTTTCAGTCTACAAGGGTATGTAGACACCTCTCCCTCTCATTGGTAGCATCTCCATAGGATAGATCTTGGGTGTTTCATAGGAATTTTTTTGTTTCCCATGCAACTTTCCCCAACAGATTTGTCACTAAGGATGACAGAGAGGTATCTCTAGGCCCTCTCGGTAATACAAAATCACAAGAATCTTGCAAGTAATGTGACCAATGGGTTAATCACAGGATCTTGTATTACGAAACGAGTAAAGAGACTTGCCGATAATGAGATTGAACTAGGTATAGAGATGCCGACGATCGAATCTCGGGCAAGTAACATACCGATGGACAAAGGGAACTGCATACGGGATTGACTAAATCCTTGACATCGAGGTTCGACCGATAAAGATCTTCGTAAAATATGTAGGAACCAATATGGCATCCAGGTCCCGCTATTGGTTATTGACCGGAGAGGTGTCTCGGCCATGTCTACACGATTCTCGAACATGTAGGGTCCGCACGCTTAACGTTCAGTGACGCTAGAGTAGTATTAGGACATGTACGTTGGTGACCGAATGTTGTTCATAGTCCCAGATAAGATCCTGAACGTGACGAGGAGCTCCGAAATGGTCCGGAGGTAAACTTTTATATATGGGAAGTCATATTTGGGACACCGGAAAGGTTCCAGGTTTTATCGGTTTTTCATCGGGAGTGTCGGAAGGGTTCCGGGGATCCACCGGGGGGATCTGATACGTCTCCAATGTATCTATAATTTTTGCTTGTTCCATGCTGTTATATTATCATTCTTGGATGTTTTAGAATCATTTTATAGAAACTTTATATCATTTTTTGGGACTAACCTATTGACATAGTGCCAAGTGCCAGTTGTTGTTTTTTCCTTGTTTTTTTACTTCACAGAATATCAGTACCAAACGGATTCCAATCGTGACGAAACTTTTTGGAGATTTTTTTGGACCAGAAGAAGACCAGTGGGCCAAAGAAGCAACCAGGAGGGAGCCCAGGCCGCCCACAAGACACCAGGGCACGCCAGGGGCCCCGGGCGCGCCCTGGTGGGTTGTGGCCGCCTCGGGAACCTTCTCCACTGCCTCTGAGCTCTATAAATACCCAAATATTCCAGAATTCTTAGAGGAGTCGACGAAAAATACATCCAGCCACCGCAAGTTCCAGAACCGCGAGATCCAATTTAACACCATCACAGAGGGGTTCATCATCCTCATTGGTGCCTCTCCGATGACGCGTGAGTAGTCCACCATACACCTACGGGTCCGTAGGCAGTAGCTAGATGGCTTCCTCTCTCTCTTTTGATTCTCAATACAATGGTCTCTTGGAGATCTATTTGATGTAATGACTTTTTGGGGTGTGTTTGTTGGGATCCGATGAATTTTGAGTTCATGATCAGTTTCTATCCATGAATATTATTTGAGTCTTCTTTGATCTCTTATATGCATGATACTTATAGCCTCGTATTTCTTCTTTGAATCTTTGGTTTAGTTCGGCCAACTAGATCGATTTTTCTTGCCATGGGAAGAGGTGCTTTGTGATGGGTTCGATCTTGTGGTGTCCTCTCCCAGTGACAGAAGGGGCAGCGAGGCACGCAAGTATCGTTGCTATTAAGGATAACAAGATGGGGTCTATTCCTACATGAATAGATCTTATCTACATCATGTCACCGTTCTTATTGCATTACTCCGTTTTTCCATGTACTTAATACACTAGATGCATGCTGGATAGCGGTCGATGTGTGGAGTAATAGTAGTAGATGCAGAATCTTTTCGGTCTACTAATCTTGATTGTGATGCCCAAATAATGATCATCGCCTTGGATATCGTCATGATTATTTGATCTTCTATCAATTGCCCAACAGTAATTTGTTCACCCACCGTGTGCTATACTCATGAGAGAAGCCACTAGTGAAACCTACAGCCCCCGGGTCTACTTTTCCAACATATTGCTTTCTAATCTATCCTTTTGCCGCTTTTGTATTCAGATCTATTATTTCAAAACAACCAAAAATACCGTGTTGCACTCTTTATTTGCCTCTTTTATTTCGTGTGCTTGCGAGATCTATGTATCCAATCTATCACAACCTAATCAATCTTTTTACCATGGAGAGATTGACAACCTCTCTTTCGCGTTGGGTTGCAAGTATTTGTTCTTTGTGTGCAGGTGCTGTTTACATAGTGTTGCGTGATCCTCCTACTGGTTCGATACCTTGGTTTCATAACTGAGGGAAATACTTACCGTTGTTGTGCTGCATCATCCCTTCCTCTTTGGGGAAATACCGACGCAGTCTCAAGCCACGTCAAAGGAATTTCTGGCGCCGTTTCTGGGGAGGAAGTAGTCTCTTCAACGTGCCAATCTCTGCCGCTGAGGAGACATCATCAACATGTATCAGGTTCCTAATCACAAATCTCATCTCCTTGCAATTACATTATGTGCCATTTGCCTCTCGTTTTCCTCTCACCCACTTCAACAAATTTGTCGTTTTATTCGCCCTCTCTTTCGTTAGCCTTTTTCTCGTCAGATCTCTTGTTTTTTTGCAATCTTGTTTGCGTAGTCACGACGACTCAAGAAAATACCAAATTGTGTGATTTTTCCAATACCAATAACAATGGTTTTATTAGCTCTCCGATTTCTCCTCCCGCCACTAGTGCGGAGTCTTGTGATATTAATGCTGCTTTGTTGAATCTTGTCATGAAAGATCAATTTTCCGGCACTCCTAATGAGGATGCCACGTCCCATCTAAACTCATTCGTAGAATTGTGTGATATGCAAAAGAAAAGAGATGTGGACAATGATATAGTATAGTTGTAATTATTTCCTTTCTCCTTGCGGGATCGTGCAAAAATTTGGTTTTTTTCTTTGCCTCACAATAGTATCGATTCTTGGAATCAGTGCAAGGATGCTTTTATCACTAAGTATTTTCCGCCCGCGAAAATTATTTCCCTTAGAACACAAATCATGAATTTTAATCAACTTTAGCATGAACATGTTGCACAATCTTGGGATTGAATTGTCCTACTCATGGTTTAAATCTTTGGATGATTATACAATTTTTTTATGCGGGATTGAATTTTTTCTCTAGTAATCTTTTAGATTCCGCCGCGGGTGGTACTTTTATGGAAATTACTTTGGGTGAAGCTACTAAATTGCTAGATAATATTATGGCAAATTATTCACAATGGCATACTGAAAGAGCACCTACTAGTAAAAAAGTCAATTCGGTTGAAGAAATTAGTACTTTGAGTGAAAAAGTTGATGCTTTAATGAAGTTGGTTGCTAGTATAAATGCTCCTGTTGATCTTAATGATGTGCCTTTTTCTACTTTGATTGAGCAAAATAGTGACTCCGTAGATGTGAATTTCGTCTCGCGAAACAATTTTAATAGCAACGCTTATAGAGGTAATTTTAATCCTAGGCCTTTTCCTGGAAATTACTCTAATAATTATGGCAATTCCAAGACAATTCTTCTTACAATAATAATAGGAACCCCTCTGATCTTGAGAGTAATATTAAATAATTTATCAATGCGCAAAAGGTTTTCAATACTACGATAGAAGAAAACTTGAATTAGATTGATGATATGTCTAGAAGCATTGATAGAATTTCTCATGATGTAGAAAATCTCAAGTTGAAAGATTTTGTACCTAAGATTGATGAATCAATTAAAGATTTATATGTTTCTATGGATGAAAGTAAGAAAAGAACCGCTATGCTTAGCCCTAAAGGAGAATTTTTTGAACAAGCGTTTTCCAGTGATTGCTTTCGGAAAAATGATGAAGATCTTAAAGTGATTGGTGTTTCCTCTATTGATTCCTTGTTTAGTAATATTAAAATTGATGATAAAGGGACTTAAGTAGAGTCAACTTTAGCTAGAAGGGGTCCCAATGATTTGGAGGGTGAAAATCTTGATGAAATTTTTGATAAAAGTGGGTTTGAAGAGGTCAAAACTTTAAATAGTGATGTGCCCACTATTTTGGATTACCAAGATTTTAATTATGATAGTTTCTCTTTGATTGAATGTATTTCTTTGCTTCAATCCATGTTAAATTCACCCCATGCTTATGAACAAAATAAAGCTTTTACTAAACATATCGTTGATGCGATGATGAAATCTTTTGAAGAAAAGTTGGGGTTAGAAATTTCTATTCCAATAAATTACATGATGAGTGGGAACCTACCATTAAGGTCAAAATTAAAAATTATGAGTGTTTTGCTTTATGTGATTTGGGTGCTAGTGTTTCCACGATTTCGGAATCTCTATGTGATGTGCTTGGTCTTACCAATATTGAAGAATGTTCTCTTAATTTGCACTTGGTGGATTCTACTATTAAAAAGACTTTGGGAAGAATTAATGATGTTCTTATTCTTGCAAATAGGAACTATGTGCCCATAGATTTTATTGTTCTTGATATTGATTGCATTTCGTCCTGTCCCATTATACTTGGTAGACCGTTTTTACGCACTATAGGGGACGTGATTGATATGAAAGAAGGAAATATTAGATTTCAGTTTCCACTCAGAAAGGGTATGGAACACTTCCCTAGAACAAGAATTAAACCACCATATAAATCAATCATGAGAGCATCCTATGGATCCAAAACCAAAGATGACAATACTTGAATCTATGCGTTATGCGTAGCTAGGGGCGTAAAACGATAGCGCTTGTTGGGAGGCAACCCAATGAATAAATTTATTTTCATCTTTTTCTTTCTGTTTTTGAGTGTTGACACAATTATGCCTCTGTTGTGATTGTGTTTTTATGTTTTATTTAGTGTTTGTTCCAAGTAAAGCCTTTAGGATGATTCATAAGATGAGTAGAAACAATGCTGAATCTGAAACAGAAACTTTGACTCCAGTGCGCGGATTTTCATTTTTTTACTGGAGCGTGATAATGAGATGAAATTTTAACACAGTATTTCTATACAAATTCTTTACGTTTTCCGAAATTTTTCGAATTTTTAGAGTTACAGAAATATGGTTAGAGTACAGATTACTATAGACTGTTCTGTTTAAGACAAATTCTGTTTTCGTTGCATTGTGTGTTTGTTTTGATGAATCTATGGTTTGTATTGAAGGGTATAAGCCATGGTAAAGTTAAAATACAGTCCGTATAATGCAATAATAAAATTTGAATAAGTTCGCAACAGTACTTAAAGTGGTGATTTGGTTTATTATACTAACGGCTGTCACGAAGGTTTTGTTGAGTTTTGTGTGATTGAAGTTTTCAAATTTTGGGTGAGATCACGATGGATGAAGGAATAAGGAGTGTGAAGAGCCTAAGCTTGGGGATGCTACAAGGAGAAAAAATCAACTAAGCTTGGGGATGCCCCGAGTGGCATCCCCTCTTTCTTCTAACGACCATCGGTATTTTACTTGGAGCTATATTTTTATTCGTCAGATATCATGAGTTTTGCTTGGAGCGTCTTGTATTATTTGAGTATTTGCTTGATTTTCTTTTTAGTTTGTCACTAGTGTCCATGCTGGACACACCTATTTGAGAGAGCCAAAATTATGCTATGATTTGTTAGAATTGCTCTATATGCTTCACTTAAACTTTTTGAGCTATGGAATTGCTCTAGTGCTTCGCTTATATCTTTTTGATCACGGTGTGCTTTGAAATTTTGAAGAAATACTCTCATGCTTCACTTAGATTAATTTGAGAGTTAGTAACTTTTGAATAAATTCTCTCATGCTTCACTTATACTATTTTGAGAGATGAAATCTTTATGCTCATGTTCTTCACTTAAATTTATTTGAGCTTGTCAAAAGCAATGGCAATATATGAAACTAGTCCCAAAGTGATAGATATTCAAGAGGGATATAATAAAACTTTCATGAAGATCACTGGACAAATTAAACTTGATTCCTTGTAATAGTTTTGAGACATGATGATAGTGATATGTGAGTCATGTTGGTGAGTAATTGTGCTTTAGTAAGAATATTGGTGTGAAGGTTTGTGATTCCCTATGCAAGCACGAAAGTCAATCATTATGCAATGAAATTACATCCTACTTATGGTGCATTATTCGGTGTTAGTTATGCTCAATGCCCGTTTATGTGAATTTTCATTTCTTGGTTGGTTGCTTCTCAATCTATTTGCTAGCCTCCACTTGTACTAAGTAGAAATACTACTTGTGCATCCAAAATCCTTAAACCCAGTTTTGCCTTATGAGTCCACCATACCTACCTATATGTGGTATTTCCGTGCCGTTCTAAGCAAATTTGTATGTGCCATCTCTAATTTTCAAAATAAATTTCCTTTTTGTGTGCTCGTACCGCTCATGAAACGGCAGGGGGTATCCAATATTTTTCCATGCTAGATGTGTTATTCTCAAGATGAGTGTTTATTCACTTGTCATTGCACGAGAGTACGGCGGTAATAGGGATGCCCAGTCCCGAAATGAAAAAGAAATTTACTTTATGTTGTCAAATAATAAATTCCTTGGAAAGTGTTGGTATGGAAGGCAACCGTGGATACGGCTAGCCATGGATTGTGAAAGAATGGTGAAAAAAGGAATAAACTTTACTTTACGTTTGGGAACCGCCTATGATATATCTAGCATGGAAAGTATTGAGAACTACTTTGTCATTTTCGTTGACAGGAAAGGCATGCCACCCAAAATATTTTTCTCTCTCAATTTAAACTTTGAGCTCTGACACCTCTACAAATCCCCACTTCCTTCTGCGAAGGGCCTATCTATTTACTTTATGCAATTTTCATTTGTAATTTGAGTCTCCATCTTCTCTTATAAAGCACCAACTGGGGGGCACTATGATCATACTTGTGCATTGGGTGTAGTTTATATTTGAGTGTGTTTCATGAATGGATCAATGATTGAGCATGATGGGCTAGGGATAACTTTCTTTAGTGTTGATATTTTGAAAGACATGGTTGTTTGTTGGCATGCTTGAGTATTAAAGTCTTTATGTCAAAACTAGACTATTGCTTTGAACCATCTAAAAGTCCAAATGTCCATGCTACAAAAGAAAAGAATATGTGATGAACATGTTAGGCAGCATTCTACATCAAAAATTCTGTTTTTATCATTTACCTACTCGAGGACGAGTAGGACTTAAGCTTGGGGATGCTGATACGTCTCCAACGTATCTATAATTTTTGCTTGTTCCATGCTATTATATTATCATTCTTGGATGTTTTACAATCATTTTATAGCAACTTCATATCATTTTTTGTGACTAACCTATTGACATAGTGACAAGTGCCAGTTGTTGTTTTTTGCTTGTTTTTTTACTTCGCAGAATATCAGTATCAAATGGAGTCCTATCGCGACATAACTTTTTGGAGGATTTTTTTCGACCAGAAGAAGGCCAGTGGGCCAAAGAAGCTACCAGGAGGGAGCCCAGGCCGCCCACTAGACACTTGGGCGCGCCAGGGGCCCCGAGCGTGCCCTGGTGGGTTGTGGCCACCTCGGGAACCTTCTCCACCGCCTCTGAGCTCTATAAATACCCAAATATTCCAGAAACCCTAGAGGAGTCGACGAAAAATACATCCAGCCGCCGCAAGTTCTAGAACCGCGAGATCCAATCTAACACCATCACAGAGGGGTTCATCATCCTCATTGGTGCCTCTCCGATGATGCGTGAGTAGTCCACCATAGACCTACGGGTCCATAGGCAGTAGCTAGATGGCTTCCTCTCTCTCTCTTTTGATTCTCAATACAATGGTCTCTTGGAGATCTATTTGATGTAATGACTTTTTGCGGTGTGTTTGTTGGGATCCGATGAATTTTGAGTTCATGATCAGTTTCTATCCATGAATATTATTTGAGTCTTCTTTGATCTCTTATATGCATGATTAATTATAGCCTCGTATTTATTCTTTGAATCTTTGGTTTAGTTAGGCCAACTAGATCGATTTTTCTTGCCATGGGAAGAGGTGCTTTGTGATGGGTTCGATCTTGCGGTATCCTCTCCCAGTGACAGAAGGGGCAGCGAGGCACACATGTATCGTTGCTATTAAGGATAACAAGATGGGGTCTATTCCTACATGAATAGATCTTGTCTACATCATGTCACCGTTCTTATTGCATTACTCCATTTTTCCATGAACTTAATACACTAGATGCATGCTGGATAGCGGTCGATGTGTGGAGTAATAGTAGTAGATGCAGAATTGTTTCGGTCTACTAATCTTGGACGTGATGCCTATATAATGATCATCGCCTTGGATATCGTCATGATTATTTGATCTTCTATCAATTGCCCAACAGTAATTTGTTCACCCACCGTGTGTTATACTCATGAGAGAAGCCACTAGTGAAACCTACAGCCCCCAGGTCTACTTTTCCCACATATTGCTTTCCGATCTATCTTTTTGCCGCTTTTGTTTTCAGATCTATTATTTCAAAAAAACCAACAATACCTTGCTGCACTTTTTATTTGCCTCTTTTATTTCGTGTTCTTGCGAGATCTATCTATCCAATCTATCACAACCTAATCTATCTTTTTATCGTGGAGAGATTGACAACCTCTCTTTCGTGTCGGGTTGCAAGTATTTGTTCTTTGTGTGCATGTGCTGTTTACATAGTGTTGCATGATCCTCCTACTGGTTTGATACCTTGGTTTCATAACTAAGGGAAGTACTTATCGTCACTGTGCTGCATCATCCCTTCCTCTTTGGGGAAATACCGACACAGTCTCAAGCCACGTCAGGATCCACCCACCCCAGGGTCACATGGGCTGAGAGGGAGGCGCACCAGCCCCTGGTGGGCTGGGCGCCCCATCTCGCCAAGGGACCATGCGCCAAGGTTAGGGGAAACTCTAGATGCCCCCCCTTGGGTGCCTTGGGGAGGATGGACTACTCCCCCTGGACAACAGCCCCTCCCTTAGAGGAGGGTTTAGGGATGGTCCCCCCTCCCCTTGCCTCCTATAAATAGTGGAGGGGAGAGAGGGGCTGCCTTGAACCAAACCGCACGCCCTGCGGCAACCCTCTCTCTCCTGCTTTCTCCTCCGATCGCATTCGCGGCAGTGCTTGGCGAAGCCCTATTGAGATAGCACAACCACCATCGCCACCACGCAGTCGTACTACCGGCAATCCCATCTACTACTCCACCCTCGCTAGCTGGATCGAGGAGGCGGAGACGTCATCGAGCCGCACGTGTGCTGAACGAGGAGGTGCCGTCCGTTTGGTGCTAGATCAGATTGGATCGTGAAGAGAATGGCTACATCAAACGCGTTATATACGTTTCCGCTTAACGGTCTACGAGGGTACGTAGATACACTCTCCCTCTCGTTGCTATGCATCTCCATAGATAGATCTTGGGTGTTTGTAGGATTTTTTTTTGGTTTCCATGCTTCGTTCCCCAACAGTGGTGTCAGAGCTAGGTCTATGCGTAGATGATATGCACGAGTAGAACACAAAGTAGTTGTGGGCGTTGATGATCAGATTGCTTACGTACTTTGTATTATTTTGATTCAGCGGTATTGTGGGATGAAGCGGCCTAGACCAATTTTACTTGTCCTCGCACAAGAGACCGGTTCCACCGACTGACATGCAACTTGCATTGCATAAGGTGACTAGCGGGTGTCTGTCTCTCCCACTTTAGTTGAATCTGATTTGACAAAGGTGGTCCTTGTAGAAGGTTAAAAGGCAACTTGATTATCACCATTGTGGCTTTGCGTAGGTAAGAACGGTTCTTGCTAGTTGCCCATAGCAGCCACGTAAAACTTGCAATAACAAAGTAGATGACGTCTAACTTATTTTCGCAGGGCATGTTGTGATGTGATATGGCCAAGACGTGATTTGATATATGTTGATGTATCAGATGATCATGTTTTGTAATACTTATCACGACTTGCTTGTCGGTTAGAACGTCAACCGATAGGAGCCATAGGGTTGTCTTTAATTTATTGTATGACTAGTCAATCATTAAACACCACGTAATTGTTGTACTTTATCGCTATGCGTTAGCAATAGTTGTAGAAGCAATAGTTGGCGAGACAACCACGTGACAACACGATGATGGAGATCATGGTGTCATGCCGGTGACGATGGAGATCATGCCGGTGCTTTGGAGATGGATATCAAATGCACAAGATGATGATTGCCATATCATGTCACTTATTGATTTGTATGTGATGTTTATCTTTTTATGCATCTTATTTTGCTTAGGACGCCGGTAGCATTATAAGATGACCCCTTCACTAAATTTCACGATAAAATGAGTTCTCCCCAAGTAGGTACTGTTGCGAAAGTTCGGCGTTTCGAAGCACCTCGTGACGATCGGGTTTGATAGACTCTTCATTCACATACAACGGGTGTAAGCCAGTTTTTCACATGCAGAATACTTGGGTTAAACTTGACGAGCCTAGCATGTACAAACATGGTCTCGGAGCATGGAAGACCAAAAGGTCGAACATGAGTCATATACTAGTTTTGATCAACATGGAGATGTTCACCATTGAAACCACCTCATCTCACGTGATGATCGGATTTGGGTTTGTGAATTTGGATCATTTAACACTTAGACAACCCGAGGGATGTTGATTTAAGTGGGAGTTCATTAGTAATTTGATTAACTGAACTTATTATCATGAACTTAGTCTAAAGTTGTCTTTGCAAATTATGTTGTGGATCAATGGCTCGCGCAGTAGTTCCCCTGAATTTGAATGTGTTCCTAGAAAAGCTAAGTTGAAAGATGATGGAAGCAACTATGCAGACTGGGTCCATAATCTAAGGATTATCCTCACTGCTACACAAAAGGCTTATGTACTTGATGCACCACTCGGTGCGCCACCCCCTCCAGCATTGTATGTGGATGTTGTGAACGTGTGGCTGTCACGTTCTGATGACTACTTGATAGTTCAGTGCACCATGCTTTACGGCTTAGAACCGGGGCTCCAATGGTGTTTTGAATGCCATGGAGCATATGAGATGTTCCAAGATCTGAAATTGGTGTTTCAAGCTCACGCCCGCATTGAAAGGTATGAGACCTCCGATAAGTTCTTTGCCTGCAAGATGGAGTAGAATAGCTCAGTCAATGAGCATATCCTCAGAATGTCTGGATACTACGATCGCTTGAATCGGTAGGGAGTTGAGATTCCACCTGAGACGGTTGTTGTTAGAGTTGTCCAGTCACTGCCACCTAGCTATAAGAGCTTCGTGATGAACTATAACATGCAAGGGATGGATGAGACAACCCCTAAGCTATCCGTGATGCTTAAGGCCACGGAAGTAGAAATCAAGAAGGAGCATCAAGTGTTGATGGTTAATGAAACCACTAGTTTCAAGAAAGGCAAGGGAAAGAAGGGAAACTTCAAGAAGAATGGCAAGTCAGCTACGCTCCCATGAAGAAACCCAAGGCTGGACCCAAACCTGAGACTATTGCAAGGGAACTGGCCACTGGAAGCGGAACTGCCCCAAGTACTTGGCAGATAAGAAGGCTGGCAACATCAACAAAGGTATATTTGATATACATGTTAGTGATGTGTACCTTACCAGTGCTCATAGCAGCGCCTGGGTATTTGATACCGGTTCAGCTGCTAATATTTGAAACTCGAAACAAGAGTTGTGGAATAAACGAAGACTGGCTAAGGACGAGGTGACAATGCGCGTCGGAAATGGTTCCAAGGATGATGTGATCGCCGTGGGCACGCTCCCTCTTCGATTACCTTCGGGATTAGTTTTAAACCTAAATAATAATTATTTGGTGCCTTCGTGGAGCATCAACATTACATCTGGATCTTGTTTATTACGAGATGGTTATTCATTTAAATCAGAGAATAATGGTTGTTCTATTTATATGAGTAATATCTTTTATGGTCATGCACCCAATGTGAATGGTTTATTCTTATTGAATCTCGATCGTAGTGATACACATGTTCAAAATATTGATGCCAAAAGATGCAAAGTTAATGATGATAGTATGACATACTTGTGGCACTGCCGCCTAGGTCATATTGCTGTAAAACACACGAAGAAGCTCCATGCTGATGGACTTTTGGAATAACTTGATTATGAATCATTTGAAACATGTGAACCATGCCTCATGGGCAAGATGACGAAAACCCCATTTTCTGAAACAATGGAGAGGGAAAGTGACTTATTGGAAATAACACATACTGATGTATGCGGTCCAATGAGTGTTGAAGCACGCGGCGGATATCGTTATTTTCTTACCTTCACTGATGATTTGAGTATATATGGGTATATTTACTTAATGAAACACAAATCTGAAACGTTTGAAAAGTTCAAGCAATTTCAGAGTGAAATTGAGAATCATCGTAACAAGAAGATAAAGTTTCTAAGATCTGATTGTGGTGGAGAATATCTGAGTTATGAGTTTGCTATGCATTTAAGACAATGTGGATTTTTTTCACAACTCAGGCCACCTGGAACACCACAACATAATGGTGTGTACAAATGTCGTAATCGTTCTCTATTGGATATTGTGCATTCTATGATGTCTCTTACCGATTTGCCGCTATCGTTTTGGGGTTATGCATAGAGACAACTGCATTCACTTTAAATGGGCCACCATCTAAATCCGTTGAGACGACACCGTATGAATTATGGTTTGGCAAGAAATCTAAGCGGACATTTCTTAAAGTTTGGGGCTGCGCACTTATGTCAATTGGCTTCAGCATGATAATCTTGAACCCAAAGGAGAGATGTGCATCGTCATAGGATAGCCTAAGGAAACTATTGGGTATTGATACGTCTCCAACGTATCGATATTTTTTTATTGTTCCATGCTATTATATTATCAATCTTGGATACTTCATATGCAATTATATGCTATTTTATATCATTTTTGGGAACAAACCTATTAACCCAGTGCCTAGTGCCAGTTGCTGTTTTCTGCTTGTTTTTGGTTTTCCAGGAAATCAGTAACAAACGAAGTCGAAATGCTATGAAACTTTTTGACGATTTTTTTCTGGACAAAAGATACCGTGGAAGCTTCGGGAGGAGGCCTGACGCGAAGCGAGGAGACGTGAAGGCAACAGGGCATGCCCAGGGGGTAGGCGTGCCCTGTTACCTTGTGGACCCCTCGTGGCTCCGTCTGACCTAATTCCACCTCCATAAATTATCTGAAATCTGGAAACCAATACAGAGCCACCCGAAACACTTTTTTTGCTCACGCAAGTCTCTAATCCGTTATGATCCCATCTCGAGACCTTTTCCGGTACTCTGCCGGAGGGGGAATCGATCATGGAGGCCATCTTCATCAACCTTGCTACCTCCATGATGATGTGTGAGTAGTCCACCACAGACCTACGGGTTCATAGCTAGTACCTATATGGCTTCTCTCTCTCTCTCTCTCTCTTTGATCTTCAATACCATGTTCACTGCGATCCTCGCGGTGATCTATCCGATGTAATTCTCTTTTGCGGCGTGTTTGTTGGGATCCGATGAATTGTGGGTTTATGATCAGATTATTCGTTGAAAGTAATTGAGTCTTTTCTGAATTCTATTAGGCATGATTGTTATAGCTTCGTATTTCTCTCCGATCTATCGGTTTGGTTTGACCAGCTAGATTGATTTATCTTCAGTGGGAGTGGTGCGTTGTAATGGGTTCAATCTTGAAGTGCTCTATATCCCAGTGACAGAAAGGGGACAAGACACGCATTTGTATTGTTGCCATTAAGGATAAAACGACGGGGTCTAAACATATTGTTTGTCTTACTTTGTCTACATCATGTCACCTTGCTCCAAGTATTACTCTATTTGTCATGAACGTAATACCCTAGAGAGGCAAGCTTAGAAGCGCTTTCGAAGTGGAGTAATAGTAGTAGATGCAGGATTGTTTTGGTCTACTTGTTTATGGACATGATGCCCATATGCATGATCATTTCCGTGAATAACATGTCATAACTATGCGCTATTCTGTCAATTGCCCAACATTAATTTGTTAACCCATCGTATGCTATGTTCAAGAGAGAAGCCTCTAGCGAAAACTATGGCCCCGGGGTCTACTTAATCATAAAAACTAAAACCCTAAAAATACTTTGCTGCAATTTACTTATTGCTTTTACTTTCATTATTTGTATCATCTATCCCTATCAAGATTTAATCCTTGCAAGTAACGAGTTCAAGGGGCTTGATAACCCTCTTGCCCGCGTTGGGTACAAGTGTTTGGTTTTCTGTGTGTAGGTGTTGTTGAAAGGGGTTTGCTTGGTTCTCGTAATTGTTTGATAAACTTGGTTCTCACTGAGGAAAATACTTATCTCTACTATACTGCATCTCCCCTCCTCTTCGGGGAAAAAGCCAACGCAACTCACAAGTAGCAGGAAGAATTTATGGCGCTGTTGCCGGGGAGACATCATTAAACACTCGTCAGGTCCTTTCACACATTCACTTGTTCGACTTTTTATTTGCCTTTATATTTGCTTACATAAAAATAAAAAATACAAAAAATCCATTTGCTTGCTTGCTTAGTTATCTAGTTTACTTGTTTTCTTATTAGTTTGCTTGTTTGTCATTATGGCTAGTTCTTTTATTGTTTCGTGTACTCCCGAGAATGAAATGCTTAATTTTAAACAAAGGGGATGAGAAAATTTAAAAGATGCTTGGTATAGGATTTGCAATGCTCAAAATAGATCAACTCGTGAGCAATCCACCACTATTTTACTTCGTACTTTCTATGCGGGTGTTACTACTTGGTATAGATTAGTGCTTGACACTATTACCTATGGTAATTTCTTAATGAGTCACACTTTGGACGCTTTCAATGCCATGGAAAATCTAGTAGGATCACCCCATATTATTGTTAATGGAACCATATTCACATTGGAAGATGTTATGCATAGGCTAGACACTATAGAAAATAAAATGCCTACCATGGAGCACATTGAAAATCTAGACAAGAAGGTCCATAATCAAATTACTCAATTTGGTTCAAAAGTGGGAACTATTTTAAAGATGATAAAAGATAGCGAGCGAAGGATTAGTGAACGACTAGGGCAATGTCCATCCAGAACTGATAACTTACAGGAAATCCTTAATAAAATGGGCTCCGTTTTTGCTTACACTAAAACTAATGATAAGGCTCCCCTCAATAAGAGTCGCAGGGTTATGTATGTTCCTAAGCATTCAAGTGTCACACCTAGTAAAAGGAACGAAGATATTAAAACGATCAATGTGCACCCCAATTTCATAGATGTAATAAAGGAACCTATCATGAAGCCTCCTCTATTTTTCCCTAGGAGCATGGTCATTCATAACTTATGTGCTAAATCTCCTAGGAAGCATGGTTGCATAATATAGGAGTTAGATGTCAAAGATGACAATACTTGATACTTTGCATTATGCCTAGCTAGGGGCGTAAAACAATAGCGCTTGTTGGGAGGCAACCCAATAGTTATCTTAATTTATTGTTTTACTTTTTGTTTTGGTGTATTAACATGATTATTTCTACTGTAATGATTGTTTTTATGTTTTAATTAGTGTTTGTGCCAAGTAAAGCCTTTGGGATGATTTAGAAGATAGTAGAATTGATGTTGTGCAAGAACATAAACTTTTACGTTCAGTGAAGAATTTCTCTGATTTTACCGGAACATATTTTTGATCTGAATTTATTACACAGTATATGCATACAAATTTACCAGGTTTTCTTAAATTTTCAGAATTTTTGGAGTTACAAAAGTATGGTTTCACTATAGATCACTACAGACTGTTTTGTTTTAGACAGATTCTATGTTTGCTTGCATAATTTGCATATTTTGATGATGATATGGATTGTATCAGGGGTATAAGCCATGGAGAAGTTAGAATATAGTACATATTATGCAATAATAAAATATGAATCAATTTATAACAGTACCTAAAGTATTTGATATGTCTATTATACTAACGGATCTCATGAAGTTTTGTTGAGTTTTGTGTGCTGAAGTTTTCAAGTTTTGGGTGAGACAATGATGGATGAAGGAATAAGGAGCGGAAAGACCCTAAGGTTGAGGATGCCCAAGGCACTCCAAGGTAATATTGAAGGAAGACCCAAGCATCTAAGCTTGGGGATGCCCCGGAAGGCATCCCCTCTTTCGTCTCCAATCTATCGGTATGTCACTTGGAGCTATATTTTTATTCATCACATGATATGTGTTTTGCTTGGATCATCATGTATTATAGTTTTATTTTCTTCTAGTTTGTCACAATCATTGATTGCTACACACACCTATTTTTGAGAGACACATGGTCATCATAGTTTGTTACAATACTTCATATGCTTCACTTATATCTTTTGAGCTAGGCAGTTGCTCTAGTGGTTCACTTATATCTTTTAGAGCACGGCGGTGTTCAGATTTTATAGAAATAATTGAAATCTCATGCTTCACTTAAATATTTTTGAGAGTCTAATAAATAGGAACGGTAACGGGCACGTGTCATAAGACTAGTCCAAAAAGGATAGGTATTCAAGGGGGACATAATAAAAACTTTCATGTAGCTCACTAAAGAAGAAACATGGGTTAATTATATTGATGTAGTAATATGAAAGGGCACGAGTAGATGATCATTGGTTAGTAGAAATATTGGTATTAAAGCTTGTTATTAGCTGTTCATCTAAATATTGGTTATGGCATGGTGGTGATGTGTGAGCATTTTTATGTCTGAAATGAAATCCTATCATGTTGTTTGAATCGGGGGCGCGATATGGTTAACTCCTACCAACCTCCTCCCTAGGGGCATGCGGCAGTACTTTTCTTTGACACAGCTAATAAGGCTTTACAGTAAGTCTATGAGTTATTTATGACTAATGTGAATCTTTGGATATACAAACTCTCACCTTTCCGTAATTTGCTAGCCTCTTCGGCACCGTGCATTGCCCATTCTCACCTCAAGAGTTCGTGCAGCCTTCGCCGGTGCATCCAAACCTCGTGTTATATTACGCTCTATCACAGTTAAGCCTCCTTATATCTTCCTCAAAACAGCCACCATACATACCTATTATGACATTTTCATAGGCATTCTGAGATATATTGTATGCAACTTCCACCGTTCCGTCATATGACTTGTGTGTTCATCATCATATTGCTTTGCATGATCATATAGCTGACATAGTAGTCGTAGGCAAAGCCACCGTTCATCATTATCTACATGTTAAGCTAGATCATTGCACATCCTAGTACACTGTCAAAGGCATTCATATAGTCATATTATTCTTCATTGTGTTGTAATATAGAGTTGTAAGAAATAAAAGAGTGATGATTATTAGAGCACTGTCCTAGTGAGGAAAGGATGTTGGAGATTATGATTCCTGTAACGCCCAAGATAAAGTTCTATCCCTATTAAGGCACGAGGGCCTCGACGGGGATAGAAGCGCATCTAGTCGTTTCGCAAGTACAGAAATCATTGCATACATGTAGATAGAGATGAGTATATGAGTTGGCTTACACTCGCCACAAGCTATCTTACAAGTCCACACAATTATTCATACATTCATCCAGAAGACAGGGTCCGGCTATGGACGAAATCAAACGATAAAAGAAGCAATGAAAATTGTCTTGCCATCCCAAGATCACCACCACGAAGCTCCCTACTCATCAGGATACGTAACGTACATATGCCTACGTTCTTTAGCGTACTCCCACTGGGGCTGAGACACATCATCTGGCACGTACTTGTCAACACCTGTACCTGTATTGTTGTAATCTGCGAGCCACAGGGACTCAACAATCTCATAACCCGGGTACCGAAACTATGTAAGCCAATAGGTGAGGAATGGTTAAGTGGTGAGGCTGCAGCAAGCACTAAGCATGTATTTGGTGGCCACCTTATGAGAACATGAATGTAAATATGTTGGCCTACGCAGGACGGTCGTGAACTAGCATCCTCACTAAATGATCCTGAACACCTACTTACGTCAATCATAACCCCACCGTGTTCTCTCTCGGTTCATGTTCACGAGCAGAGACAGTCACGGTTACGCACACGGTTGGTGTATTTTTATTAGAGTTTACTTCAAGTTTTCTAGAACCTGGTGTTAAACAAATTTCCAAGTTGCGGCATAACTGCGGGCACGGCTTTCCGAAAGATTTAACCCTGTAGGGGTGCTCCAACTCATCCATCACAAACTAACCACACGCCGCGGGAATAACCTCGACCACGAATCCCGTGATCTCCTAGGAAATAGCGTTGGAAAACCTCAACCTCGAGATAGCCCAAGGTATCCTCGGAATTCCTCACGCAAGACATTCGAGAAAGGTAAAACAAGTCCAGCAAGACCGCCCGGCAGGCCAGATCCCAATAGGAGCCGCGCGTATCTCTTTCTCAGGGCACTACCAGATGGGCAAGACGTCGGGTTGGCTGAAACCCCGGATGACCAGGGGGCGCCGGACATCGCCCGGTTTGGACCAACTCTCATGAGGAGCACTGGCCCGGGGGTTGATTAATTATCCACGGGGTATCTAAGCCCTATGCATTTTAATTAAGTTGTTTAGCAAATGTAGTACCAATGTTGGGTCTTGCCAGACAAGTTTTAATCTAAAACGAATGGTCAAGGGGGTCCCCATAACAACCCCAAGCATGTTAGGAGCGCAAAATATGGAACGTAACACCGATACTCGGAACTAGTGCGTAAAAAGTGGAACAAAACACCGGGCAAAAGGCCAAGCCTTCCACCGTTGCCAGATATATATGTGCATTAATTTAAATAATAGAAAATAAGATGATATCTCCAGATATCCATGTTGGCACATGGAAACAATTTGCACCTGCAACTAGAACGCTATAAGATAAGGGCTGAGCAACGGTAACGTAGCCAATCAATGTTTTGCTAGGAAGTGGAGGGGTTAGAGGCTTTCATGGCAATTTAGGAGGCTGACAGTTTAAGTGGTAGGTAGGAAACATAACGGTAGAAGCGGGACATCTAGCATAGCAAAAATAATGTCGGGATCCGTGTATGATCATCTTGCCTGTGGGGTCTTCAGAGGGACAAAGAGCTGGGTCCTCGTAGTTGTATTCTCCGGGATCCTCATACTCAGGCTCGGCACTCGCGTCTACCCAAGGAGAAACAGCACCAAATAAACATACAAGCAAAGTGCAATGCGCAAACAAGATGATGCATGACCAAGTTGAAGTATTTGACATGGCAACCCTATGCTAGTCATGTTTCTCATGCAATTATTAAGTTCTCTAGTATTCTGGACATAACCTCAAGATTAGTTATTTGAACATACATGATCATGGCAAATATGAATGCTCCACGTAAAAACGATGGAAATGCATATGTAGAACGTTGCAAACGGAGTAACGAAGCTCACGGTACACTCACGACAAGGTACAAACGTTAACGGAGACAAAAACAAAGGAGAGGGAGGCCATGGGCTATTCCTTGGTATTCCAAGGATGCCACTGGATTGGAAATGAAAATCTAGCAAGAATAGGGCTAAAGATCATGCAAAACAATGGAGTATAGCTCCCACAAGTCACAAAACGATTCTACACACAATCTGTCCACAAACAGCAACATGTCATCTTGTGACACACATATCCAGAGCTACAACAAGTTTCAAATCACAACGAAGACATGGACATGAAGTATACAACATGCACAACAATTCATCTATCTACAACAACATGAAAGGAAGCATGGATCAATGGCAATGAAGCTCACAAGATGGCATGTTGAAACAGTTTTCAGGGACTTAGTGAAAATTCCAGTTTTACATAATCTGAGTTAACATGATAGCATTTGACAACAACTTTTATATATTCTACAGGAACTTTCATGGCATGAAAATTAATAGGGTGATAGAGGGAAACATGTACTTCAATTAATTACATTGTGGCAACATCCAAATATGCATATATCCATGGCTACCATCCTCACAATATGACATATTGAAAATAGCAGATTCACAGACTTGGTGAAATTTACAAGAGGCAAACAGGGCACTTGTTAACAGAATGGCATGTTGACAGCAAGTTTTATGTATGATGCAATAGTTTAATCCACAAGATCTTGGCTCACACCTACAGAGGATGTCAAGCACAACAATGCATACCATTGTTCCAACTCTAAAAGAGCAACATATGCATGGGAATCATCTAGATAACATGTCAATAAAATAACAGATTTCAACACTTGGAATATTTGAGCATTTGGAAACATTATTTTGGTGACATGTTGACAGCAAGAAAGCCACTCATATCATGATCTATCATGGCAAGCAAAAATACCAGGGTCTAGAGCACACCATAATGATCATCTTTCATGTTGGCAAGATTGTCATATGATGCAAGGATTAACTCATGTGAAAAAAACAAAATGGCATATGATCACAAAGTAACATTTTTGCAAACATGCTCAAATGATAAAGCAAACACCACCATTGGATTCTCTGAATTTTTCTACCCTAAAAACACCTATCACATGCCTATGTAACTGTAGGCAAAACTCACGATGCCTTTGGAAAAAATGACAATTCACTTATAACAACTTGTATGCCAAATTTGGCATGTCCTAGGTTGTTGACATAATTGGAATAAAAGAAATCTGGAATATTTCCCTAAACGGAAATAATATAAAAAACACAGAATCAAATAAAAACAAAACAACAAAATGAATAAATAAAAGGAGGGTCCACATGGCAGGGACACCAGGGCCCTAGGGAATGACAAGTAGGCCCAGGGCCCACTATCATTCACCCAAAGGAAAAGCACACATGAATTGAAAGGAGGTGCGGGGGGGGGGGGGTTCGAACCCGCGACCTCCTGGTGCTCTACAACGCTCGCTACCACTACGCTAGGCTGCGACCATTGACTGAAGAGGCAAGGCATGCTAGAAATACTAACAAAGGTAGGGCCTTTGCTCTTCCCCATGGCCGGAGCAGAGGACGTCGTCGCCAGCGGCAACGGCGGCGAGCTCCGGATAAGATGGCCACCGGCGGGGGTGCAGACTCGCCGGGGAAATCCATTCCCGCCTTAGCTTCGCAGTGAGGAGGACCGGAACTAGGGGCTCGAGCTCGAGCTCCCGGCCATGGCGGACAGGACGGCGGAGGTGACATGCAAGCGACTACAGGGACCGATTCGAACCACGGGAGGGGAAGAGAGGCGCTAGTTCTCACCAGGGGCCCGATGGAGAACCTAGAGGCGAAGCAGAGGATCGACGCGCCGGCCTTGGGCGGAGGAGTCTGGTTTGCGGCAAAGAGGAAGCATGGGAGGAAGCTACACCGGCGAGGCTAGGGCTTGCGCGCGGGGGTATGGACGAAGGCGGGGATGCCCGCGACGCTCTCCGGGGCTGCAACGGAGACAGCGAGCAGGATCATGCCGTGGAGGAGCTTGGGCTCCCCTCGGCCATGGCGACGCTTGAGCGGGAGACAGCCTGCCTCGGCGGCGGATGAGGGAGGAGAGGGGATAAATGGATGCGGGGGGAGACCCTAGGGCAGCGAGGCAAGTTATAGGAGGCGGGGAGGTAGTCCCGGCCGTCAAATCAGAGGAGTGGGGTCGACGTGGACACAGTTGATGAGCTGCCGTACAGAGGAAGAAGAAGAACAGAGGAAGCGCTCGATGATGGGCTGTGGGAGGCTTCAACGGGGCAAATGGGCCGGCTGATGGGCTCACTCAAACTCTCTCTCTCTCTCTAGAATAGAAGAAAAGGGGTTTTCTTTATTTAAAACTAGAGAAGCAAAAGAAAAAAAAAGAAAGAGATAGATGTTTGGGAAATTAATAAAAATATATTTGAACTCACAAAAATATGCTCTATTTGATAAAAATGGAGTTGGCATTTATAGAGCAAACAAATTATATCGTATTGTTTATATTGGGATCTGTTTTGCAAAGATACAGAATGCAAACATAGACAAACATGATTGAGAGCAATTTTTACAAGCATGACCGAATATTTAGGAGAGAAGCAACATTTTTATAGAAATTAAAGAGCAAGTAAAATACCACATGTTGCATTTATTAGAAATGAGAGAGGTGGGGATAGTTTTCTATGGAAGTTGAAGAGAGGGTTATCACAAAGAGTAATACTAGGTTGCAAACACTCATACCACACACACTCACAACAACAACACCACATCACAAGCATGACAGCAAGTATGATGCACTAATAATTTATGTGATGATGCCATGATGCATGAGGAATGTCATGAAGCAAAATATATTACTCAAATCACAAGAACACATCATGAAGGTTCCCACATGGAATATAACAAAGATGGCAAGGATTGCACTTGGGCTGTTACAACACTCCCCCACTACATGAGGATCTCGTCCCGAGATCTAGGAACGGAAGAATTCGGGAAATTAGGAACGGAGAAGTTCCTCTCATTCCCAAGTGGCTTCTTTGTCGGAGTGATGTGACCACTTCACCTTTAGAAACTTGATTGACTTGTTGCGAGTCTTACGCTCAGTTTCTTCAAGGATAGCAACTGGATGCTCGTGATAGGATAGGTCCGCTTGGAGATCAATGTCTTGGAGATCAACGGTGCGCTCGGGATTCTTGAAACACTTCCGGAGCTGAGAGACGTGAAACACATCATGCATATTTGAGAAATTGGGAGGAAGCTCTAGTTGGTAGGCAAGGTCACCCCTCTTGCCCACAATCTTGAAAGGACCCACAAAGCTTGGAGCAAGCTTTCCTGTGATGCCAAAGCGTTGAGTTCCCTTCATGGGAGACACTCTGAGATAGACAAAATCATCGATCTGAAAGGTCATGTCACGATGCTTGCTATCATAATAGCTCTTCTGACGAGATTGAGCTGCTTTGAGATTTTCACGAATGACACAACACATTTCTTCTGCTTCAGTGATCATGTCATTACCAAGGATTTAACGCTCACTGGTTTCAGACCAATTGAGCGGGGTGCGGCACTTTCTGCCATAGAGAATCTCGAAAGGAGCCTTGCCAGAACTTGCTTGGAAGCTATTGTTGTATGAGAACTCAGCAAACGGGAGACAATCTTCCTACTTCATGCCAAAAGAAATCACACAAGCTCTGAGCATATCTTCAAGGATTTGATTGACTCTCTCAACTTGACCACTAGTCTGAGGATGGAAAGCTGTACTAAAACGGAGAGTGGTCCCCATTGCAGTCTGGAAGGAATCCCAAAACTTGGAAGTGAAGATGCTTCCACGATCCGAGGATATGAGCTGAGGAATACCGTGCAAAGAAACTATCCTTGACGTGTACAGCTCTGTTAGCTGAGTTTCCGAGATAGATTCTTTGACCGGAAGGAAGTGGGCAACTTTGGTGAGCTTGTCGATGACCACGAAGATGGCATCATTTCCTCTCTTGTACTTAGGAAACCCAGTTACGAAATCCATTTCAACATGATCGAATTTCCACTCTGGGATGGGCAAAGGCTGAAGGAGGCCTGCTGGACGTTGATGTTCCGCCTTCACTCTGCGACAAACATCACACTCGTTCACAAACTGAGCAATCTCACGTTTCATACGAGTCCACCAGAAGGTTTGCTTGAGGTCCTGATACATTTGAGAACTGTCTGGATGGATGGAGAGGAGGGAATTATGTGCTTCATCCATGATAACTTTCCTTAGTTCACCCTTTGGAACCATCAGACGGTCCTCGAAGAACAAGGTATCTTTGTCATCAACATGGAAGCACTTATACTTTGGAATGCTCTTGGCCACACCTTTCTTCACTTTCTTCACCATAGCATCAAGAAGCTGAGCTTGGTGAATCTGATCTTCCAAGGTCAGAGAGACTTGAAGATTGGGAAGAAATCCTTGAGGAACAACTTGGAGATTGAGCTTGCGGAAGGCTTCGCAAAGCTCGGGTTGGTGGGGCTTGAGGATGAGACTGTTGCAGTACGCCTTTCTGCTCAGCGCGTCTACAATGACATTTGCTTTACCAGGAGTATACTCAATGCTTGGATTGTACTCCTCGATCATTTCCACCCAACGTGGTTGCCGAACATTGAGGTTGGGTTGAGTGAAAATGTACTTCAAGCTCTTGTGGTCGGTGAACACCTCAACTGGTCTTCCCAACAATAGATGTCTCCAGGTAATCAGAGCATGAACAACTGCCGCCAACTCAAGATAATGAGTGGGGTAGTTCTTCTCGCTAGGCTTCAGCTGCCGCGAGGTATAAGCCACAACCTTCTTATATTGCATGAGAACACCACCGAGGCCTTGAAGGGAAGTATCACAGAACACTTGGAAAGGCTTGGATTCATCTGGAGGAGTGAGAACTGGAGTTGAAGTCAGCTTTTCCTTGAGTGTATTGAACGCCACATCACACTCAGGAGTCTACGCATACTTGACACTCTTCTGCAGGAGGTTAGACAAAGGCTTGGCAATTTGAGAGAAGTTCTCGATGAATCATCTGCAGTAACTTGCAAGTACGAGGAAGCTTCGAAGCTGCTTGACATTCTCAGGAGGCTCCCACTTCAAGATGGCCTCAACTTTCTCAGGGTGCACTTTAATGCCCTCGGCAGAGATGACATGCCCAAGGTACACCACTTCATTGAGCCAAAACTCACACTTGGAGAACTTTGCATAAAACCGATGCTCTCTCAACTTGTCCAGCACAAGTCGAAGATGCTCTGCATGCTCTTCTTCGGTCTCCGAGAAAACAAGAATGTCATCCAAATACACCAAGACGAACTCATTCTTGAAAGGAGAGAATACGAAGTTCATCATTCTGGAGAAAGTCGGAGGTGCATTTGCTAGACCAAAGGACATGACGGTGTACTCATAAGAGCCAAAACTCATCCTGAAAGCAGTCTTTGGAATATCTTCTTCATGAATATGGATTTGATGATAGCCCATACGGAGATCTAACTTCGAGAAAACCTTGGCCCCTTTCAATAGCTCAAACAACTCATTGATGTTGGGAAGAGGGTACTTGTTCCTGATTGTCTTCTTATTCAATGGACGGTAATCGACACATAGTCCGTCTGTGCCATCCTTCTTCTTGACAAAAAGAACACCACATCCCCAAGGTGAAGAACTTGGTCTGATCTGACCCAGACGCTCTTGTTCATCTAGCTGCTTCTTCAATTCTTTCAGCTCTTCGGGGCCAAGCTTATAAGGATGCTTGCATACCGGTTCAGTTCCAGGCCGAGTTCAATCAGAAACTCCACTGGCCGGTGAGGAGGCATTCCTGGAAATTCTTCTGGAAAGACATCTTCATATTCAGAAACGACGGGGATTTGAGAAATGGCAGAAATTTCACCCTTCTCATTGAGAGAAAATAGACGAATCGTGTCATCGCGAGCAGCGAAAATGATCACATCTTCAGAAGGATGAGTCAATTTGACTTCTTTGGCTTGACAATCAACCTAAGCCTTGTTCATTGCCAGAAAATCCATGCCAAGAATTAGATCAATATCGGAATTGCCGAGAATAATTGGAGAGGCAAGGAAGGAATAGCTGTCCATCTTGACAGAAACATCCGGAACCACCATCCTCGCATGCATGAAAGCACCCGGGGAAACGACTGACAACGGCCTAGGTAACTGCTCATGATGCAAATGATGCTTGGTTGCAAAAGGTCTTGAAATGAATGAATGCGATGCACCAGTGTCAAACAAAACTTTTGCAGGAATAGAATTCACCAAGAGGTTACCCAATATCACTTGAGAAGAATCCTCTGCTTCAGCTGCATTGACCATGTTCACTCTTGCTGACTTTAGATTGTGCTTCACCATAGCACTGCCTGGGGGCCTGATAGGAGGAGGAGGCGGAAGACGCCGCTGGTTGGTGCACTTGTTGGAGTAGTGGCCCTTCTAACCACACTTGTGATACGTAACCTCTGAGAGCGGATGGAAGTTGCCTGGAGGAGGAGCATTTGCTGACTTGGGAGCCTGAGGCCTCTGCTGAAAACCTGGGTTGGGTGGGTGGGAAGGTCCACGACTACCGTGCTGCTTCTGCTGCTGAGGAGGACGAAACAGAGGTGGAGGAGGAACCCAATACTTCTGCTGCTTAGGAACAATCTGAGAGCTGGACGAAGAAGGGTTGGAGTCTCTGAACCGCTTATTGGAATTCTCAAGATTGAGCTGAACTGCCTCGAACTTTAGAGCCAAGTTGTAGAACTGGTCAAACACAGGAGGCTCGTGAAGGACGAGAGCAAGCTAAAGATCTTCTCTGAGGCCACCTCTGAACTGATAAATCTTGGCCTTCTCATTAGAAACATCTTACTTAGCATAGCGGGCCAGATTCTGAAACTCAGAGTTGTACTGATAGACAGACATACTCCCCGGCTTCAGATTCCTGAACTTCTCACGCATACCCTCGACAAAGCTTGTCAGGATATGATGGGCTCTGAAGTCACGACAGAAATCATCCCAAGAGACTGCACGACCACCTCTGGAATCCTTGTACTGCTGCCACCAATCTGCTGCTTGAGCCTTGAGCTGGAAAGTCGCAAACTTGACATAGTCCTCAGGCCTGACATTGCTGCACTCAAAATGCTTGTTCATGTCATGGAGCCAATCGTCTGCATCGAGAGGCTGATCACAACAAGTGAAGGACTTATGTTGATTTGCGAGGAACTGGTTCAGAGTTGCAAACTGCGGCTGATTATGAAAATTCCCTTGATGACCTTGCTGTCCCTGCTCCCTTTCCTGCAGCAACCTGAGCAACATCTGAGTGTTGGCATTGGTTGCGGCCATCACAGCTTGCTAAGCTTCTGGAGGTGGAGGTGGGGGTGCTGGAGGATCAGACTGCTCCCCATCACGACCCTGATTCCCACGAGTTGTTGGAGCCATCCTGAAGATGGACAAGAATATCAGCACACCATTAACAAAGATGATTGAAATAAGCTGAATCAAAAGGCTTGAAAGAAATTGCAATGAGATATCATCAATTGCATTGAAACTGCAAATAGTAAGAATGTCTTCTGCAGGATCGAGATAACATCATTAGATCATGAAGCCACTTGAAATAATACAACAAGTATTGAGCTAAGGTTGCTCGGAACAAATGTATAAACCATCATACATCTGTCGTAAGATGATCCTAGGTAACTACTGGAATCCCACCTAGGAACTCCCGAAATCTTGGTTATGCAATCGGGTCCAGGGATACACGGAGTTTTTATCCATCACTCAACTCCTAGCAGTAATACTACTCTCCAGTGTATCACATCCCTCAACACACAACCAAAGGTCTCGGAAACTCATCTACCTCAGATCCTCGTAATCACAACGATACTAAAGATGGCAGTACATGTGATCCCGCTCCCCAGTACTGGGTGCCGCCACACTCTTCGCACCACGAATAGTATTGAAGCAATTTCGAACATCCGCATTCTTAAGTACTAAGGAAACTAAACGATAACGATGTATCAAGAATCCCCTGGAGCTCTACTCCCCGGGTCCAATCCATACGTACGGGAGGCACCAAGAACAGAATTCCCGTCACATCGGTATCCTAGAGGCTCCAAAATACTCGCGTGATCCTAAATTTTTTTTGAGCGAGAAGAGGGAAGAGTCAAAATACCTAAGTCGTGATTTCTCACCAGAGTATAGAAGAGGAGTAAAAGAATCCTACTCTCCGATATAACTAGACTCAAAATAGTTTTTTAACTAGACTCGACTCGGCCAAGTTCGATCAAGCAAGGGCATCCTATGGTTGGTATGGCTCTGATTACCAACTTGTAACGCCCAAGATGCGGTTCTATCCCTATTAAGGCACGAGGGCCTCGACGGGGATAGAAGCATCTAGTCATTTCGCAAGTACAGAAATCATTGCATACATGTAGGAAGAGATGAGTATATGAGTTGGCTTACACTCGCCACAAGCTATCTTACAAGTCCACACAATTATTCATACATTCATCCAGAAGACAGGGTCCGGCTACGAACGAAATCAAATGATAAAAGAAGCAATGAAAACTGTCTTGCCATCCCAAGATCACCACCACGAAGCTCCCTACTCATCAGGATACGTAACGTACATACGCCTACGTTCTTCATCGTACTCCCACTGGAGCTGAGACACATCATCTGGCACGTACTCGTCAACACCTGTACCTGTACTGTTGTAATCCGTGAGCCACAGGGACTCAACAATCTCATAACCCGGGTACCGAAACTATGTAAGCCAATAGGTGAGGAATGGTTAAGTGGTGAGGCTGCAACAAGCACTAAGCATGTATTTGGTGGCTACCTTACGAGAACATGAATGTAAATATGGTGGCCTACGCAGGACGGTCGTGAACTAGCATGATCACTAAGTGATCCTGAACACCTACTTACGTCAATCATAACCCCACCGTGTTCTCTCTCGGTTCATGTTCACGAGCAGAGACAGTCACAGTTATGCACACAGTTGGTGTATTTTTTTTAGAGTTTACTTCAAGTTTTCTAGAACCGGGTGTTAAACAAATTTCCAAGTTGCCACATAACCGCGGGCACGACTTTCCGAAAGATTTAACCCTGCAGGGGTGCTCCAACTCATCCATCACAAACTAACCACACGCCGCGGGAATAACCTCGACCACGAATCCCGTGATCTCCTAGGCAATACCGTTGGAAAACCTCAACCTCGAGATAGCCCAAGGTATCCTCGGAATTCCTCACGCAAGACATTCGAGAAAGGTAAAACAAGTCCAGCAAGACCGCCCTGCAGGCCAGATCCCAATAGGAGCCGCGCGTATCTCTTTCTTAGGGCACTACCAGATGGGCAAGACGTCGGGTTGGCTGAAACCCCGTATGACCAGGGGGCGCCGGACATCGCCCGGTTTGGACCAACTCTCATGAGGAGCACTGGCCCGGGGGTTGATTAATTATCCACGGGGTATCTAAGCCCTATGCATTTTAATTAAGTTGTTTAGCAAATGTAGTACCAATGTTGGGTCTTGCCAGACAAGTTTTAATCTAAAACGAATGGTCAAGGGGGTCCCCATAACAACCCCAAGCATGTTAGGAGCGCAAAATATGGAACATAACACCGGTACTCGGAACTAGTGCGTAAAAAGTGGAACAAAACACCGGGCAAAAGGCCAAGCCTTCCACCGTTGCCAGATATATATGTGCATTAATTTAAATAACAGAAAATAAGATGATATCTCCAGATATCCATGTTGGCACATGGAAACAATTTGCACCTGCAACTAGCAACGCTATAAGATAAGGGCTGAGCAACGGTAACGTAGCCAATCAATGTTTTGCTAGGAAGTGGAGGGGTTAGAGGCTTTCATGGCAATTTAGGAGGCTGACAGTTTAAGTGGTAGGTAGGAAACATAACGGTAAAAGCGGGGCATCTAGCATAGCAAAAATAATGTCGGGATCCGGGTATGATCATCTTGCCTGTGGGGTCTTCAGAGGGACAAAGAGCTGGGTCCTCGTAGTTGTATTCTCCGGGATCCTCATACTCAGGCTCGGCACTCGCGTCTACCCAAGGAGAAACAGCACCAAATAAACATACAAGCAAAGTGCAATGCGCAAACAAGATGATGCATGACCAAGTTGAAGTATTTGACATGGCAACCCTATGCTAGTCATGTTTCTCATGCAATTATTAAGTTCTCTAGTATTCTGGACATAACCTCAAGATTAGTTATTTGAACATACATGATCATGGCAAATATGAATGCTCCACGTAAAAACGATGGAAATGCATATGTAGAATGTTGCAAACGGAGTGACGAAGCTCACGGTACACTCACGACAAGGTACAAACGTTAACGGAGACAAAAACAAAGGAGAGGGAGGCCATGGGCTATTCCTTGGTATTCCAAGGATGCCACTGGATTGGAAATGAAAATCTAGCAAGAATAGGGCTAAAGATCATGCAAAACAATGGAGTATAGCTCCCACAAGTCACAAAACCATTCTACACACAATCTGTCCACAAACAGCAACATGTCATCTTGTGACACACATATCCAGAGCTACAACAAGTTTCAAATCACAACGAAGACATGGACATGAAGTATACAACATGCACAACAATTCATCTATCTACAACAACATGAAAGGAAGCATGGATCAATGGCAATGAAGCTCACAAGATGGCATGTTGAAACAGTTTTCAGGGACTTAGTGAAAATTCCAGTTTTACATAATCTGAGTTAACATGATAGCATTTGACAGCAACTTTTATATATGCTACAGGAACTTTCATGGCATGAAAATTAATAGGGTGATAGAGGGAAACATGTACTTCAATTAATTACATTGTGGCAACATCCAAATATGCATATATCCATGGCTACCATCCTCACAATATGACATATTGAAAATAGCAGATTCACAGACTTGGTGAAATTTACAAGAGGCAAACAGGGCACTTGTTAACATAATGGCATGTTGACAGCAAGTTTTATGTATGATGCAATAGTTTAATCCACAAGATCTTGGCTCACACCTACAGAGGATGTCAAGCACAACAATGCATACCATTGTTCCAACTCTAAAAGAGCAACATATGCATGGGAATCATCTAGATAACATGTCAATAAAATAACAGATTTCAACACTTGGAATATTTGAGCATTTGGAAACATTATTTTGGTGACATGTTGACAGCAAGAAAGCCACTCATATCATGATCTATCATGGCAAGCAAAAATACCAGGGGCTAGAGCACACCATAATGATCATCTTTCATGTTGGCAAGATTGTCATATGATGCAAGGATTAACTCATGTGAAAAAAACAAAATGGCATATGATCACAAAGTAACATTTTTGCAAACATTCTCAAATGATAAAACAAACACCACCATTGGATTCTCTGATTTTTTCTACCCCAAAAACACCTATCACATGCCTATGTAACTGTAGGCAAAACTCCCACGATGCCTTTGGAAAAAATGACAATTCACTTATAACAACCTGTATGCCAAATTTGGCATGTCCTACGTTGTTGACAGAATTGGAATAAAAGAAATCTAGAATATTTCCCTAAACGGAAATAATATAAAAAACACACAGAATCATATAAAAACAAAATGAATAAATAAAAGGAGGGTCCACATGGCAGGGACACCAGGGCCCTAGGGAATGACAAGTAGGCCCAGGGCCCACTGTCATTCACCTAAAGGAAAAGCACACAGGAATTGAAAGGAGGTGCGGGGGGGGGGGGGGGGGGGGGGGGTTCGAACCCGCGACCTCCTGGTGCTCTACAACGCTCGCTACCACTACGCTAGGCTGCCACCATTGACTGAAGAGGCGAGGCATGCTAGAAATACTAACAAAGGTAGGGCCTTTGCTCTTCCCCACGACCGGAGTAGAGGACATCGTCGACGGCGGCAACGGCGGCGAGCTCTGGATAAGATGGCCACCGGCGGGGGTGCAGACTCGCCGGGGAAATCCATTCCCGCCTTCGCTTCGCGGTGAGGAGGACCGGAACTAGGGGCTCGAGCTCGAGCTCCCGGCCATGGCGGAAAGGACGACGGAGGCGACATGCAAGCGACTACAGGGACCGATTCGAACTGCAGGAGGGGAGGAGAGGCGCTAGTTCTCAACAGGGGCCTGATGGAGAACCTGGAGGCGAAGCAGAGGGTCGACGCGCCGGCCTTGGGCGGAGGAGTCCGGTCTGCGGCAAAGAGGAAGCAGGGGAGGACGCTGCACCGGCGAGCGCAGGGCTTGCACGCGGGGGTACGGACGAAGACGGGGACACCCGCGACGCTCTCTGGGGCTGAAACGGAGACGACGAGTAGGATCATGCCGCGGAGGAGCTTGGTCTCCCCTCGTCCATGGCGACGCTTGAGCGGGAGGGAGCCTGCCTCGGCGGCGGATGAGGGAGGAGAGGGGAAAAATGGTTGCGGGGGGAGACCCTAGGGTAGCGAGGCAAGTTATCGGAGGCGGGGAGGCAGTCCCGGCCGTCAAATCAGAGGAGGGGGGTCGACATGGACACAGTTGATGAGCTGCCGTACAGAGGAGGAAGAAGAACAGAAGAAGCGCTCGATGATGGGCTGCGGGAGGCTTCAGCGGGGTAAATGGGCCGGCTGATGGGCTCACTCAAACTCTCTCTCTCTCCAGAACAGAACAAAAGGGGTTTTCTTTATTTAAAACTAGAGAAGCAAAAGAAAAACAGAGAAAAGAGAGAGATGTTTGGGAAAGTAATAAAAATATATTTGAACTCACACAAATATGCTCTATTTGATAAAAATGGAGTTGGCATTTATAGAGCAAACAAATTATATCATATTTATTTATATTGGGATCTGTTTTGCAAAGATACAAAATGCAAACATAGACAAACATGATTGAGAGCCATTTTTACAAGCATGACAGAATATTTATTAGAGAAGCAACATTTTTATAGAATTTAAAGAGCAAGTAAAATACCACATGTTGCATTTATTAGAAATGAGAGAGGTGGGGATAGTTTTCTATGGAAGTTGGAGAGAGGGTTATCACAAAGAGTAACACTAGGTTGCAAGCACTCATACCACACACACTCACAACAACAACAACACCACATCACAAGCATGACAACAAGTATGATGCACTAATAATTTATGTGATGATGCCATGATGCATGAGGAATGTCATGAAGAAAAATATATTACTCAAATCACAAGGACACATCATGAAGGTTCCCACATGGAATATAACAAAGATGGCAAGGATTGCACTTGGGCTGTTACAATTCACCAACAAGTCGGGATGAGACTCCGGACAAAAAGTAAATAAATGGGGAAGGCGGAAAAAAGCCCACCATGAAGAAAATGAGAGAAAAGAGAGAAGGGGCAGTGTTAATATGCTTTACCACACTTGTGCCTCAAAGTTTCACCTTGTTGTTCATATAGAGAGTCTCCAGAGTTGCCATTTTCATATGCTAGTGGGAATTTTTCATTATAGAACTTGGCTTGTATATTCCGATGACGGGCTTCCTCAAATGCCCGAGGTCTTCATGAGCAAGCAAGTTGGATGCACACCCACTTAGCTTCTGTTGAGATTTCATGCACTTATAGCTCTAGTGCATCTGTTGCATGGCAAAATCTCTACTCCTCGCATTGATATCGATTGATGGGCATCTCCATAGCCCGTTGATCCGCCTAGTTGATGCGAGACTTTCTCTCCACTTTGACTCCTTTTTGTCTCTACCACCATACTCTATTCCACCCATACCCCATATCCATGGTTCACGCTCATGTACTGAGTGGAGTTAAAAATGATGAAGAGAGTTAGAAGTACGATCCAATTGCCTGGTTTGACACAAGGGTGCTCATAATTTATACTTATGCGGTGAAGACGGAGTCATGCCATGCTTGATATGATGAAATGTGTAGGGAATAACATTCTTTAAGTATCGTATATTTTGAAAATTAATTATTATGTTGTTTATGTTTATGGATATTAGTATGTTGATATCAATTAGTTCGTCGTTTCTCAAATATCATACCTAAAAGACATTACATGTTGGGTAGCATGTCGCATCAAAAATTCTGTTTTTATCATTTACCTACTTGAGGACGAGCAAGAATTAAGCTTGGAGATGTTGATACGTCTCCAACATATCGATAATTTTTTATTGTTTCATGCTATTATATTATCAATCTTGGATGCTTTATATGCAATTATATGCTATTTTATATCATTTTTGAGAACTAATCTATTAACCCAGTGCCTAGTGCCACTTGTTGTTTTTTGCTTGTTTTTGGATTTCCAAGAAATATGTACCAAACGAAGTCGAAACGCTATGAAACTTTTTGAAAAAAAATTCTGGACAAAAGAGACCCTCGAAGCTTTGGGAGGACACCATACGTGAAGCGAGGAGACGGCAAGGCAACAGGGCACGCCCTGTTACCTTGTGCCCCCCCCCCCCCCCCCCCGTGGCTCCGTCTGACCTAATTCCACCTCCATAAATTCTCTAAATTGGGAAACAAACACATAGCCACCCGAAACACTTTTTCCGCCACCTCAAGTCTTTGTTCTGCCGTGATCCCATCTAGAGACCTTTTCCGGTACTCTATCGGAGGGGGAATCGATCACGGAGGCCATCTTCATCAACCTTGCTGCCTCCATGATGATGTGTGATTAGTCAACACAGACCTATGGGTCCATAGCTAGTACCTAGATGGCTTTTTCTCTCTCTTTGATCTTCAATACCATGTTCACCGCTATCATCGCGGCGATCTATCCGATGTAATCCTCTTTTGCAGTGTGTTTGTTGGGATCCGATGAATTGTGGGTATATGATCAGATTATTCATCGAAAGTAATTGAGTCTTTTCTGAATTCTATTATGCATGATTGTTATGGCTCTATATTTCTCTCCAATCTATTGGTTTGGTTTGGCCAACTAGATTGATTTATCTTCAACGTGAGTGGTGCATTGTAATGGGTTCAATCTTTTAGTGCTCTATATCCCAGTGACAGAAAGGGGACAAGACACGTATTTGTATTGTTGCCATTAAGGATAAAATGATGAGGTCTAAAAATATTGATTGTCTTACTTTGTCTACATCATGTCACCTTGCTCCAAGCATTACTCTATTTGTCATGAACTTAATACCTAGAGAGGCAAGCATAGAAGTGCTCTTGAAGTGAAGTAATAATAGTAGATGCAGGATTGTTTCGGTCTAGTTGTTTATGGATGTGATGCCCATATACATGATCATGGCCGTGAATAAGATGTCATAACTATGCGCTGTTTTGTCAACTGCCCAACAGTAATTTGTTTACCCACCGTATGCTATGTTCAAGAGAGAAGCCTCTAGCGAAAACTATGCCCCCCGGGTCTACTTAATCATAAATACTAAAACCATAAAATATATTTTGGGGCAATTTAATTCTTGTTTTTACTTGTATTATTCTATTCATCTATCTCTATCAAGATTTAATCCTTGCAAGTAACAAGTTGAAGGGGCTTGACAACCCTCTTGCCCATGTTGGGTGCAAGTGTTTGGTTTTGTGTCTGTAGGTGCTTTTGAAAGGGGTTTGCTTGGTTCTCCTCTTGGTTCGGTAACCTTGGTTCTCACTGAAGGAAATACTTCTCTCTACTGTACTGCATCTCCCCTCCTATTCGGGGAAAAACCCAACGCAATTCACATGTAGCAGGTATACCTTCTATCTCAGATCCTAAAGCAAAGTCTTTGTTGCTAAGAATGGATCCTTTATAGAGAAGGAGTTTCTCTTGAAATATTTGAGTGGGAGGAAGATAGAACTTGATGAGGTTATCGAACCTTCACTTCAATTGTAGAATACCGCAGCACAGAAAGATGTTCATGTGATGCCTAAACTAGTTGAAGAGGAAGTTAATGATGATGATCATTGATACGTCTCCAACGTATCGATAATTTGTGAAGTATTCATGCCATATTTGCCTATGTTTACAATACTTTTATATGGCTTTGATGCACTTTATATGATTTATTTAGAACTAACCCGGACTGACGTTGTTTTCAGCAGAATTACCGTGGTGTTATTTTTGTGCAGAAAATGAAAGTTCTCGGAATCGCCCGAATTTTTTTATGATTTTTTCTGGAGAAAATAAGAAATACCGGAGCGATGAACCACCGGAGGGGAGACACCTGTGGTCCACAAGGCAACAGGGCGCGCCTTGTTGGCTTGTGGGTCCCACATGGCTCCGGTAGACGTGATTCCAACGCTAGAAAATCCTATAAATCCAGAAACCCCCGAAAGTTAACCTAGAACTTCCGCTCCACCGCCGCAACTCTCTGTATCAAAGAAAAACCCATCTGGAGCCTTTCCAGTACCCTGTCGGAGGGGGAAATCATCACCGGTGGCAATCTTCATCATCCCGGTGGAGGCCATGACGAGGAGGGAATAGTTCACCCTTGGGGCTGAGGGTATGTACCAGTAGCTATGTTTTTAATCTCTCTCTCTCTCTCTCTCTCTCTCTCTCTCGTGTTCTTGAGATGGCACGATCTTGATATATCGCGGGATTTGTTAATATAGTTGGATCATATGGTGTTCTTCCCTTGCTATCTTGTTGTGATGAATTGATTCTTGCCCTTTGAGATTTTGTTATGTCGGATTGAATATTGGATTTGAGATCACTTGATATATGTCTTGGTACTCAACTTGCGTATTTCCGTGGTGACAATGGGGTAATCTATGATACACGTTCTTGTCCTAATTTCTCCGATAGAAATCTTGGGGTACTCTTTGAAGTTCTTTGTGTTGGATTGAATATGATGAATCTGAAATTGTTTGATGCGTGTCGAATTATTAACCCACGGATACTTGCGGTGACATTGGAGTATCTAGGTGACATTAGGGTTGATTGATATGTATCATTGGTGTTATTTTTAATACGAACTCTAGGGTTGTTTCTGACACCTATAGGAATAGCCCAATAAATTGATTGGAAGGGTAACTTTGAGGTGGTTCTTACTACCTACCACAATTTCATCTTATGTTCTCTACTAGATATGAACTTTGGAGTGATTCTTTGTCGCACGTTGAGGGATGATCATATGATTCTATTATGTTAGCATTGCAGAGAGATTTCACTAGTGAAAGTATGAACCCTAGGCCTTATTTCCAAGCATTTATACAATGGTTTACTCGTTGTTGGCCACTTTCTACCATGCTGTTTTTATATTTTAAGATTACAAAAACCTATTTCTATCATCCATATTGCACTTGTATTACCATCTCTTCGCCGAACTAGTGCACCTATACAATTTGCCATTGTATTGGGTATGTTGGGGACACAAGAGATTTCTTGTATTTGATTGCAGGGTTGTTTGAGAGAGACCATGTTGATCCTACACCTCCCACGAATTGATAAACCTTAGGTCATCCACTTGAGGGAAATTTGTTGTTTCCTACAAAATTCTGCGCTTGGAGGCCCAACAGATTCTACAAGAATAAAGTTGTGTAGTAGACATCAATCATGAAACTTTGGATCAAGTTGCTACCAAACTTCATAGGTCAAGAAGAAAATGTATTGCCCCTGAGTGGTACGGTGATCCTATATTGGAAGTCGTGTTGTTGGACAACGGTGAGCCTACGAACTATGAGTAACCAATGATTGGCCCGAATTGCGATAAATGGCTAGAAGCGATGAAATCCTAGATAGGATCCATGTATGAAAACCAAGTACGGACTTTGGAGGACTTACCTGATGATCATAAGACCATTCAGAACAAATGGATCTTTAAGAAGAAGATGGACATTGACAGTAATGTCACCGTCTATAAAGCTTGACTTATTGCAAAAGGGTTTTTGCAAGTTCAAGGACTTGGCTATGATGAGACTTTCTCGTCTTATGCTTAAGTCCGTCCGGATTATGTTAGCAATAGCTGGATTTTTCGATTATGAAATCTGGCAGATAGATGTCAAAACATCGTTCCTTAACGGTTTCCTTAAAGAAGAGTTGTATATGATGCAACTGGAAGGTTTTGTCGATCCTAAAAATGTTGACATAGTGTGCAAGATCCAATGATCCATTTATGGGCTGGTGGAAGCATCTCATAATTGGAATCTTCGCTTTGATGAGGTGATCAAAGCTTTTGGGTTCATACAAGTTCATGGAGAAGCTTGTATTTACAAGAAAGCGAGTGGGTGCTCTATAGCATTTCTAGCATTATATGTGGATGACTTATTGTTGATTGGAAACAATATAGAACTTTTCAAAAGCTTGAAGAAATATTTGAACAAGAGTTTTTCAGTTAAAAACTTCGGAGAGGCTGCTTACATATTAGGCATCAAGATCTATAGAGATAGATAAAGACGCTTAATAGGACTTTCACAGAGTACATACCTTGATAAGATTTTGAAGAAGTTCAAAATGGATTAGTCTAAGAAGAGGTTCTTGCCTGTTTTACAAGGTGTAAAGTTGAGTAAGACTCAATGCCCAACAACAACAGAAGATAGAGAAAAGATGAGATTCGTCCCCTACGCCTCAGCCATAGGCTCTATCATGTATGCAAATGCTATGCACAAGACCGGATGTGTGCCTTGCCATAAGTATGGCCGGAAGGTTTCAAAGTGATCCAGGAGTGGAACAATGGACATCGGTCAAAAATATCCTTAAGTATCTGAAGAGGACTAAGGAAATGTTTCTCATATATGGAGGTGATCAAGATCTCATCATAAAGGGTTACGTCAATGCTAGATTTGACACTGATCCGGATGACTCTAAGCATCAAACTGGATACGTATTTATTATAAATGGTGGAACAGTCAGCTGGAGTAGCTCCAAGCAAAGCATGGTAGCAGCATCTACATGTGTGGCGGAATATACAGCTGCTTCGGAAGCAGCACACGAAGGAGTCTGGATGACGCAGTTCATGACAGATCTAAGAGTTGTGCCTAGTGCATTGCATCCGATTACCCTCCTTTTTGACAACGCCGGTGCCATTTCCATTTCCAAGGACCCCAGGTTTCACAAGAAGACCAAGCATATAAAGTGTCGTTTCAACTCCATCCGCGATTACATCAAGGAGGAAGACATAGACATTAGCAAAGTACATACGGATCTTAATCTGGCAAATCCGTTGACTAAACCTGATGAGGACTATACCAAAATGACTAGAAAAATGAGCTCTACAAGATGAACATATTTTCTAGTTCAAAATAAATTCCCACAAATTCAAATAATTCAAACAGTGCTACTATTGCAAATAAATTGCAATAAAATATTTTCAAAAATACCAAAATGATTTCAAATTCATTTTTCTCCATTTTTATATTGAAGGGAATCATTTTACCCTATTTTCCATATATTTTATTTTTTGGAGAAAAATAAATTTTGAAAATCACTTCAAGAATGACTTTGAATTTGAAATTCAAATCTTTTCCAAATTGTTTTCTGAATTTTATAAATTCAAATTTGCCCCTGGTTTGGAGTGTCATATTGTCCTCTCTTTATTTTTGGTATTTGGTCAGGGAATTTGAAATGAAATGGATCCAAATTTCGAATATCAAATAAGTCCAAATGACCACAAATTTCAAATAGTTTTCCGATCCCATTTTCAATTCTTTATTTGAAGAAGTCATGTCATCTTCTCTCAATGATTTGAATTGGATGAATTTGAATTTAAAAGCAAAGGGGGAAAGTCATTTTATTCCCTCTCATTCAAAAGTTTCAAAAAATTTCAAATTTCACTCAAATTCAATCACTCAATCAAACAATCAATAATTAAATTGATAAATGTAACATTCCAAAATTTGGGATGTTACAATAGGAGAACTTGAGTGTGAGGCCATCGCCGCTAGGTGGCGACTCAAAGGGGTTGATCGGGAACGAGAGACAAGTGTACCCAGGTTCGACCCCTTCGATGGAGGTAATAGCCTACGACCTGCTTTGTGTATATTGATGATGATCTCGATTACAAGGGTGCGGAATCGCTAACCTAGCTCTCGAGGGTTTGTTTTCTTCCTTACTTGATCTTTCTAACTCAAGGGCTCCCCTTTATATATAGGCGGAGGCCTGGAGTTTACAACAGAGTCCGGGTCGTAACACAACCCGTGACTTAATCTAATTACTCATTCCCTTGCTCCTCAAGGAAAAGATAAGTCCTCACGTCTTCATGCTTGAGTCGGTTCCCCAGACGATGTTATCGAGCCGGCCTTGGAGATGAGCCGCCCGTTGGGCCTTGTACTTCTTTGTGGGCATCTTCTTTATGGGCCGCCTTAGTAGAATCCGGGTCATAATTTAGGCGAGTCATACCCGTGGGGTATATCCCCAACACATGGCAATCCCTACTCCTTGCATTGACATCTATCGACGGGCATCTCCATAGCCCGTTGGTATGCCTAGTTGATGTGAGACTATATTCTCCACTTTTTACCCCTTTTGATATCTACCACCATATTCTATGCCACCTTTATGCCATTTCGAATGGCTCACGCTCATGTATTGCATGAAGAATAAAAAGTTGATGCATATTGAAAAGTACAATCCAATTGCCTGAGTTGGACACCGTGGTGCTTGACATTTGTATTAATGTGGTGAAGATGGAGCCATGCCTTGCTAATATAATAAGATGAATGGGGGTAAACATTCTTTGAGGATCGTACACTTTGAAAGATTAATGATTTTGTTTCTTATGCTTATAAGTTTTGCTATGTTATTATTAGTTAATCCATCGTTTCTCAATGAGCTTGCATGCAAAAGATTACATAATGGGTAGCATGTCACATCAAAAATTCTGTTTTTATCATTTACCTACTCAAGGACGAGCAGGAATTAAGCTTGGGGATGCTTTATACTTCTCCAACGTATCTATAATTTTTGATTGTTCCATGCTGATATATTATCATTGTAGGATACATTTTGTGTCTTTATTTACCAGTTTATAATAGTTTTGAGCACTAACCTATTGACCCAGTGCCCAGTGCCAGTTGCAGTTTTCTGCATGTTTTTCACTTCTCAGCTTTACAGTACCAAACGAAGTCCAATTGCCACAAAACTTTTTGATAATTTTTTCTGGACCAAAAGAAGACCTGGCAGATTCGGAAGGAAGCCGGGAGCCACACCAGGGCCCCACAAGCCAACAGGGCGCGCCCTGGTGGCTTGTGGGCCCCTGGCGGCTCCCCCGACCTCGTTCTCTGGCCTATAAATTCTCATATATCGTGAAAACCCTAGAGGCAGTCCCGAAACCCTTTTTACACTGCCGCAAGTCCCTGTTCCGTCGTGAGGCCATCTGGAGCTCTGTTCCGTTACCCTGCTAGAGGGGGGTCAATCACGAAGGGCCTCTTCATCAACCTTGCTGCCCTCATGATGATGTGTGAGTAGTTCACCACAGACCTACGGGTACATAGCTAGTACCTAGATGGTAATATCTCTATCTCTTGATCTTCAATACAATGATCATCGCATCTTCGCTTTGATCTATCCGATGTAATCCTTTTGTGCGGTGCGTTTGTTGGGATCCGATGAATTGTTGGTTTATATTCAGATTATTCATGAAAAGTATTTGAGTCACCTCTGATATATATTATGATTCTTATTTGCATGATCATTATAGCTTCGTAATTCTCTCTGATCTATTGATTTGCTTTGGCCAAGTAGATTGATCTTTCTTCATTGAGAGAGGTGCGTTGTAGTAGGTTCAACCTGACGAGTTTCTATATCCCACTGACAGAAGGGGATTAGTTGCGTCTTTGTGTTGTTGCTACTAAGGATAACAAGATGGGGTTTATTCATATTGCTTGAGTTTACTTTGTCTACATCATGTCATCGTTCTCCAAGCATTACTCTATTTGTCATGAACTTAATACTTAGAGAGGCAAGCATAGAAGCGCTCTTGAAGTGGAGTAATAGTAATAGGTGCAGGCAGGAGTCGGCCTATTTGTTTATGGACGTGATGCCTATATACACATGATCATTGCCGTGAAAATCGCATAACTATCCACTTTTCTATCAATTGCCCAACAGTAATTTGTTACCCACCGTATGTTGCCTACATGAGAGATGCCGCTAGGAAAAACTATGGCCCCGGGGTCTATTCACTTATAAGTTCATAGACGCTACTATTACTTTATTACCTTTATTTGTCTTTTATTTTATTTTGTAATTTACAATTATCTACAATTATGTACACAACTCATTTGCTTGCAAATAACGAGATCAAGGGGATGGACAACCCTCTTGCCCGCATTGGGTGCAAGTTGTTTGCTCTTTTGTGTGCAGCCGCTGAAGACGGTTGAGGATTGATATTCCTATTGGTTCGATAAACCGTGGTTTCTTAACTGAGGGAAATACTCACCCGTATTGTTCTGCAATTACCCGTTCCTTTTTGCGGAAAACCCAACGCAGATCACAAGTATCAATAGGCATCTCCAAAAATCCAACTGTTACAACATTATTGCCCAACTCGATGAAACCGAAGCAAAAACTCGGTTGCACCGACTAGTGCAAAATATGGCAACTTTTGGCGTTTCGGTGAGACCGATATATAATTCTCGGTGGGTCCGATTTTGGCAGACCTAGGCAGTTTCAAGTTTCGGTGTCACCGATTCCTAAAACTCGAAAATTTTGATTTATAGAAATTAGATACCCTAGAGTTGGTCACTGATTTCGGTTGCACCAAAAAAGGACTTGGTGTCACCGATAAGCTAGGGTTTGGCTTCGGATCTGTCTAGGGTGGAACTCGGTAGGGCCGACTGGGAAATATTAGTGCCACCGAATTTGAGTGTTAGGGTTTAGATAGAGTATTTTCGTGGGAGAATTCATGAGTATTTTTCATGGCTAACTCTAAGCACTTGAGCAACCAGACCATCATGGATACCTCATCCCCTTTTAATAGTATTGGCTTTCCTATGGACTCAAATGTGATTTCTCACAAAATGTAAAATGTAGAGTCTTGAAGCTTGTTGCCAATTGATGTTCCTTGCATCTAGGGGATCTCCCAGAATCCTTTGCCAATCCATTCATTGAACTTTTCGTGAAATATACTTGGTAGAATCATTAGTCCAATGAAATATATGTTGTTATTAATCACCAAAACCACCTAGGGAGAAGTTTTGCTTTCAATCTCCCCCTTTTTGGTAATAGATGACAACATATAGATCAAAGCTTCGATAGGGATATAAACAATGAATAGCATCATCGCTTTGAGAAGTAATAGATCAAAGCTTTGATAAGCAAGAGCTCCCCCTAAATTTGTGTATTATTTTAAATTTGCGATTGAATGCAAATGCACAATCGGTTAGGATCGTGGGTCACTCTTCCATGTCACATACATCTTGGTGGTGTGCATAAACGATATGAATGGATTACAATGCACATAACAACAAATATGAGTGAATGAACATCATATAAACATCACAAACATAGAAGATAGTAGCATCAAACACAAAGCGTATGATCAAACACAACGAAATTTTAGGACAAACACATGATAAACCAAATGTTTAAACGAAGAGAGCATGCAAAAATGCAACACACTCTCTCGAAGCTCTCTCTCGAAGCCCTATGATCTATAACACTTCTCCCCCTTTGGCAACAAGTTACCAAAAAGCTCGAAGGTATAGAGCTAAGTGTCACTCTGGGCTCGATCTCCGCCATGAGATGATGAAGCAGCTCCGGTGGCCGCGGAAGGAGGCAAAAGAACAATGTCCGTGAATGCTTTTGCTAAAGTCCTCTGAGGTGGTGGAGTGGATACTGGAGGTGCCGAGGGAGCTGAGGGAGCTGATGCAGGTGCTGATGAAGATGGTCTCGTGTCTGGAACTAGCACGGCAGAAGATCTGACATGTGTCCTGAACTAAGTGTGAGTCTGGAGAGGAGGACTATCATCATCATCACTAGAACTGGAGCTGGGGCTAGGCACTGCATCCACTTCCTTCTTCAAAGCATTGACTGTGGTAGTCAACTTAGCCACCTTATTATCCAAGTCATGAAACTTGGTTTCCATAATCTTCTCAAGACTCTTTTGGTTCTTTAGGATCTCACTCACGTTCTTCTCTATCCCTTGGATAGTGTGTATGAGATATGTCATTTGATCACTCTTAGTCCTCGGCATTTGAGCACTAGTGGCTCTACCAGCTTCAGCCCTGGCCTCTTCCTCAATATGGGCATGTGCAGTGGTTGAAGTGGGATGACTTGGATCCGTCACCACAACATTGTCCTCAAACTCTGGCTGTAGGGGCAGGTGTCGTCGGTCAAGCAGATATATGCTCTTCCCAACTTTGGAATTGATGAGCATCTGGATGTAAGGAGCATATCCACAAGATCTCTTCTGATCAGCAGATGTCCTCTTGATGGTCTCAACAATCAGATCCATCACTCTAAATCTGGTGTGGCTATCCACATGATGCAGCATGTTGATTGAATAGCATTGAATCATCTATTCATCACCTGACTTGGGCATCAAAATATGCCTCATAATAGTATTGGTGGTAGACAGACCTGCTTGCAAGTAGTAGACTAAGCCAAGTTTATGTGTCTTCACATATGCCCTGGGAATTGGGTTATACATATTGGCCATGGAGTTGTGGTTCATCTTGGACTCAGAATACACATCAAGATCTCCTTCTTGCACCTTTGGGGCTCCTAAGATGGCAGCCCACTCGTCAACTGTCGACTGATATCTGGTGCCTTCAGTCATCCATACAATCTTCCCATCTAGATAAAAATGAGCTATGGAATAGAATTGCATGATCATCTCATCATTCCAAGTTGTCATCTCTCTGCCAACAAAAGCATCAATACCAATGGCCTTGAAGTTTTCTAGCACATGAGGGAAGTAGTCTTCCTTCTCCTTGATGAACTTCCAATCAACTTATCTCATGTGACTAACAGCTGGACTCTTGTCTAGCAAGACAGTCTCATAAAAATCATGCTGCTCCTTAGTGTGGAAGTGAGCATCAACAGATGTCCTTCTCCTGATAGCATAGGGATCAACATCTCTCCACTTCCTAAGCGCTTGATCCTTTCTTTCCTCCATATTCTCTGCCACTAGATGGTCATCATTGTGATCTGGCAGGTCAGGTCTGAGCTTCCTCAAAACTGCAATCTCTTCATCATCTGCCGTAGCATCTCTGGAAGTTGAACTCTTGTTCTTCTCAGCAGCAGGGATGTCTCTGGTTGTCCTCTTAGGCTTGCCAGCAGTTGGCTTCGCCTTGGGAGCTGAGGGATTAGCCTTAGGATCAGGCTTGCTTGGCATTGCATCAGCCATAAGCTTCCTTTGCTTGGAAGGAGGAGGGTTAGCAGCTGGTTCCTCCTCCCTCCTCTTCCTCTTCACACTGCTCAGGAGTTCTGGCCATGGAGGTTGGCCTTCCTTGCACATGAATAGTTCTATTCATGTCTCACTCTCTTCTTAGCTGGCTTCTTGGCCAAAGACTTTGACCTTCCTGATGAACTGAGGTTCTCCAAAGATAGAGAGATCTGATAACGAACAAGTATAGGGGATCACAACAGTTTTCGAGGGTAGAGTATTCAACCCAAATTTATAGATTCGACACAAGGGGAGCCAAAGAATACTTGAGAGTATTAGCAGTTGAGTTGTAAATTCAACCACACCTAGAGATTAAATATCTGCAGCAGAGTGATCAGTAGCACAGTAATATGATAGTTTGATAGCAGTAGTGACGGTAATAGTAGCGGTAACAATAATAGCAACAGTTCTGTAGCAACAGCAATAGTAACTTAGCAAGAACAATAAATGGAAATGTCGTAGGCACTGGATCGGTAACTCGTTGGATGATATTCATCATGTAACAGTCATAACCTAGGGCGATACAGAACTAGCTCAGTTCATCAATGTAATGTAGGCATGTATTCCGTAAATAGTCATACGTGCTTAAGGAAAAGAACTTGCATGACATCTTTTGTCCTACCCTCCCGTGGCAGCGGGGTCCATAAGGAAACTAAGGGATATTAAGGCCTCCTTTTAATAGAGAACCGGAACAAAGCATTAACACATGGTTAATACATGAACTCCTCAAACTACGGTCATCACCGCGAAGTATCCCAAATATTGTCACTATGGGGTTGACGGATCATAACACGTAATAGGTGCATATGACTAGGCAAGATCGGATCAAGAACATGGATATAGAGATGATAACATAAACGGTCCAGATCTGAAATCATGGCACTCGGGCCCTAGTGACAAGCATTAGGCATATCAAAGTCATAGCAACATCAATCTCAGAACATAATGAATACTAGTGATCAAGCCCTAACAAAACTAACTCAATTACATGATGAATCCCATCCAACTCCTCACCGACCAGCAAGCCTACAAAGGAATTACTCACTCCCGGTGGGGAGCATCATGGAATTGGCGATGGAGAAAGGTTGGTGATGACGAAGACCGAAGATTCCCCTCTCTTGAGCCCCAAACGGGCTCCAGATCTGGCCTCCCGATGAAGAACAGGAGGTGGCGGCGGCTCCGTCTCGTGAAACGCGATAATTCTTTCGCTCCAATTTTTTTCTCCAAATTTAGGAATTTATAGTGGTGGAGATAGGGCAAGTGGGGCCCCGAGGTGCCCATCCCCCACCAGGGCGCGCCGGGAGGGGGCTGGCGCGCCCTGGTGGGTGATGCTCACCCTGGGCCCCTCTCCGGTGGTTTTTGGCTCCAGTATTTTTGATATTTTCCAAAATAAATCTCCAAAAAGTTTCGTTCCATTCCGAGAACTTTTATTTCTGCACAAAAACAACACCATGGCAATTCTGCTGAAAACAGCGTCAGTCCGGGTTAGTTCCATTCAAATCATGCAAATTAGAGTCCAAAACAAGGGCAAAAGGGTGAGGAAAAGTAGATACGTTGGAGACGTATCAACTCCCCCAAGCTTAAACCTTTGCTTGTCCTCAAGCAATTTAGTTGATAAACTGAAAGTGATATAGAAAAACTTTTATGAACTCTTTTGTTTTTGTTTACATATATATGCTAAAGTGGCACCTAGTTTTTCAGCAAAGATTATGACTAACCATGTCAACAATAACTCTTAGGAATTATATTTACTCATATCAATAACATAAGCAACTAACGAGCAATAATAAGATATCTCAAGCGCCAACATTTTGTCAAAACAATCGTGATACAATATGACAATAGTGGTATCTCGCTAGCCCTTTCTGAGACCACAAAACATAAATGCAGAGCACCTCCAAAGTTCAAGCAGTGACTAAACATTGTAATTCATGGTAATAGTCATGCCGCACCCAACATCAACTATACACAATGCATGAGGATGACAATAGTGCTCTCCGGCCTGGCGCTTATTTGAGAAGGTGATGACTCAACATAAAATTAAATAGATAGTCCCTTCGTAGAGGGAAGCATGGATTTGCAGCGGTGCGAAAGCTCAAAGTTTAAAACAGAGATAGATATAATTTTGGGAGGTACACCCTTCCTTTCAACGTCATGACCAAGAGTTATCAATATATTCCATGCTAAACAAATTAGCGGCGGTTCCCAAGCGGTAAAAGTAAAGGTTTACTCCCCCTCCACCAACAATCACACTCCACGGCGTGCCGCATCCATGGGTACCATCCAAACCAACAACATTCCTGGGGGAGTTTTGTTTAATTATTTTTGATTTTTGATTTCGGGACTGGGAATCCCTATTACCGCCCCTCACGTGTAAGGACAAGTGAATAAACACTCGTCATGAGAATAACCCGCTTAGCATGAAAGATACTGACTGCCCCCTGTCGCTCCATGAGCGGTCCAGGCACACAACACAGATGTTTATTTGAAATTTTAGAGGTGGCACATGCAAATTTACTTTGTAACGGCAGGGTAAGACCGCATAAAGGTAGATATAGTGGACTCATCTGGCATAACTTGGTTCAAGGGTTTTGATGCACAAGAAGTATTCCCGCTTAGTAGGCGAAGGCTAGCAGCTAGATTGAGAAGCGGCCAGCTAGAGAGCGAAGACGGTCATCAACATGCATTACATATGATCAACATTGAATACTAGCATGAGTAGGATATGGACACCATGAACATAAATATCATGAAGGCTATGTTGGTTTTGATTCAACTACATGCGTGAACATGTGCCAAGTCAAGCCACTTTAAACATTTAGAGGAGGATACCGTATCATCATACCGCATCACAACCATTTTAATGCATGTTGACACCCAAGATAAATCATTATCCACTCCTAGCTACTTAAGCATGGCATGAACAACTATAATCTCTAATGGTCATTGCAAACATGTTTGATCATAATGAGCTGAATCAAGGGATACTAGGTTAAACATATTTACAAAAACAAAAACAAGTTGAGTTCATACCCGCCTTTCTCTGCCACAGTCAATTCATCAAATGTCGTCATTATTGCCTTTCACTTGCACGACCGAATGATAAGAGAATAATAATAGTGCAAGAATGTCGTGGACTAAACTGGAATCTGCAAACATTTTATTCAAGAGGAGAAGACAAGGCAATATGGGTTCTTTGTTAGGTAAATGATAATGCAGATGAGAACCACTCAACAATTTCATCGTGGTCTTCTCCTAGGTATGACTCGAGTAAAAAGAAAAGAATTTCAAAGAAACACACTGAAATATTTTTGGAGTTTTTGGTTTTTCTTGAAGGAAGCAAATCAAAGAAGAAAAACTAAAACGAGAAAAACTATTTACACGGGATAGCTCCCAACAAGTAAAAGAAGAAGCGAGAAATCTTTTTGGGTTTTCTTTTAATGCAACAATTAAACTAAGCTAGAAAGAAAAACTAAAAAGAAGTGGGAAATGTTTTTGGGTTTTCTCAAAGTTTTTCAAACATGCAAGAAGAAAGCGAGAAAACAAATCTAACATGGATATTACAATGAAAAAGTATGAACACCGACAACTGGAATGAAATGTGCGAACATGAATGTAATGTCGGTGGAAATACATACTCCCCCAAGCTTAGGCTTTTGGCCTAGCTTGGTAATCACCATCCGTATGAATAATAATCTGGGCGATGGCTCATCGAGAACCTCGGAGCAGACTCCGCGGCCCTCCTGGCAGCTTCAACCTCCGCGTTGTACTCATAAGCTTCGCTCTCAAGAACATAATATCTTCCCCTAGTGTGAAAATCAAAGAGAGCAGGAGCAGGCAAAACAACAGGCACAACAGGTTTTTTTATTAAATCTCAAGTTATAGGTGTAGTTGGTGGCCGTACCCGTAAAGAACTTATGACGCTTCATGGCATCAAAGTCTAAATACTGAGTGGGTAGGATGGGGTCATTAGGCCAAGGTGAAACATTTAATCTCTCAGCTACCCGGGAGGCATAAATTCCTCCATAAAAATTACCACTAGCAGCATTAAGCTGCAACCTGCGTGCAACAATTGCACCAAGATTATAATCCTTATTCCTAGTTATGGCAGTTTGTAAGAGACTTAAATCATGAGCACATAGTGTGCTACAATCTTGTTTGCCTACAATACATTTACCATTAAAGAGCACAAAATATTGGAGTGATTGAAAATGGATGCTGTTAATTCTCCCTTGTGTAACCCCTCTATCTTCGCCAAAGCAAAGATTTACTAAAAATGATTCGTACTCGGATCATGTTGGTTCATCGAAGGAACCCTCATATGGAAGTTTGCATGCATCGCTAAACATTTCTAATGGCATGGTAAAGGACTGATCGTACAGGTTGAAAGAGACTCTAGACTCACGAGGAAAATATTTAAATTTCTTTGTGAAGGTTTTCGTGAGTTCGAGGCGTTGGGGGCACTTATCTGCGATGAAGGAAGCAAGACCTGTGTTGTGGATAAATTGATAAAATTCCTCCTTAATACCTGCACCTTCTATGAACTCGTCGCAAGGCCACAAGCATGATTTGGTAGTGGCATCTCGCATCGAGCTTTCGCTTGGTTCAACATAAGACTGTCGAACTAAGCTTCCACTTGACGAGGCTCCCAAGGATCTCCTCCTCGAAGAACTCCTAAAGGATTGCATTTTTATTCCTATAAAAATTCTGAAAAAAAATTTAGTCCACAAAAATTTGTCAACAAAACTTAGTAAGATTGTTAGCAACTACTCCCAAGCATGCATAGAGGCCATATTGAGCATTCAAACTACTTAGAACTCTAAGAATTCAACATGCAAGCTCATCTACAGTAGCACCAAGAGTAGCTAATTACTCTAAAAATAACCCACTAAAACAAAAACTAATTGGAGCAATGGAGGAGTCACATACCAAGTAGCAATCCCTCCAAACAGTTTCGAAAACGGAGCTTCGAGCAAAGAGATCGAAATCCGCGGGTTTGAGAGCAAGAACACGAAAATGGTGGCTGTGGTGATTTTTTGCTGGAGGTAGGTGACAATTTGGGCTAAAGAGATAAGTGAGGGGGCCTACGTGGGGGCCACCACCCACCAGGGCGCGCCTGGGGGTGCTGGCACGCCTTGGTGTATTGTGGGCACCAGGTGCACCCCCCTCAGGTGTTATTTGCACCAAAAATTCATAAATATTCGGAAAAAATTCGTGTCAAATTTTCAGGGCATTCTGAGAATTTTTATTTTTGGGTCATTTTTTATTGCACGGAGAAAACAGAAAACAGGATAAACATGGCATTTTATTTTATTTGACTAACTAAAACAAAAAAGAAAATAAGATGTGGGAGCAGAGAGTTGTGCTTACTAGATTCATCGACGGCATACCTCTCAAAAATGATTCATTAATAACGTTGATCAAGTCTTATTAACAACCACTTCCGATTAGCATGAAACCGAAGAACTTTCGTAAAACACTAAGTTACCTCAATGGGGATGTGCATATCCCCTACAATAAGTATATCTTATCTCTTTTTGGCAGTAGGTAGAGGTAATTGAAAACTTCCAATAGTGATGGTCAGAGATTCTTCAACAACATTTATACCATTCACTTGAAATTGTTTCTTCGGAAAGTGCACCGTGTGCTCATTACCATTAATATGAAAAGTGACTTTGCTTTTATTGCAATCAATAACAGCCCTTGCAGTATTCAAAAAGGGTCTACCAAGGATAATCGACATGTTGTCATCCTCGGGCATCTCAAGAATAACAAAGTTCGCTAAGATAGTAACATTTGCAACAACAACGGGCACATCCTCACAAATACCAATAGGTATGGCTGTTGATTTGTCAGCCATTCGCAATGATATCTCAGTAGGTGTGAGTTTATTCAAATCATGTCTTTTATATAATTAGAAAGGCATAACACTAACAACGGCTCCCAAATCACACAAAGCAGTTTTAACATTGTTTCTTTTGATGGAGCAAGGTATAGTTGGTATTCCAGGATCTCCAAGTTTTTTTAGGTACTCCATCCTTAAAAGAATAATTAGCAAGCATCATGGAGATTTCAGCTTCAGGTATTTTTCTTTTATTGGTGATGATGTCTTTCATATACTTTGCATAAGGGGCCATTTTCAAAATATCAGTCAAACGGGTACGCAAAAAGACTGGCCTAATCATTTCACCAAAGCGCTCAAATTATTCATCATCCTTTTTCTTAGATGGCTTAGGTGGAAATGGCATGGGTTTCTGAACCCATGGCTCTCTTTCTTTACCATGTTTCCTAGCCACAAAGTCTTTTTAATCATAACGTTTATTTTTAGGTTGTGGGTTATCAAGATCAGGGGCAGACTCTATTTCAACATCATTATCTGGTTCTTTATCATTACTAGGTTGAGCATCATCATGAACATCATCGTTATCATTTTTATTATCACTAGGTTGATGTTCACTACCAGACTGAGTTTCAGCATCGGAAATAGAGACGTCATTATTATCAGGAGTTTTTTTTGTTTCGGGTACACTAGAGGTCCGCAAAGTCCTATCATTTTTCTTTTTCTTTTTCTTTTTCTTCTTAGAAGGACTAGGTGCATCAGGATTAATTCTCTGAGAGTCTTGTTCAATTCTTTTAGGATGACCCTCAGGATAGAGTGGTTCTTGGGTCATTCTACCTCCTATAGTTACTACTCTAGCAGCAAAGTCCTGCATATTACTATTCATTTCATCAAGCAATTCCTTTTGAGACTTAGCTACTTGTTCTAATTGGGTTTGAACCATAGAGGCATGCTTTCCTACACCTCTAACATCATTACTGATTCTAAATAGCAAGTCACTCAAGCGAGCAATCATATCCCAATTATATTTCAATTGTTTCAGAACATGAGCATTGAAATGATCTTGCTTCATAACATAATTATCAAACTCATATAAGCATTGACTAGGAGGTTTATTGTGAGGGATGTCACTTTCATTAAACTTTAATAAAGAATTTACCTCTACCACCTGTGGAGGTGGTAGTGTGTCAAGGCCATGTATTTCTTCAATAGGTGGCAAATTCTTAACATCCTCAGATTTAATACCTTTTTTCTTCATAGATTTCTTTGCCTCTTGCATATCTTCAGGACTGAGAAATAAGATACCCCTCTTCTTTTGAGTGGGTTTAGGCGTTGGTTCAGGAAGAGTCCAATCATCATAATTCTTCAATACATTATTCAATAATTCCTCAGCTTGTTCAATAGTTCGTTCCCTGAAAACACAACCAGCACAACTATCTAGGAAGTCCCTAGAAGCATCGATTAGTCCATTATAAAAGATATCAAGTATTTCATTTTTCTTGAGAGGATGATCAGGCAAAGCATTAAGCAACTGGAGAAGCCTCCCCCAAGCTTGTGGGAGACTCTCTTCTTCAATTTGCACAAAGTTAAATATTTCCTGTAAGGCAGCTTGTTTCTTATGAGCAGGAAAATATTTCTCAGAGAAGTGGTAAATCATATCCTGGGAACTACGCACACAACCAGGAGCAAGAGTATTGTACCATGTCTTAGCATCACCCTTTAATGAGAATGGAAACAACTTAAGGATGTAATAGTAGCGAATTTTCTCATCATGAGCAAAGAGGGTGGCTATATCATTCAGCTTAGTAAGGTGTGCCACTACAGTTTCAGTTTCATAGCCATGGAAAGGATCAGATTCAACCAAAGTAATTAACTCTGGGTCGACAGAGAACTCATAATACTTATCAATAACACAGATAGGTGAAGTAGCAAACTTAGGATCACATTTCATTCTAGCATTCAAAGTTTCTTCCTTATACTTGCATAGCAGTTTCTTAAGATCGTCTCTATCCTTGCAAGAAAGAATTTCTCTAGTTATCTCCTCATCCATAACATAACCTTCACGTATCTTAGGCATTTCAAACTGAGGAGAACTAGGACTAATAGGAGTTTCATAATCATAATCAGTTTCATAAGCTTCATCAGTTTCAGCAATCTCACCAGTTTCAGTAGTTTCATTTTCTTTAGCTCTAGCAATTTGTTCATCAAGAAATTCTCCTAGTGGCACATTATCATCAAGCATAGTACTAGCATCATCATAAGCATCATTCATAGCAGAGGCATCATCATCAATAACTTGTGACATATCAGGATTACTAGCATGTGGTGGTGTTGCAAGCTTACTCATAACAGAAGGTGAATCAAGTGCAGAGCTAGATCGCAGTTCCTTACCTCCCCTCGTAGTAGAGGGAAAAATCTTGGTCCTTGGATCCTTCAGATTCTTCATAGTGATAAATTGATATAAATCCCAAGTAACTCAACAAATATTGCTATGCACTCCGGCAACGGCGCCAGAAAAAGTTCTTGATAACCCACCAGTATAGGCGATCGCAACAGTTTTCGAGGGTAGAGTATTCAACCCAAATTTATAGATTCGACACAAGGGGAGCCAAAGAATACTTGAGAGTATTAGCAGTTGAGTTGTCAATTCAACCACACCTAGAGATTAAATATCTGCAGCAGAGTGATCAGTAGCACAATAATATGATAGTTTGATAGCAGTAGTGATGGTAACAGTAGCGGTAACAATAATAGCTGCAGTTGGAACAGTAGCAGCAGCAATAGTAACTTAGCAAGAACAATAAATGGAAAGGTCGTAGGCACTAGATCGGTAACTCATTGGATGATATTCATCATGTAACAGTCATAACCTAGGGCGATACAGAACTAGCTCAGTTCATCAATGTAATGTAGGCATGTATTCCGTAAATAGTCATACGTGCTTATGGAAAAGAACTTGCATGACATCTTTTGTCCTACCCTCCCGTGGTAGCGGGGTCCATAAGGGAACTAAGGGATATTAATGCCTCCTTTTAATAGAGAACCGGAACAAAGCATTAACACATGGTGAATACATGAACTCCTCAAACTACGGTCATCATCGCGAAGTATCCCAAATATTGTCACTATGGGGTTGACGGATCATAACACGTAATAGGTGCATATGACTAGGCAAGATCGGATCAAGAACATGGATATAGAAATGATAACATAAACGGTTCAGATCTGAAATCATGGCACTCGGGCCCTAGTGACAAGCATTAGGCATAGCAAAGTCATAGCAACATCAATCTCAGAACATAATGAATACTAGTGATCAAGCCCTAACAAAACTAACTCGATTACATGATGAATCTCATCCAACTCCTCACCGACCAGCAAGCCTACGAAGGAATTACTCACTCCCGGTGGGGAGCATCAGGGAATTGGCGATGGAGAAAGGTTGGTGATGACGAAGACCTAAGATTCCCCTCTCTAGAGCCCCAAACGGGCTCCAGATCTGGCCTCCCGATGAAGAACAGGAGGTGGCGGCGGCTCCATTTTGTGAAACAAGATAATTCTTTCTCTCCTATTTTTTTCTCCAAATTTAGGAATTTATAGTGGCGGAGATAGGGCAAGTGGGACCCCGAGGTGCCCATCCCCCACCAGGGCGCGCCGGGAGGGGGCTGGCGCGCCTTGGTGGGTGATGCTCACCCTGGGCCCCGTCTCGGGTGGTTTTTGGCTCCAGTATTATTGATATTTTCCAAAATAAATCTCCAAAAAGTTTCGTTCCATTCCGAGAACTTTTATTTCTGCACAAAAACAACACAATGGCAATTCTGCTGAAAACAACGTCACTCCGGGTTAGTTCCATTCAAATCATGCAAATTAGAGTCCAAAACAAGGGCAAAAGGGTGAGGAAAAGTAGATACGTTGGAGACTTATCAAGATCCCTCTCTTTGCAGCAACTGACTCTGGGATCTTTTTGGCAATAGCTCTTTCTTTCTTCTCTTGCTGCTTTTTAGATGTTACCTCATATGGTACAAAGTCACCATCCTCCTCATTTGAATTTAACTTCTTCCTGGCCCTGGTGGCTGCCTTGGGCAAGCCATGGGAGCTAGGGGTGCCAGGGTCTGAAGAGCTAGCTTCTGGACTAGTGCCAGCATCAACATCAGCACTTGGCTCTGTAAAATCATTCTGACTATCATTTGAATCTGACATAGCTGAAAACTAACCCTGTGAATAGATGTAGAGGAGTGGATAAGATGAGAATCACAAAATACAGATATTTTTGCAAAATTTGAACTCAAAAACTTAGTTTCAGATTTCCACACTATGAATTCCGGTTCCACCGAGTTCAAAATTTCGGAGCTTCCGAGACAGACAACCTCATTAACAGAAACTTGGTCACGGTTTTCGGTTTCACCAAAAAGTGACTTGGTCTCACCAAAGTCGTTCTCAGAAACCCTAAGACTCCAAATCGGTGACACAGATAGTAACTTTCAGTGTCACCGAGAAGTCCTTTGTGCTGTGGGTAACCCACATCAGTGACGCCGATCTGTTTCGACTTGGTGACGCCGAAACACATATGGCAGAGACCCAAACCTAAATTTTATCGTTCGTCTAATCTTACAGGATTTTCTCGTTGATAGAAGTATTGCAAATCGTGGCAAGATATCGAACAAGGCCTAATGCGCATGAATCAGACATGGAGCGCAAGAGGGGTTGGATATTTACCCTAGCTTGGTGAAATCTCCTCTACGGCGGCAACGGCAGGAGCGATTCCGTTGACGGCGGCGGATTCATGTGGCGAGGGCGCACGGGAAGAAATCGACGAAGTCCTGAAGACGAGGGCGGAGGCAGCAGTGGGGTGCGGCAGACCGAGGGATATAAATACCCATCTGTTGTTGGTGACACAGAGCCAGAAATTTTGGTTCCACCGAGATGCGTAACTGCCTGTGGATAGAGCAACTCGGTGACGCCGGGATTTATAGATCGGTGGTACTGAGGTTCAAAAACCATATCAACCCTAATGCTTCGGTGGAACCGAGTTTTGAGAGATGGTTACACCGAGTGGCACATGGGAGGTTTTGGAAGTCAGCCCTTGTCGAAATGGTAGCTCCGAGTGCTCCTCACATAGAGAGTTCGAGAAGTGCTTGCTCAAATTTTGTGATGAAGCATGAATAGAATTTGAGACGAGAAAGTGTAAATAGCTAGAGGGGGTACTTAGACATTCTTGTACATCCAATTGGCTAGAAAATAAAAGCCAAAGAACAACAATTGGATGTCCTCGAATGAAGAAAAATATGCATACCAACATGCTCACACAATAAGATGTCAAATAAAACATGGCAAACATGCAAAAACACTCTAGTATCTACCAAGCACTTTGGCGATGACAGAGTCATCTATATATGAGTATATTGACTTAGGAGCCAAGTAAGAATACTTGATCATAGGTCATACTCATCGTTTAAGCACAAGTGGGGCTGACACTTTTACATAAAGCTTTTAATGTGTTCACATCTTAAGAGATGCTTTGACTCAAGTCTTAGAGTAAAGCTCCCCCTTGATGTGACATCCCCCCTAAGAGAGAAAAACTAACCTTGGGTTTTGTCGTTGACGACTTCATGTAGGTGTTGTAGTAGTGGATTCTCATAGTTGATGAAGATCATCTTGTGTTGAGAGCCATCCTTGTTGTTTTGTACTCTTCTCACCTACATGGGTTAGTCCCACACAAGGAACAAATACAAGGATATCTATGGACATGGAGTGAAACACATGTAAGATGATGTCCATTGATTCATTATTTACCTTGTCCCTTGCTTACCAATGAGGGATTTGTGAATGCTTGAACTTATTGCATAAGGTTGGAGTTGATTGCATTAGTTCTTGCCAATTATGAATGTGAGTGAATCTTGTTGGCAGGAGTCATCCCTCAAGAACTTCTCCAGTTCTTCTTCTTGGGGACCCACATCAACTGATTGGGATCATTGAAGTTGAAGTAGCACATGATTAAGTAGATCTTGTAGTTGCTTTGTCAACCCACTTGACCATGGCTTGTGATTCTTCTTCAAATGATTCAATCTCCTCTTGAGGATTGTCTTTGCCCTTGAGCTTGTGGTCTTGTGGTGGAAGGTCATCTTGAGCTTTCGTTCCCTTAGAGAGAGTAGGATCATACTTCTCCTTTTGGGGAACAAACTTCGTCTTGGGGTATTGACCTTCTTCCCATTCAACTCCATTGGCATTGAAATAGCCAATGCCTTGGTTCTTCCGATGCCATCCTTGCTTGCGCACAATCTCCTCAAATTGCTTACTTCCAGCAAGACTCTTGTATACACCTTTTCCTATAATTCCTTTCAATAAATCGTTTTCTTGCTCAATTGTAACTTGGCTAAGAGAATCATTAGTGGAATCAATAGATGTACTAGGAACAACATCATTGGTTTTAGCATTAGTGTTGTTGTTACTAGATGAAGAACCTTTCTTGCCTTTGTTACTAGTTTGCTTAGATTTAACTTGTGGAACAAAGGTAGACAAGAGTAATCATTTGGCTAGATAGAAAGAACTCTTCTTTCGAAGATCGTCATCGATAGCTTTAAGAAACTCATGCTCTTGCTCTAAATTTAGCTTCTCGAACCGTAGCTTCTCATGAGTTCTTAAGAGCTCTCTATGATCTTCTTGAGTAGATTTATGAGCTAAGTTAAGAGTGTTTAGTTCTTTAGTTAGACGCTCAATCTCCATCTTATCATCATCACACGACTTATCTTGACTAGCATGATCATTATCAAATTCATTTTGACTAACATCACTTGTTTTATCAAAGAGGAAGTCATCCTCTCCTAGTAAGTCATCCTCGCCACTATTAAAGTCAATGTATTAGGGGTGTGATACTTTGGGGCCTTTAGGCATGAAGCAACTTCCACTTCCATCATTTGGTGAATCAAATATGTCATAGGAATTGGAGAATACGAGTGCTAGTCTGGCAACACCTTCATCTTGACTATAGTCGGAGTTGGAGTGGTAGCTTCTCTCGGATTGTTTGTCGGAATCGGAGCGTAAACCCATTAACCAACATGAGCTTGATGTCTTCTTATTGTGTAGCTCTTGGTGTACTTGTCCTTCTTCTCCGAGTCCTTGCTTCTCCGGGAGGGTCGTCGTTCATAGCGATCTTATCTACTCCTTCTCTCTCTACGAGATGACTCATCTCTTGAGCTTCTTCTTCTAGGTGACTCATCTCTTCTCTTGTGGGGAGCCGTGCACTCATTGTAATAGTGTCCGCGTCTTCCACAATTGTAACAATTCCTGCGACTAGAGGAACGCTTCTCTTCATATCTTGAGTTGGAGCTTCTCTCTTTGCCTCTATTCTTGTAGAATTTGTTGAACTTCTTGACCATGAGGCTTATCTCTTCATTGGTAACAAGGTTGTCACTTGAAGTAGCGGAAGTGTCACTTGTAGCTTTGTATGCACCGCTTGACTTGGTATGAAGTTCTTGTTGACCATGAAGCATTCTGAAGACGGCTTATCTTGTTGAACTCTTCGGGGCATAAGTAGTTGAATAGAAAGTTGCATGCTTGAGCGTTGTATTGAAACATCTTCATTTCTTCTGCGGTTGCGTTACGATCCGGTTCCTTTCCATCACCAAAGAATTCGGCTTGCAATCCAACACGAACAACAGCCCAAACGGCGGGGTTATGACCAAGAATATGCATTTTCATTTTGTGCTTCCAACTAGCAAAGTTTGTACCATCAAAATATGGACCTCTATGATGATAATTTCCCTCACTAGACGCCATACTCTCCTAGGTTGTGAAACTAATGCAATGGAGACCAACTCTCTGATACCACTTGTAGGATCCAAAGTATGTCTAGAGGGTGGGTGATTAGACTACTTGACCAAAATAAAAATCTAGCATTTTCCTAATTTTAGATGTTGCCAAGTTTTAGCAAATATATCAAGTCAAGCACACGCTACACATGCAAGTCTAAGAGTATAGTAGCGGAAAGTAAAGACATGGACATATAAATAGAGGGAAGGGATATGAGGATCAAATGGAATGAGGGACACGAAGATTTTTCCCGTGGTTCCGATAGGTGGTGCTATCGTACGTCATGTTGATGGAGACTTCAACCCACGGAGGGTAACGGCCGCGAGAGTCCACGGAGGGCTCCACCCATAAGGGTCCACGAAGTAGCACCCTCGTATATTCCATCACGGCATACGTCCACGAAGGACTAGCCTCACTCGGGGTAGATCTTCACGAAGTAGGCGATCTCCTTGCCCTTACAAACTTCTTAGCTCAACTCCACACATGAAGACGGAGGCTCTCAAGCTACACCTAACCAATCTAGGCAACACCACTGTCCAAAAGATAATAGATGTGGTAAGAATGATGAACTCCATGTTCTCGTGCTTCAAAAGATAGTCTCCTCAACACACAATCACTCTCTCATAGATTTGGCATGGTAGAAGAGGTTGATAGGGTAGAAGCAACTTGGGGAGGCTAGAAATCAATATTCATATGGTTGGAGAGGAAGATCTTGATCTCAACACATGAGTAGGTGGTTCTCTCTCAGAAAATGGATGGGGCAAGTGTTGGTTTGTTCTGAGTGCTTCCTCTACGAATGAGAGGTAGGTGAGGGGTATATATAGGCATCTCCAAAAGTCCAACCGTTAGAACATTATTGCCCAACTCGGTTGCACCGACTAGTGCAAAATGTGGCAACTTTTGGCATTTCGGTGAGAACGATATATAATTCTCGATGGGTCCGATTTTGGCTAACCTAGGCAGTTTCCAGTTTTGGTGTCACTGATTCCTAAAACTCGAAAAATCCGATTTTTAGAAATTAGATAGACGATAGTTGGTCACTGATTTCGGTTGCACTGAAAAAGGACTTGGTGTCACCGAGAAGCTAGGGTTTGGCTTTGGATCTGTCTAGGGTGGAACTCGGTAGGGACGATTGGGAAATATTGGTGGCACCAAATTTGAGTGTTAGGGTTTAGACAGAGTATTTTTGTGGGAGAATTCATGAGTATTTTTGGTGGCTACTTCTAAGCACTTGAGCAAGCAGATCATCATGGATACCTCATCCCCTTTTAATAGTATTGACTTTCCTATGGAGTCAAATATGATTTCTCACAAAATGTAAAATGTAGAGTCTTGGAGCTTGTTGCCAATTGATGTTCCTTGCATATAGGGGATTTCCTGGCAATCATTTGCCAATCCATTCATTGAACTTTTCCTGAAATATACTTGGTAGAATCATTAGTCCAATGAAATATATGTTGTTATTAATTACCAAAAAGACCTAGGGAGAATTTGTGCTTTCAGTACCATCACCAGATTAGCCAGCCATTTGGGGTGTTTGATATCTCGGATGAATCCGACCTCTAATAATTTGTCCAGCTCTTCGCCATGGCATGTCACTTAGGTTCGGAGAACCGCCATAGTGCTTGCTTGACTGGTTTAAACCCTTTGATAAGATTTAAGTTTTGCTCGGTCGTTAGTTGGGATCCCTGGCATGTGCGAAGGGTGCCAGGCGTAGATGTCCTAGTTTTCTTGAAGGAAATTCTAGAGGGCCTCGTCAATCTCCGAGTCAAGTTGTGCGTCGATGGACGTTATTTTATTGGGGTTCGTCGGGTGTACTTGGAATTTTATGATTCCGTCCGCTGGTTTGAACGAGGTTGACTTGGAGCGCTTGTAGAGGATGACGGTGTCCATGTCGACAGAAGCCCGAAGTGATGTTGTTGCAAAGGCCTCAGCCAACAACTCTAGAGTGAGTGAGGTTGTTTTGTTCTCGGCCCTAAGTGCCATGTACGGATTACTTGCGACGGTGATTATTCCGTGAGGACCTGGCATGAGCTTCATATAACCATAATGGTGCACGACATGGAACTTTGCAAATGCGTACCGTCCAAGGAGGGTGTGATAGACACTTTGGAAGGGTACAACATGGAAGGTCAACTCCTCGAAACGTTAGTTCTTGGGAGTGTCGAAGACCACATCAAGGGTGATTTCTCCCCTGCATCACGAGTCTTTGCCGCGGATAATTCCTCGAAACATGGTGGAGCTTTGCCGGATGCGAGTGTATCCAGCTGCATTTTTTTGAGCGTGCCCTCATAGATGAGGTTTAGGCTGCTGTCACCATCCATCGGTACTTTATGTAGCCAACATCCGTCTACTATTGGGTCGAGGACCACGGTGGCTGGGCATCGGCTTAGTTCGACCGTCGGCTGATCGCTTTGTTCAAATGTGATTGACGTGTCTAACAATGCGGTCGAGGGTGTTTGTACGTTTGCGGCCCAAACTACCGTAGTGCCCATTTTCATTGGTTACCCGATTTCTATGTTTGATAGATACTCATGACCATGGCTTCGTTCGAGCTATTTGTCAAGTGGCTAAAAACATGATCGTCGGTGAGGAGGGGTTCGCCATACTTGGCTACCTGCTTCACGACCCAACAAGCTCGAAGGCTATGGTTTGGGTTGGGGTTGAGCGGAGCTGAATGTATGTGACATGGCCTGTCGAGCAGTCTGTCAAGGGAGGTCCGTGACTCCGTCTTCTTCTTCTTTGGTAATGGTGTGGCAAGCGAACATGTATCACCCTGTTACGCCTGGCGGGATCTAGACTTGCCCCACAAACCAACACTAGTCTTTCCTGTGCACTTTGTCCTCACTCGTGTGCACCCGGGACAAACTTCCCGGTTTGTCACCCATCCTAGAATTGCTCCAAGCCAAGCACGCTTAACTTTGGAGTTCTTTTCGAGTGGGCTCCCAGAAAAGAAGGAATTCCTTGTTGATATGAGTAGTCTATCATTCCTATTAACCCAGGCTCTCACATACACCCCCACTCAAAGGAACCGACGTCCTCGTCAACCCATCAGGAACGTTCCCTCTTGGCACACTTATATGCGTCCAGTCCGGCACATGTGCCATGTCGTGTGCCACAACGGGCCACACGCACCATGCGCCACTTGCTCGTGCACCTGACTCGCGCATGCCCGTGTAACCGCAAGGATCGGCTCGAATACCAAATTGTAACACCCCGTTATGCCTGGTGGGATCTAGACTTGCCCCACAGACCAACACTAGTCTTTCCCAAATTTTCTTTGCATTCTCAAGAAGGATTATCTTGTTGAACTCTTCGGGGCATAAGCAATTGAATAGAATATCGCATACTTGAGCGTTGTATTGCAACATCTTCAATTCTTCCGCGGTCGCTTCACGATCCAGTTCCTTTCCATCACCAAGAAATTCACCTTGCAATCCAACACAAACAACAGCCCAAACGGCGGGGTTATGACCAAGAATATGCATTTCATTTTGTGCTTCCAACTAGCAAAGTTTTTACCAACAAAATATGGACCTCTATGATGATAATTTCCCTCACTAGACGCCATACTCTCCTAGGTTGTGAAACCAATGCAATGGAGACCAAATCTCTAATACCACTTGTAGGATCCAAAGTATGTCTAGAGGAGGGGTGATTAGACTACTTGACCAAACTAAAAATCTAGCCTTTTCCCAATTTTAGATGTTGCCAAGTTTTAGCAAATATATCAAGTCAAGCACACCCTACACATGAAAGTCTAAGAGTATAGCAGCAGAAAGTAAAGACATGGACATATAAGTAGAGGCAGGGATAGGAGGATCAAACACAATGGGGGACACGAAGATTTTTCCCATGGTTCCGATAGGTGGTGCTATCGTACATCCATGTTGATGGAGACTTCAACCCATGGAGGGTAACGGTCGCGAGAGTCCATGGAGGGCTCCACCCATAAGGGTCCACGAAGTAGCAAGCTCGTCTATTCCTTCACTGCATACGTTCACAAAGGACTAGCCTCACTCGGGGTAGATCTTCACAAAGTAGGCGATCTCCTTGCCCTTACAAACTTTTTAGCTCAACTCCACACACGAAGAAGGAGGCTCTCAAGCGACACCTAACCAATCTAGGCGACACCACTCTCCAAAAGATAATAGATGTGGTAAGAAAGATGAACTCCTTGCTCTTGTGCTTCAAAAGATAGTCTCCTCAACACACAATCACTCTCTCACAGATTTGGCTTGGTAGAAGAGGTTGATTGGGTGGAAAGCAACTTGGGGAGGCTAGAAATCAATATTCATATGGTTGGAGTGGAAGATCTTGATCTCAACACATGAGTAGGTGGTTCTCTCTCAGAAAATGGACGAGGCAAGTATTGGTTTGTTCTGAGTGCTTCCTCTACGAATGAGAGGTAGGTAGAGCGGTATATATAGGCATCTCCAAAAGTCCAACCGTTAGAACATTATTGCCCAACTCGGTGAAACCGAAGCAAAAACTTGGTTGCACCGACTAGTGCAAAATGTGGCAACTTTTGGCGTTTCGGTGAGACCGATATATAATTCTCGATGGGTCTGATTTTGGCTAACCTAGGCAGTTTCCAGTTTCGGTGTCACCGATTCCTAAAACTCAGAAATTCCAATTTTTATAAATTAGATACCCAATAGTTGGTCACTGATTTCGGTTGCACCGAAAAAGGACTTGGTGTCACCGAGAAGCTAGGGTTTGGCTTTGGATCTGTCTAGGGTGGAACTCGGTAGGGACGATTGGGAAATATTGGTGGCACCAAATTTGTGTGTTAGGGTTTAGACAGAGTATTTTTGTGGGAGAATTCATGAGTAATTTTGGTGGCTAGTTCTAAGCACTTGAGCAACCAGATCATCATGGATACCTCATCCCCTTTTAATAGTATTGGCTTTCCTATAGACTCAAATGTGATTTCTCACAAAATGTAAAATGTAGAGTCTTGGAGCTTGTTGCCAAGGGGATCTCCTGACAATCCTTTGCCAATCCATTCATTGAACTTTTCCTGAAATATACTTGGTAGAATCAATAGTCCAATGAAATATCTGTTGTTACTAGTTACCAAAACCACCTAGGGAGAAGTTGTGCTTTCAGTACCATCACCAGATTAGCCATCCATTCGGGGTGTTTGATATCTCAGATGAATCCGACCTCTAATAATTTGCCAGCTCTTCGCCCATGGCATGCCAATTAGGTTCGGAGAACCGCCGTAGTGCTTGCTTGACTGGTTTAAACCCTTTGATAAGATTTAAGTTTTGCTCGGCCAAGTTAGTTGGGATCCCTGGCATGTCCGAAGGGTGCTAGGCGAAGATGTCCTAGTTTTCTTGAAGGAAATTCTGGAGGGCCTCGTCAATCTCCGAGTCAAGTTGTGCGTCGATGGACGTTATTTTATTGGGGTTCATCGAGTGTACTTGGAATTTTATTATTTCCTCCGCTGGTTTGAACGTGGTTGATTTGGAGCGCTTGTCGAGGATGACGGTGTCCATGTCGACGGAAGCCCGAAGTGCTGTTGTTGCAAAGGCCTCGGCCAATGGCTCTAGTGCGAGTGAGGCCATTTCGCTCTAAGTGCCATGTCTGGATTACTTGCGATGGTGATTATTCCGTGAGGACCTGGCTTGAGCTTCATATTACCATAATGGGACACGGCGTGGAACTTTGCGAATGCGTTCCGTCTGAGGAGGGCATGATAGCCACCTCGGAAGGGTATGACATGGAAGGTCAATTCCTCAGAACGATAGTTCTCGGGAGTGTCAAAGACCACATTGAGGGTGATTTCTCCCCTGCATCGCACTTCTTTGCCGGGGATAATCCCTCGAAACGTGGTGGAGCTTTGCCGGATGCGAGTTATATCCAGTTGCATTTTTTCTAGCATGCCCTCGTAGATGAGGTTTAGGCTGCTGCCACCATCCATTAGTACTTTATGTAGCCGTCATCTGTCTCCTATTGGGTCGAGGACCACGGCGGTTGGGCATCGGCTTAATTCGACCGTTGGCTGATCGCTTTGTTCATATGTGATCGGCGTGTCTAACCACGTGGCCGAGGGTGTTTGTACCTTTGCACGACCGAACTCCCGTAGCGCCCATTTTCGTTGGTTGCCTTATCTGTATGTTTGATAGATCATCATGACCGCGACTTCGTTTGAGCTATTTGTCGGGTGGCTAACAACGTGATCGCCGGTGAGGAGGGGTTCGCCATACTTGGCTACGTGCTTCACAACCCAACAAGCTCGAAGGCTATGGTTTGGGTTGGGGTTGAGAGGAGTTGAATATATGTGACATGGACTGTCGAGTAGTCTGTCAAGGGTGGTCCATGACCCAATCTTCTTCATCTTTGGTAATGGTGCGGCAAGCGCAGGGCGCCTAGGAGGCTCTTGTTGCAAGGTTGAGTGGTAGTTTGTAGGGTCATCGGGCCTGATAGGCTGTTCGGCCAACTAGGCGTCTTCCATGACGCAAAATTTTGATCCCAAGTCATAGAGCTTGGCAAATGTCCAAACTCGGCATCGGGCGATGGTGTTTAATACCCCCGTGTCGTCGCAATTGTGATGAAAGGCGGACATTAGTTCGCCATCCTGGCAGGACGCTATTCTGTTCTTAATGGACAGAAATCTTGACCAGAATTGTCGGACGCTCTCCCCAGCTTGTTGTTTTATGTAAATAAGGTCCCCGACATTGGTTGGTCCTGGGTTTCTTGGGCAGTACTCGATGTGGGGGGTGGGTGGGATCAAATTTTTCAATCCGATCGGGGCGGGGTGGGGGGACTCTAATGCACCCCCATGTTTCTTGTCGGAAGGTTGTTCAGAGAGAAAGACGTACGTGTTTGGCCCAAAGTCTGAAACAACTGTTCTCCCTATTCGATTAGTCCGGTGTCCATCCCTCAAAGGGGAGTTCGGATCCGAGGTTTTCCTCAATTCAAAAACCATCGGCCAGGCTATTCGAGGGAGCATGATGCTCCGGGTGGAACTCCAGATCGCATCCTGTCACCTCTATGAGGGAGCGTGACTTGGGGTCCGCCCCTTCTTAGGATGACTCATTGGAGAGGGTTGTCGAGACAACGAAAGCTCCAAAGGGATTTAGATTTCCAGTCGGATGAGCCATCGCTCCAAGGTGGTCACACAACAAGCTCTTAAAGAAAGCACCAATGTCGGCGTCAAAACCGGCAGACCTCGGGTAGGGGCCCCCAAGCTGTGAGATCAGATCGATGGGTAACAAGAGACAAGGAACACACGGTATTTAACAAGGTTGAGACCCTTACTATGGAGGTAATGAAAGTGCTAGTTATCGACTAGAGGGGGGGTGAATAGGCGATTTTTATGAAAGGCTTCGAAACAGTGAATGTATTCGAAATATGCGGAAGCAGAATAGGATCAGGTAGGGATAACTATTAAGGATCTAGGCAGGGCATGCAATACAATGAAGACATACATGCATGTTGAGCATAATCATCATACACTCTAAGATGAGTCGAAGACAAATTTAGACAGTATGAAGATAAACAACAAATATGAATGTCTTCGGGGTATGTCTTCAAACAGTATTGTTCAAGCAATAGCTTCACAGTTCAGAACAGAATGTAAGAGAGTGAAGGATAGAACCAATAGCTTGATGAAGACACGGTATTTGTTGGACCAATTCCATTTGCTGTGACAATTGTACGTTTGGTTAGGTAGGCTAAGATTCAACTCAGAAGACCTCGTCTTCACCTTGTTCCCCTTGAGCCGAAGTCACTTAGACAGTGCCCAATCACTCAAATAAGTCTGTAGGGGAGACTTCCAAAACACGTAAAAACTTGGTCACCCGACAATCCACAATGACTCTTGGATGCTCTAGACTCAGACGCCTAACCATCTGGAAGATCATAGTCTTCAAGTGTAATAAGTCTTCAGTTCACTCAGAACAGAACATCTTCGGTGATGCTCAAACACTCTAGCTCTAGGTGTTTAGGTTTATCCTCGCAGGATAGTTCTCTCTCTCAATTTCTTCGAGGTGGGTTGCACCAAAAGGACAACAGTCCTATCTCTCTCTGAGCAGCCACCTGCTTATGGTGGAGCAGGTGGGCTATTTATAGCCAACAGGCAACCCGACCTGATATGACCGAAATGACCTTGGGTCAATGGCCAACCGGCACATGTCCCAACGGTCGGATTTCAAACACACGTGGCAACTTTACTTGGGCTACAAGTAAAGCTGACTCAACACTACCGCAGGATGGTCCAAAGACGACTCATCAATCAGAGACCCTTCGACGAAATTGTGTGCGATGCATGAATCACAAACGGTATAGTTCAAGCTCCGTCGCTAATGCCATGAACTGTGTGCGATGGTGGATCCATCAAATACGATTCAGAAAATAGTTGCATGTGTGATGCAGGGCATACAGTTGGCGCTTATGAACCATTTGCGATTCGACAAGATAACACAAACGGTTCTCAAAATACATATGTGTGTGAAGTATGACATACAGTTCATTCGGACAAACTGTTTGCGTTGATCGAGCTAGAACACAAACGAGTTACCATAACAAGGTGTGCGTGATTCCAGGCAAATAGTTCATTCATCAGAATTGTGTGGGAAGAGCAATAATAACCCAAACGATTCATACTGACAAGCTGTGTGGGTTGTTGGCACACGGTTGCTGCCAAACAATTGTCAGCAATGGATGAAATCTTTACCGACGCTACGTTGGGAAGTGTCATTTGTGTGTATTAATATCGTAGACGTTTTATTATTATGACCCATGTGCCTGCGCATCACCCCGTCCCCCTCTCTCGCATTTTGTCACCGCGTTGCTGCCCAAGGATTCCAGTGCACACTTCGGCACCGCTTTTGGCCACGCGTCCGCTCGATGAGCCCGTTCCCGCGCACAACCGCACAGGTTCCCGCGCACAAAACCGTCCTACGGCTCTAGCTTCCGGCCCAGCTCGGTGAAATCCCCAAATCCCCAAATCCCCAATGCTTGTCGGCCTGCTATATAAACCCTCACGGCCAGCGACTACACATTGCCTTCATCCCCTCCCTCCCCGTAGCTTGTCTAGTTTGCTTCTCCCCTAATCGCCAATGGCACCGGCCGTTCATCGTCGCCTAGCCACTCCACCAGAGGACAGCTCCAGCTGGGATGCTTCACTGCGTCGGCACGGCAGTCCTCTGAAGCATGTAGTGCACGTGGCGTCCCTGGTGGGTGTGCGCACGCCACCAACTACACGCTCCACCACCGCTGCCCGAAGGCAGCTGCTGCCGGTGGCCGCCGTGGCCGCCAACACACAGACAGCCATCGAGGGCGCTACCCCACCGTCGTCCGTCTTTGCCACGACCCCGCCGTCAGGCGGCGGGGTCATCACCCGCTCCGCCACCAAGGCCCGAATGCGGGACGTGGAGGCCGCAAAAGGCCCGCCGCCGGGCTTCTACATCGCAACCCTTGTGCGCTACATCTACTTCCTAGAGAAGGAGGTGGAGCGCCAGGTCGCGCACGCGAAGAAGCTCGCCAACGTCGTGGCTGTAGGAGAAGCCGCAGCAGCGGCGCGGAATGCGGAGATCTTCGCCATTCCTACTAATGTTACACCCACATCCCCACCACCTACACATATTGGACCAGTTACTGGAGCCCGCGCACGCCAACTAAATTATCAGGTACTTTCGTTTCTTGGAAATCCTTCTAATGTTCATGAACATATGATGCTACCTAAATTAGATACTTTTGTTTTACTTATGAATGAAGGACCTGGCATGGACAAGAAGGAAGGTCATTGGAGAAGGATCAAGCATGGAGAAGAAGGTGCGCGCTGGAAGGAACAATGGAGTTTCCAGTGGTGATTTTTGCACTTTGAAGCCACCATAATGAGAGCATGAAGGCTTGGACGAAATATTCAAGATGCCACTTTATAAATTTCGTCCTTATGCTATTATAGGTGCCACGCCATCTTATTTTTGGGCCAGGCCCATGCAATTTTGAAATACCATATTATCGGCTGTTTTTAGAGTCCGTATGTGTGGGGAAATTGAGTTAGGGTTGGTTTCGGACCCCTCCTCCAAGGGGCCACGAAATCCCCATCTATTCCCCAAATATACAACCCTTAGGGCGCTGTTTTAGACTTGGGTTTTGTTTAGATTACAAGTTCGCCATAGCTACAACTTCGCGTCCTTCGTTTGTGTTCCACGACCAGACCAAGACGTCAGAGAACCCCACTTTCATCAATAAAGCTTTCCTCTTATATACGCAATATCCAGATTGCAATTTCAATTTCTTGCTTGTTCTTCGTTTGTGTGCAGGAAATAGACCTTCGTGGTCAGGTTGATCGTGCTCTGGCATGGTCAACAACCTCTCGGAGTTGGTTTAGCGATTGCAAAGGCGTGACGTCCTCGCACGTTCGTAGTCGGATCGTCAAAGTCTACTCCACCAAAAATGATAGCCACCATCTCATCGAAAGACGGGACACCTTTGCCTCTATAGGGTGGTATCAGATTCCAGGTTGCTCGGTGAGATTTTACCAGTTTTTCGTAGTTTAGATTGCATCTGTTCTTCATACCTACAGTCCACGAAAAAGCCACAAAAAAATTAGGGTTAGATCATTATATCCGAACCAATCTGAGCCTTTCCAATTTTCTGTTCGATATTTGCTTTGTTGAATTTGCGGTTGCATTGTCATGTCAAGTTGTTGGTTTAGCGTCTAGTCCTTTAGAGTTTTGAGTTCTATTCATAAGTTGTCACGTCGCCATACCCACCATCTTCATCACCGCTACCATACCCACCATCATCAGCACTGCTGCCATACCAACCATTATCATCAAAGCATCCATATATCTGCCACCAATCCGAGTCCATCACATATTAGGTTTGATTTTGAGATCCCTTTGTTTTCAGATTCGTGTTTCCTTGCCTGAGTAGGGTTTGGAAAAAAAAATCTGGAGACCCCCATGCAGTTTTAGGCCAAAATTTCGGCGGGTGAATTTTCTTCCCTATCCTGTTTTTAGGCTTTCGAGAGCGTTTTGAGACACTCGCCATCATAGTGATTTTTTGTCGCAATTTTTGGTCGTCGCAGCCCCGAATCGCTCCCAAAAAAATTATTCAATTTTTTTTGTGCCTATCCTGTTTATACGTCATGGGAAGAGTTTTGAGACACTCGCCATTATAGTGATTTTCTAAAAAAAAGAGCGTAAAAAACAGGCGTAAAAAAAAGAGAATTTTTTTAGAGTGTACTCTTCCCTTGATTACGTGTAGCGTCGTGTTTTTGTTGGTGTTCTAGGCTCGCGTCTCTAGTACGGTCTAGCCTAGGACCAGCATGGTACCGTCGTTGAGTGTCTTTTCAAATTTGCATATCTGAACTGCTTATTGCTGACCCCCTTTTGGTACCATATTATAAGCCTTTCCAGCTCCACATACATCCACGTCGTGCGTTTGACTCTTCTTGGTAATCGCTCTATCCAAGCTTTGAGAATTTTGACTACAACGGTTGCCGATCACCGCCTGCTGCTTGGTAAGAACTGGTAAGGATTTGAGATTCGCTTGAAGGATTTGTGACACACCACCACCACTACCACTTCCTAGTAGTCAGTAGGTTCATATTCTTGTGTGTTTCCTATTGCTGCTAACCATGCCAGGATCACAAGCTGATGAGATCGACTGGGAGGGTATGACCAACAAGACGCTCCATGATAAATTTCAACAAATGATGGGTGAACAGGTGCACGACTTGCTGACGAACCTTGGAGAGGCTATGGAGAAGCTAGATGGTTTGGAGAAGACGGTCCACACCAAGCTTGATGCTAAATTCAATGAGGTGATTGCACGTCTACCTCCACCAGCTGTACTTGTCGTACCTCGGCAACAACAACACCAACAACGCCCAAATTTCGCAGGACGAGCTCGACGTGTGCCTATCGACCAAGGCCAAAATTCTGGTGCCATTGCTACTGCTGCAGCTTCCATGGCCGCTGTTGCTGCTTCTACTATCGTTGAGCAGAATGAGGATTATGATGGAGATTACGATGACAAGGGAGAGGTTGCCCCAGATCAGCCCCAAGGCCAACCACCACCACACGCACCAGGTCCTCCACATGGCTACTATCGCAACGGTAGGGCTGCACCACCCCCTCAGGTACGGGATCATGACCATCTCCCTAAACTTAAATTGAATATTCCGACATTTGAGGGTAGATATGTTCCTGATATATATCTTACTTGGGAGTTAGACACAGAACAACGTTTTACATGCTTATAATTTCCTGAGGATAGACGTTTTGCTGCTATCGTTTGTGCTTTCACTAGTTTTGCTTGTGTTTGGTGGTCTGAACATTGTAGAATACATCATGATAATATCCCTACTACTTGGGCTGCTTTGAAAACTGCTATGCGTACTCGTTGGGTTCCACCATGTTATCAACGTGAATTACGTCAAAAATTGCAGCGTTTAAGACAAGAAAAAAATTATGTAGAATAGTATTATCAGGAATTACAAACTGGCAGGATTAGATGTGGTATTGTTGAGGAAAATGAAGCTATGCTTGCACGTTTTATGGGTGGATTAAATAGAGATATTTAGACTATTTTAGAGTATAAGGAGTATAACACTATCACTCGTTTATTCCATCTTGCTTGCAAAGCTAAACGTGAAGTGCAGGATCGACAAGCATTGGCCATAACTAATTTTTCTGCAGGTCGCACTTCATCATGGACGCCACGGACCTCATCTACTTCCACACGTCCTGCAGCAACACCGCCTACTTTAGCCACCAACTCCAGCCGAGATACCAGGAATCAGGCACCGCCACCAGCCTCCAGCAAGGGCACGCCTTCGGGGCCTACACATAGCTCTTCTTCATCCATGGCATCTACAGGGAAAAAACATGAGGTTATATGCCGTCGTTGCAAGGGCAGAGGTCACTTTGCGAGAGAATGCACATACAGGCATGTGATGATTGTTACTGAGGATGGTGGATATGCCTCCGCTAGTGATTATGATGAGGAGACTTTGGCTCTTATTGCAAGTGAAGAACAAGGTGCCGAGGATACTGAACAAGAGACACACTACATGGCTGCTGACTACGCGGACATGTATGAAAGTTTAGTTTCTCAACGTGTTCTGAGTGTGCAGGTTACACAGGCTGAGCAAAATCAGAGGCACAACTTGTTCCGTACAAAGGGAGTTGTGAAGTAGCATTCTGTTCGCGTCATCATCGATGGAGGGAGTTGCAACAACTTGGCTAGCATGGAGATGGTGGAGAAGTTGTCTCTAACCACCAGACCACATCCTCATCCATATTACATCCAATGGTTCAACAACAGTGGTAAGGTTAAGGTAACACGTACTGTTTGTGTGCACTTTAGCATTGCTACATATTCTGATTATGTTGATTCTGATGTGGTACCCATGCAAGCATGCTCCGTTTTACTTGGTAGACCATGGCAATTTGATAAAAATTATGTACACCATGGTAGGACAAATCAGTATACTCTTGTTCATAAGGATAAAAATATAACTTTGCTTCCTATGTCTCCTGAACATATTATGAAAGATGACATTGCTAGAGCTAGTAAAGCAAAATAGGAGCAAAGTGAGAGTGAAAATCAGATTGTGGCAAAGGAATTTGAGCAATATATTCAGCCTAATAAACAATCATCTAGTGTTGCCTCTGAAATAAAAATGAAGAGTGGTTGTTTACTTGCCACTAAATATGATATTACTGATTTGGATGTTACTACATCTGTTTGCTATCCTTTTGTATGCAAAGAGGTATTATTTTCATTCAAGGACATGCCTCCCTCTTTGCCTCCTGCTGTCACTAACATCTTGCAGGAGTTTTCTGACGTCTTTCCACAAGACGTGCCACCGGGATTACCACCTATTTGAGGGATTGAGCATCAGATTGACTTAATTCCCAGTGCATCTCTACCCAACCGTGCGCCATACCGTACCAATCCAGAGGAGACGAAGGAGATTATGCGTCAAGTACAGGAACTTCTCGACAAAGGTTATATACGCGAATCCCTTAGTCCTTGTGCTGTTCCTATTATTCTAGTGCCGAAAAAGGATGGAACATTGCGTATGTGTGTGGATTGTAGAGGCATTAATAATATTACTATTTGTTATCGTCATCGTATTCCTAGGCTAGATGATATGCTTGATGAATTAAGTGGCTCTACAATTTTCTCCAAAGTTGATTTGCGTAGTGGATACCATCAAATTCGTATGAAATTGGGAGATGAATGGAAAACAACATTTAAAACTAAGTTTGGTTTATATGAGTGGTCAGTCATACCTTTTGATTTAAGTGATGCACCTAGTACTTTCATGAGATTAATGAACGAGGTTTTACGTGCTTTCAGTGGACGATTTGTGGTAGTCTATTTTGATGATATACTGATTTATAGTAGATCTTAGGAGGAACACTTGGAACATTTACGTGTTGTTTTTATTGCTCTACGTGATGCACGTTTGTTTGGTAATCTTGGGAACTGCACTTTTTGCACCGACCGAGTATCTTTTCTTGGCTATGTTGTTACTCCACAGGGAATTGAAGTTGATAAAGCCAAGATTGAAGCTATTGAGAGTTGGCCGCAGCCCAAAATGGTCATACAAGTGAGGAGTTTTCTTGGCCTCGCTGGTTTCTATGGGCGTTTTGTGAGGGATTTTAGCACCATTGTTGCACCTCTCAACAAGCTTACAAAGAAGGATGCGCCTTTTGTTTGGGGTACCGCACAGGAAGAAGCCTTCACGGTATTGAAAGATAAGTTAACACACGCTCCTTTACTCCAACTTCCTGATTTTAATAGGACTTTTGAGCTTGAATGTGATGCTAGTGGAATTTGATTACGAGGTGTGTTATTCCAAGATGGTAAACCTGTTGCATACTTTTCTGAAAAATTGGGTGGGCCTAGTCTGAATTATTCTACTTATGATAAGGAACTATATGCTCTTGTTCGGACTTTGGAAACATGGCAACATTATTTATGGCTCAAAGAATTTTTCATACATTCTGATCATGAATCTTTGAAACATATTAAAAGTCAAGCAAAACTGAACCGTAGACATGCTAAATGGGTTGAATTCCTTGAGACTTTCCCTTATGTCATTAAACACAAGAAGGGTAAATAAAATGTTATTGCTGATGCATTGTCCCGTCATTATACTATGCTTTCACAACTTGACTTTTAAATATTTGGTTTGGAGTGTTGGGGAACGTTGCATGGGAAACAAAAAAATTCCTACGCACACGCAAGATCTATCCATGGTGATGAGCATCTACGAGAGGGAGAGTGGATCTACATACCCTTGTAGATCGCTAAGCGGGAAGCGTTAAGAAACGCGGTTGATGTAGTCGAACGTCTTCTCGATCCAAATCGCAAACCGTCCCGCGATCCAATCAAGATCTAGCGCCGAACGGACGACACCTCCGCGGTCAGCACACGTACAGCTCGATGACGATCTCTGCCTTCTTGATCCAGCAAGAGAGGGTGGAGAGGTAGATGAGTTCTCTGGCAACACGATGGCGTGGTGGCGGTGGTGGTGGTGCTATCCCGGCAGGGCTACGCCTAGCGCTACCGAAACCGCGAACGGAGGAGAAAACGATCTAGGGAGAGAGAGGGGCGCCAAGGGCTTTGTGTGTGCTCTTGGCGCGCCCCCTCCCCTCTATATATAGGTGGAGGGGCGTGGAGATCAGCCCCTCCAAGCCCTAGGGCGCAGCCAAGGGGGAGGGGTTGGACTCCTAGTCCAATTCCCTCCCTTTCGATAAACAGGTGGACTTTCCACCTCTCCCAAGCCACATGGGCCTTGAGGGACTTGTGCGCCTGGCTCAATAAGGCCAGGGCGCCTCCCCTCAGCCCATGCAAACCCTTGGGACGTGGTGGAACCCTTGGTGGAATTCCGGACTCCTCCGGAAGTTTTTGGAACCTTCTAGAAGCTTCCCGGTACAATACTAGAAAAACCCAAAACTTTTCCGGTCGCCAAAATATGACTTCCCATATATAAATCTTTACCTCCGGACCATTCCGGAGCTCCTCGTGATGTCCGGGATCTCATCCGGGACACCGAACAACCTTCGGTCACCAACATATATAACTCAACAATACTATATCATCACCGAACGTTAATTGTGCAGACCCTGCGGGTTCGAGAATCATGTAGACATGACCGAGACACCTCTCCGGTCAATAACTAATAGCGGGACCTAGATGTCCATATTGGCTCCTACATATTCTACGAAGATCTTTATCGGTTGAACCTCTATGTCAAGGATTCAGTTAATCCCGTATGATGTTCCTTTTGTTCTTCGGTATGTTACTTGCCCGAGATTCGATCGTCGGTATCTCTATACCTAGTTCAATCTCGTTACCGGCAAGTCTCTTTACTCGTTCTGTAATACAAGATCCCGTGGCTAACTCTTTAGTCACTTTGCTTGCAAGGCTTATTGTGATGTTGTATTACCGAGTGCGCCCTGAGATACCTCTCCGTCACACGGAGTAACAAATCCCAGTCTTGATCCATGCCAACTCAACAGACACCCTCGGAGATACCTGTAGAGCATCTTTATGGTCACCCAGTTACGTTGCAACGTTTGATACACACAAGGTATTCCTCCGGTGTCAGTGAGTTGCATGATCTCATGGTCATAGGAACAGATACTTGACATGCAGAAAACAATAGCAATAAACTGACACGATCATATGCTACGTTCATAGTTTGGGTTTTGTCCATCACATCATTCTCCTAATGACGTGATCCCGTTATCAAATGACATCTCATGTCTATGGCTAGGAAACCTTGACCATCTTTGATCAACGAGCTAGTCCATTAGAGGCATACTAGGGACACAGTGTTGTCTATATACCCACACATGTATTTGAGTTTCTAATCAATACAATTATAGCATGGATAATAAACGATTATCATGAACAAGGAAATATAATAATAACCATTTTATTATTGCCTCTAGGGCATATTTCCAACAGTCTCCCACTTGCACTAGAGTTAATAATCTAGCTCACATCACCATGTGATTAACATTGTAATGAATCTAATACCCAATGAGTTCTGGGGTTTGATCATGTTTTGCATGTGAGAGAGGTTCTAGTCAACGGTCTACAACATTCAGATCCGTGTGTTCTTTGCAAATCTATATGTCATACTGCAGATGCTACCACGCTCCACTTGGAGCTATTACAAATGGCTGCCCCACTATACGTATCCGGATTGCTACTCAGAGTCATCCGGATTGGTGTCAAAGCTTGCATCGACGTAACCCTTTACGACACACTCTTTGTCACCTCCATAATCGAGAATCATTTCCTTAGTCCTCTAGTTACTAAGGATAATTTTGACGGTTGTTCAGTGATCCACTCCTGGACCACTCTTGTACCCCTTGACAGACTCATGGCAAGGCACACACTAGGTGCGGTACACAGCATGGCATACTATACAGAGCCTATGGATAAGGCATAGGGGACGACCTTCGTCCTTTCTCCTTTTTCTGCCGTGGTCGAGCTTTGAGTCTCACTCAACTCCACACCTTACAAATCAGGCAAGAACTCTTTCTTTGACTGATCCATTTTGAAATCTTTCAAAATCTTGTCAAGGTATGTACTCATTGAAAGTTTTATCAGACGTCTTGATCTATCTCTATAGATCCCGATGCCCAATTTTTAAGTAGCTTCATTCCAGGTTTTCCTTTGAAAAACTCCTGTTCAAACAACCCTTTATGCTTTCCAGAAATTCTACATCATTTCTGATCAACAATATGTCATCCACATATACTTATCAGAAATTCTATAGTGCTCCCACCCACTTTATTGTAAATACAAGTTTCTCATAAACTTTGTATAGACCAAAAAACTTTGATCACATCATCAAAGCGTATATTCCAACTCCGAGATGCTTGCTCCAGTCCATAGAAGAATCGCTGGAGCTTGCATACATTTTAGCATCCTTAGGACTGACAAAATCTTCTGGTTGTATCACATACAACCTTTCCTCATGGAAACCGTTAAGGAAACTCTGTTTTGACATCCATCTACCAGATTTCATAATCGAAAAATGCAGCAACTGCTAACATAATTCCAACAGACTTTAGCATCGCTACGGGTGAGAAAGTCTCATCGTAGTCAACTCCTTGAACTTGTCGGAAACTTCTTTGCGACAAGTCGAGCTTTTATAAATGGAGATATTTACCATCAACGTCTGTCTTCTTCTTAAAGGTCCATTTGTACTCAACGACCTGCCGTTCAACGGGCAAGTCTACCAAAGTCCATACTTGGTTTTCATACATGGAACCTATCTCGGATTTCATGGCTCCTAGCCATTTGTTGGAATCCGGTCCCACCATCGCCTCTTCATAGCTCGTAGGTTCACTGTTGTCTAACAACATGACCTCCAAGACAGGATTGCCATACCACTCGGGGCGGTACGAGTCCTTGTCGACCTACGAGGTTTGGTAGTAACTTGATCTGAAGCTTCATGATCATCATCATTAGCTTCCTCTTCAATTTGGTGTAGGCGTCGCAGAAACACCTTTCTGCGTCGTGCTATCATCCAACTGAAGTGACGGTTTAATAACCTCATCAAGTTCTACCTTCCTCCCACTCAATTCTTTCGAGAGAAACTCTTTCTCGAGAAAGGACCCATCTTTACCAACAAACATTTTGCCCTTGGATCTGAGATAGAAGGCATACCCAACTATTTCCTTAGGGTATCCTATGAAGATGCATTTGTCCGCTTTGGGTTTGAGCTTTATCAGGATGAAGTCCTTTCATATAAGCATCACTTTCCCAAACTCTAAGAAATGACAGCTTAGGTTTCTGCCAAACCATAATTCATACGGTGTCATCTCAACGGACTTTAGATGGTGCCCTATTTTAAAGTGAATGTATTTGTCTCTAATGCATAACCCCAAAAGTGATAGTTGCAAATCGATAAGAGATATCATAGTACGTACTTTATCCAATAGAGCACGGCTACGACGTTCGGACACACCATCACACTATGGTGTTCCAGGCGGCGTGAGTTGTGAAACAATTTTCACATTGTCTTAAGTTGCATACCAAACTCGTAACTCAGATATTCACCTCCATGATCATATCATAGACATTTTATCTACTTGTCACGATGACCATTAACTTCACTCTGAAATTGCTTGAACTTTTCAAACGTTTCAGACTTGTGTTTCATTAAGTAAATATATCCATATATACTCAAATAATTAGTGAACAAAAGAAAATAACGATGTCCACCGCATGTTTCAACACTCATTGAACTGCATACATCAACATGTATCATTTTCAATAAGTTGTTCGCCCGCTCCGTCATGACGAAAATAGGGTCTTAGTCATCTTGCCCATGAGGCATGGTCTGCATGTCTCAAGCGATTCAAAATCGAGTGAGTCCAAAAGATCCATCAGCATGGAGTTTCTTCATGCGCTTTACACCAATATGACATTAGCGGCAGTGCCACAAGTATGTGGTATTATCATTATTAACTTTGCATATTTTGGCATCAATATTATGAACATGTGTATCACTACGATCGAGATTCAATGAACCATTCACATTGGGTGTATGACCATTGAAGGTATTATTCATGTAGACAGAATAACCATTATTCTCTGACTTAAATGAATAACCGTATTGCAATAAACACGATCCAATCATGTTCATGCTCAACACAAACACCAAATAACATTTATTTAGGCTCAACACTAATCCTGAAGGTAGAGGGAGCATGCGATGGTGATCACATCAACCTTGGATACACTTCCAACACACATCGTCACCTCTCCCTTAGCTAGTTTCTGTTTATTCCGTAGCTTTTATTTCGAGTTACTAATATTAGCAACTGAACAGGTATCTAATACCCAGGTGCTACTAGGAGTACTAGTAAGGTACACATCAATAATACGTATATCAAATATACTTCCGTTGACGTTGCCATCCTTCTTATCTACCAAGTATCTAGGGTTGTTCCGCTTCAGTGACCACTCTCCTCATAATAGAAGCACTTAGTCTCGGGTTTGGGTTCAACCTTGGGTTTCTTCACTGGAGCAGTAACTGGCTTGCCATACATGAAGTTTCCCTCCTTGCCCTTGCCCTTCTCGAAACTAGTGGTTTTACTAACCGTCAACACTTGATGCTCCTTCTTGATTTCTACCTTCGCGGTGTCAAACATCGCGAATAGCTCAGGGATCATTATTTCCATCCCTGGCATTTTATAGTTCATCACGAAGCTCTAGTAGCTTAGTGGTAGTGACTTAGAGAACTATATCAATCACTATCTTATCTGGAAGATCAACTCCCACTCGATTCAAGCGATTGTAGCACCCAGACAATCTGAGCACATGCTCACCGATTGAGCTATTCTCCTTCATCTTGCAGGCAAAGAATCTTCTTGGAGGTCCAATACCTCTCAACACGGGCACGAGCCTGAGATCCCAATTTCAGCTCTTAGAACATCTCATATGTTCCGTGACGTTCAAAACGTTTTGGAGCCTCAATTCTAAGTCGTAATGCATGACGCACTGAACTATCAAGTAGTCATCAGAACGTGCCTGTCAGATGTTCATAATATCTACAGACGACGCTTGAGGGGGTGGCGCACCGAGCGGTGCATTTAAGGACATAAGCCTTCTGTGCAGCAATGAGGACAATCCTCAGATCACGGACCCAGTCCGCATTATTGCTACCATCATCTTTCAACTCTATTTCTCTAGGAACATATAAAAATTCAAGGGAGCTACAGCGCGAGCTAGTAATCTACAACATAATTTGCAAAGACATTTTGACTATGTTCATGATAATGAGTTTAGTTAATCATATTACTTAAAAACTCCCACTCAAATTGTCATCCCTCAGGTCATTCGAGTGTCACATGTTCCAAATTCACCAACCCAAGTCCGATCATCACGTGAGATGTGGTAGTTTCAATGGTGAACATCTTCATGTTGATCATATCTACTATATGACTCATGTTTGACCTTTCGGTCTCTTGTGTTCCGAGGCCATGTCTGTACATGCTAGGCTCGTCAAGTTTAACCCGAGTGTTCCGCACATGCAACACTGGCTTGCACCCGTTGTATGTGAACGTAGAGTCTATCACACCCAATCATCACGTGGTGTCTCGAAACGACGAACTTTCGCAACGGTGCACACTCGGGGAGAACACAATTTTATCTTGAAATTTTAGTGAGGGATCACCTTATAATGCTACCGTTGTCCTAAGCAAAATAAGATGCATAAAAGGATTAACATCACATGCAAATCAGAAGTGACATGATATGGCCATGAACTTGTGCTTTTGATCTCCATCTCCAAAGCACCGGCATGATCTCCATCATCACCGGCTTGACACCATGATCTCCATCATCTTGATCTCCATCAATGTGTCGCCATGAGGTTGTCGCGCCAACTGTTACTTCTACGACTATTGCTAACTCATAGCGATAAAGTAAAGCAAAAACGGCGAAAATAAATTAAAGACAACCCTATGGCTCCTGCCGGTTGCCGTACTCATCGACATGCAAGTCGTGATATTCTATACAAAACATGATCATCTCATACATCACATATATCTCATCATGTAATTGGCCATATCACATCACAACATACCCTGCAAAAACAAGTTAGACGTCCTGTAATTGTTGTTGCGTGTTTTACGTGGCTGCTACGGGTATCTAGCAAGAACGATTCTTACCTACGCAAAAACGACAACGGTGATACACAAATTGCTATTTAACCTTCTCAAGGACCGCCTTTGTCGAATCCGATCCAACTAGTGTGGGAGAGACAGACACCCGCCAGCCATCTTTATGCAACAAAGTCACATGTCAGTTGATGGAACCTGTCTCTCGTAAGCGTACGAGTAATGTTGGTCCGGGCCGCTTCATCCGACAATACCGCTGAATCAAGAAAAGACCAAGGGAGGAAGCAATCTGAGCATCAATGCCCACAAACTCCTTTGTGTTCTACTCGTGATCTCACCTACGCATAGACCTAGCTCATGATGCCACTGTTGGGGAAAGTTGCATGGGAAACAAAAAATTTCCTACGCACACGCAAGATCTATCCATGGTGATGAGCATCTATGAGAGGGAGATTGGATCTACATACCCTTGTAGATCGCTAAGCGGGAAGCGTTAAGAAACGCGGATGATGTAGTCGAACGTCTTCTCGATCCAAATCGCAAGCCGTCCCGCGATCCAATCACGATCTAGCGCCGAACGGACGACACCTCGCCGTTCAGCACACGTACAGCTCGATGAAGATTCCGCCTTCTTGATCCAGAAAGAGAGGGTGGAGAGGTAGATGAGTTCTCCGGCAACACGACGGCGTGGTGGCGGTGGTGGTGGTGCTATCCCGACAGGGCTACGCCAAGCGCTACCGAAACCGCGAACGGAGGAGAAAAGGATCTATGGAGAGAGAGGTGCGCCAAGGGCTTCGTGTGTGCTCTTGGGGCGCCCCCTCCCCTCTATATATAGGTGGAGGGGCATGGAGATCATCCCCTCCAAGCCCTAGGGCGCATCCAAGGGGGAGGGGTTGGACTCCTAGTCCAATTCCCTCCCTTTCCATAAACAGGTGGACTTTCCACCTCTCCCAAGCCACATGGGCCTTGAGGGACTTGTGCGCCTGGCCCAATAAGGCCAGGGCACCTCCCCTCAGCCCATGCAAACCCTTGGGACGTGGTGGAACCCTTGGTGGACTTCTGGACTCCTCCGGAAGTATTCGGAACCTTCTAGAAGCTTCCCGGTACAATACCAGAAAAACCCGAAACTTTTCCGGTCACCAAAATATGACTTCCCATATATAAATCTATACCTCCGGACCATTCCGGAGCTCCTCGTGACGTCCGGGATCTCATCCGGGACACCGAACAACCTTCAGTCACCAACATATATAACTCAACAATACTATATCGTCACCGAACGTTAAGTGTGCAGACCCTGTGGGTTCGAGAATCATGTAGACATGACCGAGACACCTCTCCGGTCAATAACCAATAGCGGGACCTGGATGTCCATATTGGCTCCTACATATTCTACGAAGATCTTTATCGATTGAACCTCTATGTCAAGGATTCAGTTAATCCCGTATGAAGTTCCTTTTGTTCTTCGGTATGTTACTTGCCCGAGATTCGATCGTCGGTATCTCTATACCTAGTTCAATCTCGTTACCGGCAAGTCTCTTTACTCGTTCTGTAATACAAGATCCCGTGGCTAACTCTTTAGTCACTTTGCTTGCAAGGCTTATTGTGATGTTGTATTACTGAGTGGGCCCTGAGATACCTCTCCGTCACACGGAGTAACAAATCCCAGTCTTGATCCATGCCAACTCAACAGACACCCTCGGAGATACCTGTAGAGCATCTTTATGGTCACCCAGTTACGTTGCGACGTTTGATACACACAAGGTATTCTTCCGGTGTCAGTGAGTTGCATGATCTCATGGTCATAGGAACAGATACTCTACATGCAGAAAACAATAGCAATAAACTGACACGATCATATGCTACGTTCATAGTTTGGGTCTTGTCCATCACATCATTCTCCTAATGATGTGATCCCGTTATCAAATGACATCTCATGTCTATGGCTAGGAAACCTTGACCATCTTTGATCAACGAGCTAGTCCATTAGAGGCATACTAGGGACACAGTGTTGTCTATGTACCCACACATGTGTTTGAGTTTCCAATCAATACAATTATAGCATGGATAATAAACGATTATCATGAACACGGTCAAACATTGCATCAACAAAAAGATCAAAAAATTCTAAACCTACTGCAAAAAGAATCACCTAAAAGTATTAAATATTCTAGGAGATATTGAGTTTCTAAAACAGAAACTAATCTCTTTTTAAAACAGAAACTAATATATAAATAAACAGTACGGTGCAGCTACGGGCTATGTGGCGCTTTGTGATTTGCTGCGGGGTGTGCACGCGAGTGAAACGGAGCGGATAGCCGATCGGTAGCAGAAAAAAGCTTCAGCGTTTTATATAAACAGTGGATCCGCGGTGGCCGTGCGATTGGGATCTAAAGGCACAAAGAGCCGTCGATGAGAAAGAGAGAAGTTTACAACGGGGTCATCGGCGACGGTGGCAGCGGGTCGGACATGGTCGAGGACGGCGTTCCAGACGTCTGCGAGGTCGAGGCGCTCGTCAGGAGGAAACAAAGGAGCGAGTGGGGCCTCGAGGTGTCCTCGAGGAGAGTGAGGTGGTCGGAGGAGCTCGGTGGAGCGGCAATGGCGCGGCGGCGGCTACTGTATCCAGCGAAAAATTTTAGGCGAGGGAGGGCGTCGGGGGTATAATCTAGGTGCGGAACGGGATGAGGTAGAAGGATTTATATAGGGGGGGCTTCGAGAAGGGGGCGCTCCAGGATGGCAGGGGAGCACAGTGGGGATCCGACGCCGGTGAGGTTTGGCAGGGGTGAGGGGGTGAGGGGAAGGTGAGCGCGCATGAGGAGGGGGCGGTCGGTGGGGTCCACCCGCAGACACACACACACACACACACACACACACACACAGAGAGAGAGAGAGAGAGAGAGAGAGAGAGGATCGGTTGACCGATCCAGATCCGATTCGGTCCGGATCTGGATCTCGGCCAAATCAAGTTGCTCGGCCGCACACTAGGGTTTCCAAATAGAAACTTTTTTCCATTTTAAATAATAACAGAGAGAGAAAAGAAAAGAAAAGAAAAGAAAAGAAAAATACAATATATACATATTATATACCAAAATGATCAGAAAAATAAATCCTAAAACATGGACTATTTTCAAGAGGCAAAATAAATACTTTATAAAAAACATTTTTTTTAAATTCCAAATAAAACTAAATTTGACTCTCAAATAATTTGGCATTGTTTTCTTCTCACATATGGGGTGTCATGTTACCTCCTCTCACACTTTTTGATCAAAGTATTTTGTCAGGGATTTTTTAATATAATGCAAATGCCAATTTGAAATAAAGTCAAATTCAAATTGAGAATTCAAATGCCACATCTAAATTCACTCAAAATGCATAGATGCTTAGCTATAATTGTAAAACATTCCAAATTGCAAAATTTGGGATGTTAATCTCCGTCTCATGAGTAGCAGGAGTACCCTAGTTGTCCTTCAGCCTCAGTTGGACTACCTCATAAGTAGTCAGATCACGAGAGTCCAACATCTCCTATGGAGAGGCAGATTCCCATGTTCTCTCAATAAGAAGTGTCAAATAGGGGCCATAGATGGGACATTTGCGCTCCATCACGGCTGAGTGTAGCTCCGACCACGTGACATGGGACACATCCAAAACTTGCCCCGTGTTCTTCTCCTTCTGGCAGATGAGTAGCATATCAACAAGGTAAGAGTGCACATGATCCAAATTCCGAACCCTAGGGAAGAGCGTGTGCCTGAAAATGCGGAGCATGATATCCAGGAATGGGCACAACACATAGGTCTTGTTGCCGGTGGTGGGAGAAATCTTCTCCATATAAAAGGGACAAAGCGCGGACTTGTGCGTGGCAGCGGTCTCCTTGTGAGGGCGCAATCCAATTGGGGTATGGAGCCTCTGATCATCGTATCCCAACAAAGCCATGAACTCCTTCCACTTAGCAGAGAACACCCTTCCATTGTTCATCCATGTTAAAGTCCTTGCATCATCAGTTCCAAGATGGACCGTGGCATAGAACTGGACCACAAGTCGGTATCAAAGTCATTGTTGAACGTCATAAGACTGAAAATATCCAGCTGGCCACACCGTTCAAGAGCTTCAGCAAAGTACGTGGGATGCTTCTGCATATGATCCAGATCAATGGACTTGAAATTGGGTACAAACAAATTCTTCTTCCTCTTGAGCACATCATGATATATAGAACCTTGCTGCTTGCTCCAAAAGGGACGGTGGGTAAGAGTTAGATCTTGCGGATTGTGATACAGGTTGCGGCGGGGAGCAATACAGAAATCCCTGCTAGGCAGATCACTCATAGACTGGAATTCTCCTTCTGCCTGCTTGCAACCTTCTTGAATCGCTACACTTTCTGAGCACTATCGCTTGACTCCTCTGCTGTATGGTAGCGGTTAGAGCCACCTGGATGATCCAGATTCTTGCGACGAGCTTGGTGCCCAGAGCTACCACCACCTGGAACCCACAACACAGAGCGAGGGAAAAGCAGGTGTAAAGAAGTTGCAAGAGCCAAGAAGGAATGATAAAAAAGAATGGAAGCTCAATCAGAGGAAATGTGAAGCTGGCAGCACAGAGCGGTAGTACCGCTCGAGGCGAACGTTGCCGGGGCAACCACAACCGTGATGAGATCCGTTACTATCGGTGATGTCAAATTCAAATTTAATCCAAAATAGAACTTCAGTCCTACTACTCTAACAGTCTTCCACATCCTACTCAAGCCTCCATCTAGCAAAAAATGGACAAATGCAACACATATTGCCCTAGAGCCTAGAAGATAGAACTGTAATAGAGGAAAACGGGGGCAATACCGCCATCCATGACAAGAGGAGAAGGTGGGGATCAATTCCATCAGTTGGATTCGTGGAAGATGGTCCAGAATCGGCGGTTCGGCGTCGGCCGCTGGGGGCGAGTTCGTCGCCTTGAGAGAGAGAGAGAGAGCGTGAGGGGAGAGAGAGATGAGTGGGTATGGGGGAGATGGAACCCCCCTGCTCGACTCATAACCCCCGCCCACACCCCTCAGAGTGGTAGTACCGCTCGGGGAGTGGTAGTACCGCCCCGGTACTACTGTAGTACCGCTCCAGCGGTAGTACCATGGGGCGCGGCGGTAGTACCGCCTGGACGACAGAACTTACCAAGAAAGGAAATGATGGTGGCTTATGCAATGTATGGAGTTGTAGAAGAGACAAGGCTTGGGTTGGAGACACAAAGACCAGCAAATGGGAAGAGACACTCCAAGTTCAAAAAGGCAAACAAAATGAGAGCAAACTTGGTGTGACTCAAAGCACAAATAAAGTCCTAACTTGACCAAATACCTCACTAGGAGGGGGTGGTGGCCGAAGCCATCTATGTTTGAGTAAATTGGTATGGCACCATGAAGATTTTAACCTTGGGTCTGTCACAGTCCGAGTTTAGCCTTGTTTTTCTTTGCATATTCATGCATGCATTTTTAAATTGAATTGAAATTGAAATGAGGATTTAGCAAGCCTCAGAAAACATTTTTGACAAAATGACCAAGATAAAATTTCCTCAAATATCCCCAAGAAAATGTTACAGTTGTTCTGTGAAAATATTGGCAAGAGGAAAAACCTAAACCAATATTGTTGGAATCACAGAAATATACATTTTGGGCATTTGAGTTAATCCAATAACTAATTGCATTGGATTTATATTTATTTTGAAATAAATATATGTCCAATAATTCTGAAACTCCATGTGTGACTTGGCTTTTGTTCATTATTTCCACATGCCAAATTTCAGGATATTATAAAATAGTTTGGTATTTAAAACAAACCAGAACAAATTAAAGAAATAGAAAATAGAAAGAAATAAATAAAAAGGACCTACCTGGGCCAATTACCTGGCCGGCCCAGCCCAGCTCGCTAGTGCCAGTCGTCGTCCTCCTCTTGCCAGAGGGACGAGGGCGTGTGCCCGATGCGTGCTCGGCCGGCGCTCGCCACCTCCTGCTCGCCTGCTAGCCTCCCTGGGCCCCTTCTCGCTCTGGATAGCCTCCGCGTGGACGTCCCGATCGAGCGGACTCCTCATTTCTTCCCCCTCGCCTCTCCCTCGCTCTCCTCCACCATGGCCGAGCTCGCCATGGCCGCGTCGTCGCAAACCCCGCAGCCACCGCGCCCCCTTGCCTCTCCGTCATGCTCTGGAGCTCCCCCTGTCTCCCTGAAGCTTGCTGTCGACGCACGAGAGCCCGGAAGCACTGCAACGATGCCCTGGAGCTCTTCTTCCCCGCCACGGCCAACGGATCGCCGTTGCCGATTCGCCGGCTACAGGATGTCCCCAAGCTCGCCGAGGCCCTCGTCCGACTCCCCGTGAGCCTCTGAACTTTTCCCCTAACTCCGTGTGCTCGTTTGCATGCCCTAGCTAGTTGCTCGACCGTGGCCGAAGCACGCCACCGACTGAGCTCGACGCCGGTACACCCCCGGTGACCATTTGGTCCCTCCGATGTGTCCATCGTGCTCGCATCAAGCTGCAGAGCGTACCTGGCACGTTAGCTGACCCTCTGGTGCATCGCAAGGGCGAACCTGATGGCAACCGAGCTCCGGCCACCGCCGTCGTGGTCGCTGCCGACGCTCTAGTCCATCTCCGGTGACGCCATCCACACCAGTATATGCGCGTGAGGCCCCGGAACACGTAGAGCTGCTCCGCCGCCCGAATGGTCGTCGGAGGAGGATTTCCGGCGACCTCCGCTGCGTCTGGCGTCGCCGGCGGCTTAACGCCGGCCAAAAACCGCCATTAGCACTAACCTAATGAACCTTTGTTTCACTAACAGCCGGGCCCCGCTCACTTAATTAACCGCAGGTTTAACCCTCTGCTTAAATTAAGCTAATCCCCGTGGCCCCACATGTCAGTTTGACCTGGCCACGTCATAGTTGACCTAGCCCCACCTGTCAGCCTCTCGGGATGACCCTATGACGATGACAAGTGGGACCCAGTGACAGGTTTGACGTGAGTCAAACCGATGACAAGGTGCTGATGCAGTGCTGACGTCATAATCCTTTTCTGGTTTTTCTTATTTCTAAAAAGAATTTGGAAATTCTAGAAAATGCTGAAAACTTGGAAAATTCATAGAAAATAATCTATAACTCGGATGAAAATAGTTTATATATGAAAAATGGTCAGAAAAATCCAATGAATCTGTTTATGCCATGATCATGCATGTTTGAGCAAGCTAACATCATCAACTAGGACATTTCATGATTAGGGCAATTTATGAAATAGCATTTGGAGTTGGGATTCAAACTTGTTTGAACCCCACTTCAATTAACTTGGTTAGTTATCACTCTAGGTCAATTCAGTACCTTAACATGCCATGTCATACATCATGTTTGTTGCATTGCATTGAATGTGTTCCTTCTTCTTGTTTGCCGGTGTTATTCTTTCCCGGTAGACGATGGTTCCGACGTTATGATCGTTGACATTGATGAAGAGAAGTGCTATCTTCAGAACTGTCAGGCAAGCAAACCCCCTTGAGCATACTGATATGAACCCACTCTCTCGCTCCTGCTCTCTTCTACTGCATTAGGGCAATAACGATTCAACTGTTACATGTTCTCGGTAGTTGAACCCATTCCTTTGCATGACCTGTCTTTGCCACAGTAAATAGTTGAAACCACTTAGCATGAGTAGCAACTGTTTGTGCCTTGACGTGCTTACTCATCCATGTTTGCTTGTTGTGCCTGCTATGCTTAGAGTCGTGTCAGGTCTGATCCATCTGGGCGATGAATTGGAATGGATGTGTTCATGTTCTACTGTGTGAGAGCTAAGTGTGTGAACACGTTTTGGTAAAGGTAGTGATGAGAGGCCATGTAGGAGTACATGGTGGGTTGTGTCATTGGGACCGTCCTTAAGAACTGAGTTCTATGTATGTTATCCAAGACAAGATACTACTGCACATTGGGATCCTTAATTGACCCTCTCGTCTTATTAATCGCCTCAAGCTTTGTCCAGGAGTTGCAACTAGTTTCTGGTGTTTGTAGGGAAAGTGTTGGCGGCCGTGCATAGCGCTGCCCGACGGGGTGGGCTGTGATGCGGTATATACACAGTGGCACGGTGTACCAAGGGTCACCCGGATGGTGGGCTTGGGAACCCTGCACACATCGTTTGAGGCCGTAGCGTAAACTTCGGCCGGATTTCCGTGCGGGTTCAGTCTCAAATAGGCGATAAACCTGGACTAGGGTCTTGTGTGATTGACGGTCGTGGACGACTCCCTCGCTGGGCTTCTGCTTGAAGGTTGCCGAGGTGCCTTTTTCGTGCACATGGTGATAAGTGGCGCGAGCGTGTGTGAAGAAGTATACCCTTGCAGGGTTTATTAATCTGTTCGAATAGCCGCGTCCTCGGATATGGACTACTTGGATAACTTATGTGGTTCATAGACAATTTGACATGGATACTTTAAAATGCGCAAGATAAGCGTGAGTGCTATGGATGGCCTTCCGAAGGAAGACGGGAGTGGATCCATAGTGGTGTATTGATATGGTGAATATGTGGACTCGTGTGCGTTTTCTCCTTCCAAATAAAGTACTCGTAGTCGTAGTACAGGTTAGCCAAGAGTCAAAGCTGGCTTGCTGCAATAAACCCCACAACCCCCTTTGTTGACAATGATGCATATGTAGTTAGTTCTGATGTAAGTCTTGCTGAGTACTTTGTACTCATGGTTGCTTAATTTATGTTTTTGTAGAGGAGACGTCAGTCTCATTAGTGATTCTTACGACGTGAAGTTCGATGTTGACTGGATTAGCTTGGGAATCCCAGACAGAGGTCTGGCTCCTTTGGTAGGGTCGTTGTAGCTTTTCAGGCTCTTTTAGCCGCTTTTCATAGACGTCTGTACCAGACATGTATCTTCCGCTTGTTGATTGTATGCTCTGAATGATGGGTCATGTGACCCCCTGCTTGTAACATTATACTATGTTGGCTCCTCGGAGCCTTCTAAATAAATGTTACGTTGTTTTATGGTTATGTTGTGATGCCATAGTTGTATCTATGCATATCGGACATGTCGTGCGTACGTGTGACGTGTAACGGTATGTATGGGATTCGACACCTAGTTGTGTGCCTCTAGTAGCACTCTTTATAGGGAAATGCCTCTTTGTGCTTCCACTGAGCCTTGGTAGCTTGCTACTGCTCCGGACACATAGATTGACCGACTTGTATCCTTCTTGCTGTTGCGTCTGTCCCTTCGGGGAAATGTCTTGCAGTGTAATGGAGTCCCTGTAGCCTGCTATGACTCGTCTACACGCAGTTGATGACATTTATGTCCCACGGGGTAATGGAGTCCTTGTAGCTTGCTATGACTCGTCTACACACGCTGAGACCGACACCTGCATTGTTGGGTTACGTATGTCTGTCCCTGTACGGATGTGCCATTTGGGTTCTACGACTAGTCATGTCGACCCGGGTTCTTGGACATTTGAATGCTAGCGACATATTCACATTCGTGAGCCAAAAGACGCAAATGGTCCCGGCCCAGGTAAGGTGGCAGCCATGGAGATAACCGTGCATGAGGCCGCAAAGTAATGTGAAGTGTTACATGCTAGATTCTTATGGCTTAGGATCGGGGTCCCGACAGGGTCCATGACCAAAACTCGTCTTTGAAGGATAAGTACCATAAAAATGGCTAATGTGAAAACTTGATCGATTTATGCATAATGGGGGGAGGGAAAGTTCATTGAGAGAACAACACCCCCCCTATGTCCATGCCTACATCTACAACAAGTTAGAATGATGAGTGCGGTGGGATGTGCATTGCCTCAAACCACATTGCTCAAATCAATGATATTTAGCTCATGCCTTAACTCGCGAAATCTTGCTTCATCCAATGGCTTCGTGAAAATATCTGCTACTTGCTCATGAGTGTTGACATAGTTAAGATCAATTTCTCCATGCTTGATGTGATCCCGGATAAAATGATGATGAATCTCAAAATGCTTTGTTTTGCTATGTTGCACCGGATTGTAGGAGATCTTGATGGCACTTCATTGTCACATAGAAGAGGAACTTTGTCACAAGTGACATCGTAATCCTTTAAAGTTTGCCTCATCCATCACAATTGAGCACAACAACTTGAGGCGGCTACATACTTGGCTTCGGTGGACGAGAGAGAAACACAATTTGGTTTCTTGGAAGACCAGCTCACCAAAGAGCGACCAAGAAATTGGCACCACTGTGCACATATTCCCACACTCAATATAATATCCGGTCTAGATGCACAAAGGTAGACCAAGGATCCAATCATGGAACGATATACCTTTTGATCCACCACTTTACCATTGGAATCAATGTCAAGATAACGCTTGGTTTGTATTGGTGTATTGGTTGGCTTGACATCATCTACCTTGAATCTTTTGAGCATGTCTTGGGTATATGGCTTGGTTGATGAATGTTCCTTCTCTATGTTGGTTGACTTCGAATCCAAGAAAGAACTTCAACTCTCCCATCATAGACATCTAAAACTTATTGGTCATTAGTGTGGCAAACTCATCATTAAAAGCTTTGTAAGGATAACCAAAGATAATATCATCAACATATAGTTGGCATATGAACAATTCCCCTTTGTCCTTCTTAGTAAAAAGAGTGGGATCGATTTTCCCAATTTCAAACCCACGATCTTGCGACAACTCGGTAAGGTGCTCATACCACACACGTGGGGCTTGTTTAAGGCCATAGAGTGCCTTATTGAGTTTATATACATGATTGGGGAACTTGGGATCCTCAAACCTCGAGGGTTGCTTGACATATACAACTCAATTAAGGGACCATTAAGAAAAGCAGTTTTCACATCCATTTGTTTCAATTTAAAATCATGATGAGTTTATATACAAGACTCGAGACGAGCAACGGGAGCGAAAGTTTCACCGTAGTCGATCCCCTCGACTTGGGAGTAGCTTTGAGCTACTAATGTCGTCTTGTTGTGAATAACAATGCCATGTCCATCTTGCTTGTTCTTGAAGAACCACTTGCTTCCAATGACATTATGATTGTCCTTTGTCCCTGGCATCAATTTCCATAGTTGGCTGCGCATGAAGTTGTTGAGTTCTTCATGCATGGCTTCTGGCCAATCCGAGTCCTCGAGCGCCTCATAAACCTTTTGGGGTTCAACACAACAAACAAACGCATGATGCTCACAAAAGTTTGTTAACTGTTTATGAGTAGTTACCCCTTTTCTCAAGCTACCAATGACATTTTCCAAGATATGTTCTTTGCGTTGTAGATTAGAAGCAATCTTGGCTCCAATTGCTCTTTAAGAGAACCTTGAGGAGTAACATCTTGATCATCTTGAGCATCATCTTGAGCTTGCTCTTCACCTTGAGCTAGCTCTCCATTGTGATCTTGATCTTGGTCATCCTTGGGTGCATCACCATCATCATGTGGTTGATCTTAACCTTGATCTTGATCACTTGATTGAGGGCCTTCACTTTGTTCTTCAGAAGCGTGTGGGTCAAGTGTTGGTGATGGTTCCACTTGCGTAGAACATTGTCCTTCTCCTTCCACCACAAGGGGTTCCTCGACGAGTACGAAGTGTCCCACACCCATTCTTCTTATGGCTCGAGGAGGAATTTCATCACCTACATCACAAAGACCACTTTGCTCCACTTAGGAGCTATTATTTTCATCAAACTCTATGTTACACATCTCCTCAATGAGCCCATTGGACTTGTTGAGGACATGGTAAGCATGAGAGTTTGTAGCATAACCAACAAATATGCCCTCTTGAGCCCTAGATTCGAATTTTGACAAACGAGCAACCTTTTAGAGAATGCAACACTTACACCCGAACACCCGAAAGTACTTAAGGTTGGGCTTGTTACCGGTAAGTATTTCATATGGAGCCTTGTTCAAGCCTTTGCAGAGGTAGAGCCTATTGGATGCATGACAAGCGGTGTTGATGGCTTCGGCCCAAAAGTTGTATGGAGATTTGAATTTCGCCATCATGGTCCTTGCCGCACCCATCAATGTACGGTTCTTCCTCTCCGCTACACCATTTTGTTGAGGGTTATAAGGTGCGCAATATTGATGCTTGATCCCCTCATCACTAAGAAACTCATCCAAGGTGTAGTTCTTGAATCGGTGCCATTGTCACTTCTAATAATCAATATATTTGCATCATGTTGACGTTGAACTTCATTTGCAAAGTTGATCTTCCTCTTGAAGAAATATACCCATGTGTATCTTTAATAATCATCCAAAATCACCAAGAAATACTTTCTCGCACCAAGATTATCAAAAGATGGAGGTCCAAATAGATCCATGTGAAGGAGCACTAAGGGCCTCTTGGAAGATATAATGGTAGTGGGACGGCGAGGCTTCTCATGTAGCTTTCCTTCAATACAAGCACTGCAAGCACGATCTTTAGCAAAACTAACATTTGTTAGTCCACTAACATGGTCGCCATTGAGGAGACTTTGCAAAGATCTCATATTGACGTGGTCTAGACGGCGATGGAAAATCCACCCCACGTCAACTTTAGCCATTAGACATGTTGCGGTCTTAGTTGGCCTCTCCGAGAAGTTGACCACATAGAGACCGTTCTCAACATGTCCAACAAAGGCTACTTTAAGAGTCTTGCTCCTCAAAAGGGACATGGTATCAAGATCAAAGAAATTAGAAAAGCCCAGAAGTGCAAGTTGACAAACAGAAAGTAAATTGTATGCAAGGGACTCAACAAGCATGACTTTCTCAATGGATAGATCCGGAGAGATTACCACATTGCCAAGACACACTACCTTTTACATAGAACCATCACCATATTGGACATGAGTGGGCATAGATGGCTTGCTTCAACGTCACCACCAAGTCCTTGCTTCCGATAATATGATTTGTTGCTCCACTATCGAGCAACCATGAACTTCCACCAGAAGCAAACTCCTACAAGAGATCAATGCTTGGATTTAGGTACCCATTATTGAATGGGTCCTTTCATGTTAGTAACAAGGGTCTTAGGAACCAAAATAGACCATTCAATGTACTCATAAGGAGCACCAACAAATTTTGCATAAACATGCCCATCACTCGCATGACATAAAACATACGAAGGGTTAAAATCACCGTCATCATTTCGTGAAGTGGTTTTTCCATTCTTGGCACCACCATGAGCCACCTTCTTGTTCTTCTCCTTAGGAGCACCCTCTTCTTCTTTAACAAACGTAGTTTTGAGAGGGAGATCTTGCTTGGTCTTATCGTTCTTCTTGGTTCTCTTCTTCTTCTTTGACTTGGGAACAAACCCAAGTCCCTCCTTAGCCACAACTTCCTTTTGATTGCTCAAAAGGTCATTGAGATTCTTCTCCCCTTGAATGCAAGTGACAAGGCCTTTCTCAAGTTGCTCTTTCAACCTGGCATTCTCCTCAACAAGATGAGCATGCTCACAACAAGGGTTAGTAGCATGTGCATTCTCAATTAATACAAAAGGAGGACAAGTAGCGATCTCCTTAGTTTGTTTCACTTGGAGTTGATTATGAGACTCTTTGAGAGAGTTATGAGCACTCTTAAAGCCCTTGTGAGCCTTTTCAAAGTAGCTCAAACTCCTCCTTGAGTCTAGCATGGACAACCCCAAGTTCAACATTCAGGGATTTAAGAACACGAGCTAGAATTTGAGCATGATCATGATCTTTCTTAAACTTATCAAGATCAACATTGTGTGACTCCTCAAGAGACAAACGAAGACCTTGCTCTTCCTCAAGATCATGGGAAAGATCCGCAATCTCATCGGCATAGTCATGACTATGACCTTCCATCTTAGTGATGGTATCTTCATGACCCTCAATGGTGTCATTTGCCTCACCAAGTTGTTCTAAGAGAGCAACAAAGTGCTTCTTGGTAGTACCTTTGAGCTTACCCATGAACTTGTCAAACTCATTTTCCTCCACCTTAACCACCTCTGTTTCATCTACACAATAGTAGTTTTGATCTTGGAGGTTACCTTGTTGGTGGACTTAGCCATGAGGCACTTGGCGGGGGCAATGACGTTCTCGTTGGGGGAGTCGAAGAGAGACAATGGTGATGGAGAACGTTACAATTGCTTCACCACTTGTATGATAATCGTCGTCATCGGAGGCATACTCTTCGAGCATCACCAACCCCTTTTGTGGCACCCGCTTCATGAAGTTATTCTCGTTGGGGAAGGACTTGGCCTTGTCTTTGCGGATGAGCTTGCCACCATTGTGTTCCCTCTTCTCATACAGACAATCCGTGACGAAGTGACTCACGTTGCAACAATTTTAGCACGTCCTCACACATTGCTTGCCCTTGGCGCCACTTGAGTTGTTCTTGGAGAAGTTGGGCTTGGAGTTTCTCTTCTTGCCCCAAAATTTCCTTGACGCAAGAGCCATGTGCTCGTGGTAAGCATATTTGGTGTCTTCGGGGCAACCCTCTTCTTCTTCTTCTTCCTCTTCTTCTTATTCCTCTTCTGGTATCGCCTTGTCCCAATTGTCATCTGTATCCTTGCTCCCATGATCTCGGAAAGAGACGACAAGAATGGTCAACCTCCGGTAGAGCTCACGGGGATCTTCATCTTCATTCATCACGAACTCATCGGCTTCATCAAGCACCACCTCAAAGTTGGAGCGTTGAATGCTTGAGCTTCCTTTGTACAAAGAGTTGATGTGCGCCCATGCATCTTTAGCAATGGTGAAAGTATGCAGGTGAGGAAGCTCTTCGGGTGACATGCATTCTTTAATAATGAACAATGCGGATCCATTAAGTTGATTGTCCACTTCTTGTCTTAGCGTCATCTTGTTTGGATCATGAGGGTTGAAGCCTTGCTCATTACCCTCCCACTACTGCAGGATGGTCCAAAGAAGACACATCAATCAGAGACCCTTCGACGAAACTATGTGTGATGCATGAATCGCAAACATTATAGTTCAAGCTCCATCGCTAATGCCACGAACTGTGTGCGATGGTGGATCCATCAAAAATATGATTCAGAAAATAGTTGCGTGTGTGATGCAGGGCATACAGTTGGTGCTTATGAACTGTTTGCGATTAGGCAAGATAACACAAACAGTTCTCAAAATACATATGTGTGTGAAGTATGGCATACAGTTCATTCGGACAAACAGTTTGCCTTGATCGAGCTAGAACACAAACGAGTTACCATAACAAGGTGTGTGTGATACTAGGCAAACAAATCATTCATCATAATTATGTGGGAAGACCAATAGTAACCCAAACGATTCATACTGACAAGCTATGTGGGTTGTGGCCAGACGGTTGCTGCCAAACAATTGTCAGCGATGGATGAAATCATTACCGACGCTACGTTGGGAAGTGTTGTTTGCCTTTATTAACATTGTAGACGTTTTCCTATTATGACCCGTGTGCCTGCCCATCACCCCGTCCTCCTCTCTCGCGTCTTGTCACCGTGTTGCCGCCCGAGGATTCGAGTGCATGCTTTAGCACCGCTTTTGGCCACGCGTCCACTCGATGAGCCCGTTCCCGTGCACAACCGCACAGGTTCCCGTGCACAAAACCATGCTACGGCTCTAGCTTCCCGCACGGCTCGGTGAAATCCCCAAATCCCCAATGCTTGTCGGCCTGCTATATAAACCCTCACGGCCGGCGACTCCATATTGCCTTCATCCCCTCCCTCCCCGTAGCTTGTCTAGTTTGCTTCTCCCCAAATCGCCAATGGCACCGGCCGTTCGTCGTCGCCCAGCCACTCCGCCAGAGCACAGCTCCAGCTAGGAGGCTTCACCGCGTCGGCGCGGGAGTCCTCTAAAGCGTGTAGTGCACGTGGCGTCCCTGGCGGGTGTGCGCACGCCACCAACTACATGCTCCACCACCGCTGCCCGTAGGCAGCTGCTGCCGGTGGCCGCCATGGCCGCCACCCCACCGTCGTCCGTCTTTGCCACGACCCCACTGTCAGGCGGCGGGGTCATCACCCGCTCCGCCACCGCGGCCCGAATGCGGGAGGTGGAGGCCGCCAAAGGCCCGCCGCCGGGATTCGGCGTCGCAACCCTTGCACGCTACATCTACTTCCTAGAGAAGGAGGTGGAGCGCCAGGTTGCGCACGCGAAGAAGCTCACCAATGCTGTGGCCGCAGGAGAAGCAGCGGCGGCGGCGTGGAATGCAGAGATCTACGCCGAGTCCCATCGCGTTGAGGAGAGGCGTCTTGAGCGCCGGAGGGCAGCACTGGCAGCCAACGGACATGACTCCACCAACTCGTCGGCAGGCTCCTCCTCCACTTGCTCTTACTGAGCGCGCTCGATTCTACTGGAAGTAGAACAAAGCCCCTCCATAGTACTAGTATTTAGGGTCTATTTTGTTTAGTTCATCGAACTATAGATATGGTTGAACTATACCACGTACTTTAAATTAGCTAGTATATATAGTTGAACTAGCTATTTCAGTACGTGGTTGGCAACAATTGGGGAAAAGTTTGTTCGGTTCAGCTGTCGAGTTGAACTGTATTGTACAAAGACAAGTGCTTAATGTATGAATGAAATCCATGTTTAGTGAATTTCAGTTGCAAAATTACACCCTAATTGTGATTTTGTTCTTGAAAAATTTGACAAATGCCAGTGCTACAATGTTGGCAAATGCGAATGTTACTAGATCGACAGATGCCAATCTTTCCGATTTGACACATGGCAATTTACCCAATACGATAGATGCAAATCTTCCCGGATTGTATGTACTAGGCGCACGGTTTGATACGTCCATTTTGCATCATGATTTCCTACTGTTATTTATTATGTTTTATTGAATAATAATGCTTTAGGGAGTGATTCTAATGCCTTTTCTCTCATAATATGCAAGGTTTACACAAAGAGGGAGAATACCGACAGCTGGAATTCTGGACCTGAAAAAGCACATCAGAGATACCTATTATGCACATCTCCAATGGAGCTGAAACTTTACGGAGATTATTTTTGGAATTAATAAAAAAATATTGGAGCAAAGAACTACCGGAGGGGGACACCCTCGTGGGCACAAGACACCAGGGGGCGCCAGGCCCCCCTGGGCGCGCCCTGGTGGGTTGTGCCCTCCTCGGCCCACCTCCAGTGCCCATCTTCTAGTATATAATCACTTTTGACATAGAAAAAAAAATAGAAGAGGACTTTCGGGAAAAACCGCCGCCGCCTCGAGGCAGAACTTGGGCAGGAGCACTTTTGCCCTCCGGCGGAGCGATTCCGCCGGGGGAACTTCCCTCTCGGAGGGGGAAATCGAAACCATCATCATCACCAACACCCCTCTCATCTTTGGGAGGCCAATCTTCATCAACATCTTCAACAGCACCATCTCCTCTCAAACCCTAGTTCATCTCTTGTGTTCAATCTTTGTACCGGAACCTCAGATTGGTACCTGTGGGTGACTAGTAGTGTTGATTACCTTGCGTAGTTGATTACTATATGGTTTATGTGGTGGAAGATTATATGTTCAGATCCATTATGCTATTCAATACCCCTCTCATCTTGAGCATGATTATTATTTGTGAGTAGTTACCTTTGTTCTTGAGGTCATGGGAGAAGTCATGTTGCAAGTAATCATGTGAATTTGATATGTGTTCGATATTTTGATGATATGCATGTTGTGATTCCCTTAGTGGTGTCATGTGAACGTAGACTACATGACACTTCACCATTCATGGGCCTAAGGTAATGCATTGTGGAGTAGTTATTATATGATGGGTTGCTAGAGTGACAGAAGCTTAAACCCTAGTTTATGCGCTACTTCGTAAGGGGCTGATTTGGATCCAAACGTTTAATGCTATGGTTAGATTTTATATTAATACTTTTCTCGTAGTTGCGGATGCTTGCGAGGGGGTTAATCATAAGTGGGAGGTTGTTTAAGTAAGAACAACACCCAAGCACCGGTCCACCCACATATCAAATTATCAAAGTAGCGAACACAAATCAAACCAACATGATAAAAGTGACTAGATGAAATTCCCGTGTACCCTCAAGAATACTTTGCCTATTACTCGAGATTGTTCTGGCCTGTCCTTTGCCACAAAAGGATTGGGCTACCTTGCTGCACCTTATTTACCATTACCGTTACTTGCTCGTTGACAATTATCTTGCTATCAAACTATATGTTACCTACAATTTTAGTGCTTGCAGAAATTACCTTGCTGAAAACCGCTTGTCATTTCCTTCTGCTCCTCGTTGGGTTTGACACTCTGACTTATCGAAAGGACTACGATTGATCCCCTATACTTGTAGGTCATCAAGACTCTTTTCTGGCGCCGTTGCCGGGGAGTGAAGCGCTCTTGGTAAGTGGAAATCGGTAAGGAAAAACTTATACTACGTGCTGAAATTTATTGCTACTTGCTACCATGGAAAACAATCCTTTGAGGGGTTTTTTCGGGGTATCTTCACCTTGACCGAAACCACAATTAGTTGCCCCTCAACCTACTGCACCTACTGAAAATATTGGTTATGAAATTCCTTCGGGTATGGTAGAACAACTGCTTGCTAAACCTTATGCAGGAGATGGAACTGAACATCCTGATATGCACCTCTTATGTGTGAACGAAATTTGTGGATTATTTAAGCTTGCAGGTTTACCCGGAGATGAAGCTAAGAAGAAAGTATTCCCTTTATCTTTGAAGGGAAAAGCATTGACATGGTATAGGCTATGTGATGATCTTGGATCGTGGAACTGGAATCGTTTGCAATTGGAATTCCACCAAAAGTTTTATCCCATGCATCTAGTTCATCGTGATCGGAATTATATATATAATTTTTGGCCTCGTGAAGGAGAAAGCATCGCTCTAGCTTGGGGGAGGCTTAAGTCAATGTTATATTCATGCCCCAATTATGACATCCCGAGAGAAGTTATCATTCAGAATTTTTATGCTCGGCTTTCTCATAATGATCAATCCATGCTCGATACTTCTTGTGTTGGTTCTTATATGAAGAATACTATTGAATTCAAGCGGGATCTCTTAGAAAGAATTAGACGCAACTCTGAATATTGGGAACTCGACGAAGGTAATGAATCAGGTATAATGCTTGAGTTTGATTGTGTTAAATCTTTTATGAATACCGATACTTTTCACAAGTTTAGCACTAAATATGGACTTGACTCTGAGATAGTAGCCTCTTTCTGTGAAGCATTTGCTACTCACGTTGATCTCCCTAAGGAGAAGTGGTTTAAATATCATCCCCCTGTTAAAGAAGAAATTAAAGAACCGGTCATAGCTAAAGATGAATCCATCATTTATAATGTTGATCCAGTTGTGCCTACCGCTTATATTGAAAAACCACCTTTCCCTATTAGGATAAAGGAACATGCTAAGGTATCAACTGTGGTTCGTCAGAGTAATATAAGAGCACCTATGCCCCCTGAACAAATAAAGTAGAACCTAGTGTTGCTATGGTTAAAGATCTCTTGTTAGAAAATATTGATGGGCATGTTATCTACTTCTGTGATGAAGCTGCTAGAATTGCTAAACCCGATGAAAAAGATAAACATAGACACATAGAAGGCATGCATGTTGTCTCAGTTAAAATAGGAGATAATTGCTATCATGGTTTATGTGATTTGGGTGCTAGTGTGAGTGCTATCCCTTTTACTCTATACCAAGAAATTATGGATGGAATAGCACCTGCTGAAATAGAAGACATTGATGTTACTATTAAACTTACTAATAGAGACACCATCACACCACTTGGGATTGTTAGAGATGTTGAAGTCTTGTGTGGGAAAGTAAAATACCCTACTGATTTTCTAGTTCCCCACAAGATGACTTTTGTCTTATTATCTTTGGTAGACCTTTCTTGAGCACCGTCAACGCTAAGATATATTGTGAAAAACAAACTGTCGGTGTCAGTTTTGGTGGTGTGTCTCATGAGTTTAATTTTTTCAAGTTTAGTAGACAACCTCGTGATAAAGCGTTTGATAACCCACAAGTATAGGGGATCGCAATAGTTTTCGAGGGTAGAGTATTCAACCCAAATTTATAGATTCGACACAAGGGGAGCCAAAGAATACTTGAGAGTATTAGCAGTTGAGTTGTCAATTCAACCACACCTGGAGATTAAATATCTGCAGCAAAGTGATCAGTAGCACAGTAATATGATAGTTTGATAGGAGTGGTGACAGTAACAGTAGTGGTAACAGTAGTAGCAGTAGTTTTGTAGCAGTTGGAACAGCAGCAGCGGCAATAGTAACTTAGCAAGAACAATAAGTGGAAAGATCGTAGGCACTGGATCGGTAACTCGTTGGATGATATTCGTCATGTAATAGTCATAACCTAGGGCGACACAGAACTAGCTCCAGTTCATCAATGTAATGTAGGCATGTATTCCGTAAATAGTCATACGTGCTTATGGAAAAGAACTTGCATGACATCTTTTGTCCTACCCTCCCGTGGAAGCGGGGTCCATATGGAAACTAAGGGATATTAAGGCCTCCTTTTAATAGAGAACCGGCACAAAGCATTAGCACACGGTGAATACATGAATTCCTCAAACTACGGTCATCACCGCGAAGTATCCCAAATATTGTCACTATGGGGTTGACGGATCATAACACATAATTGGTGCATATGACTAGGCAAGATCGGATCAAGAACATATATATAGAGATGATAACATAAATGGTTCAGATCTGAAATCAAGGCACACGGGCCCTAGTGACAAGCATTAGGCATAACAAAGTCATAGCAACATCAATCTCAGAACATAATGGATACTAGGGATCAAGCCCTAACAAAACTAACTCAATTACATGATGAATCTCATCCAACTCCTCACCGACCAGCCAGCCTACGAAGGAATTACTCACTCCCGGTGGGGAGCATCATGGAATTGGCGATGGAGAAAGGTTGGTGATGACGAAGACCGAAGATTCCCCTCTTCGGAGCCCCAAACGGGCTCCAGATCTGGCCTCCCGATGAAGAACAGGACGTGGCGGCGGCTCCGTATCGTGAAACGCGATAATTCTTTCTCTCTGATTTTTTTCTCTGAATAAGGAATTTATAGTGGCGGAGTTAGGGCAAGTGGGGCCACGAGGTGGGCACAACCCACGAGGGCGCGCCCAGGGGGCCTCGCGCGCCCTGGTGGGTGATGCTCACCCTGGCCCCCCTCTTCGGTGGATTTTGCCTCCAATATTTCTCATTTATTCTGAAATAAATCACATAAAAGTTTCGTTTCATTCCGAGAACTTTTATTTCTGCACAAAAACAACACCATGGTAGTTCTGCTGAAAACAGCGTCAGTCCGGGTTAGTTCCATTCAAATCGTGCAAATTAGAGTCCAAAACAAGGGCAAAAGAGTGAGGAAAAGTAGATACGTTGGAGACGTATCAACTCCCCCAAGCTTAAACCTTTGCTTGTCCTCAAGCAATTCAGTTGACAAACTGAAAGTGATAAAGAAAAACTTTTATGAACTCTTTTGTTCTTGTTTACATATATATGCTTAAGTAGCACCCAGGTTTTCAGGAAAGATTATGACTAACCATGTCAACAATAACTCTTAGAAATTATATTTACTCATAACAATAACATAAACAACTAGTGAGCAATAATAAGATATCTCAAGCGCCAACACTTTGTCGAAACAATCATGATACAATATGACAATAGTGGTATCTCGCTAGCCCTTTCTGAGACCGCAAAACATAAATGCAGAGCACCTCCAAAGTTCAAGCAGCAACTAAACATTGTAATTCATGGTAGAAGAGATCTAGTCATGCTGCACCCAGCATCAACTATACACAATGCATGAGGATGACAATAGTGCTCTTAGGTCTGGCCCTTATTTGAGAAGGTGATGACTCAACATAAAAGTAAATAGATAGTCCCTTCGTAGAGGGAAGCATGGATTTGCAGCGGTGCTAGAGCTCAAAGTTTAAAACAGAGATAGATATAATTTTTGGAGGTACACCCTTCCTGTCAACATCACGACCAAAAGTTATCAATATCTTCCATGCTAAACAAATTAGCGGCGGTTCCCAAGCGGTAAAAGTAAAGCTTTACTCCCCTCCACCAACAATCACACTCCACGGTGAGCCGTATCCACGGGTACCGTCCAAACCAACAACATTCCTGGGGGAGTTTTGTTTAATTATTTTTGATTTTTGATTTCGGGATTGGGAATCCCTATTACCGCCCCTCTCGTGTAAGGGCAAGTGAATAAACACTCATCATGTGAATAACCCGCTTAGCATGGAAGATACTGACCGCCCCTTGTCGCTTCATGAGCGGTCCAGGCACACAAAACAGATGTTCATTTGAATTTTTTAGAGGTGGCACATGCAAATTTACTTGGAACGGCAGGGTAATACCGCATATAGGTAGATATGGTGGACTCATTTGGTATAACGTGGTTTAAGGGTTTTGATGCACAAGCAGTATTTCCGCTTAGTACAGACGAAGGCTAGCAATTATATTGAGAAGCGACCAGCTAGACAGCGAAAACGGTCATGAACATGCATTACATATAATCAACATTTGAATACTAGCATGAGTAGGATATGGTAACCATGAACATAAATATCATGAAGGCTATGTTGGTTTTGATTCAACTACATGTGTGAACATGTGCCAAGTCATGCCACTTGAAACATTCAGAGGAGGATACCATATCATCATACCGCATCACAACCATTTTAATGCATGTTGACACCCAAGATAAATCATTATCCACTCCTAGCTACTTAAGCATGGCATGAACAACTATAATCTCTAATGGTCATTGCAAACATGTTTGATCATAATGAGCTGAATCAAGGAATACTAGGTTAAACATATTTAGAAAAACAAAAACAAAAACAAGTTGAGTTCATACCCGCTTTTCTCTGCCACAGTCAATTCATCAAATGTCGTCATTATTGCCTTTCACTTGCACGATCGAACGATAAGAAGATAATAATAGTGCAAGAGTGTCGTGGACTAAGCTGGAATCTGCAAACATTTTATTCAAGAGGAGAAGACAAACTAACATGGGCTTTTTGTTAGATAAACGATAATGCAGATGAGAACCACTCAACAATTTTTTTGTGGTCTTCTCCTAGGTACGACTCAAGTAAAAAGAAAAGAATTTCAGAGAAACACACTGAAATATTTTTGGAGTTTTGGTTTTTCTTGAAGAAAGCAAATTAAAGAAAAAAAACAAAAACGAGAAAAACTATTTACACGGGAAAGCTCCCAACAAATAAAAGAAGAAGCGAGAAATCTTTTTGGGTTTTCTTTTGATGCTACAATTAAACTAAGCAAGAAAGAAAAACTAAAAAGAAGTAGGAAATATTTTTGGGTTTTCTCAAAGTTTTACAAACACACAAGACGAAAGCGAGAAAAAAAATCAAGCATGGATATTACAATGAAAGAGTGTGGACACTGACAACTGGAATGAAATGTGTGAACATGAATGTAATGTCGGTGGAAATACGTACTCCCCCAAGCTTAGGCTTTTGGCCTAGCTTGGTAATCACAATCCGTATGAATAATAATCTGGGTGATGGCTCATTGAGAACCTCGGAGCAGACTCTGCGGCCCTCCTGGCAGCTTCAACCTCCGCGTTGTACGCATGGGCTTCGCTCTCAAGAACATAATATCTTCCCCTAGTGTGAAAATCAAAGAGAGCAGGAGCAGGCAAAGCAACAGGCACAACGTTTTTTTTATTAAATCTCAAGTTATAGGTATAGTTGGTGGCCGTGCCCGTAAGGAACTTATGATGCTTCATGGCATCAAAGTCTAAATACTGAGTGGGTAGGATGGGGTCATTAGGCCAAGGTGAAACATTTAATCTCTCAGCTACACGGGAGGCATAGATTCCTCCATAAAAATTACCACTAGCAGCATTAAGCTGCAACCTTCGTGCAACAATTGCACCAAGATTATAATCCTTATTCCCAGTTATGGCAGTGTGTAGGAGACTCAAATCATGAGCACACAATGTGCTACAATCTTGTTTGCCTACAACACATTTACTGTTAAAGAGCGCAAAATATTGTAGTGATGGAAAATGGATGCTGTTAATTCCCCCTTGTGTAACCCCCCTATCTTCGCCAAAGCAAAGATTAACTAAAAATGATTCGTACTCAGATTTTTTTGGTTCATCGAGGGAACCCTAAGATGGAAGTTTGCATGTATCGCTAAACATTTCTAACGACATGGTAAAGGAATGATCGTACAGGTTGAACGAAACTCTAGACTCATGAGGAAAATATTTAAATTTCTTTGTGAAGGTTTTTGTGAGCTCGAGGTGTTGAGGGCACTTATTTGCGATGAAGGGAGCAAGCTCTGTATTGTGAATAAATTGATCAAAATCCTCCTTAATACCTGCACCTTCCATGAACTCGTCGCAAGGCCACAAGCATGATTTGGTGGCGGCATCTCGCATCGAGTTTTCGCTTGGTTCAACATAAGACTGTCGAACTGAGCTTCCACTTGATGAGGCTCCCGAGGATCTCCTCCTTGAGGAACTCCTAAAGAATTGAATTTTATTCCTATAAAAATTCTGAAAAATTTTAGTCCAAAAAAAAATTGTCAACAAAACTTTGTAAGATTGTTAGCAACTACCCCTAAGCATGCATAGAGGCCATATAGAGCATTCAAACTACTTAGAACTCTAAGAATTCAACATGCAAGCTCATCTATAGCAACACCAAGAGTAGCTAATTAATCTAAAAATAACCCACAAAAACAAAAACTAATTGGAGCAATGGAGGAGTCACATACCAAGTAGCAATCCCTCCAAACAGTTTCGAAAACGGGGCTTCGAGCAAAGAGATCAAAATCCGCGGGTTTGAGAGCAAGAACACGAAAATGGTGGTTGTGGTGATTTTTTGCTAGAGGTAGGTGATGATGTGGGCTAAACACTACTGGAATCAGGCACTTTGCCGTCTACCATAGCAGACGGCAAAGGATAGGCCAGCGGACGGAAAAGTCCTTTGCCGTCCGCCAGCAAACGGCCACAGTTTTGGCACTGTAAACTCCGGTAAAGGGGTTCTTTGCCATCTGCCTATGCTCAGCAGACGGTAAAGGTTTTTTGCCGTCAGCCGACAGACGACAAAGAGGGTGGACGGCATTCTTTGCCGTTAGCCCCGTTAGGTGGTAACGGCATTCTTTGCCGTTTGCCCCCGGACGGCCAAGGCACAAGACCCTTTGCCGTCTGCCCCCGGACGGCAAAGAGGCCAAATGGTCCCAGGCCTGGAGTTCCCAGGTTGTACAGGCGGCTGCCACGTGCCACCTTTGCCGACGGTGGCAGACAGCAAAGAGTCACTATTGCCTCTTTTTTTTTCCTGTTTTTGTTATATTCAAGAATTTTCACAGGCAAATATATGATATGTATATATATATTTCACAGAAACAATATCCCTGCCATATGGATATGATCAACCAACAATTATACCAAATTGAAAGTATCAAATGTCACATTGTTCACCATATTACAATAGTTTCATCCATACATACATAGTCTCATCCATAGGTAGAAAGTTTCACATAAGTTCATCGATACAAAATGAAAACAGAAAGTAAACACTAGCACTACATCAAAGCAAGCTGCCGTGAAGTGAATCAAATCTGCAAAATTGGAAATAAGAAAGTTAGAATAAGAATACTAGAAGAAGTAGAAGAAGATCTAGAAGAAGAAGATGAAGAAGCGGTTTTCTTCTCTCTCTTTCTCCTCTTGTTTTTCTTCTTCTTATTGCTTATTTGTGTCATTTTAGAGCTAACCTAGGTAATTATCCGATTTTTGACCTAACTAAGCTTATTGTGTCATTTTAGAGCTAACCTAGGTAATTATCCGATTTTTGACCTAACTAAGCTTATTGTGTCATTTTGCAAGAAAATAAGCTAAGTCTATGTCATTTATGAGGTTACCAAGGCTATTATGCCATTTTTGAGTTAACTAAGCTTATTATGTCATTGTGGAGGAAACAAAGCTAAGTATAGGTCATTCTGGAGCTAAGTGAGCTTATTATCTCATTTTGTAGGAAGCAAACTAAGTATAGGTCATTTTAGAGCTAACTTAGGTAAAATAGGTCATTTCGGAGCTAAGTAAGCTTATTATGTCACTTTGGAGAAAACAATGCTAAGTATAGGTCTAGAGCTAACCTAGGTAAAATAGGTCATTCTGGAACTAAGTGAGCTTATTATCTCATTTTGTAGGAAGCAAAGCTAAGTATAGGTCAGTTTAGAGCTAACTTAGGTAAAATAGGTCATTTCGGAGCTAATCAGCTAAGTAAGCTTACTATGTCATTTTGGAGGAAACAATGCTAAGTATAGGTCATTTTAGAGCTAACTTAGGTAAAATATGTCATTTTGGAGGTAAGTAAGCTTACTATGTCATTTTGGAGGAAACAAAGCTAACTTAGGTAAAATATGACATTTATGAGCTAACCAAGATTATTATGCCATTTTTGACCTAAGTAAGCTAATTATGTCATAAATGAACTAAATAAGCTAAGTATATGAGCTAACCAAGGTTATTATGCCATTTGTTGAGCTTGACTTTCGGTCTTTCGAGGTTTTCCTTAGAAAAACTCTCATGCCTCATGGTGTGTATGGTGCGCACTCACTCACACTTATATGGTGGTGTATGTTGGTGGACACTACCTAACACTAATGTTTCGACCGTCGGTGATGGTGGTTTCCCCTTCTCCTCTCCCGCAATATACCAAGGTATATATCGAGAGAAGGAGAAGAAGAAACGACCCCCGCGACAACAGTCGGGATTCCTCCATCAAGAAGAGACATGAAACTCTCACAAGGAGCTCCGACAGACCGAAAGTACGTAATTTTGTCTAAGTGCTAAGTTTGTCTTTGAGGAAATGAGCCATGTAAGTGGCATATTAGGGCTTACCGTCCTCGTCATCATGGAGGTGAAGCACCGGGGTTGCTCGGGCCGGTGTCACCTGGAGAAGGGTCGTGCGATGCGTCTCGGGAGTTATGCTGCACCAAAGATCATTTCCAAAGTCTCGTTAGCATGATGACACTGAAATGTTAAGACTAGTAACTAATGACCATTCAAATGAAACTCACCATTCCCGCCGTGGTAATGACTGGCATCGGCAGAGGGGTCTGGCCGTTCTTCTCGCACAAAGACTGCACATTTGGTTTTGACAAGTCAATCATATTGGTTATTAATGAAACGAACCTGTAGTGCAAGATTTGGCTAATATGAAGAAGAAACTTACCACGATGAGCTCATACATGGCCCAGTTAGACGCATCGTTCCGTGCCCTCTCCTCCTCCAACAACCTAGCCGTCCTCTCCTCCAAATCCCTCCCCTTCTCCGCCGCCTGCCGGGCCCGTTCCTCCAGAAGCGCCTGGGTTGCCTCTCTCTCTTTCTGAAGAGCAGCCTAGAACACAACTCCTCGTTAGCATTGTAATCATCTTTGTTCGCACACACAATGTAATGGAGGAAAGCTATGTGAGTCCGTATGACTAACCTCGATGGCGAGCTCGACTGGCCGTGGACGAGGCCTTATCTCAGGACAGGAGCTCGTTTGGCGCGCCTTGATCTCCCGGAGAGTGCGAGAAGACCGTATAAGTCCATCTCCAATGGCTATCAAGCCATGGGGCCTCCCGCCGTCAGCTATCATCATCAGCTCTGGATCAATAGGATGCTGGCTCGGGTTGAAGTCCTCCCCATTCACTGCCTTCCCCACATCTCTGTACCTCACGAGCTTGTGGTGCGAGGAGATGTTGGTGAAGTTCTCGGGATGATCGAGGTCAGACTCAGAGAATGCCTTCGCCTTCTTGTACAAGGCAGTATGGGCCATGGCATAGACGTCGTACATCTCTGGTACCTCCGTGTTATTGTGATGCGCCTAAGATGAAAGAAGTGGTAAGAACTGAAATAATAAAGCTTCTGGAAGCAGGTATAATCTATCCCATAGCTGATAGTAGATGGGTAAGTCCCGTTCATTGTGTCTCTAAGAAAGGAGGTATTACCGTTGTTCCTAATGATAAAAATGAACTCATTCCACAAAGAATTGTCACTGGCTATAGAATGGTAATTGATTTTAGAAAATTAAATAAAGATACTAGAAAAGTTCATTATCCTCTGCCTTTCATTGATCAACTGCTAGAAAGAATATCTAAGCACACACACTTTTGTTTCCTAGATGGATATTCTGGTTTCTCTCAAATACTTATGTCACAATCCGATCAAGAGAAAACCACCTTTACTTGCCCTGTTGGAACATATGCTTATAGACGTATGCCTTTTGGTTTATTAAATGCACCTGCTACCTTTCAAAGATGTATGACTGCTATATTCTCTGATTTTTGTGAAAAGATTGTGGAGGTTTTCATGGATGATTTTTCCGTTTACGGGACTTCTTTTGATGATTGCTTAAGCAACCTTGATCGAGTTTTGCAGAGATGTGAACAAACCAATCTCGTCTTGAATTGTCTTGGGGCATAAAATATCCGAGCGAGGTATTGAGGTGGATAAAGCTAAAGTTGATGCAATTGAGAAAATGCCATGTCCTAAAGATATTAAAGGTATTCGAAGTTTCTTTGGTCATGCTGGTTTCTATAGGAGGTTCATTAAAGACTTCTCTAAAATTTCTAGGCCTCTTACTAATCTTTTGCAAAAGGATATCCCTTTTGTTTTTTATGATGATTGTTTGGAAGCCTTTGAAACACTCAAGAAAGCATTAACCTCTGCGCCTATCGTTCAACCACCTGATTGGAACTTGCCTTTTGAAATTAAGTCTGACGCTAGTGATTATGCTGTTTGTGCTGTTCTAGGACAAAGAGTTGATAAGAAATTGAATGTTATCCATTATGCTAGTAAAACTCTAGACAGTGCCCAACAAAATTATGCTACTACTGAAAAGGAATTTTTAGCAGTTGTGTTTGCCTGTGATAAATTTAGATCCTATATTGTTGACTCCAAAGTTATTGTTCACACCGATCATACTGCTATAAAATATCTTATGGAAAACAAAGATGCTAAACCTAGACTCATTAGGTGGGTTCTCTTGCTTCAAGAATTTGACTTACATATCGTTGATAGGAAAGGAGCTGAGAACCCCCGTAGCTGATAACTTGTCTAGGTTAGAAAATATTCTAGATGACCCACTACCTATTGATGATAGTTTTCCTGACGAACAGTCCGCTGCAATAAGTGTTTCTCAAAACACCCCTTGGTATGCTGATTATGCTAACTACATTGTTGCTAAGTATACACCACCTAGCTTTACATACCAACAAAAGAAAAAAGGGCTTTCTATTCTTGTGCCCCTGGTTCCTTAGTTGTACTCATTCATCCCCACGCCCTTAACTTTTGCTCACTTTTCCACACTCCCTTGTCCAAAACCCTCAGAAATCGTCACAACGAAGGATGCCGTCGGGTCAATGGTTTGACTGTTAACTCTGACGTGTGGGGCCGCGTTGGACTGTGTCACCCGTTGGACCTGCCAACTGGGGCCGCGTTTGGACTGTGTCACCCTCCTTTGACCATTCTGACGTGTGGGGCCGCGCTGGACTGTGTCGCCCGTTTGAAGGTGGCGCCGGTTGGACCGTTCGGCCGTGATTTCGTTTGGGCCGTTGAATTAAACGCCCGCGTCCATGCGCTGATGCACGCCGCCACGATAAGCCTGCTATGCATGCGCGACATGATCCAGCTAGCCTGCCTGCATGCGCCGATGCGAGCCGCAACGGACGCAACCTTCCTGTGAGCCGCCACGGACGCAGCGACTGTCGCAGCTGTCGGTTCGTCTCTTCTTGCACGCGCCTCCTCGATCGATTCACAGTTCACACCGTCTCAGCCTTTGACCCCCACAGCATCAATTCAGTGTGGCAATTAAATTCTAGGGCATACCGATCGACGTGCGCCGCCGGGAAGCCTGCTATGCAAGCCACGTGATCCAGCTAGCCTGCCTGCATGCGCCGATGCAATGCCACGAACGCAGCGACGGTCACTGCCGTTGGTTCCTCTCTTCTCGCATGCGTCTCCACCTTCCAGGTGCCACAGACCGAGGCCAGGGTGCAGTACTACGTGCGAGCTTCGCCCACCTTTTTTACCCAGCCATATGTCACTCCCTCCATGTACAAAAGCATGCAATATATTTTTTGAAGCATAGAATAGAACCAGCAACCAGAGTCAACTAAACATAGCTCAAAGAGCATAATAGCAGCATACAATATATATCCTACGTACCACGTAGTGCACTACGCGTCTTCGTCGTCGGAGATGGCCTAATACGCCTGCGTCGGAGTCTGATCCGCCTGCGCGGGAGCCTGGTCCGCCTGCGCCGTCGCCTGGGCCTCCTCCTGCGCCGCCCGCGCTGCCTCGATCTGCTGCTGACGAAGACGCCGGGCCTGCTCCGACCGGATGGAATTGAGGATCACCACCTGGTCAGGTCACAAATAGTAGACCGGCGGTGCCTCCACTTCTGGCTCCTCCAGCGGCGCCTCCTCCTCCGGCTCCTGCGGCGGCGTCTCCTCCTCCGGCTGCCGCGGCGGTGCCTCCACTTCTGGCTCCTCCGGCGGTGCCTCCTCCTCCGGCTCCTGCGGCGGCGCCTCCTCCTCCGGCTGCGGCGGCGCCTCCTCTGGCTCCTCCTCCCCCATCTCCGACCCCTCCTCGAAATCCTCCTCCGGTTCCAGAGGTAGCCTCGCTTGCCTCCGGATTTGGGACTGCCGAAGGAGAAAGAGACGGTGTTCGACTGTGTAGTACTAGCGGCGTGGTGGCATGGCTGATGGGCTCGGAAAGGGGAGTGCTCGGGTGCCGGCGGGGAGAGGGAGCAGGCGGATGAGCTAGGGCTGGGGGATGCCCTCCGGCTTAAATAGCTGTCTATGGATAATGACGGGGAGCCGGAGCGGTGCCTCCTCCCTCGACAGTCAACGCGTAGCGAAGGACCAACCAGGACTTTTTTTTATTTCCCGCGGGCAAGTGGGTGATCAGAACCAACGTCTCGCGGATCGCCCAACGATCCAACGATGCAGAGCCGTCCATGTGATCCAACGGCGCGGAGCCTGCACACAGCCTGCCCGTATCCTTCTAGAAGACCATATCCGACGGTTTTCGCTTGGCGCTAGGGTATGATCGGACGGCTGCAGTTCGACATTAGGGTTTGTAGAGATGCTGCGGGGTTTTGAGCCGGTTAGCGGGTGACGGTGTCCTGGACTAGGGGTACTCACCACGTCGTCTCCCGACCAGTGGGTCGGGCCGAGGACCCCCAGGGCGGTTCATTAATGGGCCAGTTTGGACAGCCCATGATGCATACGAGGAAGATTCCACAAGACTTGGTGATCAAGACAAGGACTCCTCTCCACCGACGTAGCCGACTAGGACTCTTGTTATCCTAGGCCTCTGGTGTGTTATATAAGCCGAGGCCAGGCTAGTCATTAGGGACAATCAGATCATCATAGATCATATCATCATACGAGCATAGCCCTTAGGGTTTAGACCACTACATACCATCTCGTGGTAGATCAACTCTGTACTCGATACACCATCATCAATACAAACAAAGCAGGACGTAGGGTTTTACCTCCATAGGAGGGCTCGAACCTGGGTAAACATCGTCTCCTTCGTCCCCTTGTTACCCTCGATCCAAGACTCACAGCTCGGAACCCCCTACCCGAGATCTGCCGGTTTTGACACCGACATTGGTGCTTTCATTGAGAGTTCCGCTGTGGGATCGCTAGAAGGATCGATGGCTCGTCTGCATATTGCAGTTTTTTCTGGACAGCGAATTTGTGTTCGTCGTCCCCGTTTCCTCGAGCGTCGTTTTGACGATTGCTTCAGTAGAATTGTGCGGAATTGTATCTATAACAACCCTGCAAAATTTCGTCGCGTTTCGATGGAGGAATCTCCGGCAATCTCCAATATACCGGAGCCCTATCGAATCTGGACGGGAATCCGGATGAGTTTAGGACGAGGTGTCCAGTATCTAGCTCTGATATCCGTTGGAAAATCCCACCGTTCATCGGCTGTGGAATTCCTATACCGATCACCCCTCAAAATTTCAGCTCGATCCGACCGTCCAAACTCCGGGAAATGTCCGATGAGTACAACGAATTTTGGATCTATTTTCTATGCGAAAACTAATCTGACCCGAGTTCATCCTTTTCTTGAACGGGTTGTGAGGCATCCTTTTTGAAGGAAATTTTCTCATCACCTCGGTTAACCGACCAAGAGTTCGGCATCGCGAGGGCCGAATAATCATCAAGAAAACCTCGTCATCCGCGGGTTGTACGGGTCGGGCGCCCCGTTGCTTCATCAAGCCAGCATTGACCTCGTCAGAAATTCCGACATGCGTCGGCATCGCCGCGCCGTTACTTTTTCAAGCTGACGTCCACCACGCCGACCTGCTTTGACATATCGGCTGGCATGGGGCTCTAGCGTCACCTTACCGATCTGCTCCGTCACCTCGGCTAGACTGGGGGTTTCGTCATCTCCTCATCAACCCGCTCCGGAGACTGCGGCGTCACCAGCCGACCAGCTTCGACACCTCGGCTGGCATGAGAATTCGGCGTCACCAGCCGACCAGCTTCGACACCTCGGCTGGCATGAGAATTCGGCGTCACCAGCCGACCTGCTTCGACACCTAGGCTGGCCTGAGACTTCGGCGTCACCAGCCGACCTGCTCCGTCACCTTGGCTAGACCGGGGCTTTGGCATCTCTTCATCAACCTGCTCCGGGGACTTCGGCGTCACCTGCCGATCTGCTTCAACACCTCGGCTGGCATGAGACTTCGGCGTCACCAGCCGACCTGCATGAGACATCGGCGTCTGCCGATCACAGCTTCGCCATGTTAACTGGACCGAGGACTTCATCTCGCCACATTGACCGCGCAGCGTCGCCACTTCGTCAAGCCGAACTCTTCGTTCAGGCACCTCGGCGCCCAGGCCATATTCCTTTACTTACTTGCTTCACTTAAATTAACTAAGTAGAAGAATTTTTTTTTAAATATATTATTATCTTTCTTTGTTATTACTTTTGGCTTGCACTATTTTATGAGTGCAGGAAATCGACTTCGACTGCCGTCACGCGGTCACCCCAGCGTCACCTTGCCGACCTACTCCACCACCTCGGCTGGACCAGGGGCTTCGCCTCGCCACATCGGCCGAGCCGTGACACTACTTCGGAGTGCCGAACTCCTCGTTCGATCACCTCGGGATGGGCTTGGGGGCTGGGACCTCGGTCATGCCGAAGACTACACACCGGATCTGTCAAAGTTCGATGGGCGTCCTCGTCCCGCCTCAAGCCCGGATCGCGTCATCGACACCGAGCACATTAACCAGCTAAGTCGCTTTCATGCTCAAAAACTTTCAGTTTTAAATTTTGTTCGGTTCGACCACGCATTATACTTTTTTGACAAAAAGTTGTTTGCGAAAAACTTTCTTTGTCAAAACTTTGTTTGTTACAAACAAATTCAAATACCCCGTTTACTTGGGGGCTTCCTTTATGAAGCCATTCCTCTTGCATATGATTATTAATGTATCGCACCCTTCCTTGTTCGTGTTTACGCCAATATATGCATCATGTTGACTTAAGTGTTCCGCAAAGCTGGGCTGCCTTGCTCCTGTGCTTACCCCTACATTCCCGATTGTTCGGCTAGGGAGTAAAGGGAGCACCTCTGCGATTGTTACGATCGGGTCATCCGAACTCGTACCTCAGACGGGTGAAGCCGAAAGCTAGCGCTCTTACTATTTTCAACTATGGTCGGCCACGACGGAAGACAAGCATACATAAATCTATTGCACACCCCTCATGGTAATCATGAGAACCCAAAGAAAGGAACCGTTGGCGGAACTATTTTCTTTGAAGATGCTTCTTACGTTAAATAGTAATATAGCATAAGTTCCCTGGGCGCGCTTTGTCTGTTATAGCCTAATGGTCTGATTGCCTGGTTATTCGAAACACCTCTGATATCCTCGGATGGCGTAGTAGATAACACTTTTCGGCCCTTGGCCGAAGAGGGAGAAGCCGACGGTCGGTTAAGACGCGTTTAAAGTTCGGGCGAACACATATATGATATAAGTACTTCGGTACATACAATCATTATACATAAAATTCTTTTACCCAAGTCACTTGGGGGCTCTTAATTTTATATGAGCCATTTTTTTATTTAATAAATGTGTTTTCTTCTTCGTCGTTGCAAAGTCTTTATCTACTACTCCTTTTTGCAATACGAGTGTGTGGCCAATAGCCGGATAGCCTGGTTTCTTTCTAAAGCCGCTCGAGTTTAGTTCGCTAAACAGGCCTCGGAGAAACACTCCGCCTTCGGGATATGGAGGTTGAAGCGAAAGGTTGACCCGCTTGGAGTCCGGAGATCGGATGTATCATGTTAAAGCACGACCGAAGCACAAATTAAATTTTAGACCAATTTTGGATTGGCACAATTTTCTTTTATCCAAACATTAAGTTTTTTTGCATACATTTTTTGTTATTTCCAAGCATAACTCTTGCAGTACAATGCCAGATGCATTTCACGCATCGGCAGTATTAAAGCGGGTCTGCGGTTAGCACTGAACCCACCAAACAACGAGGTACTCCATGCAGTCCTCGGCAAAATGTCCTCGGTATTTCGCATTTATATGCATCGATTTCCAGTTGTGTCTTTGGTCTATAGCTGGATTGCCCGGCTCCTGTGCTTACCTCTTACGTTCCCGCTTTGTTTGGCTAAGGGGTAAAGGGACAACCACTGCGATTGTCACTTACGGTTTAACTGGTTAAGTGCCTCAGTTGGAGAAAGCCGAAAGCTGACTGTCACAACAAGCGTAAATTGGTCAGCAAACCGCAGGCGGTGTTCAACCAAATATAGCCGATCGAGGTTATCCGAGTAAAACGAAGGCCTTTCTTTCTTGAAATGTCCAAGTTGTGGGTGGTTCGACCTCGAATAATCCAAGGAGTCGACGTATACCAGGGGCTATTAAGTTACCCCCAAACATATGCTCCTATGACTAAGTGAAAGTTATAAAGCCCGAATATCTGATTGCCTTGTTTCCACTAACACAACCGCCTCCGGGCACCGAGACGTCGGCTAAGGGTTGTCTTGTTACTTCGGAAACACCCTGCGTAGCATCTACAAAGGGGTAGAAGCCGACGATGGGCCACTCTCAAATGATAAACGGTCACAAAGAAGTCAAAATAGTATATAGCATACAAGCATTTGTATTCAATATGCGAGTGCTGCCTTCCGTAATCATCGTTATAAAACCATAAATATGCATCAATTTGATTTAAGATTTTGGCCAAGCTGGGTTGCCTGGCTCGTGTGCTTACCCCTTACGTTCCCGATTGTTCGGCTACGGGGTAAAGGGAGCACCTCTGTGATTGTTACTTCCGGGTCATCCGGGATAGTACCTCAGACTGGGTGAAGCCGAAAGCTAGCCATCTTAAGAATATAATTGGTCGGCAACGACGGAAGTGAAAATTTTGGTTCATCAAAGACCACAGAGTTCGGAAACATTCCTCGAACTAAATCCTCATTATTTTCCCCCACATTGATCGGAGTTGAGGTTTCACGATCATGGTTAACATGATATCCTGGGAAAAGGAACTTATAAATGAACTATTTTTTCCAGAAGATGTTTCTTACGTTAAATCGTCATATAACATAGCTCTCCGCGTACCTTTGTTTATAAAACCGTATGGCTGGATTGCCTTGTTTGCCGTAGATCTTTGCCCTTATAAAGGCTTTATAAAGTAGGGCAAACACTCCTCGGCTACTAGCCAAGGAGGTTGAAGCCGATGGTCGGTCAACAAAGTCTTGTACAATGCGGATCCGAGCATTAATGATGTAAAGTACTTGGATACATAGAATCATTACACATAAATTGTGTCAAACGTAACAAAGTTTGTGTCAAACAAATATCGATCCTTAATTCGACCACCCGTGCCCAAATTAAGGCTCGGGGGCTACTGCATTGCATATTCAATGCAGCAAATTCAAAGTGCAATACGGTTTCTAAGGAGATTCGATCCTTAGGTTGGTCGGCCGCACCCAACCTGAGTCTCGGAAGCTACTGCGTACCGCGTTTACATCCCTAACGAATGCCGCCAAGCAAGAACTTGATCCTCAGGCCGATTTTGCAAATCGACCTAAGTCTCAGGGGCTACTGGGATTAGTGGTTTCATTTTGATTATTATTTTTTCCTTCAGGGGCATCTCAGGTTTTAGACCGACACGCACCTTGAGGGCTACTGGCTATATATCTCGGCAGAGAATAAATTGCACCAATTGAAAATATCCACAAAAAATCAGCCCGCGGTCGGGGTGGTGCACCACCTCGGAAGCATTCCGGCATAAAGCTCGGGCGCAAGTGGCTGGCTCCATAGAGGGCATTTCCGGCATTAAGCTCGGCTGAATTCGTTCAATCTTTTAAAGACCGAGGTAGTTTATGACACCTCGGACGCTGATCATCGTTGGAGCTCGGATGCGGTCCGACGTTGGAGCTAGGAAGCATTCCGGCATAAAGCTCAAGATCGAAGACACTTCGGAAGCAGTCCGGCATAAAGCTCGAATGCGAAAGGCTGGCTCCATAAAAGACTATCCCGATATTTAAGCTCGGACGAACTACTTCAAATATTCAGAGACCGAGGTATCCTATGACACCTCGGATGCCGACCAGCGTTGGAACTCGGGCTCAGAAAGACACCTCAGATACAGTTCGGCGTCGGAGCTCGGACACAAGAGGATACCGCCACACGGGAAACACTTCGGACCCGAGTTGTGGCGTAACAATAATGAGGCATTAATACATGCCGATAACTTAAAGGGGCTCCTCGGATGCCCGACTTGTGAAGTCTTCGGATTCACCTTGGCGATCCTCAAGATCAGTGATGGGAAGATTTATTGAACCAGTTTTCAAGACCGACGGCCGAAGACGAAGAACTGTTCGGAGGAACCGAGGAGCGTCCCTAACTTGAAGACCGGTTCAGGAGGCCACTGACGGTGTCCTGGACTAGGGGGTACTCACCACGTCGTCTCCCGACCAGTGGGTCGGGCCGAGGACCCCCAGGGCGGTTCATTAATGGGCCAGTTCGGACAGCCCATGATGCATACGAGGAAGATTCCACAAGACTTGGTGATCAAGACAAGGACTCCTCTCCACCGACGTAGCCGACTAGGACTCTTGTTATCCTAGGCCTCTGGTGTGTTATATAAGCCGAGGCCAGGCTAGTCATTAGGGACAATCAGATCATCATAGATCATATCATCATACGAGCATAGCTCTTAGGGTTTAGACCACTACATACGATCTCGTGGTAGATCAACTCTATACTCGATACACCATCATCAATACAAACAAAGTAGGACGTAGGGTTTTACCTCCATAGGAGGGCCCGAACCTGGGTAAACATCGTCTCCTTCGTCCCCTTGTTACCCTCGATCCAAGACTCACAGCTCGGGACCCCCTACCCGAGATCCGCCGGTTTTGACACCGACAGCGGGGTTATCTTAAGTTTGACCAACTTTCAAATGACCTTAACTAATTCAAAAAAATGAAAAAAATATGAAACCTTCCCTGTTCATCGTTTTATAAGCAATAGTTACCCTAAAAAAATATAAACCTCGGTTTAGGGACTTTTTTAAGAAAGAACTTCTTTTGAGATGAGCTACCGTTTCCAAATTCAAATGACCAGAACTAAATTCAAAAAAATGTAAAACCTGCTCACAATGCCTTTATATGTGACATGGTTATGGCAAAAAATAAAAATCTTGGTTTATGGGCATTTCCATGAAAACGCCTTCACACATATGAGCTATCACGTACGGGGTTGTATAGAGTTCGAGAAGAGAGCGACAATGGGTTTATGTTTACGAAAAAAAAATCACCAGAGCTCCATTTCAGTGTGAGTAAGAAGGATCCGAACGTATTTTTCATTTTTGAAATTTCAAACCGTCTTCACAAAAATGGGTTTTGTAATAAAGGGTTAGGGTTAGGGTTTAGGGTTAGGGTTTAGGAGTCTATTTTTGTTTTGTTTGCTGTTAGATCATTTCAATATAGGGTAACATGATCATTACAACTTAGGCCTCTTTCAACATGTCGCTTATAATTCAAATGTTAGTTCAAATTCAAGTTTTTACCTTAATTAATCAACAAATCACATCATATTCAAACATCACATAGGATTGGCGGCATATAAGTGGTTAGATGATGGCCATCTATCTTATTGCAGATGCAGGTATTTATTCACTGGATTTCTTCTTGTTTACGAATAATGGGGCATCTGCCTAACCCTATCAAACTTTTCGGTAAGATAATATAAGAATCGTATTTGGTTGGGTTCTAACTCTGTTGTTCAGTCTGGCGCGGGTGTGATACCGGTCACATCATATCACATCACCATACATTAGCTTTAATTAAACAACAATGTCGACCGCAGAGGCCGGCGATAGTTCTAGTCCATTATACACAATGCCAGTAGCAACTAATATAAAAAAACAAATAAAAATATAACACATGTAAAATATAGACAACTCCGCCCGCCGATGAAGCCGCCGCCGTCTTTAGGAGCACCGTCCTACTCATCGTCGTCGCTGGTGAGGTCGACGTAGGGAGGCGGCTGCCAAAGGTGGGCTGGCGGCCCCTGCCAGGCCGGAGGCGCCTGCGGTGCCTGCAAAACCTCCTCCCATGGCTCCTTCTCCAGTTCGGGTGACCGCGGCGGCGTGGGTGCCCAAGGCTGGACAGCCAGCGCGTCGGCCATCTCCGACGCAGTTGCCGACCATCTCCACGACTGGCCCACCAGCCGGGGGTTCCACGCCGCAAGGGCCGGCTCCTCCGCCACCTCCTCCTTCACCTCCTCCTTGACGACGATGGCCATCTCCAGCTCAGGGATGGCCACGTCGCCGGCCGCAGAGAGGGCCAACGCCCTCTCCATGTCCGTCCATTGACGCTCGTCGTGCGTGCACGCGGATTCCTCCATGACACGCCTAATGAGCTCGGCCTCCTCCTCCTCGGTCATCGGAGGTGGTGGTCACGGGGACGGAGATGGTGTTGGGGTGAGGCCGCGGACACGCCTACGACCGCGCACTTGGGGCGGGCTAGCAGCACGTCGTCGCCGTGGGCTAGGTGGACGACCGGTAAAAAAAGACTGCCGCCGCAGGTCGTGCTCGTCGTGGAGCCATGTATCCCACAGCGGCGAGTTGATGCCATACCTTGGGTCGTGGAGGAGATCCGGAGGCAGGCGCACGCGACGTCGGTCGATCTCCTCACGGCGAGCGCGGCCGCTCATCGGCACCGGGGGGATTGGAACCCGATCCGCGGACAGATGCCAGTTGTTCGGGAGGTGGGCATCTCCCCACGGCAATGGCGTGGCTGTCTCCCAGTACCTCCGGCATATTTCCGTGCCGACGTACGGGCGTGTGCGCTGCGGGGCGGCTGGCGGACTGATTGCAAATGCGGGCGGAGCGGACAGAGCAGGCAGCGGCGGCGGTGGTGGTGGTGGTGGGCCCCTAGAGCGACCGGAGCGGCGCCTACCAGAGGATGAGCCGGCCTCATGGCCGTGCTTCCTCTTCCCGGACCACGGCCAGGTCATGGCGATGGCAGCGGGCTAAGGTTTCGAGAAACTGCCGGGGGTGGAGGGGGCAGGATTGGCTTTGGAAGCAGAAGCTACTGTGTGGGGTGTGACTGGCCGGTCCACGGGTTTCCACTTAAAGTAGGACGACGACACGAAGGTGGGTGGCTGACGACCGGGCCCCACCGCGCGTGCGCATTTACTTTGGGCATTGGTGGTAGGCTGGACGCCGCCACGAGTGACGGCCCGTCTGTCTGTTTTGCCCCAAGCGGACGTGGGCGTACGATTTGGAGTTGCCCTTATGACGCGGCCCCACTACTCAGAGTTAACGGTCAAACCATTGACCCGACGACATCCTCCATTGTGACCTTTCATGAGGGTTTTGGACAAGAGAGTGGGGAAAAGTGAGCAAATTCTAAGAGCGTGGGGATGGATGAGTACATCTAAGGAACGAGGGGTACAGATGTAAAAAACCCAAGAAAATATTCTTCTATGACTTAAGACATTACTTTTGGGATGACCCACATCTTTATAAAGAAGGAGTAGATGGTATTATTAGACGTTGTGTACCTGTGCATGAAGAGGAACAAATCCTACGGAAATGTCACTCCGAAACTTATGGAGGACATCATGCGGGAGATAGAACTGCTTACAAGGTATTGCAATCTGGTTTTTATTGGCCTACTCTCTTCAAGGATGCCCATAAGTTTGTCTTGTCTTGTGATGAATGTCAAAGAATTGGTAATATCGGTAAGCGTCAGGAAATGCCTATGAATTATTCACTTGTTGTTGAACCTTTTGACGTTTGGGGTTTTGATTATATGGGGCCTTTTCCTTCCTCTAATGGGTACACTCATATTTTGGTTGCTGTTGATTATGTCACTAAATGGATAGAAGCTATTCCAACTAGTAGTGCTGATCACCACACCTCCATTAGAGAGGTTATCTTCCCGAGGTTTGGAGTCCCTAGATACTTAATGACTGATGGTGGTTCACACTTTATTCATGGTGCTTTCCGTAAGATGCTTGCTAAATATGATGTTAACCATAGAATTGCATCACCCTATCATCCTCAATCTAGTGGTCAAGTTGAACTTAGCAATAGAGAAAGAAAATTGATATTACAAAAACCTGTCAATAGGTGTCGAAATAATTGGTCTAAGAAATTAGATGATGCACTTTGGGCCTATAGAATAGCTTATAAAAAATCCTATGGGTATGTCTCCATACAAAATGGTATATGGAAAAGCTTGTCATTTGCCTCTAGAATTAGAACATAAAGCATTTTGGGCAATTAAAGAACTCAACTATGATTTCAAACTTGCCGGTGAGAAGAGGCTAATTGATATTAGCTCACTAGATGAATGGAGAACCCAAGCCTATGAAAATGCGAAACTATTCAAAGAATAAGTAAAAAGATGGCATGACAATCAAAAAGCGGGAATTCAAGATAGGAGAGTATGTTCTTTAGTTCAACTCTCGTTTAAGAATTTTTGCAGGTAAGCTTCTCTCCAAATGGGAAGGACCATATATTATCGAAGAGGTTTATCGTTCTGGAGCTATCAAGATTAATAATGCCGAAGGTACTAACCCGAAGGTGGTCAGTGGACAAAGAATGAAGCACTATATCTCAGGTACGCCTATTAACGTTGAAAGCAATGGTATCCAAACCATGACACCGGAGGAACACATAAAAGAAACCTTCCGGAACACTCCAGAATTCTGAAAAATAGGAGGTACGTGATACGGTAAGTAAACGGACTCCGAAAAATCCGCAAAAATATTTTTTGTCAGTTTTGGAATATTAGAAAGTTTTGGAAATTAAGAAATAAACCGGAAGACGGTCGAGGTGAGCACGATACACCAGGGCGCGCCAGGTCCCCCTGGGCGCGCCCTGGTGGGTTGTGCCCACCTCGGACACCTTCCCGACTCTGTTTTCCTTCCATATGCTTGTTTTCCAAGAATAAAAATTCTCTATATATACCCCCGACTGTTTTGACGACCGCATCGCAGAAAAATCCTCTGTTCTTGTTTCGTGCTGTTTTCCTATCAGATCTATCAAGCTCGGCATCTATCAAGCCCGGCATCGCAAAAAAATCATCTGTTCTTGTTTCGTGCTGTTTTCCTATCAGGAAGACAACGTAATGATTTATGTTTGTTCATATCCACATAGAAGTTATATTGTCATAGATCCTTCAACATGTGGTGCTTGCTCAATATCTTTGCTAGCCAAAAATTCTACACTAAGTAGAGATACTACTTGTGCATCCAAAAACCCAAAGCCAAACTCATTCCTTGAGAGTCCACCATAGCTACCTACGGATCGAGTAAGATCCTTCAAGTAAGTTGTCATCGGTGCAATAAGGCAAAAAAAAATTTCTTCTAAAAGTGTTTTGATCAATTAGTGTAAGAGAAAATTGAGCGCTATACGAACTTATGATGGCAAAGTAATAAAAATGACAGACTGCATAATAAAGGATGCTATCATAGGGGGCAATATAGCGTGACGTTCTTTTACATTAAGGGATTGGGCATACAAACCAAAAAGCGCATGACAACCTCTGCTTCCCTCGGCAAAGGGATTATCTCTTACTTTTATGTATTTACTTTTATGCAAGAGTCAAAGTATTCTTCCCTATTCCTTTTTACTTTTTCCCTTGCAAGCATCATGTGCTGAGGAAAGATCTAGGCACATATATCCAGTTGGATATGGGTGGGCATGAGTTATTATTGTTGACATCACCCATGAGGTGAATACGTTGGGAGGCGAAACTATAAGCCCCTATCTTCTTATGTGTCTGGTTGAAACTTTTTGCTCATGGGTATGCTGTGAGTGTTAGCAATCATAGAAGGCTAAATGATGGTTGAGTATGTGGACTTGCCAAAAGGCTCCGACATCAGACCCTTCCTGAAAATATGATGAATAGTAGTTGCAAAGTTGACTGAGAACATAGTTTGTTGGTTTTCAATAAGGTTTATGCTTTATACTTTTATGTTGTGATGAATTGTTACTTGTGCATGAGAAGTTATATGATGAAAGTATATGAATAAGTTTTATGATAGAGTTTGTTGCTGTTATGATAATAAGCATGATGCTTCTATGTCTGTATTTTGTTTTTATCGACACCTCTCTCTCAAACCATGTGGACATGCTTTTCAATTTCGGCTTTTCGCTTGAGGACAAGCGAGGTCTAAGCTTGGGAGAATTGATACGTCCATTTTGCATCATGATTTCCTACTGTTATTTATTATGTTTTATTGAATAATAATGCTTTAGGGAGTGATTCTAATGCCTTTTCTCTCATAATATGCAAGGTTTACACAAAGAGGGAGAATACCGACAGCTGGAATTCTGGACCTAAAAAAGCACATCAGAGATACCTATTCTGCACATCTCCAATGGAGCTGAAACTTTACGGAGATTATTTTTGTAATTAATAAAAAATATTGGAGCAAAGAACTATCGGAGGGGGTGTAACACCCCCTTGTAATGACTACAGTGATCCCCTGTTGAAAATGCCATGTCATCATGTTTAGTCAAGCATAATCATCATTTGCATCATGGTTCATTTCAAATTCAAACTCAAATTGCAATATTAAATCTTAAGTGAAAATAAAAGTTGTTCAAAACCAGAAACTAAAATGTTCATTAAATAGGAAATAATTCATAACTAATTATGATCAGTAAAACAACATTACTAAAAATGCCTAAGTGACTCCATCAACCTCAAACAGTAGCTAGCAGCAACATTTAATATCATTTTATTTTATAAGAATTACAAATGAAATCATGTTTTACGCAAACCAATTTTTGGTGGTTGAGAATAATGCACTGTAATATTTGAGCCAAGTCACACATTTATTAAAATTCATTTAGTGCTAAAACAATTTGCAAAACAGTGGAAAAGAAAAGAAATAGAAAAGAAAAAGAAAAAGGAGAAACGCTTACCGTTTACTGGCGCGCTGGGCCTTAGTGAAACAGTAGCTGGCCCAGCCCGCCGCGAGGTCGTCGTCCTCGTCGCGCTGTCGCCCCCTGCGCGCGACACCGCCGCCGTTCGTCGCCGTGTCGCCCATCCGTGGCCTCCCCGTCGTCGATAAGGCCACCACCGTGCCCCTCTCGGCCTCGCCCAAACCCTAGCACCCACCAATTCCCCCCCTCGCTCTCCCTCTTCCTCCCGCGCAGCCACCCGCAACCGCCGCCATGGATGAGCTTGTGGCCGTCGCTGTCGTCGTCGCCGTCGCCTGAGACCCGGCCCGTTCGCTCCGCCTGCCTTCTCTCCTTCCTCTCCGGCTACTGGTTCGAGCCCTGCGCCTCCACATTGCCGGATCGACTGCGGCCTCTTCTTCTCGGTCGCCAGCGATCCCCGCCGTCTTCGAGCTCCTCTGCTGCTCCTAAGCCGTCAAGGGCTTTACGTAGCCGCTCGGTGAGCTCCTCCCCTCCTTTTCCCTCTCTCTCGCGCGCGGATTCGACCCCGTAGCCATAGTCGCCGTCAGCGCCCGAATGCTCCGCCGCCGTAGTGCTCGTCGCCGTCGATATGGCCCCTGTCATGGCCGTGCGAGTGCGTGGACCTGCTCCACGCCTCCGCGCGGTTCTTTTGCGCTAGCTCCCGCCGTTCGCCGTGCCCCGTAGCGACTCGCCGTTGCTCGCCCGTAGAACCTCGCCGCCGGCGAGCTTCTGCCGCTCGTCTCCGGCCGAATTGGCTCGCGAAACCGCCCCAGATCGCTTCGCCTCGCTTTCCCCGTTCGAACGCCGCCTCTCGCGCGCAAAACGATGGCCGGAGCGCGATTTCCGGCCGGTTCCCGTGCGCGCCGCCGCTGGAATGGTCGCCGGCGGCTCATCGCCGGCCGCCGCCGACGTGGCCTGGCTGGGGCCACCCCCAGTGAGGCTGCCAGTGGGCCAGGGGGGCCCCAGTTGACCGAGTTGACTCGGTCAACTCGGCTGACTGGGTCAACCCAGCCACTGACATGTGGGGTCCCTCCCCCAGTGTCTATGACATATGGGGCCCCCGTGTCAGAAACTTAATTAGTGTTTTAGATTAATTAAAATAATTAATTTTGCCTAATTACCCACTGACATATGGGCCCCACTGGATTAATTAGTCTGTTAATAAGTTAATTAGACCTGTGTCTATGACAGGTGGGACCCACTGGTCAGGGTTTGGCCTGGTCAGCCCCCTGTTGACTGCTGACGTCAGCATTACATCATGCTGACGTCAGCCAACACTATTCTGGATAATTCGAATCAAATAATTAAAATAAATTCAGAAAATATTTAAAACTTTAAAAATTCATATCTTTTAATCCGTAAGTCAGATGAAAATAATTTATATATGAAGGTTGATCAGAAAAATGCCACGAATCCAAATATGCCATCCATTCATCTGTCACATGCCTCCAGCTATCTGAACATGGAACTTTTTGACCGTTTGCAGTAGATGAATAGTGCACCACTTTAATAAAACAAATCCAATTAAATTTTTATTAATTCCCAAGAGTTATCTAAATCATATAGATAGGCAGTAGCACACATCTGCATATCATTTTAGGCTTGTCATGCATAGTGATTGCATTTTGCCGTGAAATTTATTGTTTCTTCCCCCTCCTTCTCTCTCGATAGACGCCGAGACCGACGCCGTCCCAGCAGAGTTCGACTATACCCCCGACGAGCAGCCGTTTGTCGATCAGCCTCTCTCAGCAGAGCTTCCAGGCAAGCAAACCCCCTTGACGCATGCCTATATCATCCATTCCTTCTCCCTCCTGCTTGCATTAGAAATTGCTGCTATTTTGATTTATCCTAATCTGATGCATAGCCTGTCCTTGTAACTGCTGTTGATACCTGCCTTATTATCCAAACTGCTTATTATAGGTTGGATGGAAAACCATCCGTGGCCCCTCTCCCTTGCTGTAGTTGCTCCGCTTTAGCATCTGCGCCCCGATCGAATGTTCGACGGGCTGAGAGCAGCACATCACCACACACCCCCTAAATTGCTCGACACTGCAGAGCTGGCATCGAGTGCCGAGGGTGATACCTCTTAGCTCACTTTCGATGGTGCCTCTGTAGAATAGCTTCCCGGATGTGTGTTATTGAGGGTGATTCCTCTTACATCACCTCCGCTAAGCTACCGTCGCACAACTCCTCGAGTGGGAATCCATCGAGGGTGATTCCTCGGATTCCTCCTCGTTACTTGGACACACGGTTACTTTGACCTTTGTTACAGGCGGGTCCACCTCGAGAGGTACCCACGGGGAAATGTAAAGTCGGGCTGGCCCCAAGGGTGCCCGCGAGCGAATATCATTAAAGACGGGTTGGCTCCAAGAGCACCCGCGCGATACTAAATACGCCTAACGGAACTGGGTATTTGATCTGAGTGGGTCGTCGTGCCCATTTCGCACTACCACCACGTGGGATAATGGTTTAATGGGGCCCTCTACACCGTAGTATCAGCCGAAAGCTCTTCAGACGTCACAGCTCAGAGAAGCGGGCTGGTTGGGGTGGGCTGGTTACGTCACTGGTGTACTCAGTGTCGCGCCTGGGCCCCGGCTACCCTCGCAACGTGCAGGAGTGCAAAGGGCGATGGCCCAAGACCCCTTTGTGCTTAGGATTTAGACCGGCGTGTTGACCTCTCTGCTGAGCTCTAGGTCGGGCTACGATGTGTCGATCAGCCGAGGCCGGGCATTACCCAGCCAGTGTGTCCGGCCGGAGTTAATCGAGCGTGTTGGGTAATAGTAGTGCACCCCTGCAGGGAAGATATCTATTCGAATAGCCGTGTCCACGGTAACAGGACGCTCGGAGTTGTGCCCGAATCTATGACAACTACAAATTGATGATGATTCATATTAAACTGTTAATAATGCTCTCGGGACCGCTTTCTCGTAGGGAGTCGAGAAAGGATCTCAGGGCATTGCTGTTGTATATCCACATGTATGCTACTATTATCTACTCTCTTCTGATGCTGCAAGACTACTTGAAGATGCTAGTCTTCGATAGGCTAGGCCTTTCTCTCTTCTGGCATTTCTGCTATATAGTCCACAGATACAGCCTTTTCATTTGATACCAATGCATATTTAGCATAGTTCTGATGTCAGTCTTGCGAGTACTTTGGATGAGTACTCACGGTTGCTCTGCTATTCATTTTCCCCCATACCTATATGATGATACATCAGACGACGGAGCCCAGGAGCCAGACGACACTGCCGGAGCTTTCTACCAGGAGGGTCCCGACGGCACTTACTACTGGGTTGATCCAGCCGACCAGGAGTAGTTAGGAGGTTCCCAGGCAGGAGGCCTGCGCCTTTTCGATCTGTATCGTTGTTTGTGCTAGCCTTCTTAAGGCAAAACTTGACTAACTATGTCTGTACTCAGATATCATTTGTGTGTATGACTTATGTATTCGGGTCCTCGTGACCCCTGGCTTGTAATATGATGATTTATGCTTATTATTTGAGTTTAGAGTTGTGTTGTGATATTGATTAGTGAGTCCCTAATCTTGGTCGTACGCGTCTGCGTGTATGATTAGCGTACGGTCAAATTGGGGGCGTCACAAGTTGGTATCAGAGCCGACTGCCTATAGGAAGCCCCCCTCCGACTCCTTGGCCGCAGTTGAGTCTAGTATTTCTGAAAACTGTTTTACTAACATGGCTGTGTGGCTTACGGGCCCACGTCGCCAACTGGGTGGTATTAGGATCTTTTATTCCTCTTCTATACTCTGGGACTCTGAAACCTCTTCCTTTCGGGTTAAATGAATTTTACTAACGCCGACACTAGGATCTCGTAATCTTGTCCACCCGGAGAGCTGGATTATCAGTGCTGGTTCCATATCATTGATCTGATTATTCTGATAATCACATTTTCCTTTCCATTGGTCTGTTTAATCTTTCTCTCCAAATTATATTATATTTGTCATTGTCGTTTGACAATCCTGAGTTGCCTCTGTTTCAAATGGATCGTCTGTTCCCACCACGCCCTACGACGCAGCTTGTGCTTCGCACTTGGGCTCGTGATGCCCCTGGTTTTCCAGCTGTCCTGATCGCCCTCCTGACCAGACTTGGTTACCGCTGGTACCCCGAGTACATGGTCTACGAGGATTACCGCGAGTTCAACCAGGAGCAGTATCATGCTGATGTTTGCATCTATGATCAGAGGGATGACTCAGACACCGAGTTGCACCTTTTTCACGGTATCGGTGTGACGATTGAGATGGCAGTCCATGATGCTGCCTATTCTGCTGTCGCACGACTTCGTGGAGAGCATGCTACCTTGGATGCCTCTAAGTTCTGATACATTCCGTATGCGCCTACTGGAGATGCATACCCCACTGGTCGTTAAAACCCCCAGTGGCCGTTGTCAAACCTCCATGATAGCACGCAATATCCCTGTTGAAATCAAAGGATTGGAATTTCTTGTTTCACCCATTGTATTGAACTCTTCCACCATAGACCTCATTCTGGGAATGGATTGGTTGAAAGCTCACACTGCTTCGATCAATTGTGCCACCAAGATCGTCCAACTCCTACACCCCTCAGATGAGATAGTGAACTACACCGCCCGCATTACTCAGAATGCCGAAGCTCAGATATATGCTCTGAATGCTTTGAACGCCTCACCTCTTGAGGGAATTGAGAACGTTCCGGTCATCCGTGACTTTCCGGACGTCTTTCCGGAAGAACTTCCAGGAATACCCCCGGTTAGAGTTGTCGAGTTCGTCATCGACTTGAAGCCTGGCACTACCCCTATTGCGAAGCGTCCTTATAAGATGCCTCCGCATGAACTTCTCGAGCTTAAGGAAGAAATCGACAAGTCACTGAAAAAGGGTTTCATCCGCCCCAGTTCCTCTGCTTGGGGAGCACCTTCTCTCTTTGTTAAGAAGAAGGATGGAACTAACCGACTGGTTCAGGACTATCGGCCCATTAAGCAAGCAACAATCCAGAACAAATATCCACTGCTCCGGATCAACGATCTTTATGATCAGCTTGCTGGATCCTCTGTGTTCTCGAAACTCGACTTGAGGTTGGGTTATCATTAGATCCGAGTTAGAAAGGAGGATATTCCGAAGACTGCTTTCGTTACTCGCTATGGATCATACGAGTACACTATTATGTCCTTCGGATTAACTAATGCTCCAGCAACCTTCTCCCGATTGATGAACTATATCTTCATGGACTACCTCGACAAGTTCGTCGTGGTCTACTTGGATGATATCCTTATATTTTCCAAGAATGAAGAAGAACATGCTGAACATCTTCGGCTTGTATTGGAGAAGCTACGAGAACACCAGTTATATGCCAAGTACTCTAAGTGTGAATTTTGGTTATCCGAGGTGACTTATCTTGGTCACGTGATTTCCAAAGATGGCATTGCCGTTAACCCCGAGCGAGTTCAGGCTATTCTTGACTGGACTCCTCCGAAGAACGTCAAGCAAGTCAGGAGTTTTCTCGGACTCGCTAGTTATTGTCGACGATTCGTTGAGAACTTCTCGAGGATTGCAAAGCCATTAACTGACCTTCTCCACAAGGGTGTTAAATTTGAATGGACAGAAAAATGTCAAGAAAGCTTTCAGATGCTTAAAGATAAGTTGACATCTGCCCCAGTGTTAGCACCCCCGGATTCTCAAAAGGACTTCGAGATTTACTGTGATGCATCTCGTCAAGGATTAGGCAGTGTCCTAATGCAAGAACGCAGAGTAGTTGCTTATGGATCTCGTCAATTGCGTCCTCATGAGGAAAATTATCCGGTACATGATCTCGAGCTTGCTGCAGTTATTTATGCTCTGAAGCTATGGCGACATTACCTCCTTGGTAACTGTTGCGAGATATACACTGATCATAAGAGTTTGAAGTATCTGTATACCCAGCCAGACTTGAACCTTCGTCAACAGAGATGGCTCGAAACAGTAGCTGATTATGATATGAATATCTCCTACACCCCTAGCAAGGATAATGTGATGGCCGATGCTTTGAGTCGCAAGGCTTATTGCAACAACCTCATGGTTCAGGAAGCGCAACCTATGCTATATGAAGAGCTTCGCAAATTGAACCTTCACATTGTTCCTCAAGGTTATCTTAATACCTTGGTTGTCGAACCAGATCTCGACCAAAGAATCAAGACGAGACAGAATTACTACTCTGAAGTTGAGAAGATCAAGAAATTCCTCTCCAAGGGTAATCCTTCTTTCTACCATGTTGGTGAGGATGGTGCTTTGTTCTTCAAAGGCCGCCTAGTGGTCCCCAGAAGGCATAATCTGGACTCTCGTTTGGATGTTATGAAAGAAGCACATGACACGCCCTTGTCTATTCACCCTGGTAGTACCAAAATGTACTAAGACATTCGTCAGCGGTACTGGTGGCCCGATATGAAACATGATATTGCCCAATACGTTGTTGAGTGTGACGTTTGCCGTCGCGTCAAAGCAGAACATCAAAGGCCTGCTGGAACCTTGCAACCACTTGAAATTCCGGAGTGGAAATGGGACAAAGTTCAAATGGACTTCATTACTGGTTTTCCCAGATCGCAGAAGGGTCATGATGCTATCTTTGTCGTCATCGACCGGTTCTCAAAGGTTGCTCACTTTTTACCTGTCAAGGAGACTATCACTGCTAGTCAGTTAGCAGAATTGTATGTTTCCAGAATTGTGTCACTCCACGGTGTTCCGTTAGAGATCAGTTCAGATCGTGGCAGCCTTTTCACTTCCAGATTCTGGAACAGTTTCCAGGAAGCCATGGGAACTCATCTGTCTTTTAGCACTGCTTTTCACCCTCAATCTCAGGGTCAAGTCGAAAGAGTCAATCAAGTGCTTGAAGATATGCTTCGAGCTTGTGTCATCTCATTCGGTAAGAAATGGGAGGAATCTCTTCCGTATGCCGAATTCTCCTACAACAATGGCTATCAAGCTAGTCTGAAGATGGCACCGTTTGAAGTTCTGTATGGACGTAAGTGTCGAACCCCTCTGAATTGGTCAGAAACTGGGGAACGTTCACTTGTTGGACCGGACATTATTCAACAAGCTGAAGAACAAGTCCGCATTGTCCGTGAACATCTGAAAACTGCCCAGTCTCGTCAAAAGAGCAACTATGACCGAAAGCACAAGGTAATGGTCTATCAGCCTAGTGAGCAAGCTTACCTTCGCGTCACTCCGATGAAAGGCACCCACCGATTCGGAATCAAGGGCAAGTTAGCTCCTCGCTATATTGGCCCATTCCGCATTCTCGCTCGTCGAGGAGAAGTGGCATATCAATTGGAGTTGCCGCCAAACCTTTCTCAAGTGCATGACGTCTTTCATGTATCGCAACTTCGTCGCTGCTTCAAGGATCCTATCCGAGCTGTGGATCATGAAGTGCTTGAATTGCGAGAAGATCTGTCTTATCCAGAATATCCGATCCGCGTTCTTGATCAAACTGAACGTCGGACTCGTCAGAAGTCGATCAAGTTCCTCAAGGTTCAGTGGTCGAATCATTCTGAGGATGAAGCCACTTGGGAACGTGAGGACCGTCTTCGTGAAGAATACCCTGCTTTCTTTCAGTCGTCCTCTTAATTCTCGGGACGAGAATTCTTGTTAGACGAGGAGAATTGTAACACCCCCTTGTAATGACTACAGTGATCCCCTGTTGAAAATGCCATGTCATCATGTTTAGTCAAGCATAATCATCATTTGCATCATGGTTCATTTCAAATTCAAACTCAAATTGCAATATTAAATCTTAAGTGAAAATAAAAGTTGTTCAAAACCAGAAACTAAAATATTCATTAAATAGGAAATAATTCATAACTAATTATGATCAGTAAAACAACATTACTAAAAATGCCTAAGTGACTCCATCAACCTCAAACAGTAGCTAGCAGCAACATTTAATATCATTTTATTTTATAAGAATTACAAATGAAATCATGTTTTACCCAAACCAATTTTTGGTGGTTGAGAATAATGCACTGTAATATTTGAGCCAAGTCACACATTTATTAAAATTCATTTAGTGCTAAAACAATTTGCAAAACAGTGGAAAAGAAAAGAAATAGAAAAGAAAAAGAAAAAGGAGAAACGCTTACCGTTTACTGGCGCGCTGGGCCTTAGTGAAACAGTAGCTGGCCCAGCCCGCCGCGAGGTCGTCGTCCTCGTCGCGCTGTCGCCCCCTGCGCGCGACACCGCCGCCGTTCGTCGCCGTGTCGCCCATCCGTGGCCTCCCCGTCGTCGATAAGGCCACCACCGTGCCCCTCTCGGCCTCGCCCAAACCCTAGCGCCCACCAATTCCCCCCCTCGCTCTCCCTCTTCCTCCCGCGCAGCCACCCGCAACCGCCGCCATGGATGAGCTTGTGGCCGTCGCTGTCGTCGTCGCCGTCGCCTGAGACCCGGCCCGTTCGCTCCGCCTGCCTTCTCTCCTTCCTCTCCGGCTACTGGTTCGAGCCCTGCGCCTCCACATTGCCGGATCGACTACGGCCTCTTCTTCTCGGTCGCCGGCGATCCCCGCCGTCTTCGAGCTCCTCTGCTGCTCCTAAGCCGTCAAGGGCTTTACGTAGCCGCTCGGTGAGCTCCTCCCCTCCTTTTCCCTCTCTCTCGCGCGCGGATTCGACCCCGTAGCCATAGTCGCCGTCAGCGCCCGAATGCTCCGCCGCCGTAGTGCTCGTCGCCGTCGATATGGCCCCTGTCATGGCCGTGCGAGTGCGTGGACCTGCTCCACGCCTCCGCGCGGTTCTTTTGCGCTAGCTCCCGCCGTTCGCCGTGCCCCGTAGCGACTCGCCGTTGCTCGCCCGTAGAACCTCGCCGCCGGCGAGCTTCTGCCGCTCGTCTCCGGCCGAATTGGCTCGCGAAACCGCCCCAGATCGCTTCGCCTCGCTTTCCCCGTTCGAACGCCGCCTCCCGCGCGCAAAACGGTGGCCGGAGCGCGATTTCCGGCCGGTTCCCGTGCGCGCCGCCGCTGGAATGGTCACCGGCGGCTCATCGCCGGCCGCCGCCGACGTGGCCTGGCTGGGGCCACCCCCAGTGAGGCTGCCAGTGGGCCAGGGGGGCCCCAGTTGACCGAGTTGACTCGGTCAACTCGGCTGACTGGGTCAACCCAGCCACTGACATGTGGGGTCCCTCCCCCAGTGTCTATGACATATGGGGCCCCCGTGTCAGAAACTTAATTAGTGTTTTAGATTAATTAAAATAATTAATTTTGCCTAATTACCCACTGACATATGGGCCCCACTGGATTAATTAGTCTGTTAATAAGTTAATTAGACCTGTGTCTATGACAGGTGGGACCCACTGGTCAGGGTTTGGCCTGGTCAGCCCCCTGTTGACTGCTGACGTCAGCATTACATCATGCTGACGTCAGCCAACACTATTCTGGATAATTCGAATCAAATAATTAAAATAAATTCAGAAAATATTTAAAACTTTAAAAATTCATATCTTTTAATCCGTAAGTCAGATGAAAATAATTTATATATGAAGGTTGATCAGAAAAATGCCACGAATCCAAATATGCCATCCATTCATCTGTCACATGCCTCCAGCTATCTGAACATGGAACTTTTTGACCGTTTGCAGTAGATGAATAGTGCACCACTTTAATAAAACAAATCCAATTAAATTTTTATTAATTCCCAAGAGTTATCTAAATCATATAGATAGGCAGTAGCACACATCTGCATATCATTTTAGGCTTGTCATGCATAGTGATTGCATTTTGCCGTGAAATTTATTGTTTCTTCCCCCTCCTTCTCTCTCGATAGACGCCGAGACCGACGCCGTCCCAGCAGAGTTCGACTACACCCCCGACGAGCAGCCGTTTGTCGATCAGCCTCTCTCAGCAGAGCTTCCAGGCAAGCAAACCCCCTTGACGCATGCCTATATCATCCATTCCTTCTCCCTCCTGCTTGCATTAGAAATTGCTGCTATTTTGATTTATCCTAATCTGATGCATAGCCTGTCCTTGTAACTGCTGTTGATACCTGCCTTATTATCCAAACTGCTTATTATAGGTTGGATGGAAAACCATCCGTGGCCCCTCTCCCTTGTTGTAGTTGCTCCGCTTTAGCATCTGCGCCCCGATCGAATGTTCGACGGGCTGAGAGCAGCACATCACCGTACACCCCCTAAATTGCTCGACACTGCAGAGCTGGCATCGAGTGCCGAGGGTGATACCTCTTAGCTCACTTTCGATGGTGCCTCTGTAGAATAGCTTCCCGGATGTGTGTTATTGAGGGTGATTCCTCTTACATCACCTCCGCTAAGCTACCGTCGCGCAACTCCTCGAGTGGGAATCCATCGAGGGTGATTCCTCGGATTCCTCCTCGTTACTTGGACACACGGTTACTTTGACCTTTGTTACAGGCGGGTCCACCTCGAGAGGTACCCGCGGGGAAATGTAAAGTCGGGCTGGCCCCAAGGGTGCCCGCGAGCGAATATCATTAAAGACGGGTCGGCTCCAAGAGCACCCGCGCGATACTAAATACGCCTAACGGAACTGGGTATTTGATCTGAGTGGGTCGTCGTGCCCATTTCGCACTACCACCACGTGGGATAATGGCTTAATGGGGCCCTCTACACCGTAGTATCAGCCGAAAGCTCTTCAAACGTCACAGCTCAGAGAAGCGGGCTGGTTGGGGTGGGCTGGTTACGTCACTGGTGTATTCAGTGTCGCGCCTGGGCCCCGGCTACCCTCGCAACGTGCAGGAGTGCAAAGGCGATGGCCCAAGACCCCTTTGTGCTTAGGATTTAGACCGGCGTGTTGACCTCTCTGCTGAGCTCTAGGTCGGGCTACGATGTGTCGATCAGCCGAGGCCGGGCATTACCCAGCCAGTGTGTCCGGCCGGAGTTAATCGAGCGTGTTGGGTAACAGTAGTGCACCCCTGCAGGGAAGATATCTATTCGAATAGCCGTGTCCACGGTAACAGGACGCTCGGAGTTGTGCCCGGATCTATGACAACTACAAATTGATGATGATTCATATTAAACTGTTAATAATGCTCTCGGGACCGCTTTCTCGTAGGGAGTCGAGAAAGGATCTCAGGGCATTGCTGTTGTATATCCACATGTATGCTACTATTATCTACTCTCTTCTGATGCTGCAAGACTACTTGAAGATGTTAGTCTTCGATAGGCTAGGCCTTTCTCTCTTCTGGCATTTCTGCTATATAGTCCACAGATACAGCCTTTTCATTTGATACCAATGCATATTTAGCATAGTTCTGATGTCAGTCTTGCGAGTACTTTGGATGAGTACTCACGGTTGCTCTGCTATTCATTTTCCCCCATACCTATATGATGATACATCAGACGACGGAGCCCAGGAGCCAGACGACACTGCCGGAGCTTTCTACCAGGAGGGTCCCGACGGCACTTACTACTGGGTTGATCCAGCCGACTAGGAGTAGTTAGGAGGTTCCCAGGCAGGAGGCCTGCGCCTTTTCGATCTGTATCGTTGTTTGTGCTAGCCTTCTTAAGGCAAAACTTGACTAACTATGTCTGTACTCAGATATCATTTGTGTGTATGACTTATGTATTCGGGTCCTCGTGACCCCTGGCTTGTAATATGATGATTTATGCTTATTATTTGAGTTTAGAGTTGTGCTGTGATATTGATTAGTGAGTCCCTAATCTTGGTCGTACGCGTCTGCGTGTATGATTAGCGTACGGTCAAATTGGGGGCGTCACAGGGGGCCACCCCTGGTGGGCACAAGACACCAGGGCGCGCCAGGCCCCCGTGGGCGCACCCTGGTGGGTTGTGCCCTCCTCGGCCCACCTTTGGTGCCCATCTTCTGGTATATAATCACTTTTGACCTAGAAAAAAATCATAAGAGGACTTTTGGGGTGAAGCGCCGCCGCCTCGAGGCGGAACTTGGGCAGGAGCACTTTTGCCCTCCGGCGGAGCGATTCCGCCGGGGGAACTTCCCTCCCGGAGCGAGAAATCAAAGCCATCGTCATCACCAACACCCCTCTCATCTTTGGGAGGCCAATCTTCATCAACATTTTCAACAGCACCATCTCCTCTCAAACCCTAGTTCATCTCTTGTGTTCAATCTTTGTACCGGAACCTCAGATTGGTACCTGTGGGTGACTAGTAGTGTTGATTACCTTGCGTAGTTGATTACTATATGGTTTATTTGGTGGAAGATTATATGTTCAGATCCTTTATGCTATTCAATACCCCTCTGATCTTGAGCATGATTATTAGTTACCTTTGTTCTTGAGGTCACGGGAGAAGTCGTGTTGCAAGTAATCATGTGAATTTGATATGTGTTCGATATTTTGATGATATGTATGTTGTGATTCCCTTAGTGGTGTTATGTGAACATCGACTACATGACACTTCCCCATTCATGGGCCTATGGGAATGCATTGTGGAGTAGTTATTAGATGATGGGTTGCTAGAGTGACAGAAGCTTAAACCCTAGTTTATGCGCTACTTCGTAAGGGGCTGATTTGGATCCAAACGTTTAATGCTATGGTTAGATTTTGTCTTAATACTTTTGTCATAGTTGCGGATGCTTGCGAGGGGTTAATCATAAGTGGGAGGTTGTTCAAGTAATAACAGCACCCAAGCACTGGTCCACCCACATATCAAATTATCAAAGTAGCGAACACAAATCAAACCAACATGATAAAAGTGACTAGATGAAATTCCCGTGTACCCTCAAGAACACTTTGCCTATTACTAGAGACTATTCTGGCCTGTCCTTTGCCACAAAAGGATTGGGCTACCTTGTTGCACCTTATTTACCGTTACCGTTACTTGCTCGTTGCCAATTATCTTGCTATCAAACTATCTGTTACTTACAATTTCAGTGCTTGCAGAAATTACCTTGCTGAAAACCGCTTGTCATTTCCTTCTACTCCTCGTTGGGTTCGACACTCTTGCTTATCGTAAGGACTACGATTGATCCTGGACTTGCACGTACACGAGCTCGCGCGGGTCTGCGGGGACCTCCCTAACGCCCGTGGTTTCCAGCGCTGCGATGATGCTCGGTGACCAGCCCGTCAATACCACGGGGATGGTTGCTGGCGCGGGCGCAGGGATGGTTGCTGGCGAGTGTGTCGGAGCAGCATCCGCTGTGCCATGCAGCTCTTCTAGGGCCATGTCCATGGCATCCCATTCGTCTTTATGTTCTATCTCTTCCTGCTCGGTGTCAACTTCACCAATAGGAAGACAAGTGGCATATGATCCTTGTGCACCATGGCGTAGGTCGCCGTGGAGGGCTGAATGATGGAGGGGAATGGGAGGCGAAGATAATTAGAGGATTGTGAGTGAGTGGGCAGTAAAGCCGCCTATTAAACAGTGGCTCGGGCGCCATTGATAGACAGGTTGGAAGCGAGGAGGGCGGATACGAAGGTCAAAGGGCTCGCTTCCCGGTGAGCCTATGGCGTACTGCCCGCATGCCTCCCGGTGAGCCTGCGCAGCGGAGGCCAGCTCGCACGCCTCCTGTCAACTCAAGCAGCTGGTCGCACGACACCTCCTAAGCCCTAGACAATAAAAGAGTGCGACTCTTTGCAGCACGTAAGGGCAGTAGAACGCCCATGGTTTGAAAACAATGCAACCGTTTGCGTGGAAACGTGACAGTTCTTTGTTCCAAATAGCTTTTGTTCGCTATTAATGTGTGCGCCTTGTCCCAAAAGTTGACACAAAAAATACCACAGCATATTTGTGCTATATCATGACGCCATGCCCAATTTCTTCAATTTTGTGTGAGTTCTATATTTACTACAATTTGACGCAATATTCTCAATGTTCGCTCTAAAAGAAAAAATATATTACAAAAACGAGTCTCAAATAGGAAAACAAAATGCTATGACGCCTTTATGTGCCTTGTTCATGACACCATGCCAAGTTTCATGAATCTTCTGACGAGTTTTTGATTTACATGATTTAAGACCCGAGTTTCTCAATGATTCTGTGGCCGAGCCAAGACCCCGAGATGTTTAAAATTCATTCCCATATCTTGCATGGGACCTAAAGATGCACGCACATTAATATGGTTTTCAACCCATTTTGATGCACCGGACCTTTTGATTGTAGTTCAAATTTGAATTATGCATATTAAATAATGCATATAAAAGTCAATGAATGTATAAAAAGTCCAAACGAACCATGTATAATTTCATATTTTGGCACGACACTCTCATTTTGGTATATGTTGCCTATAGAAATAGTTCAAGATGAGAAGAGGCAGTGGATGTCGATTCGCCCACGTAAGGTGACACATTCCATATCGAAACAACAAAGCTTCGCGTGAGAAGCTCTGGTTTGTGAGGGGCTTGTGCCAAAACTTGTCCCAAATTGGACATTAATTTACCAGGGTACATATGTGCCATGCATGTCATGACACCATGCCAAGTTTCATGAATTTTCTGACGAGTTTTTGATTTATACATGATTTAAAACCCGAGTTTCTCAATGTTTGTGTGCCCGAGCCAAGACCGCGAGATGTTTGAAGTTCATTCCCATATCTTGCATGGGATCCTAAAGATGCATGTACACTTATATGATTTTCAACCCATTTTGATGCACCAGACCTTGTGATTGTAGTTCAAATTTGAATTATGCATGTTAAATAATGCATATAAATGTCAATTAATGTATAAAAAGGCCAAACGAACCATGTATAATTTCATATTTTGGAACGACGCTCATTTTGGTATATGTTGCCTCTAGAAATATATAGTTCAAGACGAGAAGAGGCAGCGGATGTCGATTCGCCCACATAAGGTGACGCGTTTCTTATTGAAACCACAAAAGCTAGCTTCCCGTGAGTAGCTGAGGTTTGTATGGGCTTGTGCCAAAACTTGTCCCAAATCGGTCAATTTATCATCAGGACACATATGAGCCATGCCATGACACCATGCCAAGTTTCATGAATTTCTGACGAGTTTTTGATTTATACATGAATGTAAACCAAGTTTCTCAATGTATGTGGCCAAGACCCCGAGATGTTTGAAATCCATTCCCATATCTTGCATGGGGCCCAAAGTAACCATGGACACTTATATGATTTTTTAACCCATTTTGATGCACCGGACCTTGTGATTTTAGTTCAAATTTTAATTATCCACATTAAATGCCTAGAGAACTCAATTAACGTATGAAAATGCAAAAAGAACCCTGAATAATTCCATATTTTAGCAAGACAGTCTTACTGGTCTGTGTTGCCTCTAACAAAAGTTCAAGGCGAGAAGAGCAGATGTCGTTTTGCCCACGTAAGGTGATGTGTTCCTTATCGGAACCACAAAGCTTGCAGTGAGAAGCTCCGGTTTGTAAGGGACTTGTGCCTTAAATTGTCCCAAGTTGGACAATTTTTTTACAATGGCACATATGTGCCATGTCATGACAACATGCCAAGTTTTTAGAATTTCTTATGTGTTTTGGATTTACAGTAATTTAAAAACCAAGTTTCTCAACATTTGTGGCCGAGCCAAGATGTCGAGATGTTTGAAATTAATTCCCATTTCTTGCCTGTGACCTAAAGATGATGCCATGGACACTACTATGATTTTTCATCCCATTTTGATGCACCGGACATTGGGACGATAGTTCAAATTTAAATTATACACATTAAATGTCTAGAAAACTCAGTTAATGTATAACAATGCCAAACGGACCCTGAATAATTCCATATTTTAGCATGACACTGTTGGAAATATGCCCTAGAGGCAATAATAAATTAGTTATTATTATATTTCCTTGTTCATGATAATCGTTTATTATCCATGCTATAATTGTATTGATTGGAAACTCAAATACATGTGTGGGTACATAGACAACACTGTGTCCCTAGTAAGCCTCTAGTTGACTAGCTCGTTGATCAAAGATGGTTAAGGTTTCCTAGCCATTGACATGAGATGTCATTTGATAACGGGATCACATCATTAGGAGAATGATGTGATGGACAAGACCCAAACTATAAACGTAGCATATGATCGTGTCAGTGTATTGCTATTGTTTTCTGCATGTCAAGTATCTGTTCCTATGACCATGAGATCATGCAACTCCCTGACATCGGAGGAGTACCTTGTGTGTATCAAACGTCGCAACGTAACTGGGTGACTATAAAGGTGCTCTACAGGTATCTCCGAGGGTGTCTGTTGGGTTGGCATGGATCAAGACTGGGATTTGTTACTCCGTGTGACGGAGAGGTATCTCAGGGCCCACTCGGTAATACAACATCACAATGAGCCTTGCAAGCAATGTGACTAAAATGTTAGCCACGAGATCTTGTATTACGGAACGAGTAAAGAGACTTGCCGGTAACGAGATTGAACTAGGTATAGATATACCGACGATCGAATCTCGGGCAAGTAACATACCGAAGAACAAAGGGAACAGTATACGGGATTAACTGAATCCTTGACATAGAGGTTCGACCGATAAAGATCTTCGTAGAATATGTAGGAGCCAATATGGGCATCCAGGTCCCGCTATTGGTTATTGATCGTAGAGGTGTCTCGGTCATGTCTACATAGTTCTCGAACCCGCAGGGTCTACACACTTAACATTTGGTGACGATTAGTATAGTTGAGTTATTTTGTTGGTGACCGAAGGTTGTTCAGAGTCCCGGATAAGATCCCGGACATGACGAGGATCTCCGGAAGAGTCCGGAGGTAAAGATTGGTATATGTGATAATAGTGTTTTGATCTCCGGAAGGGTTCCGGAATTCACCGGAAGGGGTTCCGGATGTTTACCGAAGTGTTCGGGTGCAGCAACACTTTATATGAGCCAAAGGGGTAAAGCCCACGAGGTATTGGAAAGTGCAAAAGGAAGTTTTGCTGCTGCCTTAAGCTATACTACCGCTGGTAAGGCAGTACTACCGCGTAAGCGGTACTACCGCTTGTGTGAAGCGGTACTACCGCATAAGCGGTACTACCGCTTGTGTGAAGCGGTACTACCGCTCGTGAGCGGTACTACCGCTTGTGCGCGGTACTGCAGGGATCCGAGTTGGACTCTTTCCCTGCGGGCCAAACCGACCTTGTGCGGGGAAAACCGACCTGGAGGAGGCTTTTACTCCAAGTTTAGACCCCAAGGCTCAACATATAAATAGAGGAGCAGGGCTAGCACACGGGACACATTAAGATTTCCCAAGCCGTGTGTCGGCAACCCTAACCCTCTAGTTCTCACGTCATAATCTCCGTAGTGCTTGGCGAAGCCCTGCAGAGATTGTTCCTCACCACCATCACCACGCCGTCGTGCTGCCGGAACTCATCTACTACTTGACCATTGCTCGCTGGATCGAGGAGGTGAAGGCGTCATCAAGCCGTACGTGTGTTGAACGCGGAGGTGCCGTCCGTTCGGCACTAATTTGTGATCGGATCGAGGGACGACTTGCGATTTGGATCGCGGAGACGTTCGACTACATCAACCGCGTTTCTTAACGCTTCCGCTTAGCGATCTACAAGGGTATGTAGATTCACTCTCCCTCTCGTAGATGCTCATCACCATGGATAGATCTTGTGTGTGCGTAGGAAATTTTTTGTTTCCCATGCAACGTTCCCCAACAGACACAACTATTGGTCAGTGTTCACTGCAGATAAATCTTATTGCAATCCAAACACCGTCCTTTGTTGGAGTAACCTCATTTTTTGTTTTAAAAATATTTTGAAAATAAAGTCTTTCACAAACAATTCATGTTCATGAATCGTGTGTGATGCAGTACAAAATATCTTGGGCCAATCCTCCTAATGCATGGCTTAGGCCGGAAGCTTCGTCGGCTACAATACATCGCCGGCCAGTTTACCGCACTGACTCCTCAGACCATTTTACTTTTAAATCGTCGCCTGTGAAAGATGGGGACGTGGATCCCCATCGTGAGGGAAACTTCGGCAACCCACTCCAGCCCAAGCGCGGCCGCATCATCCATGAGCGCGCTCTCAGCATGCTTGAACGCGGCCGCTACCTCCGACAGGGCGGCTGCAGCAACCGAAAGGGCAGCTGCTGCAGCTGAGAGGGCGGCAGCAACAACCGTGACGGGGATAGCAAATGGTGAGAACGACACATCAGCTGTCAGTTTCTCGGCGGTCGCCATAGCCCTGATGGCGGACGCCCAGTCCCATCTCGAGGCTGCCCACGCTCATCTCGTGTCAATCACTGCACAAATTACATCTGCCTTCTCCGACACCGGTCGACAACCCACGTTCGATGAGTTGGTAATCGTTGAGTGTGCTCGAACAGGCATTCGTTCATCGGCGGCCTCCCTAGCCAAGATTGTGGTCGTCCATGCCCGGAGCAAGGCCGCCCACGCCCGGCTCATGGCGGCCTTATCTAAAGAGATGGTGGATGAAGACTGCGAGATGCTGGAGTATGTGGCGATGGATCCCATGGATCTCCTTACCCTGGAGGTCGTCGATCGGGAGCTGGCAATCGAGGAGGCGGCGGGGATCGACAAATGCCAGGCGGAATATTAGTCTCTGTCTAGAGCTATGGTCTTTTGTTAGAGTAATGTTTTGGTCAACTAACTAATGTTTATTAGTTGCCCGATTAAGTAAGTGCGGGCAGTGTTGTAGGCTCTTTTGTGTAGTACTCAAATTTGCAAGTGTTGTTAAATTAAGCAATGACGCCGATGAACAATGTAACGAGGGAAATTTGTACCAAAATTTGCCGATGTATCACCATTTTCTCTTCCAAATGAAAATGAAATGCATGTACCGTATGGAATGTAGTATCTGATATCTTATGCCGGAAGCTTGGAGACCAAAATTTCCACGTTCAGTCTCATCACACACGGGATAAACTATAGGATTCGTTTGTGTTGTTGAATATCGCACACAGTTATGGTAAAGGGACTGTGTCCGATGTGACTGTGCGTGCTACTTTTTCGCCGCACCGAACGAAATTTTGGGCTGCCGCACAAATATCTACCTCCCTTGCCCCTCGTACCAACCAAAAGCCACATTTCCCCTGCTTCCCCCTTCCTTAACAAAGTTCAAACCTTCACTGCTTGCTTGAAGCGCCGCCTCCTCGCCGGCGACTCTCCTTCCTGCTGCTCGGCCTCCTCCATCTAGTCAGGTAATCCACACCTTCCCCATACCCCCTCCCCCTCCACCCCCTCCTCCTCCACTCCACAAGCCCTGACTGCCGGCGCGACACATTCCACCAAAATCACCAGCCCACCCCCCACATAATTTCCACCGAAAGACATGGTGCATGCAGTATAGCCAGGATCTCAAGGAGCACCTGGCAGCGGAGAAGCAAATCGCGACCGCACGCACGGATGAGGCCGCGATGGCTGCCATGCGTGCCGACCCCCAGATCTTGGAGCAGCACCTCGTCCTCGATGCCACCTTCGACGCCTCGTGAGCGGCCGCGACCACGCGGTTGGCGGCTTTGAAAAATAGCTCGTTGTGTTTTCTCAAGGTCTCTGCTGTTGCCTTCGACGACGACTACGAGTTGTTTTCTCAGCGTGCCCGTGCTTTCCTCAACTCCAGAGCCGACAGGTTGGTGCCCGGACAGGCTGAGGCCACTCACCACTACGAGGAGGGCACCCACGATGTGGAGGCCTCGCCCTCGTCCAAGCCCATCGTTATCGATATCTCCAACGACGAGGAATATCTTGTTTTTTAAGCTTAATTACTAATGACTTGTGTTCAGCTAGCTATGCATGTTAGGCATGTTTGCTTTACCTGTTGCATGTGCTGCTCTTGCCTTTCCATAAGAAATTCTAGTGAAATATGCAATGTAATGCTACTATGCAATCTGACCTTCTAGTATGTTCTATTGTGCAATGTGATGCTCAGTTAACTATTTGGTTCATTTGTTTTGGTGATCATCTGCAATGTGATGTTCGATTATTGTTGGTACAATTTTGGTGTGTTATGCATGTGAAACATACAATTGCTATATTTCATAGTTCTTAGCATGCTTGGCTTTCCATGTGGCTTGAATTCATATGTTGGATCTGCAATGCGTTTATTTTTCATTAACATATTTTACTGATAGCACGCCAAATCTCACATAAAACCTAATCAATATCTATCTTAAACGCGTTACAAGGGGAACAATGGGAACAATTAGCCTGATTATTGGGGTTTCATATTGCAGACGGTTTGGCATAGAACACCGTGAGCGATGACCCCAACAAACCCACACGGTTTCTGGAAATTGGCGTGTTGGATCAGTCAAAAATCACACATGACTTCCGGCCAAAAACGGTGTGCGTTAGAACACCCATTCTCAAACGTTTTCACATAAAACGTGTGTGTGATGGACAGCCATATGCCAAACAGTTTCTTCTAGGCACCGTGCGTGACGGCCACCCCTACACAGATGATGTTATGCAGAAATTTGTGTGTGATGTACAATACGAACGGAAACGTAAATTTGGGATTCACTTTGTGGGATGCTAAGCACATCTCACACGACTTCTACAATATATCTGTTTGTGATGGCCCTTGCAATCGCACACGACATATTTTTGCCCATAGTGTGTGACCGGGCGCAGGCATCGCCGACGGGTTTTCCATGTCGTGTGGGATAGGGCCTCCCTATCGTCCACACATGCAAGGCGACGGTTTGAGACTACGTCACAGAAAGGGGTTAAAACTGTTTGTATAGTAGGCGTGTGCACTAGTGTCCATAGTTATGTTGAACAGTGATTCAAATGATACCTAATAAGAAAAACCCAATTAGGGAAGTTAGACAAATCAAGTTTGGGTGGTTTCTTATTAGTGATATGGGGTGAGTGGACCGGGCCACCATAGGTTATGGGAGGGGAAACCGCGACATGAGTCCCCGACCCGTTCTTTCCTTGGGAAGACATAGGATTCAAGGAGCTAGCCAACTCCTTGTTGGAGTCGACATCCGTCTCCGCCAAGAGTGGATTAACCATTTCCGGTGGAGCGGTTGGAGGTTTGAAACTCTCAAGGAATTTATTTAACGTGTCCTTGACCTCGTCAACCACGGACAATTTGAGAGAAGCCATAACCTCATTCAAATCACCGCAGGTGACTACGGTCTCAGACGCAGAAGGAAGTTCTCCCCATCGTCAACCATACTCTTTAGGCAGTCAAGCCTTTAAAAGATATGAGGCTCTCATACCAATTTAATGGATCGATATGGTTGACTAGAGGGGTGGTCAATAGGCAACTACCAATTTTTAGGTTTTCTTAACAAATTAGGCTAAGCAACAAATAGGTTGTATAGATATGCAACTAGATGGGCAACCTATATGATGCTAGCAACAATAATAACACAAGCATGCAAAGGATACAACACAAATAAAGCTTGCACAAACTAATGGTAAGAAGTAACCACAAGTGGAGCTGATGAAGACGAGGATGTGTTAACGAAGTTCCTTCCCTTTGAGGGGAAATACGTCTCTGTTGGAGTGGCGTGAAGGCACAATGCTCCCCAAGAAGCCACTAGGGCCACCGTATTCTCCTCACGCCCTCGCACAATGCAAGATGTCGTGATTCCAGTAGTGGTGCCCTTGAAGGCGGCGACCAAACCTTTACAAACAAGGCTGGGGCAATCTCCACAACCAAATTGGAGGCTCCCAACACCATCACGAAGCTTCACCACAATGGATTGTGGCTACGAGGTGACCTCAACTGTCTAGGGTGCTCAAACACCCAAGAGTAACAAGATCCGCAAAGGATTAGTGGGGGGAATCAAATTTCTTTTGGTGAAAGTGTAGATCGGAGCCCTCTCAACAAAACCCTAGAGTATCAAAAAGTTTTGTTGGTTAGGGAGACAGATCGGGAGAAAATGGAGCTTTGAGCAACAATGGAGTTTGGGTGAGGAAGAGGTAAGTCTTCTTGGGGAAGAAGACCCCCTTTATATAGAGGGGAAGAATCCAACCGTTATCCCCCCTAGCCCGCACACAAGCAGTAATTACCCGGTATATTCTACAAGGCGTATTACTCCACATAGGGAAATTGTTTTACGACAGTCGAGAATTCAGTGGATCTTACCATCAAAGTGCAAATGGTCACTGCAGCTATCCTAGTACAGATAGTTTAACTCCGTAAATAATTGGATCTGCAATCCTAGTACAGTTATCCTAGCAGTTTTTATGAAAGGGACCGCTTTCTCTGATGCCGAGCGGTTGAATATTCAGCGCCAAACGTGCATACTTAAACTGCTAATGATAGCAGTACCACCATTTCTTAAGTGCATTTTTATTGTTAGTACCGACCGTGCCCAGATGCCGTTGTGTCCGCGAGGCTCTGACACTTGTACAAGATAAAATAAAGGGTAATGATAGAGGAAGTAACATAGACGGATCAAGTAGATAATACCACTAAGGCACTAACAGTATGTAATTAAGTAAGTACAGCAACTAGCAAGACAGGATCTCTAGTAGGTATGGTCATGACGTTCCGTGTCGGTTACGAGAAGGACAAATTGAATCTTTTGGCAAAACTAAAGTAGGCTCTGTTTCAAACATGATAATTCTCCTCCTGAAATTTGACATCTTCTTTCTACTAGCACAAAAGCAATACCGCATGCAGATTTTATTTTTTCAGATATATAAATATAAACATGTGCCAGTAGCTCCGATCTCTACTCTACCTCTACTACAGAGACAAAGTACGATTATGACAGGTTCGTCGAATTAAAGACGGACGCGGTGTAGAGATGGCTCACTATTCACTTTCATCGATTGATCGCCGGCGACGTACAGGGCAAGACAGGAGGGGTCATCTTCGCTTGTGTGCCCGTTTCGCCCGCGCACAGGCGTTGCGTGATGGATGGGTATGTTTGCCCACCAAATATCTCACCGTGCGTCCCCACTAGTGTGTTTAGGACATTTTAGACCCATAAACCTCCCGCAACGGTCCGGACAACGGTCCGGACCGCGAGAGCCATTCAACACGATCCTGTATCGATTCATGGAATGGTCGTCAAGACGTGATTTTTTCGCAAAACCGGAGACAAACATGGAGAGGTTTGCGGGAGTCCGGACATGAGAATCGTCGTTATCTACCCCCCCCCCCCCCCTCGGCCCACCCAAAAAGGAAGGCAGAGCCTGCGCTTTTGTAGCAAAGCACTGCTTCAGCGCCAAAATCCCCCACTTCTCTTCTTTCATTCCCCGCCGCTCTCCATCCAATTCCCGCTCTTTTCTCTCACATCTTTCCTTTCTTCCGCCGCCGACGCATGAAACCGTCGGAGAACCTGTCGAAGATGGAACCGGTGGAGGTGTCAGAGGATCCGTGCATCGCGCTCGCCCGGAAGATCAACTCCGCGACTCGGCAGGATCGCCACGTCAAAGCGAAGGCCGCAAAGGAGGAGAAACCCAAGAAGCGGTTGGCCGCCGGTGGGCCTGCTGGTGGCGATGGCGTGGAGGTCGTGGCGGTCGGCACAGCCGTGGGGGACGCCTCAAGACGAGCGGGCGCACAACACAGACGACGCCGTGGCTGGAGACTTACAAGCTTCCGTAGTACTACGCCGCCAACCAACTCGTCACCCCAGCCGGTAGGGTGCCTTACATCCTCGACGTCAGCGCGGAGCCGCTCTTCTTCGAGTATTCTTCGCCGCAGCTGCAGCGGGCGCGAGCCGCCCGGGGAGCAGATGGGTGCTCGCACGTTGTTCGCTGCAATGCCTAGAGCGGGGAGCCGGCGTACGATGCGGACAGGGAGATGCTCGATATCATCCACGGCGAAGGTGAGGGGTGAGGGGGCTATTAGGATAGGCATGTGGAAGACTCGGATCCCACCAAGTCCGGCAACTACCAGCAACAGTCCTACAACCAGACGGCCACGCAGCAGACGTACACCCAGACCGGCGATGGCACAGAGCAACAACAACATTGGGCCGCTGGAGAGCGGTAGCCTAATGATGATGATGATGAGGAGGAGGGGGGTAACGGAGATGACGATGACGATGATCGGATGATATAGCCGGCGATCCGAAGAAGAAGGGAAGAGGAGAAAGCTTCAACATACGAAAGGACGAGTTGTTGTGCGAGGCATGGTTGGCCACTAGCCTCTATCCGTTCCATGGCATGGAGCAAAAGGGCATAACCTTTTGGATGAACATTCACATATGGTTTCATGAACACAAGCATTTTGCGTCCTACACCGACGCGGTCATCCGTGACCGTGAATGGAAGTCCCTCAACCATCGATGATACACCATCCAAGAGGCCTTGTCCAAGTATTGCGGGCACTTGAAGGAGCTCATCGCACGGTGGCCTAGCAGTGCACCAATCACCGAGTAAGTAAGTTGATTACTAGATGGATATGCTTTAGTTTTGTTGTTCACTAGCCGGATATATATTGTTTTGTTGCTCACTAAACGGATATGCATTGTTGATATTGTTTCACTTTGTAGCCTACTCATGCTTGTGTGGTGTACAAGAAGTTGGAGAAGAAGTCCTTCACCATCATGCATTGTTGGTTGAAGTTGAATGGGAAACCGAAGTGGAACCTTTTCATTGCCAAGACCGTCGTCCAAGCCAATGAGGAAGAGACCGGTGACCCTACCGACCCAATCCAACAACCGCCGAAGAAGGTTAGAAGAAACCTACGGGGGAAGAAGTGGGAGGAGGAGAGGGCGAAGCGAGATGGTGCGGCGGCAAAGATGACAGAGAAGTTCGAGGACATCTTGACGAAGGAGGTATGCGTGAGGCGCTCGGAGATAAAGGAGGAGAAGAAGGCAGAGAGGTTCAAGCTGTTGATGGACGCGACGGACAAGAAGCTCGTGCTCGGAGAGAGGAGGACCATGATCGTAGAGAGGAAGGCCACGCTCGAGGAAAAGATGATGAAGATCACCGCCAATGCGGAGGACGCCAAATATTTTGACCTTCAATATCCACTCTTTGGATGACGACGCAAGAATGATAGTGCAATCCGTCCGCTTCCAGATGTTGCAGAGGCAGAAAGATGTGTTGGCGGCGACGACAGACTATGAGGATGCGCCGGAGGCAGACGAGGAGGCTACATACGTGGCTGCGACGGCACCTCCTTGAACGGGGAGCAGCTGGCTGGGATTGCTGGTCTGACAGGGCAGAAATGCATGGACCGTCGAACTAATGTTCTTTTGGAATCGGGCATGTAAAAACTAAGCATGTTTGCCTCATTTTGTTGTAATCGGGCATGCGATCCGGCACGCGGCGAGCTCTGTGGATCGGATCGGAGTATATTTGAATTTGAATTTACTGGCGGACATATACATGTTAGCATTGGATGTCACCCTCCCGCATCCATGTCCGCGGGCTGGTCCCCCCTGTCCGCGGACGGATGCGGGAGGAATTTTGCGGATTGCCGTTGGAGATGCCCTTAGAGCATCCGGAGCCAGACTTGGCAAATCTGACACCTTATATGTCTTCGGGCGTGTCCACGGACAGCGCCAGACGGTCCTTCATATGTGCTGCCGCACATCCACACATCTTAAAGGCGGAACCTCAAATCCATGCTATCCATTCAGGTTGATCGTACAATACAAATTGTCCGAATTCAACAGTTCAAAACAAAGCAAAACGATTCATAATTCAACAATTCGGACATGCAAAAAAGAAAATCAATGTTCAAACGTGACGGATGCCTCGTTGGTTGGCCGAATCACTCGACGAACACCGTCCATGCCTCTTGCCCTGACGCAGTCCTTGCGCCCTGCTCCGCCTGCAGCGCCTGCATCTGGGCCGCATGCTCCGCTGCTACCGCACCCGTCGTCGCCGCCTCGTACTCCCTACGGTGGTTGTTCTCCTTCTTCTTCTCCGCAAGCCACTTCTTTGCATGCTCATCCAACAAACTATATCCTTGCCATATGGATATTATCATCCAACAAACATACCAAATCAAAAGTGCAAGTTTCATCCATACATGCATAGTTTCATCCATATTACAATAGTTTCATCCATAGGTAGCAAGTTTCACATTGTTCATCGATACAAAATCAAAACAGAAAATAAACACAAGAACTCCATCAATGCAAGCTTCCGTGAAGTGAATCAAATCTGCAAAATGGGAAATAAGAAAGTTAGAAGAAGAATACTAGAAGAAGAAGAAGAAGAAGAAGATCTAGAAGAAGAAGAAGAAACATTTTTCTTCTATTTCTCTTTCTCCTCTTGTTTTTCTTCTTTTTATTGCTTATTTGCGTCATTTTAGACCTAACCTAGGTAATTATGCCATTTTTGATCTAACTAAGCTTATTGTGTCATTTTGTAAGAAAATAAGCTAAGTATATGACATTTATGAGGTTACCAAGGTTATTATGCCATTTTTGACCTAAGTAAGCTAATTATGCCATTTTTGACATAAGTAAGCTAATTACAAGTCATTATTGAGCTAACCTAGGTAATTATGCCTTTTTTGAGTTAACTAAGCTTATTATGTCATTGTGGAGGAAACAAAGCTTAGTATAGGTCATTTTAGAGCTAACTTGGGTAAAATAGGTCATTTTGGAGCTAAGTAAGCTTATTATGTCATTTTGGAGGAATCAAAGCTAAGTATAGGTCATTTTAGAGCTAACTTAGGTAAAATAGGTCATTTTGAAGCTAAGTAAGCTTATTATGTCATTTTGGAGGAAACAAAGCTAAGTATAGGTCATTTTAGAGCTAACTTAGGTAAAATATGTCATTTTGGAGCTAAGTAAGCTTATTGTGTCATTTTGGAGAAAACAAAGCTAAGTATAGGTCATTTTAGAGCTAACTTAGGTAAGTTAGGTCATATTGGAGCTAAGTAAGCTTATTATGTCCCTTTGGAGGAAAATAAGCTAAGTATATGACATTTAGGAGCTAACCAAGGTTATTATGCCATTTTTGACCTAAGTAAGCTAATTATGTCATAAATGAACTAAATAAGCTAAGTATAGGTCATTATGCATTTGTTAAGCAAAACACTAGAGAAAACTTACCGTCCTCATCATCACGGAGGTCAAGCACCGGGGTTGCTCGGGCCGGTTTCACCTGGAGAAGGATCGTGCGATGCGGCTCGGGAGGTATGCTGCACCAAAGATCATTTGCAATGTCTCGTTAGCATGATGACACTGAAATGTTAAGACTAGTAACTAATGACCATTCAAATGAAACTCACCGTTCCCGCCGTGGTAATGACTGGCATCGGTGGAGGGGTCTGACCGGACTTCTAGCACATAGACTGCACATTTGGTTTTGACAAGTCAATCATATTAGTTATTAATGAAACGAACATTACATGCATGATTTGGCTAATATGAAGAAGAAACTTACCACGAAGAGCTCGTACATGGCCCGGTGAGACGCCTCGATCCGTGCCCTCTCCTCCTCCAACAACCTAGTCGTCCTCTCCTCGAACTCCCTCTCCTTCTCCGCCGCCTGCCGGTCCCTATCCTCTAGAAGTGCCTGGTATGCCTCTCTCTCTTTATGAAGAGCATCCTGCAAAACAACTCCTCATTAGCATTGTAATAATCTTTGTTCGCACACACAATGTAATGGAGGAAAGTTATCTGAGTCCGTATGACTAACCTCGATGGCGAGCTTGACTGGCCGTGGACGAGGCCTTATCTCAGGATAGGTGCTCGTTTGGCGCGCCTTGATCTCCCGGAGAGTGCTAGAAGACTGTATAAGTCCATCTCCAATGGTTATCGAGCCATGGGGCCTCCCGCCGCCAGCTATCATCACCAGCTCTGGATCAATAGGATGCTGGCTCGGGTTAAAGTCCTCGCCTTCCCCTCATCTCTGTACCTCACGAGCTTGTGGTGGGAGGAGATGTTGGTGAAGTTCTCGGGATGATCGAGGTCAGACTCCGAGAATGCCTTGGCCTTCTTGTACGAGGCAGTATGGGTCATGGCATAGTGGTCGTACACCCCTAGCACCTCCGTCTTATTGTAGTTCGCCTAAAAGAGAGAGAGAGGAACAAAGTATTAGTAAAGGGCTCAAGCTAGCATCAAGAATGGATTGCATGAATCATGAAGCAAACCACATACCCAGTTCCGCCCGAACTGATATAAGTTGGCGCTGCCTTGATGGTGTGGCACACCAACCATTTTGGCACGCCGGTCCTGGGCATTGTTGTAGACGGTTCGCCATTCGTCTGAGCACCACTCATCCACCAACGCCTCCCAACAATCCATCTTATCCGCACACCATCTCGAGGGCGCCTAAGTTAGTAAAGAGAAATTTGAGCGCTACGCCTACGAATCAAATCAAGGAAACTAAGTACAAGGCCTTAAGAATAGGTAATTACCTTCATGTACTTATCCTTCTGCAGAAAATTTCCGCGGTACGACGACTTGTCCTTCTTAACACCACGCGAGGCATAGTAGTCTCGAACAGCCTGCGGCCGAGCCTCGTGCCGTAAGTTCTGTAGTAGGCGCCTGCACTCGCCATCGATAACCTTTGCCGCGGCCTCCTCGTGTCACTCCTCACACCTGTAGAAGGTCTCCAATCAAACGAGACAACACTGATTAGTACAATAACTAGCTATTGTTGAATTTTAATTGTGTAAAGGAGAAATTACCCAAAACTGTCTGATCACCATGTCGGCCCTCGTGTGGCACAAGACACCGTCGATCATCTCCTCCGGCGGGGCCGGGGCAGCCAAGTAGTGCTCCCAGGTCAATCCTAGCCCTGGAAGCTGACCCTCACCGGGCAACGTGACAAACCCCGGGAAGTTTTGCCGGCAAAGCACACCAAGGACGGTGTTGGGCCTGCAGACTCCCTCGGCGTGATCCCAACCCCTGGAGTATGACAAAGCCAACGCATTAGAAATTTGAAGAAACATGAAAGCAAAAAGTTAGAAAAAGAGTAAATGCACTTACTTCTCCCCATTAGGCCTAATCACCGGCCTCTGCTCACGGGTCGCCAGCACGGGCGGGAGCCGTGTACTACCACGCTGGTAGACGGTGGCCCCCTCAACCACCTCGTCCTCGCTATCCCCGCCACGATCAGCATGGCCACTCGGCTCCTGCTGACACAGATCTGGCCAGGTATCCCATGGGGTCTGCTGGGACGTAGCCCCATCCCTGCTCTTCTCTGGAGTCCCGTGGGACAAATCGTCTGGGACAGGAGTCTCGTGGGTCGAAGGCTCGTCGACCCGAGGCTCGTGGACATGAGTCCGCGTAGCCTCCACCTCAGACGGGTCCACCCTAGAAGTCTTGTGCTCGGGTGAATCAGCTGGGGGTGGCGGCGAGGAAGGCGTATCAGCCTCCGTACGTCTCCCGCGGGCACGTGTACCTCTACCTCCTCCTCTCTTCTTCCCCCGACCTCCTCTCCCAGTGGGCATCGGCGCCGATGAAGAAGTGCCCGCCTGTGTATGCAAACTGGCGAGCAACGCTCTCCGGAGAGAATCGGGTGGAATGGAAGTACCCCTCCCACCACGCGCCGACGAAGAAGCCGCGGATTGCTCTGGACCCGTGCCCACCATTTTTCAACACTTGCCATGACAAAGAGTAAACGAAATTAGTACAACATAAAAAAATTGAATACCGACATGAATAATAATATGTATATAATTTAAGTGTATCATCATCATGTATATAATAAAAATTGAATACCTGACATGAACTAATAATAATCTTGATCGTCTATATATGCTCTGGGGTCAATAAATGCATCATCATCATCACTATCATAAATAAATGCATCATGATCATCACTATCGGGAACAACATGTGAAAGGCCTACTTTATGTAATCGGTCAAGCATTGACAGGTCATCCGCAGCAGTAACCTCTTCTTCTTCCGGCTCTTCTTGTTCCGGCTCAGAGGTGAATTCGGATTCACTGTCGCTGTCTACTTCAATGTTCTGGGGTGAAGTTGAGAGGTTCTTGAAATGTTTTTTCGAAAGACGTGTTTCTTGGAAGAATTCTCCTTCATATGTGTCTGGGTTAATGTGAGGTTCATAATCCTCTTCATTGAGGGGAGGTGGTCTAAAACGTGGCGGCACTTCATAAACGACATCCAAACCATTCAGATTTGGATCAGTTTGGCAGGCCCAGGGTAGATAGAAAACTTGGGTCGCCTGTTGCGCCGTAATATAGACATCGGGAACGTCTAAATGGGTGCTTTGTTTGATTTCGACTAGCCCTATATGTTCATGAGTCCTTCTAGTCTCCTCCAGCTGGAACCAATAACATTTGAAGACTATGACGTTCGGTGGGTTTTCACCATAGAATAGAAGTTCATAAATTGCTTCAACTCTTCCATAATACTCGGTACCTCCTTCGCCGATAGCAGAGACACAACAATTTGTAGACTTTCGGTCGGCCATAGATAGCTCTTTGCCAAAGGTACGAAAGCGATACCCGTTGATGTCGTATTTGTCAAATGAACGGACCTTATAATCAAAACCATTAGCGACTTGTCTCAATTCGGCGTCCAAAGACTCTGAATTAGCCTACAAGTTTCATACGAAAGGATTGTTGCATTAGCCGCAAATTAGACGAAGAAATGAAATGGTCTAATGGAAATTACCGTTTGTTTGAACCAAGAGATGAAACCGGGATAGCCGCCTCCATGCTTTGCCAGAAGCTCATACTCTTCGATGGAATCCTTTTGGATCACCGCTCCATCCGAGAATTTGGCGACGTATCGACTGTATCAAATATCCGGGAATAAGAGCAGTTCAAAGGAATTAGAAGTTGCGAAACAATGTACCGAGAACTTACTCGATGTACGACCGCACTTCTGTTAGGTTGTTGAAGATATACAACGAAATGGTCCGCCATTCTTCGACATCCAACGCTATTGCTTTCGAAGCACCGGCTACTGCGAGCTCCCCTTTGAATAGGCTGAGGTTGGATCAACCTTTTATAGGGTCACCAGCATTGTACCGAGGCTTCGGATTATGCAAATGACGATGTTTGGCTTCGTAATGTGTTGTCACGAAGTTTGCTGCCTCCTCAGTAATGAATGCCTCGGCCATCGATGCTTCCATTCTACGTTTATTTTTACATTTTGCTCGAAGCGTCTTCTGCATCCTCTCAGTTGCGTAGCACCAACGATTTTGCACTCCCCCCCCCAATCTTGCCTCGGTCGGGAGATGCAAAATCAAATGCTGCATTGGATTAAAGAAGCCCGGTGGAAAGATCTTCTCTAACTTGCAGATCAACTCCGGCGCCAACTCTTCCATTTCATCTAGCACGCCAGGCGATAGTTCTTTCGCACAAAGAGAACGGAAGAAATAGCTCAGCTCTACCAGTACTAGCCATTCATCCTCAGGGATAAAGCCATGCAACATCATCGGCATTACCCGCTCAAGCCATATGTGCCAATCATGACTCTTGAGACTAAATATTTTCAATTTGTCAAGACTCGCTCCCCTCTTTAGATTCGCTGCATACCCATCGGGGAACATCAACTGGATTTTCACCCACAAGATCATTTCCCTCATAGCTGGCCTTCCAAGATTGAACCATGCCTTTGGCTTCGTCCAATACTGCTTTCCTTTTGGTTGTCGTATGTTTTGCAACGGTCTATCACATAGAGCCTCCTGATCAACTCTAGCCTTAGGATTATCCTTTGACTTTCCCTCTATGCCAAACAATGTACCAAAAAGGGCCTTGGCGATATTCTTTTCAGTGTGCATCACGTCGATGTTGTGTGGGCAAAGGAGGTCTTTGAAGTAAGGCAGATCCCATAAGCATGTCTTGTGAGTCCAGGCATGTTCCAAATTATACCCTTTGAAATACCCTGGACGCTCTGGATCAGGCTCGAGAGCGTTTAACTGATCCAGGGTCTGTTGGCCTATCAACGCAGGTGGTGCAGAGTTTTTGACAACTCTACCTTTGATGAAATTCTTCCTGTCTTTTCTGAACTTATGACGAGGATCCAGGAACTGTCTATGCAAGTCGAATCAAGAAAACTTGCAACCCAGCTGTAGCCAACGGAACTGAAGAGCTGCCTTGCATGTGGGGCACGGGAACCTTCCATGCACACACCAGCCAACGAATTGCGCATACGCCGGCAAGTCATGCATCGAGTACATGTACCACACATGCATCATGAAGTTTTGTTTTGTAGCGGCGTCGTATGTCTTGATCCCATTATCCCAAGCTTCTTGCAATTCATCCTTAAGCGGCTGCATGTACACATTCATATTCTTCCCCGGATAGTTGGGCCATGGAATTATCAACGTCAGGAAAATGTTCTTTCTTTGCATAATCTGTCCCGGGGGGGAGATTGAGTGGAATGACAAATACAGGCCAACAACTGTATTGGGTTGCCGTCATACCAAACGCATTGAACCCATCCGTGCTGATGGCGACTCGAGGATGCCTTGGATCTGCCGCTTTATCCTTATGTAATGCATGAAAGTGCTTCCGCACAAAAGCGTCTCAAGTGTGTACCAACATCTGATTCCCATCTGCATCTAGTTCGGTTCTTTTGCCCAATTTGTGCCATGTCATCTGTCTGGCCGTCTCTTTGACCATGAAAAGACGTTGAAGTCTTGGTATGATTGGCATATACCGAAGAACATTAACGGGGATTTTGGTCTGAATCTTCTCACCCATACCGTTGTCTACCACAATATACCTGGAAGACTTGCAAATGGGACAATAGTTCAAGTCCGCATACTCAAGCCTAAATAAGGCACATCCATTCTCACAGGCATCTATCTTCTCATAGGGCATCTTAAGTACACGGAGGATTTTGTCCGACTGGTACAGGTTTGCAGGCATTACATGGCCTTTGGGTAGAAAGCGTCCAAATATTGTCATCATCGCGTCGTAGCATTCTCTTCCCAGGTTGAATTGAGCCTTCAGAGCCATTACTTGCGTGATGGCATCCAACTGACAAAGCTCAGTGTGCTCGTGGAGAGGACGTTTTGAAGACTCCAACATTTCATAAAAGGCCTTTGCAGATTCCTCCATCTCATCGTCCGAATCCCGAGCATCATCAAAGTCTTGCACCATGTCTTCGATCCCGGTACCATGCTCGTCGGTGCGACGACGAACCACCTCAGCTCTGGGACGTTGGGCAGACTCACCATGAAATGTCCACACCGTATAATCAGGCGTAAACCCCCACTTCTGCAGGTGTTTACCCATTACACCCTATGTCCTCTTTTTAAAGTTGTCGCACCGGACACAGGGGCACCAGGTTCTTTCCTGGCCATTTGCAAATGCGGCTGTCACAAACCTCTTGGTTTTTGTAAACCATTCATTGGTCATGTCTTTCTGACTAGTGTGACCGGTGTACATCCACGCACGATCACTCATCCTGCCTAGCTACTGGACACACAAGAAATATATATATATATAATTCAGCATATATATTCATCAGTTAATCAAGTTTGTCAGTTTTATTACGTCCATGCAACCTACACGCTAATAGGTAAAGATAGGTCCTAATCCCACCCGAGTATATGTAGATTGGGTTCGTTTTCCCATGCTCTGCTCTGGATCCGACGCAGAGTTTCGGCAGCACCTCCCCGCTGTTCTCCTGATACACGTCTCGGCAATAAACAGAGAGGCTGTGTACCCGGAGAACAACAGGGAGGCACTGACGAAATTATGCATTGGATCCGGAGCAGAGCATATGGGAAAACGAACCCAATCTACACATACTCGGGCTGTCCATGGATAACGTTGGACAATTCGAAAGGATGGCGGTTATAAATATGCAAAGACATGCATATTTATGATGCCGCCCTTTCAAACGGGAGACGCATACTGGTCACACATACTGATGATTGAAGACACCTATAGCTAGCAAGTTTCATCGGCACGAAGACCGGAACAGAACAAATTAAGGGGGGAGGAGGAGAAGTCATTTGTGCTCACCCACGAACGCAGGGGCGGAGCTCGTCCAACGCACGGGCAGGTCGTCGAACAACTGCATATTGAAATCCACCCGATAAACACAAATATGATGTTTTTTATAACAAAATCAGAAAATATGTGACCTAACTCATAATTTACAAAACTATGACCCCATCGGCCTCTAGAAGAGGTGTTGGGCGTCAGTGGCGTCGGGAGTCAGTGGCGTCGGGGGTCGGGGGTCAGTGGCGTCGGGGGTCGGGGCTCAGTGGCGTCGGGGGTCGGGGGTCAGTGGCTTCTTCTTCCTTTTCTTCTTCTTCTTCTTCTTCTCTTCTTCTTCTTCTTCTTCTTCTTCTTCTTCTTCTTCTTCTTCTTCTTCTTCTTCTTGTTCTTCTTCTTCTTCTCCTCCTCCTCCTCCTCTCCTCTTTTTCTTCTTCTTCTTCTTCTTCTTTCTTCTTTTCCTTCTTCTTCTTTTCCTTCTTCTTATTCTTTTCTTCTTTTCCTTTTTCCTTTTTCATTTTTTTCCTTCTTTTTTTTCTTCTAACCTAACTAACTAACCTAATTAACCTAACTAATTTAATAGAAATAAAAAACAGAAAAAACAAAACAAAAAAAGGGGGCGGCCGGCGGGGGGTACTCACCGGCGGGGGCGGCGTGGGCGGCGGGTGGGGGGGACGGCGGGGCGGCGGGGCGGCGGGGACGACTGGCGCGGTGGGGAGGCGGCGCGACGGGGGGGTGGGCGCGACGGGGGCGATGGGGCGGCGGCGGCGACGTCGACGGGGGCGGCGGCGAGAGAGAGAGGGAGAGAGGCCGGGGGCGCGGGGCGGCGGCTGGGGCGGGGAGCGGGGGACCGGGGCGGCGGCTGGGGCGGGGAGCGGGGAGACGGCGTGGGGCGGCGACGACGACGGCAACGGGGGCGGCGGCGAGAGGGAGAGGGAGAGAGAGATGAGCGCTGGGGGTGGGAGAGAGAGATGAGCGAACGGTGGGGCATGGGGTAACCGTTAAGGATGCCCTCTTTGCCATCTGCTAGCAGACGGCAAAGAGGGTCGTCCGTTAGGTGCCCCCCTCCCCTCTTTGTCGTCTGCCTTGGCCTTCTTTGCCGTCTGTTAGCAGACGACAAAGAGGCAGCAGATGGCAAAGAGATGACCTAGCCAACACCGTGCTCCAGTGGGGCCCACCATCCTATTTGCCGTCTGCCGTTGGCCTCATTGCCGTCAGCTAGCAGACGACAAAGGAAGGACTGATGGCATAGTTGAATTATGCCATGAGTCCTTTCTTTGCCATCAGCTGGCAGACGGCAAAGAGGCAGCAGATGGAAAATTACCAGATTCCGGTAGTGCAAGAGGGTTTCATTCGCCAACATGATCTTCGCTTCCTGTGCGAGTTGCAGCCTCTCCTTCTCAAGCTCAATCTCTCCAAAAGTCTTCGCCTTCTCGAGCTCCCATTTGATCGCTGCTCTCTAAGTCAATCTTCTCCCTCTCAATTTCTAGCTTGTTCTCCGCCCTCTTTCGGTCCAAATCCAACCTCTACCTTTGGACATCCAACATGATCTTGTACCTCTCCTCTTTCTTGTTCTCCCTAACCGAAAAGATGACTGTCCATGTGGACGATATTTTTTGTAGTCGTGCCATCACGGGTGGCCCTTGCCTTCTCCCACTTGTTTTCCATGACTTGCCGGTTATCCGTTGGCACAGTGGTTATCCTTTTCGTCTTTGCCTTCTTCTTCTTGCTCGTTTGGGGGCTGGATGTTGTCCCAACTTCAAATGAAGGGCAAGTTGGATCCACCAATAGGTACTTCATTTGGGTTGGACCTTGATTTTTATTGATCATGTCTGACAGGAACACCTCCTAAATGATCATGGTTTTACGAGTATTCATCATGTCCGGTCTATGCAAAACATTGAACATGCCATATGCAAAATTGAGCGGACAGGAGCAACCGAACATACTGAGTCTTGTTGTATCATTCCGTCGAACAGGTCATGGTCAACCCTGTCGCCGCAAGTGCTTGTGCTTATCCGCATTCGAAGGAGCTGCGGCGAGTAACATATGTCCATCGTCGATATCACGTGAGCGGAAAGCTCTGCGAAATGCCCAACCGGCGTCAGATCCTCATCTGTCCCCAACCTGGTCTGACGACGCAATCCTTGTCGGCGAATGAATGGATGGCGTGCGGGGTTTCGGGCACGGTGGGGGGGGGGGGATAGCTGCTCCTCCATTTCCCCTTACGCTCCCTGCGATACCACAACCACTTTCCTCTCTCGCTTTCGATGACGCAGGTTCCTCCGGGCCATGTTCTCCGTCTTGCACGACGAAGCCGAGGAAGGGACGCCGATGGATGAGGCCGCCGCAACCTCTGTCGTGGCGGTCGAGGTGGGGTTGGACGACATCTTGGGCGGCGAATCGGGACCGGCGATGAGGATGTGGAGCATGGGTGTCAGACAGCGAGGGCTTGGACGCGGGAAAGGGAAGAGGGAGGCGGGAGGAGGAGGAAGGGTTTGGTGGATTTGATGCAATTTGTGATGGGGTAGGCTTGTCGGGTGGACACGTCCAGGCGCCCCCATATCCACCCTAGATTTGGGCTGGATATGAGGGGAGTCGGTCAGCCCAGGCGTTTGAGGCTCGTTTGAGGAGTCCGTCTGGGTCGCTTTATAGCGACCGGTTAGTGACATGATCGTCTGCCCGGGCATTTGAGGCGGGTTTGTGGCGTCCGGCTGTAGATGCTCTACTTATTGCATGCTCCGCCTCCAAATTGACGATGTATAAACCGAATTAAAAAAATAACGTTTTCTAATTTGATCAGGTATATATATACAAAAATATGAATGAAAATAAATAATGTGAAATCAATATCAGTATATCCACCAAGATTTATTTTTATAATCTATCTATTCAATATTGTTGTTCTTCAACCGCAAAAAAAAAGTTGTTGTTGTTGACAGTGTTCTATATATTTGATCAAACTCAGATGAACTTTCTAACTGAATTTACACGTTATCTATTTGGGAGGGAGTAGTTCATACTTTTTTTGTTTTTTGAGAATCAGGGAGTAGTTCATACTTATGTAGTACACTCCATACTATCCATACTGTTAGTATTACGATCAAGCGAGCGCAGGCATGATCAGGATGGGTACCTGCGTCGTGCCTCTTGTATACCAATCTTCCCCACGAGCCCATGTAAATGTAAATTAAGCTACTGGTGGTTGGAACTTTATCCAAAACATGATCGCTGAAACACGAGGGAGACACGTACGTACGTGGATGGATTGGTGTGTTGGGAGTTGCCGCGTCAATGTGCCGATTCTGTACGTTGGTATGGGCTCACGGGTGTGGTGGTCCTGTTGGTTTGGCTCAAAGTGGGCAGGCCAGTATGCGTGCATCCCACATGGAGTCATCTCCCGACACACGAATGAGGTCTACTTGTTTGGTCCAGTTTTTCGGGATGCATTTGCATGGGCTCCGCAAACAGCGCCCCGCCGCAAAATTTCGTGTTTTACCCTTTTTTTTATAGTTGTTTCAAATCTGACCCTAATTTACAAAGAAATTGAAATTTGATCCTTTTTCTATCGCTAATGTCCTTGGCGATAGGGTATACCAGCCTACCGTCAAGGTCTCTGGCGGTAGGAAACTTATCCACATCAGCGGCACGGACCTCTACCGCCAAACATGCTGGCGGTAGCCTATATAACCCTACCGCCAAGATGTCCGGCGATAGGTGCGAATACGCACTGTCTGATACTTAGGGAAAAAATTGCGGTAAGACGTGCAACCCTACCGTCAGGGACCTTGGCGGTAGGGTGTTATACCCTACCGCCAAGGACCCTGGCGGTAGGAAAATGATCAGATCCCGAAATTTTTGCAAACTAGGGTCAGATCTGGAACAACTATCAGAAAAGGGTCAAAACACGAAATTTAGCCACGCCCTGCATTTGCTTCACACCTTTGAATACGATGACATATCTAGAGTTTTTTTTTAGAAAATTTCTGATCTATTGATGTTCAATCATTGCAGTACAACGAACATCAGAAATAATAAAAATTACATCCAGATCCATAGACCACCTAGCAACGACTATATGCACAGAGGCGATTCGAAGTCGTGTCGCTGTCATCACCTTTCCCTCGTCGAAGACGGGCAAAACTACTTATAGTAGACAGTCGGGAAGTCGCCGTGTTAAGGCCCCATAGGACCAGCGCACCAAAACAGCAACTGTCACCGTTGAAGAGTAGCGTAAATCAGAAGGATCTAACCTGAAGACACATGAATATAGACGAACTACGACCAAATCCAAAAAAAATCCACCAAGGACATATCCCCGGAGACACACCTTCACACGTCCATCGACGATGATCGGCAACCTTGGTACAATACGCATCTGCCATGGTTTGTACAAAATTTCTAGAACATATTTTATTCACAACCTGAGAAAATAAAAAATAAATACAAATCTGAAATGAATAGTATTACAATTCAAATATAGTGTGAACTGTATTTTTTGGTACTTATTTTTTTAAGCACAACCAAATCATTTCAATAAAAGCTTGGTTTTATGATAACTTTGATTCAAGATGCTTTTACCGTGCACCAAATTCCATTTTAAAACTTGATCCATAACTTAATAAAAAAATGACCACACCACATTAGCAAATTCACATTTTAATGGACTCGTCTCGGTAGCAAAAACACAAACCTGCCCACGTTGTCGGTTATTACGGTGTGCCAGGCTGTCCATAATCAAGGTCACACTCGCTGTCCTCGCAAAAAAAAGTCACACTCGCTACAAAAAACAAACGAATATCTTTACAACTTTTTTATAATTTTTTTCTTGAACACAGTACAGCGCAAGTGTTCATATATACGCACATACACTTATCTCTATGAACGCACACGTGCACACCTTACCCATATGAGCATCTCCAAGAGAGTGAGCCGGCATATCATCTTGAAAGTACCAAGTCACCGTAGGCACCTTGTCGTCGACACGAACGTCTCCTCCCACTGAATACGCATCGCCGGATCCTGAAATAAATCCAGGAATAAATGCGAGTATCAAGATTTAAACCTTGATGGACTGAGATACCACAGTCCCTCTAACCATCCAACCACACGTTGATTCACCTTTTTTATTATATCCCCAGTGACATCGCAGTGGGCAATCGCCTTATACAAGGACTCGATAAAAAAACTTGCCATTCTAGTGCTAGTTTGGTCGAAACTTGTGCAGCTCATTCAGAACTGAATGACGTCCATGATGAGAAACAAAATCCAATAAATCCCTACCGAAAGGAAAATCACGATGGGCTTCACCTAAGATTTATGCAACTACAACAAATCTATGTCTAACAATTCGATACAGCTCTGGATATTGCTCCCTAAATGGGATGCTCCTAGCGAGGTGTCCTCCTAGATTCTAACTTGGGAATAGTCCCTAACCTACTAAGTAGGATCAAATTGGGGAAACAATTCCGTGATCTTCATTATCAGATGGAAATCGCCGAGACACCAACAAACTTGAGAAATTATTTTGGAACCTGTGTATTTATTAAGAGTGTGATGTCATGTAACTGCACAAAGCTATTATAGCACTTTCGTGATAAGTAGAGTATCGAACTCGCAAGGAGCGGAAAGAATGGCATCACAAATCCCGCAGTTACGTGATCACTTACATAGCTACGTACGCAACCAAACCGGAGTTTGGAAATAGTCTACTCTATCAATTGATAAGGAAGGGGAATAAAAGTTTTTTACTAAACTATAAACGAAAAGGTAAAAAGGGGAATAAAAGACACAAAGTTTGTAGAGACGGTGCTTGTTCTCAAGGGTACGTGTAAGTTAGGGATTGCATGCATCGATGATTCTCATTGATGGTGCACTAGGCACATATATAGGTACAAGGGGTGCAACTCATGTCTTCTCTCCCAAGTTACATACAGATTACAATGAGAAGGAGACGTGACAGGTGCAATATACAAACCAAGACCTATAGACGTGTACGCGGAGTATACATGTTCAACACCCCCCCCCCCCACCCCCCCCGCAGTCGAAGCGTCGCCGGTGACGCAGAGACTGGACCGAAACCCCTCGAAGGTCGAGGTTGGTAGCCCCTTTGTCATGACATCGGTGAACTGCTGATCGGTGGGCACTTGTAGGACTCGGATGCGGCCAAGTGCAACCTGCTCACGAACAAAGTGAATGTCGAGCTCAATGTGTTTGGTGCGTCGATGATGAACTGGGTTGGCCGAGAGGTAGACGGCGGACACATTGTCACAGAAGACAAGTGTGGCCTTAGGAACCACAATCAGCAACTCCTGAAGTAGCTGTCGTAGCCAGGAACACTCCGCAACGGCATTAGCCACAGCGCGGTATTTCGCCTCAGCACTCGAGCGAGACACCGTGGGCTGTCGTTTAGACGACCACGATATCAAAGAAGGCCCGAGGTAGACACAGTAGCCAAAGGTGGAGCGGCGAGTGTTCGGGCAGGCCGCCCAATCCGCGTCAGAGTAGGCGACTAGGTCGGTGGTGGAGGAAGCTGTCAGAGTGAGACCCATGGCCATGGTGCCACGTATGTATCGAAGAATGCCTTTCACCAAGGCCCAGTGAGTATCACGCGGAGAGTGCATGTGAAGGCACACCTGTCCGACAACATACTGGAGATCTGGCCGCGTGAGTGTGAGATACTGAAGAGCGTTGATGATAGACCTGTAGAAGACGGCATCGGACGCTGGAGATCCCTCGACAGCGGACACTTTGTCCTTCGTATCAATAGGCGTGGAAGCAGTCTTGCAGTTAAGCATGCCTGCTCGCTCCAGAATCTCATGGGCGTACTTCTGCTGATGCAGAAAGAAGCCGGTTGGGCGGCAAACGACCTCGATGCCGAGGAAGTAGTGCAGAGCCCCCATGTCCTTAAGAGCAAACTCGGCGCTGAGGTGAGCAGTGATCTGCTGGAGTAGCGCGGAGGAGGATGATGTCATCGACGTAGAGGAGGAGGTATGCAGTACCGGCACCCTGATGATATATGAAGAGTGAGGCGTCGAAGCGAGTGGACCGAAACCCCATCTGCTGAAGAAAGGCCGCCATACGTTGGTACCACGCCCGAGGTGCCTGCTTCAATCCATAGAGTGACCTGGAGAGCAGACACACATAATCTGAGTGTGCGGCGTCGACGAAACCGGTGGGCTGTTGACAGAACACCTGCTCCTGGAGATGACCGTGGAGAAAGGCGTTCGACACGTCCAGCTGGTGAACAGGCCAGGCACGAGAGACAGCCAGCTGGAGGACAGTGCGAATCGTACCCGACTTCACAACCGGGGCGAAAGTGTTGGTGAAGTCGATGCCAGCTCGCTGTCGAAAGCCGCGTACCACCCAGCGCGCCTTATGGCGCTCAAGAGAACCATCAGGGCGAGTCTTGTGGTGGAACACCCACTTGCCAGTGATGACGTTGGCATGAGGAGGCCGCGGAATAAGCCGCCATGTGTGGTTGCGCTGAAGAGCGTTGAACTCCTCCCGCATCGCCGCAAGCCAGTTCGGATCCCGAAGGGCTGCACGAGCGGAGGATGGTAGCGGAGACGGTGATGATGTCGAGGCAGCACACGCATACTCGTCAGAGGGGTAGCGTGTGCTAGGCCGTAGCGTCCCGGTGCGAGCCCGGTTCACCACCCCGGAAGGGGGCCCGGAGGTGCCAGCCGTTCCAGGGGCGTCCGGAGGGACCGCCGTGGCGGCTGGAGAGCCGGTGGAGGCAGCGCCTGAGGAGGCGGCCGAGCCCAAGACGTCCGAAGGGACCGTCGGGGCAGGAGGCGCCACGCTCGATGGTGAGGCCGGGGTGCGACCCGGTGACTGCGGCAGCCTGCCAGGAGGTGCTGCAGGGGCGGGCTGCGGCTGGGTCCCGTGCCAAGGTAGGGCGTCCTGAGAGACCGCGGAGGGCGCGGCAGGGGGAGGTACCTGCTGAAAAGGGAACACCATCTCATCAAAGTACACGTGCCGCGAGGTATAGACGCGGTGGGACACTGGATAATAGCACCGGTAACCTTTGGTGTTAGGAGGATAGCCAAGGAAAATACAGGGAACAGACCTAGGCGCGAGTTTATGAGGAGTGGTGGACGCTATGCTAGGATAACAGAGACACCCGAAGATGCGGAGGCCATCGTAAGATGGAGGTTCACCAAAGAGAAGCTGATGAGGTGCGTAATTCCACCGCAGACGGCATGGGCGGATGTTGACGAGAAGGGTGGCAGTGGCGAGCGCGTCCGGCCAAAACCGGGGAGGCACATTAGAGTGGAAGAGTAAGGTGCGAACGCAGTCATTAAGAGTGCGTAGGATGCGCTCGGCGCGATCGTTCTGTTGCAACGTGTAAGGACAAGTGAGGCGGAAGATAGTGCCGTGGGAGGCAAGAAGGTGGCGAACGGCAGCGTTGTCAAATTCTTTTCCGTTATCAGTCTGGAGCGCTAGGATGGGACGACCAAATTGTGTGGTGACATAGGAGTAGAAAGCGGTGAGTGTGGCCAGCGCGTCGGACTTGCGACGAAGAGGAAACGTCCACACATAATGAGAGAAGTCATCTAAAATCACCAAATAATAGATATAGCCCGTGTTGCTTGCAACCGGGGATGTCCAAACATCGCTATGAATTAACTGAAACGGAAAAGTAGAAATAGTGGTAGACGCACTAAAGGGTAGACGAACGTGTTTGCCAAGATGACAAGCGTCACAAGTGTGTTCATGAAACTTATTACATGAAAAGGAAAAACTCTGAAGAATATGACGCAAACGGTGGAGTTGGGATGGCCCAGGCGAGCATGCCAAAGATTGACTCCAGCGGCAAGGGAGACTGGTCGGGTGGAGGTGGTGGATGAGGGATACACCGGGTAGAGATCCTCAGTGCTATCACAGTGGTGCAGTACCATCCGGGTATGGGTGTCCTTCACAGAAAAACCGACAGCGTCAAATTCAATAGTTAGAGGATTCTCACGAGCAAGACAACGAACAGAACAAAGATTCGTGACTAAGTCGGGAGAAACAAGAACATTAGACATCTTGATAGGTGTAGATGAAGAGGGAAACGAGGTATGACCTATATGTGTGATGGGTAAGGAGGAACCGTTACCAACGGTGATACGAGTAGGAGTATGAACTAGAGTGGGGGAGATGAGGTTACCGGGTTGAGAGGTCATATGAGGAGTGGCGCCCGAGTCCATGTACCAGTCGCCACCGCCTCCATAGTTGCTCGAAGAGGGAGCCGAGTGTAGCGCCGCCAGGAGGGCAGGATCCCACGGCGAGGGCGCCTGTTGTGGGAAGGTCCCGCCATAGGGGGGCCCTCCGTATGGAGGCAGCGTGGCAGTGGGATAGCCGCCAGCCATCGGCGGGGCGGGCAGGGCCGGGAGGCCAGCAGGACCCGGCACGGCGAGGTAGGCCTGGTGACGAGGTGGAGGCGGCCCGAGGAGGCCCGGCACAGGGGGCCGAGGCACCGGCATCGAATAGGCGTGGACTACTCCAGTCCACGGATTCGTGCTGTAGGTCCAGGGCGGGGTAGGTTGCTGTTGACGAGGCGGCCCCCCGTACGCCGGTTACTGCTGCTGCTGCTTCTGGCGTCCGCCGCCACGGTGGTTATTGCGTCGACCGCCGCCGCCACCACCGGGCTTCTGCTGCTGCTGCGGCATGGGCGGCGCGAGCGGTAGGGGGAAGAACCCCGGGTGGGCGGGAGGTGCCGAGGCCCGAGGCGCGGGAGGTGGAGCGCCGCGAGAGGTGCCCGCGACGAGGGCGGTGTGCTGGACCCGCCGCTTGACCTGCTTCATCCGTCATTCCTCCAAGCGAAGGTAGGCGACGAACTTGGGGAACGAGGGGTCCGTCATCAAGGTAAGGTTGGAGGCAGCGTTGCCGAAGTCCTCGTTGAGGCCGGCGGTGAGCGTGCTGAGGAGAGTGTCGTCATCGATCTTGGTGACAATGTCGCGGAGTTCATCGGATAACGTCTTGTGACGGCGACAGTAATCATCAATGGACTGATCATCTTGATGACAGCCAAAAAAATTTTGCTGCAAGAGGATGCGACGCTGAAGCTTGTTGTCGGTGAAGAGGCCGTTGAGTTTAACCCAGACGGCATGCGCATTGTCGCCCTTGCTGACGACGGTGTGGAAGAGATCCTTGGAGATGGTGAGGAAGAACCACCGGATGAGGGTGGCATCGATGGCTGTCCACTCGGTGTCGTCCTTCATATCGGCGGCGTCGACGGAGCCGTTGATGTGATCCATGACGTTGTACTCGCGAAAGACGAGCGAGAAGTAGGTCTTCCACGCATAATACGAGGAGTCGTGGGGATCGAGGGTGACGAGAACGCGCCCATGGATGTCGAGGTTGCGGATGTCAGCAGGATCAGGGCCAGCGAAGGGGTTGGTGTTGCCGGATAGGGATGAGTGAACCGACATGGCGGCGGCGGCGCGATTGGAGGGAAGGCACGGCGCGGCGGGGGTGGAGGGTACGGCTACGTGGAGTGTAGATGGAAGCGGCGGCGGCGGCGGCTGTGAAGGGTTAGGAGGGGAGGGCGCGACACGGCGGTGGTGACGGGTGCGACTGCGGGGGAGTAGATGGCAGCGACAGGGTTTAGGGTTGAGCGGCGGTGGCGGCACGGGGTGGCGGCGGCGGCTGGGGAGGAAGAGTAGGGTTAGGACGGGAGGGGTAGCGGCGGCACGAGGCGGCGGCGGCGGCACGAAGCGGCGGCGGCGGCTAGGGCAGCGGAGGAGGTAGGATCGGCGTGCTATCTGATACCATGTAAGTTAGGGATTGCATGCATCGATGATTCTCATTGATGGTGCACTAGGCACATATATAGGTACAAGGGTTGCAACTCATGTCTTGTCTCCCAAGTTACATACAGATTACATTGAGAGGGAGAAGTGACCGGTGCAATATACAAACCAAGACCTATAGACGTGTACGAGGAGTATACATGTTCAACAAAGGGTTTTGAAATCTGATGAATATATGACCAATTTATCATATGATTTAATTGAAAGAAATAGTAGATAAAACATGACTAAAATAGGAAAGATAAAACAAGTCATGCAATCTAACAGAGAGAAGGCAAATAACATCCGAAGTTGTGAATTTGAACATACCATATCTAGGATAAAAGATAGAACAAGAAACTCTAGCATGATATCGAACAAAAAAGACATGAACACACACTAAGCATCGGAGGAATCAATGGGGTTGGCTTTGGTGTTATCGCTCATATCGTCGAAAAAACTATCGACATCAGGGTAGAAGTCATAGTTGGGGAAGAGATCTTCAGCGTTTGTGGTAGCCGTGTGAAGAATATAGTACTCGCGCAGAGCGCTCCCCAAAAACTTTATCACCCTTCTCCCGTACATGACTTAAATTGGCGGGGTTTCGGAGGGCTACTGTCCCGACATGCGATGCATACCGCAAACCGGGATGGGAAGAACCTAGCAGTAGCTTGGTGCTCTGAAACTCGATGGCGTGAGGCAAGTGATGTGTGTTGTGTCTCTCTAGAGAGGAGCGACCTCTCTTTTATAGGCACGAGTGGAGGAGGCGAACTAGCAGCAACGAAAGGTGAAACGGAGAGATGGAAGGAGAAACGAACAAGCAATAGCCAAATTGCGCAACGTTCGTATTCAATCTCCAAGAGCAAAAATGTTTCAGCTCCCGTGCGATCTTTCATATGGTGGTCATGTGTGGCATTAAGTTAGACAACGGCTGAGCTCATTCCCGCAACTCGCGGCGCGTGCGCGTCATGACGAGGCGAATGGAGGAGGAGGAGCGCACATGTACGTCACTCTTCTTCTCATGCTCATACATGTGGGAAAACATCCTCCCTTATAGGGAGGTCCAATTCCTACCAAACTATCAATGTGGTACTAAACTTTAGTCCCACCTCTTCCCTTGCATAAGTGGGTTAAGTGGGCCTTTAGGATTTTTTAGGAACTCTGAAAATGAGTATTGGGCTGACCCAGATAGACCAAGCTCCAGCAATCCCCAACTAGATCTCAGGGTCACAAAATTTTGTGTTTGGTTCCAAAACATTGTTTATATACCGGTAATGTAGTGGAGACTGTTAAGTTGAACTTCCACCTAGGACTCTATGTTACACTAGTAAGCAACTTGAGCAACGGACTATACCTTGGACTGCAGGTTTTCTGCAAATCTAGCTTCATGCCAAGCCTTGACCGATACTAGGCTACCGTGAGACATCCCCGCGGGTGGAGCTTACGTGTGATACTCCGAGGTATTTCGTGAGTTTACTAGAGAGCACCCTACTCTTATAGATTGCGATGTTTAACATTCGAACTCATAAAGGTGTGTTCGTTAAAACATACTCTGGATGACATCATCTCTGATTAAATACGCCACTTAGAACACATTAAGATAAACATCAACCTGTCATGCAGATTAGGAGAGTATTGCATCTTTGTGAGTGGTATTATTAATAGTAAGGATACTCTCCTCTCAGTTGATGAAGATCTTGTCTTTCAAATCTAATTCACGGGATCTCCGATCACATATAGTAGGTTACCACTGTGAACAACTCATATTGTGGATCTCATACCCATATCCTTTGATGCATTATCTATCAACATTACGTGTAGACCCTTTGTAAAAGGATCTTCCATATTTTTAGATGTTTGGATATAATCCAATGTAATAACTCTGGAGTTTCTCATTTTCTGATAGACCTTAATCTTCTATTTATATGTCTTGATGACTTCATGTTATCCTTTGAACTAATTGCTCTGGCGATCATAGTTTGATTGTCGCGGTTCATAAGGATAACCGATATAGGTTTTTCGACAACCGGCAAGTCATTCAAGCTCATACGAAGCCATTCTGCTTTGACCGTAGCGGTATCTAGTGGTGTGAGTTCTACTTCTAATGTTGACCTCGTTAAGATGGTCAGTTTGCAAAAAAAAAGATGGTCAGCTTGCAAGACTTCCATGAAACAGCGCCACCTCGATGAGTGAATACATATCCGCTCGTGGCGTTTATTCATAAACATCAGAGATCTAGTTTGAGTGACTATAACCTTCAAGTACCTTTGGGTACCCAGTGTAGTGAATTATATAACTCGCATTGCCTTTCAAATAACACATAACTCTCTCTAGAGCTTTCAATGCTCATCTCCGGGTTTTTGAAACAAATCGGCTCAGTTTGTAATGGCAAAAGAGATGGCGGGTCATGTAGCGCTGGCTAAATACATAAGCGAGCAAATAATTTCAAAATATTTCAATTGATCTCTAGCAATTCTTCCATTCTTTGAAAGCCACACGTTAGCATCATATGGTGCTCTAGAAGGCTTGCGGTCACTATAGCCAAAGCGACTCAAGATCTTTTCCACATAGTGAGACCGAAGCAATGTAATCCCACCTCCAACGTCTCTCAATAGCTTGATGTTCAGAATAACATTAGCTACTCCTAAATACTTCATCCCAAAACAAATGAGATAGAAACCCTTGACCTACTTAATAACATTGAGATTTGTTTTGGAAGTTAATATGTCATCAACATACAAGCAAAGGATAACTCCCTCGCCCCCGCCATGGCGGTATTACGCACATTTGTCAGCTTCGTTTACAACAAAGCGTGCAACAATTAAAGTACTTTCAAACTTCTCATGCCACTGCTTAGGTGCTTGCTTAAGACCATACAAAGACTTCAACAACTTGCACACCTTTCCTTCTTGACCGTCCACCACAAACCCATATGGTTGTTCCATGTAAATTTCTTCTCCAATTCTCCATTCAGGAAAGCATTCTTAACATCTATTTGATGGACGAGACCGTGTGAGGCAGCTAGTGAAAGTAGTACTCGAATAGTAGTCAGTCGAGCCATAGGTGAGTAAGTATCAAAGAAACCTTCACCTTCTTTTTGGGTATAATCCTTTGCCACGAGCTATGCCTTGTACTTCTCAATAGTACCATCATGCCTAAGCTTTTTCTTGAACACCCCTTTGCATCCTACAGCTTTGCACTCATGAGTACAATTAGTGATCACCCAAGTTCCAGTAGCCAAGATGGAATCCATTTCAATACGGAAAACTTCCTTCCAGTAGTCGTCATCTTCAGATGCATACGCGTGTAAAATAGAACTGGGAGTGTCATCCACAAAGGACTTTGCAGTCCTCTGTCTCTTGCTCCTTTTAGGAATTTTATTGTTGTCCTCCATAGGATTTTCAAGGTGTTCCATCATAATGGTTGGCTCAAAGTTTTTAATAAAATCCAGACTTGATGGACTAGGCATCTCCTGATTTGATGAGCTAGACATATCCTTCATGGGAAAGATGTATTCAAACAATGTCGCATCATTCGACTCCATGATTGTACCGACGTGCATGTCAGACACGCCAGATTTTACAATCAAGAATCTATAACTAATGCTATGAAAGCATAGCCCAGGAAAACACAACCCATGGTTTTTGGTCCAAGCTTGCACTTCTTTGGAATTGGCACATTGACTTTCATCAAACATCCCAGGTCGTAAGTAAGAGAGTTTTAACCTTTTCTTCTCCCACTCTTCAAATGGAGTTATCTCATTGTTCTTTGTGGGAACTCGGTCTAGGACATGGCACACACTCAATATCGCCTCCTCCCACCATGCCATGAAGAGACCCGATGTGTTAACATGGCGTTAACCAAATCAGTTAGAGTACGGGTCTTTTCGGCTACCCCATTTGATTGAGGTGAGTAGGGAGGCGTCCTCTCATGGATTATACCATGTTTAACACAAAAAGAATCAAATTCATTGGAAAAATACTTTCCACCACAATCGTACCTAAGCCTCTTGATCTTTTGATCTAGTTAGTTTTGCGCTTTAGCTTTTAAGATTGAAAAAAATTCAAAGCCTCATCTTTTGATTTCAGAAGATAAACATGGCAGTATTTAGTGGAGTCGACACTTAATGTTATAAAATATTTCTTACCACCTTTCAGAAAGATGTGAATGTATGAGCTCTAGTGGCGCCAGATTTATCGTCTTCGCAGGTGTATGAGGCTTACGAGGTTGCTTAGTTTGCACACAAACTTGACACTTAGATCCCTTGGTAGAAGAAAAATTAGGAATTAAGCTAAACTTGGCTAGCCTCGCCATGTAAGCAAAACCAAGAGCGTCGACCTGGAGCGTGACTGGGTCAACCTCTCAGAGTTTGCCGAACCCCCCTCCCCCCCCCCCCCCCGAGGCTTACGAGGTTGCTTAGTTTGCACACAAACTTGACACTTAGATCCCTTGGTAGAAGAAAAATTAGGAATTAAGCTAAACTTGGCTAGCCTCGCCATGTAAGCAAAACCAAGAGCGTCGACCTGGAGCGTGACTGGGTCAACCTCTCGGAGTTCGCCGAACCCCCCTCCCCCCCCCCCCCCCCCGCCCGGCTCGAACTGGACCGTTGACCCACGGAGCGACGAGCTCACCGCGGTCCTTAAATGGTTGGAGAAGATGAAAGCTTTAGAGGGACTACTGGTGGCGGATCTGGTGGCGGCATTCATTGCCCGCCGGGTCTGCCGCTCCAGGAGCGGCCGCACCAGATTTGCGACATGGGCCTCCGGAAAGACCTATGCCGGCTATCGACCACAAGCTTCTGCCGGCTACAATAGTCGCGCACGTCAATAACATCACTGGTGGTTCGACAAGGAGCTGTGCTGCTGGCTACTTCTCCTATACTTTTCCTTTGCTTTGTCTCATGTGTTGTACCGGCCCCGGCTGCAGCGGTTTGCCCGGCAGCTCACGTCGAACGGCCCGCAGCCGCTGATCCTGGTGGGGGACCGCATGGAGTCCGATGAGGTGGACTTCGATGCGGAGTAAGAAGGCTCTGACGCCTCCGGCGGCTGGGAGACGTCGGACGAGGAGGAGCCGACAGACACCGGGGCCAGCGGGTCCGGGCCAGCCGGTGAGTCCCGGCACGAGGTCTTATTAAAAGATTGGACTGTCAATGATGATGATGATGATGATGATGATGATGACATCCAAATCCTATATGCCCGACCTGTCGTAGTGACGCCGACCCGGAGACGATAACAGGGGATGTCCGAGGAGGCTCCGGCTGGGAGGCAGCCGGGTGCGGAGCAGCCGACCCGCCGGCAAGCGACGGAGGAGCGGAGGCGGGACAAGCGAACGCCTGAGGGGTAGTTGTATGTGCGGGCCCAGAAAAAAGCACGGACCACCACCATCGCCGCGGGTTCCCGGCCGCCGACCCAGAGGTAGCCGGGGCAGAGTAGGCGCTAGATGCCTACCACATCTAGGAAAGTTACTTTTGCCTCGATTTCGTTTGGCTTCTTTGGGTTTTCCTGTTCGTGTTTCCGGTTTATTCCCCTCTTCTTCTTGGCAGTGCTGCCATTGAGCTTCCTAAAGCAGCCCCGATGGTCTCGGCCGGGGAGGTGGCTGCGAGGCTTGCTACCCCTCAGCCGCGATCGCGTGGCTGGAGAAGGAGCGCGTCGCCCAATTGCGGGTGGAGAAGGCCGTGGAGGCGACCGCCTGGCTGGAGGCCGAGGGCGCGACCAATCGTGTGGCAAACGCCACGGCACCGCCGGCCCCCGAGATGATCCCTGCCACAGCTTCGCCATGTTGGGAGAGGGGCTCAGAGCAACAGTAGGAGCCGGCCCGGCCCTAGGAGGGGGAGGCGATGGACCCGATCGTGGAGAAGATCCCGGAGCCGGCTGTCGCCCAACCGGTCGGGGGTGACGGAGCACCGGCCACTCAATAGGTGGTGGTGCCGAATAGGAGCGGGGTGGCTGGCCAAACGATGGAGGTTCCGCACCCGCCGGAGACGAGGATCCCTTGTGTTGATGCCCAGGCCATCGTCATTTTGTCGACGCGCACAGGCCCCACTCCAGCTGGCCCGAGCGTGTCGAGGCCGGCCGGTCCATGATCCAACTCCAGGAGGAGTGGGCAAATCTCAGCCGCGCCCCAGCGTGGCTGGGTCGAGCGTGTCGGTAGGGGAACAAGCCCTCGCACTGGCTGGGACGGCAGAGGTGATGGCCCCGTATCGCCAAGGGCTGGCGGATTTCGCCAACTCCGTCGTTGGCAACTTCCAACTTATGGAGCAGTCCATCCAGGTTAGTCTCCATTCTTTTCTTTGAATTTGCTTTTGCTTCCAGTGGGGGACATGCCAGCGCACCCACTAGATGTAGTCCCCGGGATACGGGCCGGCTACGCGACTGCGTGGTAGCCGGGCCGGATCTTCCCGCATTTTTTTGATTTTGTCTTGGCAATCTTCTCGCAGGCTGACACCGTGAAACGCTATGCACTGTTCGCCAAGGCGGTCATGATGTACCGGCTCAGCAAGGCCGCCTACTATAGAACTAAGAAGGACCTCGATGCCCAGGCGATGGAGCTGCGGAAAGGAACAGGTACTTGGCGCGGAGCGATGAGGCCATCGACTTCCATGCCAACGAGCTTGCCTCATACGTCTCCCTCGAGCAGTATTTCATCGAGCTGGCAGAGGACGGTACGCCCGTCCTGAAGGACGAGTTTGACGTCCCCATCATGGATGACACCAAGGGGACCGGCTTCGGCTCGGGAGGAGGCGACACCAGGGCAGCGGCGACGGACGAGGCTGACACCGACGAGACGGTTGCGTCATCCGTGGAGGCGGCGAGAGCCGATGAGGTTCCGCCGGCCGGTGAGACGGAGGTCCCCTAGTAGTCTCCACCAGCTAGCGAGATGGAAGCCACGAACCAGACCCCGCCCACCGGTGAGACGGCCGGCACGGACCAGGCCCCGCCGGCGGGTGAGACAGAGGCGACAGCCGCATAAGCCTCGTAGTTTTTTTCTGCCTTTCCTTTTGAACTTTACGTGTTAGCGAACAAGTGTACCCACCAGGGGTGTATTTTATTGTAACCGAACCACTGCATGAGGCTGTTATCCTATTAAGCTTAGTTAATTAATGCTTGTGCGAAATGTGTGTTGCCGGCTGCCGCCCGTCATTTGCTTTATTTGCCTTAGCCGTTTTTTACCATCTGCCTTCCTCCTTTGGCTTTTGCTCCCGCCGGCCGGACAGGCAGGTTGCGTTCTATAGCCGGGCCGAGGAGTGTGCCGCGGGGACAAAGACATGGTACTTTAGACTTTCGCAACTTAGGTTAGGATGGACGAGCAAAGGATCTGGCGCGCGGCGCGGCCGGCCGGAGCATCGCGAGGCTCGTCCGGACCGGATCCGTTCCTTAGCCGTTTTTCCTATCTACCCCGCCCCTTTGGCTTGTGTTTCCATCGGCCGTACTGCCGAGTTGCGGTCTGTAGACGGGTCAAGTATTGGACCGTGGGGGTGAGGACATAGTACTAGGCCGACTCCAGTTGGGGATGTGCGGGCAAGGCGGCCAATCCCCGAGCCGGACGTGCCAGCCCGGGAGTAGGCGGAAATGAAAATGAAGCAGGCAAGTGGAGTAGTCGAAGGGCAGTCCCCGAGACCTGCTCGGAGGTGTTGACTGCTTCATTGATAGACCCAAAAGGTTGTGATAATAGTTACATACATACACTTGCTTCAGTTATTAAACGGGTGGAGGAGCTCGACGTTCCATGTGCGCTCCATACCGGAGGCAGAGCCGTCCTTCTTGTTCTTTCTTGCTTTCTATGCATCGATAAGATAGTATGCGTTGTTGCGCAGGGCTTTGCTGATGATGAAGGGGGCCTCCCATGGGGAGGATAGCTTGTGCGGGCTGGCTGTTCATTGGATTAGTTGGAGCACCAGATCTCTCTCATGGAAAGCGAGGGGCTTGATCCGCCGGCTATGGTAGCGGCGCGGGCTTTGCTAGTAGATAGCCGACCTGGACAAGGCCACCTTGCGTGCCTCCTCGAGGAGGTTGATGCCGTCCTCGCGTGCCTCTTTGGCTTCCGCCACAGTGTATAGGGTGACGTGCGGCAAGTCGAACTCGATATCGGTGGGGATGACCGCCTCCGCCCCGTACACGAGGAAGAAGGGGGTGAAGTCGGTCGACCAGTTGGCCATTGTGCGGAGGCTCCAAAACACAGCCGACTATAGTTCCTCCATCCAGCAACCGACCAAGCGCACCAGCGGCTCGACCGGACAGGGCTTGATGCCTTCCAAGATCAGGCCGTTGGCCCTCTTCGCCTGGCCGTTCGACGAGGGGTGAGCGATGGACGCGTGGTCTAGTCAGATCCCTATGCAGAGCAGTAGCAAGCGAGCGCGCCCTTGGTGAAGTTGGTGCCATTGTTGGTGATGATGTTGTGGAGTAGGCCGTAGCAGACAATGATGTCCTTGATGAACGTGATGGCCGTCGGGTCGTCCAGCTTCTTGGTCGGTTTGGCCTCGATCCACTTGGTAAATTTGTCAATGGCGACCAACAGGTGAGTCATGCCGCCCCAGGTAGTCTTGAACGGGACCACCATGTCCAGACCTCAGACGGCAAATGGCCACGTGATGGGGATGGTTTTGAGGGTGGTAGCCGGCTGGTGGCTCTTCGCGCTAAAGCGCTAGCAGCCATTGCACTTGTTGACAAGGTCCTTGGCGTCCTGCAGTGCAGCCGGCTAGAAGAAACCATGGCGAAATGCCTTGGCCACCAGGGCCCGCGAGGTGGCGTGATAGCCGGTCGCCCTGGTGGATGTCTCCAAGGATATCGTGCCCCTGATCTGGCTTGATGCAGCGCTGGAACACAACAGTTACGCTGCGCTTGACGACCTCGTTGTTGATGATGGTGTAGGCGAACACACGGCGTTGTATTTTTCAGGCCTCTACCTCGTCTGCGGGCAGCTCGCCGCTCATGAGGTAGGTGAGAAAAGGTTGTGCCCAGGACGGGGTTGTGACCACCGTCAGGACGGCGGATGACGTTGGTCCGGCTGGGGTCGGGGCGGGCGGGCCGAAGCCGGTAGCCCTCGGGCCGGGGCCGGCAGTCCCCGGGTCTGAAATCACAGTCCCCGAGCCGAGCCCGGCAGCCCCCGGGGCGAGGTCGGCAGTCCCCAGGATGGAGCCGACAGCCCCGGGGTTGGCCGGGATGAAGATGGACTTGGAGTCCGGGGAGGGCTTGCGCAAATGCTTGAGGGAGACGCCGTCTGGAATGGGCTGCGGGGTGGAGCCAATCTTGGCGAGCGTGTTTGCGACCTCGTTTCCGGCTCGAGGGATGTGATGGAACTCACAACCCTCAAAACCGCCTATAAGTTGTTGGACCAGGAACCGGTCGTTTCCATGTTCACGTCCCTGGCGTCCCACTCGCCAATGACTTGCTGCACCACCAGGTCGGAGTCACCGAAACACGGGATGCGCTAGACGCCGATCTCCCTGGCCAACCGTTGGCTGTGGGTGAGCGCTTCGTACTCTGCCGAGTGGATATGCAAGACGTACTACAACAGGTCGCCCTTAGGGGAGGTGACGATGATCCCGGCTCCCAAGCCCGAGTGCATCTTCGAGCCATCGAAGTGCATGCGCCAATTAGTGGAATCTAGGGGAGGTGCGAGATACTCTGTCTCCGCCAAGTCGACGAGGAAATCCGCCAAGGCCAGAGACTTCACGGCTGTGTGGGGCTTGTTGGTGATGTGCTGGTCGGACAACTCAATGGCCCACTTGGCAATCCGATCGGCCGAGTACCGGTTATCCGTGATCTCCCCGAGGGTTGTAGTGCTCACCATCATAATGGGGTGCTCCTGGAAGTAGGGCTTGAGCTTCTGAGCCGCCAGCGTGCCGTAGCACATCTTCTGGTAGTGGGGGTAGTTCTGCTTCGAGGTCGACAACACCTCACTCAAGTAGTAGATCGATCGCTGGACCAACTATGCATGGCTCGGCTCCTGCCTTTCGACCGCCATGACAATGCTGACCACCCGCTTGGTGGCTGCGATGAAGAGCAGCATGGGCTCCTTGTCAGCCGGTGATGTCTACTATGCAACTTTATTCTTGTAGAGTCTGTTGGGCCTCCAAGCGCAGAGTTTTGTAGGACAGTAGCAATTTTCCCTCAAGGGGATGACCTAAGATTTATCAATCCATGAGATTTGTAGGATGAAGATGGTCTCTCTCAAGCAACCCTGCAATCAAATACAAGAAATCTCTTGTGTCCCCAACACGCCCAATACAATGGCAAATTGTATAGGTGCACTAGTTCGGCGAAGAGATGGTGATACAAGTGCAATATGGATGGTAGATATAGGTTTTTGTAATTTGAAAATATAAAAACAGCAAGGTAATAAATAGTAAACAATGAGCAAAACGATATATTAATGCTTGGAAACAAGGCCTAGGGTTCATACTTTCACTAGTGCAATCTCCCAACAATTCTAACATAGTTGAATCATATGATCATCCCTCAATGTGCAAAAAAGAATCACTCCAAAGTTCCTATCTAGCGGAGAACAATAAGATGAAATTGGTGTAGGTAGTAGAACCACCTCAAAGTTATTCTTTCCGATCAATCTTTTGGGCTATTCCTATAAGTGTCACAAACATGCCTAGAGTTCGTACTAGAACAACACCAATGATACATATCAATCCACCCTAATGTCACCTAGATACTCCAATATCACCTCAAGTATCCGTGGGTAAATTATGCGACATGCACCAAACAATTTCAGATCTATCATATTCAATCCAACACAAATAACTTCAAGGAGCACCCTAAGATTCCTATCGGAGAACATGGTATGAAAACATGCGATCAACCCCTATGCATAGATCCCCTAGGTCACCGGAATCCGCAAGTTGATACCTCAACATATATCAAGTGAATCAATAGAATACCCCAATGTCACTACGGGTATCCCACGCAAGACGTACATCAAGTGTTCTCAAACCAACATAATCAATCCAACATAACGAGATCTCAAAGGGAAAGATTCAATTCATCACAACATGATAGCAAGGGAAAAACATCATATGATCCAACTATATTAACAAAGCCTGTGATACATCAAGATCATGACATCTCAAGAACACGAGAGAAAGAGATTGATCACATAGCTACTGGTACATACCCTCAGCCCCGAGGGTGAACTACTCCCTCCTCGTCATGGCCTCCGCCGGGATGATGAAGATGGCCACTAGTGATGGTTTCCCCTCTCCGGCAGGGTACTGGAATGTCGCTAGATTGGTTTTTCGTCGATACAGAGAGTTGCGGCGGCGGAACAGAGAGTCTGTTTATTTCTGGGGTTTCTGGGATTTATAGGATTTTTCAGCGTTGGAATCACGCGCAACGGAGCCACGTGGGCCCCACCATATATCAGGGCACGGCCTAGGGGGGGCGCCCCCTGATGGCTTGTGCCCCATGGGTGGTTCCCCTCCGGTGGTTCTTCGCTCCAATATGGCTTATTTCGTCCAAAAAATCACCAAAACTTTTCGGGCGATTCCGAGAACTTTCATTTTCTGCACAAAAAACAACACCACGGTAATTCTGCTGAAAACAGCATCAGTCCGGGTTAGTTCAAAATAAATCATATAAAGTGCATCAAAACCAAATAAAAGTATTGTAAACATAGGCAATCATGGCATGAATACTTCATAAATTATTGATACGTTGGAGACGTATCAGCCGATGCGGCCAGGACGGGCGCGATGGAGAGCGCGCGCTTGAGGTCACGGAAGGCCTCGTCCGCCTGCGGGGTCCAGTTGAACTCGTCCGTCTTCTTGAGCAGCCGGTATAGAGGGAGCGCCTTCTCCCCCATTTGGGTGATGAACTGACAGAGCGAGGCCAGGCAGCCGGTGATCTTTTTTACACTGGTGCTACTTGTGAGATGCGTTGGGATTTCGTTTGGTACAGATCTCCTAGAATACCAAAAATATGCAAAAAACATCAACTGGCACTTGGCACTGGGTTAATAGGTTAGTTCCCAAAAATGATATAAAATAGCATATAATTGCATAGAAAGTATCCTAGATTGATAATATAATAACATGGAACAATAAAAAATTATAGATACATTGGAGACGTATCAGCATCTTCAATCTTAATTCCTGCTCATCCTCGAGTAGTTAAATTATAAAAACAGAATTTTTGATGCGAGATGCTACCCAACATGTAATCTCTTTTTAAGTATGATCATTGAGAAATCATGAACTAATTGACATCATCATAATAATATCCATAAGCATAAATAACATAATCGTTACTTTTCAAAATATACGATCCTTAAAGAATGTTATTCCCTACTCATTTTATCATATAAAGCATGGCATGACTCCGTCTTCACCGCATAAGTATAAATCATGCGCACCCGTCTGTCAAATCAGGAAATTGGATAGTATTTCTAACACGCTTCAGCATTTTCAACTTCACTCAATACATGAGCGTGAACCATGGATATAGCTTACGGATGGAATAGAATATGACGGTAGATATCAAAGAAGTCAAAGTGGAAAATAAAGTCTCGCATCAACTAGGCGGATCAACAGGCTATGGAGATGCCCATCGATCGATATCAATGCGAGGAGTAGGGATGGTCATGCAACAGATGCACTAGATCTATAAGTGTATGAAAGCTCAACTGAAGCTGAGTGGGCGTGCATCCAACTTGCTTGCTCATGAAGACCTCGGATATTTGAGGAAGCCCCTCATCGGAATATACAAGCCAAGTTCAATAATGAAAATTTTCCACTAGCATATGAAAATGAAAACTCGGGAGACTCTCTATATGAAGCACATGGTGCCACTTTGCGGCACAAGTGTGGTCAAAGTATAGTAACACTACCCCCTCTCTCTTTTCCCTCATTCTTTCATGGTGGGATTTTCTCTTCTTTCTTTCTTTCGCCTCCCCCATTTATTTTCGTCCAGAGTCTCATCCCGACTTGTGGCGGAATCATCGTCTCCGTCAATATTTCCTCACTGGGACAGTGCTCTAATAATGATGATCATCACACTTTTATTTACATACAACTCAATATTATAACTCAAAATAAAACAATATGACTCTATATGAATGCCTCTCGCAGTGTACCAGGATGTGTAATGATCTAGCGTAACATGTAGACAATGATGAAGGGTGGCTTTGCCACAAATACCATGTCAACTATATGATCATGTAAAGCAATATGATGACGAACACACAAGTCATGTAACACAACGGTGGAAGTTGCATGGCAATATATCTCGAAATGGCTATGGAAATGCCATAATAGGTATGTATGGTGGCTGTTTTGAGAAAGATATATGGAGGCTTCTGTGTGATAGAGCGTATCATATCACGGGGTTTGGATGCAACAGCGAAGGTTGCACCGATAGAGAGAGATTGAACACATAGCTACTGGTACATACCCTCAGCCCAGATGGTGAAGTACTCCCTCCTCGTCATGGCCTCCGCCGGGATGATGAAGATGACCACCGGTGATGGTTTCCCCTCTCCGGCACGGTACTGGAACGCCTCCAGATTGGTTTTTCATCGATACAGAGAGTTGCGGCGACGGAACGGAGAGTCTGTGTTTATTTCTGGGGTTTTTGGGATATATAGGATTTTTCAACGTTGGAATCACGCGCAACGGAGCCACGTGGGCTGCACCACATATTAGGGCGCGGCCTAGGGGGCTCCCTGATGTCTTGTGCCCCATGGGTGGCTCCCCTCCGGTGGTTCTTCGCTCCAATATGGCTTATTTCCTCCAGAAAAAATCACCAAAAAGTTTTGGGCGATTCCGTGAACTTTCATTTTCTGCACAAAAAACAACACCACGGTAATTCTGCTGAAAACAATGTTAGTGCGGGTTAGTTCTAAATAAATCATATAAAGTGCATCAAAACCATATAAAAGTATTGTAAACATAGGCAATCATGGCATGAATACTTCATAAATTATCGATACGTTAGAGACGTATCAGCACCCCCAAGCTTAATTCCTGCTCGTGCTCGAGTAAGTAAATGATAAAAGAAATAATTTATGATGTGTGAATGCTAGCATAATATATAAGTTTGATCATTGATAATTTTAGTCACTTTTCTAGCATCATAACCAGTAACTTTTTCTCATAAAAATCATCATGATAGAGTAGCAACGAATTCACATGTCATGGTTCAAATAATTCATTCACTTGAAACTTAATAATCTATGTTCTTGTTCACCAAACAATTTCAATGCATCATCAAGTCTAAGTAAGAGCTCCACATATTGAATTATCATATAGTCTTTTATGATTGCTAATACTCAAATCATATTTTTAGAACAAACAATATCCATCGAACACATAGAAAGATAGGGGCTTAATGTTTCGCCTCCCAACATACTTATCATGAAGATAATTGTCAATAATAATGAATCATGATCAAATATATTCGACTGGATATATATGTTTGGATCTTTCCCCACCACATGATGCTTGCCAACAAATAGACTGAGGTTGGAAAAAGAAGTTGACTCAACATGACTAGAAAATAGCATGAACGTAAATAGATTGTCCCTTCGCAGAGGGAAGCAGGGATTTGCATAGGTGTCAGAGCTCATTGTTTAAAACAGAGATGAATATGTAATTTTGAGTGGTGTGCTTTTCCTGTCAATGTCACAATAGAGTTTTCAATATCTTCCATGCTACTCACATTATTGGCGGTTCCCAAACAGAATTGAAATTTTACTCCCCCTCCACCATTCAAACACATTCCATGGCTGGCCGAATCCACGGTTGCCCTCCAAACAATCAACTTTCTAGGGGGATTTTTTGTTTATTTATTTTTGTATTATGCAGGACTGGGCATCCTTTTTACCAGCCTCTCTCGTGCAATGACAAGTGAATAAACACTCATCTTGAGAATAACTCACTTAGCATGGAAGATAATGACCGCCTCGTCGCTCCATGAGCAGTACGAGCACACAAAACGGATGTTTATTTGAATGTTTTATAGGTGGCACATGCAAATTTACTTGGAATGGCAGTGAAATACCATATATAGGTAGGTATGGTGGACTTTCATGGAAGAAACTTGGCTCAAGGATTTGGATGCACAAGTAGTATCTCTACTTAGTACGAAGTTTTGGCTAGCAAAAGGTTCTAAACAAGCACCACATGTTAGAGGATCCATAACAATATAACTTCTATGCAAATATACCCAAACATAACCATTACGTTTTCTTCCTTGTCCAACTTCAACTATTTGATCAAGTTTGAAAATAATTAATGGGTATTCACAATCATAAAATATGTCCAAGATAATGTATTTGTATGTGAAAGTTCTCTTTCTTATACTAATCATTCATGAATTGCTCATATGAACAATACATTGATTGTTAAACTTCGATAGATTTTACTTTCTAACCCAAATGTGAACTTGCTACTAAGAATAAGCACATTGATAATTTTAGATTTATGATATTTCATTCATTTACAATTTACTCTTAGGATATAAGTGAAGCACAAGAGTAAACATCAAACTACTCTCAAAAGATATAAGTGAAGATCAATGAGTAGTCAAACAATTAAGTAGCTATGTGAGGACTCTCTCTCAATAAAGATTTTCAGATCTGAGTATTTAATTCAAACAACAAACTAAATAAAAATTCATTCCAAGAATAGCACATATCATGTGGACAAATAAAAATTTAGGCTCAACATAGGCTAACCGATAGTTGTCGAAGAGATGTGGGATGCGTAGCATCCCCAAGCTTAGATGCTCGAGACTTCTTGAAATATTTACATGGGGTGCCTTGCGCATCCCTAAGCTTGAGATTTTGTATCTTGTTCAATCCTCTCATATCCCGGTTTCACCTAGGTCTCAAAAACTTCATCCACACAAAACTCGGAAATAACTTGTGAGATAGGTTAGTGCATATAAGAATAAATCAACTCTTTATGTACTGCCAAGACAAGTTGTAAAATAATTTCCAAACATTATCTAATGTTTACTATCATGTCCACAACTTATATGTACCAATAGAATTCATGAAAACCATCAGAGAAGTAGATAACAAAACTATGACAGCAATCTGTCTAAACAGGACAGTCTCAAGCAATTAATTTATAAAGTGCACTTCTGTATCTCTAAAAATGATGAAAATTTATTACAAGATAAAGAATTTATATGAAAATACTTTGTAAAAATGTCAGAAACTTTCCACGTTCCAGTAAAATATGAAAATTCAAAAACTACAACAAAAGTTTCTGTTTTTACACAGTACCCATCAAACATGCAATTTAAGCATCCTAATGGCAATTCTTGGAACTTTTTATTAAAAAACAAGATTATAAATAACATATAATAGAGAAAAACAAAATATAATGATGCTCCAAGCAAAACACATATCATGTGATGAATAAAAATATAGCTCCAAGTAAGATATACCGATAGTGTTGAAGACGAAAGAGGGAATGCCTTCCGGGGCATCCCCAAGCTTAGGTGCTTGAGTCTTACTTTGATATTAACTTGGGAGTGCCTTGGGCATCCCCAAGCTTAGGTTCTTGTCACTCCTTATTCTCCTCATATCGGTGTCTCACTCAAAACTTGAAAACTTCAATCACACAAAACTTAATGGAACTTCGTGAGATGGGTTAGTATAATAAATAAAGATCATTCACTTAGGTACTATCAAGACAATATTTATAATTGCTCTCACATACTACCTACTGTATTCTACCATTCACATAATTTATATCACTGAATATAAGCTATGGGAACACTAAAACCAGCAAACTATGCATGCAAAACAGAATCTGTCAGAAACGGAACAGTCTGTGCAGATCTGTAGTATAACCGTACTTCCCTGTCTCTAAAAATTCTGAACAATTAGGACAACTTATATAATTTGCATATAAATACTTTGTAAAAATTTCAGAATTTTTTGGCGCTCCAGTAAAATCAGAGAAATTCTTTACTGGAGGCAAAAGTTTCTGTTTTTGCACATAATCAAATCAACAAGTATCCATACTATCCCAAAGGCTTTACTTGGCACTTTATTGAAATAAAAGACACAAAACATGATTACAATAGTAGCTTAAGCATGTGAACACAGAAACCCCAGAAACCATACTAGTGAAAAACAAGAAACTGAAAGATTTAATTGCAATATCTAAATATATACCTTCAAGCACTCACCTCCCTGGCAACGACGCCAGAAAATGGCTAGATGTCTACTACGCAACTTTATTCTTGTAGACTCTGTTGGGCCTCCAAGCGTAGAGTTTTGTAGGACAGTAGCAATTTTCCCTCAAGTGGATGACCTAAGGTTTATCAATCCGTGGGAGGTGTAGGATGAAGATGGTCTCTCTCAAGCAACCCTGCAATCAAATACAAGAAATCTCTTGTGTCCCCAACATACCCAATACAATGGCAAATGGTATAGGTGCACTAGTTCGGCGAAGAGATGATGATCCGACTATATTAACAAAGCCTGTGATACATCAAGATCGTGACATCTCAATAACATGAGAGAGAGAGAGAGATTGAACACATAGCTACTGGTACATACCCTCAGCCCCGAGGGTGAACTACTCCCTCCTCGTCATGGCCTCCGCTGTGATGATGAAGATGGCCACCGGTGATGGTTTCCCCTCTCCGGCAGGGTACTGGAACGTCTCCAGATTGGTTTTTCGTCGATAGAGAGAATTGCGGCGGCGGAACATTGAGTCTCTGTCTATTTCTGGGGTTTCTGGGATTTATAGGATTTTTCAGCGTTGGAATCACGCGCAACGGAGCCACGTGGGCCCCACCACATATCAGGGCGCGGCCTAGGGGGCGCGCCCTGATGGCTTGTGCCCCACGGGTGGCTCCCCTCTGATGGTTCTTCGCTCCAATATGGCTTATTTCCTCCAGAAAAAATCACCAAAACTTTTCGGGCGATTCCGACAACTTTCATTTTCTGCACAAAAAACAACACCACGGTAATTCTGCTGAAAACAGCGTCAGTCCGGGTTAGTTCTAAATAAATCATATAAAGTGCATCAAAACCATATTAAAGTATTGTAAACATAGGCAATCATGGCATGAATACTTCATAAATTATCGATACGTTGGAGACGTATCAGCCAGCGCGGCCATGACGGGCGCGATGGAGAGCGCGCGCTTGAGGTCACGGAAGGCCTCATCCACGTGCGGGGTCCATTTGAACTCGTCCGTCTTCTTGAGCAGCCGGTATAGAGGGAGGGCCTTCTCCCCCATTTGGCTGATGAACCGGCAGAGCGAGGCCAGGCAGCCGGTGATCTTTTTTACACCGGTGCTACTTGTGAGATGCGTTGGGATTTCGTTTGGTATAGATCTCCTAGAATACCAAAAATATGCAAAAACAACATCAACTGGCACTTGGCACTGGCTTAATAGGTTAGTTCCCAAAAATGATATAAAAGAGCATATAATTGCATAGAAAGTATCCTAGATTGATAATATAATAACATGGAACAATAAAAAATTATAGATACATTGGAGACGTCTCAGCATCTTCAATCTTAATTCCTGCTCGTCCTCGAGTAGTTAATTTATAAAAACGGAATTCGATGCGACATGCTACCCAACATGTAATCTCTTTTTAAGTATGATCATTGAGAAATCATGAACTAATTGACATCATCATAATAATATCCATAAGCATAAATAACATCGTTACTTTTCAAAATATGCGATCCTGAAAGAATGTTATTCCCTACTCATTTTATCATATCAAGCATGGCATGACTCCGTCTTCCCCGCATAAGTATAAATCATGAGCACCCTGCTGTCAAATCAGGAAATTGGATCGTATTTCTAACACGCTTCAACATTTTCAACTTCACTCAATACATGAGCGTGAACCATGGATATAGCGTATGGGTGGAATAGAATATGGTGGTAGATATCAAAGAAGTCAAAGTGGAAAAGAAAGTCTCGCATCAACTAGGCGGATCAACAGGCTATGGAGATGCCCATCAATCGATATCAATGCGAGAAGTAGGGATGGTCATGACGGATGCACTAGATCTATAAGTGTATGAAAGCTCAACGGAAGCCGAGTGGGCGTGCATCCAACTTGCTTGCTCATGAAGACCTCGGGTATTTGAGGAAGCCCCTCATCGGAATATACAAGCCAAGTTCAACAATGAAAAATTGCCACTAGCATATGAAAATGACAACTTAGGAGACTCTCAATATGAAGTACATGGTGCCACTTTGCGGCACAAGTGTGGTCAAAGTATAGTAACACTACCCCCTCTCTCTTTTCTCTCATTTTTTCATGGTGGGCTTTTCTCTTCTTTCTTTTTTTTCCGCCTCCCCCATTTTTTTTCGTCCAGAGTCTCATCCCAACTTTTGGCGGTATCATCGTCTCCATCATCATTTCCTCACTTGGACAGTGCTCTAATAATGATGATCATCACACTTTTATTTACTTACAACTCAATATTATAACTCAACATAAAACAATATGACTCTATATGAATGCCTCTCGCAGTGTACCAGGATGTGCAATGATCTAGCGTAACATGTAGAAAATGATGAAGGGTGGCTTTGCCACAAATACTATGTCAGCTATATGATCATGCAAAGCAATATGGTGACAAACACACAAGTCATGTAACGCTACGGTGGAAGTTGCATGACAATATATCTCGAAATGGCTATGGAAATGCCATAATAGGTAGGTATGGTGGCTGTTTTGAGAAACATATAAGGGGGCTTATGTGTGATAGAGCGTATCATATCACGGGGTTTGGATGCAACAACGAAGGTTGCACCGACTCTCAAGGTGAGAATGGGCAATGAATGGTACCAAAGAGGCTAGCAATTACGGAAAGGTAAGAGTGCGTATATCTATGGATTCACATTAGTCATAAAGAACTCACATACTTATTGTCAAGCCTTATTAGCTCTCTCGAAGCAAAGTACTACCACATACCCCTAGGGAGGAGGTTGGTAGGAGTTAACCATCGCGCGCCCCCGATTCGAACAACATGATAGGATTTCATTTCAGACATAAAAATGCTCACACATCATCACTGTGTCATAGTTAATACATAGATGAATAACAAATAACAAGCTTTAATTACCGATATTTCTACTAACCAACAATCATCCACTCATGCCCTTTCATATTACTACATCAATATAATCAGCTCATGTTTCTTCTTTAGTGAGCTACAGGAAGTTTTTATTATATCCCCCTTGAATACCTATCCTTTTTGGACTAGTCTTATAACATGTGCCCTTTACCATTCCTATTTATTATTACACTCTCAAAAAGATTTAAGTAAAGCATGAGAGTTCAATTATTTCTACAAAATCTAAACGCCGTCGTGCTCTAAATAGGTATAAGTGAAGCACTAGAACAGCTGCCTAGATCAAAAGATATATGTGAATTATGATAACTGCATGTCTCTCTCAAATATGTGTGTCCAACAAACAATGTTTGTGGCAAACTAAAAGAAAAACAAAATAAAACACACGACGCTCCAAGCAAAACACATATCATGTGATGAATAAAAATATAGCTCCAAGTGACATACCGATAGATTTGAGACGAAAGAGGGGATGCCTTCTAGGGCATACCCAAGCTTAGATGCTTGGGTCTTCTCGAATATTACCTTGGGGTCCCTTGGGCATCCCCAAGCTTAGGGTCTTGCCTCTCCATATTCCTTCATCCATCATTCTCTGACCCAAAACTTGAAAACTTCAGCACACAAAACTCAACAAAACCTCGTGAGATCCGTTACTATAATAGACATATCAAATACTTTAGGTACTGTTATAAATTGATTCATATTTCATTATTGGATAATAGGTACTGTATTCTAACTTCTCCATGACTTATACCCCCCGATACAATCCATAGCATCATCAAAACAACCAAACTATGCAAGCAAAAAACAGAATTTGTCTAAAACAGAACAGTGTGTAACAAGGTAGTTAGAGTCGGGATTCGGAGTCGGATCGATTTTCCTTAGATAGAATCGAGTCGTAGTATCGAGTCGTGGAATCGAGTATTCTACTAGATTTACAGACATGAGATATTTTGCATCCACGCTGAAAATTTATTTGGGTTTATAGAGTTTAACGCTAAATATAGAGCAAAAAACATACACATCAATGCTAGTTGTATTCCACTTCTTTTCATGGCTAACCTACTATATAGCTTGAATGATGGAACGTTTTCGAGAGGGAAATATACCAAACGTTTAAATCTTCAACACAGAAAATTTACTTAGGAGGGTTTTTTAGAGTACGTGAATAGTCGATCACTTGTACAGCTGACTCGCAGTGCTGAAACTTTAAGGGTCTTGTTGTCCTTCTCCGATAAATCTTGACGCATGCTCCTTCTCACGCCAATTCCATGCGTCCACAAGTTAGATCCACAGTTTTGATCTAGGGTTTCTGAGAGCTAGATCAAAGGTGTCGACGGCCAAGAGATTGAGCTTGGAACAGGAATAAAGGGCCATGAGGCATGTGAAAAGGGGTTTGCATGATGGCATACTGTTCTGGTACAACTAAACAGACAACTTAGATAAATTAGTAGAATCGGACATAGTCCATAGCATAGTCGGGATTCTACAGTTTTGTATAGGATTCTATGATTTGGATCGTGACTCAACATGGATTCTACCATATCCGGATTCATAGTGGGACTTGGATCGACATGCCAATGTAGGGTCGTGAAGTCGTGGGATTCTAGGATTCGAGTCGGGATTCTGACTACCTTGGTGTGTAATGATCTTCACGAAAACCATACTTCTATAACTCCAAAAAAAATTAAAAATTAGGAAAACCTAAGAAATTTGCATACCAATATTGTGTAAAACATTCAGATAAAAAGGACATTCTAGTAAAATTATAGAAATTATGCATTGGATGCAAAAGTTTCTATTTTTGCAACGTATCAACTTTACTATCTTCCAAATCATCCCAAAGGCTTTACTTCACACAAACAGTAATTTAAACATAAAAACACAATCATTGCAGTAGCAATAATCATGTCAACACACCAAAACAGAAAGTATTGGGTTGTCTCCCAACAAGCTCTTTCTTTATAGCCATTAAGATAGGCTTGAGATAATAAAGATGCTAACCTAAAAGACAAGAATTGAAGCACAAAGAAAGCATCATATAGCATGTAATTAACACATTTAAGTCTAACATACTTCCTATGCATAGCATTTCTTAAGCAAACAAATTATCAAGACAAGAAGTATCTAGCATATGCAAATAGGAAGAATGGAGCATTAACAATTTGAACATCAAGAGAGGTAAGTGGGTAACATGAAAATTTCTAAAACCATATTTGCCTCTTCTCATAATAATTACATGTAGGAACATAATCAAACTCAAAAATATAGCAATCATGTAAAACATTCACTTTATGATCCATATGCATGCAAATCTTATAATCCTCCAAGATAGTGGGATTAGCATCAACTAAAGTCATGACCTCTCCAAACCCACTTTTATCAAAAAAATATAAGATTGATCATTCTCCAAAGTAGTGGGACCATCATTACCTAAAGTTGTTGCTCTTCCAAACCCACTTTTAGTATCATTCCCAATATAAAAAAGGGCAGCCCGGTGCATGTAGCTCCCACTTGCGCAGCGTCCGGGGAAGGGTCCAACCACTTTGGGTCTATTGTACGCAGCCTTTCCCTGCATTTATACAAGAGGCTGTTTCCAGGACTTGAACCCATGACCTCATGATCACAAGGTAGCAGCTTTACCACTGCGCCAAGGCTCCCCTTCAGTATCATTCCAAATATCAATATGAATAATAGATTTATCATGAAGCTCAAAATTCTCAAGATCACACGAAACATCATGATTATTACCCCAATCATGATCATTAGCACAATTGATATTCTATAATTTATACTAGCAAAATTGTAATCATGCTTTTCATTCAATAAATGTATCCCAATTGCATTTTCATTCATCACTTCATTATTAACTATTTGTTTACAATAAGAAGCAAGTTTGAAAATATTAGCAAGTGGATGAGGATCCATTTATCTTTAAATTTTTCTTTTACTTTCTATTGTGTGACAAACATAAAAATAACATAACTAGGCAAGCAAAAAGTAGAACAAGTGAAGACAATTTGTGTGCAGGGACCTAGCGAGAATTTGATGATGTCTCCCTGGCAACGACACAAGAAATTCTTCCTGCTACTTATGAGTTGCGTTGGGATTTCGTTTGGTACAGATTTCCTGGAAAAACAGAACCAGGCAAACATCAACTGGCACTTGGCAATGAGTTAATAGGTTAGTTCCTAAAAATGATATAAAATAGCATATAATTGCATATAAAGTATCCTAGATTGATAATATAATAGCATGGAACAATCCAAAATTATAGATACGTTGGAGACATATCAGCCGGCTAGAGTAGCCGGCTTGGCCATGCGCTTGATGGCCTGGATCTTCTCCGGGATGGCCTTAATCCCCTGCTCGGAAATGAGGAAACTGAGTAGTTGGCCAGCCGGCACGACGAGCACGCACTTCTCTGGGTTTAGCCGGATCTTGAACTCGCACAGGCTCGCGAACATCTCTCTGAGATCATCTACGAAGTTGTGGCTTTCCTTTGTCTTGACCACAACGTCGTCCATGTAGACAAGCATGTTGCGGTTGTGCTGCCTGTAGAGGCATCGTTGCATGCAGCGGTGAAAAGTGGCGCCATCTTTTTTAAGCCGAATGCCCTGGTGATGTAGCAGAACGCCCCAAAGGGGGTGATAAAAGTTATCTTGATCTGGTCTCCCGGATTTACCTTAATCTGATGGTAGCCTGAGCAGACGTCCATAAAGGACAACAACTCGCAGCCGACCGTAGAATCGATTACTTGATCGATACGGGGCAGAGCGAAGGGGTCCTTGGGGCATGCCTTGTTCAGGCTCGTGTAGTCGATACACATGCGCCAATTCTTGTTCTTCTTCAGCACCAAGACTGGGTTGGCTAGCCAAACCTGGTGGAAGACTTCCATGATGAAGCCGGCTGCGAGCAGCCGGGCGATTTCTACACCGATGATTTTCCAAGAGAAGCGGCAAAGCAGTTGCTTGACCGGCTTGGCGTCCAGCCGCACGTGTAGAAAGTGCTTGGCAAACTTCATCGGAACACCCGGCATGTTCTTGCGGGACCATGCAAAGATATCCGAATTCGCACGGAGGAAGTCGACGAGCTCACTTTCCTATTTGCCGTCGAGGCTGGCTCCGACCACGACGTACTTGCTGGGGTCCGCTGGTCGAGTGGGACCCTCTTGGTGTCCTTGCCGGTAGCCGGCTGGAACTGGGTCTCCCCAGCCAGCTGCTTCAGCTTGGGCTCGGGCATGGCGGGCTGCTCGCAGTCCATGGCCACGAGCCTCGATCTGGCGCCACTCTTTAGAGATGACGAAGGACTCGGCCAGGTTGGAGCCAGCCAGAGCGCACTCGGTGGACTTCTTGTAATCATCGGTGATGGTGATGATGCCCTTGGGGCCCAGCAGCTTCATCTTTAGATAAGCATAGTGGGGGACTGCCATGAACTTGGCTAGGGCGGGCCCGGCCTAGGAGTGTGTGGTAGGGGCTGGCTTGGTCGACCACCTGAAACCAGATCGGCTCACGGCAAAAATTCTTCGCCGAGCCGAACAAGATGTCCAGCTTGATCTTGCTGATCGGGGAGCAAGAAAGGCCGGGCACGATGTCGTGGAACATCGTCCGGCTCGGCTGGAGTTGGGCCTCCTTGATGCTTAGTTTCTCTATCCTGTCGTGGTAGAGGATGTTGATCCTGCTACCGCCGTCGATGAGTACCCACGAGAAGCAGCACGTGTATTGGTCGGAGACGAAGGTGGGGTCGAGAGTCAGTGAGTAGCCGCCTGATTCGTCTCCAACGTATCTATAATTTTAGATTGTTCCATGCTATTATATTATCATTCTAGGATACTTTTTAAGCATTTACTTGTTGTTTTATACTATTTTTCAGCACTAACCTATTAACCCAGTGCCAAGTGCCAGTTGTTGTTTTCTGCATGTTTTTGGCCTTTCAGGAATACTATACCAAATGAAGTCCAAATAGACCGAAACTTTTTGATGATTTTTCTGGACAAAAATAAGACCTAGAAGCTTCGAAGGAAGACCAGAGGGAACACGAGGTGCCCCCAAGCCAACAGGGCGCGCCCAGGGGTGTGGCCACGCCCTGATGGCTTGGGGCCACCTCCCAGCTCCTCTGGCCCTCATCTCACCGCTATAAATTCTCATATATCCCCAAACCCTAGAGAGCCTCCCGAAACACTTTTTCCACCGCCGCAAGTATCTATTCTGCCATGTGCCTGTCACACCCTGTGTTTGTACCACTTTGCTATGATTTTGAGTTCAAAAAATTGGACCAATTAAAACTTTTTGTGTACATGTGAATGCTTGAGTTGATTGCCATTTGCCTGTTTGCTTGCTTGTGTTTTAATTCACAAAAATCCTCCTTCTCTCAAAACTCATCTCCTTGACCCAAACCTTTTACCAATGATCTTGCCATGTGTACAGGACATAAAACTATTTTTATAAAATATTATTTTGGCCAAAAAAGCATTTAATTGATTTAGGTTTTCAAAAACCCCTAAATTGAGGTTTGTACTACAACTCCTCAAATTAAGGGAGATATTTTGCCCCAACGATTTCATTTGAAACCTATTAATTACATGACTTCCCAAAACTACAAAAATATATTTTGAAAAGTTATTTTTGTATCTTAATTAAATGCCTTTTCTGAGGCCAGAAATGGTCTTTTATAGGGGAAAATTATTTTTATGTTTCCAAAATATTTGAGAAAATTTAGGGAAAATCAGTGGACATATATTTCCCATATATAAGAGTTTCAACACATGGTCATGTTCAAAATATTGGACAAAACCCTCCAAAACCATTTCTGCATAATTCAAGTATTTGAAATATTTCTATAGAAAATATAGTCAAATAAATCCAGGAAAATTCCAGCAAGTCACATATGCCATGTGTGATGATCTTGCTAAGTTTCATCTCAATCAGAATAGTTTTGGTTCTCAAAATTGCCCCAAAACCCTCTCTGTCCAGATCCAAATTTGAGCAACTTTACACTGCCAAGTATCTCCTATTGATCTCAAACTTTGTGGAGGTGATCTAATCCCCAAAAGATGCCGCTACACCAAGTGGTGCATCAAGGAGAACAGATTAGCCCAATTGGATCAGAAGAAATCAGTTTATGTCCCTTTCTAGGGTTTACAAATGCTGCATTGGCCACTTTCTCCATTTGAGCCGAAAATTTGTGGGCATTACTAACTTGTGCTACCACTCACTTCTGTTAATCCCCATGTCAAGGAAAACCACCTAGCTAGCCCAAACCTAGTACAAACACCTTCTGTGTGCTATTGAAAATCAATTATTGCAGCCTCAGGTCAGAGCGCGCCAAACCTAGTACAAGTGGACAGGCCAGAGCGCACCAAAAGATCTGTCATGCCGGGCAAAGTCGCGCTCTGGAGCGCGCAACAGCGCTCCAGAGGGTTGACCTCACGCCCCTAGCCTCCTCGGGCCTCCCCCCTCGCCCCAGCCGAGGCACCTCGGCGTCTGCGACAAGCCATCGTGTCAGGAGCCACCTCTCCCTCTCTCTCTCACCCCTCCCCCGCCCGTGCCCGACACCGCCCCTCTCGGCCAATCCTTGGCCCCGCACGCGCGAGCGCCAGAGCGCTCCCTCGCTCTCTCTTCCCCCTGGTCGTAGACCATCCCCACGAGCGCCCCCAAGCCAGTCTTGCCTCCTCTCATGGGCTCCAGCAAAGTCGCACGCCACTGCCATGAACCCTGCCTACGGTGCTCCGGCGCCCGGCTACTTAAAGACCTCCCCGAGCCCTCTATCTCCCCCTCTAATATCTCTCTCGTACACCAAATCGAGCGGCCGGACCCCTCAAAGCCCCTCCAAGACCCCCTAGGCTCGGGATCAAGCTCGACGCTGCCGCATCGGGTCACCGACGATCTCGAGGTAGGGAGCTCCTCCGGCCCCGTTTCTCTCCCCACGGTCGCCTCTCACCTCGCTGACACGATCCCCTCTATCACACGTTTGTTTGCAGTAAGGAATCATCGATGGCGACCTCCTCCCGAAGCCCTCCGCCGTGGCTTTCTCGTCGTCGGCGAACCCCTGCACTCCGGCGACCATCTCCACCTCCACCAGAACAGCGACACTCCCCTGATTCCATTTCCGCCTCCAGCTTGTCCTGCCGTGCCCCCTGTCGCCGTCGGTGAGCCCGCGCCTCCCTCTGGTCGCGAGGTCTGGGATGACAGGCGGGCCTCGCCTGTCATCCACACCTCTCTCTCGCTCCCCCTGTCTCTCTGGCGGCTGTGCCCCGCCTGTCGGGTTTAAACCCAGGCAGGCACGCGCGCCTGGCTTGTCTGGGCCTGTTTCGCCGTCTGGGCCGGCTCGGCCAGCCGTTTTGGCCCAGTGGCCCAGTGCCCTTTTTCTTTTTCTTTTCTGGCATTTTTTGCAAAAATTCCACAACTCAAAATATTTGCCCAATTCCAGTAATTCCAACTCCATAATTCTTGCAATATTACCACCTATTTAATGGTATACTTTTCATACATGTCAAGAAACTTTTATGTATTGTCTTTTTTCAAAACCCTATTTAAAGCAATTAAAACCACTGTTAAAATGCTTTTCACTCTTTTGACACTCCAAACCCAAAAACTAGGAATTATGGTATTTTTAGTTTGCACTCTAGTATTTTACAAAAAATGGTTTGACATTTTTTTCTGAGTGTTTTACTTTTCCTATTTTTGCTGTGGCCTTATTTGTGCCCGTTATTTTGCGACGTTAGATTACGAGGTTGATGACGGAGTTCGACCAGAAGCATTTGAAGACCCCGAAGACTTTTGTTGAGCCAGACAAGCAGCCTCTTGACCATGTCTATGAAACCTTTTCATGCATGGCATATAGCACTTTATTGTTGTTGCATCAGAATCATGATGATGGTGACCACTTTGGTGGGATGCCTCCGTTACTTTCCTCGTTGATACTTGCATGACCATGACTCTACTTTCCGCTTAGAGTTGTGTGGGTGGGAAGTAGATAGGTTGCTAAGTACTTGCTACGCAAATGGGACGGGAATATGCATGGTGTTGGAGACAAAAGTGTTTTCAAAGAATTTTTTGAAAACCCCATCGGGTACTACTAATGCCCGAGGGAGATGTGGTGCTAGGTAACCACTTGAGAAAGAAGCGGTGTACCGAAGCAAGTTGTGTGTGTGTTTCTGAAAATGGATTAGATTTAAGATATTTCGACCGTTCCCAACCATACATGTACAACCACGATACCCCTTGTGGGACGGGGCTTTGTTGAATATCTTGGTCGATGCTAGCAGTAAGCCCGCATTACTAGTGGCGAGAGGTCCAAAGTTACTCTCTCGATACGGGGTCATGCCTGGATGGACGACTATGACTGTTTTCACAGACACCGGGCACACCGTTGTGTCCCCTCAGGGATGGTACTCGTGATGTACATCGTGAGGGCTGGGTACCAATGAGGGACTCTTTGTTTAGTGTTGTCAAGGGAAAGACAATGTTCGGATGCTTACCTCGGGTACGTGATATACCGCGAGTCGTGGCTTGACATGGATGTTCTCCGAGTCTTGTGGGTAAAGTGTGCAACCTCTGGAGAGTGTAAAACTATTCGATTAGCCATGTCCATGGTCAAGGACAGTTGGGTGGTGCTGCTTAAACTACGTCCAGTGTTTACTGAACTTGGTGTGTGTGTGTGTGTGTGGGAAGGACGTACCTGAGTTGAGTCGGATGACTCGATGTGTTGATGAAACTGGAGTTGTTCCAAACTCTGTTTATATTGATATTTGTAACCTGTTCATATGGATACTTGTGACCTCTTGATGCATGCTTTACGAGTTGATAGGACATGCCTCTGCACTCAACTTAGCTTTCTGCAAAATTACCTACTTAGTGCTATATCATGCATTGTTGTACCTTATTCCAAACATGGGTTGCTTGCGAATACATTCAAAGTACTCATTGGCTTGCTACTGGTTATTTAATTGGCCAGGCATGGAACAACAGGAGTGAAGAGTACCATGGTGACGAACATGCGAATTAGGAGGCTTCCCAGTCAGAATGCATGTAGGGTTAAGGTAGATGGCATGGGTCCATGCTATCATTGAAGATTTCCGCTGCGAGTTTATGTTTGTTGTTTGGCCTTCATGGCCCTATCTATGTCAGACTTGACCATAATGGTCATAATTTGTGTAAGACGGTATGTAATCATGTAAGACTCTTGTTATTCAGTTTCTGTGTTTTCAGTGAGCATTGATCTCTGGGATCACTGTACACGTACATTCAATGATCACGACTTATGAGTCGGGGTCCCCACAGAGCTGGTATCAGAGCCATCCTGACTATTGGAAGCCTTAGTTAGCATGGACGTTAATTAGGACTAAGCCGTTTTCAAATTACACCTAGTACCTATAGTTACGAGTTTCTGCATTTCTTACCTCTTCCAGACTCATTTCAAACTTTACTAACACCCTTCCCTTAAACGTTTGTAGATGGCCGTCGTACCCGAGGACCTCCTAGCATCCGGCTTTCCCCTACTCCTTGAGGACAGCTTGGAGAAGTGCTGGTTTCGCCGACCACCCATTTTCCTCTACCATGAGCACTGGGTCGATGCCACCACGAAGGAGTACCACGTTGATGTGGTCGTGAAGGCAAACGACTGCCCGACATGTTGGTTCTTTGAAGGACCACAGATGGAGACCCTGGTGATCGTAGTCGATACGGCTGCACGGAAGGAACTTATCCACCTTCAAGACATCATCCCAGAGATGGCTGATGAGCCAGCTACTCGCCACCTACCTTTCAGGAAGGATGATGTTGGCGAGAGTTGGACGTTGGTCCCATCCAAGGAGGATGGAACACCACTCAGGTTCCAGACCTACTTCAGCCTCTCCGCCAACAGTCTGGCTCACAACCTAATTCAGGAGTCCGTGAAGCTCCGCAATTAACTTCACCACAACCGAGAGCTACTTCGGCAAGCCAAGATGAAACCAGACAGGATCAAGAAGGATGGATCCCCCGAGGGACGACCAGCTATCGCTTACAGAGGAGGAGTACCCCCAGCTAGAGATGCACCCGCTCTGGGAACATCTCAGCATCGTCGCATGAGTGCAAAGGAGTACTGTGCGCTCTTCACCGACCCATCGGTGAAGCGTCGTCGGGATGGACCTCCTCATCCTCCGACCCCCTCGACTAGAGACGACACCAGTACGGATGATGAAAAGGAGGAAGATCTGGAGGAGCGTGAGTACGAGACCGAGCACTCCACTACTTGAGTATGAGAACCCCTAGGGTAGGACAAGTCATGTATCTCTCATGTGATGTCGAGTCCGTGTAATGGTTCATATGAAACCATGTGTGCTTGTTGTTTGTGTCTCGGTGCAAGTCATGCTTTTGCCTTAGGCAACATGTAAGCGACTGCATCGCCTATCTAATCTTAATATTACGTGTTTGGTCTTTCAATCCCTGTTTGATCACACTTGCACTATACCAACCCCCTTAGGCGTGCTTCCTCTATTATTGCTTCCCCATCTCTTCTATCCCAATTATTGACTTGGCTGCTCCCAACATGATGGTGACTGCAACCCGCACCGGCACCTTTTCCAACCCCAACGCTGGCGACTCCAGCCAGCAGCAAGGAGCTGGTGGGTCCGCTCAGGCTGGAGAGCGCCAGGAGGAACCACATGGAGACATTCCCCCGCCACCACCTCCATTGGAGAACATGACCATAGCCCAGTTCTCCAAGTTCGATGGGAGGAATGCTAAGCCAACTCTGCCGCTATCCAGCAGATGGCTCAGGTCCTTGTCAACAACCGGCAGAAAGGAAGGAACGGCAATGGCCGCTCTACTCTATCAGAATTCATGAGGAATTCGCCCCTGATACGTCTCCAATGTATCTATAATTTTTGATTGTTCCATGCTGATATATTATCATTCGAGGATACTTTTTGGTATTTATTTACCAATTTATAATATTTTTGAGCACTAACCTATTGACCCAGTGCCCAGTGCCAGTTGCTGTTTTTTGCATGTTTTTGCCTTTTCAGGTTTACAGTACCAAACGAAGTCCAATTGTCACGAAACTGTTTGATGATTTTTTCTGGACTATAAGAAGACCTAGAAGCTTCGGAAGGAGGTCGAGAGGCTCACGAGGGCCCCACCACACATCAGGGCGTGCCCTGGCGGGTGTCGCACCCTGATATGTGGTGGCAGCCTCGTGGCTCCCCCGATGTCCCTCTTCGGCCTATAAATTCTCTAATACTGCAAAATCCCTGGAGGTAGTCCCGAAACCCTTTTTCCGCCGCCGCAAGTCTGTGTTCTGTTTCAAGGCCATGTGGAGCTCCGTTCCGGCACCCCGCCGGAGGGGAATCGGTCACGGAGGTCCTCTTCATCAACCTCGCTGCCCTCATGATGATGTGTGAGTAGTTCACCATAGACCTACGGGTCCATAGCTAGTACCTAGATGGCAATCTCTCTTTCTTATGATCTTCAATACAATGGTCATCTCATCTTCGCTTTGATATATCCGACGTAATCCTATTGTGCGGTGTATTTGTTGGGATCCGATGAATTGTGGGTTTATGTTCAGATTATTCATGAAAAGTATTTGAGATGCCTCTGATATATATTATCTCTTAATTGCATGATCATTATAGCTTCGTAATGCTCTCCGATTTATTGATGTGTTTTGGCCAAGTAGATTGATATTTCATCGGTGGGAGTGGTGCGTTGTGCTAGGTTCAACCTGGCGAGTTTCTATATCCCAGTGACAAAGTAGGGGACAAGATGAGTCTTTGTGTTGTTGCTACTAAGGATAAAACGATGGGGTTCATTCATATTGATTGAGTTTACTTTGTCTACATCATGTCATCGTTCTCCAAGCATTACTCTATTTTACTTAATACTCTAGATGCATGCTGGATAGTGGTCGATGAGTGGAGTAATAGTAATAGGTGCAGGCAGGAGTCGGCCTATTTGTTTATGGACGTAATGCCTATATACACATGATCATTGCCGTGAAAATCACATAACTATCCGCTTTTCTATAAATTTCCCAATAGTAATTTGTTACCCATCGTATGCTGCCCACATGAGAGATGTCGCTAGGGAACACTATGGCCCCCGGGTCTATTCACTTATATATTTACAAACGCTACAATTACCTCGCTGCCTTTATTTACTTTTTATTTATTTTGCAATTTATATTTATCAACAATTATCTACAAAACTCATTTGCTTGCAAATAACGAGATCATGGGGATTGCCAACCCTCTTGCCCGCGTTGGGTGCAAGTTGTTTGTTCATTTGTGTGCAGCCGCTGAAGACGGTTGAGGATTGATATTCCTATTAGTTCGATAAACCTTGGTTTCATAACTGAGGAAAATAATTACCCACTTTGTGCTGCAATTACCCGTTCCTCTTCACGGAAGATCACAAGTATCAGGAAGATTTTCTGGCGCCGTTGTCGAGGAATATCATCATCAACTACCAAGTAACTTCACACAAATTTTCATTCACTTGTTCTTCTTTTTATTTTCTGTTATATTTAGCTTGTCACATAAAAATCAAAAATACAAAAATATTTATCTTTGCTTTTCATTAGTTTACTTCCTTGCTTGCTTGAAAGTTGCTATCATGTCTGATTTTGAAATTAGTGGTGTTTCCGCCGCTAGTGCGGAAGCCCTTGAACACCCAACTTCTCCTTGTGCTAATAATGCTAAATGAAATTGTGATGAAGTTGCTAAGGAAAAACTTGATAATCTTGCGGATGATGATCCTTCAAAAAGTGAACCCACTATGCAAACAAAGAAACTCCGTATAGGTAGTGGTAATATTATTGGCAAGAGTGTGATTCAAGATTTTTTTTCACTTGTGCTGGATCATTGCCATTGATGGGAAGTTCGATTGTTACTAGAACTATGTGTTATGTGTATGCTATATCTATGCTTATAGCACAATTGGAAAGACAATTTGTCCATATGCATCCTTTCGTACAATGGTTGTTTCTAGAATTCTCTAATATTCAGGAAGCTCCTACTAAACGTCTAGCCACTATATTTCTTGCTCAAGAATTTGACAATATTATACAAGAGGCTAGATATATATTTTCTTATTATAGGATTAATTGTGAGTGCCCACCAATAGAAGGAATTCTTTATGAGTTGGAAGGGGTAAGAAAATTAAGATCAACGGACTATGTTGCTTATGATGAAAACCTCCAAAAGAAGGTTCCACCTAATGTCCTAGTTGATAAAATCTCTGAACATAATGATCAATTTGCTATACCCAAACTTGTAATGGGTTATGAGCTTGAGAAATAATTAAGAAAAATACCTTCATGGAAATCTTTACAATGAGGAAATAGTTATCACTTATGACAAACCTAAAGAAGAGCCTCCTATTCCTTCTGAAATAGATCTCTCGGATCCTTGTGTTGTGAAGTTTAGTCCCTTAAATTATTTTTGCTTACCTATTATAAAACTTGCTGCTGAAAGAAGGGAATACGATTATAGCATGCCGAATCGTTTCCGTGGATATTACAATACTTGAAACTATTCATTATGCCTAGCTAGGGGCATACAATAGCGCTTGTTGGGAGGCAACCCAATAGTTATCTTTAAAATTTTGATTTAAAATTTACGTTTATTTTTGATAAAAATATTATTGCCTCTGTAATGATTATGTTTTTGTGTTTAAATTAGTGTTTGTGCCAAGTAAAGCCTTTGGGATGACTCACAAGATGAGTAGAATCGATGCTGAAACAAAACAGAAACTTTTGACACCAGTACAGGAATTTTCATTTATTACTGGACTGTGATAATGATCTGAAATTTTTACACAGTGTTGCTATAAAAATTGTAGAGGTTGTTCTAATTTTTCAGAATATTTAGAGTTACATGAATATAGGTTATCTACAGATTGCTACAGACTGTTCTGTTTTAGACAGATTCTGTTTTTGCTTGCATAGTTGCTTGTTTTGATTATGCTATGGATTCAATCGGGGGTATAAGCCATGGAGAAGTTAGAATACAGTACCTATTATGCATTTATAAAATTTGAATCAATTTATAACAGTACTTAAAGTATGCAATATGTTTCTTACACTAACGGATCTCACGAAGTTTTGTTGAGTTTTGTGTGATTGAAGTTTTCAAGTTTTGGGTGTTATCAGGATGGACAAAGGAATAAGGAGTAGAAAGAGCCTAAGCTTGGGGATGCCCAAGGCACCCGAAGGTAATATTTTAAAGGATACTCAAGCGTCCAAGCTTGGGGATGCCCCGGAAGGCATCCCCTCTTTCGTCTCAAATCCATCAGTATGTCACTTGAAGCTATATTTTTATTCGTCACATGATATGAGTTTTGCTTGGAGCATCGTCACTTCACATGACTAGTTCGTTCATCGTCATATTTCTTTGCATGATCATATAGAGCTGACATAGTATTTGTGGTAAAGCCACCATTCATCATATTTTTGATACATGTCATGCTAGATCATTGCACATCCTGGTACACTGCCAGAGGCATTCATACAGAGTCATATCTTCATATCAGCTTTCCATATTGAGTTGTAAGTAAATAAAAGTGTGATGATCATCATTATTAGAGCATTGTCCCAGTGAGGAAATAATGATGGAGACGATGATTCTCCCATAAGTCGAGATGAGACTCCAGATGAAAATAATGATGGGGAGGCCAAATGATCCACCATCCATTCAAAAAAATGAGAGAAAATGAGAGAAGGGACGTTGCTCCTATATTTTACCACACTTGTGCCTCAAAGTGGCACCATGTTCCTCATGCACTAGTGCAGAAAAGCCTAGCTATGGCGTGGCAAAAAGGGCCTTGCTGGCGTAGGCACCCTACGCCAGCAATATGGCGCCACAGTTAAATAATAGTGGTGGCGTTGGATCTTACGCCAACAGTATTTCATATACCTATGGCGTTGGATTTGTCGCCACGACGGAAATATCATACATATCTACGGATGTTAGCTTTTCCAACGCCATACACTGGAGAGGTCATTACTGGCGGAGCGGATGTTTTGCACGCCAGTACTAAATGACCAAACGCAACAAAAAAACGCTGCCACCGCAGCGAGAAATGCTGCGGCGGCAGCGCAATTTTACATCAGTATATACATACTGATGTTTGTGTCCCATCTTGATTCCGATAAGAAATGAAAACGCACGTACAGCATAATTTATATTATGGTACACATCATATATATATATATATGCATACATTAACCATCGTCGTAACTACTAGTACGGTACTCATCACGTTTATTAGGATCAATCTTGAAGAAGAGGGAAATTAACCCCCTCATCTCCATGCATGGTGGAGCATAGAGATTCACCGATCTCCAATCTTCCAAGTTGCGATCACTCGGGTAGTTGCCTCCATTTTTTAACTCTTCCAAGTTGTGATCACTCGGGTAGGTGCCTCCATTCTTTTAACTCTTCCAAGTTGCGATCACTCGGGAAGCTGCCTCCATTCTTTTAACTCTTCCAAGTTGCGATCACTCGGGTAGTTGCCTCCATTCTTTTAACAGTACGGGCAGTCTTCCATTTTGTGCTGCATTCACAAAATAAAAGTCAATGGAAAAAATGGACATATTGAGAGCAAGAAATTTTGATGAAATGGAAATGAATCCACATTTCGCCAAAACATTGGCCACTCTCTCGACCTTTCCCTGCAAAAAGAAACATAGCTAGCGCGAGACAATTCACAAGAACACACGATGATGCAACATATACATATTTCATCAATTCACATTTTCATTAAATGATTAGAGATAGATTTGTACCGTCCGGATCGAGTGGGGGTCGGATGTCAGCAGGGCACGGTGGTGGCGCCCATGAAGACTGCGCGATGGGGTGGTGTTTCGTGGCGGACGGGGCGGTCGGACAGGGCGATGGAGGGATATATTGGCCGGACAGGACCACCGCGGAGGGACAGAGTGGCCGGACAGGACGACGGAGGAAGAGGCTCTTGGATGAGCGGGTGGGCTTGGAGAAGGGCTGGGCAACGCGACTGCACGTCTGGTGCAGGGTGCGGGAGCGGCTGGGCGGGGGAACGGTGGAGAACAGTGTCCGGCGGCGGGGGAAGAAGGGAATATGAGTTGTTCTCACAACAGAGTGTACATAAAAGTGCCGTTTAGTCATTAGTGCTGGCGCCAATGACGTGGCCGACGCCAGCAGTAATTGGTGTTGTGTTAACTTAATTGGGCTCTTCTAATAATACTTGACAAATGGGGTGTGAAAATGCATACATGAATGTGGATCAAAGTATATAATAATGCAAATTAGGAGGTACAAATGAAGTACAATATCGTGCGAAGTACGTATTACGCAATGAGAAGTACACAAAGTATTGTAGTACACGAATAATGAAGCACACAAAATAATCAAGTACGACGTCGTTTGACAATCCTCTCAACAACAGTTTTGGTCTTTTTAATCTTGCTTGAATACTTCCGTCCCGCGTTATGACTCTTTCGTAAGAAGGGACATCCTGTCTCAGGCAAGGTAGTTCTGCTCCTTCTGGTGGTGTAATTTTCATCGTCATCATAGTTCTCCTCTTCTTTTGGATCAACGCCGAACTGATCATAGTCATCCTCGTTGGCCACTCCATCCATCCCGACGATGGATCTCTTGGATCTCCTGACGACAACACGACTTGGCTTTGCCGGGTCAGTTATATAGAAGCATTGTGACACGTCCTTAGAGAATACCCAAGGCTCATATTTGGCGGTAATTCCTTTGACACCCTTTGCACCGGCAGCTTGTGCTTCGGGCAGGGACATGGTAACGGCACCACGTTCTTCCTTCTCGACATTCTTCGCCCATCTAACCCGGAACAGTGGCACTGTGTGATCTTCGGCATACTCAAGTTCCCATATCTCTTCGATCCTTCCGTAGTATCTGTTAGTTTCATTCTCGGTGGAGGCAACTAACATGACGCCTGAGTTCTTGTAATCAGAGTTTTTGTCTTTTGCCTCAGTATAGAATGTGTATCCATTGATATCATATGATTGGTAGGTGGCGACGGTGCATGCGGGGCCTACTGCTAATGCATAGATGAGATTTATATTGGCAATACCCGTTGGCAGTGGTTTCTCCCGAATTCGCTCTTTTAACCAGGCTGCAAATTTGGAGTTGTGCTCTCTAATGATCTGGGCTTCGGTCCTCTGTCTCCCTGCCATTGCATGCTCTCTCTTTAAGGTGTCCTTGTGAATCTGCTGCCAAGGAGTGATTATATCTGCTTGTTGTAACACCACTGTGTGCGCTCTGTCGAAGTCGTCTCGGCGGTTATGTGTATCCACATTTAAATCACGCTTCAACTGTGAGTGACCTACTCCATCAAGCCTATCGGCATGCTTCCTCGTGGGCAAACCAAGAGATTGATCATCATCTATATAATTATTGCAGAATGATATGCACTCTTCGGTCAGATAGGCCTGGATGATGCTTCCATTCGGACGGGCCCTGTTACGAACGTAACCCTTCACAGTTCCATTCATCCTTTCAAACAGGAACATGGTATGCAAGAATGTCGGTCCAAGGTCTTTAACCTCAGAAACAACATGAACTAGGAGATGCACCATCACATCAAAGAATGACGGGGGGAAATATATCTCAAGCTCACATAGTATTGTGATGATCTCCTCTTGTAGTCGAGTGAGATGTCGCACGCTAATCGTCTTTCGAGAGAGAACGTCAAAAATGTTGCAGAAGTCAAGAAGTGTGTTGCGAATGTGATCGTCCATTATCCCTCTGAGAGCTACCGGAAGTAATTGAGTCATCATCACATGACAATCATGGGACTTCATGTTGCTAAACCTTTGCTTTTTTGTGTCAAGATATCTGCGTATGAGCCCCGAGTAACCAGAAGGAACTTTGATGCCGTCAAGGCAATTGAATAGTTGATGAAGCTCATCCTCGTCGAGCGTGAAGCAAGCTGGGGGGCAATAATCTTCTTTGTTTTTTGTCACGGTTTTGCCCTTCGTTGTCTCGTCGTCTATGGCGATGTTTTTGCCCTTGGCCATCTCCTTGGTTCTTTTAAGGGATGCAGGTTGGAGCTCTTCCCTAATACCTATATCTTTCAAGTCTTGTCTTGCCCTCGTACCGTGTTTACTTTTTTCTGGCATGTCAAACAGTGTGCCAAGCAAACTCTCACAGATATTTTTTGTGATATGCATCGTATCAAGAGAATGCGGCGAACTGAGTAGTTCCCAATACTTCAAGCCCCCAGAAAACAGACTTTCTTTTCCATACTTTTAGCAGCATTTTCTCAGCCTTCTTTTTCTTCTTTCCTAGCTTTGGGCAATCTGTCCAATTCTTTAACATCTCATGGATTTCTTCTCCACTCCTCTTACGTGGTGGCCCTCGGGCCTCATCCGTGTTGTCGAATAGGTCGCCACGACTTCTCCACTCATCATCTTTGTCAAGCCACCTTCGATAGCCCATGAACACTGTCTTGCAACTGCCCTTTTTTGATAGCTGGAGAAAAGATGTGTCATCCATACATTTAACACATCCGCAATGTCCATGACACGCTTGTCCGGAAATATATCCGTAACCTAGATAGTCATGAACGGTCGTGAGCAATGCTGCTCTCATTGGAAAATAGTTTCCAGTGCTGGCGTCCCACGTCTTGACGCCTTCATCCTTCCATAATATGTATAACTCCTCCTTCAATAGCTCAAGATATGTGTTGATATCGTTGCCTGGTTGGAGCGGTCCTTGAATGAGCATTACCATGTGTATGTACTTTTGTTTCATGCAGAGCCAAGGCGGGAGGTTGTACATCCAAACAAACACATGCCATGTACTATGTGTGCTACTCTGCTTGCCAAATGGATTTAGCCATCGCTACTGACACCCAACCTGGGGTTTCTTGGTTCTGCAGCGAATTCTGGTTCAATGCAGTCGAGTGCTTTCCACTGACAACCATCCGCAATATGTCTCACAATGCCATCATTTTTGGATTTCCTGGTCTTGTGCCAAGTCATGTTCTTTGCTTCCTTCGCGTCAGCAAAATAACTTTGCAGGCGTGGAATCAACGGAAGGTACCATACAACCTTTCGAGGTTCCTTCTTTCCAGGCTTGTATCGGGGTTCCTTGCAAGTTGGACACTCCGTTTTGTGCTCATGCTCGTTACGATATAAGATGCAATCATTTATGCATGCATGATATCTTACATGCGGCAAATCAAGAGGGCACATGATCTTTTTCGCCTCATCAACACTCTTAGGCAACAAATTCCCCTTGGGCAACACTGTATGCAAATATTCCAATGTAGCGTCCAGACTCTCTTGAATCTTGCCTTGATGTCTAGAAGTTTGAGCGTGACGTGCAAGCGGGTGTGCTCAGGATCACAACCTTCATACAGTGGAGCACTCGTATCTAACTCCAATTGCGCCAACTTGAGAGCCTCCTTAATAGCAGCTCTCTCATTTGTTGTCTTCTTGTGAAGCAGATCTTTAACATGGTGATCCTGCAGCATTTCAGCCAACGACATATCCTGGGTGACATGGTCCTCTTCATGTTCGGGTGGCGTTTCATCATTTCCTCCTCCAGGCGCATGTTCATTATTGTTTCCTCCTTCTGGCGGCCCTGCTAAGTCATCATTGAAAGGGTTCTCCGCTTCCATATCCGCCGCTCCGTCGTCGTCGTCATTCTCCTCACCATGCTTTGTCCATCGTGTATAACCTTCAACGAAACCACGACGAAGCAAGTGCGCGAGGACGCTACCATCGAATGGGTTATGGAAAATTCCATTTTTGCAGGCCTTACATGGACATAATATATGCGTTTCACACTTTTGTATCATATTCGTCACTGCAAAATTGAGAAAGGCCTTCACACTTCGATCCATATTGAATCTTTACATAGATCAAAGTAGCCTGTAAAGGGAAATACAAAAAGAATCACATATATATCAAGCGGGGGCATACAAAATTTCGGCATGACCTTTGCTAAAAGTGGTACATATTGAGTACCAGAAATTTGACGAAACGGAAATGAATCAACGTTTCGCCAAAACATTGGCAACTCTATCTACAAATTCGCCATCCATGCACGTTTCGCCATTTAGCAATCACACACGTACGTAACATGCATCATTAAATGACGAGGAAGTGTTTTTTGTGTTAATTACCTCAAGCAGAAAAAACACAAGTCGAGCTAGTTCTCGATCGATCCCACGAGAAGCCGGTCGACCGTACGTAGGTTGATGGGCGCCATTAATGGAGGTTGAAGGAAAATTTAATGCAAGTGGGTGGAGGAGAGAGCTAGATAGCTAGCTTAATTAGAGAGTGGGTGGAGGAGGCTAGCAAACGTAACTACGCATCACCTAGCTAGATCTAACTACCTAATTAAGAATCATGATAAAATAATTGAGTTTATCAAGATGAGGAGAGGGACGAGAGAGGAGGAAGAGGAAGAGCAAGAGGAAGAAGAAAGGGGAATCTAGTGTATACACAAGGGGGTTAGCATGGGTAGTAGTGATGCAAGTTTATTACTGGCGTTTGAAGAGAACGTAACGCCAGAACTAATATGTATATTCCTGGCGTACCGCCGTATGCTACGCCGGTGTTACGTGGGACCCAATGTTGACTAAAAAATGGACCCACAAAATAAAATGCTGGCATCCGTACTATGTCAACGCCATAGATATATGAAATACTGTCGGCGTACTACCAACCTAGTACGCCAAAAGTAAGTTACGCCTCCACACAACCTTGGAGGCCACATACAAGTGGTTTTCCGCGTACGTCCAGCGCCAGCACTATGTAACTAGCGATGGCGTACCAAAATGGGCGACGCCAGAGATATTTGAAAAATGTAGTGCTGGCGTCGGCAGAAAACGGCGCGCCACCAACAAGAGTTGTGGCTAGCCATTTCTCTACTAGTGATGTAAAGAGTCTCATGATATATCACTTTCATATGATAGTGGGAATTACATATTCATTATTACAAACTTGGCTTGTATATTCCTACGACGGGCTTCCTCAAATGCCCAAGGTCTTCATGAGCAAGCAAGTTGGATACACACCCCAGTTAGCTTCATTTGAGCTTTCATACACTTATATCTCTAGTGCATCATTTGCATGGCAATCCCTACTCCTTGCATTGACATCTATTGATGGGCATCTCCATAGCCCGTTGGTACGCCTAGTTGATGTGAGACTATCTTCTCCACCTTTCAACCCCTTTGATATGTACCACCATACTCTATTCCACCTAAATGCTATGTCCAATGGCTCACGCTCATGTATTGCGTGAAGAATAAAAAGTTGATGCATATTGAAAAAGTACGATCCAATTGCCTGACTTGGACACCGTGGTGCTTGACATTTGTATTAATGTGGTGAAGATGGAGCCATGCCTTGCTAATATAATAAGATGAATGGGGGGGGTAAACATTTCGTAAGGATTGTATACTTGTAAGGATTGATAATTCTGTTTCTTACCTTTTAATTATTGCTATGTTAATATTTGTTGATTCATCTTTTCTCAATGAACATACTTGCATAAGATTACATAGTGGATAGCATGTCACATCAAAAATTCTGTTTTTATCATTTAACTACTCGAGGACGAGCAGGAATTAAGCTTGGGGATGCTTGATACGTCTCCAACGTATATATAATTTTTTATTGTTCCATACTGATATATTATCATTCTAGAATACTTTTTGGGTCTTTATTTACCAATTTATAATATTTTTTAGCACTAACCTATTGACCCACTGCCCAGTGCTAGTTGCTGTTTTCTGCATGTTTTTGCCTTTTCAGGTTTAGAGTACCAAACGAACTCCAATTGCCACGAAACTTTTTGATGATTTTTTCTGGACTATAAGAAGACCTAGAAACTTAGGAAGGAGGCCAGGAGGTGCACAAGGGCCCCACCACACATCAGGGCGCGCCCTGGGGGGGTCGCACCCTGATATGTGGTGGCCCCCTCGTGGCTCTCCCGATGTCCCTCTTTGGCCTATAAATTCTCTAATATTGCAAAATCCCTAGAGGCAGTCCCGAAACCCTTTTTCTGCCGCCGCAAGTCTCTATTCCGTCATGAGGCCATCTGGAGCTCTGTTCCGGCACCCTGTCGGAGGGGGGATCGATCACAGAAGGCCTCCTCATGAACGTCGCTGCCCTCATGATGATGTGTGAGCAGTTCACCACAGACCTACGGGTCCATAGCTAGTACCTAGATGGCAATCTATCTCTCTTATGATCTTCAATACAATGGTCATCGCATCTTCGCTTTGATCTATCCGATGTAATCCTATTGTGCGGTGTGTTTGTTGGGATCCGATGAATTGTGGGTTTATGTTCATATTATTAATGAAAAGTATTTGAGATGCCTCTGATATATATTATCTCTTAATTACATGATCGTTATAGCTTCGTAATGCTCTCCGATTTATTGATGTGCTTTGGCCAAGTAGATTGATATTTCATCGGTGGGAGTGGTGCATTGTGGTAGGGTCAACCTAGCAAGTTTCTATATCCCAGTGACAAAGTAGGGGACAAGATGCGTCTTTGTGTTTTTTTTTACCTGTGACTGTAGGGGAAAACACCCCACAGCAAAACTTTTATTCCAACAAAGGTACAATATGTACAGGGGCAAAGAAAGGGAGAAGAAAACTAAAAAACTACAAATATACAAAGCTCACCTCAAGGTGGCAAAAAGGAAATCCATCTAAGCAGCTCATCCTTAAACTTAGCTTTAATCCTATGTGCTAAAAGGGACATATCATGGATGAAAGAACCTCTCCACCTCCTAAAAGAGGGCCTGATGTTTCTGAAAACTCTGTCATTTCTAACAGTGCAAATATTCCAACAGGCCATAAACACAACCTCAGCAAAGAAAGGCTTTTGAAAGTCCCTTCTAGCAGCATAGGCAATCTCAGCCATATTATCACCACTAGGCCATGAAATTTGTAGATAGTTCCACACCCTGCAACTAAAATTACAGGTGAAAAAGAGGTGATCCCTGTCCTCCCTAGTTTGGGTTGGGCACAGCACACAATGGTTACAATCAGACACATTCCAGTGCCTCCTCTCGAACATATCCTGAGTATTAACTCTATCCATGATTAACATCCAAGCAAAGACCTTGATTCTCATTGTGCAGCAGCTGGCCCAGATCCACCTCAGCACTGGATTAGGACTGATGGGTTTATGAAGGAATGTGTAATATTTCTTTGCAGTGAAAGGCTTATCATCACTCCTCCAGAGCCAGACATCTTTCTGAGAAGAATCAGTTGAAAAACTGAGAAAGAGACTCTGAAGGGACTGCAATTCTGCATAGGCTCTCTCAGACAGTGGCAGATGAAATAGAGTGGCAAGGTCCTGGGTAGCAACTGCATCTTTTACAGAGATTAAGGGATCCTTAACAAAGGAGAACAACCTTTGGAACACCTGATCCAGAGGCCCCTTATCAGGAAGCAGATTCCAATCATCTGCCCAAAACAAAGCTGTGTCGCCTGAACTGACAGAAACCTTGGACACCATCCTATATTTGTCCATCAACTTGCATAAATCTCTCCACCAGTAGGACCCATATAAAACAGTAGCATGAGGCACTCTGTCATGGTAGTAAGTATCCCAGACCAGATTGACCCAAGGAATGTCAGCCTTATTATAAAACTTATTGACATGTTTTAACAACAAAGCCTCATTCTGAATTCTAAGATTCAAAATACCCAGCCCTCCTTTGTTCTTTGGCCTGCATACTAAATCCCAAGCTACTAGTGGAGGTGACTGATTATTTTCAAATTTCCTCCAAAGACATTGCCTTTGATTTCTCTCCAATTGCTTAAGAATACCAACAGGAATATCCAAGGTACTGAGAAAGAAAATTGGAACAGAGGACAGAGCTGAGTTCAGATACTGGAGTCTCCCACCCTGAGCTAGGAAACCAGAGTTAACAGACAGTTTCTTTTCCATACTATCCACTAGTGGAAAAAGATCCATAATCCTAGGCTTCATAGTACCAACAGGCAGGCCAAGATATGTGAACGGCAGAGATCCCACAACACACCCAAAAAGATCATCAAGTCTAGCCATTTCCATAGAATCAACATTAATAGGTAACATGGAAGACTTGTGATAATTGACTTGTAAGCCAGTCGACTGAGAAAAAAGGAGAAGCATGGCCTTCAAAGACTTTAACTGGTGTTCATCAGCAGGCAGGATTATCAATGTGTCATCAACATACTGAACAATTGGAAAGTCCTTATCATGACAAGGAATGGGCAACTGAAGAACACCCTTGAAGTGCATATCATTAACCACAGACTGAAGCAGATCAGCAGCAATGGCAAACAGGAGAGGAGATACTAGATCCCCTTGTTTGACTCCTTTCTTACATAAGAACTGCTTGCCTGGAACACAATTCAACAAGACAGAGGAGGTACCCGTTGAGAGCAGCTGCTTAACCCAGGAAATCCATCTCTCATTAAAGCCTTTACATCGAAGGATCTGGTAGATTGCCTCATGCTCAATAGAATCAAAGGCCTTTTCAAAATCCAGCTTGAGGATCACAATAGGCCTTCTAGACTGATGACACTGGTGGATGTATTCAAGTGTCCAGCCCACACAATCCTGAATTGTCCTTGATTTAATAAACCCATATTGATTTTTGTGAACACATTTCATGATTTTCACTTGCAACCTATTAGCAGCCATTTTTGAAATGAATTTAACCCCCATACCAGACAATGATATAGGCCTAAAATCATTAAGTCTCAGGTGACCTTTTCTTTGGCACAAGAGTTATATAGGAATAATTTATATTGCCAATATCAACAGTGCCATCATGAAAGGCTTTGGCCAGCTCATAAAAGTCCTCACAGATAATGTGCCAACATTTCTTAAAAAATAAGCCATTAAAACCATCAGGACCAGGAGCTTTATCCACAGGCATTTCCTTAATGGTTTTATTCATTTCCTCTTTAGTAAAAGGCCTTGTCAGATCCTCCAGACCTTCTACATGATTGACAATAGCAGGTAGGTCAAAACACATATTGATCCCCCTAGAGGTGCCCATTCAATTTTTGAAAGTAGCCCAAAAATGAGCTGCCATAGTAGCATGGTCAGAGATAACAGAACCATCCTCCAGCTTAAGACTAGCAATAGTGTTTTTCCTGAACCTTTCATTAGCCATGGCATGGAAAAACTTGGAGTTCTCCTCCCCAACCTTAATGGATCTGATAGTGCACCTTTTCTTCCAATATAGGAACTGCAGCCTCAGTAGGTGTGCAACATGCAACTTGACAATTCCCCTAAAATTAAGCTCCTGCCTGAACAAAGGCCTTAACTCTTCCAAGGAATCCAAAATAAGTATCACTCTGTTACATTTTCAAATTAGAATCTTTAACCTGGACAAGTTTGTTTGCCATTTTTTCAGAGATTGCCTTATGCATTTGAACTTATCAGCAATGACAACAGAAACTTTTGCTTTCCTAGAAACAGCCTTCCAGGAGGCTTCAACACAATCCATGAAGCCCTCCATTTCAACCCAGTAGTTTTCAAACCGAAAAATATTTGACCTAGGAATGGTAGTGTTGATGGCCACCACACATGGGACATGGTCCGAGGCAGTTTTTGCCAGTGGCAAAACCTGAGACATAGGATAACAAGAAATCCAGCTGGCAGATGTGAAGAACCAATCAAGTTCCTCTAACAGGGGAGTATCTTGCATGTTTGACCAAGTGAAACTTCTGCCTTTGATGGGAAGCTCCAACAAACCCAAATGACCAATTACTTCATTAAAAATGAAAATATCATTGATGTCCCCCCAGGCAGATTTCTATTATCCATGGAACGGATGAAGTTGAAATCACCCAAGATCAGCCGGTTTTCCGAATCAGGGATGTGAAGATTATATAACCAACTGACAAATTCATCCCTGAGCTGACCCTGACAGGGACCGTAGACATTCACAAGAGTCCACTGTTCATTATTGTGACAGGAGGTGAGACGTACAATAATACCATATTGCTTGGACTCAATTAGCACACCAGTTAACACAACCGAGTTCCAAACAACCAGGATACCGCCAGAGGCACCAACTGAAGGACTAAACACAAAAGAATCAAGCCTCTGGGGACAAAAACTTTTGATGGACTGAAAATCAAAAGAATGCATTTTTGTATCTTGCAAGCAAACAACAGATGCCATACTCTCATCAATCTTATTTCTGACAGCACGCTGACGAGCCGGGGCATTAAGACCCCGTACATTCCAACAAAATACCCTCCAACTTCTGCTAGATCGATCTTCCATTTAACATAAGCAAAAGTAAAGCATTTGTGCAACTACATAATAGTGCACACATAACCCAGCACCAAATGAATAAGTTTAGACCCCAAACCCATAACTTACAGACCACAAGAGTAGCATAGGAAACAAAAGATAAAAACCTAAGATAGCTAGCAAATTTTGGGGCTTGCCAGACCCAAACTCCAGATCCATAGCTAATCATCAGAAGGGTTTTGGCGATCTTCAGCAGGCTTGTCTGCCATAAGCACATCAACAGTGAGCTTCTCCAGGGGGATACCCAGGTCCTGTCCAATGAGCTGAATTGTTCGGATTGGAGTTGGAGGAGGGACAGCCTCAGCTGATGGGTCAGCTTTGTCTGTCCCAGGGGAAGCCAGGGGTACCGCATGGCTATCAGTAGCATTCATCTCAGGGAAGGGCTTTGCCCTAGGCTTCTTCTTTCCTGCCTCCAACTACGGCAACTATTGCAGAACTGGCTTAAAACCATCACGCTTGGCAGCACTTCGAGTACATCTGCGGAGAGTGGTATCAACAATCGGAGGATCCTTCCTCCTAAAATGCTTCTTCCTGATCGGCTGTGCTGAGAAAGCAAACTGGTCATCCACAACCAAGGGACTGACGATAGGAGCAGGAGGTTCCATCTCATTGGAGGGAGAAGGGAACAAAACACGCGCCACCGGCCGATGCACCAACACCGGGGGAGTGGGGATAACAGAAAGATCTACTGAAGTAGTAGGAACAATTTGAGACGCCCGGGTAGCCTCATCAAAAGCAATTGACCAGGACCTCTTCGAAACCACAACAGGCTGGAGGACAGGCAAGCTGACAGGACGAGGAACAGAAAAAACAGTCCCACTCTGAATAACTGATTCAAACGTTCTTCTCCAAACAATTTCCGGAGGATGTGGTGGCCCAAACACAACTCGCGCCATACCAACAATAACATCTGCATTCTGCAGGGCAGGCGGTTGATAAGGGACAATGGCTAAGGCATTTGCGTCGAACAGATAACCCTCCTCCTGGTGCAGATCCACAGCAGCATTCTAGTGTTCATTGTTGACAGGTAAATCATTCTCAGCAACATCCACTTCAGCATCCTGACCACTAGAATCAGAAGGCAGCTGCTCATCCAAAACCATGGACTCCTGATCCTGGACAATAACCTCATCATTTTGAGCAACAACCTGATCATGATCAGCAGGCCACCCCCAACCATCACCCCGATTATGCTGTTGATCCTCCATAGGTGGCGGAGGGGGCGGGACATCATTCCATCCCAGAGCAGGGAACGGAGGCAGAGCAAAAAAGTGCGGATCCTGAACCAATTCCCCAGGTAATGGATGCGCAATACCATTCAGCGGCATGGGGTCCTCGTCTTGCCGCATTTGCTCAGCAAAATTAGCACCAAGAATATAACAGGGTGCCGTCCAAGAGACCTTTGCACCACCCCAGGCCGCATAATCTGAAAAAACCACGTCGCGAGGCACTAGGATATCTTCAGGGAAAGAAGCAAAGACAATCGATCTAACAAGATACGGATCATCACTAATATAATGATGAAACTTGCCAAAAGTATTAACCGCAGCCATCAGATTTTTAGTATTACGAAGATCAAGGGGTACGCCCAAAAACATCAAGCAACCATCTCTGAAACCTTGAACACCTCGAAAACCCTCCCCATGGTCATGTTTCATGAAGCGGACAAATTTGTCATCACCTAGGTCTTGTGGCGGTAACTGAATCAAAGCAAAACGTTCTGCAGCATCTCTAACTTCAAACAAACCAACTCCAGAAATCCACGGCTGAGCAGAACGAACATGGAAACCAAGCTGATTAATTAACCCAACTACTTCCCGACGAACCTGACCGATTTGTCAAGGTGGTGGAGCAGGCATAACCTCCGCAATCATGAAAGCCTCATGGCGGCGAGCAATCGGAGCAGCAGGAGTCACGAAGGAATGAGGAAGACGATGCTCCCCACCCTTGATGATGTGGTGACCCACCGGAACATAGCGCTCCGGGTCCAGCTCAAAAACCGCCATGGGGGGTTCGCACACAGCAGACGGCGAAGAAGCAGAGTGTTGCAATGAAGACGGAGGCGGCGGCGTTACCGGCGGCGAGGCAGTCGGCGTGCAGGGTTGATAGGACGTCAATGGAGGAGGGGATGTGATGGGACGACTCGGCAAAGGAGGAGTCAGAGCGGGCTGCTCGAGGCAAGAGGGCAATACCGAAATAGGAGGACTCTTCGGTTTCCAAAACAAACCCTTTTCCAGAGCAATTGTGGCGCAATCTTTTCGGGAGTGTCCCACCGTCCCACATGCCAAACAATGAACAGCTGAAGGGCAATTCACAGACATGTGGCCCCGAACAGAACAAGTCTGACATGTAATTACCTGGTCCACCATTCCATCGACCATTGCATTAAAATCAGCCTGAGCTTCCTGAGAAGAAGGTTTAGAAATCCGAAAAGATAGATCCTGCCTTGCAAAAATCGGGCGCGGAAGCCGCGTGGGAGATGGACCAGAAGTATCCTCAGACAGGGGCAGCCCAGAGTCCAGGCCCACACCCAAAAGGCCCAAAACAGACGCCTCAATCGGAACTCATGGGCCTAGAATCGGAGAAATCTCCAAAGGCTGGTTTGAATAGCCGGAATTCCCGCCCACCGAAAGCGGCGAAGACACATGAGGAGTCGGCGATCTCGCCGAAACAGATGGCACAGTTCCGAAAGTAATTGGAGGGGAAGCAACCGTCCACTGGAGTTCCACCGGCGGTGGAGGATGGATGACAACTCGCTCATTGCTTGGAAGAGAGTAACCAGCAATGGGAGCCACATCAATGAATTCTTGCGTCACCGGACAACGATAACCACGGCATACCTCATAATTTTGAAAAGTTGAAAAAGATAACTTCTTCTTAGCGGAAGATCCAAAACGAAAAGCTGACTTTTGAGGAGGCTTGTGCATAGCAATCATGCCAAGGGCCGCTCTACGCCTAGAGGGACTAGCTAGAATCCACTCAGCATCACATTCTTTCTTCCAAATCTTAAACTCACGCTACCAATTTGTCCCCCCTTTGCCCCAAAGATGAAAATAACACTTAAACTGAGGACAAGAGAAAGACCGCAGATCCACAATATGAAACCCAATTTCCTGACAAGAAACTTGGAAGGGGAAAACCTTATCCTTGACATAAGTCACAGACAGATCAATAGCAGACCCCCCAATGGCAGCCTCAAGTGCCGCAGCCACAGAATCCTCATCGAGACAAAAATCATGCCTACTAAATGATACCACCAAGGTAAAAGAACGAGATCCATCCACAGGATGAATAGAAAGCCCAGAAGCTCGAAAAACCTCATCAGCGAAAGCCAAACCTTTGGAGAAGTCCAGATCCAGAGTGGATCCTCCATTGGACCCCATAGAATTGGGGGTCAGGAGGAAGAGCAAAACCCGCCACGTCTTTGTGTTGTTGCTACTAAGGATAAAACGATGGGGTTCATTCATATTGATTGAGTTTACTTTGTCTACATCATGTCATCGTTCTCCAAGCATTACTCTGTTTTACTTAATACTCTAGATGCATGTTGGATAGCGGTCGATGAGTGGAGTAATAGTAATAGGTGCAGGCAGGAGTCGGCCTATTTGTTTATGGACGTGATGCCTATATACACATGATCATTGCCGTGAAAATCACATAACTATCCGCTTTTCTATCAATTGCCCAACAGTAATTTGTTACCCACGGTATGTTGCCTACATGAGAGATGGAGCTAGGGAACACTATGGCCCCCGGGTCTATTCACTTATATATTTACAAACGCTACAATTACCTCGCTGCCTTTATTTACTTTTTATTTATTTTACAATTTATATTTATCAACAATTATCTACACAACTCATTTACTTGCAAATAACGAGATCAAGGGGATTGACAACCCTCTTGCCCGCGTTGGGTGCAAGTCGTTTGTTCATTTGTGTGCAGCCGCTGAAGACGGTTGAGGATTGATATTCCTATTGGTTCGATAAACCTTGGTTTCATAACTGAGGGAAATACTTACCCACTTTGTGTTGCAATTACCCGTTCCTCTTCATGGAAAACCCAACGCAGATCACAAGTATCAGCCCTCAACCTTCACAGATACTGCTGAACCTCTAGATGCCGATGACTGGATCTGCACCATCAAGGACCTCCTTGTACTGGTCAATTACAATGAGGATCTCGAGAAAGTTCTTTATGCCTCTCACTGCCTTGAAGGAACCGCCAGAGCTTGGTGGGATGGATTCAAGATCATGAAAGGTGACAATGTGATCACTTGGGATGACTTCAAGGATGGTTTCCTCAAGGCCCACATTCCTTCTGGGATCATGGCTATCAAGAAGCGAGAATTCCAAGCGCTGAATCAAGGAAGTGGCTCTGTCAAGGAGTACATGCAGAAGTTCAACCTCCTGTCAAGGTATGCCCTTGAAGATGTCAACACTGAGGCGGCTAAGATGGAACACTTCATGTAAGGACTCCAACAAGCCATGCAGTATCAGCTCATTGTCTGCGATCGCCGGACCTTCTTCGACCTGGTGAACAAGGCCCTCATGCTGGAGGACAAGTGTCGTGCTATGGAAGACACCCGCAAGCATAAGATGACCAGCAAAGGAAGTTCAAGCAACCAGAAACCTTGCCCATGGCAGCCAGCTCGAGCCAGGCCAACCTATCAGCCTCAGCAAGCTAGACCTCCTGCACCACGTGGGAGCTACCAGCCTCAGCAATATGCTAATCCCAGGCCTGCCTACAATAACCCCAATAACAACAATGACGACAAGAACAACAACAACAACTCAAGCCAAGTCACTTGCTTTGGTTGTGGTCAGCCAAGGCACTACTCTAGGCAATGCCCCAACAAGAAGCCCGACGCACGGCGCCCCAATGCGCCGAAACAAGGTCAGGGTCGTGGAGCGCCACCAAGGAATCAAGCTCCCCACAACCAGCCCAACAATGGCAAGGGTCGTGTGAACCACGTCACCGCTGAGGAAGCCCAGGACGACCCGAACGTCATACTGGGTACGTTCCTTGTCAACTCAACCCCATCAACCGTACTGTTTAATTGTGGAGCTTTGCATTCTTTTGTTACACAAAAGTTTGCACTAGAGAGTGGTATGAAGCCTACACCCCTTGGTAGTCATATGTTGGTACAAACCTAGGGTACAGTTTTGAGAACAAAGATAGGATGTAAAGGAGTTGGGATTGTCATCAACGGGGTAGATTTTCTAGCAGACCATATCATCTTGAACTCACAAGGCTTGGATGTGATCCTAGGCATGGATTGGTTAACCAAGCACTAAGGCTTGTTAGACTGCGCCAAGCGAACCATTACCATGACCAATAGCCAAGGAGTTGAAGTCAAGTATGTCCCCAACCCTTCTTTCGCTCAAGCCCCTCACGTCAATTGTCTGTCAGGGATTGAGTTGGACCAAGTACTAGTGGTATGTGAATACCCAGATGTCTTTCCTGATGAGCTGCGCGGAATGCCTCCTAACCGCGACATTGAGTTCATCCTTGAGCTAATGCCCGGGGTAGGACCCATCTATAAGAAGCCCTATAGAATGGGATCCAGAGAGTTTGCTGAATTGAAGAAGCAACTGGCTGAGCAGCTTAGAAAAGGATTTATCCACCCTAGTGCCTCCCCTTGGGGATCACCTGTTCTATTTGTGGAAAAGAGGGATTGTACTATTCGACTTTGTGTCGATTATCGATCTCTCATGAAGTCACGATCAAGAACAAGTACCCACTCCCTAAGAATGAAGACATGTTCGATCAGTTGAATGGAGCCAAGGTGTTTTCCAAGATCGATCTCAGGTATGGGTACTACCAACTGAAGATCAGACTCCAAGACATTCCGAAGACGACATTCATAACTCGGTATGGCCTGTATGAGTACACGGTCATGTCATTTGGGTTGACCAATGCCCTAGCCTACTTCATGTACCTCATGAACAAAGTCTTCATGGAGTACTTGGACAAGTTTGTTGTCGTCTTCATTGATGACATACTCATCTACTCCAAGTCTGAAGAGGAGCATGAGCAACACTTGAGAATGGTCCTAGATAAGCTTCAAGAGCACCAGCTTTATGCCAAGTTCAGCAAGTGCGAATTCTGGCTACACGAAGTTGGATTCTTGGGTCATGTGTTGATTGTAGAAGGATTGTCAGTAGACCCCGCCAAGATTGAAGCCGTGACTAAATGGAAATCCCCAAGCAATGTGAAGGAAGTCAGAAGCTTCCTCGGACTCGCGGGATATTACCGCAAGTTCGTCGAAGGATTCTCAAGCATTGCTAGACCCATGACTCGGCTCTTGAAGAAGGACAAGAAGTTTGAATGGACACCGAAGTGCGAAGAAGCTCCCAAGAGCTCAAGAAGAGATTGACAACATCCCCAGATTTGGCCACCCCGATATTCACAAGGAGTTTGTGATATATTGTGATGCATCGAGAACCGGGCTTTGTGGTGTTCTGATGCAAGAAGGCAGAGTCATAGCATATCTATCCAGACAGCTACGTCCTCACGAAGAGAACTACGCTACTCATGATCTTGAGTTGGCAACTGTAGTTCATGCCTTGAAGACATGGCGACATTACCCTCTGGGGAAGCGATGTGAGATATACACCGATAACAAGAGTTTGAAGTATAATTTTACTCAAAGGGAATTGAACATGAGGCAACGAAGATGGTTGGAGTTGATCAAGGACTACGACGTCAGTGTTCAATACCACCCTGGAAAGGGTAATGTGGTAGCAGATGCCTTAAGAAGAAAGGCTTGTTCCTTGAATGTTATGATTAAGGAAAGGCTACCCGCCTTGTATGAAGAACTTGAAAGCTTTGGCTTGGAACTGGTTACGCCAGGATTTCTAGCCAACCTCGAAGCAAAGCCTACCTTGATGGATGATATTAAGGAAGCTTAGAAGGGGCACGAAAGCATTGAAGGTATCAAGAGGAAGATCAAGGCAGGCAAGGCCCCAGGATTCTTGGTGGATGAACAAGGAGTAGTATGGTTTGGGAATCGCATCTGCATACCCAACAAAGTTGAGCTCAAGACTTTGATCTTACATGAAGCCCATGAAACTCCATATTCCATCCATCCCGGAGGAACCAAGATGTATCAAGACCTCAAAGCAAGATTCTGGTGGCATGGAATGAAGAGAGAAATAGCCACTTTTGTCGGTAAGTGTGACATATGCCAGAGAGTCAAAGTTGAGCATCAGCGACCGCTGGATTGTTACAACCTCTCAAAGTGCTTGAATGGAAGTGGGACAAAGTCGGGATGGACTTGATCACCGGATTGCCCAGGTCGAACAAAGGACATGACTCCATATGGGTCATTGTCGATCACCTGACCAAACTAGCCCACTTCATTCCAATCAAGACCACATATGATGGAAGCCAGCTAGCCAACCTCTACATCAACCGTATCGTGAGCCTTCATGGAATTCCTAAGGAGATTGTGCCAGACCAAGGTACTCAGTTTTCCTCAAGGTTCTGTAAGAAGTTTCAAGAAGCAATGGGAACCAAGCTATCTTTCAGCACTGCTAGTCACCCGCAAACCGGAGGACAAACAAAACGAGTAAACCAGATACTCGAAGATATGCTTCGTGCTTGCGTTCTAGTGTATGGAGCCAAGTGGGAAGATTGTTTGCTGTTCGCTGAGTTCTCCTACAACAATAGCTTTTAGTCCAGTCTGCAGATGGCACCATTTGAGGTGTTGTGTGGACGCAAGTGCCACACTCCCCTCAACAAGTCAGAGACCGGAGAAGGAATAGTCTTTGGACGAGATATCCTCTGCGAAGCAGAAGAGCAAGTTCAACTTGTCAAAGAGCGACTGGAGACCACCAAGTCAAGATAGAAGAGCTATGCCGACTCCCACCGCCGAGAAGTGAACCTCAACGTTGGAGATCATGTCTATCTCCAGGTCACACCCCTTAAAGGAACCAATCGTTTCCACGTCAAAGGAAAGCTTGCACCAAGATACATCGGCCCTTTCAAGGTCACTGCAAGACGAGGAGAAGTTGCCTACCAACTAGAGCTACCTTCCGAGCTATCCGATGTGCACAACGTATTCCACGTATCACAACTCTGGAAGTGTCTCCAAGTTCCCAACTGCCCGATCTCTACAAGGACATCGACCATCAGGCCATCGACCTTCAGCCAGACCTCACGTATGTGAGAGACCAGTTCACATCTTGGATGAAGCCGAGCTTTGTACTGGAAGTCACACCATCTTGTATTTCAAGGTCCAGTGGAGCAACCACACTGAAGCAGAAGCAACCTGGGAGTGTAGAGACTACCTTAGATCTGAGTTCCCTTATTTTTTAGCGCGTAGCCTAGGATCTCGGGGACGAGATTCTTGTAAGGGGGGTAGGTCTGTCACACCCTGTGTTTGTACCACTTTTCTATGATTGCGATTTCAAAATTTTGGACCAATTAAAAAAATGTGTACATGTAAATGTTTGAGTTTATTGCTATTTGCATGTTTGCTTGCTTGTGTTTCAATTCACAAACACCCACCTTCTCTCAAAACTCATCTACTTGACCCAAACCTTTGCCCAATGATCATGCCATGTGTACAGGACATAAAACTATTTGGGCCAAAAATCATTTAATTGATTTAGGTTTTCAAAAACCCCTGAATTGAGGTTTGTACTAGAAGTCCTCAAATTAAGGGAGATGTTTTTCCCCAAAGATTTTATTTGAAACCTATTATACAAGACTTACCAAAACCACAGGACTTCCTAAATGGTCTTTTATAGGGGAAAATTATTTTTATGTTTCCAAAATATTTGAGAAAATTTAGGGAAACGGAGTGGACATATATTTCCAATATATAAGAGTTTAAACACATGGTAATGTTCAAAATATTGGACAAAACCCCCCAAAACCATTTCTGCATATTTCAAGTATTTGAAATATTTCTATAGAAAATATAGTCAAATAAATTCAGGAAAATTCCAGAAAGTCTCATATGCCATGTGTGGTGATCTTGCCAAGTTTCATCTCAATCAAAATAGTTTTGGTTCACAAAAGTGCCCCAAAACCCTCTCTGTCAAGATCCAAATTTGAGCAATTTTACATTGCCAAGTATATCCTATTGAACTCAAACTTTGTGAAGGTGATCTAATCCCCAAATGATGCTGCTACACCAAGTGGTGCATCAAGGAGAACAGATTAGCCCAGCTGGATCTAAAGAAATCAGTTTCTGTCCATTTCTAGGGTTTACAAAAGTTGCTTTGGCCACTTTCTCCACTTGAGCCGAAAATATGTGGGCACTACTAATTTGTGCTGCCACTCACTTATGTTAATCCCCATGTCAAGGAGAACCACCTAGCTAGCCCAAACCCAGTACAAACACCTTCTGTGTGCTATTGGAAATCAATTATTACCTCCTCAGGTGAGATCTCCTTGAGCCAAGATTTTTACCACAACAGCGGCAACTTCCTCCCCACATCCAGTAAATTTCCTAGCAGACAACTCCATGATTGAGGGGGTGAGAACCTCTCTTTATCTCTCTGGACAACACTTTTCCTCCCTCTCTCACTGCCCCCTCCCTATCCTAGCAGTTTCAAGAGCATCGAAAGCCTCCTCCCACCTTACTTATTCCTTCTGCAGCCGTTGGGCGCAAGTGGACGCGCCAAAGCGCGCCAAAAGTTCTGCCATGCCGGGCAAAGTCGTGCTCTGGAGCGCCCAACCGCGCTCCAGAGGCTTGACCTCGTGCCCCTGGCCATCGTGGGCCTCCCCCTCGCGCCAGTCGAGGCGCCTCGGCGTCCGTGTCAGGCCATCGTGTCGGGAGCCACCTCTCCCTCTCTCTCACCCCACCCCCACGCATGCCCGACGCCGCCCCTCTCGGCCAATCCTCGGCCCCGCACGCGCGAGCGCCAGAGCGCTCTCCCGCTCTCTCTCTCTCCCTCCACTGGTCGTAGACCATCCCCACACGCGCCCCCGAGCCAGTCTTGCCTCCTCCCGTGGCCTCCAGCAACACCGCACGCTAGTGCCATGAACCCCGCCTATGGTGCTCCGGCGCCCGGCTACTGAAAGGCCTCCCCGAGCCCTCTCTCCCCCTCTGATCTCTCTCTCGTACACCAAATTGAGCGCCTGAACCCCTCAAAGCCCCTCCAAGACCCCCTAGGCTCGGGATCGAGCTCGACGCCGCCGCATCGGGTCGCCTACGATTTCGAGGTAGGGAGCTCCTCCGGCCGCGTTTTCTCTCCCCACGGTCGCCTCTCACCTTCCTGACGCGATCCCCTCTCTCTCCCGTTTGTTTGAAGCAAGGAATCGCCACTGACGACCTCCTCCCGAAGCCCTCTGTCGTGGCTTCCTCGTCGCTAGCGAACCCCTGCACTTCGGCGACCATCTCCACCTTCACCAGAATGGCAAAACTCCCCGAATCCATTTCTGCCTCTAGCTCGTCCTGTCGTGCCCCCTGTCGCCACCGGTGAGCCCGCACCTCCCTCTGGTCGCGAGGTCAGGGATGACAGGCGGGCTCCGCCTGTCATCTGCACCTCTCTCTCGCTCCCCCTATCTCTCTGACGGCTGGGACCCGCCTGTCGGGTTTAAACCCAGGCAGGCGCGCGCGCCTGGCTCGCCTGGGCCTGTTTCGCCAACTGTGGTGGCTCGGCCAACCGTTTTGGCCCACTGGCACGGTGCCCTTTTTCTTTTTTCTTTTCTGGCAATTTTTGCAAAAATTCCACGGCTCAAAATATTTGCCCAATTCCAATAATTCCAACTCCATAATTTTTGCAATATTACCTCCTATTTAATGGTATACTTTTCATACATGTGATAGAAACTTTTCTGTACTGTCTTTATTCAAAACCCTATTTAAAGCAATTAAAACCACTGTTAAAATGCTTTTCACTATTTTTGACACTCCAAACCCAAAAAGTAGGATTTATGGTATTTTTAGCTTGCACTCTATTATTTACAAAAATGGTTTTACATTTTTTTTTGTTTGTTTTACTTTTCATGTTTTTGATGTGGCCTTATTTGTGCCCGTTATTTTGCAACGTTAGATTACGAGGTTGACGAAGGAGTTGGACCGGAAGCATTTGAAGACCCCGAATACTTTGTTGAGTCAGGCAAGAAGCCCCTTGACCATGTCTATGAAACCTTTTCATGCATGGCATATAGCACTTTATTATTCTTGCATCGGAATCATGATGATGGTGACAACTTTGGTGGGATGCCTCCGTTACTTTCCTCGTTGATGCTTGCATGACCATGACTCTACTTTCCGCTTAGAGTTGTGTGGCTGGGAAGTAGATAGGTTGCTAAGTACTTGCTACGCAAATGGGACGGGAATATGCATGGTGTTGGAGACAAAAGTGTTTTCAAAGACTTTTTTTGAAAACCCCATCGGGTGCCACTAATGCCCGAGGGAGATGTGGTGCTAGGTAACCACTTGAGAAAGAAGTGGTGTACCGAAGCAAGTTGTGTGTGTGTTTTCGAAAATGGATTAGATTTAAGATTTGTCGACCGTTCCCAACCATACATGTATAACCACGATACCCTTTGTGGGACAGGGCTTTGTTGAATACCTTGGTCGATGGTAGCAGAGAGCCCGCATTAGTAGTGGCGAGAGTGCCAGAGTTACTCTCTCGATACCGGGTCGTGCCTCGATGGACGACTATGACTGTTTTCAGAGACACCGGGCACACCGTTGTGTCCCCTCAGGGATGGTACTCATGATGTACATAGTGAGGGCTGGGTACCAACGAGTGGACTCTTTGTTTAGTGTTGTCATGGGAAAGACAATGTTCGGGTGCTTACCTCGGGTATGTGATATACCGCGAGTCGTGGCTTGACACGGATGTTCCCCGAGTCTTGTGGGTAAAGTGTGCAATCTCTGTAGTGTAAAACTATTCGAATAGTCGTGTCCACGGTCAACGACAGTTGGGTGGTGCTGCTTAAACTACGTCCAGTGTTTACCGAACTTGGTGTGTGTGTGGGAAGGAGGTACTGATACTTGTGATCTGCGTTGGGTTTTCCGTGAAGAGGAACGGGTGATTGCAGCATAAAGTTGGTAAGTATTTCCCTCAGTTATGAAACCAAGGTTTATCGAACCAATAGGAATATCAATCCTCAACCGTCTTCAGCGGCTGCACACAAAAGAACAAACAACTTGCACCCAACGCAGGCAAGAGGGTTGTCAATCCCCTTGATCTCGTTATTTGCAAGCAAATGTGTTGTGTAGATAATTGTAGATAATTGTAAATTGCAAAATAAAATAAGAACTAAATAAAGGCAGCAAGGTAATAGCAGCATTTGTAAATTTATAAGTGAATAGACCCGGGGGCCATAGTTTTCCCTAGCGGCATCTCTCATGTAGGCAGCATACGGTGGGTACCAAATTACTGTTGGGCAATTGATAGAAAAGCGGATAGTTATGCGATTTTCACGGCAATGATCATGTGTATATAGGCATCACGTCCATAAACAAATAGGCCGACTCCTGCCTGCACCTATTACTATTACTCCATTACAAGAGCGCTTACAAGCTTGCCTGTCTACGTATTAAGTTCATGACAAACATAGTAATGCATGGAGAACGATGACATGATGTAGACAAAGTAAACTCAAGCAATATGAATAAACCCCATCGTGTTATCCTTAGTAGAGAAAACACAAAGACGCATCTTGTCCCCTACTTTGTCACTGGGATATAGAAACTCGCCGTGTTGAACCTACCACAACGCACCTCTGTCACCGATGAAATATCAATCTAGTTGGCCAAACTATTTCAATAGATCGAAGAGAATTACGAAGCTATAATGATCATGCAATTAAGAGACATCTCAAATACTTTTCATGAATAATCTGAACATAAACCCACAATTCATCGGATCCCAACAAACACACCGCACAATAGGATTACATCAGATAGATCAAAGCGAAGATGTGATGACCATTGTATTGAAGATCAAGAGATAGAGAGATTGCCATCTAGGTACTAGCCATGGACCCGTAGGTCTGTGGTGAACTACTCACACATCATCATGAGGGCAACAAGGTTGATGTAGAGGCCCTCCGTGATCGATCTCCCCTCTGTCAGGGTGTCGGAACGGCGCTCCAGATGGCCTCGCGGCGGAACAGAGACTTGTGGCGGCGTATAAAGAGTTTCGAGACTATCTCTAGGGTTTTTGAGATATATGAGAATTTATAGGCCAGAGAATGTGGTCGGAGGAGCCACGGGGGGGCCACAAGCCATCAAGGCGCGCCCTGTTGGCTTGTGGGGCCCTCGTGTGGCTCTCGACCTACCACCAAAGTTTCCAGGTCTTCTTTTGGTCCAGAAAAAATCATCAAAAAGTTTCATGGCAATTGGAGTTCGGTTGGTACGGTAAACCTGAAAAGTGAAAAACATGCAGAAAACAACAATTGTCACTGGGCACTGGGTCAATAGGTTAGTGCTCAAAACTATTATAAATTGGTAAATAAAGACCCAAAAAGTATCCTACAATGATAATATATCAGCAAGGAACAATAAAAAATTATAGATACGTTGGAGACGTATCAAGCATCCCCAAGCTTAATTCCTACTCGTCCTCGAGTAGGTAAATGATAAAAATAGAATTTTTGATGTGACATGCTATCCATTATGTAATCTTATGCATGTATGCTCATTGAGAAACGATGAATCAACAAATATTAACATAGCAATACTTATAAGTATAAGAAACAAAATCATCAAACTTTCAAAGTATACGATCCTCAAAGAATGTTTACCCCCCATTCATCTTATTATATTAGCAAGGCATTGCTCCATATTCACTACATTAATACAAATGTCAAGCACCACGGTGTCCAAGTCAGGCAATTGGATCGTACTTTTTCAATATGCATCAATTTTTTATTCTTCACGCAATACATGAGCGTGAGCCATTGGACATAGCATTTAGTTGGACTAGAATATGGTGGTAGATATCAAAGGAGCAAAAAGTGGAGAAGATAGTCTCACATCAACTAGGCGTACCATCGGGCTATGGAGATACCCATTGATAGATGTCAATGCGAGGAGTAGGGATTTCCATGCAAATGATGCACTAGAGCTATAAGTGTATGGAAGCTCAAATGAAGCTAAGTGGGGTGTGTATCCAACTTGCTTGCTCATGAAGACCTCGGGCATTTGAGGAAGCCCGTCATAGGAATATACAAGCCAAGTTTGTAATAATGAAAAAGCAATTACCACTAGCATATGCAAATGACATATCATGAGACTCTCTACACGAGGAACAAAGTGCCACTTTGAGGCACAAGTGTGGTAAAGGATAGTAGCAAAGTCCCTTCTCTCATTTTTTTATTCAGAATGTTGGGCTCATTTGGTCTCCCCCATCTTTATTTCCTCACTGGTACAATGCTCTAACAATGATGATCATCACACTTTTATTTACTTACAACTCGATACGAAGAGCTGATATGAAGATATGACTCTATATGAATGCCTTTGGCAGTGTACCAGGATGTGCAATGATCTAGCACGACATGTATCAAAAATATGATGAACGGTGGCTTTGCCACAAATACTATGTCAGCTCTATATGATCATGCAAAGCAATATGATGATGAACGAACTAGTCATGTGAAGTGACGATGGAATTTGCATGGCAATATATCTCGGAATGGCTATTTAAATGCCATGATAGGTAGGTATGGTGGCTGTTTTGAGGAAGATATAATGAGGCTTATGTGCAACAGGGCGTATCATGTCACGGGGTTTGGATGCACCGGCGAAAGTTGCACCGATCCTCGAGATGAGAATGGGCTATGCTTGGAACAAAGAGGCTAGCAAATATGAGAAGGTGAGATTGCGTATGTCCATGGTTTCACATTAGTCATAAAGAACTCATATACTTATTGCAAAGTTTTATTAGTTTTATCATAAATCAAAGTACTACTCGCATGCCCCGAGGAAAGAGGTTGGTAGGAGTTAACCATCACGCGCTTCCGACCCGAAACAACACTAGGATTTCAACGAGGAATAAAAATGCTCACACATCATCACCATGCCTCTTTAATTTTTAGATGAACAAAAAGTTAACCTCTCTTAATATTGACACTTGTACGAGTCAACAATTATGAACTCACACCTTTTTCATATTACCAAGTCAATATCATTAACCCACAATTTCTCTATATGTGCTACATGATGGTTTTGATCATCACTCATTGAATACCTAATTTTTTTGGACTAGTCTTATGACCCATGCAAATTACCGTCACTATTTGTTAACTCTCAAACAAATATAATTGAAGAATGAGAGTGAAATTATTTCTATAAAATCTACACGCCACCGTGCTCAGAAAGATATAAGCGAAGTACTAGAGCAACTGCTAAGCTCAAAAGATATAAGTGAAGCACATAGAGTATTCTAACAAATTATGATGAAGGCGTATCTCTCTGAAATAGGTGTGTCCATCAAACAATGATTGTGGTAAACTGAAAGTAAAAGCAAACAAAAGCAAATGACGCTCCAAGCAAAACTCATATCATGTGACGAATAAAAATATAGCTTCAAGTGACATACCGATGGATTGACACGAAAGAGGGGATGCCTTCTAGGGCATCCCCAAGCTTAGACACTTGAGTCTTCCTTAAAATATTACCTTGGGGTCCCTTGGGCATCCCCAAGCTTAGGCTCTTGCCAGTCCTTATTCCTTTGTCCATCGTGATAACACCCAAAACTTGAAAACTTCAATCACACAAAACTCAACAAAACTTCGTGAGATCCGTTAGTATAAGAAACATATTGAATACTTTAGGTACTGTTATAAATTGATTCTTATTTCATAATTGCATAATAGTTACTGTATTCTAACTTCTCCATGGCTTATACCCCCCGATACAATCGATAGCATAATCAAAACAAGCAACTATGCAAGCAAAATCAGAATCTGGCTAAAACAGAACAATATGTAATCTGTAGAGAACCTATACTTCTGTAACTCTAAAAATTCTGAAAAAATTAGGAAAACCTCTAACATTTGTGTAGAAATATAGTATCAAAAATTCAGATCATAATTATGCTCCAGTAAAAAATGAAAATTCCTGTAATGGAGTCAAAAGTTTCTGTTTTGTTTTAGCATCAATTCTACTCATCTTGTGAGTCATCCCAAAGGCTTTACTTGGCACAAACACTAATTTAAACACAAAAACATAATAATTACAGAGGCAATAATCATTTTATAAAAAATAAACAGAAAGTTAAAAGCAAAAATTTAAAGATAACTATTGGGTTGCCTCCCAACAAGCGCTATTGTTTTATGCCCCTAGCTAGGCATAATGCATAGTTTCAAGTGTTGTCATCTTTGACATTCCAGCCATAAGTAGCTCCCATGATTGATTCATAAGGTGGTTTAATTCTCTTTCTAGGGAAGTGTTCCATCCCTTTCTTTAATATATTTACAAAAAATATAAATAACTTGTTGCCATTATTTACTTTCTTTTTATTTTCAATTTATACTTAACAAATCATCTATCTATCACTACTTATTGCTTGCAAGTAACGAGTTCAAAGGGATTGACAACCCTCTTGCCCGCGTTGGGTGCAAGTGTTTGCTCTTTTGTGTGTAGGCACTGAAGACGAGAGTTTGCGTGGTTCTCCTATTGTTTCGATAACCTTGGTTCTCACTGAGGGAAATACTTAGCTCTACTGTGTTGCATCATCACCTCCTCTTCGGGGGAAATCCCAATGCAGTTTACAAGTATCACCGTCCAACGCGGGCATCACGACCAGGTGGTCCTTGCATCCCGAGGTGATGGGTTTGTCCGACCAGTGCATGTACTTGGGGACCGGGGGACGACAACATTGACCTCCTACGCATGCCTGCGCTGGCTACACTTGTCATCATCCTCGGAGGTGAAGATGATGTAGGTCACATCCTGGCAGGGGTAGTCGTCGCGGCCGGCGCCGGCTGCGGGAGCAGGCGGCGCGGTCGGCGGAGGCGGAGGTGCTACTTCTTGAGCTTGCGTTGGTTTTCCCTTGAAGAGGAAAGGGTGATGCAGCAAAGTAGATAAGTATTTCCCTCAGTTGTTGAGAACCTAGGTATTCAATCCAGTAGGAGATACAAGGAAGTCCCCAATCTTTGCACCTACACAAACAATCAAACTCTTGCACCCAACGCTAAAAGGGTCTGTCAATCCCTTCACGGTTATTTGCAAGGATGAGATCTGATAGAGATAGATATAAAAGATTGCTAAAACGAAAAGTAAAACAAAAGTAAAAAGATTGCAGCAAAGTATTTTTGGTATTTTTGGTTTATAGATCTGAAAATATAATATGGAAAATAGACCCGGGGGCCATAGGTTTCACTAGAGGCTTCTCTCATGAAGGAAAATAATACGGTGGGTGAACAAATTACTGTCGAGCAATTGATAGAAAAGCGAATAATTATGAAGATATCCAAGGCAATGATTATGCATATAGGCATCACGTCCGTGTCAAGTAGACCAAAACGATTCTGCATCTACTACTATTACTGCACACATCGACCGACTCCTGCCTGCATCTAGAGTATTAAGTTCATGAAGAACAGAGTAACGCATTAGGTAAGATGACATGATGTAGAGGGATAAACTCAAGCAATATGATGAAAACCCCATCTTTTTATCCTCGATGGCAACAATACAAATACGTGCCTCGCTACCCCTACTTTGTCACTGGGTGAGGACACCGCAAGATTGAACCCAAAACTAAGCACTTCTCCCATTGCAAGAATTACCAATCTAGTTGGCCAAACCAAACCAATAACTCGAAGAGACTTGCAAAGATATGAAATCATGCATATAAGAATTCAGAAAAGACTCAAATAATATTAATAGATAAGCTGATCATAAACCCACAATTCATCGGATCTCGACAAACACACCACAAAAGAGTATTACATCGGATATATCTCCATGAAGATCATGAAGAACATGGTATTGAAGAACAAAGAGAGAGAAGAATCCATCTAGCTACTAGCTATGGACCCGAAGGTCTGTGTTGAACTACTCACGCATCATCGGAGGGGCAATGGAGTTGATGTAGATGCCTTCCGTGATCGAATCCCCCTCCGGCAGATTACCGGAAAAGGCTCCAAGATTGGATCTCACGGGAACAGAGGCTTCCGGCGGCGGAAAAGTATTTTCGTGGCTCTTTTTGGTATTGGGGGAATATTTGGGAATTTATAGGCCGAAGAATAGGGTTAGGAGAGCTGCTGGGGGGCCACAAGCCAGGAGGGCGCCCCCCCTAGGGGCGTGCCCTGGTGGCTTGTCGCCTCCCGGCAGGTCTCCTGCCTTCATCTCCAAGTCTGGCAGGTTTCTTCTGGTCCAAGAAAAATCATTCCGAAGATTTTATTCCGTTTGGACTCTGTTTAATATTCCTTATCTGCAATACTCAAAAACAAGGAAAAAACAGAAACTGGCACTAGGCTCTAGATTAATAGGTTAGTCCCAAAAATAATATAAAATAGCATAATAATGCATATAAAACATCCAAAACAGATAATATAATAGCATGGAACAATCAAAAATTATAGATACGTTGGGGACGTATCAACCATCCCCAAGCTTAATTCCTGCTCTTCCTCGAGTAGGTAAATGATAAAAACAGAATTTTTGATGTGGAATGCTACCTAACATATTTATCCATGTAATATTCTCTATTGTGGCATGAATATTCAGATCCGTAAGACTCAAAAAAAATTCTAATATTGACATAAAAACAGTAATACTTCAATCACACTAACAAGGTAATAGTGTCCTTTCGAAATAACATGGCCTCAGAAAGTTATCCCTACAAAATCATATGGGCTGGCTATGCTCCATCTTCCCCACACAAAGTATCTAAATCATGCACAACCCCGATGACAAGTCAAGCAATTGTTTCACACTTTTTGTGTTCTCAAACCTTTTCAACTCTCACGCAATACATGAGCGTGAGCCATGGATATAGCAATATAGGTGGAATAGAATATGGTGGAGGTTGTGAGGAAAAAGAAAAGGATAGTCTCACATCAACTAGGCGTATCAATGGGCTATGGAGATGCCCATCAATAGATTTCAATGTGAGTGAGTAGGGATTGCCATGCAACGAATGCACTAGAGCTATAAGTGTATGAAAGCTCAAAAAGAAACTAAGTGGTTGTGCATATGATGAAAAATTCCACTAGTTATATGAAAGTGACAAAATAGGAGACTCTCTATCATGAAGATCATGGTGCTACTTTGAAGCACAAGTGTGGAAAAAGATAGTAGCATTGTCCCTTCTCTCTTTCTCTCATTTTTTTATTTTATTTTGGTGGGCATCTTTGGCCTCTTTTTTTTAATTTGGCTTCATTGGCCTCTTTTATTATTTGTAAAGTCCGGAGACTCATCCCAACTTGTGAGGGACTCATAGCTTCCATCATCCTTTTCTCTCACGGGACAATGCTCTAATAATGAAGATCATCACACTTTTATTTACTTACAACTCAAGAATTACAACTCGATACCTAGAACAAAATATGACTCTATATGCAATATGAAAGTGATGGTGTGTGTCATAAAAAACGGAACGGTGGGAGTTTCATGGCAATATATCTCGGAATGGCTATGGAAATGCCATAATAGGTAGGTATGGTGGCTGTTTTGAGGAAAGTATATGGTGGCTGTTTTGAGGAAGGTGGGTTTAATGCACCGGCGAAAGTTGCGCAGTACTAGAGAGGCTAGCAAAGGTGGAAGGGTGAGAGTGCGTATAATCCATGGACTCAACATTAGTCATAAAGAACTCACATACTTATTGCAAAAGTCTATTAGTTATCGAAGCAAAGTATTAGACGCATGCTCCTAGGGGAGAGGTTGGTAGGAGTTAACCATCGCGCGCTCCCGACCCTCACACAAAGGTTGACAATCATTAAACAAATCATGCTCCGACTTCGTTACATAACGGTTCACCATACGTGCATGCTACGGGAATCACAAACTTTAACACAAGTATTTCTACCAATTCACAATTACTCACTAGCATGACTCTCATATCACCATCTTTATATCTCAAAACTATATGCAAGGAATCAAACTTATCATAGTATTCAATCAATGCACTTAATATGAAAGTTTTTATTATATCCCTCTTGGATGCCCATTATATTAGGACTAAATTCACAACCTAAACCAATTACCATGCTGTTTAAAGACTCTCAAAATAATATAAGTGAGGTACGAGAGTTCAATTATTTCTATAAAATAAAACACCACCGTGCTCTAAAAAGATATAAGTGAAGTACTAGAGCAACATTGCCTAGCTCAAATGATATAAGTGAAGCACATAGAGTATTCTAATAAATTCACGATTAATGCGTGTCCCCATCAAAAATATGTGTGCAGCAAGGATGATTGTGGCAAACTAAAAAGCAAAGACTGAAATCATACAAGACGCTCCAAGCAAAACACATATCATGTGGTGAATAAAAATATAGCCTCAAGTAAATTTACCGATGGATTGAAGACGAAAGAGGGGACGCCTTCGGGGGAATCCCCAAGCTTAGGCTCTTTGGTATCCTTAAATATGGCTTGGGGTGCCTTGGGCATCCCCAAGCTTAGGCTCTTGCCACTCCTTATTCCATAGTCCATCAAATCTTTACCCAAAACTTGAAAACTTCACAACACAAAACTCAACAAAAAACTCGTGAGATCCGTTAGTATAAGAAAAATAAATCACCACTTTAGGTACTGTTGTGAACTCATTCTTTATTTATATTGGTGTAATATCTATTGTATTCTAACTTCTCCATGGTTCATACCCCCCGATACAACCCATAGATACATCAAAATAAGCAAACAACACAAAGAAAACAGAATCTGTCTAAAACAGAACAGTCTGTAGCAATCTATAGACTTCGAATACTTCTGTAACTCCAAAAATTCTGAAAAATTAGGAAAATCAGGAAAATTTGTATATCAATCTTGTGTAAAGAATTCAGATCAAAAGCACGTTCCATTGAATTTACAAAATTCCTGGACTGAGAGCAAAAGTTTCTGTTTTTCAGCAAAATCAAATCACAAACACCGTAGACCATCCCAAAGGTCTTACTTGGCTCAAACACTAATTAAAACAAGAAAACACAATTACTACAGTGGTAATAATGTGTAAAGCACTCAAAAACATAAGCAAAAACAAAATAATAAAAATAAAAATTGGGTTGCCTCCCAACAAGCGCTATTGTTTAACGCCCCTAGCTAGGCATAAAGATTTCAATGATGCTCATATAAAAAGAAATATGCAAAAGAGCATCACGAATCTCATGAAAAACACATTTAAGTATAACCCACTTCCTATGCATAGGGATTTTGTGAGCAAACAATTTATGGGAACAAGAATCAATTAGCATAGGAAGGCAAAACAAGCATAACTTCAAAACTTTGAACACATAGAGCGGAAACTTGATATTATTGCAATTCCTACAAGCATATGTTCCTCCCTCATAATAAATTTCAGTAGCATCAAGAAAGAATTCAACGATATAACTATCACATAAAATCATTCTTTTCATGACACACGAGCATGCAATCATCATAATGAATTTGCTCATCAAAACTTGGGGGACAAAAAATATCATCTTCATCAAACATAGCATCCCAAAGCTTGTGGCTTTGCATATCATTAGCATAATTGACATTAATAGAATTTATAGTAACATCATTGCAATCATGCTTTTCAATCAAGGAGCTATCATGAATCACCTTATAAATTTCTTCTTTCAACACTTCATCAAAATTTTCAGATTCATGATTTTCAAACAAAACTTCATAGAGATAATCAAGTGCACTCAACACACTAGCAATTGGTTCATCATAATTTGGCCTTTTGAAAAGATTATCAAGTGGATGAGGATCCATATCAATAGATTTTTAGCAAGCGAAGATGCAAGCAAATAGAAGGCACATGGCAACACAAGTAAACAAAAAGAGATCCGGCGAGAAAAAAGGCGAATAAAACGGCAAATTGGTGAAGTGGGGGAGAGGAAAACGAGAGGCAAATGGCAAATAATGTAAATGCAAGAGATGAGTTTGTGATGGGTACTTGGTAGGCTTGACGTAGATCTCCCCGGCAACGGCGCCAGAAATCCTTCTTGCAACTTCTTGAGCTTGCGTTGGTTTTCCCTTGAAGAGGAAAGGGTGATGCAGCAAAGTAGATAAGTATTTCCCTCAGTTGTTGAGAACCAAGGTATTCAATCCAGTAGGAGATACAAGCAAGTCCCCAATCTTCGCACCTACACAAACAGTCAAACTCTTGCACCCAACGCTAAAAGGGGTTGTCAATCCCTTCACGGTTATTTGCAAGGATGAGATCTGATAGAGATAGATATAAAAGATTGCTAAAACGAAAAGTAAAACAAAAGTAGAAAGATTGCAGCAAAGTATTTTTGGTATTTTTGGTTTATAGATCTGAAAATATAATATGGAAAATAGACCCGGGGGCCATAGGTTTCACTAGAGGCTTCTCTCATGAAGGAAAATAATACGGTGGGTGAACAAATTACTGTCGAGCAATTGATAGAAAAGCGAATAATTATGAAGATATCCAAGGCAATGATTATGCATATAGGCATCACGTCCGTGTCAAATAGACCGAAATGATTCTGCATCTACTACTATTACTCCACACATCGACCGACTCCTACCTGCATCTAGAGTAATAAGTTCATGAAGAACAGAGTAACGCATTAGGTAAGATGACATGATCTAGAGGGATAAACTCAAGCAATATGATGAAAACCCCATCTTTTTATCCTCGATGGAAACAATACAAATACGTGCCTCGCTACCCCTACTTTGTCACTGGGTGAGGACACCGCAAGATTGAACCCAAAACTAAGCACTTCTCCCGTTGCAAGAATTACCAATCTAGTTGGCCAAACCAAACCAATAACTCGAAGAGACTTGCAAAGATATGAAATCATGCATATAAGAATTCAGAAAAGACTCAAATAATATTCATAGATAAGCTGATCATAAACCCACAATTCATCGGATCTTGACAAACACACCGCAAAAGAGTATTACATCGGATATATCTCCATGAAGATCATGAAGAACATGGTATTGAAGAACAAAGAGAGAGAAGAAGCCATCTAGCTACTAGCTGTGGACCCGAAGGTCTGTGTTGAACTACTCACGCATCATCGGAGGGGCAATGGAGTTGATGTAGATGCCCTCCGTGATCGAATCCCCCTCCGGCAGATTACCGGCAAAGGCTCCAAGATTGGATCTCACGGGAACAGAGGCTTCCGGCGGCGGAAAAGTATTTTCGTGGCTCTTTTTGGTATTGGGGGAATATTTGGGAATTTATAGGCCGAAGAATAGGGTTAGGAGAGCTGCTGGGGGGCCACAAGCCAGGAGGGTGCCACCCCCCTAGGGGCGCGCCCTGGTGGCTTGTCACCTCCCGGCAGGTCTCCTGCCTTCATCTCCAAGTCTGGCAGGTTTCTTCTGGTCCAAGAAAAATCGTTCCGAAGATTTTATTCCGTTTGGACTCCGTTTAATATTCCTTATCTGCAATACTCAAAAACAAGGAAAAAACAGAAACTGGCACTAGGCTCTAGATTAATAGGTTAGTCCCAAAAATAATATAAAATAGCATAATAATGCATATAAAACATCCAAAACAGATAATATAATAGTATGGAACAATCAAAAATTATAGATACATTGGAGACGTATCAGGAGGCGAGGGCAGGGTGTTGCCCCGCATGATCTTGGTGAACCAGCTGCATTATCGGGTTGTGTGTGTAGTCGGCTTGGCCCCGCTATGGCACTTGCAGGGCCCATCGAGCATCTACTCGAAGGTGTACTTGGGCTTCCACGACTGTGTCGGTGTACTAAAGAATGGGCCTTTAGTACCCTGAGTTGTGCACAGACGACATCGGTTCCCCTGCCCGGCAAGCCTTGCGGGGGAGATGCTACCCTCAAGACAACTTCGGGAGAAGAATCGAAGCACCGGCAAGCCACCTTGCCGGCAAGAGAAGACCCGGCAGCTCCGTGTCCGGCAAGATCCCTACCGAGCCACCGCTCCACCTCACCGGGCTGATTGTCTCCTATCAGTGAGGTGTCGAGCGGGCAGGCTGTTAGGTAGGGCTTGTCGAGGCACATGGCAGCTCCGGAGAATTACATCAACTTTATGACACCCGTCCTAATGGCGTGGTAGAAGAATAAGAGGTAGCTGGGCCGATGACACAGAAGGAGATGGCATTCTTTTCGGGGAACGGCGACATAACAACACCTCACGGTGCATTTAATGCGCCTGTCCTAACCCATCAGGGTTAGGTATTTACCACTGTAGCATGTATCAGTTGTTTGACCATTGTTGTAGCTACTTTTTACCCTGTGTAATTACCATTTTAGCCACTGTGGTAACCCCTTTTCCTATAAAAGGAGGTCCATGGCTACCTTTACAAAGGTCGAAACCATTTCCATTTGCACGTGTAGTAGCACTCTCAAGCACCTTGTCGAGCTGTTGCGCTCCTTGTAACTTGGACATCCTCATAAACCCCACACACACATGACATAGGGTATTACACCTCCGGGTGGCCCGAACCTGTCTAAACCCCCTGCGTGTTGCTAGCTAGTGCTGCTCTTTGTGCACGACGATCCCTGCAGTGAACCTCAAAGGGGCCTCGCTAGTCCCATAGATTGTCATACCTCGACATCTTTGGCGCGTCGAGTAGGGGGGTCATGTCCATGAATCTTCACCGGCTTTTGCGCGTATTATTCATCATCTTCACCGACACCCATGTCGCCTAAGAAGGCCAAGGGCACGTCGGTGCCCATCCCGTCCTCATCCAGGCTGCCTACGCCGGCGGCTACGACAGATGGAGGCGGAGGCGAGCAACGCTCTCGGCGTTCCGGTGAGCAAAGCCAAAACACCAACACCAACCGAAGTGCCAATAGCCACGACCCCGCTGCTACAACATCCAAGGGCAACACGGCAGCGGCGACGACGAGGCACATGTCCCGTCTGTCACATGACGACCGCGACCAGCATTGGTAGAACGGCCACGACCCTGGGCGGCGTGCTGACAAGACTCCCGTGCACCATTCTGACGGTGCACGAGGCCAAGATCATCGCCAACCCACCGACAGGAACGGCCATCGTGCGCAGGAACGGCGTGGAGCTCCTTCTGGCTTCGCTAGGAGTAAGAGCACCACTCACCCTTCGGCATGTTCCATTCTGAAAACCACGGAGGAAGCCATGGCGCAAGCATAGTTGTTGCTGGATTTCCCTCCTGTACCAGAGAAGATGGAGGAGTGGAGGGCTACGATACAGAGCCTCCTCAGTTTCGCCAACCGTGACAAGTCGGATGCAGCCTGACCTTCACGGGCGCATCCTACTGCGCCAACGAAGCCTGTCGTTAAATGCAGCGTTGGTGGAGCGGCCATAGTGCAGTCACGTCCACAGCAACAACGGCAAGAGCGTCGGGCCGTTTCATTGGACGAGATGTCCATGGCATCATTAGGCCTGCTCCGACGCCAAGATCAACACCAAGTCTTACAAGACCAGCGGGAGGAGGATGCCCGCACCGTGACCGAGCGGCGGTGGGAGGCATAGCGTCAGTCAGATGACCGTGCTGGACCGGACGTTGACGAGCCTGCGCCCGGGGGTGCTCGGCATCCTGCCTTACGAGATGGGCTGCCCGACATTCACCCATGAGCTTCGGCAAGTCTGTTGGCCCTCCACCAAAATGTTCATGACTGACTTGCCGGATAAATAAGACGACAAGATCAGCCCGTCAGAGTTCCAAGGCATCTACACCATCGCGGTGCATGCTCCCGGGGGACGCGACTGTTGGCGCTCAAGCCCAACATGAGGAGTTGGTTGATGAACTTATTGGAGGGCTCCATCTCTTCCTGGGCGGACCTATGAAACCAGTTTGTTGGTGCATACCATGGGGGCCATAGGCTTTCCGGACAGCGCAGTGATCTGCATGTGCTACCCTAGAGGGATGGCAAATCCCTCCGCAAGTATATTCAGCAATTCAGCCATGTACAACAGAACATCCCCGGCAGCCATCCGGAAATGACCACGTATATAGGCATCACGTCCATAAGCAAGTATACCGACTCTTGCCTGCATCTACTACTATTACTCCACCCATCGACTGTTATCCAGCATGCATCTAGAGTATTAAGTAAAAACAGAGTAATGCTTGGATGATGATGACATGATGTAGACAAAGTAAATCCAATTAACATGAATGAACCTCGTCGTTTTACCCTTAGTGGCAGCAATACAATACGTGTCATGTCCCTTTCTGTCACTGGGATTGAGCACCGCAAGATTAAACCCACTACAACGCACCACTCCCACTTGAAGATAAATCAATCTAGTTGGCCAAACCAAACCGATAGATTAGAGAGCATTACGAAGCTATAACAATCATGCATATAAATAACCAGCAAGGATTCAATACATTTTCATCAATAATCTGAACATAAACCCATAATTCATCAGATCCCAACAAACACAACACAAACATTGATTACATAAGATAGATCACCGCGGGAATTGCGGTGATCTTGGCATTGAAGAACACACAGAGAGATATATCCATCTAGGTACTAACTACGGCCCCGTAGGTCTACGGTGAACTACTCACACATCACCATCGGAGCAGCAAGGTTGATGTAGAGGCCCTTCGTGATCGATCACCCCTCCGACAGGGCACCGGAACAGGGCTCTAGATGAGCACATGGCAGAACAGAGACTTGCGGCGGCGGAAAAAGTGTTTCGGGAGGCTCTCTAGGGTTTTCGGAATATTTGTGAATTTATAGGCCAAAGATTAGGGCCAGGAGAGCGGGGAAGTGGCCCCAAGCCATCAGGGCGCGGCCACCCCCTCCGGGCGCGCCCTGTTGGCTTGGGGGCACCTCGTGTGCCCTTCGGTCTTCGTTCGAAGCTTCCAGGTCTTATTTTTGTCTAGAAAAAAATGATCAAAAAGTTTTGGGGTATTTGGACTTCATTTCGTACAGCATTCCTGAAAAGCCAAAAACATTCAGAAAACAGCAACTTGCACTTGGCACTGGGTTAATAGGTTAGTGCTCAAAAATAATATAAAACAGCAAGTAAATGCTTAAAAAGTATCCTAGAATGATAATATAATAGCATGGAACAATAAAAAATTATAGATACGTTGGAGACGTATCAACACCTAGGGACCTTCATCGGATGGTCTGGACGCCCTAGTAGGAGGGGAAATGCTCCGATCCATGCTTGAAGCCGGATTGGTGGATGGGGTTAAGTCGCGGGCCTGCCCAGTGATTCAATCTAGGGTGCGGGTGATGACGTCTGTGGGCCCCGTGTATGGATCTGACATCTGACCCGGGGAAGCAAGCCTATCGTGTGCATTCCTTATGCTTTCCCAAATGCCCAGTAGCACGGTCGGACTTGGAAAGGGTTTCTCTATACGGCTGAGATAGCTAGTCGAGTCGGCACACAACATTATGACACCGAAATTGAGAACCTGGTCGGGGACGAAGATGTCCCCGCAGTAGATATCCTCGTTGATCCGAAAACCTGCCATCGAGCTCTCATGATCACCTAGCGGGAAATGTATGGACCACCAATGTTGGTCCTAAAATCGGTGGATCTCAGGTAGGGGGTCCAAAGCTTGGTGATCTAAGCTAGATGGTAATAGGAGACATAGGGACACGGTGTTTTACCCAAGTTCGGGCCCTCTTGAGGAGGTAAAACCCTATGTCATGCTTATTATATATTGATTTTGATGGGGTACAAAGTACAGATTGATCTACCTCGAGATCGTATCAAGTTATTCTAAGCTCTAAATCGTGTGAATGTGTCCTATAGATACTAAACCCCATGGCTTATATAGATGTCGGGGGTCCTAGGTTTTACAAATGGTTGGTTGCGATCTAGGTTTGAGCATGTTAATCATCCGAATACGCTTGAAGTGTATGCCAAGTCTCGAGGATGTCATCGTCTTGATTGCATCGAAGTCTAGGGCTGTCGGATTTCGGGCTCCGCAAAAACCCTAAGAAGTTCGAACTCAGGGGCATGTGCGAAGATCCCCAACAACTTCACCCCCTCCAAGCTCACAATGCGATAACCCCGCTCGACAGCGGGGAAGAAGATAGCACACGAGAGTTTACCCAGGTTCGGGCCGCAGCGAAGCGTAAAACCCTACTCCTGCTTTTGGTGGATTGCCTCACGAGGAGGTTTGTGGATGAACTAGTACAGTGATGAGTTGCCTCGCGAGCCCATTTGGGTGGCGTCGGATCTCCCTCCTCCTACAGAGCAGCCTAGCCTCTCTTTATAGTGGCCCGGGTCCTCTCCCCTTATCGCAATGGCGGGAAGGGATCCCACAATGGCCAAATTCGAAAGGGGACAGGAGGTACATCCTATCCTGACGAAAGGTGGTCTTCGCCTGCAAAGTAGGTGTTGGTGATGTAGTGGTGGGCTCGGTGATGACATCTGTCCTGCCGCGCGCGCTGGCCTGGATTTGTTGCACCGGAATGGCAACCTTTGGCGGGGTGCCTCGGGAACATGCGCTCGTCCCTGCCTCCTTTGCACAAAAGAAGAAACTGTCCCCTCTGGCGCGCTGGTTCCCGCCTGGCCTGGCTGGCGTCACCCTTGACCTCCCGAGGCCGAGCGTTGCATAGAGATCTCCGCCACTCAGGAGGGGGCCTGGGGAGGCCTGTTCCCCTGCGGGTCTTGGCGTTGCTCTCCTTGCGAGGGTGGGACTCTCACGAGGGCCTTGTCTTGAGTGAAGCCGCGCTGGGCCGTACGGACCGTCAAGTGGGGCCACACCCTGGGCCGAAGGCAGGCAGGTCTGGGTACCCCCGTTCCCAGGACGCCGACAGTAGCCCCCGGGCCCAAGGTGTGCTCGGGTTGGCTTCTGGGCGAAGCCATAGAGATGACCCAAAGCGCCGTGGACCCCAACCGCCTGCGGGCCAGGCTTGACACGCGGTGCCCTCCGAGACGCCGACGCCTACACTCCTCCACGCTGCCACGGTGACTGCCCCGGCTGACAAACCGCCTGGCGCACTCCTCCGAGCCGTCACTGTTCCCCATCAATCTGGTCGCCCGTTCTCCCTTCTCCCGTGGCTCACGCCTTCTCCGCCAAGTCCTGTGTCCGTCCATCTTGGCCGTCTGCCATGGCCCCCAAGAAGAGAGGGGGCGAGGCCTTGAAGGCGCCGGAACCTTCGCCGATGCCAGAGCCCGCATTAGGTCGATCCTTGGTGGTCAATCTTGAGGGGTTGGAGAAGGTCCGACTGGCGGTCGCCGCCGGCTCCAACGAGTGGGGGGCGACCAAGATCTGGCTGGGTTCGCGGCCTCAGGCCGAGCTAGAGGCCACCTGCATTCCCCTTCATCTCCACACCCTCCTCTCCGACTTGTTGCCGCCGTTCTCGGACTTCTTTTCTGCCGTGCTCATGCATTACCAGGTTCATGTGCTTCATCTTGACCCTAGTTCCATCGTCCTCCTTTCAGCCTTCGCGTTCCTGTGCGAGGCCTTCATCGGTGTCTCCCCTTCTGTGGACCTGCTTCGCCACTTCTTCTCCCTCCGGTTGAACCCTGGGGGACACTGTTCAGGATGTGTGTCCCTGCGAGCTGCCGATGCGACGGCCAGCGGGGCCCTCGACGCCCGGCTTTCGCCGAACGCAGAAGGTTTCCGGAGGCAGTGGGTGTACGTCGATGCTGCCGAGGCCGGCTCCCTACTCCAACCCCCGTCGGTTCCTGCAGAGCCAAATCCCAGGTGGGAACACGAGGAGCTTGTCGACCTGCGGCTCGTGCCTGTTTTGGTCAGGCTGGCGGAACTGAAGAAGTCTGGCGTGACAATGGTGATGGTGGTGCGGGAGTTCTCTCGCCAGCGAATTTCTCCTCTCCAGCGCCATTCCCGCCTGATGTGGACCTTCGCGAGCCCTTGCGACTCCATGAGGCTCCAGGTTCCTTCTCTTATTTCCAGCGTGCTGCGCGAGCTGCTCCGTCGCCTGACCGGCGAGGAACCGGATGAGCTTCCCCGGAACGGCCTTCCTTTGTACAACCGCCAGGACGGGGGGGCTTTGCCGGGAAGATGCCGCGCTTCGACGAGTGGGGGCTCCTCCCTTCGGTGGGAGCGGGTCCCCGGGACGATCCCCCCGTGATGGCTTCGAGGCCTGGGGGTCCTGAGGGTCCTGGGGCCGTGGCTCCCCCTTTGGCCGTGGAGAGGCGTCCTATGTCGCCCATTCCTCGGGCTCTTGCCGCGGCCCTGCCCGGGAGTGAAGATGACGCCCTGCCGCTGGAGGCGTCCACCGTCTCCGCTGCTGGATGTCTGGGCTCAGACGCTGACACGTCGTCCCCAAGCCCCCGCGCTTGCAGGAAGAGGAAGGGGCCTGGGGGCAGTTGCCGCCCGTCGCCGTGGGTGCCGATGAAGAGGAAGTGGGTCGCCTTGGATGAGTAAGTGTCCGAGTCCCCTCAGTCTTCCCCAGTGTGCCCCATCTGAATCTCTGTTGCGCAGGTTCCCCTCCGATGAAGAGAAAGGCGCGACGCCACCGCCTCCTCCTAAGGCCACCGGGCCCATCGTGGCCTTGCCTCCCGCGGCCCTCGAGGCTCCTCACAGGAGGGCGCCTGTACCCGAGCTCGTGCGGCCCTCGGGGGGTCCTGAGCGCGAGTTTCCCGCGAACTTCTTCATGCTTGGCCCCCAACTTGCAGGGGTGGGGCTACATCCTCCGCTGGCGGTCTTCCCCGGGAGTCAGCCGCGCTGTGCCCTGGGGCCTTCGTTGAGCGAAGACGCGGATCTCCGCGGGGTGCGGCTTCCGCCCGAGGAGAGAGAGGAGGAGCCCCCAGCCCCCGGGCATGCACCGGGGTCAGGCGGCCCCTCGCATGCCGTTCTTATCGATCTAGGGGAAGGTGGAGATCCTGGTTGGGCCCTCGAGCTCGCATGTGACCGGAGCGCCGTGCGGCGCGGTCTGCTCCAGACCGCAGCGAGCGCGCTGGGGCATCTGGGGGCGGAGCTCGCCAGCGCCGACACCCATCTAGAGGCAGAGCGCCAGTGCCTTGCGCGCAAGTGGCATCGTCTTGAGCTTGCCGTCAACCTCGGCCGCCTGCAGTGCGAGCGCGCCCACGTAGACGCCGAGGGGTCCCTTGCCGCGGCGAGGGAGGCCCACGACCGCACCCTTGCGGAGGCCCAAGCCGCCGACTGCCGACGCAAGGCCTCGGAGGAATGCTTGGAGGAGCTTGAAGCCTCCAACGCCGCCCTTGAAAGGCGAATCCAGGTACACAGGGCCGCTCTTGACGACCTGACGACCGAGCCGCCCACCGGCGGTGTGGGGCCCCGCATACCCGAAGACGCGCTGACGATGGAAGCGCTGGAGCAGAGCCTGGAGCACGAGAGGCTGGAGGTGAGGGAGCACTAGGTGTCCCTCGCCTCCCGCGAGGCGAAGATTCAGGAGGAGGTCGATGACAGGGTGGCGGAGGTTCGGCGTTCCCTCCTCCAGGACTACCGCGCGAAGTTGAAGCTCCAGGAGTCCCGTTTCTGCAGGCGACGCGACCACCTGAAAAGCGAGGCCGGCGTCCTTAGGAGAAGGTTAGATCAAGCGGAGCGACGCCAGCAAGCCGCGATGGATGCCCGGGCTGCTGCCAAGACCGAGCTATCTTTTCTCTACAAGCAGGTGGAGGGCGTCACTTCCCTCGCAGAGAATGCTTCGGACGAGGCGGATCGTGCCCGCGACCTTCAGTACACGCGCTCCTAGATGTTCCAATCCCTCGAAAAAAGGGCCCACCGGGCCTTGAGCAACATCTGCGGCGAGAGCGTCCCAAGCCCTCTCGTCCCTGACGATGCCGGGTACCTGGGCTTCTTTTCCAAGGTCGTGGAGCACCTTGAGGGGGGTGCGGAGAAGATCCGCGAGCTCGTGGAGGAGAAGCGCCGCGACCTCCTTGCGCGGGCGGCCTCGCACGTCTTCAGTCATCTCCTTCGTCTTGATCCGCACTTCGACTTCGGGGCGGTGCTCGCCCCTGTACCCGAAGTGATCCAAGGCGCCCTCGCCGAGTGGGTGGAGGATCATGTGGTGGACTTGATTGCGGGGTTTTCTTCTGACGAACCGGATGACCATGTCGGAGCCGGGGAGTGCAGGCCCGACGGTGGTGGCGGTGATGAGGGCGATGATGGCGGCATGTCGTCATAAGTAGTCTTCTCGCCTACCTGTCAAGGCTATGAGCGTGGCCCCATGGCGGTTTGAATGTATTTTTTAAGGGCCCTCGTGGGTACTCCCGTGTGACGTGATGCTCAGCATCGTACTTCTTTTTGCCAAAAATTCCTGCCGAACAGGATGATCGTGTCGCGCGAGCGTCCGAGCGTTTAGGCCTTGGCAGGGTGTGCGTGGTTGCGCATCTACTGCGTCCAGCTTCCACTTACGGGCCGCTCGTGAGAGAGGAAGGGCCGAGCTCCCCAAAGAAAGCGAGATGCCAAACGGAAATCGTTGCCAAAAAGAAAGTGACCCCCCTATTTCCAGAAGAAAAACGCAAGAGTTCCAAGTTTTATTCCAAAAGGTAGCAAATTCGAATACAAAACGGGCAAATAATAGCCGCGTCCGGCACCTAGGCTATTCTTCGTCTTCGTCTTCTCCCCAGGGCGGAGCGTAGGGCTTCCACCTTGCGTGGTCATAGCCATTGGAGGGCAGTGTTGTCCGCCAGCGCGGAGCATGGGGCTTCCACTTGGGCGTGGGATGGAACCCCTCCGCATCCTCGGGGGGGCTCCGGGCATGTACAGCCCACTCATTATTACGTGAGAGTGTCACGGGTCGAGCCTGGGGGTGCGCTAGGAGCTCCATGCCTCCTGGGCATGGAGCCCACTCCCAGCCCCCAAGCATGACGCGGCGAGGTGAGGTCGGCTCCAGACGGGCCCCCGAGCGCGAGGGGAGTCCCCCACGCTCAACGCAGGGAGGGCCCGCCTCGGAATAGGACCTCGGGCGCCCCAAAGCCCAGGGGCGGGTGTCATCGTTGTAGCAGAGCCGCAGCCCCCTGCGCCGCGTGTGGGGCTCGGCGCAGGGGCCCTCCGTCGCGCGCGTGGCCGACGCCCAAGGCGGTACCCCAGCGCGCCTCGCTGGGGTGCCCGGAAGCCCTGCACGGGTACCCAACCGCCCGTCCCCGGGTGGACCGAGCCGGACCCGGAGACATGGGTGAGTACGTGATCTCCTGCCGCTGGTTGAGCGAGGCCTGGCCTGGAGACATGGGCGTGTGTTCCACCCTTCGTCTCTGGGTAGGCGACGCCCGTCCTGGAGACATGGGCGTATGTTCCACCCTCCGTCCCCAGGTTGGAAGCACCTGGCCTGAGGACATGGGCGTGTGTTCCACCCTCCGTCCCCAGGTTGGAAGCACCTGGCCTGGGGACATGGGCTTGTGTTCCACCCTCCATCTCCAGGCTGGGGTCCCCCTGTCTGGGGACATTGGCGTGTGTTCCACCCTCCGTCTCCAGGCAGGTGACCCCCGGTCCGCGGACCCAGGCACTTGCCAAGGGTAGCTCCCCACCAGCGGGCGCGCCTCACGAGGCTGCTAGTGCCAGACATCCTCATGAGGTCGGCCCCGCCAGCCGCCCTCGCGAGGCTGTTCATACCAGCTCCGACAAAAGCCACTCGCGAGGCCGCATATGCTCCTCCTATTGTCGTGGTGGCCGGCACTGCTCCCATCATGGCCCGGGCGCTCGTCAACATGGTTGTTGTGGAGTTGTGCGAGCCCCCGGGTGCTGGTGTAGACGAGTCACCGAGCGTCCTCCCCTGACGCGCCGGGCATGCTGGGAGGCGTGTTGCGGCGCCTACCCCGTGCGGCCGGCAGCTCCCATCGGCCCCCGTATGCGCCAGGGACCAACTCCTGCGTGCCCGATGAGCCGGGCTGCGCCCCCAGCGGGCACGGGTCACGACGCATTTCTCCCGTGCGTCCGCGTGTCCTCAGCGTCTCGGCGGTCGGTTGAGTGACCCTATGGACGCGAGCCCCCTGGCCCGTCCCATAAGGAAACACCTGGACCTCGCCTGCCATGGTGGTGCGCCGGGCCGCGCGACATATCCAGCCGTCGTAGCGTCCGCGAGCAACGTGGAAACGCTACAGTTCACGGGCCACGAGGAGCGCGATTCGCCCGCGTGTCGGGTCGCAGCGAGCCCGGGAGGACGATGCCGTGATGCGAACACGGGAAAGGGTCGGGGCGGCGAGAACGCACTGCGCGGTCGATGAGGGCGACAGCCCCCGGTGCCTGTCCAAGGCCGGGCTGGAGATGGCGTCCTCCGACGGGGGGGGGGGGGGGGGGGGCAAGGCGACGCGGAATGCCGAGGTCTGCAGGTGTTGCCCGAGCAACGCGAGCAGCCCGTCGTTCGGCGCAGGATCGGCGTCCCTTGGCCATGGAAACGATGAGTGGAGGCAAGGCGAAGCTTGAGTAAGGATCCCGACACGCCCCCTACCTGGCGCGCCAAATGTCGGATTTCAGGCTCTGCAAAAACCCTAAGAAGTTCGAACTCAGGGGCGTGTGCGAAGATCCCCAACAGCTTCACCCCCTCCAAGCTCACAACGGGATAACCTCGCTCGACGGCGGGGAAGAAGATAGCACACGAGAGTTTACCCAGGTTCGGGCCGCTGCGAAGCGTAAAACCCTACTCCTGCTTTTGGTGGATTGCCTCACGAGGAGGTTTGTGGATGAACTAGTACAGTGGTGAGTTGCCTCGCGAGCGCGTTTGGGTGGCGTCGGATCTCCCTCCTCCTACAGAGCAGCCTAGCCTCTCTTTATAGTGGCCCGGGTCCTCTCCCCTTATCGCAATGGCGGGAAGGGATCCCACAACGGCCAAATTCGAAAGGGGATAGGAGGTACATCCTATCCTGACGAAAGGTGGTCTTCGCCTGCAAAGTAGCTGTTGGCGATGTAGTGGTGGGCTCGGTGATGACATCCGTCCTGCCGTGCCCGCTGGCCTGGTCTCGTTGCACCGGAATGGCAACCTTTGGCGGGGAGCCTCGGGAACCTGCGCTCGTCCCTGCCTCCTTTGAACCAAAGAGGAAATTGTCCCCTCTGGCGTGCTGGTGCCCGCCTGGCCTGGCTGGCATCACCCTTGACCTCCCGAGGCCGAGCGTTACATAGAGATCTCCGCCACTTAGGAGGGGGCCTGGGGAGGCCTATTCCCTCGCGGGTCTTGGCACTGTTCTCCTCGCGAGGGTGGGACTCTCGCGAGGGCCTTGTCTTGAGTGAAGCCGCGCTGGGCCGTACGGACCGTCAAGTTGGCCACGCCCTGGGCCGCAGGCAGGCAGGTCTGGGTACCCCCGTTCCCAGGACGCCGACAAGGGCCAAACTGACCCATTTGCTAGCCCTCTATATATCCTCGGCTCGGTCCATAACCTGGTGGGCCGACGTGATGAGCACCCCCTAGTCTAGGACTCCAATAGTGACCGCTGCACTTGAGGTCAACCCGAACTATCGTTATGATTTCTCCCTCATTTTAGAGGTGGCCATAGGCCAAGTTAGGCCAAAAGCCTAAGATTTGGGGAGTACGTATCTCACCGACATTTCATTCATGCTATCACATATTTATTACACTTGTCGGTGTTCATTGTTTTTTTATTCTTATTCTTTTTAATTGTTTCTTTTGTGTGTTTGAAAAACTTCAACAAATCCAAAAACATTTCTCGCCTCTTTTTGGATTTTATTTTCCTTTTAGTTAGCTCGTAGTATTAAAAAGAAAACCCCAAAAGATTTCTTGTTTCTTCTTTTGTGTTTGTTGGGAGTTCTTCGGTGTAAATAGTTTTCTTGCTTTTTGTTTTTCTTCTTTCTTTTGCTTTTTTACGAAAGACTAAGAACTCCAAAAATATTTCAATGTGTTTCTTTGAACTTCCTTTCTTTTCTTAAGTCGTCGTAAGGAGAAGAATTTGTAAGAACTTTCGAGTGGCTCTTATATGCTTTATTGCTGAACTAATGAAAGCCCAAATATTTCCTTGTCTTCTCCTTTGTATAAAGTATTTGCAGATTTCAGCTTAATTCGCGACACATTTTCACTATTCTAATGGTGGTATCATTAGGTCATTTAAGTGAAAGGAAAATAATGACGATAATTTGATGAAGTGATTGTGGTGAAGAAAAGTTGGTATGAACTCTACTTCTTTCTGTGAATATGTTTAACTCGGTAATCCCGATTCAGCCCATTATGAGTAAACATGTGTATGATCACAATTACAGATTATAGTTGCTCATGCCATGCTTAAGTATCTAGGAGTTGATAATATGTTATCATGTGTGTCAACATGCATTAAAATGGTGATGATGTGGTATGTTAGGATGGTATCCTCCTCTGAAAATTCACGTGGCTTGACTTTGCACATGCTCACGCTTGTAATTGATTCAAACCCATTATTGCCTTTATGTTATTTATGCTCAGAGTGTTTATATCCTACTCATGCTCCTGTTCAATATTAATTATTCAAAATGCATGGTTATGACCATTATTGCTCTCTAGGTCGCCCTTTCTCAATCTATTTGCTAGCCTTCGCATGTACTAAGCAGAAATACTGCTTGTGCATCCAAATTCCTTTAATAGAAGTTACATCATAAGAGACCACCATACCTACCTATATGTGGTATTACCCTGTCGTTCCAAGTAAATTTGCATGTGCAATCTTTAAACATTCAAATAATACTTGTTTTGTGTACCCCCCCCCCCCAAAGCTCATGGAGCGGTTGGGTGGTCATTATCTTCCATGCTAAGTGTGTTTAACTCATGTTGAGTCATCACCTTCTTATTCAAACACCACTCTTGAGAGCGCTATTGTCATTCTTAGTGTAACATACATTTGGTCTAATTAATGTTGGGTGCGAGCATGAATGGATGTCTTCTACCCTGAATTACAATGATTATTCGTTGCTTGAACTTTAGAGGTGCTCTGCGTTTATGTTTTGCGGTCTCAGAAAGGGCTAGCGGAATACCACTATATCATATTGTATCACGATTGTTTTAAAAAAGTGTTGATGTTTGAGATATAGTATTATTGCTCTCTATATGATTATGTCATTCACATGAATAAATATGGATTCTAAATGTTATCATATATGTGGCTAGTTCACGATCCATGCTGAAAACTTGATTACTAGTTAAACTTATATACGACAACGAAAGCAAATGAGTTTGTCAAAATTTTGGTTGTCACTTTCAGTTTATCAACTGAATTGGTTGAGGACAATCAATGAGTTAAGCTCGGGGGAGCTAAATACGTCCTAAACATGTCTACTTTTACAAACACTTTCGATGTTGATTTGTCCTCTAATTTGCTTGATTTGAATGAAACTAATCCAGACTGATGTTGTTTTCAGCAGAACTACCTTGGTGTTGTTTTCTGTGTAGAAATAGAAGTACTCGGAATTGGATGAAATTTTACGGAGAATTGTTTTGGAATATATACAAAAATATCAGCGCAAGAACTATCAAAGGGGGCACCAGAGAGCCACAAGCTCAGGGGACGTCCCCCTATGGCATGTCGTCTGAGCTTGTGGGGTCCTCGGGCCTACGGTTGACCAAAATCTAACTCTACATATACCATCTTCCCTAGAAAAAAATCAGGGAAAAAATTTCATCGGATTTTATGATATGGAGCCGCCGCCACCTCTTGTTCTTCGCCGAGAGGCGTGATCTGGAGTCTGTTCGGGGCTCTAGAGAGGGCAAATCATCATCGTCATCGTCAACAACCCTTCTTCATCAACAACTTCTGATGCTCACCACTAGGAGTGAGTAATCTCATTGTAGGCATACTGGAGGTAGATGGAGGTGGATGAAGTTCGTCATGTAATCAATTCGATTTGTTAGGGCTTGATCGCCAGTATCCACAATGTTCGGAGATTGATGTTGCCATGACTTTGCTAGGCTTAATGCTTGTTACTAGGACGTGAGTGCCATGATTTCAGATCTGAACCTATTATGTTTTCATGAATATATGTGAGTTTTAGATCCTATCTTGCAAGTTGTATGCACATGTTATTGTTTTCAACCGTAGACCCCAAGGTGACAATAATTGGGATACTCTCCGGGGATGACTGTAATTTGAGGAGTTCATGTATTCACTATGTGTTAATGGCTTGTTCCGGTTCTCTATTAAAAGAAGCACCTTAATTACCCTTAGTTTCCATTAGGACCGCGCTGCCACGGGAGGGTAGGACAAAACATGTGATGCAAGTTCTTATTACATGCACATATGACTATATACATAATACATGCCTACATATGATTGACGATTTGGAGCTAGTTCTGTGTCGCTCTAGGTTGTGACTATTGCATTATGAATTTCATCCAAATATACATCGCTACTCCATGCCTATGCTTTTATAATATTACCTTTGCTCAAGTTACTACTATTGTTGTTACTGTTACACTTGTTACAAAACTGCTACCACTGTTATAGTTCCTATTTCTACTATCGTTACTTCTGCTATCAAAACTATCATATCACTTTGCTACTAATATATTTCTTCTAGGAGTTCCTTGTTAGGTGCGGTTGAATTAACAACTCAACTGCTAAGGCTAATAAATAATCTTTGGCTCCCCTTGTGTCGAATCAGTAAATTTGGGTAAAATAGTTCCCTCGAAGGTTGTTGCGATCCTCTATACTTGTGGTTCATCACGAACATGCAACAATCGAGCTCTAAAAATGCTTAAAATATAGAGCCATCAGAGTGAAGCCCCCTCTCCCCACACACATTACAATCCTAGTGAGGAGTTTGTATATCCATTTACTAAGGGCCAGTTTTTTCGGGGCTTATGCCTGGCTATAGAAATAAGTTCCCCCTTCCCAACTTTTTTTAGAATCCCTTCTAAAATAAAAATTTAAGGTTGGCCTTCTAGAAGAAGCTAGGGAAGGGGCAAATTATTTCCATAGCCAGCCATAAACCCCAAAAGAACCTGCCCTACGAAGGACAATGTTTTTAGTCTTAATATCTTGAATTCCTAGAACCCCTAACTTTTGGGACGCCACAACGAGTTTCACCTAGCTAGCAAATGTTTCTTTGTTTTATTGTCAGTTAACTAGAAAACTTGGATCTAAGGTAGTACAATCTCTGTAGTACCCCGGTCGATAAGTGGGATAAAGAGAACATGTATAAAACCACGAGTAAATACTTGAATGTGAGAGAAGGAGAGGGGTCATCGGTGCACCATGTTATCACGGTAATTTATATGCGAGCATAGGAGGACTAGACGAATGCTTACCCACAACTCTACAAAAGGTTCCCAAAAAAGTGGGAAAGCGACATTTTAGCCTAGAGGACTAGATGAACATTAAAATAAAAAAATAGCAAAAAACCTTTTTTCTAGTAAACTTGTTTCAGAAATTCAATGTGAGATAGTGTGGTTATTTTATTATTGAAATTTAATGTCTAGGTTACCCAATACTTTTTCCTGAAAAGAACTCAGATAAATTATAAAGGCTCATCAAAATAAAAAAGCATGCCAAATATAATAAAAATTACACCAATATCACTATACCACCGAACGACCAATGCCACTGCCAAAACAAGTCCTCGTCAATGTTCCCATGCCAAAGCCACCATGAACTTGTTGATGTTAGTCGGGAAGTCTTCATGCACATGTTCCTATGGACCAGCGCCCTCGAGCCAAGTTGTGTTCATGCACATGGACACTTTTTCTGTGTTATGCAGGTCAACAATAGTGTGATAAAAATGGAGCATGTAGGATGGTTATGGAGAAAAAGTACCAAAGAGATAAGTTCACCAGGCTAACCATAGAATTTATTCTTGCACACCTACTTTTAATGAATGCAACTAATGGTTATTTAGCATAAAGATACTCATTTGCAGAACTAATATATGCAACTTAATTAACAAAAATGGCATTGAATTGGTTGTAACTGCTAAGTGTCATTTTCCAAAAAGGTAGATTTTACTGATTGTGTGCAATGGGGTCAAATGTTGTAGGTGCATATTAAAATACTCCATGAAATGGTGTAGGTGGAGTAGCATGCATAACCATGTTTTAAACTATGTAAGAAGAAAGAAGCATTAAGCTCTCTCTCCATGTGTTGTTGTTCAGACAAAGCAGTTGCCATATATAATTACTCTACTCCATCTCAAGTACTCTCATATATGTTCTAGAAATCTTAAAGGTCACTCTTACATAAATTAAGATCACCCTCATCTAATCTAGGCCTCACTCAAAACATTCCCTGCCTTGAGTAGAAAACTATTTTCCCGGCCAACTAAACCAATGATACTCCTTGTTTAGATGTTGCCTTGGTTTTATATAAAGATTTTTTGGTCCAAAGAATAAATAGGCATTGTTACAGAAATACTCCATATATTGCCTCTGTTTCATATATGTTGCCTCTAACTCCATATATGCATTGTTTCATATATGTTCCGCTCCTTGTTTCTTAGATGCTATACTTGCAAAGCAAATAGACCTTTAGATTTTTTTTCTGCCTTTGTAGAATGCGTCCTTTTAATTTATCATCCTTTCCCTTTCCTTTCCAATGGGTTGGCAATAACCATGCATACTAGTAAAGAGATGCATATTTAGAAGAATAGACAAAAGAATGCAAGCAAACATCCCATCTGCCTAGTGGGTTCCACACCATCACTTGCTAGTTAATTACTAGTCATGAAAAATATATCATACTTCTCATTATATAAAACTAAACAACCAAATGCATGTTCCTCCACTCTTACTTACTGCATAAATTACATATACCAACCACAACAATAACAACTAGAGTTAGCTACTGACAACGAACAACGGTCTCATTCATCCTAGAATTAAACTAGACACACACATAGACTTTCTGACCAAGTCACCACGTTTTACACCAACATGCATCCTTATATGTGAAGGGTAAAAATATGTTCCTTTCTTTCTAACAATTTTGGGGGTGTTCTGAAATTTTGAATTTGGACGGACAAAATAACTAGAGCTTATTTAGTTTGTGGTTTTTGGTTAAGGTTCTTCTTGCAAACAAAATGGTCTATTTGCTTCACTTCTTCTTTGGAATTCCCAAGGAGAGTACTTTTATCCGTCCACTGTCCATCGAGTAGCAAGAAAGATGCAAGGAAAATGCTCTACATAGTATAATCCAGGATGTGATCAATTGTGCATCACACCTCTCGGTATACATATATATTTCATATATGCTTTATCTATAAAATACATGTAGGATCTTGCACAAGTTCATCAGGGTGATCTTGCACATGTTCATCATGTATCTCCCATCTCCATCTTCATCATGTGGGCAAGGGATGAGACAAGCACAATAACGGATTCGCTGAGTGTCGGTCCTAAAACCGTCTGATCTCGGGTAAGGGGTCCCGACCTGTGGATCTAGGATCAACGGTAACATGAGACCTAGGGACACGATGTTTACCCAGGTTCGGTCCCTCTCGAAGAGGTAAAACCCTTGAAAGCACATTTGCTCCCTTGGTGGTTTTGGTAATTAATAACAACATATATATCATTGAACTAATGTTTTCACTAAGTACATTTCAGGAAAAGTTCAATGATGGGTTGGCAAAATAATTGTGGAGAAACCCCAAGATGCAAGGAAATGGATTGGCAAAGCTTCAAACCAGGGGACTCTACATTTTACTTTGTGAGAAATCACTTTGAGTCCATAGGAAAGCCAATACTATTAAAAGGGGGTAAGGTACTGTTGGTGAACAAGATGCTCCACGTGCACAAGTGATAGTCACCAAAAACACCCACAAACTCTTCCACAAAAGTCTGTCCAAACCTATCATGGAAATCGGTGCTACCAACAATTTCCACTCGGTCCCACCGATTGCCAAACTCAGACAGACCCATGCCAAACCCTAGCCCATCGGTGCAGCCGATTCCACTTCGGTGCCACCGAGTTCAGTTGCCAACTTTCTGGTTAGCCATTCCCAAGCATCGGTACCACCGAGTTTTGCCAATCGGTCTCACCGAGATTTGGACCAACTTCCTGGTTAGCCATTCTCAAGAATCGGTACCACCGAGTTTTCTGAATTGGTCTCACCGAGTTTTTGGACCAACTCTCTGGTTAGCCGTTGTCAAGAATTGGTACCACCAAAATTTGAGAATCGGTCTCACCGAGTTGTGCAATCTGACCGTTGGTCATCTAATCGGTACCACCGAGATCTATGTATCGGTCTCACCGAGATTCAAAAGTTGCTACCTTTGGAGCAACTCGGTACCACCGAGTTTTACACTTCGGTGTCACCGAGTTGGTCACTTTAGGTGTAACAGTTGGATTTTTGGGGATGCCTACATATACGCCTTCACCACCACCCACTCAAAAGAGATGCACTCAGAACTATTCCATACTTGCCCCATCCAATTTTCTGAGAGAGAGCCACCTACTCATGTGTTGAGATCAAGCTATTCCATTCCTACCATATGAATCTTGATCTCTAGCCTCCCCAAGTTGCTTTCCACCAAATCTATCTCTTCCACCAAAGCCAAATCTGTGAGAGAGTGATTGTGTGTTGAGGAGTCTATCATCTTGAAGCACAAGAGCAAGGAGTTCATCGACATTACCGAGCCTATTACCTTTTGGAGGGTGGTGCCTCCTAGATTGGTTAGGTGTCGGTTGGGAGCCTCCTACTTCGTGTTGTGGAGTTGAACCAAGAAGTTTGTACGGGCAAGGAGATTGCCTACTTCGTGAAGATCTACCCATAGTGAGGCTAGTCCTTCGTGGACGGAAGCCGTTATGGAATAGTCAAGGTTGCTACTTCGTGGACCCTTATGGGTGGAGCCCTCCGTGGACTCTCGCGACCGTTACCCTCCGTGGGTTGAAGACTCCATAAACGTGGACGTACGATAGCACCACCTATCGAAACAACGGTAAAAATCTTCATGTCTTCAAATTGCGTTTGATCTTCCTTCCTACCCTCTACTACATATGATTGTTGTTACTTTCCGCTGCTATACTCTTAGACATGCATGTGTAGGGTGTACTTGAATTGCTATCATTGCTAAAATCTGCCAACACTTAAAATTGGGAAAAGGTAGAATTTTTATTAGCTCAGGTAGTCTAATCACCCCCCCCCTCTAGACGTACTTTCGATCCTACAAGTGGTATCAGAGCTTTGGTATCCATTGCATTGGTCTCACAACCTAGGAGAGTATGGCGTCTAGTGAGGGAAATTATCACCGTAGAGGTCCGTACTTTGATGGCACAAATTTTGCTAGTTGGAAGCACAAAATGAAAATGCATATTCTTGGTCATAACCCCGCCGTTTGGGCTGTTGTTCGTGTTGGCTTGTGTCGGTGTCAAATCCGACATATCTCGTAGTAGGGGTCCTAAGCTAGGCGTCTTGGAGCGATGGTAACATGGACACAGTATTTTACCCAGGTTCGGGCTCTCTTGAAGAGATAATACCCTACGTCCTGCTTTTGATTGTATTGATATGGGGGATAGTACAGAGTACATGTATCTACCACGAGATTATGAGATGTCATATAATGATCTATTAACTAGCCTGGCCTCGGTTTATATATGCACCATAGGCCTAGGGTTTAGAGGAGTCCTTGTCTTGTGCGCCAAGTCTTGTGGAATCCTCCTTGTATTCGGCATGGGCTGCCTGAAGTGGCCCATTAGTGAATCGCCCTGGGGGTCCTCGGCCCGACCCCCTGCCCGGGAGACGACGTGGTGAGTACCCCTAGTCCAGGACACCATCAATAGCCCCCTGAACCGGTCTTCAAGTTGGGGATTCTCCTCGGTTCTTCCAAACTGTTCTTCGTCTTCAGTCGTCGGTCTTGAAAACTGGTTCAACAAATCTTCCCATGTCTGATCTTGAGGATCGCCGAGCTGAATCCAAAGAGTTTACATGGCGGGCATCCGAGGAGCCCCTTTAAGTTATCGGCCTTTATCAATGCCTTGTTATTTTTACGCCACACCTCGGGTTCAAGTGCTTCCCGTGCGGCGGTGTCCTCTTGCGTCCGAACTCCAACGCCGAACTGCATCTGAGGTATCTTTTGCAGCCGAGCACCAATGCCGGACTGCTTCCGAGATCCAACGCCGGACTGTATCCGAAGAGTCTTTTTACAGCCAAGCTCCAACGCCGGACTGCATCCGAGCTCTTGCGCCGGACTGTATCCGAGCGCCGGACTACATCCGAGGTGTCATAGATTACCTTGGTCTTGAAAAAGTTGAAGGGGTTCAGCCGAGCTTAATGCCGGAAATGCCCTCTATGGAGCCAGTCACTTGCATCCGAGTTTTATGCCGGACTCCTTCCGAGGTGGTGCACCACCTCGGCCATGGGCTGATTTTTGAAAATTTAATTCCGATTTGTGCAATGTATTCTTTGCCGAGATATATAGCCAGTAGCCCTCAAGGTGTGTGTCCGTTGAATGTCCGGCATGCACCTAAAGGAAAACATAAAACCGCTGATCCCAGTAGCCCCTGAGACTCAGGTCGATTCACAAAATCGGCCTGAGGATCAACTCCTGGCTCTGCAGCATACTTAGGAATAGAAACGCGGTGTAATATATTAGAGGAAATAGTGATCGGCAAGCGTGCCCTTGAGAGAGGGTCTTGAGAAGTTGCCATAATATATTAGCTTGATGCCGGATAGGTCCAGATGGTACCTATTGTTGTCCGAAGACACGTTTGCCCATAGCTCGGTCAAGCCGAACACTGAGCATTTTGAATTTTCTGCATTGAATAGGCAATGCAGTAGCCCCCGAGCCACTGGTCGGGTGGCAACACCAGATCAGGGGATCGATGTGCCCCTTTAATATTTGTAAATGGTAAGCGCAAAGCCCAGTAGCCCCCGAGACTTAATGTGGGCACTGGTGGCCGAATTAAGGATCGATATTCGGAGTAAATTGACTTTAAACACAATTTATGTGTAATGATTCTATGTATCCAAGTACTTTACATCATTAATGCTCGGATCCGCATTGTACAAAACTTTGCCGACCGACCATCGGCTTCAACCTCCTCGGCCATTGGCCGGGGAGTGTTTGTCCTACTTTATTAAGCTTTTATGAGGGCAAAGATTTATGGCAAACAAGGCAATCCGGCCATACGGTTTTATAAACAAAGGTACGCGGAGAGATATGTTATATTACTATTTAACGTAAGAAACATCTTACAAAGAAAATAATCCCGCTATCGGTTCCTTTCTTTGGGTTGTCATGCTGACCATGATCATGAAACCTCATCTCCGATCAATGTGGGAGGAAAATATTGAGGATTTAGTTGGGGGAAAGTTCCTTAACTCTATGGTCCATAATGAACCAAAATTTTCACTTCCATCATTGCCGACCAATTATATCCTTTAAGATGGCTAGCTTTCGGCTTCACCCAGTTTGAGGTACTAACCCGGATGACCCGGTAGTAACAATCACAGAGGTGCTCCCTTTACCGCCTAGCCGAACAATCGGGAACATAGGGGTAAGCACAGGAGCCAGGCAACCCAGCTTGGCCAAAATCTTAAGTCAAATTGATGCATATTTATGGCTTTATTACGATAATTATGGAAGGCAAAATCTCCATTGAGACTGTTTATAACCTGAAAGTGGCCCATCGTCGGCTTCCACCCCTTTGTAGATGCTACACAGGGCGTTTCCGTACTAACAATACAACCCTTAGCCGACGTCTCGGTGCCCGGAGGTGGTTGTGTTAGCGGAAACGAGGCAATCAGATATGCAGGCTTTATAACTTTCACTTAGTCATAGGAGTTTAAAGTTCGGGGCCAGTTACTAGCCCCCGAATAGTGTTCGGCATCAGCCGAGGTCAAACCAGTAACACTTCGGCCAATCTTATGAAAGGCCCATCGTTTAACACGGGGTGACCTCTATCGATCTGTAGTTTGACACAGTCATCGGATCGCTGACCAGTTTACGCCCATTGTGACAGTTAGTTTTCGGCTTTCTCCACAGAGGCGCTTAACCATTCGAGCTGGAAGCACAATCGCAGTGGTTCTCCCTTTGCACACCTAGCCGAACAAAGCGGAACATAGGAGGCAAGCACAGGAGCCGGGCAACCCAACTATTGACCGAAGACACAATTCGAAATTGGTGCATATAAAGCAATATCCAAGAACGTTTTGCCGAGGACTCCTCGGAGTGCCTTGGCTTTTGGTGGGTTCGGCTCTAGTCGCAACCCCCCGTTGATACTGCCGATGCTTTAAAAGTGTTCTGCGAGAATTATGCTTGGAAAAAACAAAAGTTTATGCAAAAAACTTTATGTTTAGATAAAAGAAAATTGTGCCAATCCGAAACTGGTCTTAAAATTTAATTTGTGCTTCGGTCGTGTTTTAACCTCATACATCCGATCTCCGGATTCCAAGCGGGTCAGCCTTTGGCTTCAACCTCCATATCCCGACGGCGAAGTGTTTCTCTGAGGCCTGTTTAGCGAACTAAACTCGAGCGGCTTTAGAAAGAAACCAGGCTATCCGGCTATTGACCACACGCTAGTGTCGGAAAAAGGAGTAGTAGAAAAAGACTTTGCAACGACCAAGAAGAAAACACATTTATTATGAAATAGCTCATACAAATTTAAGAGCCCCCAAGTGACTTGGGTAAAAGAATTTTATGTATAATGATTGTATGTACCGAAGTACTTATATCATATATGTGTTCGTCCGAACTTTAAACGCGTCTTAACCGACCGTCGGCTTCTCCCTCTTCGGCCAAGGGCCGAAAAGTGTTATCTACTACGCCATCCGAGGATATCAGAGGTGTTTTGAATAACCAGGCAATCAGGCCATTAGGCTATAACAGACAAAGTGTGCCCAGGGAAATTATGCTATATTACTATTTAACGTAAGAAGCATCTTCAAAGAAAATAGTTCCGCCAACGGTTCCTTTCTTTGGGTTCTCATGATTACCATGAGGGGTGTGCAATAGATTTATGTATGCTTGTCTTCCGTCGTGGCCGACCATAGTTGAAAACAGTAAGAGCGCTAGCTTTCGGCTTCACCCGTCTGAGGTATGAGTTCAGATGACCCGATCGTAACAATCGCAGAGGTGCTCCCTTTACTCCCTAGCCGAACAATCGGGAACGTAGGCGTAAGCACAGGAGCAAGGCAACCCAGCTTTGCGAAACACTTAAGTCAACATGATGCATATATTGGCGTAAACACGAACAAGGAAGGGTGCGATACATTAATAATCATATGCAAGAGGAATGGCTTCATAAAGGAAGCCCCCAAGTAAACGGGGTATTTGAATTTGTTTGTAACAAACAAAGTTTTGACAAAGAAAGTTTTTCGCAAACAACTTTTTGTCAAAAAAGTATGATGCTTGGTCGAACCGAACAAGATTTAAAACTGAAAGTGTTTGAGCATGAAAGTGGCTTAGCTGGTTAGTGTGCTCGCTGTCGATGACGAGATCCGGGCTTGTGGCGGGACGAGGACGCCCATCGAACTTTGACAGATCCGGTGTGTAGTCTTCGGCATGACCGAGGTCCCAGCCCCCAAGCCCGTCCCGAGGTGACCGAACGAGGAGTTCGGCACTCCGAAGTAGTGTCACGGCTCGGCCGATGTGGCGAGGCGAAGCCTTTGGTCCAGCCGAGGTGGTGGAGTAGGTCGGCAAGGTGACGCCGGGGTGACCGCGTGACAGCAGTCGAAGTCGATTTCCTGCACTCATAAAATAGTGCAAGCCAAAAGTAATAACAAAGAAAGATAATAATATATTTAAAAAAAAATTCTTCTACTTAGTTAATTTAAGTGAAGCAAATAAGTAAAGGAATATGGCCTGGGTGCCGAGGTGCCTGAACGAAGAGTTCGGCTTGACGAAGTGGCGACGCTGCACGGTCGATGTGGCGAGATGAAGTCCTCGGTCCAGTTAACATGGCGAAGCTGTGATCGGCGGACGCCGAAGTCTCATGCAGGTCGTCTGGTGACGCCGAAGTCTCATGCCAGCCGAGGTGTTGGAACAGGTCGGCTGGTGACGTCGAAGCCCCCGGAGCAGGTTGATGAAGGGATGCCAAAGCCCCGGTCTAGCCGAGGTGACGGAGCAGGTCGGCTGGCGACGCCGAAGTCTCAGGCCAGCCGAGGTGTCGAAGCTGGTCGGTTGGTGACGCCGAATTCTCCGGAGCGGGCTGATGAGGAGATGACGAAGCCCCCAGTCTAGCCGAGGTGACGGAGCAGATCGGTAAGGTGACGCTAGATCCCCATGCCAGCCGACGTGTCAAAGCAGGTTGGCGTAGTGGACGTCAGCTTGAAAAAGTAACGGCGTGACGATGCCGACGCAGGTCGGAATTTGTGACGAGGTCAACGCTGGCTTGATGAAGCAACGGAGCGCCCGACACGTACAACCCGCGGATGACGAGGTTCGCTTGATGATTATTCGGCCCTCGCGATGCCGAACTCTTGGTCGGATGACCGAGATGATGAGAAAATTTCCTTCAAAAAGGACGTCCGACAACCCGTTCATGAAAAAGATGAACTTTGGTCGGATTCGTTTTCACGCAAAAAATAGATCCAAAATTCGTTGTACTAATCGGATGTTTCCCGGAGTTTGGACGGTCAGATCGAGCTGAAATTTTGAGGGGTGATCGGTATAGGAATTCCGCAGCCGATGAACGGTGGGATTTTCCAACGGATGTCCGAGCTAGACGCTAGACTCCTCGCCCTAAACTCGTCCAGATTCTTGTCCAGATTCGACACGGCTCCGGTAGATCGGAGATTGCCGGAGATTTCTCCATCGGAACGCGACGAAATTTTACAGGTTGTTGTAGGCTCAATTCCGCACAATTCCACCGAAGCAATCGTCAAGGCGACGCTCGAGGAAGCGGGGACGACGAACACAAGTCGCTGTCCAAAAAAACTGCATGGTTGCTCGAGGACGATGTCAACATCGAGCCCCCGAGCTCCATGTATGATTTCTCGTGATCTTGATAGAGATCGGAGATGATGACGATGAAAGTATCCGTCCGATCTTGACGATCCGGCACGGAGCGCAGTCCTCGGTCCAGCCGAGGTGACCAGTCGAGCCGGCGACGAAGATGCCGACATCGACAACAAAGCTCGGTTCCAACGCGTAGATCGTGCTGGAAACGATCTGAATTCCCATCGCACCGCGGCGACTGCCAGCAGGCTCTCAATGAAAGCACCAATGTCGGTGTCAAATCCGACATATCTCGTAGTAGGGGTCCTAAGCTAGGCGTCTTGGAGCGATGGTAACATGGACACAGTATTTTACCCAGGTTCGGGCTCTCTTGAAGAGATAATACCCTACGTCCTGCTTTTGATTGTATTGATATGGGGGATAGTACAGAGTACATGTATCTACCACGAGATTATGAGATGTCATATAATGATCTATTGACTAGCCTGGCCTCGGTTTATATATGCACCGTAGGCCTAGGGTTTAGAGGAGTCCTTGTCTTGTGCGCCAAGTCTTGTGGAATCCTCCTTGTATTCGGCATGGGCTGCCTGAAGTGGCCCATTAGTGAATCGCCCTGGGGGTCCTCGGCCCGACCCCCTGCTCGGGAGACGACGTGGTGAGTACCCCCTAGTCCAGGACACCATCAGCTTGCAAGGTGAATTCTTTGGTGATGGAAAGGAACCGGATCGTGAAGCGACCGCGGATGAATTGAAGATGTTGCAATACAACGCTCAAGCATGTGACATTCTTTTCAACTGTCTATGCCCCGAAGAATTCAACAAAATCAGTCGTATTGAGAATGCAAAAGAGATTTGGGATACTTTGGTTGATATGCATGAAGGTACCGAATCCGTGAGAGAATCCAAGTTGGATGTTCTTCAAAGTCAGCTTGACAAGTTCAAGATGAAGGATGGTGAAGGAGTCGCAGAAATGTACTCTAGGCTAGCTCTCATCACAAATGAGATTGCCGGCTTAGGAAGCGAAGAAATGACCGACAAATTCATCATCAAGAAGATACTTCGAGCTTTGGATGAGATATACGACACCGTGTGTACATTGATCCAAATGATGCCCAACTACAAAGATCTCAAGCCTACGGAAGTCATTGGAAGGATTGTTGCTCATGAGATGACACTCAAGGACAAAGAAGAGCTTCACAACAAGTCTAGCGGTGCTTACAAAGCCACAAGTGATGGTCCCGCAACTTCAAGCGACAACCTTGTCACCAACGAAGAGATAAGCCTCATGGTCAAGAAATTCAACAAGTTCTACAAGAATAGAGGCAAAGAACGAAGCTCCAACTCAAGATATGAAGAGAAGTGTTTGTCAAGTCGTGACCGAAACAGCTACAATTGTGGGAAGCCCGGACACTACTCCAATGAGTGCACGGCTCCCTACAAACGAAGAGAAGAATCACCTAGAAGACGAAGCTCAAGGAATGAATCACCTCAAAGCGAGAGAAGGAGTAGAGATGATCGTTATGAACGAAGACCGTCAAGGAGAAGTAGGGACTCGGAGAAGAAGGACAAGTACACCAAGAGCTACTCAAGAAGAAGACATCAAGCTCATGTTGGTAAATGGGTTTCTGGCTCTGAATCCGACAACAACTCCGAGAGAAGCTATCACTCCAACTTCGACTATAGTCAAGATGAAGGTGTTGCCGGAATTGCACTAGTGACTACCAACTCCTATGATCTATTTGGTTCACCAAATGAAGGGAGTGGAAGTTGCTTCATGGCTAAAGGCCCCAAGGTATCACACCCCGAGTATCTTGATTTCAATAGTGATGAAGATGATTTACTTGGTGATGATGACTTGCTCTTTGATAAAACTAGTGATGTTAGTCAAAATGAACTTGATAATTTTCATGCTATTCAAGATAAGTCGGTTGATGATGATAAGATGAAAATAGAACAACTAACTAAAGAATTAAACACTCTTAAGTTAGCCAATGAATCTACTCTAGAAGATCATAGAGAGCTTGTAAGGACTCATGAGAAGCTACGCTTCGAGAAGCTCACCTTGGAGCAAGAACATGAGTTTCTTAAAGCTATCAATGACGATCTCCGAAAGAAGACTTCATCTTATCTAGCCAAACGATTACTCTTGTCTACATTCATGCCACAAGTTAAACCTAGACAAACTAGTAACAAAGGCAAGAAAGGTTCTTCATCTAGTAGCAACAATAAAAATGCTAAATCTAATGATGTTGCTTCTAGTAGTTCTATTGATTCCACTATTGATGATTCTCTTAGCCAAGTTACACTTGGGCAAGAAAATGATTTATTGAAAGGAATTATAGAGAAAGGTATCTACAAGAGTCTTGCCGGGTGTAAGCAATTTGAGGAAATTGTACGCAAGCACGGAGGATACCTGAAGAACCATGGCATTGGCTACTTCAACGCAAATGGAGTTGAATGGGAAGAAGGTCAATACCCCAAGCCCAAGTTTGTTCCTCAAAGGGAGAAGTATGAACATACTCTTCCCAAGGGAACAAACACTCAAGATGACCTTCCACCACAAGACCACAAGCTCAAGGGCAAGGACAAGCTTCAAGAGGACATTGACTCATATGAAGATGAATCCAAAGCTTTGGTGGAGTGGGTTCCCAAGGCTACTTCAAGCCCAACTTCTACAAGTGCCACTTCAACACCAAGGATCCCCATCAAGTTGATGTGGGTCCCTAAGAAGAAGAACTAGAGAAGTTCTTGAGGGGTGACTCCGCCAATGAAAATTCACTCACATTCATTATTGGCAAGAACTAGTTGCAATCAACGTCAACATCATGCAATAGTTCAAGGAGTCACACATTCCCTCAAAGGTAAGCAAAGGACAAGGTAATCAACAAATCCATGGACATCATCATGTATGCTTTGCACTCCATGTCCATAGATATCCTTGTATTTGTCTCTTGTGTGTTGGGACTAACCCATGTAGGTGAGAAGAGTAAGGAAACAACAAGGATGCTCCCAACTCTTGGTGATCTTCATCAACCTTGAGCATCCACCACTACATCACCCACATGAAGTCTTCTATGACAAAACCCAAGGTTAGTTTATCCCTCCAATGGGGGGATGTCACATCAAGGGGGAGCTTTACTCTAAGACTTGAGTTAAAGCATCTCTTAGAATGTGACAACATTAAATGCTTTATGTAAAAGTGGTAACCCCACTTATGCTTAAACGATGAGTATGACCTATGATCAAGTATTCTTACTTGGCTCCTAAGTCAATATACTCATATATAGATGACTCCGTCATCGCTAAAATGATTGATAGATGCTAGTATGTATGTGCATGTTTGCCATGATTTCATTTGACATCTTATTGTGTGAGCATGTTGGTCTGCATTTCTTTAATCATTCGAGGACATCCAATTGTTGCTATTTGGCTTTTGATTTTTGTTTTTCCAATTGGATGGACAAGAATGCCTAGGACCACTCTCTAGCTATCTATGCTTTCTCGTCTCATATTCCATTCTTGCTGCATCACAAAATTTGAACAAGGACTTTTCGATCTCTCTGTGTGAGGAGCACTCGGAGTTCCGTATCGATAAAGGACTGACCATTAAAACCTCCGAAGTGCATCTCGGTGGAACCAATACCAAATTCTCGGTATCACCGAATGCCTAGGGTTGATCTGGTTTTCACACTCGGTATCACCGATTCCATCTTCTCAGTTACACCGAGTTTCTAGCTGACAGGGAAACTCGGTGACACCGAAAAGTTAGAACCGGTGTCACCGACAGCCACGGGTATATAAAGAGGCGGACCCGACTTTTGAAATTAATTCCTCAAACATCATCCCCTCCAAAAACCCTAGCTGCCAAACAAGACCCCTAGTCGTCGCCTTCATCTTCCCGAGCGCCTCCGCCGTTGGAAGTCCACGCCGTCGACGGAATCTCCCCCCCCCCCCCCCCGTCGCCGCCGTAGCGAGATCGTCGTCGAGTTAGGGTACGATTTCGACCCTCATGCGCTCCCCTCTCCGAATCGTGCGCATTAGGACTTTTCCATCGATAAGACAAAGTTTGAGATCGATCTATCCACTAGAAATTTCATTAGACTAGAGAACGAACGATTTTTTAGGGTTTGCCGTTCGCGACTTGAATCTCGGTAACACCGAAGCAAAAGAATCGGTAGCACCGATTCCCTTTTCTGGTCAACTGAGAACAACCTCGGTGAAACCGAGTGCCCATGTTCGGTCTCACCGAAAGTGGTGCCAAGTTTCTGTTTAGCAGGTTGTTTGTCTCGGTGGGTTCGAAAAGTTTACATCGGTAGTACCGAAATTCACTTGGCAGAATGCAAATCTTAAGAAATTTTAGTTCAAATTTGAGAAAACCTTCTGCAATTTTGTGATGACTCAACCCTTCCACTCTTCTATACTCTATTTCACAGGGTCAGAGATGTCAGGGCAGATGACAGTGAGAACAACTTCAGAGAGGAGAATGTTGTCATGAGCTCAGGCACTAGTCCTGATGAGAGTTATGATGATGTACCTAGCTCACCAGATCTGCCCAAAGCTGCAACCAGGGCAAGAAGGAAGCTCAACTCAGATGAGGAATATGAAGACTTTATACCTGAGGAGCTATCCAAGAAAGATGATGCTGCCAAGAGCACTACTGCTGCCACTACTTCCAAGAAGAAGGCAATAAGGAAAGAGTATGCTAGCTCAGGGTCAGTGAGAGCACCAGAGAGTGTCAGAGCAACAATGACTGTTGAGCCCTCCAAGAAGTCTTTGCCTAAGAAGGCGGGAGAGAAGAAGAAGTCCAGGAAGAGGATCATTCATGTTATGGGCAGGCCTACCTCAATGTATGAGGACCCAGCAGAGGCTGCTGCTGAGGAAGAAGAAGAGGAAGAACCAGCTGCAAAGGCTCCTCCTAAGAAGAAGAAGAAATTGATGTCTGATGCTATGCCTAGCCAAGCAGCTCCCAAGGGTAAGTCAGCTAGATCCAAGAAGCACACAGCCCCTAAACCAAAGAAGACATCTTCGCTGATGTCGTTCTCTCGACTCCTTCATCAGCCACCGGAGGAGATCAGCCCAGAAGAGCGCTTAGTTATATACCTTTGAACTTTTTGGTAACTTGTTGCCAAAGGGGGAGAAGATGTATATAGATCTTTAGGCTTCGAGAGAGAGAGAGCGTTGCTTTTTATCACTTTTCAAAAACATTGATAACTTTTGGTTGGTTTGCTTGTGTTAAACTTTGTTGGTGTTTGATCATACACTTGATGTGTATTGCTACTATTTCCTATCCTTGTGATGCTTATGATATGATCATTCACTTTTACTTGATTGTGTTGTGCTATGATATTCATTCTTATTATTCTCGCACACCACCAAGTTGTATGTGACATGAAAGAATGCCCCATGTACCTAATCGATTGTGCATTTGCATTCAAACGCAAATTTAAAATAATGCACAAATTTAGGGGGAGCTCTTGCTTATCACATACTTCTCAAAGCAACGATTACATTCATTGATTATATCATATGTCGAAGCTTTGATCTATATGTTGTCATCAATTGCCAAAAAGGGGGAGATTGAAAGCACATTTGCTCCCTTGGTGGTTTTGGTAATTAATAACAACATATATATCATTGAACTAATGTTTTCACCAAGTAGATTTCAGGAAAAGTTCAATGATGGGTTGGCAAAAGGATTGTGGAGAAACCCCAAGATGCAAGGAAATGGATTGGCAAATCTTCAAGCAAGAGGACTCTACATTTTACTTTGTGAGAAATCACTTTGAGTCCATAGGAAAGCCAATACTATTAAAAGGGGGTAAGGTACTGTTGATGAACAAGATGCTCCATGTGCACAAGTGATAGTCACCAAAAACACCCACAAACTCTTCCACAAAAGTCTGTCCAAGCCTATCATGAAAATCGGTGCTACCAACAATTTCCACTCGGTCCCACCGATTCCCAAACTCACACAGACCCATGCCAAAGCCTAGCCCATCGGTGCAGCCGATTCCACTTCGGTGCCACCGAGTTCAGTTGCCAACTTTCTGGTTAGCCATTCCCAAGCATCGGTACCACTTTGCCAATCGGTCTCACCGAGATTTGGACCAACTTCCTGGTTAGCCATTCTCAAGAATCGGTACCACCGAGTTTTGTGAATTGGTCTCACCGAGTTTTTGGACCAACTCTCTGGTTAGCCGTTGTCAAGAATTGGTACCATTGAAATTTGAGAATCGGTCTCACCGAGTTGTGCAATCTGACCGTTGGTCATCTAATCGGTACCACCGAGATCTATGTATCGGTCTCACCGAGATTCAAAAGTTGCTACCTTTGGAGCAACTCGGTACCACCGAGTTTTACACTTCGGTGTCACCGAGTTTTAGACTTCGGTGTCACCGAGTTGGTCACTTTAGGTGTAACGGTTGGATTTTTGGGGATGCCTATATATACCCCTTGAATCACTCAGAACTATTCCATACTTGCCCCATCCAATTTTCTGAGCGAGAGCCACCTACTCATGTGTTGAGATCAAGCTATTCCATTCCTACCATATGAATCTTGATCTCTAGCCTCCCCAAGTTGCTTTCCGCCAAATCAATCTCTTCCACCAAAGCCAAATCTGTGAGAGAGTGATTGTTTGTTGAGGAGTCTATCATCTTGAAGCACAAGAGCAAGGAGTTCATCGACATTACCGAGCCTATTACCTTTTGGAGGGTGGTGCCTCCTAGATTGGTTAGGTGTCGCTTGGGAGCCTCCTACTTCGTGTTGTGGAGTTGAACCAAGAAGTTTGTACGGGCAAGGAGATCGCCTACTTCGTGAAGATCTACCCATAGTGAGGCTAGTCCTTCGTGGACGGAAGCCGTTATGGAATAGTCAAGGTTGCTACTTCGTGGACCCTTATGGGTGGAGCCCTCTGTGGACTCCCGCGACCGTTACCCTCCGTGGGTTGAAGACTCCATAAACGTGGACGTACGATAGCACCACCTATCGGAACCACGGGAAAAATCTTTGTGTCTTCAAATTGCGTTTGATCTTCCTTCCTACCCTCTACTACATATGCTTGTTGTTACTTTCCGCTGCTATACTCTTAGACATGCATGTGTAGAGTGTACTTGAATTACTATCATTGCTAAAATCTGCCAACACTTAAAATTGGGAAAAGGTAGAATTTTTATTAGCTCAAGTAGTCTAATCACCCCCCCTCTAGACATACTTTCGATCCTACAACCCTACGTCCGGCTTTGATTGTATTAATGATGGGGTATTGAGTACATGATGATGATCTACCTCGAGGTCAGTTGTGTAAGCTCTAAACCCTAAGGTGAGTAATTGTTCCTCTACGGACTAAACCCTTCGGCTTATATAAATGCCCAGGGGTACCTAGGTTACATGTTAGGTGATAACCCACAAGTATAGGGGGTCGCTTGTAGCCTTTTTTAATAAGTAAGAGTGTTGAAACCAACGAGGAGCTAAAGGTGTAATTAATATTCTCTCAAGTTCTATCGACCATCGATACAACTCTACGCACGCTAACAATTACTTTACCTAGAACAAGAATAAAAACTACTTTGAGAGAATAAAAATAGGAGAAATTTGCAAGAATAAAACTAGGAGTACTTCGCGAGATAATAAAAGTTAATATTTTAGTAGAGAGCTTTTTGTAACACAAGAGAAAGATTGTCCATAGGCAATTGAATATAACACGATAGATACTTATCATACGCAATGAGGGAGATGCATACGCTAACACACTTTCCGTACATAGATCATATGCATTTATGATCAGAACTTTAGCAAGCATCCACAACTACTAAAGATCATTAAGGTAAAACCCAACCATAGCATTAAGTAACAAGTCCTCTTTACTCCCATACGTAAACAACCCCCTTACTCGGGTGTAAGCTTCTGTCACTCTATCCACCCACTAAAAGCGAATCATGGACATATTGCAAAACCCTACAGTGCTAATCCCACACGCTTGCGTGACTCGGAGGGCACCCTAGGACAACACCATATTAACATACAACTCATATCAATCACACCATACCACAATTAACCCGTAGGACAAAAGAAATCTACTCAAACATCATAGGATAGACACACATCATTGGGTAATAATATATAGCATTAAGCACCATGTTCAAGTAGAGATTATAGTGGGGATAGACAGGTTACACCGCCGCATAGAGGGTAAGAGAGTTGGTGTTGACAGAGGTGAAGTTGTTGGTGTGGATCACCGTCATGATGGTTGCCCCGATGGCGTTCCGGCGCCACTAGGAGAGAGGTGGAGAGATCCCCCTTCCTTCTTCTTCTTCCTTGGTCTCCCCCTAGATGGGAGGAGAGTTTCCTCTATGGTACATGGCCGCCATTGCTCCCGGGAGGGCAGGAGCCCCTCCGAGATTGGAACTCTCTCTCTGTTCTCTTCTGTTTCGCGCTCCTGTTTTCTGGCCCTTCACCGTTTCTTATATTCCCGGAGATTCATAACTCCGATTGGGCTGAAATTTTGAGGGGATTTTTCTCAGGAAATTATATTTATTGCGGCTAAAGAAGGGCCCCAACGACTTACGACGGAGTCACAAGGCAGGTGAGCGCGCCTAGGGGGTTGCCGCGTCGACCTAGGGCCCCCCTGTGGCACCTCTTCGCGTGATTCTAACGCAAAAAATCACATATACTCCAAAATAAATATCCGTAAATTTTTATCATGTTTGGACTTTGTTTGATATGGATATTCTGCAAAACAAAAAATAGGAACTGGCACTAGGCACTGGATCAATGTGTTAGTCCCAAATATAATATAAAATGTTGCCAAAAGTTTATGAAAGTTGTAGAATATTGGCATGAAAAGATCAAAAATTATAGATACGACAGAGACGTATCACCATCCCCAAGCTTAATTCTTGCTCGTCCTAGAGTAGGTAAACGATAAAAAAGATAATTGTTATGTGGAATGCTACCTAACATAATCTTGAACAAATGTCTAATCATGGCATGTATTAAGATACAAGTGATTCAAGGCAATAGTCTATCATTTGACATAAATACATCCATACTCAGGTTTACTAACAAACAATCATGTATTTCAAAATAAACAATGCTAAAGAACTTTATCCCTACACATTTAATCATGTAAGCATGGCATGACTATGTCTTCCTAACATAAGTACAAATCACGATCACCCCGGTATCAAGTCAGGCATTTGGTTCATACTTTTTAACGCGCTTCAACATTTTCAACTTCACTCAATAAATGAGCGTGAGCCATGGACATAGCACTACGGGTGGAATATAATATGCTGCTAGAGATCAATAGGAAGTCAAAAAAGTAAGAAAGTCTCACATCAACTAAGCGGATCAACGGGCTATGGAGATGCCCATCAATCGATATCGATGTGAGGAGTAGGGATTGCCATGCAACGGATGCACTAAAGCTATAAGTGTATGAAAGCACAAACAAAACTAAGTGGGTGTGCATCCAACTTTCTTGCTCATGAAGACCTCGGGCATTAGAGGAAGCCCGTCATCGGAATATACAAGCCAAGTTATATAATGAAAAATTCCCACTAGTATATGTAAGTGACAAATCAGGAGACTCTCTATATGAAGAACATGGTGCCACTTTGAGGCACAAGTGTGGTAAATGGATAGTAACATTGCCCCTTCTCTCTTTTTCTCTCATTTTTTAGGTGGCCTCTTTTTTTCTTTGCCTCCCCCTTTTTCTATTTTTTTAATGGTGGGCTCATTTGGCCTCCCCCATTTTTTATTTTTCGTCCGGAGTCTCATCCCGACTTGTGGGGGAATCATAGTCTCCATCATCCTTTCCTCACTTGGACAATCCTCTAATAATGATGATCCTCACCCTTTTATTTACTTACAACTCGAAATTACAACTCAATAAAGAAGAATATGTCTCTATATGACTGCCTCTGGCAGTGTACTAGGATGTGCAATGATCTAGGGTAATATGTAATCAATAATGAATGGTGGCTTTGCCACAAATACCATGTCAGCTATATGACCATGCAAAGCAATATGATGATGAACACACAAGTCATGTGACGAACGGTGGACGTTGCATGGCAATGTATCTCCGAATGGATAGGGAAATGCCATCATAGGTAGGTATGGTGGCTGTTTTGAGGAAGATATAAGGAGGCTTGTGTGTGATAGAGCGTATCATATCACGGGGTCTGGATGCACCGGTGAAGTTTGCACCAACTCGCGGGGTGAGAAAACGGCAATGCATGCTACCGAAGAGGCTAGCAAATTGCGGAAAGGTGAGAGTGTGTATAATCCATGGACTCACATTAGTCATAAAGAACTCATATACTTATTGTGAAAGTTTTATTAGCTCTCTCGAAGTAAAGTACTACCAGTGCACCCCTAGGGAGGAGGTTGGGACGAGTTAACCATCACGCGCGCCCGACTCAAAAAACACAAGGATTTCAACGAGGAATAAAAGTGCGACAACAGCCCGGTCATGCCACAACCCACACTTTAATGAACAGGAGATCACAAACCTTAACATTGGTATTCCTACTAAAGCACGATCACCCACTAGTGCACCCACATCTAACTATATCAATGTGGCAAAACTATTGCAAGGAATCAAACATAACATATTCAGTGGTCTACAAGTTTTATGTAGGATTTTATGACTAACCATGTGAATGACCAATTCTTGTTAACTCTCTAAATAGATATAAGTGAAGCATGAGAGTTTAATTCTTTCTATAAAATACCACGCTCTAATAAATGTAAGTGAAGCAAAAGAGCATTCTACAAATAACGGTGTTCACAATGTAGAGAGGCGAGTGATACGTCCATTTTGCATCATGATTTCCTACTGTTATTTACTTTGTTTTTTTGAATAACAATGCTTTGGGGAGTGATTCTAATGCCTTTTCTCTCATAATATGCAAGGTTTACACAAAGAGGGAGAATAACGGCAGCTGGAATTCTGGACCTAAGAAAAGCACGTTAGAGATACCTATTCTGCGCAACTCCAATGAAGCTGAAATTTTACGGAGATTATTTTTGCATTTAATAAAAAATACTGGAGCAGAAAACTACCGGAGGGGGCCTCCCAGGTGGGCACAACCGACCAGGGCGTGCCCTGATGGGTTGTGGCCACCTCGACCCACCTCCGGTGCCCATCTTCTGGTATATGGCCACACTTGACCTAGAAAAAATCAGAGGAGGACTTTCGGGACGAAGCACCACCGCCTCGAGGCGGAACTTGGGCAGGAGCACTTTTGCCCTCCAGTGGAGCGATTCCGCCAGGGGAACTTCCCTCCCGGAGGGGGAAATCGAAGCTATCGTCATCACCAACATCCCTCTCATCTTAGGGAGGCCAATCTTCATCAACATCTTCAACAGCACCATCTCCTCTCAAACCCTAGTTCATCTCTTGTGTTCAATCTTTGTACCGGAACCTCAAATTGGAACCTGTGGGTGACTAGTAGTGTTGATTACCTTGCATAGTCGATTGATATATGGTTTATTTGGTGGAAGATTGTATTTTCAGATCCATTATGCTATCTAATACCCCTCTGATCTTGAGCATGATTATTATTTGTGAGTAGTTACCTTTGTTCTTGAGGTCACGGGAGAAGTCATGTTGCAAGTAATCATGTGAATTTGATATGTGTTCGATATTTTGATGATATGTATGTTGTGATTCCCTTAGTGGTGTCATGTGAACGTCGACTACATGACACTTCACCATTCATGGGCCTAAGGGGATGCATTGTGGAGTAGTTATTAGATGATGGGTTGCTAGAGTGACAGAAGCTTAAACCCTAGTTTATGCGTTGCTTCGTAAGGGGCTGATTTGGATCCAAACGTTTAATGCTATGGTTAGATTTTATCTTAATACTTTTCTCGTAGTTGCGGATGCTTGCGAGGGGGTTAATCATAAGTGGGAGGTTGTTCAAGTAAGAACAACACCCAAGCACCGGTCCACCCACATATCAAATTATCAAAGTAGCGAACACGAATCAAACCAACATGATAAAAGTGACTAGACGAAATTCCCATGTACCCTCAAGAACACTTTGCCTATTACTAGTGATTGTTTTGGCATGTCCTTTGCCTCAAAAGTATTGGGCTACCTTGCTGCACCTTGCTTATCGTTACCGTTACTTGCTTGTTACCAATTATCTTGCTATCAAACTATCTGTTACCTACAATTTCAGTGCTTGCAGAAATTACCTTGCTGAAAACCGCTTGTCATTTCCTTCTGCTCCTCGTTGGGTTCGACACTCTTACTTATCGAAAGGACTACGATTGATCCCCTATACTTGTGGGTCATCAAGACTCTTTTCTGGCGCCGTTGCCGGGGAGTGAAGCGCTCTTGGTAAGTGGAAATCGGTAAGGAAAAACTTATACTACGTGCTGAAATTTATAGCTGCTTGCTACTATGGAGAACAATCCTTTGAGGGGTTTGTTCGGGGAATCTTCACCTCGATCGGAACCACAATTAGTTGCCCCTCAACCTACAGCACCTACTGAAAATGTTACTTATGAAATTCCTTCGAGTATGCTAGAACAACTGCTTGCTAAACCTTATGCAGGAGATGGAACTGAACATCCGGATATGCACCTCTTATATGTGAATGAAATTTGTGGATTATTTAAGCTTGCAGGTTTACCCGGAGATTAAGTTAAGAAGAAGGTTTTCCCTTTATGTTTGGAGGGAAAAGCATTGACATGGTATAGACTATGTGATGATCTTGGATCGTGGAACTGGAATCGTTTGCAATTGGAATTTCACCAAAAGTTTTATCCCATGCATCTAGTTCATCGTGATCGGAATTATATATATAATTTTTGGCCTCGTGAAGGAGAAAGTATCGCTCTACCTTGGGGGAGTCTTAAGTCAATGTTATACTCATGCCCCAATCATGACATTCTGAGAGAAGTTATCATTCAGAATTTTTATGCTCGGCTTTCTCATAATGATCAATCCATGCTCGACACTTCTTGTGCTGGTTCTTATATGAAGAAGACTATTGAATTCAAGTGGGATCTCTTAGAAAGAATTAAACGAAACTCTGAAGATTGGGAACTCGACGAAGGTAATAAGTCAGGTATAAAGCTTGAATTTGATTGTGTTAAATCTTTTATGAATACCGATACTTTTCACAAGTTTAGCACTAAATATGGACTTGACTCTAAGATAGTAGCCTCTTTCTGCGAAGCATTTGCTACTCACGTTGATCTTCCTAAGGAAAAGTGGTTTAAATATCATCCCCCTATTAAAGAAGAAATTAAAGAACCGGTCATAGCTAAAGAAGAAACCATCTTTTACAATGTTGATCCAGTTGTGCCTACCGCTTATATTGAAAAACCACCTTTCCTTGTTAGGATAAAGGAACGCGCTAAGGTATCAACTGTGGTTCGTAAGAGTAATATAAGAGCACCTAAACCCTCTGAGCAAATTAAAGTAGAACCTAGTGTTGCTATGGTTAAAGATCTCTTGGAAGAAAATATTGGTGGGCATGTTATCTACTTTTGTGATGAAGCTGCTAGAATTGCTAAACCCGATGAAAAAGATAAACATAGGCCCATAGAAGGCATGCCTGTTGTCTCAGTCAAAATAGGAGATCATTGCTATCATGGTTTATGTGATTTGGGTGCTAGTGTGAGTGCTATCCCTTTTACCTTATACCAAGAAATTATGTATGAAACAACACCTACTGAAATGGAAGACATTGATGTTACTATTAAACTTGATAATAGAGACACTATCACACCACTTGGGATTGTTATAGATGTTGAAGTCTTGTGCGGGAAGGTAAAATACCCTACTGATTTTCTAGTCCTTGGTTCCCCACAAGATGAATTTTGTCCCATTATCTTTGGTAGACCTTTCTTGAGCACCGTCAATGCTAAGATAGATTGTGAAAAACAAACTGTCGGTGTCAGTTTTGGTAATGTGTCTCATGAGTTTAATTTTTCCAAGTTTAGTAGACAACCCCGTGATAAAGCGTTATCTAGTAAGGATGAAATAATTGGTCTTGCTTCTTTTGATGTGCCTCCTACTGATCCATTAGAACAATATTTGCTCGACCATGAAAATGATATGCACTTCCGTGAAAGAAATTAAATAGATCAAATTTTCTTCGAACAACAACCTCTCCTGAAACACAATTTGCCTATTGAAACTCTTGGAGGTCCTCCTCCACCCAAAGGTGATCCTGTGTTTGAACTGAAACAATTGCCTGACACTCTGAAGTATGCTTATCTTGATGAGAAAAAGATATATCCTGTTATTATTAGTGCTAACCTTTTAGAGCATGAAGAAGAAAGATTATTAAAAGTTCTAAGGAAGCACCGGGATGCTATTGGATATACTCTTGATGATCTTAAGGGCATTAGTCCCACTCTATGTCAGCACAAGATTAATATGGAACCTGATGCTAAACCCGTTGTTGAACACCAACGGCGATTGAATCCTAAGATGAAAGAAGTGGTAAGAACTAAAATGTTAAAGCTTCTGGAAGCAGGTATAATCTATCCTATTGCTGATAGTATATGGGTAAGTCCCGTTCATTGTGTCCCTAAGAAAGGAGGTATTACCGTTGTTCCTAATGATAAGAATGAACTCATTCCACAAAGAATTGTTACTGGCTATAGGATGGTAATTGATTTTAGAAAATTAAATAAAGCTACTAGGAAAGATCATTACCCTCTACCGTTCATTGATCAAATGCTTGAAAGACTATCTAAGCACACACACTTTTGTTTCTTAGATGGATATTCTGGTTTCTCTCAAATACCTGTGTCACAATCCGACCAAGAGAAAACTACCTTTACTTGCCCTTTTGGAACCTATGCTTATAGACGTATGCCTTTTGGTTTATGCAATGCACCTGCTACCTTTCAAAGATGTATGACTGCTATATTCTCTGATTTTTGTGAAAAGATTGTGGAGGTTTTCATGGATGATTTTTCCGTTTACGGAACTTCTTTTGATGATTGCTTAGGCAACCTTGATTGAGTTTTGCAGAGATGTGAACAAACTAATCTTGTCTTGAATTGGGAGAAGTGCCACTTTATGGTTAATGAAGGCATTGTCTTGGGGCATAAAATATCTGAACGAGGTATTGAGGTGGATAAAGCTAAAGTTGATGCAATTGAGAAAATGCCATGTCCTAAAGATATTAAAGGTATTCGAAGTTTCCTTGGTCATGTTGGTTTTTATAGGAGGTTCATTAAAGACGTCTCTAAAATTTCTAGGCCTCTTACTAATCTTTTGCAAAAGGATATTCCTTTTGTTTTTTATGATGATTGTGTGGAAGCCTTTGAAATGCTCAAGAAAGCCTTAACCTCAGCACCTATCGTACAACCACCTGATTGGAACTTGCCTTTTGAAATTATGTGTGATGCTAGTGATTTTGATGTTGGTGCTGTCCTAGGACAAAGAGTTGATAAGAAACTGAATGTTATCCATTATGCTAGTAAAACTCTAGACAGTGGTCAACGGAATTATGCTACTACTGAAAAAGAATTTTTAGCAGTTGTGTTTGCATGTGATAAATTCAGATCCTATATTGTTGATTCCAAATTTATTGTTCACACCGATCATGCTGCTATAAAATACCTTATGGAAAAGAAACATGCCAAACCTAGACTCATTAGGTGGGTTCTCCTGCTTCAAGAGTTTGACTTACACATCGTTGATAGGAAGGGAGCTGAGAACCCCGTGGCTGATAACTTGTCTAGGTTAGAAAATATTCTTGATGACCCACTACCTATTGATGATAGTTTCCCTGACGAACAATTAGCTGCAATAAATGTTTCTCAGAACACCCCTTGGTATGCTGATTATGCTAATTACATTGTCGCTAAATATATATACCACCTAGCTTCACATACCAAAAAAAGAGAAAAAAATTCTATGACTTGAGACATTACTTTTGGGATGACCCACATCTTTATAAAGAAGGAGTAGATGGTATTATTAGACGTTGTGTACCTGAGCATGAACAGGAATAAATCCTACGGAAATGTCATTCCGAAGCTTATGGAGGACATCATGCGGGAGATAGAACTGCTCATAAGGTATTACAATCTGGTTTTTATTGGCCTACTCTCTTCAAGGATGCCCGTAAGTTTGTCTTGTCTTGTGATGAATGTCAAAGAATTGGTAATATCGGTAAGCATCAGGAAATGCCTATGAATTATTCACTTGTTGTCGAACCATTTGACATTTGGGGTTTTGACTATATGGGACTTTTTCCTTCCTCCAATGGGTACACTCATATTTTGGTTGCGGTTGATTATGTCACAAAGTGGGTAGAAGCTATTCCAACTAGTAGTGTTGATCACCACACCTCCATTAAAATGCTTAAAGAGGTTATCTTCCCGAGGTTTGGAGTCCCTAGATATTTAATGACCGATGGTGGTTCACATTTTATTCATGGTGCTTTCCGTAAGATGCTTGCTAAATATGATGTTAACCATAGAATTGCATCACCCTATCATCCTCAATCTAGTGGTCAAGTTGAACTTAGCAATAGAGAAATAAAATTAATATTACAAAAAACTGTCAATAGGTCTCGTAAGAATTGGTCTAAGAAATTAGATGATGCACTTTGGGCCTATAGAACAGCTTATAAAAATCCTATGGGTATGTCTCCATATAAAATGGTGTATGGGAAAGCTTGTCATTTGCCTCTAGAATTAGAACACAAAGCTATGATTTCAAACTGGCCGGTGAGAAGAGGTTATTTGATATTAGCTCACTAGATGAATGGAGAACCCAAGCGTATGAAAATGCTAGGCTATTCAAAGAAAAAGTAATAAGATGGCATGACAAAAGAATCCAAAAGAGGGAATTCAAAATAGGAGATTATGTTCTTTTGTTCAACTCTCGTTTAAGATTTTTTTGCAGGAAAGCTTCTCTCCAAATGGGAAGGACCATATATTATTGAAGAGGTTTATCATTCTGGAGCTATCAAAATTAATAACGCCGAAGGTACTAAACCGAAGGTGGTCAATGGACAAAGAATTAAGCATTATATCTCAGGTACGCCTATTAACGTTGAAAGCAATGTTATCCAAACCATGACACCAGAGGAACACATAAAAGAAACCTTCCGGAACACTCCAGAATTCCTAAAAATAGGAGGTACGTGATACGGTAAGTAAACGGACTCCGCAAAATCCGCAAAAATATTTTTTGTCAGTTTTGGAATATTTTAAAATTTTGGAAATAAAGAAATAAACCGGAAGGTGATCGAGGTGAGCACGATACACCAGGGCGCGCGAGGCGCGCCCTGGTGGGCTGTGCCCACCTTGGATGCCTTCCCGACTCCGTTTTCCTTCCATATACTTGTTTCCCAAGAATAAAAATTCTCTATATATACACCCGACTGTTTTGACGACCGCATCGCAGAAAAATCCTCTGTTCTTGTTTCTTGTTGTTTTCTCGTCAGATCTAGATCTCCATGGCTCCACCAAGCTCCTCCAAGGCAAGTTCTTCGAGAAGATTATCCGCCCGTACTTGCCAGAGGTGATGAAGCACCCTAAGCCATTGAGATGCGTGAGGGGGTGCTCCACATCCGCGATGTTCAGGGACCCAAGAAGACCGGAAGCGTGGAGGCTAGGCTCGAGGCGGTGGAAGAGGAACTTTTCAAGTGTCAGAAGATGGTGGAGCGCGGACTTAGTGCCAATCACTCCATGATCACAGAATTTACCCGTGATCAGGTGGTGGATGGACGGTCTGTGAAGGACACCATCTCCACCCTCAATGATCAAATTAATTTTCTACAGAGCCAAGTTTATGATCTTCAAAACCAGGTCTTCGAATATGAGGCAAGGTTTAAAGGTATGAGTTTAGCTGTCAGTTGCAGGACTCAGGGAACTCTTGCGTCAACTTATGATGGGGAGCCCTTGCCCTAGAAGCTGGAGGACAAGCATACTACATCATCACCACCACCTGCTTCATCTCCACCACCTTCTTCATCATCACCACCAAAGGAGACTTGAGCACACGGGTATGGGCACTCCCCTTGGCTTGAGCCAAGCTTGGGGGAGGTGCCCCGGTATCGTATCACCACCACTTTTATTCACCTTTACCTATTTTAGTTCGATCTTTAGTTCCCCTTTGCTTTAGTTGAATAAAAGTTTAGCATGATCTATTTTCGTGTGTTAGTTTCGTGGCCTATCTATCTATGTAATCGAGTGAGAGTTATATAATAAAGTTTAGTTTGAGTTTTTGCCTCTCTACTTTTTGGTTGCAATCAAAATAAAGGGAAAGAAAAATAAATGAAAAGAATTATATGCTAATCTTATGGTGAGTAATGACATCACATAAGGAAAAGTATAAGTAGTAAAATTTATTGGAGATTGACAAACATAGCATTGGTCAATGATGCAATTCATGAAAGAATTAATAAGGGAAGAGAAGATTCACATGCGAACACACTATCTTGGACATCTTTTATGATTGTGAGCCCCCATCAAATATTATATGTTAAAATTGTTGACGTTGGACAAGGAAGACAACGTAATGATTTATGTTTGTTCATATCCACATAGAAGTTATATTGTCATAGATCCTTTAACATGTGGTGCTTGCTCAATATCTTTGCTAGCCAAAAATTCCGCACTAAGTAGGGATACTACTTGTGCATCCAAAAACCCAAAACCAAATTATTTCTTTGAGTGTCCACCATACCTACCTATGGATCAAGAAAGATCCTTCAAGTAAGTTGTCATCGGTGCAACAAGGCAATAAAAATTGCTTCTGAAAGTGTTTTGATCAATTAGTGTAAGAGAAAATTGAGCGCTATACGAACTTATGATGGCAAAGTAATAAAAGCGACGGACTACATAATAAAGGTTGCTATCATAGGGGGCAATATAGCGTGACGTTCTTTTACATTAAGGGATTGGGCATACAAACCAATAAGCGCATGACAACCTCTGCTTCCCTCTGCGAAGGGCCTATCTTTTACTTTTATGCAAGAGTCAAAGTATTTTTCCCTATTCCTTTTTACTTTTTCTTTTGCAAGCATCATGTGGTGAGGAAAGATCTAGGCACATATATCCAGTTGGATATGGGTGGGCATGAGCTATTATTGTTGACATCACCCTTGAGGTGAGTAAGTTGGGAGGCGAAACTATAAGCCCCTATCTTCTTATGTGTCCGGTTGAAACTTTTTGTTCATGGGTATGCCGTGAGCGTTAGCAATCATAGAAGACTAAATGATGGTTGAGCATGTGGACTTGCCAAAAGGCTCCGACATGAGACCCTTCCTTAAAATATGATGAATTGTAGTTGCAAAGTTGACTGAGAATATAGTTTGTTGGTTCCCAATAAGGTTTATGCTTCATACTTTTATGTTGTGATGAATTGTTACTTGCTCATGAGAAGCTATATGATATAAATGTATTGAAATAAGTTTTTATGATAGAATGTGTTGTTGTTATGATAATAAGCATGATGCTACTATGTCCGTATTTTGTTTTTATCGACACCTCTCTCTCAAACCATGTGGACATGCTTTTCAATATCGGCTTTCGCTTGAGGACAAGCGAGGTCTAAGCTTGGGGCAGTTGATACGTTCATTTTGCATCATGATTTCCTACTGTTATTTACTTTGTTTTGTTGAATAATAATGCTTTGGGGAGTGATTCTAATGCCTTTTCTCTCATAATATGCAAGGTTTACACGAAGAGGGAGAATACCGGCAGCTTGAATTCTGGACCTAAGAAAAGCACTTTAGAGATACCTATTCTGTGCAACTCCAATGAAGCTGAAATTTTACGGAGATTATTTTTGCATTTAATAAAAAATACTTGAGCAGAAAACTACCGGAGGGGGCCTCCCAGGTGGGCACAACCCACCAGGGCGCGCCAGGCCCCCCTGGGCGCGCCCTGATGGGTTGTGGCCACCTCGGCCCACCTCCGGTGACCATCTTCTGGTATATGGTCACACTTGACATAGAAAAAATCAGAGGAGGACTTTCGGGACGAAGCGCCGCCGCCTCGAGGCGGAACTTGGGCAGGAGCACTTTTGCCCTCCGGCGGAGCGATTCCGCCAGGGGAACTTCCCTCCCGGAGGGGGAAATCGAAGCTATCGTCATCACCAACATCCCTCTCATCTTTGGGAGGTCAATCTTCATCAACATCTTCAACAACACCATCTCATCTCAAACCCTAGTTCATCTCTTGTGTTCAATCTTTGTACTGGAACCTCAGATTGGTATCTGTGGGTGACTAGTAGTGTTGATTACCTTGCGTGGTTGATTACTATATGGTTTATTTGGTGGAAGATTATATTTTCAGATCCATTATGCTATCTAATACCCCTCTGATCTTGAGCATGATTATTATTTGTGAGTAGTTACCTTTGTTCTTGAGGTCACGGGAGAAGTCATGTTGCAAGTAATCATGTGAATTTGATATGTGTTCGATATTTTGATGATATGTATGTTGTGATTCCCTTAGTGGTGTCATGTGAACATCGACTACATGACATTTCACCATTCATGGGCCTAAGGGGATGCATTCTAGAGTAGTTATTAGATGATGGGTTGCTAGAGTGACAGAAGCTTAAACCCTAGTTTATGCGCTGCTTCGTAAGGGGCTGATTTGGACCCAAACGTTTAATGCTATGGTTAGATTTTATCTTAATACTTTTCCCGTAGTTGCGGATGCTTGCGAGGGGGTTAATCATAAGTGGGAGGTTGTTCAAGTAAGAACAGCACCCAAGCACCGGTCCACCCACATATCAAATTATCAAAGTAGCGAACACGAATCAAACCAACATGATAAAAGTGACTAGACGAAATTCCCGTGTACCCTCAAGAACACTTTGCCTATTACTAGTGATTGTTCTGGCATGTCCTTTGCCTCAAAAGGATTGGGCTACCTTGCTGCACCTTGTTTATCGTTACCGTTACTTGCTTGTTACCAATTATCTTGCTATCAAACTATCTGTTACCTACAATTTCAGTGCTTGCAGAAATTACCTTGCTGAAAACCGCTTGTCATTTCCTTCTGCTCCTCGTTGGGTTCGACACTCTTACTTATCAAAAGGACTACGATTGATCCCCTATACTTGTGGGTCATCAGCGAGTGTCCAAACCTCAAAAGATATAAGTGAAGCACACGAAGTATTCTATAAAGCCATACTGAAAAGATATAAGTGAAGTGCAAAGAGCATTGATAACCCACAAGTGTAGGGGGTCATTTGTAGCCTTTTTCGATAAGTAAGAGTGTCGAACCCAACGAGGAGCTAAAGGTAGAATTAATATTCTCTCAAGTTCTATCGACCACCGATACAACTCTACGCGTGCTAACGCTAACTTTACCTAGAACAAGTATGACTATTTTGCGGGAATGAAACTAGAAGTACTTAGTAGGTGTAAAGATAGTTTTGCAAGGTAATAAAGAACAAGTAAATAAAAGTTAGGGGTTGTTTAGATAAAGATTAGTTGAGTTAGTTGTTTAGTAGAAAGCTTTTTGTAGTGCAAGAGAAAGATTGTCCATAGGCAATTGAATATAACATGATAGATACTTGTCATATGCAATGAGGGAGAGGCATACGTTAACACACTTTCCATACTTGGCTCATATGCACTTAAGATTGGACCTCTAGCAAGCATCCGCAACTAGTAGAAATCATTAAGGTAAACCCAACCATAGCATTAAACATCAAGTCCTCTTTACTCCCATACGCAAACAATCCCCTTACTCGGGTGTAAGCTTCTGTCACTCTAGCCACCCACTATAAGCAAATCATGAATATATTGCAAACCCTCCAGCGGGATTCCCTCACGTGTGCACAGCACGGAGGGCACCTTAGGACAGCACCATATCAACATACAACTCATATCAATAACATCATACCACAATTAACCCATAGGACAAAACAAATCTACTCAAACATCATAGGATAGCCACACATCATTGGATAATAATATATAGCATTAAGAACCATGTTTAAGTAGAGATTATAGCGGGGAAGGTTTTACGCCGCTGCATAGAGGGGGAGAGAGCTGGTGGTGATGGCGGTGAAGTTGTTGGTGTAGATCGTCGTCATGATGGTTGCCCCGGCGCCACCGGGAGAGAGGGGGAGAGAGCCCCCCTCCTTCTTCTTCCTTGGCCTCCTCCCTAGGTGGGAGGAGAGTTTCCCCTCTGGTCCATGGCTGCCATGGCTCCCGGAGGGCAGGAGCTCCTCCGAGATTGGATCTATCTCTCTGTTTCTCTCCTGTTTTCGCGATTGTTTTCTGACCCCTTCACCGTTTCTTAAATATCAAGAGATCCATAACTCCGATCGGGCTGAAATTTTGAGGGGATTTTTATCACGAAAATATCTTTCTTCCGGCAAAAGTATTACCCCAACCGACTTAAGGGGGGGCACAAGCTATCAGGGCATGGCCAACCCCCCTAGCCGCGCCTCGTTGGCTTGTGCCTCCCTCGGGCACCATGTTGCGTTGATTCTTCTTCCCAAAATTCACATATAATACAAAAAAAAATCTCCATAAATTTTTATCGCATATGGACTTATTTATATATGGAATTTCTAACAAACAAAAAACACACAAAAAAAGGAGTTGGCACTAGGCATTGGATAAGTAAGTTAGTCCCAAAAATAATATAAAATGTTGCCAAAAGTATATGAAAGTTGTAGAATATTAGCATGAAATAATCAAAAAATATAGATACAATGGAGATGTATCAGCATCCCCAAGCTTAATTCATGCTCGTCCTCGAGTAGGTAAATGATAAAAACATAATTTTTGATATGGAATGCTACCTAACATAATCTTGAACAAATGTCTAATCATGGCATGAATATTAAGATATAAGTGATTCAAGGCAATAGTCTATCATTTGACATAAAGACATCAATACTCAGGTTTACTAGAAAACAATCATGTCCTTTCGAAATAACAATGCTAAAGAACGCTATCCCTACAAATTATATAGTATGTCATGCTTGGTCTTCCTAGCATAAAGTATAAATCATGAGCACCTCGGTGTCAAACCAAGCAATTGGATCATACTTCTTAACGCGCTTCAGCTTTTTATTACCCACACAATACATGAGCGTGAACCATGGATATAGCATATGGGTGGAATATAATATGGTGATAGGTATCAAAGGAGTAAAAGTGGAGAAGAAAGTCTCGCATCAACTAGGCAGATCAACGGGCTATGGAGATGCCCATCAATCAATATCAATGCGAGGAGTAGGGATTGCCATGCAATGGATGCACTAGAGCTATAAGTGTATGAAAGCTCAACTGAAGCTAAGTGGGTGTGCATCCAATTTGCTTGCTCATGAAGACCTTGGGCATTTGAGTAAGCCCGTCATCGGAATATACGAGCCAAGTTCTATAATGAAAAATTCCCACTAGCATATGAAAATGACAACTCGGGAGACTCTCTATATGAAGAACATGGTGCCACTTTGAGGCACAAGTGTGGTAAAGGATAGTAGCAAAGTCCCTCCTCTCTTATTCTCTCAGTTTTTAGGTGGGCACCTTTTTCCTCCCCCTTTTTGTCATTGTTTTCGTCCGGAGTCTCATCCCGACTTGTGGTGGAATCATAGTATCCATCATCCTTTCATCACTGGTACAATGCTCTAATAATGATGATCATCACACTTTTATTTACTTACGACTCAATATGAAAAACTACTAAACAATATGACTTTATATGAATGCCTCTTGCAGTGTACCAGGATGTGCAATGATCTAGCGTAGAAAAGATATCAAAAAGGGGACAAGCCATGGAAATATCACGCTAGCCATCTTACGATCATGCAAAGCAATATGACAATGAATGCTCAAGTCATATGATGCGACGGTGGAAGTTGCATGGCAATATATCTCAGAATGGCTATGGAAATGCCATGATAGGTAGGTACGGTGGCTGTTTGAGGAAGATATCATGAGGCTTATGGGTAACAGAGCATATCATGTCACGGGGTTTGGATGCACCGGCAAAGGTTGCACTGATCCTCAAGGTGAGAATGGGCAATGCAAGGTACTGAAGAGGCTAGCAAATATGAGGTGGTGAGACTGGGTATATCCATGGATTCACATTAGTCATAAAGAACTCACATACTTATTGCAAAGCTTTATTAGCTCTCTCGAAGCAAAGCACTACTCGCATGCCCCTAGGGAGGAGGTTGGTAGGAGTTAACCATCGCGCGCCCCCTATTTAATAGCACAAAGGATTTCAATCAAGGATAAATTATGCTCCAACTTCATCGCATTACTAGAGACTATACGTGCATGCTTCAGGAATCACAAAACTTAACACTGATATTCCTTCTAATCCACAATCATCCACTAGTACCCCCACATATTACTATCTTAATGTCGCAAAAATATTGCAAGGAATCAAACATATCATATTCAGTGATCTACAAGTTTTACGTAGGATTTTATGACTAACCATGTGAATGACCAATTCCTGTTGATTCTCTAAATAGGTATAAGTGAAGCATGAGAGTTTAATTCTTTATACAAAAGACATGGACATGCTCTAATAAATATAAGTGAAGCAAAAGAGCATTCTACAAATAACAGTTTTCTATATGTAGAGAAACAGGCATCCAACTTCAAATGATATAAGTGAAGCACATGAAGCATTCTATAAAGCCATACTCAAAAGATATAAGTGAAGTGAAAAGAGAATTCTATAAACCAACCATGGACTTTTCCATACCAGCATGGTGCTTTGCTAAAATAAAAATAAAAGGCACACGACGCTCCAAGAATTTATGCATATCATGTGAACAAAACAAAAACCGAGACATCCTGATAATTGTTGAAGAAGAAAGATGGGATGCCTTCCGAAGCATCCCCAAGCTTAGGTGCTTGAGTCTCCTTGAATATTTACTTGGTGTGCCTTGAGCATCCCCAATCTTGAACTCTTGCCTCTCCTTATTCCTCTCATATCGATACCTGCTCGATCTTCGAACACTTCATCCACACAAAACTTAACAAAACTTTTATTAGAAAGGTTAGTACATATAATCATCAAATCCTATCATGTCCTTCCATAACATTACTGTATAATTATAATCTAACATTAACTACTGTATTCTATCACAATTCTATGGCTCCCAAGTCAATGGGGCTCAACAAGAACTCAAACATAAGCAGACAAAGCAACCATAACAACAATCTGTGAAAAACAGGACAATCTGTAGAGATGCAGATGAAACCTATACTTTCCTAACTCAAAAAACTCTGAAAAATTAGGAAGTAATAAAAAAATTGCATAACAGTACTTTGTAAAAAGTTTCAGAATTTTTGCACACTCCAGTAAAATATGAAAATTCAAACACTACAGCAAAAGTTACTGTTTTTGCACAGCACATATCAAACAAGCAATTCAAACATCCTAAAGGTAAATCTTGGCACATTATTTTTATAATACAATGGATATGTACAAGGGGATAATTATTTTTGTTGAAAAGTTGATGTAATGAAGATTCACAAAGTTTCCATGGGCATGAACAAAAGTTTAAGGACATCCCCCACTTCAACGATGCTCGTCTTTCTCACTTTCACTTTTCTTTTTGAAAAGGTTTGAGGTTCCCCACATTATTTTTTGTTTTTAATTATTTTAAAAGCACACAACAGAAATAAATGACTCTCTAAATTTTCTGGGTTATCTTCCTGGCAGCACTTTCTTTAAAGCCAATAAGCTAGGCATATAGTGCTCAAGTAATTGATCCACCTAGATCCCAAGGTATATCAAAGCCAATTTTAATTAACAATGAGTTGTAATTTAGTGGTGAGCACAAAGCAACATATATCATGTAAAAACGAAGTCTGACTCTCTTCCTATGCATTAGCATGTCATAAAATAACAATTCATGCACATCAATTAAAGGCCAATACATAGCATAAGTAGTTTCTTGCAATTTTATCATATTGGAAACATAGAGAGGTGAAGATTTGGTTCCTCTCTCATAATAATTGCAGGTAGGAGCAGCAAGCACATGCATATTATATTCATCAAAATCATCATGTGTAATATTAAAATGCAACCTATCAACATAGTCCCTAATAAGTGCAAACTTCTCCGATATAGTGTAGTTGGGAGAATTCAAAAAGATAATAGGACTATCAGGTGTGGGTGCAATAGCAACAATTTCATGCTTAACATAAGTAACTATAGCAAGTTCATCTCCATAAGCATAATTCATATTGCCATCATGGCCACAAGCATAGCAAGCATCAAGTTCATCAAAAAAGGATATTTAAAACGAATCCGAGGGATCATAGCAATCATCATACATTCATCCTTCGGTAAGCACGAAGGGAAATTAAACAATGTATGAGTTGAAGAGTTACTCTCATTAGAAAGTGGGCACAGGTGACCAATCTGCTCTTCCTTTTGTTCTTCTCTCTCCACCTCATCTTTTTCATCTAATGAGCTCATAGTTTCAGAAATTTCTTCTTCCATAGATTCCTGCAAAATACTAGTCTCTTCCAAGGCAACAAACATTTTCTCAATAAATCCTCTAACATAAGCATTAGAAGCATAGTTTTCATAGCAATATTTAAGTACGGCAAAATTTTCAGATTTATAAAGAGTAGCATCATACGTTTAAATCAAAGTAGCAATTTCATAAGCACCCTTAAAAGCAACAAATTCTTCAATTTGTTTAACATCATAATAACAATAGACATCCTTGGCATAAGAAGATAATATTTCATTATCATTAAACAAACATTGATAGGGAAGGTGTTTTTTAGTGTCTTCGGAACAAGTAAAATCATGTATTTCACATAAATTCCAAGCATACCAACACAATGTATTAATTTGATGCCACAAGAGTTTCCCTTTTTGAGATAGCAGTGTCACACATAATAAGCATGCTCATTTAATGATTTTCCCTCAACTAAGCTAGTTGTGTTTTCAGCACGAGCACAAAGGGATCGAAGATGATCCAAGTAAAAAGCTTCGGCGGTATGGTAGATTTTGGGTGGTTCCTCAACCACTGGGTTAGCAAGTACAACTATTTTTTTGGTATTTTGCGTTTCCTACCCATAACTAAAGATAGAAAACAACTTAGAAAAGAAAATAAAATTACTTAGTGCTCAAGAAAACAAGCACACACGAGAATATCAACCGCTACGGTATTGCTCCCCGGCAACAGCGCCAGAAAAAGGTCTTGATAACCCACAAGTATAGGGGGTCGTTTGTAGCCTTTTTCGATAAGTAAAAATGTCGAACCCAACGAGGAGCTAAAGGTAGAATTAACATTCTCTCAAGTTCTATCGACCACCGATACAACTCTACGCGCGCTAACGCTTACTTTACCTAGAACAAGTATGAAACTATTTTGCGGGAAGGAAACTAGAAGTACTTAGTAGGTGTAAAGATAGTTTTTCAAGGTAATAAAGAATGAGTAAATAAAAGTTAGGGGATGTTTAGATAAATATTAATTGAGTTAGTTGTTTAGTAGAAAGCTTTTTGTAGCGCAAGAGAAAGATTGTCCGTAGGCAATTGAATATAACATGATAGATACTTGTCATATGCAATGAGGGAGAGGCATACGCTAACACGCTTTCCTTACTTGGATCATATGCACTTATGATTGGACCTCTAGCAAGCATCCGCAACTAGTAGAAATCATTAAGGTAAACCCAACCATAGCATTAAACATCAAGTCCTCTTTACTCCCATACGCAAACAATACCCTTACTCGGGTGTAAGCTTCTGTCACTCTAGCCACCCACTATAAGCAAATCATGAACATATTGCAAAGCCTCCAGCGGGATTCCCTCACGTGTGCATGGCACGGAGGGCACCTTAGGACAGCACCATATCAACATACAACTCATATCAATAACATCATACCACAATTAACCCATAGGACAAAAGAAACTACTCAAACATCATAGGATAGCCACACATCATTGGATAATAATATATAGCATTAAGCATCATGTTTAAGTAGATATTAGAGCGGGGAAGAGAGGTTTTACACCTCTGCATAGAGGGGGAGAGAGTTGGTGGTGACGGCGGTGAAGTTGTTGGTGTATATCGCCGTCACAATGGTTGCCCGAGTGGCGCTCCGACGCCACCGGGAGAGAGGGGGAGAGAGCCCCCCTCCTCCTTCTTCTTCCTTGGCCTCCTCCCTAGGTGGGACGAGAGTTTACCCTCTGGTCCATGGCCTCCATGGCTCCCGGAGGTCAGGAGCCCCTCCGAGATTGGATCTATCTCTCTGTTTCTCTCCTGTTTTCGCACTGTTTTCTGACACCTTCACCGTTTCTTAAATATTAGGAGATCCGTAACTCCGATCGGGCTGAAATTTTGAGGAGATTTTTATCGCGAAAATATCTTTCTTGCGGTAAAAGTAGGGCCCCAACCGACTTAAGGAGGAGGCACAAGCTATCAGGGCGCGGCCAACCCCCTGGTCGCGCCCTGTTGGCTTGTGTCTCCCTCGGGCACCGTGTTGCGTTGATTCTTTTTCCCAAAATTCACATATATTCCAAAAAAATCTCTGTAAATTTTTATCGCGTTTGTACTTCGTTTGATATGGAATTTCCGCAAAACAAAAAACGCACAAAAAACAGGAACTGGCACTGGGCACTGGATAAGTCAGTTAGTCCCAAAAATAATACAAAATGTTGCCAAAAGTATATGAAAGTTGTAGAATATTGGCATGAAACAATCAAAAATTATAGATACGAAGGAGAAGTATCAAGCATTCTATAAATCAACCAAGGACTATCCCATACCATCATGGTGCATTGCTAAAATATAAATAAAAGGCACACGACGTTCCAAGAATTTACGCATATCATGTGAACAAAACAAAAACCGAGACATACCGATAATTGTTGAAGAAGAAAGATGGGATGCCTTCCGGGACATCCCCAAGCTTAGACGCTTGAGTATCCTTGAATATTTACTTGGGGTTCCTTGGGCATCCCCAAGCTTGAACTCTTTCCTCTCCTTATTCTTCTCATATCGATACCTCCTCGACCTTCGAACACTTCATCCACACAAAACTTAACAATTTTTTTATTAGAAACGTTAGTGCATATAACATCAAATCCCATCATGCCTTGACATCACATTATTGTATAATTATAATCCAACATTACCTACTGCTTTCTATCACATCTCTATGGCTCCCAAATAAATGGGGCTCAACTAGGTTTCAAACATAAGCAAACAAAGAGACTATAACAGCAATCTGTGAAAAAACAGGACAGTCTGTAAAGATGCAAATGAAACATATACCTATGTAACTAAAAAAAATCTGAAAAATTAGGTCGTAATAATTTTTTTGCATAAGAGTACTGTATAACAATTTCAGAATTGTTTCACGCTCCAGTAAACTATGAAAGTTCAAACACTACCGAAAAAGTTTTTGTTTTTGCACATCACACATCAAACAAGCAATTCAAACATCCCAAAGGTAAATATGTGCACATTATTTTTATAATACAATGGATTTGTACAAGGGGATGATTATTTTTGTTGAAAAGTTTCTGTAATCAAGATTCACAAAGTTTCCATGGGCATGAACAAAGTTCAAGGCTAGCCCCCACTTCAACGGTGCTCGTCTTTCTCATTTCCATTTTTCTTTTTGAAAACGTTTTAAGTTTCCCACTCTTTTTTGTTTTTAATTATTTTAAAAGCACACGGTGGAATAAACTGACTCTCTAAAACTTCCAGGTTGGCTCCCTGACAGCGCTTTCTTTAAAGCCATTAAACTAGGCATATAGTGCTCAAGTAATTGATCCACCCAGATCCCAAGGTATATCAAAGCCAATTTTAATTAACAATGATTTATAATTTAGAAATGAGCAGAAAGCAACACATATCATAGAACAACGGAGTCTAACTCTCTTCCTATGCATTGGCATGTCATAGAGGAACAATTCATTCACACAAAGTAACGGCCAATGCATAGTATAAACAGTTTCTTGCAATTTTATCTTATTGGAAACATAGAGAGGTGAAGATTTGATTCTTGTCTCATAATAATTGCAAGTAGGAGAAGCAAGCACATGCATATTATATTCATCAAAATCATCATGTGTAATAGTAAAACGTAACCCCATCAATATAATCCTTAATAAGCGCAAACTTCTCTGATATAGTGTAGTTGGGAGAATTCAAAAAGATAATAGGACTATCATGTGTGGGTGCAATAGCAACAATTTCATGATTAACATAAGGAACTATAGCAAGTTCATCTCCACAAGCATAATTCATATTGGCATCATGGCCACAAGCATAGCAAGCATCATGTTCATCAAAAATGGATATTTCAAATGAATCCAAGGGATCATAACAATTATCATAGTAATCATCCTTCGGTAAGCACGAAGGAAAATTAAATAATGTATGAGTTAAAGAGTTACTCTCATCAGAAGGTGGGCACGGGTGATCAATCTACTCTTCCTCCTTTTGTTTTTCGCTCTCCTCCTCATCCTTTTCATCTAATGAGCTCAAAGTTTCATCAATTTCTTCTTCCATAGGTTCCTACAAAATATTAGTCTCTTCCAAGGCAGCAGACATTCTCTCAATAAATTCTTTAACATAAGCATTAGAAGCATAGTTTTCATAGTAATATTTAAGTATGGCAAAAATTTCCGATTCGTAAAAAATAGCATCATACTTTTCAATCAAAGCGGCAATTTCATATGCACCCTAAAAAGCAACAAATTCTTCAATTTGTTCAATATAATAATAACTATAGACATCCTTGGCATAAGAATATAATATTTCATTATCATTAAACTTACATTGATTGGGAAGGTGTTTTTTAGTGTCTTCAGAACAACAAGTAAAATCATGTATTTCGCATAAATTCCAAGCATAGCAACACAAACAATTAATTTGATGCCATAAGAGTTTCCCTTTTTTAGACCAGCGGTTTCGCAGAAAATAAGCATGCTCATCTAATGATTTTCCCTCAACTAAGCTAATTGGGTTTTCAGCATGAGCACAAAAGGATCAAAGATTATCCAAGTAGAAAGCCTCGGTAGTACGGAACACTAGTGGTTCCTCAACTATTGGGGTAGCAAGTACAACTATTTTTTTGGTATTTTACATTTCCTACCCATAACTAAAGATAGAAAACATGAACTGTGAATAAATTTACGTAGAGATAAAGCAAACAAGCACACACGCTATTGCTCCCTGGAAACGGCGCAAGAAAAAGGTCTTGATAACCCAAGAGTATAGGGGATCGTTTGTTAGCCTTTTTCAATAAGTAAGAGTGTCGACCCCAATGAGGAGCTAAAGGTAGAATTGATATTCTCTCAAGTTCTATCAACCACCAATACAACTCTACGCACGCTAACGCTTACTTTACCTAGAACAAGAATAAAAACTACTTTGCGAGAATAAACTAGGAGTACTTTGCAAGAATAAAACTAGGAGTACTTTGCGCGATAATAAAAGTTAATATTTTAGTAGAATGCTTTTTGTACCAGAAGAGAAAGATTGTCCATAGGCAATTGAATATAACACGATGGATACTTATCATATGCAATGAGGGAGAGGCATACGCTAACACACTTTCCGTACTTGGATCATATGCACTTATGATTGGAACTCTAGCAAGCATCCGCAACTACTAATGATCATTAAGGTAAAACCCAACCATAGCATTAAGTAACAAGTCCTCTTTACTCCCATACGTAAACAACCCCCTTACTCGGGTGTAAGCTTCTGTCACTCTAGCCACCCACTATAAGCGAATCATGAACATATTGAAAAAACCTACAGCGGTAATCCCACACGCTTGCGCGACACGGTGGGCACCATAGGACAGAACCATATTAACATACAACTCATATAAATCACACGATACCACAATTCATCCGTGGGACAAAAGAAATCTACTCAAACATCATAGGATAGCCACACATCATTGGGTAATAATATATAGCATTAAGCACCATGTTCAAGTAGAGATTACAGCAGGGGGAGAGAGGTTACACCGTTGCATAGTGGGGGAGAGAGTTGGTGTTGACGGCGGTGAAGTTGTTGGTGTGGATCGCCGTCATGATGGTTGCCCCGGTGGCGTTCCGGCGCCACCGGGAGAGAGGTGGAGAGAGCCCCTCTCCTTCTTCTTCTTCCTTGGTCTCCCCCTAGATGGGAGGAGATTTTCCCCTTTGGTACATGGCCACCATGGCTCCCGTAGGACAGGTGCCCCTCCGAGATTGGATCTCTCTCTTTGTTCTCTTCTGTTTCGTGCTCCTATTTTCTGGCCCTTCATTGTTTCTTATATTCCCGGAGATCCCTAACTCCGATTGGGCTGAAATTTTGAGGGGATTTTTCTCGGTAAATTATGTTTCTTGCGGTGAAATAAGGGCCCCAACGTACTTACATGGGAGTCACAAGGCAGGTGGGTGCGCCCAGGGGGTGGTCGCGCCGACCTACCTTGTGGCCCCCCTGTGGCACCTCTTCGCGTGATTCCAACGTCAAAAAATCACATATATTCCAAAATAAATCTCCGTAAATTTTTATCGCGTTTGGACTTCGTTTGATATGGATTTTCTGCAAAACAAAAACATGCAAAAACAAGAGGTGGCACTAGGCACTGGATCAATATGTTAGTCCGAAAAATAACATAAAATGTTGTCAAAAGTATATGAAAGTTGTAGAATATTGGAATGAAGCAATCAAAAAGTATAGATACGACGGAGACATATCATTAGGTTGGTTGCCAATATGCCGAATACAAGACTGTCCTTGGAGTGTACGTCAAGTCTTCGAAAGAATCCAACTTGTCCACATGCATGTCTTGAGGCTTCGGCCTTCCTCCAGGTGGTGGCATGGAGGGCCCTAGTTCGGCCCGTGAGGATTGAACACCTCGGGTGGGTACCCTCTAGTCTGGGACACCCTCAGTAGCCCCTGCCAGTCTCACATCGCCGAGGACGACCACACTCTTCAGACTATCCGATTCCTGACGTCTTTGGCTTGGCAGGCGAGTTCCTCCGTAGCTAGTAGTGTTCGGGTCCGATGTCCTTGAGGTCACTTACCCTTGAAGGGTCGCTGCAGAAGTGTGAACGGTCAGCTTTACACCTGACATCTTCAACCGAACCGCCACCGCTCAAAAGGCGATTTGGGCTAGTTATGCGAATTGAATCGCGCTTCGAGGCAGTTGCTCATTGGCACGTCTCGTTAAAGCGGAGATCTTGCCCCATTTTTAAGGTATATCATCAAAAAAATTGTTTCGACCAACGCAGGCTTAATAGCATGACGGATCGGAACATGGCGATTAGAACGGCGCAAAAAGGGGACTGTTGGTCTTTCACCGTGCTATAAAAGCATAGGGGTTAACCCATTCTTTCACCACGCTTTCATCCTCTGCTCCATAGCCTGCATCTTCGAGAGCTCTAACGCCCCAGATCCCCTTCTCAATCTTTCTTCCACCTGCGCCCGTCCTCTCGCCATGTCCGACAAGGACAGCTGGGTGGCCTCCAACATGGCGGAGGGCACCATCCTGGAGCTCAAGGCTGCAGGCTATCTCCCCGAGAAGATCGACTGTCATGCCCCTGAGCAGGGCCAAGTCATCCCCACTCCCAAGCCAGGGGAGCGGGTGATTTTCATTCCCCACCTCATCCGAGGTTTGGAGTTCCCCCTCCACCCATTCATGAGGGGTCTCCTCTTTTTCTAGGGGCTAGATTTCCACCACCTAGCGCCGAACTCCATCCTCCACATCGTTGCCTTCATCACGGTATGCGAGGAGTTCCTCTGCATTGAGTTGCACTCCATCCTCTGGCTGAAACTCTTTTGCATCCAAGCCGAAGAGCAGCGATTCACAAATTCCTGATTATGGCAGAGCATGGTGAGCAAGATCCAGAACATCATCTGTCCCAAGGGCGTCTTCATAAAGATGGTCAAGATCTGGCAGTAGGAGTGGTTTTACATCACCGAACTGCTCGCCGAGGGCCAGACCGTAGTCCCCGCCTTCAACATCGGTCCTCAAGAGAATCTAGTCTCCTGGAAGGAGAAGGGCCTCGACTCGGGAAACCCCACCGAGTTTAAATCTCTCCAGAAGCTGATCGTCTCTGTGATCAAGAATAAAATTGAGCTGACGGACGTAGTCCAAGTCATGCTCCATCGCCGCAGCCTCCCACTACAAGTCCAGGACATTCCGATGTGGTGGTACAGCCTCGAGGACGTCACTCCAGTGCAGAGCTTTTTCCGTATGAGATATGAAACCATGTGGACGACACTATTCAAGCCGTCCGGAAATACATTCCCCGTCGCGGAGTCTGACTCTGGCCTCGACGCCTCCAATGGTCCCTCCGAGGTAAGAAACCTGTAAATTCTCATCTGCTTTTAACATTCAATATTCTTATGATAATTCGAAGCCTTTTTCCCCAATCAGCAATGGGCGCCCAAGACCGAGCTGATTAGGTGTCCGACGCATATGCCCGAGGAGGCCCGGTCCCCTCAACTCATGCCTCTACTGGCTGAGGACCCGTATGTGGCTCCAATCAAGAAGAAGCCGAAGAAAAAGAGGGAGGGCCTTAGGTCCAAGGGTCCTTCAGACGCTAAGTCCAAGGATACCCGCGCCTCTCCCCTTCATAGGGGAGACGAGAAGGAGGAGAAGAAGGAGGAGGCCGAGGGGGAAGAGGAGGTCCCCTTTGACCGGCGACGAACTCCGATGATCTTTTGGATGATGTAAAGTTTGTTTATGTCCGTTTGCAGCCGATTTTGTTGTTCGTTTGCAGCCGATTTTCTTGTCTGTTGTTTGATGAAGTAGAGTAGCTCACGCTACATGTGTAGTATGGATATAGTATGCCGTACATGAGATACGCGAACGTGGAGAGGGAAATATGAGGCTTGCCCGGTCAGTTCCGGACGCGTCCGCGGACGTTTTGAGAGACCGAATTAGCACATCGCGGATGTAGATGCTTTTATCTGCCATGTCTTGAATCTTCCGCTAATTAAAACTCGAAGGCTTATATTTTCCTTTAAAAATACTCATATACCATATTTTAAAGTGGTATTAAAAAACGCCATATTAGTGATTTCTTACAGATTATCCGGAATTGGAAATATTTTATGGCGAAATTTCATATTTCAGCGTCTCTGACAACGTGATTAATTCTTCTACGTAGTTAATTTCTCAATTAATAAATATCATCTAGTAGTTAGTGGTTGGATGTTGCAACCTCTAACTCTGTAGAGGCGCATGACTTCCCGTTGGTTACTTGTCGTACGTGCAACAGTACAAGGGATATTCGCTCGCATCTCCTCTGAATCTAGACTTGGATATGAAAGAGAAAGAAGAAAAACAAGTCATGAATTGCATCTGCAACATCGAACGTATCCTCCACGATGATATCCTGCTCAATATTTGACTTTTTTTGCAATAAACTCAATGTTTGACTTGACCAACTAGTTACTGTTATTTTTGTCAATTATTGGTGATTTTTGCTGAATATATAATGCTGGTATGTCTTTATCAATATTTAAATTTTTTTCTTCCTGAAAAGCGGGTAAGATCCCTTGGCTGATCTGCATCAAGGAACGCACATAATCATTTTATTGCTTATTTGAGCACAAGTCAGTCCCATGTGAAACGAGGTTCACAAAAATAAATTAGGGACGGCCGCCTTCATAGGCAAAAGGTCAATAAAAGGAGAAAATATTAGCTAATTTCAACGAGAATATAGCTAATTTTGTATGAATTCTCCATGCTCAGTAATGTATTATACACATGTATTATCAGCATGTCAAATGAGAACTCGCTTTGAAGACTTAACCCAAGAACTATCAGTAATCTAGTGGTTGGATTGGATGTAGATGACTTTGTTATGTCAACCATCAATGGCCACTAACACTCAGCCCTAAATGACAATTATTTCATTTTTATATGCCTGTCAACTTTCCAAAATGTATTACGTACTTGAATTATTATGTTAGTGTTTTAATCAAAGCAACGTGCTTTAATATTGTGTTATAGCGATAGCATTGAAGAACCTCTCACTTGGTTGCATAAACTACTAATTCATGTATTATATCTATGAATTGTCTCCTTGAAATAAAATTGATTTCTGATTTCCACAAAACTCCTATTATATAATACAAGGAGTAAAGATCATCCTTATACTGTGTACGACTTATTAGCGCCTACTCGTACACGCGAATTCACCTTCAAGGAGGACTTTGGAGCGCTGTGACTTTTGTTTCTTTCCTTTTTGAAGTAGTATACTAGTTACTTTTACCGAACCTTTCACTTAGTTATTAGTCTCTATTGATATATCAATTCAAGAAGTCGCGGAATAGTTCTCTAGTGGGATTGATCAACTCAAACTTTTTTTTCGAGAAGGGGATGTTCCTGGCATGTGCATCGTATGATGCATACACCCAGAGATCTACTCAACTTAAACACACATTTCAGTAGTTTCCGGCAATATTATTTTTGCGACGTATAACTTATATTTTATCAATTAACATGATGGTCAAAATATGATCCAAAATATGTGGGACTAGTAAACCGGAAGGGAGGTAGTAAAGATTAAGTCATTAAGATATGAAAGACCAAAAACATGGCTTGGAATTCAAAAGTGGACCCATGCAATGTTTCTAGAGAGGAAGAAACAGATCACAAGAGACAAAGCAAGGACTGACGTACTCCTTGGTGTGCTTCGCCGTTGGCTCCCCTTAGATGGAAGCACGTGATCAACACAAGAAGGAGAACAAGAAGGAGAAGGAAATGTCTCTGTCGGTCGATTGAATACACAAAGCAATTAAGCATGTAGATGTATGCATGCATGCATGAAGCCAAGAATGCACGTAGCCTTCGCCCGCATCTTGTTGTATTGTCGATGGGCATGGGCAACCGATATGCAACGAACCCAACTCAACCAACCTAAGCTAGCTGGCACTAGTTGATTTTGCAGCAATAATTGTCCTAAGAAATTATTAGTTGTAAGCAAAAGCCTAGTGGGTGTAGGGTTGGAGCAGAAGCAGAGCATTCTGCAGCCACAGATCATGCAGACAGGGTATGGAGGAGAGCAGGCTCCCTGGTCTTCACATGCTGGGTTGTTCTAGATACGGACAACAATTCATTAATCTGTAGCAGTATGATGAAGCAGCGGAGAAAAAATTTATTATCAATTGCTTACGACTGTTTACTTGTACTAATATATTGCTTGTTCGAAACATATATAAGAACATGTATACTCCCTCCGTCATATATGAGAACATGTATACTCCCTCTGTCCATTAAAGAAAGTACTTTAAACTTTTTTGAAAAGTCAAAAAAATTAATGTTTGACCATATTTATACAATAATACATCAACATTTATGTCATGAAATTAGTAGCATTAGTTTCATGGTAAAATATATTTTTATCATATACCTATTTGGTTTCACAAACAATGATATATTTTTACATAAACTCGGTCAAACTTTGAGATAGTTTGACCTTTCAACAAAGTTGGAAGTACACTCTTTGAAGGACGTGGTGAGTAGTTATAATCCCAGTAATGCAACCTGGTTTATGCAACTGCCACCAGACGTTTCGACTACAAAAGAGTAGGATTCTAAAAACACAGGAATAGAAAAAACATAAGATTTTATTGTTATGGTAATCTCAATCAACATGATTTTGGATTGTTTGATTGCATTATAGGAAAAACAAAGGTTTCTAAGAGGTTTGAATGATGCTAAGTATCTTATAAGAAGTACAAAGAAATACTTAGTAACAACTCTATAGAATTTAATCCTATGAATCAAACAACCAACATAGGGAAAAAAATCTCGAGGATCCTAATCCTTCAAAATTCCTATGAAAATCCTTTTGGTTAAAGGAGCTCAGTATTGGGTAACCACAAACACGTGCGTGCATGTTGGGTGGGTTATTTGTGCAAACGTAACTGTCCAACGTCTAACGTATAGCCCAATGACACACAAGCAAGTTTATTCCCACCATCTAGAAAAAGGAGGGGAAAACAGCACCAAGATGGGTTCAAAACAGCTGTAAGAAAACATGGGTCCAAAGCAACCTGAGATTTTATTCCCTTGAACTTGAAGTTTCTTGAAGCAACAAGTCTCATTATGTGAGGAATAGAAAAGACTATCATCCAAATATGTAATTACTGCGCATCTTGCTCCTCAAACTAGGAGTTGATAGCCACTCCACGGAGATCTGTTTGACTTGTGAGAAATATGAGTCATTGGCTCCCATATTTCACTAGCTAGGTGTCCGGCTTTTGGTTGGTGTAAAAGCAAGGCATGAAGTTGTTGATCGTGGAATGGAATCCACATCTTCTTCAATCACCAACAAACACTCCGACATAAGTGGTCATACATTGGTCTTACAGCATCTTTTATCCGCGATCTCCTGCTTATGCCATGATGTCAATAAAGCACCTACTACATGATTTTGTTTTGTCTTTTTCTGTAGCTAATGTTTACAAGTACGTCTAGAACTTTTGTATATTTATTATTTCGGTGAGCGCGGCACTTGGCATATAGCCGTACTCCCATTTCACGTGTCCGATAGCATATGTTGCGGTTTATACGGGTTTTTTTTAGAAAAGGAGGTTGAACCGCAGTCATCTTTATTAATTCTTTCACAAAGGTCTGACAAGAACATACATCAATCTACCCGAAGCCACCACTCAAACCTACAAACTTGATAATGTGGAGTGCTCTCACTCCTCATAACTAAAACCGGTGTCGTCGCCAATCCATCCACATAACGTATCGAGACCAACAACCGGTGCAGCCTACCTAAAGCCGCCCTCATCATCGGACCACTAACCTATCTTCAGGAGAGATATCCGCATCATCCTTGCCAGACCGAACATCCGTCGACGCCACCACGGCGGCCAACGACGCCACCGCCCTGCGCTCATCCGCTCAGACGCGAAGACTCTAGAAGATCTGTCGTGCGTAGCACCTGCCAACCAGGCATAACTCAGCGTAGCACCTGTCGGTCAGGCATGACTTGACAGCTCCACCAAAGCTTCGTGCAAGACGAAGCCGCTCCACCTCCTGCCTCTGTCTTCCAGTGCTGCTTCACAAACGATGCTCCCAAGAAAGAAACGGCACCATAGTACCGCCATCGTCCGATCTGGAAGACCAGACCTTAGGGTTTCCCTCGGAGCAGCACGAGTGGGTCGACAACAGTTGCACGATGATGCCTTCATCAAGGTAACAGCGAAAAACGCCGCCATCGCCCGCCAACGGCCCGGTTTTCACCGGCAACTATGTCTCCCCGACTCGTAGCCGGGACTAGATGCCGAATCTCGAGATCCGACCACCCAGCCGCAGGCCGACCACCTCAGACGGAAAAGATGACCACCACCGCCGACTGCACCGGTCAGAACTAACCGAAGGTGCCGTCGACGAGACCACCAGGCCCTCCACGCCTCCTCCGCCGATCCAAAGACAGATGGCGTGCCGCCTCCGTCGCCTGAAGGGCTGGCCGCCGCGCCCGCAGCCCGCGCCGCCTCCGACGCCGCCGCGCCACAACCATCGCCGTTGCCGACCAGATCGAGCGCGCCTCCACATGAATCAGGGCCCCGCGCAACCCCAGATCTGCGGGAGAGAGGCAATGTCCTCCGCCACCGCCATCAGCCCCCGGGCTTAGACCGGCGGCGTCCCCCGGCGGCGGCGGAGGGAGGGGATGAGGGAGATGCGCCCCGCGGCTGATGGGGAACGTTGCATGGGAAACAAAAAATTTTCTACGCACACGCAAGATCTATCCATGGTGATGAGCATCTACGAGAGGGAGAGTGGATCTACGTACCCTTGTAGATCGCTAAGCGGAAAGCGTTAAGAAACGCGGTTGATGTAGTCGAACGTCTTCGCGATCCAAATCGCAAGCCGTCCCGCGATCCAATCACGATCCGTCCCGATCTAGCGCCGAACGGACGGCACCTCCGCGTTCAACACATGTACAGCTCGATGACGATCTCCTCCTTCTTGATCCAGCAAGAGGGGGCGGAGAGGTAGATGAGATCTCCAGCAGCACGACGGCGTGGTGGTGGTGGTGGTGGAGTTATCCCGGCAGGGCTTCGCCTAAGCACTACCGGAATCTATTTGGTGTAGGAACTAGAGAATAGAGAACTAGCACGTGGTCGTGTGTTTTTGGGGGGGGGGGCTCTATCCTCTAGTATATATAGGAGGGAGGGGGGAAGAGAGCCGCCCTAGGGTTTCCCCTAGGGGTCGGCCGAACAGGAGGTGGAGGCCAAGCCTCCCTCCAATCCTATTCCAAGTAGGATTCCTTTCCTACTTGGATTTTCCTTCCCCACTTTGGGGTTTCCATTTTCCCACACCCCAACCGCATGGGCCTTGGTGGGGGGTTCGGCCAGCCCACTAGGGGCTGGTCTGCCTCCTCCCACAGCCCATGGGGCCCTTTGGGGTGGGTGGGCCCACCCGGTGGACCCCCGGAACCCTTCCTGTAACCCCGGTAAATTCCGGAACTTTTCCGGAAGTCAAATACCAACTTCCTATATATAAATCTTTACCTCCGGACCATTCCGGAGCTCCTCGTGACGTCCGGGATCTCATCTGGGACTCCGAACAACCTTCGGTCACCAACACATATATCTCAATACTACTGAAACGTCATCGAACGTTAAGTGTGCAGACCCTGCGGGTTCGAGAACTATGTAGACATGACTGAGACACCTCTACGGTCAATAACCAATAGCAGGACCTGGATGCCCATATTGGTTCCTACATATTATACGAAGATCTTTATCGGTTGAACCTCTATGTCAAGGATTCAGTTAATCCCGTATGTTGTTCCCTTTGTTGTTCGGTATGTTACTTGCCCGAGATTCGATCGTCGGTATCTCTATACCTAGTTCAATCTCGTTACCGGCAAGTATCTTTACTCGTTCCGTAATACAAGATCCCATGGCTAACTCTTTAGTCACTTTGCTTGCAAGGCTTATTGTGATGTTGTATTACTAAGTGGGCCCTGAGATACCTCTCTGTCACACGGAGTAACAAATCCCAGTCTCGATCCATGCCAGCTCAACAGACATCTTCGGAGATACCTGTAGAGCATCTTTATAGTCACCCAGTTACGTTGCTAGGAAACCTTGACCATCACATCATTCTCCTAATGATGTGATCCCGTTATCAAATGACATCTCATGTCTATGGCTAGGAAACCTTGACCATCTTTGATCAACGAGCTAGTCTACTAGAGGCATACTAGGGACACAGTGTTGTCTATGTATCCAAACATGTATTTGTGTTTCCAATCAATACAATTATAGCATGGATAATAAGCGATTATCATGAACAAGGAAATATAATAATAATCACTTTATTATTGCCTCTAGGGCATATTTCCAACAGTCTCCCACTTGCACTAGAGTCAATAATCTAGCTCACATCACCATGTGATTTACATTGTAATGAATCTAACACCCATACAGTTCTGGTGTTGATCATGTTTAGCCCTTGGAAGAGGTTTAGTCAACGGGTCTGCGACATTCAGATCCGTGTGCACATTGCAAATATTTATGTCCTCCTCCTTGATGTAATCGCGGATGGAATTGAAGCGTCACTTTATGTGTCTGGTCCTCTTGTGAAACCTTGGTTCCTTGGCCAGAGCAATGGCACCAGTGTTGTCACAGAACAGAGTCATTGGGTTCAGTGCACTGGGCACTACTCCAAGATCTGTCATGAACTCCTTCATCCAGACACCTTCCTTCGCCGCCTCCGAGGCAGCGATGTACTCCGCTTCGCATGTAGAATCAGCTACCACGCTCTGCTTGGAACTGCACCAGCTTACCGCACCCCCATTGAGAATAAATACGTATCCGGTTTGAGACTTAGAGTCATCCGGATCTGTGTCAAAGCTTGCATCGATGTAACCCTTTACGACGAGCTCTTGATCACCTCCATAAACGAGAAACATGTCCTTAGTCCTTTTCAGGTACTTCGGGATATTCTTGACCGCCGTCCAGTGTTCCACTCCTGGATCACTTTGAAACCTTCTGGCCATACTTATGGCAAGGCTGACATCAGGTCTTGTGCACAGCATTGCATACATGATAGAGCCTATGGATGAAGCATAGGGAATGACACTCATCTTTTCTCTATCTTCTGCAGTCACTGGGCATTGAGTCTTACTCAACTTCACACCTTGCAATACAGGCAAGAACCCCTTCTTGGACTGATCCATTTTGAACTTCTTCAAAACTTTGTCAAGGTATGTGCTCTGTGAAAGTCCTATCAAGCGTCTCGATCTATCTCTATAGATCTTGATGCCTAATATGAAAGCAGCTTCTCCTAGGTCCTTCATTGAAAAACTCTTGTTCAAATATTCCTTCACGCTTTCCAACATTTCTATATTGTTTCCAATCAGCAATATGTCATCCACATATAATATTAGAAACGCTATAGAGCTCCCACTCACTTTCTTGTAAATACAAGCTTCTCCGTAAACTTGTATAAACCCGAACGCTTTGATCACCTCATCAAAGCGAAGATTCCAACTCCGAGATGCTTGCACCAGTCCATAAATGGATCGCTGGAGCTTGCAAACTTTGTCAGCATTCTCTGGATCGACAAAACCTTCTGGTTGCATCATATACAACTCTTCCTTAAGGAAACCGTTAAGGAACGTTGTTTTGACATCCATCTGCCAAATTTCATAATAAAAAAATGCAGCTATTGCTAACATGATTCTGACGGACTTAAGCATCGCTACGGGTGAGAAGGTCTCATCGTAGTCAACTCCTTGAACTTGTGAAAAACCCTTTGCCACAAGTCGAGCTTTATAGACGGTGACATTACCGTCCGCGTCCGTCTTCTTCTTAAAGATCCATTTATTCTGAATGGCCTTTTGCCCTTCAGGTAATACTTCCAAAGCCCATACTTTGTTTTCATACATGGATCCCATCTCGGATTTCATGGCCTCTAACCATTTCTCGGAATCCGGGTCCATCATCGCTTCTCCATAGCTCGTAGGTTCATCGTTGTCCAACAACATGACCTCTAAGACAGGGTTACCGTATCACTCAGGAGCAGTGCGTGCCCTTGTCGACCTACGAGGTTCGATAGCAACTTGATCCGAAGCTTCATGATCATCATCATTAACTTCCTCTTCAACCGATGTAGGCTCTACAGAAACATCTTTCTGCGCTGCGCTACTCTCTGGTTGAAGTAAAGGTTCAACAACCTCATCAAGTTCTATTTTCCTCCCACTCAATTCTTTCGAGAGAAACTCTTTCTCGAGAAATGACATGTTCTTTGCGACAAACACTTTGCCTTCGGATCTGAGATAGAAGGTATACCCAACCGTCTCTTTTGGGTATCCTATGAAGACGCATTTCTCCGCTTTGGGTTCCAGCTTTTCAGGCTGAAGCTTTTTGACATAAGCATCACATCCCCAAACTTTAAGAAACGACAACTCTGGTTTCTTACCAAACCACAGTTCATATGGCGTCGTCTCAACGGATTTCGATGGTGCCCTATTTAAAGTGAATGCAGCTGTCTCTAACGCATAACCCCAAAACGATAGTGGCAAATCGGCAAGAGACATCATAGACCGCACCATATCTAATAAGGTTCGATTACGACGTTCGGACACACCATTACGCTGTGGTGTTCCAGGCGGTGTCAATTGTGAAACAATTCCACACTGTCTTAAGTGATTGCCAAACTCATAACTCAGATATTCTCCTCCTCAATCAGATCGTAGGAATTTAATCTTCTTGTTACGATGATTCTCAACTTCACTCTGAAATTGCTTGAACTTTTCAAATGTTTCAGACTTATGTTTCATTAAGTAAATATACCCATATCTACTTAAGTCATCGGTGAAGGTGAGAAAATAACGATATCCACCGCGCGCCTCAATGCTCATCGGACCGCACACATCAGTATGTATGATTTCCAACAAGTCACTTGCCCGTTCCATTGTTCCAGAGAACGGGGTCTTAGTCATCTTGCCCATGAGGCATGGTTCACATGTGTCAAGTGATTCAAAATCAAGTGACTCCAAAAGTCCATCAGCATGGAGTTTCTTCATACGTTTTACACCAATATGACATAAGTGACAGTGCCACAAGAAAGTGGTGCTATCATTATCAACTCTACATCTTTTGGCATCAATCTTATGAACGTGTGTATCATCACTATCGAGATTCAATAAGAATAAACCCCTCACAATGGGTGCATGACCATAAAAGATATTACTCATATAAATAGAACAACCATTATTCTCCGATTTAAATGAGTAACCGTCTCACAATAAACAAGATCCAGATATAATGTTCATGCTTAAGGCAGGCACTAAATAACAATTATTCAGGTTCACCACTAGTCCCGATGGTAATCGAAGAGCGAGCGTGCCGACGGCGATCACATCAACCTTGGAACCATTTCCCACGCGCATCGCCACTTCGTCCTTTGCCAGCCTCCGTCAATTCCGTAGTTCCTGCTTTGAGTTGCAAATGTGAGCAACCGAACCGGTATCAAATACCCAGGCACTACAACGAGAGTTGGTAAGGTACACATCAATAACATGTATATCATATATACCTTGTTTGGTGTTGGCCGCCTTCTTGTCAGCCAGATACTTGGGGCAGTTCCGCTTCCAGTGACCATTTCCCTTGCAATGAAAGCACTCAGTTTCTAGCTTGGGTCCAGCCTTGGGTTCTTGACGGGAGGGGCAACTACTTTGCCACTCTTCTTGGAGTTACCCTTGTTGCCCTTGCCATTCTTCTTGAAACTAGTGGTTTTATTGACCATCAACACTTGATGCTCCTTCTGAATCTCAGACTCAGCGACTTTCAACATCGCAAACAGCTCGGTGACTGACTTATTCATCCCTTGCATGTTATAGTTCAACACGAAGCTTTTGTAGCTAGGTGGCAGTGATTGAAGAACTCTGTCAGTGATTGCCTCTGGTGGGAGAACAATTCCCAACTCCGCCAGACGGTTAGAATACCCAGACATTCTGAGCACATGTTCACTGACAGACTCGTTCTCCTCCATCTTGCAAGCATAGAACTTATCGGAGGTCTCATACCTCTCGATCCGGGCATTCTTCTCAAAGATAAACTTCAATTCCTGGAACATCTCATATGCTCCATGATGTTCAAAACGTCTTTGAAGTCCCGGTTCTAAGCCATACAACATTGCACATTGAACTATTGAGTAATCATCAGAACGTGTCTGCCAGGCGTTCGCAACGTCTGCAGCCTCTACTGGAGCAGGTGGTGCACCGAGCGGTGCATCAAGGACATAAGCCTTTTGGGAAGCCGTGAGGATAATCCTCAGATTACGGGCCCAGTCTACAAAGTTACTTCCATCATCTTTCAACTTAGCTTTCTCTAGGAACGCATTGAAATGCAGGGGTGCTACTGCGCGAGCCATTGATCTACAACATAATTTTTGCAAAGACAACTTAGACTATTGTTCAAGATAATGAGTTTAGTTAATCATATTACTTAAAAACTCCCACTCAAATTGACATCCCTCAGGTCATTCGAGTGTCACATGATCCAAATTCACCAACCCAAGTCCGATCATCACGTGAGATGAGGTGGTTTCAATGGTGAACATCTCCATGTTGATCATATCTACTATATGACTCATGTTCGACCTTTCGGTCTCTTGTGTTCCGAGGCCATGTCTGTACATGCTAGGCTCGTCAAGTTTAACCCGAGTGTTCCGCATGTGCAACACTGGCTTGCACCCGTTGTATGTGAACGTAGAGTCTATCACACCCGATCATCACGTGGTGTCTTGAAACGACGAACTTTCGCAATGGTGCACACTCGGGGAGAACACAATTTTATCTTGAAATTTTAGTGAGGGATCACCTTATAATGCTACCGTCGTCCTAAGCATAATAAGATGCATAAAAGGATTAATATCACATGCAAATCATAAGTGACATGATATGGCCATGATCTTGTGCTTTTGATCTCCATCTCCAAAGCACCGGCATGATCTCCATCGTCACCGGCATGACACCATGATCTCCATCAACGTGTCGCCATGAGGTTGTCGCGCCAACTATTGCTTCTACAACTATTGCTAACTCATAGCGATAAAGTAAAGCAAAAACGGCGAAAATAAATTAAAGACAACCCTATGGCTCCTGCCGGTTGCCGTAGTCACCGACATGCAAGTCGTGATAATCTATACAAAACATGATCATCTCATACATCACATATATCTCATCATGTTTCTGGCCATATCATATCACATCATACCCTGCAAAAACAAGTTAGACGTCCTCTAATTTGTTGTTGCATGTTTTACGTGGCTGCTATGGGTATTTAGCAAGAACGATTCTTACCTACGCAAAACCACAATGGTGATACACAAGTTGCTATTTCACCTTCTACAAGGACCGCCTCTGTCGAATCCGATTCAACTAAAGTGGGAGAGACAGACACCCGCCAGCCATCTTATGCAACAAAGTTACATGTCAGTCGATGGAACCGGTCTCTCGTACGTGGACGAGTAAGGTTGGTCCGAGCCGCTTCATCCCATAATACCGCTGAATCAAGAAAAGACTAAGGAGGGAAGCAATCTGAATATCAACGCCCACAAACTCCTTTGTGTTCTACTCGAGATCTCATCTACGCATAGACCTAGCTCATGATGCCACTAATGGGGAACGTTGCATGGGAAACAAAAAATTTCCTACGCACACGCAAGATCTATCCATGGTGATGAGCATCTATGAGAGGGAGAGTGGATCTACGTACCCTTGTAGATCGCTAAGCGGGAAGCGTTAAGAAACGCGGTTGATGTAGTCGAACGTCTTCGCGATCCAAATCGCAAGCCGTCCCGCGATCCAATCACGATCCGTTCCGATCTAGCGCCGAATGGACAGCACCTCCGCGTTCAGCACACGTACAGCTCGATGACGATCTCCTCCTTCTTGATCCAGCAAGAGGGGGCGGAGAGATAGATGAGATCTCTAGCAGCACGACGGCATGGTGGTGGTGGTGGTGGAGTTATCCCGGCAGGGCTTCGCCTAAGCACTACCGGAATCTATTTGGTGTAGGAACTAGAGAATAGAGAACTAGCACGTGGCCGTGTGTTTTGGGGGGCCTCTATCCTCTAGTATATATAGGAGGGAGGGGGGAGGAGAGCCGCCCTAGGGTTTCCCCTAGGGGTCGGCCGAACAGGAGGTGGAGGCCAAGCCTCCCTCCAATCCTACTCCAAGTAGGATTCCTTTCCTACTTGGATTTTCCTTCCCCACTTTGGGGTTTCCTCTTTCCCACACCCCAGCCGCATGTGCCTTGGTGGGGGGTTCGGCCAGCCTACTATGGGCTGGTCTGTCTCCTCCCACAGCCCATGGGGCCCTTTGGGGTGGGTGGGCCCACCCGGTGGACCCCCGGAACCCTTCCGGTAACCCCGGTAAATTCTGGAACTTTTCCGGAAGTCAAATACCAACTTCCTATATATAAATCTTTACCTCCGGACCATTCCGGAGCTCCTCGTGACGTCCGGGATCTCATCTGGGACTCTGAACAACCTTCGGTCAGCAACACATATATCTCAATACTACCGAAACGTCACCGAACGTTAAGTGTGCAGACCCTGCGGGTTCGAGAACTATGTAGACATGACCGAGACACCTCTACGGTCAATAACCAATAGCGGGACCTGGATGCCGATATTGGTTCCTACATATTCTATGAAGATCTTTATCGGTTGAACCTCTATGTCAAGGATTCGGTTAATCCCGTATGTTGTTCCCTTTGTTGTTCGGTATGTTACTTGCCCGAGATTCGATCGTCGGTATCTCTATACCTAGTTCAATCTCGTTACCGGCAAGTCTCTTTACTCGTTCCGTAATACAAGATCCCGTGGCTAACTCTTTAGTCACTTTGCTTGCAAGGCTTATTGTGATGTTGTATTACTGAGTGGGCCCTGAGATACCTCTCCGTCACACGGAGTAACAAATCCCAGTCTCGATCCATGCCAGCTCAACAGACACCTTCGGAGATACCTGTAGAGCATCTTTATAGTCACCCAGTTACGTTGCGACGTTTGATATACACAAGGTATTCCTCCGGTGTCAGTGAGTTGCATGATCTCATGGTCACAGGAACAGATACTTGACATGCAGAAAACTATAGCAATAAATTGACACGATCATATGCTACGTTCATAGTTTGGGTCTTGTCCATCACATCATTCTCCTAATGATGTGATCCCGTTATCAAATGACATCTCATGTCTATGGCTAGGAAACCTTGACCATCTTTGATCAACGAGCTAGTCTACTAGAGGCATACTAGGGACACAGTGTTGTCTATGTATCCAAACATGTATTTGTGTTTCCAATCAATACAATTATAGCATGGATAATAAGCGATTATCATGAACAAGGAAATATAATAATAATCACTTTATTATTGCCTCTATGGCATATTTCCAACAGCGGCTGGTTTGGGGCGCCACCCGAGTCGCCCGACGCGGGGACGACGCGGGGACCTGAGTTTATACGTACCTTGTGTTGGTTAGTTACCATGTTTTTTTTCCTTCGAAAGCAGGTTAGTTACTATTTGAAATAATATGGCTGCATCATGCATGCATTATATTGATGTAGAGGCCAGGGATAATCCTTCTTTTCAAGAAAAATATTTACTTTGTGAAATTTGCGGGAAAATGAATATCACACTGATACGTCTCCGTCGTATCTATAATTTTTAATTGTTTCATGCCAATATTCTACAACTTTCATATACTTTTGGCAACTTTTTATACTACTTTTTGGGACTAACATATTGATCCAGTGCCCAGTGCCAGTTCCTGTTTGTTGCATGTTTTTTGTTTCGCAGAAAATCCATATCAAACAAAGTCCAAATGGGATAAAAACTTACAGAGATTTTTTTTGGAATATATGTGAATTTTGGGAAGTGGAATCAACAGAAGACGGTGCCCGAGGGGCCCACAAGCCGCAAGGGCGCGCCCTGGGGGGTAGGGCGCACCCTGGGGGCTTATGGCCACCCCGTAAGGCGGTTGGTGCCCTTCTTTCGCCGCAAGAAAGCTAATATACGGATAAAAATTGTGTTAAAATTTCAGCCCAATCGGAGTTACGGATCTCCGGGAATTTAAGAAACGGTGAAAGTCCAGAATCTGGGAAGGCAGAAACAGAAGGAAACAGAGAGAGAGATTCAATCTCGGAGGGGCACTCGCCCCTCCGCCGCCATGGAAGCCAAGGACCAGAGGGGAAACCCTCCTCTCATCTAGGGGGGAGGTCAAGGAAGAAGAAGAAGGAGGGGGGATCTCTCCCCCTCTCTCCCGGTGGCACCGGAACGCCACCGGGGCCATCATCGTGATGGCGATCTACACCAACAACTTCGCCGCCGTCATCACCAACTCTCTCCCCCTCTATGCAGTGGTTCAACACCTCTTCTCCCCACTGTAATCTCTACTTAAACATGGTGCTCAACGCTATATATTATTTCCCAATGATGTATGGCTATCCTATGATGTTTGAGTAGATCCGTTTTGTCTTATGGGTTGATTGATGATCATGATTGGTTTGAGTTGCATGTTTTATTATTGGTGCTGTCCTATGGTGCTCTCCGTGTCGCGCAAGCATGAGGGATCCCCGCTGTAGGGTTTGCAATATGTTTATGATTCGCTTATGGTGGGTGGCGTGAGTGACGGAAGCACAGACCCGAGTAAGTAGGTTGTTTGCGTATGGGAATAAAGAGGACTTGATACCTTATAATGCTATGGTTGGGTTTTATCTTAATGATCTTTAGTAGTTGCGGATGCTTGCTAGAGTTCCAATCATAAGTGCATATGATCCAAGTAGAGAAAGTATGTTAGCTTATGCCTCTCCCTCATATAAAATTGCAATAATGATTACCGGTCTAGTTATCGATTGCCTAGGGACAAATAACTTTCTTGTGACAAAAAGCTCTCTACTAAGACTAACTTAGTTGTTTCTTCATCTAAACAGCCCCTAGATTTCATTTACGTGTTCTTTATTATCTTGCAAACCTATCCCGTCACACCTACAAAGTACTTCTAGTTTCATACTTGTTCTAGGTAAAGCGAACGTTAAGCGTGCGTAGAGTTGTATCGGTGGTCGATAGAACTTGAGGGAATATTTGTTCTACCTTTAGCTCCTCGTTGGGTTCGACACTCTTACTTATCGAAAGAGGCTACAACTGATCCCCTATACTTGTGGGTTATCAAGACCTTTTTCTGGCGCCGTTGCCGGGGAGCAATAGCGTGGGGTGAATATTCTCGTGTGTGCTTGTTTGCTTTATTACTAAGTATTTTTTTTTTATTTTTCTGTTATTAACTTGTTTTCTATCTTTAGATATGGGTAGGAAACGCAAAATACCAAAAAAAATAGATGTACTTGCTGCTCCAAAAGTTGAGGAACCACTAGTGTTCCGTACCACCGAAGAATATTACTTGGGTCATCTTCGATCCACTGTGCTCGTGCTGAAACCCCAACTAGCTTAGTTGAGGGCAAATCATTAAATGAGCATGCTTATTATGTGCGACACCGCTTATCTCAAAAAGGGAAACTGTTATGGGATCAAATTCATGTGTTGAAATGGTATGCTTGGAATTTATGCTTGAGATATGATATTACTTGTTGCTCTAGGATGAAGGCTAAACACCTTCCCTTTTCATGTAAATTTAATGATAATGAAACCTTGGCTTCTTATGCTAATGGTATATATGATTACTATGATGTGGAACAAATAGAAGAGTTTGTTGCTTTTAAGGGTGCTTATGAAATTGAAGCTTTGTTTGAAAAGTATGAAGATTATGATGATGCTGTTTACCGATCTCAAAATTTGGCTATGCTTCGTTATTGTTATGCCAATTATGAATATAATGCCCATATTGATCAATTTATTGAGAAAGTCTCCGTTATCCAAGAAGAGACTAATATTTTGCAGGAATCTATGGAAGAAGAAATTGATGACACTGTGAGCTCATTAGATGAAAAAGATGACGAGGAGAGCGAAGAACAAAAGGAGGAAGAGCGGATTAGCTACCCGTTCCCACCTTCTAATGATAGTAACTCTTCAACTCATACATTGTTTAATTTCCCTTCGTTCTTACCGAAGGATGAATGCTATGATGATTGCTATGATCCCTTGGATTCGTTCGAAATATCCCTTTTTGATGAACTTGATGCTTGCTATGCTTGTGGCCATGATGCCAATATGAATGATGCTTATGGAGATGAACTTGCTATAGTTCCTTATGTTAAACGTGAAATTGTTGCTATTGCACCCACACATTATAGTCCTATTATCATTTTGAATTCTCCCAACTACACTATATCGGAGAAGTTTGCACTTATTAAGGATTATATAGATGGGTTGCCTTTTACTATTACACATGATGATTTTAATAGATATAATATGCATGTGCTTGCTGATCCTACTTGCAATTATTATGAGAGAGGAACTACATCTCCACCTCTCTATGTTTCCAACATGATAAAATTGCAAGAAACTGCTTATGCTATGTATTGGCCTTTACTTGATGTGCATGAATTGTTCTTTTATGACATGCCGATGCATAGGAAGAGAGTTAGACTTCGTTGTTGCATGATATATGTTACTTTGTGCTCAATACTAAATTACAAATCATTGTTAATTAAAATTGGCTTTGATATACCTTGGGATCCGGGTGGATCAATTACTTGAGCACTTTATGCCTAGCTTAATGGCTTTAAAGAAAGCGCTGTCAGGGAGACAACCCGGAAGTTTTAGAGAGTCATTTTATTCTGTTGTGTGCTTTTATATAGTTTAAAAAACAAAAAAATAAAGAGGGGAACCTAAAACTTTTTCAAAAAGATAAGTGAAAGTGAGAGGGACGAACATTGTTAAAATGGGAGCATGCCTTGAACTTTGTTCATGCCCATGGAAACCTTGTGAATCTTAATTACAGAAACTTTTCAACAAAAATAATTACCCCCTTGTATAAATCCATTGTATTATAAAAATAATGTGCCAAGATTTGCCTTTAGGATGATTAGATTGCTTGTTTGGTGTGTGCAGTGCAAAAACAGAAACTTTGGCTGTAGTGCGTGAATTTACATTTTTTACTGGAATGTCAAAAGTTTCTGAAATTCTTAAACAGTACTGCTATGCAAATTTTTTATTTTTTCCTAATTTTTCAGAATTTTTAGAGTTACATAAGTATAGTAAATGTTCAGATTGCTACAGACTGTCCTTTTTAAGACAGATTCTGTTTTTGATGCATTGTTTTGCTAGTTTTGATGAAACTATCGATTTTATCGGTGGTATAAGCCATAAAGAAGTTATAATACAGTAGCTACAATGCAAAAATAAAATTTGAATGGGTTTGCAACAGTACTTAAAGTGGTAATTTGCTTTATTATACTAACGGATCTCACGAGGGTTTTGTTAAGTTTTGTGTGATTGAAGTTTTCAAGTTTTGGGTGAGATCACGATGGATGAAGGAATGAGGAGTGGAAAGAGACTAAGCTTGGGGATGCCCGAGGCACCCCAAGGTAATATTCAAGGACTCCCAAGAAACTAAGCTCGGGGATGCCCCGGAAGGCATCTCCTCTTTCTTCTAATAACCATCGGTAATTTTACTCGGAGCTATATTTTTATTCGTCACATGATATGCGTAAATCTTGGAGCGTCGTGTGCTTTTTATTTTTCTTTTAATAATGCACCATGCTGGTATGAGAAAGTCCTTGGTTGATTTATAGAAGGATCTTTGCACCTCACTTATATCTTTTGAGTATGGCTTTGTAGAATGCTTCATGTGCTTCACTTATATCATTTGAAGTTTGGATTGCCTGTTTATCTACACATAGAAAACCGCCATTTGTAGAATGCTCTTTTGCTTCACTTATATTTGTTACAGCGTGGGCATATCTTTTGTAGAAATAATTAAACTCTCATGCTTCACTTATATCTATTTAGAGAGTTAACAGGAGTTGGTCATTCACATGGTTAGTCATAAAATCCTACATAAAACTTGTAGATCACTGAATATGATATGTTTGATTCCTTGCAATAGTTTTGCGATATAAAGATGGTGATACTAGAGTCATGCTAGTGAGTAATTGTGGATTGGTAGAAATACCTGTGTTAAAGTTTGTGATTCCCGTAGCATGCACGTATGGTGAACCGTTATGTGATGAAGTCGGAGCATGATTTATTTATTAATTGCCATCCTTTGTGTGGAGGTCGGGATCGCGCGATGGTTAACTCCTACCAACCCTTCCCCTAGGAGCATGCGTGTAGTACTTTGTTTCGATGACTAATAAATTTTTGCAATAAGTATGTGAGTTCTTTATGACTAATGTTGAGTCCATGGATTATACGCACTCTCACCCTTCCACCATTGCTAGCCTCTCTAGTACCGCGCAACTTTCACCGGTGCATTAAACCCACCATATTCCCTTCCTCAAAACAGCCACCATACCTACCTATTATGGCATTTCCATAGCCATTCCGAGATATATTGTCATGCAACTTCCACCGTTCCGTTTATTATGACACGCACCATCATTGTCATATTGCTTTGCATGATCGTAAGATAGCTAGCATGATGTTTTCATGGCTTGTCCGTTTTTTGATGTCATTGCTACGCTAGATCATTGCACATCCCGGTACACCGCCGGAGGCATAAATATAGAGTCATATTTTGTTCTAGTATCGAGTTTTAATTCTTGAGTTGCAAGTAAATAAAAGTGTGATGATCATCATTATTAGAGCATTGTCCCATGTGAGGAAAGGATGATGGAAGCTATGATTCCCTCACAAGTTGGGATGAGTTTCCGGACTTTACAAAAAAATAAAATAGGCCAAAGAAGCCCACCAAAAAAAATTGAGAGAAAAGAGAAGGGGCAATGCTACTATTCCTTTTTCCACACTTGTGCTTCAAAGTAGCACCATGATCTTCATGATAGAGAGTCTCCTATATTGTCACTTTCATATACTAGTGGGAATTTTTCATTATAGAACTTGGATTGTATATTCCAATGACGGGCTTCCTCAAATTGCCCTAGGTCTTCGTGAGCAAGCAAGTTGGATGCACACCCACTTAGTTTTCAGTTTGAGCTTTCATACACTTATAGCTCTAGTGCATTCGTTGCATGGCAATCCCTACTCACTCACATTGATATCTATTGATGGGCATCTCCATAGCCCGTTGATACGCCTAGTTGATGTGAGACTATCTCCTTCTTTTTTGTCTTCTCCACAACCACCATATTCTATTCCACCTATAGTGCTATATCCATGGCTCACGCTCATGTATTGCATGAAAGTTGAAAAGGTTTGAGAATACTAAAGTATGAAACAATTGCTTGGCTGAAACCGGGGTTGTGCATGATTTAATACTTTGTGTGATGAAGATGGAGCATAGCCAGACTATATGATTTTGTAGGGATAACTTTCTTTTAGCCATGATATTTTGAGAAGACATGATTACTTTATTAGTATGCTTGAAGTATTATTGTCTTAATGTTAAATGATATACTATTGCTTTGAATCACTCATGTCTTAATATTCATGCCATGATTAGATTATATGATCAAGATTATGCTAGGTAGCATTCCACATCAAAAATTATCTTTTTTATCATTTACCTACTCGAGGACGAGCATGAATTAAGCTTGGGGATGCTGATACGTCTCCGTCATATCTATACTTTTTAATTGTTTCATGCCAATATTCTACAACTTTCATATACTTTTGGCAACTTTTTATACTACTTTTTGGGACTAACATATTGATCCAGTGCCCAGTGCCAATTCCTGTTTGTTGCATGTTTTTTGTTTCGCAGAAAATCCATATCAAACGAAGTCCAAACGGGATAAAAACTTACGGAGATTTTTTTTGGAATATATGTGAATTTTGGGAAGTGGAATCAACAGAAGGCGGTGCCCGAGGGGCCCACAAGCTGCAAGGGCACGCCCTGGGGGGTAGGGCGTGCCCTGGGGTCTTGTGGCCACCTCGTAAGGCGGTTGGTGCCCTTCTTTCGCCGCAAGAAATCTAATATCCGGATAAAAATCGTGTTAAAATTTCAGCCCAATCGGAGTTACGGATCTCCAGAAATTTAAGAAACGGTGAAAGGCCAGAATCTGGGAAGGCAGAAACAGAAGGAAACAGAGAGAGAGATCCAATCTCGGAGGGGCTCTCGCCCCTCCGCCGCCATGGAAGCCAAGGACCAGAGGGGAAACCCTCCTCCCATCTAGGGGGGAGGTCAAGGAAGAAGAAGAAGGAGGAGGGCTCTCTCCCCCTCTCTCCCGGTGGCACCGGAACGCCGCCGGGGCCATCATCGTGACGGCGATCTACACCAACAACTTCGCCGCCGTCATCACCAACTCTCTCCCCCTCTATGCAGCGGTTCAACACCTCTTCTCCCCACTGTAATCTCTACTTAAACATGGTGCTCAACGCTATATATTATTTCCCAATGATGTATGGCTATCCTATGATGTTTGAGTAGATCCGTTTTGTCCTATGGGTTGATTGATGATCATGATTGGTTTGAGTTGCATGTTTTATTATTGGTGCTGTCCTATGTTGCTCTCTGTGTCGCGCAAGCGTGAGGGATCCCCGCTGTAGGGTTTGCAATATGTTTATGATTCGCTTATGGTGGGTGGCGTGAGTGACGGAAGCACAGACCCGAGTAAGTAGGTTGTTTGCGTATGTGAATAAAGAGGACTTGATACCTTATAATGCTATGGTTGGGTTTTACCTTAATGATCTTTAGTAGTTGCGGATGCTTGCTAGAGTTCCAATCATAAGTGCATATGATCCAAGTAGAGAAAGTATGTTAGCTTATGCCTCTCCCTCATATAAAATTGCAATAATGATTACCGGTCTAGTTATCGATTGCCTAGGGACAAATAACTTTCTTGTGACAAAAAGCTCTCTACTAAGACTAACTTAGTTGTTTCTTCATCTAAACAGCCCCTAGATTTCATTTACGTGTTCTTTATTATCTTGCAAACCTATCCCGTCACACCTACAAAGTACTTCTAGTTTCATACTTGTTCTAGGTAAAGCGAACGTTAAGCGTACGTAGAGTTGTATCGGTGGTCGATAGAACTTGAGGGAATATTTGTTCTACCTTTAGCTCCTCGTTGGGTTCGACACTCTTACTTATCGAAAGAGGCTACAACTGATCCCCTATACTTGTGGGTTATCACACACCTGTGCTACTGTGCTAGTGCTATTCCAGTAATATTCCCTCCGGTTCTTTTTTACGCTGCGTATAAGATTTGTCTGAAGTCAAATTTCATAAAGTTTAACCAGCCTCATAAAATTATTGACATTCACAATACGAAATCAATATCACTAGATACGTCATGAATTTAATGTTCATATTGTATAACTTTAGCGTTAAAGATGTTGATATTTTCTCATATAAATATGGCCCAACTTTATGTAATTTACTTCAGACAAATCTTATATGCAAAATAAAAAGTATTGGAACGAATACATCAACGGAGACCAGTTAATTGGATGTCTCCAACTCCAGGTGCGTTCTCTTAGGGCATCTCCAATGCCGACCCTCAAAAGTCTTCGGTATATATCCGTTTTTATGTCCGGACGTGGTCCGCGGACATGATACTTGAGAGAGCAATTCAACGCTAATTACAAAGTATCAGACTGTGAGGAGAAAAATAGGTGGGGACCATGCATGCGGTGGCATTTTGTGGTGTGGTGTCCGGTTGGGAGGAGAGAGAATAGAGGGGACCATGCATGTGCGGAGAGAGAGAAGAGAGCAAGACCATGCAGAGCCTTTTGGTTGGTCAAGTGGATGTCCGGACTTCGGTATATCTCCTCTATTTTTTTCTTCACCTTACTGAAAAATGGACGTCCGGACCCCTTCGCGGATCGATGCAGGACCGCGCTGAATTGCAAAAGTGAACAAAAATGCCCAGTCAGACATATGCCAGAATTTTGCGGGTATCCCTTGGAGATGCCCTTAAGGACATAAAAACACCAACAAACTACTCACTCCGTCACATAGTAAGATATCATTTTTAACACTACACTATTGTCAAAAACGATGTTATATTATGGGACGGCGAGTAACTAATTAACCGTCTTGGTTTAGAACTTAAAATAATAATAATAATAATAATAATAATAATAATAATAATAATAATAATAATAATAATAATAATAAAAGCCACGTGTCAACAAGCAAGGCATCGTCAACTCAGGCCATAGTGACTACTCTGTCCAGGCGAGGTGTGTACAGTAGGAGTATATGATAAAAAAAAACTAGTGTACTTTTCAGAGAATCAAGGACCAGTGAATCATCAGTTAAAATGCTAGTAATGGTGAATGGCAGTCTACCATATCCTAGTACTGGTACTCCCAGATTGGAGTGCTTTTCCTCCCGTAAGCAAAACGATTTGTTTAACAGTTGCGATTAGTTTAGAATAGCAGTTGAGCAATCATGCATATTAATTATAGTATATACCGAGAAGGATTCCAACTTCATTTTAAAGTGCATTATTAGAGTCAGTACCGGCCTCCCCCAGATACTATTGCTGCAAGCAGGCCTTGACACTTGGAAGCGTGAAGGCCATAAAATAACATGGAATAATTGACGGGTTTTACTATAATATAATATGCAGCTGCGGCTGTCGAAATGGCTTGTATGTATATGATGCTGCAGCGCAGCGGAAAAACGATTAGAACGGCCGACAACAGGAGGTGTCGATCTCATCTTGCACATATACATGCGAGCAATACATGTGCCCCGTCCGCGTGAGCGGGATAGGTAGCCTACATCTTTGACGGATTGTCACTGCACCTACACAACACTTGATACGATCATCCTCTTCCTCCTTCCCTTCCTCCCCACGACGGCGCAACGCAACGACGGGGCTCTCTGAGTTGTCCGACCCTTGCGTCCATATAAAGCCATTGTAGTTGCAGCAACAACAGTATCCACAAAGTCTTTTGACCGCAAAACTTTATCCACAACTGATTCAACTAGTCAAATTAATCGACGAAGACTCCTAGCTAGCACGTTACGTGGTCTGATATATGCTTGTTGCCACGTAGACAAACTTAGCCTTTAACCACATTGGAGCATGTATGTACTCCATGCCGACGTGTGCATGTGGTCCTACTGGTGCTTAGCTCAAAGTGGCCAGGCCGAGGTGTATCTGAATGCAGTGAAAGAAAGCAGGGATGGCGCTCTCGCGACCGCGCAGGTGGCGGCTGGGCGCGCGCCGCCGCCGGCCGGATCTCTGGCCTCGGGCCTCCATTGCTGCCGCCGAGCCCGGATCTGGACTCCCCGCGGCGTCCTCTCCCGCACCAGCATCGGCACCGCCCCGTCTCCCCATCAACACCGCGACGCCGCTCTCGCGAATCTTCGCCGCGGGAGCCGCTCCAGCGCCGTCCTCCACTGCTGCAGCCACCGTCCTCCAGCCGCCAGCGTCGGTCCTTCAAGGGCTGGGCTCTGCCGTGGTCTCCTCTGCTTCCCCGAGTCCAGATGCTCGTGAGTCCTCTGCCATGTCGCTGCAGCTGCTGGGTCATCGGACCTCGGTTGCTGGTGATGTGGGTGCGGCAGTGGAGACCAGGTCAGGGCAGCCTCAGCCTGCGCGAGTGGTGCCTGCGTCGAACGCTCCGGCTGCAGGCAGCGTCCCGGCTACCGGCGCCATCCCTCCACCGCGGCGGTTGCCCCCAAGCTGCAGATTTAGGAAGGAAGATGGGGGTGTTAAGGCCTCGCTGCGTTCCAAGACCACGACGACAGCTGCTTCGGCACCGCCGCCTGCCGCCCCTGCCCTGCTTGCTGGTGCCGCCTCAGGCCTGCCGTTGCCGGCTCTTGTTGCCCCGACCAATGGTGACGGCATGGACTGCGAAGAGGAGCTACCCTCCCTGACTCCATCAGCCAACGCAAAAGGCATCGTCGTTGGCATGGGGGATGTGCTAACCTGTGCGCGAAGATCTGTTTTGTGGGCCTCTGCCGCTGACAATGACGATGAAGACGAAGACGAAGAGGAGCTGGCCCCTCAGACGCCGCCGGCTACCACCAAGGCCGTCGATTTCGGTGAGATGTGTGTGGGTCATGAGGTGGACACGAGTGGGGGTTGGCAGGAGGTGCTACCGCGGCGCAGCCCGCGTCGGCCAACATTGTCGCCGCCATCCACGACAATGGCTCCTCTTCCCATCCCTGCTTGGCTTCACGGTAGATGCTACAGATGCTTCGCTCATGAGCACCGTGCGGCTGATTGCAGAGATCCATTGCGGTGCTCACGTTGTTTGGAGAATGGTCATCGTGCGCACGGATGTCGCAATCCCTGGCGTCCTCTAAGCTCGTTGGCATGCCTTACCATGCCACCCGTGGCTTGCGTCAACTCCATGCATGGTCCTACATCAGTTTTATGCAAGGGTCCGGTGAAATTCGCGCCGCCCTCCAAGGCGCTTCACCATGGGTCCTGGGCGTCTGTTGTATCTGCTACTGCGGGCTCGACAACCTCATCTGAAGTGGTGCTGCAGTCCGCTTTGGCCGATCAGATTGCGCTGCTGCAAGGCTGCCTGGTGCGGGTTGGGAGCTTTTTAGAGCTGGCGGAGGCTGCTCTGAGTAGACTCTCCCCTGTGCCGGCAATTCTGCAGACCGCTTTGACGTCACGTCCTCCTATTGCAGTTGGTGTTTGCTCCGAGGAGGACACGGAGGCAAAGTTATATGGTTGTTTCTCCCCCCGTGTTGGGGACATTTCGTCGTCGCTGTCTACCTCGCCCCCTGTGTTGTCTACCATTGAGGACGAGTCCATCGCCATGCTCGTGGCTCCGGTGCTGAAAATCATGCCCGAGATTAGGGAGCTATGTCTAAGCTCTGCTTCGCTTTTGTCAGTGAAGCACATGAAGGTGGACTCACTAGCGCCCAACCACGTCACGGTTCTACCTTCCATATGAGCAAAAAATAGCTAAACAATTGCTAACCTTGTTCTGTGAACGTCTAACATGAGTAATACTAGTTCCATGGAATTTTAGGAATAGCTTAATCTCCTCTACCAAAGAAGAATAAATTGATCTATCAATGTCGCCTGACTGGATCATATGAACAACTTCTAGGGAATCCATTTCAACCATCACAGGTAAATTACTTCTCTATATGCCGTTTTTAGTTGATAGGAGCTCCTATTTGAATAAAACGCAAACTTTTTGTATTTGTGAACCAAACTTAAAACAGGACTATTTTTCAAACTCTAAACAAAATAAAAAATACAAACATGTTTTTGAATATACAGTATTTTTTCTGAAATTCAGAACAAAATTTGAAATTATGTTTTTAAAAAGGAATTATTATAAAAGAAAAAGGGAAAAAGGAAGGAGGGCAAAAACAATAAAGGGGGTAAATCAGACCGGAAGAAGGTTCCTCAAACCAATAAAAAAACATGAGGACATTTTGGAAGGTTTACAAAACCCCGCCAATTTGTTGGTTAATGCGTCAAATAGGTTTTTCCGGCAGCGCTGTAGAGTATCTCGAAGGTAATTCGAACAATGAAAAATCCAGAAAAAGTGAGGGCACAAGGGAACACGAGACATTCTGTTTGTCAGTGTGCATGGCTAACCACTTGAGATGATGAAGATTATTAGCTAATTGATAGAACGGAGCAGTAAAAACTATCAACATCGTCAGATCTAAGGCATTTTCTGAAATTTCAAACTTATTTTTTAAAGTGAATATTTTTGGACACATAAACCTTTTTCAAAGTTGTGAGTATTTTTCAAAAACTCAAACTTTATGAAACCCAAACATCCTTTGAATATTTTTCAAAAAATTAAACTTTTCTGAAATTTTGAACAAATTTAGAGGTCATATTTCTTCTAAAACAGAAACTTTTTTGAAACTCCGAATAAAACTTGAAAACATGAATATTTGAATATTTATGGAAACATTTTTTAAATGGGAATCTATTTTGAAATTTCGAAAAAAATGAAAATCTGAAAACGAAATAAAATCTGCGACCATTTTTTGAAACGTGAACACTTTTCGGATTTGTCATCAAATTTTGAAAATAGGAACATTTTTTAAACGTTCGAACACAATTTTTGAAAACCTGACAGAATTTGGAAGATTTGGAAAATTTAATAAAAAATGTTTTTTATAATAATCGAATTTTATTTAGAACGCAAACAATGAATCGAAATTGCAATCATTTTTTTAAAAAGCAAACAGACGAGGCTTCATGTAGGTTCTTATGTAGTGGGCTGCCAGGCTGCCATGTTAATTACGTAAGAACAGAGCTCGGTGCAGGTTAATACGTATCCTTCAGCAAGGAAAATGCTATTCGCCGCATTTTGTGGCAAGGAGTCGAGGCTCCGCACACCGTTCCGACTATATTTGGGTCGGTCCAGTTTGCTTAGTCACCGGCTTTGAGAACCTTCTAGGAGGTTGCCTGAACCGGTTTTTTTTTACCTTTTTTCTTTTTTCTTTTTTTAGTTTTTATGTTTCTGTTTCTTTTTTCTTCTTTCCTTTTTCTTTTCTAATTTTTTTATTTTCTGTTTCTTCTTTTCTTCTTTTTTTCCAAGGTTATTTTATCTTTTTTCAATAAGTTCATGTTCGAAAATTGTTTTTATAAATAATGTTCTAAATTTCAAATAATTGCAGTTTTTCAAAACAATTCGTAACTTCAAAAATTCTTCGGGATTTTAACAAAATGATCAGGATTTTCAAAACAATGATCGGTATTTTCCGAAAATGTTAAGGATTTTTTTTAAAATGTAATTGTTTTTTAAAAAATGTTATTGTTTTCGTTTTCATTTTTTCCTTTCCATTTTTTATTTTTTCCTTTTCCTATTCCTTTTGTTTGACATTTTCTAATTTTTTTTTTAATTTCAAAAAATGTTCTTGTGTTCAAAATTTTGTTCACAATTTATATTTAAATGTTCGTGCTTCAAAAAATAATACGGAATTTCAAAAAATGTTCGTGCTTCAAAAAATAATCAGGAATTGCAAAAATTGTTCTTGCTTTTTCGTGATTGTCAAAAAATGGTCGGAATTGTAAAAAATGTTCCTATTTTTTCGAGATTTGTTCACAATTTCTAATAAATTGTTCGGAACATTTTTTGAAATTGCTGAACAATTTTTGAAAACATGAGAATAACAAAATTTGTAAAAAATGTTCCTATTTTTTCAAGATTTGTTTACAATTTGCAAATAAATTGTTCGGAACATTTTTAGAAATTCCTGAACAATTTTTGAAAACATGAGTATACAAAATTGGAAAACAAGATTGTTTTTTTGAAATTACTGAACATTTTTTAAAACACGAACATTTTTGAACTTGTGAACTAAAATTTGTAATTGCTGAAAGACGTTCTGAAACACGAACATTTTTTGAATATTAAACAAATTTTTAAAATGAGAACTTTTTTTGAAATTCTGAAGTAAATTTGAAAAGATGAACCTTCTTTGAAACTCTGGAAAGAATGAAAACGTGAACATTTTTTGGAATTTACGAACAATTTTTGAAAACAGGAATATTTTTTGAAAATCCCGGACATTTTTTGAAGTTATGAATAGTTTTTTAGATCGCAAACATTGTTTGAAATTTGGGAACATTTTTTGAAAACACGAACACTTTTTCAAATTTGTGAACATTGTTTGTAAACACGAAGTTTTTTTGAAAACCCCGAACATATTTTCAAATTTTCAAACAATTTTGATTTCTGAACTTTTTGAACTTTCGTAAAAGGAAACAGAAAAAGAAAATAAAAATAAAATAAAAAGAAAGAAATAGAAAAGGTAAAAACGAAAACGAAAAGAAAAGAAACAGAAATGAAATAAAAGAAAAAAGAAAAAACCTGAAAGAAAACAGCAGAAACAGAAGAAAAGCCAGCAACCTGACGCTCGGTAAGGAAACAGAAGAAACAGGAGAAACCACAGCTGCCTGACGCTAAATTCAAACACAAGAATCGCGCGCGGCCCACTAAGCCCGCCAAATCCATGTCCCCTGTGCGAAACCCCAGCTACCTGACGCAGAACGCGTCCGATAGGAGCTCCCCTTCAGCAAGTCCTGCTTCCGACTCGCTAAAGAGGCGAGCTAGATGTGTCGGGCACGTGCGCGGCAACAACCTCTTTTGTTCTTTTCTGTTTGTGTTTTCTGTTTTCGTTTTTTTGCTTTATTTTTATATTTTTATTACATTCTGAAATATCTAAAATATATATTGCAGAAAACATTCTAAAAAATATTTAAAAATGTTGAACAAGTATTGGACAATTGCTGAACAAGTATTTGAAAATGTTCAACAAGTATTAGGAAAAAATTATTTACAAAAAAATGTTAATCAAGCATTCAGAAAAATATTGAATGTGTATAGAAAAATTGTTGATCATGTATTAAAAAATTATAAAAAATTTATCATCTATTTATATTTCTAGATATTCTCGTTTCAAAAAGATGTTAATCCAAGCATCGTAAAAAATGTTAAACAAGTGCTAAAAAAGGTTAAACTCGTATCTGAATTTGTTTTAATATGTATAGAAAAAATGCTGACCATGTATTAAAAAATGTTAAATCTGTCTTGAAAATATTAATCAATCATTTGAAATAATGTTGAACAAGTGTTAGAAAGAATTTAATCAACCATTTTCAAAAAGTTAAATATGTATATAGAAAAAACGGTTGATCATGTACTTATGAAATGATGATTTTCAGTTAGGTATATAAAAATGTAAATCAATCATTTGAAAAGAAATGTTGAAAAATTATTTGAAAATATTAATCAAGCATTTAAAAAATGTAATGTGTATACAAAAATGTTGATCATGTATTAAAAATGATAAAACATGATCATGTACATAAAAATATGAATCAAGCATTTGAAATAATGTTGAAAATGTATTTGAAAAATGTTAATCAAGCATTTGAAAAATGTTGACCATGTCTAAAGAATGTTGATTTAGTATTTGATAAAATTGTTCAATTTGTATTTAACAAGGTATATTAGAAAAAGTTCACATATTGGAGATGCCCTTATTCAAAGAAATGTTCAGTGTGTATTTGAAAAATATTCACTGTATATTATAAATAAAATTATCTTACAGAAAACTATAAGAAAGAATAGGTCTGGAAAGAAAAAGGAAGAAGGAAATAAAACAAAAACCAAACACAAAACCACAAAACAAAAAAAGGGCTAGAAAGAAAAACCAAAAGACCCAATGAAAACAAATCGAGAGAGAAAAAGGCGGCGACCGATCGTATGACGCCTGTGACAAACTGGACTGGCCCACCTCGCCCACGTCGACGCATCTACACGGGCGGCAAATATGATTGGCCCAGAACAGGAAAATGTTTTATCTCGTCTAGTTTTGCATGAACTTGAAAACGACCTTGGGTTCTGTTTGCATCCATGGGCCACTTAGAATAGGCCCATGTTTTTATCAACCATGATTTGGGTCTCATATTTTCATATCGGCAGTGGTTCTGGGCCACTTGGAATTGGCCATATTTGCATATTGACCATGGTCAGGACTTGGCTAGTGAGTGAACGTGTGTTTCGTGGCAGTCTTGAGTAGATCTCTCAATTAGGAAAATCCAGCCTTTTGTACTATTGGTCCCACGTGTTTCCCCCATTAGGAAAATCACATGGTACTCCTTACTCACACGCTCATCCAAGAATCAAGCAAAATAAGGATAAGATCTTGTTCGGCATGCATTTATTTGGGGTTTCAGTTTTTTTAAGTCGTAACTTTTGATTCGTGCGACCGAATTCAGATCCATTTTCACTGTTGGGTTTCTGGTGACGAGTTTGTCGAAACTAGATCTCATATTGATATGTTTTGGCAAACTTTTTTTCAATAGCAACTTTGCATGCTATGGAGGCAACTTTGGTGCTATAGAAAAGCAAGTTCTTCGTTTGCCTAGTATGACTTCCTACCAACGGGAAGTCCTTATAAGTTGGCTGCTACAACTATAACCTTTATTATATGCACCTCTAAGTTTCCTATCATAACTAGCGAGTATTCTAACACTATGCTTCAAAGTATAGACAACCTGAGAAATGATGGACAACTTTTCGTAGTATTGTAGGCACTAATTAACAATGACATCAACTGGGCATCATCATTAGGCCACTAATTAGCAATGTCACACAACCTATCACACGCCACGAGAGGAAAATAACTAGTAATGACAGACAACTGAGCATCAGCGGTAGACAACTCTGTAGTATTATAGGAAATTTTGAAACTAGGACATACAAACATCAACAGTATGCAACTTAGAAGTCACGGTGAGCAAGCTAGGATAATGTTATATAAAATTAACTAGGACACAAAATGCTATGAAATTGCTTATTTGTAGCACTAAAGTTGTCTCTCATAGACGGAAAGTTGCTTTCTAAAAGTTGTTCACTATTGCTAGTAAGTTGCCTATCATTGTTAATTAGTTGCTTTTTAATGGAGCAAAGTCATCTACCTTATTTGTTTTCTAGCATTAATCAGAATTTCTTCGACATATTACGATATATGCAACTACATAACCATGCTAGATGGCATAGGAGAATGTTTTTATCGCTTTATAATCATGGGTAACAAATTATAGGACGGTGTATGCACAATATATGTTGCATACACCTTCACAACTCAAGTTGCCTCATGTAACGTCAACATACTCGTATGAGATCTAGCTTGGAAGAGTTCTTCACAAGAAACCTAATGGTGAAAACGAAACTTAATTTCGACACTCGAATCAAAAGTTTTAGCTTTTTGAAAACAATGGAACAGAATAAAATCGGATACGCCAGCCTTTGTGCCAGCTTTCTCCTCCTGTCTCTCGCGTGGGACAACACATCTATGATTTTCCCTGCCACCATATCATGATCGAACGGACGACGCATGGTGTGCCTGATTCCTCCAAATAGCGTAGATGCACTAATAAGTAACTAGGCTTTATAAAACAGAAAAGAGATGAAAAAGGACTTCCTAGAGCCATTGTTTGCTTCTTTTCAACATGCAGAGCCGTTGTGAAGTGGATTAAACGATTTCGGTTTTCTTTTCTCGATTCCTGTTAGGCTCCTATCCGCATGTTATGTGCGGAAGTGACCAAACGTGCGCGATGCTGGTGGGTCGGCTGGCACGTCTCCTAGTTTTGGCCTTTTTTCCTTTTTAGGTAGTATGGAACGTGATACGTCTCCAACGTACCTATAATTTTTGATTGTTCCATGCTATTATATTATCATTCTAGGACACTAACCTATTGACCCAGTGCCTAGTGCCAGTTTCTGTTTTCCGCGTGTTTTTTACTTTTCAGGTTTACAGTACCAAATGAAGTCCAATTGCTCCAAAACCTTTTTATGATTTTTTCTAGACCAAAAGAAGACCTGGAAGCTTCAGGAGAAGACCGGAGACTGCACGAGGGAGGCACAAGCCATCTGGGCACGCCCAGGGGGGTCGGTGCGCCTTGATGGCTTGTGCCCCCCTGGTGGCCCTCCTTACCCCGTTCTCTAGCCTATAAATTCACATATATTCCAAAAACCCTGGAGGGCATCCCGAAACTCTTTTTCCGCCGCCGCAAGTCTCTGTTCCGCCGCGATCCCATCTGGACCTCCATTCCGGCACCTTGTCGGAGGGGGGATCGACCACGGAGGGCCTTTTCATCAACCTTGTTGCCCTCATGATGATGTGTGAGTAGTTCACCACAGACCTATGGGTCCATTAGTACCTAGATGACTATCTCTCTCTCTTTTGGTCTCCAATACAATGATCATCGCATCTTCGCTTTGATCTATCCAATGTAATTCTTTTGTACGGTGCGTTTGTTGGGATCTGGTGAATTGTGGGTTTATGTTCTGATTATTCATGAAAAGTATTTGAGTCACCTCTGAATATTATGATTCTTATTTGCATGATCATTATAGCTTCGTAATTCTCTCTGATCTATTGAGATAGTTTGGCCAACTAGATTGATATTTCTTTAGTGGGACAGGTGCGTTGTAGTGGGTTCAACCTGACGGGTTTCTATATCCCAGTGACAGAAGGGGACAAGATACGTCTTTGTGTTGTTGCCACTAAGGATAAAACGATGGGGTTCATTCATATTAATTGAGTTTACTTTGTCTACATCATGTCATTGTTCTCCATGCATTACTCTGTTTGTCATGAACTTAATACGTAGAGAGGCAAGCATAGAAGCGCTCTTGAAGTGGAGTAATATTAATAGGTGCAGGTAGGAGTCGGCCTATTTGTCTTGGACGTGATGCCTATATACACATGATCATTTCCGTGAATATCACATAACTATGCGCTTTTCTATCAATTGCCCAACAGTAATTTGTTTACCCACCGTATGCTTATTTTCATGAGAGATGTTGTTAGGGAAAACTATGGCCCCCGAGTCTATTCATCTATATATTTATAAATGTTACAATACCTTGGTGCCTTTATTTACCTTTTATTTTATTTTGCAATTTACAATTATCTACTATTATCTACACACTTCACTTGCTTGCAAATAACGAGATCAAGGGGATTGACAACCCTCTTGCCCGCGTTGGGTGCAAGTTGTTTGCTCTTTTATGTGCAGCCGCTGAAGATGGTTGTTGATTGATATTCCTATTGGTTCGATAAACCTTGGTTTCATAACTGAGGAAAATACTTACCCGTATTGTGCTGTAATTGCCCGTTCCTCTTCACGGAAAACCCAATGCAGATCACAAGTATCAGGAAGGATTTTTGGCGCCGTTGCCGGGGAATATCATCACCAACTATCAAGTAACTTCACACAAATTATCATTCACTTGTTCTTCTTTTTTATTTGCTGTTATATTTAGTTTTCTTTATAAAAATCAAAAATACAAAAATATTTATCTTTGCTTGTTACTCGTTTACTTCTTTGCTTACTAGTTTGCTTGTCTTGCTTGTTACTTTGCTCGTTCGGTCACCATGTCTCAAGATACTACTAAGTTGTGTGACTTTACAAATACTAATAACAATGATTTTATTAGTAATCCTATTCCACCCGCCATTAGTGCGGATGCTTTTGATATTAATGCCGCATTGCTAAATCTTGTCATGGAAGATCAATTTTCGGGAAGTCCTAATGAGGACCCCGTTGCTCATCTTAATACTTTTGTTGAACTTTGTGATATGCAAAAGAAAAAGGATATGGATAATGATGTTGTGAAATTAAAATTATTTCCTTTTTCATTAAGAGATAAAGCGAAGGCTTGGTTTTCATCTTTACCACGTAATAGTATTAGAACATGGGATAAGTGTAAAGATGCTTTTATTGCCAAGTATTTTCATCCTGCTAAGATCATCTCCCTTAGAAATCAAATAATGAATTTTAAACAACATGATCAAGAACATGTTGCACAAGCTTGGGAGAGAATGAAATTCATGATTAGAAATTGTCCTACTCATGGGTTAAACTTGTGGATGATTATTCAAAATTTCTGTGCTGGACTAAACTTTGTGTCTAGAAATCTTCTAGATTCTGCTGCAGGTGGTACCTTTATGGATGTGACCTTGGGAGAGGCCCCAAAACTTCTGGACAACATCATGACAAATTATTCCCAATGGCATACTGAGAGAGCTCCAATTGGTAAGAAGGTAAATTCTGTCAAAGAAATCGCTACTTTGAGTGAAAAAGTGGATGCTCTTATGAATATGGTTGCTAGCAAAAATACTCATGTTGATACAAATGATATGCCTTTGTATACTTTGATTGATCAAAATAATGATTCTATTGATGTGAACTTTATCTCGCGAAACAATTTCAACAACAATGCTTATAGAGGAAATTTCAATGCTAGGCCGTATCCCGATAACTCCTCTAATAATTATGGCAACTCTTATGGTAATTCTTGTGGAAATTCTTCTACAAATTATAATATTATACCCTCTGATCTTGATAACACAATTAAATAGTTTATTAGTTCTCAAAAGATTTTTAATACTATGGTAGAAGAAAAGTTGCATACGATTGATACTTTGGCTAAAAACATGGATAGAATTGCTCTTGATGAAGAAACTCTCAAAAGTAAAACTTTGCGACCCAAGCATGATTTTAATTAGGCTATTAAATCTATCCAAATATCTATTAATGAAAGTAAGGAGAGGACCGCTAAGTTGAAAGCTAAGCGGGAATTCTTAGAAAAGGCTCTTCCACCCGGTTTTTACCGGAATCATGATGAAGATCTTAAAATGATTGGTACTTCTCCTATTGAATCTTTGTTTACCTCTCTGAATATAAATGATAAGGGTACTGGAGATGAGCCAACTTTAGCTAGTGAGCATCCCGCTTGCTTGGAGGGTGATGATTTTAATGCTAAAACTGAAAAAAGTGGGTTTGGAGAGGTCAAAACTTTAACTAGTGATGTGATCACTATCTTGGATTACAAGGACTTTAATCATGAAAGTTGCTCTTTAGTATAATATATTTCCTTGTTGCAAACCATTATTAGCTCACCCAATGCTTATGAACAAAACAAGGCTTTCACTAATCATATAGTGGAAGCAATGATAAAAGCTTATGATGAGAAACTTGAGCTTGAAGTTTCTATTCCTAGAAAATTGCATGATGAGTGGGAACCTACTATCAAAATAAGGATCAATAAATATGAATTCAATGCTTTGTGTGACCTTGGTGCTAGTGTTTCAACTATACCTAAAACTCTTTGTGATGTGCTTGGTCTCACCAATATTCAAGATTGTTCCCTAAACTTGCATCTTGCGGATTCAACCATTAAAAAACCTTTAGGTAGAATAAATGATGTTCTTATTATTGCAAATAAGAATTATGTGCCTGTAGATTTTATTGTGCTTGATATTGATTGCAATCCTACTTGTCCAATAATACTTGGAAGACCTTTCTTACGAACTACAGGTGCAATTATTGATATGAAAGAGGGAAACATAAGGTTCCAATTCCCATTAAGGAAAGGGATGGAACACTTCCCCGGGAAGATAATTAAACAACCTTATGAATCATTCATGATAGCTACTTATGGGTGGAATTCCAAAGATGACAATACTTGAAACTATGCATTATGCCTAGCTAGGGGCATAAAACAATAACGCTGGTTGGGAGGCAACCCAATAGTTATATTTATTCTTGCTTTTTACTTTCTGTTTTGGTGTGATATCATGATTATTGCCTCTGTAATGATTTTATTTTTATGTTTCAATTAGTGTTTGTGCCAAGTAAATCCTTTGGGATGACCCACAAGATGAGTAGAATTGATACGGTGCAAAAACAGAAAATTTAACATCCAGTGCCGAATTTCTCTGATTTTACTGGAACGTCTTTTTGATCTGATTTTTTTACACAGTATTTATATAAAAATTCTTGAGCTTGTAATAATTTTTTTAATAAAATTAGAGTTACAGAAGTATAGGTTCTTTACAGATCTTTGCAGGCTGTTCTGTTTTAGACAGATTCTGTTTTTGCTTGCATAGTTTGCTTGTTTTGATGATTCTATGGATTGTATCAGGGGGTATAAGCCATGGAGAAGCTATAATAAAATACCTATTATTAAATAATTAAATATGAATCAATTTATAATAGTACCTAAAGTATTTGATATGTTTCTTATACTAACGGATCTCACGAAGTTTTGTTGAGTTTTGTATGATTGAAGTTTTCAAGTTTTGGGTGTTATCACGATGGACGAAGGAATGAGCATCAGCAAGAGCCTAAGCTTGGGGATGCCCAAGGCACCCCAAGGTAATATTCTAAGGATACTCAAGCGTCTAAGCTTGGGGATGCCCCGGAAGGCATCCCCTCTTTCGTCTCAATCCATCAGTATGTCACTTGGAGCTATATTTTTATTCGTCACATGTATGAGTTTTGCTTGGAGCGACGTTTGCTTTTATTATTAGTTTTCCGCAATCATCATTTTCTGGACACACCCATTTGAGAGAGAGACACCTTCATCATAATTTATTAGAATACTCTATGTGCTTCACTTATATCTTTTGAGCTTAGCAGTTGCTCTAGTACTTCACTTATATCTTTTTGATCACAGTGGTGTATAGATTTTATAGAAATAATTGCACTCTCGTCCTTCACTTATATTTGTTTGAGAGTTAATAAATAGTGATGGCAATTTTCATGGGTTATAAGACTAGTCCAAAAACAATAGGTATTCAATGAGTGATAATCAAAACCATCATGTAGCACATATAAGAGAAATTGTGGGTTAATGATATTGATGTTGTAATGTCAAAAAGGTGTGAGTGCATCATTGTTGGTTCATAGAAGTATTGGTATTAATAGGTGTTAATTTTTCATTCATCTAAATATTAAAAAGGCATGGTGAGGATGTGTGAGCATTTCTATTCCTCGTTGAAATCCTAGTGTTGTTTTGGGTCGTTGGCGCGCGATGGTTAACTCCTCCCAACCTCCTCCCTCGGGGCATGCGAGTAGTACTTTGATTTGTGATAAACTAATAAAACTTTGCAATAAGTATATGAGTTCTTCATGACTAATGTGAAACCATGGACATAAGCAATCTCACCACCTCATATTTTGCTAGCCTCTTCGGTACCGTGCATTGCCCGTTCTCACCTCGAGGACCGATGCAAACTTTGTCGGTGCATCCAAACCCCGTGGCATGATACGCTCTGTCACGCATAAGCCTCATTATATATTCCTCAAAACAGCCACCATACCTACCTATTATGGCATTTCCATAGCCATTCCGAGATATATTGCCATGCAAATTCCACCGTCACATCATATGACTAGTCCGTTTATCATCATATTGCTTTGCATGATCATATAAAGCTGACATAGTATTTGTGGCAAAGCCACTTTTCATCATATTTTTAATACATGTCATGCTAGATCATTGCACATCCTGGTACACTGCCAGAGGCATTCATATGGAGTCATATTGTTTCATAGTTCTTCATGTCAAGTTTTTATGTTGAGTTGTAAGTAAATAAAAGTGTGATGATCATCATTATTAGAGCATTGTCCCAGTGAGGAAATAAAAATGGAGGAGGCCAAATGAGCCCACCATAATAAAAAAAATGAGAGAAAAAGAGAGAAGGAACTTTGCTACTATCTTTTACCACACTTGTGACTCAAAGTGGCACCTTGTTCTTCATATAGAGAGTCTCATGTTATGTCATTTTCATATGCTAGTGGGAATCACTTTTTCATTATTATAAACTTGGCTTGCATATTCCATTGACGGGCTTCCTCAAATGCCTGAGGTCTTCATGAGCAAGCAAGTTGGATGCACACCCCACTTAGTTTCATTTGAGCTTTCATACACTTATAGCTCTAGTGCATCATTTGCATAGCAATCCCTACTCCTTACATTGACATCTATCGATGGGCATCTCCATAGCCCGTTGATATGCCTAGTTGATGTGAGATTATCTTCTCCACTTTTACCGCTTTGATATCTACCACCATATTCAATTCCATCCTTATGCTATGTCCTATGGTTCACGCTCATGTATTGCGTGAAGAATAAAAAGTTGATGCACTTTGAAAAAGTACGATCCAATTGCCTAACCTGGACACCGTGGTGCTTGACATTTGTATTAATGTGGTGAAGACGGAGTCATGCCTTGCTAATACTATAAGATGAATGGGGGTAAACATTCTTTTAGGATCGTATACTTTGAAAGATTGACGATTTTGCTACTTGTGCCTATAAATATTAATGTTGATGTTTTTTAATTCATCGTTTCTCAATGAGCATACATGCAAAAGATTACATATTGGGTAGCATGTCACATTTAAAAAATTGTTTTTATTATTTACCTACTCGAGGACGAGAAGGAATTACGCTTGGGGATGCTTGATACGTCTCCAACGTATCTTTAATTTTTGATTTTTCCATGCTATTATATTATCATTGTAGGATACTTTTTGAGTAATATTTTACCAATTTATATTATTTTTAGCACTAACCTATTGACCCAGTGCCTAGTGCCAGTTCCTGTTTTCTGCGTGTTATTTTTACTTTTCAGGTTTATAGTACCAAACGAAGTCCAATTGCTACGAAACTTTTTTATGATTTTTTCTAGACCAAAAGAAGACCTGGAAGCTTTGGGAGAAGACCGGAGACCGCACGAGGGAGGCACAAGCCATCTGGGCGCGCCAAGGGGTGTCGGCGTGCCCTGATGGCTTGTGCCCCTGGTGGCCCTTCTTACACTGTTCTCTGGCCTATAAATTCACATATATTCCAAAAACCCTGGAGGGCATCCCTAAACTCTTTTTCGGCCGCCGCAAGTCTCTGTTCCACCGCGATCCCATCTAGAGCTCCGTTCCGGCACCCTGCTGGAGGGGGGATCGATCGATCACGGAGGGCCTCTTCGTCAACCTTGTTGCCCTCATGATGATGTGTGAGTAGTTCACCACAGACCTACGGGTCCGTATTTAGTACCTAGACGGCTATCTCTCTCTCTCTTTTGATCTTCAATACAATGATCATCAAATCTTCGCTTTGATCTATCCGATGTAATTCTTTTGTACGTTGCGTTTGTTGGGATCCGATGAATTGTGGGTTTATGTTCAGATTATTCATGAAAAGTATTTGAGTCACCTCTGAATATTATGATTCTTATTTGCATGATCATTATAGCTTCGTAATTCTCTCCGATATATTGAGATAGTTTGGCCAACTAGATTGATATTTGTTCAGTGGGACAGGTGCGTTGTAGTGGGTTCAACCTGACGGGTTTCTATATCCCAGTGACAGAAGGGGACAAGATACGTCTTTGTTTTGTTGCCACTAAGGATAAAACGATGGGGTTCATTCATATTAATTGAGTTTACTTTTTCTACATCATGTCATTGTTTTCCATGCATTACTCTGTTTGTCATGAACTTAATACGTAGAGAGGCAAGCATAGAAGCGCTCTTGAAGTGGAGTAATAGTAATAGGTGCAGGCAGGAGTCGGCCTATTTGTCTTGGATGTGATGCCTACATACACATGATCATTTCCGTGAATATCGCATAACTATGTGCTTTTCTATCAATTGCCCAACAGTAATTTGTTTACCCACCGTATGCTTATTTTCATGAGAGATGCCGCTAGGGAAAACTATGGCCCCCGGGTCTATTCATCTATATATTTATAAACGTTACAATACCTTGCTGCCTTTATTTACCTTTTATTTTATTTTGCAATTTAGAATTATCTACTATTATCTACACACTTCACTTGCTTGCAAATAACGAGATCAAGGGGATTGACAACCCTCTTGCCCGCGTTGGGTGCAAGTTGTTTGCTCTTTTGTGTGCAGCCGTTGAAGATGGTTGTTGATTGATATTCCTATTGGTTCTATAAACCTTGGTTTCATAACTGAGGGAAATACTTATCCGTATTGTGCTGCAATTACCCGTTCCTCTTCACGGAAAACCCAACGCAGATCACAAGTATCAGAACGCTGTTGATATCACTAGTTAATGGTAGCTTTTGCAAAGTTATCCTCATTACACAACTTTGGCCTGTAGGGGAACGTGCTACACAAAAAAAATTACATGATCACATACAGGAACACCAAGATGGCGGGTAACAATCAAACTCTCCTTCTAACAAAGTAGCTGAAGAAGTGAAGACGGTGGTGTGGCCCGATGGTTCCCGCGACTAGGTTATACCTCCTAGTTGCGAGAATTTTTTCGACACGGTCCACCAATCAAGATTCGAACTAGACAATCCCTCCGAGGTATCCACCCATTCTGAAGTAGTAATCTCACAACACTCTGACAACCAGGAAGAAGAGCTCGAAGAAAACTAGACAAAGCCTAGCGGCGTTTACATCTAATTATGAGTCTAATCTAATTAGACCAAGTGAACCGGGATTACAACCCATCTAATTAGGAGTCTAGTTCATTAGATCAGTTATACCGAGATTAGAGCATGTCTTATTTTGGAGAGATCCCCTTAGGATTTGGTGTATCTCTAGGGGATCTCTCCCTATATATATAGGAACTGTATTAGTCGCGCAGGGTGAATAATAACTTATTCCCACCCTTATCGTTTGATCGAGCCACATTTTTTCTCCCGTATAGAACATAATTTCTAGCATGTTGTAAAATTGCAGTAACATTTTTAACATGATATTAACGTGCCACATCTTTTACATGCGTAGAATGTAACTTTATACCTTGCGTGTTGTAAAATCACCTTACTTTATTTTGCATGGTGGGAGACCAACCTCCTTCTCGGAGTGTAATATTACTTGAAGTTTTCTATGTTTTCATGTTATGGTCATGGGATTGGGCTAGGGTGAGAAATAAGAATTCTTCACTCAGGGGATGAATAGTCTAACCTAGGTGGTGAGGAATAGAGGGGGCGCATGAGTCCTCCTCTGATTCAACCGAACCAAGGAGGGAAGGACTCCCTTGTCCAATTCACCCCCATTTCTATACACAGGGCGTCCCACTTTGGGCCCATATGGCTCACTAGGGGCTGCCATCTCCGGTTGGCCCAAGAGGGACTTCTTCCACAAATAAAATCTCATATTTTCTGGAAGTTTACATCACCCATTCTGTAACCTTCTAAAACTTTTCAAATATAGATTTGAAACTTTCAGAGTTCGAGACCATTCAAAACACTTTCGACTCCATCCAAAACTCTTTCAGTGCTCATTCCCATTTTCTGATTGAACATAATTATTAGTTGTTAAGCGTGTGACCCTACGAGTTCAGAAATAAGCGGACATGACCTAGAACCTGTTGTGGTCAATAGTGAACAGTGAGCTCTAGACACCCTTGTTAACTCCCGCATATTCTCGAAGTTCTCGAGCAAACCTTTTGTTCTCGATTACCATTCCCTTCACTCTGCGATATGTTACAAAACCCCAGGTGAGATACTATCGACATCCCTGTGATCCAATCCTTGATCACTATACCAGTAATCTTTGTTACCAGTTTTGTTCTACTTGTATCTTTATTATGGTATGCTAGTGATCTCCATCACATATGTCTAGCTAAAGGATAATGCTATCGTAAAATCGCGTGGACCCATAGAGTATATATCCATTGTTAGAGGTGCAATTCCTACTCTTGAACTATTGATACCGAGGAATACATTTCCGGTATACCAGTAAGTTAGTTCTTTTCGCATCCATTTACGAAGTGACATTTGGTAACCCCAAATTAACAATGCAACATGTTGGTATGCAATATTCTCATGGTCTATGAAACTAAGTAAATGTTAACACTTTACATGAAAACACCGACCACATAATGATGATACTATCTCTCAGTAATTCATATGTTGGGTCTGTCCAACATCATTATTCCGATAACAATTTGTTCTCATTATTGATAGAATCCTTGTTACTTTAACAATGCTCCTGATCAGGAAACAAGATTATTATAATTACATGAGCTAGTTCTTAGAGGCATGACTAGGGATAATATTGGTGTATACATTTTCACACATGTAATTGGGGTCCTCCGAATCTTATATTCAAGAAAAATACAATTAGAACCTAGAAATATAAAATTAATTATGGACACGTAAATATAAAAATATATCCATTATTACCTCTAGGACATATTTCCAACTGTTTTCTTATCGTACGTGTGGGATGTAAGTGTTCATTGATCGTGTTTTCATTTCCATAGATTTTTAAAATGAATATGTCGCGAACCATGTGTTTAAATGAAAATTCGTTTTCATCATTGCATTCTCGAGTGAAATCTTCAAAACTAGATCTCATGTAGAAAAAAATAACGAACTTTTTTCAGGAGAAAATTGTGCTCCAAAGTGAACTAACTTGTGCTATCAAAATGTATTAATCTTTGGTCACATGTGAACTAACCTGTCCTCCCATGGGGGTGAAGCACACCCATAGAAAATGAGAAGAAGTGAACCCCCCCAAAAAGGAGAAACTGAAAGCAAATCGGAGAGAACCAGACCAAAAAATCAATATGCATCTCGTTCCACATACTGAATCTCATTACATGTTGCATTGGTTGTTTTCATGTTCCATCAATATGCCATTCAGCTGGGCTTCTACTCGCTTGAGAAGTGCCCCTCTGGGGGCACCACTTAACTAATCGCTCTGAATTTTCGGCCATAGGAAGCGTGTGGGCAGGGCCATACCCGGTTTGGAATTGAAGTTATTTTCATGAAAACAAATAATTCATATTTTTTATAAATGAATGTGAAGTAGTTTTAAAGAAGTTTGTGAATATTAAGAATGTTTATAATTTTTTAAAATATTCATGAATTTTCGAAAAAATCATAATTTGGAAAAATGTTCATGAATATAAAAAATGATCACGGAGTTTTAAAATTATTCATGAATTTTAACAAAAAATGCAATAAATTTAAAATATGTTCTCTTACAAAATAGTTCACAAATTTGTCAAATGTATGAACATGTAAATGTTCTTGATTTAAAAAAATGTTCGTGATTTTAAAAATATTCTTTATATTTTATTAATATTCAAAAATCTCTACAACATAAGGTAAATAAAAAATATTCACATAATTATAACAATGTTTGAGAAAAGTGAAAAATGTTGGTTTTAAAAGAATGTTCACGCTCTTTATTAAAAAAGCTAATAAAAGGAAAAACTCAGAAGAATATAAAGGAAAACAAAAATAAATGAATATAGAAAAAAATAAACCAAAAACAAGGACAAAAGTGATAAGCAAGAAAAAGGGAATACAAAATATAAAATGAAGAAAAAGGTCAAATAAAATAAGAAAAAGGAAGCAAACCAAAGCCAAAAACTAACCGGAAACGAAGATAACTAAGAGAAGATAAAAATGGCATAAACCAAATTGTGTTAGGAACATGAGAGAAACGAAAGTGGGCCTGGCCCAATTCTATGAGTGTGTGCGCGTTCGCTCGCTCTTTGTACCCCTACGTGCGGAAGAGGAAAGAAGATAACTGCGGGGTTGGAACGTAAGGGTTTTTAGGGGGGGGGCATAAGGGATTAGTTTTAACCCTTGGGTTCCAAATTGTCCCAGCCGCTGTTTTAGGCCTCCTTTGGTTTAGAGGAATTTTGTAGGAAAATTTTCTTTGGAGCCTTTTAGGTTGTATGAAGGAGTGGGAACCAATACTACTACACATCTCAAAATACATTTAACCTAGACCCTATCAAAAAAAATCCTATCCTATGAATCAAGTGACATCTCTTGTCATATAGGAATTCAGATACATTCCATCTCACTTCCTATGATTTTTCTATTCCTATGATATTTCTATCCTATAAATCAAAGAAGGACTAAAGAAGCCGAGTCTGTCTTTAGATTGTAAGAATTTTAATCCCTTGGAACTTTTCCTAAGGTTTGCCTTTGGACAAACGGATGGTGACATCCAACTATGGATTGGATTTATATTCCTCAATTTCACAAAATAAGGTTAGCAATAATATGGATTGGAAGGTAGAACCATGACTTGGATTGGTCATGGCCTTCCAAACGAAGTTGAGTTCGCCCTCGCTGATTGTAATAACTTTATGGCTTAAGTAATACAAGTTCTCCACTAGCAAAAAAACCATACTCCAATGTTTATTTAAGAATAGATCACCGTTTATCCTATGTTCCATCCAAACAACTATTATCATGGTGTTTCTATGTTATATATGTATGAGATCCTCCATTTTGTAGTGTCAACCCTGTTAGAGTTGTAAGGGCATCTCCAAGGGAGACCCGCAAAACTCCGGTATATGTCTGACCGGACACTGATGTATCGATTGTGAAGATTAGGCAAGGATTTTTTTAAATGACACATCCTTACACGCCAAGAACAATCACGTGTAAGCTTACATGTGGCGGCCTGACGAACTTGCTGGTGCAAGTTATCATTCTTACGTTAAGATTCTCTCCGAGACAATAACATATAAGCTTATGTGTGGGTATTACAAAATATGGTAGGCAACCATGGAAGTGTCCCAACAGTCGAAGAAGAGTCCAAGCATGATATACCTGTGCTTATGTCATGTACTATTGCAACAACTTAAATAATCCGAACTCCCTTTTTAATGCGTGAACAAAAATCCACCAAGACTCCTACTTTAGTGCATCACGCTAGGATAAGAAATTTTCTCTAGCTTCCTGGTGGCTCGAGAATTTGTGATGTTTTTCATAGTGATTTATGCTTGGTTCCATTGGACTTTTGTTATTCTTCGAATATTTCTAATGCTAATTCAACAAAAGAGAAGAAAATCTACTTTTCCCATGATTGGTAGGAAATATTATTTATGGAAGGAAACCAAGGGGGATTGCTGGAAATCAAGCCAAATGGAACAACTTTCCTGAAGAGAGCACAACCAACAGGCGCACCAGAGCAGAAGACGACGTTCCATACAACCGGGAGCGCTTGCATGAGTGGTCGTATGGACTGCCAACAACTCTTCCTCGTCTATGCAAGCAACTTTCGTTAAGGGACCACGAGGAGGAGAGAACCCTAGCTACTGCCACACCATCCAGAATAGGAGATGAGAGGATCTGAAGAACTAAAGAAGATCATCGTGGTTTTGGTTCTTTCCTCTCCATCATCATCATCTCCTTCAGTATTCACTAGTGGAAAAATGACTACCCACAACTTTGCTTGGTGGGGCGCCATTTTCAATCAACGCCAGCACTATATTTTTTCAAATAGTGATGGCGTTGGCATATTTGGTACGACATTAGTATGACCACAGTGGTGGCGTTGGAAAATAGTTGAACGCCACAGTTTTATGGGACCCGCATGTTGTACAAGGCGTATTATAGTGGTGGTGTGGTATAAGATGAGTTAGGGGTATAATATGTAGTTGTGGCATGTCATTGCTTGCGACGTTAGTACTATTTATTAAAATGTGTTATTAATTAAAATATTTTTTATTTATAGTTATTAAAATGTGTTATTTATTAAAATACGTTATCTATAAAAATGTGTTTTATTTATAGGTATTTATTAAAAGAGAGGCGATTTCCTATGCATGGTGGTAGCTACACACCTTTTGGTATAAGTCCATTTTTTTATATACGAGATGTCGGGTTTCAATGGCATTGTCACAAGTGCATTTTTGTTGTATATGAATGACTTTTTTCTCACTCCCCTTTGTCTTTTTTATTACCTTTTTGACACAAGTGTCTTTTCGTTGTGTAGAAAGGGTGTTTCTCATTTATCTCAGTCTTTTTGCTTGCCCTTTTCGCATAATTGCCCGTTTGCTTGCCTGGCTGGTCCAAAGTCACATTATTTTCGTTATAGAGTTATTTTTCATAGTCCAAAATAATTTATCAAATTAATTAGAGATAAAAATTGGGGCCATGTGTAGGGCAACAAATTATTTTTGTTTATTAAAAGGTGTTATTTATGAAAATGAGTTATTTATTAAAATGTGTTATTAATTAAAATGTGTTTTATGTATAATTATTTATTAAAATGAGTTATTTATGAAAACAAGTTATTTATTAAAATGTGTTATTAATTAAAATGTGTTTTATTTATAGTAATATATTAAAATGAGTTATTTACAAAAATGAGTTATTTATTCAAATGTGTTATTAGTTAAAATGTATTTATGTTTAATTATTTATTAAAACGAGTTATTTATGAAAATGAGTTGCTTATTAAAAGGTGTTATTAATTGAAATGTATTTTATTTATAGATATTTATTAAAATGAGTTATTTATTCAAATGTGTTATTTATTACAATGTGTTTTATTTATAGTTATTTGTTAAAATAAGTTATTTATTTAAATGTGTTAGTTATAATGTGTTTACTTGCTTCAAATGTGTTTACTTGGCGTATTGGGCCAAGCCCATAAAGTCGCCAGACGGTCAAAACTAAGCGGCAACAGCCCCCTCGCCCCATTCACGCTCTCTCTCTCCACCTCTCCGTCCTCTCTCTACCCGTGCCAGTTCCTCTCGCGTTCCCCTCCGATTCCAGCGAAAGCTCCGGCTGATTCCGGCGAACGACCCCCTTCTGGTGCTGAGATAACCGCCCCACTTCCTCCCTCTCCCTCTCTCGTGTTTCCCTCCGATTCATTCCATTTATCTGAATCGCTAGGGTTTCAGCGACTCCGACGACGGTGGCGGAAACAACAGACTGCTAGGGTCCATTGACTACAAATCGTGGGTGAGCTTGTCCCCTCCACCTTCTTTTGCAATGTGTAGAACAAATTTTGCAAGGTGTAGAAGAAATTTTACAAATACTAGGGTTTCAAGTTCATTAGATACACTTGTGTAGAAGAAATTTTGCAATGTGTAGAAGAAATCGTGTCTAATCACTTGTGCTTGCCAACCATTGCTTTAGTTCAAGGGTGTTTTAACATTGGGATGGCAAACATTGACTTGTGTTTGCCAAACTTTTGTGGCTAATCACTTGTGCTTGCCAAACATTGACTGGGCCATTATATGAGGAATAAAGTCTTTTAAGTTTAAAAAGAATTCTGCAATCTTTGACAGAGTAATAAATGATGAATAATATGTTTCCTGCTCTGAATCTATGAACGATTGTATTAACTTGTTAGGCAGAACTTTAGCTATGCCTGTTAAGCATGATGATACTTCGGCAAAATTGCATGTTTAGACTTATTTTGTGACCTGTCTACTGCTCTGAATCTTGGTTTGTTGAATTTTTCGAGCCTGTTGCCAAACCACAAGTTACAATATTGAGTGATGTTTTGGTTTTGAAAAAGAAAAAAACCAAGAGTTTGTGCTAATTCTATTTTAATTCCATTTGGGCCTTAACATGATGTGTGTACACTCCAGCAAGCTATTTTAAACTCCATTGCCTAGCACAATATGGTGTGTGTAAATAACTAGATTTAGGCAATGTAGACACTCCTAGCTAGGCAATGTAGTTCCAAGGGTAAAATAACTAGATTTAGGCAATGTAGACACTCCTAGGCAATGTAGTCCAAGGGTAAAATAACTAGATTGAGGCAATGTAGACAATCCTAGGCAATGTAGCATCTAATGAACTTGGAACTAAAAAACTTGTAACTAAATATTGTCATGCCTGACTTATTATTTTGTACTTGCAGCCAATGAGTTCCTGGAACAACTACTACCGGTCTTCGTGCAACTTCGACGCGTATGCCGATCTCGACAAAGGCGAATCGAGCACCAACCAGGTAAGATTACAAAAACATCCATGAGCATTGCATACACATGCATATACATATATACATACATATATACATATACATATATATATATATATATATATATATATATATATATATATAACCATTAATTATTGGTGATTGCTAGGGATACACAGGGCACCCGCCGTCTCCGGTACCCATTGAGGAGAAGGTTTTTGACGTGGACATGCTCAATCGCGAGCTGATCACGTCTCATGAGAGTACGATGAAGGCCCTCAAGGAGTTGAAGTCCTCGCTGAAGAAGGAGAATGGTGAGATCATCGACGAGAAGGCTGATCTCTATGATAAGGTCCTTAGGCTACAGGACCAGAAGGATGAACTGGTCAAGGAGACCGATCAACTAAAGAAGGAGATACACCTCCTAAGGGTTGAGAGGAATCATCTCAAAATGGAGAAAGCCCATTTCAAAAGAGAGGTGCACAACAATAGGAACAAGCTACGCGAGATGAAGTTGATCCTTCAACGAGAGATGTGAGATGTAGGCAGTTTATGAAGATGACCTTTTGTGAAGAACTACTAGCTATATGTAGGTAGTTTGTGAACATGTGTAGGTAGAGTTGGTTGGCCTTAAGTTACTGATATTGGTTTGTGAACATGTAGGTCCTTGGTTGGTTTGTGAACCACTAGCTATATCGTACTAACTTTTGTGGAGTTTGTGAAAATGCTACTAGCTATATTTTTTATGAGCGTAAAATCATATTGCTGGCGTTGGATAACACGGGACCTTACTGTTGGCGTTGGACAGGTGGCACGCCAGCAGATCTCAAAATACTGCTGACGTGGGCCCCAATGCCACTAGTAACATTTTTCACAGGCGCCATATTGGTGGCGTTGGAGCCCCACGCCAGCAAGTCCCAAATTGGCACGCCATAGCTAGGCTTTTTCTGCAATAGTGATTGTAAGAGGGATTGCAATTTTTAAACTCTACTCCATCTCATCTGAGATCAAGACTATTTGAGTACCATTTCATCTCATTGTGGATCCTCCCAATATTATGGATATGATTTTCATGGGTTCTATCTTTGTTGTGATTGATTCCCTCTTATGATGTGTGAGTAACTCCCCTAGGTGTGCGGGATGTAGGTAAGTGGTAAGATTGATATGTGCCTATTCTATATGTCTTCATTTGAATTCTTACTTGTATGATCTACTTAGTATGTTGTTATACTATGGTCAACTCTATGCGTGTGGCCCAATTTAAGGGCCCAGGCAACATGATCTCAAGAGCTACATAGGTAACACATATTGTTTAGGAACTTTGTGACATCTGATGTGACAGGTGGAGATATCTATGAGAACTGAAGACAATATGAGATAGCGCTGATCCATTGAACTTAATGCTTGGTTCCGGTCTTATGGCCTTAATTGTGGAAATGACCACTCTATGGCAATGGATAAGGCGGACCATCGAATGAAATGTAATCCCAAGAGGAGGAGTTTCATAACCTTAGGTAAAACCGCCTACAGAACACTTATATCAAATACTATGAGTACAATACAACGTAACCGGTATTACCGTCGCACACGCACAATTCATATATTCTTACCATGAACTGAAATCTCTCTGCACCTAATCTCATCATTGCAGGAAATATGGTCTAGTTCTATTTAAGTTATTTACTTTTACTAGTTAAATTAGTAGATATTTTTCAACTCTCTTCATATTAGCATATTTGGTTTATCGCTTGTCCAGGACAATAATAGTATTTGTAGAAGTTCAAGCGGTTACTTCACACAAGAACTGTGACACCTTGTGTGTGACAGAAGCGCCACCATAAATACTCTCCTCCGCTCTTTGTTGGGATGATTACTCATTGGGATACTTCTGCGTAAGTGCTACACCGCCCTGTTTTGTCTGCAGGTACCAAGGCATTTTCTGGCACCGTTGTCGGCGAGCTAAGCGCAAAGTAGTTATTTCGTATTTTTTTGCAGGTATTGTTATTGTAGATGCTTCCTGTAACTCACAGGGGGATCTACTCGTTCAAGAAGAGCGTATTTACCAGATTACATTACTCATTTTCCTTAGGAGCAGCAAGCTTCATCAATAGAAAAATACAAAAATAGTGAGACAGTTGAGCTTAACACTTTGTTCGCAGAAATGACAATTACTCAAAAGCCCAAGAAGACTATCAGGGATCACTGTGCCCCAGTATCAGTGTCCAGATATCCTATAGTTTATCCTGCTAATTTTCCTCAAGAGTATTCAATTGACTGTGATCTTATTGTAGAAGTTAGAAAGCATGCCTTTGCAAGATCTGAGGAGGAAGATCGTCAAGCACATATCATGATGTTTGACACTTTATGTGGGACACTTCAGTTAAAGGATGTTTACGAGAATTTGTGTTATTGAGACTCTTCAGATTTTCTTTAAAAGATGATGCTGAGAAGTGGTATAATTGATTGCCTCAAGGAAGTATAACCAGCTGGATTATGTGTGCTGAAAAGTTTATTGCTAAATTCCTTCCAAGCTCAGAGATTACTAAATTAAGAAGAAACCTCACCTTATTTGTCCAAGAAGACGGTGAAACTCTATATAAGGCTTGGGAGAGATATTCTAAATTCTTCACCTTATGTCCTAACCATGGTTATACTAAATATGTTATACTACACATGTTTTATCATGGAATTAATGATGAATTGAAATCCATTCTTTATTTAAGTGCATGAGGATAATTTATGTCACTGACCCTAGAAGAAGGGAAAGAACATATTGAGAAAATTGTATCCACACACAAGAAATGGAATATTGAGGAGCCAATCAAACTAACTGGAAAAATATATCCTATTGAAGACATGGAAGTATTCAAGAAGGTTACTCAAGAGAAAGGTAAGGCCGTTGAACAAATTATAAATGAAAAAGTGGATATATTTAGTATTTGTCGTCAGGAAGGTGAGCTTCAAGAGACGATGAACTAGTTTAGATTCCATCAAGATAACTTCAACACAGACTTTCAAATATGTATCTATCATAATGAAAAGGTAATAGCCTATCTCTCACGGGAAGTAAATGGGCTAAGTTGAGCGGTAAAGAATCTCGATAAACAATCTCGTATGATAGAAACTCAATGTACTCAGATCTTTGGGATTCGGGCTTTGATTCTTGCTCAATTAGATAATCATGTTTCTACTAATGAAATATCTACTCGTAGTGGTAAAGAATGAAGGATCCTAGAGGCCCGGAATGGTATGAAAAACAGCAAGAACAAAGAAGAATGGAGAGTCAAAGCCAATCCCAAGAGAAGAGAGAATTAATTTTTGATGAGGAAGAACCTAAATAATAGGTCCATCAAGATGCTTAGGGAGATGAAGCAGAAGCTGACAAAGAAGTTGACCTTGATGCTGAAACAGTTGATGGCAATGATAACGAAGAAGAAGAAACTCTGGAAGCAGAAGGAGAGGAAGAACCAAGAGTGGAAAGAAATAAACAACCACCTAATCCAACCAAAAAGGTCAGTGGCCAAGCGATGAAGAACAAGGATAAAGGTAAGGAGAAGGAGAAAGATAAAGGTAAAATGAAGAAAACTCTTCCTTATCCTAAGGCCGTGAGGCCACTTCAAACGATGCATTATATTCTTCCTTTCTGCAAGCCATAATTGATCTTAAAATGTCAATGCATGTGATTGCCATGTTAAAGATTTCTATTTTTGCTAGATTCATGCGTGATGTAGTCAATAACAAAAGGAGTATGACTCTAAAAGAACACGTGGCCACAATAACGGAGTATCCTTTTGATAACAAGATACCGGAAAAACTGGGAGACCCAGGTATACCCACGATATCTTGTTCAATTGGTAATCTTGATATAAATAATGCTCTCCATGATGTAGGGGCAGGGGTAACTGTAATGCCTCTAACTCTTTATCAAAAATTGAATTTATCTGAATGTATACCCACAGGCATAACCTTGCAGATGACAGATAAGTCTACAAAGAAGCCATTGGAATGGATGAAAACGTTCCGTTGAGATTAGACGAGCATGTTATAACTACTGATTTTGTTATCCTTGACATGCCCGAAGTTGAAAAATTATCAATTATCATTAGTAGACCATTTTTGAATACTGCAGGTGCATTGTTAGATTGCTCCAAAGGGAAAGTAACTTTCAGAATTTGCGAAGAAGAAATAGTTAAATACTTCCCAACGAAGTCAGGAGCAAAAGTGAAGTCTGTGCCACCACTTAAATGATTAGGCACGGTAAGCAGGGAAAATCTACGACCACCTGATACTTGATATCATACCAAGGTATGAGGTTGAGATAAGAAACCTAAAAACCAGCGCTTGATGGGAGGCAAGCCATTAACTATTTGTTCATTAAAATTTTGACTTTGTTCAGTTATTGTTTTGCTCTTATAAATGAACTGATGAAAAATCCCCGGAAAAGCTTTTTTTTGACCCTTTTTTGTTGCAGGAGGAATGTTAAAAAGAGGAAGTGGATAAAGAAACAAAGGAAGAGAGCAAGCAGGGAGAATGAAGGTGTTTCATATGGGCACAACCGCCCGTATACGTGGTAGCATGAGAATTTCAGAGCAAACAGCGAAAAAGAGACAGAGATCGACGACATACGACCGCCCACGCTCGTTTGAGCAGTCGTATGGGACCCTCGTCGAAACCAGTCAAAAGTTACCGATTTAAAGACGGCGTTCTGAACAGAGGCAAGCGCCTGCACGAGCGGTCGTTTGAGCCTTCCACCAAGAGCATCCAGAGGAACACAGAAGATGACGCCTTTCGAACGAGCGCCAACGCCCGTTCGAGCGCCCGTTTGACACTGTGCCCCGCAAATATTTAGCTAAGCAGGTTTGAAGACGGCGTTCCATACGAGCGCGCGCGCCCGTATGAGCGCTTGTTTTAGGTATGTAAACCCTAGATAGGCAGGAATTAACGTGAGACGACGTTCCATACGGACGCTCCCGCCCGTATGAGTGCCCGTTTTGCCAAAATTTTCATAAAATCCGTCCGCCGACGCCGTGAGGCCTTTTTCCTCCTCCCAACGCCCAAACTCTCACCTCTCTCTCTCAAACCCTATTAAAATCCTCCAAAACCTCTGATTCTTCATGGATTTCATTCGTTTGATCCGTGCATCTTCATCCTTGGTGAGTTTTTCCTCCGATCCTTGGTTCATTTGCAAGTTTTGATGGTGATTTAATCCATGTTCATATCCTAGATGAGATGCATAATATTTTCAATTTTTGTTTGATTTGCATGTTAGGATTCAAAGTAATAGGTTAGAATCGATCTTAGGTAGTATTAGAAGTCGACCCCCACATAAAAATTACATTTTTCTGTTGTTATTTGGTTGTGTGTAGAAAATGATGATATCGGTGATTGCTGAGGGGAAGAAGGTCATGGGCTCATGCTCTAAGCGTGCTCGGAACGAGGGAGATGACCTTCGTGCTGCTGTGGACAAGGACTTCCAATGTGTGAACAACCGGGGGATGACCCCCACAAAGTGGAAGTTTGACGCGTTCTTGGAGTCCCAAGGGCTTCACAACGACTTTGCATGGCTTGCGAACAACGTTGGGATGGGAGTTTTCAGTAACTTCCATTACCTGACGTACCACAACATCACTTTGGAGCTCCTCTCCACGTTCGCGCACACTCTCGAGGACTCGAGGGTGCCACCGAGCTGCTCCTTCATCCTCGGAGGGGTTCGGTGAACTATGACACTGGAGTAGTTCTGCAATGCCTTCGTTTTCGAGAACCAAGGGGTTCTCGATACTAGAGGCATGCCCGTTGCTGATGCATTGGGTTCGTGGGAACTTATCTCCGTCAAGGATAAGCATGACCTCTCTGGTAAGAAGGTATCAAGCATCCAAAACCTCGCCATTCTCTACTTCATGATTTTCCTTGCCAACTCTATTTTCAGTAGGGAGAACCTCGCGGGCATGTCGAGCTATGACATGTGTATGCTCCACGCAACACTCCACCCCGACTACACCCCCAAGCCTAACTTGGGAGCTTTTCTTATGTGTCACCTCAGTAGGCAGCACAAGCAACCGAGGGAGAATATTGTTGTGGGAGGCGTAGTGACTCGGCTTGCCGAGCACTTTTGCCTCGATACTAATGCGATACCGCACGTCCCAGGCCCTACGGTGCTCCACCGTAGGATTATGACTAACACTCATTTCATTGGGCCGGTGCAAGGGGAGCATTGTTACAAATGCCCCCTACCAAACACTCAGACTGTCGATATGCGCTTGTCCTTGCCGCAAGAATTTACTGTTTCTACGCGTGATATGTGGGTACTCTCTATTGATGAGATCAACAAGTACAGGCACGCAGCTGATTTTGGGAATGAGGCTCATCCTGAACCCGCTCCAGAGTGGGAGGCTGCAGCAGCAGGTCCTGCCCACCGTTGGCATGCATGGGGTGATGCCCCCAGTATGCACCCAACTTTCCACCACAGGCTGCACCGCACGTTAATTCTGGGCAGCCTCAAGATTACGTGCTCAGGTTTGAGTTTGAGCAGCTGCAGCAGCAGGTAGGAGGGATCCGTACATACCTCCATGAGGCCAACAACAACGTTAACCTGCTGAGTGGGAACACGCAGTCCCTCTTTTCTTTCTGGCAGCCACATCCTGGTGCGGGAGGTCCGTCCTCTAGTGGCCCGTATCACCAGTGGCCACACCTTGGCCAGAGGGGCGATGATGACGAGGACATGGACTAGAGATAGGCCAAGAGCCTAAGTTTTGGGGAGCTCATCCCCTAGTTATCCATGCATGCATACCTTTTTTCCTTTTTTCTTCTTTATTTTCGGTTTGCATAATAAAATGAGGAGCAAGCTTTGGTCTTGCCTTGTTGGATTTCTTTTCGTTGTTTTTATTTGAGCCTATAGGTTTGTTCTCTGCTAGCAAGTGGAAATGAGGAGAATGAATTAGGACTTGACTGAGGGGAAGAGTGAGCCAGCGCGAGAAGGTATAACATATGCACAATCCCTTGTCTCACAATTTTATTAGAGAGAGAATTTTCAGTTGACTGGCTGCACTTGAATTAGTTCCCCACGTTAGTTGAATATCATCTACTCATTACTCCCAATTTCAGAATTTGCTAGTGAAACCTTGTGGGAAGGCATGTTTTCGTTTTAATTAAATCTGAAAAATTTAGAGGTTAGGAATTTTTGAGAGAACAGGTACTTAAGTAATTCAACTCCGCATGCTGAGTTTGATTGACTTGATGACACCTATTAACGAAGTTGTTTGGAGGGATGAATATTTCAAGTGTTTGAGGTTATGCCAAAATTTATTCGCAATACTAAAATCACGGAGCTCCAGCCCTAGGCTGGTTTGACGTCCCGTTGCTATATGTTGAGATAATTCGCGTAACTGCGACACCGTCACAAACTTGAAGATTTGGTGGTAAATGATCGACCTTCTCCAAGGGAGTGTGTAAGTGGTAAATAAGAGCACTGATCACTAAGCTCGAAAGAGACAACCAGTTTTGATCCATACACAAAACCCTAGTAGTAGCGCGGGATTTTTGCCTAGCAGTAGCGCGGGCTAATGTGTAGCAGTAGCGCCGGTCTGACCCGCACTACTGCTAATAGGTTTATCAGTAGCGTAGGTCCAGGCCGCGCTACTGAAAATTAGTAGCAGCGCCCTATTCTTCCCGCAATACTACTATGCTGTGTATTTCATATATTATGTTTTGTACTATATTTATACACCGTTATACAAATTTTGGTATAGTAGCAATTAAGAGATTGTTATATCATTATGATCATGACGAGTTATTATATCAGTGGGTGAAAGAAACGCGGATTAGATTCAAATGGATGGGTCCAAAGTGACCAAGTTACCCAAATCCGCGTTTCTTTCACCCATTGATATAATAACTCATCATGATCATAATAACTGATACTTGTGATCTACGTTGGGGTTTTCCCCAAAGAGGAGGGGATGATGCAGCACAATATAGATAAGTATTTCCCTTAGTGAGAACCAAGGTTATCGAACCAATAGGAGGATCACATAACTTCCCTTCTTCAATGCCTACACACAAAAGAGCACACACTTGCACCCAACGCGGGCAAGAGGGTTGTCAATCCCCTTGAACTCGTTACTTGCAAGCGATAAGTAGTGTAGATGATAGTTGATAATTATAAATTGCAAAATAAAAGGAAAACAAATAAATGGAAGCAATGTATTGAAAGCGTTTGTAAATATATTTGTGAATAGACCCGGGGGCCATAGTGTTCGCTAGAGGCTTCTCTCTCGAAGAAGGCATACGGTGGGTAAACAAATTACTATTGGGCAATTGATAGAAAAGCGCATCGTTATGCAATATTTATTCATGGCAATGATCATGTGTATATAGGCATCACGTCCATAAACAAGTAGACCGACTCCTGCCTGCATCTACTACTATTACTCCATCCATCGACCGCTATCGAGCATGCATCTAGAGTATTAAGTGAAACACAGTAATGCTTGGAGAATGATGACATGATGTAGACAAAGTAAACTCAATTAATATGAATAAACCCCATCATTTTATCCTTAGTGGCACCAATACAAAGATGTGTCTTGTCCCCTACTATGTCATTGGGATATAGAGCACCGCCAGATTGAACCCACTACAATGCACCTCTCTCACTGAAGATAAACCTATCTAGTTGGCCAAACTAGACCGATCAATCAGAGAGAATTACCAAGCTATAATAATCATGCAAATAAAATACCAGCAAGTATTCAATATCTTTTCATGAATAATCTGAACATAAACCCACAATTCATCGGATCCCAACAAACACACCGCAAAGATGGATTACATATGATAGATCACCGCATGAATCGTGGTGATCATGGTAATGAAGAACATAGAGAGAGATAGCCATATATGTAGTAACCATGGGAGCAGCAAGGATGACGTAGAGGCCCTCCGTGATCGATCCCCCCTCCGACAGGGCCCTAGAAAAGGGCTTCAGATGAGATCGCGGCGGAACAGAGACTTGCGGCGGCGGAAAAAGTGTTACGGGAGCTCCCCTAGGGTTTTTGGAATGTATGTGAATTTATAAGCCAGTGTACGAGGTTAGGAGAGCCAGGAGGGGGCACAAGCTAACAGGGGCATCCTGTTGGCTCGTGGGGCCCCTGTGAGACCTCCGATCTTCTTGAAGCTTCCAGGTCTTCTTTTGGTCCAAAAAAATCATCGAAAAGTTTCGGGGTATTTGGACTCCGTTTGGTACTGTAAACCTGAAAAGCAAAAAACATGCAGAAAACAACAACTTGCACTTGGCACTGGGTTAATAGGTTAGTGCTCAAAAATAATATAACACAGCAAATAAATGCCTTAAAAGTATCCTAGAATGCTAATATTATAGTATGGAACAATAAAAAATGATAGATACGTTGGAGACGTATCAATAACAACTCATCATCATCATAATAATAACAACTCATCATCATCATAATAACAACTCATCATCATCATCATCATCATCATCATTATCATCATCATCATACTCATATAATAACTCATCATCATAATAACAACTCCTCATCATCATCTATGAGTCATATAACAACTCCTCATCATTCTAACACATTCTACCACATAACTCACCATCATCATAATAACAACTCATCATCATCATCATAGTCATAACCAACACTAGTTAATTGTTCTTAGCACATGATGAGTACTACCTAGGACCTACTCCTCTCTCTTTGGTAAAATAGCATAAAACAGGTAAACCGGTCCATCTCCATAATGGAGAATGGAGATCCACTTGTCTCCAACTTTCGGCTTGCGCACATTCATGTTGTCTCCAATGGGTTGCGTGCACGCATTTATTACCTTGCTCCATTCTTTGATATTGAGATGTCCATCATTTAAAGAAATCGAGTATGCAATGTGGTAAGGCGCCGACGTAGTTGGTCGTAGGCTAACCATATGCGTATTACCTTCGGTAAATATCAAGTCAGGCACAACCTCCTTCTGGAGCTTTTGTTGAAAAACATAATAGTAACATATGTAGTTAGCAATGTTGTGTACTTAAGAATAATCTATGCAACCATAGTTAACAAAATCATACATCTTTTTTTGCAATGAAGTTACCATCTTTTAACATGTGCACTAGTGGCACGTATCCACTTATATTTGTGCTGACTTGATAATTGGTCTTAAAAGTCCCAATATCATTTATAAATGAGAGAAGAGATTCTTTCTCCTCACAAGTTATCTTGGAGCACGTTCCGAATATTTTTTGGATAACCGAAAAAAGTTGTCAATTATTAATAAACAAGTTTAGTAGGGATGAACACCAACTATTTTTAAATAAAGAATATAAATTTGTTTGACAAACTCACATAGAGGTAAAACTGGAAGCATATCCACATCCACCCAAATGTCGATATTATCCTCAGTATCATCTTCAGGAGAATATCGAAGGTCATTTGCATATCCTCCTCAAATTCATATGCCTTGCCTAGATCTCCCCAATTTGGGCAACCAAAATGTGAGTGATTAACCAGAAATGCGTAACCATGTTTAGTCCTTAGGTGAGCTCTCCTGGTCTCCATATTCTCACTATCTTGGAAACCGAGCTTCTCCAAGACATATCGTCTTGCATGGCAAGGGATGCACTAGTCAAATTGTAAAAAAACGAAAATTACACGTTGAAGCAAGAAACACAAGTCATGATTAATTACAAAAAAAAAATCTTGTCATCGTTGCTATCACACCCTGTGTTTTGCCTCTCCTGGCTAAGTTAACATAGCTCAAAAAATTAGGGCCAACAAAAACTTTTGTGTGCTTGTGATGCTTGATTTGATTGTTGACTGCTTGTTTGCTTGCTTGAGTTTTAGTTCATAGGATTCCTCCTACTCTCAAAACTTATCTCCTTGATCCAAATCTTTGCCCAATGATCATGCCATGTGTATACTAAAAACTATTTTTATAAAATATTATTTTTTGGCCAAAAGGCATTTATTAAATTTAGGTTTTCCAAAACCCCTAAATTGAGGTTTGTACTACAAGTCCTCAAATTAGGTGTATTATTTTGCCCCAAAGATTCTATTTAAACCTATTATATATAAGACTTCCCAAAAATACTAAATATTATTTTTAAAGGTTATTTTCATATTTTATTTAAAGGCTTTTTCTTAAGTATAGAAATGGACTTTTATAGAAAAAATAATATTTTTATGCTTTCAAAATATTTGGGAAAATTTAGGGAGACTCAGTCGACATATATTTTCCATATATAAGAGTTTCAACACATGGTCATGTTCAAAATATTGGACAAAACCCTCCAAAACCCTTTCTGCATATTTCAAGTATTTGAAATATTTCTATAAGAAATATTCTCAAATAAACTCAAGAAAATTCTAGCATGTCACATATGCCATATGTGATGATCTTGCAAAGTTTCATATCAGTCCCAATTATTTTGGTTCACCAAAATGCCCCAAAACCCTCTCTGTCCAGAATCAAATTTGAGCAACTTTACATTGTTAAGTTTCTCCAATTGATCTCAAACTTTGTAGACATGCTCTAATACCCAAATTATGACACACCACCAAGTGGTCATCAAGGAGATTTGCTTAGCATGACCAGATCTACAGAAACCCGATTCTGTTGAATTCTAGGGTTTACAAAGTTTGCATTAGCAACTTTCTTCAAATGGGCTCAAACTCGTGATCAACCTTAATTCTATCTAACATTTGATACAGTTAAATCTCAAGGCAAGTAGAATCTTTTTACTTTCCAAAACTTGCATCAAATACCTTTTGGTCATTTCTAGAAGTTAACGTTTTCACCACTTCTGCTATTCCCATTGATCCCACATTTTTACCACATCACTTCCTAGTGCCCATTTACCTCGAGTAAACTTTGCGTGGCCATAGCCCAATTATTGGTGGGGTAAAACCTCACATTTCCTCTCTGGACAACAGTGTCGGCGTTCTGGGAATGGGGGTACCCAGACCTGCCAGCCTGCGGCCCAGGGCGTGGCCCACTTCGACAGCCAAGCACGGCCCAGCGCGGCCTCACTCAAGACAAGGCCCTCGCGAGAGCCCCGCACTCGCGAGGGAGATGGCACCAAGACCCTCAGAGGGAAGAGGCCTCCCCAGACCCCCTCCTGAGCAGCGGAGATCTCTGTGCAATACTCGGCCTCGGGAGGACAGGGATGACGCAAACCAAGCCAGGCGGACATCAGCGCGCATAGAGGGGACATTTTCCGCTTCTGTGCAAAGGAGACAAGGGCGTACGCGGGTTCCCAAAGAACCCCCAAAGCTTTCCATTCTGGTGCAACGAGACCGAGACCACGAGCCCCGCAGGACGGACGTCATCGCCGAGCCCACCTCTACATCATCACCGGCTACTTTGCAGGCGAAGACCACCTTTCGTCAGGATAAGGGTGTACCCCTTGTCCCCCTTAGAATTTGGCCATTGTGGGATCCCTTCCTGCCAGTGCGATAAGGGAAGAGGACCCGGGCCACTATAAAGAGAGGCTAGCCCACCCCGTAGAAGGGACGACGGATCCAACGCCACCCGAGCGCCCTCGCGAGCCAACTCACCACTGTACTAGTTCGTCCACAAACCTCCTCGTGAGGCAATCCACCAAAAGCAGGAGTAGGGTTTTACGCTTCCCAGCGGCCCGAACCTGGGTAAATCCTCGTGTGCTAATCTCTTTTCCTTCGATCGTGCGAGTTCGTCGGGCCAGGCTATCAAGCTGGGAGCTTGAGGGCGAAGCTGTGGGGATCTTCGCACACGCCCCTGAGTTCGAACCTCTTTGGGTTTTGCGGAGCCCGAAATCCGACATTTGGCGCGCCAGATAGGGGCGTGTTGGAGTCTTAAGCAAGCTTCGCTTCTTCTTCGCTCCGTCGTGTCGATGGCCCACACCCCACAAGCTTTCTTCGGCCCCGGCAGATCCGTCTTCACCAACCTCGCCGCTGCCGTCCAAGACGCACGTCCCGGCAGCTCGGTGCTGGCCGGTCGTTACCAGGTCACCAGCGTCGTCTCCACCACCGCCGCTGCTCGAGCCGGCCAGGCATGCGGCGGGCGAGCGGCGCCCACGGGGCCAACATCACCCTGTACCCACGTGGGAGACCTCAACGCGCATGACGTGCTGCTGATGGCGAGTGACATACTTCGTCATCGCCCGACGCACGGGGGCTTCGACGCCTGGGCCGACCACATCGCCGAGTTGAGCACTGTCGCGAGGAGGGCCTGGGTTCCACACCTTTCTTCTCGACAACCGACGCTGGGCGCCGGGGGCTCGCTCGACATGCCTCTCACCTCATATGCAGACGGCGTGCCCGCCCCATGCCCGGGCGAGACCGGGCAGGGCCCGCCACACGCCGTGCTCCTTCTCCTCCGGATCCCGGTGACCGGATTCGGGGCGCCGTCCGGCCACGCCAGTGGTGCCTTAGAAGGAGGTGACGGGGCGCTCCGCACGCGCCTCAACGCGCGCACCCGTGCCCCGGTGAATCATCAGCAGCCTGGATCGTCTCGGTGGGAACGTGCCAACCGGCGCAGGGACCAGGCGGCTCAGGCTTCAGGGCAGGCAGATAACCAGAGAGGCAACCCACGTCAAGACATGCACGACCAGCCCCACGGCGACGGCAGAGGTAAGCAACTTCGGGCGGAGGCTCGCCGCAGGAGGGTCTGTGGGCCGCGTGCCCAGGGCGGCGCCGCCTTGCCGCCCAGGGAGGCTCCCCATGGGGCGCACAGAGACGGTTCAGGAGGAAGCCAAGGCCTTTACACAGAGGCCTATGTTCCAAGCTATGTCGTACCTACGGATGGCGCGGTGGATCACGCGCCCCCCGCGGGCGCCGACATCCTCCCGGAGTAGGGGAACGTCCCAGACGTCCTCTCCAAGCCGGGCCTAGGGGCTTCCACTGAGGGGGGGGGGGCACCAGGCCAGGATGGTGCAAGCGGGAGGGGGCGTCCCGGGATGCGCGGGGGCGCGGTGCAGCCGCCGCCCTCGCGAGCAAGCAACACGCAGCCGAGCCACCCGGGCCACAAGGGCGACCGCCTGGGGGGATTGGCAGGATACAGGCAGCGTGGGCCACCGGCAGCAACGGGGGCGCCGGCGCGGCCCTCAGGAGGCAGGGCCTCACGAGGTCCTCAAGTCGCGGTCTGGCCGGCGCCCCGACGCCTCACGAGGCGGCTTCACCGACACAACACCCCTATGGCTGTGCTGGGTGCATTGTACTCATGTTTGGGCCGTAGGAGCGCAATCCCGCTGCTACGCGGGGAACAATGCGCTCAGGTTTGGGCTGTAGGGGAGCGCAACCGCGCAGAAATGTGTGGGTTGGCTCTTGACTGAGTTGGGAGCACCTGGGCCATGCGCCTGGGGGCTTGCCTAGCTATCTCCGGCCGTGACACTCTCACGTAATAATGAGTGGGCTTTATACGCCCGGAGCCCCCCGAGGACGCGGCGGGGTTCCATCCCACGCCCAAGTGGAAGCCCCATGCTCCGCGCTGGCGGACAACACTGTCCTCCAATGACTATGCGCATGCAACGTGGAAGCCCTATGCTCCGCGCTGGGGGAAGACAAAGACGAAGACTAGCCTAGGTGCCGGACGCGGCTGTTGCTTGTTCCTTTTTGTATTCGAATTGCCACTTTTTGGAATGAAGCTCGAAAGTTTCGTAACTCTATTTGAAAAAGGGGTGGGGATTTTCTCTCTTTGCGATTCTTTTTCTGGTCTTGAAGCCTCGTTTTCTGAATCGACACCTGTCGGTCCTCCCCTTCACGTGCCCTGCGGGTGGGGGCGTCGCGAGCATAGCGTGCACACCTTGCCGAGGCCATGACACCCTAGTCCACGCATGGCACCTCTCGGGGTAGGAACCCGCAAAGAAGAAAGGGGGTATGGGAGCCGCTCGAGCGTCAAGGGGGACTCCTGAGCAACGCGCCTCAGGAGCCTCACTGGTCACGTAGCCCCTCACCCCTTGGTCTCGTCCTGGTGATCCGGACGCCCCAACGGCGGTCGAGGTATGCGCGGGATTGGGCTCCGCCGACGTAGAGCGCCACTTGAGCAATAAGGGGGGGGGGTTCCTGAGCAATGCGCCTCAGGAGCCTCACTGGTCGCGTAGCTCGTCGCCCCTTGGTCTCGTCCTGGTGATCCGGACGCCCCAACGGTGGCCGAGGCCTCGCCCTTTTGGTCTCGTCCTGGTGATCTGGACGCCCCAACAGCGGTCGAGGCATGCTCGGGATTAGGCCCCGCCGACGTAGAGTGCCGAAAGGGCTCCCAAACCATTCCGCTCGCATAGAAGAAGCCTTCCCTGGTGGGATCATCGAGTTCCCTGGACGCCCCAGCTGCACCTCGCGACGCACGAGCCCGCCATGACCCGCCAAGCTAAGCGCTACGGTTTACCGCGTGCCCCCATCAGGCTTCTTGTGGCTCCAGGTACAGGGAAGAGCGGCGCAAGGGAAGGAACCCGACCTCTCTAGGTGACGTCGCTAAGACCCCGGCCTTCGGGCGGCACGCTCCTCCTCAGGAGGGCCAGCCTCGCGAGGCCCCAACAGGCCGCCATCGCCAGGCATAGTGCGACACCCCTGCAGACCTCTCAAAGGGCGCCGGGCCACGCCGACGATAACGCCAAGCTCCGCGCAAGAGACGAAGTCGTGTCACACAAAACAAGCAACCAACGGTTTAAAAGAAGGAGGAGGAAGACGAAGGTAAAACACAAAAGTTTAATGCCCTCAGGGGCCGAGTGTTTCTTGACATGACAGGAACCAGAGAAAGAGAACAGGGAAACCCTAGGCGGAGGAGCCGCTGTGGCCATCCAGATCATCGCCCGCCACGGCGCCGGAGTCGTCACCCTCGTCGGAGGAAGGCGCCTGGACGAACCGTTCCACCAGGGACTCCACGTGCGGGCGCACCTCATCCCTGAGAGGCCTCTGGAGCTCCTCAGGCACCAGCTCCATGATGCAGGGGAGATCAACGCGATGGAGAAGACGCGCGTCAACGCGATGTCCAGGAGGTCACGCGCGCTGGACACGTTGTCTTCGTCCACCCGGGAGACGCCGGTCTCCAGCGCCTCCACCACCTTGCCGAAGAAGTTAGGGTAGCCCCCGACGCCGTGGGCGCACGGCAGCGCGGGGGCTTCCCCGACGAACCGACTCACAGCACCAACCGCGCGGTGGGCGATCTCCAGGTACTGCTTGGCGCGCTGTGCCTCCAGCATCCGCGTGCCCCGCCTCGTCCTGGGCGGCCTGCGCGGCGTCAGCAGCCCCCTTGATCTGGGTCTGGAGGGATGCCAGCTCCGCCTGGGCCTCCGCCTCACCCCTGAGCGCGGCCTGGAGGGCGGCCTCAGCGTCCGCCAGCTGGACCCTCAGTGTGTCCGCTTCCTCCTGGAGCTGCTCGAGCCTGCGCCTCTTGGGCGCGGGAACCCTGGGAGGAGGGGGCAATCAAGTCCAGCGTGTTGGGCACGAGTGCAAGAGAAGGGGGTGGGTGACGGAACACTTACTCATCGATGATGGCCCAACGCCAGCGAGCTTGAGCCAGTCTCGAAGGCCCCCCACCGCTGCCTCCAGAGGCCGACGGTGGAGCCGGGGACCCCGTGCGCTTCCCCGCACCTGTAGCACTCCCCACAGACGCCATGAAAGAGTAAAGGGAGAGAGGTGGATGAGGAAGATATCTTGGAAGGATGGGAAGCGAGAGGACGCGTCAGGATGGCAAGACCCCCTCGGGCGGGGCGGGTTTGTAGGCGCAACCGCTGCCCATGGGGTGTCGTGGGGAGTGGAGGCGTCGTGCGCTCCTCGGGCGCCATGTGCCAGACTCGGTCGGCGTGCTACCTTGCCTCACGTCGCTTCATCTGCCCCCGTCGGGTCACATCCGCATGGCTCGAGGGGGGAGGACACAAGGAGACAGCCGCATTCAAGGAAGGGCAATAATGGCCGGCGCGGTGCGCAGGCTTCGCGTCAACTTGACTCGGGGCAGTTCCCGGCGTCTCCAGGGAGCTGAGGCGCCCGTGCCTCGTTGTGCGCCACGTGCCAGGCTGGGCCGCGACGCTCGGGACAGCATCTTCGGCTTCGCCCCGAAGCCAACCCAAGCGCGGCTTGGGCCCGGGGGCTGCTGTCGGCGTTCTGGGAATGGGGGTACCCAGACCTGCCAGCCTGCGGCCCAGGGCGTGGCCCACTTCGACAGCCAAGCATGGCCCAGCGCGGCCTCACTCAAGACAAGGCCCTCGCAAGAGCCCCGCACTCGCGAGGGAGACGACGCCAAGACCCTCAGAGGGAAGAGGCCTCCCCAGACCCCTCCTGAGTGGCGGAGATCTCTGTGCAACACTCGGCCTCGGGAGGACAGGGATAACGCAAACCAAGCCAGGCGGACATCAACGCGCACAGAGGGGACAGTTTCCGCTTTTGTGCAAAGGAGACAAGGGCGTACGCGGGTTCCCAAAGCACCCCCCAAAGCTTTCCGTTCCGGTGCAACGAGACCGAGACCACGAGCCCCGCAGGACGGACGTCATCGCCAAGCCCACCTCTGCATCATCACCAGCTACTTTGCAGGAGAAGACCACCTTTCATCAGGATAAGTGTGTACCCCTTGTCCCCCTTCGAATTTGGCCGTTGTGGGATCCCTTCCCGCCAGTGCGATAAGGGAAGAGGACCCGGGCCACTATAAAGAGAGGCTAGCCCGCCCCGTAGAAGGGACGACGGATCCGACGCCACCCGAGCGCCCTCGCGAGGCAACTCACCACTGTACTTGTTCGTCCACAAACCTCCTCGTGAGGCAATCCAACAAAAGCAGGAGTAGGGTTTTACGCTTCGCAGCGGCCCGAACCTGGGTAAATCCTCGTGTGCTAATCTCTTTTCCTTCGATCGTGCGAGTTCGTCGGGCTAGGCTAGCAAGCTGGGAGCTTGAGGGCGAAGCTGTGGGGATCTTCGCACACGCCCCTGAGTTTGAACCTCTTTGGGTTTTGCGGAGCCCGAAATCTGACAAGCAGGGTTACCAGCTCTTTTTACGTCTCCTCCTTCTTACCTCTACTTCCCCTAGCCCCCTAGCCTCTAGAGCACCTCTAGAAGCCCCACATGCTAGTGGACAAGTTTGGCCGTGCCCAGGACGCAAGTGGCCACGCCCTGCATGCCAAAGTCATGCCCTGGCATGCAGTTCGCGCGCTCTGGTGCACGCTACAATGCGCACCCGCACTGTAGCCGACGCCCAATCCCGTCCCGCGACAACCTCGGGTCTCCCCAGCATGCCTGCCGGAGCCCCTCGGCGTCTACAACACGCGATGCTGTTGCCCCCTCCTCTCCCCCTGTGGTCTCCCTCACACGCGCATCGGGCCGCCCCGAGAGCTCCAGTGAGCAAGCTCACACGCGCGCGACCCCTGCCTCCCCTAGCTTACCCTCGCTCCTTCGCTGGACGTAGGCCACGTCGACGAAGCCCGTAGACACGTCCTGGAGCGCCCCTGTGGCCCCTAGCGGCAGCCGTGCCATGGCCATAGACGCCGCCCACGGTGCTCCGGTGCCCGCTACTTCTACCTCTCCCCGAGCCCCCAGGACGCCCCTAAGTCGCCCCTCTCCCTTCTAGCTACCTCCTTAACGACCCCCGGATCCTCCCGTGACCTCTCCCTCCCCCCATGGCTGCCATGACGCTGCCTCGGCCTCGGCCAAATTCCCTGGAACCGACGCCCTCCTCTCCCAAGGTCTGAACCAGAGCCTCACCACCACCTCCAAACCTTTCCCCAGACTCCATTTTTCCCTTTCCGGTGGCCACATCGCCGTGCCCCCATCACCGTCAGCACCTTCTGCCGTGGCCGACCCCGCGCTCCAACCCGGCCTTCCTCTAGCCCGAAGACCATCCAGGGTGATGGGGGACTCTCCCCGGAGCTCGCCGGTGTGCCGGGCTTTGCCAGAGGTGGACGGAGCCGCCGGAATGAACGCCGGCGCGCGCCCTGCCCGCCTCCCCTGTCTCTCCTCCGCTCGAGCGGGAGGAAGGAGACAACCCTGGCAGGTGGCGCCCACCAGCCAGCGGCAGCGGCTGCCGACCGGGCCCGCCTGTCGGGTTAAGTGGACGCGGCTCCCGCACGCATCCGCTTCCCTGCGGCGAAAGTGCCCCGCCTCCAAGGCGCCTTCGACGTCGCCCCCCCCCCCCCCGTGCGACTGGACTGCTGGGTCGGCCCAGTCACTGCCACGCCGGTGCACTGTGCGGCCCAAAGGTTTTGGCCCGTTTAGGTATAGGTCCTTTTTCCTTTTTCCTTTTTCCCAAATTTGATGATTCAAATTCATGGGAGCTTCTAAAACCAGGTGCTATCCAAATATGTGCATTGCACATTTTTTTTCATATAACATTTTCTCCTCCACCAATAATTTGTTCATTTCTTTTATTGTAAAGCCCACATTGTAAAATTCCTAGAGAGTCCAAATCAACTCCAAATGGAGTGATTCACATTTCCAAAGGCTCTAAATATCATGCCCTATTTATCTAGCCATGGTTAAAAAAAATTCCATGTCTTGTACCTGTTGTACCTATGAAATAGCTCCCTTTCTAATTATTTCATCTTAGGAAAATCATAGGAAATTCATCCCAAATCCAAATCTAGTGAAATCAATTTCTAAATTCTTCTAAAATCATGCCCTATTTGTTGGGTGCATCCAGCCATTTTTATAAAAAAAATCCTATAGACTTCTTGTAGGATCACCAATTCCCCTATTTCCACCATTCAAAGAGCCTCACTGATCCAATTCCAGTAGAGCCATTTGAGGTATTTTTCTCATGACCAGAGATGTCCAAGAAAAATAAAACTCCTATTTATAGAGCACTTTTATCTTCTACTTGTTGTGTTGCTTATTGTGGTTGTTTCCGGCGGTAGTTGACGAAGTAGACGGAGTGCTCGGAGTTGGACCAGAAGCGTGTGAAGACCTCGGATACTTTGCTGAACCAGGCAAGCAGCCCTTTGACCATGTCTAAGAAACCACTTTTATGCATGGCATATAGCACCTTATTCCGTTGCATTGAATCATGATGAATCGGTGACCACCGTGGTGGGTTACCTCCGTTACTTTCCTCGTTGATACTTGCACTGAGCATGACCCTACCTTCTTATGAGGGTTGTGCGGGTGGGAAGTAGATATGATGCTAGGTAGTTGCTATGTAAGTGGGATGGGAAAATGCATGGTGTCGGAAAGGAAGTGTTTTCAAAGACTTTTCGAAAACCCCATCGGGTGCCACTAATGCCCGAGGGAGATGATGTCGAGCTAGGTAACCACTTGACAAAGAAGTGGTGTACCGAGGCAAGTGAGTGTGTGTGTTTTCCGATAATGGAGAGATTTAAGATTTGCTGACCGTCCCAACGTTACATGTACAACCACTCTACCCCTATATGGGAAGGGGCTTTGTTGATTACTTTGGTCGATGCTAGCAGAGAGACCGCATTACTAGTGGCGGGAGGGTATGCGTTACTCTCTCGATATGGGGTCGTGCCAGGTAGGACGACCATGTAGTGTTTTTACAGACACCGGGCACACTGTTGTGTCCCTTCATGGATGGTACTATATTGAGTAAGGCTCGTGTTTGTACATCATAAAGACATGGGCCAACGCGTGGACTCTTTGTTTAGTGTCGTCAAGGGAAAGGCATTGTTCGGGTGCTTACCTCGGGTATGTAATATACCGCGAGTCGTGGATGACACAGAAGTTCCCCGAGTCTTATGGGTAAAGTGTGCAACCTCTACAGAGTGTAAAACTATTCGAATAGCCGTGTCCACGGTCATTGACAGTTGGAGGTCCTTCTTAAACTATGTCCAGATGTTTTCACAAAAACTTGGTGTGTGCGCGCGTGTGTGTGAGAAAGATGGTACTTGAGTTAAGTCAGATGACTTGGCATGATGATTGAACATGAAATGTTCAACCCCTGCTTATATTGATATCTGTAACTTGTTCATATGGACATCTACAACCTGTTGATGCATGCTTTTACAAGTTGATTGAACATGTCATTGCACTCAAAAATTAGCTTTCTACAACTTAACTACTTAGTGCTATATCATACATTGTTAAACCTTGTTCCAAACATGGGTTGCTTGCGAGTACATTCAAAGTACTCATTGGCTTGCGACTGGTTATTTTATTGGCCAGGCATGAAAGAACAGGATATAATGAAGAGTACCTTGGTGAAAAACGTGCGAACTAGGATGCTTCCTAGTCAGAATGCCTGTAGGGTTAAGGCAGATGGCATGGGTTCATGCTATCGTTGAAGATTTCCACTTTGAGTTTATGAAGACTTGGCTATAGAGGCCATATTTGAACAAAACGGTATGTAATGGATGTAAGACTCTTGTTATTCAGTTTTTGTGTGTTCAGTGAGCATTGATCTATGGGATCACTGTGCACGTACATTCGGTGATCACGACTTATGAGTTGGGGTCCCCACAGAGCTGGTATGAGAGCCATCCTGACTGTAGGAAGCCCTTAGTTAGCATGGACGTTAGTTAGGACAAAACTATTTCCCCAGACCCTTCAAATCACTTGCAAAAACTACCACATTTCTTACCTCTTCTAAGCTTTCAAAGAAACTGAAGGATTGTGCCTCAGCACTTCCACCATTTTTTTCACTTGGCTCTCCTCATCTGCTTTTCAAAGTTTTCCAAATGGTCGCTAGAACCCTTGTGCCCCTGACCATTGGATTCCTTGTAATCCTCATGGGTAACCTGGAAGGAAGCCACCTTGCCAAACATTCACCCACATCTTTGGGAGACAAGGTTGGCGATACTACGACAAGACGACACCAATAGGAGATACCTACTCAAGTTATGAGGACATCAAGACTCGGAAGATGGTGGCACCCTCGACTCTGCCCCAGGATGAGGCAACCTTGGCCTACAATGATCAAGGCGTAAGAAATGCAAGATCATGATATGCATCGCTAATAGAGCAACCCTGTCCTTACCGTTGTTGTATCGGCAACCACCGGTGGATGAGAACCTTGCCATTTGGTCTGCCTCACCATAGTGAGCAGGAAAACGGTTCTCTTCATCCCCCGCTCTTGGTGTCGATGTTATCGTCAACGTAACCGACATGTTACAACTCTACCATGCCGTGTCAATGACCTTGCATGAAGGATTGCCCACCTGGAACCCTTGAAGCCTCAAAAGAATAGAAGGATTGTCATGATTAAGAAGACAATAGAAGACCCTGTCAACGGCAGCCACAAGGAATCACCTTCGCTCCGTCAGCTTACCAGACGAGAAGTTGTCAAAGATTCTTCAGGACCAACCTGGGTTGTTTCATCAGACAACTACAAGAGACGTGGCAACACCTATGGAAGACCTAGAAAACTGGAAGTCCTTCTCTCCGAGACACGAACCAAAGCACGACTACTGAGTCTGAGAACCCCTAGGGTAGGATTAGCCGTAGATCCCCTATGCGAAGTCGAGTCCGTGTGACGGTTCGAATGGAACCATGTTGTGTGTTGCTTGTTTTATTTGTTTGTGTTTTGGTGAAAGTCGCACTTTTGCCAGAGGCAACAAGTACGCGACTATATCACCTACCTCATCTTACTGGTTGTGTTTGGCCATTTCGGCCCATGTTTGATTACACTTGCACTACACCACCCCCTTAGGCACTCTCCTCTATGCTACTTTCCCTCTTCCCCCTATCGTCAACTGAAGACCAGCAAGACAAGATGCACCGAGGATCCACCTCGACAAACAACTAGCACTAAAGACTTTGAGTACAACATACTCAACCAGATGCAACCCTGAAGAGTTATGCTTTTCCCTCAAGATTGGAAGCCCCTCCCTAGACCAACCTAGACCTCACAAGCTCCCCCAGCTCAAACCTCTGATCACGTATTTAATACATGCATTTGCGAGAGCACTTGTAGAGCTTCAATAACCCCTGCTTAGCACTGGGTTCATTATGAGACTAGTGATCATAGTGAACAAACATCCTTCATTCTTAAGCTAGTACCAGAACCTTGATGCCATAAGAAGGATCATCCTGAGTATATATGATTTATAGACTATGATTTGATTTTGCCATGGTAGGTGTCTTGAAGGTATAGATGAGACTCTTTGGTGGGCTATGAGACTTTCATGTTGGTAAATGAACTTGGTGGATCAAGTTGATGGAGTGGCATAACTTACTTCTTCCCTGAGTAAATTGGATTTATTAGGACAATTATGATGTCTGCTGAAATTCTTGGTGGTATGATAACTTGATTTTGACAAGTAGTGGTCATGGATTGATGGTGCTACAATAATGACTTGGAGTAGCAAGTAGGAGTTCTCGTTGGACATGAGATTTGGATTTAAATAGGTGATCCTAATATAGTGTTGGTGTTAAGTAATTCTACATGGTTCGGAGTAATTTGGATTTAGTCCAATGATCTTGATCATGATACCATGTTTCTCGGAGGATGATAAGTAGAACAAATTGGATAATGTTAGGGGTGATTTAATAATCTATATAAGCTTGACCTTGGAGTTTAGTTGGTCATGAGATTGGGAGTTCATGGATATGTTGTGATAATAGCCCTTTCAATGATTTGTAGATTATAGGAACTCTAGGAGATTATGTAAAACTCCATCGATATTGGATTTATAGGAGTAGTGGGTCATGTAACGATTGATGGCATTTAAGGACCACTGGATTGGATTCGTAGGAAGGAAACAATATCTTGGATTGATATATACGTGTTTCCTTGGCATAGAGTGCAGTACCTTAGACCTTGGATAGATAAGTAGAGCACTTGGATTTGTAGTGTCATAATCAAGCTTCACGACTTGTATGCTTCCCGAGTATTTTTACATAGTGATACATGTGAGTTGTCTATAGTATACATATGAGGTTTTGCTTTAGTCCTTCTCTTAAAACCATGGAGATATGAGCAGCATGAGTGATGTTGGAGTTGACTTATATGAGATGATACCTTTGATGATATAGGATGGTTTTGTTGGAGTAAGATGTAGGACTATTGTCATCTAAGGACCGTGCTCAAGGACAAGATGGTAGACGTTCACTCACATCCTAAGATCCTTGAAACCCTGAAGCTTTACCAAGCCATAACCTTGTCGGAATATGACCATAGGCTTTGGCTCTAAGTCAAAAGAGTATGGTCGATGCTCCACCTCGACCACCACCAATCCTGTCCATAAGGAAGGTGGATGCGAAGAACTAGATTACGATGGACCACCAACCCCCTGGACAAGTGACCATCCGGAGCAAATGCCCGCTCCTCTCACATATCCCACGAGCAATGTGCTTGTGTGATACTTGGGGAATATGTTGTTGTCCTCATGGATGACATACTTATTTACCCAATAAGAGAAAGAGCACCTCAGTCCTATTTGGATAAGCCCCAGAAACACCAATTACCATGCCTCTCAAGTTTAAGGTTTCACCTTGAAAAAGTTGGAATCCTTGAAGTACCCTCCCTGCAACAGAAGACATTCTTGCCCAAGCAAGATGAAGAACCACTACGGTTGGGAAGCCACGACGAAGAAGAAGAAGAAGAAGCAAGAGAAGTCAACCACCACTCCTCTGCCGGCTACATCAGCTAGACTATATCAAGAAGGACCAAAGTTCAAGCACGATGAAGCCCTTGGACGTCAAGAGGATTAAAAAGCCCTTGTTTTAAATGGTCACCTATCAGTTCCTGACTAGGAAGGAACTGAGAAGTTGATAGCACCCCTCACTCCACCACTTTGAACGCGTACGATGAGCATGACATCCCTACTCTCTACAGATGCCTGGAACGAAGCAGAACGACTGTTATGACCTCATTACTAGCCTCTTTTGGGCCAATCAAGGACGTGATCCTGGTTGGACCATGGCGAACCACCTGTCAAAGGTAGTTCACACCGCTTGCCAAACCTCAAACCTTGGGGATTGGATGGCTGTTCTACACTTTTGGCTAGGCAGCTTATTTAAAATCCCCGCTAAGACCTTCTCAGAGGAAGGAACCCATTTAGCCACCCGAACTCTAAGCTTAGTCTTAGGGACGAGACTCAACCAAACCTTCCCACAAGTGGCTACGAAGAGGCACGAAGACCAAACACTCGAAAGCACACTAGAAACGTGTGTCCGTGACTACGAAGGCAAGTGATGAAGGATGATCGAAGAACGTACCGCGACAGCTTTGCCAAGTGGAAGACATCGAGAAGAAGCCTACGTGGCACGCCTCAACACTCTCAAGGATGAAGACCCCTGCAATAGAAGATCGCCTGCCTTAAGGGAGTCAAGTACCTACCCGTCAACGGAAGGCTACGCCAAGTCTTTGACCCTTCTATCCTAGCGTAAGGCATCTAGATGTCACTAACCAACGTGGGCAACCCACATGACCAGCACGCAGACACACTACATTGCCCCGTATTCCGACTTTGGTATACACACGCAAGCCAGACCTTTGCTCAAACCCCGTTCATCAGGCCCTTAACTCCTAGTCAGACCTAGCATACCGCAGCGACCCAATTCACCTCTCAGACAAAGTCAAACGATGCACTCGAAGTCGTATCGTCAATCACTTCAAGGAATAGTGTACCCTCTTGAGCTCTACTTTCAAATTTAGACAAATGGGGACCCTTTTTGAGAATGAAACACTTACACACGAACACCCGGAAGTACTTGAGGTTGGGCTTGTTACCGGTAAGTATTTCATATGGAGTCTTGTTCAAGCCCTTATGGAGGTAGAGCCGATTGGATGCATGACAATCGGTGTTGATGGCTTCGGCCCAAAAGTTGTACGGAGACTTGAATTCCGCCATCATAGTCCTTGTTGCATCCATCAACGTCTAGTTCTTCCTCTCTGCAACACCATTTTGTTGAGGGGTATAAGGTGCGGGGTATTGATGCTTGATCCCCTCATCACTAAGGAACTCATCCAAGGTGTAGTTCTTGAACTCGGTGCCGTTGTCACTTCTAATGATCAATATCTGTGCATCATGTTGACGTTGAGCTTCATTTGCAAAGTCGATCACCGTTTGTTGGGTCTCATTCTCCCTCTTGAATAAATATACCCATGTTTATCTTGAATAATCATCCACAGTCACCAAGCAATACTTTCTCCCACAAAGGCTATCAAAAGACGGAGGTCCAAAGAGATCCATGTGAAGGAGCTCCATGGGCCTCTTGGAAGATATAATGGTAGTGGGACGGTGAGGCTTCTCATGTAACTTTCCTTCGATACAAGCACTGCAAGCATGATCTTTGGCAAAGCTAACATTTGTTAGTCCACGAACATGGTCCCTAGTGAGGAGACTTTGCAAAGATCTCATATTGATGTGGGCTAGACAGCGATGCCAAATCCACCCCACGTCAACTTTAGCCATTAGACAAGTTGCAGTATTAGTGGGCCTCTCCGAGAAGTTGACCACATAGAGACCGTTCTCAACATGTCCAACAAAGGCTACTTTAAGAGTCTTGCTCCACAAAAGGGCCACGGTATCAAGATAAAAGAAGGGTTGAAAAGCCCATAATTGCAAGTTGACAAATAGAAAGTAAATTGTATGCAAGGGACTCGAAAAGCATGACTTTCTCAATGCATAGATCCTAAGAGATTACCACCTTGCCAAGACCCACTACCTTTGACATTGAAGCATCACCATATTGAACATGAGTGGGCATAGATGAACTTGCTTGAATGTCCACCACCAAGTCCTTGCTTCCGGTCATATGATTCCTCAAGAACTCTTTTCCTTGATCCAAAATCTTGTACAAAGATCATACCATGTGTATAGGACCTAAAACTATTTTTATCAAATATTATTTTGGCCAAAAACCATTTGTTCAAATTAGGTTTTCCAAAACCCCTGAATTGAGGGTTGTACTACAAGTCCTCAAATTGGGTGGATTGTTTTGCCCCAAAGGATTTATTTGGAACCTACTATATATATAACTCCCCAAAACCACAAAATATTATTTTTAAAGATTATTTCCTATTTTATTTCAAGACTTTTTCTTAAGGCCATAAATAGTATTTTATAGGGAAAAATATTTTTATGCTTTAAAAATATTTGAGAAAATTTAGGGAAACTCAGCGGACATATATTTTCCATATATAAGAGTTTCAACACATGGTAATGTTCAAAATATTGGACAAAACCCTCCAAAACCATTTCTATCTGTTTCAAGCTTTTGAAATATTTCTATAAGAAATATTCTCAAATAAATCCAGGAAAATTTCAGCAAGTCACACATGCTATATGTGATGACCTTGCCAAGTTTCAACTCAATCCAGATAGTTTTGGTTCACAAAACTATCCCAAAACCCTCTCTGTCCAGAACCAAATTTGAGCAACTTTGCATTGCCAAGTATTTCCAATTGATTTCAAACTTTGTGGGCATGCTCTAATCACCAAATAATGACACCACACCAAGTGGTGCATTAAGGAGAATAGTTTTGCATGACTAGATCTACAGAAACCTGATTTTGTTGATTTCTAGGGTTTACCAAGATTGTGTTATCAACTTTCTTCATTTGGGCTCAAAACTTGTGATCAGTACCTAATAGACTTATCATTTAACCCTGGTAAATATCAAGGCCATAGGATTCCTCTACCTAGCCCAATATCAGCACAAACACCTTTAGCTATAAACTAGTGGACAAGCAAAGCTGCCCCAAGAAGATTCTCCTTGTCCCCAACTTTTTACCACAACATATTATAACCCCCCTCCTACCTCCAGTAGCTTTGCCATGGCCTCTGATCAATTATTGGGGGGGGTGACATCCTCATTTCCCCTCTCTTTTTACCATGGCAAGGCCCCTTCTTCCTCTCTCCCATTCTTCTGATCATGCAAATGCCCCCAAATCCTTCCACAGCAACTCTAGTATGCTAATGCATCTTTCCAAACCCAAATATCGCATGCTCATGTGGAAAATATGAGCAATACCTCCAAAACTAGATTATGTCAGTAAATGTGGCTTTGTACTACAAGTACCTTGCCCTCTTATCTTCCTGATCTGAAACTTGGTGGACATATAGTCCTTCCATGCTTGAGGCCACTAGACATAGTGTTGTGCCAAGTGGACCACAGTAAAAACTCTTTTTCTAAGCCCCAAGTTTTCTGTTGCAATCTTACTCTCAGTAGAAACCAATTCTATCCAGCCCCATGTCCTTCCAAATCTCACTAGAACCTTTTACCATGTGTGCCTCACACGCCAGACACCTTTGGCCGACCAAAAAGTCATCATGGACAAGCTTTGACATGGTGACCACGCAGCCAACATGCAAAAATGGTGCTCTCCCGACAAAGTTCGTCCTGTAGCTTGCGTCCGACGGCGACAGAGTGCCCCAGCATGCCGGGCATCTCCCCTTGACCTCGCATGCCCCTCCCCGACGCGCGCAAACCTCCAAAACCCCTCAGGCGCGCGTCCTCGCCGCGCCCGAAGCACATCCGAGGCCACCGGAGCTTCCCCTTCGTTGCCCTCCTGCATATACCTCGCCCCGAGCTCCTACTAGATCCGTGGCACCCTCTCTCCCTCTCCCTATCTCCCGGGGCTCCCCACTTGCCCTCCCGTGACCATCTCCTCCTCCCATGGCCGCCATGCCCGCCACGGCCATCGCTCGGATTCGAGCTCCTCCCAGCCCCTCCTTTCCTTTGAACCACACCAGGACCCCCCAGCTCTCCCGCATTCCTCCCCGCACTCCATTTTCCCTTCCTCGGAGGCCGAAGAACCGCCACCACGGCCACCGGTCGCTGGTGTCCGTTGCCGCCGAGTCCTTGTCCTCCCCAGCGCTCCCCAGCGGCCGTGGACTAGCCAGGCAGGTGCGCCTCGCCCTCCTGAGCTCGCCCGTCACCGGAGCTTCACCGGGGACGGCCCATGGCTCCGGCAATTGCCGGCGGGAGCCGCTCCCCCCCCCCTCTATCGAGCGTGGGCCGAAGGAAGAAGAAGGCCCAGTCAGCCACCGGGCCCGCCTGTCGGTGGGTCAGCGAGGTTGACGGGTGGGCCTCACCCTTAAGTGGAAACGGGAACCACTCGGGGCCGCCTTATCCCGGGAAGGCGTATTTCCCCGGGGCGCCTTCGACGTGGCCTCTCCACCGCCAGGCCGAGCCACTCGGTCGGCCCAAATGCTATACCGCGCCCACGGGCGCAGTTTAGCCCATTTCTTTCGGTAAATCTTTTGCCCTTCGTTTTCTTTTTCCAGGGAGTTCAAAAATAAATATTAAATTCATTTTAACTCCAAATCTGGTGATTCAAATCCTAGAGGTTCCTAAAATCTTGCTCTATCCAAAAATATATCCTACATATTTTTCCTGCTAACTTTTCTGTATAGTTCAAATTTAAACTTGAATTTGGACTATGAGGGACACCCATTGCAAAAATCCTAGAGCCTTCATATCAACTCCAAATGGAGTGATTCAAATTCCTGGGTGGATCTAAATTCATTCTCTAATTTATGAGCATTTTTCCTTACACTTATTCTGCTATGTCAATTATTGGACCATTTCTTCATATATGACCCACTTTGTAAATCCCTAGAATATTCATACCAACTCCAAATCCAGTGAAACCACTCCCCACATGTTTCTAAAATCATGCCCTATTTGTTAGGACCATCCACTTCTTTTTATAAAAATATTTTCTGTGAACTTCTATTAGGGTCACCATTTCCTTCTTTCCCCTCCTTTTGGCCCTTCCAAAAGATCCATATTGATGCAACTCAAGTAGGTCCTCCTTAGGTATTCTTCTTGAGACCAGAGGTGTCCAATAAAAATAAAACTCCTATTTATGGAGCACTTTTATTTTTTTGCTTGTGGTGTTGCTTATTATGATTGTTTCTGGCGATAGATGACGAAGTAGATGGAGTGCTCGGAGTGGACGAGAAGCGTGTGAAGACCTCGAAGACGTTGCTAATCCAGGCAAGCAACCCTTTGACCATGTTAAGAAACCATTTTTATGCATGTCATATAGCACTTTATTTCGATGTATTGATCGTGATGATGTGATGACCACTTCGGTGGGATGCCTCTGATACTTTTACCGTTGATACTTGCATCATGCATGACCCTACCTCCTTATGAGGGTTGTGCGGGTGGGAGTAGTTAGGACGCTTAGTAGATGCTACACAAATGGGATGGGAAGAATGCATGGTGTTCGAAAGGAAATGATTTCAAAGACTTTTCGAAAACCCCGTCGGGTGCCACTAATGCCGGAGGGAGATGGTGTTGGGCTAGGTAACCACTTGATAAAGGAGTGGTGTACCGGAGCAGGTTGTGCGTGTGTTTTCGAAAACAGATTAGATTTAAGGTCTGCTGACCGTCCCAACCTTACATGTGCGACCACTCTACCCCTATATGGGAAGGGGCTTTGTTGATTACTTTGGTCGATGCTAGCAGAGAGCCCGCATTACTAGTGGCGGGAGAGTATGAGATACTCTCTTGATACGGGGTCGTGCCTGGTAGGGCGACCATGCGCTGTCTTCACAGGCACCGGGCACACCGTTGGTCCCTTCATGGATGGTACGATCTGGAGCGAGGCTCGTATGATTTACATCATGAGGGCTCGGAACCAATCGAGTGGACTCTTTGTTTAGTGTCGTCAAGGAAAGGCATTGTTCGGGTGCTTACCTCGGGTATGTAACATACCGCGAGTCGTGGATGACACGGAAGTTCCCCGAGTCTTGTGGGTAAAGCGTGCAACCTCTGCAGAGTGTAAAACTATTCGAATAGCCGTGTCCACGGTCATGGACAGTTGGAGGTCCTTCTTAAACTACGTCTAGATGTTTTCTCAAAATTTGGTGTGTGTGTGTGACAAAGATGATACTTGAAGTAAGTCGGATGACTTGACATGATGACTGAACATGAGATGTTCAACCCCCTTGCTTCTGATGATATCTATAACTTGTTCGTATGGAGATCTGCCAACTGTTGATGCATGCTTACATAAGTTATTTGATCATGTCACTGCACTCAAAATTAGCTTTCTGCAAACCTACCTATTTAGTGCAATATCATGCTTCTATTAAACCTTGTTCCAAACACGGGTTGCTTGCGAGTACATTCAAAGTATTCATTGGCTTGCCACTGGTTATTTTATTGGCCAGGCATGAAAGAATAGGATACGATGAAGAATACCTTGGTGACGAACATGCGAGCTAGGACGCTTCCCAGTCAGAATGCCTGTAGGGTTAAGGCAGATGGCATGGGTTCACGTTATCATTGAAGATTTCCGCTGCAATCATATGAAGACATGGCCATAGAGGCCATATTTGAGTAAAACGGTACGTAAGGGATGTAAGACTCTTGTTATTCAGTTTCTGTGTGTTCAGTGAGCATTGATCTCTGGGATCACTGTGCACGTACATTCGGTGATCACGACTTATGAGTCGGGGGTACCCATAGCAAAGCAGAAGGCGGAGGCCGAACAAGCAGCCGCCAAACTTTTGTCGGCGTAGACCGCCAGTGAGAAGCACGAGGCCAGGGTGGTGGAGGTGCAGCAAGAACTCAAGGATGTCGTCACTAAATGTGAGCCCCTTGAGCAAAATAGTAAACATCAAGCCTCCGAGCTGACTTCGTTGAAGTTGGGGCTCAAGGAGGCGCGTGTGGAGGCGCAAGGCTGCCAACAGGAGCTCCACGAAGTCAAGCTTATTGCGGATGGTAAGCCGTACTTACTGCAATGTGTCTTCGGTGGTAATAGGTTCGCGTTGCTCACACGAGTGTGGCGTTCCTCAGGCGCTTTCGCGGATCTTCCGAGGAGTGTGGCGGATGCAGCAAGGTACTTTGCATCTCGAGATGGGAAAGTCGAGCAAACGCTGTTTTGGGCGCAGTTTCAAGCCCCCGAGCATCCTCCCGTCCTCACTATCTAGATGAAGCAGCTGATGGAGTTACATCGGATGGTGTCGCCAGCCATGAAGGACCTCTGTATCAGGCTATGGCCTTCGGAGCCGCTGCCGAGCAGCTATTTCGGCTTAGTGCTGAAGTTGTGCGACGCCGCGCCCCGGATTGACGTCCTGAAGTGTTCCACATGCACCGAGGGAGCTCGGATGGCATTCGCGAAGACCATAGTGCACTGGTCGAAGCTCAAGCCGGTCGAGATGGCTACCGGACCCCCGCCTCCCGGGAAGGAGCATAGGCGCCCCGAGCAGTACTTTCCCGTCGTGATGGACGGTGCTCGGGTAGTAGAGGCTCAGTGCTCGAAAGATGTAATTTTAGAATGAGCGTGCTATCATGCATCAAATGATATTTAAACTCTGTGTGCTTTATGAGCTGTTGCATTGGATGGTATGTCATGCTTTGTTTTGTTTTATTTTGACTCCTGTGTGGCCGTTTCAATCTGAAAGTTGCCAGTCGTCGGCTTCAACCCCCTTGTAGATGCTACAAGGGGTGTTTCGTCCTCCGCACTGTGACCCTTAGCCGACGTCTCGGTGCCCCGAGGCGGTAGTGTGTAAGGGAAACAAGGAAATCATACTATGTGGTTTTAGTACTTTCACTTAGCCATAGGAGCTTGACTGCGGGGGCTAGTGACTAGCCCCCAGTATCTTGTGATGTTCGGGTATGCCGAGGTTGAAACCATTATCATATGGTCTATGCCAATACAGACCCTTCATATAACACGACCTAACCTCCATCGATTTTTAGTTTAACACTTTTCACCGGATCGCCGACCAGTTCGCGCTCATTATGACAGTTAGCTTTTGGTTTTCTCCACTGAGGTACTTAACTAGGCTAGCTGGAAATACAATCACAGTGGTGCTCGTGCTCCCTTTACTCTCCTAGCCGAACATGCGGAACGTAGGAGGGAAAACACAGGAGCCGGGCAACCCAACTATTGACCCAAGACATAATTCAGAACCGATTCATATAGGTCAATATCCGTGATGCCGAGCACATAGGATAGTGCCGGTATGATGCGAAGGGCGATTTTTATTGTCGAGCCCCCGGTCTATTGGACGGCCGGATCTAGGAAAATATGTGCCGAACTAGTTTGTTTTGGCATTGAAGAGCAAAAAAAGGATGCAATGTAAATGACTGCAATAGGACCTAAAAATGGTCTTTATTTTCGATAAGCTCATGACGTCTAACCATACAATCTGAACTGCCGAAGCAACTATTACATATACTTCTATTTAGAAATAGAATTTTACAGAGGAAAGGTTAACACATGGCTTTTTATGAGTGGTTTGACATCCCTATTGTGCCCTGCTGCACGTCTGCGCCTTTGCGCTGGAGGGGTTTGCTCCTTTGGAGGATATGGTGACTGGTGGATGGACCTTTGAGAGAGAGTCTTGAGAGGCCATCGTAATGTGTTAGCTTGATGCTGGGTAGGTCCTATATGGTACCTACTTTTTGTCCGAAGATGTGTTTGACCATAGCTCGGTCAAGCTGAACACTTGTTCTTTGGATAGTAGGTCCCCACAGCTGCCCATGGTATTTTGAGTGCGAAGTTGTGACTCCGAGGTACGTACCTTGCGACTGTCGGGGCTATGCTGTGGGGAGCGTATTCCTATTTATGTGGAGCGTGGGAAGACTCCGGGAGTTGAGATATGGCTCGGGCTCCTTTGTTAGCCTCTCGTGCCTTGACGACGAACTGGGGGTTTGGCGTCGCATTGCCGACCTGAACTTTGGCTGCCACAACTGCTGTATGTACCTCTGTTCGGAGTGAGCGCTCCGTGTTGCCACTAACCGTGATGACACCCTTGGGTCCGGGCATCTTGAGCTTCAGATATGCGTAATGGGGGACGGCGTTGAAGCGAGCGAACCCTGTACGACCGAGAAGTTTGTGATAGCCGCTGCGGAAAGCGGCGATGTCGAAGATCAAGTCTTCACTACGGAAGTTGTCAGGCGAGCCGAACACTACCTCTAGAGTCACGGTCCCCGAGCAGCAGGCTTCGACGCTTGGGATTACTCCTTTAAATGTGGTGTTGCTGGGTGTGATCCCTGACGGATCAATACCCATTTTTCTCACTGTATCTGAGTAAATCAGATTGAGGCTGCTGCCTCCGTCCATGAGGACTCTAGTGAGGTGGTACCCATTGATGATTGGGTCAAGTACCAGGGACTGCCGATCCTCCATGACAGATAGTGGTCGGTGGTCCCTACGTTCGAAGGTGATCGGGCATGCCGACCATGGGTTGAATTTCGGGGCTAAGGGTTCTACGACCTAGACTTCCCGAAGTGCACGTTTCTTCTCCTCCTTTGGTATATGTGTGGCGTAGATCATGTTCACGGTTTTTACCTCAGGAGGGAATTTCTTCTGGCTGCTCTTGTTTGTCCCACGAGGCTCGTCATCGTCCTCGCTGCGGGGGCCCTTGCCCTGCTCCTCTGCTGTGAGTTTGCTGGCCTGTTTGATCACCCAACAGTTACAGTTGGTGTGGTTGACTTGCTTGTCTTGGTTGTCGTGGATTTGACAGGGCCTATCCAGGATTTTGTCCAGCGCGGTGGGTCCATCCCGGCTCCCTTTGGAGGGCTTCTTCCACATTCCTGATTTTGAGTTGCTGAATCCGACATTTACTGTCGTATCCTCAACATCGCCATTGCTATGTCGGTGCTTGTTCTTGTTGCGTCATGGTTTCCCATTTCCATCCCGCACTTTGGAGGTACCAGGGTCTTCGGGATTATGGTTTAGATGGGCTAGCATACTGTCCTAACCCGCGCAAAAGCGGGTCATGAGTGAGGTGAGGGCTGACATTGTTCTGGCCCTTTCTTGGCCGAGCTGGCGAGCTATCCATTCGCCTCGTATGTTGTGTCTGAAAGAGGCTATTGCCTCGGCGTCCAGACAATCGACGATCTGGTTCTTCTTGGTCAAGAACCGATTCCAGAATTGTCGGACCGACTCTCTGGACTTTTGAACAACATGGCTCAAATCGTCAGAGTCCGGAGGCCGGACATAGGTGCCTTGAAAGTTAGCTCAGAAAGCATCCTCGAGCTCTTCCTAGCTCCCAATGGAGTTTTCGGGGAGACTGTTTAGCCAGTGCCGTGCTGGTCCTTTAAGCTTTAAAGGCAAGTATTTTATGGTGTGGAGATCATCTCCTCAAGCCATATGAATGTGGAGAAGGAAATCTTCAATCCACACGGTCGGGTCTGTTGTCCCGTCGTATTGTTCGATTTTTACAGGTTTAAACCCTTCGGGGAATTGATGTTGCATCACCTCATCTGTGAAGCACATTGGGTGAGCGGCGCCACTGACCTGAGCTACGTCACGCCGGAGATCGTCTCTTATCCGGGCCCGGTGTTGTTCCCGAACTCTATCGTTTCGGTCGAGCCAGGCTTGGTATTCGTCCCGTCTAGCGGGAGTGTACCCTCTAGATCCATAGATGGATCTTGTATGGCCCGTTCTAGCATCCAGGTCGTGTTGTAGGTCATATGGGTCTTTAGGCCGTGTTGTCTCTTTTCCTCTCCTGCAGGGAGCGAAGGTGGATCTTCAGCTTCTCCAGTCGTCATGTCCCGTCCTCGAGGGGGGCGGTCTGGATGGTTGCTTTGATTAAGTCTGGGGGGTGTCGGATCTCGTCGTCGAATTGCGGCAGCAAACATCGGCGTGGGTAGCTTTTGGTTTGATCCGTACGTTCTTTTCCGTACCCTTCTTCGGCTGCTAGGACTTTCATCCATCTGTCGTTGAGGGTATCTTGTTTGTCTTTTATGTGCTGCTGCTTCTTCTTCAAGCTTCGGGCGGTGGCTATGAGTTGCCGCTTGAACCGTTCTTGATCCGATGTGTCCTCAGGAACAATAAAATCCTCAGCTCCGAGACTAACCTCCTCGTCGGAGGGAGGAAGGTAATTGCTGTCCTTGGAGTCATTGGGGTCCTCGGGTTTGTGTTGATCCTCGTGTCCCTCCGAGTACTCAAGGTGCTTTTCGGGGGAAACTGGATCGCCGAGGTCTTCCATATTCTCTGGGGTATCATTTTCTCCGGTGCCCATGTTGCTTTCCTTACCCTTGCGCGCCTTGGCTCGTTTGCGCTAGCATCGGCGTTTGGACGGCTCCTCGCCGGGCTTGTCACCATTCTCTATGGGGGAGCCGTTGCCTTTATTGCTGGGGGTGTCCATCATATAGACATCATAGGTGGAGGTGGTTGTCCACCGCCCGGTGGTGGGAGGGGTAGTGTTGTCGACGTATTCATATATGTCCTCGGCCTCCTCAGAGGCGTAGTCCAGCATATCGGTTAAATCCTCGATAGTGGTTACTAAGTGGGTGGTGGGTGGGCTGTAAAGTTCCCCATGGCCTGCCTCAAAACCGATCCGATCATGGGTTGAGGACAGGTCATACACAATGTTCATTGTCTCGATCCGGGCCAGCATCTCGTCCAATAGCGAGAGGTCAGCCGGATTAGTCCTCCAGAGTTCTTCGGAATTAGGCTACGGTGTGTCAACGCGAGAAGCGTGCTCGGCCAAGGATGACCCCTAGTCTTCGGATGCTATGATCAGGTCTGAGCTCAAAGCTGGATCCGAGGTGAGGATCGACCTGGGGACAGGGCCGAGTTGGAGGTCCAAAGTTAAAGCTTCGGGATTCCTAGGCTCATCGGGCGAGGCCGTGAGCCCAGTAAGGATCAGGTCCCCTTGGTAGTCGGCAGAGAATTCTAGGTTCTCGAACCTGATCTCCTGATCGGGGGAGAAACTTCCGATCTGGCCAAGGTGGCCAGTCAGATCGGCGTGCAGCACGATCCTACCAAACGCGAAGATTTGCCCAGGGACGAAAACGTCCCCGTTGTGAACGTCACAGCTAATGATTAGGCGTGCCATCGATCCGTTGGCAATCCCGCAGCGGAACTCTCAATGAAAGCATCAATGTCGGTGTCAAAACCGGCAGATCTCAGGTAGGGGGTCTCGAGCTGTGGATCTTGGATCGATGGGGAACATGATGAAAGAGTTACAGTGTTTACCCAGGTTCGGGCCCTCTTGAGGAGGTAAAACTCTACGTCCTGCTTGATTGTATTGATGTGTGTATGACAATTACAAAGTCGATCTACCACGATATCAGATGAACTAAACCCTAGATGAGTATGATGATGGTTATGTGTCTTCTACGAACTAAAACCCTCTTGTTTATATAGACACCAAGGGTACCCAGGGTTACACATGGTCGGTTACTATCAGGGAACGAATATGCCGAATCTACTATCTTGACTTGGAGGACACACCAATGCACCGGAGATTTCCTTCTTGAACATGGAGTCGCCTCATAGCTCGGTCTTCCGATAAGGGTCACAGAGCGGCCCACCTATCCGGTCTATGAGAGATAGATCGGCTGCCCGAGGACCCCTTAGTCCCGGACTCCCTTAGACATGACACGTATTGTATTACTGCCATTATGGAGAAAACGATGGGGTTTATTCATATTGATTGGATTTACTTTTTCTACATCATGTCATCTTGCTCCAAGCATTGCTATGTTTTAATTAATACTCTAGATGCATGCTGGATAGTGGTAGATGAGTGAAGTAATAGTAGTAGATGCAGGCAGGAGTCGGTCTACTTGTTTGTGGACATGATGCCTATATACATGATCATTGCCGTGAATAAATATTGCATAACTATGCGCTTTTCTATCAATTGCCCAACAGTAATTTGTTTACCCACCGTATGCTTATTTTTATGAGAGGCGCCGCTAGGGAAAACTATGGCCCCCGGGTCTATTCATCTATATATTTATAAACGTTACAATATATTATTCGAGAGAGAAGCCTCTAGCGAAAACTATGGCCCCCGTGTCTTCACAAAATATATTATTACAAAAGCATGAAAAATATTGCTGCCATTTATTTACTATTATTTTATTTTATATTTAAATTATCTATCTATCACTACTTATCGCTTGCAAGTAATGAGTTCAAGGGGCTTGACAACCCTGTTGCCCGCGTTGGGTGCAAGTGCGTGCTCTTTGGTCTGTAGGTGCCGAAGACGGGAATTTGCGTGGTCCTCCTTTTAGTTCGATAACCTTGGTTCTCACTGAGGGGAATACTTATCTCTGCTGTGCTGCATCTCCTCTCCTCTTCGGGGAAAATCCCAACGCAGTTTACAAGTAGCAGCACCCCTTTAGGGTTTAACTTTCTGAACGCCGTGCCCATGGTTATGTGGCAACTTGGAAATTTTATAATACCCAGTAATAGAAAACTCGAAGTAAACCCAATTAAAATACACCAATCATGTGCGTAACCGTGACCGTCTCTTCTCAAGAGAGTTCGGTAAGAGGACATGGTGGGGTTATGTTTGACTCGTAAGTAGGTGTTCAGGATCACTTCTTGATCATTACTAACACCCGTTATGCGTAGATCACTCTTCTTATTCTTGTACTCCTAAGTTAGCCAGATATAAAATGCTTAGTCTGCTGCAACCTCACCACTTAACCATACCTCACCCATTAAGCCTTGCTAGTCTTGATACCCTTGGTAATGAGATTACTGAGTCCACGTGACTCACAGATTCCTGCAACAACATATGCAGGTACAGGTAATGCGATGGTTTGACGTGAGAGCGATGATTGTTCTATTTGGAGTTCTTCTTCTGCTTCATCGGTCATAGGATGGGATCGAGGTTGGCAGCCTGGGATTAGCAAGGGTGGACGTCGTCTTCTTTTTCGTTTGACTTCATCCATAGTCGGTGTATGATGAATGTGATTCATTGATGTATTGAGATATTTATGTTGTAGCATGTGGCGAGTGTAAGACAACTCCATATACTCATCTCTTCTTTACATGTATTGTGACGATTTCCATTCTTGCGAAGCGACCCGAAATGCGCTTCTATCCTTATCGAGGCCCTCGAGCCGTCGCGAGGATAGTACCACATTTTGGGCATGAGACATCACCAACAGGAGATTTCTTCTCGAGGTATGATTCGTTGTAGGGATCGAAAGTAGGTCTAGAGGGGGGTGGGGGTGATTAGACTACTTGACCAAATAAAACCTAACTTTTCCCAAGTTAATTGGTTGGCAGATTTTAGCGATTCTAGCATATCAAGTTCACCCTACACATTCATGTCTACGAGTATTGCAGTGGAAAGTAAAGACAAACATATGTAAGAGGGTAAGGGTAGGAAGATCAAACGCAATTTGGAGACACGAAGATTTTTCCCGTGGTTCCGAGTGGTTCCGATAGGTGGTGCTATCGTACGTCCACGTTTATGGATTCTTCAACCCACAGAGGGTAGCGGCCGCGAGAGTCCACAGAGGGCTCCACCCATAAGGGTCCACGAAATAGCAACCACGACGATTCCATAATGGCTTTCGTCCATGAAGGACTAGCCTCACTATGGGTAGATCTTCACGAAGTAGGCGATCTCCTTGCCAGTACAAACTTCTTGGTTCAACTCCACAACACGAAGTAGGAGGCTCCCAAGCGACACCTAACCAATCTAGGAGGCACCACCCTCCAAAAGGTAATAGGCTTGATAGTAATGATGAACTCCTTGCTCTTGTGTTTCAAAAAATAGTCTCCTGAACACTCAATCACTCTCTCACAGATTTGTCTTTGGTAGAAGAGATTGATTGGATGGAAAGCAACTTGGGGAGGTTAGCAATCAAGATCCATATGGTTGGAGTGGATGATACTGATCTCAACACAAGGATAGGTGGTTCTCTCTCAGAAATTTAGATATGGGAAGTGTGGGTCTGTTCTGAGTGCTTCTCTTTCTAGTGGGATGTGGTGGAGGGGTATATATAGGCATCTCCAAAAATCCAACCGTTACAACATTATTGCCCAACTCGGTGAAACCGAAGTGAAACTCGGTGGCACCGACTAGTGCGAAATGTGGCAACTTTAGGCTTTTCGGTGAGACCGATATGGAATTCTCGGTGGTACCGATATGAGTGGCCGAGGGCAGTTACACAACTCAGTGAGACCGATTCACAATTCTTGGAGGTTCCTATTCTTGTGAATGAGGTAACAAAAAGTTGGTGACTGAAACTGGGTTGCACCGATATGGAACTTGGTAGTACCAAGATGTGGGACTTGGCTAGGGTTTCTGTCTGGGCTTTTAGACTCGGTGTAGCCGATGTGGAATTGTTGGTGGCACCGATTTTGAGTGGTAGGCTCTAAGACAGAATATTTGTGGGAGAGCTTGTGAGTGTATTTGGTGACTAACACTTGATCATTTTGAGCATTTCATTCACCATTATTACCTCACCCCCTTTTGATAGTATTGGCTTTCCTATGGACTCAAAGTGATTTCTCACCAAGCAAAATGTAGAGTCTTCATGCTTGTAGCTTTGCCAATCCTATTCCTTGCATCTTGGGGTCTCCTCACAATCCTTTGCCAATCAAACATTGAACTTTTTCCTGAAATATGCTTAGTGGAAACATTAGTCCAATGAAATATATGTTGCTATTAATTACCAAAACCACCTAGGGATTAGTTGTGCTTTCAATCTCCCCCTTTTTGGTAATTGATGACAACATATAGATCAAAGCTTCAATGAGAGATATAATCAATGAATAGCATCGTCGCTTTGAGAAGTATGTGATAAGCAAGAGCTCCCCCTAAATTTGTGCATTATTTTAAATTTGCGTTTGAATGCAAATGCACAATCGATTAGGACCATGGGTCACTCTTCCATGTCACATAAAACTTGGTGGTGCTCAAAAATTATATGAGTGAATTACATGAGCACATCACACCAAACATAACTAAATTATCATCACATAGATATCTCAAAGATAGGCGATAATAGCATCACACAAGAGTATATGATCAAATACCGACAAAAGTTTGCAACACCAAACGATAAACCAAATGTTTTTGAAAAACAGAGAGGGATGAAAAGAAACACTCTCTCTCTCTCGAAGCCCTATGATCTATGACCTCTCCCCCTTTGGCAACAAGTTACCAAAAAGTTCAAAGCCATAGAGCTACTCGTTGCTCTGGGCATAGTCTCCGGTGGCTGTCAATGGAGTCGAGAGAAGAGCATCCGCGAAGGCTTCAGCTGAAGTCCTCTGAGGTGGTGGAGTAGACACTGGAGCTGATGGAGTTGATGGAGCTGTGGCAGGTGCTGAAGAAGATGGCCTCAACTCTGGAGCAAACACTATAGGAGTTCTGGCTTGAGTCTTGAACTGAGTGCTGGTCCTGAGAGGTGGACTATCATCATCATTAGAATCTGAAGAGTGGGGAATGGGAGCTTCATCCACTTCCTTCTTAAGTTCATCCACAGTTTTAGTCAGCCCATCCACTTTGTTGTTCAACGTGGAAAACTTATCCTCCATGATCCTCACAAGACTCTGCTGATTCAGCAATATGTTATTGATGTCCTTCTGCATGCCTTGAACTGTACTAAGTAGAAGATCCATTGGCTCACTCCTGGATCTAGGAGCCTGAGCACTAGTGGCTCTAGCTGCCTCAGCCTCTGCCTATGCAGTAGATGAAGTGGGATGACTGGGATCCATCACCACGACATTATCCTCTAACTCTGGCTGGAGTGGCAAATGTGGGCGATCGAGTGCATATACATTCTTCTCTAACTTAGTTTTGATGAGCATCTGAATGTGCGGTGCATATCCACAAGATCTCTTCTGGTCTGCACCTGTCCTCTTCACTATCTCAACTATCAGATCCATCACCCTAATCCTGGTGTGGGTATCAATGTGGTGCAGCATGTTGATGGAGTAGCCTCGGATCATCTTGTCATCTCTTGACTTGGGCATCAAGGTGTGCCTCAAGATGGTGTTGGTAGTAGGCAATCCTGCTTGAAGATAGTAAACTGAACCAAACTTATGTGAATGCACATAATTAGCAGGGATTTCCTTATACATATTTGCCATGGAATTGTGATTCATTTTGTCTCCAGCATATACATTCAAATCACCTTCTTGTACCTGTGGGGCTCCTATGATGGTAGCCCACTCATTAACAGTGGATTGGTACCTCGTACCTTCAGTCATCCAAACAATCCTGCCATCTGGATAGAAGTGAGCAGTATAGTAGAACTGCATGATCATCTCATCGTTCCAGGCAGTGAACTCTCTTCCAACAAAATTTGCAATATCAATGCACTGGAAGTTGTCTTGCACACTTGGAAAATAATCTTCATTTTCCTTGATGAAGGCACAGTCAACATATCTCATGTCACTGACTGCTGGGCACTTGTCCAATAGGACAATCTCATAAAAGTCCTGCTGTTCCTTGGTGTGAAATCTGGCATCCACAGCAGTCCTTCTCCTGGAGGCATAGGGGTCATTTGCTCTCCACAACCTCAGACCTGAATCTTTCCTCTTCTTCATATCCTCAGCTATAGGATGAACATCATCATGCTCTAGCATATGTGGCCTTAGTTTTCTCAAAACTGGCAAATCTTCCTCAGCATCTCTGGAAGTTGGAGTTTTGTTCTTGGCAGCAAGAGGGATGTCTGTAGTTGTCTTCTTGGACTTTGGAGCAACTGGTTTCTTGGGTGCATATTTCTTGCTCTTTGATGGAGCCTGCTTTGGCATAGCATCTACAAGAAGCTTTTTCTTCTTGGAAGGAGGAGCTTGGGCAGCTTGCTCTTCCTCCTCTACAGCATCTGCTCGATCCTCATACATGGAGGTGGGTCTGCCAATGACCTTGACAATCCTCTTTCTGGAACTCTTCTTGTCACTTGCCTTCTTAGGCATAGAACTCTTTGATGGCTCAACAGTCAGGTGCCCTCATAGCATCTACACTGGCATAAACCTTCTTGACAGGTTTCTTGGAAGTAGTAGCATCTGTAGTTGTGCTCTTGGCAGTCTTCTCTTTCTGCCTCTTGGCTATCTCTTCCTCTGGCACAAAATAAGAATCTTCTTCATCATAGATTAGCTTCTTCCTTGCCCTGGTGGCAGCCTTGGGAAAATCAGGTGAGCTGGGGTTGTCATCATAATAAGATGAACTAGCTTCAGGGCTAGAGCCTGAGCTCATGTCCACATTACTCTCTTTGAAGTTGTTCTGACTGTCATTTGATCCTGACATGTTGACCCTGTGAATAGAGCATAGAAGAGCAGAGAGGTTGAGCATCACAAAATGCAGAAGATTTTCCAAATTTGAACTCAAATTCTTAGTTTTGAATTTCTGCTAAGTGGGTTTCGGTACCACCAAGTTGGAAAATTCGGAGCCACCGAGATTGACACTCTCATGTTACAGAAACTTGGCAGCCCTTTTCGGTGGGACCGAAAAGAGGTACTCGGTTTCACCGAGAGTGTTCTCGGTTACCCTAAACAACATATCGGTAAGACCCATATTTCCAACTCGGTGTCACCGAGACACACTTGGCGGAAACTCAACCCTAAAATTTTTCGTTCTCCTATTCTAATGGAGGTTTTTCGAGGATGGATCAATCTTAAACGGTGGCATATAGATGGAGCAGCCCTAATGCGCAAGAATTTGACAGTGGAGTGCAAGAGGGGATCAGAATCTCACCCTAACTCGGAGAGGAGTCCGCTACGACGATGACGGCGGTGAAGATTCCATCGACGGCGAAGATCCCAATGGCGAGGGCGCACGGGGAGTCAAGGGCGACGACCAGGGGTCCACGAACGGCAGCTAGGGTTTGGAGGAGTCGGACGTTTGAAGGTTTGATTTCAAAAGTTGGGTCCGCCAGAATATATACCCTTTGCTGTCGGTGACATCGGTTAAAAATTATTGGTGCCATCGAGTTCCTCAACTGTCAGTTGACAGGGAAACTCGGTGAAGCAGAGAATATGGAATCGGTGTTACCGAGATGGGAAAATCATATCAACCCTAGGAATCGGTGAGACCGAGATTTTTGTGTTGGTTCCACCGAGTTGCACTTGGGAGGTTTTCGAGGTCAGCTCTTGACGAAACGGAACTCCGAGTGCTCCTCACACAGAGGGTTCGAGAAGTGCTTGTTCAAGTTTTGTGATGTAGCATGAATAGAATTTGAGACAAGAATGCATAGATAGCTAGAGAGGGGTCCTATGCATTCTTGTATATCCAATTGGCCAAATAAAAAGGAAATCCAAATAACAACAATTGGATATCCTCGAATGAGTAAAGTTATGCAGACCAACATGCTCACACAATAAGATGTCAAATGAAATATGGCAAACATGCAAAACCACTCTAGTATCTACCAAGCACTTGGGAGATGACGAAGTCATCTATATATGAGTATATTGACTTAGGAGCCAAGTAAGAATACTGGATCATAGGTCATACTCATCGTTTAAGCACAAGTGGGCTTACCACTTTTACATAAAGCATTTAATGTGTTCACATCTTTAAGAGATGCTTTAACTCAAGTCTTAGAGTAAAGCTACCCCTTGATGTGACATCCCCCCTAAGAGGGATAAACTAACCTTGGGTTTTGTCATAGAAGACTTCATGTGGGTGATGTAGTGGTGATGCTCATAGTTGATGAGGATCATCTTGAGTTGGGAGCAATCCTCATTGTTTCTTACTCTTCTCACCTACATGGGTTAGTCCCAAACAAGAGACACATACAAGGATATCTATGGACATGGAGTGCAATGTATACATGATGATGTCCATGGATTCTTTCATTACCTTGAACTATTGCATAAGGTCGGAGTTGATTGCAAATAGTCTATGCCAATAATGAATATGAGTGAATTTCATTTGGCGGAGTCACCCCTCAAAAACTTCTCTAGTTCTTCTTCTTTGGGATCCACATCAACTTGATGGGAATCCTTGGAGTTGAAGTAGCGCTTGTAGAAGTTGAGCTTGTGGTAGCCTTCGGAAACCACTTGACCAAAGCTTGGGATTCATCTTCATATGAGTCAATTTCCTCTTGAATCTTGTCCTTGCCCTTGAGCTTGTGGTCTTGTGGTGGAAGGTCATCTTGAGCTTTTGTTCCCTTGGGGAGAGTGTGTTCATACTTCTCCCTTTGAGGAACAAACTTGGGCTTGGGGTATTGACCTTCTTCCCATTCAACTCCATTGGTGTTGAAGTAGCCAATGCCATGGTTCTTCCGGTATCCTCCATGCTTGCGTACAATTTCCTCAAATTGCTTACATCCGGCAAGACTTTTGTAGACACCTTTTTCTATAATCCCTTTCAATAGATCATTTTCTTGATCAAGTGTAACTTGGCTAAGAGAATCGTTAGTGGAATCAATAGAACTACCAGAAGCAATATCATTAGGTTTATCATTTTTATTGCTACTAGTTGAAGAACCTTTCTTGCCTTTGTTACTGGATTGCTTAGTCTTAACTTGTGGAATAAATGTAGACAAGAGTAGTCGTTTGGCTAGATAAGAAGAAGTCTTCTTTCGGAGATCGTCATTGATTGCTTTAAGAAACTCATGTTCTTGTTCCAAATTGAGCTTCTCGAAGCGTAGCTTCTCATGAGTTCTTACAAGCTCTCTATGATCTTCTAAAGTAGATTCATGAGCTAACTTAAGAGTGTTTAATTCTTTAGTTAGTCGTTCTATTTCCTTCTTATCATCATCACACGACTTATATTGACTAGCATGATCATTATCTAGCTCATTTTGACTAATATCACTAGTTTTATCAAATAGCAAGTCATAATCTCCAAGTAAGTCATCCTCATCACTATTGAAGTCAATGTATTTGGGGTGTGATACCTTGGGGCCTTTAGCCATGAAGCAACTTGCACTCCCTTCATTTGGTGAATCAAATATGTCATAGGAGTTGGAGGAAACGAGTGCAAGTCCGGCAACACCTTCATCTTGACTATAGTCGGAGTCGGAGTGATATCTTCTCTCGGATTGGTTGTCGGATTCGGAGCCGGAAACCCATTCACCAACATGAGCTTGATGTCTTCTTCTTGTGTAGCTCTTGGTGTACTTGTCCTTCTTCTCTGTGTCCCTACTTCTCCTTGAGGGTCTTCGTTCATAACGATCATCTCTACTCCTTCTCTCTCTTCGAGGTGGCTCATCTCTTGAGCTCTTCCTTCTAGGTGACTCTTCTCTTCTCTTGTGGGGGGGGATGGTGGGCGTGCACTCATTGGAGTAGTGTCCGGGCCTTCCTCAATTGTAACAATTCCGGTCACGACTAGATGAACGCTTCTCTTCATATCTTGATTTGGAGTTTCTCTCTTTGCCTCTACTCTTGTAGAACTTGTTGAATTTATTGACCATGAGGCTTATCTCTTCATTGGTTACAATGTTGTCACTTTATGTAGCGGGAGTGTCACTTGTAGCTTTGTAAGCATCGCTTGACTTGGTGTGAAGTTCTTCCTTGTCTTTGAGTGACATCTCATGAGCAACAATTCTTCCGATCACTTCCGTAGGCTTGAGATATTTGTAGTTTGGCATCATTTGGATCAATGTGCACACGGTGTTGTACTTTTCATCCAAGGCTCTAAGGATCTTCTTGATGATGAATTTGTCGGTCATTTGTTCGCTTCCTAAGCCGGCAATCTCATTTGTGATGAGAGCAAGCCTAGAGTACATTTCCACAACTCCTTCACCATCCTTCATCTTGAACTTGACAAGTTGACTTTGTAGCACATCCAACTTAGATTCCCTAACGGATTCGGTACCCTCGTGCATATCAACCAAAGTATCCCAAATTTCCTTTGCATTCTCAAGACGACTGATTTTGTTGAATTCTTTGGGGCATAGGCAATTGAATAGAATGTCACATGCTTAAGCATTGTATTGCAACATCTTCAATTCTTCCGCGGTAGCTTCACGATCCGGTTCCTTTCCATCACCAAAGAATTCTCCTTGCAAGCCAAACGAACAACAACCCATACGGCGGGGTTATGACCAAGAATATGCATTTTCATCTTATGCTTCCAACTAGCAAAATTTGTACCATCGAAATATGGACCTCTATGGTGATAGTTTCCCTCACTAGATGCCATACTCTCCTTGGTTGTGAGACCAATGCAATGGAGGCAAAAGCTCTGATACCACTTGTAGGGATCGAAAGTAGGTCTAGAGGGGGGGGGGTGATTAGACTACTTGACCAAATAAAACCTAACCTTTTCCCAAGTTAATTGGTTGGTAGATTTTAGTGATTCTAGCATATCAAGTTCACCCTACACATGCATGTCTACGAGTATTGCAGCGGAAAGTAAAGACAAACATATGTAAGAGGATAAGGATAGGTAGATCAAACGCAATTGGGAGACACAAAGATTTTTCCTGCGGTTCCGATAGATGGTGCTATCGTACGTCCACGTTTATGAATTCTTCAACCCACGAAGGGTAGCAGTCGCGAGAGTCCATGGAGGGCTCCACCCATAAGGGTCCACGAAGTAGCAACCTCGACTATTCCATAACAGCTTCCATCCACGAAGGACTAGCCTCACTATGGGCAGATCTTCACGAAGTAGGCGATCTCCTTGCCCGTACAAATTTCTTGGTTCAACTCCACAACACGAAGTAGGAGGCTCCCAAGCGACACCTAACCAATCTAGGAGGCACCACCCTCCAAAAGGCAATAGGCTCGATAGTAACGATGAACTCCTTGCTCTTGTGTTTCAAATGCTAGTCTCCTCAACACTCAATCACTCTCTCACAAATTTGGCTTGGGTAGACGAGATTGATTGGATGGAAAGCAACTTGGGGAGGCTAGAAATCAAGATCCATATGGTTGGAGTGGATGATCTTGATCTCAACACAAGGATAGGTGGTTCTCTCTTAGAAATTTGGATATGGGAAGTGTGGGTCTGTTCTGAGTGCTCCTCTTTCGAGTGGGATGTGGTGGAGGGGTATATATAGGTATCTCCAAAAATCCAACCATTACAACATTATTGCCCAACTCGATGAAACCGAAGTGAAACTCGGTGGCACCGACTAGTGCAAAATGTGGCAACTTTAGGCTTTTCGGTGAGACCGGTATGGAATTCTCGGTGGTACCGATATGAGTGGCCGAGGGCAGTTACACAACTCGGTGAGACCGATTCACAATTTTCGGAGGTTCCGATTCTTGTGAATGAGGTAACACAAAGTTGGTGACTGAAACTCGGTTGCACCGATATGGAACTTGGTAGTACCGAGATGTGGGACTTGGCTAGGGTTTCTGTCTGGGCTTTTTGACTCGGTGTAGCCGATGTGGAATTGTTGGTGGCACCGATTTGGAGTGGTAGGCTCTAAGACATAATATTTGTGGGAGAGCTTGTGAGTGTATTTGGTGACTAACACTTGATCATTTTGAGCATTTCATTCACCATTATTACCTCACCCCTTTTTGATAGTATTGGCTTTCCTATGGACTGAAAGTGATTTCTCACAAAGCAAAATGTAGAGTCTTCATGCTTGTAGCTTTGCCAATCCTATTCCTTGCATCTTGGGGTCTCCTCACAATCCTTTGCCAATCAAACATTGAACTTTTTCGTGAAATATGCTTAGTGGAAACATTAGTCCAATGAAATATATGTTGTTATTAATTAACAAAACCACCTAGGGAGAAGTTGTGCTTTTAGACATTAAGACTTAGAAGATGGTGACACCCTCGACACTGCCCCGAGGATGATGCAACCTTGGCCTATGATAACCAGGGCGTAAGATATGGAAGATCTTGATATACATTGTTAATAGAGCGACCCTGTCCTTACCGTTGTTATGTCGGCAACCACCGGTGGATGAGAATCTTGCCAATTGGTCTACCCAGCATGGTGGATAGGAAAACGGTTCTCTTCATCCCCCGCTCTTGGTGTCAAAGTTGTCATCAGCTTATCTGAAATGTTGGGCCTCTACCATGCCTTGTTAATGTCATTGCATAAAGGTTGCCTACCTAGAACCCTCAATGCCTTAGGAGACAACATGCCTTGTCATGATTAAGAAGACAACAGAAGACCCAGTCAAAGGCAGCCACGAGGAACCACCTTCGCTCCGTCAGCTCACCAGGAAAGATGTTGTCAAAATTTCTTCAGGCCCCAACCGGATCGCTTGCTCCAAAAAGCCATGTCATCGACCTTACTCGCCAGAGACGTAGCTATCTAAGGAAGAACATGAAGACTCGACAGAAGAAGATCCTAACGGGTGAGGATTCAAGCTAGAGAACTAAGGCAAGCACCTCTAGAATAGATGCCCAACCCCCATGACCCTCTAGAATGGTTAAGCCAGGTGTTTCCCTACGCGCAGTTGAGTCCATGTGATGGTTCAAATGACACCATGTTATGCTTGTTGTTTGCTTTTGATGTTTGTGTCTTGATTTAAGTCACACTTTTGCCCTAGGCAACATGTACGCGACTGTATCACCTATCTTATCTTAATGATTGTGTTTGGCCTTTTCAACACTTGTTTGATTGCACTTGCACCCCCTATAAGCACCCCCTCTATGTTACTTTTCCCCCTCCTCTATCTCATCAACTGAAGCTCAGAGAGACAAGATGCACTAAGGATTCCACCTCGACCAACAGCTGACACTGAAGACTTTTTGCGACGACTTGCTCAACCAAGTGCAACTCAGTGGAGTTATCCTTTTTCCTCAAAACTTGAATTACCTCCCTAGACCCGCCTAGACCACAGAAGTGACCTTAACTCGAACTTCTATATGTGATCTTAACCTATGGAATTGCAAGAGAACTAGTTAAGCTTGAATAACCTTTGCTTAACACTAGGTTCATTATGGAGCTAGCGAGTGAAGAAACACATTACATCCTTAAGCTAGCACTAAAGCAGATGATACCATAGGGAAGTTTGTCTTGAGGATATGTGATTAAAGGACAAATGACTTGATGAGGTTAAACTAGTGATCTTGAGGAAATAACCAAGACTCCCTGGTGGATTATGAGACTTTCATGTTTGATGAACTTGGTGGGATCATGTTAATAGAGTATCTCGATAATTCCTCTAATAATTATGGCAATTATTATGGTAATTACTATGATAATTCTTCCAACAATAATAATAGGATACCCTCTGATCATGAGAACGCCATTAAATAATTTATTAGTTCTCAAAAGATTTTCAATACTATGATAGAAGAAAAACTGCATAAAGTTAACGATATGGCTAGAAACATGGATAGGATTGCTCATGATGTGGAAACTCTTAAAAGTAAAACTTTGGCACCCAAGCATGATGTAAATGATTCTATTAAATCCATCCAAATATCTATTAATGAAAGTAAGGAGAGAACTGCTAGGTTGAGAGCTAAGCGAGAATTCTTAGAAAAAGCAATTGCTCCTGATTTTTATCGTAATCATGACAAAGATGTTAAAATGATTGGTGTTTCTCTAATTTAATCTTTGTTTACTAATATGAAAATTGATGATAAAGGGACTGGATATGAGTCAAATTTAGTGAAAAGGCGTCCCGTTTGTTCGGAGGGTGATGATCTTATTGATAAAAATGAAAAAGTGGGTTTAGAGAGGTCAAAACTTTAAATAGCGATGCACCCACTACTTTGGATTACAAGGACTTTAATTATGAAAGTTTCTCTTTAGTTGAATGTATTTGTTTGTTGCAATCCATGATTATCTCACCTAATGCCAATGAACAAAATAAAGCTTTCACTAAACATATTGTAGAAGCTATGATAAAAGCTCATGAGGAGAAACTTGAGTTAGAGGTTTCAATACCTAGAAAGTTGCATGATGAATGGGAACCTACTATTAAAATTAAGCTTAAAGATTATGAATGCGCTGCTTTGTGTGATCTTGGTGCTAGCGCTTCCACAATATTGAAATCTTTATGTGATGTGCTAGGTCTCACCGATATAAATGAATGTTCCCTTAACTTGCATTTAGCGGATTCCACTATTAAGAAACCATTGGGTGGAATAAATGATGTTCTTATTCTTGCTAATAGAAATTATGTGCCCGTGGATTTCATTGTGCTTGATATTGAATGCAATCCATCTTGTCCTATTATACTTGGTTGGCCTTTCCTACGAACTATAGGTGCTATTATTGACATGAAAGAAGGTAGTATAAGATTCCAGTTCACATTAAAGAAAGGGAAATAACACTTCCCTAGAAAGAGAATTAAACCACCTTATGAATCTATTATGAGGGCCACCTATGGAATTAATTTTAAGTATGACAATACTTGATTCTATGCATTATGCCTAGCTAGTGGCATAAAACAATAGCGCTTGTTAGGAGGCAACCCAATAGTTATCTTTAAATTTTGTTTTGCTTTATGTTTTGGTGTGTTGACATGATTATTGATACGTCTCCAACGTATCTATAATTTTTGATTGTTCCATGCTATTATATTATCTGTTTTGGATGTTTTATATGCATTAATATGCTATTTTATATTATTTTTGGGACTAACCTATTAACCTAGAGCCCAGTGCCAGTTTCTGTTTTTTCCTTGTTTTTGAGCTTCGCAGAAAAGGAATATCAAATGGAGTCCAAACGGAATTAAAATTTACGGAGAATATTTCTGGAAAATATAAAAAATACTGGAGCAAGAAGATACCGGAGAGGAGTCCCGAGGCAGCCACAAGCCTAGGCCCCCCCCAGGGCGCGCCCCCCTGGTTTGTGGGCCCCTCGGGCACCCCTTGACGTGAGACCGACACCAAAAATTCCTATAAATACCAAAACCCCCAGAAAGAAACCTAGATCGGGAGTTCCGCCGCCGCAAGCCTCTGTAGCCATGAAAAACCAATCGGGAGCCCGTTCTGGCACCCTGCCAGAGGGGGAAACCATTACCGGAGGCCATCTTCATCATCCCAGCGGTCTCCATGACGAGGAGGGAGTAGTTCACCCTCGGGGCTGAGGGTATGTACTAGTAGCTATGTGTTTGATCTCTCTCTCTCGTGTTCTTGAGATGCCACGATCTTGATGTACCGTGAGCTTTATTAATATAGATGAATCATATGGAGTTTTCCCCTCTCTATCTTCTTGTGATGAATTGAGTTTTCCCTTTGAAGTTTTCTTATCGGATTGAGTCTTTAAAGGATTTGAGAACACTTGATGTATGTCTTGTGATGGGATATCCATGGTGACATTGGGATGTTCTATTGATCCACTTGATGTATGTTTTGGTGATCAACTTGCGGGTTCCGTGACCTTGGGAATCTATGCATAGGGGTTGGCACATGTTTTCGTCTTGACTCTCCGGTAGAAACTTTGGGCCACTCTTTGAAGTTCTTTGTGTTGGATTGAACATGATGAATCTGAAATTGTGTGATGCATATCGTATAATCAAGCCCATGGGTACTCGTGGTGACATTGGAGTATCTAGGTGACATTAGGGTTTTGGTTGATGTGTATCTTAAGGTGTTATTCTAGTACGAACTCTAGGGCTGTTCGTGACAATTAATGGGGATGGCTCATATGATTGATCGGAAAAGATAACTTTGAGGTGGTTTCGTACCCTACAATAATTTCTTCGTTTGTTCTCCGCTATTTGTGACTTTGGAGTGAACTCTTTGTCGCACGTGAGGGATTTACATATGATTCAACTATGTCAGTATTGTTGAGAGAACTTGCACTAGTGAAAGTATGAACCCTAGGCCTTGTTTCTAAGCATTGCAATACCGTTTGTGCTCACTTTTATCATTATTTACCTTGCTGTTTTTATATTTCAGATTACAAAAACCTATATCTACCATCCATATTGCACTTGTATCACCATCTCTTCACCGAACTAGTGCACCTATACAATTTGCCATTGTATTGGGTGTGTTGGGGACACAAGAGACTCTTTGTTATTTGGTTGCAGGGTTGTTTGAGAGAGACCATCTTCATCCTACGCCTCCCACCGATTGATAAACCTTAGGTCATCCACTTGAGGGAAATTTGCTACTGTCCTACAAAACTCTGCGCTTGGAGGCCCAACACGAGTCTACAAGAAGAAGGTTGCGTAGTAGTCATCAAGCTCTTTTCTGGCGCCGTAGCCGGGGAGGTGAGTGCTTGAAGGTATATCTTTAGATCTTGCAATTGAATCTTTTAGTTTCTTGTTTTATCACTAGTTTAATCTATAAAAGAAAACTACAAAAAAATGGAATTGAGGCTGCCTCATATACTTCATCTTTATAATGTCTTTCGTGAAAATGATGGAAAGGAAAATTGTGCCAAAGTGTTAGAAGAAGAAGTCAATAAAATGTTTGGCACTAAATCTTTGTATGATGAGCATGATTGCCATGTTGTTAGTATGAATTCCTTGAATATTCATGATGCTAATGATATGCAAAGCTACAAGCTTGGGGATGCTATGTTTGATGAAGATGATATGTTTAGTCCCCCAAGTTTTGATGAGCAAATTTATAATGATGAAAGCATGCCTCCTATTTATGATGATTATTGTGATGACATGTATGCTATAAAGAATAATGATAACCATGAAACTTGTCATCATGATTTTAATTTTCAATTGGATTATGCTTCACATGATAGTTATTTTGTTGAGTTTGCTCCCACTACTATTGATGAGAATAAATTTGCTTATGTAGAGAGTAATAAATTTTCCATGCTTGTAGATCATGAAAAGGATGCTTTATGTGATAGTTATATTGTGAAATTCCTTCATGATGCTATTGAAAATTATTATGAGGGAGGAACATATGCTTGTAGGAATTGCAATAATATCAAGTTTCCTCCCTATGTGTTCAAAGTTTTGAAGTTATGCTTGTTTTGCCTTCCTATGCTAGTTGATTCTTGCTCCCATAAATTGTTTGCTCACAAAATCCCTATGCATAGGAAGTGGGTTAGACTTAAATGTGCTTGTCATGAGATTCATGATGCTCTCTTGCATGTTTCAATTACTACTTTTTATGTGAGCATCATTGAAATCATCATGCCTAGCAAAAAGGCATTAAAGAAAAGGGCTTGTTGGGAGACAACCCAACACTTTTACTTTCTGTTTTTGAGTGTTCACATGATTAATATACTGTATTAATCATGTTTCGTATCATTTATTTCAATAAAGTGCCAAGTAAAGCCTTTGGGATGACTCACAAGATGAGTAGAATTGATGCTGAACCAAAACAGAAACTTTGGACTCCAGTACAGGAATTTTCATTTTTTACTGGAGCGTGATAATGATCTGAAATTTTTACACAGTCTTAATATACAAATTCTTCAGGTTTTCCTAATTGTTCAGAATTTTTAGAGACAGGTAACTATGGTTACACTACAGATCTTCACAGACTGTTCTGTTTTTGACAGATTCTGTTTTGCATGCATAGTTTGCTTGTTTTAGTGTTTCCATAGCTTATATTTATCGGTATAAATTATGGGAATGATAGAATACAGTAGGTATCATGTGGGAACAATTATGAATCTTCTCTTGACAGTACCTAAGTGAATTATTTATCTTCATTACACTAACCCTTCTCACGAAATTCCGTTAAGTTTTGTGTGATTGAAGTTTTCAAGTTTTGGGTGAGACACCGATATGAGGAGAACAAGGAGTGACAAGAACCTAAGATTGGGGATGACCAAGGCACCCCCAAGGTAATATCCATGGAAGACTCAAGCGCCTAAGCTTGGGGATGCCCCGGAAGCATCCCCTCTTTCGTCTTCAACATTATCGGTATATCTTACTTAGAGCTATATTTTTATTCGTCAAATAATATGTGCTTTGCTTGGATCGTCATTATATTTTGTTATTTTCTGTTAGGTGTTATTAATAATCTTGTTTTTCAATAAAAAATTCCAAGAATTGTCTTAGGATGCTTGCATTGCATGTTTTGATGTGTGCTGTGTAAAAACAGAAACTTTTGCAGTAGTGTTTGAATTTTCATATTTTACTGGAACGTGGAACGTTTCTGAAATTTTTACACAGTGTTGTCATATAAATTATTTAGCATGTACTAAATTTTCATAATTTTTTGAGTTACGGAAGTACACTGTTTTCATAAATTTCTACAGACTGTTCTGTTTGGACAGATTGCTGTCATAGTTTTGTTATCTACTTATCCTCTAGTTTTCATAGCCTATATTGGTAGATATAAATTGTGGAAATGATAGTAAACAGTAGATGATGTTTGATAATTATTGTGCAACTTGTCTTGGCAGTACATGAAGTGTTGATTTATTCCTATGTGTACTAACCTATCTCATGAGTTCTTGTTGAGTTTTGTGTGGATGAAGTTTATAAGAATTAGGGAAACCATGATATGAGAGGAATTAAGGAGACACAAGAGCTCAAGCTTGGGGATGACCAAGGCATCCCTAATTAATATTTTAAGAAGTCTCAAGCATCTAAGCTTGGGGATGCCCCGGTTGGCATCCCACCTTTCTTCTTCAACAGTTATCGGTTAGTATCGGTTGAACCTAAGTTTTTGCTTCTTCACATGATATGTGCTATCCTTGGAATGTCATTTTATTTTGTTTTGCTGTTTGAATAAAGTACTTAAGATCTGAAATTCTTAGATGAGAGAGTCTTCACATAGTTATTTAATTGTTGGCTACTCATTGATCTTCACTTATATCTTTTTGGAGTAGTTTGTCTTTTGCTCTAGTGCTTCACTTATATCTTTGTAGAGCACGGCGGTGGTTTCATTTTATAGAAATTGATGAACTCTCATGCTTCACTTATATTATTTTGAGAGTCTCTAAACAGCATGGTAATTTTCTTAGGTTATGAATTTAGTCCTAATATAATGAGCATCCAAGAGGAATATAATAAAAACGTTCATATAAAGTGCATTGAATACTATGAGAAGTTTGATTCCTTATGATTGTTTTGAGATATAAAGATGGTAATATTAGAGACATGCTAGTGAGTAATTGTGGATTGGTAGAAATACTTGTGTTAGAGGTTGTGATTCCCGTAGCATGCACGTATGGTGAACCGTTATGTGACGAAGTCGAAGCATGATTTATTTATTGATTGCCCTCCTTTGTCTGGAGGTCGGGATCACGCGATGGTTAACTCCTACCAACCCTTCCCCTAGGGGCATGCGTCTAGTACTATGTTTCAATGACTAATAGACTTTTGCAATAAGTATGTGAGTTCTTTATGACTAATGTTGAGTCCATGGATTATACGCACTCTCACCCTTCCACCTTTGCTAGCCTCTCTAGTACCGCGCAAATTTCGCCGGTGCATTAAACCCACCTTCCTCAAAACAGCCACCATACCTACCTATTATGGCATTTCCATAGCCATTCCGAGATATATTGCCATGCAACTTCCACCGTTCCATTCATGACATGCATCATCATTGTCATATTGCTTTGCATGATCATGTAGTTGACATCGTATTTGTGGCAAAGCCACCGTTCATATTTTTTATACATGTCACTCTTGAGTCATTGCACATCCCGGTACACCGCCGGAGGCATTCATATAGAGTTATATCTTGTTCTAGTATCGAGTTGTAAATTTTGAGTTGTAAGTAAATAAAAGTGTGATGATCATCATTATAGAGCATTGTCCCATGTGAGGAAAGGATGATGGAAACTATGATTCCCCCACAAGTCGGGATGAGTCTCCGGACTTTACAAAAAATAAAAGAGGCCAGAGAAGCCCAAATAAAAAAGAGAGGCCAAAGATGCCCACCAAAAGAAAAGAAATGAAAAAAAGAAAAAAAATGAGAGAAAAGAGAGAAGGGGCAATGTTACTATCCTTTTTCCGCACTTGTGCTTCAAAGTAGCACCATGATCTTCATGATAGAGAGTCTCCTATATTGTCACTTTCATATACTAGTGGGAAATTTTCATTATAGAACTTGGCTTGTATATTCCAATGACGGGCTTCCTCAAAATTGCCCTAGGTCTTCGTGAGCAAGCAAGTTGGATGCACACCCACTTAGTTCTTTTTGGGCTTTCATACACTTATAGCTCTAGTGCATCCGTTGCATGGCAATCCCTACTCACTCACATTGATATCTATTGATGGGCATCTCCATAGCCCGTTGATACGCCTAGTTGGTGTGAGACTATCTCCTTCTTTTTGTCTTCTCCACAACCACCATATTCTATTCCACCTATAGTGCTATGTCCATGGCTCACGCTCATGTATTGCGTGAGAGTTGAAAAAGTTTGAGAACACTAAAGTATGAAACAATTGCTTGGCTAAAATCGGGTTGTGCATGATTTAATACTTTGTGTGATGAAGATGGAGCATAGCCAGACTATATGATTTTGTAGGGATAACTTTCTTTGGCCATGTTATTTTGAGAAGGCATGATTGCTTTATTAGTATGCTTGAAGTATTATTGTTTTTATGTCAATATTAAACTCTTGTTTTGAATCTTATGTATCTGAATATTCTTGCCACAATAAAAAAGATTACATGGATGAATATGTTAGGTAGCATTTCACATCAAAAATTCTGTTTTTATCATTTACCTACTCGAGGACGAGCAGGAATTAAGCTTGGGGATGCTTGATACGTCTCCAACGTATCTATAATTTTTTATTGTTCCATGCTATTATATTATCTGTTTTGGAAGTTTTATATGCATTAATATGCTATTTCATATTATTTTTGGGACTAACCTATTAACCTAGAGCCCAGTGCCAATTTCTGTTTTTTCCTTGTTTTTGAGCTTCGCAGAAAAGGAAAATCAAACGGAGTCCAAACGGAATAAAAATTTACGGAGAATATTTTTGGAAAATATAAAAAATACTGGAGCAAGAAGATACCGGAGAGGAGTCCTGAGGCAGCCACAAGCCTAGGGGGCGCCCCCCCTAGGGCGCACCCCCTGGCTTGTGGGCCCCTCGGGCACCCCCTTGACGTGAGACCGACGCCAAATATTCCTATAAATACCAAAACCCCCAAAAAGAAACCTAGATCGGGAGTTCCGCCGCCGCAAGCGTCTGTAGCCACGAAAACCCAAACGGGAGCCCGTTCCGGCACCCTGCCGGAGGGGGGAACCATTACCGGAGGCCATCTTCATCATCCTGGCGGTCTCCATGATGAGGAGGGAGTAGTTCACCCTCGGGGCTGAGGGTATGTACTAGTAGCTATGTGTTTGATCTCTCTCTCTCTCTCTCGTGTTCTTGAGATGACATGATCTTGATGTACCGCGAGCTTTACTAATATAGATGAATCATATGGAGTTTTCCCCTCTCTATCTTCTTGTGATGAATTGAGTTTTCCCTTTGAAGTTTTCTTATCGGATTGAGTCTTTAAAGGATTTGAGAACACTTGATGTATGTCTTGCGATGGGATATCCGTGGTGATAATGGGATGTTATATTGATCCACTTGATGTATGTTGTGGTGATCAACTTGCGGGTTTCGTGACCTTGGGAATCTATGCATAGGGGTTGGCACATGTTTTCGTCTTGACTCTCCAGTAGAAACTTTGGGCCACTCTTTGAAGTTCTTTGTGTTGGATTGAACATGATGAATCTGAAATTGTGTGATGCATATCGTATAATCAAGCCCATGGGTACTCGTGGTGACATTGGAGTATCTAGGTGACATTAGGGTTTTGGTTGATGTGTATCTTAAGGTGTTATTCTAGTACGAACTCTAGGGCTGTTCGTGACAATTAATGGGGATGGCTCATATGATTGATCGGAAAAGATAACTTTGAGGTGGTTTCGTACCCTACAATAATTTCTTCGTTTGTTCTCCGCTATTTGTGACTTTGGAGTGAACTCTTTGTCGCACGTGAGGGATTTACATATGATTCAACTATGTCAGTATTGTTGAGAGAACTTGCACTAGTGAAAGTATGAACCCTAGGCCTTGTTTCTAAGCATTGCAATACCGTTTGTGCTCACTTTTATCATTAGTTACCTTGCTGTTTTTATATTTTCAGATTACAAAAACCTATATCTACCATCCATATTGCACTTGTATCACCATCTCTTCGCCGAATTAGTGCACCTATACAATTTGCCATTGTATTGGGTGTGTTGGGGACACAAGAGACTCTTTGTTATTTGGTTGCAGGGTTGTTTGAGAGAGACCATCTTCATCCTATGCCTCCCACGGATTGATAAACCTTAGGTCATCCACTTGAGGGAAATTTGCTACTGTCCTACAAAACTCTGCGCTTGGAGGCCCAACACGAGTCTACAAGAAGAAGGTTGCGTAGTAGACATCAATTATTACTACTGTAATGATTGGTTTTTATGTTTCAATTAATTTCTGTGCCAAGTCAATCTTTTGGGATGATTTGGAAAATACTAGAATTGATGCTGTGCAAAAATAGAAACTTTTACGTCGAGTGCATAATTTATCTGATTTTACTGGAACGTATTTTTTATCTAACTTTTTGACACAGTATTGGCATGCAAATTGCCCAGGATGTCCTAATTTTTCAGAATTTTCGAAGTTACATAAGTATGGTTTTAGTACAGATCATTTCAAACTTTTCTGTTTTTGACAGATTCTGTTTTTTGCTTGCATAGTGTGCTTGTTTTGATGATGCTATGGATTGTATCGGGGGGTGTAAGCCCTGGAGAAGTTAGAATATAGTACCTATTATGGAATAATAAAATATTAATCAATTTATAATGGTACCTAAAGTATTTGATATGTCTATTATACTAACGGATCTCACGAGGTTTTGTTGAGTTTTGTGTGCTCAAGTTTTCAAGTTTTGGGTGAGACAACGATGGATGAAGGAATAAGAAGTGGCAAGACCCTAAGCTTGGGTATGCCCAAGGCACCCCCAGGTAATATTCAAGGAATACCCAATCGTCTAAGCTTGGGGATGCCCCGGAAGGCATCCCCTCTTTCGTCTCCAATCTACCGGTATGCCACTCGGAGCTATATTTTTTATTCATCACATGTTATGTGTTTTGCTTGGAGCGTCATGTATTATATTTTGCTTTTCCTTTAGTTTGCCGCAATCATTGTTTTCTAGACACACATATTTGAGAGAGATACACAGTCATCATAATTTGTTAGAATACTCTATATGCTTCACTTAAATCTTTTGAGCTAGGCAGTTGCTCTAGTGCTTCACTTATATCTTTTAGAGCATGGCGGCATTCAGATTTTAGAGAAATAATTGGACTCTCATGATTAAATTAAATCTTTTTGAGAGTATATAATAAATAGGAATGGTAATGGGCATGTGTTATAAGACTTGTCCAAAAAGGATAGGTATTCAAGGGGGATATAATAAAATTTTCATGTAGCTCACCAAAGAAGAAACATGAGTTGATTATATTGGTGTAGTAATATGAAAGGGCATCAGTACATGATCATTGGTTAGTAGAAATATCGGTATTTAAAACTTGTTATTTGTTATTCATCTAAGTATTAACTATGGCATGGTGATGATGTGTGAGCATTTTTATGTCTGAAATGAAATCCTATCGTGTTGTTCGAATAGGGGGCACGTGATGGTTAACTCCTCCCTAGGGGTATGCGGTAGTACTTTGCTTCGATAGAGATAATAAGGATTTACAATAAGCATATGCATTCGTTATGACTAATGTGAATCCATGGATATACACACTATCACCTTTCCATAATTTGCTTGCCTCTTCGGTACCGTGCCTTGCACATTCTCTCCTCGAGAGTCAGTGCAACCTTCGCCGGTGCATCCAAACCCTGTGATATGATACGCTCTATCACACATAAACCTCCTTATATATTCCTCAAAACAGCCACCATACCTACTTATCATGGCATGTCCATAGCCATTCTGAGATATATTGCCATGCAACTTCCACCGTTCCGTCACATGACTTGTGTGTTCATCATCATATTGCTTTGCATGATCATATAGCTGACATAGTATTTGTGGCAAAGCCATCATTCATCATTTTCTACATATTATGCTAGATCATTGCACATCCTGGTACACTGCCAGAGGCATTCATATAGATTCATATTGTTCTATGTTGAGTTGTAATATTGAGTTGTAAGTAAATAAAAGTGTGACGATCATCATTATTAGAGCACTTTCCCAGTGAGGAAAGGATAATGGATACTATGATTCCCCCACAATTCGGGATGAGGCTCTGGACGAAAAATAAAATAAAATGGTGGAGGCAAAAAAAGAGAAAAGCCCACCATGAAAAAAATGAGAGAAAAGAGAGAAGGGGCGGTGTTACTATCCATTTACCACACTTGTGCCTCAACGCGGCAGCATGTTCTTCGTATAGAAAGTCTCCTGAGTTGTCATTTTCATAGGCTCGTGGGAATTTTACATTATAGAACTTGGCTTGTATATTCTGATGATGGACTTACTCTAATGCCCAAGGTCTTCATGAGCAAGCAAGTTGGATGCACGCCCATTTAGCTTCCATTGAGCTTTCATATAGTTATAGCTCTAGTGCATCCGTTGCATCGCAATCCCTACTCCTCGCATTGATATCGATTGATGAGCATCTCCATAGCCCGTTGATCCGCCTAGTTCATGTGAGACTTTCTTTCCACTTTGAGTCCTTTTGATATCTATTACCATACTCTATTCCACCCATATGCTATATCCGTGGTTCACGGTCATGTATTGCGTGAAGTTGGAAATGCTGAAGTGCGTTAGAAGTACGATCCAATTGCCTGGTTTGACACCGGGGTCCCCATGATTTATACTTATGCGGTGAAGACGTAGTCATGCCATGCTCGATATGATAAAATGAGTAGGGAATAACCTTCTTTAAGGATCATATATTTTGAAAAGTAATGATTATGTTATTTATGTTTATGGATATTATTATGTTGATATCAATTAGTTCATCGTTTCTCAATGATCACACCTAAAATAGATTACATGTTGGGTAGCATGTCGCATCAAAATTTCTATTTTTATCATTTACCTACTCGAGACGAGCAGGAATTAAGCATGGGGATGTTGATACGTCTCCAACGTATCTATTATTTGTGATTGTTCCATGCTATTATATTATAATTCTAGGAAACTTTATATGCAATTTTTATGCTATTTTATATCATTTTTGGGAACTAACCTACTAACCCAGTGCCTAGTGCCAGTTGTTTTTTTGCCTGTTTTTTGTTTTCCAAGAAATCAGTACCAAACGAAGTCCAAACAAGACGATTTTTTTGATGATTTTGTTGGACAAAAGAGACCCTGGAAGCTTTGGAGGGGGGGGGGGGTAGGAAGCGAGACGAGGAGACGGTAAGGTAACAGGGCACGCCCAGAGGGGGTAGGCGCGCCATGTTACCTTGTGGGCCCCTCGTGGCTCAGTCTGACCTAATTCCATCTCCATAAATTATCTAAAATCAGGAAACCAATAGAGAGCCACCCGAAACACTTTTTACGCCTCTGCAAGCCTTTGTTCCGCCCAATAGAGAGCCACCCGAAACACTTTTTCCGCCTCCGCAAGCCTCTGTTCCGACGGGAGGCCATATGGAGACCTTTTTTGGTACTATGCCAGAGGGGGAATTGATCATGGAGGCCATCTACATCAACTTTGCTACCTCCATGATGATGCGTGAGTAGTACACCACAGACCTACGGGTCCATAGCTAGTTCCTAGATGGCTTCTTCTATCTCTTTGATCTTCAATACTATGTTCACCGCGATCCTCGCGGCGATCTACCCGATGTAATCTTCTTTTGCGTTGTGTTTGTTGGGATCCGATTTATTGTGGGTTTATGATCAGATTATTCATTGAAAGTAATTGAGTCTTGTCTGAATTCTATTATGCATAATTATTATAGCTTTGTATTTCTCTCCGATCTATCGGTTTGGTTTGGCCAACTAGATTGATTTATCTTCAACGGGAGTGGTGAGTTGTAATGGGTTGAAACTTGCGGTGCTCTATAGCCCAATGACAGAAGGGGACAAGACTCGTATTTGTATTGTTGCCATTAAAAATAAAACGACGGGGTCTGAACACATTGCTTGTCTTACTTTGTCTACATCATGTCCCCTTGCTCAAAACATTACTCTGTTTGTTACGAACTTAATACCAAGATGGAAGCAGGAGTCGGTCGATTGGTGGAGTAATAGTAGTAGATGCAAAATAATTTTGGTCTACTTATTTATGGATGTGATGCCTATATACACGATCATTGTCATGAATAACATGTCATAACTATGTGCAATTCTGTCAATTGCCCAATAGTAATTTGTCTACCCACCATATGCTATTTTTAAGAGAGAAACCTCTAGCGAAAACTATGGCACCCGGGTGTACTTAAACATAAATACTAAAACCTTAAAAATACTTTGCTTCAAGTTATTCACTATTATTTTATATTGCCTTTACATTATCTATCTCTATCAAGATTTAATCCTTGCAAGTAACGAGTTCAAGGGGCTTGACAACCCTCTTGCCCACGTTGGGTGCAAGTGTTTGGTATCGTGTGTGTAGGTGTTGTTGAAAGGAGTTTGCTTGGGTCTCTTATTGGTTCGATAACCTTGGTTCTCACTGAGGGAAATACTTATCTTTATTGTGATGCATCTCCTCTCCTCTTCGGGGAAAATCCCAATGTAGCTCACAAGTAGTAGTAAGCATGAGAGTTTGTAGCATAACCAACAAATATGCCCTCCTGAGCTCTAGTTTCGAATTTTGACAAATGAGCACCCTTTTTGAGAATGAAAACTTACACCGAAACACCCAAAAGTACTTGAGGTTGGGCTTGTTATCGGTAAGTATTTCATATGGAGTCTTGTTCAAGCCTTTGCGGAGGTAGAGCCTATTGGATGCATGACAAGCGATGTTTGTGGCTTCGGCCCAAAAGTTATACGGAGATTTCGATTCCGCCATCATGGTCCTTGTCGTGTCCATCAACGTCCGGTTCTTCCTCTCCGCTAGACCATTTTGTTGAGGGTTATAAGGTGCAGAGTATTGATGCTTGATCCCCTCATCACTAAGAAAGTCATCCAAGTTGTAGTTCTTGAACTCAGTCCTGTTGTCACTTCTAATGACCAATATCTTTGCATCATGTTGACGTTGAGCTTCATTTGCAAAGTCAATCACCATTTGTTGGGTCTCACTCTTCCTCTTGAAGAAATATACCCATGTGTATCTTCGATAATCATCCACAATCACCAAGCAATACTTTCTCCCACCAAGGCTATCAAAAGATGGAGGTCCAAAGAGATCCAAGTGAAGGAGCTCCAAGGGCCCACTTGGAAGATATGATGGTTGTGGGACGGTGAGGCTTCTCATGTAGCTTTCCTTGGATACAAGCACTGCAAGCACGATCTTTAGCAAAACTAACATTTGTTAGTCCACGAACATGGCCCCTGTGAGGAGACTTTGCAAAGATCTCATATTGACGTGAGCTAAACGACGATGCAAAGCCATTAGACAAGCTATGGTCTTAGTGGGCATCTTCGAGAAGTTGACCACATAGAGATTGTTCTCAACATGCCCAACATAGGCCACTTTAAGAGTCTTGCTCCATAAAAGGTCCACGGTATCAATATCAAAGAAAGTAGAAAAGCCCACAAGTGCAAGTCGACGAAGGGGAAGTAAATTGTATGCAAGGGTCTCAACAAGCATGACTCTCTCAATGGATAGCTCAGGAGAGATTACCACCTTGCCAAGACCCACTACTTTTGACATTGAAACATTACCAAATTGGACATGAGTGGGCATAGATGGACTTGCTTGAACGTCCACCACCAAGTCCTTGCTTCCGGTCATATGATTTGTTGCTCCACTATAGAGCAACCATGAACCTCCACCAGAAGCAAACTCCTACAAGAGATCAATGCTTGGATTTAGGTACTCATTCTTGAATGGGTTCTTTCGTGTTAGTAACAAGGGTCTTAGGAACCAAAATGGACCATTCAATGTACTCATAAGGAGAACCAACAAATTTAGCACAAACATGCCCATCTCTAGCATAACATAAAACATAAGACGGGTTAAAATCGTCGGCATCATTGGGTGAAGTGGTTTTGCCATTCTTGGCACCACCATGAGCCACCGTGTTCTTCTTCTCCTTAGGAGCACCCTCTCCCTCTTTGACAAACGTAGTTTCGAGAGGGAGACCTTGCTTGGTCTTATCATTCTTCTTTGTGCTCTTCTTCATTTTGGCTTGGGAACAAACCCAAGTCCCTCCTTAGCCACAACTTCCTTTTGATTGCTCAAAAGGTCATTGAGATTCTTCTCGCCTTGAATGCAAGTGACAAGGCCTTTCTAAAGTTTCTATTTCAACTTGGCATTCTCCTCAACAAGATATGCATGCTCACAACAAGCATTAGTAGCATGAGCATTCTCAATTAACACAAATCGAGGACAAGTAACAATCTCCTTAGTTAGTTTCAGTTGGAGTTGATCATGAGACCCTTTGAGAGTTATGGGCACTCTTCAAGGCCTTGTGAGCCTTTTCAAGTAGCTCAAACTCCTCCTTGAGTCTAGCATGGCCAACCCCTAGTTCAACATTCTCGTATTTAAGCACACGAGCTAGAACTTGAGCATGATCATGATCTTTCTTAAACTTAGCAAGATCAACATTGTGTGGCCTCAAGAGCCAAACGAAGACCGCAATATCATTGGCATAGTCATGACTATGACCTTCCATCTCGGTGATGGTATCTTCATGAGACTCAATGGTGTTTTTGGCCTCACCAAGTTCTTCCGAGAGACCAACGAAGTGCTTCTTACTCTCACCTTTGAGTTTACCCCAAGAACTTGTCAAACTCATTTTCATCCACCTTAACCACTTCCGCTTCATCTACACAATCCATCAAATAAGGATGAGTAGTGATAGTAGTTTTGATGTTGGAGGTTACCTTGTTGGTGGATTTGGCCATGAGGCACTTGGCTGGGGAGTTGACGTTCTCTTTGGGGGAGTTGAAGAGAGGCGTCGAGGTTGGGGAAGAGATGGCAATAGCGATGAAGACCATTGCAATTCCTTCACCACTTCTATCATCATCGTAATCATCGGAGGCGGACTCTTCGAGCGACACAAACCCCTTTTGTGGCACCCGCTTCATGAAGTTGTTCTTGTTGGGGAAGGACTTGGCCTTGCCTTTGCGGATGAGCATGCCGCCATTGTCTTTCCTCTTCTCATACGAACAATCCATGACGAAGTGACTCACGTTGCCACAATTGTAGCCCGTTGAAAGCACATATGATCCCTTGGTGGTTTTGATAATTTATGACAACATACATTGTCTCTTGGACTAATAGTTCCATCTAGTTTATTTCAAGTTTAGTCCAGAGAGAGGATTGGCTAAAGATTGTGTGGAGAATTCCCAAGGAGAGCAAGGAATAGGATTGGCCATGCTTCAAGAACAAGGACTCTACATTTTACATTTTGTGAGAAATCACTTTGAGTCCATAGTAAATATGATGATCTGGTTGCTCAAGTGCTTAGAGGTAGCCACCAAAAATACTCACCCACTTTCCCACACATATCCTGTGTCCAAAGCCAAAAGTCTAAATTTGGTGACACCAACTTCCCATTCGGATCCACCGAGTTTATCCAAGACAGAAGCCAAACCAAACCCTAGCATCTCGGTACTACCAACATTCCATTCGGTGCCACCGAAAACAGTGACCAACTTCCTGGTTAGCCATTTTCTAGAATCGGTCCCACCGAGTTCTAAGAATCGGTCTCACCGAGAAGTTGGACCAACTTTTTGTTAGCCCATTTATTGAAATTGGTCCCACCGAGTTCAAGGAATCGATCGCACCGAGATTTGGTAACTGCCTAGGTCACCCATATAGGTACCACCGAGATTCATATATCGGTCTCACCGAAAACGCCAAAGTTGGCACATTTTGAACTAGTCGGTGCCACCGAGTTTCACTTCGGTTTCACCGAGTTGGGCAATAATGTTGTAACGGTTAGATTTTTGGAGATGCCTATGTATACCCCTCCACCACCATTCACTCGCAAGAGAAGCACTTAAAACATACACCCACTTGCCATATCAAATTTTCTAAGAGAGAGCCACCTACCCTTGTGTTGAGGTCAAGATCATCCACTCCAACCATATGGATCTTGATTTCTAGCCTCCCCAAGTTGCTTTCCATCCAATCAATCTCTTCTACCCATGCCAAATCTATGAGAGAGTGATTGAGTGTTGAGGAGACTATCTTTTGAAGCACAAGAGCAAGGAGTTCATCATACTACCACATCTATTACCTTTTGGAGGGTGGTGCCTCCTCGATTGGTTTGGTGTCACTTGGGAGCCTCCTTCTTCGTGATTGTGGAGTTGAACCAAGAGTTTGTAAGGGCAAGGAGATCGCCTACTTCATGAAGATCTACCCCGAGTAAGGCTAGTCCTCCGTGGACGCAGGCCATCATGGAATAGACGAGGTTGCTACTTCGTGGACCCTTCATTGGTGGAGCCCTCCGTGGACTCTCGCGACCGTTACCCTCCGTGGGTTGAAGTCTCCATAAACGTGGATGTACGATAGCACCACCTATCGGAACCACGGGAAAAACCTTCGTGTCTCCAAATTGAGTTTGATCTTCCTATCTCTACTCTCTTACATATGCTTGTCTTTACTTTTCGCTGCCATACTTGTTGACTAGCATGTGTAGGGTGCATTAGACTTGTTAGAATTGCTAAAATCTGCCAATCAATTAACTTGGGAAAATGTTAGGTTTTTAATTTGTCAAGTAGTCTATTCACCCCCCTCTAGACATCCCTTCTAGTGATCCCACAATTGGTATCCGAGCTTTGGCGTCCAAAGCTTCGGTTTCATCACCGTTGGAGGAAGATGGATGTGTCTAGTTTGGGGAGTCTTAGTTGTAGAGTGCCCATTTTCGATTGGGAGTACTATAGTCAATGGAAATATGAGATGCTTGAGTTATTAAATGAATTCCATTTGAGCAAGTATGTTAAGAACCCCTATGTACCTCCCATTGATCCTTTACATCCCACACATGAAGAGGAAATTGATATGCTTCGTAATCTTAGAACTGTTAATCTTATCATTAGAGGATTGCCTAGAATTGTGTTTGATCAAATGAAGAATATTGAATGTGCTTATACTTTGTGGAATGATTTAGAGAACAGATATCCAAACTACTCATTGAGTAATCTTGATGAAATTCTTCATAAATCTATTGCTTTTCACAAAATGATGCCTAGTGATCCAAAGTTTGATGATTATCTATTTGAGATTAGAGACCTCATGCGTGCTAAAGGAGATGTCATAACTATCAACAACATCATTGTTGAAGCCATTCGCATTCATAATCTTGAACATTGTCATGATCACAACTCTAACAAATCTCTTGTTTCTTATGACGAGGATTTCCCACTTGATGATGACAATGTGGAACATGGCTACTATGATCAGGATGAGTTGTTCGACATCGAGTATGAGAAGACTATGAAGAATCTAAATCTCATGGCAAACTTCAAGGATTACATGTCCGGAGGAAAAGAGTGGATGCACCGATCATATGACCGGAGATAGAGACATGTTTCAAGAGATCACACCAAACCATGGACCGCGAAGGTACGTGACTTTTGGAGACAACTCCAAAGGTAAGGTACCTGGTCTTGGTAAGGTGGCCATATCTCATGATAGTTCTATTCAAAATCTCATGCTTGTTGAATCCCTTGGCTACAATCTTCTTTCCGTATCTAGACTTGCCGACTTCGGTTTTAATGCGCTATTTACCAAAGTAGATTGCCAAGTGTTTCGTCAAGATAATCATAGAATGGTCTTTACCTATTTCCATAGAGGTGATCTATATTGTTGATTTCACTAATAGATCCAAACCTCGCACTTGTCTTATTGCAAAATCTTCTAAAGGTTGGCTTTGGCATAGAAGACTAGGACATGTTGGTATGCGTAATCTAGACAAGATCATCAAAGGTGATCATATACTTGGTGTTCAAGATGCTATCTTTGACAAAGATAGACTTTGTAGTGCTTGTCAAGCTAGAAAGCAAGTAGGTGGAAGTCATCCCGTAAAGAATATCATGACTACTAGGAGACCACTCGAGTTACTTCATATGGATCTTTTTGGTCCCAATGCTTACAAGAGACTCGATGTAAATTCCTTTGGTCTAGTTATAGTTGATGATTTTTCCAGATTTACGTGGGTATTCTTTCTTGATGATAAGTCACCGGTGCAAAAGATCTTCAAGAACTTTGCTCGCAAATCACAAAATCAATTTGAAGTGAAGATCAAGAAAGTTCGGAGCGACAACGGATCGAAGTTCAAGAACACAAATGTGGATTCCTTTCTTGATGACGAAGGGATTTCACATGAGTTCTCGGCTACGTACTCGCCTCAACAAAATGGAGTTGTTGAGAGGAAGAATCGAACTCTTATAGAGATGGCTAGAACGATGCTCGACGAATACAAGACGCCAAGACACTTTTGGGCAGAAGCCGTGGAAACGTCTTGTCATGCTACAAACTGACTCTACTTGCACAAGCTTCTCGGTAAAACGGCATACGAGCTACTCACCGGTAACAAGCCCCAAGTTGGATACTTTCGAGTATTCGGCTCCAAGTGTTACATTCTTGATAAGCATCGTCATTCTAAATTTGCTCCTAAATCTCATGAAGGTTTCCTACTCAGTTACAGATCAAACTCTCACACTTACCGTGTCTACAACAACTTCACTCTAAAAGTTAAAGAGACGGTAGATGTGAAGTTTGATGAATCTAATGGTTCACAGGTCGAACAATTGCCAAATGATGTAGGAGATAAGGAACCTTCAGAATCTATCCAAGACTTGTCCATCGGCAAGATTCGTCTCATGGAGGTGAAGGAGAGTACTTCATCAACTCAAGTGGAAGCCCCTACTTCACGTCAAGGTGAACCTCAACACGACATGGAGGCATCCACAAGTGGTACACGACAAGATGAACAGGAGTAAGAAGTTCATCATGATGATCCACCACAACCACCTTCACCATCACCTCAAGGCAACGACACCTTCAACAACAATGAAGATGAAGATGATGATGAGGAAGCTCTACCATCCAACAAGCAAAAGCTACCCCGAGTTCGAGCAAGAGTGAACAAAAATCATCCCCTAGATCAAATCTTCGGTGACATACAAACCGGGAGGATAACTCGCTCTAAAACTCGATTAGCTAACTTTTGTGAGCATTATTCATTCATCTCTAGTATTGAGCCTTTGAAGGTAGAAGAAGCTCTTCAGGGCCCGGATTGGGTGAATGCTATGCACGAGGAGCTACACAACTTCGAGAGGAACGAAGTGTGGACACTAGTAGAGAAGCCCAAGGACGAGCAAAACATCATCGGAACCAAATGGCTATTTCGGAACAAACAAGATGAAGACGGTCAAGTCGTACGGAACAAGGCGCGCCTTTTGTGGCTCAAGGCTACACCCAAGTCGAAGGTATGGACTATGATGAGACCTATGCCCCCGTTGCTAGACTTGAAGCTATCTGCATTCTTCTTGCTTATGCTAATCACCATGACATCACTCTTTATCAAATGGATATCAAAAGTGCATTTTTAAATGGTGAGATTGAAGAAGAGGTCAATGTTAAACTACCCCCTGGTTTTGTGAACCCTAAGAAACCTAACCACGTTTACAAGCTTCGTAAAGCACTTTATGGACTTAAGCAAGCCCCACGTGCTTGGTATAAATGCTTAACAAATTTTCTTATTGAAAAGGGTTTTGAAATTGGGAGAATTGACGCAACCTTATTCACTAAAAGAGTTAATGGTGAATTATTTGTATGCCAAATTTATCTGGATGATATTATCTTTGGATCTACTAACCCACAATTTAGTGAAAGATTTGGAAGGTTGATGTCCGAGAAGTATGAGATGTCCATGATGTGTGAGCTGAAATTTTTCCTTGGTTTGCAAATCAAGCAAACGAGAGAAGGAACTTTCATCTCTCAAACCAAGTATACCAAGGATTTGATCAAGAAGTTCAACATGCAAGAGTGTAAAGGTATGAAAACTCCTATGCCTACTAGTGGACATGTTGACCTCACCAAGGAGGACAAACCGGTTAATCAAAAGGTTTATCGATCAATGATTGGTTCATTGCTATATCTATGTGCCTCACGTCCTGATATTATGCTTAGTGTGTGCATGTGCGCTAGATATCAAGCCTCTCCTAAAGAGTGTCACCTTAAGGCCATGAAAAGAATTGTGAGATACTTGATACAAACACCAAACTTTGGCATATGGTATCCCAAGGGATCTTCTTTTAACCTTGTTGGCTATTCCGGCTCGGACTATGCCGGAGATAAGGTTGATCGAAAATCCACCTCGGGTACATGTCAATTTCTTGGTAGAACTCTTGTGTCTTGGTCATCCACGAAACAAAACTCGGTATCTCTCTCTACCGCCGAAGCGGAGTACATTTTCGTCGGATCATGTTGTGCTCAATTTCTATGGATGACTCAAACTCTTAAGGATTATGGAATCCATGTGAGACATGTTCCATTGTTGGCGACAATGAGAGTGCTATTAAGATTGCTCATAATCCCGTGCAACATTCTCGAACTAAGCATGTACAAGTTCGTCATCATTTCATTCGTGATCATGTTGCCAAAGGGGACAGTAATCTCAAACATGTTAGCAGTAACAAGCAATTGGCCGATATTTTTTACTAAGCCACTTGATGAGAAAGTGTTTTGTCACTTGAGGAGTGAGTTGAACATCATTGATGCTTCAAACTTGAGCTAGACTCACTCGGATGCATGCAAGGGCATGAGCTTACATGACTATTCCATGTTACACTTGATATGACACCATTATCTTGGAAATATATGATACCTTGTATTGCATCTAACCTTTTGTTGGTACTTGGAAGAACTACACTCCACAAGATTGCCATAAACTCATATCACAAGCAATCTTGTCATGGCCAAGTATCCACAACCCTTATTTGATGATGGAAGGAAGAAGACAACACAAACTATATCCTTGACTTACATATGATGAAAATTTCACTCTCGTCTTTTGGATATATACATTGTTCTTTTTTGCATGACTAACCCATGTAGGTGAAAAGAGAACAAAATGATCAAGGATAGCTCCCAACTCAAGATGATCTTCATCAACTTCGAGCATCCATAAGAAGTTCTCCTACATGCCACATCATCAACATCACTCAAAGGTATGTGATCATATCCTTGAAATAGCATTACTCCAAGATATAAGATAAAGCAACTCAAGTGATATGAAAACATTAAAATGCTTAATCGAAAACTGGCAACCCCATTTGAGCTTAACGTAGAGTATGACCTATGATCAAGTATTCTTGATTGGCTCCTTAAGTCAATATACTCTAATATAGGTGACCTACTCACCGCCCATCATCTAGGTGAAGTATCTTGTTTGGTTCATCTTATAGTTGCATTCTTTCTTGGAACCACTCAATTACCATCTAGTTGAAAATTTCTTGCAAATTCTTCTGAAAATAGCTTTTGTCAAACTTTGCCAAGTTTCTGTTTCACCTTTCGGAGCCTCCGATTCAAGTAACTCGGTGTCACCGATTATGCAGATAAGCTGCACAACCTTATACCGGTTCCACCGACTTATTTCCCTCGAAGTCACCGATTTTGCTATCTTCTGTGATCCTTGTAAAATTTAGCAAATCTCCATTTATTCAAGGATCCCTTTATATAAAAGAGGGGGGAGAAATTTTCTTCAAGGATCCCTAAATCAAAGGGGGAGAAATTTTAAAGAGCCTTTTTCAGAAAATAAAAGGGGGAGAAAAAGTCTTCTAGTGATCCCTTAGTCTCAAATGTTCTCAATGATCCCTTCCCTCTCAATGATCCCTTTCATCTGACCTTTTGTGTCACCCTTTTTGGACATTAATGCCAAAGGGGGAGAAATATCAAAGCTTCAAAGCTTATGCTCATACCAAAGGGGGAGATATAGTATTAAGGGGGAGAAATATCAAAGCATCTATGCTTAAGGGGGAGAATATATCAAGGGGGAGAATATCTAAGAATATCTAAGCTTATGCTTACCCAAAGGGGGAGAAATCCTTGATTTGATTGCCTATTAGTGCTAGACTTGTCTCACCCTACCTACTCCCAATATCTACATGCTAAGATTCAGGGGGACATGAAGATTTTCAATTCCATACTTAGGGGAGAAGTTCTATATATTCTATTGGGGGAGACATATCTATCTCATGAAACTCTATTCTTCATATGTCTTCCACATCTTGGTACTCTTGAATCCTTTTGCATTTGGATGAGTAGAATACTCTTGTGTTTCCTAACATTGTTTTCTCAAGTGTGTTTCTACTACTAGAATGCTCAAGATCTTCAAGGTAAGTATATGAATCATATCCTTGGTCAAGATGATCTCTTGCTTCTTGCACATATTGTTTGTAAGGGTGAAGTCTTGAACATGGAAACACCTCATTCACATATATTTGATGCATATAGCCAAGATATACATGACTTCTCATGTCCTTTCTACTATGTGTGTGTTCATGCATTCCAAAGCAACTATCCTTGAAATGGATTGCACACATTTAGGGGGATCTTGTACTAGTCATGTATCCTTCAAAGCTATCACATATTCCTGCATATCTTAATTTGAAGCTTTGATTGTATGTTGTCATCAATTACCAAAAAGGGGGAGATTGAAAGCACATATGCTCCCTTGGTGGTTTTGATAATTCATGACAACATGCATTGTCTCTTGGACTAATAGTTCTATCTAGTTTATTTCAGGTTTAGTCCACAGATAGGATTGGCTAAAGATTGTGTGGAGAATTCCCAGGGAAAGGAAGGAATAGGATTGGCCATGCTTCAATAACAAGGACTCTACATTTTACATTTTGTGAGAAATCACTTTGAGTCCATAGGAAAGCCAATACTATTAAAAGGGGATGAGGTAAATATGATGATCTGGTTGCTCAAGTGCTTAGAGGTAGCCACCAAAAATACTCACCCACTTTCCCACACATATCCTCTGCCCAAAGTCAAAAGCCTAAATTCGGTGACACCAACTTCCCATTCGGATCTGTCGAGTTTTTCCAAGACAGAAGCCAAACCAAACCCTAGCATCTCGGTACTACCAACATTCCATTCGGTGCCAACGAAAACAGTGACCAACTTCCTGGTTAGCCATTTTCTAGAATCGGTGCCATCGAGTTCTGAGAATCGGTCTCACCAAGGTGTTGGACCAACTTTCTGTTAGCCCATTTCTTGAAATTGGTCCCACCGAGTTTGAGGAATTGGTCCCACCGAGATTTGGTAACTGCCTAGGTTACCCATATTGGTACCACCGAGATTCATATATCGGTCTCACCGAAAACGCCAAAGTTTCCACATTTTGAACTAGTCGGTGCCACCGAGTTTCACTTCGGTTTCATCGAGTTGGGCAATAAAGTTGTAACGGTTGAATTTTTGGAGATGCCTATATATACCCTTCCATCACCATTCACTCGCAAGAGAAGCACTCAGAACATACACCCACTTGCCATATCCAATTTTCTAAGAGAGAGCCACCTACCCTTGTGTTGAGGTCAAGATCATCCACTCCAACCATATGGATCTTGATTTCTACCCTCCCCAAGTTGCTTTCCATCCAATCAATCTCTTCTACCCATGCCAAATCTATGAGAGAGTGATTGAGTGTCGAGGAGACTATCTTTTGAAGCACAAGAGCAAGGAGTTCATCATACTACCACATCTATTACCTTTTGGAGGGTGGTGCCTCCTAGATTGGTTAGGTGTTGCTTGGGAGCCTCCTTCTTCGTGATTGTGGAGTTGAACCAAGAGTTTGTAAGGGCAAGGAGATTGCCTACTTCATGAAGATCTACCCCGAGTAAGGCTAGTCCTCTGTGGATGCAGTCCATCATGGAATAGACGAGGTTGCTACTTCGTGGACCCTTCGTGGGTGGAGCCTGTAACGTCCAAGATGCGGTCATATCCCTATTAAGGCGCGATGGCCTCGATGGGGATAGAAGCACATCTAGTCGTTTCGCAAGTATAGAAATCATTGCAATACATGTAAAGAGGAGATGAGTATATGAGTTGGCTTACACTCGCCACAAGCTAAGTTACAATTCCACACAATCATTCATACAATCATCCGAAAAGATAGGGTCTGACTACGAATGAAATCAAACGATAAAGCAATGATAGCTATCTCGCTACGCCCAGGCAGACGACCAAGTAGCTCCCTACTCATCCGGGTACGTCACGTACATACGCCCACGCTCCACGTTGAACTCCCACTGGAGCTGAGAAGCGTCAACCTGCTCGAACGCGTCAATACCTGTACCTGTATTGTTGTAGTAATCTGTGAGCCACGCAGACTCAGCAATCTCATTAACCCGGGTACCGAGACTATGTAAGCTGGTGGGTGAGGCATGGTTAAGTGGTGAGGTTTGCCACAACACTAAGCATTTGTTTGAGTGGCTAATTTATGAGTACAAGAGTAAGATGAGAACCTACGCATTGCGGACGAGAACTAGTTATGATCAATAAGTGATCCTGAACACCTGCCTATGAGTCAAACATAACCCCACCGTGTTCTCTTTCCGACTCCCTCGAAAAGAGACGATCATGGTTACGCACACGGTTGGTGTATTTTAATTGAGTTAACTCCAAGTTAACTATAACCGGATGTTAACCAATTTCCAAGTTGCCACATAACCACGAGCACGGCTTTCCGAAAGATTTAACCCTGCAGGGGTGCTCCAACTCATCCATCACAAACTAACCACACGCTGCATGGATAACCTCAACCATGAGATAGCCCGTAGTATCCTCGGGAATCCGGTGGAATACCTCAACCTCGAGATTGCCCGAAGTATCCTTGGAATCCCGTGCACAAGACATTCGAGAAAGGTAAAACAAGTCTAGCAAGACTGCCCGATGTGTCGACGAACCCGATAGGAGCCGCGTATCTCGTTCTCAGGACACGACCGGATGAGCACAGCCTACAGTGTCCTGATAGAAATCTCCCGAGTTGCCTCGGGTTGGCCCCGCACACGACCTTAATTTGGACCAACACTCATGAGGAGCGCTGGCCCGGGGGTTGATTAATTATCCACGGGGTAACTATGCCCTATGCATTTTAATTAGGTTGTTTAGCAAATGTAGTACCAATGTTGGGTCTTGCCAAACAAGTTTTATCCCAAAACGAATTATCAAGGGGGTCCCCATAACAACCCCAAGCATGTTAGGAGCGCTCAATATGGAACATAACACCGGTACTCGGAAACTAGGGCGGCAAAAGTGTTACAAATCACCGGGCAAAAGGCCAAGCCTTCCACCATCACCAAATATATATGTGCATTAAATTAAATAACAGTAAATAAGCTGATATCTCAAGATATCCATGTTGCCACATGGAAGCAACCTGCACCTGCAACTAGCAACGCTATAAGAAGGGGCTGAGCAAGCGGTAACTTAGCCAATCAATGTTTTGCTAGGTAGTGGAGGGGTTAGAGGCTTTCATGGCAATTTGGGAGGCTTGAAATTTTAGTGTTAGGTAACGAGACATAACGGTAGAAGCGAGACATCTAGCATAGCAAAAATAGTATCGGGATCCGGGTAACGATCATCTTGCCTGGAGGGTCTTCAGAGGGATAAAGAGCTGGGTCCTCGTAGTTGTTCTCGTCAGGATCCTCGTACTCAGTCTCGTCACTCGGGTCTACCCAAAGAAGAAACAACACCAAATAAACATACAAGCAAGGTGCAATGCGCAACCAAGGATGATGCATGACCAATTTGATGTATTTAACATGGCAAGCCTATGCTAGTCATCTTTCCCATGCATTTATTTAGTTCTTTAATATTCTGGACAGAACCTCAAGATTAGTTATTTGAACATGCATGAACATCGCAAAAATGAATGCTTCATGAGTAAACGATGCAAATGCATATGAAGAACGTCGCAAACGGAGCTACGGAACTCTCGGAGCACTCACGACAAGGTTCTAGCGGTAACGGAGACAAAAGCAAAGATGAGGAAGGCCATGGGAAATTCCTTGGTATCCCAATGGTGCCACTGGATTGGAAATGAGAATCTAGTAGGAATAGACCTAAAGATCAAGCCAAACAAGTGGGTATAACCCTTACAAGGCACAAAACAAGAACACAAGCAATTTGTCCAAAAACAGCAACATGTCATATTGAAACCCACACAACAAGAGCTACAACAAGCTACAAAGCACAACAAATATATGGGGTTGTAGGCAATATAAAGCACAACATTTCATGTCATGGCAACAACTTGAACAAAAGCATGGATCAATAGCAAATGAGCTCACAAGATGGCATATTGACACAATAGTTAATGACTTGGTGAAATTTACCAGTTTTCACAATCTGAGTTAACATGTTGGAATATTGACAACAATGATTCTATATGCTACAGTGACTTCCATGGCATGAAATTTAACAGAATTATAGAGGACAATATGCACTACAAATAACTCCATTACAGCAACATTAAAACATGCTTAGATCATTGGCTAGCATCCACTCAACATGGCATATTGAACTAATCAGATCTTCAGACTTAGAAAAAATAACAAGGAGTGAAGCAGGCAGTTTTTAATAGGTTAACAAGTTTTTCAGCAATTTTAACTAAGATGTAACACCCCTACTTACAAACATTGGCACATCCTAACAGAGGGGAACATGCTCTACAATTCATTCCATTGGGCCAACCCCAAAGGAACTACAGATTCATGGCAATCATCATGGAAACATGGCAACAAAATAACCAGATTTATACTTAGAATTATTTGAGGCTATGAAAATAGCAGTATTTTATAGCATGTTGAAAGCAAGAATTCAACCCCTTAACATAGTTTTTCATGGCATGCAAAATTACCAGAGGCTAGTACACATATGAAAGGTCAATATTCATGTTGACAAGTTTATCAAAGGGTGCATGGATTAATTCCTACATAAATAACAAAATGGCATCTTGGCACAAAATAGCATCCACACAAACTTGCTCAAATGACCAAACTAACACCACAGATAGATTCACTGAATTTTTCTACCCCAAAATCATATATCACATGCCTATATTAGAGTATGAAATCATACCACAGTTCAAATCGAAAACATGTATCACTAGGTATAACCTAGTATATGCCAAAATAGGTATATCCCTATTTGGAACTTGACAGAAACGACATGGCCAGAACTGGAAACTTTCCCTAAATGGCAATAGGCAGAAATCAGTGAATAAAATCGAAAATAAACAAAATATAAAAAAGGGGCCACTGGATGTCTCACCAGGGTCCCATGAGGATGACAAGTGGCCCCTTGGACCCACTGTCATACACACATGATCAAATCACAGGGGAAATTAAAAGGGGGCTCAGGGGGAATCGAACCCGGGTCTCCCCATTGGAGGAGCGAGGGCTCGACCAGCTGAGCTTAGGGTTTAGGGGGGGGTGTTCAGGTCTTTTCAACCGAACCCGGGTGCTGCTCCTCTTCTGCTTCCCTGGACAAGGAGACGACGACGTTGCCGGCGAGCAGTGTAACGACGACGGCGGCTGCGAACTACGGCGGGGGTTGCGGACTCGCGCGGGGGCGCTGCGGTTGTGGACGCGCGTGCAGAGAGCTACGACAGGAGGCAAGGCATGAGCTTGCTTGCTCACGGCCAAGATGGCCGAGGCTCTACACGACCGGATGAGGACTACATGTATGCAACAGAGCGGGAACGGAGGGGATTCGACGCGGCTCACCTAGGGGAAGCGGAAGGCGTGCTCGGGAAGGCGCGAGGAGGCCGATCCGAGGCGCGGCGAGGAGCTGATCGTGGCTGCGAGGGTGCTCCCGGTCCGCGAGGATGACGACTACGGAGAGGACGCCGTGGAGACGCTCCGCGCCTCCTAACGCCGGGAACCGGTCGAGGACGGAGCCGGGGCACTGGACGACATGACGGATGGGCGAAGGGAGCAGGCCGGAGGCGAGGACGACGTCGACGACGGGCGAGACGCTCTTTGATCCTCTGTGAATTCTTTGAACTCTCTCTCTCTGAACTTACCAGGAAGAAGAAAGAAGGGGAAGGGAAGAGAGGTGGCGGCGGCGCGAGGGAGTAAAGGAGGAACCCTAGGGGGTCGCGGGGCTGCTCTATATAAGAGGGGGTGCGCCGCCGTGGCCTGCCACCGAGGCCATATGCTGGTGCCCTGCTTTTCTTTCCTCTGAGAGGGGGGAGGTCATGAGCAAGAAGAAAAGCAAAGGGAAGAGACACTGTAGGTGGGTCTTCCCGGGCGTCCACGCTGGACTTACCAGCAAGGAGGAGCGCTGGGCTGGTACGGGGTCACTCGCTTGGGCTAGGGAGGAGGAAGAGGCCAAGGTGGGCTTTGGTCTAGGGAGTCAAGGTGAGATGATTTCTTAAAAAAACAGGAGATTGCCAGAAATCACAGGGAAAGGAGAGGGGGGTTTAGGAATGAAACACATATATATTTGAACTCACAAAATTATGCACTAATTAACACAATTGGTTTGGGCATTTTAGCGGAAGAAAATTAAAATGCCCCTTATTTATAAAACCATATATTGCTGCTATTGCAAGGGCAGGGAGTGCAGCACATGGTTACCATTAATTTTAAAAACACACACATGATATTTGAGAACTTAGCAACATTTTATTGAATTGAATAGGGCAAGTAAAATCACCACATATCTTGCATTTTGAAATAAGAAGAGATGGAGACATAGTTTAAAGAATTTGTAGGGAGGGTGTTTCACATAAGAACCCCACTTGGTTGCACACATTGCATCACAACACATCACTCCACTCATGCACAACATCACATAACAAAGCATGTGCAAATCTATGAGATGATGATATGATGCCATGATGCAACAAAAGAATGACATGAAGCAAATTTATTATTACTCAAACCACATGAGGCATAACATGGAAGGTTCACACATGGAATATTACAAGGATTTGGAAAGGATTGCACTTGGGCTGTTATAGAGCCCTCAGTGGACTCTCGCGACCGTTACCCTCCGTGGGTTGAAGTCTCCATAAACATGGATGTACGATAGCACCACCTATCAGAACCACGGGAAAAATCTTCGTGTCTCCAAATTGTGTTTGATCTTCCTATCTCTACTCTCTTACATATGCTTGTCTTTACTTTTCGCTGCCATACTTGTTGACTAGCATGTGTAGGGTGCATTCGACTTGTTAGAATTGCTAAAATCTGCCAACCAATTAACTTGGGAAAAGGTTAGGTTTTTAATTTGTCAAGTAGTCTATTCACCCCCCTCTAGACATCCCTTCTAGTGATCCCACACACATCCTCACACGTTGCTTGCCCGTGGTGCCACTTGAGTTGTTCTTGGAGTAGTTGGGCTTGGAGCTTCTCTTGTTTCCCCAAAATTGCCTTAACGCAAGAGCCATGTGCTCATGGTAAGCATATTTGGTGTCTTCGGGGCAACCTTCTTATTCTTCTTCTTCCTCTTCCGGTATCACATTGGCCCTCAAAGAAAGGTTGGGATTCTTTGAACATTGGACACGAGCTAGAGCGTTGTCGGCAGTCTATTTCAAGAAGTTCATTGCAACGAACTCATCTGTCGGATCTCGGGCTCCGCAAAACCCTAAGGAGTTCGAACCCAGGGGCGCGTGCGAAAATTCCCCAATAGCTTCGCCCCCTCCAAACTCTCAACACGATAATCCCGCTCGATGGCGAGGAAGAAGATGGCACACAAGAGTTTACCCAGGTTCGGGTCGCTGCGAAGCGTAAAACCCTACTCCTGCCTTTGGTGGATTGCCTCACGAGGAGGTTTGTGGATGAACTAGTACATTGGTGTCTTGGTTTGCGAGTGCGTTTTTTCGACCCCCTTCCTCCGTGTGGCCTAGCCTCTATTTATAGCGGCCCTGGTCCTCTTCCCTTATCGCGATGGCGGGAAGGGATCCCACAACGGCCAAATTCGAAGGGGGACAGGAGGTACACCCTATCCTGACGAAAGGTGGTCTTCGCCTGCAAAGTAGGTGGTGGTGACGCGGTGGTGGGCTCGTTGGTGACATCCGTCCTGCTGCTCTCGCTGGCCCGGTCTTGTTGCACCGGAATGGAAACCTTTGGCGGGGCTCCTTGGGAACTTGCATTCGTCCTTGTCTCCTTTGCACCAAAAAGGAAACTGTTCCCTCTGGCGCGCTGGCGCCCGCCTGGCCTGGCTGTCGTCACCCTTGACCTCCTGAGGCCTAGCGTTACATAGAGATCTCCGCCGCTCGAGAGGAGGCCTGGGGAGGCCTCCCCCTTCCGCCTTGGCGCTGTCCTCCTCGCGAGGATGGGACCCTCGCGAGGGTCTTGTCTTGAGTGAGCCCACGCAGGGCCGTACGGTCCGCCCAGGTGGGCCACGCCCCGGCCCGCAGGCAGGCAAGTCTGGGTACCCTGGTATCTAGAACGCCGATAGTAGCCCCCGGGCCCAAGGCGCGCTCGAGCCGGCTTTGAGGAGGAGCCGAAGAAGATGGCCCGGAGCGCCGCGGGCACTTATTGCATGCGGGCCAGGTTTGGCGAGCGGTGCTTGGTTGGGCACGGGCGTCCCCGCCCCGTGTCTCCTCGGCAACTGCCCGAACCGACAAAAGCCTGACGTCTAGCGCTGAGCCATTATTGCTTTCTTCTTCCGCACCCTTGCTCTTCTTTTCAGATCTCCATCCTTTGCGGGAACCTCTCTAGATCTCAGCACCGCTCCGTCCTCCTTCTTGCTTCCTTGGCCCCAAGGGCTTCTCGATGGCTCTCGCCGGCAAGTCGAAACCCGAAGCCCATAGCTCGGCTTCTGTTACCATCTCGCCGGCGCTCTCAGAGTCTACCATAGCCAAGGACGGGGACCTCGCCCCGGTGCTTCCGTCAACGGCGTTTGACACCAATGAGCGGGGGCGGACCTTGATATGGTGCGGCTCCGCGGAGACGCATCGCCTGGCCAAGTCGGCCTACCCCTTCTTCCTCCACAGCGTCTTCTCCGGGCTCGTCCCACCCTTCTCAGCGTTCTTCACCGCCGTCCTTGAGCACTACGGGATCCAGGCCCTCCATCTTCAACCCAACTCCATCCTGCTTATGTCCGTGTTTGCCTTCTACTGCGAGGCTTTCGTGCGCGTGAGGCCGTCGGTGGCCCTGTTCCGCCATTTCTTCAGCTTGCGGCACCATGACGGTGCTCAGCGGTTGGCATGCATCTCCTTCATCGCGGTCTAGAGCGGGAACATGCTCTGGAGCTCCCAAAGGGGTTGCCGGAGAAGATCCCGACGTGGAGCTCCGCGAAGCTCTCCGACCCCCGGGCCAAGCCCGTCTTGAAGCGGGTCCTTCGAGACATCAGCGCCAGGAAGTTGACTGGGGGAATGATAGTAAGGGAGTTCCTGGTGCAATGCCTGGCGCCCCTCCAGTCTCACTCGAGGCCCATGTGGGACTATCAAGGTGGTGGTGATGACATGAGGCTCTGTTCTGCGCCCCTGTTCCCCGAGGAGTTGAACAGGGTTATGGCGACCCTGCTCAACGGCGACCCCGGGGACCTTCCTGAGGCCCGCGCCCCGCTGTACTGCCGTGACGACAAGGCTGATCTAGTCGCCGTGATGCCCAGCTTCGACGAGGTGGGGCTCTATCCGGCCGAGAGCCCCGGCGCCCCTGTGGCGGTGTCCTCCGACGACACCGCAGATGAAGAGGAATCGGAGGAGACGGCGGATGACGATCTGGAGGAAGTGTCTCCTCCATCACGGACTGCACTTCTCCGTAGCTTCGATGACGACAAAGCCGGCAAGCCCCCTGCTGCAAGTCCTTCGCGACTTACCAGGGTCCTCAGGGGTCCAGGCCCCACGCCTCGGGCCGCACGATCCGCCTGTCGGGTGACCCCGAGGAAACGCGAGGCTGGGCCTCCTCCGGAGCCCCCAGCTCGCGCCGGTAAGGTGGCCGAAGCGCCCGCCTCACCCCTGCCCGAGCCGCAGCTTGTGGGCGAGGCGGCCGCGTCTAGAGCTGGCACAACCTTGTCGTCCGTGGCCCCTTCGAGCGGTTCCACCGCTTCTTCCCACGGAGGCGCCTCTCCGGAAAGGGACGGGGGTATTCCCGCCCTCGCCGAGGTGGAAAGAAAGAGGAAGTGGGTCGACGTCGAGGAGTAAGTAATCTCGCTTGGTTTCCGGCCGCCTTCCGGTGGTTTATATGCTGACGGTCCCTTCTCTGCTTGGTGATCAGGGGCGTCCCCATGCCGAAGGCGAAGAAGAAGAAGAAGGCCGGTGTCAAGCCGAGGGCGCCTTCCGTCATGATGCCCGCTCTTGGTGCCTTGCCGATGCCGGATGAGGCGCCGAATGTTGCGGGCGAGAGGGCTCGCGGGGCGACCCTCCTTGCCACGGCCGCGGAGCCCCCGATGCCTGCTGGAGTGGCCGCTTCCATCCTTGGGGGCGCGTCCGCACCTCTGCCCGACGGGCCAGCTCCCGAGGGCCAGCTGGGCGCAGGGTCGTCCGCCCCTACCTTGACTATGGTAGTGGCGCAGTCACCGGTGTCTTCCGCTCCCCACGCCCTTGTCTCTCCGGAGGCAGCTCCTGCTGCCGCGCGGGCGCCATCTCCGGGCTGTGCCCTAGCGCCACCGGCTCGTGTTCCTCCAGCCGAGTCAGGCGCTCTGGACGGGGCCTATGCCATCTTGGATCAGGTCCGAGACGCCCTTGGGAGCGCTGACGGTCGCCTTGCAAAGGAGCGCTTAGATCTTCTTTCTGGGTGGCTCCAGACTGACGCCTCAGCCGTGGCGGTCTGGAGCCAAGCCGAGGCCATCGCGGCTGAGAGCAGGGAGGAGGCTGCATCGGCCAAGGCAGCCCGAGACACAGCGCTGGCTGATGCAGCGTCTACCGTGAAGCGCTGCGACGAGGCGGAGGCCCGCCTGAAGGCTCTTCAAGAGGAAAGGTCCGCGCTCGCGGAGAGGCTTCGCCAGCGGGAGGAGGACCTCAAGACCTATGAGGCCAAGCTTGCCGACCGTGACTCTGCGCTGTCCAAGGCGGCGGCCGACCAAGCCGCTGAGCGTGAGCAGCAGGACAGGTTGAAGGGGGAAGTGGCTGCAGAGAAGGCCCGACTTGCCTCCAGGGAGAAGACCCTTGCCGCGGCCGAGGAGAAGAAGGCTGCGGAGCTCGACGCTCTCCCTTCCATCAAGCTCAGGCTTCGCCAGGCGCTGCAGTCCATCTGCCGTGGGGGATTTATAGAGCCCCTGGTAGCGCATGAGAGCGGCTTCACGGGGCTCTCTTCAAAGCTCGCCGAGGTGCTTGAGGGTGCCGTCGCCAGGGTGGAGAGTGAGTGCCGCGACCTCTTCTCCCCGGCCGCGACGCGCGTCTTCAGCCACCTCTACCTTCGTGAGCCGGGTTTCGACTTTGGCTCCGTGATTCGCCCGGTTGATCCTGGGGTTCGCGCCGCTACGGCGACAGCCGTGGAGGGCGCCGTGAATGCGCTGATGAAGAAGTTCGCCTGCGTCACCGTTCCCTCACCTCCTCCTGCGGCTGCGAGGGTTGGTGACAATGATGGCAGCGGCAGCGATGTCGACGACGAGCTCCCCGAGTCCGGGGCGAGCGGTGGTGCCAGCTTCTCCTAGCTTCCTTTCCTGGGTCTTCCCCTGTAATGCTCATCGTGCCTCGTGGAGGCGTTAGACTCGTTTGCATTTTCGGAGACATTTTAATGCTTGTAATGACTGCTAAGCTGTGAGGTTTTATTTCCTCGCTTCGTTTCCTTCCTGCTTGCTGTAGCGCTCTGCGTCGGCAAGGCCCGGTCCCGCGCATACCTCGACCACCGTTGGGGCGTCCGGATCACCAGGACGGTGCCAAGGGGTGAGGGGCTACGAGACCAGTGAGGCCCCTGAGTCGCGATGCTCAGGGGTCCCCCTTGACGTACGAGCAGCCCTCATGAAGGGAACGCAGCAAAGATGGGGTTGACTTGGGGATTTGGAGCGCCTTGAGCTCTGCGTCGGCAGGGCCCGGTTCTGCGCATACCTCGACCGCCATTGGGGCGTCCGGATCACCAGGACGATGCCAAGGGGCGAGGGGCTACGAGACCAGTGAGGCTCTTGAGTCGCGATGCTCAGGAGTCCCCCTTGACGTACGAGCGGCTTGAGCTCTGCGTCGGCAGGGCCCGGTCCCGCGCATACCTCAATCGCCGTTGGGGCGTCCGGATCACCAGGACGATGCCAAGGGGCGAGGGGCTACGAGACCAGTGAGGCTCCTGAGTCGCGATGCTCAGTTGTCCCCCTTGACGTACGAGCGGCTCACATACCTTTCCTCACCAGTTTTCGTCCGAGAGGGACGCGTGAAGACCAGGCGCCAGGGACCTGGTGAGGTGGCGTGCGCCAGGCCTGGCCTGAGTGTAGGCCCCGCGCAGCCCCCTCACGCGTGCACCCCGGGGGAATGCTGCGAGATGGAGCCGCGAGGGGTCATCCTGAGGTTGAATTTACCCGCTAAGGCGCCCTCAGATGTTTATCCCCAGCGCGGAGCGTAGGGCTTCCACATTGCGTGGGCATAGCCATTGGTGGGCCGTGTCGTCCGCCAGCGCGGAGCATGGGGCTTCCACTTGGTCGTGGGAATGGGGGGCCCCGGCTCCTGAGCCCCCCGGGCGTGTACAACCCATTAAGTTCGTACGCGTGGCATGCACGGTAGAACTGGGAGGTGTATCTGGGCGTCGTGAGGCAGCTCAGGCCTCACGAGGCCCTACCTCAAAGGCGGGCTGCGCCTGAATCTTCCGGTGGAAAGCGCCGCTTCAAGTCCTGTACATTTTTGAGAAACCTGCGCCGAATGGATTTCCAAGGGCCATCGCATGAGAAGGCCAAACACCAATGACCCCAGGAGGTGACGTGAATGGGGCTGGCCTGCCAGACAGAGCTCAGCCATTGGATTTATCGACGCTGCAGGGACGGACCCGAGCACAGACGCCGTGCCCAGACTTCTCATGCGACAACTCCGAGGAGAAAACACCCGGCGCACGGCTCCCACGGCGGCGAAAGGCCGGCCGGAACCGTGCCGCGCGCCCTGACTCACCCACTCCCGATTAGCTCATGCGAGGGCGAAGCACCGAGGGCCATGCGAGGTGACGTACACGGGGCAAGCCCGCGAGACAGAGCTCGACCAGTTGGAGTTTTCAACGCTGCAGGGACGGACCCGAGCACAGACGCCGTGCCAGCCCTTAATCATGAGGCGGTTGAGGGCAGGCTCGTTAGGGCGCAATGACATTCATGGCGGCGAAGCACCGAGCATGCAGGTTAGAATACTTAGGGAAATAGATCGAAAGCATGTAAAGGTTCAATACATGCGGGAACGACGCGGCTAGGATGAGTTCTAGCCGCCTGAGGATAATGCAGCCTGACGGGCGCCCTCAAACTGAGCAGACCAAAAAGTTACCTGGTACGAGCCGAAAAGGATCACCTGGCGGCAATGCCGCTGAAGCGTGGAGGTAGTCGTAGGAACTTGGCCTTGCGCCTCCGCAAGCTTGGCCTTCATGAGCCCGTCGCCTCAGGAGGCTCGGGGCACCCGCTCGGGCCTGGCATCTCCTCCAACTCCTCACGGTGCCTGGCCCGGTATGGCGCGAGCATGGCCTGGGCAAGGCACTGGTACGTGTCGCCCGCGTTCGCCAGCCCGAAGGGCATGCGGATGTAGTTGCATGGGTATGCCCTGCCGTGACTGATGCGCGTCGGCCAGAAGACGTCCTGTGATGCGGCCCTGTTGATGCTGGGTACGTTGACGCAGATGCGCGGCGCGCCACCCGGGTTGATGATGGCGACGGCGTTGGGTGGTGCAGGGTCGCGCCCGTCTCGCACAGCTTGTGCTTCCTGCAGCTCCTTGATTGCTCTGGTGATGAACTCCCGCGAACTTGGCGCCTCGCGCCTTGCTCCTTGTTCGCATGGGTACGCGCCGGCATGCGCCCCCAAGTTGTGCCCGAGCACCCCCCTTGTCTCACTGGTCAGGCCGGTGGCTTTCCAGGTGGAAGCCCCCCAAGCCCGACCCAAGGGAGGCGCCGGGCGCGCCTTCCTATGCGAGGGAGGAAGGGGCCTTGGCCCCAGGCGCGGAGCCTGAGACGCCGCCCTTTGAAGTCTCTACCCCCTGGCGTCCCTTGGGAAGGAGCTGCTTCTTCTTCTTGGGGATGTCCTCGCGTGGCAGGACGCCTCCTTCGTCGTCAGAGTGCTCGGCCGCCGCAGCACGGTAGGCGCGTTCGAGGGAACAAACGGCGTCCTTCTCATCGCACGCGACAGTGATGACGCCGCCACTTCCCGGCATCTTGAGGACGTTGTAGCCATGGTGGGTCACCGCCATGAACTTGGCGAGGGCTGGGTACCCAAGGATCGCGTTGTACGGGAGGTGGATGTGGGCGACGTCGAAGACGATGAGCTCGGTGTGGTAGTTGTTGCGCCCGCCGAAGGTGACGGGTAGGCGCACTTGCCCGATGGGGACCGTGGAGCCGTCAGTGACTCCGAAGAAGGGCTTGGTTGGCATGAGCTGGTCGTAAGGCACTTGGAGCGTCTCAAACATTTCGATGGAGAGGACGTTGAGCCCGGCGCCGCCGTCGATGATGGTCTTGGTGACGAGGACATTGCTGATGGTGGGCGTGCACAGCATGGGGAGCGCGCCCGCCATGGCTGAGCACCTGAGCTGATCCTTGGAGTCAAAGGTGATGGCGCATTGGGACCGCTTGAGGGGGCGCGCAGCCTCAAGCTTTGGAAGAGCCGCGTTCACCTCCCGCGAAAACTGCTTGAAGGCGCGGTTCGATGCCGGGGCTTGGGCGCCGCCCAGGATGCAAGCTGTTGCCCTGACATCTTGAAAGCCCCCAGCCCCGTCGTTCTGCCTATCTTCTTCCTTCCTTCTGGGTGGCGGCGGCAGTGGGGGAAGGTCGGCCTCGCGAGGGAGGACCTCACGAGGCTGGCCTCGACGTGACCCCTCCGGAGGCCCGTCGCGCCAGTGGTCCTCCCGAGTTTGAACGCGTCAGCGGTCCTCCCGAGGCTGGTCTCGCCACTCCTGACGCGGGTCTCGATTGTCCGAGCGGCCTCTGCCGCGGCCTCCGCCACGTCCATAGCCTCGGTCGCTGCGCCCAGGGCACCGGCCGAAATGCTCGTCACGGACCACCCTGTGCTCCTGACAGTCGAGGGTGTTGTGGCTATTGGTGCCATGGAAGATGCAGAATGGTCGCCCTCCCGTGAGGGGTTCCTCGTCCCGGCCGCGCTTTGCCTCGGGCTCGGCCGCCAGCACCGCGGGGGCCTTGCGCTTTGGCTCCTTGGCCTTGGTCTTCTTGTCTTCGGGCTCCGCCTCCGGAAGCTTGCGGAGGGAGAGGCGGCCCTCTTCGGCCTTCGCGCATTTGTTCGCCAAGTTGAACATCTCCAAGGCCGAGCTCAGGTCGTCATGGATTGCGAGCTCCTCCCTCATCCTGAGGTCCCTGACGCTGTCGGTGAACGCCGAGATGATGGCCTCATCTAACGCCCTCGGGATCTTGAGGCGGGTAGTCGTGAAGCGTTGTATGAACTTGTGCAGGGTCTCGTCAGGCTGTTGCTTCACGCGACGGAGGTCACCCACTCCAAGTGCGCGGTCACGGGTGCCTTGGAAGTTGGCGACAAAGCGCTCACGTAGGTCTTCCCAGGAGGTGATCGACCCCTCCGGGAGGTTGAGGAGCCAGGAGAGTGCACCACCCTTGAGCGCCATGGGGAACCAGGTTGCCATGACCTTGTCGTCCCCGCCGGCCGCCTGGATGCTTAACGAGTAGAGCTGTAAGAACTCGGCGGGATCTGGGGTGCCGTCATAGCGAGGAGGTAGGTAAGGCATGAACTTGCAGGGCCACACGGCCGGATGGAGCTCCGGGGCGATGGCGCGGCAACCCACTGGGCCTACAGGTGCCGCGCGCTCGGGAGGGACCCGGTCTTGATGCTCCTGTGCCGGTGCCTCGAGGGGCGCCCGGTCGCGTCGCTGACGCAGCGGCGCGGGGAGCGCGCACGTGTCAGCATGCGGCCGTGGCACCACCTGGCAGCTTACTTCATCTCTCACCCTCGTCGAGGGCCCGCGTGGCTGGTCGCGCGGGCGTGCCTCATGCCTGGGCTCGGGGTCGACGTCGCGCTGGGGAGGAGGAGGCGGCACGTCGTGGGCCTCGTCGCTTGCCAGGGAGGGTTGGTGCCGGAACGAGTAGGAGAATGCCGAAGCATCGCCGGCGGCACTGACGAGCTCCGCGACGCGCCCGAGCCAGTCGTCGATGCGGTTGGGGGCAGGGCGGTAGCGCAACAGCTCGCGCGCCATGAGGAGTGCACCCGACCCACGCGCCGGCCCAGGGCGAGCGTGGGATGACGACCCGGTAGCCGAAACGATGGACGGAGTAGCGGTGCGGCCGTCGCGCCGCGCGGTGACCGGCTGCGATGAGTCCTGCTGCTCGTGGGCTTCCGGGCCTGTGGCGGCGTTGGCCACAGGAGAGGCGGACCGACGCGCGGCGGTGCGGCCCACCGGCGCCGTCTGGGCGACGCGAGCAGCACGGCGCTCGGCGCGAGCTCGGCGCGAGCTCGGCGAGCGTCAGACATGGGGGCGGTGAGGCGGAGGAAGAGCGAGGCTTGAGGAAGACTTCGACGCGCCCCCTACCTGGCGCGCCAAATGTCAGATCTCGGGCTCCGCAAAACCCTAAGGAGTTCGAACCCAGGGGCGCGTGCGAAGATTCCCCAACAGCTTCGCCCCCACCAAACTCTCAACACGATAATCCCGCTCGATGGCGAGGAAGAAGACGGCACACAAGAGTTTACCCAGGTTCGGGACGCTGCGAAGCGTAAAACCCTACTCCTGCCTTTGGTGGATTGCCTCACGAGGAGGTTTGTGGATGAACTAGTACAGTGGTGTCTTGTTTTGCGAGTGCGTTTTTTCGACCCCCTTCCTCCGTGCAGCCTAGCCTCTATTTATAGCGGCCCGGGTCCTCTTCCCTTATCGTGATGGTGGGAAGGGATCCCACAACGGCCAAATTCGAAGGGGCACAGGAGGTACACCCTATCCTGACGAAAGGTGGTCTTCGCCTGCAAAGTAGGTGGTGGTGACGCGGTGGTGGGCTCGTTGGTGACATCCGTCTTGCTGCGCTCGCTGGCCCGGTCTTGTTGCACCGGAATGGAAACCTTTGGCGGGGCTCCTTGGGAACCTGCGTTCGTCCTTGTCTCCTTTGCACCAAAAAGGAAACTGTTCCCTCTGGCGCGCTAGCGCCCGCCTGGCCTGGCTGTCGTCACCCTTGACCTCCTGAGGCCTAGCGTTACATAGAGATCTCCGCTGCTCGGGAGGAGGCCTGGGGAGGCCTCCCCCTTCCGCCTTGGCGCTGTCCTCCGACCCTCGCGAGGGTCTTGTCTTGAGTGAGCCCGCGCAGGGCCGTACGGTCCGCCCAGGTGGGCCACGCCCCGGCCCGCAGGTAAGCAAGTCTGGGTACCCTGGTATCCAGAACGCCGACATCATCCAACACTTCACTTGAGATCAAGGTGTGGAAGTCCGGCCTTTGACGGATCACAGAGGACATGCCTTTATTGAATGGCATGATGGCTTTGAGAAACTTGCGCTTAACCCAATTGTCTTCCGTATCCTAGCTCACATGATCTCGGAGTGAGATGGCAAGAGCGGTCAATCTCCAGTAGAGCTCACGGGTATCTTCATCTTCATTCATCACAAACTCATTGACTTAATCAAGCACCACTTCAAAGTTTGAGCGTTGGATGCTCGAGTTTACCTTGTACAAAGAGTTGATGTGCGCCCAAGCCTCTTTAGCAATGGTGAAGGGACGCAAGTGAGGAATCTCTTTGGGTGGCATGCATTCTTGAAGGATGAACAATGCAGAAGCATTAAGTTGATTGTCCACTTCTTCCCTCGGTGTCATGTTGTTCGGATCATGCGGGTAAAAGCCTTGCTCAATTACCCTTCAAAGTTGTGTTGAGCTGTGATTCAAATGAGACTTGATACGAAAAATCCAATTAGGAAAATTAGACAAATCAAGTTACGGTGGTTGCCCATGCGTGTTGATATGAGGTGAGTGGACCGGGCCACCAAAGGCTTGGGGAGGGGGAACCACAGAATGAGTCCCTGACCCGTTCTTTCCTTGAGGAGACTTAGGATTCAAAGAACTAGCGAACTCCTTGGTGGAGTTGACATCCGCTTCCGTCGAGAATGGATTAACCATTTTCGGTGGGGCGGTAGGAGGTTTGAAACTCTCAAGGAATTTATTTAACATGGCCTTGACCTCGTCAACCACGGACAATTTGAGAGAGTCCATAGCCTCATTCAAATCACCGTGGGTGTCTACGGTCTTGGACCCGACCGCGGAATTCTCCCCATCGTCAACCATACTCTTTAGGCGATTAAGCCCTTAAAAGAGACGAGGCTCTGATACCAATTGAAAGGATTGATATGGTTGACTAGAGGGGGGGGTGAATATGCAACTACCAATTTTTACCTTTTCTTCACAAATTAGGATAAGCAACAAATAGGTTGTCGAGATATGAAACTAGGTGAGCAACCTATATGATGCTAGCAATAAGAACAGCCCAAGCAAGCAAAGGATACAACAAAAATAAGCTTACACAAAGTAAAGGTAAGAAGTAATCACAAGTGGATACGGTGAAGACGAGGATGTGTTACTGAAGTTCCTTCACTTTGAGGGGAAGTACGTCTCCGTTGGAGCGGTGTGGAGGCACAATGCTCCCCAAGAAATCACTAGGGCCCTCGTATTCTCCTCATGCCCTAGCACAATGCAAGATACCGTGATTCCACTAGTGGTGCCCTTGAAGGTAGCGATCGAACCTTTACAAACAAGGTTGGGGCAATCTCCACAACCGAATTGGAGGCTACCAACACCACCACGAAGCTTCACCATAATGGATTGTGGATCCGAGGTGACCTCAACCGTCTAGGGTGCTCAAACACCCAAGAGTAACAAGATCTGCAAGGGATTACTGGGGGGAATCAAATTTCTCTTGGTGGAAGTGTAGATCGGGGCCCTCTAAACCAAACCCTAGAGAATCACCAAGTTTTGTTGGCTAGGGAGAGAGATTGGGCGAAAATGGTGCCTTGAGCAACAATGGAGTTTGGGGGAGGAAGAGGTAGGTCTTCTTGAGAACGAAGACCCCCTATTTATAGAGGGAAAGAATCCAACCGTTACCTTGATCACAGTCCGCACATAAGCGGTACAACCGCTCAGAGAGCGGTACTACCGCTCCGGCGGAAGTACTCGCAGAGTAGTGCAATGGCACGGAACCATGAGGCGGTAGTGGCGCCGGAGAGGTACTACCGCTTGCCCCAGTGGCACTACCGTTGCGGTTGCAGCTCAGGAGCCCACAGAGGTAGGGCAGAGACAGGGATGTTTGGCAGCACCGCAACAGCGGTAATACCGCTCTAGAGAGCGGTACTACGGCTTACAAGCCATAGTGCTACGCACCCACTACCGCCCTATTACCGCTGGGAACACGACGGGTCCAGAAGTGAAGCGGTAGGGGGCGGGCGGTACTACCACTTATAAGCGGTACTGCCGCTCGTACTACCGTTCCACTACAGTGCAAACCAGACATGAAAGGTCGAGTCTCCAGAAGCAGCGGTACGAGGTACTATTGTACAACGATTCAATGGTACGCGGTACTACGGTACAACGGTACTGCCACTAATAAGCGGTACTACAGCTGCCCTGAGCGGTACTACTATAACAGCCCGAGACCGATGCTCCAGATGCCTTCCATTTATTTCGAGTTTTGCCGTGTGATTCATTTGGTTGTCGCATTCATCATGGCATCATTCACATTGCATCGGCACTCTGTCGCCATCATTTCTCAAAACGTGCATCTGTCAAAGTTGTCGGTTCTTCCCGTTCTCGTTTCGAGACCAAACACACTCACACGCGCCCACGGCATCTCTGAAATGTTATTTTCAAAGTGGGAATAAAACGTTGTTGGAATGGGTTGAAAGTTGGCATGCGGTCTTAATATATTTTAGGTAGACCGTCTGTCACATTTCGTCGCCTTCGGAGGTCGTTTGATACCCGAACAGTTAAATCTATAGCGGCACTATAGCCGGTAAAATCGTAGTCGTTTTCGGTATTGTAAAACTGATGTCGGGCCGCCCGTTTTCCCTCTCATCTCCGCTTAGCCTCTCTGCACAGTGCACCGACCCGCTCGCAACCTAGTCCGATAACTCCCCCTGGACCCGAACCCGGCTGTCGCAACCAGTGGTTCCGGATCTTCCTAGAAATACCCCAAACATATTTCATTTCTCATTGGACTCTCCTAACCTATTATTCTCGACCGTCAGATCTAAATCGAAGAGTTCTTCTAGCCCCTAAACTTGCCACCCTACATATAAATATCAGCCTAACCCTAAAATCTTGGACCACTGTCCCATCCATCCATCCTTTCCGCTGCCACCACATCTTCCTCATTTTCCCCATCGAGCCAACCATATCCTCCATCCCAATCCACCCACCTGCTCCTCTCCTTCCGCGCATAGCCAGTGCTCTTTGTCGATTTGTCCATCCACCGAGCCCATCCACCTCATCGTCGCCCGCACCCATTGCCTCGCTCCCCCAGGAGAGCAGCAGCACCAACCCCGAACCCCGCCGTTCCCGTAGCCAGGATCACGAGCTTCCCTCCCGCGCCCTCACTCTCGATGTCTCCTCGCCGGACCACCTCCACACGCCGGTGACCCGCGCGACGCCGGCGACCAGTGCCACCCAGGCCGACCTCGCCCAGCGCCCTACCTTGTCAGATCCGGCCTCCACCGCGCCTCCCGCATCCATCCCTGACTAGCCAGCCCTTGCCGCGCCGCTGGAGGCATGGGCGGATTTGGGCTCCCGGCAGCCCAGGCCATTGCCTGGGGCGTGGGAAAAAACCCTAGGCCTATATACATAAAAAAAAATGGCCTGGGGCGCAGCCCAGTCCAGGCCCAGGCAGCCCAGGCCAAACTGGCCCAGTGCCCCGCAGCACTCCCGCACTCCCGTAGCCGCAACCGCATCCCGCTCATTATATACACTGTTTTGCTCATTATATACACTGTTTTGCCCATCAATTACAACTAGTGGTTGTTGCTGTTGCCAAGTGTTGTTCATCAGTAAGAGATTTTTTTGAGTACACAAGCATGGTTGTTAACATTGTTAATGCTTCTTGTAAAAGACATGATCAGTTAGCCCAAGAGCAACATGATGAAATAGTGCGTCAAATAGAGGCTGGGGAACTTCATGAGGGCAGAGGGAAAAACCAATTAACAAACCTTGCAAGACCTGGTGATACACGATGGGGATCACATCATAAAACATTGTGTCGTCTTGTTGAGATGTGGAAACCGGTTCTAAAGGTGTTAGAAAATTTACACAATGATGCAGATAATGTTTCCCAAAGGACCATAGCCGCGGGGTTGATAAAACACATGGAGTCTTTTGAATTTGTTCTCATATTGCATCTTATGATTAGATTATTGGGCAAGACTAACATTCTGTCACAATGCTTGCAAATGAAAAATCAGAATATTGTACGTGCTGTTGGATTGATTAAAACCACGTTGGAGGATATTCAAAAGATAAGGCAAGATGGTTGGGATGAGCTCTTTAAAGAGGTAATATGCTTTTGTGTCAAATACAACATTGTAGTACCAAATATGGAAGATACAAGAACTGCTAATGGTCGTTCAAGGACTTGGGGTGGGGATTTGGTAACTTACATCCATCACTTCAAATTTGGAATATTCAATGTGTTGCATGATCAAGTTATTGTGGAGTTAAACAACCGCTTTGCTGAAAGGTCTACTCAATTGCTGAGATGCATTGCTTGTCTTGATCCCAAGAATTCATTTGCCAATTATAGTGAAGACAAGTTAGTAGATCTTGCTAATATGTATGCTGCTGACTTCTCTACATATGAAGTTACTTTTGTCCTAAGAAACCAACTAGACTCATTCATTCGGGAAGCAAGAGTTGATCCACATTTGATGAATTGCAATGATCTTGGTCATCTTGCCATTAATATGGTGAAAACTGATATGCACACAACTTATCCCTTGGTTTACCGTCTTGTTGAGTTAGCATTGATTTTACCTGTTGCAACCGCAACAGTGGAAAGAGCAATCTCAGCAATGAGCATTATCAAGACTGGATTGAGGAACAAAATGGGTGATGATTGGATGAATCATAGAATGGTATGTTACATTGAGCGAGATGTATTTGTTACTATTGAAGAATCAAAGATAATCGAGCGATTTCAAGGTTATCGCACACGTAAAGGCCTTTTGCCTCGTCCTATCGGTAAGTTTTCACATTTTACATCTATTATTAACTAGTTTTACCTGCTATATTATGCACTGATTTACATTTCATAATTGATGATTGAAGGATTGGCTTCTTCTGCTATTGAAGATGTAGTCATGGGAGGCTCAGATCAACCAATCCTTTGATTTGGTATTAATCATTTGTATCATCTATCTATGCTACATATTGTCTTTTGATTTGTCTTGCTTTATTAGTTGACCCATTATGAAACAAATGCTATCATTGAATATTAATGTTTGATTTCTTATTAGTTATGCAACATAGCTTGACTTTTATATGCCTTGAAACTAGAGTTTTCTCTCGATAGTTTTTAGCCATTAGTTTCTCGCCTGGGGCGTCAGCAAATCCTGGGTCCGCCACTGGCTGGAGGGCTGCCTCCTCGCGCCTTGCCTTGCCGCCGTCGATGTCTGCTTTGTCCGGGCAGGAAGGTGATCAACGCCAGGAGCGCCTACCTCTACCAGTGCCTCTGTCTCATGCGTGGGACCCGCCCAGGCCACGTCCAGCCGAGTACCTCCTCTCGTTGACCAGATCGAGCAAGAGGGCTCATTCGCCTGCACTTGGGCCAGATCCGTGCAAGGCTCAACCGGTGCTTGCCCATCTCCTCTCCACCGAACGGACCAAGGCCCGCAAGATGAGCCACCGCCAAATGCCCTATATTGTGCGCCCGATGCGATATTTTGCTATGTTGCACTCAGTTGTTGTTCGGGCCCTATTCCAGATTTGAACCATGTATTTTTCCTCGCGCTGTGATTTTAGCTATTATCCTGAGAATTAACCGATTTTCAGAAAACCCCCTAAGGTTCATGCAAATCATAGCTCACCAACCGTGCATCATATGTAAAAACATTAAATATGTAAAATGCTTAGAATTTTGTGTACATTCACAATATCCAACTCTCACATGTCTTAAAATGTTTAAAATTGTTGTTTGTTTAAATTTGCGCAAATGCCACATTAAAACGGTTTAATTCATATGTAAATAACCGTAGGTCCGAATTAAATGAATTATATATGTAACTTGCTTAGAAAAACGTGTAGAATCACATGGTGCACTTTATTTTCCTGTTTAATAAATATAAAATATGTTTTCGATAGATCTGAACCAATTTCGAAATTGTATATGAGGTCGTCTCAAAAATACTATATGTTGTTTTCGGCCTCATTTAAAATGCCTAGATGATGTAGTTGTTTATGCTTTACCTCTTGCCGTGTTAAATTACATTTAAGCTTGTTGGGTACCTAAACGAGAGTGAACTAAAAAATTGAAATGTTGAGTTTCGTCACTATGCAACTCGTTGCATGTTGAGCTTCACTTAATGTGTAGTATTTGATTGTTGTGTTTGCCATGCCATGCCTATTTAAACTGGGCATGGATCATACTTTATCGTGCATCATGCCATGAATATGTTGTGTTTACCATGTGTTGTTTGTTTGTTTCCGGATTGCTTCTTCTCGATAGGGTTCCGAAAGCGTTTGGGAGTGTGAGGATCCGTTCGACTACGTTGCTTCGTCTTCTTCACGGACTCGTTCTTCTTCCAAGCGGGATTTCAGGCAAGATGATCATTTCCCTGGATACCACTACTATCATTTCTATGCTAGTTCTCTCGTTTCTGTCGCTATGTCTCGCTACCTACCACTTGTTTGTCAAGCCTCCCAAAATGCCATGATAAGCCTTTAACCCTCCACCTTCCCGGCAAACAGTTGTTTGGATATGTTACCGCTTGCTCAGCCCCCACTTATAATGTCGCTAGTTGCATGTGTAGGTTGTTCCATGTGATAACGTGGATATCTTGGGATATCATAATATTCTTGCTATTTAATCTAATGCACCTATACACTTGGTAAAGGGTGAAAGGCCTGGCCTTTTGCTTGGTGTTTTGTTCCACTCTTGCTGCCTTAGTTTCCGAGTACCGGTGTTATGTTCCATATTGAGCGCTCCTAACATGCTCGGGGTTGTTATGAGGACCCCCTTGATTTTTGTTTCTGGATAAAACTCTTCCGGCAAGGCCCAACATTGGTACTACATTTGCCTAACTAATAAAACTTGCATAGGGAGTAATTAAGACATGGATAATTAAACAACAACCCGGGCCACTGCTCCTCATCAGTGTTGGTCCAAACTAGAGCACCGTGTTGGGCCAACCCGGGGCAACTCGGGAGATTTCTACCAAGCCATTGTATGCTTTGCTTATCCATTGTGTCCTGAGAACGAGATACGCGGCTTCAATCGTGTTCGTCGACACATCGGGTGGTCTTAATGGATTTGTTTTACCCTTCTCGAACGTCTTGTGCACCGGGATTCCGAGGATACCTTGGGCTATCTCGAGGTTGAGATTTTCCGCCGCAGCTTGTGGCTAGTTTGTGAAGGATTAGTTGGAGCACCCTTGCAGGGTTATATCTTTCGGAAAGTCGTGCCCATGGTTATGTGGCAACCTGGAAATTGTTTAACACCTGGTTATGGCAAACTTGAAATAAACTCAATTAAAATACACCAACCATGTGCGTAACCATGATCGTCTCTTCTTGTGAGGTTTGAACCAAGAAGGGAACATGGTGGGGTTATGATTGACTCGTAAGTAGGTGTTCAGGATCACTTCTTGATCATTACTAGTTCACGTTCGTTTATGCATAGATCACTCTTCTTATTCTTGTACTCGTAAGTTAGCCAGATTTCAAATGCTTAGTGCTTGCTGCAGCCTCACCCATTAAGCTTTCCTAGTCTTCAAAGCCTTGGAAATGAGATTGTTGAGTCCCAGTGGATAATATATTACTAGAACAACAGATGTAGGTACAGGTAAAGCGTGACTTTGACGGGAGAGCGATGCTTGTTCTATTTGGAGTTCTTCTTCTTCTTATTCATCGATCATAGGACGGGTTCCAGGACGGCAGCCTGGGATTAGCAAGGGTGGAGGCCGTCTTCTTTTTTGTTTGGTTTCAATCCGTAGTCGGGTCCTGCTCTTCTGTATGATGATTGTGTTGTATTGATGTATTTATATCTTTATGTTGTAGCATGTGGCGAGTGTAAGACAACTCCATATACTCATCTCATCTTTACATGTATTGTGACGATTTCCATTCTTGCGAAACGATGAGATGCGCTTCTATCCCTATCGAGGCCCTCGATCCAGGATGAGGATAGTATCGCATCTTGGGCGTTACAACTACCACTTGGGGCCTTTAGGACCTGTGCACAGAAAACAGAGGAGCAACTCAATCGACACGGGATAAGAACGAGGGTGCAAATGAATATGTGTATGTGTTGATTCCACCCAAACCTTTCCGAAGCGGACCCTCTCTTAATAGTACGGTTCTCCTACGACTCAAATCCACCGAAAAAGAAACGCAGGAAATAACACTGTTCACTTATAAAACTCCGAGGGACTTGAATCATCTTGTGCCATATGATAGATTATCTGAAATGCTCAATGCACACGATTAGTCCGCAAATGCATTGTCATCAATCACCAAAACCACTAAGGGAGAAATATGCCCTAACAATATACTCCTTCGAGTGACTCCTACTCCTGCTACTACCCTTCGTTCGATAATATACTAGTGCATATAGACTTCTTGAAAAGTCAAACCTCACTAAATTTGACCAATTATTGGAGAAAATTATTTATGTGTGGAATGCCAAACATGTATCATTATATTCATCACAAGGCATAGTTTCTTAATTTATATATTACTATTATCTATATAAATAGTTTTCTATATAAACTTGGTCAAAGTTTGTGAAGTTTCACTTTTCAATATATATATATATAATAGTTTTTTTCTGCAAGTATTACTACTCCCAAACCGCTTAGTACCCCCTCGATCGTATTTTTTTCCTACGAAGTTGTGCTGTGCAATTGGAATTCCAACTTTCAAGGAGTAGTACTCCCTCTGTCCAAGTGCATAAAAGGCATCTAAGGTGTTGCACTGCAATTTAGGCGCGTAGAGAATGGTCGTAATAACTGTTGTATGCTGAAAAATCTCATCGGTTGAGGCGATTAACTCCTAATCTTTCGTCTCCACTTGCGTGCAGTTACGCGCCCAAGTCCCATGTCCACCCTTCCTAAATTCACAGGCAGAGTAACAAATCAAAATGTAGCACAACGCGCATGCACATCATAGGGACTAGGGAGAGATGTGTACCGAGGCATGCAACCAAAATTATTGCTTGTGGGATTCAGAAGACTGCGCAAGGAGAGTGGGTTCAACGAGGCACACGAGTGAAATAAGGCCGATTTAATTGCACCATGACTTATACTCTTGGATGGAGGGAGTATATGTTTCATAGGGATCGAGTGTGCCACTTTAGAATCGATCGTAAAGGCGGAGAGATGAACTGGACAAAATAAATGTAGAGAGATGAAATGCAATAAACAAAGGAGTGATATGATGGTTGCTTGTCCATTCATTTTAGCAGTCTACTTATTACCGGGAGTGGTGGCGTTTTGTGATATTACGGCTTTACTACCGCGCCACGAGTAGGGTGAGACTCTCCTGTAGCGCCGCCCTCTACTCTAGTAGTAATACTCAGTACTCCTACTTCCGTCCCTGTTTACTAGCAGCTCTCGTATTTCGAGCCACATTTTTACCATAAATTTAACTAGTAGGAAAATAGTACAATATAATTTCGACGTCGGATTCAGGTTAAAAAAATAGTGTACGTTATATTCCATGAAAAAAATAATATTATTGGAAAGTGCATTCAAAAGCAAATCCAACAATATAATTTTTGATGACATGCATTACAATTTTGCAAATGAAATATGAGGTAAAACTTTGACCCAAAATATGATGTGAACTAATAAACCCGAACGGAGGTATTAGTAATTTGTTGGAAGGCCAGTGGGCCCGGATGTTATGTTGGCCTGCAGGTCACAGAAATCGGTTCCGATGATCAATGAGGCACCAAGAAGCGGTAGATCGTGTACTTACTACATACGAGAACTACAAATGTTACGACTGAGGGGTAGTACATATTTGCAGTCCTACTCCACTATACTGAGGGGTAGGTATTGTAGTTTTTACATATTTTACTATAATCAGTCAAGTTTTCTGGCATCGATTTGACCATACGTTGCTGGGATGTGTCTCATAAGTTAAGCACCGTGTTGTTGTTACATTGTCATCATCACTTGTCCACTCCCCGCAGCTCATATTCACTTCTCCATCCTTGCCCACACATAATCGTCCAATCTTCCATCCCTGCTAGGGGCCTCCCCCTCTTCCGAAACCCAAGCACTAACAATGGCAGAACCAAGCAGCGTCCGCATAGAGTGGTTGGTATTTGCTCCCCACAGAGGTCATTAAACTCATTGTTTTCCGTGTGGACAATCTGAGTACCATGCCGCTCACTACTTGCTCATCGGGGCTGTACCGTTTACTCAAAGACCTCAGACCGGAGATTTTTAAGCCAGCTCCCTGCTTGCTGATGCCGCATGATCTTCAGAAACGGCATGTCACACATCATAAGGATCGTATGGTGGTGAGCATCAACCCCCTCGATTGCGATTTGATCCCCGTCACCCTCAGTTATATTCACAATATGTAGTTGGTTAGCATGAACATGTCTTGGATGGTGCTCATCGACGGACGCGGCAGGTGGATGCTCGTGGAGGTATACACCCAATGATTGATCCCCCTTCCTTCAATTAACACTACACTGCTTTGGCACCGCGGCCCAGAATACTCAAAATCTTACAGTAGCCAACAAGATACCTAGTTTCATTTGCTCAAGGTTGTAATATGCCAAGTGCCCACAAGATTTGCGAATTATAAAGACTTTAGGCTAATTGCGTTCTTCAACTGCGGTCAAGCCTATCTAACAGGTCAGTGGGGTAAGTGGATAAATCTCAACATCCATCGTAGGATCATACATCCTCCATGGCTCTCTGATGCCATTGAACACAATGGCTTGATTTACGTTGTGGACTCCTTTCTATGGCTAGACATATTGCTGGCCTACTCCAGTCGTCACTACAAATGGTTGTTACAACAGTATGTTTGTTTCCTATGATATCATGATGTCTTGCTTCCTATTGTCAGAGTATAGTTTGTGGAGAGTTAGAATCATGACATTGTTGTTAGAAATTGACACCACGCTATCAAATGCACCCTCTGTTCAGTAACGTAGTATGTTTTGAAAGTTTAAATTGAACTGCCAAAACGTCCCACATTAGTTATCAGGTGTAGTAGAATTTTGGTGAAATCAAATCACCCTTCCCATGTTTATATTACTATCAACATTTAATGAAAAAACTATTCATGATGTGAACATGTATACCGGCCCTTTTTTATTTGACTCCAACTTGATATGATGTTGTAGGCCGTGTCGTGTCCCAACCTTTCCTAATCTGAGAACCTTTCAAGGAAAAGCAGCATGGCAGTTGCAGGTGGTTCTTGGCTCGATCAAACGATGGTGAATGATTGATGATCGTTCGCATGTACCGGACGTGTTGTTTCGCTGAATACAATCACAGTCATTGCATGGTCTTTAAGCAGGATCCCAACTTCTTTGGGCCTTCAGGAATTTTTGAATGGAGGCCGGTAAGTAGCCTCGGCACATGATCTTTATTTCTTGGATTGAATTATGTGATTAACCAGGAGATCACCGAGGGCAAGGATCCTGATTGCAGCGCAGTTACGTTCATCAGGCAAAACTGTGTATACACGGGGTATGATGCACCATACCCTGATATGTGCCGCAACGCTCTGCAACCCAAAGTAGGAGAATGGGTCGCAAGCTTCACAATTCAACCTATTGGCTGGATTCTCCCCCGTTAGGCACCCATCTGGTTCAAGCCTTTAGCTAGTCTCCATGGCTTAATAAATAGTCACGCCTAACTCAGCCAGTTTGTTAGATGTGTAGACCGTGTAATAGGATCTTTATTTAGTTTGATGACTATGCTTGTTAATTTTGGTAGCCCTTCTCTAATGTTGGGTGATGTTTGGTTGGAAGAGAGAGTTGCATCTTTACTCTTCTGGCCTGCTTACTGCTTCTGTTGCACCCCCACCTGATGGTGGGATCTTCATTTCCAAGGATTCTTTATATTATGTATGGCCCTAGCCAGTTTGCTGTGAACCTCAAGTGGTTTCTATTAACAAAAAAATGGTAGAAAACCCCTTTTACTAAAACAAAATACGAAAAACGATCCATTGATGTTGCTGCAGTTTTCAATGTACAATCAATAATATATTTTGTATGTTGGTTCAATAAATAGTGGTGCTAGAATGATAAACACAAGGTTTTGGAAGTCGCTGCACACTCCGGTCCTTTAGTGCCATGTACGTAGCACATACTATTTTTCATAGCGAACAAATCTTCCACTTGTCGAGGACATGCCTCCCATTGAATTAGTCCCAATAGAAGAGCCCATAATTAACTTGGAGGGATGCTCTCACATGAATCCGGCCTAGCTACATGTTGTTGCTCCCCTTAATAAATAAATAAAGGTAAATGCTCACACACATGTTATTTAAATTTACGATTTGAAAGTATGATTTTAACAGGTTATTTTCCTATCAAAGTATCTTTAGATCCAGTCAATACTATTCTTAGGCAAAGACAGGGACCAGTCTTCTTTGTCCCACCCTTTTCTTCCAACGACCAACAGAATGTTATCTGCTAACCACTAGGTTGCAACCGATGCAAATCGTAGTCAATGTGGTGAACATCTAACAATTATTAGCGGCAAAATGTAATAAATATCACAAATTTTTCGTTGCATTAGTATGTTTTACGGATTGTGCTGCCCAGGTCTCCCGTTCGAATCCGAAGTACCACGTGTTTTTTTGTCAAGCCGAGTTTTTTTATGATAAAAATTTTTGGCCCAACATTATTTTTCGATAAGAATGCCCAACCCAATCCAACACATGTGGCGACAAAATTTATCCTAGGGCTGCTGAATGTGCTCGGCTTCATTTTACAGCAAGTTGTAGTCATATAAAATTAATTTTATAATCCAGCATGATAATTTTTTGGGTTTGACCAATGCAGCCGCCAAAAACAAACCATCGTCGACGGGACCGCCTGCTGCTGCCTCCCACGGCTGGTTGTGGTGTCGTGCACGCATCGCCGCCCGTCGTACCATGAAATGTTGTTCAGGCCATCCCTCTACTCCCCCATTCATCCTATTACTCAATGGCACCAGAACCAGTCAACCCTCGTACTCCAATCCACCTATGACCACACTGCCGCATCTTCCCTGGCCCCTGTTCGTTCTCGTACGAGGCCTCGTCGTCGTCCTCTGCCTTGAAGCGCTTGCCGCGGCGCCGCCATCCGGCCTTGTCAACATGGGCAACATATTGTATCGGGAGAGGACTGTACTTGAGAGTATGATAGTAGGGACCCATCAGGTCCACTTCCGAAGGCAAGCAAGTGCCTCCTTACTACTCAGATCCACCCCGGTGACATTTGTAACCCATAACATTGTCAACGTATAGTCAATTAACGAGTGAATTGCACAAGTAGCAGCTGACACCTGGGATCCAACAGCTCGACCATTTTTGTTGTTGTTCACATGGAGCAGGGTACAAACTTGGTTGTGCGGTGTCTGTGGTCCATTTAACAACATGACCATCCCAGATGTTTATTCTTTCTAAAAATGGGTAGCCCATCATATGTTTTTGAAGAATACCCAATCGAGGCCAATTTGTTTTCTTCGACCTGTTGGGCTGCAAATCTTTCAAGACGAGAAGGGATTCATTCGGCATGGCTAGAAAATGGGTTGTAAATCTTAAAAGTAATATGAAATGGGTTGTAATTAAATTAAACATAGCAAATGGGCAATTAGTTCCACATTTCATTTTTTTCTTTGAGATTTCATATTTCATTGGATTTTAACATAATATTAATTGAAATTAGTTTGAATCTAAATAGGGATTAAAAAATAGTTCAGAACCCACCAAAACATACGAAATTTCAAAAAAATTAATGAAATTTTGTTGAGATTTTAACACTGGTCCAGACCAGAAAATGGGCAACAATTCTGGAAAAAGAAAATGGGCTGCAATAAATTCTATAAGAATTACTCCTTCCATCCCAAAATGTAAGTCTTTGTGTCAAAAACGTCTTACATTTGGGGACGGAGGGAGAAGCAAATGGGTTGTAAATTATAAAAATAATAGCAAATGAGTTGTACACGCCACAGATTTGGAGCCTGACTTGTGGGCCTACTAAGTTGACATGTACTCAAGGCTTTGTCAACTTATAGTCAACACACGATTCTAGCAGTAGTGGTTGTTGGATGTCCATCCAACGACCGTCGTGCTTATTCAATACGTGATCTTCTTGCTCCAGCCACCTAAACTAGCAAAGTTGGTGATGTCTCCCCGTCAACGGCGCCAAAAATTAGCAAGTTGACGGGAAACTACTTTCGTACCTCCTCCCCGGCAACAGCGCCAGAAATTCTTTTTTTATGTAAAAGCAAATATAAAGATAAAATAAAAGACAAGCAAAAAGTAGAACAAGTGATTGATAGTTTGTGCAAAGGGACCTTCAAGCAATGTTTGTGATGTCTCCGTGGCAACGACGCCAGAAATTCTTCTGCTACTTGTGAGTTGCGTTGGGTTTTTCCCTAAAGAGGAAGGGTGAAGCAATATATTAGCGATAAGTATTTCCCTTAGTGAGAACCAAGGTTATCGAACCAGTAGGAGAACCACGACAACTTGTCTTTCAAATGGAACCTGCACACACAAAACCAAACACTTGCACCCAACGCGGGCGAGAGGGCTGTGAAGCCCCTTTAACTCGCTACTTGCAAGGATTACTTCTGATAGTGGTAGATAGATAAAGATAAAAGTAAAATAAAATAAAAGTAAATAAATTGCAGAAAGGTATTTTTTTAGAAAATATGATTAAGTAGACCCGGGGGCCATAGTGTTCACTAGAGGCTTCTCTGTCAAAAGTAGCATACGGTCGGTAGACAAATTATGCTTGGGCAACTGATAGAAAAGCGCATAATTATGATAATGTATTCATGGCACTGATCATGTATATAGGCATCACGTCTATGACAAGTAGACCCAAACGATTCTGTATCTACTACTATAACTCCACCAATCGACCGCTATCCAGCATGCATCTATGGTATTAAGTCCATAACAAACCGAGTAATGCTTTAAGCAAGATGACATGATGTAGACAAAGTAAGCACAAGCAATATGTTAAAACCCCATCGTTTTACCCTTAATAGCACCAATACAATACATGTCTTATCCCCTTCTATCACTGGGATACAGAGCACCACAAGATTGAACCCACTACAATGCACTCCTCCCGCTGAAGATAAATCAATCTAGCTGGCCACACCAAACCGATAGATCAGAGTGACTAACAAAGATATAACAATCATGCATAATAGAATTCAGAGAATACTCAATTACGTTTCATGAATAATCTGATCATAAACCCATAATTCACCGGATCCCAACAAATGCACCACAAAAGAACATTGCATCGGATAGATCAACGCGAGAAACACGAAGAATCCATCTAGCTACTAGCTATGGACCCAAAGGTGTGTGGTGAACTACTCACACATCATCATGGAGGAAGCAAGGTTGATGAAGACGGCCTCCGTGATGGATTCCCCCTCCGGCAGAGTACCGAAAAAGGCCTCCAGATGGGATCACGGCAGAACAGAGACTTGCAGCGGCGAAAAAATTGTTTCGGGTGACTCTCTGTTGGCTTTGTGGTAATTTGGAATACATAGAAGTGGAATTAGGTCAGGAGGTGCCAGGAGGGGCCTAGAAGCCATGGGGGCGCGCCCTACCCCTCCAGGGCGTGCCCTAGTGGCTTGTGCGCACCTCGTGGGTCTTCTGGCCTCTTTCCGAAGCTTCCTAGGTCTCTTCTAGTCCAAAAATAACTCCCATAATTTTTTATCCAATTGGGACTCCATTTGGTATTGATTTTTTGAAAAGTCCAAAAACAGGCAATAAACTCAAACTAGCCCTAGGCACTGAGTTAATAGGTTAGTCCAAAAAATGATATAAAATAGCATATAATTGCATATAAAGTATCCAAGATTGATAATATAATGGCATGAAACAATCAAAAATTATAGATACATCAGAGACGTATCAACATCCCCAAGCTTAATTCATGCACGTCCTCGAGTAGGTAAATGATAAAAACAGAATTTTTTATGTGGCATGCTACCCAACATGTAATCTCTTTTAGGTATAGATATCGAGAAACGATGAATCAATTGACGTTAACATAATAATATCGAACATAAGAAGCATAATCATTACTGTTTCAAAATATACGATCATTAAAGAATGACATCCCCTACTCATTTTATCATATTAAGCCTGGCATGACTTCATCTTCATTTCATAAGTATAAATCATGAGCACCCCGGTGTCAAACCAGGCAATTGGATCGTATTTCTAATGCGCTTCAACATTTTCAACATCACGCAATACATGAGCATGAGCCATGGATATAGCATATGGGTGGAACACAATATGGTGGTAGATATCAAAGGAGTCAAAAGGTGGGAAAGTCTAACATCAACTAGGCAAATCAACGGGCTATGGAGATGCCCATCGATCGATATTGATCCGAGGAGTAGGGATTTCCAAGCAACGGATGCACTAAATCTATAAGTGTATGAAAGCTCAAATGGAACTAAGTGGGCATGCATCCAACTTGCTTGCTCATGAAGACCTCGGGCATTTGAGAAAGCACGTCATTGGAATATACAAGACAAGTTCTATAATGAAAAATTCCCGCTAGTATATGAAAGTGATAAAACTAGAGACTCTCTAAATGAAGAACATGGTGCCACTTTGAGGCACAAGTGTGGTAAGGGCTAGTAGCAAAGACCCTTCTCTCTTTTTCTCTCATTTCTGTTTTTCCCTTTTTTCTTTTTCTCCTTTTTTACTTTCTTCCCCAATTTTTTTCTTTTTCTTTCTTTTCTTTTCTTTTTTGTGGTGGACGCATTTGGCCTCTCCCATTTTTCCATTTTTCGCCCAGAGTCTCATCCCGACTTCTGGGGGAATCATAGTCTCCATCATCCTTTCCACACTTGGACAATGCTCTAATAATGATGATCATCACACATTTATTTACTTACAACTCGAAATTACAACTCAATAAATAATAATATGACACTATATGATTGCCTCTGGCAGTGTACTAGGATGTACAATGATCTAGTGTACCATGTAATCAATGATGAACGGTGGCTTTGCCACAAATACTATGTGATCTCTATATGATCATGCAAAGCAATATGATGATGAACACACATGTCATGTGACAGAACGGTGGAAGTAGCATGGCAATATATCTCAGAATGGCTATGGAAATGCCATGATAGGTAGGTATGGTGGCTATTTTGAGGGAGATATAAGGTGACTTATGTGCGATGAGCGAATCATATCACGGGGTTTGGATGCACCGGTGAAAGTTGCACCAACTCTCAAGGTGAGAAAGGGCAATGCATGGTATTGAAGAGGCTAGCAAATTACGGAAAGGTGAAAGTGCATATATCCATGGACTCACATTAGTCATAAAGAACTCATATAGTTATTATGAAGCCTTATTATCTCTCTCTAAACAAAGCACTACCACATACCCCTAGGGAGGAGGTTGGGGGGGTGATACGTCTCCAACGTATCTATAATTTTTGCTTGTTCCATGCTGTTATATTATCATTCTTGGATGTTTTTCAATCATTTTATACCAACTTTATATCATTTTTTGGGACTAACCTATTGACATAGTGCCAAAGTGCCAATTGCTGTTTTTGCTTGTTTTTTACTTCACAGAATATCAGTACCAAACGGAGTCCAATCGCAACAAAACTTTTTGGAGATTTTGTTTTGGACCAGAAGAAGGCCAGTGGGCCAAAGAAGTTCCCAGGAGGGAGCCCAGGCCGCCCACAACCCACCAGGGCGCGCCAGGGGCCCCAGGCGCGCCCTGATGGGTTGTGGCCGCCTCAGGAGTCCCCTCCATTGCCTCTGATGCCTATAAATTCCCAAATATTCCAGAAACCCTAAGGGAGTCGACGAAAAAAACATCCAGCCGCCGCAAGTTCCATAACCGCGAGATCCAATCTAACACCATCACGGAGGGGTTCATCATCCTCATTGGTGCCTCTCCGATGATGTGTGAGTAGTCCACCATAGACCTACGGGTCCGTAGGCAGTAGCTAGATGGCTTCCTCTCTCTCTTTTGATTCTCAATACAATGGTCTCTTGGAGTTCTATTTGATGTAAACTTTTGCGGTGTGTTTGTTGGGATCCGATGAATTTTGAGTTCATGATCAGTTTCTATCCATGAATATTATTTGAGTCTTCTTTGATCTCTTATATGAATGATTACTTATAGCCTCTTATTTCTTCTTCAAATCTTCGGTTTAGTTAGGCCAACTAGATCGATTTTTCTTGCCATGGGAAGAGGTGCTTTGTGATGGGTTCGATCTTGCGATGTCCTCTCCGAGTGACAGAAGAGGCAGCGAGGCACGCATATATCGTTTCTATTAAGGATAACAAGATGGGGTCTATTCCTACATGAATAGATCTTGTCTACATCATGTCACCGTTCTTATTGCATTACTCCGTTTTTCCATGAACTTAATACACTAGATGCATGCTGGGTAGCGGTCGATGTGTGGAGTAATAGTAGTAGATGCAGAATCGTTTCGGTCTACTAATCTGGGACGTGATGCCTATATAATGATCATCGCCTTGGATATCGTCATGATTATTTGATCTTCTATCAATTGCCCAACAGTAATTTGTTCACCCACCGTGTGCTATACTCATTAGAGAAGCCACTACTGAAACCTACGGCCCCCGGGTCTACTTTTCCAACATATTGCTTTCCGATCTATCTTTTTGCCGCTTTTGTTTTCAGATCTATTATTCCAAAAACCCAAAAATACCTTGCTGCACTTTTTATTTGCCTCTTTTATTTTGTGTTCTTGAGAGATCTATCTATCCAATCTATCATATCCTAATCTATCTTTTTACCATAGAGATATTGACAACCTCTCTTTCGCGTCGGGTTGCAAGTATTTGTTCTTTCTGTGCATGTGTTGTTTACGTAGTGTTGGTGATCCTCCTACTGGTTCGATACCTTGGTTTCATAACTAAGGGAAATACTTACCATCGCTGTGCTGCATCATCCCTTCCTCTTTGGGGAAATACCGACGTCAGGGGGACCTAACCATCGCATGCCCCTGATTCGAACAACACGATTGGATTTCATTTCAGACATAAAAATGCCCACTCCTCATTACCATGCCATGACTAATACTTAGATGAGAATTGAATAAATTTTTTTAATAATGATATTTCTACTAACCAATGATCATGAACCTATATCCTTTCATATTACCACATCAATATAATCAACACATGTTTCATCTTTAGTGAGCTACATGACAATTTTTATTATATCCCCCTTGAATACCTATCCTTTTTGGACTAGTCTTATACACCCATCAATTACCATTCCTATTGCCTTATACTCTCATAAAGATTTAAGTGAAGCATAAGAGTTCAACTATTTCTACAAAATATGATCGCCGCCATGCTCTAACAAGGTATAAGTGAAGCACTAGAGCAACTGCCTAGCTCAAAAGATATAAGTGAAGCACATAGAGTATTCTAACAAATTATGATGAAAGTGTGTCTCTCTCAAAAACTGTTTCCAGCAAATGATGATTGTGGCAGACTAAAGGAAAAATTGACTATAATACACAACGCTCCAAGCAAAACTCATATCATGTGATGAATAAAAATATAGCTCCAACTGACATACCAATAGATTGCAGACGAAAGAGGCGATGCCTTCCGGGGCATCCCCAAGCTTAGGCGCTTGGGTATTCCTTGAATATTATCTTGGGGTGCCTTGGGCATCCCCAAGCTTAGGGTCTTACCGCTCCTTATGCCTTCATCCATCATTGTCTCATCCAAAACTTGAAAATTTCAACACACAAAACTCAACAAAACTTCATGAGATCCGTTAGTATAATAGACATATCAAATACTTTAGGTATTGTTGTAAATTGATTCATATTTTATTATTTCATAATAGGTAATGTATTCCAACTTCTCCATGTCTTATGCCCCCCGATACAATCCATAGCATCATCAAAACAAGCAAACTATGCAAGCAAAAACATAATATGTCTAAAATAGAACAGTCTGTAGTGATCTATACTAAAACCATACTTCTGTAAGTCCAAAAATTCTGAAACATTAGCAATTTGTATACCAATACAATGTAAAAAAATCAGATAAAAAAGACACAGAGTAAAATCAGAGAAATTCTGCATTGGGCGTAAAAGTTTCTGTTTTTGCACAACATCAATTCTACTATCTTCCAAATCATCCCAAAGGCTTTACTTGGCACAAACACTAATTTAAACATAAAAACTACCATAATAGTAGCAACAAATGTGTAAACTCAAAATAATAGAAGTAATTGGTTTTCTCTCAACAAGCTCTTTCTTTATAGCCATTAAGATAGGCTTGGGATAATAATGATGCTCACATAAAAGACAAGAATTGAAGCATAAAGAGAGCATCATATAGAATAAATTTAACACATTTGAATCTAACATAGTTCCTATGCATAGGCATTTTATAAGCAAACTAATTACCAAGACAAGAAGTATCTAGCATATGCAAATTGGAAGAGTGGATCATTAACAATTTGAACATCAAGAGAGGTAAGTGAGTTACATGAGAATTTCTATAACAATATTTGCCTCTCTCATAATAATTACATGTAGGTTCGTTTTTAAATTCAACAGCATAGCTATCATAAAAAAAATTCTCCATGATCCACATGCACAAATTTTTTACAATCTTCCAAGATAGTGGGATTAACATTAACTAAAGTCATGACCTCTCCAAACCCACTTTTACCAAAAATTTCATAATATTGAACACTCTCCAAATATGTGGGATTCTTATCTAAAGTTGACACTTCTCCAAACCCACTTTCAACATTATTGCAAACATTATTATCAATAATACAATCATCACGAGGCTTAAATAAAGTTTTGAGATGATAAGTAGCATCACCCCAATCATAATCATTACAATGAGTCGTGGACATAACAAAATCATCATCCCCAAGATTTTAGCTTTGCATATCACTAGAACAATTTACATTTATAGAATTAATACTAACATCATTGCAATCATGCTTTTCATTCAAGGAACTATCATGAATCACTTTACAAATTTCTTTTAACACTTCATAATCACAATTTTCTGTTTCATGATCTTCAAGAAAAATTTCATAAAGATAATCAAGTGCACTCAACTCACTAGCAATTGGTTCAACATAATCGGGTCTTCTGAAAAGATTAGCAAGTGGATGGGGATCCATATCAATAGTTTTTCAGCAAGCGAAGATCCAAGCAAATAGAAGGCACATGGCAACACAAGCAAAGATTGTAACACAAAGATTTTTGGTATTTTTATTTTTATGTAAAAGCAAATACAAAGATAAAATAAAAGACAAGGAAAAGGTAGAACAAGTGATTGATAGTTTGCGCAAAGGGACCTTGAAGCAAAGTTTGTGATGTCTCCCCGGTAACGACGCCGGAAATTCTGCTGCTACTTGTGAGTTGCGTTGGGTTTTCCCTAAAGAGGAACGGTGAAGCAATATAGTAGAGATAAATATTTGCCTCAGTGAGAACCAAGGTTATCGAACCAGTAGGAGAACCACGATAACTTGTCTTTCAAACGGAACCTGCACACACAAAACCAAACACTTGCACCCAACGCGGGCAAGAGGGTTGTCAAGCCCCTTGAACTCGCTACTTGCAAGGATTACTTCTGATAGTGGTAGATAGATAAAAATAAAAGCAAAATAAAATAAAAGTAAATAAATTGCAGAAAGGAATTTTTGTGTTTTTAGCAAATTTGATTAAGTAGACCCGGGGGCCATAGTGTTCACTAGAGGCTTCTCTCTCGAAAGTAGCATACAGTGGGTAGACTAATTACTGTTGGGCAGTTGATAGAAAAGTGCATAGATATGATTATGTATTCATGTCACTAATCATGTATATAGGTATCACGCTCGTGACAAGTAGACCGAAACAATTCTTCATCTAGTACTATTACTCCACCAATCGACCGCTATCCAACATGCATCTATGGTATTAAGTCCATAACAAACAGAGTAATGCTTTAAGCAAGATTACATAATGTAGACAAAGTAAGCACAAGCAATATGTTCAAACCCCTTTGTTTTATCCTTAGTAGCAACAATAAAATACATGTCTTGTCCCCTTCTGTCACTGGGATATAAAGCACCGCAAGATTGAACCCACTACAATGCACTCCTCTCGCTGAAGATAAATCAATCTAGTTGGCCAAACAAACCGATAGAATCGTGAAGAACTTTGTATTGAAGATCAAAGAGAGAGAAGAAGCCATTTAGCTACTAGCTATGGACTCGTAGGTTTGTGGTGAACTACTCACACAACATCATGGAGGAAGCAAGGTTGATGAAGACGGACTCCATGATGGATTCCCCCTCCGGGAGAGTACCCGAAAAGGCCTCCACATGGGATCGCGAAAGAACAGAGACTTGCAACGGCGGAAAAATTATTTCGGGTGGCTTTCTATTGGTTTGGGGTAATTGAGAATATATTGAAGTGGAATTAGGTCAGGAGGTCCCATGAGGGACCCACAAGCCATGGGGGCACGTCCTACCCCCGAGGGCGAGCCCCAGTGGCTTGTTGCCACCTCGTGGGTCATCTGGCCTCCTCCCGAAGCTTCCTGGGTCTCTTCTGGTCCAAATATAACCCCCATAATTTTTTTATCCAATTTGGACCCCGTTTGGTATTGATTTTCTGAAAAGTCCAAAAAACACGGAAAAAACTGAAACTGACACTAGGCACTAAGTTAATAGGTTCGTCCCAAAAATGATATAAAATAGCATATAATTGCATATAAAGTATCCAAGATTGATAATATAATAGCATGGAACAATAAAAAATTATAGAAATGTCGGAGACGTATCACGCAACAACGGGAACTGTTCATCCACGACCAACCAAATCGACTCACCATGTCTCGCAAAGGGCCAGGCTCGATCAATCGATTAATGAAAAGTCTCGACTCGTCTACTACAAGTATCGCGCGCACGGCAATAACGGGCACTGCTCATCCATAGGAAACCAACAACAACCGGCTACTGGCTACTATCTCAACGGCTCACGTCTTGCACGGGGGATCGATCACTCGGGTTCAGTTATAGCAGCCAAGGAATCACTCGGTTCTAGTTAGCAACCAAGGAATCACTCGGGTTCAGTACATAGTGCGAGTGATTGATCGATCGCTCAGGTTCAGTAAGTGAACGCCTCGCTTGATCTGGTTTAGTTAGCAGCTAGCAAATTGTGCAACAAACACGCATAAAGGATTATCAACCAGATGCTCTGAAACTTCACTTATTTCCTTTCTATTTGAGAGGAAAGGCTAAGGAATGGCTTTTAGCTTTGCCTAAAAGTAGTATTACTTCTTGGGCTGCTTGTTGCGGTAAATTTTTATCTAAGTTTTGTCCACCTTCAAAAATTATGCAATTACGTTCTCAGATCACAGGTTTCAAGCAAGAAGAACGTGAGCGACTAGCGCTTGCGTGAGATAGAATGAAAGAAGCTATAAGAAACTTCCCCAATCATGGAATGGAGGAGTGGTTAATCCTTCATATGTTTTATATTGGCTTGAATCACATGTCAAAAACTATGCTTGATACAGCTGCAGGAGGAACAGTCATGGGAAAGCCCATAGAAGATGTCAAGAAGATAGTAGATGACATGCAAGAGAACCATGTCGAATGACATGTTGAGAGAACCACCACCAAGAAGGTGAATGCCATAGAAGAAAATAGCTCAGAGTTGACAACCAAGCTAGAAGAACTCATCTCTTTTAAGAAAGGTAAAGAAGAGGTAAATGTCAATGCCATCACTAATGAAGATACTGGTGATGTGAATTTTATTGTTCGTAATAGCTATAATCCCAATTGGAAAAATGATGGTTATGCTCCTAAACTTCCTTATCCTACTAATGGAGGAGCATCCAATAATTTTAATGGAGCTAATGGTAGCAATAGAAATACTCTTGAAGAAACTCTTAAAAGTTTTATTGCTACCGAGACTGAGTAAAATGAACACTTTAAGAATGTCTTGAAGAATCAAGATAACTTACTTTGTCAATTGACCAGTAAAGTTGTTGGAATAATAGTTGATGTGAATATACTTGAAGCCAGATCCTAGAATATTGTGGCAAAAGTAGCAGAAATATCAGTGAGTCAAACCTTGATTTTGGCTAAGTTTGCAGGTAAACCAGAACCTAACCAGGTTGAAGAAGTTAAAATGGTAAGAAGCAACAAAGAGAAAGGTGAGGTACTTGACACAATCCATGTGCCAGAGTACAATTATACCATTGCATATTTTGTCAAGATGATATCCATGAAGTATCTACTACCGGAGATAACTAATGATGAGGCATATAATGTCTTTGTTGAACAAGATGCAACCAAGGTACGCGAACTTGATGATGAAAGAAAAAAGTTATTCAGTAAGTTACCAGCTAAGCAAGAGGATGCTTTAGAACCTACTATATGGTCTCATCTCGTATATACGCATGTCGGACATGCATGCTTGCCTGTTTGTAATTCAAAATTATTGCTCGATCGATCGTGTGATCCTACATTCCCCGTGACCTGATCATATAGCCTTTGTCCTCTTCTTGGTAGATCGACTGCTACTGGATCATCGAACAGTGTAGCTCGACCGATCGTTTGGTGCCGCTCCAGAGCGACTGCAGCTCCGCAAGTAAGCTCGTGTCTGAATCACTTCAGGCGATTCACTTGTTCTTGAAGTGATCGGCCCATCGCACGCCTCCTTTCGTTGTCCGGTCGCGCCACTTACATCATTAACTCCGGTGGTTCGGTTGGCGCCTACTACGATCGACCACACCAAACTCTGAGCAGTACGCCGTGCACGGGGCTGTACGTCGCCGCGCGGCCATGTGGAGCCATCGTACCGCACCTCGCCGTTCAACCCATGCGGTTGGGGATACGTCAGTTCAACCGGGCACGGTGGCATGCGCCTCCCACTATTCCGGTTCCAGGTAAATGGGATGGGCGGCAGAGGCAGGCAGGCACGACCAACTAATTTTCTCGGATCTCGTCGCTGCTTTGAACTTTGATCGACCTGCTTCCAGTGATCCGCTTGAATTTGCAGCTGGTCGGCGGTCCTCGATCGGGTTATCGAGATCGTGCCGCCTGCATGCGGCCTCTCTCTATCTCTCTCCTTCCTCGATGTGTGCCTTAGCGATTGAGATAGGATTTAATAATTTTAGTGCTTTATGTGATTTAGGGGCAAGTGTTTCAATTATCCCCAAATTTGTTTATGATAGTCTCAATCTTGGTCCTTATGCTAGTATTGAGATTATATTGAATATGGCTAGCTCTACTTTTACTCAGGCAGTAGGCATTAAGCATGGTGTTATTGTTCAAATTAATGATTGCCCTGTCATGATTGATCTAGTTATAGTAGATATGCCCGAAGATCCAATAGCTCCTATAATTATTGGTAGACCTTTTCTAAGGACTATCAAAGCTGTGATAAATGTGTTTGAGGGGAATGTTCATTTTGATTTACCAGCTAAAGACCCCTTTATAAGGCATTTCCCCAGGAAAAAGAAATTGAAGACCTACACAGGAGGTGGCATCATTTTGAATGCCAGAAGCTATGGTTTTGGTGTTCAAGCACCACCTTGATCACCACTACGGTCGAGCTATCCGACCGAAAACAAGCGCTTAGTGGGAGGCAACCCAAGCAAACAAAGTAAACAAGTAAGTTTTATTTTTTTTCAATAAAAGAGTGATTGAAGTTCCATATAAAGAAGTGAGCTTGTAAGAGTAGTTGTAATGAAGGCTTAGCCCTGTGCAAGATGATTTATATGATTGATGTTCGAATGCGTGGAAATATGTCTATGAATTGCTACAGAACTAACACTGCAGGAAAATGAAGAAAAAAAATGCAAGTTTCATAGGAAACATACCAAAAGACGGCCTTTCCTATGACCGTAGCAGTCGCATGGGCGACTATTTGACCTGCAGGAGGTTCCAGCGCAAAACAGCCAGAGGCAATAGAGTGAAAGGCGTCGTTTCAAATGGGCGCCCACACTCGTTCGTGCGATCATTTTGATTCTTTGCAGAAACTATCGCCAAGTCCATAGTGCTCATCAGCGTTCCAAACGGGCGCACGAGCCTATCCGAGCGGTCGTTTGACATCATTGACCAGGAGTACGAAATAGACACAACGAACAACGACGCTTTAAACGGACGCCAGTGCCCGTTCGGTGGTCGTTTAATCTGCATGCAGGCAAAGGTGAGTTAAACCGGGTTAAAAACGACATTCCATGAGGGCGCTTGCGCCCGTTTGAGCTATCATTTTATGCGCCGGCGGCTCCAATAAGCCCGAGGAAGGAGGTAAATCGCCCTCATCTCTCTCTTTTCTTCTTCTTCTTCCTCCAAACTCTCCAAACCCTAGCAACACTTTGCCCGATCTCTCTACTCGTTCGTTTTCAGTTGGAATCCTTCCGTGTGATCGATCTACGGTACGTTTCTCCTCCGATCCACAATTTATTTTTCGCGAATCCACATTCTACATGCCTAGCATTACCATGTCTAGGGCATGCGTATTTTTGATTCAAACTTGAGTTTGGCATGATTCGTTGATGTCTTTAGAGGAGTACGATGTCGTGAGTACTGTAGGATTGTTGTTGTTTCATTTTATTGGAACTGAAAAATTATTTTGTAGATGTTTACATGGAGGTCTTAATGCATACGCGGTGGTTTGAGTTCATCTACTACACAACCGCAAAAAGTTTTCACTCAGGGGATCGTCTTCACCGACCATGGAGCAAAGAAGAAGTTCGAGAAGCTCACCACGAGGAAGATCAAAGCAACCAAATGGTCATGTGCGAATACTCACGCCAAGCTAGGCATCACTCATGATTTTAATTTGCTTTGTCCTAATACCAGGTTGCATCATTTTGTTTATCAGGGATGTGAGACTTATGAACGATTTAGGCTTGAGTTTCTTAGTACTCTCTCGCACAGTGTTGGGCTTGTGTCAAATGAACAAGAGGAGGAGAGGATCACTTTCTATCTCCTTGACCAATATTTTAACATCACTCTTGATGAGTAGTGTAACCAGTTTGGCTTCCCCAACAATGATGACAATCTTAAATATGTTTATGATTTCACTAACCCGCACCCAAGTCATTCCTTTTACCAGATGAGTCACCATGGCTCTAAGCAAAGAGCCAGTTGCATTGAAAGTCCTGCTATACGTTATTTCTACTATGTTATCACTAACTCTTTGCAGGCAAGAGGAGAAGTTTCTATGGTGAAATATGAGAACATGCTAGTTCTCGGGAAAGCAGCAAACCTGGACGTCGGTTATTCATCCAACCTAGGGGCAATACTTTTGCTACACCTCGCGCATCAGGCAAACCATGCACAAGGAGATATCATGTGTGGATGAGTGATCACCATGTTGGCCAGCTCCCTTGGCCTCAACTACAATCACCTCCGCCCCATTATCGGTAACACCCTTGTTAACATTCGAGTTCTTACTACCACTAGAATGGTAATACTTCGTAATGGCCGTCATTGTATCAAAATTCCTGGAATAGCGTACTTGTTACCCACACCTATGCCAAATTGTTTTTCCATCAAGAATGGACAATTGCATTATGTTGCACAGGAAGGAGATGTGGCGTTTGACCAAGAAGGGCCAGAACCAGAACAAGTAGATGAAGAATAACTCACCACCGACGAAGAGGAGGAGCACCCCCACAAGACTACACCAGCTACATGGACCTCAACAACCTTCAGGGATCTATCCATGATATGAGAACCTCGCAGCGTCCCTGAGAGGCACGGCCGCCGATATGAACTTGGGCTTCTCCAGCTAGAGGCAGGAGTGGGCTCCTCACCAACCGCCACAATGATGTCGCTAGTTTGGGCTTGCAAGAGCCTAAGCTTGGGGGTGGTTATCGCCACTTCTACTTCAGTATGTGGCGGTATTTGAATAAATTGCAATGAGGTTGTACTTAAGCTCGAGGAGCTTCAAAACATTCGTGTTGGTTTGTTCCAATACTTTGCTTTTTTATTTGGTTTTTATTTTTCTATTTGTCTTTGCGATTTTTTGGTTGCAAGTTAGTTTTCAAAAACCCCAAAACCAAAAATATATATAGAATAAGCTTTGCTTTACTCTTATTCTTCATTTTAGCCCCTTGGAGTTTGGTTGCATTTTTCTTTCATAGGAGTTCATCTATTCCAGGACAACAAGGAATGCAAGAGTAAGGAAGAGAAGTGTGTAAATTCGCAACCGTGAAGGTATGTCCTATGGGCCATGTCTTCTGCACTTGGATACTTAGAGTAGATTTACTAGTTGTATGTGTGATGTGTGTAGATGGGGTAAGTCTTGATAGTTGATACAAAGGTTTTGCTCTAGTAGCTGAAATAATTTTGTAGCCTTTGTTTTCTTTAGTTTAGACAACTAAGACTTGCCGTGGGATAGTTTTTGAATAAAATGCTATTAACAAAGTATAACTTTGCACAAGAGAAAGTCTTTCAAGACTTGGGAGTTGAGAAATTGTAGTATAAGTGATGTTTGATATGCTCAACCCCATGTTGTTAATTTTAATACGCTTGATAGCACTTGTGGATTTAATTATCTAGAGGAACTTAGTTGAAAGCTGGGTGAGATTATGCCAAAAAAACTGTGTTGTATATCTCAACATGGTGTTATAGCCTCCGGATGGCGCCATGGCCTTTGCTGCTATATATGCGTTTAAGCATGTAAATGTGGCTTCGTCACCCTTCTTGATGTTATGCCGAGGACTCCGCTGGCTAATGAACGATACACCAAGAGCGACAACTGGGATTTCGGCTATGAGTTTGTTACCGTATGTAGTGGCAACACTATAAACGAATATTATTCGGCTTTCTCTTGAGTGGGTGTGTATGTGATAAATAAACGGGACTGATCAAAAGAGCTTAAAAGAGACATTATTGCTAAAGGTCCATAGTTCCCAAACATTAAGCCACAACAAAATCCTATGCATGATCACTTATTTGGCATAATCTCCTTCACGTGACAATCAAAGTTCCAGCAAACAATGATTGAAACAAAGTGTTTAAGAGCCTAGAGGAGGAGGAAATTGTGGGTGTTCTCATGAGCACTTGAGCATCATATTTTATTATATGCTTTCTACTCCCTAACTTATGTTTTCAGGGCTCAATCTAAAGAAACTCTTCCATGCATTCCCGGCAAGCAAGTGTTGTCTAGATTAAATTAAATGAAGTGTTGCAAAGTTGTTTTACATAGTAGATTAGAAATTTTGTGTCGATTATCTTTGCTTCGCTTACACTTGCACTATAACCATGCCACCGCTATATATATGATAATTCTTCAGGTCAAAAAGCAGAGGCCTATCTAGACATATTGATCATAAGTGAACCAAAACCTTCTCGTTATTTCAATTTAAACAACTGAGTTCCTTATGCTTCGGATTACTCTATATGTTTCTGGAGGACAATCAAGTTTAAGCTTGGGGGAGTTGATGAGTGATATTTTTACACTTATTTCAACCATGTTTAAACCGAGATATTTCACTAAAAGAGATATATTCGCTCCGATTTTGGCACTAATGACTAATGAATGCAAAGGATTCCACAAATCCTCTCTTTGCTATTTTTTCTGCAGGAAATGGGCTAAAAAGGGAAGAAAGCTCATGGGAGAAAGGAAAGGAAGGAGAATGGAGAACAAACAAGTCACCAGGGGCTCCAGAAGGCCACCGGTGTCAAAGACGATGTTCCATACGATCACACGCGGCCATTTGAGCAGTCATTTGGCATGGAAACCGACGTAGGTCGTCCACCTGAACAACTTATATAAAGGGAACCCCGTTGAAATATCAAGAGAACAACGTCGAGCACAGCTAAAACCTCTTCATGATCATCTCCATCCACAAACCCTAACCGCCACCATTTTCATCTCCATAGCCATCTCGACCACCACAGTGCTCTCTCATCTAGTTCAGACTTGTAATCGTGCATCACACAAGGCATCTATTGTATGACATATTGCAATCAATCAATCCCAAGATGTGTTATTCGATGATTTCTTTTCGCGATCTGATCTTCATGTGTGAGTAGTTCGGTAAGGTATGGGGTGAGGCATGAGCCTTGCAGCCCCAGGTATTTGGTGAAGGGATCAATGAAGCCTTTGACATAAGGTCTTGTGTGTGTGATTTAAAATTGTTTCGTGAAGTGCCTCTGGTCTTGTCCACGATCTTCATCCCTGCAAGTACCTAGGATCATGGAGATCGAGCACCGGTGAGGCTAGGAACAAGGGGACCCTGAAAGTGTTATGCTGAACACTGGTGATAGTAAGATTTAGTAGGGTAACATGGATCATAATCTTGGGGATTCATGAGGTGTAGTCATTAAACACCCAATGCTTTTGTCTGATATTATTATCTTAATTATCGGGGCAACCATGTGAGACGGATAGGGCCTGTGGTAGGACAACTGATTCTTGATGCAGGACTCGAGCCGGTCAAGATGTTATTTGGACAAATACCCCATTTCAATATGAAGCCAGCACCTCTTGATCGGTGACTTCCCGAGCACGAACTCATATCATTTATTATTCCAACACCAATACATGGTTGTAAGCTTTAAGACATCATCCATGTACCTTCTTTTTATTAGAAGTGTTGAATCACAATTTGCTTGTTGATAGATTGAGACTTTAACATAAACTTGTTAGAGACCATTGCTTCAAGGGAGTCTTCCTCTCGTGGGTTCGATACCCAGGGTCACCTTTGGGGAAATAGGTTCGGGATACCCTTTCTTGTTGCAATACCGGATCAACAAAAAGGAGATATCAGTTGACCTAAACATTACTTTAACAAAAGACTAGCGCTCTAAAGAAAGACTAATATTCCGACTAGTGCTCGTCGATCTCTGATAACCCACAAGTATAGGGGATCAGTTGTAGCCTTTGTCGATAAGTAAGAGTGTCGAACCCAACGAGGAGCTAAAGGTAGAACAAATATTCCCTCAAGTTCTATCGACCACCGATACAACTCTACGCACGCTTAACGTTCGCTTTACCTAGAACAAGTATGAAACTAGAAGTACTTTGTAGGTGTGAAAGGATAGGATAGGTTTGCAAGATAATAAAGAGTACGTAAATAAAATCTAGGGGTTGTTTAGATAAAGAAACAACTAAGTTAGTCTTAGTAGAGAGCTTTTTGTCACAAGAAAGTTATTTGTCCCTAGGCAATCGATAACTAGACCGGTAATCATTATTGCAATTTTATATGAGGGAGAGGCATAAGCTAACATACTTTCTCTACTTGGATCATATGCACTTATGATTGGAACTCTAGCAAGCATCCGCAACTACTAAAGATTATTAAGGTAAAACCCAACCATAGCATTATAAGGTATCAAGTCCTCTTTATTCCCATACGCAAACAACCTACTTACTCGGGTCTGTGTTTCAGTCACTCACGCCACCCACTATAAGCGAATCATAAGCATATTGCAAACCCTACAGCGGGGATGCCTCACGCTTGCGCGACACGGAGAGCACCATAGGACAGCACCAATAATAAAACATGCAACTCAAACCAATCATGATCATCAATCAACCCATAGGACAAAACGGATCTACTCAAACATCATAGGATAGCCATACATCATTGGGAAATAATATAAAGCATTGAGCACCATGTTTAAGTAGAGATTACAGCGGGGAGAAGTGGTGTTACACTGCTGCATAGAGGGGGAGAGAGTTTGTAACGCCCAAGATGCGATCCTATCCTTATTTTGGCACGAGGGCCTCGACAGGGATAGAAGCGCATCTCGTCGTTTCGCAAGAATGGATATCATTACAAGTACATGTAAAGAAGAGATGAGTATATGGAATTGGCTTACACTCGCCACAAGCTACATCAATATCACATCAATACATCAACATATCCAAACATCATACAGAAGAGCAGGGTCCGACTACGGACGAAAACAAACGATAAAATGACATCCATCCTTGCTATCCCAGGCTGCCGCCTGGAACCCATCCTAGATCGATGAAGAATAAGAAGAACTCCAAATCAAACAAACATCGCGCTCACGTCATATCATCGCATTACCTGTACCTGGAACTGTTGTTGTAGTAATCTGTGAGCCACGGGGACTCAGCAATCTCATTTCCAAGGGTATCAAGACAATTAAAGCTTAATGGGTGAGATATGGTTAAGTGGTGAGGCTGCAGCAAGCACTAAGCATTTATTTGAGTGGCTAACTTACGAGTACAAGAATAAGGGGGATGATTGTCACATAAACGGTCATGAACTAGTAATGATCTCTAAGAGATCCTGAACACCTACTTACGTCAAACATAACCCCACCGTGTTCTCTCTCGGATAAGGACTCACGAGAAGAGACAGTCACGATTACGCACACGGTTGGTGCATTTTATTTGCGTTTACTTCAAGTTTTCTATGACCGGGTGTTAAACAAAGTTTCCAAGTTGCCACGTAACCGCGGGCACGGCTTTCTAAAGATTTAACCCTGCAGGGGTGCTCCAACTCATCCATCACAAACTAACCACACGCAGCGGGAATAACCTCGACCACGAATCTCGTGATCTTCCTAGGCAATTCCATTGGAAAACCTCAACCTCGAGATAGCCCGAAGTATTCTCGGAATTCCTCGCACAAGACGTTCGAGAAAGGTAAAACAAGTCCAGCAAGACCGCCCGACGTGTCGACGAACCCGATAGGAGCCGCGTATCTCGTTCTCAGGACACGACCGGATAAGCACAGCGTACCTTGGACTGATAGACATCTCCCGGGTGGCCCCGGGTTGGCCCCGCACACGGCTCTAGTTTGGACCAGCACCAGCAGCACTGGCCCCCCCTGTCTTAGGTTGAATAACGAACCTCGGGTAGCGCTAACTCCCTATGCATCAAATTAATTATCAGTATTATTAGGTTGGGCAAATGTAGTACCAAAGTCGGGCCTTGCCAGACAAGTTTTATCCTAAAACGAAAATCAAGGGGGTCCCCATAACAACCCCGAGCATGTTAGGAGCGCTCAATTATGGAACATAATACCGGTACACAAGTAACTAGGGGCGGCAAGAGTGGAACAAAACACCGAGCAAAAGGCCAAGCCTTCCACCCCTTACCAAGTATATATGTGCATTAAATTAAATAGCAATAATATTGTGATAGCTGGAAATAATTGCACCTGCAACTAGCAACGCTATAATAAGGGCTGAGCAAGCGGTAACATAGCCAAACAATGTTTTGCTGGGATGTGGAGGGGTTAGAGGCTTTTCATGGCAATTTGGGAGGCTTGACATATAAGTGGTAGGTAGCGAGACAGCGAAAGAAACGAGACATCTAGCATGGCAATGATAGTAATGGTATCACGGGAAATGGTCATCTTGCCTGAGATCCCGCTTGGAAGAAGAACGAGTCCATGAAGAAGACAAGCCAACGTAGTCGAACGAATCCTCAAACTCCGAACGCTTTCGGAACTCTATCGAGAGAAGCAATCTGAAAACAACAATCAACACACGATACACCACAACATATTCGTGTCATGAAGCACATGGAATATGATGCATGTTATGCATGACATGACAAAGCACGCAATCAACTCCTACACATTAAGTGAAGCTCAATATGCAACGAGTTGCATATTGACGAAACTCCACGTTCAAATCATTTGGTTCACTCTCGTTTATGTACATGGCAAGTTTAAATGTTGTTAACATGGCAAGAGGTGAAGCAAAAGTAAACTAGACATTTTGTCATATTAAATGAGGTCGGAATCGACATATAGCATTTCCAAAACGACCCCATATGTTAATTTCGAAATAGGTCCAGATCTGAACTAACCATGTTTTATATTATTTAAAAAGATAAATAAAATGCACAATGAGATTCTACTCGTCATTCTAGTCGATTTACATATATGGAACACCTCAAACGGAGCTACGGCCTAAAAGATATGACCATCACAAGGTTATATGCCATGAATGCAAAATGCATGAAAAAAACCACCACAAACATGTTAAATCACGTATGCAACAAGTTATTATGAAACTACATGTGATTCTAAGCAATTTTCATATAGGACATGTTCAAAACGGAGCTACGGTTCAACAAATACAACCAACACAAGTTTTAGTTGAAATCTGTCCAAAACAGCAAGATAGCATATTGCACACATGAAAACAACAAGCTACATGATTCTAAAATGCACAAACTAAGCATGGGGCAGTAGCATATAACACACACTTCATTTCATCTTCACATATCATACTCAAAAGAGTCATGGATCACATGGTAGGAAGCTCACAACATGGCAACAAAATATAGCAGATTAGGACTTAGTGAAAATAACAGTTTTTGGCAGATCAGTTTTTCACGAAGGCATATTGGCAGAAATAAAACTATATGCTACAGGTCATATATTGGCAAGAAACTTAACAGCATGGTAGTAGACATGATGCACTACAATCCATTCCATGGTGGCAAGGTCTAATTATGCATGGAATCATGGCTAGCATCAACACAACATGGCATTATGAAGAAAACAGATTCTCAGACTTAGTGAACATTAGAGTAGACATGTGCAGCAGTTTTTAACAGATTGACATATTGGACAGCAGAATTAATTATGATGCAAATTCTATTCATGCAAACTATTGGCACAACATGATAGAGCATAACATGGTTAACAAAGCATTCCATTGTGGCAACACCAAAAGAGCTATAGATCAATAGCAAACCTCATGGCAAGTCAGCAACAAAATAACACAGATTTCAGACTTAGAAATATTTTAGACCCTCAAAACAGCAGTATTTTATAGCATGTTGGCAACAAGAAAATAACTCCTAAACATGCATTTCTATAGCAACCAAAATGACCAGGGCCTAGCACACATGTTCAAGGGCATATCTCATGTTTGCAACTATTTCAAAATATGCATGGATTAAATCACGCAAAAATAACAAAAGGGCACCACGTTCAAAATAGCATGCACAAAAACTTCCTCAAATGTCAAAACTAATTGCACAGATAAATTCTATGGATTTTTCTAGCCCACAATCATATATAATATGCATAGGTTCATGTAGGAAAATATGTCACAATTAATTAGGCAAGTTTATGGCATAAACCTATTAGCAAAGGTATGTATGCAAAATAAATGCAACCAACACATGAAATATTTTTAGCATGCATGAAAAAGATCAATAAAAATGCTACACATTTTACATATTTCAAATCTATAGTTTTTTAATTATGATGCACGGATAACTATATATGCGCAATGCAAAAACATGACATTACACAAATTAAAGAAAACATCATGTTAAATATTTTTATCATGCATGAAAGTGGGATATTGTGAATCTACACAAAATTCTACATGTTTTTCATATATAATGTATTTGGATATGATGCACACTTTATTAATTATCGACATTTTAAAATCATGGCAAAATCTGTAATGATGCAATGACAATATTAATTGCTAAATTCGCAGGACAGGGTAAGAATACAGGCGGGCCGAATCTAAACAATGCTCTGGGCGCAAGATAATAAAACATGATCTGGGCGAGGGATAGCGGGCTGTGCTCACATTGGGCCTGGCTGCACTAGGCTTCGGCGGCTGGGCCTGCAGACCGGTGGCCCACATGCGGTCAACGCGAGCGAGCAGGCGAGCGCTCGATCCCGTCGTCCTCCTCGAAGCCGAGGCGAGGAGCGACGACGAACAGGAGACGGCGGCGGTCGGCAGGGGGGGCACCGGCTGCGAGGGCGCGACCAGGGATCGCCGGATCCGGTCGGCCGGTGTCGGATCTGAGCGGAGGCAGCGTCGGACGAGCTCCGGGCGACGGCGGCCCTGCACAAGACTCGGGCGGCGCGGCAAACCTCCGGTGGGGCGGCGCGATGGCGGGCCTCAGGCGGTGCATGGTGGCGCGGAGCGAGGTCTGCGGGCGGCGGAGCGGCTCGGCTGCGGGAGGCTCCGGCGGCCAGGGCTCACTGCGGTTGCGGGCGCTGGCGCTCCATGGTGGCTGCGGGCGGAGAAGCTCGGGTGACCGAGCTGTTGCGGGCGGCGGCGGGCTCGTCCGGGCCCAGATGGGCTCGGGCGGGCCTCGATCTGGGCCGGGAGGGTCGGCGCGAGGTGGGAGGAGAGGCTGCGCGGCAGGTGGCGGCTGGGGGTTGATCTGGCACGGATTTCGAGGAGGCTAGACTAGGGTTTCAAAAATGGACGAGGGGAGGTCTATATATAGCAGTTTTAGCTAGGGTTTGGGTCTAGGGGTGGTTTTTCGACCCTCCGATCGTGATCGGACGGTCCGGTCGAAGGGGTAGGGGCTAGGATGAGCTTGTGGGCTGTGTAGAAGAGGCTAGGTAGGGAAGAGAGGGAATATGGTGGCCCGTGACACGAGGTTTTAAACACCGTAAAACATCCGACAATAAACCGTCGATGGTGCCGTTACGGTCGACCGTTCGGGTATCAAATGACCTCCGATTGCGACGAAATTTGGCAGGCGGTCTACCTACAATAAAACGAGACCGCACGCCAACTTTCGACCCAATCCGAGAAAGTTTTAAACGCACTTTTAAAACAATATTTTATCGATGTTGCGGGCGCGTGCGTGTGTGGTTGGTCTCAAAATGGTCAACGACACGAACGGAGAGAACCGGCAACTACGAACGGATGCAAGTTTTCGAAAACGAGTGACGATGCTATGCAAGATGATGCGATGATGAATTCGACAATAGAATGAATCACATGACGAGAATGGAAATAAAACGGGAATCTTCTGGAGCGTCGGTTCCGGGCTGTTACAGAGTTGGTGATGACGGCGGCGAAGTTGTTGGTGTAGATCGCCGTCACGATGATGGCCCCGACGACGTTCCGGTGCCACCGGGAGAGAGGGGGAGAGAGCCCCCTCCTTCTTCTTCTTCCTTGGCCTCCCCCCTAGATGGGAGGAGGGTTTCCCCTCTGGTCCATGGCCTCCATGGCGGCGGAGGGGCGAGAGCCCCTCCGAGATTGGATCTCTCTCTGTTTCCTTCTGTTTCTGCTTTCCCAGATTTTGGCCTTTCACCGTTTCTTATATTCCCGGAAGTCCGTAATTCCGATTGGGCTGAAATTTTAACACGATTTTTATCCGGATATTAGCTTTCTTGCGGCGAAAGAAGGGCACCAACCGCCTTACGGGGTGGCCACAAGCCAGCCTGGCGTGCCCAGGGGGGTAGGGCGCCCCCCTGGCTTGTGGGCCCCTCGGGCACCGCCTTCTGTTGATTCCACTTCCCAAAGTTCACATATATTCCAAAAAAAATCTCCGTATGTTTTTATCCCGTTTGGACTTCGCTTGATATGGATTTTCTACGAAACAAAAAACATGCAACAAACAGGAACTGGCACTAGGCACTGGATTAGTATGTTAGTCCCAAAAATAGTATAAAAAGTTGCCAAAAGTATATGAAAGTTGTAGAATATTGGCATGAGACAATAAAAAATTATATATACGACGGAGACGTATCAGCATCCCCAAGCTTAATTCCTGCTCGTCCTCGAGTAGGAAAATGATAAAAAAGATAATTTTTGATGTGGAATGCTACCTAGCATAATCTTGATCATATAATCTAATCATGGCATGAATATTAAGACACAAGTGATTCAAAGCAATAGTCTATCATTTGACATTAAGACAATAATACTTCAAGCATACTAATAAAGCAATCATGTCTTCTCAAAATATCATGGCTAAAGAAAGTTATCCCTAGCCCGTCATGCTCAATCATTGATCCATTCATGAAACACACTCAAATATTAGCTATGCCCAATGCTCAAGTACGATCATAGTGCCCCCTAGTTGGTCCTTATAAGAGAAGATGGAGACTCAAAGCTAAAATAAAAATTGCATAAAGTAAATAGATAGGCCCTTCGCAGAGGGAAGTAGGGATTTGTAGAGGTGCCAGAGCTCAAGGTTTAAATTGAGAGACAAAAAAAATATTTTGAGTGGCATGCTTTTCCTGTCAACGAAAACGACAAAGTAGCTCACAATACTTTCCATGCTAGATACATTATAGGCGGTTCCCAAACAGAATGGTAAAGTTTTTACTCCCCCTCCACCAATCAATCACACTCCACGGCGAGCCGAATCCACGGGTACCGTCCATACAAACAACAATCCTGGGGGAGTTTTGTTTCATTATATTTTGATTTGATTTTTGAGCATGGAACTGGGCATCCCGAATACCAACCACTTTCTCGTGAATGATAGTGAATCAACACATATCATGAGAATAACCCACCTAGCATGGAAAAATATTGGATATTCCCCACCGTTTCATGAGCGGTACGGGCACACAAAAGAGAAAATTTATTTTGAAAATCTAGAGATGGCACATACAAATTTGCTTGGAACGGCATGGAAATACCGCATATAGGTAGGTATGGTGGACTCATAAGGCAAAACTTGGTTTAAGGATTTTGGATGCACAAGTAGTATTTCTACTTAGTACAAATGGAGGCTAGCAAATAGATTGGGAAGCAACCAAGCGAGGAAATGAAAATTCACATAAGTGAGCATTGAACATAACTAGCACCAAATAATGCACCACAAGTAGGATGTAACTTCATTGCATAACTATTGAGTTTCGTACTTGCATAGGGAATCACAAACCTTAACACCAATATTTCTACCAATCCACAATTACTCACTAGCATGTCTCTAGTATCACCATCTTTATATCGCAAAACTATTGCAAGGAATCAAACATATCATATTCAGTGATCTACAAGTTTTATGTAGGATTTTATGACTAACCATGTGAATGACCAATTCCTGTTGACTCTCTAAATAGATATAAGTGAAGCATGAGAGTTTAATTCTTTCTACAAAAGATATGCCCACGCTCTAACAAATATAAGTGAAGCAAAAGAGCATTCTACAAATGGCAGTTTTCTATGTGAAGAGAAACAGGCAATCCAAACTTCAAATGATATAAGTGAAGCACATGAAGCATTCTATAAAGCCATACTCAAAAGATATACGTGAGGTGCAAAGAGCCTTCTATAAATCAAACAATGACTTTCTCATACCAGCATGGTGCATTATTAAAAGAAAAAGAAAAAGCACACGACGCTCCAAGATTTACGCATATCATGTGACGAATAAAAATATAGCTCCAAGTAAAATTACCGATGGTCGTTAGAAGAAAGAGGGGATGCCTTACGGGGCATCCCCAAGCTTAGTTTCTTGGGAGTCCTTGAATATTACCTTGGGGTGCCTCAGGCATCCCCAAGCTTAGTCTCTTTCCACTCCTTATTCCTTCATCCATCGTGATCTCACCCAAAACTTGAAAACTTCAATCACACAAAACTTAACAAAACCCTCGTGAGATCCGTTAGTAATAATAAAGCAAATTACAACTTTAAGTATTGTTGCCAACCAATTCATATTTTATTTTTGCATTGTAGCTACTGTATTATAACTTCTTTATGGCTTATACCACCGATAAAATCGATAGTTTCATCAAAACTAGCAAAACAATGCATCAAAAACTGAATCTGTCTTAAACAGGACAGTCTGTAGCAATCTGAACATTTACTATATTTCTGTAACTCTAAAAATTATGAAAAAATAAAAAATTTGCATAGCAGTACTGTGTAAAAAATTCAGAAACTTTTGACATTCCAGTAAAAAAATGTAAATTCACGCACTACAGCCAAAGTTTCTGTTTTTGCACTGCACACACCAAACAAGCAATCTAATCATCCTAAAGGCAAATCTTGGCACATTATTTTTATAATACAATGGATTTATACAAGGGGATAATTATTTTTTTTGAAAAGTTTCTGTAATTAAGATTCACACGGTTTCCATGGGCATGAACAAAGTTCAAGGCTAGCTCCCACTTTCACAATGCTCGTCCCTCTCACTTTCACTTTTCTTTTTGAAAAGTTTTAGGATCCCCTCTTTATTTATTTTGTTTTTTAAACTATATAAAAGCACAAAACAGAATAAAATGACTCTCTAAAACTTCCGGGTTGTCTCCCTGGCAGCGCTTTCTTTAAAGCCATTAAGCTAGGCATAAAGTGCTCAAGTAATGGATCCACCCGGATCCCAAGGTATATCAAAGCCAATTTTAATTAACAATGATTTGTAATTTAGTAGTGAGCACAAAGTAATATATATCATGCAACAATGAAGTCTAACTCTCTTCCTATGCATCGGCATGTCATAAAAGAACAATTCATGCACACAAAGTAAAGGCCAATACATAGCATAAGCAGTTTCTTGCAATTTTATCATATTGAAAACATAGAGAGGTGGAGATGTAGTTCCTCTCTCATAATAATTGCTAGTAGGAGCAGCAAGCACATGCATATTATATCTATCAAAATCATCATGTGCAATGGTAAAAGGCAACCCATCTATATAATCCTTAATAAGTGCAAACTTCTCCGATATAGTGTAGTTGGGAGAATTCAAAAAGATAATAGGACTATCATGTGTGGGTGCAATAGCAACAATTTCACATTTAACATAAGGAACTATAGCAAGTTCATCTCCATAAGCATCATTCATATTGGCATCATGGCCACAAGCATAGCAAGCATCAAGTTCATCAAAAAGGGATATTTCAAACGAATCCAAGGGATCATAGCAATTATCATAGCATTCATCCTTCGGTAAGAACGAAGGGAAATTAAACAATGTATGAGTTGAAGAGTTACTCTCATTGGAAGGTGGGCACGGGTAGCTAATACGCTCTTCCTCCTTTTGTTCTTCGCTCTCCTCCTCATCTTTTTCATCCAATGAGCTCACAGTGTCATCAATTTCTTCTTCCATAGATTCCTGCAAAATATTAGTCTCCTCCAAGGCAGCAGACATTCTCTCAATAAATTCAATAATATCAGCATTGCAATCATAATTCTCATAGCAATATTTAAGTATGGCAAAAATTTCAGATTCGTAAGGAACATCATCATCATACTTTTCAAGCAAAGAAGCAATTTCATAAGCACCTTTAAAAACAAAAAATTCTTCTATTCATTCCACATCATAGTAATCATAAATACCTTTAGCATAAGAAGCTAAGGTTTCATTATCATTAAATTTGCATTGAAAGGGAAGGTGTCGAGCTTCTATATTAGAGCTACAAGTAAAGTCACATCTCGAGCATGCATCCCAAGCAAACCATTCCAGTATTCTAATTTGATCCCATAAGTGTTTCCCTTTTTGAGATAAGCGATAATCCCTAAAGTATTCATGTTGATCTAACGTGTATCCCATTATCAAGTTGAATGGAGTTTTCTCAGGATTATCAAAGTAGTGCATAATATTTTCCACATAACGAGCATCGAAGGTTTTAAGAGGTTCCCCATCTCCATGAGTAGCAAGTACACCTAATTTTTTTGGTATTTCGTGTTCCATATCCATAACTAAAGATAGAGAACAACTTAGAACAGCAAATAAAATATACTTAGTGATAAAGCAAACAAGCACACACGAGAATATTCACCCCACGCTATTGCTCCCCGGCAACGGCGCCAGAAAAAGGTCTTGATAACCCACAAGTATAGGGGATCAGTTGTAGCCTTTCTCGATAAGTAAGAGTGTCGAACCCAACGAGGAGCTAAAGGTAGAACAAATATTCCCTCAAGTTCTATCGACCACTGATACAACTCTACGCACGCTTAACGTTCGCTTTACCTAGAACAAGTATGAAACTAGAAGTACTTTGTAGGTGTGAAAGGATAGGATAGGTTTGCAAGATAATATAGAGTACGTAAATAAAATCTAGGGGCTGCTTAGATAAAGAAACAACTAAGTTAGTCTTAGTAGAGAGCTTTTTGTCACAAGAAAGTTATTTGTCCCTAGGCAATCGATAACTAGACCGGTAATCATTATTGCAATTTTATATGAGGGAGAGGCATAAGCTAACATACTTTCTCTACTTGGATCATATGCACTTATGATTGGAACTCTAGCAAGCATCCGCAACTACTAAAGATTATTAAGGTAAAACCCAACCATAGCATTATAAGGTATCAAGTCCTCTTTATTCCCATACGCAAACAACCTACTTACTCGGGTCTGTGTTTCAGTCACTCACGCCACCCACTATAAGCGAATCATAAGCATATTGCAAACCCTACAGTGGGGATCCCTCACGCTTGCGCGACACGGAGAGCACCATAGGACAGCACCAATAATAAAACATGCAACTCAAACCAATCATGATCATCAATCAACCAATAGGACAAAACGGATCTACTCAAACATCATAGGATAGCCATACATCATTGGGAAATAATATATAGCGTTGAGCACCATGTTTAAGTAGATATTACATCGGGGAGAAGGGGTGTTACACCGCTGCATAGAGGGGGAGAGAGTTGGTGATGACGGCGGCGAAGTTGTTGGTGTAGATCGCCGTTACGATGATGGCCCCGGCGGCGTTCCGGTGCCACCGGAAGAGAGGGGGAGAGAGCCCCCCTGCTTCTTCTTCTTCTTCCTTGACCTCCCCCCTAGATGGGAGGAGGGTTTCCCCTCTGGTCCATGGCCTCCATGGCGGCAGAGGGGCGAGAGCCCCTCCGAGATTGGATATCTCTCTCTGTTTCCTTCTGTTTCTGCTTTCCCAGATTCTGGCCTTTCACCGTTTCTTATATTCCCGGAGATCCGTAACTCCGATTGGGCTGAAATTTTAACACGATTTTTATCCAGATATTAGCTTTCTTGCGGCGAAATAAGGGCACCAACCGCCTTACGGGGTGGGCACAAGCCAGCCTGGCGCGCCCAGGGGGGTAGGGCGCGCCCCCTTGGCTTGTGGGCCCCTCGGGCACCGCCTTCTGTTGATTCCACTTCCCAAAATTCACATATATTCCAAAAAAAATCTCCGTAAGTTTTTATCCCGTTTGGACTTCGTTTGATATGGATTTTCTGCGAAACAAAAAATATGCAACAAACAGGAACTGGCACTGGGCACTGGATCAATATGTTAGTCCCAAAAATAGTATAAAAAGTTGCCAAAAGTATATGAAAGTTGTAGAATATTTGCATGAAACAATCAAAAATTATAGATACGATGGAGACGTATCAATCTCCTCCGCCTCCTCCATGACCGGCTCCTGCTCGCCGACGTCCGTGGTAAGGGGCTCCATGACATCATCGCCACATACTCCACCAGCATCTCATAGTCACCATCCGCCATCTCTTTGGATAAGGCCGCCACGAGTCGGGCGTGTGCGGCCTTGGTCCGGGCATGGGCCGCCACTATCTTGGCTAGGGAGGCCGCTGACGAATGGATGCCTACTCGAGCACACTCGACGATTACCAACTTATCGGACATGGGGTGCCGACCGGTGTCGAAGAAGGCCGCTGTGATTTGTGTAGTGACCAACACGAGCTGGGCATGGGCGGCCTCAAGATGGGCGTGGGAGGCCGCCATCAGGGCTACGATGATGGCCGAGAAACTGACAGTTGATGTGCCCTTCTCGCCATTTGCTATCCCCGTCGCGATTGTTGATGTTACCCTCTCAGCTGCAGCAGCTGCCCTTTCAGCTGCTATAGCCGCCCTGTCGGAGATAGCGGTCGCGCTCATGCATGTTGTGAGCGCGCTCATGGCTGATGCAGCCATGCTCGGGCCGGAGTGGGTTGCCAAAGTTTCCCTCACGACGGGGATCCACATCACCATCTTTCATCGGCGATGATTGAATAGTAAAATAGGCTCGGCGAGCCAGTGCGGTTGACTCGCCGACGGTGGCCTGTAGCCGACGAAGCTTCCAGCCTAAGCCATATATGAGGATTGGCCAAAGATATTTTGTACTGCATCACACACGATTCATGATCATGAACTGTTTGTGATATAATTGATTTTCATATCGTTTTAAAACAAAAAATGTGGTTACTTCGGCAAAGGATGGTGTTTTGAATGCAATAAAATTTATCTGCAGTGAACACAGACCAATAAGAGTGTCGTGCTAAAATATTTAATTTACCAAGTGTTCGTTTGGTATTTTTATACATTAATTGAGTTTTCTAGACATTTAATGTGTATAATTGAAATTTGAACTACAATCACAAGGTTCGGTGCATCAAAATGGGTTGAAAAATCATATAAGTGTCCATGGTTGCATCTTTCTCTCCCATGCAATAAATGGGAATGAATTTCAAATATCTCAGCATCTTGGCTCGGCCACAAACATTGAGAAACTTGGTTTTTAAATTACTGTATATCCAAAACTCACCAGAAATTCATGAAACTTGTCATGTTGTCAAGACATGGCACATAAGTGTTATGGTAAAAAAAATCCAATTTGGGACAAGTTTTGGCACAAGCCCCTTACAAACCGGAGCTTCTCACGGGAAGCTTTGTGGTTCTGATAGGGAACGTGTCACCTTATGTGGAGAAAATGACATCTGTTGCCTGTCCTTGCCCCGAACTTTTTCTAGAGGCAACATAGAACAATAGGAGTGTCGTGCGAAAATATGGAATTATTAAGGGTTCGATTGGCCTTTTTATGCATTAATTGAGTTTTCTAGGCATTTAATATGTATAATTCAAATCTGAACTACAATCAAAAGGTGTTGTGCATCAAAATGGGTTGAAAATCATATAAGTGTACATAGTTGTATCTTTGGGTCCCATGCAAGAAATGGGAATGAATTTCAAACATCTCGGGGTCTTAGCTCGGTCACAAACATTGAGAAACTTGCTTTTTAAATTACTGCAAATCCAAAACACGTCAGAAATTCATGAAACTTCGCATGTTATCATGACATGGCACATATGGCCATGGTAAAAAAATTCCAATTTGGGACAACTTTTGGCACAAGCCCCTTACAAACCGGAGCTTCGCACGGGAAGCTTTGTAGTTCCGATAGGGAGTGTGTCACCTTATGTGGGCGAAACGACATCCGCTGCCACCGCTCGCCTTCAACTTGTTCTAGAGGCAACATAGACCAATAGGAGTGTCATGCTAAAAATATGGAATTATTCAGGGTTCGTTTGTCCTTTTTATATATTAATTGAGTTTTATAAGCATTTAATGTGCATAATTAAAATTTGAACTTCAATCACAAGGTCCGGTGCATCAAAATGGGTTGAAAAATCATATAAGTGTCGATTGTTGCATCTTTAGGTCCCATGAAAGAAATGGGAATGAATTTCAAACATCTTGGCATCTTGGCTCGACCAAAAACATCGATAAACTTTGTTTTTAAATTGCCATAAATCCAAAACTCGTCAAAAATTCATGAAATTTGGCATGTTGTCCTGACATGGCACATATGTGCCATGGTAAAAAATCCAATTTGGGACAAAGTTTAGCACAAGCCCCTTCAAAATCTGAGCTTCTCACAAGAAGCTTTGTGGTTCCGATAGGGAACGTGTCACCTTATGTGGGCGAAACGACATCCGCTGCCTCTTCTCGCCTTGAACTTTTTCTAGAACCATCATAGACCAATAGGAGTGTCGTGCTAAAATATGGAATTATTCAGGGTTCGTTTGGCCTTTTTATACATTAATTGTGTTTTACAGGCATTTAATGTGCATCAAATTTGAACTACAATCACAAGGTCTAGTGCATCAAAATGGGTTGAAAATCATATAAGTGTCCATGGCTGCATCTTTAAGTCCCATGCAAGAAAACGGGAATGAATTTCAAACATCTTGGCGTCTTGGATCGGCCACAAACATTGAGAAACTTGGGTTTTAAATTCATGTAACTCAAAAACTCGTCAGAAATTCATGAAACTTGGCATGGTGTCATGACATGGCACATAAGGGCATCGTAGGATTTTGTTTTCCTATTTGAGACATGTTTTTCAATATATTTTTTCTTCTAGAGCCAACATTGAGAATATTGGTTTAAATTATAGTAAATCTAAAACTCACACAAATTTCAAGAAATTTGGAAGAGCATAATGATGTAGCACAAATATGTTGTGGTATTTTTCATGTCCACTTTGGGAAAAGGCGCACACATTAATAGTCCACAAAAGCATTTTGGAACAAAGAACGGTCACATTACCATCGCAAACGGTTGTATTATTTACAGATCATGGGCGTTCTACTGCACATTTACGTGTTGCCATGTGTCACACTCTTTATTGGCTTGGAGGTGCCATGCGAGCAGTTGTTTGAGTAGACGGGAGGCGTGCGAGCTGGCCTCCGGTGCGCAGGCTCACTCGGAGGCGTGCGAGCAGTACGTTGTAGGCTCACCGGGAAGCGAGCACTTTCACCTCAATATCCACAAGCCTCGCTTCCAACATGTCCATCAATGTCACCCGAGCCGCTGTTTAATGTACGTCCTTACTGCCCACTTATTCACAATCCTCTCTCTTCGCCTCCCATTCAGCTCTATCATCCAGACCTACACCTACGCCATGGTGGACAAGGATCATATGCCACTAGTCTTCCGGTTTGGTGAAGTTGACCCCGAGCCGGAGGAGATAGAACATAAAGACGAATGGGATGTCATGAACATGGCCTTGAACGAGCTACAAGCCGCAGCGGATGCTGCCCCCGTGCACTCGCCAGCAACCATCCCCGCACCCGCGCCAACAACCATACCCATGGCATTGACGGGCTGGTCGTCGAGCATCATCGCAGCACTGGAAACCGCGGGCGTCAGTGAGGTCCCCGCGGACCCGTGCGAGCTTGTGTATGTGCAAACGCTAGCGCATGCTCCTACGCATGTGCTTGTGCGCGCCCCTGCACACGCTGCACCGATCCCCGTGCGCGTGCCCACACCCACCGCGCCAGTGCCCATGCGCGCGCCTGCACGCACCACGCAGGTGCCCATGCGCGCGCCTGCACCCGCCGCGCCCCGTGCCCGTGCCCACGCCTGCACCCATGGTGGCTCTGTCAAAAGCATGGGACGCTGTCGTCGACCGCTTCCTCATAGCGCTGCTAGTTGCGTCCCCCTGGCCCCTGCCCGTCGATCGCGCAACGACCAACTCTTTGATTGGGAAGTCCATCACATTCTGGTCTTGTTTGAGAAAAGACTTGAACAACGGTGTCCCGGAGGACGACAACGCCGCTGCAGGACGCCGGCGCCAACATCACCGCTGCAATTAGTTTTCTTTATATTGTATCTCAATCGTTTGAATGTAAAGTCACGGTTTAATTGAATGAAATCTATAGTTTGATCAACTCGGTATTTATCTCTAAATGCACATAGTAATCAAAGTAAATAAAAAACATCAATGTTTTTCTCTGAAGAAACATTCATCGCAAAAGTTTAGATTGAATACCCGTATGCAGATCGAGAGCTATGCTTCCCTCGCTAGTAAGGCAAGTGAGAATTTGGCGTGAAGCATTGGCTCACCGCAAACATTTCAGATTGAATACAGGTATGCAGATCGAGAGTTATGCTTCCTTCGCTAGTAAGCCAAGTGAAAATTTCGCGCGAAGGATTGGTGCATCACGACATCGCAAACGATTCTGTATGTTGACCCGTGTGCTTACTATAGAAAATTTGGTAAGATTTGCATCTGTCATATTGGGTAAATTGCCATTTATCAAATTGGAAACATTGGCATTTGGCAACATTGTAACACTGAAATTTGTCAAATTTTGCAGGAACAAAACCACTAGTACGGTGTAATTATGCGAGTGAAATTAGGTAAACATAGATTTCATTCATAGATTAAGGAGTCGTTCTTTATACAAAACAGTTCAACTCGACCGCTGAACCGAACAAAACTTCTCCCCAATTGTTGCCAACCACGTACAGAAATAGCTAGTTCAACTATATATACTAGCTAATTTAAAATATGCGGTACAGTTCAACCATATCTATAGTTAGATTAACTGAACAAAATAGCCCCTAAATAGTACTACGGAGGGGCTTTGTACTACTTCTAGCAGCCTCTTCTCTGCCGACCACACTCAGTAAGAAGCAGAGGAGGAGGAGGCTACTGACGAGCTGCTGGAGTCGAATCCGTTGCCGACCACTGCTTCCCTCCGCCACTCTAGACGCAATTCCTGGAAGCAACGGGACTCGGTGTAGATCTCTGCATTCTGTGCCGCCGCTGCGGCTTCTCCTGCGGCCACGATGTCGGTGAGCTTCTTTGCGTGCGCGACCTGGCGCTCGACCTCTTTCTCAAGGAAGTAGATGTAGTGCGCAAGGTCTCTTACACAAAAGCCCGGCGGCGGGCCTTTGGCGGCCTCCAACTCCTGCATTCGTGCTGCGGTGGCGGAATGGGTGATGGCCCCAGTGCCTGATGGTGGGGTCGCAGCCATGGTGGCCGTCGGCGGGGTGGCGGCCACGACGGCCGCCGACAGTAGTTGCCTTCTGGCAGCGGAGGCGGAGCATGTGGTGGGTGGCATACGCACACCCACCAGGGACGCCACGTGCACTACACGCTTCGGAGGACTGCCGCGCCTACGAGGTGAAGCCTCCCAGCAGGAGTTGTCCTCTAGCAGGGTGGCTGAGCAACGATGATGGGCCGGTGCCATCGGAGATTTGGGGAGAAGCAAACTAGATAATCTACGGGGAGGGAGGGGATGAAAGCGATGTGGAGTCGCTGGCCATCAGGGTTTATATAGCACGCCTGCAAGCATTGGGGATTTGGGGGATTTTGCGGAGCCGGACGTGAAGCTTGCGTGGTACATGCGGGAACCTGGGCGGTGGACGCGGGAACGGGGTCATGCGTGGCCAAACAAAACGCATGTGCGGTGCCGAAGCGTGCTCTGCAATCCTCGGGTGGCAACGCGGTGACAGGACGGAACAGAGGAGGAATAAATGATGACTACACAAACGATTAATAAAAAAATGTTTGCGTTTTATTACGACATTGCCGTTTCCCCGAGAACCGGCGGCTTGCAACCGCTAGTCGTCTTGTATATGGCCAGTCCCTGCATGTTCAACTGATCCATGTTCATGATTGAGGCGGCCACAGCGCACTCTGCCAGTGTCCATCCACGCGTGCTGCCGGTGTCCCTTGAGCCACCAAGAAGTTATGTGCGCCATGATGTAGATCTTAGATGTTGTGCAGACAGAGCAAATCACATCTCATACGAGTAAACTAAGGAACACGTCAGTGATGTTTCCATCAATCGCTGACAATTATTTACGAGAAACCGTTTGCCCACAACACACACAGCTTATTAAGAGGAATCATCTGAGTTATTATTGGTATTCCCACACAATTTTTATTACATACATGTTTGCCCGGTATCACACACATCTTGTTAAGCCCAGTCATTTGTGTTCTACTGGATCATCACAAACAGTTCATCAGAGTGAATTGTATGTCGCCTATTGCACACATCTAGATATGTACATCCGTTTGTGTTAGTTTGGCTAATTGCAAACAGTTCATGAGGACCAACTGTATGCCACGTATCACACACAGAAGTCTTATCTGAATCATGGTTGATGGACCAGCCATCACACATAGTTCGTGTTCTTGGCGACATTGCTAGAACTATACCTTTTGCGATTCATGCTTCGCACACAGTTTGGTCGAAGGGTCTCTGATTGATGTGTCATCTTAGGACCTTCCTACAGTAGTGAACATATTGCAACAGAAAAGAGGATCTTCCAAGACAAATAATCAGAAATAACAGAAAACAAAGACAGGTGACCTATTTACATGCTACGGTAATTACATGGCACATTAATGGTCCGAGGTCTAGGTCCTTGGACACATGATTTCTGAGAATCACTCTTGTCACTATTTAACAGTATGACTATAACAGTAAGAACACATGAACAAGGGACACAAAATAGTTGTTCTTTCACACGACCAATAAAATAGATAATTGAACAGTAAGCAAAAATAACTAATGTTTATATACAGATGAGGGGTCCAAAATCATATAGATCAAGAATCTAAAAAAGATGTAACAACAACACAAAAGTAAACATGCATGCTGACCTAAGAAGAACCCATTTCAATAAAGGTTGAACTACAAAGAGCTATCTTCATGAGTCTTATATGCTAAAGCCTCCATAGAGGAAGTCAATGTGTTGACATTACATTTGTTAGAAGACGCCATTGCCAAACCATATGGATGTGGCTCCTTCCCAAGGTATATTGATACGTCTCCAACGTATCTATTATTTTTGATTGTTCCATGCTGATATATTATCATTCAAGGATAATTTTTGAGTATTAATTTACTAATTCATATTATTTTTTATCACTAACCTATTGACCGAGTGCCCTGTGCCAGTTGCTGTTTTCTGCGTGTTTTTGTCTTTTCAGGTTTACAGTACCAAACGAAGTCCAATTGCCCCGAAACTTTTTTATGATTTTTTCTAGACCAAAAGAAGACCTGGAAGCTTCGGGAGAAGACCGGAGGCCGCACGAGGGAGGCACAAGCCAACAGGGCACACTCAGGGGGGGTCGGCATGCCCTGATGGCTTGCCCCTCCCTGGTGGACCTTCTATCCCCGTTCTCTGGCCTATAATTTCACATATATTCCAAAAACCCTAGGGGGCATCCCGAAACACTATGGCCCCCGGGTCTATTCACTTATATATTTACAAAACCTATCATTACCTTGCTGCCATTATTTACTTTTTATTTTATTATGCAATTTACAATTATCTACTATTATCTACACACTTCACTTGCATGCAAATAACGAGTCCAAGGGGATTGGCAACCCTCTTGCCCGCGTTGGGTGCAAGTGTTTGCTCTTTTGTGTGCAGCCGCTGAAGATGGTTGTTGTTTGATATTCCTATTGGTTCGATACACCTTGGTTCTTAACTGAGCGAAATACTTATTATTGTGCTTCAATTACACGTTCCTCTTCACGGAAAATGCAACACAGTTCACAAGTATCAGGAAGGATTTCTGGTGCCGTTGCGGGGGAATATCATCACCAACTATCAAGTAACTTCGCACAAATTATCATTCACTTGTTCTTATTTTTATTTGCTGTTATATTTAATTTGCTTCATAAAAATCAAAAATACAATAATATTTATCTTTGCTTGTTACTAGTTTACTTGTTGCTTGTTGCTATGGCTAGTTCTTCTTATGTTCTCGTTCCTCCCGATAATGAGGTACTCAATTTAAAACAAATGGGAGGAGAAAATTTGAAAGATGCATGGTATAAGATTTGCGACGCTCAAAATAAATCAACTCATAGGCAATCCACCACTACTTTGCTTCGTAATTTTTATGCGGGTGTCACAGCTTGGTATATGTTTATTCTTGACACCATTACCGGTGGCAATTTCTTAATGTGTCACACCTTGGATGCTTATAATGCTATTCAAAATCTTCTAGGAGCACCACCTATTATCATTAATGAAACTATTTTGACGTTGGAACATGTTATGCAAAGGCTTGTTGCTATTGAAAAGAAAATAACTACTAATGAACAAATTGAGGAGTTAGATAAAAAACTTCTTAATCATATCACTCAATTTGGGTCACGCGTAGGAATGACTTTGAAAACTTTAAAGGAGAAAATACAATTACTGATGAGAGGGTACAATAAAGGTTGAATAGGATTGATAAAATGGAGGAAGTCATTGATAAAGTAGGCTCCGCTTTCACACCCTCAAAAGCAAATGCTAGTACCTCTCGAAATAAAAGCACCAAGTTCATCTATATTACCAAGAGCGTTAGTACTCCTCCTAGCAAGAGAAACAAAGATCTCAAAATGATTAGTATGCATGCCAACTTTATAAACTTGATAAAAGACCCTATTTTCAAGCTTCCTATTGTTCCTAACAATCATTGTGTTATCAAGGAGCTTGATGTTCAGGATGACAACACTTGAAACTGTGCATTATGCCTAGCTAGGAGCTTGAAATAGCGCTAGTTGGGAGGCAACCCAATAGTTATCTTTATTTTTGCCTTTTGCTTTTTTAATTTCTGGTTATTTTTGATAACATGATTATTGCCTCTCTAATGATTGTGTTTTTATTTTTTTAATTAGTGTTTGTGCCAATTAAAGCCTTTGGGATGACTCACAAGATGAGTAGAATTGATACGGTGCAAAAACAGAAACTTTAGCGTCCAGTGCAGAATTTTTATGATTTTACTGGAACGTATTTTTGATCTGAATTTTTACACAGTATTGCTATACAAAATCTTCAGGCTGTCCTAATTTTTTAGAATCTTTAGAGTTACAGAAGTATAGATTCTTTACAGACTGTTCTGTTTTGGACACATTCTGTTTTTGCTTGCATAGTTTGCTTGTTTTGATGATGCTATGGATTGTATCAAGGGGTATAAGCCATGGATAATTTAGAATACAGTAATTATTATGCAATAATGAAATATTAATACAGTACCTAAAGTATTTGATATGTTGGTTATACTAACGGATCTCACAAAGTTTTGTTGAGATTTGTGTGGTTGAAGTTTTCAAGTTTTGGGTGTTATCACGATGCACGAAGGAATAAGGAGCGGCATGAGCCTAAGCTTGTGGGTGCACAAGGCACCCCAAGGTAATATTCTAGGAAGACTCAAGTGTCTTATCTTGGGGATGCCCCGGAAGGCATCCCCTCTTTTGTCTCAATCCATCGGTATGCCACTTGGAGCTATATTTTTATTCGTCACATGATATGAGTTTTGCTTGGAGCGTCATTTGATTTTGTTTGCTTTTACTTTTAGTTTGCCACAATCATAATTTTTCTGGACACACCTATTTCAGAGAGACACAGCTTCATCATAATTTATTAGAATACTCTATGTGCTTCACTTTTATCTTTTGAGCTTAGCGGTTGTTCTAGTACTTCACTTATATCTTTTTTAGCACGGTGGCATATAGATTTTGTAGAAATAATTGCACTTTCGTTCTTCACTTATATTTATTTGAGAGTTAATAAATTGTGATGGTAATTTGCATGGGTCATAAGACTAGTCCAAAAATAATAGGTATTCAATGAGTGCTAATCAAAACCATCATGTAGCACATTAAAGAGAAATCTTGGGTTAATGATATTGATGTGGTAATGTGAAAGGGTGTGAGTTCATGATTGTCAGTTCGTAGAAGTATGGGTATTAAGAGGTGTTAATTTCCCATTTGTATAAATACTAAAAAGGCATGGTGGGGATGTGTGAGCATTTCTATTCTTCGTTAAAATCCTAGTGTTGTTTCGGGTCGGAGGCGCGCGATGGTTAACTCCTCCCAACCTCCTCCCTCGGGGCATGCGAGTAGTACTTTGATTTGTGATAAAACTAATATAACTTTGCAATAAGTATATGAGTTCTTCATGACTAATGTGAACCCGTGGACATACGCAATCTCACCACCTCATATTTTGCTAGCGTCTTTGGTACCGTGCATTGCCCATTCTCACCTCTTCTCTCAGCCTAGCCCATCTACACAGCCCACCTAGACCCACCTAGCCTACCCCTCCAACCGGAGTCGTCCGATTGCGATCGGAGGGTCCGAAAATGGCCTTAAACCCCTAAACCTACCGTCCCCTGCTATAAATAGACACCATGGCCGTCCAAATCGGGCAACCCTATCCCTCCTCCTCAAAATACGTGCCATAGCCGCCCTCCACCTCTCACACAACCACACAGGCCCGTCAAAGCCCAGATCTGGTCCGCCCGGGCCCGGACGCCACCGTCATTCCACTGCGAGCCCGTGCAGCCGCCCGAGGTCCTCCAGCGCCTCCATGGCGCGAGTCGCGCCCGACCCCACAGCTCCCAACCGCCTCAAACCACCGCACCCAGCGCCGCCTCGCCTCCTCGCCTCGTAACTAGCTCCCTCGCCCTCCTCCCGATCCTCTTCTGCAAAGAGCCCCAAAGAGCACCATTGCCTCATGGAGCTTTGACCTCGGCAGGGTTGCCATGGCGCCGCTACCACCTCGGATCCAACCAAGCCAGATCGAATCCGTCCATCCCCGCCTGCCCTCGCTGTCCCGTCACCGCAACGTCGCCGCAAGCTGCACGCCGCCGCCGTCTTCCATGCTCGAGCGGGAGTGCTCAAGGAGGACAAACTCCCCGGTCGGTCGCCTCCCTCATGGGCCCAAGCCACGCAGCCGGCCCAGCCGCGCCTCTAGCCCAGCCATCTACACCAACAGGCCTAAGGCCCATGGTGAGCCTCCGGTTCCTCAACCCTCCAGTTGCCTTTTTGGGTCCTGGCACGTGCATGTTCTGCCTATTAGTCGCTTTGGGCTCTCTTTAGATATCATGTGCGTTCTAGGCTAGATCAAATTCGGCCCAGCTCCTGTTTTTTTCGTCCCGCGAATTTATCCAATTTCCTGGACATTGCATAATTACAGAAAATTGCCCTGATTTTAAAATGTTGATAACTAAATAACCATGCAACGAAATAAAACATGTCATATATGTAACTTGGGTAGAATTTCATGTAGTTTCACAATATCCAACGTTCATCCATAATAAAAATGTTTTAAATTTTTGTTTGCATTAATTTGTATAAGTGCCATGCTACCGTTTATTTCATAACTAAATAATCGTAGCTCTGATTTAAATGAATTTTATATGTAACTTGACTAGAAAAATGTGCAGAATAATATGGTGCACTTACTTTTGTTGTTTAACAACAATAAAATTGTGTTTTAGACAGAACAGTACCAGCTTCGAAAATTGCATATGGGGATTTTCGGAATTGTTATGTGTTTTTTCCTGCCTCATTAAAAATGCTAGATAGATAGTTTAATTATTCTTCACCTCTTTCCATGATAAATAATGTTTAAAATTGTTGTGTAACTAAACTAGAGTGAACTAAATAATTCAAATGTGGAGTTTTGTCAATATTCAACTCATTGCATATTGAGCTTCACATAATGTGTAATATTTGATTGTTGTGTTTTCCATGTTATGCATAACTAAATGGACATCCATCATACTTGATTGTGCATCCTGCCATGAATATGTTGTGGTGTTTGCCGGGCCATTTGTTTGTTTCCGGATTGCTTCTCCTTGCTAGAGTTCCAAAACCGATTCAGAGTGTGAGGATTCGTTTGACTACGCTTGTTCGACTACTTCATGGACTCGATCTTCTTCCAAGCAGGATTTCAGGCAAGATGATCATTACCCTGGATACCAGTACTATCATTGCTATGCTAATTTTCTCGATGCTATCGCTATGTCTCATTACCTACCACTTGTTTGTCAAGCCTCCCAAAATGCCATGATAAGACTCTAACCCTCCACATCCTAGCAAACCGTTGTTTGGCTAAATAACCGCTTGCTCAGCCCCTCTTATAGCATTGCTTGTTGCAGGTGCAGTTAGTTCCATGTTGGGACATGGATATATTGGGATATCAAATTATTCTAGCTATTTAATTAATGCGCCTATACACTTGGTAAAGGGTGGAAGGATCGACCTTTTACTTAGTGTTTTGTTCCACTCTTTTTGCCTCAGTTTCTGATTATCGATGTTATGTTCCATATTGAGTGCTCCTAACATGCTTGGGGTAGTTATGGGGACCCCCTTGATTTTCGTTTTGGGATAAAACTCTGGATACCAGGATGATCATTACCCTGGATACCACTACTATCATTGCTATGCTAGTTGTCTCGATGCTATCGCTATGTCTCATTACTTACCATTTAGTTGTTAGGCCTCCCAAAATGCCATGATAAGCCTCTAACCCTCCACATCCTAGCAAACCGTTGTTTCGCTAAGTTATCACTTGCTCAGCCCCTCTTATAGTATTGCTAGTTGTAGGTGCAGTTTGTTCCATGTTGGGACATGGATATCTTGGGATATCAAATTATTCTTGCTATTTAATTAATGCACCTATACACTTGGTAAAGGGTGGAAGGCTCGGCCTTTTGCTTAGTGTTTGTTCCACTATTGTCGCCTTAGTTTCTGATTGCTGATGTTATGTTCCATATTGAGCGCTCCTAACATGCTTGGGTTGTTATGCGGATCCCCTTGATTTCCGTTTTAAGATAAAACTCTTCCGGCAAGGCCCAACATTGGCTTTAAAATTTACCAACATAATAATATTGAACACCTTTATGAATGCATAGAGGGTTGCCCCCTCGTTAATTTAATCTACATAATACAAAGGGGCAGTGTTGATGGTGTTGGTTCAAATACCTAGCGGTAGGTTGTGCCACCTTGGGGCAAATCAAAGTATTGGCCATCGTCCACTTCACATAGATGGTTGTGACCTGAGAACGAGATACGCGACTCCTATCGGGATCGTCCTCACATCGGGTAGTCTTGCTGGATTTGTTTTAACTTTAACGAATGTCTTGTGCACCGGGATTCCAAGGATACTACAGGTTATCCCACGGCTCAGGTTTTCTACTGCAGCTTGTGGCAAGTTTGTGATGGATGAGTTGGAGCACCCCTGCAGTGTTAAATCTTTTGGAAAGCCGTGCCCGTGGTTATGTGGAAACTTGGAAACTTTATAATACCCGGTTATAGAAAACTTGAAGTAAACCCAAATAAAATACACCAACCATGTGCGTAACCGTGATCGTCTCTTCTCGAGGGAGTTCGGGAAGAGAACACGGTGCGGTTATTTTTGACTCGTAAGTAGGTGTTCAAGATCACATCTTGATCATTACTAGATCATGTCCGTTTATGCGTAGATCACTCTTCTTATTCTTGTACTCGTAAGTTAGCAAGATAAAAATGTTTAGTGTTGTTGCAACCTCACCACTTAAACATACCTCACCCATTAAGTTGTGCTAAACTTGATACCCTTGGTAATGAGATTGTTGAGTCCCCGTGGCTCACAGATTTCTACAACAACAGATGTAGATATAGGTAATGTGATGCTTTGATGTGAGAGTAATGATTGTTCTATTTGGAGTTCTTTTTCACATCGATCATAGGATGGGTTCCAGGGCGGCAGCCTGGGATTAGCAGGGTGGACGTTGTCTTATTTTTCAATTGATTTCATCCGTAGTCGGATCATGCTCTTTTGTATGATGATTGTGATGTATTGATGTATTGAGATATTTATGTTGTAGCTTGTGGTGAGTGTAAGCCATCTCCATATACTCATCTCCGCTTTACATGTATTGTGGCGATTTCCATTCTTGCAAAGCGACCCGAAATGTGCTTCTATACTTATCGAGGCCCTTGAGTCGGCACGAGGATAGTTCCGCATTTTGGGCGTGACAAGTTGGTATCAGAGCAGTACCGACCTAGGAGCCCCCTTGATTGAAGGAACATGGCCATTGTCGAGTCTAGAAAGAAAAACTATATTTTGAGTCTAGTTATATATTGGAGAGTAGGAATTCTTTTTACTCCTCTTCCCTTTGTCGCTCTGGTGAGGATTCATGACGTAGGAATTTTAATTCTATCCCTATTCTCAATATTTTTTTAGGATGACGCGGATATTTTGGAACCTCTACGATGTCGGTGTGACCGAAATTCTGTTCTTGGTGCCTCTTGTCTGACATGACTTTTGTTCCGGGGAGTAGAGCTCCAAGGTTTTCTTGTCACACTCTCTATCATTTAGTTTCCTTAGTATCTTAGGACGAAGATGTTCGAAATCGCTTCAATACTATTTTGGCGAGAGGAGTCTGGTGCCACCTAGTACTGGGGAGAGGGTCCAGATGTACTGCCATGTTTTGTATCGTTGTGATTATGAGGGTCTGAGATAGATGAGTTTCTGAGGTCTCTGGCTATGTGTTGATGGATGTGATACATTGGAGAGTAGTATCATGCTAGGAGTTGAGTGATGGAATTGCTCCTTGTATCCGTTGGACCAAATTGCATAACCAAAAGATTTTGGGAGTTCTTAGGTGGAAATTAAAGTAGTTACCTAGGTTTATCTTCAACCAAATGCATGATGTGAGGTTCGGGTTTGACATCTAGTGGTTTGTTTGTTGACGGTCTTTCTTACAGCGGTTCTTGTTGTGTCCTAAAGAATCCTTGGATCTTGCTATGATTCGGGACACTTCGTATGTCGTGTGCACTACCTTGTACATGATGGCTAATGTATGATCGAGCCCGTGCGAGCCTTAGCACGAAAATATCAGACGAAATCTCTGTCAGGAATTTGTTTCTGGCTTAATCTGCAAGTCTCATCTTTTGTTTGTTGGAGTATGGTAATTTGAGTTGCTTCGATGTCAAGTGTTGATTCCATACCTTTTCTAAATGATGTTCTCATATTTCTATGGGAGTGCCAATCCTTTTGTTCAATCAAATTGTCATGTCAAGTCTTTTATACCGGTGTGCTTCTCTTCAAGTGAATTCAATCTTATTTCACTATTCGCAAGATCTATTCTCTTATTTCATTCCGGATTTCTTTTCATCTGTCCTGAGTTGTCTTTGTTTTTCCCCACCCTACCACCCTTTTTCTTCTGGAGCGAGATATCTCGAATCAAGTGCCTTTTCTATTCATGTGATGCTTCCTCCATCTTTTCTTGCATATTTTATCCGGTGATTCGTTGTGAAGATGCTCAGATGCTAAGTTCATCATTCTCCATTCTTGTTTTCTTCCCCGGTGGATTTTATTCAACCGCTCGGTGTTCATCATATCCTTTTCATTCATTCTATGCTTTCCCATGTGGAAATTCTCATCCAATCCTCTCTTTTTTATTCACCTCTTTCTATATCAAATACGGAGCGAAGAAGATATCCCAGAAGATTCGTATTTCCATTTAAATACTTCCAAAATATTTCGAGGTTCTCAACCTCATCAAGTTTTTAATTTGTACCGGTGCAATATCCCCTTATAAGCAATCGTTTCAACGGTGTTCTCTTTGAGTGAACCCATTACCCACATGTCTTCCCAGGATCTTACCTATCTTTTGGATTTGTTCCCAGAGTTTCTTCTCAAATCCTTCTTCTAGTCTGACGCAAGAATGGATGCCATCGGTCAGATGCTTTCTCCAAGGTTGCTTCGAATTATTATTTTCATCGTTGGCTCAACCTTTTCGTTATTCATTTGTCTAGAGTGCTTCAACAATTCATAGTGGTGTTCCTCGCCATCAGTCTCATCTTGGAAGACGGAAGGAGAGTTTCTCTTAGATCTTTACCCATTCTCATGAAGATTAGTGGTTCAAGGTTGATGCGATCCTCTCTAATTTTTTCCCATTCATGAGAATTTCTTTTCTTGTCTATCTAGAGCGATTCAGAGTTGTTTTCGTTCTCGATACTCCGAAGGCCATCTAAATCTTTGCAAGGTTTTAATCTTATTCTTTTAAACCTTCATTTCTTTCAATAATCCTTTTGGTTACGGAGGTTCTTCATGGTGGTTTGTTATGGATTTCATTCATTCTCGAAGTGTTCTTCAAGATTCTTGTTGGAGGAGCTGAAGTATTCTTTGTCTTGCATTTCAAAGTGTGATCCATTTCTCCCTTATTGGAGATGTTGTATAGCATTCTTGATTCATGAGGAGTCTCGAAGAGAATTTGTCAAGAATGAAATATTGAAACCCATCATTTCTTTCATGGAGTAATCTTGGTATAGATTTCACCTAAAGCTTTTCCTAAGAAATGTTGATATTTTGGTGCTTATCAATGATCCAAGTTTTCTCCTTCTCCTCTAAGTGAATGAAGTTTTAATCTCTTTATTGATCTCAACCAATCAATTGTTTTCGTTAGTGGCTGGTTGTCACCTCATAATTATGATATGTTTTCCATAAGCCCACAACAAGCTTATTCCCTTCGTTGTTGATTTTCCAACAACTTCGTTCGACCTTTCTTTGTAAGGATGCTTTTGAAATTCAATTGTGGTAGAAGTTTCATTTTCTTCTCCATTCTTTTCTCCCAATGATCTTGCTTCTATTCTTTTCTTCCGGAGGTGTTGTGATGTTGCTCTGTTCGACCGATCATCTCGTTTTGTCAAGATCATGTTCTTCTCCTTGCTTATCCATTTAGCAGGAGTGTTATGTTCTCTTTTGAGTTCTTTTCAGCTTATCAATTTGTGCCTCTCTTTTAACCGAAGTGTTGCCCAAATTATTTCTTTCTCGTTCCTTAACAAAAAATTCAACTGGAGTGGTTTCGAACTCTTGCTTGTTCCTTATGCCATTCTTCATCTCTTTGCAACCTCCAAGGTTCGTTGGTTTCCTCGTTTGTCAAAGAAGCTAGTTTTACCTCTTCCACTTTATCTTCCTCTTCTCTTCTAAGATCTCAAGGCGAGATCTCTTTGTAGTGGGGGAGAGTTGTAATAGCCCGGGACCGACATTTCAGATGCCTTCCATGTTTTTCGAGTTTCGCCGTTTGATTAAATTGTTTGTTGCATTCATCATCGCATCATTCGCATTGCATCGGCACTCCATTGCCGTCATTTTTCAAAACTTGCATCCATTCGTAGTTGCCAGTTCTCCCCATTCTTGTCATTGACCGTGTCGAGACCAAACACACTTACACGCACCTGCGACATCATTAAAGTATTGTTTATAAGTGGGAATAAAAGTTCTCGAAATGGGTTGAAAGTTGGTGTGTGGTCTTAATATATTGTGGGTAGACCGCCTGCCAAATTTCATCGTATTCGGAGTCCGTTTGATACCCCAACGAACAATTGTAGCGGCACCGTCGCTGGTTAACTTAGCGGATGTTTTTCGTAATAAAAACCTGTCGTCGGTCCGCTCAATTCCCTCTCTTCTCTCAGCCTAGCCCATCTACACAGCCCACCTAGACCCACCTAGCCTATCCCTCAGACCAGAGCCATCCGATTGCGATCGAAGGGTCCGAAAACGGCCTCAAAACCCTAAACCTACGCTCCCCTACTATAAATAGACACCCTAGCCGTCCAAATCGGACAACCGTAGCCCTCCTCCTCCAAATCTGTGCCCTAGCCGCTCTCCACCTCTCTCCCAGCCGCGCGGGCCCACCGAAGCCCGGATCTGGCCTGCCCAGGCCCGAACGTCGTTGTTGTTCCACCTCGTGCCCGCGCTGCCGCCCGAGCTCCTCCAGCGCGTCCATGGCGCGAGCCACGCCCGACCCCACAGCTCCTCACCGCCTCGCACCCCAACGCTGGATCCCGCCGCCGGCGAGCCACCGCGCCCAGCGCCGCCTTGCCTCGCCGCCTCACCACCAGCTCCCTCGGCCTCATCCTATTCCTCTTCTCTAGGGAGCCCCAAAGAGCACCGATGCCCCATGGCGCATTGACCTCGGCAAGGTTGCCATGGCGCCGCCGCCACCTCGGATCCGGCCATCCCCGCCTGCCCTCGCCGTCCCGGCACCGCAGTGCCGCCGCAAGCTACGTGCAGCCGCCGTCCTCCATGCTCAAGCGGGAGCGCTCGAGGAGGACAAACTCCCAGCTCGGTCGCCTCCCACGCGAGCCCAAGACACGTAGCCGGCCCAGCCATGCCTCCAGCCCAGGCACCTACACCGACGGGCCAAAGGCCCGTGGTGAGCCTTCGGTTCGTCAACCCTCCAGTTGCCTTGTTGGGTCATGGCCCATTCATGTTCTGCCTAATAGTCGCTCTGGGAGCTCTTTAGATATCCTGTGCGTACTAGGCTAGATCAGATTCGGCCCAACTCCTGTTTTTTTTGTCCCGCGAATTTATCCAATTTCCAAGACATTGCATAGTTGACGAAAATGGCCGTGATTTTAAAATGTTAATAACTAAATAACCATGCAACGAAATAAAAAATGTCATATATGTAATCTGGGTAGAATTTCAAGTAGTTTGACAATATCCAACGTTCATCCATGATAAAAAAAAGGTTTAAAATTTTTGTTTGCATTAATTTGAATAAATGCCATGCTAAAACGGTTTATTTCATAACTAAATAACCGCACCTCCGATTTAAATGAACTTTATATGTAACTTGACTAGAAAAATGTGTAGAATAACATGTCGCACTAACTTTTGCTGTTTAACAAAAATAAAATTGTGTTTTACATAGAACAGTACAAATTTCAAAAATTGCATATGGGGATTTTTCGGAATTGTTATGTGTTGTTTCCGGCCTCATTTATAATGCATAGATAGATAGTTTAATTATGCTTCAAATCTTGCCATGATAAATAATGTTTAAACTTGTTGTGTACCTAAACGAGAGTGGACTAAATAATTCAAATGTAGAGTTTCGTCAATATGCAATTCGTTGCATATTGAGCTTCACTTAATGCGTAATATTTGGTTGTCGTGTTTGCCATGTTATGCATAATTAAATGGACATGCATCATACTTGATTGTGCATCATGCCATGAATATGTTGTGGTGTTTACCTCACCATTTATTTGTTTCCGGATTGCTTCTCCTCACTAGAGTTCCAAAACCGATTCGGAGTGTGAGGATTCGTTCAACTACGCTTGTTTGACTACTTCATGGACTCGATCTTCTTCCAAGCAGGATTTCAGGCAAGATGATCATTACCCTGGATACTAGTACTATCATTGCTATGCTAATTTTCTCGATGCTATCGCTATGTTTCATTACCTACCACTTGTTTGTCAAGCCTCCCAAAATGCCATGATAAGACTCTAACCCTCCACATCCTAGCAAACCGTTGTTTGGCCAAATTACTGCTTGCTCAGCCCTCTTATAGCATTGCTTGTTGCAGGTGCAGTTAGTTCCATGTTGGGACATGGATATATTGGGATATCAAATTATTCTAGCCATTTAATTAATGTGCCTATACACTTGGTAAAGGGTGGAAGGATCGGCCTTTTACTTAGTGTTTTGTTCCACTCTTGTTGCCTCAGTTTCTGATTATCGATGTTATTTTCCATATTGAGTGCTCCTAACATGCTTGGGGTAGTTATGGGGACCCCCTTGATTTTCGTTTTGGGATAAAACTCTTCCGGCAAGGTCCAACATTGCTTTTTAAAATTTGCTACCATTATAATACTGAACACCTTTATTAATGCATAGAGGGTCACCCCTCATTGATTTAATCTACATAATACAGGGGGCAGTGATGCTCCTAATACCTAGCAGTATGCGATGCCACATCGGGGCAAATCGAAGAATTGGCTATCGTCCACTTCGCATAGACGGTTGTGACCTGAGAACGAGATACGCGGCTCCTATCAGGATCATCGTCACACCGGGTGGTCTTGCTGGATTTGTTTTACCTTTAACGAATGTCTTGTGCATGGGGATTCCGAGGATACTACAGGTTATCTCCCGGTTGAGGTTTTCCACCGCAGCTTGTGGCTAGTTTGTGATGGATGGGTTGGAGCACTCCTGCAGGGTTAAATCTTTTAGAAAGCCGTGTCTATGGTTATGTGGCAACTTGGAACTTTTATAATACCTGGTTATAGAAAACTTGAAGTAAACCCAATTAAAATACACCAACCGTGTGCGTAACCGTGATCGTCCCTTTTAGAGGGAGTTTGGGAAGAGAACACGGTGGGTTTATGTTTGACTTGAAAGTATGTGTTCAGGATCACTTCTTGATCATTACTAGTTCGCGTCCATTTATGCGCAGATCACTCTTCTTATTCTTGTACTCGTAAGTTAGCCAGATAAAAATGCCTAGGGTTGCTGCAACCTCGCCACTTAACCATATCTCATCCATTAAGCTTTGCTAGTCTTGATACCCCTGGTAATGAGATTGTTGAGTCCCCGTGGCTCACAGATTCCTACAACAACAGATGTAGATACATGTTATGTGATGCTTTGACGTGAGAGCGATGATTGTTCAATTTGGAGTTCTTCTTCTTCTTCATCATCATCATCGATCATAGGATGGGTTCCAGGTCGGCAGCCTGGGATTAGTAGGGTGGACATCTTCTTCTTTTTTGTTTGATTTCATCTGTAGTTGGATCCTGCTCTTTTGTATGATGAGTATGATGTATTGATTTATTTAGATATTTATGTTGTAGCTAGTGGCAAGTGTAAGCCAACTCCATATACTCAACGCCTCTTTACATGTAGTGTGACGATTTCCATTCTTGTAAAGCAGCCCAAAATGCGCTTCTATCCTTATCGAGGTCCTCGAGCCTTCGCGAGGATAGTACCGCATTTTGGGCTTGACACATGACTATAAACCCACAATCCACAAAATTAAGTACATGGCTATTGTTATACAAAAGCAACCTAAACATTGTGCGATCTTGCATCAATAATCTCCTGAATCTTTTGAACATGCAAAACACTATGTACTGAAGCATGAGAGTGTCAAAAAAATGAAGGTGAATGTTATTCTTCATACATGAACTGAAACTTGAACATATCATAGAAATCTATTGTTGCCTTATTTCTATTTTGACCCAGGATTCTGAAAAATTGATAGGAAAATCTGAAGGTCCCAATGTCAAAATGCACAACATGATAGGATGCTTGCATCACCACCTTAGTAGTAATCCTACTATCCTCTACTTTCTACATTTCATCCATATTCGATTGATTCTCTGTTCAGACCTATTTACATCTGCAGTCACATGTTACAAAGCTATGCCTAAATACTAAAATAAGGAAGATGAAAACAAAAAATATTTACAATTCTAGAGAACAAACAAACGAACATAGAATGCAAGCTTATAATAAGAAACAAGAACACACCAAAGAAAGGGACTGATACTTTCCAAGAAATGGAAACTCTAGAAAAAGGAAGCACATTTTGAATATTGGAAGATGATCGATTCTTTATGGGTCTGCAGCTACCATCGCACCACGTGAACCTTTACTATGTCATGTATCTTGCTAGAATTACGCACCACAATTAATGAGAATCTATTCTACACATAAGATGAGACTCAACCTGGCAATCCGACCCATGGGCGGCCGTGCCCATGGGCACCCGACCCGAATGGGTAGGATATGGGTCGCCATATTCACCCATGGGTAAGCCCGATGGGTAACCCGGTTAGTCTTGGGCAGGGTATGGGCACAATTTTATACCCATGGATTACCCGATGGGTCACCCGATTAATATTGTTAAGTACAGTATATTTTTATGTGTTACATATAGTAGACATAGGCTAACACCCAGTCGCTAAGAGCATCTACAACCAGACCTTGAAAATCCGGTCCCTCAAACACCCGCAGACGCTCCCGGGCGCATCCGCGGACACTGACCGGTCACACCTCAAATATAGCTCGTTGCATCCGAACATCTCATATTTCTTCCTCAAATCCATAAAAAAGCATGCAAGTAAATAAAACCTACGTACTACGTGAAGAGCTATCTACTCTTCGTCGGAGATGTGGACGATCTCCGTCCCCTCCGGCGGATAGATGTGTGTGCGCCGCAGGTCCGCCCCCTCCGGCGCCGGCGCTGCTGCCCCCTTTGCTGCGGCTTCCTCGGCCTCGATCTTGGCCTCCAGCTCGTCGAAGAGGGCGTCGGCTTCCGCCCGCCTCTGCCGGATGAGCCGGCGGTTGGCCTCCACCTCGGCCTCATCCCGGATGGAATCCAGGATGGCCTGCTGCTCCGCCATTTCGTCCGATTGGGCGATGACGAACTCCGCGTCCTCCTCCGCCATGGTCAAGCCGGGAGCCTCCTACTCCGGCTCCTCCTCCTCCTCCATTGCCTCCGGCTCCTACTCCTCCGGCAGCTCCTCCTCCTCCACCTCCTCCTCCGTCTCCGGCGAGTTCGGAGGGAGACCCGCAGCGATGCGGGCGGGGCGGCGAGCGTGGTACTCCTCCTCGATTTGTCGGCGCCGCTCCGGTGTCAGCTGCGCGTAGGTGGTGATGAGCCGGCGGACCATCCTAACGGAGAGGGAGCAGTGAGAGGAGGCGGAAGGGCTCGGCTAGCGGCGGAGAGAGGGAGGAGGCGGATGTGTTAGGGCTGGGGGGTGCCGGACGGCTTAAATAGCCGGCCCCGACCTCAGGCGGGGAGGCTGAGCGGCGCCACGCGGCGCCACACGGCGTTCACACCGCGGCGACGGTCGAGGCGCCCGTCGGACCTTCGGGTTTCCTGACGAGTCCATGTGGGGCCACGCCGTCAGTCCGACGTGGCGAGCGAGCCCGGGCGCGTCCGGGCGCCCCCATACCCGCCTCATATTTGGGCAGGATATGGGGGGTGCCGGTCAGCCCGGGCGTTTGAGGGCCAATTGAGAGGCCCGCCTGGGTCAAAAAAAAGTGACCGGACACTGCCCGGGCGGCCTGCCCGGGCGTTTGAGGTGGGTTTGAGAGGTCCGGTTGTAGATGCTCTAAGCCAACAAGTAACACTAAAAAAGAAGCCACATGTAATAAGCCATACGAACAGCTCGGCCCATCTAGAGTGTCCCATGTCAATGCCATTCATAGCTTTACTATGGCCCAAAACATAGAACAAACATCGGCCCATGCAAAACACATAGCCAGCGGCTAGCCACACCGCTGCATGCCTCTATGTGGCTCAGCTAGCTTTAGTCCCACCTCGGTACTGGAAGCAAGATCCCAGGTATGGATGCCTATATAATAGAACCACAAGGATAGTAGTTCGATCACCGTGTGGTCTGTTTATCTACTACCCCTATAAAAGGAAGAGAGGGCTAATCCAACTACAGATCTGGACCGTCTAATCATGCTATCAATGGTCTAAACTCATCGTTAACGAAATTTTTCGTTAACCCACCCTTCCTTAACACCACAAAGGCCCACGACCACGTTCTCTTCGCGGGCTAAACCGCCCCGCCTCCTCTCCGCTCCCCTCCCCTCTCCGCACCCGCCCGCTGCCTCCCCCCCCCCCCCCGCCCGCTAAGCCCCGCCCGCTGCCTCCCCCCCGCCCGTCGCCTGCTCGCCCCGCCCGCCTCCTCTCCCCCGCTCAGCCCCGCCCTCCGCCCGCTCCCAACAACCGAAGCATGACCTCCAAAAAAACCCCGCTGCACATGACCCCCCACTCCGTCCGCTCCTCCTTCTCCCAACAACCGAAGCAGAGTCGCCCCAGCATGGGCGGGGGGCCCATCGCCTCCGCCCAACGATCCTCCGCCGTCGGCCGATCCTCCGCCGCGGTCCACTCGGCCTCGGCCTCCGCCACCCGCCGCTAACCACTCGGCCTCTGCCGCCCCGCCGTGGACGTCCCCGCCGGTTCTGTACTCCTTCCCCACAGAGCAGCCCCCAGCGATCCTCCTCTGCTGCTCCGCGAAGCAGCCCCCCGCCGGTCCTCCCCTGCTGCCGCAAGAACCCGGGAGCACTGCTGCTGCCTGTTGGTCCGATGTTGCCTCTGCTGTGAGCGTGGGGCGATCGCGGCGTCCTCCTATGTTGTGAGTGCGGGGCGGCGGCGGCGTCCTCCACTGCTGTCCAACGTCAGTAAGTTTCCTTTAGGTGAACGGTGAGGTACTCTGAAACTGTCCTTTTTTTGACAGAATAGATGAATTTGCACGTACAGGTTATCTGTTCCAAGGTCTGTTCGGGGTATGCGGCCTTGTTGGAAAAACTGAAGTTGGAATTTTCGAAGTTTGAGTTTAATCCTTTCTATTCAATGAATGTTATTGATGGAATTTTCCAACTCTGTTCTCGACTATATGGAACCTCTTGTTGTTAAATTGAAGTACCAATTATGGTTCTTGGGTCTTCTGTACATGTATGCGTATATTACTTACTAATGGTATATGCACTAGACCTTTCTGTATAGGATGACCCATTTCCAGGCATAGGCATACGGAGGTTTCAATTTTGAAGTTTGGCAGGTTTAATTCAAGACTTCGATTCTCCCCCTATTTTTGTATGGACAATGCATGTGTCTCTTAGAAGATGACTTTCTATTCATACAAAGTACTATTTTCCGTGTCATGCATAGCCAATACAACCTAACTATCTGATCTTTGGGATGCTAATTTGTGCACGCACGATAAAAACCTGTAGCAATGACAATGTTTCCTGTGAAGATCAATACCCGCTACATGTTCATTGTTTCCTTTGATAATGAATTCTTGCTACAACTACAGTGGATCCTGTGATGCATTTCGAGGCCTGCAATGTTGAATGTTCCTGGTAATTATATTTTTATCTTTCTTAGTCTGCACTTGTGGGTCTCTCACATCCTCTGAACATTGCACATCCATTTGCTGATTATAGTTTGTAAGCTGTAAATTGTTTTTCTGGTTCACCCCGCAGATCTCTACAGTTTGTTAACTTGGGAGAACACTAGTGTTGAGGCTGAGCTGTTGAGGGCTCTGAAGTTGTGCGTGTTGCAGCCGTTTTTGTTGCCATGACAGTTTTTTTGGTCGCTCATCAGGCTGCTGTCAACGCCAGTCTTCATCTTGGTTACCGTCTGACAACACCGGGTATGCACCGGTTTCCTCTCTTGTTATTTACCTCTTCAGATTTGTTCAAGTGCAGCCGTTAATACTGAACATTGGTTTGCAGTACAACCTCCATCAGTCACAGCCAATTGATACACTAAAAATCCAGCAAATGGCTGAAGTGCAGCTCCTTCCCCGCCATTCTCTGCTCTAAACACCCGCTCTAATTACCTGTTCAATTCACTGAATCGACCGGTTGTTTACTATTGAATCATCCACACTTTATTCTCTTCTTTTCTCCTCTTCCATTCATTGAAACATCCGTAATGTATGCTTGTTACCTCTCTGAGTTCTTGAACAGAAATATTCAGAAAACCCAATTCTCTATGAGCATGAATAATCTTTCTATTCATACGTAAAAATTAAATTGTGGTTCCAGTTGTGGGAGGTACGGTGTGGTTTCTTTGTTGGCATGTGTATGTGCTGCTTGTTGGTCTGTTGGCCGGGTGGATTGAGCCTTGCACAGTGGCGATGTCGGGAGCCAGGGGGCACCGGATATGGGAGATGCCAGCGTCATTCGAAATGAGCCTTGCTCGGCATTGACTGAATCCTGCATTTCTAGCAGTCTATGATTGTTTTGGTTGATTCATAGTTTCACGTGTGCTTATGTAACCTGTCCAGGGATCATCATCCGCAAACAGGAGAAAGTCTGTTGCTGCAAATACAGAAGGTCGGTTGTCTTAAAGTTTAATTCTTGGCACTTTTCAAGTCAGCCATCTAAGGCTACCACGATAATAATGGCACATGGGACGGCGGCACTCCCCAGTACTGCACCAAACTTGAATATTGGGGTGGATCCATGGAGTACTTCTTCGTGTCCTTAGGACAGGGAGAGCTGAACGCCACGGCTTCTTCCCAGAGTAATGCCCCTCTGTCTCAGATGGTATGGTTTTCATGAAATATTTTTTTGACAGTAATATTTTATTGCTTCCGGCCTCTGCACTGCCATGATCATTTTGAGAGCATGGTGATTGTCTTGAATGACTGGTAGCTTCCTCCCCTTTTGGAAAATGTGAATAGTGTATCTACATCCAACTCAGTTTTGCTTTACTCTTATTTGTTAAAACGTAGTGACTATCTCTAGAGTACATCTTACTATATGATTATGACAACCATGCCCTCGAGGCTGCAACGAGAAATCACTCTCTAATATATTACCGAAGCAACACCCAAGTCGGAAATTATATGTGTGTGCATATTATTAGTTATTAAATATGAACCGATAGCTACATCTCTGGTCACTCATGACCGTCCGGATGCCTGTGGGGATAATTTTTTTAATATTCTACAAGACTAGTATTGTTTTTCTAGGTTGAACAAGATTTGAAGAGGGAGGGAAGGAAACAATGTTACACAAACAGGTACTCTCCTTACTAAAAACGAACAATCTCAAAGAGGTTGTCCATTATGTTACTTGATGCAGTTTTCTGCGAGATATTATAGAAGCGGTTTCAGAAAATAAGAGACTTGCTTGCATATAAACAAGTATGCGGCCATTTGCCATTTGTTGTTTGAACTTCTTATGATGATATCCATTGTTGAAAGAATTGTGAAGAAACACCAGTTATACATTTTTGTTCATTGATCATTGCTGCTCTCCGAAACTGCTGAAGTTAAATAGGGCCTCGTAATAAAAAATATCTTTGTCCAGTAGACCTAAAAGGATCAATGGGTTGAAGTTCATGTATGTAATAGTGCTACTGTTGTGAATATATTATTGGTAACCAATGTGGATTTTCTTTGCAATGTGATGTGACAAGATGTCTGCAATGTCATTGCCCCTTGTTGTACTGTTATACACAATTTGATTGTATTATAATCAACACAACATCTCTAATGTTCAGTTTGTAAAGTGAAGTTCTCATTTCTCAGATACACTTGAATGAATTCACGAATTAAACCCAAAATTTATATAAATCAATGTTCTTCTGGATCGTGAGGAAACTTCGGATACGAATTTACGGTGGTGATTTCTAAATATTTTAGTTAGTATAATCTTTTTGGGATTTCATTAGGGTTGTGGCACTTCCTCCATCGAAATGGCAAGCACTCACCCATCTTTCAATTGATCCAACCGTTATTTTTTTCTTTCCAATCGCTATTTTTTCTTTCCAAAAAACATTGCAAATTCTTGATTATAATTTTTTTTGTTACATTCTTCCTTCCAAAGATAATGTTACGTATGTCAAGTTTGAGTAGTAATATATCATATCTATAATCATAACTATTTCATATACTCCAGAATTCTTATATATTTATACGATCAGTTAATGTCATAACTATATTATTATTTAAAAAGTTCACCACCTAAACTAAATGGCCCATGGAGGTGCATGGCTTGTTGACAAGGGTATATGCATCCATTGATCTTAACTATTTTATTTTGTATCCTTTTCATTTATTCGTTGATATAGTTTTCTTTCACCTGAGCAATATTACTGGTAATATAGTATGTATAGAGGAAAACATATGTAAATGTTAGATAACTATTCTGAAAATTATTTGATGGCAATCAAAACGTGCGTTGCACGTGCACGCTTACTAGTAACCATTAAAAACTACAGTGATCAAGATGTAGCCAGTTCAGAAGCTCCCCACGCTTCGTGCTTGGCATAATTTTTGTTCAAATGGTGGCTGAAATGGCCTTTGTTGTGCAGTGCACAACAACCCAATGGGTAACCTATCGGGTCGGGTTACCTGATGGGTTTGGGCGTGGGTCTGGTTCTCTGCCCATGGGCAGGGTCGTGTGTAAAGGGTTAGACCCATTTGCTTATAGGGCATGGGTCTGGTAGAGGTCAACCCGGTGAAACCCGACCCGACTGCCAGGTTGAGATGAGACCATCACTAAATATAACAAGTGTAGCAATTATATAACATACATATTTTTTAACAAAATATAGTGTTCACAGAATTTTATTTGAAATGAAATATGTTCTATGATGCATATGAACAATATTGAATACTAAAGGGGGTAAGCACATGCCTACCAAATTTCACTATAACTATTTTTGTGACCAAGAAAGAACAATTGTCTACATGTAACTTTGGTCGGTAAAAGACACGTGAGTTGCGAAGCAATAGTAGAGTATAACAGAGTTGACAATAAACATATTTAATACTATACTGAGGAACTTAACATGTCTACACATATATGAAGAAAGTATTTTACATAATAACCAAAGTACAGAAAACAAATTTTTTCCTATTCTTAAATCATGAATCTCTGAATATACTGTTTGATTTGCACAAAAGAAAATGCCTGCTTATTCATTTAGATGAGAAGAAATCCAATAGAAATAATGTTTGAGTATTGCATAGATTAACTCCTAGGCGATTCATGATTGAAATTTGGAAGGATACTGAAAAACCTTGACATAAATCTGATCCAGTTTGAGAGCATGTGTGCACATGTCTTGTTTTGTTTAACACAAATAGTTTAGTAGTCTAGCATAGAGAAAATCACACACACACACAAATACATACATATATATATATATATAGAAGTGCAGGTGAATATAATAAGTATGAGCTTTGTTCGAGATTGTTAATCCAAAGGTTTGCAAACAAAAAGTCAAGAACTAATGGAAGTTTGGGTGGCTTAACCTTAGTTGGACTTGAAGGCATGAAACTAGTGTAGCAATTTATGATAGATGTGTAGGTCCAAATGGCCGGTGTGATCAAGGTCTAGTTGTGGATGGTCTTGCGATAATAGCTGATTCGAAGTGAGTTAGGTAGCAGAACGGGGTCAAACTGATCTACCATGGGAAAGGATGCAAGAAATTAGCCATTCTCAATAATTATTGATCATATAAAATAAGACAATACAGAAAATACATATCATCGCTTGGATTGTCCAAAGTACAAAGCCATTCACAATTAGGAAGTTATAAACACCTGAATCATTTCAATAATCCATTTGACTGCTTGGGACATGATGCATATGAGACACTATGGTAATGTACGTGCAACCGACCTTAGAGAACAATGGACATGCTTGGAACACGATGTACATAAGATGATATGGGAACATTACATGCAACCAATTGTACATAAGATATTTGGTTTGAATTCATAAATCTTGGTCTGAATTCATAAATCAAGATTTAAGAGAAACGCGTGATAGCGCAGGAATTACCGCCTGTAGTTTCCCTAAATCTCTATATTTAGCAGCCATGTAAAAGACAACAAATGTTGATCGATCCCTCCACAATTGTTGATCCGAAGGGACATCTAAGAGGACCATCCTAGACACCATGGCACTTGTTTGTTTGATAGCATTTGATCGACGAAACAAATACCTGTTTAGATCAACACACATGTCCCATGACCGAACACAAAGGGAACTACCAAACAAAATTAAGCAAAGCAACTAAAGCCTCTCCTGCAAAGAGAACACCAGGCCTGGTCTGTCAGGATTAATACAAGAAACCAAAACAAGATAGACCACCAACCAAGACACGGGAAAATCACCTACGTTTAATAAAGAACCCTACGCCGGCCATGGAAAAATGATTCACACGAATATTGTTGAGGAATCGAACAGACAGAAGAATAGAGTGTTAAAGAAAGGAGGATTAAAGAGAGGAGGGTTAAAACTTCAGATTCTTCGACGCGACCACAAGCACAAATTGGACGCGGGCATGTACGGGACTTCGAGGAACTAGAGACAGGAACAATCCTGTGAAAAAAATTCGACGCACAATCATTGGAAACATGAAAACCTAGAATTGAAGGAGAACACCAACACCTCTAGGTAGGGGAATGGATGACTTGGCCATCGTCGAAGTGGCCGCGCTGGGGAGCACGATGCGGCGTCGCCCTGGGCCTACTCACTGCCGAAGGGTACTCCGGTAGTAGCGACCGTTTTTCCATGGAGATGACCATGCCCTCCTGAAAGAATCGATATGGTTGACTAGAGGGGGGTTTATAAGCAACTACCAATTTTTAGCTTTTCTTAACAAATTAGGTTTAGCAACAAATAGGTTATCTAGATATGCAACTAGGTGAGCAACCTATCTGATGCTAACAACAATAAGATACACGCAAGCAAAGGGTACACCACTAGTAAAGCTTGCACGAAGTAAAGGTAAGAGATAACCACAAGTGGAGCCGATGGAGACAAGGATGTGTTACCGAAGTTCCTTCCCTCTGAGGGGAAGTACGTCTCAGTTGGAGCGGTGTGGAGGCACAATGCTCCCGAAGATGCCACTAAGGCCACCGTATTCTCCTCACGCCCTCACACAATGCGAGATGCCGTGATTCCACTAGTGGTGCCCTTGAAGGCGGCGACCGAACCTTTACAAACAAGGTTGGGGCAATCTCCACAACTTAATTGGAGGCTCCCAACACCACCACGAAGCTTCACCACAATGGAATGTGGCTCTGAGGTGACCTCAAACGTCTCGGGTGCTCAAAACCCAAGAGTAACAAGATCCGCAAGGGATTAGTGGGGGAATCAAATTTCTCTTGGTGGAAGTTTAGATCGGGGCCCTCTCACCCAAACCCTAGAAGAGAAACAAGTTTTGTCGGCTAGGGAGAGAGATCGGGCGAAAATAGAGCTTGGAGGAACAATGGAGCTTTGGGGAGGAAGAGGTGGTCTTCTTGGAGAAGGAGACCCCCTTTATATAGTGGGGGGACAAATCGAACCGTTATCACCTATCAACCCGCACACAAGCGGTACTACCGCTCATGAGAGCGGTACTACCGCTTGGCGGTAGAGCCTGCCACACTGTGCAATGGCACAAGGCCACGAGGCGGTAGTGCCGCCGGAGCGGTACTACCACTCGCCCCAGCGGTACTACCGCTGGGGTTGCAGTGCAGATGCTCCCAAACATAGAGAGGCCGTAGGGGATGAAGGCAGTTCCGCCTAAGCGGTACTACCGCTCCCTAGAATGGTACTACCCCTAATAAGAGGTAGTACCACTGCCTACTACCGCTCATGGTTTACTGAGCGTTCTAGGTCCAGAAAGAGAGGGCGGAAGTGGCATTGTATTAAAAAGTGGTACTACCGGTTGGGAGCGGTACTACTGTGCCCTACTACCAGCCAGAAACTGCTCAGTCTGACAAGAAAATGTCAAGACTCCAAAGCCAGTGGTACAGCGCACGGCACTCGGAAATGGCACAACGGCTCATAAGCGGTACTACCCCTAATAAGAGGTAGTACCGTTGCCTAGAGTGGTACTACCTCTTATAAGCGGTAGTACCGCTGCCTTGTGCTACTTCCGCTTGGTTCTCTCCGGACCAGAACAAGGGCAACGTCGGTACTCCAATGAAGTAGGAAAGGAACATGGGTGCAAATGAAAGTGTACGTGTTGATTCCACCCAAACCTTTCCGATGCGGACCCCCTCTTATTAGTACGGTTCTCCTATGACTCAAATCGACTGAAAATGAAATGCAGGAAAGAAACCATCTTCACTCTAGACCACCGAGGGGCAAGAATTGTCTTCTGCCATATGATGAAATATCTGAAAGGCTTAATGCACATGATTAGTCCGCAAATGCATTGTCATCAATCACCAAAACCACTCGGGTAGAAATATGCCCTTACAATCTCCCCCTTTTTTGTGGATTGATGACAACACGGGATTTGCACAAATAATATAATGAGATAGTAAGCAAACCCCAACATCTACAAAATATATACAGGCTCCCCCTAGATCTGTTCGCTATATTTGATATGCTTTTGAAATGCACCGCACACACACTAGGATCAACACTCCCCCTATATTTTATAGACATGCACTACTTGCATTACGAGAATGGGAGATAAATATAAATGCAAGGAGTGACAGGTGAGCATAAACATAGGGCACAAGATAAGCATAACTCACATATTAAGACATGAAAAGGTAATGAGGGTAGCATATGTGTCACACCATATGACGCGGTCTTTAGGTCTCACACACATAAACCAAACCAAAGAAAATGATAAAAGAGTTCACCAGCAAAGAAAAACAAGCAACTAAAACGCACTCGTGACTCGACAAATCCCCTAAACTCTCTCCCCCTTTGGCATCGAGACACCAAAAGGGCAAAGAGAACTAAGACGACCTGATACGTCTCCAACGTATCTATAATTTTTGCTTGTTCCATGCTGTTATATTATCATTCTTGGATGTTTTACAATCATTTTATTACAACTTTATATCATTTTTTCGGACTAACCTATTGACATAGTGCCAAAGTGCCAGTTGCTGTTTTTGCTTGTTTTTTACTTCGCAGAAAATCAGACCAAACGGAGACCAAACGCTGCGGGGATTTTTGTGGATTTTTTATGGACCAGAAGAAAGAAGATGGGTGAAAGAACACCATAAGAGGGGGCCCAGGTGGTCATCCCCCACCAGGGCGCGCCAGAGGCCCCCTGGCGCGGCCTGGTGGAGGATGGGCACCTCGGGCACCCCCTCAACCGACTATCAATCCTATAAATTCCCAGAAAATCCAAAAACCCTAGAGGAGTCGACGAAACACAATTCCAGCCGCCGCAAGTTCCAGAACCGCGAGATCCAATCTAAACACCATCACGGAGGGGTTCATCTTCCTTATAGGTGCCTCTCTGATGATGCGTGAGTAGTCCACCATAGACCTACGGGTCCATAGGCAGTAGCTAGATGGATTCCTCTCTCACTTATGATTCTCAATACAATGGCCTCTTGGAGATCTATTTGATGTAAACTTTTGCGGTGTGTTTGTTGGGATCCGATGAATTTTGAGTTCATGATCAGTTTCTATCCATGAATATTATTTGAGTCTTCTTTGATCTCTTATATGCATGATTGCTTATAGCCTCGTATTTCTTCTTCGAATCTTTGGTTTAGTTAGGCCAACTAGATTGATTTTTCTTGCTATGGGAAGAGGTGCTTTGTGATGGGTTCGATCTTGTGGTGTTCTTTCCCAGTGACAGAAGGGGCAGCAAGACATGCATGTATCGTTGCTATTAAGGATAACAAGATGGGGTCTATTCCTACATGAATAGATCTTGTCTAAATCATGTCATCGTTCTTATTGCATTATGATGACCCACAAGTATAGGGGATCTATCATAGTCCTTTCGATAAGTACGAGTGTCGAACCCAACGAGGAGCAGAAGGAAATGACAAGCGGTTTTCAGTAAGGTATTCTCTGCAAGCACTGAAATTATCGGTAACAGATAGTTTTGTGATAGGATAATTCATAACGGATAGCAAGTAACAAAGGTAACAAAGGTGCAGCAAGGTGGCCCAATCCTTTTTATAGCAAAGGACAAGCCTGGACAAACTCTTATATAAAGCAAAGCGCTCCCGAGGACACATGGGAATTACTGTCAAGCTAGTTTTCATCATGCTCATATGATTCGCGTTCGTTACTTTGATAATTTGATATGTGGGTGGAACGGTGCTTGGGTGCTGTCCTTACTTGGAAAAGCCTCCCACTTATGATTAACCTCTCTCGCAAGCATCCGCAACTACGAAAGAAGAATTAAGATAAATCTAACCATAGCATGAAACATATGGATCCAAATCAGCCCCTTACGAAGCAACGCATAAACTAGGGTTTAAGCTTCTGTCACTCTAGCAACCCATCATCTACTTATTACTTCCCAATGCCTTGCTCTAGGCCCAAATAATGGTGAAGTGTCATGTAGTCGACGTTCACATAACACCACTAGAGGAGAGACAACATACATCTCATCAAAATATCGAACGAATACCAAATTCACATGATTACTTATAACAAGACTTATCCCATGTCCTCAGGAACAAACGTAACTACTCACAAAGCATATTCATGTTCATAATCAGAGGAGTATTAATTATCATTAAGGATCTGAACATATGATCTTCCACCAAGTAAACCAACTAGCATCAACTACAAGGAGTAATCAACACTACTAGCAACCCACAGGTACCAATCTCAGGTTTGAGACAAAGATCGGATACAAGAGATGAACTAGGGTTTGGAGAGGAGATGGTGCTGGTGAAGATGTTGATGGAGATTGACCCCCTCTCGATGAGAGGATCGTTGGTGATGACGATGGCTTCGATTTCCCCCTCCGGGAGGGAAGTTTCCCCGGCAGAACAGCTCCGCCGGAGCCCTAGATTGGTTCTGCCCAAGTTCCGCCTCGAGACGGCGGCGCTTCGTCCCGAAAGCTCTCTTCTAATTTTTTTCAGATCAAAACCCTCCATATAGCAGAAGATGGGCACCGGAGGCCTGCCAGGGGGCCCACAAGCCACTAGGGCGCGCCCTGGGGGGTAGGGCGCGCCCTCCAGGCTTGTGGCTGCCTGGTGGGTCCCCTCTGGTATTTTCTTCGCCCAATATTTTTTATATATTCCAAAATAATTCTCCGTAGATTTTCAGGACTGTTGGTGTTGTGCAGAATAGGTATCTCATATTTGCTCCTTTTCCAGTCTAGAATCCCAGCTGCCGGCATTCTCCCTCCTCATGTAAATCTTGTAAAATAAGAGAGAAAAGGCATAAGTATTGTACCAAAATGTGTAATAACATCCCAAAATGCAATAAAGATCAATATAAAAGCATGATGCAAAATGGATGTATCAACTCCCCCAAGCTTCGACCTCGCTTGTCCTCAAGCGAAAGCCGGAATCGATAAATATGTCCACATGTTTAGAGATAGTGGTGTCGATAAAAATAAAATATGGACATGAAGGCATCATGGTCATCTTTAGAACAGCAACATATATTGACATATAGTCTCTTATGCTAAAGTAACAATTCATTCACAAGGTAAAGTATGAATCAAGAACTCTATTGAGAACCAACAAACTATGATCTCAGTCATTGAAGCAATTCCAATTTATCATAACGTCTGAAAGAGTCAATATAAGAGCTTGTAAAGCAAATCCACATACTCAATCATCTTTTAGTCTTTCATAATTGGTAACACTCACGCGGTACCTATGAGGTCAAAGCTTCAATCGGACACAGAGAAAGATAGGGGCTTATAGTTTTGCCTCCCAACTATTTACCTCAAGGGTAATGTCAACAGAAATAACTCATACTCACCCACATCCGAGTGGATATATGTGTCTAGATCATTCCCCAACACATGACGCTTGCCAAGAGATAAAGGCGAATTAAAGGAAGTGGTGAAGATCACCATGACTCTTGCATAAAGGTAAGTACTAGAAAGTAAAAGTAACAGATAGGCCCTTCGCAGAGGGAAGCAGAGGTTGTCATGCGCTTTTATAGTTGGATGCGCAATCCCTTCATGCAAAGGAACGTCACTTTATATTGCCCCTTGTGATAAAGAACTTTATTATGCAGTCCGTCGCTTTTATTTCTTCCATATCACAAGTTCGTATAAAGTTTATTTTCCTCACACTAATAGATCACACATATTTAGAGAGCAATTTTTATTGCTTGCACCGATGACAACTTACTTGAAGGATCTTACTCAATCCATAGGTAGGTATGGTGGACTCTCATGGAAAAACTGGGTTAAGGGTGTTTGGATGCACAAGTAGTATCTCCACTTGGTGCGGAAGTTTTGGCTGATATGGGGTGGAAGCAAGCGTCACATGTTAAAGGATCTCAAACCATATAACTTCTATTCGGAAATAAGCAAACATAACCCATTATGTTGTCTTCCTTGTCCAACATCAACTTCTTAGCATATAATATTTTAATGAGTGCTCACAATCATAAAAGATGTCCAAGATAATATATTTATATGTGAACCTTTCTTTCTTTATTACTTCCTTTTAATTGCAACAATGACCAATCTCTATGTTTGTCAACTCACAACAAATTTCAATCGACATACTTCTTATATGTGAAGTCATCACCCCCCCCATAAGATCATCATATATACCCTTTGCTTTTATTCTATACTTCTTTCTATTTCTTTTTCTCAAGATCATAGCAAGCAAACAAAGCCCTCAACTCAAACTACTTTTTATTATATAACTCTCGGACTTGCTTACATAGGGGGAACATAAAGCAAAACTCAAAACTAGATCACACTAAAACTTTATTCTACTAGATCAAGATATAACCAAAAGGATCGAACTGAGAAAAACGATAAAAATTAAAGATGTGATGGTGATACGATACCGGGGCACCTCCCCCAAGCTCGGCACAAGCCATGGGGAGTTCCCATACCCATGTGTTTAGTTGTCTTTCTTCGGAGGCGGTGATGTTGGAGTTGTCGATGAGGTTGGAAACTTGTCCTCCGTTTTCCAAGGCATAGGCTCGCCATCGTAAAAAGATGAATGAGTCTCCGGGATCCTTAAATCTGCAGCCAAACTCATTCTCTTAAATCTATATTCATACTCACAGTTTTGGTTTTGCAGGTCATAGATCTGGGCTTGGAGATGCTCGATTTTCTCGTAAAGCTTGAAGATGTGCTCCCCGATGTCCTTGGCGTCCAGATTGTGCTTATGGGTAAACTCCGCGATCATCATGTGATTGGCATTGAATCCTCGTTCCACCATCCCTTGGCACTTGAAGATTTGTTGCTCCATTGCTTCGAGCCTTGCCTCCATGCTTCCGGTCTTCTTTGGCCCCTCAACATCGCGGATGTGTAGCACCCCCTCACGCATCTCAATGGTTTGAGGGTGTCGCAGCACCTCCGCAAGGTAGGGGTTGATGACCTTCTCGAAGAACTTGTCCTTCGAAGCACTTGGGGATGTCATGTCGATCTAAATCTGTCAGGAAAACAACTCGAAACAAAAACAGGAGAAATTGTCGTGATACGAAGGTCAAAACCTTCGGGAGATTATATAACAAATTTGTTTCCGACCTGAAGGAGTATACCACAAGAAAACGGAGTCCGGAGGGTACACGGGGTGGCCACAAGCCACTAGGGCGCGCCCAGGGGGGTAGGGCGCGCCCTCCTGGCTTGTCGCCTCCTCGTGCACTTTTCGGACTACTTTAAATTTTCCTAATTTATTAAATATTCCAAAACGGAGAAAAATTGCTCTTGGAAAAGTTTTGGAGTCGGTTTGCTTACCGTACCACATACCTATTCCTTTTCGGAGTCTGAAACGTTCTGGTAGGTCTCCCTAATGTACTCCTCCGGAGTTATGGTATTGATAATATTGGTTTCAATATTTATGGGAGTACCTGAGATATAATGTTTGATTCTTTGCCCATTTACCACCTTCGGGTTTGTGCCTTCGGCGTTGTTGATCTTGATGGCACCGGAACGATACACTTCCTCGATAATGTAAGGCCCTTCCCATTTAGAGAGAAGTTTTCCTGCAAAAAATCTTAAACGAGAATTGTATAGCAAGACATGATCACCTACATTGAATTCATGCTTTTGTATCCTTTTATCATGCCATCTCTTAACTTTTTCTTTAAACAACTTGGCATTCTCATAGGCCTGGGTTCTCCATTCATCAAGTGAGCTAATGTCAAATGACCTCTTCTGACCAGCAAGTTTGAAATCATAGTTGAGCTCTTTAATTGCCCAATAAGCTTTATGTTCTAGTTCTAGAGGTAAGTGACATGCTTTACCATAAACCATTTTATACGGAGACATATCCATAAGGTTTTTGTAAGCAGTTCTATAAGCCCATAATGCATCATCAAGTTTCTTAGACCAATTCTTTCTAGATCTATTAACAGTCTTCTGCAAGATCAATTTAATTTCTCTATTGCTCAATTCTACTTGACCACTAGAGTGAGGATGATAAGGAGATGCAATTCTATGATTAACATCATACTTAGCAAGCAATTTACGGAAGGCACCATGAATAAATTGTGAACCACCATCAGTCATTAAATATCTAGGGACTCCAAATCTAGGGAAAATAACTTCTTTAAGCATTTTAATAGAAGTGTTATGATCAGCACTACTAGTTGGAATAGCTCCTACCCACTTAGTAACATAATCAACAGCAACTAGAATATGAGTATACCCGTTAGACTTTGGAAAGGGTCCCATATAATCAAAACCCCAAACATCAAATGGTTCAATAACAAGTGAGTAATTCATAGGCATTTCCTAACGTCTACTAGTATTACCAATTCTTTGAAATTCATCACAAGACAAGACAAACATACGAGCATCCTTGAAGAGAGTAGGCCAATAAAAACCAGATTGTAGTACCTTATGTGCAGTTCTATCTCCAGCGTGGTGTCCTCCGTAGGCCTCGGAATGACACTTATGAAGGATCTGTTCCTGTTCATGCTCAGGTACACAACGTCTAATAACACCATCTACTCCTTCTTTATAAAGGTGTGGATCATCCCAAAAGTAATGTCTTAAATCATAGAAGAACTTTTTCTTTTGTTGGTAAGTGAAACTAGGCGGTATAAATTTAGCAACAATGTAATTAGCATAATCAGCATACCATGGAGCATTACGCGAAGCGTTTATGACAGCTAATTGTTCATCACGAAAGCTATCATCAATAGGTAGTGGGTCATCAAGAACATTTTCTAACCTAGACAAGTTGTCTGCTACGGGGTTATCGGCACCCTTTCTATCAATAATATGCAAATCAAATTCTTGTAGCAGAAGAACCCATCTAATAAGTCTAGGTTTAGCATCTTTCTTTTCCATCAGATATTTAATAGCAGCATGATCAGTGTGAACAGTTACTTTGGAATCAACAATATAAGTTCTGAACTTATCACAAGCAAACACAACTGCTAAAAATTCTTTTTCAGTGGTAGCATAGTTTCTTTGAGCATTGTCTAGAGTTTTACTAGCATAATGGATAACATTTAATTTCTTATCAACTCTTTGTCCTAGAACAGCACCAACGGCATAATCACTAGCATCACACATAATTTCAAAGGGTAGGTTCCAATCAGGTGGTTGAACAACAGGTGCAGAAATCAAGGCTTTCTTAAGAATTTCAAATGCTTCTACACAATCATCATCAAAAACGAATGGAACATCTTTGAGCAAAAGATTAGTGAGAGGCCTAGAAATCTTAGAGAAGTCTTTAATAAACCTCCTATAAAAACCAGCATGACCAAGGAAACTTCTTATACCTCTGATATCCATAGGACACGGCATTTTTCAATAGCATCAACTTTAGCTTTATCAACCTCAATACCTCTTTCGGAGATTTTGTGCCCCAAGACAATACCTTCATTAACCATAAAGTGGAACTTTTCCCAATTCAAGACAAGATTAGTTTCTTCGCATCTCTGCAAAACTCGATCAAAGTTGCTCAAGCAAACATCAAAAGAAGTTCCGTGAACGAAAAAATCATCCATGAAAACCTCAACAATCTTTTCACAGAAGTCAGAGAATATAGCCATCATACATCTTTGAAAGGTAGTAGGTGCATTGCATAAACCAAAAGGCATACATCTATAAGCAAAGGTACCGAAAGGGCAAGTAAAAGTGGTCTTCTCTTGGTCCTCTTTTGACATAGGTATTTGAGAGAAACCAGAATAACCATCTAGAAAGAAAAAATGTGTGTGTTTGGATAGTCTTTCTAGCATTTGATCAATAAAAGGTAGAGGGTAATGATCTTTCCTAGTAGCTTTATTTAATTTCCAAAAATCAATTACCATTATATATCCTGTAACAATTCTTTGCGGGATCAATTCATTTTTATCATTAGGAACAACGGCAATACATCCTTTCTTAGGAACACAATGAACGGGACTAACCCATCTACTATCAGCAATAGGATAAATTATACCTGCCTCCAGAAGCTTCAGTATTTCATTTCTTACCACCTCTTTCAATTTAGGATTTAACCATCGTTGGTTGTCGTGGGAAACGAACACCTATGGGATCGCTATCGAGCAGATCCCTTTACGGTTCGGCAAGGGGAGAGGATTGCACAAAGAGCAGAACTAGCGATCAGCACACGGGGGATTTTACCCAGGTTCGGGCCGCACGGATGCGTAAAACCCTACTCCTGCCTTGGTTGTATTACTGTGGATGTTCTGGCTCAGGAGCGCTTATGCAAGCTACAGTACACAGGCGCTACTTGTACAACTGACCAGAAACCAATCCGACCCCTCCCCCCCCTCTCTGTACGCCTCGGGCCTCCTTTTATATGAGTCAAAGGGGCTACCACAGTGGCGTACGAGATAAGGCATGAGGTGGAAAGTAGCTACAGTGTCATTACAGTGTTATCATACCTAACCCTGACGGCTTAGGACAAACTCATTAAATGCACCGTGAGGTGTCCCTTAGCGTCTTGGGCTTGGAAAAGCTTTACAGGGGATGGGCAAAAGCAGCCATCCCATCAGCACCGCTTAAGCATCTCGTGGCCAGCATTGCGCCACGTTCACCATGAGGACAAGCCCTAAACGACAAGGCTGGCCGCTGCACTGGAGCGATAGCGCTGCACTGTGCAGAGCCTTGCCGGGGCTGAATCCTTGCCGGGCCCGGGGCTTGCCGGGACCGGGTCTTGCCGGGACCGGGGCTTGCCGGGACCGGGTCTTGCCGGGCGCGAGGCCTTGCCAGCAAGGGTCTTGCCGAGCCTCCGCGAGCCTTCGGCCTTCTGTCTTCTGGTCTTCTGATCCTCAGCTCGAACGCCTTCCCCCGGCAGGCCTTGCCGGAGACGGAGCTTGCCGGACCCTTGGTTTGCCGGCTCTCGCCTTGCCGGCAAGCGCTGTCTTCGTCTTCGCGATGACTTGCTTGGAGTCTTCTCCCAGGAAGGCTTGCTCCCCGGAATCTCTATCTTGCTCTTGCCGGCCTTGAGCTTGCCGATAATGCTGGGTCTTGAATGCTTCGTCTAAGTGGATTTCTCCTCTAGCCATGCCCTTCCCGCCTGGAGGCTACAACTTACCGGTGCATGTCCAGGGGTAATGAGCACCCCCTGTTCATTACACCGTCAGTAGCCCCCGGGCCTGGGCCGGGCAAACGTGCACCGTGCTGTCCGGGCTAGGCCCAAGAACATGCACCGGTGCACGTGCGGCGAGAAGTAATCGACACTCATAACTTTAGCCGCGCACTGATAAATGGCGCATGAAATCTTGCGGTTGAAGCTCCCTTGTCAGAGCGCATGGCTTCAACGACAAGGTTGAGAGCTCCCCTGTCGGAGCGCATGGCTCGACGACAAGGTTGAGAACCCCCTTGTCGGAGCGCGTGGCTCGACGACAAGGTTGCTAAGCTTGCGACTTCGGCGGAGAACCTTGATGTTCTCGACGCTGGCTTCCGGCAAGGATCTTGCCGGGAAGGCTTTATGATTTCGGCGGAGAATTTCGACGTTCACGACGCCGGCTTCAGCTTGAATCTTGCGGCTTGCCGGGCCTCGGGCTTGCCGGCAGCGCGGGCAAACAGAGCATGACGGCAGCAGGAGGCGTGCGCCCGAAAGGGAGCGCCACACCGTGCGATGAAGAGCGAACCCTCGAGCCTTCCCCACAAAGGGTACTGCAGGTGCAACGCTCGACTCATGCAGTCGTCCTTGCCGTCGCCACCATCTTGCCAGCATCCAGCGCGGAGCCCTTGGCTTTCTCGGCTGCCAAAATAATTCATCTTGGTTAGATCTATCTTTATGCATGTAAGACATGCGTCTCTTTATGCTAAATAGATGCTGCCCCCCTCTTGATTAATTCTGTCCTTGCACATATCTTGTCCTACGCTGCCTGGTAACCTTGCCGGAGCATAACCTTGCCGCGAGCGCTGGATTCGGGTCGTCAGCAGCCTGCTGGCGGTGCTGCTCACGGCAAGGCGACTTGCCGGGCCAGAACGCAGCTGCTAAGTTTGCCGAGCGGACTCGAGGCGAAACTAGGCGCGGACTGACCATGACAAAGCCCCTTTGCGTGCAGACTGATGTACAAGGACGAGGAATTAATCAAGACGGCCCATGCTTGCCGGAGAGCTTCCCGGTGCGCACGTTCCTGCCGGCAGCGCTTGAGGAACGGGTCCTTAGCAGCTTGCCTGGAACGCCGCTTTCCCGAAAAGGTCTACCTTCCCTGTGCCAGCGCAGCTACACACATCGCCGAGCGGACTCGAGGCGACATGGAGCGTAACTAGCCCTGGGAAGGCTCCTTCGCATGTAGGTGTAAGGGGTAAATAAAGACAGCAATAGAAATATAATTATTATAAGTCTCTGTGGCTTATCTTTTCTTGCTGTTCGTCTTGCATATCGAGGCGTGCTCGTGGTGATGACTGGCAGCTCTCTGGGGCGCCGCCAGCCCCCGAGCTCGCCTTCCATGCGAATACCTGCAACGCTGGTCGGACACGAAGGGCCACAACAGCGTTTTAGCACAACAAATTGATTAGCTTCTGATCTTATAATTAATCTTCTGCAATCTCGACTGTTGTCGAATGCTCCCTTGCTTGCCGGAACACCTTCCCGGTTTTAGTGCAGCTGCACACATCGCCGAGCGAACTCGAGGCGACATGGAGCGCAACCATCGCAGCTGCACACATCGCTGAGCGGACTCGAGGTGACATGGAGCGCAACTAGCGCATCTACACACATCACTGAGCGGGCTCGAAGCGATTAGGAGCGCGACTAGTGCCGGGGAGGCTCCTCAGCATACGGGTTCATGCAGAAATCTCAAAATAAAACTCATATCTAAACAGCAGAAAGCAATCAAAGTTTAAAAACTTAGCTTCTGCGAAGATCGTAGTGTCCTTCTCTTTGGACGCCATGACGATGAAGAGGATGAAGAACTGGCGCGCTGACCGCTAGATCAGGTTCGCACAACCTCGACCCCCCTACCTGGCGCGCCAAAGATGTCGTGGGAAACGAACACCTATGGGATCGCTATCGAGCAGATCCCTTTACGGTTCGGCAAGGGGAGAGGATTGCACAAAGAGCAGAACTAGCGATCAGCACACGGGGGATTTTACCCAGGTTCGGGCCGCACGGATGCGTAAAACCCTACTCCTGCCTTGGTTGTATTACTGTGGATGATCTGGCTCAGGAGCGCTTATGCAAGCTACAGTACACAGGCGCTACTTGTACAACTGACCAGAAACCAATCCGACCCCCTCCCCCCCCCCTCTCTGTACGCCTCGGGCCTCCTTTTATATGAGTCAAAGGGGCTACCACAGTGGCGTACGAGATAAGGCATGAGGTGGAAAGTAGCTACAGTGTCATTACAGTGTTATCATACCTAACCCTGACGGCTTAGGACAAACTCATTAAATGCACCGTGAGGTGTCCCTTAGCGTCTTGGGCTTGGAAAAGCTTTACAGGGGATGGGCAAAAGCAGCCATCCCATCAGCACCGCTTAAGCATCTCGTGGCCAGCATTGCGCCACGTTCACCATGAGGACAAGCCCTAAACGACAAGGCTGGCCGCTGCACTGGAGCGATAGCGCTGCACTGTGCAGAGCCTTGCCGGGGCTGAATCCTTGCCGGGCCCGGGGCTTGCCGGGACCGGGTCTTGCCGGGACCGGGGCTTGCCGGGACCGGGTCTTGCCGGGCGCGAGGCCTTGCCAGCAAGGGTCTTGCCGAGCCTCCGCGAGCCTTCGGCCTTCTGTCTTCTGGTCTTCTGATCCTCAGCTCGAACGCCTTCCCCCGGCAGGCCTTGCCGGAGACGGAGCTTGCCGGACCCTTGGTTTGCCGGCTCTCGCCTTGCCGGCAAGCGTTGTCTTCGTCTTCGCGATGACTTGCTTGGAGTCTTCTCCCAGGAAGGCTTGCTCCCCGGAATCTCTATCTTGCTCTTGCCGGCCTTGAGCTTGCCGATAATGCTGGGTCTTGAATGCTTCGTCTAAGTGGATTTCTCCTCTAGCCATGCCCTTCCCGCCTGGAGGCTACAACTTACCGGTGCATGTCCAGGGGTAATGAGCACCCCCTGTTCATTACACCGTCATTGGTGTTCAACAACTGGTTTAGCATCAGGCTCCATATTAATTTTATGCTGACATAGAGTGGGACTAATGCCCTTAAGATCAACAAGAGTATATCCAATAGCAGCACAGTGCTTCCTCAGAGTTTTCAATAATCTCTTTTCTTCATGCTCTGAAAGGTTAGCACTAATAATAACAGGATATATTTCCTTTTCATCAAGATAAGCATATTTCAGAGTATCCGGTAATTGTTTAAGCTCAAACACGGGATCACCCTTGGGTGGAGGAGGATCCCCAAGTATTTCAACAGGCAGGTTGTGTTTCAAAATAGGCTGCTGATCAAAGAAAATCTTATCTATTTCATTCCTTTCATTCATATGCATATTATTTTCATGGTCTAGCAAATATTGTTCTAAGGGATCAGTAGGAGGCACAGCAATAGAAGCAAGACCAATAATTTCATCTTTACTAGGCAATTCTTTGTCATGGGGTTGTCTATGAAATTTAGAGAAATTGAACTCATGAGACACATCCCCAAAACTTACAGTAACAGTTTCTTTCTCACAATCTATCTTAGCATTAACAGTATTCAAGAAAGGTCTACCAAATATAATGGGACAAAAATCATCTTGTGGGGAACCAAGAACAATAAAATCAGTAGGATACTTTATTTTCCCACACAAGACTTCAACATCTCTAACAATCCCAACTGGTGCTATAGTATCTCTATTAGCAAGCTTAATGGTAGCATCAATTTCCTCTAATTCAGCTGGTGCAATATCATTCATGATTTCTTGATATAAGGTAAAGGGAATTTCACTCACACTAGCACCCACATCACACAAGCCATGGTAACAATGATCTCCTATTTTAACAGAAACAACAGGCATGCCAACAACAGGTCCATGTTTATCTTTAGTATCAGGTCTAGCAATTCTAGCAGCTTCATCACAGAAATGAATAACATGCCCATCAATATTATCAACCAAGAGATCTTTAACCATAGCAATACTAGGTTCAACTTTGATTTGTTCAGGGGGTGTAGGTGTTCTAGTATAACTCTTACGAACCACAGTTGAAGCTTTAGCATGTTCCTTTATTCTAACAGGGAAGGGTGGTTTCTCAATATAAGCAGTAGGAATAACAGTATCAGCATTATAAATAATAGTTTCTTCTTCAACTTTAATAGGTTCAACTACTTTCACTTCAATGGGAGGATGATATTTAAACCACTTCTCCTTAGGGAGATCAACATGAGCAGCAAAAGATTCACAGAAAGAAGCTACTATCTCAGAGTCAAGTCCATATTTAGTGCTAAATTCACGAAAAGCATCGGTGTCTATAAAGGATTTAACACAATCAAACTTAAGGTTTATACCTGACTCCTTACCTTCGTCGAGTTCCCAATCTTCAGAGTTGCGTTTAATTCTTTCCAATAAGTCCCATTTGAATTCAATATCTTTCTTCATAAAGGAACCAGCACAAGAAGTATCGAGCATGGATTGATCATTACGAGAAAGCCGAGCATAAAAATTCTGAATAATAATTTCTCTTGAGAGCTCATGATTGGGGCATGAATATAACATTGACTTAAGCCTCCCCAAATCTTGAGCGATTCTTTCTCCTTCACGAGGCCAAAAATTATAAATATAATTCCGATCACGATGAACCAGATGCATAGGATAAAACTTCTGATGAAATTCCAATTTCAATCGGTTGTAGTTCCATGATCCAATATCATCACATAGCCTATACCATGTCAATGCCTTCTCCTTCAAAGATAAAGGAAAGACCTTCTTCTTGACATCATCCTCGGGCAAACCTGCAAGCTTAAATAATCCACAAACTTCATCCACATAGATTAGATGCAAATCAGGATGTAGTGTTCCATCTCCTGCATAAGGATTAGCTAGCAGTTTCTCTATCATACCCGCAGGAAATTCATAATAAATATTTTCAGTAGGTGCAGTAGGTTGAGGAGCATCTCTTTGTGCTTCCGGTCGGGGTGAAGATACCCTGAACAAGCCCCTCAAAGGATTATTTTCCATAGTAACAAGTGACAGTAAATTTCAGCACACTATATAAATTTTTCCTTACCAAGTTCCACTCACCAAAGGCGCTTCACTCCCCGGCAACGGCGCCAGAAAAGAGTCTTGATGACCCACAAGTATAGGGGATCTGTCGTAGTCCGTTCGATAAGTACGAGTGTCGAACCCAACGAGGAGCAGAAGGAAATGACAAGCGGTTTTCAGTAAGGTATTCTCTGCAAGCACTGAAATTATCGGTAACAGATAGTTTTGTGATAGGATAATTCGTAACGGATAGCAAGTAACAAAGGTAACAAAGGTGCAGCAAGGTGGCCCAATCCTTTTTATAGCAAAGGACAAGCCTGGACAAACTCTTATATAAAGCAAAGCGCTCCCGAGGACACATGTGAATTACTGTCAAGCTAGTTTTCATCATGCTCATATGATTCGCGTTCGTTACTTTGATAATTTGATATGTGGGTGGACCGGTGCTTGGGTGCTGTCCTTACTTGGACAAGCCTCCCACTTATGATTAACCTCTCTCGCAAGCATCCGCAACTACGAAAGAAGAATTAAGATAAATCTAACCATAGCATCAAACATATGGATCCAAATCAGCCCCTTACGAAGCAACGCATAAACTAGGGTTTAAGCTTCTGTCACTCTAGCAACCCATCATCTACTTATTACTTCCCAATGCCTTCCTCTAGGCCCAAATAATGGTGAAGTGTCATGTAGTCGACGTTCACATAACACCACTAGAGGAGAGACAACATACATCTCATCAAAATATCGAACGAATACCAAATTCACATGATTACTTATAACAAGACTTATCCCATGTCCTCAGGAACAAACGTAACTACTCACAAAGCATATTCATGTTCATAATCAGAGGAGTATTAATTATCATTAAGGATCTAAACATATGATCTTCCACCAAGTAGACCAACTAGCATCAACTACAAGGAGTAATCAACACTACTAGGAACCCACAGGTACCAATCTGAGGTTTGAGAAAAAGATCGGATACAAGAGATGAACTAGGGTTTGGAGAGGAGATGGTGCTGGTGAAGATGTTGATGGAGATTGACCCCCTCTCGATGAGAGGATCGTTGGTGATGACGATGGCTTCGATTTCCCCCTCCGGGAGGGAAGTTTCCTCGGCAGAACAGCTCCGCCGGAGCCCTAGATTGGTTTTGCCCAAGTTCCGCCTCGAGACGGCGGCGCTTCATCCAGAAAGCTCTCTTCTGATTTTTTCCAGATCAAAACCCTCCATATAGCAGAAGATGGGCACCGGAGGCCCGCCAGGGGGCCCACAAGCCACTAGGGCGCGCCCTGGGGGGTAGGGCGCGCCCTCCAGGCTTGTGGCTGCCTGGTGGGTCCCCTCTGGTATTTTCTTCGCCCAGTATTTTTTATATATTCCAAAATAATTCTCCGTAGATTTTCAGGACTTTTGGAGTTGTGCAGAATAGGTATCTCAGATTTGCTCCTTTTCCAGTCCAGAATCCCAGCTGTCGGCATTCTCCCTCTTCATGTAATCCTTGTAAAATAAGAGAGAAAAGGCATAAGTATTGTACCAAAATGTGTGATAACTGCCCAAAATGCAATAAAGATCAATATAAAAGCATGATGCAAAATGGACGTATCACATTACTCCGTTTTTCCATGAACTTAATACACTAGATGCATGCTGGATAGCGGCCGATGTGTGGAGTAATAGAGGTAGATGCAGGCAGGAGTCGGTCTATCTATCTTGGACGTGATGCCTATATAATGATCATTGCCTTGGATATCGTCATGACTATTCGATTTTCTATCAATTGCCCAACAGTAATTTGTTCACTCACCATGCGCTATACTCATGAGAGAAGCCACTAGTGAACCCTACGGCCCCCGGGTCTACTTTTCCATCATATTGCTTTCCGATCTACGTTTTTTGCAATCTTTGTTTTTAGATCTACAAAACCAAAAACCCAAAAACATATTGCTGCATATTTACTCTTTTTATTTGTGTTCTTGAGAGATCTATCTCTCCTATCTATCACTACCTAATCTATCTTATTACCGTAGAGAGATTGACAACCTCTCTTTCGCGTCGGGTTGCAAGTATCTGTTGTTCGTGTGCAGGTGCTGCTTATTGGGTGGTGGTGATCCTCCTACTGGTTCGATAACCTTGGTTTCATAACTGAGGGAAATACTTACCGTCGTTGTGCTGCATCATCCCTTCCTCTTTGGGGAAATACCGACGCAGTCTCAAGCCACATCAAAGGAATTTCTGGCGCCGTTGCTGGGGAGGAGGCGGTCTCTTCTACGTGCCTATCGTAGGCGCAGAGGGGACTCCATCATCATCTACCAGGTTCCTAATCACAAATCTCATCTCCTTGCAATTACATTATTTGCCATTTGCCTCTTGTTTTCCTCTCCCCCACTTCACCAATTTGCCGTTTTATTCGCCCTCTTTTTCGTTTGCCTTTTTCTCACCGGATCTCTTGCCTTGTCACTATGGCTAGTTCTTCCTTTATTGTGTGTACCCCCGATAATGAGGTTCTTAATTTTAAGCAAAGGGGAGGGGAGAACCTAAAAGATGCTTAGTATAGGATTTGCAATGCTTATAATAGATCTATCCATAAGCAATCTACCATTGTTCTTCTTCGCAGTTTTTATGTTGGCATCACCACTTGGTATAGATTCGTCCTTGATACGATTACCGGTGGGAATTTCTTGATGTGTCCATCTTTGGATGCTTTTAATGCTTTGGGAAGTTTAGTGGGATCACCACATATCATGATCAATGAAACAACTTTAACTCTAGAACACGTTATGGAGAGATTAGATGCTATTGAAAAGAAGATGATTACTAAAGAACATCTTGAAGAGTTGGATAAGAAATTGCAAAAGAAACCATAGTTAACGAAAGGGTAGAAGAAAGTCCTTACCGTATTGATAAGTTGGAAGAGATCTTTAGTAATTTGGGTTCGGCTTTTTCTTCTATCAAATCTATTGAAAAAAACCCCGTAAAAATTGGCAAGGCCACGCAAGTCACTAAGAACAAAGTTGCTACATCTAGTGGCCACAAGGGAGATCTTAAAATGATTAGTATTCATCCCGACTTTGTTGAAATCATAAGAGATCCTATTTACAAGAATGAATTTTTTGGTTTTCTTCCTAGGAGTGTTATCGTTAAAAACATGCATGCTAAATCCTTGAAGAAATCTAGTTGTGTGATTGAAGAGTAGAAAACCAAAGATGACAATACTTGAATCTATGCGTTATGCCTAGCTAGGGGCGTAAAACGATAGCGCTTGTTGGGAGGCAACCCAATGAATAAATATTTTTTTGCTTTTTCCTTTCTGTTTTTGAGTGTTGACACAATTATGCCTCTGTTATGATTGTGTTTTTATGGTTTATTTAGTGTTTGTGCCAAGTAGAACCGTTAGGATGATTCATAGGATGAGTAGAAGTGATGCTGAATCTGAAACGGAAACTTTGCGTCCAGTATATGAATTTTCATTTTTTTCTGGAACGTGATCTTGAGCTGAAATTTAAACACAGTATTGCTATACAAATTCCTTACGTTGTCCTAACTTTTGAGAATTTTTAGAGTTACAGAAGTATGGCTAGAGTACAGATTACTACAGACTATTCTGTTTAAGACAGATTCTGTTTTCGTTGCATTGTGTGCTTGTTTTGATGAATATATGGTTTGTATTGGGGGGTATAAGCCATGGTAAAGTAAAAATACAGTAGGTATAATGCAATTATAAAATTTGAATGGGTTTGCAATAGTACCTAAAGTAGTGATTTGCTTTGTTATACTAACGTGTCTCATGAGGATTTTGTTGAGTTTTGTGTGATTGAAGTTTTCAAGTTTTGGGTGAGATCACGATGGATGAAGGAATAAGGAGTAGCAAAAGCCTAAGCTTGGGGATGCTACCGCACCCCCAAGATATATCCAAAGAGAAACAAGCAACTAAGCTTGGGGATGCCCCCGAGTGGCATCCCCTCTTTCTTCTAACGACCATCAGTATTTTACTTGGAGCTATATTTTTATTCGTCACATATCATGTGTTTTGCTTGGAGCGTCTTGTATCTTTGCTTGCTTTGTTTGTTAGTTTTTCCTTTGTATCCTTGCTCTACACACCTATTTGAGAGAGCCACAATCATGCTATGATTTGTTAGAATTGCTCAATGTGCTTCACTTAAACTTTTTGAGCTATAGAATTGCTCTAGTGCTTCACTTATATCTTTTTGAGCACGGTGTGCTTGGGAACTTTTGTAGAAATACTCTCATGCTTCACTTAGATTAATTTGAGAGTAGGTAAAATTTTGAAGAAATCCTTTCATGCTTCACTTATACCTTTTTGAGAGATGAAATCTGTATGCTCATGTGCTTCACTTAAATTCGTTTGAGCTTGCCAAAAAGCAATGGCAATATATGAAACTAGTCCCAAAGTGATAGATATCCAAGGAGGATATAATAAAAACTTTCAGGAAGATCATTGGACAAATTAAACTTGATTCCTTGTAATAGTTTTGAAACATGATGATAGTAATATGTCAGTCATGTTAGTGAGTAATTATGCTTAGTAAGAATATTGGTGTTAATGTTTGTGATTCCCTATGCATGCACGAAAGTCAATAGTTATGCAATGAAGTTACATCCTACTTGTGGTGCATTATTCGGTGTTAGTTATGTTCAATGCTCACTTATGTGATTTTTCGTTTCTTGGTTTGGTTGCTTCCCAATCTATTTGCTAGCCTCCATTTGTACTAAGTAGAAATACTACTTGTGCATCCAAAATCTTTAAACCAAGTTTTGCCTTATGATTCCACCATACCTACCTATATGCGGTATTTCCATGCCGTTCCAAGCAAATTTGTATGTGCCATCTCTAAATTTTCAAAATAAATTTTCTCTTTTCTGTGCCCGTACCGCTCATGAAACGGTGGGGAGTGTCCAATATTTTTCCATGCTAGATGTGTTATTCTCAAGATGAGTGTTTATTCACTTGTCATGGCACGAGAGTGCGGCGGTAATAGGGATGCCCATTCCCGAAATGAAAAAGAAAAAAATATTTATTTTATGTTGTCAAATAATAAATTCCTTGGAAAGTGTTGGTATGGAAGGCAACCGTGGATACAGCCCGCCATGGAAAGTGAAAGTTTGGTGGAAAAAGGAATAAACTTTATTTTCTGTTTGGGAACCACCTATGATATATTTAGCAAGGAAAGTATTGTGAGCTACTTTGTCATTTTCGTTGACAGGAAAAGCATGCCGCCCAAAATATTTTTCTCTCTCAATTTAAACCTTGAGCTCTGACACCACTACAAATCCCTACTTCCCTCTGCGAAGGGCCTATCTATTTACTTTATGCAATTTTTTATTTTTGCTTTGAGTCTCCATCTTCTCTTATAAGAACCAACTAGGGGGCACTAAGATCGTACTTGAGCATTGGGCATAGCTAATATTTGAGTGTGTTTCATGAATGGATCAATGATTGAGCATGATGGGCTAGGGATAACTTTCTTTAGTGTTGATATTTTGAAAGACATGGTTGCTTGTTGACATGCTTGAGTATTGAAGTCATTATGTTAAAACTAGACTATTGCTTTGAATCATTATAAGTCCAAATGTCCATGCTATACAAAAGAGAAGAATATGATAAACATGTTAGGCAGCATTCCACATCAAAAATTCTATTTTTATCATTTACCTACTCGAGGACGAGTAGGAATTAAGCTTGGGGATGCTGATATGTCTCCAACGTATCTATAATTTTTGCTTGTTCCATGCTGTTATATTTTCATTCTTGGATGTTTTACAATCATTTTATTACAACTTTATATCATTTTTTGGGACTAACCTATTGACATAGTGCCAAAGTGCCATTTCTTGTTTTTGCTTGTTTTTTACTTCGTAGAAAATCAGTACCAAACGAAGCCCAAACGCTGCGGGGATTATTGTGGATTTTTTATGGACCAGAAGAAAGAAGATGGGCAAAAGAACACCAGAACATGGGGCACAGGGTGGCCATCCCCCACCAGGGCGTGCCAGAGGCCCCCTAGCGCGGCCTGGTGGAGGATGGGCACCTCGAGCACCCCCTCAACTGACTATCAAGCCTATAAATTCCCAGAAAATCCAAAAATCCTAGAGGAGTCGACGAAACACAATTCCAGCCGCCGCAAGTTCCAGAACCGCGAGATCCAATCTAAACACCATCACGGAGGGGTTCATCTTCCTCATAGGTGCCTCTCCGATGATGCGTGAGTAGTCCACCATAGAACTACGGGTCCGTAGGCAGTAGCTAGATGGATTCCTCTCTCTCTGTTATGATTTTCAATACAATGGTCTCTTGGAGATCTATTTGATGTAAACTTTTGCTCTGTGTTTGTTGGGATCCGATGAATTTTGAGTTCATGATCAGTTTCTATCCATGAATATTATTTGAGTTTTCTTTAATCTCTTATCTGCATGATTGCTTATAGCCTCGTATTTCTTATTCGAATCTTTGGTTTAGTTAGGCCAACTAGATCAATATTTCTTGCCATGGTAAGAGGTGCTTTGTGATGGGTTCGATCTTGCGGTGTTCTTTCCCAGTGACAGAAGGGGCAGCAAGACACGTATGTATCGTTGTTATTAAGGATAACAAGATGGGGTCTATGCCTACATGAATAGATCTTGTCTATATCATGTCATCGTTCTTATTGCATTACTCCGGTTTTCCATGAACTTAATACGCTAGATGCATGCTGGATAGCGGTCGATGTGTGGAGTAATAGAGGTAGATGCAAACAGGAGTCGGTCTATCTATCTTGTACGTGATGCCTATATAATGATCATTGCCTTGGATATCGTCATGACTATTCAATTTTCTATCAATTGCCCAACAGTAATTTGTTCACCCACCGTGCGCTATACTCATGAGAGAAGCCACTAGTGAACCCTACGGCCCCCGAGTCTACTTTTCCATCATATTGCTTTCCGATCTACGTTTTTTGCAATCTTTGTTTTCAGATCTACAAAACCAAAAACCCAAAAACATATTGCTGCATATTTACTCTTTTTATTTTGTGTTCTTGAGAGATCTATCTCTCCTATCTATCACTACCTAATCTATCTTATTACCGTAGAGAGATTGACAACCTCTCTTTCGCGTCGGGTTGCAAGTATTTGTTGTTTGTGTGCAGGTGCTGCTTATTGGGTGGTGGTGATCCTCCTACTAGTTTGATAACCTTGGTTTCATAACTGAGGGAAATACTTACCGTCGATGTGCTGCATCATCCCATCCTCTTTGGGGAAATACCGACGCAGTCTCAAGCCACGTCACGACCCAAGGTGGTAGTAGCAAATGGGACTATCTTCAATACTCTCTAGACTCAGGGCTGAAATTTGTGGTGCCGGGCTGATCATCATCTAAATCCCACTTGCAGTTCCTGGAAGTCCAGACGTCGTCATCAGTGATAGAGTTCTCAGAGCCACTCCGTATCTCCAGTCCTAGGTGTCTGCCCATCACCTTCTGATGGATCCTCGCCTCCTTGTCTACCACATGAGCTTTATACTGACCATGTGCCTGCATGCAAAACAGCTTCTTCATCTTCTCCTTGAGTTTTTGAGCCCATGATGGCTCAGCAGTATAGGGCGCAAAACTAGAAGCAGCGCCACCCTCGGCCACATAATCCTCATCATCCTCGTCATCCTCATCCTCAGGCAGATCCATCTCAGGAGTAGAATGATTGGCCCACTTGTCTTTCTGTCTCATCTGGATAATCTCATGGGGAACCAACTCACCACATTTAAACGGGACGCCTAGAAAGGTGTTTTCCCAGGTCGTCTCAATCAGATGCATAAAGTAAGGAACATATATAGGGCACTTGCGCTCAGAAACTGCAGAGACGAGCTCAAACCACATGACATTTGAAACATCCAGAACATGCACCTCATCTGACTTCCTCACAAACTGACAATAGAGCAGCATGTCCACCAGATAGGAGTGTATCTGGTCCAAATTCCCAACACGGGGAAAAAGAGTGTTCCTGAAGATGCGGTGCATGATGTCAAGAAAAGGCTCTAGCACATAGGTTGACTTGCCAGTGGTGGAGGAGATCTTCTCAGAACTGTAGGGCCAGAGATGGCTGTTGTGAGTGGATGCGGTCTCCTTGTGGGGGCGAAATCCAATTGGGTTCTGGAGCCCCTGATCAGCATAGCCTAGCAGACTCATGAACTCCTTCCAAGTAGCAGACAACAGCTTACCATTGGTCATCCAGGTCAAAGTCATGTCCTCATCGTTTCCAAGAAGGACTGTTGCATAGAACACAACCACCATCTCAGGGTCAAAGTCCTTGTTGAACTGCATAAGGTTGGTAATACCAAGCTTCTCACAAAGGTTAAGAGCACCACCAAAGTATTGGGCATTCTTCTGCAGATAGTCCATATCAATGGACTTGACATTGGGTACATACATGTTCTCCTTGTTCTTGAGCACATCATGATAGATAGACACCTGTTGTCGGGTACAGAAGGACGGTTGCGAAGAGTTGAATCTTGAGGTTCAGTATAGGGGTTGTGACAGTAGGCAATCCAGAACTCTTTGCTGGGCAACTGAGCAGTAGAAGGAGACTCCTTGGGCTTGGTTGCAATCGACTTGGTCTTCTTCTTGGGAGGTGCATTGGTATTGGGATCACTGGAACTGTCCTCCTCTAAGGTGCGGTAGCGCTTAGAGACACCGTCAGACCTGGGCTTATCGTATGCTCCTGTTCAGCATAGCTGCTACCACCTGGAGCAAAAAACACAGAGCGAGAGAAAAGCAGGTGTAAAAGATATGCATAAGCCAAAAGAAAAAGAACGAGTAAATCTGAAGTGGAATCAAGAGGACATGTGTATTTGCCAGCACAAGCGGTAGTACCGCTGACCACCGCAGTAGTACTACTTATAAGCGGTAGTACCGCTCCAGGAGGAGCGGTAGTACTACTCGGGCGGAGGCCACAGGGGCAACCACTACCGCAGGTTAGATCCGGTACTACCGGTGATGCCAAATGCAAATATTCTCCAATAGAACTTCAAATCTACTCACTAGACGCCATCCATGTCCTACTCATGCCTTGATTTGACTAAAAATCAAAGAATGCCTCTCATATTTCCCTAAAGCCTAGATTCAAGAAATAGAACCGTTGGAGAGAAGAGCGAGGGCAATACCGGCATTCATGGCAAGAGGAGAAGGTGGGGATCGATTCCACCGGACAAAAGCACGGAAGAACGGCCGGAAACGGAGGCCCTCCGGCGGCCTCCGGTGCACTTGGGTCACCTAGAGAGAGAGAGAGACACGGAGAGGAAAGAGTTGAATGGGTATGAGGAAGTGGAAACTTCCTCTGCCCAGCTCATAACCCCCCATGCCCACGCACAAGCGGTAGTACCGCCCGAAGGAGCGGTAGTACCACCCGAGTACTACAGCGTGGCAGGAGGCCGGGTAGTACCGCCATAGCGGTAGTACCGCGGGTGGCGGTGGTAGTACCGCTTATAAGTGGTAGTACCGCCCATGCCCCCGGTAGTACTGCCTATGGCGACCACAAGGCAAAAACTCACTACAAACACTGGCTTATGCAAATTTTATGGGGATGAAGATGAGAGTAGGCTTGGGTTGGAGACTCAAAAACCAACAAATGGGAGAGGACACTCCAACTGAAAAAGTCAAAAATAGAAGAAAAACAACCTTGGAGTGACCCAAAACATGAACAAGCTCTCAAAAGCGAATACCTTACTAGGAGGGGGCGGTGGCTGAAGCCACCTATGTTTGAGTCAATTGGTGTGGCATCGCGAAGATTTTAACCTTGGGCCCATGAGAAAAAATCGTCTTTCAAGCACAAGTACCATCAAAAATGGATAATGTGAAAGCCTTAGATCGATTTATGCATAATAAGTGGAGGGAGAGTTCATTGAGAGAACAACACTCCCCCTATGTCCATGCCTAGATCTAAACAAGACAAAATGATGAGTGTGGTGGGGGTGTGCAATACTTCAAGCCACATTGCTCGAATCAATGATATTTAGCTCATGTCGTAACTTGCGAAATCTTGCTTCATCCAATGGCTTCGTGAAGATATCTGCAAGTTGATCATGAGTATTGAGATGAATAAGATTAATATCCTCATGTTTGATATGCTCCCGGAGGAAGTGATGACGAATCTCAATATGCTTCGTCTTAAAATGTTGAACCGGGTTGTTGGAGATCTTGGTAGAACTCTCGTTGTCACAGTAAAGAGGCACTTTGTCACAAGTGACACCATAATCCTTTAAATTTTGCCTCATCCAGAGCAACTGTGCACAACAACATGTTGCAGCTACATACTCGACCTCGGTGGACGAGAGAGAAACACAGTTTTGTTTCTTTGAAGACCAACTCACCAAAGAGCGACCAAGGAATTAGCAACCTCTGAAAGTTGACTTCCTATCCACACGATCTCCCGCCCAATCCGAGTCCGAATATCCTATGAGATCAAATGAAGCGCCTTTGGGGTACCATAAGCCAAAGTTTGGGGTATGAGCCAAATATCGAAAGATTCGCTTGACCGCCACATAGTGACTTTCCTTAGGTGCGGCTTCAAATCATGCACAAATTCCCACACTCACATAATATCCGTTCTAGATGCACAAAGGTAAAGCAAGGATCCAATCATGGAGTGATATACCTTTTGATCCATGACTTTACCATTGGGGTCAATGCCAAGTTGGCATTTGAGAGGCATAGGAGTATTGGCTTTGGCTGGCTTGACATCATCCAACTTGAACCTCTTGAGCATGTCTTGAGTATATTTTTCTTGGTTGATGAAGGTTCCTTGACTTTGTTCCTTGATTTCAAATCCAAGGAAGAACTTCAACTCTACTATCATTGACATCTCAAACTCTTTGGTCATTAGTTTTGGCAAACTCATCATTGAAAGCTTTATTAGGAGAACCAAAGATCATATCATCAACATACAGTTGGCATATGAAAAGGTCCCCTTTAACCTTCTTCGTGAAAAGAGTGGGGTCAATTTTCCAATTTCAAACCCACGGTCTTGCAACAACTCGGTAAGGTGCTCATACCACGCACGTGGGATTTGTTTAAGGCCATAGAGTGCCTTATCGAGCATGTATACATGATTGGGGAACTTGGGATCCTCGAACCCCGGGGGTTGCTTGACATATACCAACTCCTTAAGAGGAACATTAAGAAATGTACTTCTCACATCCATTTGTTGTAATTTGAAATTATGATGAGATGCATATGCAAGCAACATGCGAATAGATTCAAGATGAGCAATGGGAGCAAAGGTTTCACCGTAGTCGATATCCTCGACTTGGGAGTAGCCTTGTGCTACCAATCTTGCCTTGTTGCGAATGAAAACACTATTCACATCTTGCTTGTTCTTGAAGATCCACTTGGTCCCAATGACATTGTGATTCTCCTTTGGTCTTGGCACCAATCGCCACACCTTGTTGCACTCGAATTTGTTGAGTTCATCGTGCATGGCTTCAAGCCACTCCATGTCCTCGAGCGCTTCTTGTACCTTTAGGGGTTCAATACAAGAAACAAATGTGTGATGCTCACAAAAGTTTGTTAATTGTCTATGAGTGGTTACCCCTTTACTCAAGCTTCCGTAGGCATTCTCCAAAAAGATGTTGATGAGTTCTAAGCTTGGAAGCTATCTTGGCGGCTCGTCGTTCTAATATTTCCTCCATCGAGGGTTGGGGAGGACCATCTTGAGAACTCGAAGCGCCGTCATGAGCTTGCTCTTCATCTTGAGCTTGCTCGGGGGTGTGAACTTGATCTCGGGCATCCCTTGGTGAATCACCATCATCATGAGGTTGATCTTGCCCTTGATCTTGCTCACTTGGTTAAGTGCCTTCACTTTCTTCTTCGGAAGTGTGTGGGTCTTGCATCGGTGATGGTTACACTTGAGTGGAACATTGTCCTTATCCTTCGGCCACAAATGGTTCCTCAAGGGGTAGGAAGTGTCCCACACCCATTCTTCTTATGGCTTGGGGAGGAATTTCATCACCTACATCACAAAGACCACTTTGCTCCACTTGGGAGTTGTTATTTTCATCAAACTCTACATTACACGTATCCTCAATGAGTCCATTGGACTTGTTGAGAACATGGTAAGCATGAGAGTTTGTAGCATAACCAACAAATATGCCCTCTTGAGCTCTAGGTTCAAATTTAGGCAAACGAGCACCTTTCTTGAGAATGAAACACTTACAACCAAACACCCAGAAGTACTTGAGGTTGGGCTTGTTACCGGTAAGTATCTCATATGGAGTCTTGTTCAAGCCTTTGCGGAGGTAGAGCCAATTAGATGCATGACACACGGTGTTGATGGCTTCGGCCCAAAAGTTGTACGGAGATTTGAATTCCGCCATCATGGTCCTTGCCGCATCCATCAACGTCCGGTTCTTCCTCTCCACAACACCATTTTGTTCAGGGGTATAAGGTGCAGAGTATTGATGCTTGATCCCCTCATCACTCAGGAACTCGTCCAAGGTGTAGTTCTTGAACTCAGATCTGTTGTCGCTTCTAATCATCAATATCTTTCCATCATGTTGACATTGAGCTTCATTTGCAAAGTCGACGATGGTTTGTTGGGTCTCACTCTTCTTCTTGAAGAAATATACCCATGTGTATCTTGATTAATCATCCACAATCACCAAGCAATACTTTCTTCCCCAAAGACTATCAAATGATGGTGGACTGATAACCCACAAGTATAGGGGATCGCAACAGTTTTCGAGGGTAGAGTATTCAACCCAAATTTATTGATTCGACACAAGGGGAGCCAAAGAATATCCTCGAGTATTAGCAGTTGAGTTGTCAGTTCAACCACACCTGAAAGACTTAATATCTGCAGCAAAGTATTTAGTAGCAAAGTAGTATGGAAGTAACAGTAACGATGGCAAAAGTGACAGTAGCAGTTTTGTAGTGATTGTAACAGTAGCAACGGAAAAGTAACTTAGCAAAGATCAATATGTGAAAAGCTCGTAGGCAACGGATCAGTGATGGATAATTATGTCGGATGGCATTCATCATGCAACGGTTATAACATAGGGTGACACAGAACTAGCTCCAATTCATCAATATAATGTAGGTATGTATTCCATATATAGTCATACGTGCTTATGGAAAAGAACTTGCATGACATCTTTTGTCCTACCCTCCCGTGGCAGCGGGGTCCTAATGGAAACTAAGGGATATTAAGGCCTCCTTTTAATAGAGAACCGGACCAAAGCATTAGCACTTAGTGAATACATGAACTCCTCAAACTACGGTAATCACCGGAAAGAATCCCAGATATTGTCACCCTGGGGGATGCGGATCATAACTCGTAATAGGTGTCTAAAACTTGCAAGATAGGATCAAGAACACATATATATTCATGAAAACATAATAGGTTCAGATCTGAAATCATGGCACTCGGGCCCTAGTGACAAGCATTAAGCATAGCAAAGTCATAGCAACATCAATCTCAGAACATAGTGCATACTAGGGATCAAACCCTAACAAAACTAACTCGATTACATGGTAAATCTCATCCAACCCATCACCATCCAGCAAGCCTACGATGGGATTACTCACGAACGGCGGAGAGCATCATGAAATTGGTGATGAAGGATGGTTGGTGATGACGACGGCGTCGATTTCCCCTCTCCGGAGCCCAAAATGGACCCCAGATCTGCCCTCCCGAGGAAGAACAGGAGGTGGCGGCGGCTCCGTATCGTGAAATGCGATGAACTCTTCTCCTTGATTTTTTTCTCCCCGAATAGGGTTATATGGAGTTGGAGTTGAGGTCGGAGGAGTTGCAGGGGGCCCACAAGCCACCTGGGCGCGCCCTAGGGGGGCGCCCCCTGGCTTGTGGCCAATGGGTGGACCCCCTCCGGTTGATGCTTTCGCTAGTATTTTTTATTAATTCCAAAAATATTCTCCGTAAATTTTCAGGTCAATCCGAGAACTTTTATTTCTGCACAAAAATAACACCAAGGCAATTCTGCTGAAAACAGCGTCAGTCCGGGTTAGTTCCATTCAAATCATGCAAATTAGAGTCCAAAACAAGGGCAAAAGAGTTTGGAAAACTAGATACGATGGAGACGTATCAACTCCCCCAAGCTTAACCCATTGCTTGTCCTCAAGCAATCCAGTTGACAAACTGAAAGTGATAAAGAAAAAAAAACTTTTACAAACTCTGTTTGATCTTGTTGTTGTAAATATGCCTAACTGATGTTCAGGTTTTCAGCAAAGATTATAGACTAACCACATTCACAATAGCATTTAGGTCTCACATTTACTCATATCAACGGCATAATCAACTAGCGATCAATAATAATAAATCTCGGATGACAACAATTTTATCAAAACAATCATGATACAATATGATATAATGGTATCTCGCTAGCCCTTTCTGAGACCGCAAAACATAAATGCAGAGCACCTCTGAAGAACACGGACTGACTAGACATTGTAATTCATGGTAAAAGAGATCCAGTCACAGTCATACTCAATATCAATTAATAACAAAGCATACAAATGACGGTGGTGCTCTCTAACCGGTGCTTTTAATAAGAGGAGGATGACTCAACAGTAAAGTAAAATAGATAGGCCCTTCGTAGAGGGAAGCATTGATTTACAGAGGTGCCAGAGCTCGAGCTTTTAAAACAGGGATTAATAATAATTTTGAGCGGTATGCCTTCATTGTCAACATAACAACCGAGAGATCTCGGTATCTTCCATGCTAGATACATTATAGGCGGTTCCCAAACAGAATGGTAAAGTTTTTACTCCCCCTCCACCAATCAATCACACTCCACGGCGAGCCGAATCCACGGGTACCGTCCATACAAACAACAATCCTGGGGGAGTTTTGTTTCATTATATTTTGATGATTTTTGAGCATGGAACTGGGCATTCCGAATACCAGCCACTTTCTCGTGAATGATAGTGAATCAACACACATCGTGAGAATAACCCACCTAGCATGGAAGATACTGACAACCCCTAGTCACTATATGAGCGATTCGGGCATACAAAACAGAATATTATTTGAAGGTTTAGAGTTTGGCACATGCAAATTTACTTGGAATGGCAGATAAATACCGCATATAGGTAGGTATGGTGGACTCATATGGAACAACTTTGGGTTTATGGAAATGGATGCACAAGCAGTATTCCCGCTTAGTACAGGTGAAGGCTAGCAAGAGACTGGGAAGCGACCAACTAGAGAGCGACAACAGTCATAAACATGCATTGAGATTAACCAACATTGAATGCAAGCATGAGTGGGATATAAATCACCATGAACATAAATATTGAGGAGGCTATGTTGATTTTGTTTCAACTACATGCGTGAACATGTGCCAAGTCAAGCCACTTGAATCATTCAGAGGAGGATACCATTCTATCATACTACATCACAACCATTTTAAAATGCATGTTGGCACTCAAGACAAATCATTATACACTCTTAGCTAATTAAGCATGGCATGAGTAACTATAATCTCTAATTGTCATTGCAAACATGTTTCATCCATAATGAGCTGAATTCAGAATGATGAGCTAATCATATTTACAAAAACAAAATAGGTCGAGTTCGTACCAGCTTTTCTCCATCTCAATCACTCCATCATATATCGTCATTATTGCCTTTCACTTGCACGACCGAACGGTGTAAATAATAATAATAGTGCACGTGCATTGGACTAAGCTGGAATCTGCAAACAATAACTCAAAGGAGAAGGCAAGGTAATATGGGCTCTCTGTAAGATAAACAATAACGCATATGAGAGCCACTCAACATTTTCATTGTGGTCTTCTCCTTACGACCCAAAGAAAAGAAATTTCAAAACAAGAACGAGAAAAACTATTTACACGGGAAAGCTCCCAACAAGCAAAAGAAGAACGAGAAATCTTTTTGGGTTTTCTTTTAATGCTACAACTAAACAAACTAGGAGGTAAAGATAGAACTATTTTTTTTGTTTTTTCTCAAGGTTAATTAAGCACACAAGAAGAAAGCGGAAAGAAGAAATAAAATACCATGGATGATTCAATGAAAAAGTATAAGCACCGACTACTAAGATGAGTGTGTGTACATGAATGTAATGTCGGTGAGAAATACGTACTCCCCCAAGCTTAGGCTTTTGGCCTAAGTTGGTCTAGGGCCATGGCTGGCCCGGATAATATCCAAAGTCATAGTTGGGGTTGTACTGGGCTGCGGCGGCTACCGCCTGAACGGCTGCAGTGCGGAGGCGAGCGGCTTCCGCCTCTCTCTCGTACTCGTTTGCCTCCTCTCTGGTTATAAAGTGTCTCCGTTTTTCCTGAAGGTTAAAGAAGGCAGGAGCAGGAAGGGTAATATGGACAACATGCTGTCTATAAAAAATTAGTCGGTACAGGAAGGACTGTTCGTTCCTCTCAAGAAACTGGTAGCGCACCATAGCCTCATAATCAAGAAAAGCAGGTGGTAACTCAATATCATTCCCCCTTATGGGTACCCCAAGATAATTAGCTACACGGGTGGCATAAATCCCGCCAAAGAAATCTCCATCCTTAGCATTTTTATGTAGTCTCCTAGCAATAATAGCCCCCAAGTTATATCGTCTATCACCCATTACCGCACTCTTAAGAATACTAAGATCAGGTATGCAAAGGTGGCTATGATCATGTTTACCATTAATACATCTACCTATGAAGAGAGCAAAATAATGTATAGCAGGAAAGTGAATGCTCCCCAAGGTAGCCTATGTAATGTTTCTAGTTTCTCCCACAGTGATGCTAGCAAGAAAATCACTATATTCAGTTTTGTGAGGATCACTATAGCTGCCCCATTGTGGAATTTTGCATGCACGGTTAAAATCTGCTAAGTCCATAGTATAAGATTCATCATAAAGATTTAATAGAATAGAATGCGTATTACGCCTGGATGAAAATTCAAACCTCCGCACGAAGGAATCAGTGAGTTGATAATATTGCTTGCATTGGTCTGAAACGAAATCTTCAAGGCCAGCATTTCGTATGTACGCGTAAAATTCTTCTTTGAAACCGGCATGAACCATGAATTGATCCGACGGCCATTCACAAGGCCGCACTTGAGCCTCCCTCGGTGGTTCAAAGTCGGGCTCACGTATCGCGAGTCTCGGGGCCTTCTTGCTCGAGGAACCACCTTGGTATATTCTCCTCAACATCTTTCTTTCTTTGAAAATTTCTGAAATTTTGAGTGACTCACAATAAAGGTGAACAAAACTCAACAAAACTTATAGCAACTACTCCCACAAGTGCCTAGAGGCTATATCATGCATCAAAACTACTTGGGACCATACAAATTTGACATGCAAGCTCAAGAACAAGGTCACCACAGCAGCAAAAATTTGCAATATATAAAGCACTAGAACGAAAACTAATTGGACCATTGGAGAAGTCACATACCGAAGAACAATCCCCCAAAACAGTTTTGCAAATGGAGCTTTGCACAAGGAGATCGAAAATGGCAGCAAAATGAGCTAGAACACGGGCTTGAGCAATGGTGGGATTTTTTCTGGAGGAAGACGAAGTGGATGGGTGCTGGAATAAGTGAGGGGGGCCTACGTGGGACCCACAAGCCAGGGGGCGCGCCCAGGGGGGTGGGCGCGCCCTGTAGGCTTGTGGACCACTGGTGCAGCCCCCTGATGTGTTCTCAGTGCCAGAAATTCTTAAATATTCCAGAAAAAATCATACTACATTTTTAGGTCATTTGGAGAACTTTTATTTTCAGGTCATTTTTTATTGCACGGATAATTCAGAAAACAGAAGTATAATAGCATTTTTACTTAATTTAAATCTAAATAATAGAAAGTAAAAGTTGGGTACAGAAGGTTGTGCCTCCTAAATTCATCCATCTCATGCTCATCAAAAAGAATCCATCAATAAGGTTGATCAAGTCTTATTGACAAACTTTTTTCGAATGACACGAAACCGGAGAATTTTCGAATAACACTAGGTTACCTCAATGGGGATATGCATGTCCCCAACAATAAGTATATCATATTTCTTTTTGGCAGTAGGGAGAGGGAATTCAAAATCTCCAATAATAATTGTTGAAATTTTTCCAATGGAGTTGATACTCTGAACTTGAGGTTGTTTCTTCGGAAAGTGTACCGTATGCTCATTACCATTAACATGAAAAGTGACATTTCCCTTGTTGCAATCAATAACAGCCCCTGCAGTATTCAAAAAAGATCTACCAAGGATGATCGACATACTGTCGTCCTCGGGAATATCAAGAATAACAAAGTCCGTTAGGATAGTAACATTTGCAACTACGACAGGCACATCCTCACAAATACCGATGGGTAAAGCAGTTGATTTATCAACCATTTGCAAACAGATTTCAGTAGGTGTCAACTTATTCAAATCAAGTCTACGATACAAAGAGAAAGGCATAAAACTAACACCAGCTCCAAGGTCACATAAAGCAGTTTTAACATAGTTTCTTTTAATGGAGCATGGTATAGTAGGTACTCCGGGATCTCCTAATTTCTTTGGTACTCCACCCTTAAAAGTATAATTAGCAAGCATGGTGGAAATTTCAGCTTCCGGTATCTTTCTTTTATTTGTCACAATATCTTTCATATACTTAGCATAAGGAGACATTTTCAGAATATCAGTCAAACGCATACGCAAAAAGACAGGTCTAAGCATTTCAACAAAGCGCTCAAAATCCTCATCATCCTTTTTCTTGGATGGCTTAGGAGGAAAGGGCATGGGTTTCTGAACCCAAGGTTCTCTTTCTTTACCATGCTTCCTAGCAATGAAGTCTCTTTTAACATATCTTTTATTCCTAGGTTGTGGGTTATCAAGATCAACAACAGGTTCAATCTCCACATCATTATCATTACTAGGTTGAGCATCAACATGAACATCATCATTAATATTATCACTAGGCTCATGTTCATTACCAGATTGTGTCTCAGCATCAGAAATAGAAATATCATTTGGGTTTTCATGTGTATCTATAACAGGTTCACTAGCAACATGCAAAGTCCTATCATTCTTTTTCCTTTTATTACTGGGACGACTAGGTGCATCAGTATTAATTCTCTGAGAATCTTGCTCGTTTCTCTTAGGATGGTCCTCAGGATACAAAGGTTCCTGAGTCATTTTACCACCTCTAGTCACAACTCTAACAGAATGATCATTGTTCTTACCATTCATCTCATTAAGCAAATCATTTTGTGCCTTAAGTACTTGTTCTACTTGAGTAGTTACCATGGAAGCATGTTTACTAATAAGCTTAAGATCACTGATAGTTCTACTCATATAATCACCTAAGCGATCAAGCATGTAAGCATTATGTTTCAATTATCTACTAACATAAGCATTGAAATTTTCTTGCTTAACAATAAAGTTATCAAACTCATCCAAGCATTGTCTAGCAGACTTATTATAAGGAATATCACCTTCATCAAATCTACGGAGAGAATTTACCTCTACTACCTGTGTCGGGTTATCAAGACCATGTATTTCTTCAATAGGTGGTAGATTCTTAACATCTTCAGCTTTAATACCTTTTTCTTTCATAGATTTCTTTGCCTCTTGCATATCTTCAGGACTGAGAAATAGAATACCTCTTTTCTTTGGAGTGGGCTTTGGAGGTGGTTCGGGAATAGTCCAATCATTATCATTGCTCAATATATTATTCAATAGTAGTTCAGCTTGTTCAACAGTTCGTTCCCTGAAAACACAACCAGCACAATGTGACGCCCCTGATTTCGATCGTACGCTAATCATACACACAATGCGTACGACCAAGATTAGGGACTCACTGATTGATATCACAACACAACACTAGACACAAATTAAAGTCATACAGCTTCATATTACAAGCCAGGGGCCTCGAGGGCTCGAATACAAAGCTCAACAAAGCACGAGTCAGCGGAAGCAAATAATATCTGAGTACAGACATAAGTTAGACAAGTTTTGCCTTAAGAAGGCTAGCACAAACATAAGCAGCGGATCGAAAGAGGCGAGGCCTCCAGCCTGGGAACCTCCTAACTACTCCTGAGCGTCGGCACTCTTCACGTAGTAGTAGGCTCCAGCGGTGGTGTAGTAGTCGTCTTCGCGACCGACGATCAGGCCTTTGCCGCAGAGCAGCAAGGCAAGCAAACCCCCTTTGAGCATTCCGATATCGCCTATTCCTTTCCCTATTATTCTTGCATTAGAATTATGCTACTGTATTAGTTAGCTCCTATTCTGATGCATAGCCTGTTTTGATAAACTGTTACTATACCTGCAATCATACCAACTGCTTAGTATAGGTTGATCAATGAATCCCCAGTGCCCCCTTAGTCCCAGTTGCCCCTGCTTCTTCATCGACGACTCGACGACTCGACGACTCGAAGACCCGAAGACTCGGTCAACCGACCGACGAGCCAGGCCCCTCACATCACCGCACATCCCTTAAGTATGGCACTTCAAAGCTATTACCGAGTGCCGAGGGTCATACCTCACTTAGCACTCCCGGTGTTAATTCTGTAGCGTAGCTAATCGGTCGTGGGTATCGAGGGTGATTCCTCCTTCCCATTTATCGATAGCGACTCTTGTCATACACATACCTCGAGTGGGATCCATCGAGGGTGATTCCTCGGATATCCACTTGGTGTATAAACACACAGTTACTTCAACTTGACATTGTTTACATGTGAAAGCCGGGACTAGAGGGACAGGCGGTACCACCCTGGTTGAGGTGGACCTGAGTTCCCGACAGTCTTGATACGGGTCGGCCCCAGGGGTACCCGTGTGAAAGATGTGGTGGGATGCGCCGGTAAGGCATCCAAAAGGTTATGTTGAGGCGTGGATGGGCAGGAGAGGCCCTTGCCACACATCCTCGAGACGGGGCGACGGGACCGCAATTTATGGGTCACGATTGCCCCGCATTAATAAAATGCTAATGGGTTGGGTGTTTGATCTGAGTTGGGTCGTTGGCCTTTTTACGCACCAAACCATCGCGTGGGAGAAGTTATGGGTACTCAGCGTCGTTGTATCAGCCGAAGCTCTTCGAACGTCAGCAATGGAGCGGCGCGTGCCGGATTGGACTGGATGGTGCAGCTCTTGGACTGGAGTGTACTAGGTCTGCTTCCGGCCGCCCACGCATCATGCAGGAGCGCAGAGGGCAAGTGGGCCCACGACCCCTTTGTGCTTAGGATTTAGACCGGCGGGCTGGCCTCTTCGTTGAGCCTAGGTGCGGCGACGACGTGCTGCTATCCCGAGGCCGGGCATGACCCAGGAAAGTGTGTCCGACCGGAGGTGATCAGGCGTGTTGGAAATGCGGTGCACCCCTGCAGGGATGAATAATCTATTTGAATAGCCGTGTCCACGGTAAGAGGACGACTTGGAGTTGTACCTTGACCTTATAAAACTATAACTGTGGTTTAAATTTGAGATGAATGTTTGGCTCCGAGATTGCTTCCTCGCAGGGAGTCAGGGAAGAATCTCCGGGCGTGGTTACTTAATAAAATTGCTACAATAATATGACTATATATGAGATACCAGTCTACTCTCTTCTAATGCTGCAAGATGCTGAAGATGCTAGTCTTCGATAGGACTAGGCCTTCTCCCTATTCTTGCTTTCTGCAGTCAGTCCAGATATAACCCCTCCCCTTGATAATGATGCATACTTAGCATAGTTCTGATGTCAGTCTTGCGAGTACTTTGGATGAGTACTCACCGCTGCTTTGCTTTCTCTTTCCCCCTCGATTCGATTACCACGTTCAGACGTCGGAGCCCAGGAGATGGAGTACGCCGAAGACGACTACTACACCACCGCTGGAGCCAACTACTACGTGAAGAGTGCCGACGCTCAGGAGTAGTTAGGAGGTTCCCAGGCAGGAGGACTCGCCTCTTTCGATCCGCTGCTTATGTTTGTGCTAGCCTTCTTAAGGCAAAACTTGTCTAACTTATGTATGTACTCAGATATTATTTGCTTCCGCTGACTCGTGCTTTGTCGAGCTTTGTATTCGAGCCCTCGAGGCCCCTGGCTTGTAATATGAAGCTGTATGACTTTAATTTGTGTCTAGTGTTGTGTTGTGATATCAATCAGTGAGTCCCTAATCTTGGTCGTACGCATTGTGTGTATGATTAGCGTACGGTCGAAATTGGGGGCGTCACACACAACTATCTTGGTGGTCCCTAGAAGCATCGGTTAGTCCATTATAAAAGATATCAAGTATTTCATTTTTCTTGAGAGGATGATCAGGCAAAGCATTAAGTAATTGGAGAAGCCTCCCCCAAGCTTGTGGGAGACTCTCTTCTTCAATTTGCACAAAGTTAAATATTTCCTGCAAGGCAGCTTGTTTCTTATGGGCAGGAAAATATTTTTCAGAGAAGTAATATATCATATCCTGGGGACTACGCACACAACCAGGAGCAAGAGAATTAAACCATATCTTAGCATCACCCTTTAATGAGAAAGGAAACAACTTAAGAATATAGTAATAACGAATTTGTTCCTCGTGAGTAAATAGGGTGGCTATATCATTCAATTTAGTAAGATGTGCCACAATAGTTTCAGATTCATAACCATGGAAAGGATCAGATTCAACCAAAGTAATTAACTCAGGATCGACAGACAATTCATAATCCTTATCAGTAACAAAGATAGGTGAAGTAGTGAACTTAGGATCATATTGCATTCTAGCATTCAAAGATTTTTCCTTCCACTTGCATAGTAATTTCTGAAGATCATCTCTATCCTTACAAGCAAGAAAGTCCCTAGCTACCTCTCCTTCCATAACATAAACCTTAGGTATATTAGGCAATTCATATGTAGGAGAGCTAGGTCTAGCAGGTGTCTCATAGTGTTCAGTTTCAATAATTTCATCAGTTTCAGAAATATCATCAGTTTCAGCATTGACTCTAGCAATTTGTTCATCAAGAAATTCACCTAGTGGCACAATATTATCAAGCAAAGTATCATCATAAGCATCATGCATAGCAGAAGTGGCATCATCAATTACTTGCGACATATCAGAATCAATAGCAGGTGGTGGTGTCACAAATTTACTCATAACAGAATGTGGATCAAGTGTAGAGCTAGATGGCAGTTCCTTACCTCCCCTCGTAGTAGAGGGATAGATCTTGGTTCTTGGGTCTTTCAGATTCTTCATAGTGATCAAAAGATATAAATCCCAAGTGACTCAAAGAATATAGCTATGCTCCCCGGCAACGGCGCCAGAAAATGGTCTTGATAACCCACAAGTATAGGGGATCGCAACAGTTTTCGAGGGTAGAGTATTCAACCCAAATTTATGGATTCGACACAAGGGGAGCCAAAGAATATCCTCGAGTATTAGCAGCTGAGTTGTCAGTTCAACCACACCTGAAAGACTTAATATCTGCAGCAAAGTATTTAGTAGCAAAGTAGTATGGAAGTAACAGTAACGATGGCAAAAGTGACAGTAGCAGTTTTGTAGTGATTGTAACAGTAGCAACGGAAAAGTAACTTAGCAAAGATCAATATGTGAAAAGCTCGTAGGCAACGGACCAGTGATGGATAATTATGTCGGATGGCATTCATCATGCAACAGTTATAACATAGGGTGGCACAGAACTAGCTCCAATTCATCAACATAATGTAGGCATGTATTCCATATATAGTCATACGTGCTTATGGAAAAGAACTTGCATGACATCTTTTGTCCTACCCTCCCGTGGCAGCGGGGTCCTAATGGAAACTAAGGGATATTAAGGCCTACTTTTAATAGAGAACCGGACCAAAGCATTAGCACTTAGTGAATACATGAACTCCTCAAACTACGGTAATCACCGGAAAGAATCCCAGTTATTTTCACCCTGGGGGATGCGGATCATAACTCGTAATAGGTGTCTACAACTTGCAAGATAGGATCAAGAACACATATATATTCATGAAAACATAATAGGTTCAGATCTGAAATGATGGCACTCGGGCCCTAGTGACAAGCATTAAGCATAGCAAAGTCATAGCAACATCAATCTCAGAACATAGTGGATACTAGGGATCAAACCCTAACAAAACTAACTCGATTACATGGTAAATCTCATCCAACCCATCACCGTCCAGCAAGCCTACGATGGGATTACTCACGAACGGCGGAGAGCATCATGAAATTGGTGATGAAGGATGGTTGGTGATGATGACGGCGTCGATATCCCCTCTCCGCAGCCCAAAACGGACCCCAGATCTTCCCTCCCGAGGAAGAACAGGAGGTGGCGGCGGCTCCGTATCGTGAAACGCGATGAACTCTTCTCCTTGATTTTTTTCTCCCCGAATAGGGTTATATGGAGTTGGAGTTGAGGTCGGAGGAGTTGCAGGGGGCCCACAAGCCACCTGGGCGCGCCCCCCTGGCTTGTGGCCAATGGGTGGACCCCCTCCGGTTGATTCTTTCGCCAGTATTTTTTATTAATTCCAAAAATATTCTCCGTAAATTTTCAGGTCAATCCGAGAACTTTTATTTCTGCACAAAAATAACACCAAGGCAATTCTGCTGAAAACAGCGTCAGTCCGAGTTAGTTCCATTCAAATCATGCAAATTAGAGTCCAAAACAAGGGCAAAAGAGTTTGGAAAAGTAGATACGATGGAGACGTATCATGGACTGAAGAGATCCATGTGAAGAAGCTCTAGGGGTCTCTTGGAGTAAATAGTAGTCATGGGGCGGTGAGCCGTCTCATGTGGCTTTCCTTCGATACAAGCACTGCAAGCACGATCTTTGGCAAAACTCACATTTGTTAGCCCACGAACGTGATCCCCTTTGAGGAGACTTTGCAAAACTCACATTTGTTAGCCCACATCAACTTTAGCCATTAGGCAAGCCGCGGTCTTAGTGGGTCGCTCTGAGAAGTTGACCACATAGAGACCGTTTTTGACTTGTCCAACAAAAGCTACTTTAAGAGTCTTGTTCCACAAAAGGGCCACGGAATCAATACCAAAGAAAGTAATAAAACCCATGAGTGCAAGTTGACGAACGGAAAGTAAATCGTATGCAAGGGTCTCAACAATCATGACTCTCTCAATGGTTAGATCCGAATAAATCACCACCTTGCCAAGACCCAATACCTTTGAAATTGTGTCATCACCGAAGGAGACTTGAGTGGCCAAGGAAGTCGGTCTGAACGTCCACCACCAAGTCCTTGCTACCGTCATATGATTTGTTGCTCCACTATTGAGCAACCATGAAACTCCTCCGGAAGCAAACTCCTACAAGAGATCAATGCTTCGATTTAGGTACCCATTCTTTAATGGGCCCTTTCATGTTAGTAACAAGGGTCTTAGGAACCCAAATAGACCATTCAATGAACTCATAAGAAAAACCAATATATTTGGCATAAACATGCCCATTACTAGCACGCCATAAAACATAAGAGGGTTTAAAATCGCCGGTTTAAAATCGACAGCGACGGTAAGTATTTCCCTCAGTTATGAAACCAAGGTTATCAAACCAGTAGGAGGATTACCACCACCCAATAAGAATCACATGCACACAAATAACAAATACTTGCAACCCGACGCGAAAGAGAGGTTGTCAATCTCTCTACGGTAAAAAGATAGATTAGGTAGTGATAGATAGGAGAGATAGATCTCTCAAGAACACAAAATAAAAAGAGCAGAAATATATTTTTGGATTTTTGGTTTAGTATATCTGAAAACAAAGAGGCAAAAAGATAGATCGGAAAGCAATATGTTGGAAAAGTAGACCCGGGGGCCGTAGGATTCACTAGTGGCTTCTCTCATGAGTATAGCACACGGTGGGTGAACAAATTACTGTTGGGCCATTGATAGAAGATCAAATAATCATGACGATATCCAAGGCGATGATCATTATATAGGCATCACGTCCAAGATAAGTAGACCGACTCCTGCCAGCATCTACCACTATAACTCCACACATCGACCACTATCCAGCATGCATCTAGTGTATTAAGTTCATGGAAAAACGGAGTAATGCAATAAGAACGATGACATGGTGTAGACAAGATCTATTCATGTAGGAATAGACCCCATCTTGTTATCCTTAATGGCAACGATACATGTGTGCCTTGCTGCCCCTTCTGTCACTGGGAAAGGACACCACAAGATCGAACCCATCACAAAGCGCCTCTTCCCATGGCAAGAAAAATTCGATCTAGTCGGCCTAACTAAACCAAAGATTCGAAGAAGAAATACGAGGCTATAAGTAATCATGCATATAAGCGATCAAAGAAGACTCAAATAATATTCATGGATAGAAACTGATCATGAACTCAAAATTCATCGGATCCCAACAAACACACCGCAAAAGTTTACATCAAATAGATCTCCAAGAGACCATTGTATTGAGAATCAAAAGAGAGAGATGAAGCCATCTAGCTACCGCCTACTAACCCGTAGGTCTATGGTGGACAACTCACGCATCATCGGAGAGGGACCTATGAAGAAGATGAACCCCTCCGTGATGGTGTTTAGATTGGATCTCGAGGTTCTGGAACTTGCGGCGGCTGGAATTGTGTTTCGTCGACTCCCCTAGGGTTTTTTGAATATTTGGGAATTTATAGGCATCAGAGGCGGTGGAGGGGGGCCCCGTGGAGGGCACAACCCACCAGGGCGCGCCGGGGCCCCTCTGGCGCGCCCATGTGGGTTGTGGCCTCCACAGCCCACCTCTCTCCTACTTCTTTGGCCCACTGGGTGTCTTCTGGTCCAGAAAAAATCTCCAAGTTTCGTCGCGATTGGACTCCGTTTGGTACTGATATTCTGCGAAGTAAAAAAACAAGCAAAAATAGCAACTGACACTTTGCCACTGTGTCAATAGGTTAGTCCCAAAAAATGATATAGAGTTGTTATAAAATGATTGTAAAACATCCAAGAATGATAATATAATAACATGGAACAAGCAAAAATTATAGATACGTTGGAGACGTATCAGCATCCCCAAGCTTAATTCCTACTCGTCCTCGAGTAGGTAAATGATAAAAATAGAATTTTTGATGTGGAATGCTGCCTAACATGTTCATCTCATATTCTTTTCTTTTGTATAGCATGGACATTTGGACTTGTAGATGATTCAAAGCAATAGTCTAGTTTTAACATAATGACTTCAATACTCAAGCATGCCAACAAGCAACCATGTCTTTCAAAATATCAACCCTAAAGAAAGTTATCCCAAGCCCATCATGCTCAATCATTGATCCATTCATGAAACACACTCAAATATTAGCTATACCCAATGCTCAAGTATGATCATAATGCCCCCTAGTTGGTGCTTTATAAGAGAAGATGGAGACTCAAGTAAAAATAAAAATTGCATAAAGTAAATAGATAGGCCCTTCGCAGAGGGAAGTAGGGATTTGTAGAGGTGCTAGAGCTCAAGGTTTAAATTGAGAGAGAGAAAATATTTTGGGTGGCATGCCTTTCCTGTCAACGAAAACGACATAGTGGTTCACAATACTTTCCATGCTAGATATATCATAGGCGGTTCCCAAACAAAAAATAAAGTTTATTCCTTTTTCCACCAAACTTTCACATTCCATGGCGGGCCGTATCCACGGTTGCCTTCCATACCAACACTTTCCAAGGAATTTATTATTTGACAACATAAAGTATTTTTTTTTCTTTTTCATTTCGGGAATGGGCATCCCTATTACCGCCGCACTCTCGTGCAATGACCAGTGAATAAACACTCATCTTGAGACTAACACATCTAACATGGAAAAATATTGGACACTCCCCACCGTTTCATGAGCGGTACGAGCACACAAAAGAGAAAAATTATTTTGAAAATTTAGAGATGGCACATACAAATTTCCTTGGAACGGCATGGAAATACCGCATATAGGTAGGTATGGTGGACTCATAAGGCAAAACTTAGTTTAAGGATTTTGGATGCACAAGTAGTATTTCTACTTAGTACAAATGGAGGCTAGCAAATAGATTGAGAAGCAACCAAACCAAGAAACGAAAATTCACATAAGCAAGCATTGAGCATAACTAACACCGAATAATGCACCATAAGTAGGATGTAATTTCATTGCATAACTATTGACTTTCGTGCGTGCATAGGGAATCACAAACCTTAACATCAATATTCCTACTAAAGCATAATTACTCACTAACATGACCCACATATTACTATCATCATGTTTCAAAACTATTACAAGGAATCAAGTTTAATTTGTCCAATGATCTTCATGGAAGTTTTTATCATATCCTCCTTGGATATCTATCACTTTGGGACTAGTTTCATATATTGCCATTGCTTTTTGACAAGCTCAAACAAATTTAAGTGAAGCACATGAGCATAAAGATTTCATCTCTCAAAAAGGTATAAGTGAAGCATGAGAGGATTTCTTCAAAATTTACTAACTCTGAAATTAATCTAAGTGAAGCATGAGAGTATTTATACAAAAATTTCCAAGCACACCGTGCTAAAAAAGATATAAGTGAAGGACTAGAGCAATTATATAGCTCAAAAAGTTTAAGTGAAGCATCTAGAGCAATTCTAACAAATGATAGCATAATTTTGGCTCTCTCAAATAGGTGTGTCCAGCAAGGATACAAGTGACAAACCAACAAGCAAAGCAAGCAAAGAATCAAATGATACAACACGCTCCAAGCAAAACTCATGATATGTGACGAATAAAAATATAGCTCGAAGTAAAATACCGATGGTCGTTAGAAGAAAGATGGGATGCCACTCGGGGGCATCCCCAAGCTTAGTTGATTGTTCCTATTTGTATATATCTTGGGGGTGTTGTAGCATCCCCAAGCTTAGGCTCTTTTCACTCCTTATTCCTTCATCCATCGTGATCTCACCCAAAACTTGAAAACTTCAATCACACAAAACTCAACAAAATCTTCGTGAGATCCGTTAGTATAATAAAGCAAATCACTACTTTAGGTGTTGTTGCAAACCCATTCATATTTTATTTTTGCATTATACCTAATGTATTTTAACTTTACCATGGCGCATACCCTTCAATATAACCCATAGATTCATCGAAACAAGCACACAATGCAACGAAAACAGAATCTGTCTTAAACAGAACAGTCTGTAGTAATCTGTAGTCTAACCATACTTCTGTAACTCAAACAATTCTGAAAAATTAGGAAAACGTAAAGAATTTGTATATAAATACTGTGTTAAAATGTCATCTCAATATCACGTTCCAGTAAAAAAATAAAAATAAAATACTGGACGCAAAGTTTCTGTTTCAGAATCAGCATCGCTTCTACTCATCTTATGAATCATCCTAAAGGCTCTGCTTGGCACAAACACTAAATAAACCATAAAAACACAATAATAACAGTGGCATAATTGTTTCAACACTCAAAAACAGAAAGGAAAAAGCAAAAATAAATTTATTCATTGGGTTGCCTCCCAACAAGCGCTATCGTTTTACGCCCCTAGCTAGGCATAACGCATAGATTCAAGTATTGTCATCTTTGGTTTTGGATCCATATGATGCCCTCGTGATTGATTCATATGGTGGATTAATTCTTGTTCTAGGGAAGTGTTCCATACCCTTTCTTAGTGAAAATTGAAAACGAATATTGCCTTCTTTCATATCAATCACGGCACCTATAGTGCGTAAAAACGGTCTACCAAGTATAATGGGACAAGACGGATTGCAATCAATATCAAGCACAATAAAATATATGGGAACATAGTTCCTATTTGCAATAATAATAACATCATTAATTCTTCCCAAAGGTTTTTTAATAGTAGAGTCCGCCAAGTGCAAATTAAGAGAACATTCTTCAATATTGGTGAGACCAAGCACATCACATAGAGATTTCGGAATCGTGGACACACTAGCACCCAAATCACATAAAGCAAAGCACACATAATTTTTAATCTTGACCTTAATGGTAGGTTCCCACTCATCATGTAATTTTCTAGGAATACAAATCTCCAACTCCAACTTTTCTTCAAAAGATTTCATCATGGCATCAACGATATGTTTAGTAAAAGCTTTATTTTGCTCATAAGCATGGGGTGAATTCAACATGGATTGCAGCAAAGAAATACATTCAATCAAAGAGAAACTATCATAATTAAAGTCTTTGCAATCCAAGATAGTGGGCACATCACTAGTTAAAGTTTTGACCTCTTCAAACACCCTTTTATCAAAATTTTCATCAAGATTTTCACCCTCCAAATTATTGGGACGCCTTCTAGCTAAAGTTGATTCTAATTAAGTCCCTTTATCAGCAATTTTGATATTACTAAACAAAGAATGAATAGAAGAGACACCAATCACTTTAAGATCTTCATCATTTTTATGAAGGCAATCACTAGAAAATGATTTTTCTAAGATTTCTCTTTTAGCTCTAAGCATAGCGGTTCTTTTCTTACTTTCATCCATAGAGACATATAAAGCTTTAATTGATTCATCAATCTTAGGCACAAAAGCCTTCAACTTGAGATTTTCAACATCATGAGAAATTCTATCAATGCTTCTAGACATATCATCAATCTTATTCAACTTTTCTTCTATCGTAGTATTAAAAGCCTTTTGCGCATTGATAAATTCTTTAATATTACTCTCAAGATCAGAGGTGTTCCTATTATTATTGTAAGAGGAATTGCCATAGGAATTACCATAATTATTAGAGGAGTTTCCAGGAAAAGGCCTAGGATTAAAATTACCTCTATAAGCATTGTTATTGAAATTGTTTCGCGAGACAAAGTTCACATCTACGGAATCATTATTTTGCTCAATCAAGGTAGACAAAGGCACATCATTAAGATCAATAGGAGCATTTTTACTAGCAACCAATTTCATCAAAGCATCAACCTTATCACTCAAAGTACTAATTCTTCAACCGAATTAACCTTTTTACTAGTAGGTGCTCTTTCGGTATGCCATTGTGAATAATTTGCCATGATATTATCTAGCAATTTAGTAGCTTCACCCAAAGTAATTTCCATAAAAGTACCACCCGCGGCGGAATCTAAAAGATTTCTAGAGACAAAATTCAATCCCGCATAAATTTTTTGTATGATCATCCAAAGATTTAAACCATGAGTAGGACAATTTCCTAGCTTCAACTTCATTCTTTCCCAAGATTGTGCAACATGTTCATGTTAGAGTTGCTTAAAATTCATGATTTGTGTCCTAAGGGAAATAATTTTCGTGGGCGGAAAATACTTAGTGATAAAAGCATCCTTGCACTTATTCCAAGAATCGATACTATTGCGAGGCAAAGAGGAAAACCAAAATTTTGCACGATCCCGCAAGGAAAAAGGAAATAATTTCAACTTCACTACATCATTGTCCACATCTTTTTTCTTTTGCATATCACACAATTCTACGAACGTGTTTAGATGGGACGCGACATCCCCATTAGGAGTACCGGCAAATTGATCTTTCATGACAAGATTCAACAAAGTGGCATTAATATCACAAGACTCCGCACTAGTGGTGGGAGGAGAAATAGGAGTACTAATAAAATCATTATTATTAGTATTGGAAAAATCACATAACTTGGTGTTTTCTTGAGTCATCGTGACTACGCAAACATGATTGCAAGCAAGGAAGAGATCCGGCGAGAAAAAGGCAAACGAAAAAGAGGGCGAATAAAATGGCAAATTGGTGAAGTGGGGGAGAGGAAAACAAGAGGCACATGGCAAATAATGTAATTGCAAGGAGATGAGATTTGTGATTAGAAACCTGGTAGATGATGATGGAGTCTCCTCGGCGTGTGAGATTGGCACGTAGAAGAGACCGCTTCCTCCCCGGCAACGGCGCCAGAAATTCCTTTGACGTGGCTTGAGACTGCGTCGGTATTTCCCCAAAGAGGAAGGGATGATGCAGCACATCGATGGTAAGTATTTCCCTCAGTTATGAAACCAAGGTTATCGAACCAGTAGGAGGATCACCACCACCCAATAAGCAGCACCTGCACACAAATAACAAATACTTGCAACCCGACGCTAAAGAGAGGTTGTCAATCTCTCTATGGTAAAAAGATAGATTAGGTAGTGATAGATAGGAGAGATAGATCTCTCAAGAACACAAAATAAAAAGAGAAAATAAAAAGTGCAGCAATATATTTTTGGATTTTTGGTTTACTAGAACTGAAAACAAAGAGGCAAAAAGATAGATCGGAAAGCAATATGTTCGAAAAGTAGACCCGGGGGCCGTAGGATTCACTAGTGGCTTCTCTCATGAGTATAGCACATGGTGGGTGAACAAATTACTGTTGGGCAATTGATAGAAGATCAAATAATCATTACGATATCCAAGGCGATGATCATTATATAGGCATCACGTCCAAGATAAGCAGACCGACTCCTGCCTGCATCTACCACTATTACTCCACACATCGACTGCTATCCAGTATGCATCTAGTGTATTAAGTTCATGGAAAAACGGAGTAATGCAATAAGAATGATGACATGATGTAGACAAGATCTATTCATGTAGGAATAGACCCCATCTTGTTATCCTTAATGGCAACGATACATGCATGCCTTGCTGCCCCTTCTGTCACTGGGAAAGGACACTGCAAGATCGAACCCATCACAAAGCACCTCTTTCCCATGGCAAGAAAAATCGACCTAGTCAGACTAACTAAACCAAAGATTCGAAGAATAAATACGAGGCTATAAGTAATCATGCATATAAGAGATCAAAGAAGACTCAAATAATATTCATGGATAGAAACTGATCATGAACTCAAAATTCATCGGATCCCAACAAACACACCGCAAAAGTTTACATCAAATAGATCTCCAAGAGACCATTGTATTGACAATCAAAAGAGAGAGAGAGAGGAAGCCATCTAGCTACTGCCTACGGACCCGTAGGTCTATGGTGGACTACTCACGCATCATCGGAGAGGCACCTATGAATAAGATGATCCCCTCCGTGATGGTGTTTAGATTGGATCTCGAGGTTCTGGAACTTGCGGCAGCTGGAATTGTGTTTCGTCGACTCCCCTAGGGTTTTCTGAATATTTGGTAATTTATAGGCGTCAGAGGCGGTGGAGGGGGGCCTCGTGGAGGGCACAACCCACTAGGGCGCGCCGGGGCCCCCCTGGCGCGCCCATCTGGGTTGTGGCCTCCACAGCCCACCTCTCTCCTACTTCTTTGGCCCACTGGGTGTCTTCTGGTCCAGGAAAAAATCTCCAAAAAGTTTCGTCGCGATTGGACTCTGTTTGGTACTGATATTCTGCGAAGTAAAAAAACAAGCAAAAACAGCAACTGGCACTTTGGTACTATGTCTAAAGGTTAGTCCCAAAAAATGATATAAAGTTGTTATAAAATGATTGTAAAACATCCAAGAATGATAATATAACAGCATGGAACATGCAAAAATTATAGATACATTGGAGACATATCATTTCCACATGGGACTCAATGAGATCACTACCTTCACGACGTTTTTCCAAGAGAGCAACAAAGTGCTTCTTGGTCTTACCCTTGAGTTTAGCCATGAACTTGTCGAACTCATTTTCATCAACGTTCACCTCCTCATGTTCCTCCACACATTCCAATGTAGGATAAGTAGTGGTAATGGAAGTTTTGATGTTGGAGGTTACCTTGTTGATACCTTTGGCCATGAGGCACTTGGTAATGCGGTTCTTGTTGGGGGAGTCAAATAGAAACACCTTGGTTGGGGAAGAGGTTGCAATGGCCATCGTGGCCATCACCATTCCTTCACCAATTGTATCTTTGTCATCATCATCATCGGAGACATACTCTTCTTGAGCCACGAACACCTTGTGAGGCACCTTCTTGGTGAAGTTGTTCTTGTTAGGAAAGGACTTGGCCTTGTCTTTGCGAATGAGCTTGCCACCATTGTATTCCCTCTTCTCATATGGGCAATCCACCACGAAGTGACTCACATTGCCACAATTATAACAAGTTCTCACATGTTGCTTGCCTTTAGAGCCACTTGAGTTGTTCTTGGAGAATTTCGGCCTTGAGTTTCTCTTGTTCCCCTAAAATTGCCTTGACGTAAGAGCCATGTGCTCGTGATCTGCATATTTGGTGTCTTCGGGGCAACTCTCCTCTTCTTAATCTTCTTCTTTCGGAATTGCCTTGGCCTTCAAAGCAAAGTTGGGTGAATACTTCTTTGATCGTTGAGTATGAGCTAAAGCATTGTCGGCAGTCTTTTTCAATATGTTCATAGCAATGAATTCGTCCAACACATCACTCGAGGACAAGGAATGGAAGTCCATTCTTTGACGGATAATGGAGGACATGGCCTTGTTGAATGGCATGATGGCTTTGAGAAACTTACGCTTGATCCAATTGTCATCTGTATCCTTACTCCCATGATCTTGAAGGGATACTGCGAGAGTTGTCAATCTCCGGTAGAGCTCACGAGGGTCCTCATCTTCATTCATCACAAACTCATCGGCCTCATTGAGAACCACCTCAAAGTTGGACCGTCGAATGCTTGAGCTTCCCTTGTATAAGGAAACAATGTGTTCGAACAATCTTTTGCACGAGTGAAAGGACGCAGGTGAGCAAGCTCCTCCGGAGGCACTGCGGATTGAAGTATGAACAAGGCGGATTGATTGAGTTGATTACCAGCCTCTTCTCTTGGGGCGAGGTTGTTTGGATCATGCGGGTAGTACCCTTGCTCAGTGATTCTCCAAAGTTGAGTTGAGCTATGATTCAAATGAGAGTTGATACAAAAAACCCAACTAGCGAAATCATTTTTCACAAGTTTAGGAGGAGGACCTAGGTTGTTAATATGAGGTGTGTGAACCGGTCCTCCATAGACCGGGGGAGGGGGAACTGAGGCAAAGTTTCCCGACCCATTCTTTCCTTGAGGCACCTTATCCTTATCACTACTAGCCCCATCCTTACCGGAGTTGGCATCCGACTACGAGTTAGTGAGATTAACCACTAGTAACGGATCGGTAGAAAGTTTGATACCATCAAGAAATTATTTAAACAAGGATTTGACCATGGTCGTCATAGAAGATTTAAGTGAGGCCATTGCCACATTTAAATCCACATGAGAGACCATGCTCACTCCCTTGGCCTCGGGTAAGTCCACAACCCGATCCTCGCCGTTAACCATACTCTTCGTGTGGTAAAGCCCTTAATAAAGAGACGTAGCTCTGATAGGAATTGAAAGGATCGATATGGTTGACTAGAGGGGGGTGAATAGGCAACTACCAATTTTTAGCTTTTCTTAACAAATTAGGTTTAGCAACAAATATGTTATCTAGATATGCAACTAGGTGAGCAACCTATATGATGCTATCAACAACAAGATACACGCAAGCAAAGGATACAACACTAGTAAAGCTTGCATGAAGTAAAGGTGAGAGATAACCACAAGTGGAGCCGGTGGTGACGAGGATGTGTTACCGAAGTTCCTTCCCTTTGAGGGGAAGCATGTCTCCGTTGCAGCGGTGTGGAGGCACAATGCTCCCCAAGATGCCACTAAGGCCACCGTATTCTTCTCATACCCTCACACAATGCGAGATGCCGAGATTCCACTAGTGGTGCCCCTAAAGGCGGCGACCGAACCTTTACAAATAAGGTTGGGGCAATCTCCACAACTTAATTGGAGGCTCCCAACACCACCACGAAGCTTCACCACAATGGAATGTGGCTCCGAGGTGACCTCAACCGTCTAGGGTGCTCAAAAACCCAAGAGTAACAAGATCCGCATGGGATTAGTGGGGGGAATCAAATTACTCTTGGTGGAAGCGTAGGTCGGGGCCCTATCACCCAAACCCTAGAAGAGCAACAAGTTTTGTCGGCTAGGGAGAGAGATTGGGCGAAAATAGAGCTTGGAGCAACAATGGAGCTTTGGGGAGGAAGAGGCGGTCTTCTTGGAGAAGAAGACCCCCTTTATATAATGGGGGGACAAATCCAACCGTTATCCCCTCTCAGCCCGCACAGAAGCGGTACTACCGCTCACAGGAGCAGCACTATCACTTGGGCGGTAGAGCCAGCCACACAGTGCAATGGCACGAGGCCACGAGGCGGTAGTGCCGCCGGAGCGGTACTACCGCTCGCCCCCGCGGTAATACCGTTGGGGTTGCAGTGCAGATGCTCCCAAACATAAAGAGGCAGTAGGGGGCGACGGCAGTTCCGCCTAAGCGGTACTACCGCTCCCCAGAGCGGTACTACCCCTAATAAGAGGTAGTACCGCTGCCTACTACCGCTCATGGTTTGCTGAGCGTTCTAGGTCCAGAAAGAGAGGGCGGAAGTGGCACGGTAATAACAAGAGGTACTACCGCTTGGGAGCGGTACTACCACGCCTTACTACCGGTCGGAAACCGCTCAGTCCGAAACGAAAATGTCGAGACTCCGAAGCCGGCCGTACAGCGCGCGGCAGTGGGCAATGGTACTACCGCTCATATGCGGTACTACCGCTGCCCAGAGCGGTACTACCCCTAATAAGCGGTAGTACCGCTACCCAAAGTTGTACTACCTCTAATAAGCGGTAGTACCGCTGCCTTGCGCGGTACTTCCGCTTGGTTCTCTCCGGACCAGAACAAGGGCAACGTCGGTACTCCAATGAAGCGGGAAAGGAACGTGGGTGCAAATGAAAGTGTACGTGTTGATTCCACCCAAACCTTTCCGATGCGGACCCCCTCTTAATAGTGCGGTTCTCCTACGACTGAAATCCACCGAAAATGAAATGCGGGAAAGAAACCGTCTTCACTCTAAACCACCGAGGGGCAAGAATCGTATTGTGCCATATGATGAAATATCTGAAAGGCTTAATGCACACGATTAGTCCGCAGATGCATTGTCATCAATCACCAAAACCATTGGGGTAGAAATATGCCCTTACACCTCCTCACCGCCGAAGGGCACTCCGGCAGCAGTGGCCGTTTCGCCACGGAGACGGCCATGCCCACGAGGTGGCGGAGACGACGGTGGGTTCGAAGGGAGAGAGGGAGTCCGTCGAGCGAGAGAAGGAAGGGGATCGAGTGATCCGCGGGAGAGCATACCCTAGGGCTCCACGCATAGGGACTGGGCTATGCCAGAGAAAAGAAGAAAATACCCCTAGGTCGGCGACGATATTGCGTGGTGCCACCACAAAGTTTTTTCGTGCCATCATGGCCCGCACGTCGCGATCGGACGGCCACCAGTACATGTGCCCTGCCTAGCATCCATCTCCAGCACGAATCTAGTTGTGAGATATCATTGTTTTTTGCCACCACGTTCTTAGAGATTGAATGGTCATCTTATCTATATTGTTGCAGGTATCGTTTAATTATTCCTTATTTTAAAATTTATATATCCATATATAGATTTTATTTTTTCTAAAACTTTAAAATATGATTTTCAAAATTTTGAAAACAGGCTTGCTAGAATTCAGTCGACTGAGATTTAACGAAGTCTCAGTCGACCTTGCAGCATTTTGTCCTATCGTTTGCAACATTTCTTCCTGCTGGTTGCAACATTCCTCTTGCTGGTTGTAGCACGCCGTCCATCATCGATTGTATCACGTCATCTCACCGGTTTCAACCTTCCCCATTGATGGTTGTAGCCAGGGACGGATTCAAGGGGGGACGAGGGGGGGGGGGGGGCGAGACCACCTAATGATGTTGTTTTCTCTTAACAACGATTAGATTTGTCCCTATCACGCAAACTCTAGCACTCGTTTCGCCGCCCCCATCCCTCCATGTAACGTAAGGTGAGCCCTCCCGAGTCCCATGCTCGCTCAGTCAATTTAATGAAAAGCAAAAGAAAATGAGAAGCCCAGCTTAGAAGAGAAGCCAGCCGGCCTATTACGCATGGATAGGTTAGATCGTGGCTACCTCCGCTAGGATCGATGCCTCGCGACTTGTCATCCCTCGTCCGCCGCCTGCTGCTACAAACCATCTAGGGTAGTTCTCTATTCATCTACCTGCAGCTCCCAATCTAAGGCAGTGTTCGGTAACCCTCCACTCCTCCGCTCGGGAGCGGAGTGGGCGGAGCACCATATTAGCCGCTCCCTAAATTAGACCTGCATGCCGCTCCGCTCCGGAGCGGAGCTGCAGAGCGGAGTCCGAACAGGCTCTAAGTCTGAATTATTGAAAGGGACGATCTGCTTGTGTGGAGCTGCGGACAGAAGGCCGATTGGCCGGCCGCATAGCCAACACGTAAGGCAACGAGGCAAGGAAAAATTGTTAGATTACTCTCTTCTCCCGTTCTCATTACTTTGTCCATGGTGTATGTTGCAAAGTTCGATTAATGTATGTGTTTAGAACTACAAGATTTGATATGTAGAAATTCCAAAAAATCAAGGAATATTCATCATGCGTGTCCCTTCTGTAGTAGGAAGGTTTAGTTCATGCAATTGAATTGTTTCACATTTTCTTTATGGCAACTGATGATTAAAAATAAAATGTTCATATTTCTTCGCTCGATTAAGATATACTTCATCAACCTAGCTAGGCTACTACCCCTAAAAATTCTAGACTAGTCTTTGCATGATTTTTTTAGTCTTACATTGGAAGCAAACCACCACCACCACCCCCCCCCCCCCCCCCCCCCCCCCCCTAAAATCCTGCCTCCGTCCCTGGTTGTAGCAGTTTAGTTAGAATGGTTGTAGCATATGTTGCCAATTGCTTGCAGTACTGTCCCAACATTTTTCATTGTCGCTTGCAGGATTCTCTCATGCCGCTTGCAGCATCATAACTACGCTGACGGCAGTCAACTGAGTTCTAGACAAACCCCTTTAGAAAAACAGGGCTCCATAGAGTTCGGGAGCAAGAAATCCACTGTTGTGAAATGCTAGCCGGGCCGCATTGATGCTTCTGAATCCAGGAGCACGCGTGCATCCGCAGTCTGTGCAAGGTTAAAAGCACGGCTACCACAACTCTGATCAGGAGGTGGCCTTTAAGCACGTAGACTCTGAGTACGTAGCCTTTAACCAGAATCAGATCAGGGTGGGTAAAGCCGGCACGTACGCGCAGGCACAGCAGCTGCACGCTAAGAACCGGCCACGGACGTACAGGCGTGATCCGTCTACAGTACACTATGGTCCGGTTGATTATACATACCAGTACCCTCTTTTTTGTGTGTGCATCGAGTACACATACTGATATACAGAGTACTTTACCATAAAAAACAACAAATATTGTTTTTCCAAACTTACTGTACTTACTAAGCAGGACATCTTTTTTCCTTTTATTTTCCCGTTTTTCTTTGGGAGCATTTTTTTTTTTGTTTTTTTACGGCGATTGGCAAAAATTAGCATCCTCACAAGGAAAGCTCAAACGCACAAAGCATAAACGTACTGCTCTTCCATTCCAATATTAATATGCATGCATGCGGACCTAGATCGAACGATTATTCAGAGGAGGAAGAGGCAAGAAGAGCAAGGCCCAGGGAACATGATCACATAACCCAACAAAAAACGACTTTACCGGCACAATCTCTGTCCCAAAAAAGTTAGATCGATGCCTCACATCATCGGCTAGTAGTAGTACTAGTAGGAGTATCTGCGTCCTGCCTGCCGCGGCACACTTTAATTAAGCGTGCATGTTTTACTCTTCTAGACATCTTGGGCATGGCGAAAGCTAGCTACTACCAGGTAGGTAATGATTCTGCCCTAAGATCGCACGACACTATCCATTACAACATCACATTGGTTGGGCAACCAAAAATAACTTAACATCGTGTCTTGCTCTGTCGCCAGACACCCGTATAGGGAACACACTTATGCCCCCATTAGGTCTCCCTTCTCCTCTCTCGGTCTCTGCAATCGATGGATCCTTGCATGCATCAACTGCATGCATGGACGTGGTTTAATCAGCACTTTCATACGTCCGCACGCTGCTTTAGTTTTTTATTTCAGCAAACAACAAAGATTTACTGATCATGGGAAATACCAGCAGAAGACAAGCAATCTCGCGCGGAGAGAGAAGCAATACATGTCGGCTAATATGTACTGCCCTCCCGATGGGAGTATAAATTTGGCACTAGCACAAGTGTCTTGCAACGGAAGAGAAAATAACACACACTCATAACGTAATAACCATGACTCAAGACCTTAATAGGTTCACGTCCTTTATTTTCACATGGCATCATATTTGTGTTACCGACGATGGCCTCAGTGCTCGCACAACGAAAACGTGTTTGAATGTAGTCAGTCCTAAGACATCTCTCTCTCTCTTGCGCGCGCACACGCACACACACTCGCTCGGAATAAGATGATAAATATGTTGTTTTTTCCTGTGAGGTTTTTTAAAGGTGTGCATGTGTGGTTATCGATGTTTTCTTTTCTCTCAATCAGATTTTAGTGGGTGTTTATTTGCAATTTGTATCGCCTCCGGAAAGAAAGAAAACAGACCATGCACTCTAGACTAAGTTTGCACCAAAAATATTATTCTAGAAATATTTAACAACTAAAAATAACATCATATTTAGATTTTACATATTTTTTAAATCAAATTTCATATATAACTGATTAAAATCGGAGTTACGGTTTAAAGATATGGATAATATTGTTTTAGATAAACTGCAGATTGATTAACCAAAAAGTCAGGGGGTTTTCTGTTAAAACAAAAAAACGGTTTTGGACGGCGGGTTGATTACCCGAAATATCAGAGGGTTTTATGAAAAAAATGCAAAAAACGCTTCGGCTGTGACTTAATCATGGACTGCGGGTTTATTAGTGAAAAAGGCATGGACTTTTCTGTAAAAACACCGACGTACGTCCTATGCTGACCTGCAAATTTGTTTCGCATCTGTCCGCGGATAGGGAGGATCAGTCCGCGGACACTGATGCCGGAGGCCGACGTCAGACGCTACTTGCATATATTTCAAGCACTTTTTCGATAAATGGATGAAATTCAAACAAACACGGTGGAAGTCATTCAAGTTCGGTTATAATTTACATAAAAAAATCGATATTTCGACCCTTCAACACAAAAAACTAGGAAAAACCTAAACCCTATACCGGACGACCACCTCGTACGCATAGCCGCCCTACCCTACCGCACCGCTGTCGCCGTCCGTGCTGCCATCGTCGTCATGGTCCCTCCAGCGGTGGAATGGGTCCGGAGGGTCGCGACAGCCTTGTCCGACCATTGCCTGCCGCTCGTGGATGAGCCACTCCGCCTCCTGCTGCGCGGTACGGAGGGCCTCCATGGCCACTGCCGACGTAGCCTTCGGAGCCCTTGCGGCGGCCTTCCCAAGAACGGCGTTGGCGGAGCAGACGTTAAGCGACCACTCCTCGCCGATCTTGGTGAGCTCGTCATCAAGGCGTGATACGTCTCCGTCGTATCTACTTTTCCTCACACTTTTGCCCTTGTTTTGGACACTAATTTGGATGATTTGAAAGAAACTAACCCGGAATGACGTTGTTTTCAGTAGAACTACCAAGGTGTTGTTTTTGTGCCGAAATAAAAGTTCTCGGAACTGGACGAAACTTTTTGGAGATTTATTTTACAATAAATAAAAAATACTGGAGCCAAGAACCACCGGAGGGGGAGCCGTGGCTGGACACGATACACCAGGGCACGCCACCCCCTCCAGGCGCGCCCTGGTGGGTTGTGCCCACCTCGGGGCCCCACTGACCCTAATTCCGACGCTATAAAATCCTATTTTCGGGAGAAGAAAAATTAGAGAGAAAGTTTCATCGCGTTTCACGACACGGAGCCGCCGCCACCTCCCGTTCTTCATAGGGAGGCCAGATCTGGAGCCCGTTTGGGGCTCCGGAGAGGGGAATCTTCGGTCTTCGTCATCATCAACCCTTCTCCATCGCCAATTCCATGATGCTCCCCACCGGGAGTGAGTAATTCCTTCGTAGGCTTGCTGGTCGGTGAGGAGTTGGATGAGATTCATCATGTAATCGAGTTAGTTTTGTTAGGGCTTGATCCCTAGTATCCATTATGTTCTGAGATTGATGTTGCTATGACTTTTCTATGCCTAATGCTTGTCACTAGGGCCCGAGTGCCATGATTTCAGATCTGAACCGTTTATGTTATCACCATTATATCTATGTTCTTGATCCGATCTTGCTAGTCATACGCACCTATTACGTGTTATGATCCGTAAACCCCGGAGTGACAATAGTCGGGATACTTTCGGCGATGACCGTAGTTTGAGGAGTTCATGCATTCACCGTGTGTTAATGCTTTGTTCCGTTTCTCTATTAAAAGGAGGCCTTAATATCCCTTTGTTTCCTTATGGACCCCGCTGCCACGGGATGGTAGGACAAAAGATGTCATGCAAGTTTTTTTTCATAAGCACGTATGACTATTTACGGAATACATGCCTACATTACATTTATGAACTGGAGCTAGTTCTGTGTCGCCCTAGGTTATGACTGTTATATGATGAATATCATCCAACGAGTTCACCGATCCAGTGCCTACGAGCATTCCACTTATTGTTCTTGCTAAGTTACTATTGCTACTGCTATTGTTCCAATTGCTACAAAACTATTGCTATCACTGCTACTGTTACCGTTACTGTTACTACTGCTATCAAACTATCATACTACTGTGCTACTGATCACTTTGCTGCAGATATTTAATCTCCAGGTGTGGTTGAATTGACAACTCAGTTCCTAATACTCTAAAATATTCTTTGGCTCCCCTTGTGTCGAATCTATAAATTTGGGTTGAATACTCTACCCTCGAAAATTGTTGCGATCCCCTATACTTGTGGGTTATCAAGACCTTTTTCTGGTGCCGTTGCCGGGGAGCATAGCTATATTTGTTGAGTCACTTGGGATTTATATCAATTGATCACTATGAACTATCTAAAGGATCTAAAAACCAAGATTTTTCCCTCTAAGACGAGGGTAGGTAAGGAATTGCCATCTAGCTCTGCACTTGATTCACCTTCGGTTATGAGTAAGTTTGCGACACCACCACATGCTATTAATCCTGATATGTCGCAAGTTATTGATGATGCTACTTCTGCTATGAATGATGCTTATGATGATGATGCTAGCGCCATGCTTGATGATAATGTGCCACTAGGTGAATTTCTTGATGAACAAATTGCTAGAGCTAAAGATAATGAAATTATTGAAACTGATGAGATTGCTGAAACTGATGAAGCCTTTGAAACTGATGACTATGAAACACCTATTAGACCTAGCTCTCCTAGATTTGAAATGCCTAAGATACCTGAAGGTTATGTTATGGATGAGGAGACAACTAGAGAAATCCTTTCTTGTAAGGATAGAAACGATCTTAAGAAATTACTACGCAAGTATAAGGAAAAGACTTTGAATGCTAGAATGAAATGTGATCCTAAGTTTGCTACTTCACCTATCTTTGTTACCGATAAGGATTATGAATTCTTTGTCGACCCCGAGTTAATCACTTTGGTTGAATCTGATCCTTTCCATGGCTATGAAACTGAAACTATAGTGGCACATCTTACTAAGCTGAATGATATAGCCACCCTCTTTGCTCATGATGAGAAGATTCGCTATTACTATATCCACAAATTATTTCCGTTCTCATTGAAGGGTGATGCTAAGATATGGTACAATACTCTTGCTCCTGGTTGTGTGCGTAGTCCCCAGGGTATGATTTACTACTTCTCTGAAAAATATTTTCCTGCTCATAACAAACAAGCTGCCTTACATGAAATATTTAACTTTGTTCAAATTGAAGAAGAGAGTCTCCCACAAGCTTGAGGGAGGCTTCTCCAATTGCTTAATGCTTTGCCTGATCACCCTCTTAAGAAAAATTAAATACTTGATATCTTCTATAATGGACTAACTGATGCTTCTAGGGACTTCCTAGATAGTTGTGCTAGTTGTGTTTTCAAGGAACGGACTGTTGAACAAGCTGAGGAACTATTGAATAATATATTGAAGAATTATGATGATTGGACTCTTCCTGAACCACCACTTAAACCCACTCCGAAGAAGAGGGGTATCTTATTTCTCAGTCCTGAAGATATGCAAGAGGCAAAGAAATGTATGAAGGAAAAAGGATTAAAGCTGAGGATGTTAAGAATTTACCACCTATTGAAGAAATACATGGCCTTGAAACACCACCACCTCAACAGGTGGTAGAGGTAAATTCTTTATTAAAGTTCGATGAAAGTGATATCCCTTACAATAAACATCCTAGTCAATGCTTATATGAGTTTGATAACTACATTATGAAACAAGATCACTTCAATGCAAATGTTCTAAAACAATTGAAATATAATTTTGATATGATAGCTCACTTGAGTGACTTGTTATTTAGAATCATCAATGATGTTAGAGGTGTAGGAAAACATGCCTCTATGGTTCAAACCCAGTTAGAACAAGTTGCTAAATCTCAAAAAGAATTGTTTGATGAAATGAATAATAATATGAATGATTTTGCTGCTAGAGTAGTAACTAGAGGAGGTAGAATGACCCAAGAACCACTTTATCTTGAAGGTCATCCTAAAAGAATTGAACAAGACTCTCAGAGAATTAATACTGATGCACCTAGTCATTATAAAAAGAAAAAGAAAAAGAAAAATAATAGGACTTTGCATACCTCTAGTGAACCTGAGATACAAAAACCTCCTGATGATAATGATGTCTCTATTTCTGATGCTGAAACTCAATCTGGTAATGAACATTCACCTAGTGATAATGAAAATGATAAGGATGATGTTCATGAGGATACTCAACCGAACAATGATAAAGAACGAGATAATGATGTTGAAATAGAGCCTGTTGTTGATCTTGATAACCCACAACCTAAAAATAAACGATATGACAAAAGAGACTTTGTGGCTAGAAAATATGGTAAAGAAAGAGAGGCATGGGTTCAGAAACCCATGCCCTTTCCACCTAAACCATCTAAGAAAAAGGATGATGAATAATTTGAATGCTTTGCTGAAATGATTAGGCCAGTCTTTTTGCGTACCCGCTTAACTGACATCTTAAAGATGGCCCCTTATGCAAAATACATGAAAGATATCATCACTAATAAAAGAAAGATACCTGAAGCTGAAATCTCCACCATGCTTGCTAATTATTCTTTTAAGGATGGAGTACCTAAAAAACTTGGAGATCCTGGAATACCAACTATACCTTGCTCCATTAAAAGAAATTATGTCAAAACTGCTTTGTGTGATTTGGGAGCTGGTGTTAGTGTTATGCCTTTCTCCTTATATAAAAGACTTGATTTGAATAAACTCACACCTACTGAAATATCATTGCAAATAGCTGACAAATCAACTACCATACCTATCGGTATTTGTGAGGATGTGCCCGTTGTTGTTGCAAACGTCACTATCTTAACGGACTTTGTTATTCTTCAGATGCCCGAGGACGACAACATGTCGATTATCCTTGGTAGACCCTTTTTGAATTCAGATTGGGCTTTTATTGATTGCAATAAAAGCAAAGTCACTTTTCATATCAATGGTAATAAGCATACGGTGCACTTTCTGAAGAAACAGTTCCAAGTGAATGTATAAATGTTATTGAAGAATCTCCAACACTCACTATTGGAAGTTTTCAATTACCTCTACCTACTTCCAAAAAGAAATATGACATACTTATTGTTGGGGATATGCATATCCCCATTGAGGTACCTTAGTGTTTTACGAAAGTTCTTCGGTTTCATGCTAATCGGAAGTGGTTGTTAATAAGACTTGATCAACCTTATTAATGGATCATTTTTGAGAGGTATGAAGTTGATGAATCTAGTAAGCACAATCTTGTGCTCCCACCTTTTATTTTCTGTTTTACTTAGTCAAATAAAATAAAATGCCATGTTTATCCTGTTTTCTGTTTTCTCCGTGCAATAAAAAATGACCCAAAAATAAAAGTTCTCAGAATATCCTGAAAATTTGATACGACTTTTTTCTGAATATTTCTGAAATTCTGGTGCAAATAGCATCAGAGGGGGGTGCACCTGGTGCCCACAAGACACCAGGGCGCGCGAGCAACCCCAGGCGCGCCCTGGTGGGTTGTGGCCCCCACGTGGGCCCCCTCACTTATTCCTTTAGCCCATGTCATCCCCTACATCCAGAAAAAATTCACCATAGCTCTCATTCCCGTGTTCTTGCTCTCAAACCCGCGGATTTCGATCTCTTTGCTCGAAGCAACGTTTCTGAAACTGTTTGGAGGGATTGCTACTTGGTATGTGACTCCTCCATTGCTCCAATTAGTTTTTGATTTAGTGGGTTATTTTTAGGGTAATTAGCTACTCTTGGTGCTGCTGTAGATGCGCTTGCATGCTGAATTCTTAGAGTTCTAAGTAGTTTGAATGCTTAATATGGCCTCTATGCATCCTTAGGAGTAGTTGCTATCAATTTCACGAAGTTTTGTTAACAAAATTTTCTGTCTCAAAAATATTTCAGAAATTTGTTCGCAGATAAAAATGCAATTCTTTAGGAGTTCTTCGAGGAGGAGGTCCTCAGAGGCCTCATCAAGTGGAAGCTCGGTCCGGCAATCTTATGTTGAGCCAAGTGAAAGCTCGATGCGAGATGCCGCTACCAAATCATGTTTGTGGCCGTGTGACGAATTCATGGAAGGTGCAGGTATCAAGGAGGAATTTGAACAATTTATCCACAATGCAGAACTTGCTCGCTTCATCGCAGATAAGTGCCCTCAACATCTCGAACTCACGAAAACATTCACCAAGAAATTTAAATATTTTCCTCGTGAGTCTAGAGTTTCATTCAACCTTTATGACCTTCCCTTCACCATGCCTTTAGAATTGTTCAGTGAAGCATGCAAAATTCCATATTGGGGTTCCCTTGATGAACCACCAAATTCTGAGTATGAGTCATTTTTGATTAATCTTTGCTACGGTGAAGATAGGGGAGTGACACAAGGAAGAATTAAAAGTATCATTTCCCATCAATACACTACTTCGCACTCTTTAATGGCAAATGTATCGTAGGCAAACAAGATTGCAGCACACTGTGTGCTCCTGATTTGAGTCTCATATACACTGCTATAACAGGAAATAAATGTTATAATCTTGGAGCAATTGTTGCACGGAGATTGCAGCACAATGCTGCTAGTGGTAATTTTTAAAGTGGAATTTATGCCTCCCGTGTAGCAGAGAAGCTAAATGTACCACCTTGGCCTAACGATCCCATTTTACCTACTCAGTACTTAGACTTTGAGGCCATGAAACGTCATAGGTTCCTTAAGGGCACATCCACTAATTATACTTACAACTTGAGGTTTAATAACGATTATGTTGTGCCTGTTACTTTCCCTGCTCCTGCTCTCTTTGACTTTCACAATAGGGGAAGATACTATGTTCTTGAGAGCGAAGCCCATGCGTACAATGCGGAGGTTGAAGCTGCCAGGAGGGCCGAGGAGTCTGCACCAAGGACCTCGATAGGCTATCACTCCGACTATTATCCACGCTACGGATGGTGATTACCAAGCTAGGCCAAAAGCCTAAGCTTGGGGGAGTACGTATTTCCACCGACATTATATTCATGTTCACACATTTCATTACAATTGTCGGTGTTCATACTTTTTCATTGTACTATCCATGCTAGATTTATTTTCCCGCTTTCTTCTTGCGTGTTTGAAATTTTTTGAGAAAATCCAAAAATATTTCCTACTTCTTTTCTATTTTTCTTTCTAGCTTAAATTAATTGTAGTATCAAAAGAAAACCCAAACGATTTCTCGTTTCTTCTTTTACTTGTTGAGAGCTTTCCCATGTAAATAATTTTTCTCGTTTTTGTTTTTCCCTCTTTAATTTGCTTTCTTCAAGAAAAACCAAAAACTCCAAAATTATTTCAGTGTGTTTCTCTGAATTTCTTTTCCTTTTATTTGAATCGTACCAAGGAGAAGACCACGATGAAAATGTTGAGTGGCTCTCATATGCACTATTGTTTATCTAACAAAGAGCCCATATTACTTTGTCTTCTCCTCTTGAATAAAATGTTTGCAGATTCCATCTTAGTCCACGGCACTCTTACACTATTATTATTTTCATATCATTCGGTCGTGCAAGTGAAAGGCAATAATGACGATATTTGATGAATTGACTATGGCAGAGAAAAGCGGGTATGAACTCAACTTGTTTTTGTTTTTGTAAATATGTTTAACCTAGTATCCTTGATTCAGCATATTATGATCAAACATATTTGCAATGACAATTAGAGATTATAGTTGTTCATGCCATGCTTAAGTAGCTAGTAGTGGACAATGATTTATCTTGGATGTCAACATGAATTAAAATGATTGTGATGTGGTATGATGATATGGTATCCTCCTCTGAATGTTTCAAGTGGCTTGAGTTGGCACATGTTCATGCATGTAGTTGAATCAAAACCCACATAGCCTTCATGATATTTATGTTCATGGTGTCAATATCCTACTCATGCTAGTATTCAATGTTTATTACGCATAATGCATGCTCATGACCGTTTTCGCTCTCTAGCTGGCCGCTTCTCAACCTATTTGCTAGCATTCGCCTGTACTAAGTGGGAATACTGCTGGTGCATCAAAATCCTTAAACCAAAGTTACTCCAAATGAGTCCACCATATCTACCTATATGCGGTATTACCCTGCCGTTCCAAGTAAATTTGCATGTGCCACTTCTAAAAATTCAAATGAACATCTGTTTTGTGTGCCTGGACCGCTCATGGAGCGACAGGGGGCGGTCAGTATCTTCCATGTTAAGTGGGTTATTCTCATGATGAGTGTTTATTCACTCGTCCTTACACGAGAGGGGCGGTAATAGGGATTCCCAGTCCCGAAATCAAAAACTACAAATAATTAAACAAAACTCCCCGAGGAAAGTTGTTGGTTTGGACGGTAACTATGGATTCTGCTAGCCGTGGAGTGTGATTGTTGGTGGAGGGGGAGTAAACATTTACTTTTACCGCTTGGGAACCGCTGCTAATGTGTTTAGCATGGAAGATATTGATAACTCTTGGTCGTAACGTTGACAGGAAGGGTGTACCTCCCAAAATTATATTTATCTCTGTTTTAAGCTTTGAGCTCTGGCACCTCTGCAAATCACCGCTTCCCTCTGCGAAGGGACTATCTATTTACTTTTATGTTGAGTCATCACCTTCTCAAATAAGCGCCGGACCTGAGAGCACTATTTTCATCCACATGCATTGTGTATAATTAATGTTGGGTGCAGCATGACTGGATCTTTTCTACCATGAATTACAATGTTTAGTCGTTGCTTGAACTTTGGAGGTGCTCTTCATTTATGTTTTGCGGTCTCAGAAAGGGCTAGCGAGATACCACTGTTGTCATATTACATCATGATTGTTTTGACAAAGTGTTGGCGTTTGAGATATTTTATTATTGCTCGCTAGTTGCTTATGTCATTGATATGAGTTAATATAATTTTTAAGAGTTATTGCTGGCATGGTTACTCATAATCTTTGCTGAAAACCTGGATGCTACTTAAGCATATATATATATATATATATATGTAAACAAGAACAAAAGAGTTCGTAAAAGTTTTCTTTATCACTTTCAGTTTGTCAACTGAATTGCTTGAGGACAAGCAATGGGTTAAGCTTGGGGGAATTGATACGTCTCCATCGTATCTACTTTTCCTCACACATTTGCCCTTGTTTTTGACTCTAATTTGCGTGTTAAACTAACCCGGGCTGACGCTGTTTTCAGCAGAACTACCATGGTGTTGTTTTTGTGCCGAAATAAAAGTTCTCGAAACTGGACAAAACTTTTTGGAGATTTATTTTATAATAAATAAAAAATACTGGAGCCAAGAACCACCGAAGGGGGAGCCCTGGCTGGGCACGATACACCAGGGCGTGCCACCCCCTCCAGGCGCGCCCTGGTGGGTTGTGCCCACCTCGGGGCCACACTGACCCTATTTCCGCCGCTATAAAATCCTATTTTCGGAGAAAAAAATCAGAGAGAAAGTTTCATTGCGTTTCACGATACGGAGCCGCCACCACCTCCTGTTCTTCATCGGGAGGCCAGATCTGGAGCCCGTTTGGGGCTCCGGAGAGGGGAATCTTCGGTCTTCATCATCATCAACCCTTCTCCATCGCCAATTCCATCATGCTCCCCACCAGGAGTGAGTAATTACTTCGTAGGCTTGCTGGTCGGTGAGGAGTTGGATGAGATTTATCATGTAATCGGGTTAGTTTTGTTAGGGCTTCATCCCTAGTATCCACTATGTTCTGAGATTGATGTTGCTATGACTTTGCTATGCCTAATGCTTGTCACTAGGGCCCGAGTGCAATGATTTCAGATATGAACCATTTATGTTATCACCATTATATCTATGTTCTTGATCCGATCTTGCTAGTCATACGCACCTATTACGTGTTATGATCCGTAAACCCCGGAGTGACAATAGTCGGGATACTTTCCGGTGATGACCGTAGTTTGAGGAGTTCATGTATTCACTGTGTGTTAATGCTTTGTTTCGGTTCTTTATTAAAAGGAGGCCTTAATATCCCTTAGTTTCCTTATGGACCCCGCTGCCACGGGAGGGTAGGACAAAAGATGTCATGCAAGTTCTTTTCCATAAGCACGTATGACTATTTACGGAATACATGCCTACATTACATTTATGAACTGGAGCTAGTTCTGTGTCGCCCTAGGTTATGACTGTTATATGATGAATATCATCCAACGAGTTCACCGATCCAGTGCCTACGAGTTTTCCACATATTGTTCTTGCTAAGTTACTATTGCTACTGCTACTGTTACACTTGCTACAAAACTATTGCTATCACTGCTACTGTTACTGTTACTGCTACTACCGCTATCAAAACTATCATACTACTGTGCTACTGATCACTCTGCTGCAGATATTTAATCTCTAGGTGTGGTTGAATTGACAACTCAGCTGCTAATACTCGCAAATATTCTTTGGCTCCCCTTGTGTCGAATCTATAAATTTTGGTGAATACTCTACCCTCGAAAACTATTGCGATCCCCTATACTTGTGGTGGCGGGGCCTGGTGGCTGTCTCCGCGGTGGTGACGGAGCAGTCGAGCGCCCACGTGGTGGTGAGAAAAGGGACGTTGCGGATCCATTCCGGAGCCACGTCGCTCCTGGCGAACGCGAGCGGCAACGGACATTGTGCCAGTCGTACCTCATCTGCTGCTTCACCGTGCGCTCCGCCTCTGATACGACGTCCCTCAAGCATGAGGCACCGTCGTAACCGCCTCGTCTGATGTAGTGGAGGAGGTGACCACATGCCTTTGTGATCGCGGGTGACAACGCCTCCTTGACGACGCAATGGTGGAGGTGTGGCTACGACGAGGGCCCGTCCATGCGGGCATACCAGCTGCGAGGCGGGGACGCTGGCTCGTCCTTGACGCGTCGTACGATCTGGACACCACGTTGTGTGGGGGCGACAACGACTCGTCCTTCACGCAGTGTCCGATCTGGATGACGCAGTTGTGCTGGGGCGAGGCCTGCTCGCCCTTGAACCGCCGGAGCGGGGACACAGGCTCGCGCTTGTTGCGTTGTCGCGGCGGGGACAACAGCTCCTCCTTGACACGCACCGACGATGGTTGCATCGGACCCATTTGACGAAGCGAACGCTCCATTAATAGCTCGATCTGACGGACAAATTCTTCGTTCGTCACAGCGACCTCCGAGAGGAGGTAGGGCTTGTGCTGCGGCGGCTGCTCCGACTGCATGTGGCGGCTGGTCCTCCTTGTCGCCGAAGGAGATGCCGGTCTCCTCCTTTCTCGAGGATCCGCCTGCCGTTGATGTTGATGGGCCGAAGTGCGTGGGCGGCGCTGCCATGAACCACCAACGAACAACTGGCACCACCTTTGTGCGACAACACGGAGAACCAGGACTTCGGCATTTCCTCTAGGCTCAAAGAGGAGAAAGGACTCGGGAAGGTGGAGGGGTACCTTGGGGAGTGCGGATGTGTGCTTCGCCGGCGCATGGCTTAAATAGTCGCATTCAGTCCAGGCGAAGGGGCGATCAGCCCGCTTTAATGTGGTGCAGCAGCTGGAGTTGGTTTCTCGGGACGCAACATCCACATTGAAGCAGTGATGCTCGAGAGGTCCCATCCGTCAGTGCCACCCTCCCGTCAGGTCAAATCGTGGGCATCAATACCGACAGCTGCATGCTCTGGGCCTACATGAATTCGTCGGGAAAACAGCTTGGGCGTTCGATGGAAAGCGCGGGCGAGGCAGGTGGGGGTTTCCGATGGGCCAGGGTGGCAGGAGCAGGCGTGGCAACAGTCCGGACGCCAGCAAAGCCCCCCACGTTTATCTACGGTTCGCAGTGGAAAGTGCATCCGGACTGCCCTGCTGACTGATGCAACACCACGCTGGATGGCACAATACGTCCGTACAACACGGTTCGGACGGTTCTAGGCGGTTTGAGGGTCAGCGTTGACGATGCCCATAGGTAGTCAATTTAGTTAACAATCATGATATCACAACAAATATGCGAGAAACTTCATTTGGTAATGATTCTAAAATACATATTGTATTGCATACAGTAAAATTTTTGCTAAGCAAATCGATGATCGGAAACCCGTGTCGACTTATATTTCCACCCGGAAGGAGTAGCGGACTTTATGAGACTATGAGTCTTAAAATTGAACTGCCATTTCTTATAAATCTTCTATATCTAAATAGCTAGACCTCACTATTTATTTATTTTAACATGCAAGCATGTCACATCATCACACAACATGCATGAGAAAAGGTCTATCTTTGATACCACTTCATCATGAAACATGCATGTAAAAAAGACTCATCTCAACATGAAAACATACATGAGAATTTTCATTCTATTATTTTATTTATATTTAAATTATAAGTATTTTTAGTTTTATCTTTTTATGTTATTACTTCAAATATTCATACTCATACAACAACACACATTGAAATATGTTGCAAAATATTCCCACAACAACGTGCAAGGTATCATCTCTGGACGTGGCGTCCACATTGATCATGGCCAACAAATCACATTGAAATATGTTGCAAAATATTCACGCGACAACTTGGATGACATTGAAATATGTTGCAAACTATGATCCAAAGAGGCGGCGTCCACATAGTAGTAAACCTAGTTTGCCCGAACAGATGCCTCTTTGGATCAGTTTTCATTAAAGTTTGAACCAAATTATTTACCTGCATGTAGGTAATTAGATGCAACTTGCATATTCGTATGTTAAAGTTCAAAAAGCTAGAGGGATCGCATCACCACAAGCCCACACGTTGAGTGTTGCTAGGTTAGTTATACCTTGGAAAACAACGGGTAAAGATCCTAGGAAGATTCATGTGTGATCATGGCACATATCACTCACCCAGCCTTTCGCGGACGTTTTTGCAATGCCTCAATCTATATTGATCATGGCCAACCGCTCCAATGGACGAAGCCATCTACACTATCACAGGAAGGCTTGACGGGCGGTCTGCTCATCACAGGTAACTACTGTATCTATGGTCGGCAGCTCTTCCATGCTTTGCGTGTTTTTATTATTGATTGTTTTTATAAATAAAACAATGCTTTGCGTGTCAAGTGTTGCATGCCAGATGCTTTTGTATTCCTTACAAAATTTGAACTCAGAAGAATGACAAATAAACAAACAATAAATAGGCTCCTGATTGGTGTAGACAATGTGTATATGATATGTTAGAATCAAATTTCTTACAAAGTAAGAACTAAGAGGACTAGATAGTACTTATTTTATTACACAATTACATAGACAATAAAAAGGTCCATAAATTGGTGTTGATAGTGTATGTAGGATATGTTAGAGTCAAATTAAATAATGCGTTGTGGTCTGAATGGACCTAATCCAATCCGCCTAGAGTTTCAACGTTAAAGTTTCTTCACAGATCCTCACTATTTTAACCATTCTAAAGATAAACACATCGATGTATTTTGTCCCTCAATTGTGAAATCACTTGTCTAAAGACCGAGTCATGCAAATAAGATGAAGTTATTTCTATAGCTCACCTCCTCCAACTAGTGGTGATGTTACGTTCGTCCTTACTAGAGCTGCCCACATGAATGCCATCGGGGTTTGTAGTAGTGAATGCCTAGTCAACCATCTCGAACCCCTCCTCCCCCGCGCCAAACTGCCTGGATGAGTACGCGGCCACATGATCAGTGGTGGTGTTCAAAGGAACCCCCATGACGTCGTTGAACACCTTCACCACAGTCGAGTGTTTATACGTCCTAAATGTATCTATAATTTTGATATGTTCATGCTACTTTTTACCATTGCCACCTACTTTTGACATTTCTTTATACAATTTCAATTGGACTCAGCCTAATCTAGTGCCTATTGCGAGTTGCAGTTTTCTATATTATTTCTAGACTTTACACAGAAACATTTTTTCAGGAAACGAAAATTATATAAAAAATAGTACGTGATCATTCAAGCCAGGTCGGAGCCAGGTACGCAAGAAATAGCAAAGCCCTCCTTGTGGGCCCCACATAGGATGGTCAGCGACTGATACGTCTCCAACGTATCTATAATTTTTTATTGTTTCATGCTATCATATTATCAATCTTTTATGCTTTATATGTAATTTTATATCATTTTTGGGGATTAACCTATTAACTCAGTATCCCCTACCAGTTCCTGTTTTGCCTATTTTCTTGTTTCGCAGAAAAACCATACCAAACAAAGTCCAAACACAATGAAACTTTACGGTGGATTTTTCTAGACCAGGAGGGACCCTAGAAGCTTTGGCAGGAGGCCAAAAGATTTACGAGAGGGCCACAAGCACACACGACGCTCCTGAGGGGTAGGGCGCGCCACCTGACCTTGTGGGGGCCCTTGGAGGTCCCTCTGACCTAATTCCAACGCTATATATTCTCAAATATTCCAAAAGAGCGAGACCCGAAACAATTTTATCGCAACCGCAAGCCTCTATTCTTCCGCGACCCCATCTGGAGGCCTCCGCCGGAACTTTGCCAGACGGGGAATCGGTCATGGAGGCCATCTTCATCAACCTTGTTGCCTCCATGATGATGTGTAAGTAGTTTCCACAGGACCTACGGGTCCATATCAGTAGCTAGATGGCTCTCTCCCTCTCGCTCGCTCTCTCTCTCTTGATCTTCAATACAATGATCTCTTCAGAGATCATTTCGATGTAATCTTTGCGGTGTGTTTGTTGGGATCTGATGAATTGTGGGTTCATGGTAAGGTTATTCATTGAAAGTAATTGAGTATTTTCTAGGATTTATTATATGTGATTTTATAGCCTTGTATTTCTCTTCGATCTATCCGTTTATTTTGGCCAATTAGATTGATTTATCTACAATGGGAGAGGTGCTTGGTAGTAGGTTCAATCTTGCGGTGTCCTCGCTCCGTGAGAGAGGAGTAGCGAGGCATGTATTATATTGCTGCTACTAGGGGTAAAACGACGGGTTTAGAACATATTATTTGGTCTTAGTTTGTTTACATTATGTCATCATGCTACAAGCATTACTCTGTTTGTTGCGAACTTAATACCTTAAGATGCATGCTGGATAGCGGTCGAGGGATGGAGTAATAGTAGTTGATGTAGAATCGTTTCGTCAGCTTGTCTTGGACGTAATGCCTATATATTGATCATGCCATGAATATTGTCATAATTATTCATTTTTCTATCAATTTCCCAACAATATTTTGTTTACCCATCGATACTAAGCTCAGGAAAGAGATGCCTTCACTAGTGCAGGCGGCTCCTATACAAACGGTTTTTACCCCCTTTCCGTGATGTAGTTTTAAACCGTCGCCTTACCTGTGTGGGCGAAGGGGGGGACTGTCCCACACGACACAGATAAATCTTTGGCGATGCCTTCGTCCCATCACACACGCCAAGCAAAAATAGAGCGTGTGCGATTGGGAGGGCCATCACAAACAGACATATTGCAGAAGTCGTGTGAGATGTGCTTAGCATCCGACACATGGAATCCCAAAGATACGTCTCCGTTCGTATTGTACATCACACACAATTTTTGCATAACATCGACTGTGATAGGGGTGTCCAGCACACACGATAGTTATAATTCTGACAATTGCGTTATTCAATACATCACTCACGGTGCCTAGAAGGAACTATTTGGCGTAGGGCTGTCCATCACACACACTTTTTATGTGAAAACGTTTGCTCAAGGGTGGCCTAACACTCACAGTTGTCGGCCGGAATTCGTGTGTGATTGTTCACTGATCCAACATGCCAACTTTGCAGAAACCGTGTGGGTTTGCTGAGGTCATCGCTCACGATGTTGTCTGAGAAACCGTCTGCAACAGGAAACCCCGATAATCAGACTAATTGTTCTATTATTTATAGTCCAGTTAGTAATAAAATTGACACTTCATATCAAGCACACAATATATTTCATATTCGTATTACGGCAATCAGGATTTCATAATTGAAATACATCAGAATACAACATCATATAGGCATATACTACCTAGCTACCCAATTACACGTCAGGACAAAGTTTCACATGCAATATCAAAAACCTTTGGAAAGTAGCATCATAGACGGTAAATATATAGATGAATCTCGTCTCGAAAACTATTGAAGCGAAGGCAAATATTGAGCCTTCACTGATGTCGAATGTCCTTGCAACTTTAGGCCAGTGCATGTGGATGGTTGCCTGCCCATCCTTCATCCTCTTGAGGAAAACTTCAAGATTATACTGTGGGTGCTGTATGAATACCTTCCTCGCCTCTTGACCATACAGGTGGTTTGAGACGTAATCATCGATTAACTGCTTTGGAAGGATTGGAAACAAAGATATGCATAAATTTCGTTTCGAAAAATTGAAATATCGCAAAGGGAAAAAAGACAAGGTAAAAATAGATAGTACCATCCTATAGTTGACTGATGTCTTGTTCATTATGAAGACAAACATCTTGTTGTTTTTTGTCCCTAGTTTCTTTATCTTATCAATCTTTCCGAGTTTGTTGATTTGAATGATATTCATGAACACCTCATTTCCCCACATGCAAAATGGGTCGAACAGTGGGTCTAAACCTTTTACAGCAGGACCTACATGTGCAAGACCAAATTATTAGAAACCTATATATTAGAATGGTTCCTGCAATTGCACAAAAATGTGCTATTAGCCGAAGGATCATGAATGTGCAAACCTCGATGGTAAACATCAGTGTCTCCCTTTGTTTCCCCCTGAAACATATTGAAGGTAGATATTGATCGGGTTATAAGTGAGATTTGGCGTGTTATCAGTAAAATATGTTACTGAAAAATAAACGCATTGCAGATCCAACATATTAATTCGGGCCACATGGAAAAGACAAGCGTACTAAGAACTATGAAATATAGCAATTGCATGTTTCACATGTATTTAGTATATCCAAATTCGGTTTACTTCCCACATGCATAACAATACAAAATTGTACCAACAACAATCCAACATCACCTTGCAGATGATCACCAAAACAAATGAACCAAACAGTTAAATGAGCATCACATTGCACAATAGAACATACTAGAAGGTCAGATTGCATAGTAGCATTACATTGAATATTTCACTAGAATTTCTTAAGGAAAGGCAGGAGCAGCACATGCAATAGGTAAACCAAACATGCTTAACAGGCGTAGCTAGTTGAACACATGTCAATAGTAATTAAGCTAAAAAACAAGTTATTCCTCATCGTCGGAGATATCGATAACGATGGGCTTGGAAGCGAGCGAGGCCTCCACATCATGGGTGCCATCCTCGTAGTGGTGATTGGCCTGAGACTATCCGGGCACCAACCTACCAGCTCTGAAGCTGAGGAAAGCACGGGCACACGGAGAAAACAACTTGTAGTCTTCGTCAAAGGCACTAGCGGAGCCCTCAAGAAAACACCACGAGCTGTTGTTTAAAGCAGACAACCGTATCGCGACGTTCGCGCGCGAGGCGTCGACGGTGGCCTCGACTACGAGGTGCTGCTCCAAGATCGGGGGGTCTGCACGCATGGCAGCCATCGCGGCATCATCCGCGCGTGCGGCCGTGATTTGCTTTTCCGCTGCCAGATGCTCCTTGAGATCCTGGCTATACTGCGTGCACCATGTCTTTCAATGGCGATTATTTGGGCAGTGGGCCAGTGATTTTGGTGGAAGTTGTCGTGCCGATGGTTGGGGCATGTGGGATGGAGGAGGATGGGGTGGAGGGGAGGTATGGGGAAGGTGTGGATTACCTGACTAGATGGAGGGGGGCGAGCAGCAGGAAGGAGCGTCGCCAGCGAGGAGGCGGCACTGCAAGCAAGCAGTGAAGGTTTGAACTTAGGAAAGGAAGGGGGGAGAAGGGGGGATGTGGCTTTTGGTTGGTACGAGGGGTGGGGTGTAGATATTTGTGCGGCAGCCCAAAATTTTCGTTTGATGCGACGAAAAACTGGCGTGCACAGTCGCATCGGACAAAGTATCTTCTGAACTGTGTGCGATATCCAACATCACAAACGAATCCTAGAGATTATCCCGTGTGTGATGAGACTGAACGTGTAAATTTTGGTCTCCAAGCTTCTGGCGTTAGATATTGGATACTACATTGCACACGGTACTTGCATTTCATTTTCATTTGGAAGAGAAAATGGGGATACGGCGACAAATTTTAGTCCGAATTTCCCTCGTTACAGTGGCCATCCACATCATTGCTTAATAACATCACTTGCAAATTTGAGTACTACACAAAAGAGCCTACAACACTGCCCGCACTTACTTAATCGAGCAATTAAACATAGTTAGTTGACCTAAAGATTACTCTAACAAAAGACCAGCGCTCTAAACAGAGACTAATATTCCGCCTGGCGCTCGTCGATCTCCGCCGCCTCCTCGATGACCAGCTCCCGCTCGACGATCTCCGGGGTAAGGAGCTCCATGGCATCCATCGCCACATACTCCACCAGCATCTCGCAGTCCTTGTCCACCATCTCTTTGGATAAGGCCGCCACGACCGGGCGTGGGTGGCCTTGGTCTGGGCATGGACGGCCACCATCTTGAATAGGTAGGCCGCCGATGAATGGACGCTTGCTCGAGGACACTTAGCGATGATCAACTCATCGAACGTGGGTTGTCGTCCGGTGTCGGAGAAGGCCGCTGTGATTTGTGCTCTGACCGACACGAGATGGTTGTGGGCGGCCTCGAGATGGGTGTGGGTGTCCGCCATCAGGTCTACGGCGACCGCCAAGAAACTTACAACTGATGTGCCCTTCTCGCAATTTGCTATCCCGTCGCGGTTGTTGATGCCGCCCTCTCAACTGCAACAATTGCCCTTTCGGTTGCTGCAGCCGCCCTGTCGTAGATAGCGGCCGCGTTCAAGCATGTTGAGAGCGTGCTCATGGCTGATGTGGCCACGCTCGGGTCAGAGTGGGTTGCCGAAGTTGCCCTCACGATGGGGATCCACGTCCCCATATTTCACCGCCGATGATTGAACAGTAAAATGGTCTTGAGGAGCTATTGCGGTAAACTGGCCGGCGGTGGACTGTAGCCGACGAAGCTTCCGGCCTAAGCCATGTATGAGGAATGGCCCAGGATATTTTGTACCGCATCACACACGATTCATGATCATGAATTGTTTGTGATATACATGATTTTCATATTATTTTTAAAATGAAAAATGAGGTTACTTCGGCAAAGGACGGTGCTTGGATTGCAATAAGATTTATCTGCAGTGAACACAGACCAATAGTAGTGTCGTGCTAAAATATAGAATTATTCAGGTTCGTTTGGCATTTTTATACATTAATTGAGTTTTCTAGGCATTTAATGTGTATAAATCAATTTTGAACTACAATCACAAGGTTCGGTGCATCAAAATGGGTTGAAAAATCATGTAAGTGTCCATGGCTTCATCTTTATGTCACATGCAAGAAATGGGGATGAATTTCAAACATCTCGGGGTCTTGGCTCAACCACAAACATTGAGAAACTTGGTTTTTAAATTAATGTAAATTCAAAATGCGTCAAAAAATCATGAAACTTGGCATGGTGTCATGACATGGCACATATGTGTCGTGGTAATAAAACTGTCCAATTTGGGACAAGTTTTGGCACAAGCCCCTTACAAACCGGAGCTTCTCACGGGAAGCTTTGTAGTTTCGATACGGAACACGTCACCTTACATGGGCGAAATGACATTCGCTGCCTCTTCTCGTCTTGAACCTTTTTATACATTAATTGAGCTTCCTAGACATTTAATGTGTATAATTCAAATTTGAAATACAATCACAAGGTCTGGTGCATCAAAATGGGTTGAAAAATCATATAAGTTTCAATGACTGCATCTTTAGGCCCCAAATGGGAATGAATTTCAAACATCTCGGGGTCTTGGCTCGGCCACAAACATTGAGAAACTTGTGTTTTAAATTCATGTAAATCAAAAACTCGTCAGAAAATCATGAAAGTAGACATGGTGTCATGACATGGCACATATGTGCCATGGTAAAATAATTGACCAATTTGGGACAAATTTGGCACAAGCCCCTTACAAACCGGAGCTTCTCAGGGAAGCTTTGTGGTTCCGATATGGAACACGTCACCTTTATGTGGGCGAAACGACATCCGCTGCTTCTTCTTGCCTTGAACCTTTTCTAGAGGCAACATAGACCAGTAGGAGTGTCGTGCTAAAATATGGAATTGTGCAGGGTTTGTTTGGCCCCTTTTATACATTAATTAAGTTTCATAGCCATTTAATGTGCATAATGCAAATTTGAATTACAATCACAAGGTCTAGTGCATCAAAATGGGTTAAAAACCATATAAGTGTACATGGCTGCATCTTTAGGTCCCATGCAAGAAATGGAAATGAATTTCAAACATCTCAGGTTTTTGGCCCAGCCACAAACATTGAGAAACTTGGGTTTTAAATTCATGTAAATCAAAAACTCGTCAGAAATTTATGAAACATGGCATGGTGTCATGACATGGCACATATGTGTCGTTTTAGAAAGTTTGACCAATTTCGGACAAGTTTTGGCACAAGCCCCTTACAAACCAGAGCTTCTCATCAGAATCTTTTGTGGTTCCGATATGGAACACGTCACCTTACATGGGCAAAACGACATCTGGTGCCTCTTCTGGCCTTGAACTTTTTCTAGAGGCAACATATATAGACCGGTAGGAGTGTCATGCTAAAATACGGAATAATGCAATGTTCGTTTGGCCCTTTTTATACATTAATTGAGTTTAATATGCATTTAATGTGCATAATTCAAATTTAAACTACAATCACAAGGTTTGTTGCATCAAAATGGGTTAGAAAATCATATAAGTGTACATGGCTCCATCTTTAGGTCCCATGCAAGAAATGGGAATGAATTTCAAACATCTCAGGTTTTTGGCCCCGCCACAAACATTGAGAAACCTAGGTTTTAAATTCATGTAAATCAAAAACTAGTCAGGAATTCATGAAACTTGGCATGGTGTCAGACATGGCACATAAAGGCATCATAGGATTTTATTTCCTATTTGATACACGTTTTTCAATATATTTTTTCTTCTAGACCCAACATTGACAATATCGGTTTAAATTACAGTAAATCTAAAATTCACACAAAATTCAAGAAATTGGGCATGGCGTCATGATATATATAGCACAAATATGCTTCGGTATTTTTTCGCGTCCACTTTGTGAAAAGGCGCACACATTAATAGCCAACATAAGCTTTTTGGAAAAGAATTGTCACGTTACCATGTGTATAAACCGTGGGCGTTCTACTGCCCATTTATGTGCTTCTACGCGTTGCTCTCTTTATTGGCTAGGAGGTGCCGTGCGAGTAGCTGTTTGAGTTGACGGGAGGCGTGCAAGCTGGCCTTCGCTGCGTAGGCTCACCGGGAGGCGTGCGAGCAGTACGTCGTAGGCTCGCTAGGAAGAGAGCCCTTTGACCTCCTTATCCGCCCGCCTTGCTTCCAATTTGTCTATCAATCGCGCCCGAGCCACTGTTTAATAGGCGGCTTTACTACCCAATCACTCTCAATCCTCTCTCTTTGCCTCCCACTCCCCTCTATCATTCAGACCTCCACTCACCTACGCCATGGCGCACAAGGATCATATGTCACTAGTCTTTCGGTTTGGTGAAGTCGACATTGAACTGGAGGAGATAGAACATAAAGACGAATGGGACACCATGAACATGGCCCTGAAAGAGTCGCGTGTCACAGCAGATGCTGCCCCGATGCACTCACAAGCAACCAACCCCGCGCCCGCGCTAGCAACCATCCCCGTGGCATTGACGGGCTGGTCACCGAGCATCATTGAAGCACTAGAAACCGCGGGCGTCAACGAGGTCCATGTGGACCCGAGCGAGATCGTGTATGTGCAAGCGCCAGCGCCTCCTCCTGCGCCTATGCTCGTGCGCGCGCCTGCACATGCCGCGCCGGTCCCCATGCGCGCCCTCCACCGTGCCCGTCTCCGTGCGCGTGCCTGCACCCACCGCTCCCGTGCCCGTGTGCGCCCCTGTACCCACCGCGCCAGTGCCAGTGCGCACGCCTGCACCCGTCATGCCCCCTCAGCGGATTGGGAAGCCGTCATCGACCGCTTCCTCGCAGCGCCGCCAGTCGCCGCCCCCGCCCCCCACCCATCGATCGCGCGACGACTAGCTCCTTGATTTGGAAGTCCATAACATTCTGGTATCGTTTGAAGAATTGAACAACTGCACCCCGGAGCACGACATTGCCGGCGCAGGACGTTGCCGCCGCCGCAACTAGTTTTCTTTATATTGTATCTCGATCGTGTGAATGTAAAGTCAAATCTTGACTGAATGAAATCTATGGTTTGATCAATTAAGTATTTATCTCTTAATTCACATAGTAATCAAAGTACATAAAAACTTCAATGTTTTTCTCTGAATAAACACTCATCACAAACGGTTCAGATTGAATACCCGTTTGCAGATCAACAGCTATGTTTCCTTTGCTAGTAAGCCAAGTGAATATTTGGCGGGAAGGATTGGTGCATCGCGTCATCGCAAACGTTTCTCTACGATGACCTGTGTGCTTAGTACAGACAATCCGGGAAGATTTGCATATATCATATTGGGTAAATTGCCATTTGTGAAATTGGAAACATTGGCTCTTGTGGATCTAGTAACATTGGCATTTGCCAACATTGTGGCACTGACATTTGTCAAATTTTGCAGGAACAAAATCACAATTATGGTGCAATTTTGCAACTAAAATTCACTAAACATAGATTTCATTCATAGATTAAGCAGTGGTCTTTGTACAAAAACAGTTCAACTCGACAGCTGAACAAAACATGACAGATCCCCAATTGTTGCCAATCACGAACTAAAATAGCTAGTTCAACTATATATACTAGCTAATTTAAAGTACGTGGTACAGTTCAACCATATCTATAGTTAGATGAACTAAACAAAATAGCCCCTAAATACTACTATGGATGGGTTTTGTACTACTTCCAGCAGAATCGAGCGCGCTCAGTAAGAGCCAGAGGAGGAGGAGCCTGCCGACGAGCTGGTGGAGTCGAGTCCGTTGCCTGTCAATGCAGCCCTCCGCCGCTCCATACGTGCCTCCTCGAAGCGGCGGGACTTGGTGTAGATCTCCGCATTCCGCGTCACCGCTGCAGCTTCTCCTGCGGCCACGACGTCGGTGAGCTTCTACACATGCACGACCTGGCGCTCCACTTCCTTCTCTAGGAAGTAGATATAGCGCGCAAGGTTTGCGACGCAGAAGCCCGACGGCTGGCCTTTAGTGGCTTCACCTCCCGCATTCGGGCCACGGTGGGGGAGCGGGTGATGATCCCGCAGCCTGACGGCGGGGTCGCGGCCAAGGTGGATAACGGTGTGGTGGCGACCAAGGCGGCCGCCGCTAGGGTGGCGGCCCGGGCGGGTATCGGTTGGGTGGCGGCCATGGCGGCCGCCGGCAGCCGCTGCCTTCGGGCAGCGATGGCGGAGCGTGTAGTGGGTGGCGTGCGCACATCCAACAGGGACACCACTTGCGCTACACGCTTCAGAGGACTGCCGCACCGACGAGGTGAAGCCTCCTAACTGGAGTTGTCCTCTAGCGGAGTGGCTGAGCGACGACGACCGGCCGGTGTTATTGGCAATTGGGGGAGAAGCAAACAGGATAAGCTACGGGGAGGGAGGGGATGAAGGCAATGTGGAGTCGCCGGCCGTGAGGGTTTATATAGCAGGCCGGCAAGCATTGGGGTTTTGGGGGATTTGGCCGAGCCGGGCGGGAAGCCAGAGCCGTAGTGTGGTTTTGTTCGCGAGAACCTGCGCGGTTGTGCATGGGAACGGGCACATTGAGCCGACGCGTGGCCAAAAGAAACACATGTGCGGTGCCGAAGCGTGCACTGGAACCCTTGGGCGGCAACTTGGTGACAAGACATGAGAGAAGAAGACGGGGTGATGCGCATGCAGACATGTAATAATAATAAAGCGTCTGCGATATTAATACGGGCAAACAACACTTGCCTACGTAGCGATGGTAATGATATTATCAATCGCTGACAATTGTTTGGCAACAACCTTGTGCCCACAACACACACAACTTGTCCGGATGAATCGTTTGGGATATTATTGGTCTTCCCACACAATTCTGATGAATGAACTATTTGTCGGATATCACACACACCTTCTTATGCTAACTCATTTGTGTTCTGCTGGATCAGCGCAATCGGTTTATCCGAGTGAACTGTATGTTGTACTTCACACACATATGTATTTTGTTAACCGTTTGTGTTATCTTGGCTAATCACAAACAATTCATAAGAACAAATTGTATGCCATGCATCACACACGAAAGTCTCATCAGAATCGTGCCTGATGGACCAGCCATTGCACACAATTTGTTGTATTGGCGACAAAGCTAGAACTATAGCGTTTGCGATTGATGGATCGCACATAGTTTGGTCGAAGGGTCTCACATGCATGTGTCGTCTTAGGACCTTCCTGCAGTACTGCTTTACCGAAAGCAATGGCACCCGGGTCCATTCACTTGATATTAAGAGAACCCTAAATTACTTGCTGCAATTTATTTCCTTTTATTTCCTTTTATGATTTATTTATGTATCACTACTAGAATTAATCCTTGCAATTAACGAGTACAAGGGGATTGACAACCATCTTGCCCGTGTTGGGTGCAAGTATTTGTTTTGTGTGTGTGTGTGCAGGTACTGCTAATCGTTCGTTTGCGCGAGTCTCCTACTGGTTTGATAAACCTTGGTTCTTAACTGAGGGAAATGCTATCTGCTAATATACTACTCCCTCCGTCCCAAAATAAGTGTCGCAAATTTTGTACTAAGTTAGTACAAATTTAGTACTAAAGCAGCGACACTTATTTTGGGACGGAGGGAGTACATCACCCTTCCTCTTCGGGGATATCCCAACGCCTATCACAAGTAGCAGCGACCCAAGACCTAGTCGTGTAGTGGGGCTGCGTGGCGACAATAGTGCACCCCTCCACTGTCTCACGGTCCTAGCACCTGCATATTGTCCCCAACCTCTAGAAATAATTATTGAGGTATTGTTTCCCACTATTGCCACCCCGTGTTCCATGGCAATCCAATTTGGAGGCTTTTCCCGTTACTCTGTCGGAGGGGGAATTCGTTGCCGAAGCTATCGACATAAACTTCGCTGCCACCATGTCCATCTGTGTAGTCCTCCTTGGACCATTGGTCCATAATAGTAGTTAGATGTCACCTATGTCCCTTGCTTCTCAATACAAAGATCACAGGAGTTGCCCTATATGATTGTGATATATTTGATCTAATTCTTAGTGTGTTTGTTGTGGTGTAATGAATTGTCACTCTATGGCCAGATCTATATATGATTTATTTCAGATTCTTTTGAGTTTTTTCCTATATGATTTGAGGACATATATGTTTTCCATTATATTAGTATTTGATGGGCCACGATTTGATTGATGATATCCAGGAGAGAGTTGTTGTAAGTGTATCTAGTGGCACTCGTTGTTGGTTTTGGATTATTGACGGCAAACTAATTTAAGGGAGTAATGTGTTTGTGAGTGTACGGAGGATAACAAAAAGAAGTCCCTGAAGATTTGGTTTAACTGTCGTAGATGACCCCTAAAAAGGTTTGAAGACGTTGAAGAATTTGGTGACTCGTGAAGACTTTGTTTGAAGACAATGGAACACGAAGATTTTGTCTTTTGGTAGTTTCCTTTTCTTATATCTTGAGTCATAGGAACCAACGTACTGTTAAGTGGGGCTAAGGCAAACAAAGACATTCTTTGGTGTGATGCTCAACCCAAACCTAATGACTTTGAGAGGAGACATTAGAAATCTTTTCGAGTGGTTGAGTCAGCTTTGCTTGTAGCCCAACTAAAGTTGTTGCGTGTGTTTGAAATCTGACCATTGGGACACTTACCGGTTGACCTTTCATCCAGTGTTATTTTGGTCATATCATGTTGTTTTGCTACCCAAGCTATAAATAGCTGCCCCTCCACCATAAATTGGTGGTTGCTCTGAGTTGGTACACGACTTCTGTCGTTTTATAGCAACCCACCCCCTAAGCATTTGAGAGTATTCCTACGAGAAAAAACCCCAAACACCCAGAGCCCTGTTTGAGCGTCACCGAATACTTTCTATTCTGAGTGAATCGAAGACTTATTACACTTGAAGACTGTGACTTTCCAGACGGTTACGCTTCATGTTCTAAGTGTCCAAGAGACATTGTGGATTATGACTGAACAAGTTTGTTTAGGTTTCTGAAGTCTACCTTGAAGACTTACCAAAGTTATTGGGCGAGGTCTAAGTGACCTTATCTCAAGGAGAATAAGGTGAAGACTCTGTCTTCTAAGTTAAATTTCAGCCTCTCCTACTAGAAGTACAATTGTCACAACAATTGAACTGGTCAAACAATTCGTGTGTCTTAATCGAGAAATTGGTCTTATCCTTTCATAGCTTTACTTTCTGTTTGTTTTGCAAACACTTTGCTTGCACCCATGTGTGAAGACTTTGACTGAAGACTTTCACTGCCATATTTTTTATTATCTTCAGAGATGAAACGACCGATGAAACAGGCGTGTGCGCCCGTTTGATATGTCGTCATACGCTCTGGATCCCTCTGCGTTTCCAGCAAAGAAATGAAATTACCACAAAAACGAGTGCTCGCGCTCGTTTGAAACGCCGTCTTTTTCCTTGTTGTCCCTAGCTGGTTCGCGTTGGAACCTCTAGCAGGTCATACGACCGCCCATGCGCTCATTGCGGTCATTTTAAAGGCCGTCTTTTGAGTTGTTTCTTCTGAAACTTCTAGTTCGAAAGCAATACATAGACATATTTCCAAGCATACAAACACATATAAGTCATCTTGCACATAGCTAAGCCTTCATTAGAACAACTCTTCCGAACTTACTTCTTCACATGGAACTTCAATAACTCTTTTATTGAAACAAAAATAAAAACTTGTCTGCTTTATTTGCGTGGGTTGCCTCCCACGAAGCGCTTTTTTCAATCAGTTAGCTCGACCGTAGTGATTATCAAGGTGGTGCTAGGACACCCAGACCATAGCTTCTGGCATTCAAAATAATGCCACCTCCTGAGTAGGTCTTCATTTTATTTTTCCTAGGGAAATGTCTCACAAATGGATCTTTAGCTGGTAAATCAAATCACACATTCCCCTCAAACACATTTAACACAACTTTAATTGTCCTTAGAAAATGTCCACCGAGAATTATAGTAGCAATATGATCCTCAGGCATATCTACTATAACAAGATCAATCATGATAGGGCAACCATTAATTTGAACTAGAACTCCATGCTTAATGCCTACTGCGCGAGTAAAAGTAGAGTTAGCCATTTTCAATATAATTTTGGTATTAGCATAAGGACCAAGACTGGGACTATCATAAATAGATTTGGGAATAGTGGAAACACTTGCCCCTAGATCACATAAAACACTGAATTATTCAATCCTATCACAGTCTCTATTGTAGGTTCAAAATCATCCTCTGCCTTAGCTGGCAACTTACTGAATAGCTTTTTCCTTTCATCATCAAGTTCACGTACCTTGGCAGCAACTTGTTCAACAAATACATTATATGCTTCATCATTAGTTACCACTGGTACTGAATACTTAATGGATATCATCTTGACAAAATCTGCAATGCCGTAATTGTAGTCTGGCACATGGCTTGTATCAAGCACGTCGGCCTTCTCTTTCTTGATCCTGACCATTTTAACTTCTTCAACCGAGATAGGATCCATTTTATCTGCAAACTTAGCCAAAATCAAGGTTTGGCTCTCTACAATTTTATCCACGTGTGCTTTCATATTCTTGTATCTTCTTTCAAGTATTTTCACATCATTTGTTATTCCAACAATCTTACTGGTCAATTGACCAAGTAAGTTATCATGATTCTTCAGGATATTCTTGAAGTTTTCATTGCTCAGTCTGGCTAGCAATAAAACTTTTATGAGTTTCTTCAAGAGTATTTCTATTGCTACCATTAACTCCATTAAAATTGTTTGATGCTCATCCATTACTAGGATAAGGAAGTCTAAGAGCATAGCCATTATTTTCCAATTAGGATTGTAACTATTACGAGCAATAAAAATTACATCACTAGTCTCTTCATTAGTGATGGCATTAATGTTTACCTCTTCTTTACCTTTCATCAAGGAGATAAGTTCTTCAAGCTTCGTTTCAACTCCGAGTTATTTTCTTCTGTAGCATTCCCCTTCTTGGTGGTGGTTCTTTCAACATGCCATTGGGCATGGTTCTCTTGCATACCATCTAGTAGTTTCTTGACATCTTCTATGGGCTTTCCCATGATTGTTCCTCCTGCAGCTGTATCAACAATAGGTTTTGATTTGTGATTCAAACAATTATAAAACAAATGAAGGATTAACCACTCCTCCATTGGATGACTGGGGCAAATCTTTATAGCTTCTTTCATTCTATCCCATGCAAGCGCTAGTGGCTCACGTTCCTCTTGCTTGAAACCTGTAATCTGAGAATGTAATTGCATAATTTTATCAAGTGGACAAAACTTAGATAAAATTTTACTACAACAAGCAACCCAAGAAGTAATAATGCCTTTAGGCAAAGCTAGAAGCCATACCTTAGCTTTTCCTCTCAAAGAGAAACGAAATAAACGCAATTTCAGAGCAGGAGGATCATAATCCTTTATGTGTGTCATGTTGAACAATTCTGTAAAATTATGTAAATGCATACCAGCATCCTCAAAAGCAAAGCCTCCAAATTGGTCATGTTGAACCATGGAAATAAAGTTTAGTTTAATCTCATACTCAGCGGCTGCAACATCAGGTTGTGCTATTGGTTCACGCATGAAGTTTTCGCTAGGAGTAGCAAAACTCCCTAGATTTAGGGCCATAGTAACTTTTTGGTTTTTGAACTGACAAGACTTACAACAAAAATAAAACGTAAAGTAAAAAGAGAAAAGTAAAAAAACTGAAAATTAACATTAACAAAAACTCTAAACACAAAGACTAGGAAAACTAAACTCCTCCCTGGCAACACTGCCCGAAAAAGGGCTTGATATCTCATTTTTATTGATTCGGTGTTAAAAGGGCATCCCGCACCTATTTCCCGAGAGGTGACCCTGGGTTATTAAACCCACAAGAGGAAGATTCCCTTGAAGCAATGGTCTCTAGCAAGCTCTTGTCAAAGTGTCAAATCAAGCTTTTGACCGGATCAACAAGCAAATAGTGATTCAAACACTTACAATAAAAAGAGGTATGAATATGAGGTCTTAATGCATACAACCATGTATTTGCGCTGGGATCAAATAAGATATTAATTTGTGCTCGGGAAGTCACCCATCAAGATGTGCTTGTTTCATATCCGAGTGGGGGATGTGACCAAATAACATCTTGACCGATTCGAGCCTTGATTCCTGAATTAGATGTCCTACCGAAGGCCCTATCTGTCTTGTAGGGTTGCCCCAGTAATTAAGATAATATAACCAGACAAATGCATTGGGTGTTTGATGACTACACCGCATGTATCCCCAAGGATATGATCCATGTTACACTACTAAACCTTAGTGTCACCGGTGTTCGGCATAACAATTCACAATCTCCTTGCTCCTAGACTCACCGATGCTCGATCTCCATGATCCTAGGTACCTGCTGATACGTCCCAAACGTATCTACTTTTCCAAACACTTTTGCTCTTGTTTTGGACTCTAATTTGCATGATTCGAGTGAAACTAACCCGGACTGATACTGTTTTCAGCAGAACCACCATGGTGTTATTTTTGTGCAGAAATAAAAGTTCTCGGATAGAGCTGAAAACGGATGGAGAATATTTTCAGAATATATAAAAAATATTGGCGGAAGAATTAGCACAGGGGGACCCACCATGTGGCCACGTGCCTGGGGCATGCCCTACCCCCAGGCCGCGCTCCTAAGCTCGTGGGCCCCCTTTGCAGCCTCCGGTGCCCATATTCTCCTATAAGTTGTCATTTACCCTAGAAAAAATTAAGGAAAAAGAATCATCACATTTTACGAGACGAAGCCGCTGGCACCTCCTGTTCTTCCTCGGGAGGGCTGATCTGGAGTCCGTTTGGTGCTCCGGAGAGGGGAATTCCTCGTCGTCATCATCACCAATCCTTCTCCATCAACCATTCCATGATACTCACCACTGGGTGTGAGTAATTCCTTTGTAGGCTTGCTAGACGGTGATGGGGTTGAATGATATTTGTCATGTAATCGAGTCAATTTGGTAAGGCTTGATCCCTAGTATCCACTATGTTCTGAGATTGATGTTGCTATGACTTTGCTATGCTTAATGTTGTTCACTAGGGCCCGAGTGCCATGATTTCAGATCTGAACCTATTATGTTTCCATGAATATGAGAGTGATTTGGATCCTATCTTTCAAGTTTTATGCACCAATTATGAGTTGAGATCATCTCCGGTGATGACTGTAGTATGAGGAGTTCATGTATTCACCATGTGTTAATGCTTTGTTCTAGTTCTCTATTAAAAGGATGCCTTAATATCCCTTAGTTTCCCTTTCGACCTCACTGCCATTGGAGGGTAGGGCAAAAGATGTGATGCAAGTTCTTATTATAAGCACATATGACTATATACGGAATACATGCCTACATTACATTAATGAATTGGAGCTAGTTCTGTGTCGCTCTAGGTTGTTACTGTTACATGATGAATGTCATCCAACACAAATATCCATCTCCGATCCAATGCCTATGCTTTTCGCATATTGATCTTCGCTAAGTTACTGTTGCTACAGCTGTTGTTACAATCAATACAAACTGCTACTTTTCGCTATTGGTCTTACTATTGTTACTGTGCTACTAAACACATTGCTGCAGAAAGAAATTGCAGGTGTGGTTGAATTGACAACTCAATTGCTAAGACTCCTAAATATTATTTGGCCCCCCTTGTGTCGAATCAACAAATTTGGGTGAAATACTACCCTCGAAGACTCTTGTGATCCCCTATACTTGTGGGTTATCAAGACCTTTTTCTAGCGCCATTGCTGGGGAGCATAGCTCTATTTATTGAGTTCACTTGGGATTTTTATTGATCACAATGAAGAATCTTAAAGACGCTAAGACCAAGATCGTACCCCACCAAGACAAGGGGAGGTAAGGAACTTCTATCTAGCTCTACACTTGATTCACCTTTTGTTTTGAGTAAGCTTGCGACACCACCACGAGCTATTCACTCTGATATGTCGCAAGTAATTGATGATGCTACTTCTGTTATAAATGAAACTCGTGATGATGCTAGTACTCTTCTTGATAAAACTGTGCCACTAGGTGAATTTCTTGATGAACAAATTGCTAAATCTAGAGAACTTGAGAATGCTGAAATTGATAAAAACTAGGACTCACCTATTATGTCTAGATCTCCTACTAGAATTTAAATGCCTGATGTACTATGGGGAGATAGCTACAGACTTTCATGCTTTTTATGATAGATACGATCTTAAGAAATTACTGAGTAAACTGAAAGAAAAATCTATGATGGAGAAATGAAATATGATACTAAGTTTGCTACTTCTCCTATATCTATTACTGATAAGGATTATGAATTCTCTGTTGATCCTGAGTTAATTCCATTGGTAGAATCTGATCCTTTTCATGGTTATGAAACTGAAATTGTGTGGCACACCTTACCAAATTAAATGATATTGACACCCTATTTTCTCATGAGGGAAAAATTTGCTACTACTATATCCTTAAGCTTTTTTCCTTTCTCACTAAAGGGTGATGCTAAGATGTGGTTTCACACTTTCGCTCCTGGTTGTTTGCATAGTCCCCAAGACATGATATATTACTTCTTTGAAAAATGTTTTTCTGCTCACAAGAGACAAGCCGCCTTATAGGAAATATTTAACTTTGTGCAAATTGAAGAAGAGAATCCTCTCAAGCTTGGGGGAGGCTTCTCCAATTACTTAAAGCTTTGCCTGATCATCCTCTTAAGAAAAATGAAATACTTGATATCATTTATAATAGACTAACAGATGCTTCTAGGGACTACCTAGATAGTTGTGCTGGTTGTGTTTCAGGGGATGAACTGTTGGACAGGGTGATAAACTATTAAATAATATTTTGAAGAATGCCAATGATTGGACACTTCCTGAACCACCTCAAAAACCAATTCAAAAGAAGAGGGATATTCTATTCCTTAGTCCAGAAGATATGTAAGAAGCCATGAGATCTATGAAAGAAAAAGGTATTCAAGTTGAAGACGTCAAGAATTTACCACCTATTGAAGAAATACATGGACTCGATATCCCTACACATGTAGTAGAGGTAAATTCTCTTCGTAGATTTGATGAGGGTGATATACCTTATAATAAAACTGCTAGTCAATGAGTGGATGAATTTGATAACTACATTGTTAAGCAAGAACATTTCAATGTGTATGTCAAAGATCAATTAAAACAAAATGCCATGATGATAGATCACTTAAGTGACTTGATGTTTGAAATTGCTAATGATGTTAGAGGTTTGGGTAAACATTCATCCATGGTTAATACTCGGCTAGAATAACTTGCTAAGTCACAACATGGTTTGCTTACTGATATGAATAATAAATTGAATGATCATGATGTTGGAGTTAAGACTAGAGAACCTCTTTTTCCTGAGGGACGTCCTAAAAGGATTGAGCAGGATTCTTAGAACATTAATAAAGAGGCACCTAGTTCATCTAAGAAGAAAAGGAAAAATAAAAATGATACAACTTTGCATGCTTCTAGTGAACCTGTGGTAGAAAAACCTTCTGAGGATCATAATGATGTTTATATTTCTGATGCTGAGACACAATCTGGCAGTGAACATCCACCTAGTGATAATGATCATGTTCATGTTGATGCTCAAACAATAATGATAAAGTACCCAATAATGATGTGGAAATAGAACCTGCTGCCGATCTTGATAACCTACCTCCTAAGAATAAATGTTATGATAAGAGAGATTTCATTGCTAGAAAACATGGTAAATAAAGATAACCATGGGTTCAGAAACCCATGACATTCCCTCATAAGCCTTCATAAAATAAGGACGAGGAGGACTTTGAGCGCTTTGTTGAAATGCCTAGACCCGTCTTTTTGCAAAAATGTTTGACTGATATTTCGAAGATGCCTCCTTATGCAAAATACATGAAAGATATTGTCACTAATAAAAGAAAGATACCCGAAGTTGAGATTTCCACCATGCTTGCTAATTACTCTTTTGATGGTGGAGTGCCTAAGAAATTGGGGGATCCACGTATACCCACTATACCTTGCTCCATTAAACGAAGTTGTGTTAAAACTGCTATATGTCATTTGGGAGCTGGTGTTAGTGTTATGTTGTTCTGTTTATATAGAAGACTTGATTTGAATAAGCTTACACCTACTGAAATATATTTGCAAATGGAGGATAAATCTACTGCTATACCTATTGGAATTTTTGAGGATGTCCCTGTTGTGGTTGCAAATGTTAATATCTTAACAGACTTTGTTAGTCTTGATATGCCCAAGGACGACAAAATGTCGCTTATCCTTGGTAGACCCTTTTTGAATATTGCATGGGCTGTTATTGATTACAACAAAAGCAAGGTTAGTTTTCATGTCAATGGCAATCAACATATGGTGTACTTCCCAAAGAAACGGAGTTTGGTGAATAATATCAACTCAATTCAGAAAATTGCAACAATTACTATTGGAGAGTTTAAATTCCCCCCTACTGTGAAGAAGAGATATGGTATTCCTATTGTTGGGGAAATGCATATCCCCATTGAGGTAACTTAGTGTTATACGAAGATTTTTCAGTTTCATGTCACGCGGAAATGGTTCGTTAATAAGACTTGATCAACCTTATGAATGGATTCATTTTGGGGATCATGTGGTCGATAAATTTAGTAAGGACAACCTACTATACGCATAATTTTATTCTATGTTATTTAAATTTTTAATAAAGTAGAGTATCACAGTTTTTCTGTTTTTTGAATTATACATGCAATAAAAAATGATCCAAAAAAGAAGTTCTCACAATGCCCTGAAAATTAGTATGATTTTTTCTAGAATAAATAAGAATTGTTGGCACTAAACACACCCCGGGGGGGTGCACCTGTGAGCCACGAGCTCACAGGGCGCGCCATGCAGGCTCGTAGGCCCCGTAGGCCCCGCAAAAATGAAATAAACATTCATTTACCTATTCTAGCTGACCATCAGCAACATCACCCCCCTCATATCCATCGTTTATGTCCTGGAAATGTGCACGCTTTTGACCCACCGTGACATTTGGGATGAACGGCTATTCCGACAGCATGTTGGAAGTGCAAGGGCTACGACACGAAGGAGGATAGAAATCCATACTAGACAACCCACAATGGCTTGCCTTCACTTTTTAAACTATGACCTTTGGTTTTATCCCAGTGGAAACGGTCTCACGAGAATGATTAACAACAGTGGGCATGATGCCACTAGAAACTATGGTCTCCCTTTCACCACAATGAGGAGGGCTACTAACGTGCTTACCCCTTGCAACTCATCCATCTACAACACACTGCTCCTCCTAAACCTTGCACACTTCTTCTTGTCTTGAATCAAAACTTTCGCAGCAAGTTCTTCACGCTTTTTGCTTGCCCCAATTTCTCATCCCTTAAATGTTGCGATACCATATACTCCCGTGTTGCTATCTCATTTCCCACTACAGACAATGATTGCGTGTCACACAACACCGGAGTCAGGTCACAAGAACTATTATCAACAAAAGATCCTGCAACCACTTCAACTGAGCTAGAAAGAGTCATATTGCGAGCTGGTGGCGACTTTGGCACAGGATACTCATCATTAACATTGTAACATGACTACATGATGAAATTATTAACATCTGGCAATGAACAATCAGTGTTGTCGGTTAGGCCAATGCATTTGCGAAGATCATCGACAATACCCACACCAGCAGCTTTGCCCACCTCAGTCCCCCTGCAGTCCTACCTGTGTAAAGTCCAATACCATCCCCTTCAACTGAATTACCCTGAAAAACTATATTCCGGCCTAGAGAAACACTTGCTAGGGCTGCAGCAAAGATATCAACTTCTAGGAGTATGTGTGGATAAAAAATACACAAAAGTAAACTCCTAAGCGGGGACATACCAAATTAACTTGGCATAACTCTGAAGTTAACTTGACATAACTCTGAAGTTAATTAGGCTCCGAAGTGAGCCTGCAAATAAACATGTACAAAATCTGGAGACATTGATTGGTCCCATGTGTGAAGACTTTGACTGAAGATTTTCACTGCCATGTTTTTTATTGCTTCAGCCTTGCACTTCTTAGTATGTGTGCCTACTTTGTTTGCATACTCATCTGTACTCTGCTTTACCTAGATGCTTAGAGTAGATTTACCTCGGTCTAGTATTGCTTCACACCTATTTTTTCTTCCGCATCTTCAGAAACATTGTATGTTTCAAAGACTTACATCAAAATTTCCCATTCATCCCCCCTTATGGTCGATAACTAGCACTTTCAATTGTATACATTAGTTGGTTTTGATCTTGCAAGTAATCAATCCGAGTGATAGGAAGCAAAAAATGTTGTATTGTGTTATCGTCACAAATGATAAAAAGATTGTTTTCTGGTCATCTTAGTTTTCTTAATGCAATGTTCTGTTTTACTTAACTAGCAAAGTGACCCGCTCGATGCGCGGGCTAGAACTTTAGAAAGTTTAATAATTAGAACTTATTATTTAGTTTATTTAAAGAAAAATTGGGACCAAATGTGACGACGTTGCAAATATAAGACTTTCGAGAACATAGTTTGGTCTTAGGCATGTTTGGTTTTCTCATTTACAGATAAACATATATGGTACATTTCATCATTTAACTGGTTATTACCGTGCCATACTAAATGTATTTTTTTTATTATGAATCGCATTGGGCAATTACATTTTGTATAATTTTTCAACCCCTTCAATAGATTTAACTTTGACAATTAAGTTACCCGTAAGAACAAATATGTGCTACATTGATTAAAGAAATGTTTATAAACAACATAAAACTAAAGCTATTTGGTTTGGAAGGAAAAACGTTTTGGATAGTAAGCACCATGTTCTAGAATGTTTCACTATCATTGAATGTACAAAACGTATATATAAATTATTTGTCTCAAAAAACATATATATATAAATTATTATAATCAACTCTTAAATGCATCCAATGCTGAAAACACACACAATGCTGAAAATAAAAAAATGTTCTATCAATTATTAAATAGTGCGGCTATGCATCGAAGGAATTATGTTTGTATCAATATTATATGAATATACCTCAATACTTGATGGAGTGATGGTCAAACTTTAACTTCAGTGCGTGTGCGTATACAATACACAGGGGGGGATTAAGAAGAGAACAATTGAGCAAATGCAAACCGGCCCTGAAAAATATATATTTAACTAGTCCGGCTAGTGAGACGGATAATCTCACTATCTAAGTTGGGGACCATGAAGTAATACTCTAATTGTACGGACGTCCTGATCATTGACTCAATGATAAGGATTAAACAAATTGAGAACCTTGGTTACCAACTGTGAGAAAATCTACTGTATAGTGCAAACCCTTGCACTTATGGGCCAATACATTTTCCTATATGAATCATACGAAGCAACATCCATCATCATTTTCATTACAAGAGATGTGGTTCATCGTTGTCATTTTGGTTTGCGTGTTCATATATAGCTGGTGCTAATTGTGAGCTGCGTTGTGTTTTTCCCCGAAGAGGAAGGGTGAACCATTATAGTAGCAATAAGTATTTCCCTCGATGAGAACGAAGGTTATCGAACCAAAAGGAGTAACATGCAAACTCTCGTCGTCAGCACCTACACACACAAAAGGAAACACTTGCACTCGGCGTGGGCAAGAAGGTTGTCAATCCCCTTGAACTCGTTACTTGCAAGGATTAATTCTGATAGTGATAGATACATAAAAAAGAAAAGTTAAAAGAAAGTGAATAAATTGTAGCAAGGTATTTAGGTCTTTAGAAATATGATTAAATAGACCCGGGGAGCATAGTTTTCACTAAAGGCTTCTCTCTTGAACACATATCATACGGTGGGTAGACAAATTACTATTGGGCAATTGATAGAAAAGCGCATAGTTATGACTTTATTCATGGCAATGATCGTGTATATAGGCATCACGTTCGTGACAAGTAGACCGAAAAGATTTTGCATCTACTACTATTACTCCACCAATCGACCGACTCGTGCCTGCATCATGGTATTAAGTTCATGACAAACATAGTAACACTTTAGGCAAGCTGCCATGATGTAGACAAAGTAAGACAAGCAATATGTTCAGACCCAATCGTCTCATCCTTAATGGCAACAATAGAAATATGTGTCTTGTCCCCCACTGTCACTGGGATATAGAGCACCGCAAGATTGAACCCACTACAAAGCACCTCTCGCACTGAAGATAAATCAATCTAGTTGGCCAAACCAAATGGAAAGATCGGAGAGAAATACAAAGCTATAAAAATCATGCATAATGAAGTTCAGAAAAGGACACAATTATTTTCAATGAATAATATGATCATAAACCCACAATTCATCGGAACCCAACAAACACGCCGCAGAAGAAGATTACATCGGATGTAACTCCAAGAGAACATGGTATTGAAGATCAAAGAGAGAGAAGAAGCCATCTAGCTACTAGCTATGGACCCGTAGGTCTGTAGTGAACTACTCATGCATCATCACAGAGGCAGCAAGTTTGATGTAGACGGCCTCCTGATCAATTCCCCTTCCGACAGAGTACCGGAAAAGGCCTCCAGATGGGATCGCGGAAGAACAGAGGCTTACGGCGGCGGAAAAAGTGTTCCGTGAGTATCTTTGTTGGTTTGGGAATATATGAGAATATTTAGAGGTGGAATTAGGTCAAAATGATGTACGGGGGATTCACAAGCTCGGGGGCGTGCCCTACCCCCAGGGCGCGCCCTGTGACCTTTTGGCTCACCCGTACGTCTTCTGGTCTCCTCCCAAACTTTCTAGGGTCTCTTTTGGTCTAGAAAAAATCACCGTAATGTTTCAATGCGTTTGGACTTCGTTTGGTATTGATTTTCTAAAAAGTCAACAACACGCCAAGAAAAAGAACTAGCACTAGGTTAATGGGTCAGTCCCAAAAAATGATATGAAATAGAATATAATTGCATATAAGTATCCAAGATTTATAATATAATAGCATGCAACCATAAAAAATTATAGATACATTGGAGACGTATCAGTTGGCATGATATGTATGTGACAAGGGCCTACATGATTGAGATCCATTTGATGTAATCATCAGCACGTTTGATTGTCTGTGATGATGTTGGTGCAATCGAAGCCCCCGAGTGTTTTGGAGATTCTTGAAAAAAAACACAAATGGACTGGTTAGTTTGCTAGTGCACACAAAGAGAAATAGTCCATGGAGTTCCAAGCAGAATGCTATGTTCTGTACAGAATTCGAAGAACTTCATTGAATATTATCTTCATTGTAGAAGAAAGGAGATGATATATCTCAAGATGAAAGAGACGTCGAGAAGAATGTCTAAAAATATTGACCCCTTGAAAATTTTGCTCACGCGAAGCAATTTTCATTCGGTGCGTCTAAAGAATGACTGCATTTGAGATGTTGAAGACAAAGTGGAGACGTAGCATTTGTTTCGTTGCTATTTTTTAATCTTTCTTGAGTCATAGGACCACTATACTATTAAGAGGGTTATTTGTTCCGAAAGGAAAGTTACCATTGTTCTAAAAAAATTGACTCATGGAAACATGTCGGTCTGCTATTGGTTGGGCTTCGTGTCCAATTTGGGCATTTCCCTCATGGGAAGGCTGTGGCTATAAATAGCCACCCCGCATCAACGTTGTCTATTGGCTCCTATTCTTAAGGTTTCTTAGAATATTGACTGAGCACCCCCTCTCGAGAGATTTGAGTTTAAAATCCAATAAGAGAAAATCAAGAGCCGAAACTTAGATGGTGGTTGAGCATCACAGCAGATCTAAGTTAGAGTTATTGTGCCTATTATTCTAAAGAGTTGGTCACTCTCTAGAAAGATAGGTGCCGGCTTGAGTGCCGAAGAGTAATTATCTTCAGCAAGCAAAGTCTTCAGCAACCAAGAGTAATTGTGGTTCGCGAAGAAGTCTGTTGAAGGTTTGGAAATCGTTGACGAGTATCTACCCCGAGTGAATTCAACCAAAGTCTGATCAGCTTTCGGTTGAAGGAAAATAGCACATAGAGAGGTTTGCTTCTGTGTTCAATCATAAGTCCCTCCAACCAGACGTAGCTCTTTTGCAGAAGAGTGAACTGGTCTATCAAATCATCTGTCGCCATTGAGCACCACTGGTTCAATTCTTCTTCTACTGCAATTCTTTCAGTAGTTTATCTTTTGTGTTCTGTATGTCAAATGATATTTGTGATCATATGTGTGTAGTAATTCTGTTCATGCTCACTTTGGTTTGTGTGGTATCATTCTTTTGATATCATCTATTTTGAAGTGTATACACGGCTCGGTCATATGTTGTCATTCAATGACTGCTCGGTCATGTTGTTTATAATGATATTGTTATGTGTCATCATTGTTATTACGAAAGCGTTGTACTATTACACAAAGAAGATTATCACATCCTTCATCGAAAGCATTGCTTAGACCCATGCCTATCTTATCGTTCATATGTGTTCTGGTCATTTACCTTTAGTAATCTATCTATTTTGCTACTAGGTTTGGTTTTGATTCGAAGTTTCAAAAGAAATTTTGAATATCCCATTCACCCCCTCTGTTCGATATACTCTCGGTCCTTACAATTGGTATCAGAGCAAGGTCTCCTTGTCTCTGTTTATTAAAGGTCTATCCGCCTTGGAGTTTTGAGTATGTCTCTTAGGTAGATCCATGCACTCTGAAAGAATTCCTATCTTCGATGGAAATGACTATCTCTACTGGCAAAGTTGAATGAAGGTCAAGCTTCAAGCTATTAGTTTAAAGTTGTGGAAGATTGTGAAAAAACGGATATATCATTCCAAATCAAGAAACACCCACTACTTAAGATGAACCTAACATTTAGGTAGATGCTCAAGCGAAGGATATCATCCATGACAACATCTCCAGGAATATATTCATTTGATTCCAAAGGCTTGAAAGAGCCAAACAAATCTAGGATGCCATCAGAAACATTCATGATGAAACTGTCGCCATATATGTTGCTCATACTAATATGCTTCGTGCAATGTTCACCTAAGCAGTCTTGTCAAGCCTTTGAAGAGAAAGTGTGGTGGAACTCGTTGATCGCCTAAGCAGTCTTGTCAAGCCTTTACGCCAACAAGGTGTCGAGGACATTTAGACCAAAGATGTAGTGGAAAAACTGACCAAGTCGCTTGATGACTCCTTCGATCCTATAGTGGCTCAAATCAAAGAAAGACCATATTACAATGAACTCAAATCTGTCAAAATCATGGAACTACTAGCCATACATGAAGAACTACTAGAGAAAAAATGGAGTTCCTCATTCTTCTTCGGAAGAGGAATGCAAAATTCTATCGGAATATGGAAGTTCTCAAGAAGATATTGAAAAGCAACATTCCATCAACACAGAACTAGATATGCTTACAGAACGTCTCAACAATCTCACAAGACAAAATCTATATCTGCCTAAGCCAACTGATGTTGAGTCGTCAAATTCCTCGAGAAGATTACCTCCCCAAGAGATGTAGTGCTACAAATACAAACACTTCAGCCACTTCATCACAGACTGCCCAACATGGGACATGGATATCAAACAGAGCAAAAGATGGAAGGCACTCCACTATACTGGATTAAACAAATGTCATACTAAGCTCATGATGAACAATGAATCTTCAACTTCTTCAACGAGACCGGTCACTAACGTGAATCCTAATGTAGTGATTGCTTCCAACATGAAGAAAATGTCTGAGATTGCTGGTGCCTATGCAGGAATAACAATGAGCTCCGAAGATGAAATATCAGAGTCAGAATCTGATGATGATAATGAGTTCTATATGAATCTAGGCCGAGGCAATGCCTATATCACATATGCAATGAATGACTCATCAAACCACTCCTATGAAGGGTTCAACAATGAAGAAACTAAGGCATTATAATTCATGGCAAAACCTTCAAGATATCAGGTATCACCTAAACGACACAAATCTATTGACAAAGATGCACTCCCTTTGGCGAATGTATTCTATGCTAAACTTGTCCAAATGGCTAAACTTAAACAAGATGCTCTTCAAAGTATTGAAGAAACTCTCAGAAAGTCAAAAGGTTTGATGTCCGAAGAGAGGAGAAAAATTAGGTGTTGACTGATACGTCTCCAACATATCTATAACTTTTGATTATTTCATGATATTATATTATAAATCTTAGATACTTTTTATGAAATTTTATATCATTTTTGGGGGACAAACCTATTAATCTAGTGCCCAGTGTGAGCTATTATTTTTAGCCTATTTTTCGTTTCATAGAAAATCCATTCCAAACACTACGAAACTTTTCGACGATTTTTTTGCACAAGAGGGACCCTAGAAGCTTCTGGAGGAGACCGGTCGTGAAATGAGGTGACGGCAAGACAATAGGGCACGACCAGGGGGTGGCTGCGCCCTGATGTCTTTTGGGCCCCACAAGGCTCCATCTGAACTAATGTAGTGACCCGACCAAAATAGATTGGTGCCTTTGTGCTTTTTGTGCCATCCCTGGATCAGTATGCTGGCACACACAGTAGTTCGATGAAATACCATAACATCACATGTAAAATAAATACCGTAGATCCAGAGTATACCTTATATATCACAGCGGAAACAAAGCATAAGGGAGTGGAGTCCCATCAACGCCAACGACTAGTTGAGCATAGATCGTAACCTTATAACATAACTATTACTCATCATAGAAATATCTACAACATAATAACTTGCAGCCATGTAGGTCAGTACATTGAATGTACCGGAAGATCACAAAAGAAAGCAAATGATAAAGACTGTTCTATATGCAATATGGCTTTATGGCTCTATGTCTAAATTTTCGCATAAAAGCTAGTTTTATTTATTTTCCCTACAACAAAGGATTTGTCAAGGAACCTTCACCATAGAATTATCTATTATGACATGGTTCCGCCAACCGATGTCTCATAGCCTACAAGTATCATAAGTTGCCCACAATTAGTTATTAGTCTGGTGTTGAGAGTTCAGAGATATATCCAAGTCCATAGGATCAAATTGTCCGTAACCGGAGACACGGCTAATCTATTAGGTTTTAAATCTGCAGAGTGTTGTGCACTTTACCCACAAGAATCATTCCATCATTTTATGTCCTTGCACTATCGAGTGTTTGAGAACAGGACGAACGAAACATGGTCTTTCATAGAGTTTCCCTGACCACTGACAGTGCCCATCCAACCCTACTGTTCGTTTACATCTGCTAGCAACTGTCCAGCTAGAGTCACAACTAAGATCATCCAAGCCAAAGCCCATAATGACTTGTGGCTACACAGGTAAACTTCTAGGCATGAAGTATTCATCCGTCTCTTTGAGTCTGGGTGGAACTTTCTGCATGAGTACTGACCTACTCTAGCTCACAACACATCCACTGGTTACTCCAGGCTGCCTCACAACCATTCCACCCAGTAGTGTGTATTGAAATCTTGTCTCGAGTCTTGAAGTCTTGAGGTCCTGAAGATGCAGGCCTTGAAGATGTCATCATGAAGTTGTCATCATTGATGTAGAGTCCTCCTTCTCACACCACTTCCGGATACTCATACCAATCCCCGTCTACTATAGCATAGCATAAAAATAAATAACGTTCCCGGTGCTTTAGTAACAGGGGTGTGGGTTCCTACCTCATGCTTCTACCCAACTACAAGATTCATGATAACTATCCGAGGAAATGTTGCAAAGGTGACACTAAATGCAATAAAAACATAGGTATGAACATATGGTCAAAGTGAACTTCACTTGCTAACGATCTTGAAACTCAAGCGACTCTAAATACAAGCTTCGCACTCCGGATGATCTAGCGAAACACATAAGCATACATAAACATTCACTCAAACAATCAAGAAGCAAAGGAAAGTACTAAACCACACTAGTGTTGAGATGAAGGAAATACTTAAGACAAGAGTCAAAACAATAAACTTTTGTCAAAGCAACCAGGAATAGTTTTTCTGTAAATAAACTATTTTTAATAGAAGAAAAACTTCAAAATGAAGACTTAACAGAAAGTATTTTAGTAAATCTTTCACTAGCAAAAAGAATCAAATAAAAAGGTATTCTAGAACTGAAGATATGAGCAAATCAATTCTATGTTAGAAAACCCTAGACCAAGTATGTAGTATGATCTAGTTTTTAGAATTAAATTTGTAAATGACTAAGTAGACATAAAGAAAAGTTTCTGCATTCTATATTAAGTGGCAAAAAGAATTAATTTTGGAGAACAACTAAATTATTCTTTTTCTCATTTAAATCCAAAGTGTTTTCAAATCACTAATGCAACCAAATAAATCTAAACAAAAGATTCTATAAAACAAACTAGAGTTTTTGTTAAGTTAATTAAATCAATCTAATAAAATAAAATAAAACAAATGGAAACAAAAATTAATTAAAGGAAAAAATAGTTTTCTATTGAAAAACTAAACTATTAAGGCAAAAAAGTAAACCTGATCTAAACAGAGATAAATAAACTAAAACCATAATTTTATAAATCCATCTCCTAAATAATTTCACTAGAAACCAGTAGCAAAAGGATTCAACCAAAAACATTTTTTAATCTAAAGCAATCTAGTGTTTCAAGCAAATTTGACCAAATTCAAATTCTACTGTTCAAATTTGAAATCTTTTGATTCTAACATGAAGTTCCTAATTTCTATGAACCAATGCAAAAAGAGTCACTAAAAAAGGGTGTAAAACCTACAAGATAAAAGTAATTCAAAATCAGGAAGTCTTTGGATTAAATAAAGAAAATGGAAAAGAGAAATTCTCTACGGGTCGGACAGTGGGCTACGTGGCAGCATGTGATTGGTCCAACGCATTGCCTAAACCTGGCTATGAGCGGATGACCGATGTATAAAAGTAAACGGTTCGCGGAATAAGTGATCTAATCTACACCGCATACACGAGATCTAATGGATTAGCGTGGTCGGAGGTGCTCACAACGACGGCGACGAGGTCGAGGCGGCCCTGGGTTGCTGCTCCGATGATTCCCGTGGTCGGCGGCAACGGCGAAGGTGTCCCGAAGATGCAGTGATCGACGACGAGCACGTGGGTGACGATGGCAGCGGCTGAGGTGGTCGGGACGGAGCAGGGCGCTGGCAATGGTGAGGCAGCGATGTGAAACTCTGGCGAGCAATATCGAGGGCGAGAGGGCACATGCAAGAAGTTTTTGGGCTGAAATAGATCTAGGGGGTCGAGGTATTTATATAGGGAGGCTCAGGGTCGTCCAAACGGAGAGGATTCGGGAGATCCCGCGGATGACGGCAGCGGTCGCCGGCGAGGTAAGGCAAATGATGATGACGACCATCGGTACTTTCCATCAGGCGAGGTGGGTCCACCTGGCAGCGGCTGAAAACAAAACGGGAAAGGATCGGATATCGATCCGATGGCGATTCGGTGCGGTGAGCAGGCTGGGCCTGGTGGGAGACTGGGCTTCGACCTTTTTTTTGCTTCAAAATATAGACAGAGAAAAGAAAAGGAAAACTAATAAAATAAAATAAACTTTTATTTAAACATATTATATATCAAAATTTTAAGTAGAAAAATTCCTAAATCATGGAATAATTTTTAAGTCCAAATAAAATACTAACAAAAATCATTTTTGCAATAACTCCAAAATGAATTGAAATTTGAATTTCAAATAAATTGTAAATAATTTCTATTTTCAAATATGAATCTCTACACAAAATATGGTCTCTGATTTTGGAGTGTCATTTGCCTCCTTTTATTTGTTTATCAGAGGATTTTGAAAGTTGAAATCCAAATCAACTCAAATTGAAAGTGATTTCAGCAAAGCTTCAAAGGGCTTTCAAAAGCTTTCTTTTAAACTTCCAACTCTCTTTCATTTTAAATTTGAATAAATCACTTTATCTTCTCTCATGAAAGTCATTGAGTTTCACAAAGTTTCTGATTGCAAATTCAAATCTTTTCAAACCCAATATAATTTTCAATGGAAGAAGTCATGTCATCTTCACTCTAGGGTTTGCTTTGAATTGAACTTTGAATAAAAGCAAGATACCAAATGCAAAAGTGAAAGTTTGGCCAAGTTCTTTTATTCCCTCTTGTTTAACTTTCAAAAAGTTTCAAATTCCACTCAATTTCAAACAACAAATCACACATCAATCAAACAAACATTCGTAATTATTTATTGAATATAACATTCCAAAAATTTAGAATTTTGGGATGTTACACTTAATTCCACTTCTATAAATCCCAAATATTCCGAAACACCCAGAGAGCCATGCGATACAATTTTTCCACAGCCGCAAGTCTCTGTTTCTTCCGCGATCCCATCTGGAGGCCTTTTCCGGCACCCTGCCGGAGGGGTATCGATCACGAAGGGCTTCTACATCGACCTTGCTGCACCTCCGATGATGTGTGAGTAATCTACCACAAACCTACGGGTCCATAGTGATTATCTAGATGGCTTTTTCTCTCTCTTTGATCTTGAATACCATGTTCTCTTCGGATATCTATCTGATGTAATCATCTTTTGTGGTGTGTTTGTTGGGATCCGATGAATTGTGGGTTTATGATCAGATTATTCATAGAAAGTAATTGAGTCAAATCTGAACTTTATTGTGTGTGATTTAGATGGCGATGTAATGTTTTCCGGTCTATGGGTTTTCTTTGGCCAAGTTGATCTACCGATCTTCAGTGGAAATGGTGGATAGTAGTGGGTTCGATCTTGCGGTGTCCTCACCCAATGACAGAAGGGGTAGCGAGGCACGTATTATGTTGTTGATAGTAAGGATAATACAACAGGATCTGAACATATTGTTTGTCTTACTTTGTCTACATTATGTCATCTTGCTTAAAGCGTTACTCTGTTTGTCATGAACTTAATACCATAGATGCAGGCAAGAGTCGGTCAATTGGTGGAGTAATAGTAGTAGATGCATGCAGGAGTCGATCTACTTGTCACGGACGTAATGCCTATGCATATGATCATGCCATGAATAACGTCATAATTATGCACTTTTCTATCAATTGCCCAACAGTAATTTGTTTACCCACCATATGCTATGCTAAAAGAGAGAAGCCCCTAGTGAAAACTATGGGCCCCAGGTCTACATATTACAAAAACCTAAATTACTTTTCTAGAATTTATTTACTTTTATTTTACTTTGCAATTTACCTATCTATCACTATGAGATTTAATCCTTGATGTAACCAAGTACAAGGGGATTGACAACCCTCTTGCATGCGTTGGGTGCAAGTATTTGCTCTTTTGTGTGTAGGTGTTGCTGACGGTTGTTTGCTTGGTTCTCCTATTGGTTCGATAAACCTAGTTTCTTAACTAAGGGAAATACTTTTAGCTACTTTACTACACTAGCCTTCCTCTTCGGGGAAAGTCATGAAAGAGCATCAAGCTCTCTCATCGACATTCAATGATCTATCATCTTATTATGATTCTCTTTTGATTGATTTCGAGAATCCGTCAGATGTTATCCTTAATAGAGATGAAGAACTTGAAGCAATGAAGGTGTCTTATAATGAGCTTTCGAAATAAAAAGCTTCTCTCTTCACCGAACAAACTGAAAAACTTCCTGAGAACCTTGTTCCACCATGCCTAAAATGCTTAAAGCACAGCAACGATGATTCCACGGTTGTAACATCTGTTGCTGCAACCAAAAAAATGCATCCATAGTCAATGTTGGAACTAACCCCTCCTATGAGGAATTTTTGCTATCTCTCATGAAAATCTCAGGTTGAAAAGCTTACTAGAGACTCGAATGTTGTAGAGTCTCCAAGGTCACCAAATCCTTTGCGATGTGCTAAAGAAGTCAATACTTCACAAAAATCCCAATAAGGAGGGTTTGGGCATTGAAAGAAAACTCAATCCAGATGACATACTAGATCCCTGAACAGTATCCTCAAACCAGTTGGATTCTTGCCAAAAGCAAAACTCTCGAACATGCATCATTATCTGGCTATGGCAGTCCCATTTTTGTTGATTATGACGAATCTTTTGATTTGATTCACAAGTTTTTCGAACAACAAAATGGTAATGTTTTTGCTCTTGGTACTAACTGTTGGGCAAGCTCACCCAAGAAGAAATGGGTAAAAAATCTCACATTGTAAATCTTGCTATTACAGTAAATCTAACCATGTAGGTCGATTCATTTCGAAGAAATGAATATCATTCACATCATGGATCCGCAAAATTCAGAAAAGGGAACAGGTCGAATGAATATCAGAGGGAGTACATGTGTACCACCTCAAATCATTATGTCCATATATGTGGAAATAACTTCAATGCACATTCATATGCTTACTCACGCACTTCATAGGTGCACAAAAAAGTTATGGAAGAAAAACATCTCCTGCTGAACTGAACCAAATGAGGTCTCCTCCACCCTTCAGGATGTGGGTGGCGAATGCTAACTAACTTTCTTGCAAGAATATTTACTCGGTGGCAGTCAATGCTTATCTTGTGCTCTGAGATAAATTGGTTGGTGCATGAATTAACTCTGGCCAATCCTTGTGTCTTCTGTACTCTATCGAGTCCTAGTTGTGATTCTCTTCGCTCATGTTTTCCATTCTAATTTGCATTCAAAAAATGTGTGTTATGTCCGATGAACAACACACTCAGAGCTATTTTAATCTTGTTTTGTGTTCTGGCTGAGTGATTCTATTTCGGACCCTGTTTCCCTTCTTTTCTTTCTCATCTAAATCTATTATATCGTCGTGAGTATGCAAATTGATCGAAAGCTCATTTCCTTCTGGCGTCATTAGTCACGAACCAAATGCGCTTCGAAACTTTTATCCATTTGGTAGTTGCCCCTTCAACCATTTGAAAACCACGCACTTCCCGAGTTTCTAGCAGGAAACGGTTGCCACGTGCCCCATAATCTCTAGGATCTAAATCGTGCTTGTTGAATGCGGAGAGTCCAGCGTTTGTGGACCGTAGATATCATGTGAGTGGTTGGGTATTTCCCCTATAAATACCCCTTTTGTCATGTTCTTCCTCTAGTTCTCCTCTATTTCTCCTTCGGTCTCTCTCTCCCACAAGCTCACTAAGCCAGAGCGTCAAGCAAGTCTGACGACGAGCTCCGTCGTGCAACTCTGGTTGAACCTCGGCGCATTTGGTCTCCGCAGGCACGGTAATCCCTTTCTTCGCGCTGTCGTAGTTGATCTCTGTCACCAAGTTAGGGTACAGAGATCCAGACTAGCTCTATCCTAGTTCTTGTTCTAGGCTAGTTCATACGGAGTATTTTCCATGTATTTTTACCGGTGCGGCAGATCTGGTTTCATCTTGGGTTATTTTGTGTGCGGTTTGTAGTAGTTCCTCGAGCACAGATCTCAGATCTAAAAGTTATTATTAGATGGATTTGTGCTCTGCCAAATTTGTTGGAAATTGCTAGGTTAAATCTCTCAATGATATTTTCGATTTACTACAGTACTCTTCGATCAAATCCTTTGTATAAAAATGTTTTCATCAAAATTCCCTCTCTGCATGCTCGTGACCATGTCTATTTTCCCTCGTACATATTCTAATTCACATGGCGTTCATGGCTTCTGGTTCGGGAGAGCGTATTGAGTTACATAAAGAAGAGCAATTGCCTTAGATCTCGCCTGACAAAGGCGCTAGGACAAAAAGGATGAGAGTATCGGCAAAATCTTCAAAGCTGCCTAAGGTCCCCAAGAAAAAGAGGGAGCGTGAATTCAAATCAGCTGCTGAAGAAGTTGCTGAAGAATAAAGAGCTGAGTTTGATGAACAAGATCTCATCTCTGATGGAAGACCCAGAAGAGGTGGTCGTGGCCGTGAGCCTTACACAACGGTTCAAATGTGTGACCCTTAACCTTACAAGATTCCTCCTCACGAAACAAATCTTGAAAGAAATACCGGGTCATAAATATCAAGAGGAAATGAGTAGGAAAATGGTACTGTCATGAAAATGTTCGGGAGAAGTATCCAATCCTCTTTGTGTTAAAGCCACCATGGAACGAATGGTGCAAAAGGCTACATTGGAGAAGGGGATGGAAAGGTGAGGCCTCTAATGCCTATGAATGCTCACCCAACTCTCTGAGCACCATAGATGACTTCCCAAAGGAAGCTGCAAAGAGAGCCAAGGCTAGGGCCAAGTGAGAGCAAAGGACAGCCAAGGACACGAAGGTTGAAGCCGAGAACGTTGAGCTCTCTGAACAAGATGTGTTGAAGAAAAAGGAGTGGGACTTTGCATCCAAAGCAAGTGACTCGAAGAAGAATGAACCTTCAAGTGCTACAAAGCTTCAAACAAAAGTTCTAACCAAGAGGAAGAGGAAAGTTGCATCAGATATTGCTGAATATTCTTCAAGCTATGCAGAAGATGATGCTACAGAAGAAAATACTGAAGACATTCAGTATGACCAAAAGGACAACCTTGACAAAGCAAACAACCCCTCTCCTACGAAAGGGTTGATGTCCCCTAGCTGAAATTCCTTCAGTTATTGCTCAATCGAAGACTTTGACAAAAAACTAGTCGAAGAGAAAGAAGAAAGTCACTGAAGAAGGTGAGACCCCTGCTAAGAAGGCAAAGTCTAAGTCTCCTGCTACCATACAGGAGCCCAAGAAATATGATTTTCGCCTATTTATCGATATAATTGACAGTGTTGCGTATGACAAAAATTTGATAATCCGAAGAGTCTAGGATTGCAGCAGATGTCACGAAGCTTGTGACTAAAGCATTCACTAAATTTATGGAAATCACTAAAGAGCTAAATCAAGTTTGAAAGACAAGCAGGATTTGGAGAAGATGCGACGACATGCCAAGACCGAATATGAATCTAAAAGTCTCGACAAGGAAATTGTGGCCATCACCAAATCTCTAAATTTTATTTGAATGAACAAGGTTTATTGGCACAACCGAATGCATATGGGTGTTCCTCAATTGTGTGATTGAAGAAATGAGGAGAAAGAGAGAAAATCTGTTGCCGCCAAAAGATGAGATGTTGAGGAAGAACAGCAAACGACCAGGGCGAGGGCTAGCATGCCGATAGAAAACAAAGTCCGCCGTGTGATGACTGTTGCCACTAATGTTGTACCTTTGAGGCAGAGTCCTCAACTGCAGCAAGCTCCATCCTCACCACACCACGAAGAAGAAGCATAGCAGTTTGCTGGTGCTAAAGATGTTATCGTTCCCAAGCCAGAGGGCCATGAAGAAGAACTTGACGACTTTGTTGTTTTCATGGAGTCGCAAGCTGAAGAGACGTCGGTTGGACCCATGTCCGAGTCGGTAACAACCCACGATTCGACGTCTTAGATCGTGGCGCTTATGTTATGGACTCTCTGTTCCTGACTAGCAAAAATAAGTGCATAGGTGCGAGCTCGGCTCGGCTCATTCCCGCGGGTCGAGGAGTGGCGGGTAGCGGCGGAGGAGGTTCGTGAGGGAACCACTTCTCTTCTCAAGCTCAAATAACATGTGGAAGAGAATCCCTTATGAAGAGATCCAACTCCTCTCCAACTAGAAATGTGGGACTAAACTTCTCACCGCCCCTTGTCATGACTGTTGGGCCTCCAAGCGCATAGTTTTGTAGGATAGTAACAATTTTTCCTCAAGTGGATGACCTAAGGTTTATCAATCCGTGATAGGTGTAGGATGAAGATGGTCTCTCTCAAACAACCCTGCAATAAAATACAAGAAATCTCTTGTGTCCCCAACACACCCAATACAATGACAAATTGTATAGGTGCACTAGATCGGCGAAGAGAGGGTGATACAAGTGCAATATGTATAGTAGATATAGGTTTTTGCAATCTGAAAATATAAAAACAGCAAGGTAAGAAGTAGTAAACAGCGAGAAAAATAGTATATAAATGCTTGGAAATAAGGCCTGGGGTTCATACTTTCACTAGTGCAATCTATCAACAATGCTAACATAATAGAATCATATGATCACCCCTCAACGTGCGACAAAGAATCACTCCAAAGTTCATAAGTTGCAGAGAACATAAAATGAAATTATTGTAGGTAGTAGAACCACCTCAAAGTTATCCTTTCCGATCAATCTATTGAGCTATTCCTATAGGTGTCACAAATAGCCCTAGAGTTCGTACTAGAATAACACCATGTCACTACAGGAAGCACCTAGTTTGCCGTCGGTGGGCATCTTTGACGTCAGCTTTTCGTCGAGACAGACGACAGAGAGCACTTTTGCCGTCAACTGCCGACGGCAAAGATTGACTTACGGCAAACACATAATTTGCCGTCTGCAGTATTTATTACACACGGCAAAAAGCTCTTTGTCGTCTGCAGTTTTTATTACAGACGACAAAAAGCTCTGTGCCGTCTGCGGTTTTTATTACAGACGCCAAAGAGATTATTTTGCCGTGTGTACAAAAAATGTAGACGGCAAAGAGTTTTTTGCCGTTTGTATAAAAACCGCAAACGGCAAAGAGCTTTTTGACATCTGTAATAAAAACCGCATATGGCATAGAAGAAACACACCTCGCAGATCGATGAGGTGGCACGATCCACACCCCATGCTGTCTCTCCCCGATATCTCCCACGTCCCCACCACATTCTCACTCTCTCTCCCACGTTCTCTCTCCCTGTAGCCGTCCCCACCACATCCTCACCCTTATCCCCTCACCTCTCTCTCCCTTATCCTCTCATCTCTCTCGTACACATCTCTCGCCGCGGCCACCCCGCCTCTCCGCCCCCGCCGGCCACCCCACCTCGCTTACCGCGGCCAACCACCCCGCCCCCCCCCTCCTTCTTCCTCGAGCCGGCCTCCTGCCTCATCCCTCCGCCTGCTCCCTAGCACCCCCCGCCGCCGGCCTCCTGCCTCACGCCACCGCTCGCCGCCGGCCTCCTGGCTCGCACCGCCGCCAGCTCCCCACCGCCTCCGGCCGCCGGCCTCCTGCCTCATGTCTCCGCCCGCTCCCCAGCGCCCCACGCCGCCAGCCTCCTGCCTCGCGCTGCCGCCCGGTCCCCTCACGCCGCTCTCCTGCAGCGTAACCTCCGGCATGGTCGACCCAGCCATGCAGCTGCCTGAGACGGAGGCTGCCGCGGGACCTCTTACTCCCCGTCCGCAAGCCGGTGCCTCCTCCCAATCCGGGGGCTCCATGGTGCCATGGTCAACTCCGCGCCAAGACCACCGTCCTCTGCCTCGAGCTCGACGCCTGCGCTCGGATCTCGCCGCCGGCAAGGGCCAGTTCATTCGTTTTTTAATGGAGTAGTTTTTTTCCTGATTTGTTCGTTCATTCATCATGTAAATGGAGAACAATATATTGTCCAAAACTTTGATGATGGATATATACATATACAATATATATACTATGTAAATAGACTACTCATGTCAGGTAAAATCCGTTCCTTCGACGTTGCTTTGAAAGATTTTTCCTACGCCTCCGACCATCTTGTACGGCCTCTGCACTTCTACTGTTGTTTCATTTTTTAAAATAAAAATATGATCTTTGCTGTCTGGGGTATATGAGGATTACGGCAAACACATAGTCTAGCTGACGGCAAAGCCACTAACGCCGTCCGTCAGACACGTCGTTATGTTAGTTACTTTTTTTGTCGTCGACTTTTGCTACTGACGACAAACGCTATGGACTGACGGCAAATAATTTGCCGTCTATCGGACCAAATGTTGACGGTAAAATAACCCTTTGCCGACTTTGTGTATGCCGACATGCTTTGCCATTAGTAATCCTGCATTTGCCATCTATAGCAGCCTGACGGCAAAATGCCTGATTCCTGTAGTGTATGATACGCATCAATCAACCCTAATGTCACCTAGATACTGCAATGTCACCACAAGTATCCGTGGGTTAATTATTCGACATGCATCAAAAAAAATTAGATTCATCATATTCAATCCAACACAAAGAACTTCAAAGAGTACCCCAAGATTTCTATGGAAGAAAGTAGGATGAAAACGTGCAATCAATCCATGTGCATAGATCCCCCAAGGTTACCGGAATCCGCAAGTTGATGCCATAACATATATCAAGTGAACCAATAGAATACCAAATTGTCAACACTGGTATCCACATGCAAGACATACATCAAGATTTGTCAAACCCAAAGTACTCAATCCAACATAACGAGATCTCGAAGGGAAAGATTCAATTCGTCACAACAAGGTAGCAAGGGAATAACATTGGATGATCCAACTATATTAACAAAGCCCATGATACATCAAGATCATGATATCTCAAGAACACGAGAGAGAGAGAGAGAGAGATCAATCGCATAGCTACTGGTACATACCCTCCCTCAGCCCCGAGGGTGAACTACTCCCTCCTCGTCATGGACACCGCCGAGATGATGAAGATAGCTTCCGGTGCTGATTCCACCTCCGGCAAGGTGCCGGAACAGGGCTCCAGATGAGTTTTCTTCGACACAGAGGCTTGCGGTGGCGGAGCGGAAGTTCTAGGTTTATTTTTGAGGGTTTCTGTATAGATAGGATTTTCAGCGTTGGAATCACATCAATCGGAGTCGTGTGGCGGTCCCATGCAATCAGGGCGCACCCAGGGGGGTGGGCACGCTGAAAGCACATATGCTCCCCTGGAGGTTTTGATAATTCATGACAACATACATTGTCTCTCTGACTAATAGTTCTACCTAGTTTATTTCAGATGAAGTCCAAACAGAGGATTGGCCATGGAATGTGTGGAAAATTGATATGTCCATTTTGCATCATGATTTCTTATTCCTATTTACGTTATTCTTGTCCATTATCCCCTATTATCATACAATTATTCTGCTCTTTCTCTCTGGATATGCAAGGTACATCACAAAGAGGGAATTGTCTGGAAACTGGAATTCCGGACCGGAAAACCGAGAAAAGGGCAGAAAAAACACCACACACCAAATGACCTGAAACTTCACACGAAATTTTTATTGAATATATGTGAATTTCTGGGCCAAAAATATACTAGAGGGGGGCCACGAGCCAGGCACAAGCCAACAGTGCCCCCCCCAGACCGCGCCTGATGGCTTATGGGGACCTGGCTGACCTCCCGACGCCCCTCTTCTCCTATATGGTGTGTTTTACCCTAGAAAAATTATAAGCAACCTTTCAGGACCAAGTGCCGCCGTCTCGAGGCGGAAACCTGGGCGGAGGCCCTTTTGCACTCCGGCAGTCAGATTCTGCCGGGGAAATTCCTCTCTGTGAGGGGGAGATCGAAGCCATCGTCATCACCAATGCTCCTCCTTCGTGGGAGGACCAATCCTCATCAACATCTTCACCAGCACCATCTCATCTCCAACCCTAGTTCATCTTTTGTATTCAATCTTTGTCTCGAAACCTCAGATTGGTACCTGTTGGTTACTAGTTGTGTTGATTACATCTTGTAGTTGATGCTTGTTGGATTACTTGGTGGAAGACATTATGTTCAGATCCTTAATTATTATTATTGCACCTCTGATCTTGAACTTGTTGATGAGGTGTGAGTAGTTACTATTGTTCCTGAGGACATGGGATGTGACGCCCCCAATTTGACCGTACGCTAATCATACACGCAAATGCGTACGACCAAGATTAGGGACTCACTAATCAATATCACAGCACAACACTAGACACAATTTAAAGTCATACAGCTTCATATTACATGCCAAGGGCCTCGAGGGCTCGAATACAAAGCTCGATAAGCACGAGTTAGCGGAAGCAAATAATATCTGAGTACAGACACAAGTTAAACAAGTTTTGCCTTAAGAAGGCTAGCACAAACATAAGCAGCGGATCGAAAGAGGCGAGGCCTCCTGCCTGGGAACCTCCTAACTACTCCTGAGCGTCGGGGGCAGCCTCCACGTAGTAGTAGGCTCCAGCGGTGGTGTAGTAGTCGTCTCCAGCGTACTCCATCTCCTGGGCTCCATCGTCTGAACGCAGAAACGTATCGAGGGGGAAAGAGAAAGCAAAGTAGCGGTGAGTACTCATCCAAAGTACTCGCAAGACTGACATCAGAACTATGCTAAGTATGCATCAGTATCAAGTAAACGGGTCATATCTGGGCTGACTGCAGAAATGCAAGAATAGGGGGAAAGGCCTAGTCCTATCGAAGACTAGCATCTTCGGCATCCTGCGGCATTAGAAGAGAGTAGACTGGTATCTCATATATAGTCATATTATTGTAGCAATTTTATTAAGTAACCACGCCCAGAGATCCTCCCTCGACTCCCTGCGAGGAAGCAATCTCGGAGCCACATTCATTTCAAATTAAATCACAATTATAGTTGTATAAGGTCAAGGTACAACTCCAAGTCGTCCTGTTACCGTGGACACGGCTATTCGAATAGATTATTCATCCCTGCAGGGGTGCACCGCATTTCCAACACGCCTGATCAACTCCGGCCGGACACACTTTTCTGGGTCATTCCCGGCCTCGGGATAGCAGCACGTCGTCGCCCCACCTAGGCTCAACGAAGAGGCTAGCCCGCCGGTCTAAATCCTAAGCGCGCGGGTTCGTGGGCCCACTTGCCCTTGCGCTCCTGCACGATGCGTGGGCAGCCGGAAGCAGACCTAGTACACTCCAGTCCAAGAGCTGCACCGTCCAGTCCAATCCGGTGCGCGCCGCTCCATTGCTGACGTCTGAAGAGCTTCGGCTGATACAACGACGCTGAGTACCCATAACTTCTCCCACGCGATGGTTTGGTGCGTAACAAAGCCAACGACCCAACTCAGATCAAATACCCAACCCATTAGCATTGTATTAATGCGGGGCAATCACGACCCATAAAGTGCGGTCCCGTCACCCTGTCTCGAGGATGTGTGGCAAGGGCCTCTCCTGCCCGTCCACGCCTCAACATAACCCGGATGCCTTACCGGCGCATCCCACCACATCTCACACACGGGTACCCTTGGGGCCGACCCGTCTCAAGACTGTCGGGAACTCAGGTCCACCTCAACCAGGGTGGTACCGCCTGTCCCACCAGTCCCGTCTTTCACATGTAAACAAAGTCAAGTAGAAGTAACTGTGTGTTTATACACCAAGTGGATATCCGAGGAATCACCCTCGATGGATCCCACTCGAGGTATGTGTATGACAAGAGTCGCTATCGATAAATGGGAAGGAGGAATCACCCTCGATACCCACAACCGATTAGCTACGCTACAGAATTAACACCGGGAGTGCTAAGTGAGGTATCACCCTCGGCACTCGGTAGTAGCTCTGTAGTGCCATACTTAAGGGGTGTGCGGTGATGTGAGGGGCCTGGCTCCTCGGTCGGTTGACCGAGTCTTCGGGTCTTCGAGTCGTCGAGTCGTCGATGTAGAAGCAGGGGCAACTGGGACTAAGGGGTCACTGGGGATTCACTGATCAACCTATACTAAGCAGTTGATATGATTGCAGGTATAGTAACAGTTTATCAAAAACAGGCTATGCATCAGAATAGGAGCTAACTAATACAGTAGCAAAAATCTAATGCAAGAATAAGAGGGAAGGGAATAGGCGATATCGGAATGCTCAAGGGGGGTTTGCTTGCCTTGCTGCTCTGCGGCAAAGGGCTGATCGTCAACGGTGTAGTCGTACCCGGCAGCACCGTCAGTCTCGGAGTCTACCGGAGAGAAGAGGGGGAAGAAACAATAAATATAAAGCAGACAAATGCATCACGATGCATGACATGACGATATGCAGAGCTAGGCATGCACTAACGCAGTACTACACGTCGCAGACGGATCGGAAGAATATCTGACGATATTCCCCGGGTCTCGGGATTTTACCGGACAGATGAAATCGATGGAAAAGTTCCATGTTTGCTATGCTAGAGGCATGTGACAGACTAACGGACCGCGTATTCGGATTCGTCTCGTCGTTCTGAGCAACTTTCATGTATAAAGTATTTTCATCCGAGTTACGGATGATTTTATATTAATCTCTGAAGTTTTAAACCAATTTTCGAATTAACAGAATTAATTTAAATCAAAAATGCATTTACTGCATCAGCATGACATCAGCATGATGTCAGCAGTCAACAGACCAGTTGACTGGTCAACCTGACGTGTGGGTCCCACTGTCATTGACTGTTTAAATTAACTAACAGATTAATTAAGTTAATTAGGTCATTAAGTAATTAAACTTAATTAGTTGATTTAAACAGACTTAATTAAGTTAATTAATTGTTAAATTAATTAATTAGTTATTATTTATTTTATTTATTTATTTTTCTTTTTAATTCTTTTTTTTAAACGTTCTGGGGGGTGGGGCCCCCATGTCATCCTGTGGGGGGTGTGGCCCCACTTGGCAGTGGCCAAGTGCCACACCACACCCACACACGGCCAGGGGAGGGGGGGAGGCCCTCGCCGGTGGTTCGCCGGCGGGCAGGGGTGCGGTGGCCAGGCGGCGCGGGTGAGGACCGGCGGCGAGGCGCGGCCGGAGGCCAACGCGAGCGGCGGGAGGCGGGCGTGGCGAAGCGCGCGCGGGCCGCGGTGGTGGCTAGCGGGTGGCCGCGGCCAAACGCGCGCACGGCGGCAAGCGGGCGCAAGGGGGCCGAACCGGTGTGCGGGGGCGCGGTGGTGTGGCCGCGGCGGCTCGGTGCGCACGGGCGCCGGCGGGGCAGCAGCAACGGCGGCAGCAGCAGGGGGAGCAGGCGCGGTGGCAGCAGCAGGGGGCAACGGCGGCGACGACAGCAAGCAACGGCGACCAGCGGCGACAGCCCGCATGGGGGGAGGAAGGAAGGAGGGGGGGCTCACAGCGGCCGTAGGGGGGCAGCGGGCGCGAGGTGGAGGCGGCGTGGTCCGGCGGCGGTGCGGAACGGCGACGGCGGCATGGCGTCGTGGGAGGAGGGGGCGATGGGGTGGCAGCGTCGGGCGACGTCGGCTTCGGTCGGGGGCGTGACGGCGCGGCGCCGGCGATGCGGTGACGGAGGGCGTCGGCGAGCGGCATCGGCGCGGGATCGGGGGCGGTCAGGCCCGATCCAATCGGGTGGAGAGGAGGCGGGGTCGAACGTGGGGGGAATGGGGCGTCGGTGGTTAGGGTTTCGATCGGGGGGGTTAGTAGGCCAGGGGATGGGCCAGTTTAGTGGGCCGGCCCAGGTTGGGCCTCGGCCCAGGGTGGGAGGCTTTCCTTTTTCATATATTTTATTTATCCAATTTTAGAATTTAGATATTTTCTGATTTGTATTATTTAAGCAATATAGGACTTATGCAAAAATATGTGACCAGGCTCACAATTCATAGTGTAATTTCAAACAGTGCCACAAAAAGATTGGGGGCATTTGAAAACTATTTGAAACAACTATAATTAAAAAGGCATTTAAATAAATGATTTTGCCTCTCCTTTAGTTATTTTGAGGCACCAAAACAATTTATAAAATGTTGGTTATGACTGCAAAATAGCTTAGGGAATATTTGCAACCTAAGCATGATTTTTATTTACCGATTTGCAAAAATTATTTAAACCACTTTTCAAATGAATTTTGAAAATCATTAGGGAATTTAAGTGAGGTTTGATTCGATCACTGTAGCTTAATTGCATTGATCACTGTAGCATGGATCCAGGGTGTCACAACTCTCCCCTACTAACAAGAATTCTCGTACCGAGAATTAAGAGGTAGAGGTAAGGGGGCAAAGTTTAGGTTATGAAACTCTAACGGATCTCCTCGTTCTTGGTTGCTCTTCTCGAAGAAGTTGATCCCTTTCGTTGATATATTCATCTTTCTGCTTCAGGTCATCATGATGAAGTCGTCATCCCTTCTTCGGGATCTTCATCGTCCTACGAATGAGATTAGAGGGAAAACTCTGGAAGAACGAATCTAAACAAAGCTAAGCATCTGACGGCGAACTCAGGGAGGAACACAAGGTTTATTTCTCAAGTTAAGACTCGAGGAATCACTAAGAGCAAAAGACAATGGTGTAAAAGTTTCAAACGGGTAGGCAATCATTCGATGCCTGATCAGATGAAGAAAAAGGGGGGAAGTTCAGAGCAACGAGAATAAATATCGCGTCTGATATTAGGATAGATCATCCCTTGAACGGTGGCTCGGGAATTACAAACGAAGCCAAGTGCAAAGGATACTTTGGAATCAAAGATGTACAGGAGAGTCAGGTTTCGATCCTGTGGAACTGAGGGTTATGGGCCGACCATGTGGATTAAGAGTAAGAAGAGCGGTGACATCTTGCACGGTCATGGTAGCAAGATATGTCAAAGGATAACCTGTCAATTATGTCGGCAACAGCATCAGTACCAAGGGCGGGGAACGAAGAGAACCATCTTCCTGCTCGTAGAAACAAGGCGGACCAATAGGCAAAGTTCTCGTCCACCGGCGGTTACTGGACTGTTATCAACAATAGTATCAGGATCTTACTGACAGACTTGTTCACCGAGGTGTTTACCTAAGCAGAGAATTATTACTGCTTAGATCATATAATCTCAAGAAAGGTTAAACAGACCAATGGAAAGGAAAATGTGATTATTAGATCAACCAGACCAATGGAAAGGAAAATGTCTTCATCACATTAAACAGACCAATGGAAAGGAAAATGTGTTTATCACATTAACAGACCAATGGAAAGGAAAATGTGGCTATACTCAAGCTTTAGGAGTATATCTTTCCCAAGGAAAAAACAGAGCATGATATACATGACAAAATAGCAAGTAGATAACCATTTAGGTGAAAAGGGGCGAGGAAAATCCATGACATGCCCATACAATGGGGTTTGGATAATTGATCAAGAAACAATTAGCATTGAGCTTACATTATTCCTTTTGATGATCGATATACCACATCCATGCTTCGGGATAGCAATGATATGGTGTTTCGAGTAAAGGATGGAGATTGGATACACAAAGGATCCAGTAGGAACAACTTATAAAATAAGTCTTACAATTCCCCCATGGAAGAATGGCAATCCTTGCTGAACAAAGCATTATAACAATAGGTCATCCGGCCAGGTGTGCTAGCTACAACATCACCTTACCGAGTAATAAAGACCAAAGTTATAATCCTTGATAATGTTCCAACCATCATATCTGTCCGAGATTCAGATCTGGTTGGTGTCAGGATATCTCAGGCTCAGTAGGCCTGAGAAGGAAAAAGGATGAAACACACGTCTACGAGACGTTGCGGCAAGATTCTCGGGGAATGATCAACGGAAGCAAGCCTTGAATCATTAGCCAGACTGCAAGACATATGAACACAAGGTCAAGACACTCGTGCCCACGTGGAAGTTTTCTAGAATGGAATGTAATCAAGTTCTGGTAGGGGACCATCATAGAGGATATCAAAGTTCCATGTGTAAGCCTGGATTAGCTCTTACGAGGAACTTCCTTTTCTAGATCAAATCAATCAGTGGCTTGGCGTGGTAGGAAATACATATGGAGTGAAGGTAGCAAACCTATCAAACCATAGAATACTTCGCACATGCCTGAATGAATTGGAACGATTCAAGAGGAAGCGAGTCAAAATTTTCACATAAGTACGGCGGCCAAAATGCACGTGAACTTATAGAAAGACACTTCTTGTATCAAACATTAAAGCTTCAAGAGTAATTAACACATGCTTGACAAAAGAGCATGGCTGACAAAAGCATAGGATACAACTTACTAGAGGGAGAGGTCACAATTTAAAAATGGCATCATGTATCAGGGGAAGAATTCACAAGGATTTTGAATGTGAAGGATGCTATCGGATAATAACCCAACACTGGGTCTGGCGGTCCACAAAGGACTTGATGTGAGTATCGGTACCCAATCAGAGGGAGAAAGAATGCAAGGCATCAGATCATAGAACACCCAAATAATTTGATGCTTAAATAACCAAAGGAATTAAGATTTCCAAATTGATGTATCGGAAACAGATGTTCCGATCAAACACAAGTAAGATGAAAGGACTTAGATGGGCAATCAATCAAGGTTGATTTGTCGGGAACCAACTCAGGTTTGGAAAGATGTCTGAGCCGGAAAGATAATCTATGAGAAACAACTGATGGCTACATGCATTCACACACAGGTTGAATCAATAAAATCAAATGACAACCACCAAGGAATTAAAGAATATTGCTAGACATATGGAATTAACCATAATGCAAGCAGGTGAGAAAGGCCAAGAGCAATAGGCTACTGAGGATTTCGGGAGATCGAATAGCAACTCGAAGGACTTGCGAAACCCAAGATAATTGAGGACGAACGAATCCCCGATAAGACAATTCGATGTACCTTGTAATAACAAGATCAACTGGATATTAAAGTATGGGCGACAATTGTATGTAATCATCCATAGGGGTTGACGGAAGAAGGGAATCGCAAAGGCGATGAGCACAAGTTCTCAAGAGAACTTCGGAGAGTATCTTCGAAGTCTTCTGATGAATCAAGCCATCGTGTGGAATAAGGGGCTCTCCGGGAGGAAGTAGTTACGAGAACCTAAGTTAGTTAGCAAAATCTTTAACCCGAAAGAGAAGAGAGATCAGAACCCAGAGTATAGACGAGGAATAAAAGATCCTAATACCACCCGATTGAGAAATGGGCCCGTAACCCACACAACAATGTTAGTAAAAGTTTTTCAATGACTAGACTCAACTTCGGCCAAGGAATTGGAAAGGGGGCTACCTACAGGCAGTCGGCTCTGATACCAACTTGTGACGCCCCCAATTTGACCGTACGCTAATCATACACGCAAATGCGTACGACCAAGATTAGGGACTCACTAATCAATATCACAGCACAACACTAGACACAATTTAAAGTCATACAGCTTCATATTACAAGCCAGGGGCCTCGAGGGCTCGAATACAAAGCTCGCCAAGCACGAGTCAGCGGAAGCAAATAATATTTGAGTACAGACACAAGTTAAACAAGTTTTGCCTTAAGAAGGCTAGCACAAACATAAGCAGCGGATCGAAAGAGGCGAGGCCTCCTGCCTGGGAACCTCCTAACTACTCCTGAGCGTCGGGGGCAGCCTCCACGTAGTAGTAGGCTCCAGCGGTGGTGTAGTAGTCGTCTCCGGCGTACTCCATCTCCTGGGCTCCATCGTCTGAACGCAGAAACGTATCGAGGGGGAAAGAGAAAGCAAAGCAGCGGTGAGTACTCATCCAAAGTACTCGCAAGACTGACATCAGAACTATGCTAAGTATGCATCAGTATCAAGTAAAGGGGTCATATCTGGGCTGACTGCAGAAATGCAAGAATAGGGGGAAAGGCCTAGTCCTATCGAAGACTAGCATCTTCAGCATCTTGCAACATTAGAAGAGAGTAGATTGGTATCTCATATATAGTCATATTATTGTAGCAATTTTATTAAGTAACCATGCCCAGAGATCCTCCCTCGACTCCCTGCGAGGAAGCAATCTCGGAACCACATTCATTTCAAATTAAATCACAATTATAGTTGTATAAGGTCAAGGTACAACTCCAAGTCGTCCTGTTACCGTGGACACGGCTATTCGAATAGATTATTCATCCCTGCAGGGGTGCACCGCATTTCCAACATGCCTGATCACCTCCGGCCGGACACACTTTTCTGGGTCATGCCCGTCCTCGGGATAGCAGCACGTCGTCGCCCCACCTAGGCTCAACGAAGAGGCTAGCCCGCCGGTCTAAATCCTAAGCGCGCAGGTTCATGGGCCCACTTGCCCTTGTGCTCCTGCACGATGCGTGGGCGGCCGGAAGCAAACCTAGTACACTCCAGTCCAAGAGCTGCACCATCCAGTCCAATCCGGCGCGCGCCGCTCCATTGCTGACGTCCGAAGAGCTTCGGCTGATACAACGACGCTGAGTACCCATAACTTCTCCCACGCGATGGTTTGGTGCGTAAAAAGGCCAACGACCCAACTCAGATCAAATACCCAACCCATTAGCATTTTATTAATGCGGGGCAATCGCGACCCATAAAGTGCGGTCCCGTCACCCCGTCTCGAGGATGTGTGGCAAGGGCCTCTCCTGCCCGTCCACGCCTCAACATAACCCGGATGCCTTACCGGCGCATCCCACCACATCTCACACACGGGTACCCTTGGGGCCGACCCGTCTCAAGACTGTCGGGAACTCAGGTCCACCTCAACCAGGGTGGTACCGCCTGTCCCTCCAGTCCCGTCTTTCACATGTAAACAAAGTCAAGTAGAAGTAACTGTGTGTTTATACACCAAGTGGATATCCGAGGAATCATCCTCGATGGATCCCACTCGAGGTATGTGTATGACAAGAGTCGCTATCGATAAATGGGAAGGAGGAATCACCCTCGATACCCACAACCGATTAGCTACGCTACAGAATTAACACCGGGAGTGCTAAGTGAGGTATCACCCTCGGCACTCGGTAGTAGCTCTGTAGTGCCATACTTAAGGGGTGTGCGGTGATGTGAGGGGCCTGGCTCCTCGGTCGGTTGACCGAGTCTTCGGGTCTTCGAGTCGTCGAGTCGTCGATGTAGAAGCAGGGGCAACTGGGACTAAGGGGTCACTGGGGATTCACTGATCAACCTATACTAAGCAGTTGATATGATTGCAGGTATAGTAACAGTTTATCAAAAACAGGCTATGCATCAGAATAGGAGCTAACTAATACAGTAGCAAAAATCTAATGCAAGAATAAGAGGGAAGGGAATAGGCGATATCGGAATGCTCAAGGGGGGTTTGCTTGCCTTGCTGCTCTGCGGCAAAGGGCTGATCGTCAACGGTGTAGTCGTACCCGGCAGCACCGTCAGTCTCGGAGTCTACCGGAGAGAAGAGGGGGAAGAAACAATAAATATAAAGCAGACAAATGCATCACGATGCATGACATGACGATATGCAGAGCTAGGCATGCACTAACGCAGTACTACACGTCGCAGACGGATTGGAAGAATATCTGACGATATTCCTCGGGTCTCGGGCTTTTACCGGACAGATGAAATCGATGGAAAAGTTCCATGTTTGCTATGCTAGAGGCATGTGACAGACTAACGGACCGCGTATTCGGATTCGTCTCGTCGTTCTGAGCAACTTTCATGTATAAAGTATTTTCATCCGACTTACGGATGATTTTATATTAATCTCTGAAGTTTTAAACCTATTTTGGAATTAACGGAATTAATTTAAATCAAAAATGCATTTACTGCATCAGCATGACATCAGCATGATGTCAGCAGTCAACAGACCAGTTGACTGGTCAACCTGACGTGTGGGTCCCACTGTCATTGACTGTTTAAATTAACTAACAGATTAATTAAGTTAATTAGGTCATTAAGTTAATTAAACTTAATTAGTTGATTTAAACAGACTTAATTAAGTTAATTAATTGTTAAATTAATTAATTAGTTATTATTTATTTTATTTATTTATTTTTCTTTTTAACTCTTTTTTTTAAACGTTCTGGGGGGTGGGGCCCCAATGTCATCCGGTGGGGGGAGGGTGTGGCCCCACTTGGCAGTGGCCAAGTGCCACACCACACCCACACACGGCCAGGGGAGGGGGGGAGGCCCTCGCCGGTGGTTCGCCGGTGGGCAGGGGTGCGGTGGCCAGGCGGCGCGGGTGAGGGCCGGCGGCGAGGCGCGGCCGGAGGCCAGCGCGAGCGGCGGGAGGCGGGCGCGGCAAGCGGGCGTGGCGAAGCGCGCGCGGGCCGCGGTGGTGGCTAGCGGGCGGCCGCGGCCGAACGCGCGCACGGCGGCAAGGGGGCGCAAGGGGGGCGAGCCGGCGTGCGGGGCCGCGGTGGTGTGGCCGCGGCGGCTCGGTGCGCACGGGCGCCGGCGGGGCAGCAGCAACGGCGGCAGCAACAAGGGGAGTAGGCGCGGTGGCAGCAGCAGGGGGCAACGGCGGCGGCGACAGCAAGCAACGGCGACCAGCGGCGACGGCCCGCGCGGGGGGGGAGGAAGGAAGGAGGGGGGCTCACAGCGGCCGTAGGGGGGGCAGCGGGCGCGAGGTGGAGGCGGCGTGGTCCGGCGGCGGTGCGGAACGGCGACGGCGGCGTGGCGTCGTGCGAGGAGGGGGCGATGGGGTGGCAGCGTCGGGCGGCGTCGGCTTCGATCAGTGGCGTGACGGCGCGGCGCCGGCGATGCGGTGACGGAGGGCGCCGGCGAGCGGCATCGGCGCGGGATCGGGGGCGGGGAGGCCCGATCCAGTCGGGTGGAGAGGAGGCGGGGTCGAACGTGGGGGGGGGGGCGGGGGGGGGAATGGGGCGCCGGTGGTTAGGGTTTCGACCGGGGGGGTTAGTAGGCCAGGGGGTGGGCCAGTTTAGTGGGCCGGCCCAGGTTGGGCCTCGGCCCAGGGTGGGAGGCTTTCCTTTTTCATTTATTTTATTTATCCAATTTTAGAATTTAGATATTTTCTGATTTCTATTATTTTAGCAATATAGGACTTATGCAAAAATATGTGACCAGGCTCACAATTCATAGTGCAATTTCAGACAGTGCCACAAAAATATTGGGGGCATTTGAAAACTGTTTGAAACAACTATAATTAAAAAGGCATTTAAATAAATGATTTGGCCTCTCCTTTAGTTATTTTGAGGCACCCAAACAATTTATAAAATGTGGGTTATGACTTCAAAATAGCTTAGGGAATATTTTCAACCTAAACATGATTTTTATTTACTGATTTGCAAAAATTATTTAAACCACTTTTCAAATGAATTTTGAAAATCATTAGGGAATTTAAGTGAGGTTTGATTCGATCACTGTAGCTTAATTGCATTGATCACTGTAGCATGGATCCAGGGTGTCACATGGGAGAAGTCTTGTTATTAGTAATCATGTGAAGTTGGTATTCGTTCGATATTTTGATGATATGTATGTTGTTACTTCTCTTAGTGGTGTCATGTGAATGTCGACTACATGACACTTCACCATGTTATGGGCCTAAGGGAAGTCATTGTGGAGTAACAAGTAGATGATGGGTTGCTAGAGTGACAGAAGCTTAAACCCCAGTTTATGCGTTGCTTCATAAGGGGCTGATTTGGATCCACATGTTTCATGCTATGGTTAGATTTATCTTAATTCTTCTTTCGTAGTTGCGGATTCTTGCGAGAGGGGGTAATCATTAGTAGGTTGTTAGTTCAAGTAAGAACAGCACCTTAGCACCGGTCCACCCACATATCAAATTAGCAAAGTAGTGAACGCGAATCAACTCAACATGATGAACATGACTAGACAGAAATTCCTATGTGTCCTCGGGAGCGCTTGCTTAATATAAGAGTACTTTTTGGCCTGTCCTTTGCTACAAAAAGTATTGGGCTACCGTGCTGCACCTTTGTTACCATTGTTACTTGTCACTTGTTATGAATCATCCTGCTACAAAACTATCTACGATCGTTACTTACAGCACTTGCATAGAATACCTTGCTGAAAACCGCTTGTCATTTCCTTCTGCTGCTCGTTGGGTTCGACACTCTTACTTATTGAAAGGACTATGATTTATCCCCTATTCTTGTGGGTCATGAAGACTCTTTTTTTTGCGCCGTTGCCGGCAAGTGAAGCGTCTTTGGTAAGTGGAATTGGTAAGGAAACATTTTCTATACGTGCTGAAATTTACTATGCTTGTCGCTATGAATGTTCACCCTTTGAGTGGCTTGTTCGGGACATCTTCGCCTCGAACTGAAGATGAGGAAATTATTCCTCAACCTACTGAACCTACTGAAAATATTTATTATGATATTCCTTCGGGTATGCTTGAAAAACTCTTATCACATCCATATGATGGAACGACTCATCCTGATTATCATTTGATATTTGTCGATGAAGTTTGTGGATTATTTCAGCTAGCAGGGTTATCTGAAGACAAAGTTAAGAAGAAAGTTTTCCCTTTATCTTTGGAGGGAAAGGCATTAATGTGGTACATGCTATTGGGCCATATTGAATCATGGGACTGGAATCACTTGAAGTTGGAATTTCATCAAAAGTTTTATCCTATGCATCTAGTTCATCGTGATCGGAACTTTATTTATAATTGATGGCCTCGTGATGGAGAAAGTATCGCTCAAGCTTGGGGGTGGCTTAAATCTATGATGCACACCTGCCCCAACCATGAGATATCAAGAAACACTATTATGCAAAAAAAATGCTCGGCTTTCTCATGATGATCAAGTACTACTCAATTCTTCTTCTACTGGTTCCTTCATGAATAGGACTATTGAATTTAAATGGGATCTTCTGGAAAGAATTAAACGCAACTCGGAAGATTGGGTACTCGACAAAGGTAAAGAGTCAGGTATAAAGCTTGAGTTTGATTGTGTTAAAACTTTTATGGAAACTGATGCTTGCTATAAGTTGAGTAATAAATATGGCCTTGACCCTGAGATAGTAGCTTCTTTCAGTGAATCATTTGCTACTCATGTTGATATCTCTAAGGAGAAGTGGTTTAAATACCATCCACCCATTGAAAAGCAACTATAGAAACCTATTAAAATTGAGAAGGAAGAAATAATTGTTAGCCATGTTGATCCAATTGTTCCTACTGCTTACACTGAGAGGCCGCCTTTGCCAGCTAGAATTAGGGAACACGCTAAGGCTACAAATGTGGTTATTAAGAGTCATGTTAGGACACCTACACCTTCTGAACAAATAAATGTTGAGCCTAAAGTTGCTATTGTCAAAGATCTTCTAGTGGATTACATTGATGGTCAAGTTATTTACTTCTGTGGTGAAGCCGCTAGAATTGCAAAACCTGCTAGAAACACGCACGATGAACTAGATAAAAATAAACCAGTTGTTGGCATGCCTGCGGTTTCAGTTGAAATTGAAGATCATTGTTATCACGGCTTGTGTGATATTGGTGCTAGTGTCAGCGCTATACCTTTTACCTTACATCAAGAAATTATGAATGACATAGCACCGTCTGAGCTTGAGGACATTGATGTTACTATTAAACTTGCAAACAGAGACACTATTACACCACTTGGAATTGTTAGAGATGTTGAGGTCTTGTGTGGAAAATTCAAGTACCCCATTGATTTTCTAGTACTTGGTTCAGAACAAGATAACTTTTGTCCCGTAATATTTGGTATACCTTTCTTGAATACTGTTAATGCTGAAATTAATTGTGTTACTGAGAAGGTTAAAGTAAGCTTTGGCGATGTGTCTCATGAATTTAATTTCTCCAAGTTTAGTAAACAACCACATGAGAAATAATTACCAAGCAACGATGAGATCATTGGTCTTGCTTTTATTGTCGTACCTCCTACCGATCCGTTAGAACAATATTTACTAGACCATGAAAATGACATGCATATGAATGAGAGAAATGAAATAGATGATATATTTCTTAAACAAATGCCTATTCTTAAACACAACTTACATGTTGTTATTGTAGGGGGTCCCCCACCACCCAAGGGAGATCCCGTGTTTGAGTTAAAGACTTTACCCGATACTTTGAAATATGCTTACCTTGATGAAAAGAAGATATATCCTGTTATTATTAGTGCTACCTTTCAGAGCATGAAGAAAAGAGAATACTTAAAACTCTAAAGAAGCACCGGGCTGCTATTGGATATACTCTTGATGATCTTACGGGCATTAGTCCCACTCTATGTGAGCCCAAGATTAATATGGAACCGGATGCTAAACCTGTAGTTGACCATCAACTCCGCTTAAATCCTAATATCAAGGAAGTGGTCAGAACTGAAATACTAAAGCTTCTGGAAGCAGTTATAATTTAATCTATTGCTGATAGTAGATGAGTAAGTCATGTTCACTATGTCTCTAAGAAAGGAGGTATAACTATTGTTCCTAATGATAAAAATGAACTTATCCCACAAAGAATAGTAACTGGTTATAGGATGGTGATTCATTTCAGGAAATTAAACAAAGCTACTAGGAAAGATCACTACCCTTTACCTTTTATCAATCAAATGCTAGAAAACTATCTAAGCACGCACACTTTTGTTTTCTTGATGGATACTTTGGTTTTTCCCAAATACCTGTGTCAAAAGAGGATCAAGAGAAAACTACCTTTACTTGCCCCTTTGGAACATATGCTTATAGACGTATGCCTTTGGTTTATGCAATGCACCTGCTACTTTTCAAAGATGTATGACTGCTATATTCTCTAATTTTTGTGAAAAGATTGTTGAGGTTTTCATGGATGACTTTTCCGTTTACGGGACTTCTTTTGATGATTGCTTGAGCAACCTTGATCGAGTTTTGCAGAGATGTGAAGAAACTAATCTTGTCTTGAATTGGGAGAAGTGCCATTTTATGGTGAATGAAGGCATAGTGCTTGGGCATAAAATTTCTGAACAAGGTATTGAAGTGGACAAAGCTAAAGTTGATGCAATTGAGAAGCTGCCATGCCCAAAAGATATCAAAGGTATAAGAAGTTTCCTTGGTCATGCTGGTTTCTATAGGCGTTTCATCAAAGATTTCTCAAAGATTTCTAGGCCGTTAACTAATATTCTTCAAAAAGATATTCCTTTTGTTTTTTAAGATGATTCTGTGGAAGCTTTTGAAATACTTAAGAAAGCCTTGATTTCCACACCCATTGTTCAACCATCTGATTGGAACTTGCCATTTGAAATTATGTGTGATGCTAGTGATTATGTTGTTGGTGCTGTTCTAGGGCAAAGAGTAGACAAGAAATTGAATGTTATTCATTATGCTAGTAGAACCCTAGATGCTGCCCAAAGAAATTATGCCACCACTAAAAAGGAATTTTTAGCAGTTGTCTTTGAATGTGACAAATTTAGACATTATATCATTGATTCTAAAGTAACTATTCACACTGATCATGCTGCTATTAAATACCTAATGGAAAATAAAGATGCTAAGCCTAGACTTATTAGGTGGGTGCTTTTGCTTCATGAGTTTGATTTGCATATCATTGATAGAAAGGGAGCTGAAAAACCTGTAGCAGATAACTTGTCCAGAATGCAAATGTTCTTGATGACCCATTGCCTATTGATGATAATTTTCCTGATGAACAACTTGCTGCTATAAATACTTCACGTAGCACTCCTTGGTTTGCTGATTATATTGTTGCTAAATATATTCCACCTAGTTTCACCTATCAACAATATAAAACATTCTTTTATGATTTATGGCATAACTTTTGGGATGACCCACATCTTTATAAAGAAGGAGTAGATGGTGTTATTAGACGTTGTATACCTGAGCATGAACAGGAACAGATTTTAAGGAAGTGTCATTCCGAGCCTTACGGAGGACACCATGCTGGTGAGAGAACGGCACACAAGGTATTACAATCTGGTTTTTTATTGGCCTACTCTCTTCAAAGATGCTCGTAAGTATGTCCTTTCATGTAATGAATGTCAAAGAGTTGGTAACATTGGTAAACGTCAAGAAATGCCTATGAATTATTCGCTTGCCATTGAACCATTTGATGTTTGGGGTTTTGATTTCATAGGACCATTTCCTTCCTCAAATGGATATACTCATATTTTAGTTGTTGTTGATTACATTACTAAGTGGGTAGAGGCGATTCCAACTAATAGTGCTGATCACAACACTTCTATTAAAATGCTTAAGGAAATTATTTTTCTGAGGTTTGGAGTCCCTAGATACTTAATGACTGATGGTGGTTCACACTTTATTCATGGTGCTTTCCGTATACTTCTAGCTAAATATGATGTTAACCATAGAATCGCATCACCATATCACCCTCAGTCTAGTGGTCAGGTTGAATTGAGCAATCGAGAACTAAAATTAATCTTGCAAAAGACTGTCAATAGATCTAGGAAGAATTGGTCTAAGAAATTAGACGATGCTCTTTGGGCTTATAGAACTGCTTATAAGAACCCCATGGGGATGTCCCTATATAAAATGGTGTATGGAAAAGCTTGTCATTTGTATCTTGAACTAGAACATAAGGCTTATTGGGCAATTAAGGAACTGAATTATGATTTTAAACTTGCCGGTGAAAAGAGGTTATTTGATATTAGCTCACTAGATGAATGGAGGACACAAGCCTATGAGAATGCTAAGTTGTTTAAAGAAAAAGTTAAAAGATGGCATGACAAAAGGATTCAAAAACGGGAGTTCAATATAGGGGAGCTTGTGCTTTTGTACAATTCTCGTTTAAGATTTTTTGCAGGAAAAATCTTATCCAAATGGGAAGGTCCATACGTTGTCGAAGAGGTCTACCGCTCCGGTACTATAAAAATTAATGACTTCGAAGGCAAAAACCCGAGAGTGGTGAATGGGCAAAGAATCAAGCATTATATTTCAGGTACACTCATTAATGAAGAGACTAATGGCATCCAAGTAATAACACCGAAAGAACACATACGGGAAGCCTTCCGAAAAACTCCAGAAACCTGAAAAGGGTTAGGTATGTGGTACGGTAAGCAAACCGACTCCAAAAGTTCCAAAATAATAATTTATGTTGGTCTTAGTATTTTAGAAAAATTCCAAAAATAAAACGGAGTCACGGGACCCACGAGGGAGGCACAAGCCAACAGGGTGCGGCCCCCCCATGGGGCGCGCCCTGATGGCTTGTGTGGCCCTCGTGTGCCTCCCCGACTCTGGTTTCCTCCCGAACACGTATTCTAACCTAGAAAAAATCATTATATATACCCCCGTATGTTTTGACCACCGCATCGCGAGTTTCTCCTTTGTTCTTGTTTCGAGCTGTTTTTCTGGCAGAACTGAGAATATGTCGTCTCAAGATTCGGATGGAGAGAGCTATGTGTCTCACTATGTGGCAGACCCAAAGATCTTTGGGGACATTTATCCCTACTTATGGTCCACGGAAGAGGAGGGAGATTCTGATCTGGAAGAGATGGAAGATGCCGGTCCAGATGCTAGTTCGGATGAAGATGACGATCCGCTACCTCAACCTGGGGATATGCATGTGGAATTCAAGAAGTCAAGCCTCACCAATGCAGTAAACAAATCTAAGACCCAATTTATCCCGTCTCGTTTTCTGCAGGAAAGCAAGGCAAATTTATGCAAAAGGGTTTAAAATCTCGAACAAGAAAACGACGAATTAAGAGAGGAAAACTTCATCCTCGGGCGCAAGCCGGAGAAGAAGGGCACCTCTACTCCAACACCACCACCATCACCGAAGGACACTTGAGTACATGGGTATGGGCACAACCCCTAGCTTGTTCCAAGCTTGGGGGAGGCGCCCCGGTATCGTATCACCGTCACTTTTCACCATCAACTTTTATTTTAGTTTGATCCTTATTTATTTCGTGGATTAGAGAAATAAAGTTTCATATTTGTTTTGCTTAGCATTTTGCTTAGAGATCTACCTATCCTTGTAATTGAGTATGGGAGTTATACAATAAAGATTAGTTGAGTCTGTGTGCTTTACTCTCTTACACCAATCATCATAGCATGGCAATAAAAAGAATAGTAAAGATCATATGCTTATCCCATGGGAAGTAATGACTTCACATAAAAGAAAGTATGAGCTATGAAAATTGTTGGGAATAGAACAAACATAGCCTTAGTCATTGTTATAATCTATGCAACAATGTGATAGAGAAGAGAAGATCCACATACAAATACATTATCCTAGACATCATCTATGACTGCGAACCCTCACCAAATATTAAATAATGATCACGTGCTAAAGTTGGACATGGAAGACAACCTAATGGTTATGATTTATTACATTTGCATAGAAGTTATATAGTCATGGATCCTTTAATATGTGATGCTTCTTTTAGAACTTTTGCTAGCCAAAATTCCCGCACCAAGTAGAGATACTACTTGTGCATCCATAACCCTTTAAACCCAGTTTCTTTTCGTAAGAGTCCACCTTACCTACCTATGGATTGAATAAGATCCTTCAAGTAAGTTGGCATCGGTGCATAAGCAATAAAAATTGCCTTTAATCATGTATGATCTTTTATTGAAAAGGAAAATAAGCTTTGTTTGATCTTGTGATGGTGAAGAAATAAAAGCGACAGAGTGCATAATAAAGTTCGCTATCAAAAGGGGCAATATAAAGTGAAGTTCCTTTGCATTAAGAGATTGCACATTTGATCAAATAAAAGCGCGTGACAACCTCTGCTTCCCTCTGCGAAGGGCCTATCTTTTACTTTCATAAAATTCTTACTTTTACACATGAGTCATTAATACCTTCCCTTCTTTTAATTTATAAACTCTATTAGTGGCAAGCATCACATGTTGAGGAAAGATCCAGGTATATATATCCAGTCGAATGTAAGAAATCATGATTCATTATTGTTGACATTATCCTTGAGGTAAATGAGTTGGGTGACAAATTAAGCCCCTATCTTCCTATGTGTCCGGCAAAAACATTAGCTCCAAAAATATGAATGAGTGTCAACAATCATAGATGACTAAATGATAGTTGAGTATGTGGGTTTGTTGCAATGAAAGCTCTTATATAGACTCTTCTCTTGAATATGATGAATTGTGATTATCACCATGACTAAAGACACCGTTTGTTGGTTGTCAATAAGGTTTATGCTTTATACTTCGATAATTGTGAATAGATCTTTACTTGTTTATGAGAAGCTATATGATGAAATGCTTGCTGCTATAATGATATTCATGATACTACCATGTCGTATTTTGTTTTTATCGACACCTCTCTCTCGAATTTGTGGTCATTACTCTCGAGTTCGGCTTTCACTTGAGGACAAGCGAGGTCTAAGCTTGGGGGAGTTGATACGTCCATTTTGCATCATGATTTCTTATTCCTATTTACGCTATTCTTGTCCACTATCCCTTGTTATCAAACAATTCTTATGCTCTTTCTCTCTGGATATGCAAGGTACATCACAAAGAGGGAATTATCTGGAAACTAGAATTCTGGACCGGAAAACCGAGAAAAGGGCGGAAAAATCACCAGACTCCAAATGACCTGAAACTTCACGAGGAATTTTTATTGAATATATGAGAATTTCTGGGTCAAAAATATACCAGAGGGGGGGGGCACCAGCCAGGCACAAGCCAATAGGGCGCCCCCCAGGTCGCGCCCTGATGGCTTGTGGGGCCCTGGCTGGCCTCCCGACGTCCCTCTTCTCCTATATGGTGTGTTTTACCCTAGAAAAAATCATAAGCAACCTTTCGGGATGAAGCGCCGCCGTCTCGAGGCGGAAACCTGGGCAGAGGCCCTTTTGCACTCCGGCAGTCAGATTCTGCCGGGGAAATTCCTCTCCGGGGGGGAGATCGAAGCCATCGTCAACACCAAAGCTCCCTACTTTGTGGGAGGACCAATCCTCATCAACATATTCACCAGCGCCATCTCATCTCCAACCCTAGTTCATCTCTTGTATTCAATCTTTGTCTCAAAACCTCAGATTGGTACCCGTGGGTTACTAGTTGTGTTGATTACATCTTGTAGTTGATGCTTGTTGGATTACTTGGTGGAAGACATTATGTTCAGAACCTTAACTATTATCATTGCACCTCTGATCTTGAACATGTTGATGAGGTGTGAGTAGTTACTATTGTTCCCGAGGACATGGGAGAAGTCTTGTTATAAGTAATCATGTGAAGTTGGTATTCGTTCGATATTTTGATGATATGTATGTTGTTACTTCTCTTAGTGGTGTCATGTGAATGTCGACTACATGACACTTCACCATGTTGTGGGCCTAAGGGAAGTCATTTTGGAGTAATAAGTAGATGATGGGTTGCAAGAGTGACAGAAGCTTAAACCCCAGTTTATGCGTTGCTTCATAAGGGGCTGATTTGGATACACATGTTTCATGCTATGGTTATATTTATCTTAATTCTTCTTTCATTGTTGCGGATGCTTGCGAGAGGGGGTAATCATAAGTAGGTTGTTAGTTCAAGTAAGAACAGCACCTTAGCACCGGTCCACCCACATATAAAATTATCAAAGTAGCAAATGCGAATCAACTCAACATGATGAACATGACTAGACAGAAATTCCCATGTGTCCTCAGGAGCGCTTGCTTAATATAAGAGTACTTTCAGGCATGTCCTTTGCTACAAAATGGATTGGGCTACCGTGCTGCACCTTTGTTACCATTGTTACTTGTCACTTGTTACAAATCATCTTGCTACAAAACTATCTACTATCGTTACTTACATCACTTGAAGAGAATACCTTGCTGAAAACGGCTTGTCATTTCCTTCTGCTCCTCGTTGGGTTCGACACTCTTACTTATCGAAAGTACTACGATCCCCTATACTTGTGGGTCATCAAGAATCCCCAAGGAGAGAAGAAGAAGAAATGGAATAGGATTGGCAAATCATCAAGCTTGAAGACTCTACATTTTACATTTTGTGAGAAATCACTTTTGAGTCCATAGGAAAGCCAATACTATTAAAAGGGGATGAAGTATCTATGATGATTTGGTTGCTCAAGTGCTTAGAGTTAGCCCCCAAAAATACATATGAAATTCTCCCACAAATTCTCTGTCTAAACTCTACCACTAAAATCGGTGCCACCAAGTTTTCAGATTCGGCCCTACCGAGTTTTACCCTAGACAGATCCTATGCCAAACCCTAAGGTCTCGGTGACATCAACACTTCCGAGTTTTGGAAATCGGTATCACCGAGATTTGGAAATTGCCTAGGTCAGCCAATTCAGTCACCCGAGATTTTTATATCGGTCTCACCAAAACGCCAAAAGTGGCCACATTTTGCAATAGTCGGTGCTACCGAGTTTTTACTCCAGTTTCACCGAGTTGGGAAATAATGTTCTAACGGTTGGATTTTTGGAGATGCCTATATATACCCCTCCCCCTACCTCTCACTCATAGTGGAAGCACTCAGAACTTACCTACACTTTCCCCATCCATTTTTCTGAGAGAGAGCCACCTACTCATGTGTTGAGATCAAGCTCTTCCACTCCAACCATATGAATCTTGATTTCTAGCCTCCTGTCGGTGCACTAGTACAGGGGTACTCAGTGCTCCTAACTTATGCACAGGCGATAGAAGCAGAATACCCCGACAACGTTCAAGACCAAGACTTCAACAAGCTCAACGCGACAGCCCAAGCCTGGGCTGCAGTGCGCCAAGAACGTCCTCGACGCTTGCCGGGGACCGAGACGAATGCACCTTCCAGAAGACCCGGCAAGCCACTCCCCGGCAGGCACGAGCCAACAAGCCACCGCTCCACCGCATCGCTACGGCTGTCACTTATCGATGTGGTGTCGAGCCCTCAGGCGGCTAATCAGCTCGCACTAAGCACGTGGCGACACTCCGAAAGGCAAGTTACGCTCGGTTGACACCCGCCCTACAGCGTGTCAAGATCTTAAGCAGCGACTGGCCAAGCGGTGGCAAGGACTTGCCGGGGATGCACCCCCAAGCGCCACCTAGGCAGGTAATCATGACATTTTGTCCTAAATGCTAGAGTTAGGTATGATAGCTCTGCTTAGCTATCTAATCGATAGATAATGTCTGTTTTGCCACTGTGGTAGCCCCTTGCACTATAAAAGGAGGCCCAAGGAAACCTAGCTCAAGGTTGGCAACTCGAACCCCCGAACGCTTGTACTCGCATAGCCGCTCCCCCCGGCAGCGGTCCTTGCCAAGGTTAGGTGCCCTGCGTTCTTCGTGTTCCTCCAATCAATCCACCAAAAAGAAGGAGTAGGGTTTTACGCTTAGCAGCGGCCCGAACCTGGGTAAAATGCCTGACCCTTGATCATTGCGCCGTCTCATGCTCTCCGCTCTTCGTGCAACGTGACCCCCCTTGCCGAACCACAAGGGACCTCTGGTCCCATAGGTGATCGTGAGCATCCGTGCCCCGACATCTTTGGCGCACCAGGTAGGGGACAGGCATCATTTGCGCGAACCTGAGTTCGTGAACGGCGGATCTGTCTTCATCGTCATCTTCTTCAACAATGGCTCCAAAGAAGAAATCCAGCACGGCTGCGCATCCCTCCTCCTCAAAGGCTCCCTCACACGCGGCCGCCGGCGCCGTAGACACCGCGGCGGCTGCAGGCAAGGCGGGCATCGTGGACGACACGGTCGGCGCGGGCGGCGCCCTCGTCCAGCCTTTCACGGCCGGGAATGGAGCGGGAGGCGCCGGAGGGGAGCAACTACATCAACACCATGGCGAGACCGGCCTCGACGCCACGGGCGGAGGAAACGTCCGTTCATCACCTCCCCGCCGCGTGGATGGTCGAGGCCGCCTCAGCGGCGCCCAATCCGGTGCGAGCCGTGACCTTCCGGCCGCACCCGTCGCCAGCGAGATTGTTGGGCGTGCGCCTCGAGCGGAGCGAGATGGGGCGCCCAGCGGAGCCGCAGCTCCTCAAGATCGGCCCACAACCCACCAGAAAGATCCGGCGAGTGGCGCGCAGCATCAAGGACGCGGTGACGCTTCTCTTGGTCCTACCAAGAGTCGAGCCACGTCGAGGTCCGCCTCTTTCGCCATGCCTGACACCACAGAGGAGGCCGTGGTGAGAGTCCAGATGCTGCTCAACTTCATGCCAGCAGCTGATAAGATGGATGAATGGAGAGCCACCATTCAAAGTTTGATTTCCTTCGTTGAAGCCAACAAGACCCAGCATGCAGAGCCATTGCGACGTACGCGAACAGCAGCGGCAGCCCAGGGCGGCGAGCGCGTAGAAGGGGCCACCCCAACGGTGCAGTCCCCTCCACGACAACAGGCCCAGAGGCAGCCGCAGCAAGCTTCACATGCTGACGACCGCGATGAGGCGTCCATAGTCTCGTCTGGTCCGCACGACCGTCGGGATCAGTGGCGTGTCCTTGAAGACCGGCGGAAGGAAGACGCGCGCATCACCATCGAGCGACGTCGTGAAGCACACCGTCAATCCGACAGGCGCAACGGTCCAGACGTCGGCGACCCCGTGCCCAGTGTCGGCGGGTACCTTCCTTACGAGGTTGGTTGCCCTGCTTTCACTAGCGAGCTGCGACGGGTCCGCTGGCTGTCGACCCGAGCCTTCAAGCCTGAGCTACCAGAGAAATATGACGGAAAGCTAAACCCCGCGGAGTTCTTGGGCATCTACATGATAGCTGTTCAAGCTGCGGGAGGAAGAGATGAAAAGGTGCTCGCCAACTATTTCCCTTTGGCGCTCAAGCCAAATGTGAGATCATGGCTGATGCACCTACCGGAGAATTCCATTTCCACTTGGGCTGAACTGTGCAACGAGTTTGTTGGCGCCTTTACCGGTGGTCATCAAGAGCCAGGCCAGGCCAGCGATCTCCAAGTCCTCCCGCAGAAGGAGGGAGAAACTTTGAGAAAGTATATCCAGAGATTCAGGCGAGTACACCGTAACATCCCTGAGATCCATCCCGCGGCAGTGATTGCTGCGTTCCACTCAAACGTGCGCAACAGGAGGATGCGAGCCAAGATGAATGTCAAGCTCCCCAAGACTGTCAATGAGCTTTATAACTTGGCGGATAAGTGTGCTCGATCTAAAGAAGGGAGGCGACTTCCCGGAGAAGAGGCGGGCGTCGAAGTGGACTCTGATGATGACAACGATGCCCCCGACCCGAATGGAAGGAACAGGAAGCGCAACAAGAAGCGCAAGGGAAAAGCAGTGCTGGCTGTCGAAAGCTCCGGAGACCTCAGTGCCAGCAAGAAGGCGTAAGACGAAACCCCCGGCAAGGGAGCTGCCACGTGCGCTGATTGCCGGGAGGCTGCTGCCACTGAGAAGGCCGGGAAGTCCGACGGGCCGTACAAAATTCACCGCACCAAGGGCCATGATCTCCAAGAATGCCGACAGGTCGAGCAACTTGTTGAGAAACAGAGGGCCGAGTACGAGAAACGTGACAAGAAAAAAGGCCAGGACGGCGCTGCCGGGAAGGGCCGTGGCGGCAGAGGTGGTCGCCGCGGCAAAACCCCACAACAAAAGGAAAAACCCGCCAGAGGCCGAGAGAAGAAGGAAATAGATGATATGAGTGATAATGAGGATGACGATGAGGATTCCAGTGACAGGGAGTTCCAGAAAGCAACGGAAGCCATGTGTGTTGACGGGGGTGCGTCCTTGCACTCCTCTCGCCGCCAGCTCAAGCAGTGGGCACGCGAGGTCAATGCTGTGGAACCAACTGCAGAATCATGGAAACCACTTAGGTGGTCCCGCACGCCTATCATCTTTGACGAAGAGGATCATCCTGACTGTACCACTACGGTTGGATGTTTGCCATTGTTGGTTTCCCCGACAATCTGCAACCTCAAGGTGTCTAAGATGTTAGTTGACGGTGGGGCCGGATTGAATTTGATCTCTCCTAGAGTGGCTGAGAAACTGCAGATCCTTGATGAAGAGCTCGAAGCCACGGGTACGTTTCAAGGACAACCCCGGCAGGAGCCGACCCAAGGGAAAGATCACCCTGCCTGTGACATTCGGCGGAGAGTTGAACTTCCGAACAGAAAGGATAGTGTTCGACGTCGCTGAAATCCCACTGCCCTACAACGGAATCCTTGGTCGCCCAGCTCTGGCAAAGTTCATGGCGGCATCCCACTATGCCTACAATACTTTGAAGATGCCAGGGCCCATTGGGGTCATTTCCATTCCACCCGACAAGAAGAACGCGGTTATCTGCGTGGACCAGATGTATCGCGACGCGGTAGCAGCTGAAGCCACAGAAATCCCAGCTCCCGCCAAGGATACAAGGAAAATAAAGAAGCCTAGCAAGGACTCTGGGAAGGGCGCCTCTTCGGAGTGCGTTGCGCCTGATGATGACCTGCCAGAGAGTTCCGCCGGCAAGAAGACCAAGGTCACCTACCCTGAGACGAAGAAAGTCTTGGCAAGGGAGGATGGCACTGGTGTTACTTTCACCATCAGTGCTACCCTTACTGACAAATAGGAAAGCGCGCTCGTTGCCTTCCTGCGGGAGAATGTCGATGTGTTTGCCTGGCAACCATCTGACATCCTCGGTGTTCCCAGGGAGGTAATTGAGCACCACCTTGTTGTCTGCCCTCACGCCCGGCCCGTCAAGCAGAAGGTTAGGAAACAGGCCTTGGAGCGGCAGGAGTTCATTGCCGAGGAAATCAAGAAGCTTGAAGCAGCTGGTTTGCTCAGAGGAGTGTTGCATCCAACCTGGTTGGCAAACACGGTGGTGGTACGAAAGGAGAATGGGAAATGGAGGCTTTGCATAGACTTCACTGACTTGAACAAGGCTTGCCCGAAGGACCCTTTCCCCTTGCCACGCATAGATCAAATTGTTGACTCCACCTCCGGATGTGACTTGCTTTCCTTTTTGGATGCCTACTCCGGCTACCACCAGATATTTATGAACAAGGAAGATGAGGAGAAGACCGCATTTATAACTCCCTGCGGCACGTACTGCTTTGTACAAATGCCCTTCGGGTTAAAGAGTGTTGGTTCAACCTTCGCCAGGGCTGTTCAAATTGGTTTTAGACCTCAGCTGCACAGAAATGTGGAAGCATACATGGATGACATCGTGGTCAAGACCAAGGATGAAGCCACTCTCATACAATATTTGGAAGAAACTTTCGCAAACTTGCGCAAGATCAACCTGAAGCTCAATCCTGAAAAATGTGTGTTCGGTGTCCCATCTTGCAAGCTGCTTGGGTTCTTCGTATCTCAGCGAGGAATAGAAGCCAATCCCGACAAGATCAAGGCAATCGAGCAAATACAGGCGCCCAAAACCATCAAAGATATCAGACGTCTGACCTGATGTGTTGCCGCGTTGAGTAGGTTCATCTCCAAGTCCGCTGAGCGCGCCTTGCCGTTCTTCAAGATTCTGAAGAAGTCTGGCCCGATGAAGTGGACCCCGGAGGTAGATGCAGCACTGCAAGACCTAAAGAAATACCTATCCTCTGCTCCCACCTTGGTCGCTCCTAAACCGCAAGAGCCGTTGTTGCTATACCTAGCGGCAAAGAATCAAGTGGTTAGTGCAGCGCTGGTGGCACAGCGGGGGGTAGATGAAGATTCAGCAGCCGCTACTAATGCTGCTGGGAGCGAGAAGGAAACATCCGCGGCAGCGCTCGACATAGGTCAAGGGGGATCTCAGCAAATGGTTGACAGCGAGTCCAAGGAAGTGGCAAAGAAGAAAATGGTGCAGCGGCCCGTGTACTTTGTCAGTTCCCTACTACAGGGGGCTAGGTCAAGGTACTCCGAAGTACAAAAGCTGATCTTCGGCCTCATCATGGACTCGAGGAAGCTGCGCCACTACTTCCAAGCCCATGATATAACAGTTGTCACCCGTTTCCCGTTGCAACGCATACTGAGAAACCCCGAAGCCACTGGTAGGATAGTTGAGTGGGCACTGGAGTTGTCAAGCTTCAGATTAAAGTATGAGAGCACTTCCACCATTCAAAGCAGAGCCTTGGCGGAGTTTATTGCAGAATGGACACCTACGCCAGATGATGAAGCTTCGGAGACAATCCTCCCCGGCAAAGAGGTGCCAAAGGATTGGGTCATGTACTTTGACGGTGCCTTCTCACTCCAGGGCGCTGGAGCAGGCGTGCTCCTCGTCGCCCCAACTGGAGAGCACCTCAAGTACGTCATCCAGATGCACTTTCCCCAGGAGGAAGCCACCAACAACATCGCTGAGTACGAGGGGCTCCTTGCCGGACTTAGAATCACGGTGGAGTTGGGAATAAAGAGGCTGATCGTCCGAGGAGACTCTCAACTAGTGATAAAGCAAGTCAACAAGGATTATCAGAGCCTGCTGATGGAGGCCTACGTGGAAGAAGTGACGAAGTTGGAGGGGCACTTCGATGGGCTACAAACAGAGCATGTGCCACGAGCAGAAAACAACATTGCTGACCACCTATCGAAGTGCGCTGCGCAGAAGCTTCATGTGGAACCAGGAACCTTTGTTCTCCGCCTCACCCAACCATCGGTGTCCCCGTCTGTGATGTCCAAGAAGAGAAGAAAGCTGAACTCCGGCAAGCGTTTTCCGGCAGAGCTTCCCGAAGCCGCTGGTAGAGAGGCTGCCGGGGAAAATCCCGTTCCGGTTGACGAGCAGCTCCCTCCCGCAGGACCTCAGGGTCTAGCGGTTGAGACAAGCGCTCCCGGAGACGTGGAGACGCCTTTGGTCCTTGTTGTCGAGCCACAGGCTCCAACTTGGGCGCAACATATAGTCAATTTCCTTCAAACAGGAGAACTCCCCGAAGAGCAGGAGGAAGCCGAAAGAGTAGCCCGTTGGTCAAGTATGTACCAGTTTGTCAATGACACCCTGTACAGAAAGCGGCCGAACAGTGTGAAATTGAGGTGTATCTGCCGGGAGGATGGACTAAGGCTGTTGGCAGAATTCACGGAGGAGTATGTGGTTCCCACATTAGATCAGGGGCCCTTGCCGGGAAAGCTTTCCGGCAGGGTTTCTTTTGGCCCACTGCCCTCCATGACGCTACTGAACTGGTCACCAAGTGTGAAGCTTGCCAGTTCCACTCCAAGAACATCCATCAACCAGCGCAAGCCCTACAAACAATCCCTCTATCCTAGCCATTCTCAGTCTGGGGGCTCGACATCCTGGGCCCCTTCCCCCGTGTTGTCGGGGGCTTTGAGTTCTTGTTCGTGGCAACCGACAAGTTCACAAAGTGGCCCGAGGTGGAACCGGTGAGAAAGGTGACCGCACAAGCAGCTATCAAGTTCATGAAAGGACTGGTGTGCCGTTTTGGAGTGCCTAACAGAGTGATCACCGACAACGGCACCCAGTTCACGAGCCGGGCCTTCATGCAATATATCCAAAACCTTGGAAGCAAGGTCTCCTTCGCCTCTGTTGCTCACTCGAGGAGCAACAGGCAAGTCGAGAGGATGAACGCTGCTGAAGTGCTGCGGGGACTCAAGACAAGAACTTTCGATAAGCTGCGGAAGAGCGGCAGGCGCTGGTTCGATGAACTGCCGGTGGTTCTTTGGTCCCTCAGAACGACACCAAATCGAGCTACCGGCCAGACGCCCTTCTCCCTAGTGTACGGGGCGGAAGCAGTGTTGCCCACGGAACTCATATATGGCTCACCTCGAGTGCTTGCCTACGATGAAGTAGAGTAACAACAGATGCGGCATGACGATGCCACGCTCCTCGAGGAAGACCGTCTCAAGGCTGCTGTGTGTGCCGCACGCTACCAGCAAGCTCTACGCCGCTATCATAGCCGCAGAGTTCAGGCCCGGAGCCTTGAGGAAGGCGACCTTGTCCTTCGGCGTGTTCAGTCCGCCAAGGGTACAAACAAGTTGACGCCGAAGTGGGAAGGCCCTTACCGGGTAGTACGAGTCACCAGACCTGGCGCAGTCCGTCTGGAGACCGAAGAAGGCACCAAGGTGCAGAACTCATGGAACATTGAGCATCTTCATAAGTTCTACCCGTAAGGCGCGGCTGCCGGGCTTAGTCCCCGGCAGCCACCTTTTGTACAAGCCTTGCCGATGTTGTATGTAACCCTTTGTACAAAGCCAGGCGAAGACCCTGTGCAACAATAATAAAGCTAGGCATTGCATCGTATCATCATCCTTACATGCTCATTACGCATTTTTATGACTGCAATACTAGCACATTTAAGTTATTAAGATTTGCTAGAATGCTTGATGAAACCATAATCTTTGTTACTGTCCTCACCCTACATGTTTTACCATCGAGAAAATAGGGGAGGGAAACAAGGGAACAAAGATGACGGACCATCACGCTTGAAAAGGAGATACTACCTGGAAAAGATAAGTGTATCACGTATTTCCAGTTCAATACTTCTCATTTTCCCAAGGAAACCCTTAGTATCTTCCTTACTGCGGGATGTAGAGTCACCCACGTGAGAAGAACCCTTGTCGGGATGAGCCGTCCCCCTGTCTTTACTCATGGGGGTAACGACGCCGATACCGACAAGGAGCTCTGCCGGGGAACAACGCCAACTTGTTGCCGGGGGCTCACCCCCCCCCCCCCACGTTGGCACTCGTGGTTTGAATGACTTCCCGGCAAGCAGCTCCACGCGGTAGAGACAAAACATACTGATGCAGTACAAATAAGGAAAGGAAAAGGACAGTACTTGTGGAAAGAAAATAGCATTCTGTTCTCATTCATTTTTGATACAAATGGGATGAAGATTACACGAGGAGGCACCTCTTTCTAATAACTCTTTATTTGACTTTCTCCCCTAGGGGCAGGTTACAAAAAGAAAAAGAGCAAAGGGAGACCCCCAACAGGAGCCCAGCCTGACCCCGTCAGGACCAGCATTGCGCGGACGTCAACCCCACCGGGAGGGGAGGCAAAGCCGAAGTCCACGAGCCTGCCGGGGTCCAGCTGAGAAGAAGAGGCGGCGCCATAGCCGAGAACCCCCGATAAATCGCTTTGCCGGGAGGAGGAGGAGGAGCGCGATGACGGTGATGGTGCAACCGACGGTCAGTCAGAGCCCAGGTCGTCGTACTCCGACTTGACGGCCTAGGACTCGTCGTCTTCACCGACACTGTCCTCCTCATCGCTGTCGCTCGAGGAGGAGCTTTCGGCATCGCTCGAGCTCTCCTCGCAGCAGCCAAGACGGGCGCCCGAAAGCCCGTTAATCTTGACGGAGAGCAGGTCGGTCTCCAACATCTTGAAGCGGAGGACGTACCCATCCGTGAGGTTGTGGGTGTTGGAAATATGCCCTAGAGGCAATAATAAATTAGTTATTATCATATTTCCTTGTTCATGATAAATCGTTTATTATTCATGCTATAATTGTATCGATCGGAAACTCAGATACATGTGTGGATACATAGACAACAAAGTGTCCCTAGTAAGCCTCTACTAGACTAGCTCGTTGATCAAAGCTGGTTAAGGTTTCCTAGCCATAGACATGAGATGTCATTTGATAACGGGATCACATCATTAGGAGAATGATGTGATGGACAAGACCCAAACTATGAACGTAGCATATGATCGTGTCAGTTTATTGCTATTGTTTTCTGCATGTCAAGTATGTGTTCCTCTGACCATGAGATCATGTAACTCGCTGACACCGGAGGAGTACCTTGTGTGTATCAAACGTCACAACGTAACTGGGTGACTATAAAGATGCTCTACAGGTATCTCCGAGGGTGTCTGTTGAGTTGGCATGGATCAAGACTGGGATTTGTTACTCCGTGTGACGGAGAGGTATCTCAGGGCCCACTCGGTAATACAACATCACAATGAGCCTTGCAAGCAAAGTGACTAAAGTGTTAGCCACGGGATATTGTATTACGGAACGAGTAAAGAGACTTGCCGGTAACGAGATTGAACTAGGTATGGAGATACCGACGATCGAATCTCGGGCAAGTAACATACCGATGAACAAAGGGAACATCGTACGGGATTAACTGAATCCTTGACATAGAGGTTCAACCAATAAAGATCTTCATACAATATGTAGGAACCAATATGGGCATCCAGGTCCCGCTATTGGTTATTGACCGTAGAGGTGTCTCGGTCATGTCTACATAGTTCTCGAACCCGCAGGGTCTGCACACTTAACGTTAGGTGACGTTTCGATATTATTGAGTTATGTATGTTGGTGACCAAAGGTTGTTTGGAGTCCCGGATGAGATCCCAGACGTCACGAGGAGCTCCGGAATGGTCCGGAGGTAAAGATTTATATATGGGAAGTCATATTTTGGCGACCGGAAAAGTTTCGTGTTTTTCCGGTATTGTACCGGGAAGCTTCTAGAAGGTTCCGGAAACTTCCGGAGGAGTCCAGAAGTTCACCAAGGGTTCCACCACGTCCCAAGGGTTTGCATGGGCTAAGGGGAGGCGCCCTGGCCTTACTGGTCCAGGCGCACAAGTCCCTCAAGGCCCATGTGACTTGGGAGAGGTGGAAAGTCCACCTGTTTATGGAAAGGGAGGGAATTGGACTAGGAGTCCAACTCCTCCCCCTTGGCTGCGCCCTAGGGCTTGGAGGGGCTGATCTCCACGCCCCTCCACCTATATATAGAGGGGAGGGGGCGCCCCAAGAGCACACACGAAGCCCTTGGCGCCCCTCTCTCTCCCTAGATCGTTTTCTCCTCCGTTCGCGGTTTCGGTAGCGCTAGGCGTAGCCCTGCCGGGATAGCACCACCACCACCGCCACCACGCCGTCGTGTTGCCGGAGAACTCCTCTACCTCTCCACCCCCTCTTGCTGGATCAAGAAGGCGGAGATCGTCATGGAGCTGTACGTGTGCTGAAAGCGGAGGTTCCGTCCGTTCGGCGCTAGATCGGGACGGATCGTGATTGGATCACGGGACGGCTTGCGATTTGGATCGCGAAGACGTTCGACTACATCAACCGCATTTCTTAACGCTTCCCTCTTAGAGATCTACAAGGGTACGTAGATCCACTCTCCCTCTCGTAGATGCTCACCACCATGGATAGATCTTGTGTGTGCGTAGGAAATTTTTTGTTTCCCATGCAACGTTCCCCAACAGTGGTATCAGAGCTAGGTCTATGCGTAGATGAGATCACGAGTAGAACACAAAGGAGTTTGTGGGCGTTGATGCTCAGATTGCTTCCTCCCTTGGTCTTTTCTTGATTCGGCGGTATTGTGGGATGAAGCGTCCCGGACCAACCTTACTCGTACGCTTACGAGAGACCGGTTCCATCGAGTGACATGTGACTTTGTTGCATAAAGATGACTGGCGGGTGTCTGTCTCTCCTACTCTAGTTGAATGGGATTCAACAAAGGCGGTCCTTGAGAAGGTTGAATAGCAATTTGTGTATCACCGTTGTGGTTTTTGCGTAGGTAAGAATCATTCTTGCTAGATACCCGTAGCAGCCACGTAAAAGATGCAACAACAATTAGAGGACGTCTAACTTGTTTTTGCAGGGTATGTTGTGATGTGATATGGCCAATTACATGATGAGGTATATGTGATGTATGAGATGATCATGTTTTGTATAGAATATCACGACTTGCGTGTCGATGAGTACGGCAACCGGCAGGAGCCATAGGGTTGTCTTTAATTTATTTTCGCCGTTTTTGCTTTACTTTATCGCTATGAGATAGCAATAGTCGTAGAAGCAACAGTTGGTGCGACAACCTCATGGCGATACGTTGATGGAGATCAAGATGATGGAGATCATGGTGTCATGCCGGTGACGATGGAGATCATGTCGGTGCTTTGGAGATGGGGATCAAAAGCACAAGTTCATGGCCATATCATGTCACTTATGATTTGCATGTGATGTTAATCCTTTTATGCACCTTGTTTTGCTTAGGACGACGGTAGCATTATAAGGTGATCCCTCACTAAAATTTCAAGATAAAATTGTGTTCTCCCCGAGTGTGCACCGTTGCGAAAGTTTGTTGTTTCGAGACACCACGTGATGATCGGGTGTGATAGACTCTACGTTCACATACAACGGGTGCAAGCCAGTGTTGCACATGCAGAACACTCGGGTTAAACTTGACGAGCCTAGAATGTACAGACATGGCCTCGGAACACAAGAGACCGAAAGGTCGAACATGAGTCATATAGTAGATATGATCAACATGGAGATGTTCACCATTGAAACCACCTCATCTCACGTGATGATCGGACTTGGGTTGGTGGATTTGGATCATGTCACACTTAGACAACCTAAGGGATGTTGATTTAAGTGGGAGTTCTTAAGTAATATGATTAATTGAACTCATTATCATGAACATAGTCAAAGTGTCTTTGCAAATTATGCTGTAGATCAATAGCTCGCGTTGTAGCTCCTCTGTATTTTTGATATGTTCCTAGAGAAAATAGAGTTGAAAGATGATGGTAGCAATTATGCGGACTAGGTCCGTGATCAGAGGATTGTCCTTAGTTGTTGCACAGAAGGCTTATGTCCTTAATGCACCGCTCGATGCACCACCCCCTCAAGCGGCGACTGTGGATGTTGTGAAAATCTGACAGGCACGTTCTGATGACTACTTGATAGTTCAGTGCGTCTTGCATTACGGCTCAGAATTCAGGCTCCAAATACGTTTTGAACGTCACGGAGCATATATGATGTTCCAAGAGCTAAAATTGGATTTCAGGCCCGTGGCCGCGTTGAGAGGTATGAGACCTCCAACAAATATTCTTTGCCTACAAGATGAAGGAGAATAGCTCAATCGGTGAGCATGTGCTCAGATTGTCTGGGTGCTACAATCACTTGAATCGAGTGGGAGTTGATCTTCCAGGTAAGATAGTGATTGATATAATTTTCCAAGTCACTGCCACCAAGCTACTAGAGCTTCGTGATGAACTATAAACATGCCAGGGATGGAAAAGATGATCCCTGAGCTATTCGCGATGTTTGACACCGCGAAGGTAGAAATCGAGAAGGAGCATCAAGTGTTGATGGTTAGTAAAACCACTAGTTTCGAGAAGGGCAAGGGCAAGGAGGGAAACTTCATGAATGACAAGCCAGTTGCCACTCCAGTGAAGAAACCCAAGGTTGAACCCAAACCCGAGACTAAGTGCTTCTATTATGAGGAGAACGGTCGCTGAAGCGGAACAACCCTAGATACGTGGTAGATAAGAAGGCTGGCAACGTCAACAGAAGTATATTTGATATACGTGTTATTGATGTGTACCTTACTAGTACTCCTAGTAGCACTTGGGTATTAGATACCGGTTCAGTTGCTAAATGTTAGTAACTCGAAATAAAAGGTACGTTATAAACGAAGACTAGCTGAGGGCGAGGTGACGATGTGTGTTGGAAGTGTTTCCAAGGTTGATGTGATCACCATCGCACGCTCCCTCTACTTTCGTGATTGGCGATGAACCTAAATAAATGTTATTTGGTGTTTGCGTTGAGCATGAACGTGATTAGATCGCGTTTGTTGCAATACGGTTATTCATTTAAGTCAGAGAATAATGGTTATTCTGCTTACATGAATAATACCTTCAATGGTCATACACCCAATGTGAATGGTATATTGAATCTCGATCGTAGTAATACACATGTTCATAATATTGATGCCAAAAAGATGCAAAGTGAATAATGATAGTACCACATACTTGTGGCACTGCCGCTAAATGTCATATTGGTGTAAAACGCATGAAGAAAACTCCATGCTGATGGATCTTTGGACTCACTCGATTTTGAATCGGTTGAGACATGCGAACCATGCCTCATGGGCAAGATGACTAAGACCCCGTTTTCTGGTATGATGGAGCGGGCAAGTGACTTATTGGAAATGATACATATATATGTATGCGGTCCAATGAGTGTTGTAGCGTGCAGTGGATATCGTTATTTTCTTACCTTCATTGATGATTTGAGTAGATATGGGTATATTTACTTAATGAAACACAAGTCTGAAACGTTTGAAAAGTTCAAAGAAAATTCAGAGTGAAGTTTGAGATCATCGTGACAAGAGGATAAAATGTCTACGATATGATCGTAGAGGTGAATATCTGAGTTACGAGTTTGGTATACAACTTAAGACAATGTGGAAGTTGTTTCACAACTCACGCCACCTGGAACACCATAGTGTGATGGTGTGTCCGAACGTCGTAGTCGTGCTCTATTGGATATGGTGCGTACTATGATGTCTCTTATCGTTTTGCCACTATCGTTTTGGGGTTATGCATTAGAGACAACTACATTCACTTTAAATAGGGCACCATCTAAATCCGTTGAGATGACACCGTATGAATTATGGTTTGGCAGAAACCTAAGCTGTCATTTCTCAGAGTTCGGGAATGCGACGCTTATGTCTGATAAGCTCGAACCCAAAGCGGAAAAGTGCATCTTCATAGGATACCCTAAGGAAACAGTTGGGTATACCTTCTATCTCAGATCCGAGGGCAAAGTGTTTGTTGCTAAAAACAGGTCCTTTCTCGAGAAAGAGTTTCTCTCGAAAGAATTGAGTGGGAGGAAAGTAGAACTTGATGAGGTTGTTGAACCGTCGCTTCAGTTGGATAGTAGCACGACGCAGAAAGATGTTTCTGCGACGCCTACACCAAGTGAAGAGGAAGCAAATGATGATGATCATGAAGCTTCGGATCAAGTTACTACCGAACCTCGTGGATCGACAAGGACTCGTACCACCCCTGAGTGGTACGTCAATCTTGTCTTGGAGATCATGTTGTTAGACAACAGTGAACCTACGAGCTATGAAGAAGCAATGGTGGGCCCGGATTCCAACAAATGGCTAGGAGCCATGAAATCCGAGAAAGGATTCATGTATGAAAACCGAGTATGGGCTTTGGTAGACTTGCCTGTTGAACGGCAGGTCGTTGAGTACAAATGGACCTTTAAGATGAAGACAGACGCTGATGGTGAATGTCACCATTTATAAAGCTCGACTTGTCGCAAAGAAGTTTCCGACAAGTTCAAGGAGTTGACTACGATGAGACTTTCTCATCCGTAGCGATGCTAAAGTCTGTTGGAATTATGTTAGCAGTTGCTGCATTTTTCGATTATGAAATCTGGCAGATGGATGTCAAAACATCATTTCCTTAACGGTTTCCTTGAGTAAAGGTTGTATGTGATACAACCAGAAGGTTTTGTCAGTCCTAAGGATGCTAAAAGGTGTGCAAGCTCCAGCAATCCTTCTATGGGCTGGAGCAAGCATCTCGGAGTTGGAATGTACGCTTTGATGAGGTGATCAAAGTTTTGGGTTCTTATACAAAGTTTATGAGAAACTTGTATTTACAAGAAAGTGAGCGGGAGCACTATAGAATTTCTGATAAGTATCTGTGGTTGACATATTGTTGATCGGAAATAATGTAGAATTTCTGGAAAGCATAAAGGGTTGTTTGAAAGAAGTTTTTTCAAAGGAAGACCTGGATAAAGCTACTTGAATATTGGGCATCAAGATCTATAGAGATAGATCAAGACGCCTGATAAGATTTTTCAATGAGTACATACCTTGACAAGATTTTGAAAGAGTTCAAAATGGATCAGTCAAAGAAAGATTTCTTGTCTGATTTGTAAGGTGTGGAGTTGAGTGAGACTCAAAGCTCGACCACGGCAGAAGAAAGAGAAAGGACGAAGGTCGCCCCCTATGCCTTATCCATAGGCTCTATATAGTATGCCATGATGTGTACCGCACCTGGTGTGTGCCTTGCCATGAGTCTGCCAAGGGGTACAAGAGTGGTCCAGGAGTGGATCACTGGACAGCGGTCAAAATTATCCTTAGTAACTAGAGGACTAAAGAAATGTTTCTCGATTATGGAGGTAAAGAGTTCGTCGTAAAGGGTTACGTCGATGCAAGCTTTGACACCAATCCGGATGACTCTGAGTAGCAATCCGAATACGTATAGTGGATCAGCCATTTGGAATAGCTCCAAGTGGAGCGTGGTAGCATCTGCAGTATGGCATATAGATTTGCAAAGAACACACGGATCTGAATGTTGCAGACCGTTGACTAAAACCTCTCTCACATGCAAAACATGATCGAACCCCAGAACTCATTGGGTGTTAGATTCATTACAATGTTAATCACATGGTGATGTGAGCTAGATTATTGACTCTAGTGCAAGTGGGAGACTGTTGGAAATATGCCCTAGAGGCAATAATAAATTAGTTATTATCATATTTCCTTGTTCATGATAAATCGTTTATTATTCATGCTATAATTGTATCGATCGGAAACTCAGATACATGTGTGGATACATAGACAACAAAGTGTCCCTAGTAAGCCTCTACTAGACTAGCTCGTTGATCAAAGTTGGTTAAGGTTTCCTAGCCATAGACATGAGATGTCATTTGATAACGGGATCACATCATTAGGAGAATGATGTGATGGACAAGACCCAAACTATGAACGTAGCATATGATCGTGTCAGTTTATTGCTATTGTTTTCTGCATGTCAAGTATGTGTTCCTATGACCATGAGATCATGTAACTCGCTGACACCGGAGGAGTACCTTGTGTGTATCAAACATCACAACGTAACTGGGTGACTATAAAGATGCTCTACAGGTATCTCCGAGGGTGTCTGTTGAGTTGGCATGGATCAAGACTGGGATTTGTTACTCCGTGTGACGGAGAGGTATCTCAGGGCCCACTCGGTAATACAACATCACAATGAGCCTTGCAAGCAAAGTGAATAAAGTGTTAGCCACATGATCTTGTATTACGGAACTAGTAATGAGACTTGCCGGTAACGAGATTGAACTAGGTATGGAGATACCGACGATCGAATCTCGGGCAAGTAACATACCGATGAACAAAGGGAACAACGTACGGGATTAACTGAATCCTTGACATAGAGGTTCAACCGATAAAGATCTTCGTAGAATGTGTATGAACCAATATAGTCATCCAGGTCCCGCTATTGGTTATTGACCGTAGAGATGTCTCGGTCATGTCTACATAGTTCTCGAACCCGCGGGGTCTGCACACTTAACCTTCGGTGACGTTTCGGTATTATTAAGTTATGTATATTGGTGACTGAAGGTTGTTCGGAGTCCTGGATGAGATCCCAGACATCACGAGGAGCTCCGGAATGGTCCGGAGGTAAATATTTATATATGGGAAGTCATATTTTGGCGACCGGAAAAGTTTCGGGTTTTTCCGGTATTGTACCGGGAAGCTTCTAGAAGGTTCCGGAAACTTCCGGAGGAGTCCGGAAGTTCACCAAGGGTTCCACCACGTCCCAAGGGTTTGCATGGGCTGAGGGGAGGCGCCCTGGCCTTACTGGGCCAGGCGCACAAGTCCCTCAAGGCCCATGTGGCTTGGGAGAGGTGGAAAGTCCACCTGTTTATGGAAAGGGAGGGAATTGGACTAGGAGTCCAACTCCTCCCCCTTGGCTGCGCCCTAGGGCTTGGAGGGGCTGATATCCACGCCCCTCCACCTATATATAGAGGGGAGGGGGCGCCCCAGAGCACACACGAAGCCCTTGGCGCCCCTCTCTCTCCCTAGATCGTTTTCTCCTCCGTTCGCGGTTTCGGTAGCGCTAGGCGTAGCCCTGCCGGGATAGCACCACCACCACCGCCACCACGCCGTCGTGTTGCTAGAGAACTCATCTACCTCTCTGCCCCCTCTTGCTGGATCAAGAAGGCGGAGATCGTCATCGAGCTGTACGTGTGCTGAACCCGGAGGTGTCGTACGTTCGGCGCTAGATCGGGACGGATCGTGATTGGATCGCGGGACGGCTTGCGATTTGGATCGCGAAGACGTTCGACTACATCAACCACGTTTCTTAACGCTTCCCTCATAGCGATCTACAAGGGTACGTAGATCCACTCTCCCTCTCGTAGATGCTCATCACCATGGATAGATCTTGTGTGTGCGTAGGAAATTTTTTGTTTCCCATGCAACGTTCCCCAACAGTGGGCGCGGGCGAAGGTTTTCCACCCACGCCTGAGAAGCATGACGCGACGCTCCGGGCACTCGACGTCCACCCGCGCGGCGCCATTACAAGAACCATGCGCCCGCAGCCATTGGGCGGGCGGCTTGTGAACCTCCATCACCCTAGCGAAAGGGTGAGGGAGGCGCAGGTGGCCTCGGAGGGGACCACGCAACTTGATGACAAACTCCAGTGCCGTTCCCTCAGCATGAGTCTCTTCAAGAAGAAGGTCTGGCGTTGGAGGAGGAAGTGAAGCAGCGCTCCACCTCCCCCGACCACGGGCTCCGCGTCGGCTGCGACCCCTCCCAGATCCTCCACCGCGCGCACTCGAGCCGCCCTCCGCCTCCGCGGTTGAAGCGGTGGCATGATCCCGACGGGAACCCCTCGCCGTTAAGGCGGAGGCCGGAGGCCGCCCTCGTCCCCTAGGCATACTGGCAATGAGCGTAGTTCAAGACGAAGAAGCAGAAGGACGAGCTCTGTAGGATTGCACTCCAGGAGGAAGAAATGATGGATGAGCATCGCCTCTCGCGACCCCCCCCCCAATTCATAGGGGGGAGCGCGGGGGCTGGCTCTCCTCCATTCCAAGAGTCGCCGCCCATCTCCACCAATTCCATCGCCCACGATCACGGGCGAACAGGTAACCGCCCCATTGCTCCAATCCATGGCGCTACGGTTTCTGCCACGATCAGGACTTTAAGTCACGAGCGCCCGTCGCTAACTCCCCGCTATGCATGCGGCGCGCGTGGCGGAAACGGCCTGAGGTGGTGGGTCAGTGCTGGCCAATAAATTGGCAGTTACTCCCTCACATTGCGCGACTGTGCATGAAACTTGGGCCTGACCCAACGGCACTTGGCGAGCACGTGTGGGCTAGTCCCGGGGGCTCCTGTCGGTGCACTAGTACAGGGGTACCCAGTGCCCCTGACTTATGCGCAGGAGATAGAAGCAGAAAACCCCGACAGCAATCAAGACCAAGACTTCAACAAGCTCAACGCGACAGCCCAAGCCTGGGCTGCAGCACGCCAAGCACGTCCCCGACGCTTGCCGGGGACCGAGATGAATGCACCTTCCAGAAGACCCGGCAAGCCACTCCCCGGCAGGCACGAGCCAACCAGCCACCGCTCCACCGCATCGCTACGGTTGTCACTTATCGATGCGGTGTCGAGCCCTCAGGCGGCTAATCAGCTCTCGCTAAGCACGTGGCGACACTCCGGAAGGCAAGTTACGCTCGGTTGACACCCGCCCTACAGCGTGTCAAGATCTTAAGCAGCGACCGGCCAAGCGGTGGCAAGGGCTTGCCGGGGATGCACCCCCAAGCGCCACCTAGGCAGGTAATCATGACATTTTGTCCTAAATGCCAGAGTTAGGTATGATAGCTCTACTTAGCTATCTAATCGATAGATAATGTCTGTTTTGCCACTGTGGTAGCCCCTTGCACTATAAAAGGAGGCCCAAGGCAACCTAGCTCAAGGTTGGCAACTCGAACCCCCGAACGCTTGTACTCGCATAGCCGCTCCCCCCGGCAGCAGTCCTTGCCGGGGTTAGGCGCCTTGCATTCTTCGTGTTCCTCCAATCAATCCACCAAAAAGCAGGAGTAGGGTTTTACGCTTAGCAGTGGCCCGAACCTGGGTAAAATGCCCTACCCTTGATAGTTGCGCCGTCTCATGCTCTCCGCTCTTCGTGCAACGTGACCCCCCTTGCCGAACCACAAGGGACCTTTGGTCCCATAGGTGATCATGAGCATCCGTGCCCCGACACCTCCCCAAGTTGCTTTCCACCCAATCAACCTCTTCTATCAAGCCAAATTTGTGAGAGAGTGATTGTGTGTTGAGGAGACTATCTTTTGAAGCACAAGAGCAAGGAGTTCATCATTGTTACCACATCTATTACCTTTTGGAGAGTGGTGTCTCCTAGATTTGTTAGGTGTCGCTTGGGATCCTCCGTCTTCGTGTGTGGAGTTGAACCAAGAAGTTTGTAAGGGCAAGGAGATCGCCTCCTTCGTGAAGATCTACCCCGAGTGAGGCTAATCCTTCGTGGACGTAAGCCGTGATGGAATAGACGAGGTTGCTACTTTGTGGACCCTTTTGGGTGGAGCCCTCCGTGGACTCTCGCAACCGCTACCCTCTATGGGTTGAAGTCTCCAACAACATGGACGTACGATATCACCACCTATCGGAACCACAGGAATAATCTTCGTGTCTCCAATTGCGTTTGATCTCCTCCTTTCTACTCTTACTTACATGTGCTTGTCTTTACTTTCGGCTGCTATACTCGTTGACTTGCATGTGTTGGGTGTGCTTGACTTGTCAGAATTGATAAAATCTGCCAAGCATTAAAATTGGGAGAAGGTTAGGTTTTTATTTTGTCAAGTAGTCTATTCACCCCCCCCCCCCCCTCTAGACATCCCTTCTCCATCCCACAATTGGTATCAGAGCTTTGGTCTCCATAGCTTTGGTTTTATCACCATTGGAGGAAGATGGATGTGTCTCGTTTGGGCAGTCTTAGTTGTAGAGTGCCTATTCTCAATAGGGAGTACTATAGTCAATGGAAATATGAGATGCTTAATCTATTCAATGAATTCCATTTGAGTAAGTATGTTAAGAGCCCTTATGTGACTCCCATTGATCCCTTACATCCTTCACACGAAGAAGAAATTGACATGCTTCGTAATCTTAGAACTGTTAATTTATCATTAGAGGATTGCCAAGAACTTTGTTTGATCAAAAGAGAAATTTTGAGTGTGCTTACACTTTGTGGAATGATTTAGAGAACAGATATCCAAACTACTCTTTGAAAATTCTTGATGTCATTCTCCATAAAACTATTGCATTTCACAAGATGAAACATAGTGATCCCAATTTTCATGACTACCTTTTCGAGCTTAGAGACCTCATGCGTTCTAAAGGAGATGTCATAACTATTAACAACATCATTGTTGAAGGCATCCGCATTCATAATCTTGAACATTGTCATCGTCATAATTATGATGAATCTCTTGATTCTTATAACGAGGATATCCCACTTGATGATGACAATGTGGAACATGGCTACTACGATGAAGATGAGTTGTTCGACATCGAATATGAGAAGACTATTAAGAATCTAAGTCTCATGGCGAACTTCAAGGATTACATGTCCGGAGGAAAAGAGTGGATTCTCGATAGTGGATGCACCAATCACATGACCGGAGATAGAGACATGTTTGAAGAGATCACACCAAACCATGGACCACGGAGGTATGTGACTTTTGTAGACAACTCCAAAGGTAAGGTACTCGATCTTGGTAAAGTGGCCATATCTCATGATAGATCCATTCAAAATGGCATGCTTGTTGAATCCCTTGGCTACAATCTTCTTTCCGTATCTAGACTAGCCAACTTAGGTTTCAATGTGCTATTTATTAAAGTTGATTGCCAAGTATTTCAACAAGACAATCATAGCATGGTCTTTACCGGTTTTCGTTGAGGTGATATATACATTGTTGATTTCACCAAGAGATCCAAACCTCGTACTTCTCTTATTGCAAAATCTTCTAAAGGTTGGCTTTGGCATAGAAGCCTAGTGCATGTTGGTATGTGTAATATAGACAAGCTCATCAAAGGTGATCATATACTTGGTGTTAAAGATGTTATCTTTGACAAAGATAGGCTTTGTAGTGCTTGTCAAGCTGGGAAACAAGTAGGTGGAAGTCATCACGTAAAGAACATCATGCCTAGTAGGAGACCGCTCGAGTTGCTTCATATGGATCTTTTTGGTCCCAATGCTTACAAGAGCCTCGGTGGAAATTCCTTTCGTCTAGTTATAGTTGATGATTATTTCAGATTTACGTGGGTATTCTTTCTTGATGACAAGTCGCGGGTGCAAAAGATCTTCAAGAACTTCGCTTGTAAAGCACAAAATCAATTTGAATTAAAGATCAAGAAAGTTCGGAGCGACAACGGATGGGAGTTCAAGAACACCAATGTGGATACCTTTCTTGACGAAGAAGGGATTTCACATGAGTTCTCGGCTATGTACACACCTCAACAAAATGGAGTCATTGAGAGGAAGAACCGAACTCTCATAGAGATGGAAATATGTGGTCGATGCTCGACGAATACAAGACGCCAAGGCACTTTTGGGCGGAAGCCGTGGAAACAACTTGTCATGCTACGAACCAACTCTATCTACACAAGCATCTCGGTAAAAATGAAATATGAGCTACTCACCGGTAACAAGCCCCAAGTTGTATACTTGTGGGTATTCAGCTCAAAGTGTTACATTCTTGATAAGCATCGTCGTTCTAAATTTGCTCCTAAATCTCATGAAGGTTTCCTACTAGGTTATGGATCAAACTCTCACACTTACCGTGTCTACAACAACTTCACTCAAAAAGTTGAAGAGACGGTAGATGTGAATTTTGATGAATCTAATGGTTCGCAAGTCGAACAATTGCTAAATGATTTAGGAGATAAGGAACCTTTGGAAGCCATTCAAGATTTGTCCATCGACAAGATTCGTCCCATGGAGGTGAAGGAAAGCACTTCATCTACACAAGTGGAAGCTCCTACCTCGCGTCAAGGCAAACCACAAAAAAACATGGAAGCATCCACAAGCGGTACACGACAAGATGAAGAGGAGGAAGAAGTACATCGTGATGATCCACCTCAACCTCCTTCACAACCACCTCAAGGAAACGACACCTTCAACACCAATGAAGAAGAAGATGATGAGGAGGAGGAAGCTCCACCATCCAACAAGCAAAAGCTACCAAGAGTTCGAGCAAGAGTGAATAAGAATCATCCCTTAGAGCAAATATTCGGCGACATACAAACCAAGAGAATCACTCGCTCTAAAACTCGTTTAGCTAACTTTTGTGAGCATTACTCATTTATCTCTAGCATTGAGCCATGCACGAAGAGCTACACAACTTCGGGAGGAATGAAGTGTGGACACTAGTGGAGAAGCCAAAGGACGAACAAAACATCATTGGAACAAAATGGGTGTTTCGGAACAAGCAAGACGAAGATGGCCAAGTGGTACGCAACAAGGCACGTCTCGTAGCTCAAGGTTATACTCAAGTCAAAGGTATGGACTACGGTGAGACAAATGCCCCCGTTCCTAGACTTGAAGCCATTCGCATACTTCTCGCTTATGCCAATCACCATGATATCACTATTTACCAAATGGATATCAAAAGCGCTTTTCTAAATGGTGAAATTGAGGAGGAAGTTTATGATAAACAACCTCCCGGATTTGTAAACCCTATGAAACCTAATCATGTCTATAAACTTCGTAAAGCTCTTTATGGTCTTAAGCAAGCCCCACGAGCTTGGTACAAATGCTTAACGAAGTTTATTATTGAAAAGGGTTTTGAAATTGGTAAAATTGATGCAACCTTGTTCACTAAAAGAGTTAACGGTTAATTATTTGTGTGCCAAATTTATGTGGATGATATTATATTTGGATCTACTAACCCACATTTTAGTGAGAAATTTGGAAGGTTGATGTCCGAGAAGTATGAGATGTCTATGTTGTGTGAGCTGAAATTTTTCCTTGGTTTGCAAATCAAGCAAACGAGAGAAGGAACATTCATCTCTCAAACCAAGTATAAAAAGGACTTGATCAAGAAGTTCAACATGCAAGAATGTAAAGGTATGAAAACTCCTATGCCTACTAGTGGACATGTTGACCTCACCAAGGAGGACAAACCGGTTGATCAAAAGGTTTATCAATCAATGATCGGTTCATTGCTATATCTATGTGCCTCCCTACCCGATACCTTGCTTGGTGTGTGCATGTGCGCTCGATATCAAGCCACTCCTAAAGAGTGTCATCTTAAGGCCGTGAAAAGAATTGTGAGATATTAGATACATACACCAAACTTTGGCATTTGGTATCCCAACGGATCTTCTTTTAACCTTGTTGGCTATTCCGACTCGGACTACACCATAGATAAGGTTGATAGAAAATCCACCTCGGGTACATGTCAATTTATTGGTAGATCTCTTGTGTCTTGGTCATCCAAGAAACAAAACTCGGTATCTCTATCCACCGCCGTAGCGGAATACATTGCCGCCGGATCATGTTGTGCACAATTACTATGGATGACTCAAACTCTTACGGATTATGGAATCCATGTGAGACATATTCCATTGTTGTGTGACAATGAGAGTGCTATTAAGATTGCTCATAATCCCGTGCAACATTCTCGAACCAAACATATTAAAGTTCGTCATCATTTCATTCGTGATCATGTTGCCAAAGGGGACATTAATCTCAAACATGTTCGCACCAACAAGCAATTGGCCGGTATATTTACTAAGCCACTTGATGACAAAGTGTTTTGCCATTTGAGGAGTGAGTTGAACATCATTGATGCTTCAAACTTGAGCTAGACTCACTCGGATGCATGCAAGGTCATGAGCTTACATGACTATTCCTTGTTACTAATGATTTGACCAAATCCTATATCTTGGAAATCTATGCTCCCTTGTATTGCATCTAACCTTTTGTAGGTACTTGGATGAATTACATTCCACAAGATTGCCAACAATTCACATCAAAAACAATCTTGTCTTGACCAAGTATCAACAACTCTACGTTGTGATGGAGGAAGAAGACTACACAAACCATTTCCTTGACATACATTTGATGAAAATCTCATTCTTGTCATATGGATATTTCATGTTCTTCCTTGCATGACAAACCCTCGTAGGAGGACCTAGCTTCTATGAAAAGACGGATTGCTCCCAAATCAAGATGAACTTCATCAACTTTGAGCATCCACCACAAGTCCACCTACACCCCATGTCATCTACATCACGCCAAGGTATGTGATCATATCCTTGAAGAAGCTTTACTCCAAGACATGAATCAAAGCAATTCAAGTAATATGAAAACATTAAAAATGCTTGAACGAAAAATGGTAACCCCATTTTGCGCTTAACGGTGAGTATGACCTATGATCAAGTATTCTTACTTGGCTCCTAAGTCAATATACTCTAATATAGGTGACCTAGTCACCGACCATTATCTAGATGAAGTATCTTGTTTGGTTCATCTTATAGTTGCATGCCTTCTTGGAACCACTCAATCTCCATCTAGTTGACAGTTCCTTGCAAATCTTTTTGACAATTCATTGCAAATCTTTTGAGAAAACTCTTTGCAAATATGTTTGAAAACTGATTGCAAACCTTTTAAATCTATTGAGATTTAATGAAAATCCTTTTCGTCAACCAAATGGTCAAGAATAGCTTTGTCAAGTTTATGTTTGCAACTTCGGACAGTCCGAGATGGGAAAATTGGTTCCACCGATAATGCAGATATACTGCCAAGAGCCTCTTCGGTACCACTGATATGAATCTCTTCGGCTGTAACGATTTTACCCATAGCACTAATATTTGCTTATTGGTTCCACCGATTCACTTTGCCTCGGAGTCACCGATTTTTGCCATCACATTGTGTTTATTGCCATTTTCTTGACATTCTTAGTCAATGACCTCAATGACTCTTACTCTCAAGGATCCCTTACCCTCTGACCCTTTTTTGGAAATTAATGCCAAAGGGGGAGAATTATCAAAGCTTATGCTTATCAAAGGGGGAGTAATATGAAGGGGGAGAAAATATAAAATATAAATCCTATACCTCTCAAGGAGGAGGAACATTCATTAAGGGGGAGAGAGAAGACAAAATTCATTCTATCATTTGAGGAGAGAGAATATATGATCTTGTGTTAGACTTGTCTGACCTTACCTACTCCCAATATCTACATGCTAAGATTCAGGGGGAGAGGAAGACTTACAAATCCATACTTAGGGGAGAAAGTTCTAAATGCTCTTGGAGATATATCAAGTTTTAGGAATATCATTTTCTATATGTCTTCCATATTGATCTTGGTAATTTTGAATTCTTTTGCATTCGGATAAGTAGAATACTCTTGTGTTTCCTAACATTGTTTTCTCAGTGTGTTTCTACTACTAAAATGCTCAAGAACTTCAAGGTAAGTATATGCATCATATCCTTGGTTAAGATGATCTCTTTCTTCTTGCACATATTGTTTGCAAGAGTGAAGTCTTGAACATGGAAATATCTCATTCACATTTGTTTGATGCATATATCCAAGGTTCACATGACATATCATATCCCTTCCACTATGTGTGTACTCATGCATTCCAAAGCAACTATCCTCTAAAAGGATTGCACACATTTAGGGGGAGCCTGTCTTAGTCATGTGTTTCTCAAAGATTTCATATACCCTTGCATATATTAATTTGAAGATTTGATTGTATGTTGTTATCAATTACCAAAAAGGGGGAGATTGAAAGCACATATGCTCCTTTGAAGGTTTTGATAATTCATGACAACATACATTGTCTCTTGGACTAATAGTTCTACCTAGTTTATTTTAGATGAAGTCCACAGAGAGGATTGGCCGTCGAATGTGTGGACAATCCCAAAGGAGAGAAGAAGAAGAAATGGAATAGGATGGGAAAATGATCAAGCTTGAAGACTCTACATTTTACATTTTGTGAAATCACTTTTGAGTCCATAGGAAAGCCAATACTATTAAAAGGGGATGAGGTATCTATTATGATCTGGTTGCTCAAGTGCTTAGAGTTAGCCACCAAAAATACACATGAAATTCTCCCACAAATTATCTGTCTAAACCCTACCACTAAAATCGGTGCCACCGAGTTTTTAAATTCGGCCCTACCGAGTTTTACCCTAGACAGATCCTATGCCAAACCCTAAGGTCTCGGTGACACTAACTTTCATTTCGGTAACCGAAATCAGTGACCAACTCTCAAGTAACCAATTTCTAAGAATCAGAATTTCCGAGTTTTGGAAATCGGTATCATCGAGATTTCGAAACTGCCTAGGTCACCCAATTCGGTCACACCGAGATTTGTATATCGGTCTCACCGAAACGCCAAAAGTTGCCACATTTTGCAATAGTTGGTGCTACCGAGCTTTTACTCCGGTTTCACTGAGTTGGGAAATAATGGTGTAACGGTTGGATTTTTGGAGATGACTATATATACCCCTCCACCTACCTCTCACTTGTAGAGGAAGCACTCAGAACATACCTACACTTGCCCCATCCATTTTTCTAAGAGAGAGCCACCTACTCATGTGTTGAGATCAAGATCTTCCACTCCAACCATATGAATCTTTCTTTCTAGCCTCCCCAAGTTGCTTTCCACCCAATCAACCTCTTGTACCAAGCCAAATCTATGAGAGAGTGATTGTGTGTCGAGGAGACTATCTTTTGAATCACAACAACAAGGAGTTCATCATTATTACCACATCTATTACCTTTTGGAGAGTGGAGTCTCCTAGATTGGTTAGGTGTCAGTTGGGAGCCTCCGTCTTCGTGTGTGGAGTTGAACCAAGAACTTTGTATGGGCAAGGAGATCGCCTACTTCATGAAGATCTACCCCGAGCGAGGCTAGTCCTTCGTGGACGTAAGCCGTGATTGAATAGACGAGGTTGCTACTTTGTGGACCCTTTTGGGTGGAGCCCTCCGTAAATACATAAAAGTAAAAGATAAGCCCTTCACAGAGGGAAGAATAGGTTGTCCTGTGCATTTTATTTTTGGATGTGCAAGATCTTAATGGAAAGGAACATCACTTTATATTGCCCCTTGTGATAGCAACCTTTATTATGCAGTCCGTCGCTTTTATTTCTTCACCATCACAAGTTCATGCAAAGCTTATTTTCCCTTCCAATAAATGATCATACATATTTAGGAGCAATTTTTATTGCTTTTTGCACGGATGAAAACTTACTTGAAGGATATTATTCAATCCATAGGAATATATGGTGGACTCTCATGGCAAGAAACTGGGTTTAAGATTTTTTGGATGCACAAGTAGTATTTCTACTTAGTATGAATTTTTGGCTAGCAAAACATCCTAAGCAAGCACCACATGTTAGAGGATCCATGACAGTATAACTTCTATGTGAATATAAACAAACATAACCATTATGTTGTCTTTCTAGTCCAACATTATCTACTTGATCAAGTCATGAAAATAATTAATGGGGGCTCACAATCATAGAAGATATCCAAGATAGTATATTTATATGTGAAATCTCTCTTCCTTCAACATTCTTTCATGAATTGTTTAAGTGACCAATGCTATGTTTGTTAACTTCCAATCAATTTTACCACTTATACTTCTTGTATGTGAAGTCACTACTCCCCATGGAACAAGCATATGAAGCATATATAATTTGATATTTATGACATTCACTTCATTCAATATTTTCTCTTAGGATATAAGTGAAGCAGAAGAGTGAACATCAAACTACTCTCAAAAAGATATAAGTGAAGATCAATGGGTTGTCAAACAATTAAGTAGCTATGTGAAGACTCTCTCTCAATAAATATGTTCAGATATGATTATTTTATTTAAAGCAGAAAACTAAACAAAAATACACTCCAAGAATAGCACATATCATGTGAACGAATAAAACTTAGGCTCAACATAGGCTATCCGATAATTGTTGACAAAGAGAGGTGGGATGCGTAGCATCCCCAAGCTTAGATGCTTGAGAATTCTTGTAATATTGACTTGGGGAGCCTTGCGCATCCCCAAGCTTGAGCTTTTGTGTCTCGTTAATTCCTCTCATATCACGGTTTCACCTAAATCTCAAAAACTTCATCCACACAAAACTTGAAAAGAACTCGTGAGATAGGTTAGTACACATAAGAATAAATCCACACTTCTTGTACTGCCAAGACAAGTTTCATAACAATTTTCAAACATTAGGTACTGTATACTATAAATTCCACAATTTATATCTACCAATATAATCCATGAAAATACTAGGATAAGTAGATAACAAAACTATGGCAGCAATCTGTCCAAACAGAACAGTCTGTAGCAATTAGTTTAAAAAGTGTACTTCTGTAATTCTAATTTTTATGAAAATTTACGACATGATAAAAAAATTATATTACAATACTGTGTAAAAATTTCAGAAAATTTCCACATTCCAGTAAAATATGAAAATTCAAACACTACAGTAAAAGTTTCTGTTTTTACATAGCACACATCCAACATGCAATTCAAGCATCCCAGAAGGCAATTCTTGGAACTTATTATTTGAAAGCAAGATTATAAAAAAAGCAAGAAAATTTTAACAAAATAAAATGATGCTCCAAGCAAAACTCATATTATGTGACGAATAAAAATATAGCTCTAAGTAAGATATACCGATAGTGTTGAAGACGAAAGAGGGGATGCCTTCCGGGGCATCCCCAAGCGTAGATGCTTGAGTCTTCCTTGGATATTGCCTTGGGGGTGCCTTGGGCATCCCCAAACTTAGTTTCTTACCACTCCTTATTCTCCACATATCGGTGTCTTACCCAAAACTTGAAAACTTCAATCACACAAAACTTAACGGAACTTCGTGAGATGGGTTAGTGTAATAAAAATAGATCATTCACTTAGGTACTGTCAAGACAAGATTCATAATTGTTCTCACATAATACCTACTATATTCTATAATTCCCATAATTTATACCACTAAATATAAGCTATGGAAACACTAAAACAAGCAAACTATGCATGCAAAACAGAATCTGTCAAAAACAGAATAGTCTCTGAAGATATGAACTTAAACCATACTTCCATGTCTCTAAAAATTCTGCAACATTAGGACAACGCATAAACTGTGCATAGAAAAACTGTGTAAACATTTCAGAATTTTTTGACTCTCCAATAAAATCAGAGAAATTCTGCACCGGACATAAAAGTTTTTGTTTTTGCACAGAATCAAAGTAACAAGTATCCATACTATCACAAAGGCTTTGCTTGGCACTTTATTGAAATAAAAGACACAAAATATGATTATACAGTATTTAATCATGTTAAAACATAAAAACATAAAGTATAAGTGTTGGGTTGTCTCCCAACAAGTGCTTTTCTTTAAGGCCTTTTAGCTAGGCATCATGATTTCAATGATGCTCACATAGTAATAGTATTTGAAACATGCAAAATAACATCATGGATCACATGACAAGCACATTTAATTCTAATCCACTTCCTATGCATAGTTATTTTTCAAGCAAACAATTTATTGTAGCAATAATCAACTTGCATAGGAAGACAAAACAAGCATAACTTCAAGATTTTCAACACATAGAGAGGAAACTTGATATTATTGCAATACCTACAAGCATATCTTCCTCCCTCATAATAATTTCAGTAGCATCATGAAGGAATTCCACAATATAACCTTCACATAAATCATTCTTTTCATGATGCACAAGCATAGAATTTCCATTACTGTCCACATAAGCAATTTTCTTCTCATTCATAGTAGTGGGAGCAAACTAAACAAAATAACTATCATGAGACACTTGATTGACATAACCATATTGAATATTAAAATCATGATGACAACTTTCATGGATATCATTACTCTTTATAGCATACATTTCATCACCATAATCATCATAGATAGGAGGCATGTCATCATCATAATAAATTTGCCCATCAAAACCTGGGGGACTAAAAATATCATCATCATCAAACATAGCATCCCCAAGCTTGTGGATTTCCATATCATTAGCATCATGGATATTCATAGTATTCATACTAACAACATTGCTATCATGCTCATCATTCAAGTATTTAATGCCAAACATTTTATTAAACTCTTCTTCTAACACTTTGGCAGAATTTTAAGAACCATCATTTTCACGAAAGATATTATAAAGATGAAGCAATTGAGGTAACCTAAATTCCATTTTTTGTAGTTTTGTTTTTATAAACCGAACTAGTGATAAACAAGAAACTAAAAGATTCAAGTGCAAGATCTAAAGATATTCCTTCAAGCACTCACCTCCCTGGTAACGGTGCCGGAAAATAGCTTGATGTTTACTACGCAACTTTATTCTTGTAGACTGTGTTGGACCTCCAAGTGCAGAGTTTTGTAGGACAGTAGCAATTTTCCCTCAAGTGGATGACCTAAGGTTTATCAATCTGTGGGAGGTGTAGGATCAAGATAGTCTCTCTCAAACAACCCTGAATCAAATACAAGAAATCTCTTGTGTCCCCAACACACCCAATACAATGGCTAATTGTATAGTTGCACTAGTTCGGCGAAGAGATGGTGATACAAGCGCAATATGTATAGTAGATATAGGTTTTGCAATATGAAAATATAAAAACAGCAAGATAGAAAGTAGTAAACAACGAGGAAAATGGTATATTAATGCTTGGAAATAAGGCCTAGGGTTCATACTTTCACTAGTGCAATCTCTCAACAATGCTAACATAATGGAATCATATGATCATCCCTCAACGTGTGACAAAGAATCACTCCAAATTTCATAAGGAGCGGAGAACATAAGATAAAATTGTTGTAGGTAGTAGGACCACCTCAAAGTTATCATTTCCAATCAATATATTGAGCTATTCCTATAGGTGTCACAAACAGCCCTAGAGTTCGTACTTGAATAACACCATATGATACGCATCAATCAATCCTAATGTCACCTAGATACTCCAATATCACCACAAGTATCCGTGGGTTAATTATTCGACGTGCATCAATCAATTTCAGATTCATCATATTCAATCCAACACAAAGAACTTCAAAGAGTGCCCCAAGATTTCTATTGGAGAAAGTAGGATGAAAACGTGCAATCAACACATGTGCATAGATCCCCCAAGGTCACTGGAATCCGCAAGTTGATGCCATAACATATATCAAGTGAACCAATAGAATACCCCATTGTCACCACGGGTATCCACATGCAAGACATACATCAAGTGTTCTCAAACCCAAAATATTCAGTCCAACATAACGAGATCTCAAAGAGAAAGATTCAATTCATCACAACAAGGTAGCAAGGGAATAACATCATATGATCCAACTATATTAACAAAGCCCACGACACATCAAGATCGTGACATCTCAAGAACATGAGAGAGAGAGAGAGAGAGAGAGAGAGAGAGATCAATCACATAGCTACAGATACATACCCTCAGCCCCGAGGGTGAACTACTCCTTCCTCGTCATGAACACCGCCGGGATGATGAAGATGGCATCCGGTGATGATTGCTCCATCCGACAGGGTGCCGGAACAGGGCTCTGGATGAGTTTTCTTTGGTACAAAGGCTGGCTGCGGCGGAGCGGAAGTTCTAGGTTTATTTCTGAGGGTTTCTGTATATATATATATATATGTGTGTGTGTGTGTGTGTGTGTGTGTGTGTGTGTGTGTGTGTGTGTGTGTGTGATTTTTCAGCGTTAGAATCACGTCAACCAGAGCCACGAGGTGGTCCCAAGCCCTCAGGACGTGCCCAGGGGGCGGGCGTGCCCTGTTGGCTTGGCACCAACAGGTGGGCCCCCTCGAGTGGTTATTCGCTCCGGTATTTCTTATTTCCTCCAGAAAAAAACGTCAAAAAGTTTCGGGCGATTCCGAGAAGTTTTATTTTCTGCACAAAACAACACCACAGTAATTTTGCAGAAAACAACGTTAGTCTGGGTTAGTTCTAATTAAATCATATAAAGTGCATCAAAACCATCTACAAGTATTGTAAACATAGGTAAATATGGCAAGACTACTACATAAATTACCGATACGTTGGACACGTAACAATGACACCAACATGGGCCCTCAGAGATTTTTCTGAAATTGTTGGAGCATCTATAGCCGGACCCCTCATACCCCCTCAACGCCCGGGCAGGCTGCCCGGTCAGTGACCGGTCACAAAAAATCGACCCAGCCGGCCCCCCTCAAACGGGCCTCAAACGCCCGAGCTGACCGGCACCCCTCATATCCAGCCCAAATATGGGGCGGATATGGGGGAGCACGGGCGCGCCCGGGGCACGCCCGCCACGTCGGACCCGACATCCTGACCCACAGCAAATTGCACCAAATCCACCCGCAGAACTGCCGGATCCATTTGTTGTTTTCCTCTCTTCTTCCTCCTCGCGCCATTCGTCTCATAGCCCCGCTGCCATTCCTAGCCTCTGCCCCGCCAGCTCTGTCAGAGGAGTCTTCTGTCCCTTTCTCGCCGCAGAGGACGTCGTCGCCGGCCCGGAAGACACCGTGGTACGTCCGGCAACTCTCTAGCTCGGCCTTGCGCTGGATGTGTTCGACACAATGTCTGACCGGATTTTTTTGTCATTTTTTTAGGGAAAACGATGGATTCCGATGCTTCGTCCGACGACGAGTATGGATCGACAGAGCTTGATCAAATGATTCAAGATGAGTTGTTCGATTCATCGGATTCAAACGAAGAAATGGACATGATCATGGTCATGACCATGCAAGAGGAAATGGACCGGCAAGTGGAGAATATTCTCAATTTCAAGGGCTCAATCAAAGGGAGAAGAGTGACCAATCGGGATAGGGTATCCGGAGCAAAGCTACAGCAGGAGGATTACCTTGCACGTGCATCAGAATCTCCAAGATCTTCACGTGCACGTGCAACTACTCAATGATCTGGTGGAGCATACGTGGACCCACAATGGAAATCAAAGAGCAGATGATTGGTTGTGCACTTCAAATAAATTTGATGTAACACTACTTATGTTGGATGCCAACATTTGTTATTTACGTGTGACATTTAGTTTGTGTGATCGATGTGCATGGTTTTGCATGGATTTGAGAGTCCGAATATGAGATATGCGGATGCAAGGAGCGAAATATGAGAGGTCGTCCGAATGCGTCCGCGGGCGTGTCCGGGCAGGTTCGCGGGCGTATGGGGGGACAGATTTGCCCAGTCTGGCTGTAGATGCTCTTAGATGGGCCTAAAGTCCACCCCGTATTTCAACCGTATGCAGAGGCAAGATGTCACTCCGTATCAACATAGTTTGTATCTGGTTGATGCTACATTTTAAGTTAACTAGCAAATAAGCCCGTGCGTTGCAACGGGTGAAAAAAGAACACACTGCCTAACCTAATAAGTATGACTCGAGACTTCAATAGGTTCATGCCCTTTATTTTAATACGTGGCATTTCATCTGTGTTTCTATTTATTCTTCTTCTCATTTTCGTCGACCGTGGACTTAGTGTTCACACAATCACAACACGTTTGAAAGTTATCAATCTTAATACATCTCCCTTCCGGTATAGGATGATAAATCAAAAAAAATTATGTGAGATTTTGGCGAGGTATGCGTGATTATAGATATTTCTTCTCGTTTCTCATCTTGGTTTTGCCGAAGTGTTCGTTTTCAATTCGGATCGGCACCGGTATGAAAGAAAGACTGACCATGCGCTGTTGATTAAGGTTTAATTGTAAATAGCTTTTTTAATGGTTAACAGTTAAAATAATATCATATTCAGATTCTATATATTTTTCTAATCAAATTTCATATATAATATGTTAAATTTGGAGTTACGGTTTAGAAGTATGGATTTTTGAAAAATTACTTAATATGTACTGCGGGTTGATTATCAAAAATTTGAGAGGATTTTCTGAAAAATAGTATACGGACTAAGAATATCTATTTCTTTTATTAGTAGGTAGGTATAGATGAAAGCGTTCTTCGTCGAAAAATCATACGTTTACGAATATCTAGTCTGAAGCACACGAGGTACCCTCTTGGTTATCGTAACAGAGTGAAGCTTAAATGCAAAGGTAAGATGAGGTCACCAGCTCGCGCATGCATGTCTAGCTGCAACATGCCGGCGAAGGAGCAAGGGGCCAAGCGGAAGCGACCAAAAGCAAACTATGTTAGAGCCAAAGAGAGAAAAATAATGAAGGGCCAGCCGGCCGGCCGGCCGGTCAGCGTGCGTGCATGCGTGGCCTGGTCTCATCTAATCTGGTCTGGTGATTCAGTTCTCGAAGCGCTAATGCTATCTATGTCATGCCATGCAACGCTGCTACTACTACAGTAGTAGCTACGACGACGACCACGTCCTGGCTAGCTTTTAATTGGGACGGAAAGGAAAGGGAAAGACGGGGCCTTGGCCTTTATGTCGCAAGCGCACAAGCGGAAGGCGTCAAAAGGATGGCATCGATGAGCGACCCGGAGAATGCCACCACGCGATCGATCGATCCGGTGTGTCAGGCTCGCGTGCATGGCCTCGCAAAGAAGAAAAGCCACTGCGTCTGCGTGCCCGGCCGGTGCGCAGTCCAGCCACCGAAAGTACCTGCAGCGACCGAGCTTGCGCACTGGCCAGGAGCACAAAAAAGCAATGTGATCAAGTCACGGTCCGTCCGTCCCTCCGTTCTATAGCTAGCTACTCCTAGCTAGCTGCTGATGCCCCAAAAGTTTTATCAGACCATACACATCCCTATGTAGGAACATGTTGTGGTAAAATTTGAAGACGGTTTGAGTTTCCTCAAACAAAATGACCAAAACAGCATTACTCTATCTATCAACCACAGTATATAGAAAGAGCCAAAATAAGATGTGTACGACTAGGAGAGGTGTGATTTTGAGTTTGTCTAGCGAAAACCGAAAAGTTCTCCTATTTGGTAACGGTGACGGTAGGTATACATGCAGCCAAAACTAGGATAGGGATACATCAGATCAAGTAAAGCGGCCATCTGTTTCTACATGCTTGTCTTGCACTCTTTCACGAGTCCAGTCCAACCAGACGGTCGAAGCGCTACCCGCGTGGATGACGGGTAGGACCACATGCCGTAGGTGGAGATTAACTATCACTCACTCCCTCTGATTCCGCGGACCCGCTTACAAGCACATAGTAGTAGTACTAGTAGAGATCGGCGGTGCAGTGAAGGCATCTACATGTAGGTTGCTAGCTAATGAAGCACAAGACTGCTAGACTAGGGCCGAAAGATGGTGTAAAGGAGTGCGAGAATTGGAGAGGGGTCAGAAGCGTGGATGGAGGTTGCGATCGATCGAGCAGCAGCCGAATCGCGTGCAGACAATGGGAGGAAAAAGCTGAGGATGGCGTGATCTGCTCACGCAACCTCACTCCTTTGACCGCATTTCAATATCACCCTCCTGCTCTGCTCCGCTGCTCAGGCCTCACACACTCTCCGATGCACCTCCAACTTGGCCTTTAATTGTTTCTGCTTAACTCTTGTACGCCCACTTTCACTCCATTTCAATATTATTTTTCCGTCACTAAATCAGATGGATTACGCTACTCTCGTAGTAGTAAGAGTAAAATCTTCTTACAACATCTCTAGCACAACCTCATAAGTTTATTCCTCGTTAGGGCAAGCTCAATGCACTGACAAAAGCGAACGCAGATTTTATCTTTCTTTTTTTCCGTTTCGTTCGGTCGAGCGAACGGCTTGTCCTCTTTATCGTTTGGGTCGGCCGGTGCGTACATAATTATTCATGTGGGGATTTTTTTTTTGAAAACATGCAAATAAGCAAACATTATTCATACAATAGAACAGTCAGTCAACCGTTGGCCAAAGTCCACTTAACCATAGTTAAATATAAATTTAAAACTTAAACAAGGGTGTGTCGCCCAGCTGCCTAGCTCGTCACACCTGTCGGTGAGGTCGAAGAAGCATGGTGACGGTGCAACCCACATGAAGGTCTGTTGTCACACTGTTCGCGCCGCCTTCTCCGCAGTCTGCTGCGCCAGTGACACAGGCGCACCTCCCCCCCCCCCCCCCCCCCCCCCCCCCCCCCGCGCGCCGCTCCTCCGCCTCCTCCCGTGCTGTAAGTGCATCTAGTGCCCCTTAGTGATTTTGGTGTATTGAAGACTTATAGGTTAAGGGATTAATATGTGTGTGAGTGTACACGGGCTCTATAATTCGCTGAGTAGTTTGATATATACGAAGAATGTCGACCCCTAAAAATGAATGTCTTCAACTCAAGACTTTGATGATTTCTTGAAGACTTTGAAAACGAAGAATTTGGTGTGACCTTGAAGATATTGATACAAGGACTATGAAGCGTGAAGACTTTTGTTTTTGTAGTTTCATTTTCTTTCTTTGAGTCATAGGAAAAACCGTACTGTTAAATGGGATCGAGGTAATACTATAGAAGAATTTTCAAGTGGTGCTCATCTCAAAGCCTACACATACCCCCAAAACCTTCGAGTGAAGCCTTTGGAAATCTCTTACAGTTCAGTCAATTTCTTCACTGACAGAAACGAAGTTCTTCTTGTCTCTGAGGAATTTGTTCTGACTGAGAAGTTAGGATTTCGCCAGTGCGAATTGCCTACCGTGAGGAATATGATAGCCCTGAGGAATTTGAGAGTTCAAAGTTCTGACCGTTGTTGTGCCTTACGCCAGCTGTCCAGATATCTTATCCACATAACGGTCATATCATTAGGGGCATTTATGTCATATCATGTCGGGTTGCACCCTGGCTATAAATAGCCGCCCCCCACAACCACTAGCTGGTTGGCTGCTCTGAGAGAGTTTGACAAGTGTCATTTGAGAGCAACCCATCCTCTGAGGACTTTAAGAGAAAATCGTCAGAGAGGAAAAACCCAAAACCCAAACCACCAAAACCCAAAGTGATTGAGCATCACTGAAGAGATTGTTCCTGTGTGGAACCGACGCTTTTTACCTTTGAAGACTGTGCATCTTCCAGACGGTTAGGCGTCATGGTCTAGAGCATCCAAGAGGAAATTGTGGATCGCCGGGTGGCCGAGTTTGTGAGGGTTTGGAAGTCTGCCCTGAAGACTTACCACGAGTGTTGGGTGAGGTTTGTGTGACCTTAGCTCAAGGAGAATACGGTAAGGATTGTGTATCCTTAGACTGTGTGTATTTTGGTTTGAATACCAAGCCACTCCGAACCAGACGTACGACTGTCACAGCAGTTGGAACTGGGTCATCAAATCATTGTCTTCATCGAGCTCCTGGTTCTAATTCGTCAACCCTTTCATTTCCTCGAAGTACTTGTTGATGAAATTGATCGTTACTGTTTGAAGACTTTGACTGAAGACTTTCTCAATTTCCTCATCTCGAATTCTTCAGTCACTTTGTCTATCGCCTGCTTATCATGTGTGCACGCTACTTGTGCTCTGTGTATGTTTCATTTCATCATGATGACTATGCTACTGCTATGTTTCGCATGCACTTGAGTATGTATTCCGCTGCTAGTGACGAATTTGTAAAAATTGCCTATTCACCCCCCTCTAATCGATATAACGCATTTTCAAAATTTTGGTTTAACCACCTGGAGTTTTAGTTATGTCGACTGCAGACATTATCAAGGTCTCAGCTGGGTGTCCTACCTTCGATGGGACGGACTACCCCTACTGGAAGAACAAGATGCGCATGCATCTTGAGACAATTGACAACGTTCTCTGGTATGTTGTGGAAAATGGTGTTCCCTCAGTCACTCCCACTGTCACTGTTGCTGATGTGAAGAGATTCAAGCAACTCGACTCTCAAGCGAAGAATATCATTTGTGGCCATCTGAGCAAAGGTCAGTATGGCAGGGTGAGTGTTTTAGAGACTGCTAAGCTTATCTGGGATAGGCTGTCCAAACTCAACGAATGTGTTTCAACTCAACGTGACTCTCGAGTTGATGTTCTTCGCAATATCTTCAACCGCTTCAAAATACTTGACAACGAAAATGTTCAGCAAACTTTTGATCGTCTCACTGTTATATCCAATGAGCTACATGCTCTTGGTGCCACTGACATCACCGACCATGAGGTGGTGAAGAAACTGCTGAGATCTCTTGATTCCTCATTCGATACACTTGCTTTGATGATTCAAGAACGTGGAGACTACAAGTCACTAGATCCTGCTGATATTCTTGAGAGACTCAATACTCATGAATTCCAACAAGCTGAAAAGAGAGACCTCTACGGACCAAGCTATGGGAGAACTCGTGCACTGAAGGCAAAAGCAATTTCCTCATCTGAAGGCAAAGAATCTGATAGTAGCCTTCGTGATCTTGAAGAATTGAGTCAGGAGCTAGCAATGCTCGTGAGGAAATTCCAGAAGTTCTCAAGGAAAGGCCAATTTGGAAAAATTTCAAGAAGTGGCCTGAAGAAATCAGAATCCTCATCAAGCGACTACCAGAAAAGAACTTGCCACAAATGCAAGAAGTTTGGCCACTACATCGCTGACTGTCCTCTCTGGAAAAAAGAATCAAAGAAGAAGAAATACAAAGATGATAGTTCTGATGACTCGAAGAAAAAGAAGAAATCTTCAAAGTCCTCATCTTCAAAGTCCTCATCGCACAAGAAGAACATCTCCAGAAAGGCTCGGGCAATTATTGGCAAGGAAATGGATTCTGAAGAAGAATCTAAAGAATATGAGGAAGAGGAGGAATCTGAGGAGGAGTCAGACTCTGGTGTAGCTAGCTTACCTCTTCTTACTGCTTTCGTCAGCAAGTCAATCTTCAACACTGAGGAAAGTGATGATGACTTCAACCTTGACAACGATGACTTTGCTCCCACCTATTTCTTCATGGCAAAAGGTGCCAAGGCATCCACAGAGTGCCCCTTCTTTGACGGCACAGATTATCCTAAGTGGAAAGTCCTGATGCGGAAGCACCTCCTATCGAAGAACATCGAGTTATGGACTGTTACAGAATTAGGACTGACGGATCTCTGCAAGATGGCCAATGCTGATGACATTCATAAGTACACTCAGCTGGATGCTCAGGTGAGGAATATCATCGGCTCTAGCTTATCAAAGGACATGTTCAAGAGCATCTATCATCTCCAAAATGCAAAGCTCATCTGGGATAGGATCTTCGATGTCCATGAAGGTTATCGCACTCGTCAAGATTCCATGTTCATCGAATACAAGAATTTCCTTAAATCCCAGGAAACAGATCCAGTTTCATCTTCCTCATCTATGTGCCTCATGGAAAAAGGCTCAAAGGTACTCAAATATCATTCCTCATCTGAATCAAGTGAATGTGAATCTGATGAAAACCTCAAACCTAGCTATTCCAAACTTGCTAATATTGCCACTAAAGAACAAACTGCTTTGGAAAGGGTTAAGAAATTGCTAGACAAAAGCGATGATCTGTTAAATGAGGAAATGGATCATACTAAAACTCTGACTAAAGACCTTCACTACTGGAATCAGGGAATTTTCCATCTGCCTGATCTTTGCCGTCTGCTGGCAGATGGCAAAGAAACTCTTTGCCGTCACCTGCCGGAAAACAGACGGCAAAGAACGCACTGATGGCAAAGATATTGTTTGCCATTGATACGTCTCCAACGTATCTATAATTTATAAAGTATTCATGCCATGTTTACAATAATTTTATATGATTTTGGTATGATTTTATTAGAACTAACCCGGACTGACGCTGTTTTCAGCAGAACTATCATGGTGTCATTTTTTGTGCAGAAATAAAAGTTCTCGGAATGGGCTGAAAATTTACGGAGAATATTTTTGGAAAATATAAAAAATACTGGAGCAAAAAGATACCGGAGAGGAGTCCCGAGGCAGCCACAAGCCTAGGGGGCGCCCCCCTAGGGCGCGCCCCCCTGGCTTGTGGGCCCCTTGGGAGTCCCCTTGACGTGAGACCGACGCCAAAAATTCCTATAAATACCAAAACCCCCCAGAAAGAAACCTAGATCGGGGGTTCCGCCGCCGCAAGCCTCTGTAGCCACGAAAAACCAATCGGGAGCCCGTTCTGGCACCCTGCCGGAGGGGGAAACCATCACCGGAGGCCATCTTCATCATCCCGGCGGTCTCCATGACGAGGAGGGAATAGTTCACCCTCGGGGCTGAGGTAATGTACCAGTAGCTATGTGTTTGATCTCTCTCTCTCTCGTGTTCTTGAGATGACACGATCTTGATGTACCGCGAGCTTTATTAATATAGATGAATCATATGGAGTTTTCCCCTCTCTATCTTCTTGTGATGAATTGAGTTTTCCCTTTGAAGTTTTCTTATCGGATTGAGTCTTTAAAGGATTTGAGAACACTTGATGTATGTCTTGCGATGGGATATCCGTGGTGACAATGGGATGTTCTATTGATCCACTTGATGTATGTTTTGGTGATCAACTTGCGGGTTCCGTGACCTTGGGAATCTATGCATAGGGGTTGGCACACGTTTTCGTCTTGACTCTCCGGTAGAAACTTTGGGGCACTCTTTGAAGTTCTTTGTGTTGGATTGAACATGATGAATCTGAAATTGTGTGATGCATATCGTATAATCAAGCCCATGGGTACTCGTGGTGACATTGGAGTATCTAGGTGACATTAGGGTTTTGGTTGATGTGTATCTTAAGGTGTTATTTTAGTACGAACTCAAGGGCTGTTCGTGACACTTATAGGGATAGCTCATAAGATTGATCGGAAAAGATAACTTTGAGATGATTTCGTACCCTACAATAATTTCTTCGTTTGTTCTCCGCTATTTGTGACTTTGGAGTGAACTCTTTGTCGCACTTGAGGGATTTACATATGATTCAACTATGCCAGTATTGTTGAGAGAACTTGCACTAGTGAAAGTATGAACCCTAGGCCTTGTTTCTAAGCATTGCAATACCGTTTGTGCTCACTTTTATCATTAGTTACCTTGCTGTTTTTATATTTTCAGATTACAAAGACCTATATCTACCATCCATATTACACTTGTATCACCATCTCTTCGCCGAACTAGTGCACCTATACAATTTACCATTGTATTGGGTGTGTTGGGGACACAAGAGACTCTTTGTTATTTGGTTGCAGGGTTGTTTGAGAGAGACCATCTTCATCCTACGCCTCCCATGGATTGATAAACCTTAGGTCATCCACTTGAGGGAAATTTGCAACTGTCCTACAAAACTCTGCGCTTGCAGGCCCAACACGAGTCCACAAGAAGAAGGTTGCGTAGTAGACATCAAGCTCTTTTCTGGCGCCGTTGCCGGGGAGGTGAGTTCTTGAAGGTATATCTTTAGATCTTGCAATTAAATCTTTTAGTTTCTTGTTTTTCACTAGTTTGGTTTTATAAAAGAAAACTACAAAAAAATGGAGTTTAGGTTGCATCAATTGGTTCGTCTTTTTAATGTCTTTCGTGAAAATGATGGTTTGGAAAATTGTGCTCAATTGGTAGAGGAAGAATTTATGAAAATACTTAATGAGAATTCCTTGAATGATGAGCATGATTGCAAAATTGCTAGTATGAATTCTCTGAATATCCATGATGCTAATGATATGCAAACCCACAAGCTTGGGGATGCTATGTTTGATGAAGATGATATTTTTAGTCCCCCAAGTTTTGATGAGAAAATTTGTTATGATAATGACATGCCTACTATCTATGATGATTATGATGATGACATGTATGCTATAAAGAGTGATAGTAACCATGAAACTTGTCATCATGATTTTAATATTCAAAGTGGTTATGTCAATCAAGTATCTCATGATAGTTATTTTGTTGAGTTTGCTCCCACTATTATGAATGAAAAGAAAATTGCTTATGTGGAGAGTGACAAATTTTCTATGCTTGTGGATCATGAAGATAATGCTTTATGTGATAGTTATGTTGTGAAATTCCTTCATGATGCTACTGAAAATTATTATGAGGGAGGAACATATGCTTGTAGGAATTGCAACAATTTCAAGTTTCCTCTCTATGTGTTCAAAGTTTTGAAGTTATGCTTGTTTTGCCTTCCTATGCTAGTTGATTCTTGCTCCCATAAATTGTTTGCTCACAAAATCCCTATGCATAGGAAGTGGGTTAGACTTAAATTTGCTTGTCATGAGATTCATGATGCTCTTTTGCATGTTTCAATTATTATTCCTATGTGAGCATCATTGAAATCATCATGCCTAGCTAAAAGGCATTCAAGAAAAGCGCTTGTTGGGAGACAACCCAACACTTTTACTTTCTGTTTTTGTGTGTCCACATGATTAAGATACTGTATTAATCATGTTTTGTGCCTTTTATTTCAATAAAGTGCCAAGTAAAGCCTTTGGGACGACTCACAAGATGAGTACAATTGATGCTGAACCAAAACAGAAACTTTTGACTCCAGTACAGGAATTTTAATTTTTTACTGGAGCGTGATAATGATATGAAATTTTTACAAAGTATTTATGTACAAATTATTCAGGTTTTCCTAATTTTTCATAATTGTTAGAGACAGGGAAGTATGGTTACACTACAGATCTTCACAGACTGTTCTGTTTTTGACAGATTCTGTTTTGCATGCATAGTTTGCTTGTTTTAGTGTTTCCATAGCTTATATTTAGTGGTATAAATTATGGGAATGATATAATACAGTAGGTATCATGTGGGAACAATTATGAATCTTTTCTTGACAGTACCTAAGTGAATGATTTATCTTTATTACACTAACCCTTCTCACGAAGTTCCGTTAAGTTTTGTGTGATTGAAGTTTTCAAGTTTTGGGTGAGACACCGATATGAGAAGAATAAGGAGTGACAAGAACCTAAGATTGAGGATGCACAAGGCACCCCCAAGTTAATATCCAAGGAAGAATCAAGCGTCTAAGCTTGGGGATGCCCCGGAAAGCATCCCCTCTTTCGTCTTCAACATTATCGGTATATCTTACTTAGAGCTATATTTTTATTCGTCACATAATATGTGCTTTGCTTGGATCATCATTATATTTTGTTATTTTCTGTTAGGTGTTATTCATAATCTTGTTTTTCAATAAAAATTTCCAAGAATTGTCTTAGGATGCTTGCATTGCATGTTTTGATGAGTGCTGTGTAAAAACAGAAACTTTGGCTGTAGTGTTTGAATTTTCATATTTTAGTGGAACGTGGAAAGTTTCTGAAATTTTTACACAGAATTTTCATATAAATTATTTAGCATTTCCTAAATTTTCATAAATTTTTGAGTTACAGAAGTACACTTTTTTCATAAATTTCTACAGACTGTTCTGTTTGGACAGATTGCTGTCACGGTTTCGTTATCTACTTATCCTATAGTTTCCACAGCCTATATTGGTAGATATAAATTGTGGAAATGATAGTATACAGTACCTAGTGTTTGAAAATTATTGTGCAACTTGTCTTGGCAGTACATAAAGTGTTGATTTATTATTATGTGTACTAACCTATCTCACGAGTTCTTTTCGAGTTTTGTGTGGATGAAGTTTTTGAGAATAGGTGAAACCATGATATGAGAGGATTGAACGAGATACAAAAGCTTAAGCTTGGGGATGCTCAAGGCACCCCAAGTAAATATTTCAAGAAGTGTCAAGCATCTAAGCTTGGGGATGCTACACATCCCACCTCTCTTCATCAACAATTATCGGTTAGCCTATGTTGAGCCTAAATTTTTATTCGTTCACATGATGCGTGCTATTCTTGGAGTGCTATTTTTATTTTGCTTGCTGTTTAATAAATTACTTAAGATCTGAAATTCTTAGATGAGAGAGTCTTCACATAGTTATTTAATTGTTGACTACACATTGATCTTCACTTATATCTTTTTGGAGTAGTTTGTCATTCACTCTCGTGCTTCACTTATATCCTATGAGTAAATGGTTGAATGAATTGAATATCATAAATCTGAAATTAAATATGCTTCATATACTTATCCCATGGGGAGTAATGACTTCACACATAATAAGTATAGGTGGTAAAATTTATTGAAAGTTAGCAAACACCGCATTGGTCACTTGAACAATTCATGAAAGAATATTGAAGGAAGAGAGATTCCACATATAAATATACTATCTTGGACATCTTCTATGATTGTGAACTCATTAATTATTTTCAAACTCGAGCAAATTAGTTAAAATTGGACAAGGAAGACAACTTAATGAGTTATGTTTGGGTATATTTGTATAGAAGTTATATTGTTATGGATCCTCCAACATGTGGTGCTTGCTTCCAGCTCATACTAGCCAAAACTTCCGCACCAAGTAGAAATACTACTTGTGCATCCAAACACCCTTAAACCAGTTTTGCCATGAGAGTCCACTATACCTACCTATGGATTGAGTAAGATCCTTCAAGTAAGTTGTCATCGGTGCAAAAAGCAATAAAAATTGCTCCTAAAAATGTATGATCTTTTATTGTGAGGGAAAATAAGCGTTGTACAAACTTGTGATGGTAAAGAAATAAAAGCGACGGACTGCATAATAAAGGTTGCTATCACAAAGGGCAATACAACGTGACGTTCCTTTGCATTAAGGGTTTGCACATCCAAAAACAAAAAGCGCATGACAACCTCTGCTTCCCTCTGCGAAGGGCCTATCTTCTACTTTCTATTACTTACCTTTATGCAAGAGTCATGGTGATCTTCACCACTTCCTATATTTCGCCTTTTTCTCTTGGCAAGCGTTATGTGTTGGGGAATGATCTAGACATATATATCCACACAAATATATTTGATCATGAATTATTATTGTTGACAATTATCTATATGATAAATAAGTTGGGAGGCGAAACATTAAGCCCCTATCTTTCTCTGTGTTCGATGGATGCTATTTGTTCTAAAAATATGCTTTGAGTGTCAATAATCATGGAAGACTATATGATAGTTGAGTATGTGGAATTTGCTAAATCAAAGCTCTTACATAGACCCTTCCTGAAAATAAGATGAATTGCAATTGTTCGATGACTAGGAATATGGTTTGTTAGTTTTCAAGAAACTTTCTGGTCTATACTTTAACATGTGAATAGCTTGTTACTTGATCATGAGAAGTTTTATGAGATGAGCTACTGTTTATGGTTTATATTGATGCTAGAAAAAGTGATTGGAATTATCATTGATCAAACTTGTGCACTTGCTAGCATTCACACTTCATAAATTATTTCTTTTATCATTTACCTACTCGAGGACGAGCAGGAATTAAGCTTGGGGATGCTGATACGTCTCCAACGTATCTATAATTTATGAAGTATTCATGCCATGTTTACAATAATTTTATATGATTTTGGTATGATTTTATTAGAACTAACCCGGACTGACGCTGTTTTCAGCAGAACTACCATGGTGTCGTTTTTTGTGCAGAAATAAAAGTTCTCGGAATGGGCTGAAAATTTACGGAGAATATTTTTGGAATATATACAAAATACTGGAGCAAAAAGATACCGGAGAGGAGTCCCGAGGTAGCCACAAGCCTAGGGGGCGCCCCCCTGGCTTGTGGGCCCCTCGGGAGTCCCCTTGACATGAGACCGACGCCAAAAATTCCTACAAACACCAAAACCCCCAGTAAGAAACCTAGATCGGGAGTTCCGCCGCCGCAAGCCTCTGTAGCCACGAAAAACTAATCGGGAGCCCGTTCCGGCACCCTGCCGGAGGGGGAAACCATCACCGGAGGCCATCTTCATCATCCCGGCGGTCTCCATGACGAGGAGGGAATAGTTCACCCTCGGGGCTGAGGGTATGTACCAGTAGCTATGTGTTTGATCTCTCTCTCTCTCTCTCGTGTTCTTGAGATGACACGATCTTGATGTACCGCGAGCTTTATTAATATAGATGAATCATATGGAGTTTTCCCCTCTCTATCTTCTTGTGATGAATTGAGTTTTCCCTTTGAAGTTTTCTTATCGGATTGAGTCTTTAAAGGATTTGAAAACACTTGATGTATGTCTTGCGATGGGATATCCGTGGTGACAATGGGATGTTCTATTGATCCACTTGATGTATGTTTTGGTGATCAACTTGCGGGTTCCGTGACCTTGGGAATCTATGCATAGGGGTTGGCACACATTTTCGTCTTGACTCTCCGGTAGAAACTTTGGGGCACTCTTTGAAGTTCTTTGTGTTGGATTGCACATGATGAATCTGAAATTGTGTGATGCATATCGTATAATCAAGCCCATGGGTACTCGTGGTGACATTGGAGTATCTAGGTGACATTAGGGTTTTGGTTGATGTGTATCTTAAGGTGTTATTTTAGTACGAACTCTAGGGCTGTTCGTGACACTTATAGGGATAGCTCATAAGATTGATCGGAAAAGATAACTTTGAGGTGGTTTCATACCCTACAATAATTTCTTCATTTGTTCTCTGCTATTTGTGACTTTGGAGTGAACTCTTTGTCTCACGTGAGGGATTTACATATGATTCAACTATGCCAGTATTGTTGAGAGAACTTGCACTAGTGAAAGTATGAACCCCAGGCCTTGTTTCTAAGCATTGCAATACCATTTGTGCTCACTTTTATCATTAGTTACCTTGCTGTTTTTATATTTTCAGATTACAAAGACCTATATCTACCATCCATATTACACTTGTATCACCATCTCTTCGCCGAACTAGTGCACCTATACAATTTACCATTGTATTGGGTGTGTTGGGGACATAAAAGACTCTTTGTTATTTGGTTGCAGGGTTGTTTGAGAGAGACCATCTTCATCCTATGCCTCCCACGGATTGATAAACCTTAGGTCATCCACTTGAGGGAAATTTGCTACTGTCCTACAAAACTCTGCGCTTGGAGGCCCAACACGAGTCTACAAGAAGAAGGTTGCGTAGTAGACATCAGCCATCAGTGCGCTCTTTGCCGTCCGCTGGCAGACGACAAAGATGCGCCAGGCAGACAGCAAAGAGACCAGACGGGCCCACTGCACCGTGGATAGCATGGTTGCCGTAAGCTGCATCTTTGCCATCTGCTGCCCCCTCTTTGACATCTGCCTCCCCCTCTTTGCCGTCTGCTAGCAGACGACAAAGGGGATGGCCACATAACGGCCACGGCGCCCGGCCCCCTCCCCACCCCATCTCCCCACCTCTCTCTCTCTCCCCCACTCCCCACCTTTGTCTCTCTCCCCCATCTCCCCACCTCTCCGTCTCTCCCCCTCCCCGCGCCGCCCGCACCACCATCACCGCGCCGCCCCCTCCCTGCGCCGCCCATCACCGCGCCGCCCCCTCCCCGCCACTCCCCCCTCCCTGCGCCCCCACCATCGCGGCCTCCCTCCCGCACCCTCACCTTGCCACCCGTCTGCCACCACCGGCCTCCTCGCCGCCTCACCACCGCCGGCCCCCTCGCTGCCCTGTCCCCCGCGCAACGCGACCGCCCCGGCCCGCGCCACGCCGGCCCTGCCCCTCGCCCCGCCCCACAGCCGGCCTCCCCGCCGGACCCTCTCCCCGCACCACCGCGGGCCTCCCAGCCGGCCCCTCGCCCCGCCCCACCGCCCGCCTCCTCCCCGCCGGCCCAGCCCAATCGCCCCGGTAAGCAACCGCTGAGCACCTCCTTGCTTTATGCAAATATTTTTTGATTTTGTTTCTAAGAACTTAAGAACTACATGTATGGCAAAAAAAGATAATCTAGAACTATGTTATGTTCCTATTCTAGTATTATGTACAAATAAGCTTACTTTACCATTGTGAGGAAGGTGTTGTATAAAGCTTCAAATAATGATGGTACTACGCATTGATCTATCTTAGCCCCAAATTTCCTACTTATTGTTAGGGAATGCTCCATCTCTTCCTCTGTAGGACACCAAACTTTCAATAAAGCAATAATTTCTATCTTGTATCTTTTGCCAAGTCCCAACCTAGAAAGGAAAAATATCTTTAGACTATTACTAAGAGCAAAAGGAGTTCTTTTAAGATAATAACCAAATATGCCATGAGACCCAGAAAGTCAAGTGGGAGGGATTCGGAGGACTGGGCAGGAAGACAAACCGGAGGGTCTTCTCATTGTCGTATCGCCGACGTCCACTCGAGCCTAATTGCAATATCTTAACAAAAAGATTTGGCCATATGGGAATGGGTTTCTATAAAAGTATAAGAGAAAGCTTATATGACAAGTGAGATCTCACCTTTCCAGTGGGGGGGGGGAATCTTACACCATATCAACTGTTCGCTCCTTCTCCTGAGGAGCAAGAGTGATCATTGGAAAAAGGAACTTGCACCTTGTTTCTGTAATCACAACATTAAAAATGAATTGTTGGTAGATGGAGAGTGAGAAGAACAATTCTTAACAAATAATAGGGGAGAGGAAGATACCGTGTAATGTCCTGCCATATATTCAATAGTGGCACGAGATGAAAAAGTTGGATCTTACACAACTAATCATACCTGAAATTGTCCAAACCATAAGAGTTGCTTTAATATTCTGTACTATTTAGTTGTAAAATAAAATATGTTTAAAGAAGGCAAACCTTGGACCATTTTCCTATCAGATCCAAACTAACCCCCCTTGGAATAAGAGCAGCAACAAGATCCCTCCTACGAGTCTGCAAACCCCACAAACAAGATAAGAGAGAGAGAGAGAGAGAGAGAGAGAGAGAGAGAGAGTGTTTAAAGAAAACATCATATTTGTGTTGATCGGGTGGATTTAAATGTGCAGTTGTTTCGTTGCTGCGAGGGTGTAAGAGCACATTTATCCATGTGTGGTTTTGGTAATTGATGACAATCCCTATGGACTAATGGTTGCCTTGAGTTATATTCGAAGGATTTGTCCGTAGGTACTTCTTGAAGTCCATCTGTTGGTTTCAAGGAGTTCATGTGGTGACCAAGGTGGTATTCAAGGTTTTATCCAAAGATTGGTCATGTGAGAGTTGAGCTTATTGCAAGCATGTCTTGAAGAAGAAGATTGTGTGAGCATTCATGTTTACCTTCAAGACATCATCTTTATGAAGAGAGAAGATAAGATACAAGGTCGATCAAGACTAAGTCAAAGAGTGAACCAAGTTGATCAACACACGAAGCGTACAAGATACACCGAGAGGGATCAAGTGATCCCATGGTATGGTAAGCGTTGTCCATTACGCTTTGTGTACTAACCCACGGTCTACGTGAGTGTTCTTCGTAGGGTTAGGTATATTTCCATGGGATTGCATCAAGAGGAAGATCCCATACAACCCATGGAAGATGACATCAAGTGGTGATCGTCATCAAGGTTGCGGTGTGCAAGTTCAAGTGAAGCATCACGGAGAGATCATGCTTGAAGCTTGCCGTCCATTGTGGTGACAATGGACTTGTGAAGATGTGCCGATGAGTGGCTCACCCATAGTGGAGTATGGGGGAGCAATCTACTAGTCTTCATCGAGCCGGCGCAATCAAGAAAGGTGGTCCATCTTGAGAAGGACAAGATCATCATCATCTAGCTCAAGTGGACTATGCGCAAGGCAAAGGTTTGACCTTGATAGGGTTTTCTATTTTACCGGTCTCATGGTGGTAGTTGGGAGGCCGGGTTATAGGATCGATAGCCGTACTATCAAGGGGGGCTCTCAAGTGAGTAGCTTGATCGTATCGTTCGTTGAGAGCTCAAACCATTGCATTCTTGGCATCATCATCTTTCTTGGTTCTTGGTTGGTGTTTCTCTTTGTGAGTTTTAGAGCTTTTGGTCATCTTCATGACAAGCTCGAGTTCATCGAAAACAGAGTCCATATGTATCTTCTATGATGTTTTCGATGTTGGAGTTTTTGCGAGGTCTTCATTCATAGAGGTTTCACACTTCTATATCATTGGCATTTTTATACTACCTCTTCTTATTATAACCAGTCGCTGTTGGATTGCTCTTGTCATCCTGAATCCAACAAGCTTGAGTTTGCTCAATTCGGAGCTCATTTGCAAGAGTTATGGCAGTTTTGGTCTTACCTGTTTTCTTGATACGGTTGTACCGTTGTCCCGACCAGTTGCACCGCTCGCTCCAGTCATCCGGTTCAACCACCACCCCAGGGGTGATACCCTGGGGGTGCTGCCACTGAGTGGTCCCAAGCGGTTGTACCGCTGCCCCCGGGCGGTTGTACCGCCCACAGCTGGGTGACCCAGGGTGGCAGCCCTGGGCGGTTGAACCGGCCCATCACCGGGCTTCAACCGGACACGATTCTGTTGAGCTGCGGTTGTTGGGCGGACGTGGGCCGGTTGTACCGCTATATTGCTATAGCCCAGTACTACCGGTGACCCTAGCGGTTATACCGCTCGGGACTTTGCCCTGTCCAGCGCTTGAGCCGAGCGGTTGCACCAGGAAGGAACCACCGCCTCTGGTTCTGTTGTGATGCGGTGGTTGCCCGGTTGTTGAGCGGTTCTACCGCTATATTACTATAGCCCAGTTCTACCGCCCGCATCACCGGTTGTACCGCCCTGTGTAATTCTGCACATAAAGGGCAGATTTGTGGGGATCTATTTAAGGGGGTCTTCTTCCCCAATGGTTCCCCAACTCTTGAGCTCGTGTTTGCCCCCCATTGTTGACCTTCTTTGAGCTTGCTAACTCTCAATCCCTCCAATGATTCTTGCTAGTTCTTGAGGGAAAAGAGAGAGGAGATCTAGATCCACATTTCCACCAATCACTTTCTCCTCTATGTGAGAGGAACCCCTTGGATCTAGTTCTTGGAGTTCTTGGTGTTCTTCTTTGTTCTTCCTCTCATTTTCCTCCATAGCATTAGTTGTTGTGGTGGGATTTGGGAGAGAAGGACTTGGGCACTCCGTGTGCCCTTGCCATTGCATTTGGTACATAGGTTTGAGTTCTCCATGGTGATACGTGGAAGTGAAGTTTGAGAAGCTTATTACTCTTGGGTGTTTGTGCACCCTAGAGCTTGTTCCTCTTGGGTGCCTTGGCGCCCTAGACGGTTGGTGGTGCCTCGGAGCTCAATCATTGTGGTGTAAAGCTCCGGGCAAGCGTCGGGGTCTCCAATTAGGTTGTGGAGATTGCCCCGAGCAATTTGTACGGGTATCGGTGACCGCCCCCAAGGGTTGCCAAAGTGTACAGGTACCGATGACCGCCCCCAAGGGTTGCCATTTGTACGGGTTCGGTGACCGCCCCCAAGGGTCCCTTAGTGGAATCACGGCATCTTGCATTGTGCGAGGGCGTGAGGAGATTACGGTGGCCCTAGTGGCTCCTTGGGGAGCATTGTGCCTCCACACTGCTCTGAACGGAGATTAGCATCCACAAGGGTGTGAACTTTGGGATACATCATCATCTCCACGTGCCTCGGTTATCTCTTACCCGAGCCCTTTACTTGTGCACTTTACTTTGTGATAGCCATATTGCTTCTTGTTATATATCTTGCTATCACTTAGTTGTTTATCTTGCTTAGCATAAGTTGTTGGTGCACATAGGTGAGCCTAGTTGTTTTAGGCATTGTGCTTGACATATTAAACGTTAGTTTTATTCCGCATTTGTTCAAGCCTAAACCGTAATTATTTTAAAGCGCCTATTCACCCCCCCCTCTAGGCGACATCCACGTCCTTTCAGAGGGTCTGGTGTTCGACGACCTCCTCGTGCGTTCGACTAGCTCCGCCCCTGCGTTCGTGGGTGAGCACAAATGACATCTCCTCCCCCCCCCCCTTAATTTGCTCTGTTCCGGTCTTCGTGCCGATGAAACTTGCTAGCTATAGGTGTCTTCAATCATCAGTATGCGTGACCAGTATGTGTCTCCCGTTCGAAAGGGCGGCATCTATAAATATGCATGTCTTTGCATATTTATAACCGCCATCCTTTCGAATTGTCCAACGTTATCCATGGACCGCCCGAGTATGTGTAGATTGGGTTCGTTTTCTCATATGCTCTGCTCCGGATCCAATGCAGAATTTCGTCAGTGCCTCCCTATTGTTCTCCGGGTACACATCCTCTCTGTTTATTGCCGAGACGTGTATCAGGAGAACAGCGGGGAGGTGCTGCCGAAATTTTGTGTCGGATCCGGAGCAGAGCATGGGAAAACGAACCCAATCTACACATACTCGGGTGGGATTAGGACATATCTTTACCTATTAGCGTGTAGGTTGCATGGGCGTAATAAAATTGACAAACTTAATTAGCTGATGAATTATATATATATTTCTTGTGTGTTTAGTAGGTAGGCAAGATGAGTGATCGTGCGCGGATGTACACCGGTCACACTAGTCAGAAAGACATGACCAATGAATGGCTAACAAAAACCAAGGGGTTTGTGAGAGCCGCATTTGCAAATGGCCAGGAAAAAACCTGGTGCCCCTGTGTCCGGTGCAACAACTTTAAAAAGAGGACAGAGGGTGAAATGGGTAAATACCTACAGAAGTGGGGTTTACGCTTGATTATACGGTGTGGAAATTTCATGGTGAGTCTGCCCAACGTGCCAGAGCTGAGGTGGTTCGTCGTCGCACCGACGAGCATGGTACCGGGATCGAAGACATGGTGCAAGACTTTGATGATGCTCGGGATTCGGACGATGAGATGGAGGAATCTGCAAAGGCCTTCTATGAAATGTTGGAGTCTTCAAAACATCCTCTCCACGAGCACACTGAACTTTGTCAGCTGGATGCCATCGCACAAGTAATGGCTCTGAAGGCTCAGTTCAACCTGGGCAGAGAATGCTACGATGCGATGATGACAATATTTGGACGCTTTCTACCCAAAGTCCATGTACTGCCTGCAAACCTGTACCAGTCGGACAAAATCCTCCGTGTACTTAAGATGCCCTATGAGAAGATAGATGCCTGTGAGGATGGATGTGCCTTATTTAGGCTTGAGTATGCGGACTTGAACTATTGTCCCATTTGCAAGCCTTCCAGGTATGTTGTGGTATACAACGGTATGGGTGAGAAGATTTAGACCAAAATCCCCGTTAATGTTCTTCGGTATATGCCAATCATACCAAGACTTCAACGTCTTTTCATGGTCGAAGAGACGGCCAGACAGATGACATGGCACAAATTGGGCAAAAGAACCGAACTAAATGCAGATGGGAATCAGATGTTGGTACACACTTCAGACGCTTTTGCGTGGAAGCACTTCGATGCATTACATAAGGATAAAGCGGCAGATCCAAGGCATCCTCGAGTCGCCATCAGCACGGATGGGTTCAATGTGTTTGGTATGACGGCAACCCAATACAGTTGTTGGCCTGTATTTGTCATTCCACTCAATCTCCTCCCCCCCCCCGGACAGATTATGCAAAGAAAGAACATTTTCCTGACGTTGATAATTCCAGGGCCCAACTATCCGGGGAAAAATATGAATGTGTACATGCAGTCGCTTAAGGATGAATTGCAAGAAGCTTGGGATAATGGGATCAAGACATACGATGCCGCTACAAAACAAAACTTCTCAATGCATGTGTGGTACATGTACTCGATGCATGACTTGCCGGCTTATGCGCTATTCGTTGGCTGGTGTGTGCATGGAAGGTTCCCGTGCCCCACATGCAAGGCAGCTCTTCAGTTCTGATGAGGTCGTCTACCATGGGTAGGGTCACAAGGCTGACTTCTTGGCCCACCTAGGGACCCTCATCGACATTGAAGCTCCAGAGGTGGAAGTGCACTCGGTCAGACCCGACGAGTCACTCGGACACGCCTGAAGATACACTCGGATGGCCACATCCACACTCGGTCAACAAGAACTCAACGGACAGGAGACGTAGCGTTGAGTAAGATGAAGAGACATCCTCTGGGATTGATCAATCGTGCGTTACCAGTAACACTCTAGTTAAAGCGGCAGTTCCTGTAACGTAGCTTTAACTAGCATTTATTGCGGCGCTCGGCTGGTGGTGGCGCACTCTATATAAGCCACCACCAGATGCCGTAGCAAGGTTCCGACACTTGTATTCTCCTACTCCCCCATAAGCAAAACAAACCAGCCTCCGGGCTCGAGACGTAGGACTTTTACCACTTCCGAGTGGGGCCTGAACTCGTACACATCCGAGTGAAACACCTGAGCCGTAGCTAGGCTTCGCCCCTCCATTCATACCCCCTAGTACTATTGTCAGGGTCATTCCCACGATAGTTGGCGCCCACCATGGGGCCGCGCATCTAGCGAATTTTGGTGCAGGTGGAATTTCCATTCTCCCGTTCATCATGAACGCTTTCGGCGGCGAGATCCTCTTCGGGTCCCTCAGCTTCGCCGTCGACGATTCGGCGTGGCTGCAGGAGGCACCGCTGGACGCTGAGGCACTGCCCGCCCGCGGCCCAGTGCACTTTAGCGCGACGACGTTCGGAGTTCTCCTCCGGCAACCGTCTTCACCTTATCAACCGACTTCCCCGACTCGTCTTCCAGCTTCTCGCCGACGCTCCGGGCGCTCTCGGCGGCAGCGCTGGATCAAGCACGCTACGACAGCGTAGGCCGCAGGATGGCAAGTGGCTGCACTCGAAGCTGACGAGTTGGTCCACTGTCTTTTCTCGTCTTCGGATGACGAGTCCTCCGATGCTGCTGGTTTCGAGAGCAGCGGTGAAGTGGCGGAGGTCTTGATGGCCGGCCCGTCCCGAGACGCTGCTCCTCCAGGGTATTCGGCGGGAGACACCCGCGATCGGGACGGCGACTTCCGTAACGCCTGTAGCGACGGCTACGTTCCCCGACCGCTCACTCGGGAGCAGCCAGAGGAAATCAGGCGCTGGAACGACCAAGTCCTCCAGACGCCCATTGCGGGGAACACCCACGAAGAGATAGCCCTCGAGGCCGCTCGCCAAGCCACTCTGGCTGAGCGCGAGCGTCTCGAGCGGTTACAGCATTCACTCGACGAACGCGCGGTAAGGGAACTTCCCAGTTCCAGCCGCCGCCAGTTGACATTCACGAAGGAATGCCCGTACACCATCCCGACGATGCGGACACCTTTGTTGAATCAGGCCGCGGCCACTCGGATCGCAGATTCGATCCAGCCGTCCAATTCGGTGGCAGGCGAGGGCATTCGGCAGATCCAGGCTCTGTTGAAGACCGCCTTGCAACAAAACTCAGAGGTATCACAATCTCACCAGCGCATTCATAATGAATCTACTCGGGCAGATATTGTGCAGTCGGCTCACAGTCCGCTCGTGCCGAGGAAGGATCCGCGAACTCCTCCTCATCCGAGAGGCCCGTACAGAGGACGCGGGCACGACGACCGCGATTTCAGTCGGACTCCCCCTCCGAGGGGCGGTCCGCGTGGTCAACATCCATATGACGGAGGCTATCCACTCGGGAGAAACCGCGAGCGGAGCCCTGTTCGACACATGGGCTACGATGTTCGATCGGACATCACTCAGCGAGTGGTTGATCAGAACAGATATGACAGAGACCGAGCGAGCGGCTGGGGAGTTTCCGGCCTCGGATGCTTCAGCAGATACATCCGAGAGGTAGAAATACCCCCCAATTACTGACTGGCAACCGGAATTGGAAAGTTCAATGGCGAGTCCAAGCCAGAAACGTGGCTAGAAGATTAGCGAGTCGCTGTCCAAATCGGTGGCGGCGACGATTTTGTTGCCATGAAGCACCTTCCGCTCATGTTGGAAGGATCTGCACGGGCGTGGCTAAATCAGTTGCCTGCTAACTGCATTTACTGCTGGGAAGATCTGGCCCGAGTGTTCGTCAAAACATTCTAAGGCACCTACAAGCATCCGGGTGGACTGACGGAACTCCAGCACTGCGTTCAGAAGAACAATGAAACTCTCCGAGAGTACATTCAACGCTGGACCACGTTGCATAACACCATGGAAAATGTCACCGAGCATCAGGCCATGTGCGCCTTCAAGGCAGGCACTCGGTATCGGGAGTTAGTCTTGAAGTTTGGTCGGTCTGGGGATCTGTCCCTCAGTCGGGCTATGGAGATTGCAAACAAGTACGCCAATGGAGAGGAAGAAGACTGCCTCCGTAGTGGCAAGGCGAGAGCCGGCAACTCCCCTCAATCGGGAGGCAACGCCGGGAAAAATCAGAAGCGGAAGGCAGACGCCTCCGGCAAAGCAGAGGTCGCAGCCGTCCAAGGGCAAGTGCAAGGCAAGCCGAAGCCGAAGAAGAAGAAGAAAGAATGGATACCCAAGAAGAAGTCCGAGTACAAATCCGACATTCTCGACCAACCGTGCCAAATTCATACCAAGACGGATGAAGAAGGCAATGTTGTGCTCCCGAAGCATACCACTCGGGAATGTCGCCTGCTCAAGCAGGAGATGGGCGCTGAACCCTCGAGTGAGAAGGTCGATGTCGAAGATGAGGAAGATGCTTCCGAGTATCCGAAGGTCGACAAAGTCCTCAATGTGATCTTCGCCGATGTTGAGAGCAAGAGGCAGCTGAAGGTTATCAATCGGGAGGTTAATATGGTAGTTCCGACTGCTCTCAAGTACCTCAACTGGACGAAGACGCCTGTAACCTTCGACCAGTCCGATCATCCGCCCCACATTGCCACCCCTGGGAGGCAGGCGCTGGTTGTTGACCCGGCAGTGGGCGGTGTCCGATTGCGCAAGGTCCTAATGGACGGAGGCAGCGGGCTTAATATCATATACGCCGACACGCTCAAGGCTAAGGGCATCCCGATGTCCCGATTGAGCAAGAGCAACATGCATTTCCATGGGATCGTCCCTGGAAAGAAGGCAGAATCACTCGGCCAGATCGCTCTGGACGTAGTATTCGGCGGCGAGAAGAATTTTCGAAAGGAAAAGCTAACCTTTGAGGTGGTTGACTTCCGCAGTGCTTACCACGCCATCCTGGGTAGGCCCGCCTACGCACGTTTCATGGCCAGACCATGTTACGTGCATCTCAAGCTCAAGATGCCAGGACCTAAGGGTTTAATTACAGTCACTGGTGATCGGAAGGTCGCCGAAGAGTGCCTTCAGCAGGGCACAAAGATAGCCAATGAACAAGTGCTTGCAGCCGAGCTTGAAGGGTACAAGAGGGAGGTGGATACGGCTGATCTGCTCAGGTCAAAGCGGCCGGCTTCAGAATCAGCTTTCCAGTCAGCAGGCGAGACTAAGCAAGTTCATGTCCATCCGAGTGACCCGAGTGCCGCTCCGACGAACATCTCCACTTCACTCAGAGACAAATAGGAAGCCGAGCTCATCCAGTTCCTCCGTGAGAACTGGTACATCTTCGCATGGAAGCCGTCTGACATGCCTGGTGTTCCCAGGGAACTGGCTGAGCACCGACTCCGAACCGATCCCAAGGCCAAGCCAGTCAAGGAGTACTTGTGCCGATCCTCCATCGAGAAGCGCAAGGCGATTGGTCAAGAGATAGCTCGGCTCCTCGCCGCCGAGTTCATTCACGAGATGTACCACTTCGAGTGGCTCGCGAATGTGGTCTTGGTACCGAAGAAGGACAAGTCACTCCGTATGTGTATTGACTTCAAACATCTCAATCGGGCCTTCCCGAAGGATCATTTTCCTTTACCTCGGATAGATTAGTTAGTAGACTCTACGGCCGGATGCGAACGTTTGTCGTTCCTGGATGCGTACTCCGGGTACCACCAGATCCGAATGTACGGTCCTGATGAAATAAAAACAGCCTTCATCACCCCATTCGGGTGTTTTTGCTACGTCACGATGCCATTCGGCTTGAAGAATGCTGGAGCCACTTTTCAGCGCATGATCTAGAAATGCTTGCAAAAGCTAATCAGTCGGAACGTGGAGGCCTATATATACGATATCGTGGTCAAGTCTAGGAAAGGTTCCGACCTCCTGACCGACCTCGCCGAAACCTTCGCGAACCTGCGACGTTTTGGAATTAAGTTGAATCCAGCTAAATGCACATTCGGAGTTCCAGCAGGAAAGTTACTCGGTTTCCACGTTTCCGAACGAGGGATTGATGCCAATCCGGACAAAATCGGCGCCATAGTCCGAATGAAGCAACCGGAGCACTTACATGACGTGCAAAGGCTGACAGGATGCCTTGCGGCCTTGAGCCGATTCATTTCAAGACTCGGAGAGAAGGCACTTCCTCTCTACCTATTGATGAAGAAGTCAGACAAATTTGAGTGGACCAATGAAGCGCAAGCCGCGTTCACAGAACTCAAAGCATTGCTTTCCACCCAGCCGGTGTTAGCTGCTCCGGGCAGCCAGGAACCTCTACTCCTGTACATTGCGGCGACCAGCCAGGTGGTGAGCACAGTCCTTGCGGTAGAGCGCGAAGAGCCAAGAAAAGCATTCAAAGTTCAAAGACCTATATATTACATCTCAGAGGTGTTAACTCCTTCCAAGCAAAGGTACCCTCACTACCAAAAGCTGCTTTATGGCATTTACCTGACTGCCAAAAAGGTGGTTCATTACTTCCAAGATCACTCGGTCACGGTCATCAGCAGCGCTCCCCTGTCGGAGATCTTGCATAACAGCGACGCCGCTGGCCGAGTGGCAAAGTGGGCAATCGAGCTCCTTCCGCTGGAGATCAAGTTTGAAGCTAAGAAAGCAATCAAGTCCCAAGCATTGGTTGATTTTATGGCCGAGTGGATCGAGCAAGAGCAACCAATTCCGAGTGTTCCTGAACACTGGACTATGTTCTTTGATGGATCTAAGATGCTCAATGGCTCGGGGGCTGGCGTGGTTCTTGTCTCTCCCAAAGGAGACCGGCTGAACTATGTCCTCCAAATCCATTTTGACTCATCAAACAATGAGGCCGAATATGAAGCCCTCCTGTATGTTGGGGAACGTTGCATGGGAAACAAAAATTATCCTACGCACACGCAAGATCTATCCATGGTGATGAGCATCTGCGAGAGGGAGAGTGGATCTACATACCCTTGTAGATCGCTAAGCGGGAAGCGTTAAGAAACGCGGTTGATGTAGTCGAACATCTTCGCGATCCAAATCGCTAGCCGTCCCACAATCCAATCACGATCTAGTGCCGAACGGACGGCACCTCCGCGTTCAGCACACGTACAGCTCGATGACGATCTCTGCCTTCCTGATCCAGCAAGAGGGAGCGGAGAGGTAGATGAGTTCTTTAGCAACACGACGGCGTGGTGGCGGCGGTGGTGGTGCTATTCCGGCAGGGCTACGCCTAGCGCTACCGAAACCGCGAACGGAGGAGAAAACGATCTAGGGAGAGAGAGGGGCGCCAAGGGCTTCGTGTGTGCTCTTGGGGCGCCCCCTCCCCTCTATATATAGGTGGAGGGGCGTGGAGATGAGACCCTCCAAGCCCTAGGGTGCAGCCAAGGGGGAGGGTTGGACTCCTAGTCCAATTCCCTCCCTTTCCATAAACAGGTGGACTTTCCACCTCTCGCAAGCCACATGGGCCTTGAGGGACTTGTGCGCCTAGCCCAATAAGGCCAGGGCGCCTCCCCTCAGCCCATGCAAACCCTTGGGACGTGGTGGAACATTTGGTGAACTTCTGGACTCCTCCAGAAGTTTCCGGAACCTTCTAGAAGCTTCCCCGTACAATACCGGAAAAATCCGAAACTTTTCCGGTAGCCAAAATATGACTTCCCATATATAAATCTTTACCTCCGGACCATTCCGGAGCTCCTCGTGACGTCCGGGATCTCATCCGGGACTCCAAACAACCTTCGTTCACCAACATACATAACTCAATAATACCAAAATGTCACCGAACGTTAAGTGTGTAGACCCTGCGGGTTCGAGAACTATGTAGACATGACCGAGACACCTCTATGGTCAATAACCAATAGCGGGACCTCGATGCCCATATTGGTTCCTGCATATTCTACTAAGATCTTTATCGGTTGAACCTCTATGTCAATGATTCAGTTAATCCCGTACGCTGTTCCCTTTGTTCATCGGTATGTTACTTGCCCGAGATTCGATCGTCGGTATCTCCATACCTAGTTCAATCTCGTTACCGGCAAGTCTCTTTACTCGTTCCGTAATACAAGATCCCGTGGCTTACACTTTAGTCACTTTGCTTGCAAGGCTCATTGTGATGTTGTATTACCGAGTGGGCCCTGAGATACCTCTCCGTCACACGGAGTAACAAATCCCAGTCTTGATCCACGCCAACCCAACAGACACCCTCGGAGATACCTGTAGAGCACCTTTATAGTCACCCAGTTACGTTGTGACGTTTGATACACACAAGGCATTCCTCCGGTGTCCGGGAGTTGCATGATCTCATGGTCGTAGGAACATATACTTGACATGGATAAAGCAGTAGCAATAAACTGACACGATCAACTGCTATGCTTATGGTTGGGTCTTGTCCATCACATCATTCTCCTAATGACGTGATCCCGTTATCAAATGACATCTCATGTCTATGGACAGGAAACCTTGACCATCTTTGATGAACGAGCTAGTCTACTAGAGGCATACTAGGGACACAGTGTTGTCTATGTACCCACACATGTATTTGAGTTTCCAATCTATAGCATGGATAATAAACGATTATCATGAACAGGGAAAGATAATAATAACCATTTTATTATTGCCTCTAGGGCATTTTCCAACAGTCTCCCACTTGCACTAGAGTCAATAATCTAGCTCACATCACCATGTGATTAACATTGTAATGAATCTAACACCCAATGAGTTCTGGGGTTCGATCATGTTTTGCATGTGAGAGAGGTTCTAGTCAACAGTCTGCAACATTCAGATCCGTGTGTTCTTTTCAAATCTATATGTCATACTGCAGATGCTACCACGCCCCACTTGGAGCTATTCCAAATGGCTGCCCCACTATACGTATCCGGATTGCTACTCAGAGTCATCTGGATTGGTGTCAAAGCTTGCATCGACGTAACCCTTTACGACGAACTCTTTGTCACCTCCATAATCGAGAATCATTTCCTTAGTCCTCTAGTTACTAAGGATAATTTTGACCGCTGTTTAGTGATCCACTCCTGGACCACTCTTGTACCCCTTGACAGACTCATGGCAAGGCACACACCGGGTGCGGTACACAGCATGGCATACTATACAGAGCCTATGGATAGGGGACGACCTTCGTCCTTTCTCTTTCTTCTGCCGTGGTCGAGCTTTGAGTCTCACTCAACTCCACACCTTACAAATCAGGCAAGAACTCTTTCTTTGACTGATCCATTTTGAACTCTTTCAAAATCTTGTCAAGGTTTGTACTCATTGAAAGTTTTATCAGACGTCTTGATCTATCTCTATAGATCCTGATGCCCAATATTTAAGTAGCTTCTTTCCAGGTTTTCCTTTGAAAACCCCCTTTCAAACAATCCTTTATGCTTTCCACAAATTCTACATCATTTCCGATCAACAATATGTCATCCACATATACTTATCAGAAATTCTATAGTGCTCCCACTCACTTTATTGTAAATACAAGTTTCTCATAAACTTTGTATAGACCCAAAAACTTTGATCACCTCATCAAAGCGTATATTCCAACTCCGAGATGCTTGCTCCAGTCCATAGAAGGATCGCTGGAGCTTGCATACATTTTAGCATCCTTAGGACTGACAAAACCTTCTGGTTGTATCACATACAACCTGTCCTCATGGAAACCGTTAAGGAAACTCTGTTTTGACATCCATCTGCCAGATTTCATAATCGAAAAATGCAGCAACTGCTAACATAATTCCAACAGACTTTAGCATCGCTACGGGTGAGAAAGTCTCATCGTAGTCAACTCCTTGACCTTGTCGGAAAACTTCTTTGCGACAAGTCGAGCTTTATAAATGGTGACATTTACCATCAGCGTCTGTCTTCTTCTTAAAGGTCCATTTGTACTCAACGGCCTGCCGTTCAACGGGCAAGTCTACCAAATTCTATACTTGGTTTTCATACATGGATCCTATCTCGGATTTCATGGCTCCTAGCCATTTGTTGGAATCCGGGCCCACCATCGCTTCTTCATAGCTCGTAGGTTCACGGTTGTCTAACAACATGACCTCCAAGACAGGATTGACGTACCACTCAGGGGCGGTACGAGTCCTTGTCGACCTACAAGGTTCGGTAGTAACTTGATCCGAAGCTTCATGATCATCATTTGCTTCCTCTTCACTTGGTGTAGGCGTTGCAGAAACATCTTTCTGCGTTGTGCTACTATCCAACTGAAGTGACGGTTCAACAACCGCATCAAGTTCTACTTTCCTCCCACTCAATTCTTTTGAGAGAAACTCTTTCTCAAGAAAGGACCCGTTTTTAGCAACAAACACTTTGCGCTTGGATCTGAGATAGAAGGTTTACCCAATTGTTACGTTAGGTTATTCTATGAAGATGCATTTGTTCGTTTTGGGTTCGAGCTCATCAGGTTGAAACCTTTTTTCACATAAGTGTCGCAGCCCCAAACATTAAGAAATGACAGCTTAGGTTTTTGCCAAACCAAAATTCATATGGTGTCATCTCAACGGACTTAGATGGTGCCCTATTTAAAGTGAATGTAGTTGTCTCTAATGCATAACCCCAAAAGGATAGTGGCAAATCGATAAGAGACATCATAGTACGCACCATATCCAATAGAGCATGACTACGACATTCGGACACACCATCACACTATGGTGTTCCAGGTGGCGTGAGTTGTGAAACAACTTCCACATTGTCTTAAGTTGTATACCAAACTCGTAACTCAGATATTTACCTTCACGATCATATCGTAGACATTTTATCTTCTTGTCACGATGATCTCAAACTTCACTCTAAATTTGTTTAAACTTTTTCAAATGTTTCAGACTTGTGTTTCATTAAGTAAATATCCCCATATCTACTCAAATCATCAGTGAAGGTAAGAAAATAGCGATATCCACCGCACGCTTCAACACTCATTGGATCGCTACATCAACACGTATCATTTCCAATAAGTCACTAGCCCGCTCCATCATACCGGAAAACGGGGTCTTAGTCATCTTGCCCATGAGGCATGGTCCGCATGTCTCAACCGATTCGAAATCGAGTGAGTCAAAAGATCCATCAACATGGAGTTTCTTCATGCAATTTACACCAATATGACCTTGGCGGCAGTGCCACACGTATGTGGTACTGTCATTATTAACTTTGCATCTTTTGGCATCAGTATTATGAACATGTGTATTACTACGATCGAGATTCAATAAACCATTCTCATTGGGTGCATGACCATTGAAGGTATTATTCATGTAAACAGAATAACCATTATTCTCTAACTTAAATGAATAACCGTATTGCAATAAACACGATCTAATCACGTTCATGCTCAACGCAAACACCAAATAACATTTATTTAGGTTCATCACTAATCCTGAAGGTAGATAGAGCGTGCGATGGTGATCACATCAACCGTGGAAACACTTCCAACACACATCGTCACCTCGCCCTTAGCTAGTCTCCGTTCATTCCGTAGCTTTTATTTCAAGTTACCAACGTTTAGCAACTGAACCGGTATCTAATACCCAGGTGCTACTAGGAGTACTAGCAAGGTACACATGCATAAAACGTATATCAAATATACTTCTGTTGACGTTGCCAGCCTTCTTATCTACCAAGTATCTAGGGCAGTTCCGCTTCAGTGACCGTTCTCCTCATAATAGAAGCACTCAGTCTCGGGTTTGGGTTCAACCTTGGGTTTCTTTACTGGAGCAGCAACTGGCTTGCCATCCATGAAGTTTCCGTCCTTGCCCTTGCCCTTCTCGAAACTAGTGGTTTTACTAACCATCAACACTTGATGCTCCTTCTTGATTTCTACCTTCGCGGTGTCAAACATCGCGAATAGCTCGGGGATCATTATTTCCATCCCTGGTATTTCATAGTTCATCACGAAGCTCTAGTAGCTTTGTGGCAGTGACTTGGAGAACTATATCAACCACTATCTTATCTGGAAGATCAACTCCCACTCGATTCAAGCGATTGTAGCACCCAGACAATCTGAGCACATGCTCACCGACTGAGCTATTCTCCTTCATCTTGCAGGCAAAGAATCTTGTTGGAGGTCTCATACCTCTCAACGCGGGCACGAGCCTGAAATCCCAATTTCAGCTCTTAGAACATCTCATATGTTCCGTGACGTTCAAAACGTTTTGGAGCCCCAATTCTAAGCCGTAATGCATGACGCACTGAACTATCAAGTAGTCATCAGAACGTGCCTGTCTGATGTTCACAACATCTACAGACGACGCTTGAGGGGGTGGCGCACCGAGCGGTGCATTAAGGACATAAGCCTTCTGTGCAGCAATGAGGACAATCCTCGGATCACGGACCCAGTCCGCATTATTGCTACCATCATCTTTCAACTCTATTTTCTCTTGAAACGTAAAAAAACACAGGGGAGCTACATCGCAAGCTATTGATCTACAACATAATTTGCAAAGACATTTTGACTATGTTCATGATAATGAGTTCAGTTAATCATATTACTAATGAACTCACACTCAAATTGACATCCCTCTGGTCATCCGAGTGTTACAGGATCCAAATTCACCAACCCAAGTCCGATCATCACGTGAGATGAAGTGGTTTCAATGGTGAACATCTCCATGTTGATCATATCTACTATATGAGTCATGTTCGACCTTTCGGTCTCTTGTGTTCCGAGGCCATGTCTGTACATGCTAGGCTCGTCAAGTTTAACCCGAGTGTTCCGCATGTGCAACACTGGCTTGCACCCGTTGTATGTGAACGTAGAGTCTATCACACCCGATCATCACGTGGTGTCTCGAAACGACGAACTTTCGCAATGGTGCACACTCGGGGAGAACACAATTTTATCTTGAAATTTTAGTGAGGTATCACCTTATAATGCTACCGTCGTCCTAAGCAAAATAAGATGCATAAAAGGATTAACATCACATGCAAATCATAAGTGACATGATATGGCCATGAACTTGTGCTTTTGATCTCCATCTCCAAAGCACCGGCATGATCTCCATCGTCACCGGCATGACACCATGATCTCCATCATCTTGATCTCCATCAACGTGTCGCCATGAGGTTGTCGCGCCAACTATTGCTTCTACGACTATTGCTAACTCATAGCGATAAAGTAAAGCAAAAACGGCGAAAATAAATTAAAGACAACCCTATGGCTCCTGCCGGTTGCCGTACTCATCGACATGCAAGTCGTGATATTCTATACAAAACATGATCATCTCATACATCACATATATCTCATCATGTAATTGGCCATATCACATCACAACATACCCTGCAAAAACAAGTTAGACGTCCTCTAA